>OX388042.1:24360806-27214167 GCA_947578705.1 Lacanobia wlatinum
AGTAGAATACGCCCGCAACTAAGCCCGAAACTACGGACTTCGGGCTTAGAGAGTAGCCCCCAAGGGTCGCGGTGACTCTTTCGAATTCCGCAGCCATGGCAAACACCAGCTAGTCTAGAGTAAGGCATCTGATTTTTTCCTCCATATTTCTTCTCTTACCGTCCTTTACATACAAAACATGCCTCCACGAACGTTTAACCTTATTCAATCCTCTTAATCTTTAACCAAGATATTCATTAGAAAGTACATTACAGTAAGTGCAGCCTCGCTCGGTCTAAATCTAGGACGACCGCTTAATCTAGACCGAATCGCCCAACGGTGCGTGATTCTATTAGCGAATGGCTTTACATTGCGTGTTTGTTACAGGTAGTTTGGTTATCTTGTGGTTTCGAAGCAGCAATGTATTTATTGCCTATGAAAAGTATGTGTGTTATTGGTGACTAATTTGCATAAGTATCTACGTAAGAAGAAGAATAATAAAGAATAAATTGATTAAAAGAAAATAAGTATTAAAGAACTAGCTAAACGTTTAGTTGACAGTTCGCGTGACCCAAGGGCTGGCTTTTACCTTGGACAGAGGATAAGCATTGCCATACAACGTGGCAATGCCGCCAGTCTTTTGGGCTCACTTCCAGTCGACAGCGATGCGGACGAATTTTTTGACGCCATATAGTTTTATTTTGTATTATAAGTGTAAATAGTTTATTATTTAAATGGCCCCCGGAATATTATTAAAAAGTATTACAAAATAATTGCGAGTTATACAAGAGCGTAAAGTTTCTTTACGTATTTAGCATAAAATAATTTTCAGACTTCCTGCACTAGGAAAGGATTCCTATGCAATTACAAGTTATTAATTTTATTCATTATAATTAAGAACTTAGAAGTAAAACTAGACAATTATGTTGTGGTTCTAATAGGAAATTGCATTTCATTGCGTGCTTGCAACCACTAGTTTGATTTCTTATGGTTTTGAACCAGCAATGTATTTACTTTTGAACCGAATAGCGAAGTATTGAAGTAGATGACACGTGGCACCGAACCCAAATAAATTGAGATAAGATAATGACGAAATATCTGCATAATTATAACAAGCTCTTATGACCTTTACGTCCTTGTGATAACCGCGCATTTTGCATGCAAATTAGGATGTTGACATCGTATTATTTGTAAACGTTCTGCCGAATTGACACCAATCTTGACCTCTGTCCATTCAATCTAATTATTTGCTACTTTTTGGTAGATAACGCCTACAACACACGCCTACGCCAAACGCTTACAACCCTAATCTCTTCAAAGTTAGAGTGAACAGGCTCCTTCTGGGTAAGCTCTGTCGTAGACTTTGTCTCTGTCATCTCTGACCTAGACCTAGAGTCAAGAGCAAACCCATCTCAAATAAAAAATATACATTAATATCGTAATAATTTAATGCGTTTGGTAAATGTGAATTTTTGAGCTTAACTTGCAGCTAATGAAAGCCGCCTTTTTGTCTAGATATCAATGACAATCTAATAATAACTTTTGACAGTGGTCAGTGAGAATTATATGCAGTTTATGTACCTACCTTAACCATATTATGACTGTTAAAGTAACTGATTTAAGAAATATTTTACGACTTAATTATATTTATTATAATATTATTCTTTTCAAAGGGAAATCACACAAAAAGCTTAGAAAATTAACAAAAACTCCTGAATTTACACATGTCATAGAGTCAAATATACCATGTATCATTGGTGGACATCCCACCCACACGCACAAAACGTTTTGGGAACACATTCATAGTGCGTACAGCTAAGGAGTGGAATTCCCTGCCGGAGTCTGTGTTTCCTGATAGCTACAACCTGGGAGTCTTTAAGTCAAGAGTGAATAGGTTACTTCTAGGCAAGCGTGTTCCATCTTCGACCGCATCATCGCTTACCATCAGGTTAGATAGTGCTCAAATGCGAGCCTATCAATAGTAAAAAAAAAAACAAGATGCATCCTTCAGATTGTGGAAATTAGTCTAACCCACTTCTGAGTAGGTTAATCAGCAATGCTATTTTAACCCAAAATAACTTACGAACACAATCTTTTTTGTACCATATTTTTGTTAAAACTGCACAAAGTTACCCTTGCCTTTCCTTCATCAATCATAACGATAGTTGCCAAAGATAACACCCCAACTCGTAAAAACTGACCCACTGAACTCCGTTGACCGAATACAACTCGGTTGGCCAAAATACAACTCATTTAACCAATTACCACTTGTGCCGTACCTCTGTTTTGGTAATTACCGTTACGACTGTATGAGTGGACCAATAATTACATAATGTAGGTCAGGGAGTACCTACCTTAACTTCGGTGATTTTGCCGTCTTTTACGGACGGACTAAGACGGGTACTTCAAAGTTATGTTTTGATAAATTGTAGCTCGATGCTGTCCGTAGCTTCGGGCTTAGTTGCGGTTGTATCAACTACGGTACGGACTTACGATTAGTCCCAAACCCGAACTAGGAATGAATGACAACACGATTTGACAGTGACTGTCAAATCGTGTTGTCATTAATTCTTAATGTGGAGTCGAATACGCCCGCAATTAAGCTCGAAACTACGGACTTCGGGCTTAGAGAGAAGCCCTCCAGTTTTATTATTTTTTTGTTTTGTAAAAGCAATAATTTGCATTTTGGCTACGTGATTGGCGTTTTTCAGAAGGCGCTTTGTGTTTATTGGATGAACGACAAGTTAACCTTGTTTAGAGTTAGCTAATTCAATGCAGTTTGATTGGTATATTACACTAGCTTATTCCCGCCACTTCGTACGCGCATATCCCGTTTTTTTCCCATTCGCGTAGGAATTTCAAGAAATCCTCTCTTAGTGATCCCCAACACTCCCCAAGGAATCCATTTACATGCCAAATTTCAGCTTTCTATGACCAGTAATTTCCAGAGTAACTGACAAACAATGCACAGCTGGTACTTGTCGTGGAAAGCTGAACTTTGGCATGTAGCTTCCCTACAGTCCGTAGGGGAGCAATATGAGGGGATTTGCCGAAATTCTTACGGGAACAGGGAAAAACGGGATATGCACGTACGAAGTTGGGGACAAAATGTAGTTTTCTCAAATAATACACAGCTGGTGATCATCATCTGCCTAGCCTTTTCCCAACTATATTGGGGTCGGCTTCCAGTCAAACCAGTATTTATAATACACAGGTGATGTGACTAGAATAATGCCCAACAATAATGATTTATCTAATATTACGAATACCTATCCACATTCTGATAAAAGCGAAAATAAATAACTTCTATTTACAAATCATCGCAATTTTCCACGACATATGTGTTGGCACGTGACATAGTGTTACACTATGCGGTTATATCACAGTGTTCCCAGGGCCGCCATTGTGAACTATTGCGATTCTCAGGTAATGAAGATGTAATTTACTGTCGCATTTATCTTTTACTTTAATTCACGCTTTATCGTGAGATGTTGCTGCGAATTAAGACTTTTTTAGGGTTCCGAACAAAAAACGGAACCCTTGTAGGATCACTCGGGTGTCTGTCTGTCTGTCCGTCTGTCACAGCCAGTTTTCTCCGGATCCACTTGACCGATTCTGTTGAAATTTGGTACACATGGACTTCTGTGACCCACGTAAATCACTGATTTTTTAGTATGGCGGTCACTTTTGGGGGTCAAACAAGAAAACTAAAAAAGAAAGTTTTTTGAACAATATCGTATGACATATCAAATGAAAGGGCTTACTGTGAAGTTTTAATTATATTTTTTTCATAATTTTAAAATAAACGGTTTTGAAGTTATTCAATAATTTAGACGAAAAATGACCATTCCCCCCTTATCTCCGAAACTACTGAGCCTAATTTTTTACATTAAAGAAGCAAACCCACCACGGTGCGTGGGTTCATTTGTTTGACAACGTGGGTCTACGTTTCCACTGCAGTTCACACTACACACTTGCGACTATGTACAAATGTAGCGTGGCCCACCGCGGCACACGGAGAGGCTACGCACGGTTTTATTGCAAGAATATGCTTTTGACATGGTCGTGGGTTAATATAATGCAAATTATTATTATTATTGATGCGTAGCGTGTCCGTGGGTTGCAGTGGAGACAATCTCATACATTTTTATGCAAAGTGGTGCATAACACACGTGCGTAGCCTTTCCGTGCGCCGCCGCGGTGGTTTCTGCCTTTAGCGTGTAATCTGAAAGCTTGACGACTGATTTTTGTTTGACAACTTTGATTGACCAAAAATCACGATTGCGGATATAAAATATTGATGTCCCAGAGTGTCAATTCTACTTATTTTAAGCAACGTTTACATTCGCTTCTCAGTCGCAACCTCATTTTATCTCCATACAATTTTGATAGATTGTGACTAAGTTGCGAATGCGTTGCTTGATTAGTAAAATTGGTACCCAGATCTAGGCAGAAGTAGCCGTCCACAATATTGGTGATAAACTGACAAGCGTGCTCCATCTTCGACCACATCATCGCTTGCCATCAGGTGAGATAGTGGTCAAATGCGTGCCTATAAATAGTAAAAAAAAAGGTTGGGTAACCTAACTATTTTGTCGCACACTGTGGAGGTGCTGGTTAGAAGACCCTACTAACCTTACGATTTCCTTTTGTTTTTGTGTTTGTTTACTAACAATAGTTTTTAAGAACAATGTTAATAACAACTGGGCCTAGTTGCCATAAATAAAAAAGTATTTAATTTTAATAACGTTGAATTTGGAACTCTTTGCAATAACCGGCAGTAAGATAAATATGCCCAAAAGATTTGATCAGGCGCTCTTATGAACGTGCACATTTTCTATTCACAAAATTAAATGACAATAATCATTGTGAGAATCTCTCTTACTACGACTAAATATTTTCCGTAATATTTATGTAAGATTTGTCTTTACTGACAAATTGTCCAATCAGTATGGTGGAGCATAATGTATGAATATTAAACGGACATCCAGTTTGAACTAATTGGGATTAAAAAACCATAGTAATTAACAGATTGATGGCCTAAGAGATCAATAAATTAAAATTACTTTATTTTTGTTTTCAGGGCGAGCAATGACAGGATGGAGATGAAGCAGAGTTGAATTCAGTATTCCTATCGACAACATGTTATGAACATGGAGTCACCAGTGAGAATATGTATAGGTAATGCACCACTTTTAAAAGTAAAACAAATCGTATCATGAACAATAATTAATTTAATCAAAAGATATATGTGATATATGTATATTTCCACAGTAAAGAAATAATGTAGCCTTAAAGTAACAAAAAGTAATAACAACAATAAGAAAACATAAAATAGTTAAAAAAAAACAGTCCAATTTAAAATAACAAAACATAATGTTGTTAGAAAATCACACCAAATGATAATAAGCAATATTGTTTCTATAAAATTAAATATAAGAAATATCGTTACAGGTGCAGCATTAGTAGTAAACTTACTACTGTTGAGCGGCACAACAGTTAGCGGCAACGCTATCCCCGACACATCTACGACTGTCAAGGATGAGAGGGCACCACGGTACGGCCGCGTCAACGGCACCTGGCTCGCGAGGAACCGGCCTAAGACGCCAGACGTCTCCCTCAACGAACTGAATCCCAAAGACTCCACTTCTGAAGAACACACAGAAAAAAACGCTAAATACAAAGACAGGGGAAGAGTTAGATTCCATTCACAAGTAAAATCAAGTACAGAAAACCCACAAAGAAGGGTCAGATCAACTGAAAAACCATCACTAGTAATAGTCACTCCTACCGCAGAAGTAAAAAAGCCTGCGGAAATAGTTGACAGTATGAGAAATTACAAGAAAACGAAGCTGCCAGCTTTTATCAGCAGTACTACTCCAGTGACTGTAAAAAAAGAAGTACACAGCGAAGAAGCCTTTGAGGACGAAGAAGATGAAGAAGACAAGGAATCTTTTGAGAAGTTCACTTCTAGCAAATTCGATACTAATTTCTTTACTATACCTAGTTTTAACTACGGAGATGACTTTACACATGACTCGGATAACGAGAGCTCTGATAACAAAGTGAAAAATGAGTACAGCAGTCCATCTTACGGTGGTTTCTCTAGTTTCTTTCCTCGTGAAGCATCCTACGGCTACAAAGATACTACTCACGATATATTCAAATCTGAAAGTTTCTTCGACTTCGACAGCGATCTAACGACGCCGAAAAACGATTACTTCGACCAGAAATTTCAAAAGATCTCTACTAGTATTATTAAGAATTTAGATACTATTAAAGCTAAAGCAGCCCCCCCTAATGCAACTAATCTTCAAATTATTAAGGAAAATATAGGCATGGAGAAAATGAATAACAACACTCCGACTAACAAGTCAACAGTATTCATTAAAAATACCAAAGAAATTCGTCTCTTAGACAACGATGGTGCTAATAGTAACAAAGAGTTATCTGATGTACAAGGTACAAGTATATATTATGAAATGTCTGTGTTGTCTACCGAGACTTATGCAATCACTCATGATGACGACTGCGACAATGAGTCGTTACCTTTGCCTACTCCGAGCACGTCAGCAGAGGAGGAACTGGCGTCACTCAGAGCTTCACAGGACTCCATACCAGCAGCAACGAGACCTGCAGTACCTGATCCAAGCCCTGAAAGCATATCCATATCACCTACAAATTACTTACCTTTACCCAGTGCTCTACCTTCTATCATTGATTCAGTAAACTCTATCCCAGTTTCCACTCAAAATTCTGTCTCATCGACAGAAAGAGTGACGAAAAAGTTTTCAAGTAGCTTTAACAGAAATCGAAGCTATTCCAAACGTCTTAATATCAGTAACAACAAAGATTCTCCAAACAGTGTGACGCTAAAACCTGAGTATGTTTCATCAAGTCAAGACCCAAGACTTCAAACACGTAAATTCCATCATACGACTCCTAAAAATAAGCCTATTTGGATGGTGCCTCGACGAAACATTACCAAGGTATACCACCGACCTACATATCCTACGACGATATACTCCGAGCATTTCAGTATAAAAGAGAGGACAACACCTCGACCGCGTCAGCCAAGCCGAACAATGTTGACAACAGTTTCGTCAGAAATCGATCCTGTCCTGCAAAGCGACATAAGTGGGCCGAAGAAGGTGGTTCATTCTCAGGCGATATCTGATAATACAGTTCCGAGTTTGTGGAAGCGAGGGTCAACGAGGTTCGCGACGTCAACGGCGACATCGACGGAGGTGGAGACGGAGAGCGAGTGGCAGATACCACCGACCTCGACGGCGTGGGCGCTGGCCAGCCTGCGCAGTCCACCACCCTCACCCAGCGCAGTGAACAAAACCGTGTCGGCGCAAAAGAACGTCGATGAAAATGAGCTGCAGAAAGTCGGGGAAGTTTTAGGTGAGCAATCGTGTGCCAGGTGTAACTAAAATATTTCGTAATTTAGATTCCTTTTCCTTGCTATTGCCAACGAATCGTAAATCAATATTTTCATATATTTTTATTAGAAACCTGAGTTTTATGAATCCAATTATCTAAATATTTATTACTTTCACCTTGAAGAATCTTATTGTCTGTTTCATTGTATTGTTTTATAAACTAACAAAAGTTTGTTCATTACAGACAAGAAAGAAACAACCACTGCAACCACAACCTCAACGACGGCCAGCCCAATTAGCAACGACATCATCCCAAAGAAGATCACAGAAGTGGTTCAGAACAAATTGCCTTGGCAGCCAATGTTTTCTCCAACTTCACCAAGCTCCGAAGTACAAACTGAAGCTGCAACGGAGACGAAATCTGACTTAAGGCTGCCTGCTGAGAGCAACATATCTGTTCAGAACAGTGCGAAACCAGCTCCCATTGCAAAATCACATACTGTTGAAAACCAAACAGAACACTCTTGGGTACCCGTTACAGGAGCAGAGGAATCAACGGAACAAGTTAATGATACGGACAAAAAGACAATTCCACCTGTTGACGCTACAAGGTCAACTGGTTTTGAATCAATTACGAAACTACCAGCGGATATCACTACGCCGCAAGATGAGACTGTCGCCAGTTCTGAAGTGAATCAGACTGTAACTGAAGAGAAGCCTAACACCACTACTGATTATGAGATAACTACTATTAGATTCTCTTATGTACCAACTGAAGATGTTGAAACAGAGACGCCGGAAGCAGATAGTACGACGCCTGGTATGTGGCATCCAGTTTTTCCAACAAGGACAAGAATAACAACTTTAAAAGACAGCCTCGTCACTACTTATAGACCTAAGTATATGACAACGGAAACAGTAGAAGAATCAACAACTATCATCACTGAATCGACATCGCCTATAGAAGTATCTTCACAAATTCTAGAAAGCACTACAAAACAAGTAACTGAAACCACAGAAACACCTACTGAAACTACGGAAACTTCGACAGAGCCTCCTACCACAACAGAACTGCCAACTCAACCGCCTACTGAAGAGGTTACTACCGAGTCGACAACAGTAGAAGTTACAACCCAACCCACTACTGAAACTTCAACTGTAGAAGTTACCCAGACACCAACTACTCAATTTCCGACAACCACATCAACATCCAGTGAAACCGAAGATACAACAACCATTGTAGTTGAAGTAGTCACTGAAATTAACACTGAAAAAGAACAAAGAATTACTTCGACTACTATTGCACCTGAAACTACAGCAACAACAAGTGAATCACAAGAAACTGAGTGCATAGATGAAAACAGTCAAAGCAACGAAGTTATTACTCAAGAAACATTCAGGCCTACTACTACGGAAGCTGTAACTATTGAAGCTGAAACTACAAGACCTACAACAGTTGCAGCAACTACAAAAATGGTAGAGAAAGTAACTGATGCTCCGCCAACTACAACAATAGGTGGCGAAACGACAACGCAGCGTAACGCGAGGATTCACGATACAACTGTGGTTGATACGACGCCTGATACAGAATATACTACGAAGGTTGCTGGTGGAATTGAAGACCTGACGAGTTATGCGGGAGACATGACTACTGAGGCGTCTTCGAGGGTGCTGGGTGATGAAGACAATGGCTCGGGAGCGGCGGTCGCGATCGCCGTCAGCACCATTGGAGTTATTGCTCTGATACTGCTCATCGGATTGCTGGTAAGTCAAATGATTTATTATTCGAACAAAAACTTGAAAGATTTAAAAGATAACAGAAGAGATAGAATTTTCCTATTATGATTCAGCTCGCTTAAAATTGCTAAACAAAAATATTGAAATCCATAAAATACCAAATCAGACATCATTATTATGAATACGTTACCCCCATCCAAGCTAGACCATAGACAAACGCAAAAAAAATATGTTACAAAGAACATTACAAAGGTATTTCAGAAATGCGTAGTCACTGGTCATATTTGAGGCTCTGATATAAAGTTTAGAAACAATAGCAAAACAAAAATAAATAAATAAACCCCCTTAAATATGTTCACGCGTATCTAAAACACCCTGTATGTCGAAACAAAATCATAATTTAAATAAAAGGTGATCACGACACAGTAAATAAACGGGTGAAATCATATCTTGAAGAATTTATTCATTCGGTCTTGTATGTTTCTTCTCCAAATCTTCTTCATCTTCTCCGTGGTCTTCAAGTGGTGAATATTCGTACAACATATCCAAAGTAAGGAGCATAATATCTATTGGTTTACTTTATGATAAATTACGTTCACTACTTTGGAGAATGTTGTAGATTTTAGTACACGATGACGCTGGCTCGTGTCTGGAATGATACACAAAAGCTTATTGAACAACCAACTTAATAGTACCTTTTTTTTAAAGACAATTATCAAATGACTTCTCCCGCTCTAGGCGGAGCGGAAGGGAGTGTCAGATTCTTAAGGTGCCTGTCCATTACAGCTGAGCGATGCAGCAGAGCGGAGAAACAGAGAAATTTTAACCAAAATTTATTGCATAAAATCTCCGCACCTCTCGAGTCACTGACATTTTGACTGTCATGATTGGTTAATATTTCTCCGTTTCTCCGCTCCGCTGCCTCGCTCCGCACAAATGGACAGGCAAACGTACTGACTAAAACCCATCCGTGTTCCTCCTAATGCCCTTTGCGTTCCAGGGCCGCGGTGACTCTTTCGAACTCGCAAAAACTCCTACAAGTTAATCTTATTATCAGGTGGGTCTCAAGTTATTGTTGATAAGGGAAATGTACTAGTGATACAAGGCGATTACATAATTTATACATACTATGTAAGTCACTTATTAACCTAAGTACAGTCTGTGACCAACATTATCTAAACCACTTAACTATTTTCTAATAATTTTAAAAATTATAATAATTTAAATATTTCTATTCGTTAATATTCAAGTGGGTTAGATAATGTTGGTCGCAGACCCTACTAGGTTTTGTCCACGCTTCAATCGCCTTTAATACTGTTTCCAGGGTCCTATCTATCTCCGTAATCAAATTCACCATATCGCTTCGACGATTTAGGCTTGAAAGCGTACGGTATTAGGGGCTGTTGCGCGGGTCAGCTAGTATTATAAGGGTGCCTGTCCCTTACAGCGGAGCGAGGCAGGGCGGAGAAACGGAGAAATATTAACCAATCATGTCAAAATGTCAGTGACTCACGTGGTACGGAGATTTTATGCAATTCCATTGGTTAAAATTTCTCCGTTTCTCCGCTCCGCTGCCTCGCTCCGCTGTAGTGGACAGGCACCCTTATAATACTAGCTGACCCGTCTGCGTCACTGTTTTCATTCATGCTCCGCTCCTATTGGTCGTAGTCTTTCTCGATAAATGGGCTATCCAACATATCTATTTTTTTTTCAATTCGAAGTAGAAGTTCCTGAGATCGCGTTCAACCTAACAAACTCTTTAGCATTATAATATTAAGTACAGATTAAATTACAAATGTTGTCTTCCAGAAAACGAACCGCTATGGAAAAAGGAAATTAAGTTGAAATCTCAGTTACGATATCTACAGGGCAACCAAACATTGATATTGTTTCCCGGGACATATCGAAAATATACCTAACTAAACATTTAAAACAATAACATAAGTTATCTTCGAGGGCACGAGGGTACCTCTTGTACAATGTACATAGTAATAAAAAAGGGGAAAAACATTTTTAAGTACCTCTTCTTCACGCCTAACAGACTGACGACTGCGGAAACGGGATACTCTGAAACACATAAAATAAAAACATTAGTCATTTGTACTTACAGTTTTCAGGGCCCGAACATCCGTAAGAAACAGTTTTGGGGGACAAACTAGAAAATTAAAAAAAAAGGTTTTAAAACTATACCGTGTGTTATTTCGAATTAGAGGGCTTATTGTGAGGGTTTTAATTATATTTTTTAGCATAATTTTAATATAGACTGTTTTGAAGTTATTCAACAAATTAGACTAAAAATTTCCATTTCCCCCTTATCTCCGAAACTACAGAGCCTAAAATTAAAAGCAAATGCGTAAATAGTTCATTATTTATAGATTACAGGAAAACTTATAAGAAATCTATAGTGTAAAAATAACATGTTACAAAAATGAAATAAGTTCGGAACCCTTTGCAGGCGAGTTCGACTAGCACTTGGCCAGTTTTAGAAAAAAATTTTTGACTTATTGCACAATTCGAGAATTAAAAACCGCCGCTATAATCTAATAACCTGATTTCTGTATAGCCAACAGTAAAATAAATAAAATATTTGGAACACTATTGTATCTAGACGAATAGGTATTGTAATAATTGTATTGTTGGAACATTCATGGAACAATCGCGTGCGTATGCCGGAAGAAGCCATTTATGATATAATTTAACTGCCTCGACCTCTTCTGCTTTTTTATTATTGATAGGCACATGTTTGACCACTATCTCACCTGATGGTAAGCGATGATGTGGTCGAAGATGGAGCACGCTTGCCTAGAAACAACCTATTCACTCTTGACTTAACCTGTGATTGCCCAATGGCACACGTGTGTGCCATTGGGCGTCAACTGAAATTGACGCATAATGGCATCTCACATGCTATACCAAATCACGCGGTTTATACTTTTTTTTAAACGCTGTGTTTAATATCCCATGGCCCCCGATCGACCAACAAACATGGCGGCCGTCGATTTTTTTACAATAAATTATTCAAGACTGCCAGGTTGTAGCTATCTTTGTTTTAACTGTAGCATTGACAAAATTTTGAAATTCCAGTGCAACTAAATTGGATGACCGGTAGAGCTCGGCCAAGTTCTAAACATACTAAGATTAATTTATTATTTAATTGATGAATGAGATATTTTTGTTCCAAAAAATAAATAAAACAAACGGAGAAATAAACAAATCATTTGGCAGTTTATTAACTGTATTGGATCAAATATAGTAATTTTACAAACGTAACGTAACTCTCTATGATGATCAAGATTTGAATGAGTAACCTTTAGCGTGATTTTAAATTGTTAATGTTTGTGACTTGTAAAGGCCTCTCATACCAAGGGCCAATTTTTTACTACTTTTAGTTTTAAGTACCAGGGGTAACAGAAATCCTCAAGAGCTCTCCAAACACAAAAAGCCACATAACGCTTAAATACCTGTAGATAATCCTAATATCTCATCGGAAGTTGGTCTCGCTCGTCGCGTCTGGCGATAAAAATTCCTTGGTTTGCAACTCGAGCGGTCTAATGTGGTCACCCGACACCGAGATATGGTTATCGTTGGTAACGAGAATTGGCATACTTGGACGGCCGTTAGATATGTCGGTCACAAGTTTGGAGAACTCTTCTTTAGTTATGCGGCCCTGGTACTTTTATGATTTGATTTAGTTTTTGAAACAGGCTATGGAAAAAGAGCTATGTAAAAATCTACAAATTATATGTTTTAAATATGGGTTGTTCGTTTATTTTTGCTTTTGCATAACGCCTTCTCCTGTTGCTAGGTGCTGATTATATTATTGTTTCAAAGTAACGGTTTTTTTTATTTGTTTTCAAACGGTTTTTTAGCTTATGTTTAACGTCCTTAATTTAAATGAACATGTTTTTTTTTTTAATTCTAGGAATTTATCCATTGTTTCAAGTACACATAGTAGGTTGTCATTTTAATTTCTTGGAAAAGGACCCAAAGCTATCTCAGATAACCTTTTTTTGCATATTTTAACGATACACAATTTCGCTAATTAATTTGTACCTAGTAGTATGTTACTACATAGTTTGTATAATACAAATGCGTGCAGAAACTGCATTCAAAATTCCCCGTTAATCCAAACCGATGATGAGGTTGACTTCAATACCCGTTTGATGATAACATTACTAATGGTCGAATAAAGTTTTTATTAGAAATATAAAGTACCACGGTATACATATAAACTTTTTATTAATAAAATAACTTTAGGCCGAATATAAATGTGATGGTTCCTAAATTTTCCTAGGCTGATAAAACCGACACTAACACTAAATGTCGAGGATAATTATAGGAAAAACGAAACTACCTTTCAGCTTAGGGTAATTGAGAAACAGTTTTATAAATTGACCTGGCATTGGTTCAGCGTAGTTCAGAGATTCAATAGAATAAGACGCCAGTTTATACCAGTTCTTATGAAAAAACCCCGCCACTCTGGTTATACTGATTCTGTTACCACTGAGTTGTGTCTTACTGTACCAATTCGAGTAAAATATATGTGACTTAAAAAACTTAAAACAAAAACTAACATCACGCCTGTACTCCCAAGGGTTAGGCATGAATGTACTAGCAAGCCTATATTCAGTCAGTTCTGAGCTCGTGGCTCAATAACATCAGTCGCACAGGTCGATCTTCAAGTTTAAGCAAGGCTTGACAAGTTTGGTCTGTGGATGGGTGACCATGCCAACATACCGAATTTCGTGCGTGCCTCGGAAAGCACTTAAGCCGTTGGTCCCGGCTGTCATTTGCGGATTGTCAGAAGCCAGTAAATCTGACTCCAGTCAAGTCAATGCCAAAAAGTACCGTGTTACCCAGTTAATGGGTTGTGGAGGTCTGGTAGGCAGCCGCTCCACGTAAAATACTGGTATTCAGCTGAATCCGGTTTGACGGGCAGCCGACCCCAATGTAATTGGGAAAAAGCTAGGCAGACGATTCAGTCAGTTTTGTTCAAAACCTTTTGGGCACAACTCAGGACTCAGGGAAATTTTCTAATGGAAGAACCGACTAAAATTAATCTTAACGTTTAGCAGTAAGGCTTGCGAATATCAATGAGACGTGAGTAGATTAGGAAAGTAGAATATTATTATTTGCACATCAAAATAGTTAAAAACTGTACAAAAGATCTTAATTTTACACAATGGCAGTCTTAGCTGATAGTAATATCTACCAGCCAACCTTCGGATGGGCTGAAAGAACTTAAAATAATAAAAAGGTTTGAACAATTTAAAAAACGGAGGAATAATTTGAAAGTTGGTAAACGACGCAAGAAAGGAATTGGTCTTCAACTATGCATGCATGTAGCTGAAACTCAGTATTTAAAAAAAAAAACAACATTTTATTGAACTATTCAAAAAATATCAGTGTTGAATAAACCAGCCGAAAATAACCGTAACCATGTTTTGTTATGTTATAATGTACTGTTTAATTGCTTCCACTTTTAATAAACATTTTTCTAATATTTATAAAATATGGGTTTTTTTTACTGAAACTTCTTAAACGATAGCATACGAACGACGATGAATTTATTAACGATCAAAGTAGTCTTGAAAGAATTATTGTAATAGATAATCGAATACAAAAAAACGATTTTCAGCATAAACTAAACATATTAGAGGCGTAGTGTCAAAAACCGCTTCTAAAACTGTAGATCCACCAAGAAACTAGTCAATTAATGATGAACCAGCAAAAACCATAAGTTAAAAATAATTTTAAAATGTTAATGGTTACTGTAAAAAATAGTACTTATTACATAAGTTGCCGATCCTAAACGAAACAGGTACCCACTTATCAATAATAATGAAAAGAAAACACGTACATGGTAAATAGCAAAAAAAGTAAAAACAAAAGCGCACAAGAACTCACCCAAAATTCTTCTTTCTAAATAAAGTTACAAAACACTAATAAAATAAAAACTAATGACTCATCAACAACCAATGTCGCTCATAACAAAAAAATAAAAATAATTCAAAAATCGAATTCCTTTTTCAAATTATGAAAGAAAAGTTGTGTAATATGAAGGAGATTGGTTGCGCACACGCCGGTCGGCGAGTGATACGTCACTGCGCCGCGCAGGGCTCCCGCCACCTTATAGGACCGGGATATTGCAAGCTAAACCATGCATGGCTTCGAGAAAGTACCTACTGGCTGAGTAGCCACGTCGGTCGATGAGTGATGTCACCTTTAATTTCAAAATACAGGGTTGCTGCGGGTTCAAGAATGTTTTTATTTAATCTATTTAATAAATAATTTTTGAAATAATTAAAACCCCACTCAGTGCAATAATAATTTAATTCCATTGTTTTATGAAAAAATCAAGCAAAATATTGTCAGTATTTTCAAGTTTATTCTCAGCATTCAAGCGAAAACGTCAAAGAAACTGGACCTTCTGAAAAATTAAAAGATTTGCTCAGAACTATAATAGCAGTTGGCTATTCAGACGTTTATCAATATTTTAAAAAATAACATAAATAAAAAAGTAATATAATTAAGATTCTGAGCTTATATTTACTTGATCAAAAACCTAATCACGTAGTGAACTGTGTCCAATTTGGTGCCTTTTGTCAAATACGTGACCCTATATCTGTATTGTCACATTTACTTTTATCAACTAGATATTATAAATTAATAATGAGTTTACCGTGAGAATAATTTTGTTTTGTCATAATTTACAACGTTTATTAAATTCTTTAGTTATGTACGAAAGTTCATACTTTAAAAAGAAAAAACAGACTTCATTTGTCCAGAAGTTCTCAGTGAATCAGTAGCTATTGAGCTCATATAGCCTAGAACTAGGACCATTATAGGCTAAAGAAAGAAAACGTTTCTTTGCTTACTGAAATAAAATGTTATAGTAATCGTATTACTTTACTAGTAGTACCGCATAGTGACCGAAATAAGATACACTTTTCAAATACTAACAAAAGACATCCACTGCGTACTTTCTTCCGTCCATACCCATTTAACCTATGTTCGTAGTTAGCTGTGGGTGTCGCCAGTATCGCGACGCGGAGGATGTTTTTACAATGCAAATTATAAACAAAGCCAGCCTGATGACGGACCTTTTGAGTGCGATTCCATTGATGCATTAATCCGAGGTGACATTTTTTCATTATAATTAAAAGCATTTAAATAGGAAAGCTTTTTTTAAAACAAAATATGTTTTACTAGTGGACGTCACGCGGTTTCATCCGCGTAGTTCCCGTTCCCGTGGGAGTATGGGGATAAAATATAGCCTATGTTACTCCCTGATAATGTAGCTATCCATTGCTGAAAGAATAGTTCAAATCGGTCCAGTAGTTTCGGAGTCTATTCATTTCAAACAAACAAACAAATATTTCCTCTTTATAATATTAGTCAAACAAACAAACAAATCTTTCCTCTTTATAATATTAGTGTAGATTAATAAATATAATTTTAAAAATATTTATGTTTATTGTTTATAAATAAATCAAGCTATAATTTTACCGGCTGGTATGTTACAAAATAATCTATACTGAATATATAAAGCTTAAGAGTTTGTTTGCTTGAACGCGCTAATCTCAGGAAATACTGGTCTGATTTGAAAAATTCAGTGTTAGATAGCCCATTTATCGAGGAAGGCTATAGGCTATATATCATCACGCTAAGACCAATAGGAGCGGAGCAGACGAAGTTGTGCGGATCAACTAGTTATAGTATAAAACTTGGCTAGCACACTGTCATGCATCTATCTAACTTTATAAGTTTTCAACAGAATAAATAGAATTTATATTTAAAAAAAATGCTATCCAAAATTGAGATCGACTTTTGTTTGTTTTCTTGGAAAAATTTTACGTTTGGTTTGACAACTGTCCTATTTATTAAAATGTAAAATGTAACAAAAAGACTGCCCAAACTGCAATATTAATTAAAAGCGTAATAATATAAAAAAAACTGTCTAACAAAAAAACCGGCCAAGTGCGAGTCGGACTCGCACACGAAGGGTTTCGTACCATAAACTTGAATTTTAATTATTTGTTGTTATAGCGGCAATAGAAATACACAATCTGTGAAAATTTCCACTGTCTACCTATTATGATTCTTGAGATACAGCCCATTGACAGACAGACGGACGGACGGACAGCGGAGGCTTAGTAATAGGGTTCCGTTGGTTACCTTTTGGGTACGGAACCCTAAAAACAAACGCCATACTAAACTTTTCCCGTGCCTGACGCGCGGCAGTGGACACGCACAAGCATAGGGGACCTCATAAATTAAGGTCTCAAGTGGCCCGGAGCAAGCCCTTGAATCCGCCACGTTTTCACACGTCGACCACGACGCGTACCATTTGCTTTGAGTGGCCATTTTTGATATATTTCTTAGAAACTTCATCAAAAATCGCTGGCACTTTTGATTTTTATGTTCTTCAGATGTTTTCGTCAAGTTCTTTAAACTTTTTAGGGGTAAACAAGTTTGTCATCATCAACATAATTATCCTGGTGACTTGTAAACTTATTATGATACTAGCAATATGTCACGAAAAAAACCGGCCAAGTGTGAGTCGGACTCGCACACGAAGGGTTCCGTACCATTAACCTTAATTTTTATTATTTGTTGTTATAGCGGCAATAGAAATATATAATCTGTGAAAATTTCAACTGTCTACCTATTACGGTTCTCGGCCAACCCGTCATACTTTTCATACAAACGCTCGTACGTGATTATGCCGTTGAAGCATATCTATCTTTTATTTTTTTTTAACTAATAGGTATCTTGTGCACTATAGCTAGGTTACTTTCAAATCAAAAAATAAAAATTTGGAGAAAAAAAAAACAGCCTACGAAAATCGGCTGTTTTGCACAAATTTTACCTGAACTTTGGTCGTTCATAATGTACTCATTAATAGTTAAAGTAAAGAAGACATTTTGATGGAAACCTTGCAAATTTAATGGAGATTCTAAATGACAAGTATTTATTTCACAGGCTTGTAAGGCTTATTCATAAACATGTATTACCTAGAACAAGTTTTATAAAGTTTTCGAACACTATTTTTCGTTAATTGTTATCGCGTTCTCACTTGCTTAATAGTATTCATATACTGCGCTGGATGAAACAACAAGCCTTTCAACCACGCTCGCGTTGACGATAGACGGATCGAGAAGGGAACTCTTAAGATACAGCTCGCTGACAGACAGATGGACAGACGAAGGGACGGACCGATGGATGGACTAATGGACGGACGGACAGCGGAGGCTTAGTAATAAATAAGGTTCCGTTGGTTGCCCTTCGGGTACGGAACCCTAATAGAAATACGGAAGGGATACTATACAACAAATCCACCCCCTAGCGAGTCTGACTCGCGCAACAAGGGTTCCGTACAGACTCATCCATTACTAGATTCGAGTCTCGATTTTTTCCTAGTACCTGGAAGGCCTCCCACAAGGTGGACCCATGACCTAGTGAAGGTCGCAGGTAGCCGATGGATGCGAGACGCGCAGGACCGCACGTTGTGGCGACGCTTGGGGGAGGCCTATGTCCAGCAATGGACGTCTTTCGGCTGATATGATGATGATGATCTGATAAAAAGAATATAAGTAGACAAACTTAACTTAGTTGAATAAATAAGTAGGAAAGGTAAACAGTAAGTAAGTAACTTAGTGGTTACAAAAATGTTGTCCAGAGTACAAAAGATGTTAAAAGACTGACAGACAAAAAGCAGACAGACGGACGGACAACGAAGTGATCCTATATTGGTTACGTTTTTTCATTTGGGTACGGAACCCTAAAAATTAAAATGAGGTTTAGGTTTCGACAGTGATGCTTAGCTCTACCAGAAAGCTTTAGTTTTAGTTACATAAAGGTTAAAAATCTTGGTGTCTTTTCAATCTTTTTTTAACCTCGTTTTAAAAATAAAATGCATCTAAAAACCAATGTAAACGCAACAATAACGATTACTAAATCAATTGAACCATTCGTTTAAGCAGTAGTTTATGTGTTTAAGGCTTGTATACATGCCAATGACCTTGTGCAAACAAACGGAGCTAACTACTCCTCTACGCGCCTCTCTGCTACTCGCATTTTTAATTTATTATAAAAAAATAACACATATTTTAAAAAAGTAACAAAACCAAATTGTTTTCGTTTGTATTGCAAAGCAGTAGATATTTGTTTTTTAGACTTTTGTTAAAATATGAAGGAGTAAAATGGTTTCATTTCAACGATTTGGGGGTGATTTTTTTCCTTGTTTGTGATACCGATACATACATTCTGGCTAAACTAAATTACGTATTATATCGTGTAGATTACTACCTATTTTTTTCAGATGTTATTTCTTAGTAAAACCGACGAAAAGCTGCTTCATCTGCACCTAATCTGCACGCTGTTTTTAAGCATATCTCGATAGAGCAGCTTTAATATGTGTGTGTAAAAAGTTACATCAAGATTGTTTACCTTTATTTAAATACCTTAATCTTTCTAGTACAGAATGATCTCGTAGTTTTATAATATCTTGTTGCTATTTTTAATATGTTTTATCAAAAAAAAAAACACGAATTTTAAATAGGGAATTCTGCACTTGTTGATTCTGATACAAATTTCTCTTAACTGTTTATGTACACACATTTAACAAATATATAAGAAAAACAAAAGGAAAAAAATATAACGTAAAAATATATTGTTTGGAAGTCGGTTATATTTTTTTTGTAAAAAGTTTTTTATTTTACAATTTTAAGTGGTGATACTTGGACGACGGCTTCGTCAACGCAGAAATTGAAATAAGCAAAAATGCTCATAAAATAAAAACTCCTGAACCAAACTGAATCAAATTTATATGGGACCAAATGGCAAGTATACTGCATCGAACTAAAATAGAATTACAGAAATCGGATCAGAAACCTCGGAGTAATCGGTGTACATATATAAAAACAAAAATACCCACCGAATTGAGAACCTCCTCCTTTTTTGGAAGTCGGTTAATAAGAGTACAAAGGTGATACTTATTTCTAAAGAATTTAAAAAGATAAAGATACCGTGTATAAAAGTTACGGAAAAATAAAACAATAAACTTTAAATGTAAAATTCAAAACATAAAAAAAATGTAAAATATTTCAAATGAAATCCCACTATTGTGTTCTTAAAACGTGTTATTAGGTCTTAAAGTTACTGGAATACTGGAGTTTCCTTTATTGCCCTGCGAGCGTTGCTCTCGATGCGAGTTAGTGAACTTTAACTAATAAAAGTAAAGTAAGGTCCACGCTTCTTAGTTTTAGCTTTGGTTCTTTAGTTTGGCATGAAGTTTTTGCTAGGTATTTATATTGAAGGGCTTGTATTTAATTGATGACTGAATTCAACACAGTTATTTTGAAATGAACTGACGCTGCTGTCGGTCGATGCTGCAATATTTTCGACGTATAGTAACGAAACGTACAATTTTACCATTGCTACAATATTCGTTTCGCACATATATTTACGTGAATTAGATACTATATTCAAATTTTTGAATGATACAAATTATGTGTGCCCCATAAAATTAAACAAAAATACTATGGGGTTGTAGTTTTTCCCATTCAAAATTTACTTACGTTTCTTTCTTATCGTGTGGGCAGTAAGATCTAACGACCCCACACATCCTAGTGTCAGAGTTTCTAAACCGCCTCAAGGGCCTCTTACTTACGTTAACATTACTATATGTCAAAATATTCGCGGAAGGCTCTCTGAAGGCTTAGGTCAGTGAACGCAACAAAAACATTGTTTTTTTTTTTGCATTTACTAGCTTAGTAGGTAAAGTGATCACGAAGTGACCTGTCCATCCAAGTAATCAAGATGCAATGACAGCCCACGTCGTGATCACTTCAGTCTTCACTTCGATTCGTTCACAGAATAGCACTGTTGTGCATCCAAAAGTTATCGTCAAAAGATCACTCATTGTGCCACCCGATCATTTTATTATACACCTAGGTCTTCTTACCATTTACTTACGTGGGGTTGGCCTTGATTGGTATCCCAATGTTGATACTTTTTTCATAAATCTTTTCTGTAATTTAAATAGTGTACATAATGAGCTTTCTTATCAACCTATGTCCTTTACTGTCCCACTCCTGGGCAAAGGTCACCCCCATAGCCTTCAACTGACGGGCTGGGCGATTTGGGGGACTGGCTCATATAAATTTTTTCGTTCAAAAAGTGCTGATTTTCAGCCTAGTTTGAATAAATACCTTTTGATTTTGACTCTTCCTAGTGTGTTGATCTCTCCGACCATACGTCATGAAGGCCTCCAATTCGTCACGTCAGCGTTTCCCAGGCCTGCCTCGGCGACATCTCCCTTCCTCTGACTCCCACTGCGTAACGACTATGGCCCATTTATCCTGATGCATCCTACATACATAACCCGCCCAATCCCACTTCAGCCTGGCAGATGTGTTGCCTACATCGGCGATCCCTGAATTCGATCGCTGAGCCTAATTCCTTGAACGCTACGCTCTATCGCTCTTTGGCAAACCCTGAGTTTGGACTTTTGAGACGCGGTCAAGGACCAAGTTAGCGCACCGTAGGTTAGGATGGTCAGAATAAAGAGTATCCTATTCTATTGTATCTATGTTCACTTTTGCCAATCTGCGTAAAAAAAAGTTTTCGTTACCTATTGATACTAGACGGCGCTTTCCCAGTTTCCATACAAATAGACGTTTACGTTGAAACGATCGAGTACGTATACACAAATGAGATAGTGGTTCCCAAGTCTATCCCAAACATAATAGGGTTATGGACTAAAAAGTCTTATTATCCGTTAGATAGATTTCCGACATATATTTTTTCTTTTTAACCTAAGGGTGTTATTCGTTTGACGTTTCTGTGTCTGTCTGTGGCATCGTAGCTCCCGAACGGATGACCCGATTTTGATTTTTTTTTTGTTTGCAAGGTGAATTAGTCGGGAGTGTTCCTATGTTAGATGAAAATCGGCCCAACATGGCCGCCGCTACAAAATTACATATTTTTTCACAACTCCCTCAATATGGGTATCAAATGAAAGTGCTTGACTAGTAGAATACTGTACACGATGACAAATTTAAAATCCAAGATGGCCGAATATATATATTTAGCTATAGAAATTCAGACACGGTGTAAAAATCGTTATTGAATAAATGAATTGAATGGCGAATTACATTTTTTTTCACAACTCCCTCAATAGGGGTACCAAATGATAGGGCTTGACTAGAAAGAAAATGTACACTATATTGAAGGGGAGTTTAAAAACCATGAAATAAAAATAAAATTAAAAATTTAAAAAACTCCCGACACAAAAAAAACACAAAAAAATAAAAAAATAATTTCTATTGATGCTTTTAGTTTAATAAAGGTGAACGATTCTAGAAAAATTAAGACGACACAGTGCGTTAAAAAAATCGTGAGCCGTCACATGTCACTTGATTTCGGGAAACTTTTTAATGATAAGTCCACTCTGATCTTTAATGCGTTTCATCTTCGTCAATTTTCATTATTTTGATAAAGCAAAAAATACGTGTCTAATATTTTTCGATAATCTAACTAACGGAGTAAATAGATTCATATTTTTTTGTACTCAGGACACATCCCTATAATGTTCATACATTTTAGCCGTAACGGTTTTATTATGTCTAAAACCGCTGTCTAAAACATACCTATAATGTTTATACAAAGTATATTTATCTCAACGGCTTTGAATGAATGAGCTGGCTGTCTGTAGAATGTGATGACAGTTGGTTGGGTCGGGTGCTGAGCTTTGCAACCCGACGTCCTGCTGATAACCTATTGTTTACAGTTTGATGTTTACAAAGATTTCTTATGTGGGCTAAGTTGTTCGTGAATGGGAGTTGACTTTTCGATTAGATTTGATGACCGCGGCCACTACAAAACTAGGTCAGCTTTTTAGTTTGCCTAATTTTATGGTTGTGTACTAGAAGGTTGTATAAATAATTAGTTTTTGCCCGCAACTTCGTACGCGCATATACCGTTTTTTCCAGTTACCGTAGGAATTTCGGGAAATCCCCTCTTAGTGCTACATCACGGAGTGTAGGGAAGCTACATGCTAAATTTCAGCTTTCTACGACCAGTAGTTTCGGCTGTGCGTTGTCTGTCAGTCACTCAGTAATGGAAGAATCTGTACTCTATATCTATATAATGTATAAAGCTGAAGAGTTTGTTTGTTTGCTTGAAGGCGCTAATCTCAGAAAATACTGGTCCGATTTGAAAAATTCTTTTAGTGTTAGATAGCCCATTTATCGAGGAAGGCTATAATATATCATCCCGCTAAGACCAATAGTAGCGGAGCAGACGAAGTTGCGCGGGTCAACTAGTTGTAATCTAACTTAGAACGAATTTTCAATACTTACCTAAAAGTAAACCTGAAATTAGGTATCTACTGAACAACATCTTAAATCTTTGAAACATAAAAGAGCATAGAATTTGCCCTTGCAAATTCCAAACGATGGCAGCTGTTAGACCATGTAGGTACATAAATCTAATTGCTGTGAAAACTGCTAAAGACCGACGTGCGGTCTAAAAGTCGGTCTTAAAATTTGTCGCAAAGTGTAGCGCGGCATTTGTTAATCCATACAAATAATGAATACGCGGCCGCAGCGCGGCTGCAGCGCTGCTGCCGCGCTGCTTTGTTAAGGCTGCTCTCTCGAGAAAAGCTTAAAAACAGCGTGCAGATGAAGCAAGTTTTCGTCGGCTATTACTGAGAAATTACATCTGAAAAAATAGGAAGTAATCTACATGATATGATACGTAATTTGGTTTAGCCAGAATTTATGTACCGGTATCACATAATAAGAAAAAAATCACCAAATCACCTCAAAATCGTTGAGATGAAACCATTTTATTCCTTCATTTTTTAACATAAGTCTAAAAAAAAATATCTAATGATTTGCAATACACACGAAAATAATTTGGTTTTCTTACTTTTTTTAAATGTTACTTTTTATAATAAATTAAAAATGCGGGTAGCGGAGTGGCGCGTTGAGGAGTAGTTATCTCCGTTTATATGCACAAGGTCATTGGCATGTATAAGCCTTAATCCATACAAATAATAAAGAATCATATAAATCATGATAGCTGTCACCTATTGTCCGGAGTCTGGAGAGGCTGGTTTGTCATACAGGTCTCCTAGTACAGAAACCAGTCTCTCACATAGATCACAACAATTATCGCTAATGTTTTGTTTGTTTTATATATTGTTTGTAAAATTCTAGGTGAGAGAAGAACAATAAACTTTATTATTAGATATTATTTTGAAATTATTTTTTAAATAGCTCTACCAGCTTCAAAGATTACAATTAGAAAGAGAAGGCCGATATGAACTTTGACGTCAAAGTCCATGACGCTTATACAGCTGCCACAGAAAACAGCGTTTTCGCGACAGGGACAATTTTTTTTTTTTTTTTTCGAGCAATTTTGATTCTATTTTCACTGTTAGTATAATATTTTTGTATATTTTTAGATAAACTGTATAGATAATATAATAAAGATTTTTTATGCATATTCCCTATTATACAGGCTTGATATACTGTATTTTTTCTTTGATGTTATTCTTACTTATTTTATTCAAGCCAGCCGTCATGTGCGCTAGACAGAGCAGACTAAAGCCATTGTAAGATGTTGGCCACATACGTTATTAGCAAAATTACTTAAGACTTGTAATTGCAAAATATGCGTTGGTAGTACTTAGCAATTGTAAGTTCCAGTCTGGTTTAATCTATTCAGGGAGCCAGTGGCGGATCCAGAATTGCCGCTTAGGGGGTTTGACCCCGCTGAGGGTAGCTTTTTGCAAACACTAAAACAGCACATAACATTTTACTTTGTTTCACGCATTACAATTTTCCTTTTTTAAATTCTTCAATGGCTTCGTTAGGTTATAGTCTACCAAAGATGTCTCGGTCTTTTAAGAGGCTTGAGCCTTAAAGCCTTCCCACATTTTTTTTTTAAGGATGGGAAATCATCAAATGACTCCTCCCGCTCTGGGTGAAGCAGGAGGGTGTGTCAGACTTTTACTGACTAAAACCCATCCGTGTTCCTCCTAGTGCCCTTTTCGTTCCAGGGCCGTGGTGACTCTTCCGATTAAAGTCCACAGCCCCAGCAGGCACTGGCCCTAGCGGGCTCCATCTTTTGTGCTGACAGCTCTTTGAGGCGCGCGTGGAACACAGCGCGCCGTCACTCCGGTTCTGGTTCTGATCAGACGGCGAGCAACCCAATGCTCGCCGTCCGCAAACCCGCGCCTACGGTGGCCGAGAATCGCCCTGGGACTCCTGACGCCCGGGAAAGCCTTCCCCCCTGGATCCGCCAGTGCAGTGTGACACATGATGTGTTTATTTTAGGAAGGTTTCTCATGTTTAGCATCTTTTACCTATTTCTACGTCTGAGCAATGAGTCTGGTCTGGAGTCTGTGCTAATGGGCACGGTACATAACACTGACAGTTTGTTACTTTTAAGAACTAGCTGTTGCCCGCGACGTCGTACGCACATGTCTCGTTTTTTCCCGTTCTCGTAGGAATTTCAGAAAATCCTCTCTTAGTGCTTCCCTACACTCTCCAAGGAACCTACATGCCAAATTTCAGCTTTCTACGACCTGTAGTTTTGGCTGTGCGTTGTCGTTCAGTCACTTGGTCACTCAATCAGTCAGTAACGGAAGAATTTTATTTATTTAACAATTTATGTACACACATTACACAGAAAGATAAAAAGAAGGGAACAGATAAACAGGTACAAAGGTAATGCTTATTTCAAAAGAAATCTCTTCCAGCATACCTGCGAAAGGAGAGTTGTATAAAAGATATTTAGACACCGTGTGTAAAAGGTATAAGTACTTACAAATAAAACAATAAACTATACATATTACTAAATTAAATATACACTTATACATACTAAATTATATTATAATATAAATAATAACACATATGTATATGCAACTATAACGGTAAAGAAAGGGAGTGTTCTTTCACTCTTAAAAACTGAAAGAGATTTGCAGTCTCTAATGTCATGTCGTGTTTATATTGATTGATTGATGATGATATATGATGACGTCCAGCAGTGGACGTCTTTCGACTGATATGATGATTATGATGATATTGAAAGGCTCTGGTTTGACAGCAAGCTCAACAAGTGTAAAACGACGGAGCACGCTTGCTTGCCTAGAAGTAACCTTGTCAGTCTTGACTTATAGACCGCTAGGTTGTAGCTATCAGAAAACACGCTGACTCCGGTAGGAAATTCTTATCCTTAGCTGCGCACAATGCAGATAAGTCAGTAGCTGATTTTATAATGAGAATAACGTCTAAACCATAGTATATAGAGGGGAAGTAGGCTATCTCCGGCCCAATCCGCGATATAATTGCCTACTGTCTCAGGGTTGTCACTTTTAGCTAAATTTTTATTCAGTGCCCATAAATTAAAAATACTTTCTTCGGTTTCGACTATTACGAAACGCCTTGTTATTAAACTTTAATGTGTAATATATCCGCATCCTTATAAATAACTTTTGCAAATATAATTTCGGAAAGCATGGGCAGGGCGGTGAAAAACGTAAATCTTATATTTGTTCATAAACAGACATACCAATTTTGCAGTTAATGTGATCATTTTTAAATGCTTTTTGGAATATCTGCTCCATACTCTTAATATTTTCTACAAAGTCGTCGGGTGGAACCACTAACAAAATTTGGTCTCTAGAATAATTTTTGTAGTGAAGGTACCTAGATTCTGCACTTAAATTGAAAACTTGCTGATTAGCGTTCAAATACGATTTAAGTTGTTCGCAATCCTCGTGACGATCTATGCATTTTTTGAACAAGGCTCCGATTTTCCGCTTTCCTGTTCAATAGGTAATCTGAACAGAGACAATTCTGGAATCGATGAATTATTAAGACACCTAAACACATCAATACGTTCTCATGCGATTATCACACATTTTTCATTCATTTAGCGGTGCCGAAAAGCCGTGACACGCGAACCTCGTGTGGTGTTAGCCCCGACTGGCGCACTGAGAAACGGGTCGAGATTTTGTTTAAGAGTGCGTGCGGCGACGCATAGATACTTTGGCGCATACATACAAGCCGCGCGCGGTGCGTTTGTATGAAGATAACTTACTTCCCCTCTTTATACTATGTCTAAACGGTTGGTCGTAACTTATTGAAAAAAATTATGTTACATAAGACTATTTTCTTAATAATTTGATGTATGAAAATTTTAAGTTTTATTCGTTCAACATAGTGTAATTAATTTGTAAATTTATGTCTAACACGGATATGAAAACGACCATCGGACCAAAACCGCCGAGCGTATTTTAATAGAATTTGCTAAATTTCAAAGAAAATTTATTAATCTACATTTTGATGTACGGTAATTTTTTTTAAGTCATAGAATAATAAGGTAAGTACTAAAAACTACGGAATTTAAGGCCGCGCGGGTGTTAAACGTGTGTGTTTTGTTCCCTCAAGGTCGCTGGCGTATGTCGTTGCCTTAAGGCTGCTCTCTCGAGAAATGCTTAAAAACAGCGTGCAGATGAAGCAACTTTTCGTCAGCATTTACACAGAAATTACATCTGAAAATATGATACGTAATTACGGTACTAATCTACATAATATGATACGTAATTTGGTTTAGTCAGAATTTATGTATCGGTATCACATACTAAGAAAAAAAATCACTAATTCACCTCCAGATCGTTGAGATGAAACCATTTTTTAACAAATGTCTAAACAAGAAATATCTACTGCTTTGCAATATAAACGAAAATAATTTGATTTTGTTCCTTTTTTAAAATGTGTTATTTTTTATAATAAATTAAAAATGCGGGTAGCGGAGTTGCGCGTAGAGTAGTTAGCTCCGTTTATATGCACAAGGTCATTGGCATGAATACAAGCCTTAATTATGTGTATAGCTGCCAAAACGTTTGTGTGTGTGGGCAGTACACTTCTATGTCAAACCCCTTGGTCAATAAAGGAGTGATGTAGTGTTGTGTTTGATCAAACCTTCTTTCCTCAATTTAGCACCAGCTAGTCGAGAATATTCAACACTAGCTTCTGCCAGCGGCTCCGCCCGCGAGGTCCCTAGGGAACATACTCCCAGGATAAAAAGTAGCCTACGTCCTTTCTCAGGCTCTAGACTATTTGTGTACCAAATTTAATTTAAATCGGTTCAGTCGTTTTGGCGTGAAAGCGCGACAGACAGACAGGCAGACAGACAGAGTTACTTTCGTATTTATAATATTAGTAAGGAAGTAAGGATTGTAATGAAAAGTTAGCCAGTTTAGTTACTGTCGTAAATTGCTTAGGTTGCGTCATCTGTTTATCCTTCCCGAGTAATGTCACATGTACCTATGTGAGCAATGAGATACATACAAATGATTCACAACGATTGTTTAACTATTTCACTTTCAAGGACAAGGGAAAGTGCTACAAATCGCCATTTGTGTATCATTTTTATACAATGACTGTAAGATGCCCATTACTCGGTAGGTTTTGCTGTCAGTTTAACCACAGTCAACGCAACGCTGTGACTGACAGATAATGGACGAATGGATATCTTGAAGTCAAAGTCAAAGATTTATTTGCAAATAAATATGGTTACAAAAGTTCTTGCAATAGTAGTATGTTAGCTTAACATATTCAATCATAACATAATGACATGCAAATTTTGGTATAGGTACAATTAAATCATTTGCATTTAAACTGAAGGAATTATTTTATGTTATAGAAGGGATTCTCAATTAACCACCTGTGTAAATCCCTTTTGAAGCGGACCATTGGACAATCTGTAATGTTGTCTTGTAATGGTTGACTGATAGTGATTAACGAAAATCTGAATAATTAATTAGTCACGAGTTTTAAGTGATCGGGTCTGTTTTTATATGTTTCTGGAATGGGTCTAATAGTTCAGTCCTTGTCCTTTTTCGAATCCCCTCATACAGTCAATAATATATTGTCGCGTATTTGTGAAAGAGCGTCTTATGTCGATTGAATTCCATCACTCACCATCAATCAGGGACTTATGTTAGGCGTGTAATAGGTGCCTAACATAATAATTTTAAATGTTTAGACGAGTCCACTAGCGCGCATTGAGATAATATGTACTACGTACCTAGCACGTTACAATTTTTTTTTTGTTTGAAAGCAGAATCACGCTCTGGCTTCGCCCGTGTAGCAGAACATATTTTAAGCTACTAATCGGTATAATTTCTTCCGACATATTCAACAGTCCTCGTCATATTTCAGGAAATTTACACAAAACCATAATAAATTATGTATCTTAGGTAACTTTTCTCATGAATCACACGGTCCGTTGATGACAAAAACTGGCCAAGTGCGAGTCGGACTCGCGTGCAAAGGGTTCCGAACGAATAATTTTTTTTAACATGTTATTTTCACACTACAGACTTCTGGTAGGTTTTCCTGTAATCTTTAGGTAAAGATTATCTCCATTTTTTTCAAAATTTTAGGCTCAGTAGTTTCGTAGATAAGGGGGGGAATGGTCATTTTTCGTCTAATTTCCTGAATAACTTCAAAACCATTTATTTTAAAATTATGAAAAAAATATAATTAAAACCCTCACAGTAAGCCCTTTCATTAGATATGTCACACGATATTCTTCAAAAAACTTTATTTTTTTATTTTTCTAGTTTGACCCCCAAAAGTGACCCCCATACTAAAAATTTAATAATTTACGTAACGCGTCCATGTTTGGGTCATAGAAGTCCATATGTGTACCAAATGTCAACAGAATTGGTCCAGTGGATCCGGAGAAAACTGGCTGTGACACACGGATAGACAGACAAGACAGACAGACAGACAGACACCCGAGTGATCCTTTTTTTTTCGGAACCCTAATAACATGAAAATCCGTTCCGCAGTTTTTGAGTTTATCACGCATACACAAACAGATGCGGCAGGACTTTAACAATATGTAGTGATACTGACTTTGTTTAAGTTACAATTTACGTTAGGTTTATTGCTTATTTGTTTTAAAAACTTTTTTTACGGGCGAAAAATTAAACCAATGTTTCTCTTTCAGCTAGTAGTCCGTCGCCGCGGTCGCCGAGGCATCTACGCTCAGCGGTGCACCCCTGTCTCCTTAGACGCGTACAGCCTGGACAGCGTCAGCGTGGGTCACAGGAAGGGCAACCACCGCCTGCGCGCCAGCAAGAGGAGCTACGGGAACCCTGCTTATGATGACGAGGTATGGCAGAACAATTGTAATTCCTAGTAACCACAATTCCAGGTTAAGGTTGCTCTCTCGAGAAATGCTTAAAACAGCGTGCAGATGAAGCAACTTTTCGTCGGCATTTACTTAGAAATTACATCTGAAAAAAATAGGTAGTAATCTACATGATCTGATACGTAATTTGGTTTAGCCAGAATTTATGTATCGGTATCACATAATAAGAAAAAAAAAATCACCAAATCACCTCCAAATCGATGAGATAAAACCATTTAGTCTAAAAATATCTTCGCTTTGCAATACAAACGAAAATAATTTGGTTTTACTTTTTTTAAATAATTGTGTTATTTTGTTTTATAATAAACTAGCTGACCCGCGCAACTTCGTCTACGTCACAATTTTCATTACTGCTCCGCTCTTATTGGTCTTAGCGTGATGATATATATATTGCCTTCCTCGATAAATGGGCTACCTAACACTGAAAGAATTTTTCAAATCGGATCAGTGGTTCCTGAGATTAGCGCGTTCAAGCAAACAAACAAACAAACAAACTCTTCAGCTTTATACCTATAAATGTATAGATTAAAAATGCGGGTTGACAGTTACTATCAAATCGTGTTGTCATTCATGCTAAGTTCGGGTTCGGGACTAATCTTAAGTCCGTAAGTGATACGGAGTAGAATACGCCCGCAATTAAGCCCGAAACTACGGACTTCGGGCTTGGTGAGTAGCCTCTCAGGCCCTTAGCATTCACCACGTTGCAGAATTTGTTCGAAAGAGTTAGCCCAGGCCCTGGAACGCAAACTGCATTAGGAGGAACACGGGTGGGTTTAAGTCAGGAAGAGTCTGACACTCCCTTCCACTCCGCCCAGAGCGGCACGAGCAATTTAAAGATTTCCCATAAAAAAAAGCATGCACCACTCGTTAATCATTGGCCGTATTATAACTTTTAAGAATAACGATTATTCCAGTCAGAAATAAAGTAGAGATGTCGTCCTAATACAAAGCGATTATCGCGCCGATAAGCGATCGTCGCGTTCATTTGTATGGCAAACTCGATTGCGTCATCAGTCATCATCATCATCATCATATCAGCCGCAGCCGAAAGACGTCCACTGCTGGACATAGGCCTCCACCAAGCGTCGCCACAACGACCGGTCCTGCGCGTCTCGCATCCATCGGCTACCAGCGACCTTCACCAGGTCATCGGTCCACCTTGTGGGAGGCCTTTCAACGTTACAGCGTCATCAGTGTACCTAATAAAATAACGCATCAATTTCATGTTCGAACGATAATCGCTTAGTATGCCATACCCACAGTAGGTAAGAACAACAACATCTATTTTTCGCAACAGAACAACAGTGGCTTTAATACTTTGTATTTCGGTAGTACACACTATAGGTATTTTGTATTTGGCCATTGAATATTGAAAAAAAAAAAACAGTTTTCTACAACAATAGATACCAGCAGTATTTGCTACAATTACCACTATTTTCCAGGTCACCTCCCACCCAATGCAGTATGCAGCGCTAGCCAACTTCGCGATGGACGTAGAGTCCATGACAGCAGAGTTCTCCGAGATACCATCAGTCACCGTGAGGCCGGATGAGGTGCCTCCCGGTTGCGAAGACAAGAACCGGTACTCCAATGTACTGCCTCTGCCGGAGACCAGGGTTCCGCTCAAGAGGCTTGGAAATGATCCTACGACGGAATATATTAACGCTAATTTTGTTACGGTGAGTTACTTCGAAGGCAGTTTTCAGCATCGAGTATTTTTATCGTCTTTTGCTTTAAGCCTTACAAACAACGCATGGATTGGTCTCATTGCAGCAGCCATATTTTTCGCAAAAGTAAAGACACCAACAAATACCTCTTATAATCCATTCACAGTCACTGTTATTTATTTCTGGCAGGAACCTTATGGTTATGGGAATAATGATCACTGTGATTCAAAAGTAGAGGTAGAATATATGACGGACTGTAGGTATAACCCAACACTTATTCTGCCAAATGGCGGTAGTCAAATAAACCATGTCAGAAGCCCTTGAGGCGGTTTAGAAACTCTGACACTAGGGTGTGTGGGGTCGTTAGACCTTACTGCCCACACGATAAGAAGAAGAATACAGTGTTTATCATCTGACACAGAAGAAACCATCCCTTATTCCATTTTCTGAGACATGAAATTTACACGCCTACTCTGAACCAACTGATTGCTCACACACCTTTTTTGCGAATCCAAATTTGAACCTTATGAAAGGAAAGAAATGCAAGAACTTTTAATCAGGACACGTGCTAACAACGATTCTCCTTCATTTCAGGGTCCCGGCAACATCCGTAACTACTACATAGCCAGCCAGGCGCCTCTGTCCAACACTGTCGTAGACTTTTGGAGAATGATCTGGGAACAGAACTCCAGACTCGTCGTAATGCTCACGGAGTACATGGAGAACGGAGTTGTAAGTGTTTTGTGTTGTGAACAGTGCCATCTAGTGGTGTGGTTTTGAACTATGTGAGGTTTGAATGATTAGAGGTCAGGTTGTTAAACGTCACAAAAATATTTGAGGGTGTGTGAATTTGTTTAGGATAGTTTTGGTACAAACAAAAAAGAAATCTACCACTCTAGTGATCATAAACAGTGTTTAGCTATGCTCCATGCAACCTATCTTCGACAACTGAACTCGATCATACTCGTATATAGGACCTATTTCATATCAAGCATCGCAATCGCATCGCCACCCAATACGATCCTTCAGATTTCCAAGAATTCCTCGACTGAAGCACCCTCTTCAGTGACTGGTTTTAAGTCAAGCGTCTATGCTACTGTTTACTCTCCCTCATGATTCCTAACTTTCTCATTCCAGGAAAAATGCTACGAATACCTTCCCCCATCAGAAATCTCAGACAACAAGCGTATCTTCGGAGACTTCAAGATCATCCTGAAGAAACGGGAGCAGCGTGACAAGTACGCCGTTTCCAGCGTGCAGCTGATCAACCTGACCACTAGGACCTGGCGAGAGATAACACACTTGTGGTACTTCTGGCCGGCAAAGGGAGTTCCCGATGACTACGATTCTGTTATAGACTTCTTGTGCGAAATGAGGAGCTATATGAAAATCTCGCAGACTGCCAAAGAGTATGATGAAGAAGGTAAAAGAGTACACCCATTACCCATGCTTTCCTTAAGTTATCATTAGAAACTTCAGTTGTTTAATTGACTTGAATTGATTGAAGCACGCGTCATGTTCGTGAACGGGCGCCGTCAGTTGAGACTGGTCATCTCTTATCTGCCACTGGTTTATTTTAATCTGTACCTACATTTTGAATTGTTTACATATTTTCTTGTTCTTTGTTTTGTCCTCACATACAGAAGCAATCAAAGATAATGTTAACAAGATTTTTGGAATACATCACATGGTTGAAAAGAGTGTCCGTGGAGTTTCTAGCACGTTCTTCTCCATAGAGATCTACGCTTTGGAACGTGCAAATAGCTTCATGTTTTTCACTGACCGACTCTGACAATTAAAAAGTGCCTGTAAATAGTTTATTTGAAATATACGATTTGAGTTGAGTTTGAGTTCTTATCTAGATTCATATGCCCTAAATAGGCCCCTGAGTCAATTTTTTTTACTATTGATAGGCACGCGTTTGACCAATATCTCACCTGATGGTAAGTTTATGAGGAATAAAGTGTCTCCGGGAGTATTTTAATTCACTTTAGTCTGCTCATCTGCTGTAGTAACCTTCCAAATCTACCAGCCGAAAATGGGCTCATATAGCGAGATCCTTTCAAGTCAGAAAGTGATATTCCTTGGTTGAGTTCTTAAAGTTGAAAAACAAGAAAATAAGATGGATGAACAAAATAATATGCATTAAAGCCTCTTGATAAACACCACATTATTTCCAGGTGTGGAAGTAATCTACGGCGACCAGAACCGTTCTTCGTTCAGCAACCTATCGAAGCTGAGGAGCGATGAAGGTGGTTCCACCAACGGCATCAACGTGTACTCGCCAGCCCGCGCTGAAGAACAGTTGCGACGAGCTGCTCCTACCAATGGAACTCTTGGCAGGATGAAGGCAGCATCGGAAGTTGAAGGTAAGATATCTTCGAGATTGCTGTAAAGATTGGAAAAGATACAGCAGGAACGATACAAACTTACAAAGGAGATTTAGGTTGTCTTTTTGTGTAAGAAGTACTGAGAATGCAGATTCAATGTAACGGTTTCGAACACACTGCTTCTGTATGACATTAGCGCTGATTGGTCGACTACTTGACGTGACTGTAATATGCAGCCCAAGCGGGGATTTTGGCGTTACTCGAACGGGTCAGAATAACATAAGGGGGCAGCCTTGCACCTTGTAAAGTACTCCCACAATACCTGAGCCCTGTACATAGGGTCAAACGTCTAGGGCAGCTGATCAGATTAGTAAAAAAAATCGATCTCTCGATTTACTCGAGCGCGTCAGATTAGGGTAAGGTAAGTAAGTTACATGCAGAAAAGGGGTCCATTTCAATCATCTGATAATTTGAGCGTGATACAAGGAAATGGGAGAGTCACAAAGTTGCAAGAAAAAACGTCACCTGGACATTCTCGAGCGTGATTTTTTTTTTTTGATGGTAATTAGTCACGAATCAAGGAAATAATATAACCTGCCGATTTGCACAAGCTGAAGTAGCTAAGATCATTAATAAAGTGTGGTGCATGCAGTCGCTGAAAACTGTGTATTTCCCATTTTGCGCCACTCTGCCCTTCTCACTCTTTCTCTATTGTAACGTTGCACGTTATTTCTACAGTAAACTTTATAAAAATAATCTGGCAACATTTAATTGGAATTATAGTGGCAACATTTTAAGTAATGGCAGCTGCGCGCTGATTGGCCATGTCTCCCTACGATGCCATATTGCACGAGACGAGGCTTTATAAGGGCCAGCACGTCATTTCTCGGGAACACATCAGCTGAAGCGAATAGTTATTTAGTACTCCTTAAAAGTCTAGATCCTTGCTAATTACTACTTGAAATCGTAACTTAACGTAAGAACTAGTGCGTCACTTACGAAACGTCAGTCTTTAGAATGGGAGCATTTTTAGGGTTCACTTAACATTCCCTCTGAATATCTGACGTTTCGTCTTTCTATTTCTGTTTACATTATATTTGTTAATTATTATTAATACGTTTATTTCAGATTATGATATCCATACAAAGTTTAAATATTAATTATAGTAAGAAAATAAACAAATATTCAATACAAAAAAAGAAAAATCAATAAAATCAACAAAAAAATAAATAAAAGAAAAATTAAAAGTCAAAATAAAATAACAATACTCAAAATAATCAATAAAATCACAATAATCAAAATAAAAACAGAAAAATTAAAATGAAATCACAGTCAAGTTAACAAAAATCAGTTGTCGAGCCAGACACGTCACCATCCTTCCTGTCATCTTCCCCTAGACACCGGCAAACCCTTGCGCTAGTTTGCCGACCTCTAGCGTCCCAACATGATACTCATCCATCTTTGTTGGATTGGGCAATCAGCACGTGAAGCAATCATCTTCAGGATACCGTTGCTACTTTCCCTCACGCGCTTGAAAACTGAAGCGACTTTCTTGCGAATAATCGCTTGAAAGCCGTCTGTGCGCGCCTCTGCAAACATTGCAGATGCACTGCAGTAACGAGGCAGCCGCAACAGCATCCTGAATATGTTGTTATACTGAACTCTAATGACATTGACGGCCCGCCGGGTATGACTTACCCATAGGCTGCTCGCGTAGAAAGTTTGGCAGTATGCCTTAAACAAAAGGATTTTCACCTCTACCGAACAACGCGCAAATCTACGCGCAAGCATATTCCCTCGCACCGCCAATGCCCTTCGTTCCCTTTCCAAATCGGCGTCATCCCTCATGTCTTCAGTGACAATATGTCCCAAGTACCTGAAGCTAGCTACCACTCTCAGAGCCACTCCATTTAGCATAATAGGCGGTACACGAACTGGTGCGTTCTTAGCACTCTTAAATATGAGAAGTTCGCTCTTAGAAGAGTTATATTTCAGTCCATGCTCCGCCGCATATGCCTCACAGATAGCTACTAATTTCCGGATCGCACCCACCGACGGCCCCAGCAATACCATATCGTCTGCGTAGCTGATGTTGTTGACACACACGTCATCTATGTGACATCCCGTATGTGTATTGCTAAGCTCGCCGATTAGGTCGTTTATGTACAGGTTAAACAATAAAGGAGAGGTCAGCCCCCCCTGCCGCACACCACACTCCATGCCATACGCGTCCGACAAGGTTCCCGCCCATCTCACCTGGTTTTTTTGACACCCATACCAGTTCTTCAGTAAAGCTGTAACCTCCGCCGGTACACCCGCACTAGCCAACTTGCCCCACAGCTTCTCATATAGAACAGTGTCAAAAGCTTTTGAAATATCCAGGAAGCACGCGTATACCGGCGTCCCCCTGTCAGTATAGTACCTGACAACCTGCTTAAGACAAACGATCGCACTCTCAGTGGAAAGCCCAGCTCTGAAACCGAACTGGGCGTCGTGCAGTGAAATATGTTTTAGAAGAATATCATTAAGCAGGCTGTCAAGCACTTTTGCAATTATGGTTGCCAGTGATATGGGCCTGTAATTATTTTTATCTGAGATATCTCCCGTTTTATCCTTTACTATAGGAACAACAATTGTTTTTGTCAATTCCTCTGGCAAGTATCCATGACATAGACATAAATTATAAAACATGGAGAGTATGCGCGGCAGATGAACCCCAGCATACTTAAGATGTTCGATACTGAGGCCGTCATACCCCGGAGATTTGCCTCTGCTCATATTTGCAATAACATTGCGTACTTCTTTAGCCGTAAACCTAATCGATCTCCTATGGTTGACCGCCTCAATACGTTCTGGTTGACGTGACGAATTTGTCACAGTATGCTGTGGTCCTACCCTGAAGTGGTCACTGAAGAGGTTGGCAATCATACTGTGATCACTAATACCATTCACACTCACAGGTAGACCAGGCCTACTCTGCATTTTGCCCGTATGCTTCCAAAACTGTTTAAAGTCACTTTTAGCATGATGAGCAGCAAGGATATCCATTTTAATTTGCTCTTGTCGATCTTGACACCACTTGAGCTTTTTTTTGAATGACTTCCTGCTCTCACACATGTCCACATATGATGGCCCACTTTTAGGCTTTCCGTCGTTTACCCATGTCCAAAATTTCAGCCTGGCCTCCCTATGGTAACCCTTTACGTGCTTATTCCACCCAGCAATGTAACCACCTCTCCTCCGTAGCTTCACCCGTGCGTGTGTAGCCGCTGCAGCTTCCGACAAGATGGCAACCAACCTCAAGTACATGTTTTGGAGTAGTTCCCTATGCTCTGCTTTGGAACACAACCCATCGCAACACAGTGAAACCTCAGTTGGAAAATCAACATTTTTAAGCTCTGAATGACATATATCATGATAACGCCGCATCTGGTCAGGTGTACGCTCACCCCACAACACAGTGTTAGGGCCTAAAGCACTTTTCACCCTCTCCTTGCACACTATCTGCTGCCAATCACACTCAAGTATAAGTGGGAAATGGTCAGACCACTGCACATCATAGTCCACCCAAACACTACTAACCGCTGGCAGCGCAGCACCAGTTACGACGCAATGATCTAACCACCTCGCACAACCATGTACTTCGCTTACAAAGGTATACGTATCTGACTCACCCAATTTCGTCATATCCACACATGTCCACTGCTGGTCTTTGCAGAAATCCATTAAATGGTCACAAAAAAGCTCATTCGGGTGTGCATTAAAATCACCTAATATGTAAACAGTAGGAGTATCGTTATGCTCCTCAATTATTGAACTTACTTTGCTTAAACATTGTGTATACTCTGGTAAATTGTCTATACAGTCAGTGGGCATGTAAATACTAAAAACTATCACCGATTTGTCCATTAAATCAATTTTCACTGCCGCTAAACGCACATCACCACAATTTATCACACTAACCGATTTGAACACTTTACTTCTCCACAATATAGCTACTCCCCCATATGGCCTGCCTTTAAGCAAACCCGCCGAGGGGTCCACAGCAGACGTACCCGTACCACTGAACTCCTCATGAATCATGTTCAGCATTGGTAAATCATAAGGCATTAACCAATAATAATAAATATAATATAAAAATAATAAAAAAAATATTATTATAACAAAAAAAATATATATACAATTCCTTCACTAATTACTTCTCCGAACTTCGTTCCATCCGGGTGTCCCTTGACACCTCTCAAGTTTTTTTTTTATTTGAGATGGGTTTGCTCCTGCCTCTAGTCTAGGTCAGAGATGACAGAGACAAAGTCTACGATGGAGCGAGCTTATCCAGACGGAGCCTGCCTGTTCACTCTAACTTTGAAGAGATTAGGGTAAGCGTTCGTAAACACAGACGCAGGCAGAGAGTTCCACTCCTTTGCTGTGCGCACTATAAAAGTCGTTTGGAAACACTTAGTGTGAATTGGTGGAATAGCAACAAGGTGTTAAATGTATCCTCATCACCACCATCAGCGTCATCTTATAGAGAGCTCCTCCCTCCGCAGGTATCCGGCCGTGCGTGGTGACGTGCGCGTCGGGCGCGGGGCGCTCGGCGGCGCTCATCGCGCTGGACATCAGCGCGCGCGCGCTGCCGGCCGCCGCCGACGTGCCGCGCGTGGTGCGCCAGCTGCGCGCGCAGCGCCCGCACTCGCTCTCCAACCGGCATCACTATATCTTCGTCTATAAGGTGAGCTTTTAAGACTGCTAAGTTAGAGTGCCCCAAGAGCCCATATACCTGTACTTTTGGGGGATTTAATTAACGCCACCGATATGCTGCAATTATCATAGCCACATTCTGAATCCCAACATTGTAAAAAGTTAACCATCGACATAAGAGGCATTCCACTTCAGAGCCTCAGGCGTGGAGGTTCTGGAGTGGTGACTGCGTACCGGTAGTCGCAGCGCTGGGAGACCAGAGGCTAAAAAGGCCACTTTAGTAAAATCATATTAGGATCATAATATTAATCACACAACAATCTGCCAAATTTCATTTTACATCTTTATCGCTAAAGCATTAGATTCAAAGGTTGATTGGGAAAATTTTGACAGTGTTGGGTAGTTTGAATTGCTGGCTGATTCTACTAAAGTGGCCTTTTTCGAACCGCTGTACTTTGGGGGATTTAATAAATGCCACTGATGCTGCAATTTTCATAGCCAAATTATGGATCCAAAAAAATCTAAAGACATCGACATCGACTGGAAATAAAGAAGGAGAGGCATTCCACTTCAGAGCTTGGGCAGGCCTTGAGGTTTTGGAGTGATGACTGCGTACCGACAGACGCAACATTGGGGGACCAGGTCATTGGTCCACCTGGCAGGAACGGTGACGACCTGATGACGTAAAGGGCATTGGAATCCGCGGCATGCGAGAATCACAGGACCGGTCGATGTGGCGGCGCTTAGGAGAGGTATATGTCCAACAGTGTAAGTCTTTCTGCTAACGTGATGATGACAAAGAGTCTAAGGATAGATGGAACCATGGATGAGAAATGTATGGAATGATGTTATTAAGGCAATGAGGCCGTTTTTGCGGTGGCGGAGGTAAAGAGAACCGCAGAACTTTCATTAACAAAAGATGGACAGAATCAGGAATAAAATGGTCCGTCGTAGACCAAGGGTAACTGGAGTTAGTGTTATTGTTCTGACCAGGGGTAGGCCCTCAAGCTAGGACGAACAACGGCATTCCATTGGAGAGGTCGAAATCCAGCAACAGACTCTAAGACTGATGAAGATGACTTCTTTAACAGGATCAGAGGGTATACTCTCTAAGCCCAAAGTCCATAGTTTCAGGCTTAGTTGCGGGCGTATTCTACTCCGTATCACCTAACCACTGAGAATTAAAGACAACACGATTTGATAGTTGCTGTCAAATCGTGTTGTCATTCATTCTTAGTTCGGGTTCGGGACTAATCGCAAGTCCGTAGGTGATACGGAGTAGAATACGCCCGCAATTAAGCCCGAAACTACGGACTTCGAGCTTAGCCCTGTATCCATAGAATTAACCACATAATTATATTAATAGCGAGTAACCTAACGTTATACTTATCAATTCCAGGTGCTAAGCGAATATGGTAACAAAATGCTGGGCGGCGGTGTAGACACCATCTGAATCAACACCCTTCCCCTTATGTAAGAAGAACCTTATTCGTACCCATGACAGCGTTGGCATACGTCTCTCAAACCTAGTGTATAGCCAGCCTTAGTTTAAACAAACTATTTGGAACATACCAAAGTATAAGTTACGAGATCTCTAGAAAATTGATCGCTCAAATAAAAAAAATATAAAGAAAATTTTATTTTTTATAATTTCATTATTTTTCATTTTTAATAATCTATGGAATTATAGATTTTAAACCATGTCACCAATATGACAATTTCGCATAATTTTAACGAAACTTGTACATAAGATGTTATTTTTAAGTTTTATTTTTTTGTTCGAACAATTTATTTTTATTTATTTTTAGGGGATCATTCCGCTAGTCTATCGATGTTTCGGTTTTCCTAGATAATGTTGTAAGCATAATTTCAATCACAATAATTAATAAAAAGTACGTATGTAGGCATCGTTTGTTGAGTTTTGCTGTGATTTCTACTAAACTCTTAGTTTTACTCTAACACTAATATTACCGTAACTAGATATATTTGTAATTTAGAAGAATATTATATTAAATAGCAGTAATAACTTTGCACTAATAAACTTTTTGATCTGGCAACCCTGTCTAACCTAAAAGTTTGACGTTTCCAATGTTGCCAATTTTTGCTATGCATTGTTGTTTTGTAAGCTAGCAATTATGAATAAAAATACTCTGTGCTACTTTTAAATAGTAAATGGCGTAATAGACCGGCGTTCAATATTTTATTTATGTGTTTATCTTTATTTCTGTACAATCTCATTTATTTATTGTTGAAAAATGTTGTTTATTTGTATAATTTAAGTATGTTATCAATTCAGTGTGGCCTCCATTCACTTATTATTTTACACAAATCACAATCTTGGAATTGACATAAACAAAAGGAATTGAATTAGATAAGGAATTGAAAGTGTTGATTTAAAAAAAAATATTAGCATATACATTTTTTACTTTTTAATAAAAACTCTCTAATAAAAATATAAAATTTTATTATTTTTGCGTTATTTTGAAGTTCGCGCCAAAAAACAAATTTTATTTTCAAAACGACAGTGAAGAGGGGACTTTAGAAAAATATATTTTGTTAAATAAAAGTCAAAGCATTTACATAATTAGTTAAAGTGCACTGTTTTATCCCACACGTTACTAGTATGTAAGTTTTAGTTATATCTTAGGCTATGTATTATATAAACTATATTATTGACCAAAAAAATATATATATTACATAATTGTATACGTCCTACAATTGATATTAAGGTCTATATTGAAAATAAATAAATTTATTGTAATAAAATGCTTTTTATTTTTAAATGTAATACATATTTAAATCTTTAATCATCACTACCTATATTATATAATGTCTCTTCCTTTAACCACCCACAAACTCACTCGTTCTGTGCTCAGTCAAGGCTTATCATGGCTTCGACCCACGTTAATATCACTTATTTCCAATTCCTCATCAGCATCATAATTACTATCGACCTTCATCACATCTCCACCATACAAAGTGACAGAATCAGCTCGCATCATAGAATCGTTCGTTCCATTCGAATCTTTCGATTCAGAATCATCGTCAACTTCTAGCCCCATCTTTTTCGTCGCTTCATTAAAGCTTATCGTTTTGTCTCTTTTATAGAGCAGCTTATCGTCTGTCACCATGGAAATGTGAGGGTGGGCATCAGTGTAGTCTATGTGAGCATGTTCTCTTTCCGGGTATTCATCCAGATTTGATAGAACATCGTCATGGGCGGAGTAGGGCTTGTAAAATGGCAAGGTGACGAATGATCCGGCAAGCGACGTCGACGACATTGTTGATATTCCTGTAAGGCAATAGTAGTAGATTATGCACCGAGGGGATAAAGCGGTGTCTTATGTCACGGGCGTCATATTGATTCCCGAACTAATAATAATGAAGGATTCGAAAGTTTAGAATTAAACTCATGAGCGCAGCGAGGGAGTTAATACAATAATTCTAGATTTAGTGAGAGATTCAAGCAAGCCCAAGGCTAAGACACCATTATCCCTGAGGAGCATACACTAATTTTTCACACCGCATTTACATTTTTCGCCGTAGTAGGCGAGAAAATTGGTCGCAAGTCTTGAAGAGAGGTGGCCGCGAGCGGTTCCCGTCGGTCTCCAAGTTGATTTCCAACTTCATAGTTCATATGACATTAGGATGGATGAAATGGCGGCAGGTCACTGGAACAACTTGTGACCCTCGAATGCCCCTCAAGTTGAAAGGGAAAATCTATAAGTCTGTGATAAGACCTGTCGTAATGTATGGATCAGAATGTTGGGCTGCCAAAAAGACGGATGAAAATAGATTGCATGTAGCGGAGATGAGAATGTTGAGATGGATGTGTGGAGTAACGAGAATGGATAAAGTGAGAAATGAGTACATTAGAGGTAGTTTAAAAGTGGCGCCAGTGACGGAAAAGTTAAAAGGGAATCGCTTGTCTTGGTATGGTCATGTGAAGAGGAGGGATGAAACGCATGTAACTAGAAGAGTTATGAACATGAATGTGGATGGATGGAGAGGGAGAGGAAGGCCAAAAAAAAGATGGATGGATTGTGTGAGGAGCGATATGAAAGAAAAGGGACTTAGTGATAGAGTGACGACTGATAGAACAGAATGGAAGAAAAAAACGTGTTGCGCCGACCCCAAGTAACATGGGATGAGGGCAGGAAGATGATGAGTTCATATGACATTATTTACCGACAACCTACCTCCAGGCAATAATATAATACTGAATTTCATTATGACCCGCCGGGCAATAATGACTTACTTTAGGTTGAGTTTGCATAACATATATTCTGATGTTTTCGTGCATGTGGTGTGAAAAGTTTATTAAACTAGACGATTGAGTAGAATTCTTATTTCTAATCTATACTAATATTTAAAGCTGAAGAATTTGTTTGCTTGAACGCGCTAATCTCAGGAACTTCTGGTCCGATTTGAAAAATCCTTTTAGTGTTAGATAGCCCATTTATCGAGGAAGGCTATAGGCTATATATCATCACGCTAAGACCAATAGGAGCGCGGCAGTAATGAAAAATGTGACGCAAACGTAGTTGCGCGGCGCGGGTCAGCTAGTGTTATTTATATGTCTCTAGTACTTACTGTTATGGATTACAGACGTTGACATCTGAAACTCAGGGTCCTGAAGCAGAAATACAAAGAAATTAAGAGCAATTCAATTATCAAAGGAAATTCAAGCTCCCAAAATGGAAGGATATTCATTTCTTACCGCAGCACTTGATGTCATAGACCCTTCTTCAGAGTATATCATCTTCGGAAAGGCGATGTCGTAAGAGGAGGACAGTTGAGCTTTAAGTTTAGGGTCCACTAGGGTGACCGCCGGTTTGGTGTTTTTAGATTTCAATGAGGATTCCCTTCTCACTCCGTAAGCTCGGTAAGATTTCTGTTGACAGAAATAAATAAAAAAAAGGCTAGACAGTTCATAGATTATGATGATTCCAATCATCATAATCTATGTACTGTCTAGCCTTTCTCCAAATATCTTGGGATCAGCTTCCTGTACAACCTGTTGCAGCTGAATACTAATATTTTACATTGTTAGAAGAAAGAAACGCTTTAATTGCCACAGAACTAACAAATTATAAACTAAAACCCCTTATAGAAAGTCTTTGTAGAACTTAATTTATTCTTTCTTTCTTCTTCTTTTTTCCTTTATTTAACTAATTTATTTATTTATTTCTTTATTTATCCCAATATTGTGTCATCCAGTACCCAGGTACTCATGGTTAACACAATATTCTTTGGTATGACAAAGAATAGACTAGTCCAGTAGTCGGACGTTCGTACTTTCGTAAGTAAATGTTAATCAAAAGGACGTGGAACCATATTATAGGGCATTATGTCGATATTTGAAACCAGTTCAGTAGTTCTTACCTGTATTTTTTCAGCCATAATGCCGTATGTTTCTTCATTTGGAGCCGTCTTTCTGTACAGGTCTAAGGTATGCTTGGCGGCACACGTAGTGTCATCTTGATCGCTGTCCGAGGATGACTGAAAATGCCACAATTTAGTAAATAATTCAATTGGTTGTTTGGAAAATGAAGTGAGACGAGTTGTAAGAATTGTTGTGTTGAGATATTACTCAAATACGCGAGGTATTATAGTACTCAAGTGTTCTCTCTGTTTCTTTACTCGCATAGTACAATGAATCCAAGGATAGCACTAACTAACACAACAATGGGCTGTACGGAGATTCGCATGCTTAGATGGGCGGGAGGCGTGACATTACTGGATAAAGTCAGAAATAGTCATATTCGAGGAACTTTTAAAATAGCCAACATTCCAGACAAGATGCGAGCGAAGAGAGAAGAGCACAATGAGATGGTACGGGCACGTGATGCGTAGAGACGGAGACCACATGACAAAGATGGTTCTTAATATAACCGAAGGGCGAAGGGGCAGAGGTCGCCCTCCCACGACTTGGCCCAGTACTATCTCGAAAGACTTCGATGGGTGTAACCCCTGATTTGGTACATAATATAGTAGAATGGCGCAAAAAGATACGGAGAGCCATATTCCCATGTCATTTGGGGTCGCCAAATGACATGGGAATATGGCTAGGACTGATGATGTCTGCCAGCGTTTCTGACCTGTGTATTCCTGCTGATTCCAATGAACAGATGATAATGTTATAAGCTGGTGGTCCCGGCCGCCAAATGGCGGTCGTCAAATAAACCATGTCAGAGGCCCTTGAGGCGGCTTAGAAACTCTGACACTAGGGTGTGTGGGGTCGTTAGACCTTACTGCCCACACAATAAGAAGAAGAATGTAATAAAGGGTGTTAGATCGAGTTACCTCGTATTTAGTAGTGTTGTGTGCTTGATGACGTAGGAAGGCGTTGCGGATGGCATCCTGGATAGCTGGCAACATGTCTTCCTCTATTTTAGTGTCTCTAATAAGTATCATTAGGAGATTACCTTCATCAACTGCAAAGAGAAAGATATTGAAAAAAAATTGAATACGGCAAACGTTGAACGCCTGATGGATTTGTAATGCATGTTGAGGATAGTCACATTCCATGGAAAAACGCTTTGGGAAGCAGCAGTCATTATTTTCCTTGTAAATATCTCTAATTTAAATATTATAAAATAAAGCCATTTTCTGTTTTGTTGGGAAAAGGCTAGGCAGATGATGAAAGCCATTTTCTGTTTCTCCGCTTACTTCTTCCCGGGAAAAGCCGGGGTCGGATCGCTACTATTGTTTCATTTTGTTTATGATTGATTCAAATATTTGGACATTTTTTTGGACAACATTTTTTTAATTGACAGTAACCGAGGTGCTCGTGGCTAAATAATAACAGCCACACGGGTCGATCTTTAAGGTTAAGCAACGCTAGCCAAGGTCGGTCTGTGGATGGGTGACCATCTTAACATACAGTTTCCTCCGTGCCTCGGATAGCCCGGCTGTCATTTCCAGTCTTGCCAAAAAGTACCATGTTCCCCAGCAGGTCTGGTAGGAAGCCGCTCCACGTAAAACACTGGTATTCAGCTGAATCCAGTTTGACTGGAAGCCAACCCAAATATAGTTGGGAAAAGGCTAGACGGATAATGATGACAGTAACTGATGTTTTGTTTACTTTTGCTTTAAAAAGGCCTAATGTAATCTACAAAGCCTCGTTTCTTACGAAAGTAGAGGAGTTCGGGCTTAGAGAGTAGCCCCCCTACTCTCTAAGCCCGAAGTCCATAGTTTCGGGCTTAGTTGCGGGCGTAATCTACTCTGTATCACCTACGAACTTACGATTAGTGCCGAACCCGAACTAAGTATTAATGACAACACGATTCCACAGTAACTGTCAAATCGTGTTGTCATTCATTCTTAGTGGTTAGGTGATACGGAGTAGAATACGCCTGCAACTAAGCCGAAACTACGGACTTCGGGCTTAGACTGGATCATCTATATATATATTTTTTATATAAATATTTTTAGTAGTTTAATAAATGCCTGTACCTTTACCCTTCCCCAAATAATTCACAATGATATCCCTAGCAGCTTTTACTTCGTCTTCAGGCAAGTCTACGAGTATGTCTCTTAGTTCGTGCAGCAACTCTGGTTCGCAACTGCAACGGGCGATGTCATCACATATGTGGCCAGCAATGGATAGGTTGTCTCTAGTGATTAGCATTGCTGAGAGGTAGTCTGCTATAAATTTGTAGAGGTCTCTTGGCTGGTATCTTAGGACCTGGAAAAAGTGTGATAGTCTACGAAAAAGGTAATGGTTGGAAGGCTTTTATTTTTTTCAATTTCTTGGAAGAACTATTATTTTATATCATGTCTAAATGGATGCTTGTCCAAAATAATAATAATTTTAATTTTTACTAACATAGCATAAGGTGTGCTTGGTCTGAAATAAATATTTCCAATTTCAATTTTAATTTATCAAATTCTTGGGAATATTATATTAGGCTGGCCTTTATGGTTAGTTACTCTTAACCCAAAAAGTACTGAACAGCTTTGTATGAAATTTGGCGCATATATAGGTTACTAGCTTCTGCCAGCGGCTTCGCCCGCGTGGACCTTAGGGAACATACTCTTGGGATAAAAAGTAGCCTATGTCCTTTCTCAGGCTCTAAACTATCTGTGTACCAAATTTCATTTAAATCGGTTCATTACTTTTGGCGTGAAAGCGCAACAGACAGACAGACAGACAGACAGTTACTTTCGCATTTATAATATTAGTAAGGAAGAAAGGATAACTTGGATTAACAAAGAATATAACTGATTGTCCCAGGAGTATGTTTCCTGGGATAATTTTTCTACTTTAATCTGGGCAACGCAGGCAGAAGCTATTATGGATATAAATGATAAAATTGTAACTTACCTCTCTCGTAATATCACTCATCAGCTCTTTCAGGCCATCAGGTAGAGCTAATTTACAGTTATCTTTAATCTGAGGCGGTATTAAATCTTCCATTTTGATTTTTACAATCAATTTATTGTAAATAGTAGTATGACAATGCAAAATAAGTTAAATTCTAGTGTGCTACGACTTCAAGACACTTACTTTTAATTTTAATTAATAATAAAACACTATAAGGCCTGCTTAAAAGTATTTGAACTAGTTATCCAGAATTTTGTTTGAAATAATAATATTTTAAAGTAAATTGCAACTAAAAATATTTTACTTTCATGCTATATGAAAATAGTAAATACGTTGACAATCACTGGTCTTCATATTCATCATCTACGACCGAACGCGCTGAATGAATACTTGAATTTCCTGAAAAAAAAAACAACACTTAAAAAAATATATATTGACATATGTTTCTTCAGTAACGGGTTATTTGGAGCATATTATTCAATTGAGACAAAATTGACAAGCAGAAAAATGTTCAAAGAAAAATTATGCTCAGTTTTGCTCAATAAATACGCGCCTCGCAACACTAAGGCTTAGCACGCACTGCGATTAAACGCCCGCGTTTAACCGCAGGTCTGAAACCGCAAAAAAATGTAACACATAGCTTTCTATACAAGCGCACGCATTAGTGACTTTTTTCAGTGACTAATTTTTAAAACGCAACTTGTTACGTTTTTACCGCGGTTTGAAAACGCGCGGTTTTTTTTGTGTCCCATAGTAACAGTACTGTAGCGCACGCACGGCGGTTAATCGCATTCGGTTTTTATTCAGTCTCGACTGATAATTTCAATATCAAAGCTACAACACATGCTGCTCGCCAGAAATCCATGGTGAAATGAAATAAATTTAAGCAAAACGCTAGCCGCAATGAGTGTTGATGCGCGTTTTTGCGTTTTCAGCTATTCCTAAACAGCGCGCGTTTAATCGCAGTGCGTGCTAAGCCTAAGCTCCGATCTGTGAGATGAGAGTTGATATACCATTGAGTATATTTTGAGCTCGACTTTAGTTTGAAAACCTGTCAAAATAAGGGTTTGTCACTTTCTCGTCTCGGAATTCTCAATTCAGGGGGATACTCTCTAAGCTCGAAGTCCGTAGTTTCGGCCTTAGTTGCGGGCGTATTCTACTCCGTATTTCAATTCAATACAACTTCAAAGCGAATAACTTCTCTGTTTCTCCACCAATTTTACATCTATTTTTTCACCAATAGTACCTACCGTTTTAATAACATCTATTAAATAAGTATCATCATCATTCATGAATATTTTTCATCAAATCCCCTATTAATTGTTATTATTTGGATTAAATTCAATGGCTTACCACCAGATAACTCTTCAGGAACTTCAAAATTTCCGGGAGGGTCTATGGTTTCAATAGTCTGCGCGCACAGGCCGGGCATCTCGGGCACTTCCAGCGCTTCTTCTTCCCGGGATTTTATTATCACTTTTGACTGTGGGAGTGACACTTCAATAATTAAAATAAGAATGATGATGTGTACACCGCTAAATTTCAACACCCTCGCCGCCATTTTGTGTTTTTTTTCAAAGTTGCTACGCACGTTATAACATGCGTACATGGATAGAGGACACCACCCACTACAGGTGCCCTAAAGTAAAAACACGTTCTTGTATGGGACCCCCTTTAATTTTTAATTTAACTTATTTTTAGGGTTCCGACAAAAAACGGAACCCTTAAAAATAAGTATTAAGTATTTGGTACACATATGGACTTCTATGACCCAAACACGGACGCGGACGCAAACTAGAAAATTAAAAAAAAAATAGTTTTTATAACAATATCGTGTGACATATCAAATGAAAGGGCTTACTGTGAGGGTTTTCATTATATTTTGTCATGAATTAAAATAAATGGTTTAGAAGTTATTCAAGAAATTAGACGAAAAATGACCATTCCCCCCTTATCTCCAAAACTACTGAGGCTAAAATTTTGAAAAAAATGGAGATAATAGATCTTTACCTAAAGACTACAGGAAAACCTATTAGAAATCTGTTGTGTTAAAATAACATGTTAAAATAATTAAATTCGTTCGGAACCCTTTGCACGCGAGTCCAACTCGCACGTGGCCAGTTTTTTTTTATTTGTTGTTATAGCGGCAATAGAAATACAGACTCTGTGAAAATTTCAACTGTCTACCTATTACGCGACGGACGGACACCGGAAGCTTAGTAATAGGGTAATGTTGGCCACCCTTCGGATACGGAACTTTAAAAAGCATCATAAATTTACCTCCGCGAATGAAATTCTGTGGTGCTTATCATAGCGCTCGCCGGGCGCGGGGATCGGAGAAGCTTTCGCCTTCTCATGATCTTTCATCTTCACAGCAGCATCTGGACCTATTTCATTAATAAAAAGTTTATTTATAGGTATAATAATAATTAGTATATCTATTTTTATACATAGTTTTTTTTTTCTTTTGTCTGTGTTTGATTTATAATAATAATTGTGAGGAGGTTCCTTTCTCTGGAGCCCTAACCACTGGTAGCTTGGACCCTGCTCCTTACACCGGCGGACTACTATTTTTTATATTTTTAAATGTTTTTATAATGTGTTTTTAAGAAATATTTAAAAATGTAAATTAGTATGTAAGGATAAAACATAAAGAGAATTATAATAATATAGTATTGTGAGGAGGTTCCTTTCTCTGGAGCCCTAACCACCGGTAGCTTGGACTCTGCTCCCGACACCGGCGGACTACTATTTTTTATATTTTTAAATGTATTTTTTAAGATAAAAAATAAATAAAAATAATTCATTTAAAAATCAAATCTTTATGTACAGAAAAATAAATAAACGAAATAATAATAATAATTTTATTTCAGATAACACGGAGCCATTGGGTGGTTATATGTTGATGTTTTGGTTATGAAATTCGACTTTAGATACTATAATTTTATTTTATTTTAAACGCTTATAATTTGTTGGACATAATCGCGTGACCTGGTGAAGGTCGCGGGTAGCCGATGGATGCGAGATGCTTGGGGGAGGCCTATCTTCAGCAGTGGACGTCTTTCGGCTGATATGATGATGATGATGATGATGAATGGTGTAAGCTGTGTATACCTGGAAAGGCATGCATATCAGAACTAATATTTAGATTTATGTTTCTCGTATGTAGTTGTTTATGTACTGCTGTTGGTGTACTAAATAATAAAGAAATGATTAGTCTAAAAAGCATAGAATTACGTCCAGAACAAAATGACTAGTATAGCTTATTTATTATTATTATTTATTTATTATATGTATACTTTATTGTACACCTCATATTTAAAACAGAGTAAAAATTCTATAAAACAAGTGTACAATGGGCGGTCTTATCGCACAAGGCAATCTCTTACAGACAACCTTTGGATGGACTAAACGAAAGGAAATAGAGTTAGGGCTGTCAGTGTACCAGCGTTCAGCTCCCAGCAGAGGGATGTGTAAATATTACAGGCGATTATATGCTAGGCTTGTGCTTAGTAAAGGGCCTGTGCAGGCCTAATCTATGTCCAACTGTAGGCGCCTTACGGCTAGGGTCGCGGGCGCTCAGAGTGGGGACTCTGTCCGCCAACCCAGTGACCCTAGGAAAGGCGGTGGCACAGTGATCACGTGCTGCCGTGCACAGCGAGGCTAAAGGACCCCTCTACAGTGTTCCCAGAGATGTGCCCTAGCAGTCGTTGCAAGAGGTAACGGGGCTTTCTATGTGCTGATGGTGATCACCGGGATGGTTTCAGTGAGATAAAAATCCCACACACCCTGGTCTTTGCCCCAAAAGTCCAGGCACCTTTTGAAAGTTTCCCCTAAACCAAAAAAAAAAAAAAAATTAAGGCGCCTTTCAGCTGAAATGATTTAAAGCGCGTTTACGTTAAGTCGGTTTAACCAAATTGATTAATCGAATTAGGCTGTTTACACTAAGTCGGTTACCGAATACGGCGACCGTATTCGTTTAAGTGTATCAATTTACCGGATTCGGAAAACGGTCTGCGGCCGAATACGGCTCACTGATAACCTGTTTACACTAGTCGGTGACCTAATACGGGCTGAACCGAATGAGTCAAAACGACTTAATGTAAATGAGCCATAATCAATTGATGATGACACAAACCTGCAGCCTTACTGGGTTTTGACAATACCATTTCCATGACGGTAACTTTACCGGGATAGACTGGGTTCTTCCGCTTGAGATATTCTTTCTCAAGTGTTATGGTCTTCTTTGGGTCGTAATTGAGGCCAAGGTCTTCGCCTGCTTGCTCATCAAACATGGCGCGCACGTCATCTGCTTTAACTTTTATTTGCTGCAACATGGATAGTGTTCGCGTAAATGGTTGGTAGGTAACAAGACTGACGAATGGGTAGTAGGTACTATTAGAGGCCGAACATCGACAAGGCGGTCAGCGTAGTGCAGTCGAGTTATGCGTTCCGCGTTCACACACGAGCACACAGCGAACGGTCTTGAATTCTGGAGTTTAGTAATTTTTAGGAGTGGTAATGCGTCATACGCTCTTTTTACTGCGTGCTCCATCTTCGACCGCATCGTCGCTTACCATCAGGTGAGATAGTGGTAAAAAAAACCAAATGTTGCTCTCAACCAAATGTGTCCGTAAATCATAAAGAAAACGTTTGTCTCTCACTAATTCAACAAACTTCCAGCTTTTGCAAAAAATAGAACTCCGACAAAACGCGCGTTCACGTTGACCGTAACTTTTGTGTGTTTAGGATACTAAGCCACCGCGTAGATTACTAGTGAACGCGGAACGCTGAACACGGAACTCTGACCGTTAGACCGCGCGCAGTGGGTCCGCCTTGAAAGTTCCGGCTTAATTTACAAAACAAGTTTCCAGTTTATTTTGTCACTTCAAAACTATGGATTAAGCTTCGACTAATGACCGACAAATTCCCTTTTATTCGTGGCTCTTTCGAGAAATTCCAAAGTTAGGCGCGCACCCACGGCGGTGCACGCTGTCCACGGTCACGCGGCACATTTTTGCTGCGTGGGTTCATTTGTTTGACAACGAGGGTGTACGTTTCCACTGCAGTACACGCTACATGCCCACGACTATGTACAACTGTAGCGTGGCCCACCGCGGCACACGGAGAGGCTACGCAAGTTTTTTTTGAGTATGGTTTTGACATAGTCGTGGGTGTAATATTTGTGTATAGCGTGTGTCACAGCGTGCATGGCGTTGACAGCGATGAGCTACGTGGGCGCCATATTCGAGCAAGCCACGCGTGTGCCAATGACGTCAATAGGGAAGATGCAAATACAGAATTTATGAGAATGTTGTTAATAATATGATAAAAGGTATAAAATAAAGGCCATTGCAACGTTTTCATTTTAGTTAATATCGATTTTGAACAAAAAGAATGAATTAAAGTAACGTGAAACGGAACGTATTTAAAAACTACAATCAGCGTTTATTGACGTCACTGCTGTTATGACAACGAAAGGGCAACCTTAAATCTTTGAGTTAGGACAGTTAGGACGAGTGGCAGACAGGAGTGACGTCATCGTCCGTTTTCGCGCGAAAATTTAAACCGTCTGTTTAAAAACTACTTAATTTTGGCAATAAATTGAAGCGTTTTCATTTCTTATTTATGTGGTGGTCTATTCTAGATGGAGTTCATTAAAATAAAGCAAAAAGGGAAATATTGCACGTTCCCTAGCGGGTTGCAGTGGAACAATCTCATACATTTTCATGCAAGGCGAAACCTCACACACGTGCGTAGCCTCAGCGTGCGTTGCGGAGGGTTTCCGCCTTTACTCTCAAACGATCCGCTTGCTCAACGATGTTGGGTTCGGCTTCCAGTCTGACCAAATGCAGCTGAATATCAGTATTTTACGTGAAGCGACTACTCAACACTGAAGTGGTAGTGGGCAGGGCACTTTGCTCGCAGAACAGATGGTCGATGGGGCTGAAAAGTTCTAGATTGGCGTCCGCGTACCGGACGTAGCGTTGGAAGGTCTCCCACAAGGTGGATCGGTGACCTGGTGAGGATCGCGGGTAGCCGATGGTTGCGAGACGCACAGGACCGGTTATTGTGGCGACACTTGAGGAAGGCCTACGTCTAGCACCCGAGGTGGCGGCGCGTGATGTTCCCGTGCGCCCCTCTTTGTCGTCGCGTGGGAAGTCAAACACCAGTGAGGTGTTTGACCCCGCGCTGACCCGAGGTGGACCGCAGAGGCGGGCCGGCACCAGCCGGGGTTTACGGAAGTCGCAAGTTCCCGCGATCTCCGGCGTAGGTGTGAGATGGAACACCGGGGTGGTTTTAGTCAGTAAGAGTCGGAGAATTTCCCCCCGTTAAAAAAAAGGCCTACGTCTAGCAGTGGACGTCTGATGATGGTGACTACCTACCCAACTGACGTCTGCCTATCTCGAAACAGACTAATTGTCTGAGTTTCGTACTTGTGGCTGCTCGTAACGACTATTATCTACAAAGGACAGCCGGCACCAATGGCTAAACGTGGCTTCCTCGTTGCTTAATTATGCAAATGTCGATAAGTGACTTACAATGACAGGACCCAGATCTATTTCTCTGGACGTAGCTATGTCCAGAGGTGGACCAGGCAGCTCCACCTTACGGGTCAATCTCTTCTTCTTCGAATGGGGCATGAGGTGCTTCAGGACGTTCCGACGCACATGGTATCCTCTGTAGGCCGCCTGGAAAAGAAGAAAAATATTTATTAGAGGAATCCTTGAAGACATTCCAACTCCAACACAAGATTATATTGGTCAAAACAATACAATAGCCAATTCCATAATCAATCAATCAGTAAATATATATGACATTCTTCCGTTACTGAATGATTGAGTGACTGACAGACAACGCACAGCCGAAATTACTGGTCGTAGGAAGCTGAAATTTGGCATGTAGGTTCCTTGGGGAGTTTAGGAGGAGTGAGGGGAGGAATATCGGGAAATCCTCTCTTAGTGAAAGGATTTCCCGAAATTCCCACGTGAACGGGAAATAACGGGATGTGCGCGTACGAAGTCGCGGGCAAAAGATAGTCAGACTATAAAACCTTTTGGGAATTCTTCCATTGTGCGTACAGCTGAGGAGTGAAATTCCCTGCCGGAGTCATAACAGCCACAACTACAACCTGGTGACAACCTGGTGGTGGTACAAGAGTGAATAGGCTACTTCCAGGCAAGCGTGCTCCATTGCCAACCACATCATCACTATTTACCATCAGGTGAGATTGTGACGCGAGCCTAAGTCAAGTGGAATTGCTCTTTTGGTCCATTTCTAGTTTGGGCTAAGTGTTTTAACGTTATGAATTTCTCAGAAGAAGCTCGAGCAGCCATATGCTGGTGCCTATGAGTTCGTATTACATGGTACCTAATTAAACATAGCTGATGCAATCTAGGTGTAGGTACTATACACCTGGTTGCGGAATTTGTTCGAAAGAGTCACCGCGGCCCTGGAACGCAAAGGGCATTAGGAGGAACACGGATGGGTTTTAGTCAGTAAGAGTCTGACACTCCCTTCCGCTCCGCCCAGAGCGGGAGGAGTCATTTTATGATTTCCCATCAATAAATAGAAAATATACACCTGTGCCTATTACTCATTGAAGAATATATTGCTAAGAGTGTGTTGTTTTTTTATCCACTTCTTAAACAATAACTGGAGGTGTTACTAAAAATGCCTGCACATTGCATTGAACTTTTCCTGACTATACCTGAATTTTCTCAGTAGCTCGACGAAGTTCAGAGATGGATGGTTTGGTTCTCTTGTACATCTCTAACGTGTGCGCCGCCGCCTTCTCCCAAGCCTCGTCTGGTACCGATTTCACGGTCTGGATGTACAAATGTACTTCGTTAAGTAAAAGTCTCTATTAAAAGGAATCCTCTGGAGAAGCAGTAAGTTTGGATTTACCATACTTAGAACCATTTCATATGTAAGTCATGTAACATGATGTAAATGATGACGGAAAACATATAACAAGTGACATAGATCAAGTTAAATGTGACAGAGAACCAACGTGATAAACGTTTTCGTTAGCTGATGGTAGGTGATCATGTCGCTGTAGCTTTTTCTGTTGCAAAGCAGTGTTGGGTTCCGATTTGAATGATGAAAGAGACTACAGATTACAGGCATATGAGACCAATTTAAATGTGACAAAGAACCAACGTGATAAACGTTTTCATTAGCTGATGGTAGTTGATCATGCCGCCGTAGCTATTTCTGTTGCAAAGCTGTGTTGAGTTCCGATTTAAATGATGAAGGAGACTACAGATTACAGGCATATGAGACCAATTTAAATGTGACAAAGAACTAACGTGATAAACGTTTTCGTTAGCTGATGGTAGGTGCTCATGCCACCGTAGCTTTTTCTGTTGCAAAGCAGTGTTGGGTTCCGATTTGAATGATGAAAGAGACTACAGATTACAGGCATATGAGACCAATTTAAATGTGACAAAGAACCAACGTGATAAACGTTTTCATTAGCTGATGGTAGTTGATCATGCCGCCGTAGATTTTTCTGTTGCAAAGCAGTGTTGGGTTCCGATTTGAATGATCAAAGAGACTACAGATTACAGGCATATGAGACCAATTTAAATGTGACAAAGAACCAACGTGATTAACGTTTTCATTAGCTGATGGTAGTTGATCATGCCGCCGTAGATTTTTCTGTTGCAAAGCAGTGTTGGGTTCCGATTTGAATGATCAAAGAGACAACAGATTACAGGCATATGAGACCAATTTAAATGTGACAAAGAACCAACGTGATAAACGTTTTTGTTAGCTGGTGGTAGGTGCTCATGCCGCCGTAGATTTTTCTGTTGCAAAGCAGTGTTGGGTTCCGATTTGAATGATCAAAGAGACTACAGATTACAGGCATATGAGACCAATTTAAATGTGACAAAGAACCAACGTGATAAACGTTTTCATTAGCTGATGGTAGTTGATCATGCCGCCGTAGATTTTTCTGTTGCAAAGCAGTGTTGGGTTCCGATTTGAATGATCAAAGAGACTACAGATTACAGGCATATGAGACCAATTTAAATGTGACAAAGAACCAACGTGATAAACGTTTTTGTTAGCTGGTGGTAGGTGCTCATGCCGCCGTAGCTATTTCTGTTGCAAAGCAGTGTTGAGTTCCGATTTGAATGATCAAAGAACCTACAGATCACAGGCTTATGAGACAACTTAGAACAACTTAAATGTGACAAAGAATCAACGTGAAGAACATTTTCGTTAGTTGATGGTAAGTACACGTATCATCATAGCTATTTTTACCACATAGCAAGTTGAGTTTACACTTTTATTGCCAAGTGCAAAAGTGTTTTTATATTTTTAGTGCCAAGCATTCAACACATGGGCCACAACAATTCGTTCGTGTGGCCACAACCCGCGCATGAACACAAGTTATGTATACGTACCTATTTTTCACGACGACTCAGATGCGGGTTGCGGGCACATGAACGAATCACTGCTCGACCCATACGCTGAGTGCTTGGCACTAAAAGTGTTCATCTTGGTATGGTGTAAAAGACTGCAGATTACACATGATGCAACTTTGCGTCTAATGTTGTCATAAGTATTTCAACAGCAAGGGTTATCTAAACTAATAGTATCAAGAGGTACCACTTTTTACATTATTTTAGTGATGAAGTAAATTCTCAATATCTAAATCATTTGCTAAGTTATACCGAAAATATATACGCTACCTGCGGTATAGAGGTCATGGAAGAGAACCCGCGGAATAGAACAATACTATGTTATGTCCCACATTGTTTGTTCTAGGCATGGTTGGGTACAACAAGTTAGAATTAAGAAGGGATATGGCTCTCGCCATTTATTTTTTCAAATTAATCAATGGTAAAATAAAAAATCAGGGGGTTTTAAAGGAGGTGAATCTGTGCGTGCCCGACAGCTACGTGCTGAGACGGAGACGGCCGCAGCTGCTAGCTGTGCCACGCGGCAGGACTAACTTACTTCAGAAAGCACCAGTTACTCGCGCCTTACGTACACTAAATGAAGTCGCCGAAAGGATTGACGATTTTTCCCGTTCATTGAATGAATTCGCAAGAATAACTGCTTACCATTTATGTTACAATTTGTAAACTAACAAAGTACCACTCTATCGCTTTGGGATATCCTGTAATGATAGAAGTGTTGTGATAAATTAATAAATAAATAAAAAAATCTTTAGTCTGTTAACGGTTTTACCTTCTTCATCAAATTCTTCCTATACCAATAGTCCCGATACGCGTTCCTCGCAACTTGGCACACTTTGACAGACATCTCCTCATCGAGAGGGTATCGATGCAGCACCTTCTTCAGTATATCTGTCTCTTTCACTTTCTCTGTAACACCAGAACATAAGAACATAATGTCAATCAAGATACAGGCGAAACGAATCAAGGTAAGACCACAGAAAACGTGGATGGATTGTGTGAAGAAAAATATGCCGAGAATCGAGGTAACTGAGATAACGGCAAATAGAGATACAGAAGTGTCTCACAAATCCGACACCATTATAAACCAGGGTGTGCTGGATTATTGGAATGTTCGTATTCGTGTTTGATGTTCGTGTTCGTCTTGTTTTTTTAGGGTTCCGAAAAAAAAAAGGAACCCTTATAGGATCACTCGGGTGTCTGTCTGTCTGTCTGTCTGTCTGTCTGTCCGTCTGTCACAGCCAGTTTTCTCCGGACCCACTGGACCGATTCTGTTGAAATTTGGTACACATATGGACTTCTGTGACCCAAACACGGACGCATTACGTAAATTATTAAATTTTTAGTATGGGGGTCACTCTTGGGGGTCAAACAACAAAATTTAAAAAAAAAGTTTTTTGAACAATATTGTGTGACATATCAAATGAAAGGGCTTACTGTGAGGGTTTTAATTATATTTTTTTCATAATTTTTAAATAAATGGTTTTGAAGTTATTCAAGAAATTAGACGAAAAATGACCATTCCCCCCCCCTTATCTCCGAAACTACTAAGCCTAAAATTTTGAAAAAAATGCAGATAATAGATCTTTACCTAAAGATTACAGGAAAACTTATTAGAAGTCTGTAGTGTTAAAATAACGTGTTAAAAAAATAAATTCGTTTGGAACCCTTTGCACGCGAGTCCGACTCGCACTTGGCCAGTTTTTTTACAATTGTAATTATATTTATACTTAGGTCAAGATATTTATCTATGGGTCTTTGTTACCTGAAAATAAATGGTTTATGGTTTATTATTATTACTGAACCGCTTAGAAAGAAAAAAACTGGCCAAGTGTGAGTGGGACTCGCGTGCGAAGAGTTCCGAACGATTTTTTTTAACATGTTATGTTTACACTATAGACTTCTAATAGATTTTCCTATAATCTTTAGGTAAAGATCTAATATCTCCATTTCTTTCAAAAATATTTTAGGCTCAGTAGTTTCGGAGATAAGGGGGTAATGGTCATTTTCGCCTAATTTTTTGAATAACTTGAAAACCATTTATTTTAAAATTAAGGTAAAAGATATAATTCAAACCCTCACAGTAAGCCCTTTCATTTTTTAAACCCCGACGCAAAAACGACGGGGTGTTATAAGTTTGACGTGACTGTGTGTGTGTCTGTCTGTCTGTGGCATCGTAGCTCCCGAACGGATAAACCGATTTTGATTTTTTTTGTTCGAAAGGTGAATTAGTCGAGAGTGTTCTTAGCTATTTTTGATAAAAACGGTCTAAGATGGCCGCCGCCACAAAATGGCGGATGACATATTTTTTCACAACCACCTCAATATGGGTATCAAATGAAAGGGCTTGACTAGTAAAATACTATACACTATGACAAATTTCAAATCCAAGATGGCTGCCACCACAAAATAATAATAATAATCTTTATTGCACAATTATGAGACAACCATACATAGTAACTTAATAATAAACACATGATAGTCAAACAAAATAATAATAATCATTTTAAAGTTGCTTTGACAATAAAATTATAGGCAGGTAACCAGTAGAAAAAGTGGTTTGGTTGTCTCGCCCTATCCACTCGTACTAGTATAAAACTGTATCACGATTCATGAGCGGATATAAAAAATTACTTACAAAACGAAAATGGCAAATTACTTACATTTTTTTTTCTTTTCACAACTCCCTCAATATGGGTATCAAATGAAAGGGCTTGACAAGTAAAATAATGTACACTATATTGAAAGAGAATGAGGAATATTATCTAACTAAATGAAAATTAAGTTTTCAAAAGCATAAAATAATAATTAAATTAAAAATTTAAAAAACCTCCGACAAAAAAAAACCATTAAAAAGAAGAAAGACCAAGGTCTCCCGAGGCGATGACGCTTGGTCCAGAGAAAAAAGGATCAATAGAAATTATTTTGTTCTTTTTAATGTTTTTTTTTTGTCGGGGGTTTTTAAAATTTTTTTTTGATATGTCACATGATATAGTCAATTTTTTTTTAATTTTCTAGTTTTGCCCCCAAAAGTGACACCCATACTAAAAATTTGATAATTTACGTAACACGGCTGTGTTTGGGTCACAAAAGTCCTTATATTTACCGAATTTCAACAGAATCGGTCCAGTGGATTCGGAGAAAACTGACTGTGACAGTCGGACAGACAAACAGACACCGAGTGATCCTATAAGGGTTCCGTTTTTTGTTCGGAACCCTAAAAAACAAAATAAATAAAAGTAAGTAAGCGTTTGAGAATGTACAGATTTAATAAGGGAATATAATTATAGGAAACGCTTTGTGAATTCAGTGACTTTTAGGAAATAAGATCTTTCTTTGTAATTTATTTGTATTTTTTCTAAATAAACCTTTTGATTAGACTTTTTTTTATTTGAAGCCGCGGGTGTGGGGTGTAATGTGCCGGAGTACTGAAGAGCCGGCTTAGTGAGACTCTATTCTATATTAAAGAAGAAGACATGAAACACACAGACAGACAGACACAGATAGACAGACACGGACAGACAGACAGATTTGATAGAATAGAATACTCTTTATTATGTACACCATATAAGTTACAGAAAAAAATAGATGAAGAAAACATTACATAGGGTGACACAATGGGCGGCCTTATAAATTTATTTAATTTATTTTTTTATTTATTTGATTTGCGCTGACTTTAAATAAGTTCACATAAGAGCAAGAGGAATATAACGATAATAGAGAGATGAATGAAAGGAGAGGACAAATGCTGTGCCAGATCCATTTTTATAAGCCTTTGTTGTCCCTCTGCTGAGCAAATATCTCCCACATAGCCTGCCACTTCCGGTGTGTTGACTTGTCTAACCTGTGAGTCATCACGCCAGCGTTTCCTAGGCCTTCTTCAGCGACTACGACCGACCTCTGGCATCCACTGCGTTACAAGATAGACTAATCTGTCCTGATGCATTCTACATAATTTATTCTATTCAAAATGTTGATTCCATATAAAATAAAACAGAATTTCAATAAATCTCGTAATATATCTAAGAAATAAGTGGCTGTCAGAAAGTTGGGGGTCCTATCAAAGGTGAGACGGTACTTCGCGCCGGAACAGCTGCTCAAGCTCTATCAAGCGCAAGTTCGATCGTGTATGGAATACTGCTCTCATCTATGGGACAGATCTGCCAAATACCAGCTTGATGCCCTTGAGTCAATTGAGAAACGAGCCAAGAGGATCATCGGTAATCAAAGGCTCATCGAGTCGAGGCTCCAAAGTCTTGAGCATCGACGCCGAGTTGCTGGCCTGTCGGTTTTCTATCGGTTGCATTTTGGGGAGTGTGCGACGGAATTGCATAATTTAATTCCGCCAAGCCCGTTCCATCATCGGACCACAAGACGAACGGCGATGCGCCACCGGTACATGGTGGACATCCCACCCACACGCACAAAACGTTTTGGGAACACATTCATAGTGCGTACAGCTAAGGGTGGAATTCCCTGCCAGAGTCTGTGTTTCCAGATAGCTACAACCTGGGAATCTTTAAGACAAGAGTGAATAGGTTGCTTCTAGGCAAACGTGCTCCATGTTCGACCGCATCATCGCTTACCATCAGGTGAGATAGTGGTCAAACGTATGCCTGTCTACAGTAATAAAAAATAATAAAAAAATGCGAAAGTATGTTTGGACAACATGTATGTTACAAGTATGGATGGTACATCGTGTTTCGTAACCGTTAGAGACCAAGTATGATGTGCATACAAATGTCCGCTGTGCTACTGTCGCGATACTGCATCTCGTTTTGATGTTTCTCCAAGTATTTGGTAACACAAGTAATACATTTCGCAACAGAACTACACGATTCCGTGATTGTGAGTGATCCGATTGAAAGAGTTGTTTTATATGTGACATGTTGTATATGTGTTTGTTGACAGATCGTCTTAGAATAGGGAATATGCATGCGTTTTTTTTATTTGCAAAATTAAATACTTATTAACTCTAATAAACAATTATGAAATTATTTTTTAAATGCCTTCATCAGCGATGAAGTTATAAAGCTTCAAAGATTACAATTAGAAAGAGAAGTCCGATATGAATTCTGACGTCAAAGTTCTTGGCGCCTATACAGCTGCCATAGAAAACAGCGTTTTCGCGAGAAGGACAGATACATTTGTTTAAAATAATTATATCTCGTTTGTTTTTCGAGCAATTTTGATTCTATTTTCACTGTTAGTATTATATTTGTGTATATTTTTAGATAAACTGTATAGATAATAAATATTTTTTTCGTGCATATTCCCTATTAGGATCGAGGGTGATAGAATACGTTATCCACTTAGTAATTACTAAACAATAGTTAAATATTATCCAATGAAGCATTCATTTTTGCGTCTTGTAGTTTTAAAATTTTGACACAAGTGAACTTAACAAATATCTTTGAGTTTAACAAATTACAAATACAAATGGCCTTCAGTATTAATTCTATTCTCAGAAGAAAAGAGAATGAGTTTAGCACATAATTTCCGTGATGCCAAATCATTATGTTGTGTTCGAGGAAATAATAAATAACGTTTGGACCCTACTCGTCTTTCATTTAAAATACTTACTTGATTTGTTGCATACAAATAAAGATATCTATACTAATATATAAAGCTCAAGAGTTTGTTTGAATGTTTGTTTGCTTAAACGCACTAATCTCAGGAACTACTGGTCCGATTTGAAAAATTCTTTCAGTTTTAGATAGCCCATTTATCGAGGAAGGCTATACGCTAAGACCAATAGAAGCGGAGCAGACGAAGTTGCGCGGGTCAACTAGTTCTTAATAAAGCTAACTTTTAATCTTTATTCATTTCTTCAGCTAGTACTTAAATGGTTTTGATTTTCAGCTCATATTTTGAACTATTTCTGCTAATAAATATGTAAACGCGTAAAGAAATACAGTTTTCAGTTGTTGGAGACTGTTAGTACGAATCACATGGTTCATTCATAATAACAAAATGTTAATTTGATAAGATAGGGGAGACCCTGTTAAGGTTTAATTGCACACATCCGTGTCGATGCTATTGCCATTCAATCGGTAACAGTAGTTCCGGCGGTGCCGACAACGAACGCAGACCAGTGTGAATGCACTCACATAAAATAAACACACATAGCCATAAATATTTTGAACGACATGAAGAAGATACCCCACGGACAGCATATTTCTCTGACACGGGTGTGTGGTATGAAGAAAAGAGTGCCTAGTTCGTCCTTCATTACATTGATAAGGGAAGATCATTTGACCAGATGGTTGTTGAGTCTGGAAATTGTCGGCTTAGATCAGATAGCTAACAGATATAGAAACCGCGCGTTTGGTCTATTTTAGTTACTTTCACAGCATTATGTCGTATGGTATTTTGCTGTGGGGTCGAGCTGCTGACATTGAATCCATATTTATTCTACAAAAGCGTGCTGTCAGAGCCATTTATAATCTTCGTCGCCGCGATTCTCTTAGGGAACTCTTTAAAAAGATTAATATTATGACAGTCCCTTGTCAATTCATCTATGAAAATATTATGCATGTAAGGAAAAATCGACATCTCTTTAGCAAAATTAGTGATAGACATAATTTTAATACTAGAAATAGAAATAAACTAGATCAACCATTTTTTAGATTATCCAAAGTACGAACATCTTTCATGGGGTACTGTATTAAATGTTACAACAAAATTCCTTCTGAAATATTAGAATTAAATGAAAGAAAATTTAAAACGTGTGTAAAATACACACTTTGTGAACAAGCATATTACAAATTAGATGATTATATTCAAGATAAGAATGCTTGGAAACATGCTAGTCCTGCTCCATAGGACAATCTAGGGTGTAGTAGACATAGTGAAACTGGTTGATATGTTTGTGTTTATTGTATTAATATTTACTATGTAAACAGGTGTATTTACTGATTTTTGTATTTAATTTAACTCACACATTGATCATATAAATCAATAGTGGCAAAAATTTGTACGTATGTGAGTATTATGTTCCCTTACTAGCAAACATATTAATTTTACCTCTGCTGGCATTTCTTTATTGTACCTATTAGTAGTATATAAGTGTTTTTTTGGGAGCATCGTCCTCACATATAATCAACTGATTAATGTATGCAAATATTGTAAAGCTTATTTTTTGAAAAGAGTAACTATGGAGTTTCTTGTCCGTTCTTCTCCATAAGAATCTACCTTTTGCGAACGGACGACTAGAGTCACTATAATATTTTATTTTATTTTAATTTGACGTTCAAAAGTGCCTTTATTGGTCTAGTTGAAATAAATCATTTGACTTTGACTTTGACTTTGATCGCATGTGGCAGATTATTAGCAGTATAGTGTGTAGATATTGTCACAAGACATTTAAAGCGGGTTGAGGATCAAATGGATACGCAAGGGTACGTGGAAGACAGGGAGAGGACAGCAGCAACTATGAATAAGTTAATCATCACAAAACAACGCTGAGCGGGCTCATAAATACCTACGCATTATATAAACGTGCGATAGCACCTTTTTTGTACGCCTCAAATTGGCCCGTAATTGGCCCGTCTAGACCAAAGCGAAATGGCAATCTTTGGGAGCGGCCGTGTGCGGCTGACATTAAAAATGCCATGTTTTTCGTATGAGGAACGCGAATAAGCAAACGTTTGGACGGTCTTATCCTTACTATTTAAATCTATGTGTCCATATCATACCTTTTCCTTCAACAGGCTGATCCTTTTCAATCTCTTCCTTTATAATGGCAGCCAAATCATCAGCCTGAGCCCGCTCCAGGCCAATGTGCAGCAGATGTTCGGCCACAGTGGGCTTGCAGTCGCAGAGGTCATCGAGGATCTTGACGGCCATGATGCCGTGCTCGCGAGTGATCAACAGGGCGGAGAGGTAGTTGGCTATGAAGTCTAAGATCCTTGCTGGTTGCCAGCGAAGCACCTGAAAAATGACTTGGTTGATGAATTTGGAATTATCAATTTATATTTAATCAGTAAATATTTAGGAATTGGGTTCTGATTCTTGTGACGGCAGTTGCTCCACGTGTTTAGCTGAATACGGTTTGATTGGAAGCCGACCCTAATATAGTTGAGGAAAGTCTAGGCAGATGATATACTAAGCTTCACGCTTCTTCTTCTTTTTGAGTCGATTGACTAACTTTTATATAGAAGTAAACGGAACAGAGAGTATAGTGCCGCAAGCCTCCATAAGGCTGCCGTAGCCGCCGTGCTGCTCGTAGGATCCTCCCTTTTCTCCTACGAGCAGACGGTTGTTGTGTCCGGTGGGCAACTGCTCGATAGTTGATATTCGGACTGTTGTGTATGTTCAAATCGCACAGAGAACTCTGATACCGCGGGATTTCGTTAGTAGTTCACTGCTAGTTGGATTGGTTGGTGTTGCGGTTTTTTTTTTGCTACCGTAAAAAAAAATATTCGTTACTTTTTCTTGTGGCGACATTGATGCCGCTACAACTACAGTCAGTGGTTCAGGATTGATGGATAATCCCATTATATTGCCGACCATCTACTACAGTAGTATTTGTTGTTGCTCCAGACAATAAAGATGGCAGTCGCGCGTCATAGCTGCACACGCTGGCTGTGGATCCCCTGTCTACGTTCAAGTGGTCTTAAGGGCGCTATTACAAAATCGAGCGCTTGGCCCGGACTAAAGCTACAGACCGCGTTTCCCGAGATTTATAGTGATTTTAGCGCTGTATACAACAATTGTTTAAAAATATTGTCTTACATTTAAATAGACAATTTTTTTTCAAGCAAGGTTCGTTACTTTAGTTATTAGTTAATTTTTGTTTGAATTTGGATTATATTTTCATGAAATAAAATATCATTTCGGACGAAAAATTATCAGCTACTCTCTGATTTAGGGAATTATTTTTGGTGTATTACTGTATGGAATATAATAAATTGATTAAAGCACTCCAAAGTAGAAGATACAATTGTACCATAAACATTTTTATTAATTATCAAATTATTATATCTTCGATGTAACAAAGCATCAACTGATGCCTAAAGTAAAATTTTATGAAACATCCTTTGCAGAGACAAGGTTTTTATTAATTTACGTAAAAAAATTGAAATATTTATTTAAAGCACTCCCAAGAAAAAGAATCAAACTTTCTTGGCCATATATTTTTTTAACTTGTCTACACTAATATTATAAAGAGGAAAGATTTGTTTGTTTGTTTGAATTGAATAGGCTCGGAAACTACTGGACCGATTTGAAAAATTCTTTTAGCATTAGATAGCTACATTATCAGGGAGTAACATAGGCATATATTATCCCCGTATTCCCACGGGAACGGGAAATACGCGGGTGAAACCGCGTGACGTCCACTAGTGTCTATATAAAAACAATAATCACACATCAAAACTCGAGTCAAACACTCAAATCCAAGAAAAAATGTAATAGCCCTCTTAAACTGTTGGAAACAGTTCATATGGTTACACAACTCAAATAATGCTAAGATGTTATTTCAAGGGATATCGTGTAACCCAGAAACTCGCCTGTGAAGGTTAGATATTCAGTCACTCCGTAGAATTCTGGTATCCTTGCCTTTTCTAGCATCTAATTGTTCTCCAATCAAAGTCCAAAATAAGAAAGGGCTAATCAAGTGGGTCGCGGGAAGCCGATGGATGCGAGACGCGCAGGACCGGTTGTTGTGGCGACACTTAGGGGAAGCCTATGTCCAGCAGTGGACGTCTTTCGGCTGATGTCATGATGATGGATGAACCATATAATGTATTTAAGAGAATACCTCACGTGTGATATCCGACATAAGCTCCTTGAGTCCTTCAGGGACGGAGAAGACGGTAGAACATCCATGTTTCTGTAGTAACTCGTTCATCGAAGTGTTTTTTATCTCTTTGAGATGTTTTAGATGACACTCGTTCTCTTTGACGTTTGCTTTGTTTTTATTTGGCAATCGAATCATAGAGGTTTGGTTCGTTCAAAGAGGATGATTGTCTTCTTCTCCGATGTCGATGGTTGTGGAACTCATGTCTGAGCCTGCCCAAGGACAGCCGGTGTACGAATATTCTGACAACATCTTATAGTACCTACTCTTTGATGCTCTCACCACCCTAGTTTACACAGTAAAGTGGGTAATAGACGTACGAGCAAGTTCGCGTACTTATGGCTCGACGTCCATTTTCTCTACGCGTCTTGTTTTGAAGCAGGTAGTCTATTCTGTAAGTAACCATTTCGATATCGAGCTTCACCTTAGTGACAAAGCTCACAAAGTGACCTTTATAACAAACAACATAAAGGTCTTATGTTTATACTCACCTCGGATTCCGCTGTCGAGACTCGAAAATGTTGTTACAGAATAGCACTACTGCTCTCTCGAGAAATGCTTTAAACAGCGTGCAGATGAAGCAAATTTTCGTCCGCATTTATTGAGAAATTATATCTGAAAAAATAGATAGTAATCTTCATGATATGATACGTAATTTGGTTTAGCCAGAATTTATGCATCGGTATCACATAATAAGAAATCCAAATCACCTCCAAATCGTTGAGATGAAACCTCCTTCATTTTTTAACAAAAGTAAAAATAAATATCTACTGCTTTGCAATACAAACGAAAATAATTTGGTTTTGTAACTTTTTTAAAATATGTGTTATTTTTTATAATAAATAAAAATGCGGGTAGCGGAGTCTTATGATTTATGTAACTGGGCTTTAGTGTTGTGTTTTCTATTCTTAAACCAAATAAATGTGAGCTTAAAGTTACGTTCAACTAGAAAGGAAATTGATAACCTGTATGACACCGAATGATATTCAAGTACCTACCTACTATCAGTAGGATAAGTACGTCGTTAACGTGTGGAGAATGTGGAAATCATTTAAGAGGAAATGCAGTCGGAGAGACTTTGTATGTAAAAATTCATAATTCGAGGTTTGGCTCTCAACTGTTTTCTCCTCCAATATTGAATCGATTTAAGAGATATTTCACGAACTGAATAAGAAGGATATATACTGTGTCCTTATGTTTTCTTTCTTAGGGTTCCGAAAAAAAAGGAACCCTTATAGGATCACTCGGGTGTCTGTCTGTCTGTCCGTCTATCACAGCCAGTTTTCTCCGGATCCACTGTACCGATTCTGTTGAAATTTAGTACACATATGGACTTCTATGACCCAAACACGGACGCGTTACGTAAATGATTAAATTTTTAGTATGGGGGTCACTATTGGGGGTCAAACTAGAAATATAAAAAAAAAGTTTTTGACCAATATCGTGTGACATATCAAATGAAAGGACTTACTGTGAGGGTTTTAATTATATTTTTTTCATAATTTTAAAATAAATGGTTTTGAAGTTATTCAAGAAATTAGACGAAAAATGACCGTTCCCCTCCCCTTATCTCCGAAACTGCTGAGCCTAAAATTTTGAAAAAAATGGAGATAATAGATCTTTACCTAACGTGTTCAACCAAACAAACATTCTCTTCAGTATGGATTTGTCTATGACTAGCAAAGCTATATAGTAAAAATAACCGCATGCCGTGTCTATGGTAACGCAGCAATTAATTAATTAGATGTAAATGTGGTAAAATTATGTAAACCATTAAGAAAAGGAATCGGTCAGTCTTCTGACGCAATCCCCAAAACTGCTGAACCAGTTCTGTAAAGTGGTTTTTGTAACTTGTATCAACTTGAGGCTTAGTTTTGTGTTCTTTACTGATTGGAAGCGAACTAGAATTTTAATAAGTTTTGTGTAGGTACATTAAAACTTAATGTTTAGGGACGCGGGTAGCCGTTGGATGCGAGACGCACAGGACCGATTGTTGTGGCGACGCTTGGGGAGGCCTATGTCCAGCAGTGGACGTCTTTCGGCTGATATGATGATGATCATGTTTAGGATAGTTTTAATGTACCTAGAGGCTCATCGTTTACGTAAAACTGTTGGATGCCAAGCTACATAGCTTGGCTCATCGCCGTAAGGTTGCCTGCTTGTCGGTATTTTACAGATTGTACTTCGGTGAGTGTGCCCAAGAACTCCACGACCTCATCCCACCCTTCCCTCATCCCTTCTACCATCGCACATCCAGACGCACTGCATCTTACCATCCCTACCTTGTTGCTGTTCCACCAATTTGCACTAAGCGTTTCCAAACGTCTTTTATAATGCGCACAGCAAAGGAGTGGAACTCTCTGCCTGCGTCTGTGTTTCCAAACGCTTACAACCCTAATCTCTTCAAAGTTAGAGTGAACAGGCTCCTTCTGGGTAAGCTCGCTCCATCGTAGACTTACCCATCACAAATAAAAAAAAACCTAGTTTCCATTCAAGGCATTCATTTGATGGGTTGGTAACCCGACACGACCGGAGAGACATCCCGCGCCGATGTATGACTAGTCTCGGTAGAGATTGGCCACCATAGCCGAAATTGGTCAGGAGGACTATATGTATACCTATGTATATTCATTTGAAGATACGCATAATATGCATATGCATAGTTAAAGTGTCGCCATGTTTTTTATTTAAATACATAAGCAACAAGTTGACAGTTCCATAAAGAAATAACAAACGATTTCTTGTTCCAATCCAATAAATTACACATTTATGAAAATTTACTCATCAATGCCTCAATTCTTTGTTTGGCACCAAAAAAACCTGACCTCCCAAATGCCTCGCAACACCTTTTACTCACCAACAAAGTGATTCAACCAGAGGGACGAGGAAGCTCATACATAACTGGTCAATTCTTACACATGACTAATGCAATTGATGTTGAAATAACTTCATGCCATTCGAATTTCAACCTTGTCCTAAAGCGATAAGGATGTCGTGATTGTTAATGGCCAGTAATTGTAAACTTGTACGGGCGTGTAGTGATTACAGCGAGTCATTTGTGGTGGGTAGTCGCGATGAGCGGCGGTGTGTAGTGAGGCCGGACAATCCGACTGTTATTATTGATAAACATATGTAAATATTACCTACGTCTGATAAAGTTTTTTGTGTCAATGCGACACATGTGCGTGGTGAAGTGAGTAAAAATAGATCTACCGACATTTTTGTAAGTGACAACCGTTTAGTGAGTGACAAACGGCGAAAGAAATATTAAGAAAAATAGAAACAGTTTCAAGCGGAACAAGGAAGGAAACCCAAGCAAAAGTAAAACGCAAAATAATTTATCGAAGAAATAATAAAAGATAACGTGAAATTTTTAAAAAGAGAACAAGAAGTCGATCAACATGGACATCACAACTGCAAGAGCTATATCCATGCTCACATTGGGCTTAGGAGCATTCTTCTCAGGCATGCTACCAGCCTTCTTCTCCGAAGCTGCCAGACAAAGGCATCCTCTATTGCTGTCCTGCTTACTCTGCTTCGGGGGAGGTGTCCTGTTATCTACTTCCCTAGTCCACATGCTGCCAGAAACTAGAGAGCATCTACCACAGTATTCAGAATTGACATTATGTGTAGGATTTTTTATGGTGTATCTAGTAGATGAATTATCTCATTTGTTCTATAAGAGTGGTGCTCATGAAAGGCATAGTCATGTTGGTGAGCAAACCAGGTTGTTGCCAAGGGACCATGATGGGGAAATGAGGGACAGAGAAGGAGCATCGGAGCTGTGCCATGTCAGCCACACGGAGCCTTGTAACAGGAGTTCGTCAAGTGTGGTGGGGTTACTGTCTGCGTTGTTTGTGCACAGTGTGCTGGAAGGTCTCGCGATTGGGTTGCAGGAGAGTGCTACACAGGTGAGGAATTAATTGGTTTTGATTTGTTTCTTTATATGTGACACTGTCTGTTTTGTATTCATAGTCTTTTCCAGCTATACTCAACCTGCGGCCCGCCTGCGGCCCGTTGGCAGGCCACATATGGCGCACAAACCTTTTTCTTGTGGCCCTGTAGCCTAAAACATTATTGATGCTATATTTAGCCAGTGCATCAATGTTTCTCAATCTATACTGTACTGATTCACTCCTTGACGATTTGCCGAGACTATTCCTCACCCATTATCAACATGAAAAAGTTGGCCTATGACATATAAAAACGGTCGTTAGTCCGAATTCAAAATTCGCATTAATGTAGGTACTATTAAATGTAGAATTTTATTTTACTGTGGGTTATTGCTGCCCATCATGATAATAGTAGAAGCGCAATATGGCCCTAAGAGAAAAAGGTTGAGTACGGCTGGTCTAGTCGGATGCATATCTTAGAATTGAATAGCCTTAAGCTAGATTCAAACTGGGCCCACGTACGCAACGTATGCAACGCATTATGACGTCTGGATTGTTGATTTTGTATAAAAAACTATGCAATAGAGACATACTTATCGTATGCAACGCAACATACGATACGATACAAAAGCGTTGCATACGTGGGACCAGTTTGTCTCAGTTACGGGTAGTCTGAAGGCAGGAAGTCTGACACCAGTCTGGCCAGGGGTGTCGTGTTACTCAGTTACTGGATTTTGGAGGTCAAATCAGCAGTCGCTTTATGTAAAATACTGGTATTCAGCTGCATTTGGTTAGATCGAGACCCCAACATAGGGAAAAGGTAGTAAAATATTGTTTTTCTTAAGTATCATCTCTTTCCCCGACTGCCAAGGAAGGGTGTTTTTCGCGCGTATCTTGTATGTACGTTTGTTTGTTTGTTTGTTTGTAAATTTCTTTATTACCTCGTACCTTCCAAACGGCTGCTTGGATTTCGACTATTAAGGTGTCGTTAGATTCATTTCAAAACCTGAATTGAAATAGACAGGTTTTTTTTTAAAGAAACATGGCGGAATTTGGGCGCTAAATTGTATGCCGTTAATATATTTTGTTAGCCAAACCTATCGAGTAGGGTATCAAAATGAAGGAAATTAAATGGAAGTTACAAAGATATATTTATGCTATATGTTTGAATTCAATTGGGAAACAGTTTTCGTTCATAAAAGTGTCCCGGTTTCGGTCTTTTTAGTGCATTGTTTAAAGTTGACTGTTTTGCAGTCGGGGTTTTTTGATTTTTTAAATTATATTTAATCTAGCAACCTGTACGTCTACCATGAGTTTTATCAATATATACTCGCTAACGACTGACAAAAATGTATGAAAACTTTAAAAAACCAAGTTTCTAATTAGTTTTTTAGTTGTTGACTAAAGTTTTACTTGCAACTTGCTTGCTTGTTAGTTAACAACTTAAACAAATAAATTAGAAACTTGTTTTTTAAAAGGTTTCATAGCTTTTTTATCTACAGTCGCTAGCGAGTACAGATTGATAAAACTCATGGTAGACGTACTGGTTCAATTAATCGAAGTTCCAAAATGATGTGCTCGCAGCATTCTGGAAACTCGTTACACGGTACTTTTTCATTTGTTATGATAATACAACAGAATAAAGCATGACTAATTGTATAATTAATTCAAACAGACAGCAGTCTGATAGCTTGTTTTCAAATTATACCTTGTACTTGAGTCATCGTGAATAGGTACCTATTTAGGATGACTTATTACGGGTAAGCGAAGATACAAGGAAAGAGAGCGACAAAGCTATACTGGACTATACTTCCGATTGACTGAGTTCTTTACGTCTTGGGCGCCCATTACATGCGAAAGAATTGCATAATTTAATTCCGCCAAGCCCGTTTCATCATCGGACCACAAGACGAACGGCTATGCGCCACCGGTACATGGTGGACATCCCACGCACACGCACAAAACGTTTTGGGAACACATTCATAGTGCGTACAGCTAATTAAGGAGTGGAATTCCCTGCCGGAGTCTGTGTTTCCTGGTAGCTACAACCTGGGAGTCTTTAAGTCATGAGTGAATAGGTTACTTCTAGGCAAACGTGCTCCATTTTCGACCACATAATCGCTTACCATCAGGTGAGATAGTGGTCAAACGCGAGCCTATCAATTAGTAAAAAAAAAGTTTTCTGTCAATTTAACCACAGTCAAAGCTGTGAGTCTGACTGACGGATAACCTATCGCGTAATACAGGGACTGATGGTTGGATGAAAGTGACTGACGAAAGTCTGGGTATTTCATTAGTGACGATTTTTAAGGCTTGTATACATGTTAATGACCTTGTGCATATAAACGGAGCTAACTACTCCTCTACGCGCCACTCCGCTACCCGCATTTTTAATTTATTTAAAAAAAAATAACACGTATTTTAAAAAAGTAACAAAATCAAATTATTTTCATTTGTATTGCAAAGCAGTAGTTTTTTTTTACTTTTTTAAAAAAATGAAGGTTTTATCTCAAGGATTTGGAGGTGATTTGGTGTTTTTTTTTTCTTATTATGTGATATATAAATTCTGGCTAAAACAAATTACGTATCATATCATGTAGATAACTACCTATTTTTTTCAGATGTAATTTCTCAGTAAATGCTGACGAAAAGTTGCTTCATCTGCACGCTGTTTTTAAACATTTCTCGAGAGAGCAGCCTTAAATGAATGGGTCTGCTTTTATATGTTTACTAGCTGACCCGCGCAACTTCGTCTGCGTTTCTATTTTCAATACTGCTCCGCTCCTATGGCTCTTACGGCCCATTCACGACTTCGGTCTTAGCGGCGAGCGGCGCGGCAGGCGGCGCGGCGGCGGCAAGCGGTGCGTTTTACACGCCACGTACCCTCAGTAGCGGCTAGCGGCAGCGGGCGAGGTGGACGTATTTAGGTAGTCGGAACGTGCTCAAAATTATGGCGTTATCAAAATTATCCCTTTTGTGTTTAGAAAGCAGTATATTTTTAAAACAAGATATTCTTAATATGAGACATTTAATTTGGACACGGAGAAAAAAATCTTCAATGCACACTCAATAGTTACTCTAGTAACTATTGAGTGTGCCTTTGGTATTTTGTCAAACAAATGGCGCATTTTTATGAAATCTATTGAGACAAATACAAAACATGCAAAGTTGATTATAAAAGTCGCATGTCTGTTACATAACATTGTAAGGGAAAAAGAAGGGAATAATGATAAAGACTACAGAACATATATGAGTAAATCATCAAGCAGGAACATCACAATAACAAGATCGAGGCGGAATAATCGAGCTTCATTGCGTGCAACCGCTATTCGCGATCAGTACAGAAATTATTTCGTAAATAATCCAATAGGCATATAAGTTACACTAAATTCGAAACGTTTCCACTATCTACATTATTTTAACATACTAGAACTATGTTTATTGTCTCTGTAAGTACTTACTAACAGAGAGTAGGTAGTTGAAAAGTGACTCTGTACCTAAGTAGGTACTTGCAGAGTCACTTGTCAACTACCTACGTTACTTAAACATACCGGTAGTTTCGTCTGTAGGTACCTACCGCCAATATATTGGTAGCTTCGTTTGTAAGTACCTAGGACTAGGTAGGTACTATGTTTTTGTGTTATCAATTTAAATTAAACTTACCATCATCGTCTGTACGTACCTACCAACAGACAATATAATTATGGTAGCTGATACTATGTTATTATGTTATCAATTTAAATCAAACTTACCATCATATTCCGGAAAACATTGTTTTATTTCTTCCCACAACCTTTTTATAACGTTTTTGTATTTGTGTTGGGGCTGTTTTGACATCCATATAGGGGGTCGATTTAAAATTTCAGTAATAAACGCCTCGGTATCCATTACCGCCACAAAATCGTCTAAATGTTTTTTGTATATGATTTCGCCGCCGAGTCCGTCACACCTACACCGCTATCCGCGCCGCTCTGTTCGTGGCGTCGCGCTCATTCGCTTGTACTTTTGATCTCGCCGCTCCCCGCACCGCGCGCCGCTGCAGCAATTCGCTGCGACAAAACCGCGCGCGTTTTCGCTATGAGCGGCGACTCGTGGCGTGCTTCAAACATTTTCATACATTTGTTCTTATCGCTCGCCGCCCCGCACGCCGCCGCCGCTCACCGCGGTAAGGTCGTGAATGGGCCGTTAGCGTGATGACATATAGCCTATAGCCTTCCTCGATAAACGGGCTATCCAACACTGAAATAATTTTTGAAATCGGACCAGTAGTTCCTGAGATTAGCGCGTTCAAGCAAACAAACAAACTCTTCAGCTTTATATATTAGTATAGATAGAATGGAGCCTTGTCCTTTTTCGAATCCCATATATCAGCCAATAATTTATCGTCATTTTTTAAGAATGAGTGTAATGGGCGCCTTTGATCTTGCAAGCCAATATTTTCAAAACATTAACCATTAGGAACAGTAAACGTTTAAGATTTGCAGTTGTTATGTTCTGCTTGAGATATGAGCGTTTTTATGCATGACGTCATGCGATTTCGAAACTCAAAACCTGGGAGTTAAATACTGGTTTTTACAATGAGGAAAAATCTGACGATACTTCAAGAACTTTCGCATCAACGTCTACTTTTGTGTTTTATTTTGTTGAAGAAGTACAATATAAATGTCACGTTGTTGTTCTCGAAGGAATGGCTGGAATTGCAGCCATAGTAGGAATACCCACACATTTTGCCAGAAAAGTTAAGGTCCATGTTACAGGGGTCAATCCCATTCAAGTATGGGCTTATGAATGATTACACTAGTTTACAAGGTTTTTGTCCTGGAATGGAAAAGTGTTTATTCTTAATTAATGAGGTGCTGCAAGTTTAGAAAAAAATATTAAAAAATTCCAACACGTCACATTTCGAAAATACTCCCCATATATTTTTGCAAAGATAACGAGACTAAAAATGAATTAGTGTCGACGTTTTTGATATTTTTTAATAATCCAAATGCTGTTTTTAGCACCTTTGAAATATTAAAAAAGCTGCTTGGACATCCGCACGTGTAATTTAACCCTTGGTTTTATGATTAAAGCCAAATGCTTTTAGCGATAGGAGTAACAATCAGTTTCGTGGTTGCATGGTGGGTCTTTATCATTTGCTTGCAATTTCAACAATCTATTTAAACTTGCATTCCAGCAGCTTAGAGTTCTTCTACTTTTTTCAATAAACACTTGAGAAACCCGCTTTTATCCCGATGAGAAACCGGAACTTTCAAGTAATAAAAGATAGGCATATTTGAGTGTTTTCTTTATAGAATATTCTTTCTTCGATACAATAAGTTCGCCAAAAACAGCCAGAATGTACTCTAGCTAACCTTTTTGATCTTTTGAAAACAAACATTTATCAAAATGAAGACTAGCTATTTCGGAACAAACTTGTGGGTAGTTGAAACTAAAAGGGGTCAATATCTTCCATCTGTGACGTGATAAAAATTAAAAATGTACATGTTTGCATTGAGTTATTGCAGCTAATTAAAAAAATATGTAATTTACTGCAAGAACATTTTTTTTTTTTTTTGTAAACTAGTGTTATTTATGAAAAACCTAGTTTTGAAACTTCCCTATACTTGTGTAAATACTTCTATACTAATATATAAAGCCGAAGAGTTTGTTTGTTTGTTTGAACGCGCTAATCTCAGGAACTGCTGGTCCGATTTGAAAAATTCTTTTAGTGTTAGATAGTCCATTTATTGAGGAAGGCTATAGGCTACATATTATCACGCTAAGACTAATAGGAGCGGAGCTGTAATGAAAGTGTGCCCACGGATCTGGATAGGCACAGAGATAGATTATAGTCCGGAATAGCACATAGGCAGTAGGCTTGTTATCTCGGAAGTGTGTTATCTTGGCATGTTTTCCGACAATCACGTGGGCGAAGTTGGCAGAAGTTAGAATATTATTGTTAGATATAACTGACCCGCGCAACTTCGTTTGCGTCACATTTTTCATTACTGCTCCGCTCCTAGCGTTTTGTCGTAGCGTGATGATGTATAGCCTTCCTCGATAAATGGGCTATATAACACTGAAAGAATTTTTCAAATTGAACCAGTAGTTCCTGAGATTAACGCGTTCAAGCAAACAAACAAACTCTTCAGCTTCATATATTAGTAAGTATAGATTTGATCAGTTCAATAAATTGCTTGACCCGTACATGACCAGATAAAATGTTTAAAAATATACGCATATCCTTTACAGACAGATAGTGTTCAAACCACAACGGTAGGCTTTCAAAATGTCATTGACTGGAACCACGCGAGCAACTCTTGAATTGTATGAATTACAATCTGTACTAAAATCCTACTAATATTATAAATGTGAAAGTTTGTATGTTTGTCCGTCCATCACGCAAAAACGGCTGAAGGGATTTGGATGAATTTTGGCACACATGTAGTTCACATCCTGGGATAACACATAAGCTACTTTTTAACCTGGTAACTTACATGGCTTAATGGAGACAGAGGAAGAAGTGGAAATCCAGAGCCGCTGCTGCCTTAGTACTTCAGATTCAAAAGTACCAGGAGAACAGAAACATGTAGAAGGCTTTTCCGGGCTGTAATTATGAGCGCTAAAGATTCACAAGTACCGAGAGAACAGACACATATCGTAGTAGTTCCGGGGCTGAAAGTAAGAACAGCAAAGACTCACTAACTATCAAGATACCAGAATCATGAAGGTGTTTTTCCGAAGATCAGAATATGAGACAAAAAAGTTGCGCCTGCTCTAAATGTCTACGCAGACGAAGTCGCGGGCAGAAGCTAGTTATTAATATTTCCTTGTAGGAATTACAAATACATTCCATAATATTATCAAACATCATGTCTAGAAACATCAAAATCGCAGATTATACGTACATGCGATACATGATACAGAGGCTATACAAACAAATCGTCTATGGCGTCAGACGACTGCAGCGTGCCCAAGGGATCTGGCGTCAAGGCGTCAGTGCTACACGTTACAGAACTGGGTCGATTTCGCATGCAAACCATGTTTTAAGATTACTAAATGTTTGATAAATGGTATTTTCTTTTGCAAATAGGTTATACTCGTAAGTAATTCTTTTACACGTCATTTTCTTTTTGGTCATATTAATCTAGATGAGGCCGGTGTTTCCTAGCTGACTACCCTGAGAAGAAACACCGAAACAACTTTACACTTGGTTCACAAGTTTACACTTGGTACACAAGTTTACATTTGTTACACAAGTTTAGACTTGGTACACAAGTTTACACTTGGTACACAAGTTTACTACACTCGGTACACAAGTTTACACTCGGTATACAAGTTTACACTTGGTACACAAGTTTACACTCGGTACACAAGTTTACACTCGGTACACCAGTTTACACTTGGTACACAAGTTTACACTTGGTCATTGGAAGACCCGAACCCGAACTAAGAATGAATGACAACACGATTTGACAGTCACTGTCAAATCGTGTTGTCATTAAATCTTAGTGGTTAGGCGATACGGAGCAGAATACGCACGCAACTAAGCCCGAAACTACAGACTTCGGGCTTAAAGAGTAGCAGCCCAGTTCCGTAGTTCCGTTTACCTTAAGTTCACTTATCTTAGTTCTATAAATATCAGCAACCTGCTGGTTAAAGATCACGAGTGAAAGGTACTGAGGGCCACGCCCATAGTGCCACAATAGCTGATTTCAGGGCCAAGTGCCCCCCCCACGTTTGGATGAATCAGTTTAGTCAGGTCTTTACGAAAACATGTTTAAGACAATAAAATGTAAGTTTTACATCTTTCTTCGTCGATTATTTAATTTACATCCATTTTTTCTGGCATAGGCTTCCTACAACTGCCCCTATGACTGCGTCGGTTGCAACCCTTATTCAGTCTGGCTCTAAGGCATCGAACGAAGCGTCTGTGGTAGGGCCAACTTAGGGCTGATGAGCCACTTACATACTTCATTGTATTACCATAGCATACCATACTTACCATCTATACTAATATATAAAGCTGAAGAGTTTGTTTGTTTGCTTGATCTCAGGAACTGGTCCGATTTGAAAAATTCTTTCAGTGTTAGATAGCCCATTTATCGAGGAAGGCTATAGGCTATATATCATCACGCTAAGACCAATAGGAGCGGAGCAGACGAAGTTGCGCGGGTCAACTAGTAAATACATATTTAGGTTTTCGGTTTCAAAGAGTTCCATACCTAATTGCCCATCAATAGTATTCAAAATCTACTTCATGGTCAAAAATAACAAAAGCGCAGTTAGCAATGGATCGTGAAGTCGTGATGAAATGATCGTCAAGATAGATAAATAAATGAGCTTTCATTTTTACTTGTTCACCTTTGCCATTGAGTACGTAACCAGGATGTCTCATTGTGTTATATAAAATTATAAAATAACTAAACGCCCATTCATTCATCTCACCTTATGATTACGGTTACTGTGTCTGTGTGTGTGTGTGTGTGTTACTGTGTCTGTTACTGTGTGTTGTTGGTAATAATTACTAGATTTTGCTCCCGGGTTCTGTAGATTATTGCAAAAAATATAACCGCCTTTACACGTCTCCAGAGTATCACCAACATCTGTACCAAAATTAATGAAAATCGGTTCCACGGTTTATTAATCAAGAAATTCACTATCGCAATAATACCTAGTTAGGATTAACGAAACATCAAGCCACGTAATTGCTAAAACTAGCCTCCAATGGTTCCCTCTAAGTTTAGACTACGACAGAAATTGCGACACAAGAGTCAGAAATTTTCTGTACCTACTGTTCACACTTGTGTCAGTAGATACAACTCCCTGATTCGACACTTATTTTCGTGCCACAATTATACATAGACTAGTTGATCCGCGCAACTTCGTCTGCTCCGCTCCTATTGGTCTTAGCGGGATGATATATAGCCTATAGCCTTCCTCGATAAATGGGCTATCTAACACTGAAATAATTTTTCAAATCGGACCAGCAGTTCCTGAGATTAGCGCGTTCAAGCAAACAAACAAACAAAGAAACTCTTCAGCTTTATACAACCTGTAACAGAATATACGCAATACCGCTTAAGGGGTCATTGAACTCATCATTATAAATAACTTTCACTATGGGACCAACACTGAATCGCGAAAAAAAAAAATCGACTCCCCCATACATTTCTGTGCGCACAACTCGACAAAATGTACTGAACAGCTGATTTTATTTTCGCGATTTCGGGGTTTGTCCCATACTAAAAGTTGTTCATTATGATGAGTACAATGACCCCTTAAGAGGTATTGCGTTTATTCTGTTAGATAGTGGTTAAACGCGAGCCTATAAATAGTAAATAATAATAACACGTTGTATATTAGTATAGATAGAAGTATACATACCCGTGCTCACACATAGACACTCGGTGTATAGATTGAGTCTATGGTACATAGTGACGTAATCCATTCTTAGCTGAGTGAGTAGGCCAAAATCTGTAGTTTATTCTGTGAAGAACGGTGAAACCGCGGCCAAAAAGCTGGGCTTCCTAAATAGGGTGAAGCGATACTTCAGGCCTGGACAGCTTATAACCCTATATAAAGTGCAAGTCCGATCCTGCATGGAGTATTGTAGCCACCTTTGGGATGGCTCAGCTAAGTATCAGCTTGCCGCGCTTGACTCGGTGGAACGCAGAGCTAAGAGGCTCATCGGTGACGTAAAACTGGTGGATGCCAAGCTGCATAGCTTGGCTCATCGCCGTAAGGTTGCCTGCTTGTCGGTCTTCTACAGATTGTACTTCGGTGAGTGTGCCCAAGAACTCCACGACCTCATCCCACCGGCCCCTTTCTACCATCGCACATTCAGAAGCACCGCATCTTACCATCCCTACCTTGTTGCTATTCCATCAATTTGCACTAAGCGTTTCCAAACGTCTTTTATAATACGAACAGCAAAGGAGTGGAACTCTCTGCCTGCGTCAGTGTTTCCAAACGCTTACAACCCTAATCTCTTCAAAGTTAGAGTGAACAGGCTCCTTCTGGGTAAGCTCGCTCCATCGTAGACTTTGTCATCTCTGACCTAGACTAGAGACAAGAGCAAACCCATCACAAAAACAAAGAGTATGAATAAATACGGTGAAGAGTAAAACGCTCTTAACTTTCATTAAGTGCAGGATGGTAGATAGTGAAATCTTATAGTGAATCAAAATTTTGGTAGTCAATGCACCGCAACTTGAAACATGAACATAACCGGTTGAGCGACTTGGTTTTTTTTACAAAAACACTGCCAATGTTTTTGTCCGGCTTTGTTGATTTCGTCCTTTACATGACCGTTGAAAGCAGCTATAAATAATAACTGATGTTCATTTATTTTATATGATTTTTAGTTAAGGCTGCTCTCTCGAGAAATACTTAGAAACAGCGTGCAGATGAAGCAACTTTTCGTCGGCATTTACTGAGAAATTATATCTGAAAAAATAGATAGTAATCTACATGATATGATACGTAATTTGGTTTAGCCAGAATTTATGTATCGGTATCACATAATAAGAAAAAAAAAACACCAAATCACCTCCAAATCGTTGAGATGAAACCATTTTACTCCTTTATTTTTTAACAAAAGTCTAAAAAAAATATCTACTGTTTTGCAATACAAATGAAAATAATTTGGTTTTGTTACTTTTTTAAAATATGTGTTATTTTTTTATAATAAATTAAAAATGCGCGTAGCGGAGTAGCGCGTAGAGGAGTAGTTAGCTCTGTTTATATGCACAAGGTCATTGGCATGTATACAAGCCTTAAGTGAAGTAAGGTTAATCCCCAGCCTGGGGATGGCAGTCTTTTGCAGTGACAGTTTACTACCGACTCACTTCTATGATGATCTTAGTTCACATGGTGAGATGGTTACAGGACGTCCCGAGTGGGATCGACAGCTCACTTCACCTTACAGCTCGTTCCCGCTTGTAGGCTGTCAGGCCCGGATTTTAATCGGATGTTGCAGTGGCAGAGCGTTTTATACACGGTGCCAAATAAGTCGTCTTACAAAGGCGGCCCACTTAATGTACCCGATATAAACTACCTCTAGGCGCGATGTTTTTTAAAATAATTCTTTAAGGTGATAGGTACAATAAAAATAAATAACGCATTAGAGTTATGAAACACCCTGTTAATAATGTTTACGTATCAAAATAATGTCGCTGTTCCATTCCCCGCCGTCCTTGGAACACAAGGCTCGAACTGCGCTCGCTTCTGGATGTTTCAAACTACGTCAGGCGTCATGATAATGAATAATATATATATGTATATATATTTTTTAATAATTTAAATATCATTTTTTTTTAATTAATGTGTAGTATGGTCATAGAATAGATGTAGTGGGCTGTCATTGTAAGACCACTAAAATGGCGTCGTGTATGAAGCTATTCACACTTGTCTGACACTGATTTGCTAGAGGCACACCCGATTAAAATCCGCTCCCGAAAACCCACAAGTGGAAACGGGCTGTTACGCTGAGATCGGTGATATTTTTTCTATAAAAATATCACCGATCTCAGCGTAACAGCCCGTACCTCCCAGCTCCGCCAGCATGGTACCTCTTAAAAGCTATACTCACACAGTGGAAAACTGTTGATGTCCCTTTATTGATCAAACATAACGACAAACACCTTTGTTTTATTGTTTGAGTAATTTCAATAGAAACTATCTTTAACAAATGTTTGTTAAATATCAACAATTAATACTAGAGATGTCCGACTAGTCGGGAACTCGGGAAAGCCGAGTATGCGGCCACATATTATAGTCAGCAACCAGTCGGCCGGCGATTATATAGAAAAAGATATCGACTAGTCGGTACTACTCGTAAATAAGCTACAAGAAAACAAGACAAAAATCCTTACAGTTCCCATCACGCAAGTTTACCTCCCCGAAGTACGTCGCAATCGATTGCGCAGTATGTCAATTTGACAATAAACATAGGACAGCGCGACTTACACGCGCATGCGCATTTTCGCGCAAGATGGCGGGGGTAATGGCATCTCACTCGCTCGTATACATTCGATGCATACGTTTGACCAGCTTGCTCAATGCAAGACGACTGTTGAATGTTGATGCGAAAAGTGTTATTGTTTTTAATTAATTATTTTGGTTATTTCTTACTATTTGATTTGTTTTTTGTGTGTTGTTGTGGTGTATGTGTTTGTGGTGTTACTTTTTGATATTGTTATTGTTACTAGTAGTCTTTGTTGCTTGTTTATAATATAATACGTATAAACAAAAAAATATTCTAGGAAAGTAACACTTTTTTACGCGATTGCACCTGCGCGGTCGTCACTAAAACCTAACTTCGGAGAGGCAAACTACGCTGACGCGAACTGTACTTTTTACATTTTTATGAATTTATTTATTTACTTACACACAAAACACTTAAAATAGAAAAGAAAAAATACAGATAAGAGCAACAGTAGTAATAAGATTAGAATAGTTTATAGTACCTATCAAATTGTACCTAATTTCTGATAAAACTTAAACTTATTAAAAAAATGTATAGAGATGATTATTTAATTGATGACCATGCCTATACCGTGTTATAATGGTACCCAACAGATAAGGCGCCTCGTGAATCTTCGTTCGTACAGAAAAGAAAGTATGGCCTCGAAGATTAACGAAATAAAGCAAACTTGTAATCAACCTTAGACCACTACTATAAGGTTCATAATAAACTGCAGCTGTTAGTTCCGTCTCACTCGCAATTCACACGCGCGCGCTAACATAGCGGCAGCTGCCGACCAATAGCGGTACATGAAAAAGAAGCGCGTTGCGTGGAGCGTGCCGATTGGTCAATAGCATTTCTCGCGCTTTGAAAATTCATCTTCTGCGCAGGTACATCGGTAAGCCATATCAGTTGGGTAATACTGTACCAATTACTAGTTGTGGAGGTCTGGTAGGCAGCCGGTCCACGTAAAATACTGGTATTCAGCTGAATCCGGTTTGTCAGGAAGCCGACCCCAATATAGCTGAGAAAAGGCTAGGCAGATGATGATAATGTGATGACAATGAATATGAGATGTAGTTAACCGCTAGTTGAGAAAGCCTTATTAGTTTCCCAGTCATATTTATCGCTACTAGCTACGATTACATGGATGGTTTTATGGTTACTAGTCGGTTGACAGCGGGCATTTGAGCGACAACTACTCGTCTATTCGTCTAGTTGTCCCATCTCTAATGAATACCACGTTTCTCTATTTTCGTCTAGTAAATTTCTCCAACTACTTGTCTATTCGTCTAGTTTCTACAACTACTTGTCTATTCGTCTAGTTTCTCCAACTACTTGTCTATTCGTCTAGTTTCTCCAACTAATTGTCTATTCGTCTAGTTGGCCCATCTCTAATGAATACCACGTTTCTCTATTTTCGTCTAGTAAATTTCTCCAACTACTTGTCTATTCGTCTAGTTTCTCCAACTACTTGTCTATTCGTCTAGTTTCTCCAACTACTTGTCAATTCGTCTAGTTGGCCCATCTCTAATGAATACCACGTTTCTCTATTTTCGTCTAGTAAATTTCTCCAACTACTCGTCTATTCGTCTAGTTTCTCCAACTACTCGTCTATTCGTCTAGTTTCTCCAACTACTTGTCTATTCGACTAGTTTCTCCAACTACTTGTCTATTCGTCTAGTTTCTCCAACTACTTGTCTATTCGTCTAGTTTCTCCAACTACTTGTCTATTCGTCTAGTTGGCCCATCTCTAATGAATACCACGTTTCTCTATTTTCGTCTAGTAAATTTCTCCAACTACTCGTCTATTCGTCTAGTTTCTCCAACTACTCGTCTATTCGTCTAGTTTCTCCAACTACTCGTCTATTCGTCTAGTTCATTCCCATCTCTAATGAATACCACGTTTATTTTCGTCTAGTAAATTTCCTTCCCACTGTTATCAATAGGTGTCTATTGACCTACATTTGATACCGTGATACTTCTCTTGTGATAAGAGATATGCCTTCGTTACGAAGCCGTTACTCCGCGCTTCGTTACTGATAAGAAATAATTCGTGCTCATAATAACGGATAAGATTGTTATTATAATTATATTTTGCTTGTGGAAAAAAAGTGAATCGTACGGTATGTATGTACAATGTCTGGGTTGATATTGGTGTGATGTTGCAAGAAATTCTGTTTCTTTTAAACAAAGTTTGACACAAAATTTTAACGCACTATATCGTTTCAATATTTTTTGTTTAAGTGATAAAAAAAAGTGTCGAATATTTTTTGATGAATCCAACTGACGCACTTAAATACTTTTAGGAATACGCTCTACTAAAACTAATATCAATCAATTCAATTTATTTATTTACCAAGTAACTATGACTCATTTGTTAGTAACAAACTTATCCTATGTTAGTAATTAAGATTATTCTTTTTACAACAAAGTACACAACACACACAATAACAACAAACATATACAACACAACATACAGCGGCAGCACTGGCCGACACTTCACCGGCCAACCAGCAACCACATTGAGACTCTCTGGAGCATTTAAGTACACAGCCACTTACCACACGACATGCAATGTGTGGCCCTAGGGACCAGTATCATGCCATTGTAGCTATAGTTCAGGGGTCAAACCTTAGAAATATAAATATTTTTTTAACATGTTTTTTTAACACTGTAGACTTCTTATAGGTTTTCCTGTAATCTTTAGGTAAAGATCTATTATCTCCATTTTTTTCAAAATTTTAGGCTCAGTAGTTTCGGAGATAATGGGAATGGTCATTTTTCGTCTTATATCTTGAATAACTTCAAAACCATTTATTTTAAAATTGTGGAAAAAATATAATTAAGACCCACACAGTAAGCCCTTTAATTTGATATTTCACACGATATTGTTCAAAAACTTTTTTCTGAAATTTTCTAGTTTGACACCCAATACCAATTTGACCCCTATACTAAAAAATTAATAATTTACGTAACGCATCCGTATTTGGCTCACAGAAATCCATATGTGTACCAAATTTCAACAAAATCGGTCCAGTGGATACGGGGAAAACTGGCTGTGACAGACGGACAGACAGACACCCGAGTGATCCTATAAGGGTTCCGTTTTTTGTTCGGAACCCTAAAAACAGGGGAAAACTCTTTCACAATACCGGTCTTATCTTTTGAGAAAGGTGTAATGAGCGTTAAACCATATAGGTGTCAGCCGGGACTTCAATTTCGCCTGGGCTGCAATGAAAAATGCCCAGGTTTATCAAACGAAGTTTTTCAAAACTAACAAAGAAACTTTTTAACCGTACCTATACGTTTAAATACTGCTTAACAGATTGTTAGTTCTCATTTTCTATGGAGAATCTTTGTTAGTTAGTGCTATTCTGTAAAAACTTATCGTGAAATCTTAGGTCGACTGGCCCAAGTTAGTTCAAGTTAAGCTAACTTGCACCGGCAGCCTATACCAAAACTCGTTCACTAGTAGCTAAATTATCGCTAAGACTATTGTACTGTAATATTATTATGCATGAAAATCATCATATCAGCCGAAAGACATCCAGTGCTGGACATAGGCCTCCTCCAAAGTGAGGAGTTTGCCATAATCGCCACGCTTGGCAGGCGGGTTGGCGATCGCAGTGTATGGTTTTAAGTTTTACAGAGAACGCTGCTGCCCATTCTCTGGCGAGTCCCTTAGTCGCCTCTTACGACACCCAAGGGTAGTGATGGTATGGTATTATTCTTTTACGGCACCATACGGCACCGGCCGAAGCCATACGGCAAGCAATGCATGAAAATACTGCGTAAGAAAGCTAGTCCTACCTATCCCAAGCTGGGACTAGCTTTTGCCATTAGTATTTCTAGGAGTATGGGTCAGGAAAGAGATGTCAGCATAATAAAGAGATACCGCGGCCCTGGAACGCAATTACGACTGGGCATATGGAGGAACAAGGAAGAGTTTTAGTCAGTAAGAAACTGACATTCTCTTCCGCTCCGTTTAGAGTGGGAGGAGTCATTTGATGATTTCCCATCCTAACAAGACTCAAGTTTACAGCGATTTCAGACCGTTCATCAATCTGAGGTTTCTTCTTTATAAAAAACTAGCTGACCCGCGCAACTTCGTCTGCGTCACGTTTTTCATTACTGCTCCGCTCCTATTGGTCTTAGCGTGATGATATATAGATAAATGAAAATAAATGGGCTATCTAACACTGAAAGAATTTTTCAAATCGGACCAGTAGTTCCCGAGATTAGCGCGTTCAAGCAAACAAACAAACTCTTCAGCTTTATATATTACTAGCTGACCCGCGCAACTTAGTCTGCGTCACAATTTTCATTACTGCTCCGCTCCTATTGGTCTTAGCGTGATGATATATAGCCTATAGCCTTCCTCGATAAATGTGCTATCTAACACTAAAAGAATTTTTCAAATCGGACCAGTAGTTCCTGAGGTTAGCGCGTTCAAGCAAACAAACAAACAAACTCTTCAGCTTTATATATTAGTATAGATATATTAGTATAGATTACTGTGTAAAAGTACAGTATTAGATACATATTTTATTAAACAAAAACCAGTGTTCGATACCAATTTATTACCAATGTTACTGATGATGTTAATTTGCCACACCCATTATGTAATCTATGACTTACATAATTTATTATCAGTAGTAATTGAGTAAAACAATTAACAAACGGTGACCTACGTGCAGTTTTCCAAGTGTTTCTATCTGCGCGCTGGCATATTGCACACTGTGTTGCACATAGTATTAATTTATGTCATTAAATGTACATTAGGTAATGCATTTGTAATGATTAACTATTCTTTTTTTATGGCTAAATGGTTTCTTGTTTTATCAAGTTATTGGTTTTTAATCATACCTACTTAAATTATGTGGCAGGCATTTACATAGTTTTACTATGAAAGAAAGAAAACTAGTTTATTCTGCACACACAGATATAAATATTATTAAAACAATAACACTGCGTGTCTCGCGGCTGCGCCAAATAGGTCCAGCTAGTCTATTCTGTAAATAACTATTCCGATATCGAGCCTCACCTGAGTGACAAAACTCACAAAGTGAGCTTTATTGCACACAACTACAGGGTCTTAATTTGAAACTCACCTCGGATTCCACTGTCGTGATACGAAAATGTTGTTACACTCCAGTACAGCAAATCGCCAGGAAACTAGGAGCGGCCTGACGTTGGTTTTCAACTGAACTTTACGTTCATGAGTACGGATATAAATCACCTTTGTAAGGTGTCCATTGCTTTGGACTTCATTCCTTTCTATCATCTTGAAGTTGGACGTTTTACTTCTTCGTGTTGGCCCAATACGTAGACTTTTGATTTCGATTTCATTGATACCTATATAAAAAAACCCAAGATACACACTCAGCATCTCAAAAACGTCTGCATAAAACAAGCGCAATATGTATAATTGTGCGCTACTTTCAAACAGTCTGGCATCGCTCGCCATACTGCACTGCTTTGTTAAAACAACTTTAAGCGATCCGTGTAAGGCTGAATTTGCAAAAAAAATGTTTATAGTATAACTACACACAACTCACACATGACACTTGATACATGTCAGTTTTTGACGATAGTTTCGAGTGTTGCATTTGTTCGAGACTGTGCATCTTTTTGTATCAATGTTCGATTCCGATTCTTCGACCATAGCATTGTCGGTGACAACGTGCAGGTCGTTTCGGCTGCAGGTTCTGGGGTCTTCATGAATCTCAGCAAAAAGAAAGAACTATTTTATTCTACTACAAAGGTTGGTTCCAGGTGGCTCGGAACAAAAATATCTATGGAACTAAAAAGGCCACTTTAGCATAATCAGAAAGCACATCACGCTATCCGTCACTGTCAAATTTTCTCAATCAACCTTGAACCTAATGCGTTAGCTATATAGATGAAAAAAACTCTTTATAAAAAAATGTAACCAACTTCTAAACAAAACACTACAAAGAATAAAATAACCTTAATTTCGGAAGTCGGTGTGTTTGGTTTTGTTTCTTTGTTTTTTAACTTTACCTTATTCTTTGAAGTGTTGTTCGGAAGTCGGAAGAATATTTTTTGTAAAAAGTTTTTTATTTTTCACTTTTACGTGTTGATGACGTTGACGACGTCTTCGTCAACGCAGAAATTGAAATAAGCAAAAATGCTCATAAAACAAAAACCACTGAACTAAACTGAATCAAATTTTATTTTACGGGACCAAATGATAGATACAATGCATCGAACTAAAAAAGAATCACAGAAATCAGATCAGAAACCTCGGAGTAATCGGTGTACATACATAAAAAAAATACCCACCGAATTGAGAACCTCCTTTTTTGGAAGTCGGTTAAAAAAAAAAACAACAATTTTATTCTACTGCAAAGCTTGGTTCCAGTTGGCTCGAAACAAAAATATCTGGAAGAGCTGGAAGTTGGAGGCCTTTGCCCAGCTGTGGAAAAGTGAAATTCTAATTATATCTATTCATTCAAAAATGTAAAAACTCCGTCAAACTCTTCACTAAAGACAAGAGTTATCGGAACAAAACTATGTACAGATTTAGATGTAACAATAATATCTAGTTTTAACTGGTTTTCAATTGACGGTAGTATGTTATAGAATCTACATAGCTGGACGAATGTTGAACTGTTAACATATTTAAGTAATTTAATTTGCCAAAATTCATATACTTACATAATTAACTATCATCGAAATAAGCATTTCAATAGCCAGCATTGCCATTCAATGTGGCAATGCTGGCAGTCTTCTGTGTGGATGATTTTTTTTGTTTTCCAACGATTTATTTTTATACGCATTTGGCAATTCTTTCTTGAATTTATTATAATATAGTTCAAGTTCATTGACTTGACATAAAATCCTATGTCCCCGTAGCTAGGGCAGAGGGCGTCCACAGTAGACTTCCATCGCGAACGGTCTTGACCTTTACGCTTCACCTCGCTCCACGTCATTCCGATGCTCGTCGCTTCTGCCAACACGGTGCGTCGCCAGGTTTGACGGGGACGGCCATATTTCCTTTTCCCTTGAGGATTCCAGCCCATAGCCTATTTGGGAATGTGATCGGGTTCCCTCCGGAGCGTGTGACCAATCCACCTCCACTTACGGTGCTTGATCTGGCGGTCGATCGGGCTCTCGTGGCATTTCTCTGACAGCTCTACGTTAGAAATGTTCTCGAGCCAGTAAATTCCGAGTATTCGATGAAGACATCGGTTGACAATGACCTGGAGTCAAGTTTATTAGTTTCTTTATATTACCTGTACATACCAGTGTGATATTGTTCATTCAAAAGTTATATGGTGCGCGATTTACTTATTTACTTTAGAGACTAGCCTTCACCTTTTTAGCCATTAGTATGAATTTGCAAGTTAAACGTACCTGTATACTTGTCAGGGTTGCGGAATTTGTGGGCATTTGGAGGAACACGGATGGGTTTTAGTCAGTAAGAGTCTGATACTCCCTCCTGCTCGGCCCAGAGCGGGAGGAGTCATTTGATGACAAAAAGAAAACCTCGATAAGGATTTCTTTCAAGGCTGTTTGAATATATCTATTTTTCTTTTGATGTGAGTGTAGGAAATATGTTTGGTTATGAATAGTATAACAAATGCTAAAGAGGCTAATAGTGTTCATAACTAAATGTAGAATAATATGTACATATCAGTGGCGTAGCTATACCTTAAGGGGCCCTGCTACAAACATTTTTTGGGGGGCCCCTTTTTACCCGAGTGCGAAAATGCCCAAAAGGGCAGGGTTCTTTCTTTTTTCCAAATTGGCGCTAGTCGCACAAAACTTAAGCTCATATCATCAGTACTCATAGGAGTCTTATTAATTGATGATAATAATAATGATTTGAAGTTGCAGACAGTATTTTACTCTTGCTGCCATACATCGGGGCCCCTGTGGCCCGGGGGCCCCGTATAATCTATACGGCAAATACGGCGATAGCTACGCCCCTGCATATTATAAGGGTATCTCCAACGAAAATTATCACAAAATTATTGTGATTACTTGCCAAATGTGCGTTATCTAGCTGTGATTGAATGAATGAATGAGTTTTCAACAGCCAATCGCATCACTTGACTTCGTTTAATTTGTGTATTGTCTTATTTTTAAACAGAATCCGGGGTTAGTGATTTGGCAGTATCCGTGATGCATAGGTACTACTCTTAAACTAAAGCGATTACGATACATGTGCATCACAATGCATGAGGAAAACGCATCAAAAACTGCCGGTGGGTTTCTCTAATACGAAAATAGGTAGTTATGAAACGTTGTGTACGTTGTAACGTTGTTGTTGTTTTTGTGTGTCTTGTGTGCGTGTGTTGTTGTGTTGATATTTAACGGATTCATCAGCGATCCCGTAGTTGATAGAAACGGATTAAATTGATGTTTTATTATTCTCTAATAGCTTCTTCCAGCGGTAACGCCGCGTAGTTGTTGAAAATTATGTAATGAAACCCGTCCGTGGTGGGGTGTAAAAAAATTCGAGCTCGCTTCGTTTGCTCTTACTTTCTGCACGCTCTTTTTCTCGAGCGTTTCTGTATGTTTCAATAAAATCACTGTTTGTGTATGAAATGATAAAAAAGAAATGAAACCTTTCCGAGTTGGGGTGCATAAATTTTCGAGCTCGCTTCGCCTGCTCTTGTGTTCTTCCCTCTCTCATTTAATGAGCTTTCTTGCATCACTCCATAAAGTAGTTTCTATTTAAGTATGAATGATCACAAGAATATAAAACCTATCCGAGGTGGGAAGCGAAAATTTTCGAGCTCGGTTCGTTCGCCCTTGTGTTCTGCCCTCTTTGTTCTTGAGTTTACTTGCGTTACTCAACAAAGTTGGGTTTAGATAATTATGAAAACAAAATAAAAATAATGTAATTTTCGAGATTTTGTTTGTACGTAAGTATGATATAAGAACATTCCTGAAAATAGGGGGGGGGGGGGTCATTTGTGGGGTGACACCACATTATCCGCCCCGAGTGTCACCCATGCTAGCTACGCCACTGTCCTGTCCTATTTCAAACCATGGTTTACTCTTGCGCTAAGTTTTATTCTAATACGATCAGCCGAAAAAAACTGTCTGTCTGTATGTAAAGCTTAAGCTTGGTAATCAAATATATTTGAAAATGGTCATGTAGAAATCGGAATATTTCTGCAACAAAATGTATATTCAGCCGTTGCCTTTATCACTTTCCGTTCCGTAACGCCGATTATAATTATGTATATGTATGTGCTAATTGTGTTAGGTAACACTGTGACCAAGGTCAGGACGCTGAGATTAAGATATTTGAAGAAGATAACGCTGCAAGCGAATGTCACTCGCGTGTATGCACTTATTTGTTTATCTATTACAATATTTTTTGTAGTAACGTAGATATCGATGTGGCATCGCTTGTGGGAGGTATTTGTGGGCCAATTCTACAAATTTTCGCTTTCGCATCGTACTTTGAGATAATTTGTGGACAAAATACACGCAGAGGATATACGACGCCCTGCGTGTACAGTATATTTATGCGTTCAAGATGTTGATGGGACTGCGCGGTACTGTAGCGCGAGTAGCATGTTCGCGGAGGCGCATGTGGACGTCAATGTTGGCGCGGGTGCGCGGCAACCCCAGCGCCGTGCTGAACTGGATAGGCCTACACGCGAGAGGAAGCACCTAACTACTTGTAGTTACTAATACTAGGCTAAGAATATTGTTACTAACAAACATATGGACTAAGTCTAAAATAATATAGTTGCAATCTGTCAAAAACTTCATTTTTCGAATGGGAACGTTGTTTAAAAATTAATTGAAAATTTGCCTTCTGGTGTGTGGACGTCTTTCAGCCGATGATGAACCAAATTTATATTACTGTAGTGCTATTCTGAAGTGAGTTGATACTAGGCCTTAAAAACTCATATTATTTTGTACCTATATTTTGATATTTTCCGTTCTTGTCCATTTTATTCTATTTCATTACCAATTACTACTACTACCTGATTGTCTGATAAAAAGATGATTCCGTGCTTCGCAAGGCACGTACCTTGTAGGTACGTGGTGGTCCCAGCCGGCCGTCAAATGGCGGTCATCAAATAAACTATGTCAGAGGCCCTTGAGGCGGTTTAGAAACTCTGACACTAGGGTGTGTGGGGTTGTTAGACCTTAGGGGGCGTCCATAAATTACGTGAGGCATTTTAGGGGGGAGGGGGTCGAACCTAATCTCACCGAATATTATCTCACCGTATTTTTTTCCGAAAGCAACTGTTGCAATAGGTAGTATAAAATTGAGAAAAAACTGGTCGTTCAACAAATCAATTAGTGAAACATGACATGTTTCTGAGCTGCAGAGCACCAGTGAACATTCCACAGCGCACCAGCAAAACTACAACAGTTTAAAAGTGCTGATTTTACTGAAAATCACATGGACATGCTGGTTTGAGTAATTATTCTTAAGAAGAGAACACACATGAGTCCCTGTGGACTGAATTAAAATAATCTTTTACAAATTTCAGTAAGAAAGAAAGAAGTCTTAACTAGTCTGATTCACAGATTGGCGCGTTTACTCTAAAAACACGCATTTTTAAAAATCTCACGTGAGATTTGGACGTGGGGGAGGGGGTCGAGTCAAATCTCACGACATCTCACCAAGGGGGGGTCCGATAATCGCCAAAATCGCCTCACGTAATTAATGGACGCCCCCTTACTGCCTACACGCTAAGAAGAGAAGACACAAATTGGTAGATTTTTGGGCTTCAGTTCACTTTGCTAAGGTTTTAATGTTGAAATTTTTATAGAAAACGGCCGGGTCTAGATTTGAACGTAGAATATTTCCGCAATAGACCCAGGCTCTATTACGTGGCTGTAACATATCTATTTGGTGAAAAGCAGGTATATATACATATACAAGTGGTGTTCTGTACATTGTCGTCCACACCAGATGGTCTGGCAACACGCGGCCATTTTGTGCCTGTTTGAAGTCACCTTTTAGGGTTCGGTAAAGTCCCACAACTTCCTTACAGGCTGATGAACTGGTTTGCTAAAATAAATCGCAAATGGTACCCTTTATCTCTCATTGCGGTTCTTTTATTGCACAAGGAAAAACCTGGCATTCGTTCTAACAGAAATGAGGAAAACGACTCGAAAAATCAAAATGTTAGTCACAGGCAGCTCACAGTCGGTGAAGATGATACCAATTTTGAATCAATACTTAAACCTAAGCTGATTTGCAGGTTTTCGAATTTTGGATGTGTACTTCGAAAGGGGAGTGATATGAAGATTCGAATGACGTTATTGCGACGCACGCTATTTCGAAAAAAAATAAGAGTGGTTCGCCAGATCGAAAACACATTAAGTCGAAAACCGCTATATCGAATGACGTTGTCGCGAACACGCTGATTCGAAAAGCTGTTTGAATGGTACGCTAGTACGAAAGTCCTGGCATTGAAATCCACTGTTGCGAATAGCATAATCCAATGTGAATTTGTCTGGGGATCGAATTCGCGACCTCGATAAAGCTTTATATGATGGAAAGACACCTTAGAAAGATGGAAAAATTGTTGCCCAATACAAAGTTAAGGCGTAGACTGCCTAAGATATCTTTGTCTTTTGGTGGGGGTTTGAGCCCCTTAGCCCCCCCCCCCCCTGGATCCGCCAATGATTCTCAAACTATATGTTTAAGCCTGTTTTAGCCTGTGTGTAAAACACAACTAACAAACTGATCAAAATATCCACTGGCCTAAATATGTCGTGGCAGTTAATAAATTAATTAAATAACAAGAAATTGTAGCGAAGCTGTCCACCACTGTCCTTGATACTTATTATCAACAGATGTTATGTATCGCTTTGTAAGTTTTGTATAACTACAGTTGAGACAGAAGTATTTTCCTTACCTACTGATAATGTATAGTCAACGAAGGAAATAAGTATCTAGACTTGAAAATGGCGTCATTGTGTTGGGTACTCAAAATGAGGATGGTCATGCGCTTTATCGCAGCATACCAGAAGCGCAGTACGAGTGTAACAAAAGCGTAGCAGCAGCGTAGCACTCGACGAGCGTAGAATCAAAACGTAGGCAACCAAACCTTGTTTGTAGTTTATATTCCGGAAAACTGTCCTGATTTTGAGTACCCCAATACGAGGCCATATTAAGTACGAGCTTTTTCGCGCTCAAGTTATATTTTCGCAAAATATAGTAAGTAGTATTTAACTGTATCTAGGGTCCCATCTATCCCTGTACCAAACTTCATCAAAATCGTTTCAGCGATTAAGGCGTGAAACGTAAAAAAAGGACTCACTTTCGCATCCAAAACATATTTAATTAAAGTTAGGATTTTTTTAATATAATAAGACATCTTCTGACAAGTATCGTCAAATTTTTGACTGCACGCTGTCTAAAAGTTGTTGTTTTATCTCTTTATATTTTATTTGTTACTATTTGCCTGATTACTCATCTCTTTATTTGAAAGTACTTGCTAGGTGGAACGGATTGCTCGTACATACCTTCCTTACAAAGTATACACGAAACATAGGTGCATTTTTTATGAGTAGCTGATAAAATTCATGTATATGTAGGTAGTTAATTATAGGTGTAGTGTATTTGCCCACTTGCATAATGTTCTCAAACAGGAAAATAGTTTTATGCTGGTTGCTTCCTTATCAGATGTTACCAAAGAAAAAATAATAAATCATTTCGCAAATTATTTAAATTACCACTGTTAAAGATCACATGGGCTGATGGGCCTCCGAAAAACTGGTAGTATTATACGCGGCTACCGAACTAAACTTCTAAGGTCACAGTTCCAGTTTTAGATTGACCAGAATTTATTTTGTGTCAAGTTTTTTTTAATCTTCATGAGATCTCTGCTCTGCATTATCGTCACGGGCATAAAGATTTACCTCAATATTTAGAGTACCTAGTTAAAGTCCAGGGCCCGATCAAATTTGCCATGACTACTAACACACTTATGTTATATAGGTATATACAGGGAAATTGCAGAAATACCCGAAACCTCTTAATCCTGACTTCGTATCATGACCCTGAACAACATTTGTTCTACTACTTTTCAAAATTCGAAACATTTTTTTCCATACAAAAAATATAAGCATAGTCTTTTGCATATTCTTTATGAGACGGCCAGCGAAAGGCCGCTGCCCGGCTGGCGGTGCGGGACAGGAAGAACACGCGCGCGTAGTTTACGCGAATTTTACAGACTTCAAATAAATGAAAACAAATTGTTTTTGGCTACATTGTTTAGTTGAGGTCAAAGTCGTAGAACAAATATTATTTTTCAGGGTCGTGATACAAAGTCAGGATTAAGAGGTTGTGGGTATTTTTTCAATTGCCCTGTTTAGGGAACGTGCGGGAAATGTAGGTAGCAGAATAGAATCGTCATTGTCAAGTATTCGTGCACGTTCCCTTTTGTCAAATTTCGTATGTAAATTAAGATACCTAATTTTCCAAATTAATCATAACGCAGCAAACGGATAGTGCAAGGATCGTAGCTCATTCTGCAGTTTCTGCTTACTCCCATATGTATGTATGGACTTATACAAGTTGGGATGGTGTCTGCCAACACCTGCAACTTGCGTAGGTACGGGTGGGACAAATATGACATTCTATCCGCATTAGCTTCTCAACGAAGGCCAGCAACGCCCTGGTGTTACACTTGTTATCTCACGGAGGGAACCGGGTTTACCCTGAGGTCAAAAAGACGTCAGTTTCTATATGTATGCGAAACCTAACATCATACCACCCTCTTTCCAGGTCCTCCTACTCCTAGCGGCAGTAGCATCCCACAAGTTCGTGGTCGGTTTCTGCCTCGGCGCGGAGCTGTGCGAGAACTTCCCGAACCGCGCATGCGCACACATCATGTGCATCGGGCTCTTCAGTGCGGGCTCCGTCGCGGGCATCGGAATCGGCGCGGGGTTGGAGTCTGTCAACTCGCTGAAGGAGTCTATTGCTGTGCCTGTTATGCAGGTAGGATTTTTGAGTAGTGGACTTACACGGTAGGTATACCTTATCGAGCGTTTTGTTGTGTAATAAAAAGTGGAGGTTACGTACCGGATGAGGAACGTCGGTCATGCGATGGAATTATCAATTTGTCTGTGGGCAGCACATTGCACTAGTCCAGCAGGGAGAAGTACAGAGCGAATGATGGTCAAGTGAACATCTCGATTCAATGTGACAGTGTGCTTCTGAATCATGTTCCTGAGTTGCGCCTGCGCTGTTGATATATTACTAACGCCATCTTTTGACCATTCCAGGGCCTGGCAGCCGGCACGCTACTGTACGTCACAGTTAGTGAGGTGCTTCCCAGAGAGAGGGCGCGCTGGCACGAACGCAAGAGGAGCGCAGGATTATTGCAGTTCTTTTCTGTTGGACTTGGATTCGTCCTTATGTATTTGACAACTTTATACTTGGGTGAGTTGGCATTTTAAATAAAATATTTCCCCGTCAAAACAAATCTAAAAACATCTAAAACCTTACATTAAATTGATAGTAAAACAAACTAATGTTTCTTGCTATTCGATAAGAGATGTCGCTCTTGTAAATTATAACCCAGACAGAAACTAGGGTACGTATTTGGATTATTTCGTTTGTGGGTACATACTACCCTTATTTTGATTATGATTGCACTAAATAATAGTTAATAATTTATCATTCCAGATCATGACGCCTGATTCTATTCTTTGTTGAGAAGAAGACAAGTTACACAAAAGTGTAAGCGCTTAGCGATAAGAAGACTTTTGTATTGTATTTTTTATACGCTGGTTTGTATATGTGATTCCTGAAAGGACTTTTAGAACATAAGGAGACAATAAAAGATTTTCAGCTATTTCAGGTTTTTATTTTATTTAAAGTTTTGTTTTTGATGTCAACAATAAAATAACGTATAGTTGTTGTGATGATGGAAGTAACATTGTTATAGCTTGCAGTGATTTGTTAAAATTAAATATTTATTATAGCAACCATATGACACATTGCACTTGGATATTATTATTTCTTAGTTTAAACATTTAGCGATGAAGGCATCTCGATGGTAAGTACATTGATTGTCAACGGGTAATAGAACTATAATATGCATATAACAAACGTTTCTAAATTCTTAGCAGACCAATAATTATTTTTATTGGCTTACATAATATTATAATTAATTAAACATGGCACTGTTCTGCGTAATGCTAGACAGGTTAGGTGGATGCAGCGACATCTAGTTATTGCGTTACATACTGTTTGCTTACAGCTACTCGCTAACAGATGGCGCTACATGTATCTTGTATATTTTTTATTGTCGATGGATAGCGTTATCTTATTTATAAAAAATATTCTCTCATTCTGTTATTACACATCTAAATGCACAAAATAATCTCAGTCCACAATACTATTGCGTTATTTATATACATCAATTATATTTTATGGAAGCGATTTCTACGTACAAACTAACATTCATACTGTATATCGGAATACCTCGTATTAAACAGTATAAATAGAATGAAATTAATCCTTAAAAATATAACTACATTTTTAAATACAATAAAAGTATTACAAAATAGAAAATAATACAGATCTTTGACTCGACGTACTTATGTCTAAGAAGTAAGTACTGTTACAAATAATAACAAAAAATTATAAATTGTTAACTTTGAATAAATATTCTTAATTTTAAAAGGGAAGAGAGCATTATAATCAGTGGAACGACTTTAACTGGCGATGCTTCTCATATGAGACAACTATAAGCAGATAATTATTTAGAAACTTATGTAAATGGGAAGTTTGATATTGAACAATAACTTCTAACGTAGCTCAAGCGCAAATAAACTTAATTGACAAAATCTTGACTTAAGGCATAGGAAATGAATTAAGCCAGGATTTTGTTAATGCAGTATCTTTTGCGCTTGAGCTATGACAGAGAATACTAATTCAAAAACGGTAACGATGGCAATGGAAAAAGGTAACGATGGCAATGGAACTCAAAAAAGGAAATGGTTCTACGGAAATGTCAAATTTAAAAACGGTTGAAATTCAAATCGACGTTCTTCAATTCCATAGCATTCTATCAGTTTTAACTTTTATTAGGTGGTTGTAGATTATACTATCGGCCAGATGTAATTAATATGATTAATATTATGTACACGGAATAGTTGTTTCACAGGAGAATCATCGTGACCCCACTACGGCTTACAGAACGTGTATGAAGTGATCACAGACTGCTCTTTACTGTTATTTACAACGAAAACGATGCACCACGAACTACATAAGAATAATAAGGGAAATACGTTTCAACATCTTACAAAAAAACACGACGATGTTGGGGACAATTCAAAAAAAGAAGTAGAAGATAGTAAATAAGAAAGGCGTAGAATTCAGACTCCTCTCTACTCGTGATAGACTGATCGTGGGAAAGCTGACGCGATTATAAGAATGCGTGTCTTGTAAAACTCGTAACCTAAACAATGTCTGGCAATCGGTTTACAATTCCCCCGACCAATTTTCCGGGTACTCTCACCAGTAGAATTGTGAAATTCCGATGGGTTCATGCACTTTACTGATATGCACCCACATCTGGTAGAACTGGGAGTCGATTCCGACATATTATTTGGGAAATGGCCAAGACATGGAAATTTGAACTACGAGTAGATAGAACATACTGTTAGTTGGGAAACCGTAGTTGTACGTGGTACATGAAAGTCGTTGGTTTCTATCTTAAAATTAACTGAAGGTGTAGCGACAGCGCAGTGAAGTCGAATTATATCTATGCACCTCGATCAATCGGTAACTATTACACTATCATGTAGTTTGTAAGCGAGTGTCACACGAATTATATCTCTATGAATATTGAAAAGTTGAATTCCTGCTGCCGTTGATTTGCTTCGGTAAGTTAATGCTAATTTAAATAACTATTTGTGATGTTGTCCAACTAATAATATCGTAAGATTAGCTAGGGCACTATGACTCGTGTGACATTAGCTTTTACATTTAATACTTATTGCATACAGATAACGCATTGGAATCAAAATTTCAACAATTCCCAGAATATAGTGAACTATTTAAATCTAAGGCACTAAAAGGCACTTTAATTTCATAAGATCGAGACTAACTAACGGACTACAACAAGAAGCGTAATATAGACGAAAAATAAAATAAATACATTGATACATCGACCTACAGAGCGACAGTGGTACCACTCAAGTCTACACTTGAACTAGGTAACGAGAACCTTCCGCAGCCACCACACAAACAAACATAGCTTTGCTGCTGTTTTATACACGAAACGGTTCCGAACAAAGGAGAAAACATCGGAAAAGGCATCTTTGTAAACGTAATACTAAGGGACGATCCCGAATTTGTTCAAAGTCACGATTTCACTAGCACTGAGCCCGAAATCAGGTCTCGTCGTCTTCAATGATCCTCCTATTTCGCTTTCTCTGCTTGTGTCTTCTGCGGGCGGGTTTATTTGTTTTGGGTTTAATTTGGCACTCACAACCGGCGCGCACTCGCACATAGTCCATGGACCAGCCGCCGGAGCCGGGCACGGAGAAGTGTCCCTCGGTGCGCGGCTGCGGCGTCTCCGTGGCCGTGGAGTGCAGGTACCGCACCAGCGCGTACGAGTACGAGTACTTCTGGATGCACCTCGACTCGTTGTACAGCCGGGCGTCCACGAACCGACAGGGCTGGTCGACGACGTTGGGCGCACACGACACTTCGAAGAGCCTCTGCTGGTTCTCTCCGTCTTCGTACAGTTCTACGTAGAGGCCGGTGGGCGTGCGGCCTCCCTTCTTCGTGACCATCTCGAGGACGGAGGGGCAGCACTGCACGCCCTCCTTCTGATTGCCCTCTCTTCGGAGTATGGTCTGCATGTCGCGCCAGTGCGAGCGCTTCCACGCCATGGCCGGGCTCATGTCAATTTCCTCTTCGTTTCTGAAATGATAGTTAAGTGAATGTAAGTAGGTACTCGTATAATCTGAATTTTGAAGTTGATTTTAGACGTGCTTAGAAGCTAAGTAAAGTGCATGACGAAGCTTAGTTGTGTTGCAACGTGTAACTTAGACACTTTAGCGTTCGATTTCGAAATTGGTTGTAAATCTTAACTTTGCCCAGAATTCAGATATGTTTGAAAAAATAACATAAAAGAGAAACTAACATAAAAGATGAAGATCTAACCAAAAATGATGCTGAAAGGAAAACTGAAGCCCCCTCTAAAGTAGGACCAGGAGCAGGAAATATCTGGACCGAATTTAACAAACACCGTGCTCTAGGTGCAGATTATTTGTTGAATAGCCATACTTGGACCAGTAATGAAGATAAAGCTGGTGTTGCTGGTGTACTTACACAACGCGGTGCGAGTTGTAATGAGGCTGTGGCGCGCGGCGCACGCGGCTCACGTTGCCTATCACGTCGCCCGCGTCCGCCACTGCACCACACAGCACCTGCGCAAGGCAAACAGCAACATTAGCAATGAAGAATAGGTAATCAACACAAAATACAAGACTGTATTTCTTGAAATGTTCAGCAGTTAAATTATCTGAAAAAAATTCATTGACACATACATATAATTGGACATTTTGCGAACGCCACAAATTGGCTCGTCTGGACAGAAGCGACAAGCCACGCGGTTAGTTTTCTATGGCAACGGTCCTCTGCGCAAGACATTAAAAATACCGAGTGTCTTGTATGGTGAATGCGTTTAAGCAAATGTTTGAACGACCCTATATGTACTATATATCCTTAAATCTATGAGAAGTTCTCTAAAGTAATCCGTCTCTTCTGAAGTATTTCACTGTGGCAGGCCGAAGTTAGAAAGTTGGCAGTGTGATACTCCCTTGTCTCAGAAAGCATCGGTCGTGTCAGTTTGACTTTCAGACTACGGGAGTACCCGTGCGTTTGCGCACGCACTTGCGCATTCTTATGTCTCCTCACCTCTTTGGCTGGTCTCCGCTGAACTTTCATGAGCAAAATTTGGTCATGAAAAATTTTGTTTGAGAATTTAGAAAAATCAATATTTTTTCTAAAACAATCAGCATACCTACGTTTCAAAGTGAACCGTGAGCAAGGTTAGTGTGTATTTTGTAACATTTCCGCGTAAACTCTCGATTTACGCGGAAATGTTACAAAATAGGCACGTATTTTTCTCCTATAGGCACAAGGAGAAAAATACGTGCCTATTTTGTTTTGGACAAACATTGATACAATCGCTCAATCAGAAGCAGAAACCACGTGTCGTCAGCTGATCAAGGAAAATTGTTACAATCAACGTATTTAGTAGGTACCTCGGGAAGTATTAAAAGATAAGTTATGTTTTTGTGCATTTCATAAACGAACGAACAAATGGAAACACCCAATTATGTTAAGGATATTTTTAATTATAGGTAAATCGTACGTTTAAATAATATTATTCATAATTTAGGAATTCACAAACGGATGTAAAATACTTAGAAATAGAAATCGTTCATAGATTTTGCACATGATACGAGCAGATAAAAATTATAATTGTTTAAAGAATTTATTAATCTGATAAGATCCATTTTAAATTGCTTAATATATTCTAGATTTAAGATTAAATTCCTAAGCCGTGTTTTAGGAAATGGTGATGTTTTCATTTATTTGTATCAATTGCGTTTAATTAATATTTGAAACTGTCATAAATATAACAATTAGATATTGAGAGTAGAATAGCAGTCAGGAAGTTGTTATCAAGGAAAACGTGCAGGTTGGGGTTGCCCCTGCATTTTTTCCTTGAAAAAAAAATAAACGATAACGTTTTTCACATATGGATTTACCGAATACCTTTATCAAAGTACGCAGGACTGCAAAAAATCGTAACCCCTCCTTTTCTGAATAATTTGTATGCGTAAGGGGTAACTTATTAATGCAGGAGCTTGTACCAACCTAAATAAATATATCAACACCACACCATTACGGTGTTTACTTAAAAGACAACACTGATTCATATTCACGAAGAAAAAGGAGAATAACACAACGCAAATTCCTCGCCGGTAAAGTTACGAGAATTCTTGATCATAATAATGTATAAAACATATATATTAGCACATACAGGGTGTTCCAGAAGTGTGTGGTCATATTTAAGGGTGATGTTGGGTAGCTTATATACATTAAGGAAAAAAAAGCAAATAAAAAAAATGACTTTAAAAAAAATTGACTATAATAAACTACTAAAAATCCGAACAAATGTCTTTTATTTATTTATTTATTAGGATCGTCAACATTGCATACACAGCTAAAGCTAACAAGCATTATAAAAAAAAATATTTGCTTTTCAAGCAGTTTGTAGTGTTGGTGGCATTTAAATTAGTTCAATCACAGAGAGTCAGAGTCCAGAGTCTGTGTTTCCAGATAGCTACAACCTGGGAGTCTTTAAGACAAGAGTGAATAGGTTGCTTCTAGGCAAACGTGCTCCATCTTCGACCGCATCATCGCTTACCATCAGGTGAGATAGTGGTCAAACGTATGCCTATCTATAGTAAAAAAAAAACACAGATTTGATGTTAGTTACCAACTTCATCAGACTGCTTGACTTTGTTCGGATATTTGCAGTCGTTTTTCGTGGTCGATTTTTTTTGAAAATGTCACTTTTTAGGGTACGGTTCCCAAAGGGTAACCAAAGGAACCCTATTACTAAGCCTCTGCTGTCCGTCCGTCGGTCCATCCGTCCGTCCGTCTATTTGTCAGCGGGATGTGTCTCATGGACTAGGTAGACCGTTGAAATTTTCACAATGTGCATGTCTTTTGCTGCTATAACAACAAATAATAAATCCTTATTAATATTATAAATGCGAAAGTAACTCTGTCTGTCTGTCTGTCGCGCTTTCACGCCAAAACTACTGAACCGATTTAAATGAAATTTGGTACACAGATAGTCTAGAGCCTGAGAAAGGACATAGGCTATTTTTTATCCCGGGAGTATGTTCCCTAGGGACCACGCGGGCGAAGCCGCTGGCAGAAGCTAGTATGAAATAAAATAAAAAATAAAAATATTCTTTTTTATTTGTGATAGGTTTGCTCTTGACTCTAGTCTAGGTTAGAGATGACAGAGACAAAGTCTACGATGGAGCGAGCTTACCCAGAAGGAGCCTGTTCACTCTAACTTTGAGGAGATTAGGCTTGTAAGCGTTTGGAAACACAGACGCAGGCAGAGAGTTCCACTCCTTTGCTGTGCGCATTATAAAAGACGTTTGGAAACGCTTATTGCGGATTGGTGGAATAGCAACAAGGTAGGGATGGTAAGATGCAGTGCGTCTGGATGTCCGATGGTAGAAGGGGGCCGGACGAATGAGGTCGTAGAGTTCTTGGGCACACTCACCGAAGATAATGCAAGAAACATGCTTTTTTCGGCTTATGGTACGGAACCCTTCGGTTCCCTTCAGTTTTTTTGTTTTGCATTTATTTCGCAATTCTAGAACATCCTGTTTATATGACAAAACAGTTTCTATCATATATATGTGCTAATATATCTGTTACTGTACTCTCAGACAGCGTAACTCGACATAACTCACATAGCAAGCATTTGTAGACATCATATTTAACATCAGCTGTCAGAATTTCAGTTCACTGTATCATTATTATGTAACAACAGTTTCTGTGAGCGTTACAACATTATTTCATACTCCTAGCATCATGAGATAAAAGAAAGTCGACTTTGGTTTTGTAGAGATAGAGTTGGATTTTGAAAATCCTAACCTGTGAAGTGAAAATGCATTGTGGTTTTGAAATGTGATTTGAGTTTTATTGTAGAAATAGGAATTTGTTTGAAAAAAAATTACTGTTTTGACAATACTAGGACAAGATGATAATAAATTTAACACGATTATTATTATTTTCATGACTATTTCGCTATTATATGCTGCATTTGACACTTTGCTTTAACTTAGGTGTGTTCAATTTAGTTCAATCACGTGTTTATCGTAAATCTAGGGAATGGTATAAGAGGGCCGAGCATGAAATAAAAACGTAAGTGAATTTTTATTATAAAAAACTACAACCCCATAGTATTTTGGTTTAATTTAATGGGACATACACAATTTATACTATTCAAAAATATGTATATAGGATCTTATTCAAATAAATATTATGTGTGAAACGAGTATTGTACCTATGATAAAATTTTACGTTACGTTACTATACGTCAAAAATATTCGTGCTAAGCCCTCTGTATTTATTATGTAATAGACGTAATAGTAATTATGGAACACGACAAAATGACCCATTTCTATCAATCTAAAGAAATTTACCACGAATTCTATATGCAACGCGAAATTAGGACGACGGCAAATAAACTTCAGACTGAAAATTAATTGGGATTAATTTTATTTGACAGTTCTTTGATAAATATAATTAGAAATTATGTTTTGATTTTATGAAAAGTATTGCAAGAGAACTTTAACCTGGCAGGATCCGTAAGGGATGATTGGGGCCAAATCGCCCCAACCGTCAGTATCCGTAAGGCCCTTTTGGGGCCAAGCTGACTCGCGCGTTGTAAACGTTACTTGTATGCCTTTATTTTTTATTATTTCCCCAGTTATTAAACAAAACAAAGCTCTCAAAGACCATTTTATCGGACAGTAGCTATAATTTCACCGACTTGGGTTTTTTGTGACCGTGTCGTGACCATTCGACGACTGTTTTATTCGTTGAATTACTTTTGGCCAAAGTTTCATTCGTTTTACTTTATAGTGTGCATCATCATTATTCTTATAACATTATTGAATTAACGTTAGCAATTGAGTATACCACACTTTACTGACCAAAAGAAAATGGAATAAATGGCCTACATTGATCACATTTTCTATAGGTCTCGTAGCCATATCGTGGCCAACAATAAGATGAAATGATTGACCATATCATGAAATGACAAACTCTAGGACATGGCTATGACACTGGGATATAGCTGCACATTACTAGTGAGGAGTAGTAAGCTATGTCTGGTCTATCACAGAAGAATCTCAAGGATACAAACGAAATACTGAGGCGAGAGTTGTCACATAAGTAAGGATAATCTCGGCCATAGAGCAAAACTTATAGGAACAGTTATTTAATATAAGGAAAGAACAGAAGATTTCTTAACCATAACCACTCTATCCACAGAAGTATTATTTATCAAATCCATGCAGTAACCAGTAACCAAGCTATATATGCAGAAACCAGTAAGCTTATAGACACACCTATTTGATCTAAAAGTGAGGCTTAGGCAGCTAAAGGATGTGAGTAGGACGGTGTAATATTATCTTAATGACTTAAAGCGATTTTGAATGCTACTGTGCATTGCCACAAGACAATGATACAGCAATCTCACTCCGATATTACTTGTTATGAAAGTTGGAAGAACGGACGAAACTCTTGTTTGAGTTTTTTGACGATAATGATGTTATGACAACAACTATCGGCCCATTAAGTACAAATTTAAAGGAACTTAATTCGATGATGCTTATTTTGCAAGCAGGGCTCCTTTATGGTTTTGCAGTTTGGCTTACTCCATCCCTAGTTCATGAAAAACAAATTATATTTATTTGTAAATGGGTTAAAAATAACACATTACACGTAATTATTTTTAGTCAGTTTAAGGTTGATTCTCTAGATGAGGATGGATTAATTCAACCAACCATTTATACCCAACGTCGTAGCTTTACCAAAAGTTAGTTTGCTGTCCAAATCCGGTTAGCCTTCTGCAAATCCTAATTTGTTCAATGTCATTGAATCAAATAGTCCTTCTTTATCTATATGCAAATATCCTTAACAAGCTGGTGACCACAATCCAATTTCCGAAATGACTTGTTCACGTATTAATTCTTAAATAGACAGGTGTTAGCCATTGCATGCTCAATGGAATTTACGTCGTATTTGATTTTAAACGCGCATGTTTAACCTACATGTCCATTTTCGTACATTAACAATTACATTTGTACAAAATCTATCTGTATTATCGATGTTTGGTTAGGGTTGTCTAAAGATGGATTCGTGTTTAGTTTGGATTCAAGAATGGAATACCTATAGGAGATTTTTTTTTTTCCATTTTAGGTTGAAAAAAAAAAGATTAGGGGAATAATTTATCTAACAAAGAGTTCACTTCAACAACAAGAGGAAAAAAAAATGTCTAAACTCACTAGTCAACACATTTTTTTATCGGTGCTTTTACCTACAACCATATTTTTTCAGCCAAGCCGTTCATTGTTGGTCACGAGGCTGTCCCAAGTATTACCACAACTGATCGAGCACTTTGTGCATCCACAGGATTCCCTCGTATTTCACCATCAACGGTCTATTTACTATTAATATTTTACATTTACACTTATAAAAGATTTTGGAAACTTTCAAAACTGGCAACCCTATTAAACAGTAGCAATTTACAAGTTTAACCGGATAATTTACACATGTCTTTACGATTGTCGCCATACGTAAGTATTCACAGATCACAATTACAGTTGGACTTATTAAGTGATGTTGCCTGTAAAGTATGTACTTGAAGAACATTGACCTTTTCGAGAATTTTGTTTGTAAAAATAGTAAAATGGTTAAGAGGTTTCATAAAGTTGATATAATCCGTAAATCATTTAATAGTACTATTTTTAGAATTAAAATGGAAATTATAATAGTCACGGTAGATAAGATTATTAAAAGAAGTAAGATCAAGCAAAGTCATTATCTACTTTGATGTGCATATCTTTAAATCAATAATGAAATTCATGATGAAAAAGGGTAATTAATGCAAAATTATAAGGTAGTATTTACAATACTAGTTACCATGGAAACAAAAGAAGGAAACCAAGCAATAGAAAATAAGGTGATGATAACTTGTCCAAAGGTTTTAAAGATAAAACAGCTTTAAATATTGTCGGTTTTGTAGATTTACGATATTACAATCAATCGACACTTTCGTTTTCTTCCATTGGCAAAACCATTTAATTATCATATTAATAGAGGCTACGTTATAAATCAAATTTAATCTGTTTAATCACATTAGTGTGCACGAGCATGAAAATATAGGTCAAATGAAATGACATCAATTAATTATGTAAGAAACCAATCGAATATAATCGTCCATGAATATATATATAATGCGGACTGTAAACAGATTTATTAGTCAATCGAGTAATTTTATTTCTTTCGGTTATAAAAACTATACTATTGCTAATCACATGCGTTATAATTTTGTCATTCATGGATATCACAGTTAATTAAATCGTCAACCAAGATCGAGCTAACCGATTTTTTTGCATAATAAATTATTTAAAAACAAATCATTTATTCACAAGTTTCTTTCATTCATATGTTCTACCGAAAAATAAATTCTCGACGAATGGGTTCAAATAATTTTCACGAGCAATTAGTTGTGAATAGATTTTTCGTAAGCTTTCGATTACGTTGAAAATTGGATTACCCCAAGACACGATGTTAGGTGCATATCTTGTAAAAAGTGGACCAGGCAGAGATTGTGTTCGACTAAATATTTAATTAATCTTGACAAACATTAATTCTTAGAAATCATTAACGAAACAACAAAACATTTGACAATGACGAAAGAGATCAAACCAATATTGAAGTTAAAAAAGCCACTCTATTGCTCCAAGTTTAAGTATAAATTCAAATGACAATAGGCTTGGCGACTGGCATGGCGATGGTACAGTTCGTAATTAGCAGAAAGCGGGATTTACTTAATTTATTGGTTATAGAAATCAAGTTAATTATTTGAATTCCATGTTTTTGTGCGTCGTAAATATGGAAATCACTAATTTGGACCGTAGATTTATATAGATTATTTTGAACTGTGACACTACTATTATAAATTGTATTAGTTAACTGTTAAGTTATTTGGATTAAAAATGTAAGAAAATATAACAGCCGACCGGAAGGTTCCATAGTGATTTAGTTTGTAGACTGACATGAAGAAATGTTAGTTTTATTTAAATTGGCTTTTATTTTCCGGTTCACTGTTGATTTTTTGTTTTGATAGTCCATGTCGTCTCATTGTACACAATATAGATATTTTACACAAGAACGGTTAAATCTTAGAAAATGGATTATGTACCTAAGTATTTGTGTATGAGAAAACGAGCACTTTTCTCGCAATATTGACGAATAGCTGCCATTGCCAGTAGTATACAAAATAAGGTCCTTAGCAGTTACAATTTCACATTCACTTAAACTTACTCGTAGCAACAACCGAAACTCAACCAGAATACGATCGAGCCGATAAAAATCCGCAACGTGCGATAGCCTGCCGAGAACAATTGGTAACAAATTCAGCTTTCAATGCAGTTGAAGACCAATAAAAGGTTGCACAAACGAACACCTACATAGACAGATAACAGGGCAATACTGGAGCTAAACTTATTGCCCTAAGGTTCGGGTTAATTGACAATAAACACGCTATTAAAGTCAATATAATCAATGGGAAAGAAAATTACCAACTTAACACAAAATATACACACGACTCTAAAGACTTACAAAATAGAGACGACTTTTGCATAGCTGAACAGGAAAAAGAAGGAAGTAAAGATTTTTATGTACTCCAATAGATGATGTTACTAGTAATAAAATTCTCATTTGTTTATCTCATACAATGAATTAAATATATTATAGAGAAGAACAAAGTAACGTCGATTATGTAATATTTTCTTTGGATCTACACATGTGTTCACAAGACGTAGGTGTCGATGTAATTATGTAATTTTATTGTTTTAGAATTACGTTTTATTGTATGGACATGTACACTGCCTAGCAAGTATAACCTTTATTTAGAAGAAGAAGAATTAAACTATCTGCAGATTATATACACCATTGTTAACCAATAAACCGATCTAATGAAATAGTGTCAAAACGCCTCGCTCCTAATTTTGACATTAATTAGCCAGACTTTGACAGTGATTCAGACCAGGTTCTTATTATTACAGCTTTGGGAACTTTAGTCCACAATAGAGACCCACAGAAAGCTTATAACATAGGTATATTCGGTTACCAGTAACTCTAATCCTAGCTCAAGGATTTCTACAGAATAGCTACACGCAACAATCACTCAACTATCATTTATATTTTCTATTACATCAACCGCTAGCCCGGTGGCGTTGGCGCCCACAAATAGGTTTCTAATTACAATAACAATAAACTATTATGTGTCCATAAGAGACTGTCCAACAATATAATTAATGGACTCAAACGCTTGATTCGTATCACAGCCATGGGAACTCCTTCATTTCACAAATAAACCATAATGTCACAGCCACACAATTCAAGCTTATAAGAATATATAAATAGCATATAAATTCGTTTACAAGATTTGTTGAGGACATACAGAAGTTTTAAGGACCAGGCGTGGCCGAAAGGTTTAATGTTACCTACAAGTGGGCAGAAGTAGGTAAACATTATGTATTAGGAGAATATATTATATACAATCTTGAACATCATAATTTATTCCCCACTGTTAAGGCTTAAGAAATTAATAAACCTGTCTTATTTGACCTCTACAATGTAGAAGATATAAGCACTCAGTACGCAGATAACTCTTCCATTAACGAATTTAATATTTACATGAAAATAGCAGATGAATAATTTTAATTACAGGTGGGCGAACAATCAAAATTTCTGATTTGATACATCATGTTTTCATTTACAGACTAAAAGGGCAAAGGCGTTTAACCCGCGCCGGCACGATGGCGCTCATCGTGTGTTTTCAATTACATCTGTCAAATTGTCAGCCCACAGACAGCATAAATCAAGGATTAGCTGACTAATTTGCCGCTCATAGAACAATTTAAAACGATTGTTCGTAATCGATACATACGAGTATCGGACGCGATCGGTGACAATCGATTGTTTCTGCAGATTGATGATGGTATTGTTGTGTCGAATGACGTCACTTATTTCTCGATACCTATGTTCATTGGGCCATTGTGTTTGTGTGTAACATTCGATAGTTGATTCGATAAAGAAGACATTTCTTTTATGTGATAATTGGTGTAACTGTTTTAAGGGTTACGTACTATTGAACTTGTAATTGCTTAATGAATTAGATTGTCTCTATCGATTTTGTAATTTTGGTCTGGTTTGATTGCGTCACAAAGTGGATCATTTTCTTTTGAAACAATGTTCCAGAGTTCAGTTATAGCTATGGTACTTTTTGCTTGAATAACAATATTGAGATCATTATCTACTTTACTTTAGATAACTTTGACATCTACTTGAAAATCTTAATATCACGTGGTAGATAAAAAGATTTCTCTTGTTTTATTCTTATTTCCCCATGTAGCTTTTAAAAAGGCTGCGCACAATTAATTAGACAGACTCATTTTCAATATGAGTCATGTGCGTTATTTACTCTAAAAATGCGTCATACCTGATACATTTTTATGATGTCTTTATAACCAAGCAGAAAGGTAAAATTACGAGCCATAGCACGTTACAACAAAATACGAGCCATAGCAATTACATTTTTGCACCAATACTTGGAACATTCAAAGAATTTAAAAGCGCCATATAAGAAAATTTATCCTAATTTGAGGAAATTTCATACCACCTGAGTGTTTATGGAACAAATTTCAATCTGAGCATAGCAGAATCATTACAAAGTGGTTCGGACCATAAAGACGATTCTCAAAAAATAATCGTCTGACACAACGAGATGAAAACCTGAATTTACAATGTGTGTGTTGCAGTGCTCATGACATCATGAATCGACGCCATACTCTTCATTAATTCCAAAATATACTGACCACTTCGTTGACGTCATAAATTAAAAAAATCCTCAAAGTCTGATTCAGACACGCCCGTTTGACGTTTGATTTACCACTAATACGTCAGATTTGGCATTTGTCTCACCACACTAGTATAATATGGCGTCGGATTTTTGACGTCATGAGCACTAGCCAGTATACTGTTTTATATTTCGAAACACACACATAGATTGAATTATAAATACTGTTTCCATAGTAACAACTTATGCACTCCGTTTCCATCTATGCCATTCGCACACCACATGATTTCAAAACAAGAGCCGAACAAGCCAACTAGCGCTGAATAATGAAAAATTAAAAATGTAGTGTAATAAATCTTGATAGGTTTGACACTGGAGGAATAAATGTGTATTTAATATATCGTTATCTGCCGGTGCACGCCGCAGCGGCTTTTAGCGTATCTTGAGACTCGAGTGCGGGATGCTGCAAGGTTGGCACTTATGGAAATTCATCGTTTCGATGCTTTTTAGCCTTGAGAAATGCTGTAAGTTTTATGTGAATGTTTGTTATTGAGATAGCGTTAACAATAGCATCATCATCATCTCAGAGTTCACTTCCTATCTAGAATTACCATCTTTGACACATTCTATTCCTCTTTTTATTTGTATACCTCTTTGCTTATAGTCAGAGTTTCATATTGTGCTAAACTAAAGCAACTAACGAAAATTCATGATGCAATATCTCGCATGTATTTGTTCTAAGTCTGCTAATCAGTTTATCAATTCGCTCTTTCTTTAACACTCATCAAAGTTTTAATCAAGTCTCTCTTTATAGTATCATTACCGTTATTTAATTCAATAATCAACTTACGTAAATAACCGCAATTATTAGCAACATCAGTTACTACATTACCAGTATTTCAATCGCCACCTGTATCTGAAATAATCTAACGACACCAACTAACTATAAATGACATCATTAATTTTCCAAATTCTTGCACATTTACGTTAGTTCTAATATTTAACTTATCCTGCCACCCCTAAACAACACGGCGGGTTCTGCACACACGCTTCGCACTCCATTAGAATTAAAGACATTCCGATTCGGAAATAATCCTTTTGAGTTGTGAACGTGAGAAACGAAGCCGCTGAAGGACGAGAACTTCAAGTATGCGAGCCTATTGAGCAAAGGACGTGTAATACAATCAAATGAATATGCCTGAATACGTAATGAGGATACTTATGGTAATAAAGAAGAAAATCTTCTGCAGAATGAGTTTGTTGGAAGGGAAAATGATTTATGTTTTGTTGTGGATCATGTAAATAGATATAATGTACCTGTTTTAAATGTTACATAGTTGCGAAAACTTAAGGCAAAATAAAATATTATGGAAATAACTATTTGTCTTCAATCATCCAAGAAATTTGGCCCTGAAATATCTAGTGCTGATAAATAGAAGTCTCTAGGATTTTTACTAGTAATCAATAGATATACTGCATCCAAAAATGCTACGAAAATGAAATAAACTTTAATAGTTTGTAGAACATTGACACAATCCTAGGTAGACAAAAATAATGACTCAGATCCAAACAGCATTCGAAGTAACAATAAAACTTCACGCAGACATTCCCCTACATTTTTATGAAGACAAAACTGTACTAAAACAATGAATGGGGACCCTTAATACAAGATCAACAAAGCAATAACACGATATAAACAGGCCGTAAATAAAGCAATCGTGATGGAGCCGATGTCACTGACAGCCCACGCTTAATCGATTCTATCGATACGTCTTTATCGATGCCGATTGTACTCGAATGCAACTCGATTATCATATGATTTGTGTAATTGGCGCTAGTGTGCTTGAGGTTCTATTGTTATGTTGATTGTCTGTGTTGATGTGTTTAGTGATTAAGGGAATTTGGCGTAAACACATATTTCAGTAGTTGGTATATATTCAGTAATGATGATAGCTATTTTTTTTTATTGTAGATAGGCATATGTTTGACCACTATCTCACCTGATGATAAGCGATGATGCGGTCGAAGATGGAGCACGTTTGCCTAGAAGCAACCTATTCACTCTTGTCTTAAAGACTCCTAGGTTGTAGCTATGTGGAAACACAGACTCCGGCAGGGAATTCCACTCCTTAGCTGTACGCACTATGAATGTGTGCTAATAAAGAAAGAAGTATGAAAGAAAAAGGCAAGTTGTGACTTCAAATTAATTGGGATAAATGCGAGAGAATGATGATGATATTCACTACAACTTACAGAGGGTTAGTTCGGGCATTTTATTTTAAAACCTGAATATTTTAAGACTGCAAAATTATTAAAACCACTGACGACCATAAGATATGAGTCACCAATCACTAAATGAAAGCCGGCACAATTTCCCACTCCTTTAATTCAGTCATACCCAAAATAAGCAGACCCTTTTCAATTGCCACCAGATAAAGAAATGTCACCCGCGCATGTCATTCGCGAAGTTAATAATCCAGCGAATAAGAAGGAAGGCCATGGAGAATTAAATGTCAAACAATCAGCCTGATACCCCGACAGGCCAGACTTAAGCTCCTTCAGTGATTTAATCCTTTTTAACGGTATAATGTTATTTACGAAGAAAGATAAAGGAAAATCTCGAATCAAGTATGACAGATCCAGTCTTTGGAGGAATGAAGCTGGATTTGAGAATAAAGGAGTCTGTTTTATTGAATGTGAGTCAGTTTTGAGAATTTTTGGTAATGCATTTGAGAGTGAGCTTATGAATAAGGGCATTACCTCGAGGGATGGTGAACTTAGCACACCTTTTCTACTGTTACAATAAGAAGCCTTTTTATTTATTATCTAGACCCTCTAATGAGTCGTTTAAATCCTTTTTCGGTCAATATAAAATAGATTTATCACCCAACAATAAAGGATATAATTATTCAGTTACTACAAAACTAGGTGCCTAACGAAACAATTAATTTCGTTTAACAGTAAAATATCTACCACGTTAAATATTCGTAATCGACTTGCAATGTAGTAAGTTCGTTTGTCGCCATATTGGATTTCCAAAAATTCAAATAACTCAATAGTCTGGTAACATTTCAGTTTGTAAAACGTGAGTACGTTTTAGAAACTTATATGCTTTTGGCCAAATCCGTGAAGTTATTTAGGTTGTAGCTGGTAAAGTATTAGTGTTTTACTATTATAACATATAAAGTACATATAAATGAAGATGTATATTTTAAGTGAATTAAGCAAAAACTAAATGAATTTTAAGTTACTGAGATCAATAGGATAGTAAATGATGATTCCAAAGTAACAGTAAAAAAATGTTGCATAATATTAACTGTAAGATATGACATAGGTATTTCTAAAAGAATTAGTAACAGGAACAGTAATGAATGGCCCAAAAGGGTTGCAACAATGAACAAAACATGACTATTGTCATGATAAGAAGACAGAAAAAGAATGCAAAAGCATGATTATTCTTTGAATGAAATTCTTGACATTCTAACGAGTATTGATACAAAAATTGTTTCAAGACATGGCAGGCTTATCAAGATGAACAGTTTAACAAGTGTTGACAGAGCGCAAGGAAACGAAAGTAAAAATTCCAAAACATACGGTACGCCTCCATGTCCACACATCATTTACACAGTCCCTTATCGAAAACAAACAGGAAATGGGCCTCCAATGAACGAAGGTGTCCAACAATATGTTCTACATACAAAGTTTGGTCAAACTTTCCTACAAATATTGGGTCGTCACGGAACCCTTTGATTTGGTGCATATTTGGTCAAACGTTTGTGTAAACATGATCATTCATGTTGGAGATAACCGCCACCAGCGAGAATTGTTGGTTTTGACCCACTTGTTTCTGGTGATTTGGAAATGAAACAAAAACATGGTTGGGAGAAAAAGTAAACAAAACTAAGTTACGTAGAGTTCACAATCAAATGGCTTTCACTGCTAAAATCAACGAATTTATGAAAGAAAATAATGTAGCAGCCATTTTTTTTTTTTTTTTATTTGAGGTGGTTTTGCTCTTTACTCTAGTCTAGGTCAGAGATGACAGAGACAAAGTCTACGATGGAGCGAGCTTACCCAGAAGGAGCCTGTTCACTCTAACTTTGAAGAGATTAGGGTTGTAAGCGTTTGGAAACACAGACGCAGGCAGAGAGTTCCATTCGTTTGCTGTGCGCATTATAAAAGACGTTTGGAAACGCTTAGTGCGAATTGGTGGAATTGAAACAAGGTAGGGATGGTAAGATGCAGTGCGTCTGGATGTCCGATGGAAGAAGGAGGCCGGTGGGATGAGGTCGTGGAGTTCTTGGGCACACTCACCGAAGTACAATCTGTAGAAGACCGACAAGCAGGCAACCTTACGGCGATAAGCCAAGCTATGTAGCTTGGCATCCACCAGTTTTATGTTACCGATGAGCCTCTTAGCTCTGCGTGCCACCGAGTCAAGCGCGGCAAGCTGATATTTGGCTGAGCCATCCCAAAGGTGGCTACAATACTCCATGCAGGATCGGACTTGTGCTTTGTATAGGATTAAAAGCTGTCCAGGACTGAAGTATCGCTTCACCCTATTCAGGATGCCCAGCTTTTTGGCCGAGGTTTTGGGCTTTGTACTCGATGGTGGCGCCGAAGTCGAGCCAATTCTCTGATTGATCAACCTAAAGCTTTTGAATATATATAAGTTAAAGATAAACATAGAAATTGAGTACTATTCTACAGCAAAGAGAAGTAGAAGTCCTTGTAACTTCACATCCAAATTCTCGTTAATAGGTGTTCAATAAAAGTCATTACAACAAAATTTATAATAAATCGCGTGACCCGATACAGAAGGAAACGAAACCAGTTGCACTAAGCTCCAGTTTTCGTTAAATAAAGTTATCAAGTAACCACATGTCAGTAACGACTTAATGTAATTCGTGTTATTATAGATTTTACGCTGCCCATTAGAATTATTATTGGATTGCGGCTTTTCCTATGGTACAAGCTACCGATTAGCTTATGTTTCGGGATCTATTGCGGCAATATGCCAACGCCTGTAAAGTTATGACAATTAATGTGATATCCAATCAGCTTTCTAGATATAGTAATTAAGGCTATGTCTTTAATCTGATCTGGGTTTAGTCACGGTTGTCTTATCATATTATTGCGATCATAGTGTTTATCTATTTGACCAGTATGGGGTTGGGATGTATATAGTCTATTTCTATAGTTGATATAATTATTGGAAATAATTTTAATTCGTCACCATCAATGCAGTAATCGACTTAAGTATTGTGTATTAAGTTATTTTTAAGTTACAATTTTCATTAAAAGGTCCCTAAAAATTATGAAAACTTTCAAATTATTTGGAACTGGCAAATGAATTAGAATTGTTTAATGAACGGCATAGAAAGTTCTTACAAAATGATATAATTAAATCTCGAACTATAAATCTAGAATTAAAACTACCTAATGCCCAGATTACACGAGGGCATAGTTTTTGATGCAAGCAGTAATCAAGCAAGTCACATCTGTCTTGGCACAATCGAAAATGAAGATAGTACAGACGAGGCCAGAGTAACTAGCCTTTTTCTCTGGATGGGAAATCACCCAGTCACTTCTCCCGCTCTGGGTGGAGCAGGAGGGACCGAGTTCCTCCTAATGCCCTTCGCGTTCCAGGGCCGCAGCGACTCTTTCGAACAATTCCGCAGGAGTGACTAGTTCACAAGTTAATCAGCGTAGACGTGAAAAGCTAGCCTCGTGTGACCCCGGCATAATATATTGACTAAATTACTTACGTTTTGAATGTCAACGGATGACTAATGTGTTGCATTATTAATTTATTTTTAATTGCGCAGCACTATTGTTAAAATTGCTTTATTTATGAGTCATGAGTAATAAGGCTAGGTAACAAGGTGATCGAAATTGACGCTTTAGGAGGAAGTATGATAGAAAAATGTTTGCTGATAGAAAAAAGGAAAAACAGCAAAATTTTACCATCCAGCTGTCCATAAATAGTCCATTCAAATGTTGTGCCCCCAAAAAAATACGGTCATATTCGGATCACATTTGCAAGGTCACGTACATCATAGCTGCCTACCTTTTTTAAACCCCGCATACTCATACAATCCCCAACTTTTAACCCAGCACTCTGCGTCTAGGGATATCCGTTACCAATTTGATTTTCCACACAAATAGTGGTGCATAGGCGCAACCATTATAATTTGGTGTTTCACAGGGTGTTTTTTGACACTATATGCTGTATTTGGTAAAATTGTTTTAGCATATTCGTTCAAGTTACAGTAAATGTATCAGACAATACGCAATTTTCTTGCGTTTTGGCTTTTTCCGTTCAGTTACTAATGATAAAATTATAAATAAAAAATTGATACTCTGACGTTCCGAGAAACAATTTGTTTTGGTTTCCATAATAAATCTTTTAGTTGCTTCCCCAATTTAGATAAAAATACAATAATTTTAAGCAACATGATAAAGATTAGTAATTGGAGGGAAATACCAAAATATTACAAAATGTATGTGCTGTTTAGTTTATTGTGTGATAATAGAAATACTTATAACATAATAAACGAATCACATGATTTGTAATTTATTGTGACTTATCACATCCTTTGGTATTTCGTGAACGATAATTATTTTATAATCATAATATTTGGATACTCAACAATACCTATGTAATATAAGGTGAGTGAGTAACCTCTGGTTCGTGGAAAGCCTTCTTAATCCTAACTAATTTTACAAATCTTCTTCTTCTTATCGTGTGGGCAGTAAGGTCTACCGACCCCACACACCCTAGTGTCAGAGTTTCTAAACCGCCTCAAGGGCCTCTGACATGGTTTATTTGACAACCGCCATTTGGCGGCCGGGACCACCGGCTTATGCATGCCTTCCGAAGCACGGAATCATCTTTTTATCAGACAATCAGGTGATTCAAGCCTGCAATGTCCTAGCCAAACTGGAAAACAACTTTACAAAGTATGCTCTTCCCGTGGGAATTGAACCCACGACGAGTGTGTTAATTTGTTACGCTTTTCACTAAACCAATTTTGATGAATTTTGCTACCGAGGTAGAGGGGACTCTGGAGACGATGATGGGCTACTAATTGTATCTATATTAACGCGGGCAAAAGACAATAAAACAATTACATATTTTTAAGTGTTGAAGTTAGATAAAGTCTATAGACCTCTTACCCCCATTATAAGTCTCAGTTAACGCGACATTTCGCAGCTCAAAGCCATTAATCATAGTTTATCGGAAACTCAATAGGCAGGAATTCATTAAAAATAAAAACTGCGAACTTAACACCAGCTGCGTAATCTATACAAAGCTGGCCGCTTTAATCCGACAAGATTGTAATGTCACATAAATCAATTTCAATTCAAAAGGATTGTCGGCCGTATAAATTAGCACGTCTATGCTTGGGACAGGCTCGCACGCTTCCACTGTGTACTGTGGCGAAATAATGACATAGCCATGTTGTCTTGTACTTGTGTCCCTGAAAATAACATCGACAAGGATCGTTGATGGAAATATGTCTTTTTTCGCAATATTTACATTCACAACTTCTCAAGTTTTCATCTTCTTGCGTCGTCCCTCAATGCTGTGGATCGCGAACAGATTCGACACGTCTTCAAGTTATGCGGTCTTCTACAATGTGGATCGCTCTGTACATGCTGCCTCCAACAGCCTTCTTTATTGCATCTATCTATGTTGAGGTCTGTGTTTTACCTTGAGCGCGTTTTCCTTCGACACGGCCCAGTATTATGGACCTTTCCAGACTATGCTAAGATGATCCCATAATATGTCCGGAAAGGCTGAGGGCACGCTTCCAGTATATTACCCACAGTTAGCAGTTGGGTGACGTTGAGCTCCACAACTATAGACTCATTCGTTCCCGCGAAAACTTGGAGCCATGGGCCGCCCCATGGCTCGAAGTTTTCATACATTTCCAACATTATATTTTGCTAGCCCGTGAGTTGGTATAATTTTTAGACAGCATGTCCAAATAAGGTTTTTTAAAATCATCGAAATGGTATGCGCTATTGTCGCCAAGCTTTAAGCTCTTAGGTGTTTAATTTAGACGAAAAATGTATTTAAACGGTAGATTAGGCAAAATTTACAACTTTTATGAAAAGCTTCCACCCTAAATGTTTCCTTAATTTAACTTTGAATCTTAGTTTTCCTGACCCTAAATGTTTCCTTAATTTAACTTTGAATCTTAGTTTTCCCGATATCGCAACGTTCTGGTACCTGGAGGTATATCTATAGAGTCAGAAGGTTACAATCTTCTGTTATTGTATGAAATGTAAATGTTGTTTCTCTTTAGACTGCAACTTTATAATTTTCCAACAATTTCATCGAGTCCTAACAACACTACATAAAAATGTATCTATTTTATGGTCTGACGTATTTTAAGAGCGCCTTAGGTGGGTGTGTCAGGGAAAGATTATCAGTCCATAAATGGAGATACTGCTCGATATCACAAGTATTTTAATTCACAAATTAGTTCCTTATCTAGTAGACGGTCATTAACGTTGTATCTTTATTTCGCCGTAAATAATTTGTAGATACTTACGTTTATTTGTGGAAAATGCCAGAGATGATGACGGGGTGAAAGATAATGTATCGTCGGTAGGCTTTAAGAATGAAATGACATGCCTTCTTTTAGTGTGACTGTGGAAGAGAACGAAGAATACCTTCCTATTCTTTAATAAATATATTTTCTTAATGCGCAAGAGCGCAGTATCGATGGTGGCTCGAGCCATGGCCAACTCTGACAGGGTTCTAAAAACCATTGCAGACAGAGTGGACTGCTGTTAGTTACATGTATCACCGTATCGTGTTGATTACTTACACTTTGTTTTTAACGATTATGTTACTAACCCTATAATGAGTCTTCATTCGAAATAACGTTTTTGAATGTAATGTTCTTCTTTATATTCTTGTACCAACAATTTGAATGAATGGTCGTCGCAATTATGGTCTTGATCATACACATATCAGCAGACCATCTAGCGACACTATGGTCGATACCTGAAAGCCAGAATTTAAAGTGGCGACCACCAGAAAAGCTTCGAGATAGTGAAGCTCAGTCCTGGAGGAACGATTTAACTGTTTTTTTTTTTATTTGAGATGGATTTGCCTCTAGTATATGGCTCTTGACTCTTGTCTAGGCTAGTTTTGGATCCCGCAGCGATTCAATCAAAAATAAACATCGGAAAAAAAATCCGTATCAAGTGGGAGATAGAATCCACCACGGCCAATAGGCTCAAATGGTCGTTAATATCGAACTGTGTTGCTGCACTACACAGCGGAATTTATTCTCCAAACCCGCTTTACGTAAATCTTCGTTTGCCATAATCCCGGTGACCGATTCCTCATAGAGCCTTTTGACACGGTTACGTACATTCGCGAATCCCAATGTACCGGGTGTGACCGCATATCTGAGTTTATTGTTGTGAGTGGGCCCAGCATAGGATGAGCGGGATTCCGGACGGATTCAACAGATTGTATGTGAATGCGTTGGTGGCGCTTAGGTACGCAGTACGCTAGTCAATAGTGAGGATTGGTTTGTGGGGTTCGTGGGTGGCCCTAAGGTTACGGTCGGCCTAGAATTTGAGATGGGTTTGTTGTTGTTATTTTAAAGGTTAAGCAATGCTTGCCGAGGTTGCGTTTTGGATGGGTGACCATGCATTAGGTATTTATTGTGGACCTTCTTGGTTGGATTGTCCGGTCGATAAAGCTTTGTAAGGTTTAATGAAAAATATAGAATAGGATTTAACGCGCGCCACTCCGCTACCCGCATTTTTATTTATTTTTTGTAATAAAAATAATATATGTTTTTAAAATCATTTCGTTTGTATTGCAAAGCAGTAAATATATACATTCTGGCTAAACCAAATTACGTATCATATCATGTAGATTACTATTTTTTTAGATGTAATTTTTGAAGTGAAAACTTCTTTAGCGGCGTTGAGCACTTTTTCTGTAATGGGTATAAAATCTTAAACTCGCGTCAGGACACGTGACCTGATCGAAAAAGCGTAAGACGGACTCGCGTCAGGGTCACGTGATGCTGATCGAAAAAGCGTAAGATCGAGGGGAAGGGAGAGGAACTAGTATCTCCCACTTTTTCTACCGTGCCTGAGTGTGCTGCTCCGCTTAGGCATTGTTCAGACCAAACGTATTGTCGGCCGCTGACTGTGAGCGCGCGTTACGCAGTTTATAGCTATTTCATGTATATTTAAATCCTCGTTCACACCGAACCGAACGTATTGCGTTGTCGCTGACTACTGCACAGTGAGCATACTCACAGTCGGCGGTGGACAATACGTTTGGTGTGAACGATGCCTTAGGCGGCACAGGGCGCTTGCGCGAATGTCCGTCTGTGTTTATGTACAGCGTGCCACGCGTATCCAAGGATACGAAATTACGGAATTACGAAATTATGGATGAAAGTTGATTTTTCTAAGAGATAAAAATTAATGTAATATATAAATAAATAACGATATAATATTATGAATAATAACATGTAAATTGTCATATTTGTGTACGATAGCGCAATAAATAAACATTGTATTCTACCTCATAAATGATAGTATTTTTGTATTTATAATTAAACACAACGTTAATACTAAAGTTTTCACTTCTGCCGGCACTCCCGGAGTGCTACCGGTGTTTTTTTTTTTTCTGTTAGTGCCGACGAAAAGCTGCTTCATCTGCACGCTGTTTTTAAGCTTTTTTCGAGAGAGCAGCCTTAAACTAATTAGAACGTGGAAAAGTAGATTTGTTTTGAATAGGCAGTCATGTATTAGCTTTGATCCGAGCAAGTGTTCCAATAATTTTATTTCATGAACACAATCGTTGTTTGATTTCTTTATAGTTTCCAATGATATCGCAGCGGTAGTAATCTGCAATATCACAATATCGAGACTCCTGCTGTGCCTTGAAAAGCACGTTAAGTCGATGTTAATGTCTGTTATTTGTAGATCTGTAATAGTCCTTAGGGTCACAAACCAGAAAATCTGACTTCAGTTTTGGCTTTCGTGTTACCCAGTAGCTTGGGTTGATAAGCTTTCGCGTCAATCACACCTGTATTCCCCAAAGAGTTAAGCAGAGGTGATCCTAAAGGCACATTTTGGAGGGTATGCGGTACAGAGAGTAAAGTCCTGCTAACCTTCATTGAAAAGGGAGGATCCTCCGACCAGGCGGTGGTTATGTCTGGCGGGCAACTGCCCGGTAGTTGATATTCGGGCTGATGTATATGTTCAAATCGCACGGTAAACTCTGCTTGCGCGATGCAGGATTTCTACTTAGTAGTTCGCTGCTAGTTGGATAGATGGCGTCGCAGTTCTTTTTGTTGCGATGTAGATTTGCTCCGTTGGTTTTTCTTGTGGCAGTATTGATGCCGCTACACATTCCACATATCGACAGTTTGCCCAACCTAGGAATAAAACTCAGGACTACCAGCTACTTATAACTAAATCAACTTCATCCATTTCTCAAAAGGAAACCAGAGACAAACAGAGTATTTCTCAGATCGATCATAACTTCATAAGCGATGTGTGACAATGGCATTGGCTCTGGAGTCCACAGTGGCTCTAATTTGTGTTGGTTCGGACCAGTTCTCACTAGACCAGGCATTCATAAGGAGTGACCTCTTAGCCTTGTGTAAAGGGTCAATATCATGTAGTAAAATAGATCAACAGTATCTTGAGAGTTATTATCTAACTAGCTTTTGCTCGCGACTTCGTACGCGCATAATCCCGTTTTTTCCCGTTCCCGTAGGAATGTCGAGAAATCCTCTTGGTGCTCGCCTACACTCCCCAAGGGAAATATTATGATGCCAAATATTAGCTTTCTACGACCAGTAGTTTCAGCGGTGCGTTGTCTGTCAGTCAGTCAGTAATGGAAGAATGTTATATTTTGGGATAAAATACATAATTTTCAAAATATTTTGAAATAAATTTTTCAAAAGTACATACATTTTTATATACTCTTTTGTTTTTCATTATTCTGTTAATTTTTAGGGTCACGTACAAATTGTAACCAACGGAAACCTAATACTAAGCCTCCACTGTCGTCCGTCCGTTCGTCTGTCTGTCAGCGGGCTGTATGTCAAGAACCGTAATAGACAGTTGAAATTTTCCCAGAGTGTGTATTTCTATACCCGCAATAACAAAAAATGATGAAAATTGAATTAAATTAAATAAAAAGGGGCTTCCATGCAAGAAACGTGTTTCATGGTATGGAACCCCTTCGTGTGAGAGTCCACCGTCAGATGTCAGTCGCGATCTGTCAAAATGTAGGGTAGTTAGAGGTATTTTTGACAGTTTGCGACAGAAATGCAAATGCGAAGATTGCTTTTACAAATTAGTAAATTAAGACTCTCAGGGCTGATTTTTCAATAGTCTGATAATTTTTAACTAAAGAATAAATATGGCTGTTTGACACATTTTGAATGCAAAAGCTGTCAAACCGCCATTTTTATTCCTCTGATATATAAACCTATTGTTTATGACTTTCATTCATAGTGCGTACAGCTAAGGAGTGGAATTCCCTGCCGGGGTCTGTTTCCTGGTAGCTACAACCTGGGAGTCTTTAAGTCAAGAGTGAATAGGTTACTTCTAGGCAAATGTGCTCCATCTTCGACCACATTATCGCTTACCATCAAGTGAGATAGTGGCCAAATGCGTGCCTATCAAAAGTAAAGAAAAAGAGGTCATGAAAAGCATATCATTATCATCATCATCATGTCAGCTGAAAGACGTCCACTGCTGGACATAGGCCTCCCCAAGCGTCGCCACAACGAGCGGTCCTACACATATACTACACGCATATACTTAAATTTAATTTTTTAACCTATTTTAATCGCTTATTTTAAACACATTTTTTTTGTCTATGTGCTTAGTTTTTATATATTTGATTGCACTTTTGTGTACCTATTGTATATTTGGATTTTGTAGTTTTGAATCAAATACATGTTTTATCTATCTATCAGATACATTGACTGTGCTCCAAGGAAAAAACATACCGCCCTATTTATGAAAACTTTTTATCTATGATCTTTGTTAAAAATAAAATCTAATTATAATATTTATGATTAGTACCTATATATACCTACGGATTAGCTGATCCTAATTTCTATAGAAAATTCGACATTGTCCATTTAAGTGAAGAAAATAGCTATATCGAGGAAAGGTAAACGCAAGTTATGTAATTATTCGCATAATTACCGGAATTACCAGACAACAAAAGAAAATGGCCAGACTAGCGTCGCATCTCATTGTTTTATTTATGAAACAAATCACGTTGGCAAGTCTGGAAAATGGGAGGGCAACCGATGAGTTTGTAAGATACCAATAAACTAAGAAAAAAAAAATAGATTTAGAAAAAAAAGATTCGATTTTTAAAATAATTTAAATACTTTTATTGCCATTGAAATAACATTTAACCAATACTTTCCACAGAGATTTGCGTTTTTTATAGCGTATAGATGCGATTGCGGGAAAATGGTAGCTGCGAATTGGAATATTGTGAACGCAAGGTACATTTATTTTAATTTTTAGGATTACTCACAGGGTAACCCACGGAACCCTATTACTAAACCTCCGCTGTTCTGTCCGTCCGTCCATCCGTCCGTCTGTTTGTCAGCGGGCTGTATCTCAAGAACCGCAATAGGTAGATAGATAAATTTTCACAGAGTGTGTATCTATATTGCCGCTATAACAACAAATAATAAAATTTAAATGTAATTAAAAATTAAAGGTGGCTCCCAAACAAACAAATTGTTTTTTTTTCTGTTTATGGTACGGAACCCTTTGTGTGAGAACCCGACTCGCACTTTTCTGGTTTTTAAGAAAGAAGATTCTGACACCAGTTTTACCAAAGTTGTTAAAAGTAGGCAGTCGCTCCGTGTAAAATACTGGTATTTACCTGCATGCCGTTAGACTGGAATTCGACCCTAACACCGGCAGTTAGGAAAAAGCTAGGCAGTATGAAGAATGATACTGAATGAAGTATCAATTAGTTACTAGAATTATAAGCAGGAAGTGTATTTTACCCACTACACTACTTCACGAAATGAATATAAAGTCGTAATATGAAGTGATAGGTTGTTAGCTCGTTTATTATAGTACCTACCGTGACCCATTTCTGGTTTAATCCTTACTTGGCGCTTATAGTCTGATGAAGTTTTTCATTTCCTATTGTGATTAAAGCTTAGTTTTAATTGCTTTCAGATTTATAACAGTATGCAAAGTAAATTTAATTCGAAATAGTATTTAGGTATATGTGAGAAATCCTTAGTTGTAATTCTATATTTTTTCTATATTTTTATATGGCAAGTAAAGCTGATGTCGACTATTCTGCCAATGTCTAAAGTGGATTGAGAAAGCAAGTGTGTATGGAATAATCACGAGACTATATTCTTCGATTTAGTTGTATTTATTGCAGTTAAAAAAAAAACTGTCACTTTCATTTCCCGCTAAATAAGAATCCTCAGTGTCAATAAAGCTTAACGATTCGACAAAAAAAAAAAACGAAATTCGAATTTGGAACGCGGTGTTATCATTCTCATTAAAAAATCGGCTACTAGTGCTGTTCCGGTGTCACAATTCGATTATTAATCGACTATATATTTCATAATATAGTCGATTAATAAATCGTTTTAATGAGCACCACGTTTTAGAACCATCGCGTTCTTCCATGACCACAACAATGAGAGCCGATACATTGACCTTTGCTTGCACGCGTAACTACTGTTAAACTAAGGCATGAAATACAATTTATCGCTAATAAATGGTGCTTTTCATATTGTTCTTGGCGTAAAATAACAAAGTAACGTTAATTTATTTTGTTATGTGACTATTTACTTCTAGTACATAGTTATTGCCATTTGGTGTAGAAGTAATTTTCTGGGCAAAAGAAATGATTTGCTTGGTACATATTAAAATAACGGTTTACAGTTGCTTGTAACTCCTGAATGCCAATATTTCTAGGTATTTTAGAAAGTATTCCCAGAAAATTATTACAGTAACAATTACCGTTTCTTGCATTTTTTACAGGAAAATAATAATTATAGAACGTTTTGAAAAAAAGTATAAGTTTCATTTACATACAAGATTTATTTTCTAACAGCAGTTTTTTTTTAAACTTCCGCATTATACACTAAACGGGAAAGTAGGAAATTGTTTGATGTTTGTGTTAACTGAGCTCTAGATTTTCGTACGGGTTTTATAGGCGATTGAAACGTTCACACATAAAATGTTTATTGGTTTCCGAACGATATTTTTAATTTTATACGAGCATTTTTATTAAGTAGGTCCTACACGGAAAACTAAAAATGGATGTAGGCATGCCTGTTCAAAATATTTTTATTATATTTTACGATTATGGTCGTGTTGATTGAGCTACTTCATTTATTAATTAAATATGAAAAAGAAAAAGAAAGAATATAAATGTCAGATACTATGCGAATTTTATTGCAATATAATCTGTGTTTATAGAAATAATCTCATAAATGTAATGAAGTGTTAAGGCCAGTTGTAAAAAATATAATTCTTCATTTTTTCAGACGGAAATTAACTTTTTTTATACGCGTTTGTTTATAATTTCTTGATATTTAGTGTAGTGGTTAAAGTCTTCATTTATATATTAATAGCTAACTAATGCATGTTGTCTCTATAATGAAATAAATAGGTTACTTTTACTCAATATTTTTTATTTTTGTTATTTACCAATCAAATATTTTTGACTGTCCTAATTTTGTACAAACGTTTGTGTCACCGCACACTTAATTAATATTTAATACCTAAAGCAATTAATCCAGCGATAAGAAACTTATTTAAATACCGCACAACCAGCCGAAAACTAAGACGATTCACGAAAAATAAAATGTAAGAAAAATAAAATAAAACTCACCATTTTAATTGCCATGAGCAAAAATAAATTTGTCCAATGTATTGAATAAATCATACATAAAACGAAACGTCACTACGTTCATTTGAAAACACACTTTGGAACTTTTTAAAATAAATTACACACATCACTAACTTAGGGGCTAACTTTTTTTAAGAATTAATTTTCGATTTCATTTTCGAACGCGCGCTTGGCGGGCTGTGTGCTATGAGCGACCAGTACTGCTCGCGCCTTGCTCCATACTGTACGGGTAGCGCCTCTACCGCACAACGTAGCGTCCGATTAGACTGAACCGCTTTATTTGAATTCCATCGAGTTTTCGCTCATCATCGCCTCATATATTGGAAAATGTTCGATAGTTTCAAAGATAAGCCAGGTCGTAGATGATGTTAACCAAATAATTGCGACATAAAGTATGGTTTACACGTGTTATCGTGCCAGACACATTTTGGCGCGCATGGAAATTGCAAGGACAGGGTAAAACCCGGAAAATATGATACTTAATGATGTCGAATTATCGAACCGTACTTTTGTGATCCCAATTACTTATCCAACGATGTTTTAATTTTAAATCGAGTTATTTGCGATAGAAATCTTTGAGAAGTTCTAGTAGCTAGGTAATTAGGTAACAAGTTCGCATTCAGTTTATTAAATGTTTTCAGTGTCACGCTACAAAGGGTTGACACAAATCTGTCTCTTTTTAACCGACTTAAAATAGGAGGAGGTTCTGTGTTTGTCTGTGTATTTTTTAATTTTGTACAATCGTTTTAACATAACCGTTTTTGATAGTAATTTTTTATTATATCAGGAAAGTCTCAAGGTCTTATATAAAAATGTATATAGGGCCACCTATTTAAATGTGGTGAGGATCAGAGAGTGTCAATTTTACTAATTTCGAAGCAATTTTCGCTTTGCATTTTAGTCGCAACCTGTCACAAAAATCTCAATACATTTTTGACAGAAATTCTGTAGATGATGACTGCAACTCCTCAACGGATAGGAATAATTGAGCGTGCTTAAAGATTCTACAGACTTCACTCAAGGCATCCCTTGTCACTTAGCACGTATGATACAAAACAATGGTACATTAACTCCCACCAGACTGTCGCCAAGCCGCCACTGGCCGACACCCGACACGCGACACTGATGACGCCTGATGGCCTGACCTATTAAATACTAATTTACTGACATTGATACACATCACTACTCTGATTTAGACGACGGAGTGGAGTAAGTGGGATGAGTTTTGTTTATCGAGTGTTTTGGGATATTAGTCGACGCATTAAAGTGGGAACGTACCTACTGAAAAGGAAGTTCGTAATGCGTTTGGGGTATGATATCACAATATTACCTACAGAATACTGTAGGTAGCTAGGCACCGGACGCCACTTTGTGGAAATTCATGAGAATAATATGAATAAGTTATAAGATTTGAATTCCTCCAAAATCTAAATCTGAGTTTCGATGCAGAATGCAGTACAGCCTACCGTCCGGATTGGTAGACGAGTACCTATATATTTCCGAGAGGTGTCAAATTTTCGAGTGCAAGTTGACCCTTCTGCATATGCCCATGCGGTTTTGCTTTCGTCATCCAAGCCTGGGTCAGATTTTGGCGAAAAAAATACTAAAGACCATCTGCAAGACACACAAACGGAGGTAAAGCCAAGGCAGAGAAGAAGTATCGTAAGCGCTTACGCCAATCGTGGCCGCAGCTTCAAGTAGGGTCCGGGAAGCTTATACATCTCGATGATTACATGGCTGGCACAGAGCCACCTCGGTTAACGGATCGCATCCGTCAGGAGCTGAACATAACTCACTCACAGAACTATTAGCATGCCCTCATCCTTGGCGTTAATGCTTAAACCGCTTACTGGACGCATCCGGGTCAAATTCCCGCAAATGACCTGCAGAGCATTATTTCGGGACTGAAGGACACATTGCTATTAAGGTTGCCCAGAGGTTCTACACAAAAGCTATCGAAATAGCTAGCTACGAGCCATTATTGTTTTGCTGAAGCTTACGTTGACTGCTTTTACACTGTGATGCGGAAGCGGTGCGCATCTTTGGTCAGACGGGTGCGGGGCAGCACCAACAGCATCCTGTCCATGTTAGTGCGTTTGTGAAACACTGCTGCAGAGTATCAGCTGGTCCTGTCATCTTGCAGCAGTGATGTCGCAAACTGTTTTGGTTTTTGTGTTGTTTTGTTTTGTGTTTTACTAACATAGTTTTTAAGTACATTATTACTAATATTATAAGTCTTTGTTGCTTGAAATAAATGTAAATTATTATTATCTCCTTTATTCAATAAATATTCCTATAAATTACATTTTTAAATATTAAAAAAAAAATACATTTAAAAATATAAAAATAGTAGCCCACCGGTATCGGGAACAGGGTCCAAACTACCAGCGGTCAGGGCTCCAGAGAGAGGAACCAAAAGGATAATGCGAGCCGTGTCCAGAAGTACCGCTTTCTGAATCAAGCCCTTCATATTATTATTATTCGACGCTGTGGCCGTTTGTAAGAAGCCACGACGCGTTGTGAGTTCTTTTTTCGCTCATTGTGCGATTTGGAATCGCTTTCTTTAACATAACTATAAAATCCATCCATCTTCGACCGCATCATCGCTTACCATCAGGTGAGATTGTGGTCAAACGTATGCCTATATATAGTAAAAAAAAAAAAAAAATCACACACACATCAACTCCAGAAATAATGACATGATCGTCTTTCATTCGTCAGTGAACACATGATAGCCATCCAAGAGATCATTGAGCGTAGAAGGAGTCCGCGGTACTGGGAATCGCAAAAAGATAACCTGGTTATATGTATCAACTTCCTCGCTCGGGGGTAGCGGTCGGCATTGATGATTCAGATCATCATCATCATCATATCAGCCGAAAGACGTCCACAGCTGGACATAGGCCTCCTCGCGCGTGTCGCCACAACGACCGGTCCTGTGCGCCTCGCATCCATCGGCTACCCGCGACCTTCACCAGGTCATCGGTCCACTTTGAGTCAGATCCCTCACTCCAATGATAAAAGGTACAGTTTCAGGTTGACAGAGATGTTCTACCATACCATATGATGAGGTACTCACCGCGAGCAGAGTGGCCAGGGCGCTTGCCATGCGCATAGTCGCAGCGCGGCGGGAGCGCAGGCGCCGCTACGTGACGGAGGCGGCGGGCGGACGGGCGCGCGCGGCCCGCATCCGGCCGCCCTCCGGTGTTCTACCACCGTCGCGACGGCATCGCGCACCTGAATAAGAAAGGGTACTTTAGAATGCTATTTTAGTTTAAACTTACGTTGTAAAATAAGTGAAGGAATACTTTAGGTTTTACTTCACTGTACCAGCCTATTATTGTTCACGATAGTTATTTTGGTAATTTTTAAGTCAGAACATATGATACCAACCCTGAAATCTTCTCTTCTTTATGTTCGACTATCTTGCCAGAATTTTGGAAAACCCTTAATTTTTTTTTTCACAGCTGTCTTAATTAATTTCGAATGTGCATGCGTAACAAACGATCTTCTCTTGATGCCAGATTCTTTCCAATTTAATATGGTGAATTTTCCAGCTGTGTAGGGCGGGGCAATAATCGAGGGGTGAAAAAAGATTGCGGCGGTGATCATGGGAGCGCATGCGCAAACCACAGGCCCCGCCCACTACTTTCTTTGTAAATGATGCGACATCCAATGATACACCATTGTTTAGAATTAATTGACTCCAATGTAAATGTGTTCTTGAAACTGATCGTATATCTACTTGTTTGGCATATAAATTAAGTTGAGGGCTATAGTTTGTGGATTTACAAGATTTCTATAAAGACTAGTAATTGACCCGCGCAACTTCGTCTGCTCCGCTCTTATTGATCTTAGCGTGATGATATATAGCCTTCCTCGATAAATGGGCTATCTAACACTGAAATAATTTTTCAAATAGGACCAGGAGTTCCTGAGATTAGCGCGTTCAAGCAAAAAAACTCTTCAGCTTTATATATTAGTATAGATACTGTTTACCGGAGGTCCATAATAGGACCAGAGTAAGGGTGCCTGTCCATTACAGCGGAGCGAGGCAGCGGTTTGCATAAAATCTCCGCACCACGTGACTCACTGATATTTTGACTGACATGATTGGTTAATTTTCTCCGTTTCTCCGCTTTGCGCAAATGGACCGGTACCCGAAATAGGTAAAACCTGGCCAAGTGCGAGTCGGACTCGCGTGCAAAGGGTTCCGAACGAATTTCATTTTTTTAACGTGTTATTTTAACACTATAGACTCAGTAGTTTCGGAGATGAGGGGGGGGAATGGTCATTTTTCGTCTAATTTCTTGAATAACTTCAAAACAATTTATTTTAAAATTATGAAAAGAATATAATTAAAACCCTCACAGTAAGCCATTTTATTTGATATGTCACACGATATTGTTCAAAAAACTCTTTTTGATACTTTCTAGTTTGACCCCCAAAAGTGACCCCCATACATCAAATGTGATAATTTACGTAACGCGTCCTTGTTTGGGTCACAAAAGTACATACGTGTACCAAATTTCAACAGAATCGGTCTAGTGGATCCGGAGAAAACTGGCTGTGACAGACGGACAGACAGACAGACACCCGAGTGATCCTATAAGGGTTCCGTGTTTTGTTCGGAACCTTAAAAAGTAAGTTTATGACTACTTTTGACAACAAACCTGGACATTAAAAAATGGTTGGTTTGTAAGCTAATTAAAATGACTAACAAAGCAAGTTTTCTTGAAAACTGAACCGGAAACAATCTGAAGTCAATTTTCCTTGTCGCCAACAAAAAGTATTTTTCTCAAGAATTTCATCAAATAACGTCATTTTTTCATGATCAAAGTCCACTGTTTACACGATTATCTCATTCAAATCATTTTGTGACGTCACAAATGTCGCGCCTCCGGTCATACGTCACAGGATGTCTGGTTACGATACCGATTACCGCGTTATCACTTATCAATGGCGCCGCTAGTGGTGTTAAAATATTTGTTTGATGAGTAATTGATTGATAATATTTTTTGATACCGTAATCTACGAAAGGTATTTACATTTTTCGAGTTTAAGTTGAATTTTGATACGTCATACTTTTTTTAACTGTTCTATGTACTGTTTAAGCAGGATCTAAGTTGAGGTAATCTTGATAAAACCGCAACTGAATGAGTGATAGTTTTAAGAAGGGACTGTAGTCCCGAGGAATTTGAAAAATAGGTATTTGAAAGTGCGAAAGCGACGACTGCAGCAGAGGCTGATTTTACCTGTAAATGAAAAAACCTTGACCAAAAGACGTTTTGTATTCCGCTGTTTTCATCTTCAAAACTGGACTGATCTAAAAAAATTATATATCAAAATTTAGAGGAAGACTATATTATCTATGCTTCTATTGTTTTTTATTTTGTTAAAAACTTATCAAATTTGTCTGATTAGTCGTCTGAACATGGCGGTAAAAACGGGCTGTTTGTTCGGGTTTTTGGATTGTCATAATTCTTTAAGTAATTATGTTTTGGAAAAAAGAAATGATAGGGGCACGTATTAATTCGATCTAGATTTCTTGGAAAAAAATAATTGCTCTAGCAGCATTATCCACGAAAAAAACAGCGGAATGCGTTTGTATGGAGAAAGGCCCAAGAGTTACAGACTAGAGTCCCCTCTTAGGGCCGGATTTCTTTCATGTTCTTCATCGATTTGACCATAACTTCTAGGTATTTTTATTAAACACCATTCGTGGGAGCAGAGCCAAGCTTATTTTAATTTATACTTGACATAATATTGAAATAACGTAACAGTTGAAGGCACTGGTCCCTATAAAACAGTCAACATGTTAGTTTAGGGACCAGAGGAAATAATTTATAAAAAAGTAAATAAGACACCCTATTGTTTTGTTAAGTGAACTATTGTATTATTATCTTTGTGTATTTCATTTTTATTTTCTTTATTTAGGTAACCAACGACGAGACTTAAAATATATTACGATTATTCGTATAACAGTGTTGAATGGCTAATAATAGGTTTCCCTCTGTAACTGGGATTCTTTATATATACGAACGGACTAACAAGATACAATAAAAATAATAATAACAAAATTACTTAAGTTAAGTTTAAAACTTTGAAAAAGTGATACTTAAACAAGAGAGACTAAAAGATTGGTTGCCATTTGCGTTCGCTATAAATAAATAAATAAATTTATTATTATTTATTAAATAAATAAACTTTATTTATACTTTAGCAAGCATGTGGCTCGTGCTATGTAATAAGTTGAGATAAGATTGCTGAAATAAAATGTATTTTGCCAGTAATCATTCTTAAAAGTGGTGATACTAATGTATATCGAAGGCGCCAGCGTCCGCTGTTGTTCTATCTTCTGGCGGACTGCCTACCACTAATTTCCTAAATCCGTCGGCTTCCAGCCGGAAGCCGACCGATAAAGTTGGGAGAAATTAAACAAATGAAAACGTAGGGTTTCCTAAATTAGTTCACTACCAAACATCAGAAAAGAGGTAGTAGAACTTTCGAGACAGATCGAGTTCCAAACGTCGAGATCCGAAGATGTACGAAGGTTTTCGTCATCGGAAAACAAATTGCGTAACTAAAATGGAGCTGGGCAGGACATCTGGCAAGGCACAGTGATGATATGTGGAGTAATGCAGTGATTGAGTGGCGTTCGCGAGCTGGAAGAAGTGTGGTCGTCCGGCAGCGAGATGACCAGACGACATTGTAGTGGGAAGGACCTGAATGAGGCTGGCGAAAGAATGTGGGGATTAGCACATGCAAAAAGAGGCAAGCAGTAGGCGAGATTGGGCTGTGGATGATAATGAGATAATGATGATGGGTTTCCTAAATTAGTTCACTCCCAAAAGTCAGGAAAGAGATTACAATAGGTAGGAGAACTTTTAATGGCCACAGATAAGACCACAATATTCAAGTGCAAGAGGACTGAACGAGTCAGTCACGTTTCAACCAATGTCTCTGTCAGGATTATAGCAATTTCATACTTCTTCATCTCACATTTTACCGACTTTTTCTAGTTTTAATGCAAGATGAACTTGATCGATCATTCAATGTCAATCCTTGAGCGGGGCAAACGTAATCTGTACGTGACCTGACGAAGTGTGAATCAGGTTTTTTCGTGATATTTTCAGTTATGTTGAAATTACAAGCTTTGAGTTTTATATGCGTTAAGAATAGCTGTTTTTGTGTTATTATTAAGTATTGGATAATGGACTCGCCAGAGAATGGGCAGCAGCGTTCTCTGTAATAATCAACACCATACACTGCGGTCGCCAACCCGCCTGGCAAGCGTGGCGATTATGGCAATTTTGGGGGAGGCTTATGTCCAGCAGTGGACGTCTTTCGGCTATTATGAAAATGATGATTGGATAATGGATATATTTTTCTGTGTTATGTACCTATTGTAAACGACTTCGCATACCCACTGTATAAATTGAAGTTTTTAAAACTTAACAGACAGACGTGTTGTGGGGAATTTTGTTGCGCCACTTCTTTTTCTCAACTAAACCACTAGGAAGTGGTGACGGGTGGCGTTTTGGGGGACTGTCTTTATGTAGAACTTTGACGTTCAAGAAGTGCTGGCACGCAGTCTAATTTGAATAAATGTCTTTTGACTTTGTTAGCTATTTAGATCTGGTTTAGTTTGTAAACATTATTCTGCACCCAATTGCGTACCTAATTCATAAAATCGACTATTCTGTCACTGTCGAAAGAATTTACAGATTCATTGTTTTATTTATGTCATAAATTCGTTTTGCTCGGCAACGTAAGACACGCAACGAATACTGTTGAAATGACAAAATGAAATGCGATCGATTGTGTGTTACGCAAAACCTTCAGAACGATTACAAAGGGAGAAGACTCCTTTAGAGTTTAGTTTTTTGGGTTCCGTACCCAAAAGTTTCAAACGAAGCCCTATAACTGTCACTCACGAGTCCGTCTGTCCGTCGTCTGTCGCACAGGTTTTACAGCCAAACGGTTGGAGCTACAGTCTTAAAATTTTCACAGCACCTTGTCGACCCAAAGCCATACAAGTTGTCAAAATATTTTTTAAATGTTTTTAAGCCTGCCTGGCTTCCATACCGACAAAAAGGGGCGCGAAAAAAAATTGACCTACGCAAAGGGCATTTGAAGGGTCACGGAAGGGTTTTAGTCTGTCTTCTTCTTCTTCTTCTCGTGTGGGCAGTAAGGTCTAACGACACCACACACTAAACCACCGCCATTGAGGTCAAACCCAGGGAGCGGCGACGCTGTAGCCACTAAACCACCGACATAGAGGTCAAACCCAGGGAGCGGCGACGCTGTAGCCACTAAACCACCGACATAGAGGTCAAACCCAGGGAGCGGCGACGCTGTAGCCACTAAACCACCGACATAGAGGTCAAACCCAGGGAGCGGCGACGCTGTAGCCACTAAACCACCGACATAAAGGTCAAATCCAGGGCGCGGTGACGCTGTAGCCACTAAACCACCGACATAGAGGTCAAATCCAGGGAGCGGTGACGCTGTAGCCACTAAACCACCGCCATTGAGGTCAAACTCAGGGAGCGGCGACGCTGTAGCCACTAAACCACCGCCATTGAGGTCAAATCCAGGGAGCAGTGACGCTGTAGCCACTAAACCACCGCCATTGAGGTCAAACCCAGGGAGCGGCGACGCTGTAGCCACTAAACCACCGCCATTGAGGTTAAACCCAGGGAGCGGCGACGCTGTAGCCACTAAACCACCGCCATTGAGGTCAAATCCAGGGAGCGGCGACGCTGTAGCCACTAAACCACCGCCATTGAGGTCAAATCCAGGGAGCGGCGACGCTGTAGCCACTAAACCACCGTCATTGAGATCAAACTCAGGGAGCGGCGACGCTGTAGCCACTAAACCACCGCCATTGAGGTCAAAAGTTATAGTAAAGACACAAACACGTGTCATATTAATTAACTTTACAACGTATTTTGTTGTGTAAAGTATTTAACACGTCAGTGACGTATTTGACATTAGCAATAAAGTTGTTAGCGTTGTAATCAGAGAAAACGTATTTTCCTAACGCCGGCTGTGGCTCGAGTCACCGTTATTTATTTTTATAATTAATTTCTCTTTTTATGTAGTATGAATATATAGTATAAAAAATCGTTGTCTTACTGACAACGATTTCAGGTTCAGTTGAATACCAGCGTCAGACAGCTCCTAGTTGTCGTGATATTGCTGAACTGGACCTAGTTGGACCCTATTTCCAAAACAGGAGGAGCTTCTCAATTCGGCTGTTTTTTTAATATATGTGTACACTGAGTACTCCGAGGTTTCTGATTCAGTGATTCTTTTTTAGTTCGATGTGGCATACTTGTCATTTGGCCCCGTAAAAATTTGATTCAGTTTGGTTCAGTAGTAGTTTTTATTTAATAAGCATTTTTGCTTATTTCAATTTCTGCGTAGACGATGCCGTCATCCAAGTATCACCACTTAAAAGTGAAAAATAAAAAACATTTTTACAAAAAAATATAACCGACTTCGTAATAAAAACAAAGAAATTAAACAAAAAACATCGACTACCGAAATTAAGGTTATTTTATAATCTGTGGTGTTTTATTTGGAAGTCGGTTATATTTTTTTGTAAAAAAGTTCAAGAATTAAGTTTCCTTTTATTACATTGTGTGTGTGTGTGTGTGTGTGTGTGTGTGCCAAATAAACTAGTTTTATTTCTTTCCTTTCTTTCTGTCCACCTCTATCTGTCACTCTTTATCTACGCAACGGATTTTGCTACAATTTTCACTAATAGAAAGAACACGGGGAAGGCTAAAATTGTTGAACTTTTTTTTTGTTTTATATTACGGAACTCTTATATTCCTCCTGTTTACAAGAACAGAAAACATTCAGTAGCTTATAAAGGATATAGAATTTTTTTCTGTACTTTATAAATGAAGACCTGTAGATATTCGCCTGTCTGTCTAATTTTGTTGTGATACGTGTCTTATGACTATACATCTATACTTCATATATAAAGCTGAAGAGTTTGTTTGTTTGCTTAAACGCGCTAATCTCAGGAACTACTGGTTCGATTTGAAAATTTATTTCAGTGTTAGATAGCCCATTTATTGAGGAAGGCTATAGGCTATATATCATCTCGCTAAGACCAAAAGGAGTGGAGCAGACGAAGTTGCGCGGGTCAACTAGTCTTCTATATTATTTTCTGCAAGTTTCTACTCTCTAAACTGGGGAATATACATTACAAAACTGTTTTGTTTGATTACTATGTGTGATTGGTGTTGAATGTAGAGATGGACAATAAAGAACATTTTCATAAATCTTAGCTTTTGCGGTATAGCTGCAGGCAGAGCATTCATTATCTTCATATTCTAGCTTTCAAAAGGTACTAAAAATTAAAAGACGATTGTAAACTAGAAATTACCTATCAACAAAATCGACTGAAAACGGTAGAATGGCACATATTCATAATTTATAATTTTCCTTTCTTTTTTTACTTTCTAAAGAAATCTTGTAACCTATAGCTTATTAAAATACTGTCTATTTCAGACGGTCATAAAAGAAAATTGAGAGTCATGTTGTTTTTAACCAACGAAATAATGGAGGAGGTTCTCAAGTCGACGCATATTTTTTTTTAAATGTATGAACACGCATAACTTTTTACGCAGTGGTCTGATTTTGATAATTCTTTTTTATTGGAAAGGATATACCTCGAAAGTGGTCCCATATAAATAAAAAAAAAAAAATCGTACCCTAAGGGTGGGAAAATAGGGGTGATTTATTGCTCACTCACTGATTTTAATGCTGAGTTGTGTAGCATTTTTTGTAGGCTACTAATTACTATGTACTAACATGGGTAGCGTTAGTTGTAATTAGTAGACTATAGCCACAAAAAATTTATAATAATTAAAAAATCGGTGTTAAAATACAAAGAAACAATCAAAAACACCGACTTCCGAAATTACCTAAAGTTATTTTTTGTAAAAAGGTTTATTATTTTTTGATTTTCAGTTTTTTCGGAGGTTTAATTTTTATGTTAAAAAGTTTTTCTTTGTTCACTTTTAAAAAGTTAAAACAGATTATAATTATTCTTTTGTTTCAGGTAACTGTGGCCCATACAAAACACAATCCCACTTCCTACTATAATATTATAAATGCGAAAGTTTCTGAGGATGGATGGATGAACGGATGTTGGTAACTCTTTCACGTCAGAACGCCTGAAAGGATCTTCATGAAATTTGGCACAGAGGTAGATTATAGTCTGGAATAACACTTAGGCTACTTTTTATCCCGGGAGTATTTTCCTTAGAAAACACGCAGGCGAAGGCGCTGGCAGAAGCTAGCAGATTTATACAATAGAAATAAAAAACGATTCACTAATACTAATAAAACACAACAACAAATATAATATTGTGCTGTCAGATCGGATACGATCTGCCCTAAGCATTTACCTTCACGCTGCCTTCCACGAAGCCAAAGACCGAGAAAGTGGAGGGACATGGTCAAGGAGACGATTTGGCGCGGGAATCGCGACCCTCGGTAATGAGGAATATAACGCGAGGAGGAGGATGCTGTTCTCCATCACACACAAACTGCAAGACTGAAGTGAATCTGGACAAGCCATGTCTGCTGGATGCGTATATCGCAAGACTGAAGCCATTGTTTTTGGTTGAGAAATCATCGAATAACTTCTCCCGTTTTAAGCGTAGCGGGAGGGGGTGTCAAATTCGACTAAAACCCGACCGTGTACTCCATCAAATGCTCTTTACGTTCCAGGGCCGCTTTATTCTTTCAAACAATTCTGCAACAGAGCCTTGAGACAGCTAGACGTCGAAGACTGAGGAGAAGATGGCGGCAACTTGCATAGCTTCCTAGTGAATTGGCGTGAAGAAGCATAACAAAGAAAGAAATGGAGGTTATCCTTTGACCAGGAGTACGACAGTTCAACGAGATAAAATCGGCCCGGTGATAAAAATTATCTAACGCAAAGCTAAAGCCTTGGAATCTCACTATTATCAAATCAATCGTTTAATTAGTGATGATGCATGCAAAACAAATGACAGCGATAATTGACTGATATAGAAGAGTGACGTAACTACTCGACAATGCTACAATGTTTGAACACAAATGGATCCGGTCAGAGCCGATGAACTGACACATCCTTGTGAAGCATCAAGTACCAACTTGTGCTAACATCCTATTATTAGACCGGATCTATTTTAGAAGGATTGATAAAGAAAACTATTAAATGAGTGACTCTTTTGTTGCTATTGGTCAAACACTGTTGCTAAAGATGAGGTCCTGGTACGATTCCGTGGGTAGGGGAAATTGTTTAAATACAACAGAATTCTCTTTCAAAAGTGACACAATGAGCGGCCAATAGGGAATATGCACGAAAAAAAATATCTATTATCTATACAGTTTATCCAAAAATATACACAAATATAATACTAAAAGTGAAAGTAGAATCAAAATTGCTCGAAAATCAAACGAGATATAATTATTTTAAACAAATATATCTGTCCCTCTCGCGAAAACACTTTTTTCTATGGCAGCTGTATAGGCGCCAAGAACTTTGACGTCACAATTCATGTTGGACTTCTCTTTCTAATTATAAACTTTGAAGCTTTATAACTTCATCGCTGATGAAGGTATTTAAAAAGTAATTTCATAATTGTTTATTACAGCTCATAAGTATTTCATTTTGCAAATAAAAAAATCGTATGCATATTCCCTATTGTTGTTATTATTTTTTTTCATTAATTGGAATTTATACCCCCAATATCCTCGACCCCTATTAGTGAAATGGGAATTAAATATAACTGGGGAAATTCGTAAACCTTATTAGACAAAATCATTTCCCTGTTTGACACAATAAACTTTATATATTCTATTGATATCGATGACACTAATTAATTGGTCCGGCTGAGTAAAGTTTTATGTAATGCTCAAACCCAAATACTACGACCATTTGCCCAATTTTTACGCATTTCACACCTTAACCACTGATACGGAACACGGAAGCAATCAAATATTTGAATCCGTGTAAGGTGAAGGCTCTGCTATACAGGACGCGGAGCGACAGCGGTGCGGGAAATGCAAAAGCTGACATTATTTAGACTAATAAATTAGTGAAAGGCCGAAGAGCTTACTTTTTACTTTTTTTACTCTGGCCGTATAAGTACAAAAGTTTTCATAGAAATTTTGTAACTTGTTTGACGCTTAAGGGTTGATTTTTCAGTATTCAGATATCTTTTTCAATCATTAGATAACTTTTTTGAGGAATAAATCTTGGGGTTTGGCAGCTTTGGTATGGAAAATGTGTCAAACGGCTATTTAGTATTCAAGCTAAGTTATCTAACGATATTAAATATCGTCTCTTAACAGAAAGTAGTTTTGAAGAAATAGTCTAAATTTCAGATTTTCACCCAGTAATGAGTTAAAGATAATGTTATTGTGTTATTTGACTGACATTTGAAAGTTTTTTTTTTACTATTGATAGGCACGCGTTTGACCATTATCTCACCTTATGGTAAGCGATGATGTGGTTGAGATGGAGCACGCTTGCTTAGAAGTAACCTATTCACTCTTGACTAAAATACTCCCAGGTTGTAGCTATCAGAAAACACAGATTCCGGCAGGGAATTCCACTCCTCAGCTGTACGCACTATGAATGTGTTCCCAAAACGTTTTGTCCGTGTGGGTGGCTGAGATGTCCACCATGTACCGGTGGCGCATCGCCGTTCATCTTGTGGTCCTATGATGGAACGGGCTTGGCGGAATTAAATTATGCAATTCCGTCGCACATTCCCCAAAATGTTTTTATTCTATTGTTCTTCGTCTCAATGACTACATTTTAGCCCCCCCCCCCTCCAGAGGGACACTACACCGGCATCACTTTCAATCCACTAAACGCTTTCTATGTAGCAGAGCCTAAACACTATTTGTACTAAAAACGTAACTGTGAAACTACAAACTTCGACATGATGTGAAAATACCAAAGTCCGTATATTTAATTATCTAAAAATAAATCTCCGCAAATAGCGTTGTTGATTTATCGCGTGTCTACGATTAGGCATCAGCATTGATTACAGGCTGTTAATTAATAGCCCGAGTGATGGAGTATTAATTACTTGACTACACTTGTCATTGTGTACTTACAAATTATTGGTATTATTAGATTTAACCTTTCGTTTACATTTGTTTTTCATTTAACGGCGCACATATGGTGAAGCGCGGCGCAGAGCATGTCAGCGAAGTTTTCTAAACGTGTGACACATTAGGAGAATTTCTACCCGGGAATGCGTGCGGATTCGCGAGTATGCGCTAGACTGCGCGTACTAGACACGCCGTCGTCATTTGCTTCGAAGATTTTCCTTGAGTCCAAACGTGTACGAACGAAAGCGGATGCGGGTGGAGTAGCGCGCATGCTCGCGCAGTCCCGTTCCTCCGCGCTACCTTTCGCTTGTAGTCGATTTGATGCTGCCCAGGAATTAATTGTTGTGTTTATTGATTTTAGATATTATTTCAATGAGGACAATGACGATAATAGTTTGACAGTGAAGAATGCTCTGCGCTGCGCTCCGCCGTATGTGTGCCGGCCCTAACAGTCCTTTGAGAAGGTTTCCAGCTCACCCTGCCATCTCCTCATTGCTTTTGGTATCCACTGTCTGGTAATTTTCACTCATTGCTCCTTCGACATGCGGCAGATGAGACCAGCCCAGTTCCGATGGGATGGCAGATCATAAAATGATTCTTCCCGCTCGACTCTAATTGACCAAAACCCATGTGTTCCTCTTAATACCCTTTGCGTTCCAGGAACGCGGTGACTCTTTCGAACAAATTCCGCAACCCTGGCAGGCATTGGCAATAGCGGTCCCCTTCTTTTATGCTGACATCGCTTTGAGGCGCGCGTGGAACACAACGCGCCGTCGACCCGGGTCTGGTTCTGATCGGGCGGCGAGCCACCCAACTCTCACCGTCTGCAGGCCCGCGCCTACGGTGGCCGGGAATCGCCCTGGGACACTCTAACCACTTCACAAAGAAGGGACCGCCGCAATTGTGCGTGCCCAGCGCTGGGCTGCGACAGAAATCAAATCAAATTAAATCTTGCCCCGGCGTAGCGCTTCTACGCGTCACTCGTAAATCAGGCCTCCACATCCCATGGCGGCAGTTCGGCAAGGAGTCTGTTCTTCTTGAAAATTAGTAACTATTCTGTCTTGTATATAAAGCTCTGAGCTACTTTTCACATGAGGTAGATAGATACCTTTATTAGTTCTCATTAATTGTAGTGTCATTAATTAGGTAGGTTATTTCTTATTTACTGGAGTTAATTTTTTTCCTTATAATTTGATTTTTGAAGTGAAAACTTCTTTAGCGGCGTTGAGCACTTTTCTGTAATGGGTATAAAATCTTAAACTCGCGTCAGGGTCACGTGACCTGATCGCAAAAAGCGTAAGACGGACTCGCGTCAGGGTCACGTGATGCGAAAAAGCGTAAGATCGAGGGGAAGGGAGAGGAACTAGTATCTCCCACTCTTTCTACCGTGCCTGAGTGTGCTGCTCCGCTTAGGCGGCACAGGGCGCTTGCGCGAATGTCCGTCTGTGTTTATGTACAGCGTGCCACGCGTATCCAAGGATACGAAATTACGGAATTACGAAATTATGGATGAAAGTTGATTTTTCTAAGAGATAAAAATTAATGTAATATATAAATAAATAACGATATAATATTATGAATAATAACATGTAAATTGTCATATTTGTGTACGATAGCGCAATAAATAAACATTGTATTCTACCTCATAAATGATAGTATTTTTGTACTTATAATTAAACACAACGTTATTTTTTGTTGTTTTTATGGTTCGTTTTGTTTATGTCAGGAACTGTGTCAAGATTGACATCTGTCACTGACAGTCGCTGTCGCGGCCACACGTCAGTGTCTTTTTGTTTATTTTGTTGTCGGTGGTTTGTCTATGATGTGACCGCGACAGTAAGGATGTATTATTTACATGTTTTCACTTCTGCCGGCACTCCCGGAGTGCTACCGGTGTTTTTTTTTAAATGTTACAAAGGATTTTTGTTGTTAATGTTACACAGAACGTTTATTTTTTTACTATTGCAAAGGAGTGTCTCCCATCGATCATTACCTTGCATGACAGGGTCACACTTCCTGACAAACTCTTGTACTTTCACACCAACTCCAATAAGATCCAAACCTAATTCATTCCTGCCGAAAGACGTCGACTGCTGGACGTATGCCTCCCCAAATGTCGTCACATCGACCGGCCTCAAGCATTCAGCGGGTTTCCGTGACCTTCACCGGTCAGGTCAGATCATTGGTTCACCTTGGGGAGGTCTTCCAATGCTGCGTCTTCCGGTACGTGGTCGTCACTCCAAAATCCCATCGGTCCCATCAGCTAACCGACAAAACTTAATGCCTTTTACCCAAGTAGCCGATATAATAAGTGAGGAGGTACACATCGGAGTTGCGTAAGAGTCGGCCGGACTGGTTTCAGAAGTAGTGAAACTTATTGTAAGCGCCCAACCGGTTGGGGGCGCGTTGAAAACTAAACGGATTTTTCCTTGTTATCACAGTTTTATCTGGGTGCTGTAATATTGACGAGTTCTACTTCGTTTAGGTATCAAATCTGGTGGTGATCTACGATAGGCGTCATGATAGCAGTGGGGAATACATACTACTTAATACTTTTTTATATAATGCGTATATTATGTCGGGTACATTAAGTGAGCCGCTTTTGTAAGATGACTAAAATGGCACCGTGTATTTACGGGCCCGCATCTTGTCTTGACCCTTACACTTGGTAAAAGTTACGACGATAAGTTAATAAGCAATTTCTTGTAAGAAGCTTATTAAATATATATTATTCTAATCAAGCTGAGCTACACACAGCTCGACTTTGACCCCCAACCTTTACCAACTCGCGTCAGTACTGGTTTCCACTAAACCCGTCATACGATACATCTTACTCACTCCCATACCCAAGTCTTCATTGCAGTATTAATTCAATTAAAATCTGACCCAAATGATTCAAATATTCCATTAACTATTAATATTTCACCGAATACCATTAGGCATCAATGTGTATAAATCTTTGGCAAAATGGCGTGCGCATTATTAATAATGCTTGATATAAATCATTTGTAACCCTTCCCATTTTGGCGCCATATGCGAAATATGTTGACTTAGGAATGAAGTTGAAACAGACCGATCCAACTGAATGGTTTGATTCATACTGTAGCAGGTACCACGTATAACTTCAGTAAGTATAGTAATCCATTCGATGTACAGGAAAACAGCTTTAAGTCCAAGCTAACAATGATCAAAGGGTGGATCCTTATTAGGGCAAAAATCCCCTGCTTCCAGAAGATATTGAAGATTGATGTGTATCAGGGAAAGCGTATTTCCGGCAGTTAGTAGCAACTTAGCGGTAAATCAAAGAATGACTTAGCGGCTCCTATTAATACTTTCTTGATAGAATGGGACCAGCTGGTCTAGTACCCAATGGCTTGGCATGCGACTATGAAAAGATACCGGACGTGGTTTTGAACTTGGGAAGGAATTTAGTGTGGAATGCAGCATACATAAGCCAACATCCTTGGGTCATACCATCTTACAAGCACGGTACGGTTGCTGCAGGTGCAAAAAAGAGTGGACATTATAGTTAAGAGTTCCCGTACCAACCTGCAGAGCAGCTCATCCCATTGTCTCAGGGAAGGTGATAGAGGGCTGACCCTTTTGACGCCCAAAGAATCCTTGGTCCTCTGCCTTGCTAGTGAGGCGGCTAGTTGAACGAAGAAGAGAAGTTTATATTTTTAAGGTATTTGTAGAAGTTCGTTGACTTGTTTTCCTAATTCCGGAAAGTTGTAGGCGATTTTAAACTGCCTTCAAAGATAGATTTAAATGTCGGATTACTCTCATCATCATTTTTAATATCGACCAAACTCTCGATAGTTCACGTTATAATTATAAGCTTTTGGTCATGGATATAAATATTCAAGATTTTATATATTCAATGAAGCGGGTCGATTAATATGATTTATGATTATATTATGGCCATAAATCATAAAGTTTGATGGAAAATTAGGTTCATTGGTCTATTAAAAGAAAACAAGATGTTTTGATGTTGCCAAATTCGATTGATTTGTGTCATTAATGGTGGTGTTGGTAAATCTTCGGAATTTTAAATTGTATATATACTCAGACTATCAAAAAGTACTTCGTTTAATAATAGAAAAAAAATGGTTTACTGTAAAATCGGTTTACGGACGATAATTTCTACGTGATAACGTCATAAGAAAACAATTGAATTCTTAACAAACAAACCGAACGCTTAGGCCGATCGTGCCTCTCTATCGCTTGTTCCGCGCTCTCGCTTGCACGCTCGGCTCAGGCGGAACGTGACACATTTTCGTGCCTGCAGCCGGCGTTCATCGATTTGTAAGACGTTATCACGTCAAAACGGGTCAATATAGAAGGGTAACCGAGACAAAAGCAGTAGAACTACTGTTAGCTACATCTGCCTGGCCTTTTGCGTTCTAACCTATTTGGATGCAGCTGTATACTTAGGTACCAATTTTTTTCGTGGAACGACTACCTATTTTATCTCCTCAACCCAGTTACTGAGTAACACGATGACTTGACAAGACTGGTTTCAAATTTACTGGCTTCATACACATCATCTGCCTAGCCTTTTCCCAATTATATTGGGGTCGGCTTCCAGTCAAACCGGATTCAGCTGAATACCAGTATTTTACGTGAAACGGCTGCCTACCAGACCTCCACAACCCATTAACAGGGTAACACGGTACTTCTTGACAAGACTGGAGTCAGATTTACTGGCTTCTGACAATCCGTAACGACTGCTAAAGATCTATAAATGACAGCCGGGACCAAAGGCTTAACGTGTTTTTCGAGGCATGGAGGAAACTCGGTATGTTAAGATGATCACGCATCCACAGACCAACCTTGGCAAGCGTTGCTTAACCATAAAGGTCGACCCGTGCAGCTGTTATTATTTAGCCACGAGACCCTCCCCTCCCCTTTGTGGCTTCATACTATCGGTAACAATTGTGAAATATTTACAAATGACAGCCGGGTCGCTTTTCGAGGCAAGAAGGAATAGGGAACGTGCACGGCGTTGACTACGCCATCTAGTGTCGCATATTCGAAACTTTAAGGTTCAGTTTTCAGAATATTTGACGATGACGCTGCTGTGCTCAGTGCTGCCACCTGCGGTTCCTACACGCTCAGTTTAGGAGAACGTGAACGAAGTAGACTGTGCCATCTAGCGTTGCCATTTCGAAACTTAAAGGTACTACAGAACACTACAAACAAAAACATACAATAAAAAAGCACAGAAATGTCATTGTCAAATCAAATCAAATCGTATATTTCAAATAAACCATTTACAGGCACTTTTGAATTGTCAAGGTCGGTCAGTCCAAAAAGATGAAGCTATTTGCACGTTCCAAAGCGTAGATCTCTATGGAGAAGAACGTGCAAGAAACTCCACGGACACTCTTTTAAAAATAATAAATTGTTACAAAGTTTTGTTTACATCAAGTTAAAATTATACAAACATGTGAGCGATAAAAGCGTCCGGGAAAAAAGGAACAATTCAAAGAAATATTTAAAATAAACCATGGCAACTGAGAAATGACCAGTCCCAACTGACAGCGTCCGTTCACGAACATGACGCATGCGCTAGCACCATTCGGCTCAACCATTTTGAAGGGAGCCAAATGATCCAACGCATACGCCACCATCAGCCAGACTTTTGTGTGAGCATGACACTCCCAACCGCCAGGGTACATTCAAGTCAAAAACAAACCTAAAACTGATAGCTATAGCTTAAGTTTAAGGTACACAGAACTCACACATGTGCCGTTAAAATGGTTGAAGTGAATGGGTCAAGTATGACAATGACATTTCTGTGCTGCCACCTATAGTTTCTGCACGTCTCTCTATCTCGATATATATATAAAGTATGATCAACAATCCAAGAACCGGCCTCGGCAAGAGTTGCTTAACCTCGGAGATAAACTTCGCGGTTGTTATTAAGCTGCGATGATATCCGATCACGGCACAGGGAAATAGCGATAAATGGAAAATTGAAATAAGAAAATGTTTTTACAAAAAATGTAACCGACTTCCAAAACAAAACACTACAAAGTATAAAATCACTTTAATTTCGGAAGTCGGTGTCAAAAAACTAAATAACCAAAAACACCGACTTCCGAAATTAAAGTTATTTCACTTTTTAGTGGTACCTGCGTACCCATTCACAGCGTACCGGCGTGATGTTATGTTATGAAAATGAAACTTACTAAGTCCTTTCGGTGTAAAGGTCTCGTCAATACGAATGAAATAAGCCCAAACACTTGGTAGTTCCTACATACCGATGTGGAGTTCCCTTGACTCTCTGTGGTCTCCATCATCAGGTCTGATCCAAACCTTCATTGTTTTGTAGTATCACCCGATATACACACGACAAGTTTTCACCAGATGCGTGCCTACAATTTTCGAGAGTTGCCCTCGATTTCTCAGGGTTTCCATCATCAGATCCTGATGTGGTAATGGGACCACACGGGAAGCACCAGCTTTCAAATAAAAAAAGCATCATGAAAATCGGTTCACCCAGTCGGTTAATTATGAGGTAACAAAACATAAAAAAATACAGTCCAATTGATAGCCTCCTCCTTTTTTTGAAGTCGATTAAAAAGGACTTAAACGATGACCAAATAACCTTCAGTTGAAGCAAATCTTCACGCGTATTATATGTCTAGCTTGAATAGAAGTTTAATTAATTATGTTATAAGGTACAATGTGTGTTGGCATCGGTTGTATGCAGTAGTCGGCGTGTCGGGGGTTCAGATCTTTATCAGGCCTGAGCTGTGGCAGTTTGTGAGATTATCGCCGGTAGCCATCGGTATTGGTTAAGGTGTTATGTACACCTACTTGTGGGTAATTAACAAGTTGATTAATAAGCTCGAAATCTTCAGCCTACGACGTAGAGACAGTGACGGATATAGAATTTTGTAGAAACACTTTTTTATTGTTAACCATACAAAATTTACATTAGAAGTTTGAATATAGAAGGGCATAACATCGCGTTTAAATGAGGCGCTAGTGTAGCGTGCGGTTTTAAATGTCAAATTTCACTGTTTGTTGGCCATTTACGCGAGCTTTTTTACTTATTTTTTTATTTAGTTTTTTTTTTCTTCTACGTCTGTTCACATGCGCGTAGTAAGAACTTTAATACACGACAGTGGCGCCAACTGGTGAGTACAAAAACGGTAGCTCTCATTGAGCGGTCTTATTGCTAACATGATTAGGTGAATGTTGATAGTAAGAGAGGAAGACAAAATAATAGATGGGTAGGCATGAGACAAAAGGAATGATTGATAGCGAGGCAGTTGAGCGAAGAGAAGAACTTTTGTGACGAAGATAGGAATCCTAAAATCGGAAAGTGAGTTTGTTCGTTTTTTACGGCTAAATCGCTGGACTTATTTTGATGAACTTTGGTACATTGAAACACGAGTAAACTCGCGACCTTCACCAGGTCATCAGTCCACCTTGTGGGAGGCCTTCTAATCTAACGTTGCGTCTTCCAGTGCGCGGTCGCCACTCCAGAACTTTTCGGCCCCATCGACCATCTGTTCTGCGAGCAATGTGCCCTGCCCACTGCCACTTTAGTTTGGCGATCCTTCGGGCTATGTCCGTAACCTTGGTTCTCTTGCGGATATCATCATTCCTGATTCGATTACGCAAAGAAACTTCAAGCATTGCCCTTTTCATTGCCCTTTGAGTGACTTTGAGCCTTCTGATGAGGCTCATTGTGAATTTTCTCAACAAACAAATTTTTATAAAGTTTTCCGTAAAAATTACTCCGACAGAATAAATATCTTTTCATATCCTTGGCACATGTCATTAATTTGTCATGATATCATTAACAATAACTAAAAACTCAATAACAACAGCATTCAACAACGTAGCATTTTATTACTCCTGTTAATTACTGAATCGATCTCCACACCTATCCTTTACCATCAATTAGTCCCATACATCACACGTGTTTTAATTATCCAATTTGTATTGCAGTCATAAGAAATGCTGCTACATGATTGGCTGTTTCAAAACACTGCACGCGTGCTGTCGCACTTTCCTGATTTATGATTGGTCGTTTTACTAATGAATTATTTAATGATCTCCGTCATAAAACCAGTGACAAGTTGTATACATTTATTTAAAGTCGTACTAGTAAAGTGTGAGTTGTGTTTGACTGCTGGGGGCCTGTAATTGGTTCACGATATTTTTCCTAATGGCTGCCCAAAAATTTGAATGCATAATTTCCCATCATTAAATAGAAACATTAAGTGGACGGTGGATGTACTAAAATTAGCTTATCTTTTTATTTGACTTTTATATGACATGGTTTATTGGAGGCCAATGTTCTGCAGTTGGATGTTTACGATGCAGTGTTAGCGTCGGAAAGTAATACTGTTCAGAGATATTAGATTAATTGGACCTACACTGTATAATGTGATGGACATTTTGAAGCCTAAGCAGAGTTAAATGGCTCACAGAGACACGGTAAATAAAAAATATTGTTAAAGAAAGAAAGTTAGTAACTAAAATATTTGTTTCGTCTAAAAACACAGTCATAACAGCCGAAGACGTCCACTGCTGGACATAGGCCTCCCCCAAAGGGAGGGTTTGCCATAATCGCCACGCTTGGCAGGCGGGTTGGCGATCGCAGTGTATGGTGTTGCGTTTTACAGAGAACGCTGCTGCCCATTCTCTGGCAAGTCCCTTAGTCGCCTCTTACGACACCCACGGGAAGTGATGGGATGGTATTATTCTTTTACGGCACCATAAGGTACCGGCCGACACCATGCGGCGGCTAAAAACACTATGAACACTTAATTTTCGAGTCATACTTTACCGATATTTAGTTCTAGTTTCCAGTTGGAAAATTAATGATATAATCTTTTTTTTTCCGAAAAATCTTTACAGTTCATTATGATATGTAGTTTTCTACGATAAAATAAATATTAAACATCAGTCAAGACATTTGGATAAGTTAAGTCATTGTTATCCTTTTCCTTGAGGAACCCTAAAGCGTGTGAATCAAAGTTAAGAGCCAAGTGTGTTTTACAGCATTTTTATTTGTACAGGACATAAAATTAATGGTGTCAGGTATTTGATTATAAGTAGCTCTGCAGAACATTTTTAGATGTTTTTTATGTCCCTATTAATTTAATTTATAGACTTGCCGATTAATTTGTGGGCTCTTGTTATGTCTCTAAGTTTATGACCAAATAGTTTTTTATTTTTCTTCACTTCCTATGTTTTTATAGGTTTTAAAGCAGTAACAAACCATTTACAAATTAATGACTATTTCATCCAAAACAAAGCTTGAGGTATATTTTTGGTTTAGGCTTGTTTCACAATAATGTATTGGTCGATTCATAAGATGAATAACTACACAAAAAAAAAAGAATATATTAATCTTCTGGGCACGCTCGCTCCATCATAGACCTCATCCATCGCTTTCCGTTAGGCGTGATTGAGGTCGAGAGCAAGCCCATTCCTCAATAAAATAAAAAAAAGAATAGAAAAAAAATTGTCGCACTGAGGAAAATGAAAACTGAATTAAATCTCATTATTTGAGTACGAACATAATTTTTCCTATAAAATTCTGAATGAAGTTTTTTTTTTAACTAAACTATGTTTAACACTTTTAGTGCCAAGAACTCAGCGTATGGGTCGAGCAGTGATTTGTTCGTGTGCCTACAACCCGCATCTGGGGGGCTACTCTCTAAGCCCAAAGTCCGTAGTTTCGGGCTTAGTTGCGGGCGTATTCTACTTCGTATTACCTAACCACTAAGAATTAATGACAACACGATTTTACAGTTACTGTCAAATCGTGTTGTCATTCATTCTTAGTTCGGGTTCGGGTCAAATTGTTAATCTGTAGGTGTTAGTTGGTAGAATACGCCCGCAAATAAGCCCGAGGCTACGGACTTCGGGCTTAAAGAGTAGCCCCCCTGAGTCGTCGTTTTAAGTAGCTATATATGACTTGTGTTCATGCGCGAGTTGTGGGCACACGAACGAATTGTTGTTCAGCCCATGTGTTGACTGCTTGGCACTAAAAATGTAAAAACGCCTTTTGCACTTGGCACTAAAAGTGTTAAGTACATAAAAATAGTTTAATGTTAGCTTCTAAGAATCAGAAAACCATTGATCTTCACAGCTATCTGCTAAGATTACCCACTTATACCTCTTATTTACCTAAAGTAATTTCTAATATAAATCAATTACTAATTACTCTGACAGTACCGACAACACAATCAACTTTAAATACTCATTCGTAAATACATACACATATTTTATCTAACTTGCCACTTACACTACTAATCAAGAGTGAGAAACTTCTTCGACATCAATTAGGGACCAGCTACTGATTACCGTGTGTCTACTTCTGACAGACGTGTCTACGACGTGTGCTAGACGTGTGTCTACGTCAAAGAGACGTGTTTAGTTGTTTAGTGGCGCCTGCGATCGTGTGTAATCTGCATCCGATTATCTTTGTTGTTAACATGTTTTCTTCCGTACATAGAGCACAATTATGAATTATTTTGCATGATACTTTGTCTTAGTGGCTTGTGCAATCTGTGAGAAATTTCCTTTTCAAAGCACGAAATTTGAGAATGAATTTGTCGACCCTCCTTGGAAGGTCATGTTCTTGTAATTGAATAACTAAAAAAGCTTAAACACGACAGATGTTGAACTCAGTTATTGCTGCTAAGCATATTGCCGGCTGGTTTAGTCGTTAAATTATGCCCAATTTGAGGTTCACAAAGAAAGTTCTTATGTTCAGCTGCATCGGATACTTTAAAAGCTAAGCCTAAGCCTTTTGAAAAAATAAAATTCCATCAGCAATAGCCACTTTCAAAACGTCTTTGTCGACTTGACATGCACTTCTAAATTTATGTCACGTTATCCATTTTGAGTTTCCCACAACAGTTATCTATTTTTCTAAGCTAAGCTGAAAGAATGTCTTTTTTCTAAGCTTATCTAGCCTAGGTTCTCTTGGCTAATATCATAAGGATGGTAACAATCGTCAAGCTAGTCCAGTCTCAAAAATGAACCCTTAAAAAAATCGCATCTTCGTCACTATCTCCACATAGAGAAAGGTCCTAACTCGCAACAAATAAATCTAGCATTTATGCAAACACTCCGTAAACACAATAAAACATATTATTATTGCAGATAACGCGACAAAACGACGCAATTAACGAAACTGTGGCTTTATGGTCATCTAGATCGGTCGTTCGTTAACCAAATACAGAGGACTTAGTTGCTCGCTGGTTTACACACTGAGCTTTTGAAACGACGCGGTTGAAATGCTTCCACGAATTGTAATCGATATTTCTTGTTTCAATTCAAACGAGGGTTAAATACAATGAATCTGTACTATATGTAGGTAAATAAAAACGAGAAGTGAAAAAAAGCTTTTGTCCCATTTTAATAAAAATGAAAATTGCCTGTTCTTTATATATCAACAAGAATTTTAATATAATTTCAATTGAAATCAATTGAAATTATATTTGTAAATTGATCATAAAACAAGAATAGACTGCGTCATGTCGATAATAAAATAAAGAAGCTTATTACATCCATAAGATAATATCCTGATTGTAAAATATTGTTAGGTATTGTGGTATATAAATACAAATGGCGTTTAATAAAATGACTTCCGTCTATTGTTCTGGTGAAATGACGACATACCTACTGGCTGTAGACTAAAACTTTTTATTTCGCAGTGACGAAGAAAAACATTTATTTTCACAGCACGTTTTCTCCTCTCAGTGCCTCTAGATATCAACCATGAACCATATCACACATGCCTTGAGTCGGCCATGGCCAAAAAAAATTACATGCATGTTATTTGTACAGTGTAGTTGATTTTTAAAAAGCTTTTATTTTATTTTAGCACCATTTCATTTACTAAGTTTTTCTCGTCACAGAAACGCCGCGTTTCCTCCGATTATGTAAGCTGCGTAGTTTTACAGTGGTTCTGAGCCACTCCCTTATCTCGTAGCTCGGTGTTCCGCCCTCATATATCTGTCGCTTGCCTGAGATACGTAGCGTACCTGTGGTCGTACTGCATTCAACATTTTGCTGCTCTGTGTCGCTGGGACACTGGGACCTCTTGTTAACACGTTTGTGATACTGTGGTATCTCTTGGGGGTCACGTTTAACTCTTTGGTACGAGGCGTTTTGGATGTCCAGTGAATGGGGTCGATAACGGTCTGTGGGACTTTAGGAGGTCTAGATTTGGAGAAATTGTTAGGTACTTGAAATTGAACAGAATTTGTAGATTATACCTATAAAATTATTAGATAAGTTGACCAAAATATCGCTGTAGGTTTTCAAAGAGGGGAGTCGCTGGGCGATTCCCGGCCATTGAAGGCGCGGGCCTGCGGACATCGAGCATTGGGTTGCTCGCCATCCGATCAGAACCAGGCCCGGGTCTACGGCGCGCTGTGTTCCACGCGCGCCTCAAAGAGCTGTCAGTATAGAAGACGGGGCCCGCTAGGGCCAGTGCCTGCCGGTGTTGCGGAATCTGTTCGAAAGAGTCACCGAGGCCCTGGAACACAAAGGGCATTGGGAGGAACACGGATGGGTTTTAGTCAGTAAGAGTCTGACACTCCCTTCTGCTTCACCCAGAGCGGGAGGAGTCATTTGATGATTTCCCATTCTTAAAAAAATATAATTGAAAGAGGCCAATTGATGATATAAAAGTTGTTAGATCGAGAAAACCACGTCATCCAAAAATTTTACTAATTAAATTAAAGCACTTTGGTATTCCCGCAATGTTACTGAAATATTGAGTTTTAGAATGCCTAATTGAGACAGAGGCATGTGGAAAGGCAGTTGTAAGTCGCGGGTCTAAAAAAGCCACTTCAGCAGAATCAGAAAGCACATCACGCTAACCGTCACTGTCAAATTTTCCCAATCAACCTTGAACCTAGCGATAAAGATGAAAATGAAATTTGACAGATTGTGGTGTAATTATATTATGATTCCAATATGATTCTCCTCAAGTGGGCTTTTTAGCCCCCCTGTGCGAAGCAGCGCTTCAGAAGGGGCGACAAAAAGCTCAAGTTTATATTTTGACTAGTTGACCCGGGCAACTTCGTCTACTCCGCTCCTATTGGTCTTAGCGTGATGATATATAGCCTATAGCCTTCCTCGATGAATGGGCTATCTAACACTGAAAGAATTTCCTGAGTAGTTCCTGAGATTAGCGCGTTCAAGCAAACAAACAAACTCTTCAGCTTTACATATTAGTACTAGCTGACCCGCGCAACTTTGTCTGCGTCACAATTTTCATTACTGCTCCGCTCCTATTGGTCTTAGCGTGATGATATTGTGGCACAACCTCCTTGGATGGCTCACCCTCCGGGGACCTCCGTCAATTTAATCATAAAAAATAGCTTTAGAAGAATTAGGAATTTAGAATAGGTACAAATATTGACATACGATGATTGAATTGTTTTTCAAAAAGTTCTGTAAAAGTTTTTCTTGAGAGCACCCGCTTAATATAATGATCTCTTAAATCACCAAAAGTATTTTTATTCATAACGATCCCGAGACGTTTCAGAAGCCCCAACCTGGCTTTCAGAAGCCCCAACAAGGAACGTCTACAATATATAGCCTATTATAGCCTTTCTCGATAAATGGGCTATCTAACACTGAAAAAAATTATCGAATCGGACCGGTAGTTCCTAAGATTAGCGCGTTCAAGCAAACAAACAAACTCTTCAGCTTTATATATTAGTATTGACATGTTAATTTTGTGTCTTTTTCCATATGTTTGTATGTGTATTGTGTAGACTCATTGTATAATTTCATCCATTTTAACGGCACATGTGTGAGTACTGTGTACCTTAAACTTAAGCTATAGCTATCAGTTTTAGGTTTGTTTTTGACTTGAATGTACCCTGGCGGTTGGGAGTGTTATGCTCACACAAAAATCTGGCTGATGGTGGCGTATGCGTTAGATCATTTGGCTCCCTTCAAAATGGCTGAGCCGAATGGTGCTAGCGCATGCGTCATGTTCGTGAACGGGCGCTGTCAGTTGGGACTGGTCATTTCTCAGTCGCCATGGTTTATTTTAAATATTTCTTTTGAATTGTTCCTTGTTTGCCCGGACGCTTTTATTCTGCTCGTCTTTTACATCGTTCTCACATGTTTGTATAATTTCAACTTGATGTAAACAAAACTTTGTAACAATTTATTATTTTTAAAAGAGTGTCCGTGGAGTTTCTTGCACGTTCTTCTCCATAGAGATCTACGCTTTGGAACGTGCAAATAGCTTCATCTTTTTGGACTGACCGACCTTGACAATTCAAAAGTGCCTGTAAATGTTTTATTTGAAATATACGATTTGATAGATTTGATTTGATTTAAATACTTCTTTATCTTGAGTGATCTCTGGCCAAGTAAACGTTAAAAGATCCTCATACCACCTTCACCGACCTCAACGATTAATAAGTAAAAAGGACTCAAAGACCGATTCCCCATCAGAAACTCTCCAGCCCTTTGATCAGTTTATCAGCAAACACTAAGACCTAAAACACTTCAAACTCACTGACCGCAACTAGATCAGTTAGTATCATTTAAAATTAATATAATCAGCAATGCAGTTAACAGGACGCCGCGCGCTGCGACAATTTAGTGCTCAGCCGCACGCCGCACTGATTTGCGGACAAGACAAGGTGTCACAAGGACGGCGATCAGTTTGGTTACTTTGGTAAAGCAAGATCAATGAAAATAAATAGACTAAATCTAATTTAAATTAGCCCGTTATGTTCCACTGCTGTGTAAATGCCACCTTTTGCCTTTTCCAAACACGTCTGTCTTTTGTCATTGCAGGCTAGTTCTTCCAGCCACGTATTTTTTTTGTCTTACCATATTGTGATCAACAAAAATCAAAAGTAAAGTAATCATGGTCATTCCTGACGACACTCACCAAGAAAAGTGATGCCAATTCTTCAAAAACTAAAATACGATCATTTTTTTCGTGACTTGTGTTCTACAAGCGGCTACGCCCGCGTGAAGTCGGGAATTATCCCCCGGGATCATATTCCCGGGATAATAAGAAGCCTATCTGCTATTCCAGACCATAATCTATAACTGTGCTCATCCAGACCCTTTCAGTCGTTCTGTCGTGATTGAGTAACCAACAGCCATAAAAACTTAAACCAGACGCAAAGTACATTAGGAGGCACACGGATGGGTTTTAGTCAGTAAGAGTCTGACGCTGCCTTCTGCTTCACCCAAAGCGAAAAAAGCCATTTGATGATTTTCCAAAAAAACTGGCCAAGTGCGAGTCGGACTCGCGTGCAAAGGTTCCGAACGAATTAATTTTTTTAACATGTTATTTTAACACTAGACTTCTTATAGATTTTCCTGTAATCTATAGGTAAAGATCTATTATTTCCATGTTTTTTTTTTTAATTTTTGGCTCACTAGTTTCGGAGATATGGGGTGGAAAGTTCATTTATTGTCCAATTTCTTGAATAACTTCAAAACAACTAATTTTAAAATGATGAAAAAAACATAATTAAAACACTCACAGTAAGCTTTTTCATTTGATATGTTACACGATATTATTCAAAAAACTTTTTTTTAATTTTCTAGTCTGACCCCCAAAAGTGAGCCCCTTACTAAAAATTTAATGATTTACATAACGCGTCCGTGTTCGGGTCACAAAAGTACATATGTGTATCAAATTTCAACAGAATCGGTCCAGCAGATACCGGTCCGGATCGGTCCGGAGATAATTGGCTGTGACAGACGGACAGACAGACAGACACCCGAGTGATCCTATATGGGTTCCGTTTTTTGTTCAGAACCCTAAAAAGACTTAAGATTAACGGTAGGTACTGATTGCTATGCTTCTTCCTTCGAAGTGACCCTGTATAGTCTGAATTATAAATTTATACATAGTTTGAATCGTAGACACCTATAGGTATACATAGTATGAACGCTCGGTATGTTGGCGCCTGCCAGCGTCACGCAAGTAGTAGATACTTGGGCCAAATAATTGGACTGGAAATGTCGGAATGCACGTTGGTTGGGTGGTTTTGTCAATTATAAATTTATTGTGCATACAAAATAGTGGAAGAAGAAAACGGGTTGCGCCAACACAGAGTGACATTGACATGGGCATTAAGATGGTAGTAAAAGTGCAACGTCAAGATTCTTTTTCATCTTATCGTGTAGGCAGTAAGGGCAGTAAGAACGACCCCACACACCCTAGTGTTAGAGTTTCTAAACCAGCTCAAGGGCCTCTGACATGGTTTATTTGACGACCGCCATTTGGCGGCCGAGACCACCGGCTTATACGTGCCTTGCGAAGCACGGAATCATCTTTTTATCAGACAATCAGTTGTTTCAAGCCTGCAATGTTCTAGCCAAACTGGAAACAACTTTCCAAAGTATGCTTTCCGTAGGAATCGAACCCACGACCACCGGGTCACAAGGCAAACGCCTACACTACTTGACCACGGAGGCAGTTTGAATGCGTCACGATTGAATGCCAGGTTTGCGAAATTGTTGCCCTTTTGGCATTAATAGTTTTAATTATTTATTTTGTTAATTTTTAAGGTGTTTTATTTATATAATGCCAAGATGCCCAGAGCTAAGATGAATATACCCCTCCAAATAAAAACTTGTTTTTTGCGGCATAAACGTATTTTTTTTTTACGTTAACTTAGACGTTTAATTTTTTCACAGCTTCAAGGGGTCATAGACCTGAGTATATGGTTTTAATTTCAACTAGATACTCCCACGCGTTCCCGAGATAAACGGTCTTGACAGACAGACAGACGGACGGACCTGGTTCTATAAAGGCTACATAAGGGTTTTAAAAAGGCCACACTACACAATCTCACAGCCCAAAGCACGACAAGGCCGTTCCATTAATTCAAAATGAACGACCTATGCCGTCGGCCAGCTATCGAGCAACGTGTCAGGATGATGGCGTGAGGGATAACACTAGACCGGATTAAGTAATACCAGTAGTTGATAAACTAACTTGAATGGATTTAGAAGCGTTCAATTTGTAGCAGAATTGTAAAGGTATTTGTTGCGAGTTCCTTTGGATACTGCGAACGAATGGATAGGTTGGCTTCTGTAAAATCAGGCTGTGAGAATTTAAAGTGAATTGTTTTCGATTTCAACTGTCTTTAGTTTGCTTTTGATATCTTTTTTAAATATCTGCTGTTTTAATTTTACAGAGTAGTGAAATCGAGTGTAAGTTTGAGTTTCAGAGCACTAGCTCAATTTTTAGGGTTCCAAAAAAAAGGAACCATTATAGGATCACTCGGGTGTCTGTCTGCCTGTCTGTCCGTCTGTCACAGCCAGTTTTCTCCGGATCCACAGGACCGATTGAAATTTGGTACACATATGGACTTCTATGACCCAAACACGGACGCGTTACGTAAATCATTATTATTTTAGTATGGAGGTCACTTTTGGGGGTCAAACTAGAAAATTAAAAAAAAAAAATAAACAATATCGTGTGGCACATCAAATGAAAGGGCTTACTGTGAGGGTTTTAATTATATTTTTTCATAATTTTAAAATAAATGGTTTTGAAGTTATTCAAGAAATTAGACTAAAAATGACCATTCCCCCCCTTATCTCCGAAACTACTGAGCCTAAAAATTTGAAAACAATGGAGATAATCTCTTCCTCCTAAAAATTTGAAAACAATGGAGATAATCTCAAAGATCTTTTTTTTTACTATATATAGGCATACGTTTGACCACAATCTCACCTGATGGTAAGCGATGATGCGGTCGAAGATGGAGCACGTTTGCCTAGAAGCAACCTATTCACTCTTGTCTTAAGATTACAGGAAAACCTATTAGAAGTCTGTAGTGCTAAAATGAAATGATGTTGATCCTTAATAACCATCAATCTGCTTAGACTTTTCTCTACTATATAGGCGGCAGCTCCCAGGCCAACCTGAGGGTCAACTCTCTTAGCCCGATGTAGGAAACGCCCGTTACTAAGGCCGAAACCACAGACTTCGGGCTTAGTGAGCATTTATTTATTTATTTATTTAATTACAACGGCTCGAAGGACCAGACTGAAGTGGAATGTATTTGTAGATGAGGGTGTTGTCAGGAATCTCCAAAAGAAAATACTGGTTTGCGATCTCGATGTTTGTATTTCTTGGTGTTGCTCGTAGGAGATCTGGAACGAATGTGCTCTGAACTTTTTTTTTTTAGCAGTAATCACCCTACGGTCGAAAAACAATTATAGTAACTGAAAACAAAGCAGAGAACTATAAATATAAAAAAAAGAAAACAAAAACAATAAAATAAAATAAAGGCAAACAACTGTTTCATGAATCCCTCTCACAGTACTTCTGCAAACAGATCGTTTGTGGGATTAGAATCCAAGAGATCGTTAAGTGCAGCTAGAGTGCGAGGTATTTGGGGATCATGCGCAACGGTGCGACACGGAGGCACAGCAAACAATCTGTGAGTAGTCCCCTGATCAAGCTAAATACTAGAATTTTTCATGGAGCGATTGCCTTTGATCTGACCTCCACATCTGGCTGTCAAAGATCTACAAATGACACCCAGGATCAACGGCTTATCGTGCTTTCCAGAATAAGGAGGAATCTCTCGACAAGCGTTGCCTAAACCACTTACAAATATGTACAATTATGTACCTAAAAAATAAAAACTTGCAATATTGAATTGGCCGATCCCATTCCACCTGATAAAATAATTTATTTTAGTAATTTTCTGCTACCACAACCAACTACAAGATAATTCTCATACCCCTTTAAATATTTTAAAGCCAGCAATAAAAATTATTATAACCACTATTAAAAGTTAAACAATATTATTGAGTGCGCTCCAATAACAAGTCGTAAAATATCATATTTATGACATTTTGAGTAGTTATTAATACTCAGAGACTAAAAGCTGAGCAAAAGAAAAACAGAATGGATGGGCTTAGTACCGAGGATGTCATAAAAGTGTATAAAGGGTAAGGGGATACGTTCCTACTCAATGTACTTGGGTAGGTACAGTCAAACACCATTAAAGGATAGTAATTTGACTATAGTAGCGACTATATTTCGAAGCATCGACTAACTTAACGAATAACTCGCACTTTTCCGAGGTAACAGCTACCTGGGGGTCGCTCAGGCCAAGAGTGAATAGGCTACTTCTAGGCAAGCTTACTCCATTGCGTCGTCGACGACATCATTGCTTTCCATCAGGTGAAAAAGTGTTTAAACTCGAGCCTGTCAATCGATAGGCGTCATCCTATATGTATATATTATATGCGCAGTTGATTGTACGTCGTTAGTCCTCCTAATCCTCCACAGTGTGCTGAAGTTATTTTATTTGATCGCTACCTCTGTAGACTTTGTTCAGAGCCTTTAACTGGAGATACAAGTACAGTACTAAGGTATGTATCACCAAAAACAATTATTTAAAACATGGGTGCCGGCAGGACACTTTTCAGGGGGTGCATCTTGAAAACCTCACCTCGAATAGGATAGATTTTCTGTAGCCCATTCACTCAGAGATAGAACTAAAGAAGACGGTTACAAGACCGAGCGAAGGGAGCTCGAAGTATCTACCTCGCCTCAGAATTGCCAGGTTCTCTCTTACTACATTCCACTTGTCAATTTTTTTTCATGTTTACGTGTGTTTTATTAAAAGCCAGGGAGGTGCAAGTGCACCCCCTTGCACCCTCCTCCCGGCACATAATTATGATTCAAAACATGTAAACATAGAATACTAAGATATTATTATTATTTTTTTTAATAGATAAAACGTACTACAGTGTAACTGAGTTTTTAACGGACAAAACCATTTTCTGAATACCTGAAAATTTTTAATTAATTATGGATTTGCGTAGGGAATGTTACATGTTATCTATGACCTGGAATTTTAATGTTTGTTTGTTCATTTATGTACGAGTACGACTTCTAGGATTACTGTTATTGACAATTTAATTCTTTTTACAATTTTATTTAATGTACGTATATTGTTATAATTTATTTTTCTTTTTTTTAGTGACAATTTGAATTTAATAATTTTTGTTATTGAATATGATAATTAAGTTAATGTATTAGTGAAAATTAGAATTTTAATCATCTTATTTATTGAATGTAATAATTAATTTAATGTTTTAGTGACAATTTTTTTTTTTTTTTTAATTTTATATAATGAAAATGTTTGCATGCCGAATGGTGAAATATGGCAGAACTCTGATGTGAGCTACTACCTACTTATGTATTACCCATATTTGCAAATAAATGCTATTCTATTCTATTCTATTAAATTAAAATATTATTTCCCACCCTGGGAACCCTGTGTGTTCTTCATCAATAGCAGTATATCGAAGTTCTAAAACCGACTGCAATGACCATTCCATTAACAACAATGGTAGCAATAAACAGCAATACCTAATCATACATATGTACTACATAATAGATGTTATATTGTGTGCGAATAAATATTGAACGTGCTACCATTCTACCAACCAATGAACGACGGCGCCAGTCCTTACTCGAAACTAATGATTCATGATAGAACGACTGATGCAATTATAATTATCAGTATTGAATTGATAATTCTATTGAAATAGTTTAGCAGTTGTATGTACAGCGATCGAGCGATATTTCATTGATGTTTGTATGCATAGAGTGTGAATTTATATTCTCTCTGGATTTTGAATTTGGATTAGAAGGCGATTCGTTTTTGTTTTCAAAATGTTTTTTTTTGTCGGAGCCAATAATCAATAAAAATGGAGGGAAATTATTGGAGTTTTCGACAGATTGCACCTGAGATACAACGGATGGACAACAAAGTGATCCTATAAGGGTTCCGTTTTTTCCTTCTGAGGTACGGAACCCTAAAAAAGAAAAATAACTGCTTTTAAAATGTCAAAAAGAGTCTAGTGCCTGACTCTGGTTTTCAACTGAACCTGAGATTGTTTGGGATATTTTTTATATTTTATTTTTTACTATTAATAGGCATACGTTTGACCACTATCTCACCTGATGGTAAGCGATGATGTGGTCGAAGATGGAGCACGTTTGCCTAGAAGAATTGAATTTCATAATCATATCATTTATTGTGAATCACAGAGTCATAAGATGTTGTGTTAGTTTTGCTATGTCCTGCCATTGAGACATACAAAATTCGTATAATTAGTTCGAAACATAGTTAAAATACAATTATTACGTCAAATTGTCATGCAATATATTTAGATTAATACCCGAAAAATTCCCGACTTTCCGTTCTTTACCAAATTTCTGACTTTTCCGTGGCCGAATCCGCTAGTAAGTCACAAGTACGGTGTTAGTATGTCCTTCCCCAGACGAGCTAAAGCTCCTTCATAATCCTTGAGCTAATTTTCCTAACAGTTTAGTAATAAAATAAAGCAAACGGAAATTGCTTGTCCTTTATATAGCGTAGGCATCATAAAAGTCTAAACTTAGCCAGCAGGTTCAGAAGTGATTCGTCACTTTACAAACGACTATGAAAGCTTGAGCCGACATGATTAATGTGACAACTTAGTTACTGGTGCAATGTTACACGATTTTAAAACATTGCCTTTAAGTGATTATAAATGCAGTGGAAACCGTGACACGGAGTTTGTACCTAGATAATTATGTAATGGTAGGTACCCTGGAAGTAAGTATTAGTTAGCTTGCAAGCTGTGGACATAATAAAATAGTTCTGTGTGCCTAAACTGGGCCCAAACAGTAGTCCATCAGTATCGGGAACAGGGTCCAAGCTATCGGTGCTGGCGTTCAGGGCTCCAGAGAGAGGAACCCTCTAATAATGCGAGCCGTGTCCAGAAGTACTGCTTTCTGAATCAAACCCTTGATCCAGCTGCCTAATAAGAGCCTCCTAAGATGTAGGACCGGTTGTTGTGGCAACATTTGGGGGACGCCTATGTCCAGCAGTGGAGGTCTTTCGGCTGATATGATGATGATGATGAACTCGTACAGCCAATTGTGGTGGGTTTGCTCTTGACTCTAGTCTAAGTCAGAGATGACAGAGACAAAGTCTACGATGAAGCGAGCTTACCCAGAAGGAGCCTGTGCACTGTAACTTTGGAGAGATTAGGGTTGTAAGCGTTTGGAAACATAGACGCAGGCAGAGAGTTCCACTCCTTTGCTGTGCGCATTATAAAAGACGTTTCGAAACGCTTAGTGCGAATTGGTGGAATAGCAACAAGGTAGGGATGGTAAGATGCAGTGCGTCTGGATGTCCTATGTATAACTCTATCTCCCTCCCAAGTCGTGTTCATCAACATCTTTAAAACCATCATATTTGCCCCCCATTGAAGATAGAAGTAAGTTTTATGCAGACCTGCATAAGGAAAGGAAAGATACAATAAAAGTTTGCATCTAAAAAAAATATGCGAAAACCATGTGACATAATTCCTGGGCAAAAACTCCTGAGTGAAATAGAATTTCCAAAATAAGACGCATCTGATTAATATCAGGAGAGAACTGGCGAAATGCCTAAACTTGAAGAGGCCATCAATGAGTGGAAAAACTGTCAATGATGAAAAATTTTCGCAGAAATGCAGTTTCAGGATAAACACAGGACTTACCATCAGAGGAACGGCAATAAATTGTCAAGATGTAATTCGATCAACTCAATTGGAAATCCATTAGATAAAATTGCTCCATCAAAACACCCACTAACTGCAATTATCTTGTTGTACCTCTTAAATATGAGACTAGCCACAAATCTTCATCTTTATTAAAGTTCATTATGTCACAGTTTAACTTTTACGGCCACTTCCACCAATTTCCAATTAAAAACCAGGCTAATAGACCTTTGATTTATTTACTTATAAATAAAACAGGCGTAGTCAACATTTTTAATAACTTATCCACTTGTTTAGCATGAGCGATACGTATGCAAATTGTTGTTAATAGAATGCTAACTGAAAAGCAATTTGATACAAATTATAAATGAAATCAATCGATCGATCGATTTGATAAGCGGGATCGATTGATACGACACCGATCGTATCGACTTGTACGGCTTTGACGAACAGCGAGCGAGACGCGTTCGAAGACCGTACTTAGTATGTATAGCGGACACGGCACGTAGGAACTTAGTACCAAATGATTCGTAAGCCAAATATTAATTAATCTCTATGGCGCTGTTCTTGAAAGCAATCTAATGGGAGGTCCTTATTGAGCAGCGGATGGTAACGGAATTGTAATGGTTAAAGTCTAGCGAAGCATTCCTTTTCGGGATTTACTTCTTTACAGCATTGTGGCTTTTGATTGAGACAATTCGACAGCGTTCTTTATATTCTTTTAGATCTAAACGTTCTCTGTTCGAGCTCTATTCTATGAATCACCAGCGTTCTCTGATCTTATTTCCTTTAGAATGATGTATATTTATTGGGGTTAAAAGCCCACTTGGCTTCCATATCTTCTATGGCATACTGCAAATGAAATAATGTCTTCAACTGCAATTGTTTTCGCAAACGCAAGTATCTAAATTTGGAACATTATTATGGGTTCTATCACTAAAAATCTTGACTAAAAACTCATTACTTTCATTATCCGCACAATTTGAGGTCTATTCTTGTTCAAGGACCACACATGCAACTGGAGGCATACCTTTAATAGGTTTCATGACGCCGTCGCGGGCGCTGCGTGCAAGTGACGCGATTCGAGCGGCGCCAGCGCATGCTAATCGATTATTTACATTTATAATATAATAATCGCTTTATCCAATGTCCACCCACGAACGAGATGTTTGTGGGATTACTAGAGTTGCAAATCTGATGGATTGGTGTTCGGGATAAGGGCGGTGACAGTCGGTATTTTGTAAAGATTACGTGTAATGTATCTTGACTTTGGAGTTTAGATTGCGGGTGGTTTATGTGACAAGGGTATTTTACCGTCCGGTGAGGTTAAATTATCTGAGGTTTAGTTACAGGTCACTGTGTAGTCTAAAAGCAACTATTTAGTTGATCATTTTGATGTTGCAGAATAGGTACTGTGTTATTTTTCATTCGTGAATTTCCATTTGTCTGCGTTCCGTATTAATAAAGGCTTAAAGCTTGTTAGCTTAGCAAGGTATGCCATGGTTCTTGCTTTAGACGACCTTGTTGAGACATATCAGCCGAAAGACGTCCACTGCTGGACACAGGCATCTCCGCGCGTGTCACCACAACAATCAATCCTGTGCGTCTCCCGCAGCCGATGGATGCGAGCCAACAATATTGCCTACACTAAATTCAAACATTTATTCGTTTCTACTGCAAATGAAAGGACTAGTTAGTACGTACGCACTTGCAAATGATTCAATTTTCCAGCAAATGATACAAAATTTATTAATGGAAAATTGACGAATTTTACTACATTGGCGATAAATAGCAGATTGTAGCCTTATCCTAACTGATTACTGTCATAACTCATATCACAGTTTTACCTACAGATCTTGCCACTCCCATCGCCTACGTTGGCACCAACCACAAAAGGACCAGCTTACCTGATGGCGTCATCTCCACCATCAATCCACTCCTGACCAAGGAGATAATCCGCTGCATTCCTAAAGAAGCCATTAATCATATCGTAATATAAACAGAGCGAACTATTTTGCTTCTAGATACGCAGAGCATTAGCATTCTTGTTTCTATTAATCAAGTAAAGGAAAACCTGATAGGCAGATTTTGTAGTTCGCCTTCGAAGGCTGAATATTGAACTATTTAGGAGTTGGTACACGAAATCGTATTGATGGTTATTGCTTCATTGTAGATAGGGAAGGTGATAAAGTAAATAATCCACACTATTTTTTAAAAAGTGGATCTTGATAGTTTGTGACGCACTAAGCTCAAACCGTGACATCATACTGAAAGAAGAGTTACTAAGATGCATGAGAATTAAAAGGAATGAAATGACGTGTTTCGCATTGACTCAATAAATTAATGCAGGATGACAATCTGGCACTTTTATCAGCTTTTAACCTATATTTTTACTAAAAGTGTTTCTTAAGTTCTAAGTACTGCTTCGGCACTAATGATTATGACTGTTTGGACCGTGGCACATTTCTGCCATTACTGTGACGTCTTTCAGAGTACCAATTCTGCTATTTTTTCAGCAACGTTCGCGCTTCTATTCAGAGCATGAGCCACACGTTGGAGTGCCCCAAGTGCACCTGTACTTAGAGGGATTTGATGAATGTCACCGACGCTGCATTTCCACGCTGCAGCCACTTCACCTGGCTCAAAAAATCTAAGGAGTTAACCATCATTAAAAAGGTGAAGTCGCAATCAGTCAAAAATTCATAGAAGTTGAGGCTTTTTTGACAGAATGTGATGGAGATGTGAATGCGAACATTGATAAAAAATAATGTAATTGACCCTCGAGTCATAGATGAAGAATTCACACACAAGACAGCAGTCGCAAACCTGAAGAGAAATAAGATCTAACTCATTCGTTTCAACTGATATTAACAAAATGATGATTATGTTAATTAACACAAGTTACGCAGACTTAAAACCTTAGGCATTTTCTACCAGTCAACCTTTGGGCAGTGCAGAAATAGAACATGCCAGGTGCAACTTAAAGAAAGCCAATCAGAGAAAAAAAAACAATCTTTATGTTATGTATCTATATCCTGACATACAGGCATATAACCAACATTTAATAAATGTAATCGTGAAAAACGAATCATACAAATTAACGCTGTGATGGTTCTTCTCACTGCTTGCGAATATATTTACGATAGTGACAGTTATAATATCGGTTCTATCCACCAGGATAGGACATCAGGAGATCAGTGGATGGAACATCAGTTCCATCCCATAAGCCCTATTAAACAACAGAAATGCCTCTCAAATCATCAAATAACTCCTTGCGCTCTGGGAGCGGAAGGGAGCGTCAGACACTTTCTGACTGAAACCCATCCGTGCTTCTTCTAATGTCCTTGGCGTTTCAGGGCCGCGCTAACTCTTTCAAACAAATTCCACAACCCTGGTTGAGAAATGTCCCTTGGGAATGCAATACATAACGATTGCACTTGGCCTATTTGCTACTGTCAACAGATACTCTCTACTCTTAATAGCTTGTTTTGCATACTCCAGCCGCTTATATCCGGCTATCAAAGTATGTCATCGACTGCCGAAATTTGCAAACTGGCTGCATGTGGATTTAAGTCGTTGAAGCATGTGATGTATTTGGCCTTCAATTAGGTATCATTCCTGAAATGATTCAGCTTAACCATCAGCTTTTGTTTGTTGCCTTAATGAATTCTTAGTTTCCTCACTGTTATCTACTTTTTCCGGCAGTGTTCATTCATTTAGTTGCAATACAATGCAATAGTAGTTTCATGAAATTATATTTCTACTCTTAAACTCTCGATTGCTTCCTTGCTCTCACAGTTACATTTAACATGTTCTGTACAGTGTGGTTATATGGACTTTCCTGGATTTTCCTGTCATCCTTCACGCTAGCCAAAGTAAGTCATGAATACAATAAAGCCAAGGCAATATACTTAACAACCAATTTTCAATATGTATATTAAGGTACAAACTCCACACTTCCCAGAAACATCCGTCCACCACAAAGTTTCAAGGTCAAAGAGTGTGACATTGGTGATCATATTCACGTGATCCTTAGCGCATAGTTGCAGCCGATGGCAATGTCGATTGGTTGCTTAGCGGGAACCCGATAGATCCGGACACGGGCGGTGCTATCGGCCCACAGGCCACGGATGTGAAGATGGATCAAGATTATAGAGTTGGGAATTATGAGAGGAAGCAACGTCTTTATTTACTAGGTGTTACTGAGCTAGAAAATCAGGGCAGCGGTGGAATGGTGTATGGAAAGCAGGAAAATAGACCATGAGCTTTCAGAGCCACCTAGAAATACAGACTAACTTTGGACAATACTATGTCAGAATTATGGTAATTTCCCTTTGTGCTTATTTATTTTTGCGATCATTAGGAGATCCTTGTTCAGTTATGGTTTTGTAAAATATATCAAAACTTCCCGCTAATAAATACGCTAAGCATTCATGTGTTTATCTGTACTTATTAGAAGGGCAATTTGTTTCATTTCTTTTCCTTACATCTCGCTCATCTGAGCACTCATCTCTTCTTCAGCTATATCATCGTACAGTTCACATTAGTTTTTTTGGAACTCTTCTACTCAATTTTTAACTTTCATTTCTTTGTTTACTTTGTTGTCTTCATCTCCCTGTCTATCCATTCTTCAGTCTACAAAGGTCTCCACAACACGGAAGCGCCCAGTTGACGGCTCGACGAGTGGCTTTGCTCGTGACCCGCCGTGTGAATCTCCCCGTGACTCATCCAGATTGACCTGGTCTGACCTTGACCTTGTTGACAAGTCGGGTCATTGTGTGGTATGTGTGACCGAAGTATTGGTTCTTACGGGTTTAATTTAGGTCTCACTAGTAAGACAACATGTTCTAGAGTAATATAACGATGGTTAAAAGGGCTATCGAAATCTCGTGATCGATCTGTGACATATTTACGATAGCTACAGGTTACATCTGGAGTAGTTTACTACACGGACCTTGGAGAAACCAGAACAAATTTCCGTACGTTCAGGCGATTTTTCCATACCTATTACTGGAATCAAACGTAGCTCACAATTTAGGAGCCATTAGTTTTAGTGTTAATATATAATCTGTGGTGCTTGACAACTGGGCTTAACCCAGTTGTATATGTCCCTTGGTGCTTATTGGCCTAGCTCTATTCTGTCTCCTGCTTGATAAGGAGGGAAGTGGAAATTATATATTTTTTCCTACTCCTCCGCTGTACTTTTCTGATTAATTTCGTTGCGGGATCCAAGACAGTTGAATCGTTTCTCCAGGACGTCGGGTCTACTAGTTTCTTTCTCGAGAACCAATAATATCTTTGACTAAAAGCTCTGTTTGTCTATACCAGGACCAGTATTGCCTTGAAGAATCTCTTTAAATGCAGAAGGACCTTTCTGTAAATAAATGATCAGGAGTTCAATCAGGGGCGTAGCTACCGTCTTATCAAAAATACGCCCCCCCCCCCCGACTACAAGGGCCCGACGTGTCCTTCGTGGCCTGCCAAGACAATCCTTAGCGAGTAGGGTGTATTTTGTTAAAAAACTGGCCAAATGCGAGTCGGACTCGCGTGCAAAGGGTTCCGAACGAATTTAATTTTTTTAACATGTTATTTTAACACTACAGACTTCAAATAGTTTTCCTATAATCTTTAGGTAAAGATCTATTATCTACATTTTTTTCAAAATTTTAGGTTCAGTGGTTTCGGAGATGTGAACGGTCATTTTTCGTCTAATTTCTTGAGTAGCTTCAAAACTGTTTATTTTAAAATTATGAAAAAAATATAATTCAAACCTTCACAGTAAGCCCTTTCATTTGATATGTCACACGATATTGTTCAAAAAACTTTTCTTTTTAATTTTCTAGTTTGACCTCCAAAACTGACCCCCAAATTTAATGATTTACGTAACGCTTTGGGTCATAGAAGTCCATATGTGTACCAAATTTCAACAGAATCGGATCGGTGAATCCGGAGAAAACTGGCTGTGATAGACGGACAGACAGACAGACACCCGAGTGATCTTATATGGGTTCCGTTTTTTTTTCGGAACCCTAAAAAAAACAATACCCCTAAAAACGGGCCCCCCAACAATGTTTGATACAGGGCCCCTTTTAGGCTACTTACTTACGCCACTGAGTTCAATGTTCTATAATCAAAACATGTGGGTATGAATTTCAATTGATGATCTTTGGTCTACTTAAAGAATCATTTACCAGCCTGAATCTTGTTAAACATTATTTTTTGAAATAATAATGTTTTATGAGATTCATGATTTCATGAGTTTCACCACGAAACAGTTTTTTAGCAACTTTACCGCTACCTTATTTCACCTTATTCTCCTTACTCGTGTGAGTACAAATAGACATTGTCTCTTGTTTATGTAACCTTTATGAAAATCACTGCTGCCCACTTAATTATTATTTTCGTTGCATTCCCTCGTTAATGTCCAACACTTTACAAACGCATAAAACGGCTATAAAAACACCAGTTAATCGATTTCAAATTAAATTCACGACCCGCTACTCAACCACATTATTTTAAAAGCGATACATCGTTTTGTTGACTAAGTTTAGTCTCTATGATGCAAATTCTTGGAAGCACTTACTATACAACATTCCAAATTGAATTCTACAGCCATAATTTTAAAGTTGAAAATTGTTTAGGGCGTGAAACTTACAGGGCCAGCCATGTTTATGAAGACAGTCAATCGAAAGGCCTTAGTAATTAGTGTGAATAAAATTACTCTTAACTTCATTAGGGTATTCGAACTACAGCTATATTCAATCAATGTTGCGTAAGAATAATAAAGTTTCGGTGTTTATTATAATTATTACCAAATAAAGTGTTCTGCCTGGTTAAATTATTTGATTCCAGTCAAAATAGTTGGATTTATTTTGATCGTTTGACTAATCTACTGGTTCTGAGAAAAGGAGTAATTTTACCGAGTGTTTATTTATTTTCAAATAATTATTAATAATAGGCGATTACTTTTCAATCACCTGTGTTTGATAGGTGATTGTGGTCAGTTTAAGTTACTGATCATATATGTCGGATAGTGAAAAAAAAAAGGCGGAAGATGCTAACCCAGACCCAGTCTACTCTCAGAAATAAATAATTTTATAACAGACTAGCTGACCCGCGCAACTTCGTCTGCGTCACAATTTTCGTTACTGTTCCGCTCCTATTGGTCTTAGCGTGATGATATGTAGCCTATAGCCTTCCTCGACAAATGGACTATCTAACACTGAAAGAATTTTTCAAATCGGACCAGTAGTTCCAAAGATTAGCGCGTTCAAGCAAACAAACAAACTCTTCAGCTTTATAGATAGAGTATAGATAACAATATCAAATTTAAGCTTAAAGAATATTATTTAAGTATTATTTAGCGTTTTTATATAGGTATGTATTGATAAACTCTTAATAGCATGGGTTTAATTAAACCTTAGTGGTTTTTGGGTGCTATTTGATTCAAATAATCCTGTACTGTGTTTTGTTATTGATAAATAAAGGAAAAAAACTCATTATATTCGTGACCCGTTTGGGCCATGGTTGTGGAATTTGTTTGAAAGAATCACCGCGGCCCTGAAACGCAAAGGGCATTAGGAGAATTTTTCAAATCGGGCCAGCAGTTCCCGAGGTTAGCGCGTTCAAGCAAACAAACAAACAAACAAACTCTTCAGCTTTATATATTGGTATAGATTATTTTAGAGGATATATGTATTTTATTAGCATTTTATATATTATGTGTATATTCTTCCCGAAACAAAATTCTACTTTAAATTTTATTTATTAGATGTAAACCTACCACGGCGTAATCTTTTTAACCCAAAGGTTGACTGGTAGAGAATGCCTTGTTGCATTAAGTCCGCCCATGTGCCACAATTGTGCATAAAGTTTAAATAAATAATAAAATACGTTTTTAAAAAGAAAAGCTACAGCCTTTAAAAACTGCAACCTTAACTCGCCAAGTGCCAACCATACAAAAATATGTTGCCAAACATAACGGCACTACAAAGAGGTGTAAAATTGCAAAGTAAATTACGATTTCATATAAAAATTGATTATTCAGTGTTAAAGTGTCAGGGGATAAATCTCTGGCTCGCGCCGTCCATACTTGCGCAGACGCAGCCTGTGAAAGCGAAGTTATGTGCGATGCCATATATGGAGCGCTTTGGGTGATCGTCTACAAAGTGGTTTGTTAGTGTAGGTGGGTAGTATCGCGTAGTTTTTTATTTTTATTTTATTTATATTGTAGTTGAAGTTGATAAGAAATGGTTTTGGTGCAGTTTTATTAGATTCGATTTCAATTTAACTTACAAGTGCATACATAATATTGTAAGAACTCTAGAAGGAAGTTTCCATTCGAGTCGACTCAATCATGACGGAGGATTTTTTGAATTTTTGGTAGATATTACAATCCCAAAATACAATCACAAAAGATAATTGAAAATAAAGTATATTTAGCATTGGTTCGAATAGGAATTATACCACCAGACGAACGGCGATGCGCCACCGGTACATGGTGGACATCCCACCCACGCGCACAAAACGTTTTGGGAACAAATTCATTGTGCGTGCAGCTAAGGAGTGGAATTCCCTGCCGAAGTCTGTGTGTCCTGATAGCTATAACCTGGGAGTATTTAAGTCAAGAGTGAATAGGTTACTTCTAGGTAAGCGTGCCCTATCTTCGACCACATCATCGCTTACCATTAGGTGAGATAGTGGTCAAACGTGAGCCTATAAATAGTAAAAAAATAAATATATGTTATGTGTGATTGTGTATTACATAGCTACTCTTTCGACATCCCACAGACAATTATCAATTCTCATATTTTGAAGATACACAAATGCATCGCAAAACTGTGACAATTACCTCTAATTTGCCTACATTTAGACAGTTTTACATTTGTTTTTGTCATTGACTAGCGCTACGCTCCCGTACGACAGTTAGGATGCCTGTCCATTTCAACGGAGCGGAGACACGGAGCAATATTAACCAATCATGTCAGTCAAAATGTCAGTGAGTGCGGAGATTTTATGCAATTCCATTGGTAAAAATTTCTCCGTTTCTCCGCTCTGCTACCTTGCTCCGCTGTAATAGACAGACACCCCTAGCCTTCTGCACGCAAAAATATTTAATCAAACAAGTTCTTTAAACAGCTGCAATTTAAAACGTCAATATTTAACTTGTTTTTGTTCTGCGCTTGCCTGTACTTGTCAAGTTTATAATAATGCTTCTGTTTTCGATACATTGAATATGCATAAAACTTGCGGCTCTGTAACGTAATGACAGGTTGTAAGAACTTTACCGTTGCCTTTTTAACTGGAATGTTGCTAAATTGTCATATGTCATCTTTTATGTATTACTAGCACTTCGCCCGCAACTTCATCCGCGCTGCAATTTTCTTAAGGATCCATAAGGATCCATTGGTGGAAACAGCATGAAAATCGGTGCAGCAGTTTTTGAGTTTATCGCGAACAAACAGACAGACAGACGCGGCGGAGGACTTTGTTTTATAATATGAAGTGATTTCAGCCTGTTCTTTCCCACTGCTGGGCAAAGATCTCCCGGGATTTCTTCCTTGCATTCCTCCCGGCATTCTGCTGATCGAAAGTGTTTTGTGAAGTCAAAGTCAAAGCCTTCTGTTTTCTTATCTTTTATGATTATTCGGTTAAAACAAAAATCCTAATACAAACTTTTAACCCCAACCCACTATGGTTAATTTTACGAAAAATTTTTCACAGTTCTCACCTCTGTTATGTAAGGAATTTTCGTTCAAAATTAGGTTTGAACTCAAACTCAAAACTCAAAGCATCTATTTCAAATAAACCAATTTACACACACTTCTAAATTGACAAGATCGGTCAGTCAAAAACATGAAGCTATTTGCACGTTCCGAAGCGTAGATCTCTATGGAGAAGAACGTGCAAGAAACTCCACGGACACTTTGTGCTTCTATACGCAGCGGCGAAGATTTTCACGACTGTGCAAGTCCAGGATTACACTGTACAAAACGCATTAATTAATTTCAAGTTGTTCCTGTTTTTTTATAATGCCAATTAACACGCTTTTCTTTCTTTATTTCTATGAAAAGTTGACAAAAAAAAACCAAAACAAATCAAATAAAGAATCTCCTTGGCACATATTCTCATTAAAACATGTCATAGAAATGGGTTGTTCTTTAAAACATCGAGCTTATGCTGTGTACGGCTGAGACTTTGGCGCGGAAATACAAATCTTACGAACTTGCGACTAATCACTTTGCGACAAAGGAACTTTAACTAAAATCACACGGACTTTTAATTAACTTTCCTGTGACCCCGCCAATTAACCGACACAATTGTAAGACATACAGGCTAAACATTACCGCTGAAACACTGTTATTTCAACCTTATTCATCCATGTTTAAGTTTGAAAATTAAGTGACATATTACTCGGTCTTACAAGCTGAAAGATTACAGCTGAAACACTGCAATTTCAACTTTAGTTAATGGTTATAGGTTTCAAAATTGCAAGTGAAATTTTCATAGATCTTCACACATGTGTTACTGAGCAAAAATTCATCGTAACAGAGTCCTGTTTGGTCGTAAAAAAGGTGTATTAAGCGAAGATTATTATTTAAAAGCTACTAATAAACCACAGGTCGGCATGGTGGTAGCAATTACAATTTTACAGCACCATTCTTTCGTTTGTAATAAATAAGTTATTGCCAATTGCTTGCCAGCCTTCATGGTCTGTTGTGTGAAAAATTATAAAATAAAAAAAATCTTTTTTACATAAATATTAAAAGCGAAACTGTCATGGCGACGCTCTTAAGTGTGGTTTTTAAAACCGTAGTTAGAAGTTTTTTTTTTTTTTAGTTTAGTATGATGATAGTACTAGGTGTCACATTTGATTAAATTACTCTCATATTAATTAATGTCACACGACTAGAAAATGGTCGTCACGTTGAGTAGTTTTATTGATTTTGTATCATTATCAGCCACAGCCCAACTTCAACCACTGCTGAGCATAGATCTCTACATTCCTGTGTCAGCCTCATCCTGGTTCTATTCGCGATGGCAACAATATCATCTGCCCATCTCGCTGCTAGGCGACCTATTAGGAATAATCATTCCTTATCAATCAATATACATATATGTAATATTATTCTGTTACTTGTGACTGTGACTGAGTGAGTGACTGACAGACAACGCACAGCCGAAAAAGAGGAGGTCGTAAAATTTGGCATGTTTTTTATTTTATTTTTTATTTGTGATGGGTTTGCCCTTGACTCTAGTCTAGGTCAGAGATGACAGAGACAAAGTCTACGATGGAGCGAGCTTACCCAGAAGGAGCCTGTTCACTCTAACTTTGAAGAGATTAGGGTTGTAAGCGTTTGGAAACACAGACGCAGGCAGAGAATTCCACTCCTTTGCTGTGCGCATTATAAAAGACGTTTGGAAACGCTTAGTGCGAATTGGTGGAATAGTAACAAGGTAGGGATGGTAAGATGCAGTGCGTCTGGATGTCCGATGGTAGAAGGGGGCCGGTGGAATGAGGTCGTGGAGTTCTTGGGCACACTCACCGAAGTACAATCTGTAGAAGACCGACAAGCAGGCAACCTTACGGCGATGTAAGTTCCCTACACTCGGTAGGGGAGCACTTAGAGAGGATTTCCCGAAATTCCTACGGGATCGATGTAAAACGGTATATGCGCGTACGAAGTCGCGAACAAAAGCTAGTCTTAATATACAACGTATAACAGAATAAACGCAATACCTCTAAATGGGTCATTGTAGTCATCAATTTAAACAACTTTTACTGTGGGACAAAACCCGAAATCGCGAAAAAAATTATCTGTTCAGTACATTTTGTGGAGTTATTTATGCGCACATAAACTGCCCGCGAGAAAGCGAGTAGCTATCGACTATTTGCTCGCTGAGGAAAGGGACAAAAGATATAGATCTCGTGTGAGTAAAAGACACACATAGGTACATTCATAGTCGATAGCTGGCTGTTCACACTGCCGGCAAGCGGCTCTTACCTCTACTTAATCACAGCGACAAGAGCTATCAAAGATGGTACTCGCTCAGCGACACTCGCTCGGCGATGCTCGCTTGGCGGTCGGAACTCACCAAACAGCGGTAATTTCTACCAATAGTGCGGACCGCAGCGAGTATTGCGAGTAAAAGCCCGTCGCACAAAAGCACTCGCTGAAAGCCGAGCGTCGAAACTATCGAAACTTCTCACTCGCTGCTCGCCAACTCGTCTCGAGTTTGAAGCTTTACTCGCCGGCGATGAGACAAGAGCCTTATGGAGCAGTAGATTTTTTTTTATGAGGGGAGCACTAAGAGAGAATTTCCCGAAATCCTTACGGGAACGGGAAAAAACGGGATACGCGCGTACGAAGTCGCGGGCAAAAGCTAGTTTTGGATATTAGTGTATTGTTACGAAACCACACACCATAAATTAACTCCCTGAGCGGTGAGCTTAAAAAGTTTTAATAAGCTTTTCCTTTAGTTTTCAGGTCAGAATATGTAATCATCATCATCATCATCATATCAGCCGAAAGACGTCCACTGCTGGACATAGTTCTCCCCCAAGGGGGGGGGGGTTGCCATAATCGCCACCCTTGGCAGGCGGGTTGGCGATCGCAGTGTATGGTGTTGCGTTTTATAGAGAACGCTGCTGCCCATTCTCTGGTGAGTCCCTTAGTCGCCTCTTACGACACCCACGGGAAGTGATGGGATGGTATTATTCTTTTACGGCACCGGCCGACACCATACGGAAAACATGTAATGCTGGTTAGTAAAGTTATCTATCTCGTAGACTTCCATAAATCATCACTTAGAAGCGTTCATGTTACTACCACTAAAACAGTTATCGTTTACAAGTAGGTACCGTAGCATTTAACATCAAATTGTGATGGCCAGTTACTAGATAATAGGTTCCCGGAACTTACTGTTTGTTTACTTACCCATTTTATTTCACGTAACTGCAGTTTATTTCATGCTTGTTAAGGCTAGATATATTCATATCAATATTACTAGCCTTAACGAGCATGAAATAATCTGCAGTTACTGTAGTAGTATTCTAGAACTGCCTCGAAAGAAAAAGTGAAAGATACTAGGCCGGGTCGAAGGAAAACGCTCAAGGCAGAACATCGGCAAGATGAACACACTCAGAATCTGAGTGTGTTCATCTTGTTCCACACACGGTCAAGACCGCATGACTTGGAGACGCTATCCTTAACACTGAGGGAGTGTCGAAGAAGAAAAAGAAGAAGTTCTGTTGGTAAGTCCGTGGGATGCGAGGAGCATGAGGCCACAAAGCCGGTCAATTTCGTGACGCTTGATTCAGGGCTTTGTCCAACATTACGCCTTAGAGTGTTTACATAAAGAAACAGGTTTCCGGGACAGGCAACCCCGTGCGGGTCGGTACCGATCGGTGCAGGGTTAAACAGCATAAAGAAACAGGCAAAACTATCCTTATTGACAACAATTTCCTCCAGTTAGTCGGACATATGGCTCGGTCGAGGTAGTCCACTGATCGGCACCGACAAGTTTAAACCTGTTCCTTTATAAATGAGCGCATAAGATAATCTGGGAATATTATAGGTACCTGCACCGATCGGTACCGGCCCGCATAAATTTGCCTGCACCGGAAACCTGTATCTTTATGTTTGCACCCTTACAGCTGAAATTATTATGAAAATTATTAGGAAACGTACGACCTCAATCAAATTAATCAGGCATACAAACGACAGTACGGTTGTATACCCTCAGGTTAGATGGAGCGACAATGTTCCCTGGATGTCTGGTAGCAGCTACATGAGAGTTACCATATACTAAGTAATATGGCTTGATTGAAGCCATACCATCTACTTAATGATGATGGTGATGATGATGACAATCACCATCAAAGAAAACATCGCAGAAACACAGAACAACTAAATATCATCATCTGCCTAGCTTTTTCCCAACTATATTGGGGTCGGCTTCCAGTCAAAACTGGATTCAGCTGAATACCAGTGTCTTTACATGGAGCGGCTGCCTAACAGACCTCCGCAACCCATTATAGGGTAGCACGGTAATTCTTGGCAAGACCGGAGTCAGATTTACTCGTTTCTGACAATCCGTAACGACTGCCAAAGATCTATAAATGACAGCCGGTATCAACGGCTTAACGTGCTTTCCGAGGCACGGAGGAAACTCGGTATTTTAAGATGGTCACCCATCCACAGACCAACCTTGGCAAGCGTTGCTTAACCTTAAAGATCGACCCGTACGGCTGTTAATATTTAGCCACGAGCTCTTCTAGACGCATAGATGAAGAATCAAATTAGAGTATCAACTGGTGCCTCTTTAAAATACTAGCTAGCTACTAGCCGCAAACCTCACCTACCGCAGCTAGATAATAACAAAAGCGAAGCAAAAAGTCCTAAACACATGTCTAGCAACCTGTTAGCTGGGAGGCTGTTATTATTTTCGCTGATTACTCGTATTTAACACCACCCAACACGCGGCTGAGTCCCGGATTAACCACGTAGCAAGAGTAGCAAATGCTACGGGCCCCGCGCATGGGGGCCCCGCACTTGTACTTACAAAAACTTGTCACTGAAACAAAATCTCTCTCACACACGAGTCCTCCTAACTCCCACTATACTGCGACAGCCGTTTTCTGCGATAGAAGTCTTTGGTTTCTTTAAAAAAATTAAATGTAAGTTATTTTAATGTAAATGTGACCCTTTTTATCAAATAAAATAAACGATAGCATAGCATAGCATAGTCGGCCTTATAATGTTCCCACTGTTGGGACTCAGGCCTCATCTCTAGGAGAGGGAATGGGCCGTAATCCACCACGCGGGCTCAATGCGGGTTGGTGAATGTCACGTCTTCGAATTTTTGGTTCTAGGACATGCCGGTTTCCTCACGATGTTTTCCTTCACCGTTTTGAGAGCAGTGGTGATGAAAATAAATTACACAAAGTAATGTGCCTGGCTGGGATTGAACCTGCGACCTACAACTCGTAAGTCGAAGCCATTACCACTCGGCCACCACTGCTTACTATAGCGAGAAATAAAAGATATTATTATTTTATTTTTTAATATGATATGGGTCACACCTTGCGCAAAAAACTCGTTTTCTTTCATTTATTTCATGCTACCATACTGTCTGAAATCTAAACAGCCCCCGATCCGGTCTATAATTATATTCGGACAATGTAGGCAAAACCAAAAAATCGGCTCTGGCGCTACAAAAGGGCCCGGGGTACGAGAAAAATAATAGAGAGGGGCTATAATTGTTTTGATTGGATATTTTCGTTTTCACTTTACGAAGGTTTTAGGTTTAAGGGCCCCTTGGTAAAATTTTGCTACAGGCCCCGCGCTGGCTTAGTCCGTCACTGACGCGGCTAACTCAGAACTCTATTAACTACAACTAAATACGTACGTATGTGTTGTGTCTCGGTATGGAGAGTGCTAACTTAAGATAGGGAACAATGATCAGGAGGTCTTTGTTTTTAGTTTTTCAAGGTTACCGATATAGCCCGAAGGATCACCAAACTGAAGTTGCAGTGGGCAGGGCACATTGCTTGCAGAACAGATTGTCGATGGGGCCGCCGAAAATGACGCAGCGTTTGAAGGCCTCCCACAAGGTGGACTGATGACCTGGTGAAGGTCGCGGGTAGCCGATGGATGCAAGACACACGGGACCGGTTGTTGTGGCAACACTTGGGGGAGGCCTATGTCCAGCAGTGGAAGTCTTTCGTCTGATATGATGATGATGATGATTTGTTTTTAGAAGAAGCCTCATTGCTGATTCAAGATTGAATATTGACTTTAAAGGCCTTAGTCTTTTCTAGAGTTAAATTAATAGGTAGGTGAAGTTGAGCAAAGAGTTTTTTTTATTTGAGATGGGCTTGCTCTTGACTCTAGTCTAGGTCAGAGATAACAGAGACAAAGTCTATGATGGAGCGAACTTACCCAGAAGTAGCCTGTTCAATCTAACTTTAAAGAGATGACAGTTGTAAGCATTCGAAAACACAGACGCAAGCAGAGCAAAGAAGTAGAACTTCCTTTGCTGTGCGCATTATAAAAGACGTTTGGAAAAGCTTAGTGCGAATTGGAGGAATAGCAACAAGGTAGGGATGGTAAGTTGCAGTGCGTCTGGATGTCCGATGGTAGAAGGGGGCCGGTGGGATGAGGGCGTGGAGATTTGATCTTACACAAACTTCAGGAAAATGTAATTTTGGGAGGATTTCCATAATCAAACCTCCTAATTGGTAGGAAACCAAGTATCCACATTTTTGGGTATCTTGTCTTGAGATCTTTTTTTATTTAGTGTAACAGCAACTGGTTACATAATAATTATTATTTACGTGTATTCTAATCTAGACTAATATTATAAAGCTTGAAGAGGTTGTTTGTTTCTTTGGTTGAACGAGATTGGGTATCTCAGGAACTGCTGGTTCGCATTGAAAAATTCTTTTAGTGTTAAATAGCCCATTTATCGAGGAAGACTATAGGCTCCATACCATCACGCTTCGGCAAATAGGAGCGGAACATATATGTTGCAGAAAATCTCTCTTATGTGATGCAGACGAAGTTGCAGATCTATACTCTATATCTGAAGAGTTTGTTTGTTTGTTTGCTTGAACGCGCTAATTTCAGGATTTACTGGTCCGATTTGAAAAATTATTTTGGTGTTAGATAGTCCATTTATCGAGGAAGCCTATAGGCTATATATCATCACGCTGAGACCAATAGAAGCGGAGCAGACCAAGTTGAGTGGGTCAACTAGTCTCAAATAAATTGGAATAAAGTTAGATGCATTATAAATAATATCCTGTTGTTTTAATACACCCATCCCTTATTACCATAACGTGTAAAATTACAAAAAATAAAATAAAAACTCCTAGTGTGGTCTAACATAAACTTTAGTTATTTACTAGGAATAAACGTCAGCCCAACGTGATAGGGTCAAATAGTCTATCCGATTTTACAGGCTTGTAAAATATCCAGCCCGTGTGTTGGCCCAGGCTATTGAGGCGTATAGCCGAACGACCATTACTTATGGATGTTTTCATGTCTCGAGAGACAGGAAATGGTGGCCTTGTAATGAGGTTCCGTTTTTATAGGTATTTAATGTTTTTTAGGGTTCCGTAATCGAAGGGTAACCAACGGAACCCTATTACTAAGCCTGCGCTGTCCGTCCGTCCGTCCGTCCATCAGTCTTTTTTTTTTCGTCGTCTGTCTGTCAGCAGGCTATATCTAATGAACCAACTGCCTCCGTGGTCGAGTGGTTTAGGCGTTTGCCTTGTGACCCGGTGGTCGTGGGTTCGATTCCCACGGAAGCATACTTTGTAAAGTTGTTTCCAGTTTGGCTAGGACATTGCAGGCTTGAATCACCTGATTGCCTGATAAAAAGATGATTCCGTGCTTCGGAAGGCACGTATAAGCCGGTGGTCCTGGCCGCCAAATGGCGGTCGTCAAATAAACCATGTCAGAGGCACTTGAGGCGGTCTAGAAACTCTAACACTAAGGTGTGTGGGGTCGTTAGACCTTACTGCCCACACGATAAGATGAAGATCTAATAAACCGTAATATATAGACAGTTGATATTTTCACAGAATGTGTATTTCTGTTGCCGCTATAACAATAAATAAATAAAAAATACGATGGTAAGGAACCTTTCATGTACGAGTCCGACTCGCACTTGGCCGGTATCTGTTTAGATTTTGTACGTTTATTGGTTTTGTTTATGCTTTCGCGAATTAGTCAATTTAAATGTAACGAGAGAACACGAGATTACTTCCGAATACTAAACTTTAGCATTTCATAATTAACTCCATAGCTACATGTGAAATGCTTTGGTAAAATTTAGAAGACATTTGGTGGTAATTCCGTTTTATGAGAAGTGGGAAGATTGGCCAATTAAGTTCTTAAGTTTTTGTGTACGTTAAAGACCAATGGGAAAGCAGCTAACATTGTAACAAGTATGTAAGCGAAGACGATATAACCGTATGCGGTAATAGAAGGCGAGATTAAATTTCTGCTTGCAAAGTGTTATCGCAGTATCTTCGAGGTGACTTGGCAATAGAATTATTAGGTATCAAATGTAACACGGATAAACATATGCAATTGGGTATAAATATTTGCTCTCCTAGACGCAACGTTGGAAGGCCTCCCAAAGGGTGGACCGATGGCCTGGTGAAGTTCGCGGGTAGCCGATGGATGCGAGACGCGCAGGACCGCTCGTTGTGGCGACGCTTGGAGGAGGCCTATGTCCAGCAGTGGACTTCTTTCGGTTGATTTGATGATGATGATTTGTTCTCAAGATAATATAAAAAAATAACCAAAACACGCAAGCTGCTTTGCTGCTAGCTAACGAACACCAACTAGACCCTAGCAACGGGGTTGCCAGATCTGTCGTCAACATCCTACCCTGCTACTCTACTCGCCCCGTACCACGCGCAGCGTCACGTCCCGCGTCTCCATAAACAACATCATACATTGCCATATGTTTGTGTTTGCGCGTGTGATGATGCGGCCCGCTGCACGCGCCGCTTCTCCGTAAACGGAAAAAACGTCCAACGCCCCGCTCGACGCCACACCGCACGCGACGCTCGACGCCCCGCGTCTCCGTAAACGAGCACTAAGAGAAGATTTCCAGAAATTCCTACGGGAACGGGAAAAAACGGGTTTGCGCGTATGAAGTCGCGGGCAAAAGCTAGTAACTAATAACTGCTCATAAAATCAACTCAAAGGGATTTAAAAATTAAATCCTAGAAAGTGACCTGCAAGAACGGAATGCCAGAACAACAACAAATTATTACTACTGTTACCTATTTTGCGTTATTTAACGACTGACATGTCTATTAACATACAAATAGGTATTTAACTTAGACGAATATAAATTTATTTAGCTTAGTTTAATGTTATTGTCTGAAATATGGCCTTAAGCTGCCAGTGCTGCCACCATGTCGGGGCTAATTTACACAAGCAGGCGCAATCCTTGGAAGAATTAATACCTTGACCATTTTCTTGTATTGCCTTGTTGTCAATGCTCTTTTGACACCGCAAGGCGATTTCGGCTTGCGTTATTTTATTTCATTTGCATTAATTACCCGTTGTCATTAATTGCTGTATGGTGTCAGCCGGTGCCGTTAAAGAATAATACCGTCCCATCACTTCCCGTGGGTGTCGTAAGAGGCGACTAAGGGACTCACCAGAGAATGGGCAGCAGCGTTCTCTGTAAAACGCAACACAATACACTGCGATCGCCAACCCGCCTGCCAAGCGTGGCGATTATGGTAAACCCCCCCTTTGGGGGAGGCCTATGTCCAGCAGTGGTCGTCTTTCGGCTGATATGATGATGATGATGAAATACCCATTGTTACAATAGCTAAGTAGTGCAGGTTGGTTACTTTAGTTACCTTTATCTAACTGTTTAAAAGTTTTAGTCCCATCTATTTCTCTTCCTATCTCTTTCCTTATGTGTTTGTACCTATACAAATTTCCCATCTCCACAAATCACTCAAAATATTTAAGTTTCTGTTGTTAAAAGCACAGTCTCAAAAAAAAAATGAGACGATTCTTGTGATATGTCCAGTGTTCCAGGGCAAATAGATGGTAATAAGACGATTCTTGTGATATGTCCAGAGTTCCAGGGCAAACAGATGGTAATAAGACGATTCTTGTGATATGTCCAGTGTTCCAGGGCAAACAGATGGTAAAATTTTGTAGATAAACGCATAAGAAGAGATGGGAAAGGGGGAGAGATGGGACTAAAATTTTTAAACAGGTAGATAAACTCACTAACTTTTGTAGGTATAAACGCAAAGGGGAAGACTTGGGAAGGGGACAACATGGTACTGAGCCGATTAAAAAGAGAGAAATGAAGAAGGAAGGAAGTATAAAAGGTAGTAGAAATTAATTATGAATTCATTATTGCATTGGCCATATTTGATGTAGTCGCTACAGCGACATCTTTAAGATACTTTAGCATTGCCTCAAGGATGGCAAATGGCAGAGTTCTTCTGATACAGATGTCCATAACCGATGGTGATCTCAATAGGTGACTCGCCTGCATAATTGATTACATAATAAAAAGCTAAGCTAAGCTCACACGTAGCTAAGGAGTGGAATTCCCTGTCATAGTCTATGTTTCCTGCTAGCTACAACCTGGGAGTCTTTAAATCAAGAGTGAATAGGTTACTTCTAGGCAAGTGTGCTCCATCTTTGACCGCATCATCGCTTACCATCAGGTGAGACAATGGTCAAACGTATACCTATCAGTAGTGAAAAAATAAGACAGTAAAACAAACCTTCTTATCAGTTCAGTACTGTCCAAAAACCGAAAAACTCTTAAGCTCCTGCAGACAGGCGCAAAATGACGAGGCGGCAATAGGGAATATGCACGAAAAAAATATTTATTATCTACACAGTTTATCTAAAAATATACACAAATATAATACTTACAGTGAAAATAGAATCAAAATTGCTCGAAAAACAAACGAGATATAATTATTTTAAACAAATGTATCTGTCCCTCTCACGAAAACGCTGTTTTCTATGGCAGCTGTATGGGCACCAAGAACTTTGACGTCACAATTCATATCGGACTTCTAATTGTAAACTTTGAAGCTTTATAACTTCATCGCTGATGAAGGTATTTAAAAAATAATTTCATAATTGTTTATTAGAGTTAATAAGTATTTCATTTAGCAAATAAAAAAATCGCATGCATATTCCCTATTTGTGACAAAGCCAAATGCGCCAGAAGGAGGGTTATGTTGGCATTCGGCATTCATTTTACTTTCACACAGATTTGATGCCACCAACTTGCAACTGCATCAAACTGCTTGAAAAGTGAATTTTCTCCTTCTGGGTAAGCTCGCTCCATCGTAGACTTTGTCTCTGTCATCTCTGACCTAGACTAGAGTCAAGAGCAAACGCATAACAAATAAAAAAAATAAAAATGTTTTGAACTTTTTAGCCGTTTTAGCTGTCTGGTTTTTGTAACTGATTGAAACGTAAAACAGGTTGTCGCAGTGACGCACTACGCTTGTCTCATACAGCCTTCAATTGAACCAAAAAATACGAACACTCATCATGACATTGACATATCACTACAAAGCCATTAACAGCTAAAAAAGTAACCTACATTAATTTAAACCGTATAAAGATTAAAAAGGTACAGATTATAAACGACCGCCATTTTTTTCTTCTGTCGTAGTGTAGCGCAAATTGGCCAATAAAAACCTTTAATTGAGACATCGAGCCGAATACACTCAGACTCGCATCTCGATCTTGTACGAGGTACAGAGGTGCACACAAGTGTTATAATAGCCGGTACAAATCCTGAGCACAGACGAATGCAACAGATCTCGCCAATATAAAGTGGGCAAACGAAATTCGCAAGCACAAAGACATTTTGATGTTTTAATTTATTGACATTTTAAATTAAATTTACTGACATTTTGAATTTTAATTTATTAGCATTGTCAAATTTAACTTATTAACTTATTGATGGGATTTAATTTATTGTTCTTATTTTGATTTGTGATTTTTTTTAAGCGTTCTGCCAGTCTTTCTACTCGAGCGGCCTATGGGTATCATATACGAGCCGAGCCTACAACGTCCTGCGAGTTCAATACAACAACGCCTTCAGGATGCTGTTGTGGCTGCCGTGGCGCTGTAGTGCGTCAGGCATGTTCGCTGAAGCTCGCACTGATGATTTTCACGCCATCATGCGTAAAAAAGCGGCATCCTTACTGCAGCGCTTGCGTAACACTCGGAACAGCATCCTGAAAATGATTGTTGATAGACCCGACTGCCCCATTCAAAGACACTGGGTGAAGGTAGCTATAGGGTTATGTAGCTAAATAAACTAGTTTAAGTATTACTAATAACACTAATATAGCATATAAGTATAATCTGTTACTAACTCAGTACTAACAACTTATGGGCTACTATGTCTGATTTTTTTTATGATTTTTGTGTAATGGGTTGTAATTACCTGAATAAATGAATTTATTATCTAAATATATATAACTCAAAGGTGACTGACTGACTGACTGACATAGTGATCTATCAACGCATAGCCCAAACCACTGGACGGATCGGGCTGAAATTTGGCATGCAGGTAGATGTTATGACGTAGGCATCCGCTAAGAAAGGATTTTGATCTAATAGTAACGAACCAAGGACGTGAAGCGTCAATCGAGAGTGTGCTAACGACTCGTGCCGGTAATAGGCTAGTTTCCACCATCAATAAATTGCAAATCTATTTAGTCCGTCAGTTAGACTATTGAAAAATAATGGACACGTATTTTTGGTTCTTGTAAATCAATGAATATTGACAATGATAAAATGCATCAAAAGTCGGGAGAAGGGGCTGGTGACGTCACGTCGCTAGTAAAATTGTACTATCTTAGTGACGTCACGCGAGTTTTCAACGTACTGTATCTTCGTCATTTTCTGTTTACGTGAAAAAAGAAAAAATACGTGTCCAATATTTTATGGAAATCTATCTGACGGACTTATTCGTTTTTTGCAGTAAAATACCCTATTTTATGGATATATGTATGTATTTATTTTAATTATTGCACGACTCAAAAACTTCATTCGTCGGAGATCATACAGTTGTTGTGATATTGTCTTGACTCGGTTTATTATTGGTAACTTTTCAAATAAAATCAGATGGTAACAGAGTATTTCATGATTTAATAATAACAGCACAAACCGATATTCCAGGTTAAGCACTGCTTGCTGAGGTTGATCTGTGGATTTGTTACCATCTTAACTTACCCATTATCCTCCGTGCTTCAGAAAGCACGTTAAGCCGTTGGTCAATAATACACACTAGTTGTTGCCATTATCCATTAAAACTGTAAACCATAGTCCAAATAAAATAAAATTAAGAACTTAAAACTTGATTTCTCAACAGTACGTTATCTAGAACGAAGCGAGAGGAGGCACTCCCCGATGGCTATCTTACGGATTACGAGCAGGTACAGGTGGACCGGCTTGTATGTCTCGTGTTATACACTTGTATAGCCCGTGTATAATCCGAGTATAGCCTGTATGGCCCGTTTATACGATTTATGGAGTTGTCTTACAATGTGCGACTGTGTTATTGGCATTCCATGAGGTCGGGAAAATTGACTGAGTTATTATTCTGTGGTTTTGTTTTGCCTCCTAAATGTATAATTAGGAATGTATGGGATAATTTTCTACACTAATATTATAAAGAGGAAAGATTTGTTTGTTTGAAATGAATAGGCTCCGAAACTACTGGACCGATTTGAAAAATTCTTTCAGCAATGGATAGCTACATTATCATGGAGTAACATAGGCTATATATTATCCCCGTACTCCCACGGGAACAGGAACTACGCGGGTGAAACCGCGTGACGTCCACTAGTTAACCATACTATTGCATATAGTTCAATGTCCTAAACTTTTATTTGAGTTGATGATGGTGTTATTTCTTTATAGATTACTATTATAGTTCCTGCCAATATAGCTTTGCCTGCGTGAATTTGAAAATTATTCCAGGAATTAAAAGTATCCTATGTCTTGTTCCAAGAGATGGTGTGGTGTATCCATGAGCAAGATTTTATCCAAATCCTTTCAACCGTTAAGATGTTATCAAAGAAAAAGAATATTATAAAGAAGTAAAGTTTGTGAGTTTGTGATGTTGTGAGTTTGTGTGTTTGTGAGGTTGTAGGGTGTAATCTCTGGATCTACTGAACCGATTTTGAAAATTCTTTTACCAATAGAAAGCCACGTTATTTGTGAGTGTTATAGTCTATTTCATCATCATCTGTCTAGCTTTTTCCCAACTATATTGGGGTCGGTTTCCAGTAAAACTGGAAAAAACCGCCCAAAACTGGGAACGGGTCAGCTAGTATTAAGTAAAGATGGATTCTCGAGTCTCAAGGTTCACTTTATTTATGGAGGTCTATTATACTTATTCAAGTAAACTAATTGGGATTGACGAACTGTGGCATTCTTTGGAAGTGAACCTGAATTTACTCGAGTTATATATACCCCATTTGCTAAAACTAGTATGTAGCCTGAACAGTGCCACAATATGGCTATAACATTTTGTCTCAGCCTTTACGCTAGCTGCTTTGAAGTCAGCTGTGTTTTATTCCCAACCAGCTGACCCGCGCAACTTCGTCTGTGTCACAATTTTCATTACTGCTCCGCTCCTATAGAAAAAATTTGCAAATGGTTTACAGCAAATAACTTATTACTAAATACAGGTAAAACTAATCTCATATTATTTAAAACTACGACTCGTCATAATGGAAACTTAGATATACAAATAAATGGAGACAGTATTGAATCAGGGGACAAGGCTAAAGTCTTAGGGATTAATATAGATTTGCTTTTAAATTGGAAACCGGAGCTTGCTGTTATTGAATCATCCATATCGTCAGCATGTTACGCTCTCAGGAGCCTTAGGGATGAATTAAACTTAGAACAGTTGTAAGGCTGTATATTATGCGCTGGTCGAGTCTAGGATAAGGTATAGCATCGTGCTATGGGGAAATAGTTACAGTTATAACTGGCAGAGAGCGTTCATCTTGCAGAAACGAGCCATAAGGACAATAGTCAGAATTGCACAAAGTGTCTCATGCAGAGATTACTTAAAAAAATTGGGAATACTGACAGTACCTAGCCTTTATATATTGGTCCTCTAAAGTTATTTTGCTAAATATCTACACGAGTTTGAATCACAAGAAGAACGAGAGATAAGAGAGAGAGCACGCGAAGAAAAACCTTTAAGCAACAAATAGTACCTAAATTTTATATAGTACAGTATTGCTCGAAATACCAAGCTGTAGAGACATTTAATAATTTGCCATCTGAGCTAAAGGTCCTGGTTTATAACACCAACTTTTTTAAAACAAAATTAAAAGCCTTTTTATTAGAAAAATGTCTTTATAGTATATCGGAACTAAGTTCACACAATAATAAATGATACGTGGGTATTTGACATTATGAAATTTAGAATATTTTCACATTATAAATTTTATAATCTTTTGACATTATATATTTTAGAATCTTTTGACATTATATTTTGAGAATCTTTCGACATTACATATTTTAGAATCTCTTGACATTTTTTTTTAACTATTTTGACATTATATTAAAAACTGTTTGACATTATATTTTACATCTGTTGAAATTATACTGAAAACTGTTTTGACATTATACTTTAAACCTGTTAAAATTACATTATATACTGTTTTGACATAATATTGAAAACTGTTTCCGCACTTTAGGTACTTTGATTTTCACTAGGAAGGCTAATTCATAATTCTTTGTGTTTGATAGTTTATTGCATATGTATAAATGTAAATTGTTATTATGAATAAATAAATGAAATTGTTATTATGAATAAATGAAATATTGGTCTTAGCGTGATGATATATAGCCTATAGCCTTCCTCGATAAATGGGCTATCTAAAACTGAAAGAATTTTTCAAATCGGACCAGTAGTACCTGAGATTAGCGCGTTCAAGCAAACAAACAAACAAATCCTTCAGTTTTATATATTAGTATAGATGTTTCAATAAATATTTAGAACTAAAGAAGAATAAAGTTTATAACTTTTGTTTCCAATTATAGAACTGATATTGTGGTCTTAGAAGGCAGGCAGTTCGTAGCTAAAGAATATCAGCCGCACGTATCCATCTTCAAGGTTAAGCATCGCTTGCCAAGATTGATCTGTGGATGGGAGACCATCTTAACATATCGAGTTTCTTCCGTGCCTCGAAAAGCACGTTTAAACTGTTGTCTATCTGTTTTGTATGCAAGCTATTTAATGACGACGAAATTATTAGCTAATACAATTTTCCACTGTCTATTGTGGGGACCTTTCTCAAAGGCTATCTATGCGTAAACTGTCTCAAGTGAATTTATTAGACAAACTATTGATGTTCCATGAAATCAATGAATAAAATAGTGAAAAAGTCAAAGTTATGGAACCTTTGATTTACTCAAGGTAGTGCCTGCTTTCTCATCATCTGTCTAGCCTATTATATAATATACAAGGTATATTGGGGTTTATTCCAGTTAAACTGGATTCAGCTAAAACCAGTATTTTACGTGGAGAGGCGTACCAAATCTCCAAAACCCATCAACTGGGTAACAGGGTAGTTTTTGGCAAGACTGGAGTCAGATATACGGCTTCTAACAATCTGTAACGACTCCTAAAGATCTACAAATGATAGCGAGGACAAACGGGTTATTTTTTTTTTTAATAACTGTCCTATACAGTGGAGAGGACTTCCTAGAAAAAGTAACAAACAGCGGAAAATATATCTTACACAAGGTTAAATATCATCACTAAATAAAAGCCGCGTAATTAGTATGATAATTGTATCTAAGATGAAAGTATCAGCAATTATGGTAAAAAAAAACATAATAATTAAACTTCTTTATAAAGTCGAACAACAAACTTAATGATATGTTTAAAATAGTATCAAATTATTAGCTCGCGTCAGTACAGTCAACACGAAAACAGCCTTTACTGCAACGACTGGAAAGCCCTGACAATGTCAAATAGTTACCTTGTAAATGCAGTTGATTGCAACATAGAAGTTGTTACCATTTCCCTAGGGTAATTTACGACAGGTACGGAAATACATTGCATACGCTTTCTTGCTACTACATTCTAATTTACTTTGGAAACTGAAAATGTAGTTCTATTAACAATGGAAAGGAATGCTGTAGGTATTATAATACGGACATGATTAAGTAGATTATGAACCATTGATGATAAAAACATATGTTTGGACAAGGATAGAAATGTCAGAGTAAATAAAGATAATTTGTTTTAAACGTGAGTGAATATATAAGCTACTGAATGATAAGATCAGGATGGGTAAGAACTTCTTGTAACTATGACAGGCTTGATTGATAAGCCACTTGTAAAGTAAGCGAAGCTAAACATATCTAGGTGTAACTGTAACACATAGAATGACTCCAGTGATTTTTCTAATCTTGAGTTTACGTTCAATACAATGGCAGGTGTAAAACACAACGAACTAAAGAACGCTTGTTGCTACACGAGTGTGCATTAACAAGGCGACATTCAATTGCTAAATCAACACAACACCTACACGATCGCGAACTCTAATCGCGCGTTTAAAATTAAACAATGTTTTGACTCGTACGACGTAAGCCACGTTTATTAATAGTCCCAGCATTGCTCTTGTTGTGTCTAAAACTCTGCTTTCTCACTTTAGACAAGCAAGTGTTGATTGTTTGGCCGTTTGCACGTGATTACTACCAGGACCGCATAAGTAGGAAGTCGTCAGTTTACTGAACCGTTGTTAACGGGAGAGTTATGAGGGAAATTAATTTGTTTTAAGTTTTCAATGCGAAAATAGATTTGTGTTCACGTTATGGCTTTGTTGGTGGTATGGTACTTAGTTTGAATGGTTCTGAAATTACTCGCGAAATAACTGCCGGGGTACCTCACGGCAATAACAATAAAACAATAAATAAAGAAATCGATTAACAAGATGTACCGAAATCCAATAAAGAGCTCGCAGACGTGTTTAATAAACGCAAAGCCAATAAAATATCTTCAAAGAGAATTTATGAACAAGAAACAGCTCATCGACATAATAAATTGTAAGAAAACCGCGGGAGTCTTCAACAGCTCAAATAAAAAGATCGCGAGGTGATGAATAAAAATGTGGGTGCAGAACATGACATGTTCAGATTTATCGACAACTGTGCTCCAGCGACCACCGGGTGAGATCTCTACCTACCACCGAATGAACGGTGGGTTCAACAGGTACACGTGCTATATTACAAATCAGATTGAGAATAAAATGCTGGAACATTTTTTTTTAAACTCACGATTTTGAAAGAGGCTAAGAAGAGAAGGGCCAAGCGACTCCTGGTTTGGCAACAAGTACAATTATTCCTTTAAATAAAAAAGATTATGACTGATTTGTGTGCGTCATAATTATTTCGAAATAGTTAACCTACATAATTATTGTTACGTCCACTAGACGTCACGTGGTTTCACCTACGTAGTTCCCGATCCCGTGGGAGTAGGGAGATAATATATAACCTATGTTACTCCCTGATAATGTAGCTATCCAATGCTAAAAGAATTTTTCAAATCGGTCCAGTAGCTTCGGAGCCTATTCAATTCAAACAAACAAATGTTTCTTCTTTATAATATTAGTATAGATTATGAAGGTAAACTATTTCCAAATAATTTAAGTGGTCTCTAAATTAAGATTTAAAATCAACTGGCGAGTGATAGTAGCGTTTCCCAATTTATTTCATTCCAAAATCAAGCAAGTTCTCGTCGAACTTTAAAAAAATCTCATTGTTGTGTGCCACCCGCACTTTATCTCTTAAAGTAACGATCGCAGACGATTTCTTTCACCGCGCGTGCTCACGATTTATCGCCAATAAACGTAACACGCGAATTGGTTGCTCGAACAGACCTAATGTGAGTGATAATACCAAGAAGCTTTTGTATGCAAAATGTTCTCGAGATGTAGGTTAGTGATAAAATAAAGAGTATGAAGATGCAGTACAACGGCGGTGGGTGGTTTTACTGAAGGACGAATTTAATAACCAAAAGCTTTTCTCATTTAAATACGTGCGAAATTCCCAATGAACATTATGATGTCTGCGGTGGGTCGGAATTTATACAGGGTTTATATTTAAAACCTAAAAAGCTTAAAGCGATTTGAATAATGACTCTGAAATGATAAAAAGTGTGCCAGCTTTAAGTGTTTATAAGACGTAAGATTTCAACGCAGTCATATAACGCAATGAAGCTAGAAATATACACGCAGAAATAGCTAGCATCGAAAACTGGCAAGTCAGAATTGAACTGTCAGTAAAACAAATTAATAAAGCTCAACTTGCTAAGTAAATACCCACTCGCCACATTAAAGCTTGGAAAAGAGCTAATCATATCCTTCACCTACAGCCTGAAGCTAAGGCTCAATAAATTTAATTGAAAACCAAGTCTATGAATCATATGACGGCTGACATGGTGGCGCGGCAATTTTGCTGTGTTTGTGAACTGTCGAGCTATCAATCATAGTTAATTGCTCACTAGCGCCTGTTATTCTATTAACTTAGCGAAACATTTAATTATCATGGCTTTATTAGACCAGTGGTTTGTTAGTAGTTTGAGCACTTGTAGGTTTTATATCTTTTTCATTTTAATCCAAATAAATACACAATTTTCTATTTTTGTCTGTGCTATGACTGTGTCTTTTCCGTTGGAGGTTTATTTATCTGTGTTATTATCAGTGTATAATCTTCTAATGATGATTGGTTATACATAATTGAGTTTACTATGTTACGGTCGTCCTCATCAGTAGACTATAAATGTTGGATTAAAATATAAAAAAGCATGTGTCAATTTTCGTAACGCATTTATGTCTCGTCGTGTTGTCAATAAACAAGTTTCACAAAAAATATGTCACTCAAACTATTATCTACAAGTCTTTGAAATTTGCGAGTGCTCCTATGAAAGCTTAAATCTGTCATTCAAAGCACTTATTTACTGAATATATTATAATGGAAAGGTAAATTCGTTACCGAGCAAATATCTATAAATATCATATGACGCAGCACTACTTCAAACCTTTTAATGACAGATCTATTATACAAAGCGATAATCAGATACAATAACGCGAAACAAACTAGCATTTCTTTCCAAAAAATAAAACTTTGTCAAATTCAACCTTATCACTTAAAGGTAAAGTTCAAAATTAAAGAGCCATTATTTATCGTTGGCAGCGTCAAGCGTGTTTCATTGATAGAAGATGACAGAATGGTTTGAAACATTGGCGCCAATTTGCACCAATCAAAATAGTTGGTTAAACTTGACCTGTGAATTGGAGAAATGCACTTGACAGTGTGCAATGAAGTTCAAAGTATCTATAAATGAACCGGTGACACTCATTGTCTGTATTAAATGTTGCATATTTTAAAGGCCTTTAAATTGTTGTCGTGTCATGCCTATATTTTCGCGTGGCCATCGTACATCTTTTCGCACCGTTTTACCGGCTGCTTGCCGGCTCTGATTTGCATACAGGAACTGTTTCAATGCTCGTTAGCATGCGCATTATAAGTTTATTTACTCATAATTTAATAATATCAAATATGGCTAAGCTTCTTGCCATTTCTGGATGCAATTAACTTTCAATTTCCTAAGTTATGAAACTCCTGCATTAAAAATAACAAATTCTCACCTTTTGTCTCTTTTATTCTAAACTCAGTTTTTTCCACTAAAACATTGAAATCCGTGCACATACTTCACATTTACGAAATGTCAAAACAAATGCCAAACCCATTGGCAAACTCAACGCTAGAGCAGCTCTATCAGTCAATCACAGATCTTATCTGGGCGGCAATAATCATGTCATACATCGACCATTAGAACAATTAACAATTCATTACGAGCTTTACATGGCAGTATGGCGATCGCAATTTGTACTGACATTCACTTAATTCGACTCCATATATGGGTCAGGTTATCAGATAGATCAAGCTTATTGAATTAACTATGGGTACGGCTACATCATTCATAACGCTGATATCGATTCTTAGTTCAATAAACTGTTTGACTTCAATTGGAATGCTGATTTTATCAAAATCCAACCAATCAACCAATTGTTATGATATTTTGATAAAATCTGGACTTAGGTAAGTCATAAGACTTGTAAAGTGTATAATGAAACGAATATGATTACGGCAAACATTAAGTATCAAGAATTTCAATTGCTAAATAAATCAGACTAAATGCAAGACTTTCTAGTTATAAAACACTAAGTGCAGTTCTAAAGATGTATCCGAGAATAAATAACTAAAAAAAGAAGTTAACGAAGCCAAAAATCAATCACGGGACACTCATAATGATCACTTAAAAGCTTCAAAGTAAATCGCCACAATACGAAAAGCCGTTTAAAAATCTAAATTGAGATGTGAAGAAAGCCGTCTGTTTTAATGAAAGTGCTTAAATGAAAGAAAAGAAAAAGAAGTGGTGACAAATTAACAACGACGCTTGTCACATCGTTTGTCATCAGCTGTTAACAGGTTTAGTCATGGCACTGTTATTATAATGGGTGTTAAGAATTTCGAAGTCATAATTGACTTTGATCAGATTGAGATGAAGTTTTAGGTTTCAGTGCTGTTGTTTTGGGAAGCTTGAAATGTATGAACGTCTGAGGTGACAATGATTGATAGCAGTTTTTCTGACCATCCGCTAAATTCGTGAGACAGCTGAATATGCTTTCCAAAAATACTGTGCGTAAAATAAATTTTAAAGTGAGTGCTTTTGTTTCCATTTTGGCCGTGACAAGCTCTATTAATAACTCTATATTATAGGTAGACGTTTACAATCATGACAAGTTCATTACCAGCTTAATTATTATTTACTACTTTTAACAGTACACGTTTTTGCGCTCAACGACATCGATAGAGATCAATGCTTCCGAATCAATGTATCTGTAAATTGATGCATCATTAAACAATTCATACATAGTTTCATAAACACAATTCTTCCTACCATTATCATTACTTTTTATTGTATTTTCATAAAGATTTATGTTGATCAATTTGACATTTGCATTTTTTTTATTTTCTGCATTCAATGTCAAAACAATAATTGATAATGACGATAGTAACAAGTAGTTAATGATAGGTACCTTTGTAATTTTGTTCTTCGTAAGAGGTCAAACGTTTGTGATGTATCTGAAACAAGGAGAAATATTTTTAATTAGAACAATAGGTTTGATTGGACGTAAATGATGTCGTGGCGTCATTTATTTATTGGTTTATGTCCTTGTATTTTATTAATTTTCTATGACAAATAATCGAGGACAAAAGAAAGAGGAAGTGAAAAGATATGATTTAATAAGAACGGTACGATAACAAACGCTTATGATAGTCTACATGAAGCAAATATACCATTGCAAAGAAAAATATTTCCTACAGAAATTAAACCAAAATTTTACATCTTCATGCAGTTGTATTAACTGCATAAAGATGTAAAATTGTGGTTTAAATATAATAGTATGAATTTTTCAACCAACTCATACGTTACGGCTATCAAGAGAATCATAGTTTTCGATTATACCATTAAATCTTTCTATTCCCATTACTCTAATAGCCTTAAATTCGTCTTATAAGTCCAAAAGCGAAATCAACACGTCTGGTTCTCCGTAGATGGATATTCAGTTTATTATAATCCGGAATCGTGACTTGAGTCCCAGATATAATCGTTTGACACCTAACTAGCTTCCTTGGTTAAGGACGCCAAATGGGTACCTGTTAACCGGCAAATCCGTGATAATACGTATGTTATGAAACATGAATTACGGTGTTTTCGAGGTAATGATGTAGTTAACAATATTATAAGGCCGCAGGATAATTCAGATTCCAGATAGTTGTGTAGTGGGAATTAAGTTGTTTTAAAATATGATTAAGTGACGATTAAGTTCAGACTAACTTTAATAACAAGATGAACTTAATAGTCGTTTGCCTTAAAGATAGACTTGAGAATATTCTGAGCAAGAATGACAAAGACATATATAAGCAGTACCTTTGTGCTCTTTTGTCTGTATTTAATTATCTTTTTTTTAAGTTTATTGTGTGTACATAAATAAATAAATAAATAAAAGACGATAAAAGAAGTTTGTAATTATTAATAAATTCTTATATAAAAGAAAATCAGGATAATCAGCCATAAAACAAACACGTGTTAAATTTTACTAAAACTGTGAAACAGCATTGAGAGATAAAAGAGAGATAAGATCCTCAGATAAATATATTATTAAACAGAAAGCTATAATTCCCAGGATTTCTTTCATTCTAAGAAGATCATGACAAATTAGACTACATTCAAACGTACATCTCTATTAACATACAACATAATCAAATCATCTTCACACATTATTATCCTTACCTAGCAATGCGTGGAAAATTGAATTAATTGAGTTTTGACACTCCGTAAGTGAGTTTACAAACTCGTTGCCAAGTCTTGTGAATAGTGACGCAGTGCTGGATTATATTTCCGCCATACACGTGGCGTTAGCTGAACAAAATTGTGCAAGTTATTATAATGTGTCATTTATTCTGGGATACCAAAGACATTTATGTACGTGTACTTACGATATCGTACAATCGATGCACTCATACACGATATTGTATCACAATTCTCTTTAAGGGATGCGAATACATAAGTTGGGTGCTTTTGGAGGTCATCATCATCATCTTACCGCTAGTGATTTATTACTTGGGGTTGGCGCAACATTTTATCTATTTCTATTCGCCCCTGTCAATCGTCTCGCTGTCATTACTTTGTCGTTACTTTTCGTAGATATGATAAAAAATAAACAACAGTATTGTTCTTCATAAGGATTAACGCTAGACTTACAAGTTCATTGTTGGACAAAGCTTCTCAATATAATGTATTGAAACAAAAGTCAGTGAAGATCAAATTGTCTTTCACCTCTCCTAAATTCTTGCTGAATAGCATCATCTGTTTGTCTAACTGGGTGGCATCTCACTCCTATCAGCCCATTTTATGCCCATATCAAATGAGAACCAGTTACGTTCCTCGATTTCCTTTCAACATGTTTCTAGATAATTACTGTTAGGGTCGATTATCCGCCGTGCGATACCTTACCACCATGAAAACCTATTTCGCGAATTCGTTGGAATCAAAATGGGAAACTTCTCGTAACCATAACTGATAAATTTAAATTACTATACTGACAACTGTAACAAACAACGCAGCAGGAGCTCTGGCTATGTTGTACCACCTTTAGTTTCCTATGCACAGTAATTTCAGCTTTACAACCAAATCCATAAAGCACATAATATCTTAATAGTTTAAGCAAATTGACGATATACACAGGAATAGTTGCAAAGGATTTAAAACTTTGAAGACAGCGTGCATTCTAATCAAAATCGACTGAAGCTTTCGAGGTTCTGCGAATAAGTCTAGTGAAGTATATTCAACAAAATATCAGTCCTAGTTGTACAGTAAATGCAATTCAAACATTATGATTTGTGATAATTATACTTAAATGCAAACGTCAAGTGCATGGCATTCATAAATCAAAAGATAAAGTACAAACGATGGATTTAATCTTAGACAAATGTGTGTTAGTTCTATATGGTGAGTTTGCTGAGAGTATGAGGCAATGGCTTTTGGATGTTGTAGATTACAGTAAACGATTTTTGGCTGATTTTGATTATAAGAATCAGTCCAAGTCCGCCAAAAGTGGTTAAATTGTACATCAGATAATGATATATTTAGTCAACTATGAATAATTTATTCCCGAGTTTTGAACTTTCGCTTAGGATTTCCTAGTAGGTAAATTTTGGTCGTTTCTGTTACAATCCAAGAAAGTCCAAACATAAATTTCATTTCGAAAAGTAGAAAGTGCTAACACTCCGAATTAAGGCAAGAAAATTAAACCATTTGATGGCTAGTCTCGTGAGTGAAACCAGAACTAAATCCGTAACCAAAAAACTTCTCCACCTCCCAACACGGACCAGTAAAGATGTTAAACAAGGATCAAAAGTGGTCAGCGATTACACAAAAATCCAATTCAATTACCACGTCTTTTGTGATCTAAAAGCCGCCTTTGAAACCCTCATCCAGCCGAGTACCCGAATAATCAGATCCAATATTTGTTCTGCAATTTGTTTACCCTTCATATTGGGGAGCAGGCGCCCTCTAGTGTTACATTCAACATTAAAGAAGTTTATTTCATGAGAAATTTCCTCAGGACATCGTGGGAACGCAGGCGTACCGCAAGGGTCAATATTGGGCCATACAATTTCATTGTCAAGTTTTTGGTAGCTTTAGTGTTGTATCCAAACAGAGTTGTTGCTGCTATCCGCTTTTACACCTACGTTAGCGTGATGTTTATATTTGTGATTAGTCTGTGTGTCGCCCTGCCGATATATAATGGTAAATAATGCATTGTTGTGGGTCAACTTTTATGACTTAGAGCTTGGAATTCGTCATGGGTGGCTTATGGGGTTTTAGCTTTTTTACAAGTTTCGTTTTATATGGTGCGTTATAAATTAAATGGTTGAGTTTATGGAAATCTCAATTGTATTTTTATTAGGCTTCTTCTTTATGTAGAAAGATATATGAATGTAGATTTTAGTTGCTGATTTTATTTGGCATTTCAACACATAGTTGAAGTGGCTCCCGGCGGAGTTTGTGCTATGGTCACACCTTTTTTTATAACTGGATCAAGACAATTGTAGAAAAAGTGGCCGCAAACTTATAAAAACTATATATCTACATGTAACAGAAAAAAACGCAATACCTGGAAAGTGGTAATTGTACGCATTATTATGAACTACTTTTATCATGGGAAAAACTCTGAAATCTAAAATTATGCGTACATAAATCATCAATAAAGTCATTTTATAAAGTTTTTGAGAGCATGGCATATCTTCATTTTGCAAACTGCTATGGATCACTTTGTAATTACTAAGGCTAACTAATGCGTGGTTGGGACTCAATATATCCACGATGCAAACCACCCTTCAAACTAGGTGTAAGAACATGACATGTGCAAGAATCCCTGCTGATCGTGCCAAACACATATTACCATACCAACATGAAAGCTTACCTCAGTGAGCGTAGTTATAAATCTACGAGTAATTAACAGTCCAGTATTAATTTAATCAATTAGTCCCTGAATTCCGAGCGCTATCGAATTAGGTATCGTATAGTGAGTGTGATTGATAAGCGAATTGTTAGGATTAATATGTTGCGTTTGTTTCGTGTGAATGTGAAGGACTAAAGTAAAGGGCTGGTGGCTGGTGAGTGCACAGTAGTCTTGTTTACTGATTACTAAGAGTTGTACACATGTTGGGATTGTTAACTTAATCTAGTGAATTTAAACGCTGCAACTAATTTTGCTATACTCACTCTTGGGGTGAATAAGGCTGCCAATGATTGTAATAATGATGTTCAGAAAATTTAATTGGATATTAAAATTTCAAGGCTAACATAGAACCAAGTGAACACAGGATTCACAGTACTGGTCAATGTGGTGACTCTTTGAGGGAGGATCTGAGTTAATAATGACTGAAACAATGGCACATCAAAATAATACAAGAACTGAAGTGAAAATAATAATCAATTATACCTCTTTACTGCTTAGTGACTCACTAACACAATTATTTAATTAATAGCTATTATTTAATAACTATACCTCTAGAGTCTGCGTCGAGAACAGTGTTAGTGTTAAACTGAAGTACGTTACGTGACGTTAGTACTAAAACTTAAAGTAGCTGATACTATGCCAAATATTATCCAAGCAGTAGGGATAGTAGTAGAACGATATAATTATGCTAGCCAAGATCCTATAAATATCATCATAGTTTAACAACTCATAAGTCATAATATGTTGAATGCAACCAAAATAGAATCGAAAAGTCCAAACATGCTACATCGAACATTTAAGTCAAATCAGTTGTCAAAGCAGACAAGATCCTGCGTTACAACAACCTCAATACCCAAAATGTCTGCTAGACTCCCACGGGACTATCTGGTATGACCTATTTCACCCGAAGACCACTTAAAATCATATATACTTGAAACTGATTGCGATGTGGGGCGGTGTGTTGACAGCCTGTCTTACACCAAGCCATTGGATTAGCATTCTTCACGCTTGCAACTAATAGGAACGTACAAAAACTTCGTTAGCGCCGAGCGACATATCAACTTCGACGGCGATAAGCTACGGATTTATACTAGGCTCGGACTGAGTTTGCTTGTTCAGAATAATTGGAGTAAATGAGTAACGTTTTGTGTTATTTAGTTCAGGTCTTGGAACATTTTGTTTGTTTTCTGTACTGTTGGTTTAAATACGATTAAATTAATATTTTAGAGATTTATTCCAAAACCGTTATTCAAGTTTTCGTAGAATAATTTGAGTGAGAAGAAATCGCAGAAACAAATTAATTTAGGAATTGTTAAGACTTAACGATTTTGTGAAAATATCTGTTATGAAGAAAATATACAAGAAGGAAATATGGGATTTAAAAATTAATTGTAATGGCACTACTTCCTAAAACATTTAACGTGAAAGGTTCCCAGAAAGTCCTGCATCCAGCAGATTGAAATTTACAAGATGAGGAGGAAAATTCTAAGAAAAATAAATTAAACACAAACAAACTGTCATCCACTCTACACAAAATCAGCATACATTTTATTCAAAATAATGAATGGTTACCAATCATAGCATCAATTTATTACACTAATAAGAAAACACTTACAGGCGCCATGTTACGCAAGCGCTCACAACTGGTTATTAAAGACAGGATTAATCATGAAACGTTCTGGTTAGCTTTTGCAATTATGTGGTAAATTAGTTTCCTTACTTCCATGTTAGTCTAGTAGTCATAGGAGTGACAAAGTGTTTTAATGGCTTGTCATCCCATATTTGATATTCAACTAATGTTACTGCAATGTTGAGAGTGAGTAAGGCTTAGCACACAGTTGTAGCGTTGATAGGTTCTAATTAGCATAAGATAACTTTTGAAGTCGCGGTTTTAAGGAAAGCCTTCGAAGTTACTGAAGCTATGACAATATGTTGTAATAAGTATTCTAGGTATCTATCTATTAATCTATCACTAACCATAATCAGCCCATCCTCTGATAATATCATCGCTTATACCTACTTTCATATGGTGCAAAAAGAAAAGCAAATTCATCGATGAAACAATGCCGTTCTCTACTTTTTAAACACAATTTTTAAAACAAGGAAATAAAATTCATAACACAGACCACTGGCTTATGCGACGTTCCAATAGTCATAATATTTACAATAATGCGTTCGACAGACGTGGGAAGCAAAAACATTGCTTAAGTTATTCAAGAACCACTCTTCGGGGCAATACTCGATGATTTGAGACTTAAAAGATTGTCGTTGTATCAATCCTACTAAAGCAAGCCCAAGAATTTCGATCACTCCAACTGACCGTTCATTCTTACTGTGTTTTGTAAGAACTTTGTCACAAATGTAACGAAAGTTGTGCTCCAGTATGCTGTTTTGAACGATATGGTTAATTGAAATCTGGTTAGAAATACACATATGTGTAACTTGTTATATTTAATTATTCTTATCGGTAATCTTATGAGTATGTAAATATTCCACGTGTAAACCATGGTTATAAGCTTCTACAAGTAAATCATTAACAGCTTCAGGTTAAACAGTTATTATTTCGTTATTAGACTTTGGTTACTATTTCTCTCTTGGGTTGGTCCTTTATGTCTAAAGTTCGTGGTAGTGATGGGGTGAGTACATATTGCTGGTGCAAAAAATGTATCCATCGGCTTCTATCAATGGCACTATTAACGACTGAGTAAAGTTACATAGTAATTCTAGCGACTTCCTTTTATTTTCCGACATTATGCGAACAAAGTCTACGCGGTTACTATACCAGTCTCTAAATGAATTCTGAGATCTCGAAGGATTTCAAATTTCGATTTCTCTGTATCCGCATTCTAATGCGATCTATCGACTTGGTCATAATCAAATTAAATATTGTGTAGAGTTGTAGTCCAATAAAAATGGTCGCTTCCCTTATTATCGCGTTTCACACTTGACCGTTGAGCTATAATTACTCAAGTTCTCATAGTTTGAAGGGGTTCGTGTTAAAAATGTTATTAGGGTGTTATACATTTGGTGGATGAATAAACGTGCCTTGACACTTGGAATGAATGGAAGACTTTTTATTAGGACATGCGTCTATTTTTATGGGCAATGGCATTTTCATTATCGCCTTTACGGTCTGGGTGTCAAAGAGCTTAAATATACTGGTAGGCCTGGTTAAAAAAAAAAAGGCCTGGTTTGAAAGGAAAAAGGAGTTGGGAGCATAGTTAGTAAGCTTGCAGTCTTCATTATACCTGTTATCATTGATAGTAGCTAACTACTGATATCAAAGATGACAAAATTGTAATAGCAAAGATGTTTAGAACCTATTTTTATGAGGGTGACAAAGACGAATAAATTTACAAGCTTGATGATGGTGTCCAAATTATATTATATTAACTGATGATCAATCTACTGCATATTGATTTTGGGGCGTTTGTGCAAACGACCTTTCAAAATATATACTGACTAGTTGACCCACGCAACTTCGTCTGCTCCGCTCCTGGTCCTTGGTCTTAGCGTGATGTTATAGCCTTCCTCGATAAATGGGCTATCTAACACTGAAATAATTTTTCAAATCGGACCAGTAGTTTCTGAGATTAGCGCGTTCAAGCAAACAAATAAACCCTTCAGCTTTATATATTAGTATAGATTTATCAGACAGTAAAATACTCGGTTTGAATGAAGGACATATGAGAAACTTTTGTTCAACATTGAAAGAAAGTAAGCTTCATAAAAATTTTGACAGACATAGAATCAGCTCAAAAACGAACTGACACACATCCCTACATTCCGACCGCTATGAAAACATAATTAAATCCTTAAAAGGATAATTAAGCAATAAAGGAACCTATTTGAAACCATCGGTTTACGATCTCAAATGATCCGAGAATCGAATCGAATGCAATCGATTGTTTTATCGATTCCCATAATTACGGCGCTTATGGTGATTATGGGTTTATGGTGATATTAACGGGGTTTTCATGTTCTACCGGCTTGTGGTGTTAAGTATTTGGTAATATTTTAAAGGATCTCATAAAACGGATTTATAAAATAAAAGTTTGTGTTGGTTACAAGGATTCTCATCCTTGTAACATTTTGTTATGGATTTTTAATTCTGTCTGTCGTTTGTTCACGTCTTATCGTCTTAACGGCTGGATTTTAATGAAACCTGGTATACGGGTAGACCATGTTCTAGAATAGGATATACGCATTTGATTTTTTGGTCCGTGAGTGCTGGAAAATAATCTCAAATAAAAATAACTTGCAAGTGTAATCGTTGAAATTAGTTTTGGTCGTTCATTAAAACCTAATTGATCGCCACTACAAACTATCAGCAGCATAATATTATCAGCCCAGTCTTTGTCACCTCTTCTATTTCCTTCACCACCGGACAAGCCCATATCACAAGTTAGACGTTGTCCTGAAATGCTTTATGTTCAAGTTTCTCTATCATAAGGTACATCATTTCTTCATTCATCGGCACTCCATTAGAATCTTGTGCCATAACGTTTCCATCTCATCTAAGATCCCGTTAGGAATCCAACGTACCCTTTTATTTAAATCAGACTAATGATACTCTCATAATGATGCCCAAACACTTCAGGTGTGATAATAGCTCAATTAGAACTACTAAACTGTTTTAATGAGGTAATTACCTTATTTTAATGGTTGACTACGATCTTGAGTAGGTACTGTTACTGGCGGGTGATGATTTTGTGTGAAAATGTTTGTTTGAATTTGGAATTCAATACATGTGATATTGACGTAATTTTGCTTGTTATTGGGTATGTCGAGTTGGTTATTTCTTATGTCGGTATCATTAGCTGGTAAGTTGGTTCGAGGTGGAGAAGAGTCCCTGAAAGGACTTGGGAAAGGCTTTTGGTCTAGCAAAAAAAACAAATAAAAGACCTTTCTGAAAATAGGAAAACAAACTAACGGTGCATGTACAAAAGACATTTTTAGTTGGCAAGAATGAATTTATTTTTCAATGGCCGATTTTTCTCCAGACGGAATAATATCAAGCAAAGATACGAATTATGGCTGTGTTATCGCAAAGCGCACTGCTAAAAAAGAAAAATAAATCCATACATTTTGGCCAGTTTTGCTAGCTAATATGTACTGAACAGATAATTTTCCTTTTCTTTTTAATAACTCTGTATAATTTTCGAACTGAACATATTTATTACTTGTACCAAATTGTACTGATCTCACGCGGTCGACTACATTAAAGGCAAAACCAAAAGAAAGTTAATCTTAATCTACTGTAATGATGTGTATATGCAACAAGTTATACATTACGCAATCAGAGTACTAAACAAGACACTAGGGTGCTAGATACTGACCCAGCTTTTTGCACGACGCACTAAATTGCATAATTCTGATCTAAAGCAAGGTGCAACACGCTCATAAAATGTTAAATCTACATGTTAAACGAAGTACAGTCGAGGCTTTTGTAGCTTCGTCAGTTTTCAAATACTACCACTTACCACATACACACACACTACACACACTTTTTTCTATTACTTTAATTTAACACGCCAAGACCAACATAACTTTTGAAGCTTATTTTGAAAATAGCTTAAATCTTGTATCAATTTCTCGTTTATTACAACATTTATAATGGTCTGACCATTTAAGAAATTTTTAAGCATCTTAGGCACAATATATCCAAAATAATAAGGAAATTGAAGCTTTTTTTACTGCGACTGAGAAACGAATGTAAAAGTTGCTTAAAAATTAGTAGAATTGGCTCTCAGTTGTCATTAAACGATCAGTATTACACTTTAAGTAAGACACTAGTGAATACTTCGAGGCAAGCGTGCTCCATCTTCGACCGCGTAGTGGTCAAATATATGCCTATCAATAGTAAAAAAAAACTGAGTTACATTCTTCAGCATTTAAAAATTTGCTATAACATCATAAGGGCAATTCTTTTTTGTTAAAGCAGATTCCATCGTAAACAAGAACAGACTCGGAATTGCATAATTTAATTCCACCAAGCCCGTTCCATCATCGGACCACAAGAAGGACGGCGATGCGCCAACGATACATGGTGGACATCCCACCTACACGCACAAAATATTTTGGGAACACATTTATAGTGCGTACAGCTAAGGAGTGGAATTCCCTGCCGGAGTCTGTGTTTCTTGATAGCTACAACCTGGGAATCTTTAAGTCAAGAGTGAATAGATTACTTCTAGGCAAGCGTGCTCCATCTTCGACCACATCATCGCTTACCATCAGGTGAGATGGTGGTCAAATGCGTGCCTATCAATTAATAAAAAAAAAACAGATTTGAAAGTGACGAACCTATTTCGACTGAGACTGTACACACATTCTTAATTCCTAACATACAAATCTGTAGATTGAGTTTACTCTTACTTATTACCCCATGCCCCCGCCATAATTTGCTGCAAGCTTTTAACAAGTTATCTGGTCTGTCTGTCTCTTAGACGTGCGGGCAAGACTGTTATTCAAAAATACAGTTAAATAAATTACTTCACGCTAGTTAGCTTAGGGTAGGGAACAGTGATGTATGGTGCTGCTTCTAGGGCATTTTGTAAGAGCTTAGGTGTAAGGTTGTAAATTTATTGGTTCACTAGATCGTGGTGTTGCGGTCTTTGATGATGATTAACTAAAGTTGTCAAAAAAAAAGGCCCGTTTTGATTTGATTTCTTTACTAGTAAGTATGAAAGAGACATAAAAATAAATCTCTTTCGCACTTAGTGGTAAAGCAATCTTTTATCCCTCTCTACTCAGCTGTCAAATCGGACTTCATAGATTTTGGTGACTTTGATTGATAAGAAGGGTTTTGTTGCATGCAGTTTTGTTGTCATTCTGTTCAGATGGATTAGGTAGTTTTTAAATTAGTTAATTTAATTTAATCCTTAATTTCAGGCATCTAGGGCCCAAACATAAAACAATAACTATGAATAAATTAATACATATTACAATAGATTAAAAACTATAAACTACTGCACACGAAATGACGGCGTCATGTTTCGCTAACTGGTGTCGCGTAACTGGCCGTGGATACGTCGATACATGACACCCTTTGGCCAAAGCTCTGCTTTGAGGAACATCTCGAGCTGATGATTTGGGACCTGCACCAAAAACGACTTGAAGACGACGATTTGGCAACGATCTTCAACGTATTTCTATTTTTGTTGCAAACTGATTTCAGTGTTCTTGGTGACAACTTAAGTATGAATGTTAAATTCTTTAAACTTTTTCTGATTTGACCAGAGTCGTGGGTCTTGATCTAAGTTCGGAAGACGATTTCTAAATCTGTCATAACGTGCATCACCGTAAAAAATATAGATGTGTTACATTCGATGTAGGTGTTACGTCTAATATTAAGCACTGCAAATACGACAGCATAGCATTTAGAATAGCAATAGACAACGGGTTTGCATTTCAAACAAAGACTTGACAATTAAATAAACCCTTTGGCATGAACCACGAGGAATGAATGGCACAGGTACAGTACATCCTTCTAACCTCAAACCAGTTAGTCAATCATCGCAAGATACTATCGCTTTACGTAATCAAGAAATAACGACAGATTGCCGTCATTTGATTTGATTAAATTCAACAAAACCTTCATTAAAATAATCTCCAGTTTAATCTGAGTATCAGTTACATTATGTCCGTTTATTCACTAGTTCGCCTTTGCACTGTGCTTGGGCCGTAAATTTTGTAGATATCATCAGAAACTAGAATTAATGTATATACGGTATTATTTTGTTGGTAAAGGATTATGGCAGGCTGTTTTGTCTCGTTCGGTTCGTGACTGCGTCTTCTTACTGTTTGTAAACATACTGGTGTTCCTATTCAGATGTCATTGTGTGGCCTAGTATTTCCAAGGTCTTATGTCAGTTGTCATCTAGAGCTGAGTGCATTGTTGTCAACAATGCAGCCAACAATGATACTCTGTCAACGCCGTGGCTAAGAGCATGTCTTTCTACGCCAAGATAATATGTATCGTTTTACGTATCTACTGTTTCGTTTACTGCAAAGATTTTTGTTTGTAATTATTGTTTTTCATCCATTCCTTACTAAAGATTAATTTAGACATTGCTTATATTTTATATGGTATATTTTATATGACCACAGTTCGTCAACGTTCCGGGCTTGCCCTGATATGTGTGATCTACCTTTAAGTGACACTTTCAAACGCTTTTGTCTTCAATATTTTTATTTCACTTTTAATTTTAATATTGGCGTTCACCTCTTTCTGGTCTTTATACAAATTGCGACACGACAACCGTTTAGTTTCGGTGATCATTAGGAAAACTAGATTGTCTTGTGATGCTATCTGTGACAAGATGAATGCAGCCACCTACCTGCATGACATAATCCTCTGATTATCAGCTCTTACAGCACCTACACTACGCAAATGCGTAGGATCTGATATGAAGTCGGAAAAGTGTATACTGCGAGTCTGGAAAGATCAATATAGAAATGTGACGTATAAAAATAATATTGTACGCAGCGATTTATTTTTGGAGTTTATTTTTTAGGGTTGAAACTATACGATTTAAACAAACACTTTTGATAAGTATTGGCTCAATTATTAATTTCAATAATAAGCAATTGGACAGAGTAAAAGATAGTGTATCGATGAAGATCGGAGAAATGGAAGATAATTTGTATGGCAGATGAAATTCTAAGAAAGTTAGAGTTTAATCAGATGGAAGGTAATAGAGATCTGAGGAAGATAACACTGACCATTGGCAACAAGTAATGGAAGTGGTCAGGTATCAGACGGCGGGTAATAGAGATCTGGAGAGGATGACACTGATTATTGGCCCCAAGTAATAGAAGTGATCAGGTATCAGACGGCGGGTAATAGAGATCTGGAGAAGATGACACTGATCATTGGCCCCAAGTAATGGAAGTGACCAGTTATCAGACGGGCGGCGGGTAATAGAAATCTGGAGAAGATGACACTGATCATTGGCCCCAAGTAATGAAAGTGGCCAGGTATCAGACGGCGGGTAATAGAGATTTGGAGAAGATGTCACTGATCATTGGCCCCAAGTAATGGAAGTGATCAGGTATCAGACGGCGGGTAATAGAGATCTGGAGAAGATGACACTGATCATTGGCCTCAAGTAATGGAAGTGATCAGGTATCAGACGGCGGGTAATAGAGGTCTGGAGAAGATGACACTGATCATTGGTCCCGAGTAATGGAAGTGGCCAGGTAAATGACGATAATATCTCATCGGCACAGAAGGTAACAAGTTAATACTCGGTGGGAATAAATGGACCTTAATCTACTCAATCGCCATTTATTGAAAAGATGGCCTATTTAAAAAAAAAATCGGGACCTATCCAATTAAAATAATTGGTATCGCCCATTTTCCGCAAGTGACTAACAAAATTACATAAGACAGATAACGGTCTCAATTTGCAACACAGCTATTACAACATCACCTAATTGTCTAAAAGCTATTGTTCTAGTAAATATAAGGTACAAGTTTCTGGTCTAATGAACTTTCTTTACGACTGCAAAATAGTTCACGACAAACAACAGTGACCTACTACAAAAAGCTTACTTACACCTTTTTGTGAAGTGATCCGCCATTTGTGTAACATCAAGGTAGCTTTAAAACTGCTGAGATGGATGTGACTGAATGTCTCTTCATTTCCAATTTTATACAGGCCTACATACACGTTAACGTGTAGGAAAAAAGTGTGCGAGGACCTTGATGACCAACCCAGTCCAACTTAAAATGCCGAACATGACAAACTGAACTAACAGATTCCGCAATTCCCTAAAAATGCTAAGAATCTACCCTATTTGTTAAAAAATCGAGATATTTCTTAATATGTATTTAGAGAACTACGTGTGATCGAAAATAAGTGTTTTATACAACGAACCATTATTATTGAGTTTTGTCCAGTAGTAACTCGTAACACTTTAGGCTTTGCAATGATTTTCCTCGTGTAAAAACTACACTGGGTGCATTGACTGATCAATTTTATAACCTTTGTAAAGGTCACCCATCCATCTGGACATTTTTCAATTTTGTTATTTTTATTAGCTGACTTGGTAAACGTTGTTTTGACATATAAATAAAAAAAAAATTGTTTTCGAACTATTCTCAGACCTACAAAATATACACAAAAAAATTCATAAAAATTGATTCGGAAGATTTTGATAACAAAAACTGTGACACAAGATTTTTTAACCCCCGACGCAAAAACGACAGGGTTTTATAAGTTTGTCGTGTCTCTGTGTGTGTATGTCTGTGGCATCGTAGCTCCCGAACGAATGAACCGATTTTGATTTTGTTTTATATATTAGAAGATTTTGGTTCTGGGGGCCTGATAGGCGCACGCTCCTCGTAAAAACACAGGAATTCAGCTGAATTAGTTTGACTGGAAAAGTTGTGAAAAAGCTGGGCAGATGACTATGATTATTTTTATTCTGTTTGAACTGTCGCTCCTTGGTATGCCCCCCATCCCTTCCTTTCTCTCAACATTGTCATCATTGTTTTTTTATTGGCAGCAACCTAGCGTGGCATTGTTTTGTAGCGGCATCAATACCGCCACAAGAAAAACCAACGATGGAAATCTTAATCGCAACAAAAAGAACCGCGACGCCATCTATCCAACTACTACGTCGAAATCCTGCATCGCGCAAGCAGAGTTTACCGTGCGATTTGAACATAATACATCAGCCCAAATATCAGGCAGTTGCCCATACCGGACACAACAACCGTCTGGTAGGAGGATCCTCCTTTTTCAATCGAGGTGTGCGGGACTTTACTCTCTGTACCGCATACCTCTAAAGTTTAACCCACCAACCAAATGCCACGCTAGGTTGCTGGGGCAGATTGGATACAGAAACCTGAGGACCAGGTGTAGTCTTTGATAGAGCTCTATGTCCGACGTTGTACTCTATTCCGATTCGTCTGTTATGTTTAAAGAGATTTACTCCAGTACTAATTATATTTTTGGGTGTTTTTTGAGGTGAAAAGTAAGTCCAGTAAGTATCCGTTCCTTTATCATAATTGTTTTTTATTGGAGTGAAGTTTAACCAAATGCCACGCTTGGTTGCTGGGAGAGACTGCATACAGAAGCCTGAGGACCAGGGCCCCAAGTCTGCCAGTGGTTGACCACTGGATAGAAAAGCGTCATTATGACTTTCCAGTGGTCAACCACTGACACTCCATTGAAAGAAATGGCATAGAATCTTGTCAAAATCAACCATTATGAAATCAATGATAGACCATTCTGACATTATTGTAATAGCAGACTTGTGGCCCTGGTGTAGTCTTTGGTAGAGCTCTATGTCCAACAGTGTCCACTGTTGGACAACCAATCTATATAAAAAAAATTACAACAACTCTAATTATGTTTCTTTTGGGTTGAATAATAACTCCAGTTAGTATTGCTAAATTTTGACCGCCCTGGAATAACTACATTAAAATAACCTAACTTTTATCTTTTCACCGTACTCTTGCACATTGCATCACCTCACAAATATTTTGGCTGATTGGTATTTCATAATAATGAAATACATAATTATCATTACTGAAGAACGCATTACAGTAGGTAACACCACTATCAGCTGACGTATTGAAAGAAAGAATGTGTATAAAACTATTAGGTAAAGAGCTGAATCATTATTCCTTTGTTTTTAGGTATTCGGTGATAAAAATTATATTTGTAGTAGGAATTGAGTAATGTCACCACACCCATTAGGTAGATACTGACATTCATGTAGCTCATTGTTTTAACTGTTGTATAAGTTACGCAATATTTTGTTATGTAGTGTTAAGTATTTGGAAGAATTTTAATTGATATATTAATTTAGTCTAAAATGTTTCTTGATATCATCGGCACTCTGCGATACGTACTTTTGTACCCATTTTATTTTAAACTAGTGGACGTCACGCGGTTTCACCCGCGTAGTTCCCGTTCCCGTGGGAGTACGGGGATAAAATATAGCCTATGTTACTCCCTGATAATGTAGCTATCCATTGCTGAAAGAATTTTACAAATCGGTCCAGTAGTTCCTGAGATTAGCGCGTTCAAGCAAATAAACAAACAAACTCTTCAGCTTTATATATTAAGTAAGTATAGAATTAGTATAGATATCGATTATAAAAACGTACCTACGATATACTTCAATGATATATAATTTCATTTTATATAGATATTTTTCTTATATATATCTATTATGAGCCTACGGGTGCACACACGAAATTTCGCCATTTTGTTCTTATGTGCACCAATGGGTTCATAACGAGGGGTTAATTGCATAGCTTCAGTTTTATAGAGTATACTTTAAGTCATGATAAAAGTTGTAATGTTCATAGTGTTTATTAAGATTTCTTTGACCTAATGATCACTTTATTTAATTTAATCGAATGTAAATTCGGCAACATGATTGGGATCACAGGAATGATGAAAATAATGTCATATCATCATCATCATATCAGCCGATAGACGTCCACGTCAGGCCTCCCTCAAGCGTCGCCACAACGACCGGTCCTGTGCGTCTCGCATCCATCGGCTACCCGCGACCTTCACCAGGTCATCGGTCCACCTTGTGGGAGGCTTTCCAACGTTGCGTGTTCCAGTACGCGGTCGCCGCTCCAGAACTTTGCGGCCCCATCGACCATCTGTTCTGCGAGCAATGTGCCCTGCCCACTGCCACTTTAGTTTGGCGATCCTTCGGGCTATGTCGGTAACCTTGGTTCTCTTACGGATATCATCATTCCTGATTCGATCACGCAAGGAAACTCCAAACATTGCCCTCTCCATTGCCCTTTGAGTGACTTTGAGCCTTCTGATGAGGCCCATTGTAAGAAAATAATGTAAAGGGTTGTAAAATGAAGGAAAGTATTTGAGCGTTGAGAGCTTTTGAAAATAGAGAAAATATTCTTACACTAAATGAGTGGCATCTACTTTAACCGGTTGGTACATAAAAATTATTCAAAATAACAAACAGTTTACTTATAACTGACAATCTCAATCTAGATAAAAATAAAGCTTTCTATGAATTATTTATAATACAGATAAGGTTCGATTTTAATCTATCCAAGCCAATCAATCAATATTTCTGATTTCCTAGTAACTGTGCATTTTATGCCTGGTCATTCCTTACTATTGCAATTATTTCAGCAGTCCAAAGGTGATCACGTAACACTTATCTTTCCTATTAGACAATATCAAATCAACAAATCACATCGGCCGGTGCCGTATGGTGCCGTAAAAGAATAATACCATCCCATCACTTCCCGTGGTTGTAAGAGGCGACTAAGGGACTCACCAGAGAATGGGCAGCAGCATTCTCTGTAAAACTCAACACCATACCCTGCGATCGCCAACTCGCCTGCCAAGCGTGGCGATTATGCTAAACCCCCCTTTGGGAAGGCCTATATCCAGTAGTGGACGTCTTTGGCTGCTATGATGATGATATCAACAAATTAATACGTGCCTAATGGGCTATCTGCTACTTAATCAGTTTACTTCGAATTTCAATTTTTATTACTTTTGCGGCGCCGTTTAAGTCATTCACTGATTTTAGGACTAGATTTAAAGAAATTCTTTAGGTAGGAGTTACCAATTTTATTACATTTATTTTCCAAAAAATACATTATCTGCTTAACTGAAGGCGTCGAACCACATCGCTACCGACTTCCGACAAAGACACGCGCGCGCATGCTTTACGTTTACCAACATCGAACATTATAGTATCTATTTCGAATTATAGTCTTTATAATTTACAGTCCACGGCTTTTAGTTCAGTCCGTATGACCTATATGTGGACTGAAACAAAAGCCGCTAACCTAACAGGTATGCTGAATACCTAAACAATGCGACAAGTTTCAAGTTCTGCTGACAACCTTGTCATCTAAAGTGCATACGAAGAGTTTACTTCAAGGTATGAACTAGCCCCGGTCAGGAGAATATCAAATTGAGAAACCGCCTCGATTGTTGATCCAAAGGGTTATAAAAAAATCACCAAGAATGACCAACCATCATTGTCTAGCCTGTTTACCTACTATATTGGGTTCGGCTTGTCTGAGCGGACGCAGCTGAATACCAGTATTTCATAGGCCTGCAAACCCAAGTAAGGGGGTAACACTATACTCCTTGATCGGTGTCAGATATTCTGGCTTCTGACTACCCGTAGCGATGTGACGACGAGTTGTTTACCACAATATCTTCGAGTATTCCAGGTCACCCCCACATGGGTTGCCACCAGGTGGCAATCGGGAATATAATTCCCAGTTGCCACTGAGTAGATTGCCCCCACTTCAATTCGCTGTCTTCCGGCCGCGATGAGGAAGTTGACGGTCAAACTTATCTGCTAAAAACCCTCATGTCGGCCGTATTACAGCGAATTCAACTGGGAATTTTAATCCCGATTGCCACCTGGTTGCAATCTATGTCGGTTGGGAATATTTGAATATCTTTTGTCAAAAATGGAACACATCCCTCGACACCAGTAAACAATCCTCATGGATGGGCGACTGGGTGTCTAACCATAGTAGAGTTTTCTAGTTTCCACTAGCTGTGAACCACTTTGTGATTATTCTCGTGTCTTGCACTGTGACCCGCGGCGATGAGTGCAATGTATTACTATTGTATATGTGACCTTGAAGTTACGTCTCCTGAAAGGTTACTAGTATCTGGCAAAACGGATATTTAAAAAAATGTAATAAAAAAGCTGGCCAAGTGCGAATCGGACTCGCGTGCAAAGGGTTCCGAACTTAGTTTTTGACTATTAATAGGCATACGTTTGACCACTATCTCACCTGATGGTAAGCGATGATGTGGTCGAAGATTTCATTTTAATAATAAGGTAAAGTAATAAATAGGGTTTTCTGTAATCTGGTTTGGTAGGTTAAGACCTATTATCAGATTTTTTTTTAAATTTTAAGTTCAGCAGTTTCGGAGATAAAGGGAGGGAATGGTCATTTTTAGTCTTATTTCTTGAACAACTTCAAAACTATTTATTTTCAAATTATGATAAAAATATAATTAAAAGCACTACTGCTACTTAATTATAATAAGTCTTGTTACTTGAACTAAATGTAAATTATTATTATTATAATAAACCCCTTCATTTGATATGTCACACGATACAGTTTGAAAAACTTTTTCTTATTTTCTAGTTTGACCCCCAAAAGTGACCCCTATACTCAAAATTTTTTTATTTACGTAGCGCTTCCTTGTTTGGGTCACAAAAGTCCATATGTTTACCAAATTTCAAAAGAATCAGTCCTGTTTGGCCGGAGAAAACTGACTGTGACAGACGAACAGGAGTTCGGAACCCTAAGAATGGCTGCTGTTGGTGTGGTGCTTTTCCATGAAATTGCTGTTACTGTTACTCAGACAAAAGAGCCTCCATAAAGTGACTCTATCAGCGATCACGACTGTCAAGCGATACCGAAGCCGAAGTGTCAATCCCAATCATAGAAAATAAAACAATTGACAATCGTTTTCTCTGATACAATGTCAGTTTTTTTAAGAGCCATTTGACATCAATATCCTGGAGATGGATGAAATTTTTAACCATTGAATGAAAGCGACAATTTTCAGTGAAGAAACATTTTACCCTAAAGAAAGGATACACAAAAAATCATTCATAATTTTCTTTTAAAAATTATAAATGGCATTTGTTGTCTCTATGCAAAAATACTCAATTAACATTTCTTGCATTCGAAATACAAAACACAAAGCGACCATTCCTGCACCTGTTACAATAATATCTGGAAGAGCCTCTGTCACAGGCGCCTATTGTTTGATAAACATGCACATACATCTGCGGTCAAGCATTGTCAACTGAGCGCAGTACTTCAGATCGTTAACGCGTCTATTAAGAAGACTCATGGTGACACATCCATCAATTGACGTTTACTTCCGCGGTACAATAACCAGTTGACACAATATCTTTTTGAAATTGGCTTTGCAGATAATGTAGAACAGAAGGACAAGTCTGGACAATATTCTATGGCATGGCAACAAGAATGCTTTTTACATCACCATAGTCATAAGTCACAGCATTAAGTGTAGCTTTAGCACCATTTACTAAAGCCATTCATTTGAGACTAGCTTTTGCAAGCGGTTTCATCCACGTAAATGTCGAATATTATTCTCTTCAGTATGTTTACTGAGGAGTTTAAAAGCATCCTATATAATGATTCAGGCCATAGTCTAACCGTGTGTTTCATTTTAGTCAAATCTGTCCAGGATTTTAAATTTTAAGTAGGTAAGGAAAAAAGTACGATTCGAGCAGCGAATGCGAATGTCGAAATGCCAAAATATAAGACATTTCGACAGCGTTTGTCAATCCTATACATTTTGACGTTTTGACAATCGCCTTGGCCACACTACGCTGATAGAATGTCACTTGTTTAGAGCCTTCAAAAGCGTCAAAGTACCAATATCATCTAAACGTCAACCAATGTGAAAAAAATTGACAAAGTGAACGGAATTAGAGGTATATTGACAGTTTGCAACTAATAATAATAATGCAAAGGGTGGAAAATCATCAAATGACCCCTCCCGCTCGGGTAGAGCAGAAGGGAGTGTCAGACTCTTATTGACTAAAACCCATCCGTGTTCCTCCTAGCGCCCTTTGCGTTCCAGGGCCGCGGTGACTCTTTCGAACAAATTCCGCAACCCTGGCAGGCACTGAAATGCAAACTCTCCTAAAGAATATGAGCATTGCCCCCCTTGCTTCCTATTGTGTAGTTCAGTGGTACTTCTGACTTCACCTATACATTGTCACCATGAAAACCATCCAACGATTTCAAACTAAAGACATGCAGATAAAGCCAAAGAAAAACAAATCGGGTGTGTTTGTTGAACGTGCAAACTCCCACTGCTGCTTATTTATATGCAGATGAGTCGGGAACAAAGTGACAGACAGACAGATGTTACCTGTCAGGGTATTAACATTACATAAGGAGGGGTTAAGGACCGGCCGCTGGGTCAGGTGAAGTGGGAATATTATTGAGGTGTTGTAACGTGGGAATGGGCAGCACGGTAGGTGATTCATACTTGCAAAACTGCAACTAAAGTAGGTACTTGCAGTAGGTACTTTAGGTGCTGCAGTTTGCTGCTGATTTTGTTGAGGAATTGGTTATGGAGCTGAATCTGTTCATCTTTAATGTTCTGCTTGTATGATGTTTTGCTAGGTAACACATGTTTATTTTAGAGCGGGAGGGAAAAGTATGAACTAAGAGAAAAGAATTTTGCAAATAACTTCGAATGTACAAGAAAGTCCCAAAAACATATAAACTCAAGCCAATTGAAGTTAAATCATTTACAGGAACAAGTCTGGTGTTAGATTTTTTGGTTTTTATCTGTAACGACTAGAGAGAGAGACGTGTAGAGGTCTTGGTATGTATTGGATGGTCACCTATCCACGAGCCGACCTTGGCAAGTCTTGCTTAACCTCGAAAACTGAACATGCGCCAGTTATTGTTAAGCCAAAAACAAAGAAAGCTGAAGCTGTTTACAAACTACAACTACATCATAACGCCCAACATGATAATCAAGCCGTCCTCATCACTATAACTCCTCAAACCATAGTGGCACTGGCAGCATTAGAGGTGAAAGCCTTGGCACTAAGTCATAACTCATACAGTCATAGGAAATGTGTGCCTACAACGACCTAGTTGACTACGCCATGATTTATGTCTTCATGCGCTAATAATGCATTGCGGTCTGCGCTTGAGTTTTAGTATAGAGTTGGATTCGAATTTTATTAGTTTTGTTTCGGATAGATTAATAATAAAGAGAGGCCATGTCTGGTGTTACAGTTTCATCTATCTAGAACACTGGAAAAGTCTCGCACTAAGCATTTCCAATCGTCTTTATCATCATCATCATCGTCATCATATCAGCCAAAACACGTCCACTTCTGGACTTAGGCCTCCCCCAAAAGGGGGGGGGGGTTGCCATAATCGCCACGCTTAGCTGGCGGGTTGGCGATCGCAGTGTGTGGTGTTGATTTTTACAGAGAGCGCTGCTGCCCATTCTCTGGCGAGTCCCTTAGTCGCCTCTTACGACACCCACGGGAAGTGATGGGATGATATGATTGTTTTACGGCACCATATGGCACCGGGCGACACCATACAGCTTCATCAACTTGCAGAGAATCAAAAGACGAACAGGAAAGGGAGAACGATCACTGACCACTAAAAAAACACGATCGCCATAGCTTTAGTTATCCTCTTCATTGTTGCAAATCAATGCTGAAGATCCATACAGAGCCTTATCACGTAGCAACCCGCTAATCAAAGTAAGAAGGAAAGTAAGAACAATACCCGACCACTACAAAAACAAAACACGATCGTCATAGCACTTGGTATCCTCCTCATTGTTTCAAATCAATGCTGAAGACCCATAAAGAATTGTTTACCCATCGTGAGCACAAATCTAGTAAACAATTTACTCTGCAACAATCATCATAATTTCCTCAAGTTTTGTTCGGTATGTCAGACGTGGGAGAGACGTGACAATATGACAAAGGTGTCGTGACACTGGCAGACACTAAGTGTCAGTGTCAATATGGATATTGTATGGACATTAGCGTGGGAATCCTTACGGCAGTTACCTTTGTTTGAATTGTTTTTACTACTGAATGTTGATGCTGAAAGGATGGGTAAATACCGCGAATGTGTGTGTCCAGTTGTTTATGTACAGTTGGTTAGTAATCTATTGCTTGCTAATCAGCCGTACTGTAATTGGTTTCCTTATTCGTGGACTAGCTTGTGTCAGCCGTTTCGCTTGCGTGAAAGTGGAAAATTATCAAAATGGAAGAAGTATCCTATGTCTTATTTCAGAAAATGGTCTACACGTGTGCCAAGTTTCATCCGAATTCGTTCTGCCGACTAGACGTTAGGATGTAACAAAGAGACAGACACAGTTTCTTTCACATTTATATTATTAGTACGAAAGTATGGATTCTCCAGTCTACAAGTTGCTACCTGGTGATTGGTTTGTGGACATACTTTAAACAAAAGAGAGACTTAATTTACATCAAATACCAATAGAAATCTTTTGAAAAATATGTCAGTTGAACGTAGCTAATTCTTTGACATCTACAGCTTTTTGCAATCTGCCATCTGAGGAGATTCTCATTATAATAAATAACACGCAATAAAGTCGCATACTTTGGTGACTGTCTTTCTAGTAGCCAAGACTATTATTTGTTGTCAACAGGACAATACTTCTAAGCGGAGTAGTTCAAGTATTTATGATGACATGGTGTAGTCCAAATCACCCCGATAGCATCAAGTTGAACCTTCGCACACATGTGTTAGAGGCTTCATAAAGAACAAGGGCTACTTATCACTCCGATGCTAAGAGGACCGCCCCGAAACTTTCTTGGAAGGCCCTATAAACTAAAGTTTGGGGTCAAGGAAGTGATTCAGGATTTTTTGTCATTGTTAAAATAAAAATCGAAAGCATTTCTTAATAATTTGGTTTTGAATAAATAAACCACAAGCCAGGCTCAAATTTTGTCATACATATCCTCCCGGATGATAACTTGTAAAAAGGATAAGAGAGCTTTATTGAGGACCTCTGTGATCATCAGCTGCGATTCGGTGGGTGGGTTAAGCAGCGGCAGCCACCCACACACGTTGAAAACAAACATTATTTTCAGTCACTTCCACCCAAATGAAAATTGTGTCAGATTATAGTTAACTTCAATATCTTGCAGAAAACAAAACGTCAGCCGGCTCTATCTCGGTGGAAAGTTCCTCAGCTAACGCCCTGAAGGGGGTCCATCGCCTAATTAAATTCACCAGCTGACGAGTTTTCCCTCGGCATCTTGCCAGCTGATTTATTTTATTGCTAACAGGATCATATTAACTAGCAGCTGACAAATTTTTATCCGGGAGGAAATGACGTGTCTAAAATTATTCAACTTTATGCTTCATGCTGCGATTGAAAGACTAATCTTTGGACCCTTTATAACTTATCACATTTGTTTGTCAAAACAAATTGTAACAAAGCGCTTTTGCCCGTTTTCCTTAAGTGCAAGTAAAAAGTTGGTGAACATTTTTAATATTTTCGAAATGATTGCATATGTGTAGACGGTAAAAGGAGATAAGAGTTTCCAGTTAGACTCGAAGCACAACCCTACTAACATAGTGGGTAAAAGGCAAGGCAGATTTTTCAATTGAATGTTATGCCATCCCATTCCTTCAGACGCTTCTTCCATTCAGCAGTCGGTGTCACCTTTGTCACCTGATCATTAAAGAATTTGGACATCTAAAAGTACCTACATGATGCAGGTAGGTAGTAATGTTATGTCTACGAACATGAGATGTGTCGAAAAAGTTCTCGGAAGCGTTCGGTTGGTCAATTACAACCTTAATAATTTTGTGCTGATACCACTGCACACTGGTATGCTCGGGGATTAACTTTGAATTACTTTTGGCTTAGGTGTAAAAGAGCTGATGTAATAGTTTTAACTATTGCACAATGTAATGTTTAATCTTTCCTATAACTCTTTGGTGAACAGAAGCTGGCTGTCCAGAAATATAAATATTTGAACATTAATGATCAAGGTAAAGTAGGACGTGACTGATGCAAAAAATGATGGTAGGAATATTATCGGACTACAGTTTTGTTGAGAACTTCTGAGCTATTTTCTGCTTGAGAACCGCAGGGAGAAATGTTCAAGACATTGATGGCCAACATGCAGTAATCTGAGAGGTTCTGTTAAAGGTTCGGGTTATCAATTTCTAGAATGCTAATGTACAATTTATAATTTATTTAATAAAAACTATATGTACAATTGTGGTACATGGGCGGACTTAATGCAACAAGGCATTCTTTACTAGTCAACCTTTGGGTTAAAAAGACTACACTGTGGTAGATGTACAAAACTAATAAATAAAATTGAAAGTAGAATATTGTTTCGGAAAGAATATATACAAATAATAAATATGTATATAATACTAATAAAATACATGTATACGCTAAAATAATAAACTAATAAATACGATGTTTTCTAATAATCTTTCTGATTAAGAGAACTCAATAATTATGACTAGACCAAACTAAGAAGGACAATGGCTTTAAGCTATGGCTTTTAAGTACCTAGTGATTTCGCTTTTCTTACGCTTAAAGGAAAATTTAGAGTCGGCCTTCTTGATGTCAAGGGGAAGCATATTCCAGAGTAGTTGCACGCGGGTCTACGGTCAGCAAGCGTTGTTTTGGTCGCCATCCGACAGGAACCCGGTCCGGTTCGACGGCGCGTTGTTCTACGCGCGCCTCAAAGAAATGTCAGCAAAATAGGTGGGGCCTGTTAGAGCCAGTGCCAGCCAGGGTCGCGGAATTTGTACGAAAGAGTCACCGCGGCCCTGGAACACAAAGGGCATTTGGAGGAACATTGATGGGTTTTAGTCAGTAAGAGACATTCCCTTCCGTACTGCCTAAAGTCGAAGGAGTCATTTGAGGATTTCCCATCATAAATTAAAAGACATAGTTGCTGTTTGCAGCTAAACATTGCAAGTATTTCGTAGTAACATTAGTGCTAAACTGCTAATTATAATTTTGCTAAACCTTTCGGTTACATACATATGTCAAACAGTGTGTTATAAATAAACTACATTTCTACTTACTATGGATGCCTTGTGCAATTTCTCAAGTTCAAAGGATTAAGCTTGATTAGTTCTGCAAATAAATGTATTACTTTCGAGCGTCTATTTGCTTTAATGAGAAGTGAAATAAAAAAAATTGGCTGTCTGTAAGAAAACAATTTAATTTTTAACAAACAAGCCGAACGTTTGGGCCGATCGTGCCTAGAACGTGACACTTTTTTGTGCGTGCAGCTGGCGTTCATCGATTTATAAGAAGTTATCACGTCAAAAATACTATAGTAAAATATTGTTCATAATGGTCACCCTGGCCTTATCTCACCTTTGTCAATTGTTATCGATTCTTATGATGAAGTCGCAGCTAATTCTCAGACTGATATCAATGTTCCGATTGATATTATCAGCGACAAGACCAAGACTTAGACTCTGCGTTCTTTCAATCTGTGTCAACTGCCTAATTCAACCCATCGTTTAACCACGGGATCCAACTACAACTGTTTAATTTCCAGGCACAGACGGGTCTCATTCTGAAATTCTCGATGAATTAAGAATGGTCCCCATTCATTCAGCAAGCGTTGATAGGTTCCAACCAACGCTTTAGCCACGAGCCTTCCCTAATAAGGCTAACAAACATAATACTAAATTGTTAACAATTGTCCTACAACTGCCCGCAAGTAGGTTAATAATATCTGGACATAAAATTACCGGTCGTGATGTTATTATTCAGTTAACTCTAAGATAAGGACAGTACTGTGATTAATACTGCCAATTATAAAGGTTGTTTTGCAATAATGTTAACAAAGTAGCAGACGGAGATGGAATCATTAGGTGTGATGACGTCGGGGATAAAACCAAGTGTCTAACGAGGTGAATTTGCTGGCGAAATTTTATTAATAGTTTTTTTTTTGACCGCGAAGGAGATGGCAGGATCAACCGGAGCCTTCCAGGGGAGCGCCACCCTTGGAAGGAAAAGTCGCAAAATCGTGAACGCTGGAAGGAATGGAGGATTGGAGGAAATCGTTTGCCCAGCACTGGGACAGTATACGATAGTAATAAAAATAATGTTAAGCGGCTATTATCTTAGAACTTAAAATTAACGATTACTGTGTGATCGTAAAATCTCTTACTATGTAGGTAGGTTACAAACATTCAAAACGAGCCAAATTGATGACCAACCAAATCGTAACTGCAACGGTCAGTACGTAGCAAATCTATGGTCAGTAACTTATAAAGATTAGGTGTGACTGACAAAATTAATATTGAATTTATTTTGCCTAGTCCAAAATGCTTCGAATAAACTGTAAGATACAGATAAGAAATATCAATGATTTTGTGATTATGAGATTGATTGCCCTAAACTTGCTTTAAATTTCCTGCTATACTTAGATACTGCAGTTGTTGATAGGAATGAACCTAGTAAAAATATACAACCAAATTAGCATTTGCAGTAAGACATCAGATCTAGATTTCCCCCTTACAACACCCACGAAGAGACCCGTCGGATTATTCATAACTTGTTACTTCGAAATTAAATACTCTAAGCAAATCTTGTAATAGAAGCTTACCTCACAATATCTTACTTTCCCCAAGTCTTGTACTTGTCACCGCGGAAGGCAGAATAAAGGTTATCGATTGCCCGATAACAGAAAACGTTACGAAATATCGATACTTAAGCGATATCGATAATGTAATCTGGATAATAGTGTTGTGAAATGTCACCGCACTATCTTTGAAGGAAGCTTGAGCGGTTTAGAGTTACGAATTAGTTAAAAGTTGTGTACGGTAAGAGGTCAATGATAAAAACGATACGATAGTCGGTAGTTAACTTGTTAAATGTAAATATGTGATGCGATACGAGAACCCGGAGAACGTTTGAGGCTCAGTCGATGTTGAAATGTTTAAATAAATTGAACTAGAAGCTGTTGGAGATCAAGAAATTGTTGAAATGAGAAAGAGGTTTTGCATTAATTTGATTACTTTGATGTTAACATAAACCGATTGGAAGAAGGGGTTTAACTTAAAAACTATATTAACTTGGACTATTTCTATCAGGCACATGGTACCAGAAAATATCCTATCGATGATGTATTAAATTAAGGACCCAATAAATTATTTATTTATGTATAAAAAGCTTTATGTACTAGAAAAAAGACACTGTGAAAAGGCGGAATTTAGTGCCTTAGATATTTTCTACTTATCAACCTGAGGGTAGTGTACAGACAGAACATGACAGATGCTTAATAGATAGAAAAACTGAAAAAGAAAACAATAAATACAGACTTATTAGAGAGATTACACTTAAGTATTTAAAGATTACGTTATACAAAAGTAAAAGATTGCAAAATAAAAATGTAAAGAGAAGAAATGTAAAAAAAATATTCTTTAAAACTAACTTAAGATGATGAATGACAAAATTATAATAAAGAAGATAGCATACATGTTTTAAAAAGATAAAGGTCTTATCTCACGCGCCCTGTAAATTATAATGGTGGGAAATAGGCCAACGTGTGGTGCTTGCTGAACATGACCTTATTGAAATCAATAGGCACATACACACTCTGCGAATGAGAATAATATTTGCACATATTAATGTTAATGAACTCTGCATCTGAAAGATTATATTTAGCCAACTACGTAAGAACCTTCCACTGGCAATATTGTACGAACTAAACCTAATCAAATCATCAAACCGTATAATAATACATCACAACTATATGATACAGTTCCCCGCTGAAAAAAGATATTTCACAATTTATACCACATACAACCCTCCATTACTATAATTCTATTCCTCCATTCATGCATATAATTTGATAAAGCTGCCTTTTTAAGCTTTTTCACCTAGCTTTATTTTTGCAGATAATTAGAGTAAACATCTGAAAGATTTAACTTTTTTCACTATACATTTTATATCAATTACCAAAATATCAAAGTTGCTCAAAAATTTAATGCATGTAAAGGGCAAATTCAATTTTATCTCCAAAATCGAACTACGTTTTTCTGAGCTAACATCGCCTTTTAAAACCTCAACGAAGTATGAGGAGTAAATTGAACAATAACTTTTCTCATATCTTAGATGTATGGGATTTATATTGGGCAAGCATTTATCACGTGTACGACAGTGTATCCAACGCGTGTATACAAACACTTAATGAGGCGAAAACTCAAAGAAAACATGCACCCACGCAAATTCCACTGGCGATCGGAGAAAGACCAATATAAAATGACCCAGTGCGCATTTGAATAAAAACTTTAATTTAAACAACATTCAGTTCAGTAAATCAAATGTTAGGGTCATGGTTATGCTGGTTGATAATGTAGTTCCATATATTGAAGTTATCGGTTTGATGGATAAAAAAATTGATACAATTCATGAAGTAGATAGTTGTGTTGAGTAACTTTGTGGGATAAAAAGGTTGTGATTAAATTAGCCAAGAATATCTTTGGTTTGGGTTAGGTTGGATAGCATGATGCAACAAGTTTGAATAAAATCGTGAAAAATAAATCTAAAACTTAGGTACTTCTTTAAGTACAAATCTTAAACTGTGAAATAAGGCCAACATACATGTAGATACGAATGTAACATACATACATAAATAACTCTAGGAATGTCAAACAAAGTAGCATTTTGTTCTTGAACTTTTAACAATTTATTTCTGATCTCAACTACGATTACATGAACACGCGAATAAATATCAGAACCACACATTCAGCCTCGCATGATACCGGTAAAGATAATTGTACATTTAATATCAATAATTCTGACAAAAGCTATTTTGAAATACCAAAAGCTAAAGACAAAGCCGTGCTTAAAGCAAAACAATAATTCAATAATTTCTCAGAATATTATCTCCAAATCAAATTAACAAACCAACTAAGTTATGACCCAATTAAAATTAAATGCGATCCAATAAAGATGATAATTTCTTATCTACTTCAAAATCTCACCGAATAACTTAAAAAGACACGCTATTAGTAATTAATAGCAAAAAATTCTATGTTATTTTTGTTGCTACTTCTACCACTTACATATTTCTCGGGCCATTCAAGGGCTGTCGAGTATTGCCACCGACTCAAGGACTCTTGGAGGCGCCAACGGGCAAACCTTGAGAATTTTTACCATAGTACATTTTACGACCTATTCAAGTTACATGAACTCTTATTCATTTATCATAAGGGTCATTGTCGAACGTTTTCTCTTCATAGACATGATCCTCTTTATGCAAATCTACAAGAAAAGCTTTCGATTTCTTAGCTATGTTGTTGTGTCCAGTTAATTGCTTGGAATCTAGTAATCTTGCTTCATAACTTATACATGGAAAATCAGTTATTGAACTCGCTACTTCGATTGTGGATGAGAAACGAGGAATCTTACCTATTTCATTATATCATCTATGGTTATAAGCAGTAAATTGATACTTCAAGTTGTAATTGAATTCTTGACTAGCTTCATAACCTTATCGCTATTATTGGTGATTTCTTCTTAATTAAATCGCATTAAAAATAATATCTATTCGTGCCTTATTTTTCCAGCGTGTTTGAGATAGCAAAATGCTTGATTACTTGACTTTCTTAAATGTAGTCATTTAAAAAAAGGTTTGCGAAGACAATGCCTCAGTTGCAAGAACGCAACAAACCAATATTTCAAAACGTCCTCTCACTCTAAAAATAATTACATTTTGAACGGAGGCATTTAAAGCACACGCAACGCGGTCTTCTTTGATACAGCTCACTTTTTAACACAAAGCAATCACTCAATTGCTGTCAACAAAAGATAAGACACCATTTAATTTTTACTTACAACATTAAGACGAATGCTGAAGCATTGTCGACTGTATGTCTTTGATGTCAAAAGTAACGCCTTCTTCGATGTCTGAAGCAGTTAATGTGAGATGACAGATCGAGGGCGTGACAGTGTTGCTTTAAGTGGCAAATATTGTGATCCTTTGTACTAAGCAGAGAAAAACACTTTACTCGAGATAAAAACAAGTAAAAACAACAATCAACAATGAGGAACTGTATTCGAGTAAATTTTATATGGTCAGCAACAAATGGATGATTCAAACTTTTCAGCAGAATTTACTTTTAGTCTACTCAAAAAAGTTGGTGCATCACTTCCAGTTTTTTGTACGGCATATGGGATTATCTGCTACTGGATGTCAAATCCACTTTACGCTTATCAGCTTTATTAATAGCTTAAAAAAACATTCACGACTCGACAGCTCAGAACGATTTAAACTCGACTATGAGTAATAACCTCCCACGAACACCCTTTAAATAAATGATAAATTATGACAAAGGTATTGAATGATTAATATTGACAGTACATTGAATTGACAACTTAATAACTAGATTAACAGCCTTAATTTGAATAAAATGAATTTTGGGAACTATTGATACCTAAATAGTAGCTAAACGTGAGGCACGTGTGCTTATCAGAATCTTGGCTAAGAATGTAACACCTGATATTTGCATAGACCACGGATTTTGGTGTGATAAAGTAACCGGATACAAAATTAAATAGTAGATATCTAGTAATCATACATAGGTCTATACTATGATACCTTATAAGTTGACGATGAATAACCTCGGAAAAATAATCACACTTGGAACACAAAAGCTCATACCATTTTGTACATCTACGGTACAGACCTACAAGCTGTCAAGCAGACTGTACCCAAATTAGACAGAGTAACTGAAAATCACAAAAAAGACACTCACTTACATTTCTTCGAACATGTTCTTGACAAAAAAACATGTTAACTGTGTCACGTGCAGCATCCCTTTAGTGTCATGTTACTGTCATGTATTGTTTGAAGTTCTTGTCTCAGGAACACACCGATTGGCAAGTTTTTTTTCCACGTACAAGATCATTCACGCTTACAAGGACCACTTAGAGATGTGATACGAATGGACAATGTTCGAGAACTTTTTTTTTTATCTCTCTTTCTTCACTGGCGCCAGAGGTTTTTGAAAGAGATTCTGTATTATTTTAGGAAGTGGATACAAGGGTATGTGTGATTCATCTGGTAACAGTTATTTTAAACGTTACTTATTGACATTTTGAGGCTTAAAGATTATATGGCGCCACAATAAAAATGTGAAACGACGAAAACGACTTTGAAGATGGCGAAAATTGCATTTACAAAGCATTGTCTTTAGCTACAATAGAATCCAAAATTCTTTTTCAACCATAAAAAACTTATTTGTTATACCGATTAACAGGTTTTACCTTTAGAGTTACAGCTCCGCTATCTCAGAACAAAATAAATTCCCAGATAGTAATATATTACCTAAAGAGCGGCCTCTTTGTAACCCATTGAACAGTTTCAATTGAAATTGAAACCAAACTGAACAATTAGAGACAGAAATTGATAGTGACAAATCTGGTGCACTAAATGACAAAACAAATGTAAAGCGTGTTGGTCATATTAGACTTAACAATATTCATATAGATAAAGTTAATTACGCCACTTTAGGATAGAAACCTTTGGACAAATTAGGCAACGCACCGAGGGGTTTCAATACAAATGAGGTTAAATGTCGGTCCCTTTTAAGCAAACGTTTCGAAGGAGCATTGGCTTACTTTCTAGCTCTGACAGCCCAAGTAATGAGGGCTAAAATGGGTGGATTACTATTACCATATTGATGCATAGGTAATTTGAATTTCTCTTTCTGATATCAATATTTGATAAGGCTATCGCATGATTGCATGTTGAGCTTTTAGTATGAGTTCATTAGACAACATTAATATTAGAAGAAAGTGGTGGATGTTACTTTGAATTATTTGTTTGGTGATTCTATTTTTTATACTAATGTTTGGAAAGTATAATAATGTTAGTAGTTAAACGCTAAGCTCGACACCCAAAACATTATTTATATTTTGGACATCAAGAATTTTAAGTAGGATCTTGTTCAAGAAGTCACGTCCGTCAAAAGTCTTTCGCACATAAATTGGAGTAATGTTCATTCAAATGAAATTCTGCCGGTATGGAACAAAGTGTCGGTATTCGAAAACCGCACCTTTCTCAGAAAACCCGAATGTTTTGGGTGTTATATCGATTTCTTAGAAACCAGAGGGCTACGGGTACAACAATGGGAACGTAAAAGGAATTGCGACCAATGTGCACTGTGGTGGTGCACGGTGGTTAACTGATGCTATAAGTGCAAAACAGTATTGTTTCGTAAGGTTGAACCTAGTTGGTGTATTTGAAGAAATTATTGAAAAAAGCTGCGTTGTTGAAAAGAGTTATGTAATTTTCCTTTTTTTTCTGTGTTGGAGAGATTTATTAACAAATTAAGAACACATTTTCTTGAGAAAAACAGTGTTGAATATGTTTCGAGCACTTTCGGGTTTCAACTAATAAAATACCTAGATCCTATCAAAAGGTACAGTCTAAACGACACAAAACTACGACGATTTCGAAACTCATCATGTCACAAGATATTATTCCAAATAAATGGTAACCCATAACCCAAAGCCAGCGGCTAATTGAAAATTTATTCGATTTATAAACCCAATCGGTTGGGTTGATATTTGATTTATAAACCTAATCGATTGGACCTCACGAGTCGTATCGATTAGTACTGTTATGGTAACACTCATTTGTTCCTCTGTCACTTTATGTGCATAGAGAAACTTTATGATTTGTTTGTGCCACTTTTTATTCTTCGTAGTAGCTTAGTAGACTTTTACGTTTTATAACTGTTACTACTTGTTGCTTGTTATGATGAACTCTTGTACAAATGATTGGTATTTAAGCAATAGTTATTTAAATATATTTTTGAGAACAAATGTGTGAAAACTGTCTTTCATGAAATAAGAGTGTCTAGAAGTAGTCTACTTGCCAATTGAATTCTTCGAAATTATGAGAAATTGTATCACATCTTAGGAATCTTCCGGAGATGTTTTACAATTTCTTGGCGATATTTATCTAGATATCATAAATGAGTAATATTGTTGCCATGTCCAGCGGTGTTCTACGGTAGACTGAGTTGAATAGAATAGAAAAAGTTCTCACGTCGAACATTGATAAATTATAATCGACTCATGTAAACACACACATACTAGGTTAATCAGGTATTACCATCACTGGAGTATTGAATTTAAAGCTACCTTAAATTCTTTATAATTTTACTCCAATAAATAATTTGTAAACCAATACTGACCGACAGGAACTATTTCAAACTATGTATTAGTGCAAGGCGTTCTGTGTAAGAAGATCGATAGTTGGTGATGTGTACCATTTAACAGAAGCAAGAAAAAGGCGGGCAAGTGTATCACAAATATATATTAAAATTTGTTCTATAGTAGCTTGAAAAACAACAATTGTTAGGGACTATAACTTTCAAATATTAACGATTGTGGGTCAGCTTTGATTGGAATGAATAAAAATCCTTTTTACAGCACATTGTTAACCATTCAAACCGATACAGAAGAATAAAAAAATCGTTCTAATTCGGTCGATGGATACAGAGAACTGTGGCGTGCAAATATAAGGGACCCCACACACGCCCTGAGGGACGCCGACTCTGTTACTAAGTAAACAATTATGGAATGAAGTGAAAATAAAAAAGTAATTTATTGTTCCGGCCATAGGTTGAAGGTAGAAGGAAGGGATTTTTATGGCAGCCAGCCCTCAGCCAGCGGTGAGGGATTTACTGTTTATTTGCAGTAACAGTTGCACGTGTCAATTTTGAGTCAGAGTTTTTGGTCTGAGATTTTGATATACGCAGAATTAAAAATAGGAATGTCGTGAGGCAAGTTTTGATTTTGAATAAAAAATGTTGATGATGTTGTGTGTTGGCTATAAGAGTGGGCCCTACTCTAATAGCCAATACTATTACTCACTCACTACTGAGTAGGGGAAGACGTAAGAAAGAGGTGGATGATGTTGATAGAAAAGGGGTGACTATTGAGACGATGACTAATAGGGAAGTATTGGAGAAGATAGATAAGAAAACAAATAAAACATTTAGACATATAACATTGAGTGACACTAACCCCAATTAAATTTGTATAAGGACTAAGTAATAATGATCCTCTCATTTAACTTAATTTAACAAAACGCTTGTAATTCTCGAAGGGTTAAGTCGACCTGTAATAGAGATCTACATTTAACATTATTTTCTTGGCATGTCGATGGCAAATACATAATATTGTAGATATAAAATATGTTTCGATGGTAGCAACATTCGTTGACGCCATAAGGACCTCACATTTACGGGTGACGGGCTTGCGGTGCAAGACAAAGGTGGCTCAGGGATGGCGCTACGCTAACACTAAAGATCGCAGCCATCCGAGAACTCCTAACAGTGGAAGTAGTCCGTGGCCTTCTATTTTGTATTTAACATAGACAGCAGCCATACTCGACTCTTCACGAAGCTTTAACTTTACATGAAGTATTTTACGATCCCAGTCAAATCTTATCGGTCAATCGTCATTTAAGTTTATTCCATCATATTTTAAGTGAAATATCATTATATCTGTTCGATAATTGTGCAGATTAGGTGTTTATGACGTTCCGTAAATCTAATATTGAGGTATTAACCACTACAATATTTAGGTCAAGCGCTGTTTAGAAGTGTCATAACATAAAATTATATTGGGTCTTAAATATGTACTTATTGGTTAAATAGCTGATTAATTCAGTCGTAAAGTTTATGAATGCCAAAAGTGGAAGGAAGTAAGGATTAAAAATGACCTTGGCATGTATAGCTACGAACTACTGACAGCAAATGGCGAAAACTTACTAAAAACGCCGAAACTCAGTATAAAATACAACCATAGGTAATAAGCAACTTCAATATTTTTTGAAAACAAATGTTTACTTGAGGTTGGGGTTTCAATTTTTAACTAATTAAATGAATTCCCATCTCATAAACTGAATGTTGAAATATTCTGGGATTGATAAGAATTACAGCTTTTCACAAATAAATAACTACCTAAAGTAAATAATAAAATAAAAAGTAAAAACGAGTCAGCAATCTCATAAAGCAAAAGTCTGTATTATATTATACAACTAAAATGAAATGTCTCCTATGAACAGCAATGGGCAATTGTTATGAAATATTAAAGTAGCTCAAGAAAACATAACAGTAAATTAGTCAATGAGAAACATACTGGCTATGTAGGGTTGATGATGTAGAAATGATGCAAACAGAGACATTTAAAATATAGGTTTAAAGAAAACAGTAGTGCAAGACACGAAAGATACGTTAGACTGCTGGAAGGAAACCCATGACATGATAGTTAATTTTAATTAGCCAATTAACAGTTTTTAGAGAATAGTTGTGAGCCAGTAGTAAAGTTTTCAAAGTTAGAAGTCGAACTCAGGCATGCCTTGTCTAACTTATTTATTCATAAAAACGGTAAAAAAATCTGTAGCCAAGTATTAGACGATATGTGATATCTGCTAATCCACACTGATGGATTAGAACCCACTTCATCTAACAGAGAAGAGATCTGTGTCTTAAATATGAAAGCATGACCAATAATACTGTGATAATGCTGCAACATAGATTTTATGGCAATTTCGAATATTGATTCGGATTCTACTCACAATATTGATAATGGTAAAATTACAATCAAAGCTGACGTCATTAAACATACACATAACTATTTGTATGTTTACGTGCATACACAAGGGATCCGTTAAACATAAATTGTATGGACCAGTGGTCATTGCACAAAGTTATGGGAGTCAACTAAAGGGTTACTGTGATAATTATAACCGACGTGATACCATCCAGTTAAGTACTATTTATAAACTTGATTGTGCAGTGATTTTCAAATAACGCACGTGGCTGATGAATGCTCTAAGTGAAGCTAGAAATGCAATGTGTGACTATGACATCATATTAAACTATAGTAATTTGTCTTGATCATTCAGGAAAGTACATTTCAATGGTCTTAATGTATTCGTAGAATCTGTTCGAACTGTCAACACCATCACTTAAAGGGACAATCATGGTAATATTAACTCTCTTAACAGTGGAGTCAGTGATTCGAATGTAGAACTAAAATAACGTCGTCTATTGATGACAGAGTGCAGAAGCTATAATCCAGCTAAGAAGACAGAGCAGATAAGCAAGGCAAAAACATAACAACAGCAGTATTCAAGCGAATAGTGGAACCAAAAAAAACAATACACGCAAACCTATTCTTAGTAACGAACCACACAGTACGAAGTTTAATTTGGAAACCGAAATAATAATAATTAAGCATTACACCAACCAGAAATTGTACAATCCTTGTGTCAGCCCTGTCCCTCCGTCAGTTGATTTAAAAGCTCTTACATTGAAAATATTACGCGATGTCACATAACTTAGACGCCGGCGCGTGCCTTAAATAGCCTGAAGTAAGTAAATATGGAAGATGTTGTTTCTCACTATTTCTGATAGGAATTACTGGAAATATTTGCTGTTGGTTCAGGATTTTGTACATGTTATTTGGTTTAGCAATGTTTTATTTTTTGCAATGTTCATATTAATCAATATTGGAGTTGTGAGCATCTTGATGATTACTAACATCTTCATATTGAGCTATATCTGCTAGATTATTTTTTTCTACAAATTAATGTTAATTTACATCTCCTGCTTATTGGTTTTAAAATTTTTTTGTTTCCACAAGATCATATGGACTGTTTTTGTAATGTTAATCTTGTAATATTATTAAATTGACATAAATATTTAAGTGCACTATGAACAGAAGCGGTTACTGAACTTTTGGATCTTTGATCATTAAAGACATCAGGAAATTGAGAAATATAGATAAAAGGCCTGAGTGAAACTCAAATAAAATTATGCATAATATACTTTTAATAAAGTGACTCGATACTTTGGTGGCAAGATGTTCCCAATTAGTTATCAGCTCATTATTTCGGGATTTACTTAAGGGACCATTAACATTCATAAAAGCATAAGTGTTACATACTTGGCTTTATGTCCCAAGGCCACAAATAGGCCGATTGTATATTTCCAAATACTGAATATACTTGCAGAATATTTGGATTTGTACAATTTATAGATCTTGATTATAGCATGCGCTCTGTAAAATAAGTAATGATCCTAGTTGATAACGCTGCTAGTGATAAAATCACTAACACAATAATCTTAACCGACTTGTAACAGCCGTAGTTAGAACTGTAGCTTATTTTCCCAAGTGTTGTTTTAAAGCTACGGTAGAAACAAGTGGGTCAATGAGAGTATGTGAAAAGCTGTCGAGTTCAAACCGAAAAGTCAATACAGTCACACACTTCCCTTACCATAAATTAAAACGTGCAGCAACATAAAAGAACTTAAACCGAAGTGTCAATAACTAAAAAGCTGCTAATTATAAAAAATTAGATAGCCAAATGGCTATAAATTTTATTGTACGAGCATTCTATGCGACTCCCGTCCACAATTTCCATAGTTCCCGATTGTGAGCATAAAATGCATCCGGTCGATCTAAGTGACATTCCATTGGACACGCGGGTTCCATACGAGAGCGTAGAAAGTGTCTCGTCTGTATGTTTGTCTGTTGCAAGAATATCGATTGGATTTACAAGGGTTGGTAGCTTTCTTTGTGTAGAAAGATAATATTAAGTTTCGTGGGAAATGAAGAGAGAATTAAAAAAAAAGGATATAAGAAAATGAAAGTAAGAAAATGTAGATTAAATGGCAGATTTAGGTAAAAATCTGATTGTTGACACAAAGTACAAATCTAGTAAATCTTTAGTAATCTCACAGTGAAAGTCTCGAAGAATTTGACAAGACTGGCCATAAATGCTGTTGTTAAGAAAGCTTCAACTTTCTTTATAAGGAAAGGGTTTTTTTAGTAAAGATAAATTTCAAAAATAAGTAATAGATATTGGTGAAGACGCGACTATTAATGAACAAACACAGAAAAACCACCGAGTCATAACTAGTGCCTCATCAAAAGTCAATCTTAATCAACCAAGTTGTGACACCACCCGTTTAACCGTAAAATTAATTGACCGTTCTTCCGTTATTACAAGAATTATCATATCAAGTAGTTTTCGGCGTGAAACACCGCCTTTTACTTAATTTTAGAAGCATTGCTTTTCCAAAGTTACACCCGGTGAATTCCAATGGTCTATAATATAGGAAATACATATTTCAATAGCTGGATACGCTGCTCAGTCAATATTGAATATCAAGATAGGAATGACGCTACTGTAATAGTTGTAGTGATATAAAATGAGCAGAAGTGTAAAAGGTGACAATTATATTCAGTGAGAACCAACTAAGTTTAACTCCTAAAGAAACACATAGAAATACTAATGATAGGTACGGAATGATGACATCTATCTTATCTTACTAACAATTGTTAGTAAGAATGAAACGACAGCACTGGAAGGCTAAACTTTAAGTAATCTTATGAGGACTACAGGAATACTAAAAATTGTACAAACAATATCGCAAAAGAATAATGTGACGAAACAAGATATCAGTATAATGACGGCGGTCCTACAAAAAATATACGGAAACACTACAAAAAATTACTACGGTAGCAAGAATTGTACGAGTCAACTAATTCATCTGTCAACTTACATCAGTTTTGAGAACAGATAGTGCACACAAAATGATAGTTATTATCCTAATATGACTAAACAAACAATATCTTTGAGCAATATTATGCTAAGTAAGGGAATTGGTCGGAACTTTGCAAGTATTCCCCGGCTTTGTTCGATACAATTTAAGACTAACATAGATTTGGTTAGCAGGACATTGCGGTGCAAATTCAATTTCTAAACGTCGAATAAATCGTGTGTTGCTTCATTTGTTTGTACCTTGTTTAGATTCAAATGAAATTACTATGATAATATTTCCTTGCCCTATCAAGTTCTATTTACTTACACAGGTCTCACGACTTTTCCTATAGGGTTAAGCAGATACTACAGAATGTCATCTTCTACGATCCTTACATACTCTTTTTAATTCTTTAAAGTTCATACATTTGGTGCGGTTCCGATTGCGAACTTGCGAATACTAATACGCACGTGACTTTTTTGAAAAGCTTTACTCATATAAATAAGATCTGTGTATGTCCTTGTAGGGTGTTTTCACTCACGTTTGTCTTGTAAATTAGCATTAACTAGTCCTATATTTTCTCTCAAATCCTTAGTTAATTTAACTTCATCATTATCATCATCATCATTTGAGGTCGGAATCATACACTGCTACATACAGGCCTCTTTTCGTCTACCATAATTTCCGACGCCATTAGTTCATCACATCACTCAGGCATTTTCTCTGACGGGTTCTAGACGGTCCTGAGCCTGTAGACAAAATGTCATTCTACCAGTAATAAACGTGTTTAAAACGTCACGATGACAATCGTTACTTAATCCTTACTCTATAATATAATGTTATAAATGCGAAAGTAACTCTGTCTTGTCTGTCTTTCGCGCTTTCACGCCAAACCTATCGAACCGATTTAAATGAAATTTGGTACAGAGATAGTCTAGAGCCTGAGAAAGGACATCGAAGGCAGAAGCTAGTCCCGAATAATTTGGCATTTCGCTATCGCCTTGGGAGCGTCTGGTTTCTTCCATCTCTACACGTCTAGCCATTCTCACTTACTTTTATCGATGTTTTATACATCCCAGATATATGGATGTACTGTGGTATTCTATTTTGACACTGTTTTCAACAACACCAGTGGTAAGTAAAAGCTGACTAGTGTTAACAGTAATTGCTTAAGATTTGTCAAAATGCACATAACTTTGTCGTTACGTCAAACTAAGTTGGTTTTGTAATGTTTACCTTAAACTATGAGCGGCAGAGATATTCCAATGAAGCTACAGTATTTAAAAAAAAATTAAGCTATCGGATTTTGTTTAATTGTTACCATAAGGGCTAAAATTCTTGCATTTAGCGTCGAAGCAGTCACTTCAGTGAAAAAATACCCAAATAAGGTAGGAACAAATTGCAAAAATGAGTTTTTAATAAAATTATTGTTTCTTGTTCAGTCTATCTAAGAATATTCAAAAAATAAAACTGCCCCTTAATTGGTGTGCTTTAAAATCACATAACTTGGAATTTGTCCGCCAAACAACGGTGAAAGTAAAACAAAATAACAAGTTTAATTTTTTTAATAATTTGAATGAAATTATAAATCTTAATATTAAATAGGTTTTTATTTACATAATTGTGGCACTTTAATATACTTTAAATTAGTATTAATATTTATGATCTATGTATGCAATAAAATATTCTTGAAAAATATGCAGTTTGGCAATGTTCTTCAATTTAGATTTAATTATAAAAACCGGTTACGTGCGAGTCGGACTCGCACATGAAGGGTTCCGTACCATAAACCTTATTCTTTATTATTTGTTGTTATAGCGACAATAGAAGTACACAATCTGTGAAAATTTCAACTGTCTACCTATTACGGTTCTTGAGATATAGCCCGCTGACAGACAGATAGACGAATGTACGGACGGACGGACAGCGGAAGCTTATTAACAGGATTCCGTTGGTTACCCTTTGGGTACGGAACCCTAAAAAGTAGTAGTTTAGACATCCGAACAAAGATTTTTTTAATTTTAATTGTTCAAGCAAACGTCAAGCTATTTTATGTAAAGAATCACGGACTTTTTAAACTTTTTGTCAGATTCATATTGCAGTAAAACTACTTCAGACGTAATACATGACAACACATCCAATTACATTATCAAACCAAGCTCCTCGCTACAAGTTTCTCCCTCGCACCGCCGCCGAAGTGCCCCCAGTACAAAGTCATCAACATTTCAGCGCGGGGCGGCTGCGCTTGCGCTCACTACTGATTTATAGTTATTTTGCTCTTGAAACTATCTCGCGCCCGGTCTATTTGAGGGTGCCACTGAATGTGTACCGGCCTTAATAATCATAGAGACTTAAGCTGCAGTTCGGTTTATTGTTTGTCTGAGAAATTAAGTTAAATTAAATAGATTGTCTTTTGTTTAGATAGATTGCTTTCTCACCTTTTATGTACCATCCACATGATACAGAATTCCATACAGACTTATTATGGAAATCTGTTTAAATTCTATAACAGATTATGGGATCTGTTATACAATTTTGGTTGTGCAACAAAAGTCTGTATCATGTGGACCCACTCTCTATTAGATCCAAGGAGTTGAGACGTGGACAATCCGAGCTAGAGAAAGACAGAGAATTGACGCATTCGATATGTGGTGCTGGAGGCGAATGCTCCGAATCCCATGGACAGCCAAACGCACAAATGTGTCTGTTCTTTCTCAACTAAATATCAAGACCCGATTGCCTACAGTTTGCTTACAGACCTTTGTCACCAACACGATGGTCTGACCAAGTGAAAGAAGCTACGTCCTCAAGCAAATTCCAGCTGGTGGTGATGGCAAATTTGGACTGGAATCGATGGAGACAGATTGTCCGCTTGAAGGGGTCCAGTGATCACGATCCTCAGAAATAAGGGACCGACTGAAGAAGAGAAGATTAGATTCACTCTCTCTATTAGATTCACTCCCTCTATTTGTCTCTCTGTCCATATAGCTGTATTTCCCATTGTTTGGGGTTGGTTCTACTCGTCAATCTTCGCCAATCGTCACAAGACAGCTTTAAAATTAACTATGCAATATTTTAAAATCAGTGCAGTTGTTTCGGAAAAGAAAAACTATTATGGGAAAGTAAGTAGTATTTAGGTAATTTTAGGTACGTTCAATGTCGAGGGTCACCAGTTTGGAGGTATGCGGTACAGGGAGTAAAGTCCCACAAACCTCCGTTGTAAAGGGAGGATCCTCCGACCGGACGGTTGTTGTGTCCGGTGTGGGCAACTGTCCCGATGGTTGGTATTCGGGCTGATGTTTATGTTTAAATCGCACGGTAAACTCTGCTTGCGCGATGCAGGATTTCAACCTAGTAGTTCGTTGCTAGTTGGATAGATGGCGTCGCAGTTCTTTTTGTTGCGATGTAGATTTGCTTCGTTAGTTTTTCTTGTAGCGGCATTGATGCTGCTACATACTGTCCTATTTAGCAAATCTCTGTATCACACTGAGGTTTGCTGTAAGAAATCCCATTTGTGGGTTAAGCTCGCCTTTTTACAAACGTTGTCCTATACAACGTGTTACAGAATAAACGCAGTACCTCTTAAGGCCCCATTGTACTCATCATTATGACCAACTTAAGCTATGGGACCAACCACAAAATCGCGAAAAAAACTCACCTGTTCAGTTATGCGCACAGAAATGTAGGGGGGAGTCGATTTTTTTTTCACGATTTCAGTGTTGGTCCCATAGTGAAAGTTGTTCATAATGATGAGTTCAATGACCCCTTAAAAGGTATTGCGTTTATTCTGTTACAGGTTGTATATTTGTATCGGTATGTTTTGTGTCATAAAAATTCATATCTGTTCGTATTTGAGTAAAAGAGGTCAACAGCAGATTGATTAAAGTTACGAGTTTAGAATATATTTTCTATGACAATGCTTTAAAGTTTGGCTTTTAGGAAATTATTCAAAGCTGGACTAATCTATCTGTTTTGTGTGTGAAAATAACAAGGTTAAGTATTACTTATAAAACTATTGACTTATTTCGAAAAATCTTTTGGAAGGAGATCGTTTGCTTTCATGGGACCTTACTTATACAGTAAATTAAATAAAACCCACAAATTTTTAAAACTAAGAAAACAAAATTGCTCTAAAGTAGTCTCCCTGTGACTGCTCAGTTTGGATTATGAAAAAACAGAGGATGTGTTAAAAATAATATCATAAACAAAAAAAAAAAAAACAAAACATAGTAATATCAATAAACGCATAGGTAAACGAGTAAGTATCACACTAACACCCTTCTCACATGCACTCACACACACACACTTACAACACTACACTCACTACACCTACCGTACTACACTTCCCACACTACATTCACTACATTCACTACACCACACTCTACCCAAACTACTGTTTCTTAAACTTAACTATAGTTTAGTTACCTAAACTATTGTCTTTGTTACTGTACCATCTGAATATGGATTGAAAGAGACTGGACCCCACAACACAGGGAATCCTAGTGTGGGGTTCAGAGCTTCATCTACGTTTGTAAATTTAATGAGACAATAAATAACTTTTATATTTTATTTAAATGGGATGTTTTGGAATAAGTCAATAGTTATAATTTATAAGTAAATTGTGCTTTATCTATACTAATATATAAAGCTGAAGAGTTTGTTTGTTTGCTCGAACGCGCTAATCTCAGGAACTACTAGTCCGATTTGAAAAATTCTTTCAGTGTTGGATAGCTCATTTATCGAGGAAGGCTATAGACACACAAGGCTATATATCATTCCGCTATGACCAATAGGAGCGGAGTAGTAATGAACATTGTGACGCAGACGAAGATGCGCGGGTCAGCTAGTTCTATACAATATATTGATTGATGTGAAAAGCTAACTTAAATAAAAAAACTGAAAGCAAATAGACCATTTAAATATAAAGGTTTTCCGTAAATTACTAGAATTCATCTCATGGGCCCTCGGATGAATAACGTCTACGTCAGAGAAACTGATACATATTTGAAAAATTCTAACAAATGTTACAAATGAGGGAGTGAGTTTTTCTGTTTGTTTGTTACACTTTCGCGCCTAAATCGCGGAACCGATTTGATGATTTTTGGGACACAAATAGATGGGACCCAGGTGACGGTTATAAGCTACTTTACCGCGAGCGAAACCACCGCCAAAAGCTACTATACAACCTGAAATAGAATAACCAACCAACCAACCAACCAACCTCATCATTATTTATAAGACCTGTATGCTGTACTCATGTTTTACAAAATAAAAATAACTATCTATCTACCTATCTATAAACGCTATACCTCTTAAGGGGGTCATTAAACTCATCACTATGAACAACTTTCACTATGGGACCAACACTGAAATCGTGAAAAAAAAAAAACGACTCCCCTATACAAATATGTGCGCATAACTCGACAAAATGTACTGAACAGCTGATTTTTTTTTCGCGATTTCAGTGTTGGTCCCATAGTAAAAGTTGTTCATAACGATGAGTACAATGACCCATAAGAGGTATTGCGTTTATTCTGTTACATGTTAGGATGACCATCATAATCAAAGTCAAGTCGTTTATTCAAATTAGGCTGAGAGCCAGCACTTTTTGAACGTCAAGTTTTACAAAAGACAGTCCCCCAAAACGCCCGCCCGTCACCACTTCCTAGTGTTTTAGCTGTGGAGAAGAAGTGGCCAACAAACTCCCCAGCAACACATCCGTCTGTTACGTTACGTTTTAAGAACTTGAATCTATATAAAAGTATGCTAAGTAATTATACATGACACGAAATTTACTTGTTAGCTAGCACACTATGATACGGATAATGATAGAAATGTATATTAAAAAAAATTACGAATTGACCTACATAGTCAGATAAATAAAAAATTATAAATAAACAAAATAAAAACAAAAAATCATCAAATGACTCTTCCCGGAGTGTATCCCTTCCGCTTCGGAAGGAGTTATTTGATGGTCAGGATCTTACTGACCAAAACCCATCCGTGTTCCTCCAAATGCCCTTAGCGTTTGCGGATGACTTTTTCGAAAAAGATCCACAAAGACTCACGTTTGCATTTCCCGATAGGTTAGATAGAAACATTCCGCTATTTCTGAATCCCATGTAAAACCCGTGTAGGGTTACCTGTTAAAAACTGGCCAAGTGCGAGTCGGACTCGCGTGCAAAGGGTTCTGAAGGAATTTCATTTTTTTTAACATGTTATTTTAACACTATAGACTTCTTATAGGTTTTCCTGTAATTTATAGGTAAAGATCTAAGATCACCATTTTTTCAAAATTTTAGGCTCAGTAGTTTCAGAGATAAGGGGGGAGAGATAATTGTCATTTATCGTCAAATTTCTTGAATAACTTCAAAACAATTTAAATTATGAAAAAAATATAAATAAAATCCTCACAGTAGGCCCTTTCATTTGATATGTCACACGATATTGTTCAAAAAATTTTCATTTTTGATTTTCTAGTTTGACCCCCATACTAAAAATTTAATGATTTACGTAACGCGTCCGTGTTTGGGTCACAGAAATCCATATGTGTGCCAAATTTCAATAGAATCGGTCCAGTGGGTCCGGAGAAAACTGGCTGTGACAGACGGACAGACAGACAGACACCCGAGTGATCCTATAAGAATTCCGGTTTTTGTTCGGAACTCTAAAAATTATCTCACAGCACGATACGAATACCTTAACAACTGAATCAAACTTGAACTTCATAATATAAACTCTTGCTTGTCTGAGGTCAATTTATTCAAAACTCTATCTAAGTATTAAAATCACCGTCGAGAAATTATAAGATTACAATATAGGAATGGGTTTTACAATCGATAGACTCAATAAAACTGTCATTTTACTTACAGAATCTGTAATTCAGTTGACAGTTGCCCCATTGACACAGCGACACCGTTCTGTTAACCGTCTGGGCTGGCTTCTACTATAGGCGATGAATCTAGGTATTAAGTAATAGAATTTGTCTCTTAATCCTATTGAATTGTTATTGGTTTCCATTGCTTGGTACTTTAAAGTTCGTTTTTTTAGGGTTTCGTTCTTCAAGAGTCTGTCTGTCAAGACCCTTTAACTCGGGAACGGGTAAAGGTATCGAGTTGAAATTAAAACCATATACTCAGGTCTGTAGTCCCTTGCAGCTATGAAAAAATCAAACTTCTTAGTTAACGTAAAAAAGATACGGCCATTTATGCCGCAAAAAACGTATATTTCGACACTCTCAAGGGAATCCCGTTGACCTAGAACTATGAAATTTCGAAAGTAATACCGTCTTTTACTACAAGTGTAGAGAAAAGTCTGAAAACGATAGATTTGTAACTAAATCGTTAAAAAATATAGGTAGTCTTTATTTAAAGTAATATGTACCTACGAATTAGTACGGAACCCTCGGTGGGCGAGTCCGACTGTCCGGTTATTTGTTCATATAAGTCTATATTTTGTATCCTATGTATTCGTCAGGAACTGCTGCTAATGCTGGATTGGTTTGAATTGGTCGTTTCCCATGGACAAAAACCTTCAAGGAACTCCTCGGCTACTTCTTTTCTCCATATACTTAGATCTGAGCTTTAAAAATCCCTACCTTCAACGTTCTCACCGACTCCTTGACAATTAAAAAGTACGTGTATTTTAGTTTCGTTTAAATAAATGTTTTGATTTGGTTACCTGTCTAACTTTTCCTGAATTCAAAGAATTATTTTCGCGGTCATATCTAAACCCTTATGTATTGACGAGAACAAGCTTTTTGTTCATGTGATTATACGTGTTAAGCCGTATGGTATCTGGTGACGTATGGTGCCGTAAAAGAATAAGACCATCCCATCACTTCGCCTGGGTGTCGTATGAGGCAACTAAGGGACTCGCAAGAGAATGGGCAGCAGCGTTCTCTATAAAAATGATCACCATACACTGCGATAGCCTACCCCCTTTTGGGGTAGGCTTATGTCCAGGAGTGGACGTCTTTTGGCTGATATGATGATATGCTGATTTTACGTGTTTCTCGTTTGTTTTTTTTATTGCTGGGGTGTTCGTTGCGCCACTTCTTCTTCCCAAGACACTAGGAAGTGGTGACGGGCGAGCGTTTTGGGAGACTGCTTATGTAAACGTCGTCGTTCAAAAAGTGCTGGCACCTAGTCTAATTTTATTGAAAGATTTTGGACCTAAAATCACCCAGTCTAATTCCATGAAGATATTTTAAGATAAGTTACTAATAGGTTTGGTTATTAACATAGTGTAGGTACATGACGATAGTCAAACTTAAGGCATATCCCGTTTTTTCCTGTTCCCGTAGGAATTTCGAGAAATCCTCTCTTAGTGATTCCCTACACTTCCCAAGGAAGCTACATGTGAAATTTCAGTTTTCTAAGACCAGTATATCGGCTTTGCGTTGTCTGTCAGTCACGCAGTCGCTCATCCATCAGTAATGCTAGAGATTTATAAATGTATTGAAAATCTGAAAATATCGAGTAAGTTGAATTCTGAAAATGTCTAGTTGGATACTTCTCTTAGACCCACAGTTCTGTTAGTATTTATGCCCTTGGATATGGTAACAAGAATATGCACTTTACATATCAGCCTATAAACGTGAAAATGGGCTTCCTAATGTCCACTCCGAGACAAGAAACGTTCAAAACTAAAACTGTCAAGCGCCATGGCTGGAAGAAAAAAGTAGTTTAAAACGTACTTCTTCCCATTAAATTTAGGGAGACTGTTTTATAATTTTTGTTTTTAAAAAGTGCTGTTTTTTTTTTGTTTATTTTTGAAGAGTAAAGTTAGTTATTTTACGAGTTATTTTTTTTCCTTCCGTTTAACTTTTTCCGTCTATTTGAATAAATCAAAAGAATATTTAGGTAGATACAACGTCTTCCTTTTGATATCCTGTCAAAGAATCAACTGGTGCATGAATTATTTTAGTTTTTTTTTTCATACAAAATCATTTAAAAAGCTACGATTATTTATAGATATAAAACACCCTTACGTGAAAAATGACAACGTCGCATTTTCTTAGCCTACATATGAATAATTGATTGAATGAAGTGAATTGAATTGAATGAAAATAAATTACTCATACTTTTCAATGAAACTTAGATTCACACATTGAGAGACCAGTGTTAGTATTATCTGCGAAACAATGTATTTTTGGAACACTTGTTCTATGCCTTCTTGTACTACTTTTACCTTAAAGTTATGGGATATCAAAAGGAACGTTGTTTAAACTCAGGTAAATATGCCTCTGGCACACCCTGGACAATGAGCCTGGCTATTGTTACATAGTTAATCTTACTTTTACAGATAAAACTTTCTGGAGGGTTCTGTAAAGGGCCCATCTTTTTACAACTGCAAATACTTCTATAGAGTTGTCGCTACCAAGTGTGACGCAAGAATCATTTATTTTATGTCAAACTGGCTTTTACCCGCCGCGACTTCGTACGCGCATAGGTATTCCATTTTTTTCCGTTTCCGTAGGAATTTCGGAAAAAACCTCTTATAGTGCTCCCCTACGGAGTGCAGGGTACATGTCAAATTTCAGCTTTCTACAACCAGTAGTTTCGGCTGTTCGTTGTCTATCCGTCACTCACTCAGTCACTCAGTAACGGAAGACTTTTATGTATATTGATTAAAAGATCGTTAAATTGAATAACCTCACCTATATCCTATGTTTAAATACGTAAAATTTATGCTAGGTAGGTTCTCACAGAACGGTAGTGAAATAGTGGCAATATGTTTTGCGGTTAACTAGGCCGTTATATATTTATAATTTACGAGCCGTATCGAGTAAATTATATGTGTTTTGTACTAATAGGTTTGGTTATTAACACAGTGTAGGTACATGACGATAGTCAAATTTAAGGCATATCCCGTTTTTTCTTGTTCCCGTAGGAATTTCGGAAATCCTCTCTTAGTGATTCCCTACACTTCCCAAGGAACATGTGAAATTTCAGTTTTCTGAGACCAGTATATCGGCTTTGCGTTGTCTGTCAGTCACGCAGTCGCTCATCCATCAGTAATGCTAGAGTTTTATAAATGTATTGAAAATCTGAAAATGTCGAGTAAGTTGAATTCTGAAAATGTCTAGTTGGATACTTCTGTTAGACCCACAGTTCTGTTATTATTTATGCCCTTGGATATGGTAACAAGAATATGCACTTTACATATCAGCCTATAAACGTGAAAATGGGCTTCCTAATGTCCACTCCGAGACAAGAAACGTTCAAAACTAAAACTGTCAAGCGCCATGGCTGGAAGAAAAAAGTAGTTTAAAACGTACTTCTTCCCATTAAATTTAGGGAGACTGTTTTATAATTTTTGTTTTTAAAAAGTGCTGTTTTTTTTTGTTTATTTTTGAAGAGTAAAGTTAGTTATTTTACGAGTTATTTTTTTTCCTTCCGTTTAACTTTTTCCGTCTATTTGAATAAATCAAAAGAATATTTAGGTAGATACAACGTCTTCCTTTTGATATCCTGTCAAAGAATCAACTGGTGCATGAATTATTTTAGTTTTTTTTTTCATACAAAATAATTTAAAAAGCTACGATTATTTATAGATATAAAACACCCTTACGTGAAAAATGACAACGTCGCATTTTCTTAGCCTACATATGAATAATTGATTGAATTAAATGAATTGAATTGAATGAAAATAAATTACTCATACTTTTCAATGAAACTTAGATTCACACATTGAGAGACCAGTGTTAGTATTATCTGCGAAACAATGTATTTTTGGAACACTTGTTCTGCCTTCTTGTATTACTTTTACCTTAAAGTTATGGGATATCAAAAGAAACGTTGTTTAAACTCAGGTAAATATGCCTCTCTCTCACCCTGGACAATAACTCTGGCTATTGTTACATAGTTAATCTTACTTTTAAAGATAAAACTTTCTGGAGGGTTCTGCAAAGGGTCCATCTTTTTACAACTGCAAATACTTCTATAGAGTTGTCGCTACCAAGTGTGACGCAAGAATCATTTATTTTATGTCAAACTGGCTTTTGCCCGCCGCGACTTCGTACGCGCATAGATATTCCATTTTTTTCCGTTTCCGTAGGAATTCCTGAAAATCCTCACTTAGTGCTTCCCTACGGAGTGCAGGGTACATGTCAAATTTCAGCTTTCTACAACCAGTAGTTTCGGCTGTTCGTTGTCTATCCGTCACTCACTCAGTCACTCAGTAACGGAAGAGTTTTATGTATATTGGTTAAAAGATCGTTAAATTGAATAACTTCACCTATATCCTATATTTAAATACGTAAAATTTATGCTAGGTAGGTTCTCACAGAACGGTAGTGAAATAGTGTCAATATGTTTTGCGGTTAACTAGGCCGTTATATATTTATAATTTACGAGCCGTATCGAGTAAATTATATGTGTTTTATAGTACATAACACCCTCTGTACGGTCGTTATATCGTGTGGTATGACTTTGACTTATGTGGCTCGGATTTGCTTAAGCATTTCGTTGGCGATATGTTAGTTTTATTTAGTTTTAAAGTAGAGTAAGATGGCGCACTTCGAGGGCCAATTTTATATATTTTTAAGTAATGTTCGTATTTTTATCTCAGTCGCAATCTAAATGTAGAGTGAATAGAAGTGTTTTTGAGAGATCGCGACTGAGATGCGAAAGCGAATGTTCTTTAAAAATTAGTCCTTTGGTGTTTGATATTTTTCTACCTGAGCAAATTACCTAGTATATGAGTAGAATTTATTATCTAGTATATGAGTAGTAGGTAACGATTTGTGGGCTTAATTCTTAACTAGCTTTTATTTCTTAACGATTGAATTTTAAAAAAATGCCACATGAAAAATTATGTAGCATGAAAGTGTCACGCCAAAACGGCATAAATCTCATACGCACATACGCAAAGTACTTATCACGTAAATATTTTCCCACTACTTTTCACAAGTAACCACTTACCTGTCAGTTTTAATGACGTCAGAGTCCACTTAACACACATAAACAATGATTTTCACTCAACACTTTTCACTGGCACTCAATACAAAAAAAAATCAAGATTAAAAAAAATCCCGAACACTAAACAATCCTCATGTACACTGCAAATAAAAAAATTGACACATTAATCGATGTCGAATATCGATGTCTGTCGTCGAATCGATTTGTGTCGATCGTAGATGGGTGCGTGTTTGCGGGCTGCGTGTGCGTCGGATACTGGCGTATCGCTGCGCCAGCGCACGCCTAGTGCGCTTGAACTTGGCAAAGCTCGCTGAAAAGATTTTTGCATTTGAGTGATGAAGCTGCGTTTGTTATCGACTGTGATGTATTGTTATCGATGTCGAGGTGCGATTTAAATCGATTAGAATGCTGTATCGTCGATCTGAATGCACATCTATCATAGTTTTGGATACATATCGTGTTATTTATGTGTTGTGCTTCAGTATTATCTTGTAATATTGTCAAAATATCTATGTTGTTTGCATAGTTGATTGTAATAAATTTGATTCAGGAGTTGTAATAGAAAGTATTTTAAAGTGAAATGTGTGACATTGCTAACCACAATGTAACTACATATCTAACTGGTAAAAATTTAATCTATCACAGACTGCTCATAATTTAAAATATCAACTTATTTCTCACATCTAAAACGAAGTCTTCACTTCAATGCAAAACCAGCGAGTCTATGGACAAACTTAATTAAAATATAGTAAATACTCAGAAAACTGCGCAAATTCATACTAAATTATTTTTACTTCTTCACATTGCACATAAAACAAATAATTACTTCTTTCATAAAGTATTCACATTTAAATGTGCAGTCAAATAACACGGCCGCGTGTGTAATGCAAGGACGGTGGTGTCGCTAAACAATCAGCGTTTAAACCCAAGTACCTGCGCAAAGGTACCTAATTAGTACTATTGTTATTTCAAGTGAAAGCTTTCAGCCATACAACTTTGAACTCAGTACAAGCGATGTTGAGTTGCTTTTGGAATGAGAAGAGAAAGAGTACAATTTGTTGTAGATAATTTTTAAAGTATTTTTGAGTCATTTTGTTTGCACGTTATTATTATTGGGTAAGTACATTCAAGAGTCACTTTTGTGAAGGATTGTAGGGTTGTCGCTAACAGAAAGATTTTAAAGAAAGAAATATAATTATAACGAAGGAAGAAAGTAAACATGTTTATTTGGCACACAGTGTCCGTGGAGTTTCTTGCACGTTCTTCTCCATAGAGATCTACGCTTTGGAACGTGCAAATAGCTTCATGTTTTGACTGACCGACCTTTTAATCTTTGAATCTTTTGATACACACAGGAACAAATATTTATTAATGAAAATTTAATACTTTTAGTGTTTAGTACATTCTGTGTTCGTAGGTATGGGTTATAGTTCAAGAGTATAGGTAGATAGTTACCTACTTTCTGCTTTGATAAAATTATCGCTTGCAAAATTATCGATAGACGCTGAGTACATCTCTATCCATCTTAAGAGCTAGAGGTGTTTATTAAATCTATGAAGATTCTTTTAAAAAAACATTTTCGCAAATCTTTTATATAATTGCATTAGACTTCGGCAGTTAATTTGGTTGATATCTGAACTAACAATAGAAACATGTATTTTTTGTTTGTCGAACGTACTTAATCTCGTAAGTATTGAACTGATTCCGAAAAATCAACCGCTGATAGATCTACATACAAAGACTATAAAACAACGGTTGGTTTGTAGCTTTACCCACGTTAAAGTAGCCGATAACCATCTCCAGGGTTTCGTATATCTTCTGAACCAAAATTCATCAAAATCTGTTCGAAGTTTTAGGCGTGAATGGCTAACAAACACACTCAACTTACCTATCTATGACTAGTTGACCCGCGCAGCTTCGTCTGCTGCGCTCCTATTGGTCTTATCGTGATGATATATAGCTTATAGCCTTCCTCGATAAATGGGCTATCTAACACTGAAAACATTTTTCAGTTCCTTAGATTAGCGCGTTCAAGCAAACAAACTCTTCAGCCTTATATATTAGCATAGAATAAGCTGCGTAACAAAAAGGAAACACCTTTGTCCTTTATAGTACAAAAATGGTTTACAAGAAAGGTTTAACCGCACTCGTATACCAGGATAGCATAGCTATGCAAGCGTGCGTAGGTAACAGCCGCTTCTTCATCCCACGCTGTAAGTTAATAGACCGACTGGCACGTGGTGGTAACCACGCACATTGTTGATAACTAAGTTGTCTAGTTCTACTTTTATTTATTCATTTATTTATGTACACACAATAAACTTAAAAAAAGATAATTAAATACAGGCAAAAGAGCACAAAGGTACTGCTTATTTCAATAGAAATTTCTTCCAGCAGACCTGCGACAGAAGAGTGGGATAAGATCTTGATTGGTTGAGAAAAGATTGTACTAAAGTAAGTAAACAAACACTAAAAAATAAATTAAAAACTTTTTTCCTTAATGAGGTTGCCGCAAGATGTGAAAATACCCACTAACCTGTCGTTGTTTAGGATAACTGTTGTTAAGAGTTAGGAGGCCCATTACGATTTAACTATTTTCTTTTATATCAAATGGCCAACTTTGGCTTTTTTTTACTCTTGGAAACTGAAATGTTTGGACAGCCCTGGCCTATTGGGTAATTGAGAATACGTATTAGTACCTATAGTTTAATAGCGGCCTCACATTTCGCATTTTTCTCTTATCTATTTGTAAAAAGCCAAAGAATCCGTTTATAATGTAATGGAGAGGTTTGAGTGGTTGGGTCTTGGCATAAACTACTGCTAATTAAGAGGGAAGGTGGGGGAATTGGGAACACTTAACTTAAATGGCAAAAAAAACAGCTTTTTACATATAAAAAATAATCAACTTTTATTTAGACTTACATATTACTTATTTATCTTCTTATAACTGACAGAAAATCTCTCAATAATCAACTTTTTATAAGACATTAATGAAAACAAAAAACATTGTCGTTCCTTTTTACCCGACATCCTCTGGGGTAATTGAGATCAGCCCGCGGGGCAAATGAGGACGATATGGGGTAAATAGAATTGACGTAGGAAACAGGTACAATTAAATTATAATTACTTTCCGCGACACAAATCACACACGTAACCTTTGCTGGTTTCGCCCGTAGTGCATTGTTCGTGTGCCCAAAGCTTACCAATGGAGCACATTATCCAGTCTTCTGCCGGTGGAGACTCATATTTCTCATTGCACATTATGCAAAAATACTCTTCATCATTTTCATTTCCTCCTAAAACTTTCTTTAAATTTTTTACTCCTTTACCTTTGACTGAGACTATCTTCTGTACTTTCTTTCTTTCTATCTTGTGCATTCTTGTATTTTGCCTTTTTTGTTTTTCTTCTAATTGAGTCTTGATTGGTGTGCTGGACAAAATCTGCGCATGTTTCTTATTCTGTCGCTGAGAAGTTGTACGTACCTGAGGTATAACTGGTACATTAGTAACTTCAGAGAGTGGCACAGGGGTGGATGGAACAGGAGGAGTGCTAACAGTGGTAACACTCATTTCGTTGTCATTTTCAGGAATTGAAGTGATGGTGGCATCATGACTGATGTCAGCTTGGTCATTCAGTGAGCATTCAAAGCTGTCCTTAAACCTGTCAGGGTCAATAGGATAAATTCCAGCAGCTCTGCCTTGCTTATATTAGCTGTTTTATTGAAGGCCTTGGTGAAAAGTTCTCCAACTTCGTATTGGTCTATTTTTTTGCCAGGATTGTTGGCCATGTAGAGCTCGCATTCTTTATTGTAAGCCATTTTCAGTGAACTGAAGATCGTGAGGTCCAACGGCTGCATTTTGTGAGATACGTGGGGCGGCAAAGAAAGAACGTGCAATCCGTGATCTCGGTACAGTTCGTATGCTCCCAGGCTGATGTGGCTTTCACGATTGTCGAGGATTAATAGCACTGGGTCTTCTTTGGTAGGTTTCACAAAAGAAATAAAGTGTCGCAAGTAGTCGATAAATATTGACTCGTTGATCCAGCCAGAATCAGAAACCGTTGCGACCATGTCATTATTACAGCCTTTAATCAGCAGTGGGTTCATTCTTTTCCTTTTAAATATAAACATGGGAGGGACATATACGCCACTGGCGCTAACAGCGCACACTACTGTAGTCGTGACACCACGTTCTCCGCTTGTTGCTTTCCCTACTCCTACCCTACTCCTACCCTACTCCTACCCTTCTCCTACCCTACTCCTACCCTACTCCTACCCTACTCCTACCCTTCTCCTACCATACTCCTACCATACTCCTACCCTACTCCTACCCTACTCCTACCCTACTCCTACCCTTCTCCTACCCTACTCCTGCCCTACTCCTACCCTACTCCTACCCTACTCCTACCCTACTCCTACCCTACTCCTACCCTACTCCTACCCTTCTCCTACCCTACTCCTACCCTACTCCTACCCTACTCCTACCCTACTCCTACCCTACTCCTACCCTTCTCCTACCCTACTCCTACCCTACTCCTACCCTACTCCTGCCCTACTCCTACCCTTCTCCTACCCTACTCCTACCCTACTCCTACCCTACTCCTACCCTACTCCTACCCTACTCCTACCCTACTCCTACCCTACTCCTACCCTTCTCCTACCCTACTCCTACCCTACTCCTGCCCTACTCCTACCCTACTCCTACCCTACTCCTACCCTACTCCTACCCTACTCCTACCCTACTCCTACCCTACTCCTACCCTACTCCTACCCTACTCCTACCCTACTCCTACCCTACTCCTACCCTACTCCTACCCTACTCCTACCCTACTCCTACCCTACTCCTACCCTACTCCTACCCTACTCCTACCCTACTCCTACCCTACTCCTACCCTACTCCTACCCTACTCCTACCCTACTCCTACCCTACTCCTACCCTACTCCTACCCTACTCCTACCCTACTCCTACCCTACTCCTACCCTACTCCTACCCTACTCCTACCCTACCCTACACCTACCCTACTCCTACCCTACTCCTACCCTACTCCTACCCTACTCCTACCCTACTCCTACCCTACTCCTACCCTACTCCTACCATACTCCTACCCTACTCCTACCCTACTCCTACCCTACTCCTACCCTACTCCTACCCTACTCCTACCCTACTCCTACCCTACTCCTACCCTACTCCTACCCTACTCCTACCCTACTCCTACCCTACTCCTACCCTACTCCTACCCTACTCCTACCCTACTCCTACCCTACTCCTACCCTACTCCTACCCTACTCCTACCCTACTCCTACCCTACTCCTACCCTACTCCTACCCTACTCCTACCCTACTCCTACCCTACTCCTACCCTACTCCTACCCTACTCCTACCCTACTCCTACCCTACTCCTACCCTACTCCTACCCTACTCCTACCCTACTCCTACCCTACTCCTACCCTACTCCTACCCTACTCCTACCCTACTCCTACCCTACTCCTACCCTACTCCTACCCTACTCCTACCCTACTCCTACCCTACTCCTACCCTACTCCTACCCTACTCCTACCCTACTCCTACCCTACTCCTACCCTACTCCTACCCTACTCCTACCCTACTCCTACCCTACTCCTACCCTACTCCTACCCTACTCCTACCCTACTCCTACCCTACTCCTACCCTACTCCTACCCTACTCCTACCCTACTCCTACCCTACTCCTACCCTACTCCTACCCTACTCCTACCCTACTCCTACCCTACTCCTACCCTACTCCTTCCCTACTCCTACCCTACTCCTACCCTACTCCTACCCTACTCCTACCCTACTCCTACCCTACTCCTACCCTACTCCTACCCTACTCCCAATTTTTCATATATTTTTGACAAATTGTGACTGAAATGCGAATGCGAACGTTGTTTGAAAATTAGTAGAATTAGCACTCTGATCAGAATACGGAAAGTATTGCACAGATAGAGGGGTACACATCTTTAGCAAATCATAAAAAAAGCTTTGGTTTTATTAATACAACAACTAAATGCAAACAATTACGAAAAAAATATACGTAAGTAGTCGTTAATCTTGTATAAACTAAATACTTACCAAAAAGGAAACTCCAAATGGTTTACAAGAAAGGATTAACCGCACTTGTGTACCAGGGTAGCTTAGCTAGCAGCAAGCGTGCAACAGTCGCTTCTTCATCTCACGCAAACTGTAAGTTAATAGACCGACTTTATTGTTGACTAGTTGACCCGTGCAAATTAGTCTGCTCCGCTCCTATTGGTCTTAGCGTGATGATATATAGCCTATAACCTTCCTCGATAAATGGACATCGACAGCAGAGGCTTTTAGTTAAAGCTTTCCATTGGTTACCCTCTAGGTACGCAACTCTAAAAACGATAGAAGTGTGGGTCGCCCGGCAGCGAGATGGACAGACGTTATTGTTGCCACCGTGGGCAGAACCTGGATGAGGCTGAGATAGCAACGTGGGGATTGGCACAAGAAAAGAAAGGCCTATGATCAGTAGTGTGCGAAATCGAGCTGTCTCTGTAGGACAATCTAGGATGTAGTAGACATAGTGAAACTGGTTGATATGTTTGTGTTTATTATATTGATATTTACTATGTATACAGGTGTATTTACTGATTTTTATATTTAATTTAACTCACAAACTGATCATATAAATCAATAGTTGCAAAATTTGTACGTATGTGAGTACTATGTCCCCTTACTAGCAAACTTATTAATTTTACTTCTGCTGGAATTTCTTTATTGTACCTATTAGTAGTATATGTATAACTGTTTTTTTTGGGAGCATCGTCCTCACATATAATCAATTGATTAATGCATGCAAATATTGTAAAGCTTATTTTTGAAAAGAGTAACTATGGAGTTTCTTGTCCGTTCTTCTCCATTAGAATCTACCTTATGCGAACGGACGACTAGAGTCACTATGTTTTATTTTCATTTGACGTTCAAAAGTGCCTTTATTGGTCTAGTTGAAATAAATCATTTGACTTTGACTTTGATGACTACGAACCCGAATCTGATAAACTACATAATCCAAGCGAGGGACATTTTTTTTCTGTTGTTTCTGCTTCATGGCAATCTGTTCCAAGAACAATAAGGCACTTCCTTGGCTGTTTGGAATAAGAATAGTTAATAAGAATAATAAAAAGAATAAGACGTTGAATAGTTGTTCAGTTCGTTAGGAATGTTATCTACGAGAGCCATAAACTGCTGAAAAGTTTCTTTCCAGCAAACTCTCTCTTTGTCTCATTTCGGGAATCTTTTGATGAGATTTTGAATGTCATGTCTCCTTAGCCGGTTATGTTAGAGTCCACCTTTTTTCGCTCAGAGTCTGCAAGTTCATTCACGTGGGTTGTTAGCTTCTCCTGGTACTTCAGGCTACTTTGAACTATTAAGCGAGGGACATAACAGAAGAAAACACAAATGCATAAACACGTGGCACGCACACACGAACCTAACCCATAACTACTAAAACACACATAAATACGCACGCGCGTTTAGATGACTGTAACGCCCCAGCAACACATGTTATTGAAACCAGTAATCACCTCTAGAATTACATAACAGTGTTTTCATATGTGAACAAGTCGGTACATGTTTCTCTTAGTCATAGGCTCACAGGAACTGGGGACGCCAGGTTTTCCCTAGCGAATCTATACGAGGTGGCTTGGAAGCCCAGTTGCATGTATTTTAATCATAACTGTTGGGGTTTCGTGTTTGGTGCAAGCGTGAGAGATGAGCGTTTTGAAATAGAGCTTGATGTTTGATTAATCTAATCTAATACCTTTAAACGAGCAATTCTTATATAAATGTACCTATATATAATCTGAATCTCGGAAACGGCTCCAATGATTTTCATGAAATTTAGGATGCTTGGTTTCGGGATCGGGAGTGATACACACACTGAAGATCGACAACACTCCGACTCAGAGTACCCCGACTCGGATAGGTTAGGTTAGAAGCTAAGCTCGGTCATCCAGGTACTATTAGTTAATACGAGTAGTTTAGTGGTTGCACTCCTGTTTACAGCGATGAATCCAAAGACACTCAGCAGTAGTATAGCATTATTTCAGTGAAAAAATCTTCGTGATTCGCAAAGAACTTTCAATGATTACCTTTATATATTATTATACAGTTTACCGGTACGTGAATGTTTTCTATAAAGCATGTACTTCTGAATTAACGTCAAGCTAAGCACGCTGGACGCTGGTCTTTAAACAATGGTTATAGTAGCCGGCACGAGTCGTGAGCACAGATAAATGCAGCGGGGTGATCTTGCCAAACTTCATCATCATATCAGCCGAAAGACGTCCACTGCTGGACATAGGCCTCGCCACGCGTCGAGCCACAAGCGTCGCCACAACGACCGGTCCTGTGCGTCTCGCATCCATCGGCTACCCGCGACCTTCACCAGATCATTGGTCCAAACTTGCAAGCGCAATATTTGATGAGCATTGACTGACGAACCAGTAACGTGAAGCGTCAGAGCTGTGGTCGTCAAACCAACCTATAGAGAGTATAATGCTCACGACTTGTGCCGGTTATTATATAAGGCTTTACTAGTAGCCTGTAAAAATTCATCAAATGATTCTGTATTCTGTTTCTCGCCATAGGCATGAGCCTATCTACTCTATCAACTATATACGAACATAGTTGAGGTTCCCACACTTTCCCTTCACAATACGTTTCACGCTTCTCGCTATCTCTTCTATTTTGCGCCAAAGCCTCTTCAATTTTGATATCCACCCGATGAATTTGTCACGCGTTTTATGACAAAGCTGAGTTCAGCTGAGTCGCGACTCACAACATGAATATTTATTGCGTGAACATATTGTGTAGAATTGACGTGGTTGAGTCGTTGAGTCCAAACGGTTTTAATAAATGGTGGCATGTTCGAAAATCGAATAAAGGTTGTTTTATAAATAGATGCGGAGTACAAGAAATGGTTTAAAATAAGTACAGAACGATTCAATAGTTACGGTTGCTAAATATAAAACAATGCAGAGGGACACAGTGAGAATTGGACTTGTTGATAGGGTGACTAAGAAGAGTGATGAACCTATGATGAACCTCCGTATTTTCTTTGGACGGAAAATATTAATGGCTAGTTTTATCACATTTGACAGAATTATGGCAAAATAATAACAGCCGCACGGGTTCCATGTTAAGCAACTTTTGTCGTGGTCGATCTGTGGATGGATGACCATCTTAACATATCGAGATCCCTCCGCGCCTCGGAGAGCACGTTAAGCCGTTGGTTCCGGTGGACATTTGTAGATCTTTGACAGCCGTTACGGATTGTCAGAAGCTAGAAAATCTGACTCTACTCTTGCCAAGAAGTACCGTGTTACCCAATTATTGGGTTGTAGAGGTCTGGTAGGCAGCCGCTCCACGTAAAATACTGGTATTGAGGTTTGACTAGTAGCCGATACGGTTACCCAAGCTAATAACTCCCTACTGAAGAGCTGGGAAACGGCTGGGCAAATGATGACATGTGACAGAATTTTTTAAATCATGGGGTCTACTCTCTAAGCCCGAAGTCCGTAGTTACGGCCTCAGTTTCGTACTCCGTATTGAGTCCGTATCACCTTAGGACTTACGATTAGTCCCGAACCCGAACTAAGAATGAATGTCATTCATTCTTAGGGGTAAGGTCATACGGAATACGGACTTCGGGTTTAGAGATTAACCCTCCTGATCAGTTCTTCCAAAGATTATCTCCTACAAAAATTTAGGCGAATTTGCCAAAAAAAAACTTCTGAGCGATGCCAGAGTTCATAATAAAACCGGTAGCAATCTAAGGTGTAAAAGACTCAACTTTGTAACATACGGTTTAAGCAAAGGATAAACCTTTGAAGTATTTATAGAAACCTGATGTTAACGATTCGTTTCCGACACGATAAGAAATCGAAACTGCTTGAGGTGAATCGATGCTAATCAAGTGCCAGCATTGAATGGGCCATAACTTTTAAGCTGGTTACACATGATGCGCAAAGCTACTTTTTCTGCCTTCGAGCTCTATTAAGGGGGATGCGCAAGTGTAGCCCGCAAATTTTTTTGTTTATTGGATATGGGTTTGCTCTTGACTCTAGTCCAGGTCAGAGGTGACAGAGACAAAGTCGACGATGAAGCGAGCCTCCGCTGTCCGTTTGTCCATCCGTTCGTCTGTTTGTCAGCTGACTGTATCACTCATGAACCGTAAAAGGTAGACTGTTGAAATTTTCAGACAATGTGTTTCTATTGCCGCTAAAATAACAAATTATAAAAATTCAATTAAAAATTTAAAAAGTACAAGGAACTTGTATTTCTCGGTTTATGGTACGGGACTCCTTGTGTGTGTGAAAGAAAAAAACTTGGCAGTGTTTTTTCTGTACTGATAGGCTCGCGTTTACAAGCGATGATATCGACGGTTGACGATAGAACGCGTTTGACGCTATAACCATCGCCTTACACACAGATTCATGTTGAGTTAGATATTATGTCTGTGCCAACCTTTAACTAGTACCTAGGTACCTAGGTAGGGTCGCAGGTATTAACATTAGCTACATGTGTACTTATGATTTATGTTATAGTCCAACTTTTGCTCGTAGCGTGCTCTGACCTCGTTTTAATTCATAACTTGGCTATTTTAAGTGTGTTTAATGGTAATATATTTTTGAGAGTGATACTGTAATACTCTATAGAGTATTTTTGTTTAAAGCAAAGTAAGGGTGGCGGTACGCCTAGATTATTCCAGACCAAGGATGCATAATCACACTGTGATCACACCATGTCACAACTGTGCTTTGTTTTGTGTACCCCACCATGGAGTTTGACTTATTGGTATCATAAATTGATATGTGTTCCAATTTCTGAGAGGTTAAAAATCTGAGTACCAATTATTCTACTTATTTAAGCAACATTCGCATCTCAGTTGCAATCTGTCATAAAAGCACAATTAAGTACATAAATTTTTAGTAGATTTGGGCCTCTAGGTGTTCTGTAATAACCAGCGTTTCACGACGCCATGGTCGAAATCGGTCAGGAGGACAATTTGTATAGTTTAAATACTTCAAAAAAAAAACTTGTATTTTTTTTTCTTTTGACAGGCTTGCGTTTGACCACTATCTCACCTGATGGTAAGCGATGATGTGGTCGAAGATGGAGCACGCTTGCCTAGAAGTAACCTATTCACTCTTGTCTTAAAGACTCCCAAGTTGTAGCTACCAGGAAACACAGACTCCGTATGCATTGTATGATGGTTGTATTGCATCGGTATTGTTGATCGGGGTCACTAGGACTTAATAAAAATAAATAAAATAATTTTATTTCAGACCTTGATCCATATGTTGTTAGTAATACACACTACTTAAAAGCTATGTAAGTAACAGACACAATACAAAACAGATTTTAATTCATATATTTGTTGCGCTCACCTGACGCACCGGGCACATGCAACTGTATATGTACCCAATGCGCCATGATGGCGCAACACGGCTTATCACTAATGACCTTCAGTATGTCATTGCCGCTCCCACGCACCATGCGCATCATGGATGCTATCCTTTTCCGAAGGAATAAAAGCGATTTGCGGATGCTCTTAAAAGACATCCATCAATGCCCAAACAAAAACCGTTGTCTGAGCTTCGAAGTATTTCTTTCAATGAACTTTTCTTTACTTTAATTTTAAGAAAATCGTAAAACACCTTGAAACACTTTTTATTGTTCAAAAGAGTTACTGCGCGCGTTTTGTTTTACAAAATGGCGCCTGTCTTGAATATTCAATTTTTAACAAGAAAAACGTGTTTAACTTTATAGATATTTTTGCAATAACACGACGTTTTTGCAATAAAACTGTGAATGGGCTGCTGCGGTTTCGTTTTATGAATAAAATCTATACTTATCTATACTTAATCTACACTAATATTATAAAGAGGAAAGATTTGTATGTTTGTAATGAGTAAACTCAAAAACTCCTGGACCAATTCCAAAAATTCTTTCACCATTACTATGCTACATTATCCCTGAGTAAAATAGGCTGTACAAAAAATTAGGGATCCTTAAGATAATTACAGCACGGACGCAGTGCTAGTCTTTACTAATATATAAAGCTGAAGAGTTTGTTTGTTTGCTTGAACGCGCTAATCTCAGGAACTACTGGTACGAATTGGAAAATTCTTTCACTGTTAGATAGTCCATTTATCGAGGAAGGCTATAGGCTATGTATCATCACGCTAAGACCAAAAGAGCGGAGCAGACGAAGTTGCGTGGGTCAACTAGTAATATAATAAGTTTGTTTGAATTAGTCGAAGACTAACGAAGTTGCGCTAGTCAGCTATTTTACGATAAAATGGTAGCTTGCCTTCAAATTGTAACTACTTATTATTGGGGTATCATAACTGTTTATTATAAGTATGAATTATTGCAATAAATATCTATTGGCATTTTAACTGGATATCTAACACTACAGTAACTATAAAACGATCAATTACGATGTAATTGTATTCACATTGATCTAGTTATTATAATAAACTAGATCAATTAGATTAGCGCCTACTCAGAGTATCCGCAATAAGATTATTTCAGTAGTAACCAATTCATTTTAATTTTAATCGACATAAAAATATTTTTAATGGGGTATCATTTAATGCCTTGAGCGGGAGGGAGTATCTTACTGACTAAAACCCAACCGTGTTCCTTTGTAGGCTTTATAGCTGCATTAATGTCGCTACAAGAAAAACCAAAGAGCAAATCTACATCGCAACAAAAAGAACCGCGACGCCATCTATCCAACTAGCAGCGAACTAAAAATCCTGCATATCGCAATCACAGTTTACCCTGCGATTTGAACATAAACATCAGCCCGAATATGAATAATCGGGCAGTTGCCCACACCGGACACAATAACCGTCCGGTTAGAGGATTCTCCCTTTTCAATGGAGGTTTGCGGACTCTCTGTTCCGCATACATCCAAACCTTCAATTGCCCTTTACACCCCTCGGTCCAAATGAAGTGTAAATCTTATTTAATTTTATATGAGCGGTTGATTTATCGAGTATTTTATTGAGATTTGTATAACTGCTTACAATTCACGATCTTACTATTTATGTACTTACTATAACTACTTAAATTACGAATGTGAAAGTTAGGATGTATGTTTGTTACTCTACCACGCCAAAACGGCTGAACGGATTTGAATGAAATTTGGCACAGAGATAGAGTATAGTCTGGAATAGCACATACGCTTTTTATCCCGGGAGAATATTTCCTTGGGATAATTTCCTACTTCGTGTAGGCGAAGCTGCTGGCAGAAACGTAAGTGGCGAAGTACTTTATACACTTTCTCGTATCAGAAATAAATAATTAAGTAGGTACTTGCAACTTAATTCCTCATCGATACCGAGAAGAACATTGCGATTATGCATTCTAAATTAGTAAAACATTTTAATTTTAGCTCGTAAGTCGTCAATGATGGACACAAACGGCTGGAATTTTGCATTTTTGTAAAACAAATAGTCCTGCCCGGTGAGGCGAACGCTCAAAGTGTGCGACGTGCGGCGCCTACGCACGTCTGTCCGTCTGTCTGTCTGTCACACACCGGTAGGGCTGCCTCGGAAATACTATTAAAAAAAGAGAGAACTACATATTAACGGTAGTGTTATGTCATTCTTTGCTACAAATAAAAGAAAAACACGATTTTATTGACTAACTGAACATGTTTGCATTTCACCTTGATTGTGGTCATCGCACATAAATAATAACGCAAAATTCAGCCATCCATGAACTTGTTATTGTTCATTGTCTTTTATTACCTACGAGTTCTTGACTCATATCTATTTGACTAATTTGAACAAGAAAAAAACCTTTTTTACGACAAAATACAACCGACTTTAGTCGGTGTTTTTGGTTGTTTCTTAGTAAGTATTTTAACACCGATTTTCTAAGTGAAATTTAAGTTATTTTATACTTTGTAGTTTTTAGGGTTCCGTACCCAAAGGGTAACCAACGGGACCCTATTACTAAGCCTTCGCTGTCCGTCCGTCCGTCTGTCTGTCAGTGGGCTGTATCTCAAGAACCGTAATAGGTAGACAGTTGAAATTTTCACAGATTGTGTATTTCTATTGCCGCTATAATAACAAATAATAAAAATTAAGGTTTATGGTACGGAACCCTTTGTGTGCAAGTCCGACTCGCACTTGGCGGTTTTTTTTTTCAATTGGAAGGCGGTTGTATTTTTTTTTTTTGTAAGAAAGTTTTTTAGTTTTCACTTTTTAGTGGTAATACCTAACAACACCACTAGAGAGTCGCAGGAAAGCAAAATACACAATTTCGTTTACTTGGATGACAAATCAAATACGTCATCTAGGTAAACAAATTCCAGCTATTTTGATTTAAAAGCCAAACTTCTAAACCGATTTTGACGAAATTTGAATGGCACCAATCGAGAAGTATATCCTTTCACATAAAATAAGATTTTTTTAAATCGGTTCATAAATGACGGAGTTATGAGGTAACAAACATTAAAATTAATTATAAGTACAAAAATACTATCATTTATGAGGTAGAATACAATGTTTATTTATTGCGCTATCGTACACAAATATGACAATTTACATGTTATTATTCATAATATTATATCGTTATTTATTTATATATTACATTAATTTTTATCTCTTAGAAAAATCAACTTTCATCCATAATTTCGTATCCTTGGATACGCGTGGCACGCTGTACATAAACACAGACGGACATTCGCGCAAGCGCCCTGTGCCGCCTAAGCGGAGCAGCACACTCAGGCACGGTAGAAAGAGTGGGAGATACTAGTTCCTCTCCCTTCCCCTCGATCTTACGCTTTTTCGCATCACGTGACCCTGACGCGAGTCTGTCTTACGCTTTTTGCGATCAGGTCACGTGTCCTGACGCGAGTTTAAGATTTTATACCCATTACAGAAAAAGTGCTCAACGCCGCTAAAGAAGTTTTCACTTCAAAAAATTACAACATAACTGAGAACCTCCTCCATTTTTTGAAGTCGGTTAAAAGCAATGCCTTATTCACTTATCAACAAACTTTAAACCCAATTTGTGCCACAAGAACCAAAGTAACTAGCCTAACAAATGATCATTGTTACTGAGCCCCATTTCACGGTTAAACTTAACCATTACGTTCAGACAGTTATCTACTGTGTTTTAACTGAAGTAAGCTACTGGGTTTGAGTTGTAAAATTATAACGAGGTGTCAGGATTTGGAATGTGGAGTGCGAATTCTCCGATACTGGTTTAATTCGAGAGACAATAATATTAAGATTGCAATAGTATCGATTGTAATAATTATAATTATTAGCATTATTGCACCTCCTAATTTAAGTTAGTTTTGTGAAAAGATATTGACTTGACCTGAGTTATTCGGAGATAATGGCAGTACGTAGAGATTTAGTAAGTATCTGGCTTATCCTTTAGATTTGATTGGACTTATAAGTATGTTTGTTTGTGTCTCGGAAAGCAGGTTAAACCGTTGGTCCCGGCTGTCATTTGGAGATCTTTGACAGTCGTTACGGATAGTCAGAAGCCAGTAAATCTGACTCCAGTCTTACCAAGAAGTACCGTGTTACCCAGGTTGTTGAGGCAGCCGCTTCACGTAAAACACTGGTATTCAGCTGAATCCGGTTTGACTGGAAGCCGACCCCAATATAGTTGGTAAAAGGCTAGGCAGATGATGATAAGTATGTTTGTAATGTGGTGGTTATAAGTTACCTACTCAGTTTATTGATTTAAGTGAAAATAATCGTAGTGTTCGTAGATTTTACTGACGTTTTTCTCCATAGAGATCTATACTTCAGAATGTGTAAGCTCATATTTCTGACTCATCGACCCTTTGTAACAAATTGTAGTTGTCACTTTTGAAAGGGTCTTTAAATGATTTAATTTTTCTTAATCATTGAAATATGTATGTAGAACAGTTAAATGTTGTCAGTAAATTTAAAAATCGAAGACGGAATATTCCAATATGACGAAAAGCCGTTTTTTATAATCCTTATCTTAGTGTCATTGAATTTTACATATTTTATAATCTACCATAATAAAAACTACAAAAAGAGCTACCCAAAAATAAAAGATTTTTGCTTTTGTCAACCCTACTCGCATTACATATTTGTTCGCGCCTTTATTAATATTGTCAACATCAATAGCATTTACATACGTTATTTGTCAAACATTAAAAATAATGTAAAACTGGGTACAACTAGATTTGTGAGCGAGTGACTAACTGGCGAAATATTCTACATAGCCAATACTCGTATATTTGTTTGTGTATTAATAGTTTGGACACGCGACCACTTTCGCGCTCAATTTCAATTTATGATTATATGATATTTATGAAGAAACTAGCTTCAGCCATCAGTTTCGCACGTAAAAAGTCGATAATTATTATCCCAATGGAACGTACCCCTGGAATGAAAAGTATCCTATGTACTCCAGGAAAAGGTCCACCCATATGCTAAGTTTTATCCAAATCCAGTCAGCCGTATAGACATGACGAGTTAACAAACAAACAAACAAACATACAAACAAACAAACAAACAGTTAGACCGACTATGGATTATGTGATGAAAATGACGTTTAAACTTTTAAAGTAAGGTTTCAAAGAGCAGTGATCGCAAGACAATTTCCACTCATCGTTACATTTATGATTCTTCATGAAAAAGGTGTAGTCTTGTATAGCTCCGTCTCTCTCTCACAATGGAATTAGGTCTGATGGCTTTGGCATATCCTAGTAGGAGACCAGTAACCTAGATGATTTTTTTAACCGACTTCCAAAAAAGGAGGAGGTTCTCAATTCGGCGGGTATTTTTATTTTGTTTTATGTATGTACATCGATTACTCCGAGGTTTCTCATCCGATTTCTAAGGATTGGAAATCATCAAAAGACTGCTCCCGCTCTTGGCGGAATGGAAGGAAGTCGTGACTCCCCATCTTACTGAACCCATCCGTGTTCCTCCTAATGCCCTTTGCATTCCAGGGCCGCGGTGACTCTTTCGAAGTAATTCCGCAACCACCTAGATACCTAGCATCTACTTTTGCAACTGCCGCGCTGGAGATAGCATCGGTGTGTTTTGCTGCAGAGCAACTTGCTGCTCTTTGTCGCTAGCGCGGCAGAATTAGCTTCATCTATTTTACTGACAGACCTTGGCTATTCAAAACTGCCTGTAAATAGTCTATTTGAAGCAAAGGTTTCTGAGGTTTAACGGCTGTTAACGCTATTAGTTGTTTAGTGGTTAACGAATAGATTTTTATAACCGACTTCCAAAAAGGAGGAGGTTCTCAATTCGGTGTTTTTTTTTATATATGTACACCGTTTACTCCGACGTTTCTGATCCGATTTCTGTGATTATTTTTTAGTTCGATGCAGTACACTTGCCGTTTGGTTCCGTAAAAAATTGATTCAGTTTGGTTCAGTAGTTTTTATTTTATGAGCATTTTTGCTTATTTCAAATTACCAAATGCATGTGATAGTCTTCTTCTTATCGTGTGGGCAGTAAGGTCTAACGACCCCACACACTCTAGTGTCAGAGTTTCTAAACCGCCTCATGGGCCTCTGACATGGTGATAGTTAAGGTGGGTGCCTACTGATGCTACCATGCATAAACAAAGTTATGTACCACTGTTTATAAATCAGAATAAATCAATAAAACCAAACCCTTTTTTAGTTTTACAACTATTAATAATGCCATTAGACGACTGAACCCAAATAGATGTTATCAATAGTGCAGTGTTTATGTGCAGCAATCAAAGTTTGTCACTACAATGTATGACATCATTTCAGTGATTGCCAGTGTTTACTATTTTACGCTACAGTGAATCATGGGCTTAACTTTTCTTTATATAGGGGGTTCTTAATTCGTTGATAATATTGCTGGGTTTAAAGTAGATACTTATGAATATGAAGAACTTACATTATTGGACCACCGCTAAAATCGAGAAAGAAAATCAGCTGTGCCTTGTACTTTGTCGAGTATCCTACTTCCTACTTATAATAATATTAGTTGACCCGCGCAACTTCGTCTGCTCCGATCTTATTGGTCTTAGCGTGATGATATATAGCCTATAGCCTTCCTCGATAAATGGGCTTTCTAACACTGAAATAATTCTTCAAATCGGACCAGTAGTTCCTGAGATTTGCGCGTTCAAGCAAACAAACAAACTCTTCAGCTTTATATATTAGTATAGATATAGATTCTAAATGCGAAAGTTTGTGAGGATGGATGGATGGATGCTTGTAACTCTTTCACGTCAGAACGCCAGAAATGATCTTCATGAAATTTGGCACAGAGGTAGATTATAGTTTGGAATAACACATAGGCTACTTTTTATCCCGAGAATATGTTCCCTGGGGATCACGCGGACGAAGCCGCTGGCAGAATTGTATATTTCAGAGTTGATCCTATACTGAAAGTAGTTTATATTCATGACTACCAGCGGCTTAAAGTGTTAGTAAGTCGAAAATTATATAAAGGAAATAAACACCCGGAATAAATTTATTCTGTGTTATATTCGAGGAAATAATCTACCCATGTGAGTCAGTCTGTACCCACCATTAGCCTGTTCAATTTTCTATATTAAATTGGCATAGAAACAAGGTTATTTACATAGTTAAGTAATTGTTATTACTACAACGTTAACTATTTACCCAAACAATAATTAAAACAACGTTCCAGCAAATTGTTTTACATGATTAGGTTGGTTTGTTTTCATAACTTTGAAATTCTGAAAAGGGTCAATGACTTGTACTGTTTAATGTAAATAAAATAATTTCTGACAGGAGTTGGTCACACTTTTCTTCAATCAATATAATTCAATTTGGTTTTGTTAAAAAACCTAGCCAAGAAAAACGAAATTAAAATATATCAAACATTTTGTATCTGCCATTAAAGCACTGAAAGAACCGACTGAAACTTTTATGGTACCTATACATAATAAAGAGTAGGTACTCTATATTCTCTAAATAATATACCGTACTTCAGTTTCAAGGTTAAAAATGCCTACGAACATTAGAAGATTTCCATATCTCCTGAAAATGACGAGAGAATCGAAAAGGAAGACTTTCTCGTCGTCATTATCAATGCCAAACTAGTGACCAAAGTAACCTATAATAATAATAATTTATGACGAAAACCTCGTGAAGGCTGAGAAAGAGAAACAAATCAAGTATCTCGACTTAGCACACGAGGTTGTCGACATGTGGAATGTGGACTCAGCAGTCATTGTGCCAATACTCGTTCGTTACAGCCAATGGCATGATGGCCCAAAGCTTCGACGACCATCTGTCGAAGCTGGCGTTACGCGGTTGGATAAAGGGCCTGATACAGAAGACTCCTCGATACGGCTCGTATTGTGAGGAGGTTCCTTTCTCTGGAGCCCTAACCACCGGTAGCTTGGACTCTGCTCCCGACACCGGCGGACTACTATTTTTTATTTTTTTAAATGTATTTTTTAATAATTTTTTAAGGGTTCCGAAAAAAAAAGGAACCCTTATAGGATCACTCGGGTGTCTGTCTGTCTGTCTGTCTGTCTGTCCGTCTGTCACAGCCAGTTTTCTCCGGATCTAGTGGACTGATTCTGTTGAAATTTGGTACACATATGGACTTTTGTAACCCAAACACGGACGCGTTACGTAAATCATTAAATTTTTAGTATGAGGGTCACTTTTGGGGGTCAAATTAGAAAATTAAAAAAAAAAGTTTTTTGAACAATATCGTGTGACATATCAAAAGAAAGGGTTTACTGTGAGGGTTTTAATTATATTTTTTTCATAATTTTAAAATAAATGGTTTTGAAGTTATTCAAGAAATTAGACGAAAAATGACCATTCCCCCCCCTTATCTCCGAAACTACTGAGCCTAAAATTTTGAAAAAAATGGAGATAATAGATCTTTACCTAAAGATTACAGGAAAACCTATTAGAAGTCTGTACTGTTAAAATAACATGTTTAAAAAATTTAATTCGTTCGGAACCCTTTGCACGCGAGTCCGACTCGCACTTGGCCAGTTTTTTTTTAAGATGTATTTAAAAATGTAATCATTATGTACAGAAAAATAAATAAACGAAATAATAATTTCCTTTATTTGTCAGATCAGTATAATCCAATATTGTTAGTAAGGGCATACACAGCTTACAAACTAGTGTTAGTACATTTAATTTTGTCAGTCAATAAATAAATTCATAAACATGTCACAAATTACTGTAAGTACTGTACTTAGCATTTTTATATTGTGAGTGTGATTTGTTGATGTAAATACTTATAGTAGGCGCCAGGTTAAATTACAATAAAGTTCATTGACCTTTCCCTAATATCCCTCCGTTTATACACGAACAATAAATTATGCAAAGTTTTTCATTATTGAAGATTGTGTGTTCTGTTTTTGATTATTAAGAAAGTCAATAAATGTATGTGGGTCAATCACCGTTATTGCAAATTTGTCTGGCGCCTACCATAGTGCTTAATCAGGGCAATAAGAACGTACAAAGTTCGATTCTGCTGGAATTATGCACCTGCATACTGTAGTATTTATCTAGTAAACTTTCACATCAACAAAAGAATTGTGTCACTCATTACAAAAAAAATGTTGATCACATCTGCGGCATGCGCGCGCGCCGGTGGCGCCCGCCTGTTGTGGATACAGCTACAACCACACCACATAACAACATGAACTACAACAAACACCCGCTATTTAGTTTTCCTCGCAATCATAATATTTGTCGAGTAAGTTTACATTGTAGTGCCATTTCTGCAATGAACTTGACTGGATTCAAGTATTAATAGATTAGGAATTTCAAAGACTTGTACATTTACTGATTTATCGGGTGGTCCTGTTTTGTTCATTGCCTTATCTAAGGTACTTTCTAGGATGCCTATGAAAAGGAGAATCATATAAAGACTTTAAAGAATAAAAGATTTTTCATTATCATGACGCATAACGTATTTTGAAACATCTAGGAGCGAGCGCAGCCCGAGCCTCGTGTTCCAAGGACGACGCGGAATGGAACGGTGTCACTGTTTTGATACGTAAACATTATTAACAGGATGTTTCATTATTCCAATGCTTTATTTATATTCTTACAGTTCGCCAACTTTTTATTCTGAGTACACTGCAGCAACATGGTCATCTTACTTACGACACAAAACTCTTCTCAAACGAAGAAAACATGCAGTGTGTAAACGGAAACACGTTACCAAAACATCCTTCATTAGAAGATTCTTCATTTTCCTTGGTCCATATTTATACGACAGAATCAATGCAATTATAGACATATATCCACTAACAAAGTTATGCTGTAAAAAGAGAATTCAGGACTACCTACAAAAACTCTCTTATGATGAAACAAAAGCGATTTTAGACATACCTAAATAGATTAATAACGACTAGACACAATACACCCTCACGTTTATTTAAACAAGCGACCACACACACACACACACACACACACACACTAAACACCAAATATATAACATTTGATCTCATTTTTATCTTCCACGTACCTACTCATGACATGGCAATCTTATTGGATAAATTCTTTATTGATGGCTACTAAAGGTGCACACTTTGTATAAGGAGATGAAATGCAATCCGAGATACAGGCTGCCGCCTAGTTCGGATGCAAATGTCCCAGAGTATGTATTACAAACCATAAGCCAATATTTAGTTGTACATTGTCAATTAAGAAATATTTGTAATATGTGTGATTTTTTTTGTGTGGATAAAAAAATATATATTATTTTATTGTACATACCTATTATCTTAATAAATAATATAATCGGGTACATGAAGTGGGCCGCCTTCGTGAGATGAATAAAATGGCAGCGTGTTTTTTGTGACGATAATTTTGATACGACAGGAAGTCGGTGTTAAAATACGAAGAAACAATAAAAAACACCGACTTCTGAAATTAAAGTTATTATTTGTAAAAAGGTTTATTATTTTTTGCTTTTCGAAGGTTTAATTTTTTTGTTAAAAAGTTTTAATTTTATAATTTTTTGTGGCTATAATCTACTAACATGGGTAGGCCTACAAAAAATGCTACACAACTCAGTATTAAAATCTGTGAGTGAACAATCACCCCTATTTTCCCTCCCTTAGAGTAGGTTTTTTTTTGGACAACTTTATTTGGGACCACTTTCGAAGTATACCCTATCCAATAAAAAAAGAATTATCAAAATCGGACTACTCTGTAACAATCAGTGAGTGAACAATCAATCATCCCCTGTTTTCCTACCCTTAGGGTTAGATTTTTTTTTCCAAATTTATATGGTATCACTCTCGAGGTATATACCTTTCCAATAAAAAAAGAATTATCAAAATCGGACTACTCTGTAAAAAGTTTTGCGTGTTCATACATAATAGAAAAATATACGCGTCGACTTGAGAACCTCCTCCGTTTTTTCATCGGTTAAAAACCAGTTTTTCCTAGAGTTAATACCCATATTCAATGAAAGCGATTTGGACCAAGTTATAAGCAATGTCATCTGGCTTAACCAAATGGTTGATAGATGAACCATTTCATACTACTCAATGATTCTAATACACTTTTTCGTATACGTCATGGTTTGGTTCTTACTTATTAATTAATCATCATCATCATCATCATCATATCAGCCGAAAGACGTCCACTGATAGACATAGGCCTCCCCCAAGCGTCGCCACGACGACCGGACCTGTGCGTCTCGTACTTATTAATAAAACATTATTAAACGGTTCATTATAAAACAGACCTAATCAACGCCTCAACTCAACGTTCCCACGAAAAAACCCCGATTACAACACAAAAATATCCCAAATTACAAAATTAAATCAACATTACTAATAAGGCATTAATTTTTATCGTTTACGAAACAAAGAAAGTTAACATAACATTGGTCTACTGATCAGTAATTTGTCACTTTGGATTTATGTGTGGCCACCGTGTGAGATCAAAGGGCCGCCATACCAGGCCGTGAGCTATATCAAAAGGCTTGGGCCCGAAATACCCGTAAAAATAGAATTATTTGAACGTGACCGCCGCACGGTTGAATTGTGAGTTGAATGGAGCGTTTCGTAGGTGATATAATGGAGAAATCTTTTGTTTCGTTCTTGCGATATTGAAGCCGATGCGTAGACTGTTTGGTGTTATTTTTACAAACTTTTTGAGAATATGTACTTTCAATGTGCGTACGGCTAAGGAGTGGAATTCCCTGCCGGAATATTTGTGTCCTGATAATTAATAACCTGGAAGTCTTAAAGTCAAGTGTAAACAGGTTACTTCTAGGCAAGCGTGCTCTATCTTCGACCACATCATCGTTTTCTTGTGTTCAAACGAGAGCTTATCAATAAATAAGGCTACTGCTTCGTTCACACCTCTAGTCCCATGGAATTTAAAAAATTGGTATTTGAAAAAACTATTGCCGATGCGTTGCACTGTGCCCTATCAAGTAAAGTGCGAAAGCGACAACTGCAGTTCAGGCTGATTTTTACCTATAAAAACCTTGACTAAAAGACGTTTTGTATTCAGCTGTTTTCTTCTTCAAAACTGGACTGATTTAAAACAATCATATATCAAAATTTAGAGGAAGACTATATCTATGCTTGTATTATTTTCTATTTTGTTAAAAACTTATCAAATTTGTTTGACAGTCGTCTGAACATGGCGGTAAAAACGAAAAATGATAGGGGTATTAATTTGATCTAGATTAAAAAAAAAAACATTGCTCTAGCAGCATTATCCACGAAGAAAACAGCGGAATGCGTTTGTATGGAGAAAGACCTAAGAGTTACCGACCCGAGTCCCCTCAATGCGACTTTGTATGTAAAACGTCATAATTCGAGGTTTGGCTTTCGCCTGCTTCCTCCTCCAATTTTGGTCCGATTTCAAAGATATTACACGAACTGAATAAGAAGGATGTATACTGTGTCTCTATGTTTATTTTTTTTTTTCATTTAAAGTTGTCAAATTTGTACATTAGGGCTCTGTTGCCAGCGGTTTATCAGACATTAATAATAATAAATACATTTATTTAGGTAATTAAAACCCATTACACAAAAATCATAAAATCACAATTCAAAATAAGAACAATAAATTAAAATCCCATCAATAAGTTAAATTTGACAATGCTAATAAATTGAAATTCAAAATGTGAACGTGTGTTGTGTGTGTGTGTGTAATTTTGAGCATTTTTTGAGGGTTCTAGTGCTCATACGGTTTATAAATCACTAGCTGACCCGCGCAACTTCGTCTGCGTCACTATTTTCATTACTGCTCCGCTCCTATTAGTCTTAGCGTGATGATATATAGCCTACAGCCTTCCTCGATAAATGGGCTATCTAACACTGAAACATTTTTTTCAAATCGGACCAATAGTTCCTGAGATTAGCGCGTTCAAGCAAACAAACAAACAAACAAACTCTTCAGCTTTATATATTAGTATAGATATAGATAAAAAAATTAAAACATAGGGACACAGTCTATATCCTTCTTATTCAGTTTATGAAATATCTTTTAAATCGGTCCAATATTGGAGGAGGAAACAGGCGAGAGCTAAATCTCGAATTATGACTTCATACACAGTCTCTTTTCCCGCGTTTCTTCTTAAGCTTCTCTATTTCACTGCTGTTTTTCTAATTTACATACAATCCATAATTGCTTTATGCTAGTTTTGTCAATGCTGATGCAGATCTTCACATCTACATCTTGTTTCTTGTCTCAGCTAGCATTTCATACAGTGAACAGGGTTGAAAATAGGATTGATTACTCGTACCGAGTCCTGTGGTGGGATTTTGCCAAGACAGAGAAAGAGTGTCCTGGTTTAGCAATGACTCTCGGAAAAGAAAGAAAATTTAATCGTTGTGTAAGAAGATTTAATATACTTACTAGGTGCCTATGAGTTCTTCTGACTATAACGTCGGTAAAATACGAAACCAACTAAGAACATCTACGTCACAGCGATGTCAGCATAGTAGACGGGGCCTGCTGCCTGTCAGGGTTGCGGAATTTGTTCGAAAGAGTTAACGTGGCCCTGGAACGAAAAGGGCATTAGGAGAAACATGGATGGGTTTTAGTCAGTAAGAGTCTGACACTCCCTACCGATCCGCCTAGAGCGGGAGGAGTCATTTGAAGAATTCCCATTAGTACTTGAAAAAAGAACACTAAGAACATCTGAGTCAATGACACGTTAAAGTTAATCGAACAAGTGTCGCGGTACTAAACCAGAGCACTGCCACTGAACATTCAATAATCCATAATTTTAGCAATAAAACGGCGCGAATTAAGAGACATAAGCACACGTTCACGTTTCAAATAGCTTGTAAAAGTACCAATTACTGGAACTAATAACGAATTTATAAGATAATTCCGGTCATAAGAAACACGTATTAGATATTAGTAATTACTTCGTAATCATTTTAATTAGCTGAATATTTTACGATAAGCACTCGAACGTTTAGCTTACCGTAAATGGGCAAAACTAATATGTAATTACAGATACAATTTTCATTGAGGAATGAGAGAAAAACGTGAAGTGTGAATAGTTATTTTTTTGAAGGTTGTCCACTGATTACTCATTCCACAGAAATATACAAATAAGGAAGCTACATCAGCATCGAGTTGACATTGCTAAGAATGAAAACTGCCTGTCGATATGTTTCCTATTAGGGAACCTGCGCACAGCAAAGGAGTGGAACTCTCTGCCTGCGTCTGTGTTTCCGAAGTCTCTCTTCAAAGTTAGAGTGAACAGGCTCCTTCTGGGTAAGCTCGCTGCATCGTAGACTTTGTTTCTGTCATCTATGGCCTAGACTAGAGTCAAAAACACACCCATCTCAAATAAAAAAGGGAGAAGATTTAATCTGCAAAGCAGTGCTGTACGTCAAATCCCAAAGTGAACATTAGATCCTATGCCTAACTTGTACCCACTTTGCATTTTACACTACACTTCAATTTTATTCCATTCACATTAAACAGATCAAGTTACAAGTACAAACAACACCAAACCTGCAAGCCTGACTCGGATTCCCATATTCACATCAATCATCCTAACAAGGGTGCTTATTTAACTGTAACGGCGTTTCAAATGCAAAACAAGTCATAATACCTAATTAAACCAGATAATAATTCAGTTCTAAGACTGCTGTAAATATTTGCTATCAACAAATGCCATAGGCGACAATGCCTAGCGTCCTTGATCTAACGTTCAGAAACTCGACACCAAACTGCAATGTATCTTGATAGTAGATCGATGGCGGAATATAAATTAATTAGCTTTGTTTGTTTCTATTATGGTAATTACTGTATTGTTTTGGCAAGTGCTGGAAATTAACTGAAAGATTTAGAGCTGCAGTTAAAAGTCAGTCCTTAGTTATCTGATCACCTTTGTTCGCAATTGCCAATGACTGAGCTTGCCGACGACGAATTTAAAAAAGTTCGCTGATGATATCTCTTATTTCAATAAGGTATTTACAGACAAATAATAAGAAAAGTTCAAAACACACGTATTATTTTTGGATAACTCTCAGTCTCCAATTTCATCGGTAGAGTTTACTTTCATAAGCAATACAATTTTGAAGTTAAAGTGTAATTAGCTATGTTTTTGTAGATATATAAGAGCTGGAGTCTGTGTGTCCTGCTTGCTAAAAACTGGTTGAAAAAAAGTTAAAGAAAAGCGTGCTCCATTATTTAAGACAAACACAGTATCGCTTCCCATAAGAAATCACAATTTGATCAAGTCCAACAAATTCAAAGTTATAAATCGTGGCATTGTCAGAACATTCGTGAAGCACAACATGTAACATGTGACGAATAACACGAAACGGCAACAAACGCGACCGACACCTAAGTAAAAACAACTATTATGTCAATCATTCAGCGGCTCGTCCGATTTGTAGACTGGGTCGCAGTGATAGCGATTGTACCAGTGTTGAAAGTATTAACGATGACGATGAGACGATAAAATGCAATGAAACTAAGAAGACAGTAAACGTTGACAAAGGTGAAGAGGCGTTAGCCATTGTAGAGTTTGTACGAACATCATAAAAGAAACTAGCACGCTAATAAGAGAGAAAAGCATTTTTTTTTTTAAATAAAATAGCTTGTTAAATAGAGATGAAAAAAATAAGGATCGAATAGTTTCTGATAAGTAAAAAATTGTCCGGGAATTACACACATGGAATTTGAGTTGAATCTTAAAAGAACTTTGGCACACAATTTCTTGCTGATGATGATAGTGGAACATCTACAGAAAGCTACAGAGAGCTTTGAACCTTTTCAAGTGCCGCATACAAAAAGTTACATACTCACTATGTTCCAAGCTACAAGAAATGTTCCCAACTCCTTCACTCGCTATAACCACCACCATACCTTGAACTACAAGATTCGCGTTACAAACTCGTCGGTGTATCGCGTGCACTCAGATCTTAATATGATATAATTTGCGACGCCCGAACGCTAATCATACGAATTATATCCATTTTGTAAAAATTATAGCTTTCACTTTTTGAATGTCAATGCACGCTATTGTGGACTATTTGGAGCAAGGTTGACGAACTACAGGTAAACGCGAATTTTGAATTTGATGTTTTGAATTATAGGTAATTTTAACTGAAGTGTTGATTCAAAGTGATAGCCCAGTTTCTTGAGATAGGAAATAAACACCTAAAATATTATTATAACAATGATAGTGGATATAAAATTGGAAGAAAAGCACTTACTGTGCTTCCCAGTAAGGGACCGAATCAAGAGCATGGTGAGCTTCCTAAAATCTTTATAGTATTCACTGGTCTATAACCATTCCATCTTTCTAAACGTCTAATGGCTTAGCAACTATATACGTAAACATTGTATCAGCACATAGGTTACCAGTTTCAATTAAATTTATCTCAGAAACTAGAAGATCAAATCTACTCACGTACACACTACATTTTATTGAACGGATTTTCCCTTTCAAGCTGAACTCTTTGGCGCCACTCCGTGATAAAGTTCGCGTGGATTTGAGCCAACACCGTTTCTACCAGGGATTATACAGTATTTACTAATAATAACTAAACCGAAAATATAGTTCTCCGTTGATCTGTTCTTAACACTATCTTAGTGATTCCGCATAGTATATTGCTTGCCACATTAGCTTGCGTGCGTCATCATCGTGTATCAGTTAGAGTAGAACTAGTTCTAGTACAATACAGTCAACTATCCTGTCCTTATCACAATTGATTAAGAGTCGATGCAGCATTTCTTTTGGTTCTTTGTATGTATCTCCATCAGCCATTATTTTAATACTTACTCTTTTTTTAGGCATGACAACTGATTTTACATAATCCATTCATCACTTGCATGTGTGTAAATAGTTGCTCGACGTCGGCCCACATTGGGATTCGGGCTACCCATATTACAGAGAGCCTAATGAAGAAACTGGATCTGATTTCGGTGGAAAAATTATACATATACATACTTGAACTAAGCACAAATTTGAAAAGAATAACCACGTCCATTTTCAATTTTCAATGACAAATTGTCTTTGAAAAGTAACAAGCAAGAACGAAGTCTACAGCTAGTTCACTTCTATGAAAGTTTAATATTAAAATATGATGTGAGATCAGTTGCTCTATTTATCGGAGTTAATTTTATTTTCTCGACCTTTATAGGGATTTAGAAAACTTGGATCGCTCCCAATGGTAATACGTATGACAATAAAATTTTGATGTTCATGTTTTTGTGACCTATTCTTAAAATGGTTAAGACCTAGTTCTGTGCATTTGAGTTCAAGGAGAACGTTACTCAAAACATGCTTGAAATAAGTTGGTGGTTTTTTTTTAAGAAAAGTTTGTTGCTAGGGGTATGAAGTACATACATATCTAACATCCGTTATTTAGAATATGGTCGAGAATTTCCGTAGCATAATTTAAGTTAGTGATGAAAGTGACTGTCCTTTTGGAAAAGAGAGAGATGAGAATGCCAACCAGGACCATAAACCATATAAAATCAGCATATTCAACAAACCCAACAATTACCACACACCCAAAGAATACAAAGAACACATTAATTAAAACAACAACTGTCGAAACCAAAAGTAAAATCACTTAATTATTACCCAAGTGGTATTGTTATCGAGAGGCGGTCGATAGCCTTGCGGGTAGTGAGAACTTAGTGCTACAATTAACTATTATCGGGTCTGGCCTGTTATGGCACAATATACACATCTTGATAACGACAACTGGGCGGCTGGACTGGGCTTAAGACTTTGACATGAGTATTTGGAAGCTCGATAAGATATTGTATTAAGGTGTGCTGTGAATATTTTGTAAGGTGCATTATGGAGATTAAACGAGGTGATTTCGGACTGAGATTTGAAATTGCTAAAATTATGATTATTAATAAAAATAATATTAATAAATAATGTTTGAATCTCAGAGTCAATGATGACAATATTTCTGTGTGTGATCTGATCACAGATCGTCAAAATGCAGCACTAGCTAAAAATCTATCCAAAAATCATGCCAATACAAATAAGTTCGAAGATGATATGATATTAGAGAAAGTAGAGACCTCAGTATAGATTTTATGCAAACTGTCTTCACTGATCACCTACCCTATTTACCTGTTAATCACTCTCGACCCGACACCCACAGCAAGAGCCCGGCATTCCCTCAAACACCTCACAAAGATAAGCAAATACCAGCAATATGTTTAAACCCACCATACTTATCTTAGTCCGATCTTCATAACACAATTATCGTTGAAAACCTGCCTGGCGCCAATACCAACCAGATCAGGCGCATAATGAGCTGAGAATCGATAGCAGACCAAAATAAATCAAAACTTTGTCGGTGTTTATCGTGATAGTTATTATGAGCAACCATGATAAGCGGCTTAACTGAGGGTTAGGTAACCTTAGGTGTGAAAACCACTGCTCTTAAATTAGCTAAGTGGCTTTATCGAGTGGTCTTAATGCTGAGATAAATAGTGCCCCATTATGGTTTGTTGACGTAACAGTCTTGAGTTTGGTGAGCGTGTTTTGTGATATGTTGGGGTTCGTGGTCTAGGCACGTCATATTGTATGATGCAAAATTTGATCAACCAGGTTTCCAGTTTATATTCTCGATTAGTCGTTCTGAAAATGCTTTGATGTTATTGTCCTTTGCCGCTTTTATGAACAATATTGTCGTAACAATTCTTAGTACGCTCTAAATTCCAATACAAAAACTAACACGCATACATTTTTTCACCATGATCCAATTTAATGGGTAGCATATCAAAATGCTTAGGCTTATCAGTTCATCATACTCCTGCCCTTGTCCTAAGTTGTTTCGACTTGGTGAAACATGTTCTTCTTCGATATTTGTTTATTTTCCGTCATCTTAATAGTGTTTTCCACCCATAATAGTCATATTTCACAAATCAAAATGATATTCCTAATTGGAAATAATATAAAATCTTAAACATTTTAAAATATTTCACATAATTTGCTACAGTTAAAATCCGTGTGTATACGCAAGGATTTGCATTTGCCATAAGGTCACAATTTGATATAAGGTCAGTTATGTCTTTACCGCCGCCGTCGGTACTGTTAATAATGTAAATATCAGTACCTAGTTGACAATATTTATGATATCCTATGATACATGTTACGTCCCGTTATCTATTTTATTTAGTATGTTTAATCAGGATATTAACAGTTTCATCATAAAATGGTTCCGTTGATTTGTAGATTGTGTAATTTAACGAAACCAGCTGTACTAAAAATGGTCATAATATGTTTCGGATTTCCGATGACATCTTCGCTAAAAATGGCAATATGCAGATTTCTTGTAATAGTATGTATGACAATTATGCCAAAGGTCTCGTTGTAGATGAAGCGACTTCAGTGACCTTTGATGTATAAAATAAAACAGAAGTCTTATTTACTGTCTGGAAATGTTAAAACTTGTAGAAATGATAAGATAATTAATTTAATCGAGTGCATTAGTACAGTGTTATGGTTATTAGAATTGTTGGCTAGAGCTCAAGTATCACAAGTAGCTACATGTATGTACAATTGATGTTCATATCTTCTAAATATACTGTTTCAAGGATTGCATCGCCATTTAGTACAATAATATCCATTCAAAGAAGCAATTCTGCTGTAATCCACTCTTGTGACCACGGGTGCTATTTTAATCAGATACATTGTTTGCTTATAAAACTTACTTCAGTCGTCACGAACAAGTGGTAAAAGTGCTGAATAGTTTATTCAGGTCATGTCAGCTCGTAAACTGTTGCTATATTTTCATGCTTAGATTTGACTTTTAAAACCCTAGTTTTATTTCTTTCGAAATATTTTATCATGCATGGTTTGATTCAGAAAATAAGAGCACGTGAGTACCTACTTTCACATCATCTTTGTTTATTATATCGAAATCTCACGTTTTATCACTACTCGGAAATTCTTTGATCTCATGTTTTACATAATTTTTATTACTACCACATGATTTCTTGGCTATCTAGTTTACGACTTTTTGAAATCATCAGATTTCAATGTTGTGAAATTTGAATCTGTAAATCTTAATTGATTTGGCCGCAGATGTTACTAAGTAAATTATTATTGACAGGTTACAACACTTTAATACACAGATAAACTTAAAGGGTTTCAAACAGAACCCTTCGAGGCAAGAAAAGGCTAGCTCATTACCTAAAACCATTGCTAAATCTAGATGTGACAAAATTACTATTATTGACGGAACCACTTTAGTTACACAAAATTACTCAATTAAACCTGAAACTTTCTATCTCAGTTTACATTAATCTTCCAAAACCTCTTTGTCTATTAGGCTAGGTATCGACCGTCAGCCACTCAACTAATATTCCTAGTAGCAGGCACTCCATCAAAACGTCACAACATTTCACTTCCACCAGCCATCAGCACATCGAAACTCGAGCCGAAGTTCTGCGAACTCAGTAATCGAGATAAATAATATCGATTTATATCTATCATTCGAATCGCGTTGATTTGTTAGCACTTGGTCATATTTCCGCTGAAGTTATGAGCGATCGTGAATCGATTCTGCTAATCAAGACAAATTGTTGTGTCTCGTTTGTTTTAAGATAGAGGAAGGTATGGTTCCGAGAGGTAGCCATTTTGTTTTTCAATTTCTGTCTAGGTAGAAGGAAGTTATATTTGAACATTGTGCTTTTTGTGTCTGTTGTGAAATTCACGTCCAAGTGCTGATTCTCAGCCTACTTTGCATGAATAGGTTTTGTTTTTTTTTTTATGAATAACAAGCAATCGAAAAGCATTTTCTCCAGAGATTGGTTCAGGTTTACAATAATAATTTTAACGATATAAATGTATTTGCCTTATCAAAACATAAATTTAAAAAACAAATAATTAAACGCCTTGCTCAAAATTTGTAATTATTATGTATTATTAAAGTATCTATTAACGATTAGATTTTAAAATAGCGAAAAATTGTATTGTTGTTATTGTATTGATTTTATTTAATTTTACCAAAACTGTATCAAATATAACCTAAATAGTAACATGTGGAAACGTAGTGGATTGTACAGTTATATATAGAATACTGTGTATCTAGATTTTAATACACAATGTACGATTGTTTGTTTTCCCAAATAAAGTAAAATAAAATTTCCACAGTTCCTTAATTATGTGTATCCAAAATACTTTTGAATTATTTTAAACTAGCTAACCCGTGCAACTTCGTCTGTGTTACATTTTTCATTAATTTTCCGCTCGTATTGGTCGAAGTGTGATATTATATAGCCTACAGTCTTCCTCGATAAATAGACTATCCAACACTAAAAGAATTTTTAATTCGAACCAGGAGTTCCTGAGATTAGCGCGTTCAACCAAACAAACAAACTCTTTAGCTTTATAATGTTAGTATGGTTGGACTAGATATTATTTAAAAAAATCGACCGAGAACTCAGCATGAGACTTAACACAACAACTCAATTAGACACAATGAAAAAAGAACGTCATTCATAAATAGTACGCCACAACATATTCCAGTTTACGACGAACAGCCACTAATTTATTAACCCACTTGCAACAACGTCTGTTTCGTAAGATACGCTACATTTCACCAGACACTCTTTAATAATTCCTTCTTCACACTTCGTAAAACATACCGACATGCAATACAAGCCTATTTGTTCTATTGTCACAACATCAAAGGAGTTTAAAACTAATTAATTAAGGAATCTAGATCAACGGACAATACCAAAAACAAGCAAAATTATACCCTTATCTATACAAATAATGTGTCGATAGAGCACAAAGTTGCTTGCGCATACTCTAAATACAGACAATTACAGAACATTACATAACATAACAAAACAAGAAAATGCGAAAACAAAAGATACGAGTGAATGTATCAAAGAGGATAACATGATGCCTTTTAGTCTCTACGGTACGGGAACGACACGATGGTGACGTTTTTTCTATTGCAGTCTATGGTGACAGGAAAAGCATAAACGGCAAGAATACTAAAAATAATGAAAGAACCAAAAATAAATTCAATTTGCAGAAGTCGTTTACAAAAGTCAGTCATGTGTTCATTTAAAATAACTGTTCATTTAACGCCTACTAACTAACTCCAATTAATAACCTAATTATAGAATAATGAATCGGTTCCGCATTCTGACTGATGAAAGCATGAAACTTCCTTTAAACCAACATAAACTATTTTAACTCTAGCTAACGTCAACCTGTAACTTTGGACGTATTTAGCCATAATTCTGGTATCAAAATAGACAGAACGAATGTCGGGTATTATAAATGTGTCCACGTGAAACAAATTGCTTAAATCGGTCGTACAGCGCACGGCTCGTTGGACACTCCTGAAATAAACTAGACACAAAACGATGAAGCGTCTATTGTCCTACACATTTGTCTACAGCGGCTGGGTGTAACTACGGCTTGATATATTAACATTGATGAAATTTCGTGTGCACTTCCGATCTGCATGTGTGGCTACGGTTATGGGAGTGTACCGTGATTTGTTTCTCATGGGATGGTTTATGTTCCCGGCTTTGTGGGGTAATTTTTAATGCATTGTTAATTTCTCTTGATTGATTTTTGATACCATAGAATTTTTGGCTTCAACTTACTTGTATCACAGTCTAGTTCCAGCAAGCCCGTTTCTGCTATAATGCTATAGCTTTACAGTATAGTAGATTCCGTAGCTGTTGTTATACCAATTCAAAGAAGGATACTAAGTTGTTCATTCTCGTATGTCGTGACTACTTTTAATAATAAAATAATGTAACTTTGCATTAAACTGACATATTCATAACCACAGGCCACACGGTAACCAAGTTAATGATTTGCAAATGTGGCCATTAAAATCTAGTCACCTAATAAATATACAATGTTTGTATAAAATAGCCGTTTAATTTGCCAATAACCCACTATCCCTCCCAAAATTGGAACCAAGCAATTCATAAATAAAATCCTCATCAAAAGAAACAGATTGAAAGATACAACTTTGTCATGTGGGAGTATCAATAACAGAAATGTAATAAAAGACGCCGTACAAAGGTTTAATGAAGCGCATAACGACGTAATTAAGCTAATCAATCATGTGTCTGTGGTTGATGATGAAGACACTAAAGATAAAAGCGAAACTAATCGCGCTTTGTTTATCGTAATTGATGATTGAATGAATGTGGATGAAGTTAAAACTGAAGTTGGAACTTTAGATTGCGACAGTTCCCTGGGATACCACAAATACTCTTTGAAATATAGAATAGAAAAGAAGATTGTTAATACTATAGTAATGCTTATTATTTCTACTACGTTCTAAAATCACTGTATAACTAATAAGAAACAAAACTATAATCGGTCATTATTGGAATTACTGTTATTTGTTTTTGGAATATAACTAATGTAATACTTTAAAAATCCTGTCTTGTCTTAAAACTCATGAATTGCACCAAGTTCCGACCTCAAAATATAGTATCGGAATTGATCCGTTCCTTATTGGACAATTTCCAAATGGTTTAAATTATGATACATGTGAGTGATGAAAGCTGCCATTTGAATTAATTAACATGTATCTCACATTTGCGAATAGGAAGAGATGTCAATTTCCACTGTAATTTAATGGTGTTCGAAATAGCCAATCCGGTTTTGGTTCCAGACGAAATACTAAGAATTTTCTGTTTGAAAGAGACAACGTATGTTACTACGATATTTTAGTGAAGGTTGATTAAGAATTGAGTTTTAATCAAGTAACAAATTAACAATAATAATAACTAAAATTAACAAATACTCTAAACTAATCTTGCGGCTGCGGAAAACCTCAAGCGGTAACTATTTTCGAGCCGTTTGGGGTTGAAACCCTGGGCCGTGGGGTCCTTGTCCTCACAGCCTTTTCAAAGAAATTTCGAAACGGCTGGTTGACACTTCCCGTGACCCACGAGCTGGCTTTTACTTTGCGCAGAGACTAAGTATTCAATGTGTCAATGCCGCCAGTCTCTTGGGCACATTACCAGCTGACAGCGTTGAGTACGAATTTTTGATGCTATATTTTAGTTTGTTGTAAGTTTAGAATTGAGTTGGTACGATATGCTATTCGTTGGGACAAATCAAATGTTTTTCGACTTGTTTTATGATTAGATTTTTCGTACTATACTGTTGTTTTTTAATCAAAACTTCTGCAGCAACTTGCTTTCCTTTACACTCTTATTCGCTCCTTCGATTGTGATGTCTTAATCAATGGGCTTCATCAATTCATAGAAAATGATAAGTTACTGCTATCATTCCCTTTCAATCCAAGATCAAATTATGTAAATTGTCTTATTGTGATATTTGAAGTGGGCGAACAATTCAGCTTTCCAACAATTTCACCATCATGTTTGCAATTGTAATGTACACTGAAATTAACGATAACTGTTTGTGATCTACTTTGAATAAGGCACAAAGTGTCGCCGACTTAATTTAAAATACATAAAATCAATTAGTTGTTGTCATTTCTTGTCAGCAAAGTGTCCACTTTCAGAGTTAGGGGTCGCGATTTTGATAAGTGCGTCGTGACCACACGTTGTGTAGTCAATGTCTTATGGCAATTTTTTCATACAAATTGCTCTACAATCATTTTACGTGTTTTCAATTGATTTGTATCAAGAGCACTGCCCCAGACACATCCTATGAAATAAAAAGGTCATTCTCCAAACTGACTTATGGTATGGGACCGATTTGGAATTCTACGAATGAAATCAATTACGTTGGTACACCTTAATCTGATTTATCTAATTTAAAGTTTGTACATGACCCATGACCTGGTGAAGGTCGCGGGTAGCCGATGGATGCGAGACGCACAGGACTGGTCGTTGTGGCGACGCTTGGGGGAGGCCTATGTCCAGCAGTGGACGTCTTTCGGCTGATATGATGATGACATGAACAAAACATGGGGGCAACAGTTAGCTAATGCAATAAAGTGGCGAATCCACGTATTTAAATTCATCCTACTACATAGCAGATCAAGCAATAAAACTTAATTTAAACCAACAGGTTTAATTTAAACCACATAAAAACTAAAGCAGCTCCTACAAAGAAAACTTTAACAGCAAATTAACCGCTTTAACAAATCAAAAACACATATAAAGCCACTGAAACGTAAGCACTATTTGAACACGCTCATAAATTTAAAGAGATGTATTCAAAAATAGTGTCAGCATAAATCAAATGGCTTCAACGCTGTGATAGTTAACGGCGTCCCACGCGGCTGTACTGTCCACTAAACGATATGTAGACTCGTAAACCACTTAATAGTCACTTGTATCACACCACCACCGGCTCCCAAATATATTTTTCGTCTATTGTCTACATTTCTATTTTATGGGCCAACGTTTCATTTATTTAATTTAGAATTTTATGGTTGTTAATTTTGACTGTTTTTTACAGTTGTCCTTTGGCTATAAAAAACTTTATTTTCTTTTAAGTAGCTTGTTAAGGATTTGAGTAGAAGTGATCTCTTAGCGGAATGAGAACAAATTCTGGCTTCTGTATAAAAAATAGCGTTTATTCATTTTATACTGCGCGGCTGTTGCGGGATCCGAGACCATTGGATCGTTTCTCCAGGAATCGTCGGGCTTCATTGGCTGGGCATTTTTCTGGTGGTCGCCACTGTTGATTCTGGCTTTCAGGAGTTGCAGTGGTAGGGAATGTGTTGCGGGCTTATCCCATTAAGCTTAACTTTCATACTCAAATTCAAAGAAAAACAAAGGAAGAATGAAATTCATTTAGCACATAAATACATGAAACAATTAAAATGTGGACTAGATAAACACTAGCCTTGCTCTAGACCCAGAAAGGACGGTTAAGGCTTGTTCATTTATTTGCTTGTGGACATCTATTGAAATCCAACTGCAGTTGCTGATAAAACGATAGGTCTTTTAATAAATAAACCTTGCACGAGTCACCACTCGGTCTTATATTAATCGAGATTTTAAACTAATATGAACCTATTGCCTTAGTCATTGCTGCCACTTACGTTTTGTTTTGCTTAACAGCTACCTGATTTTGCTTTACGTAAACCCTTATCTAATGTAAAATGAGGTAGCCTGTCAATATTTTCTTAAACATCACTTGAATCTTTGTGCAAATAAGTAAAGTGGACATATCCTCCTTAATCATAGAATAATCGCAGTAATAACAAAATTATCATTCAACTTCATAATAATTGCAATAAAACGATGATTACGAAATACATTCAATTTATCTCATGCCACTTACAGCATCAAGCACCGAATTAATCGACTGCATAAAGATAGTATCCATAAAAGACAGCCTCATTTAAAGCCAGATGAATATTGTACTCTTGATAATTACATCCCTCGTTTTGAAACGACTTTTAATAAGAATTCAGAAGTTGTTTCCTATAAAGGAGTCCCGCTACTGGTTTGGAGTGCCGCAAGGAACTGTCTTTGCCCACGCTTGCTCCTTATATTCCACCTGATTTACGACTGTACATTCGGATAGGCAGTGGTCGTATAGTTGAGGAAATATCTATTGAATCCTATTTTAAAATATTTATCCGTGGGACAAGCATTACTTTATTCTGTTTCTTTGGTATGATAAACTCTGGAAATAATCCTGAATTAACAGATTAACTATAAACATGAATCTAGTAATCCGTTGGTGCGGAAGTTTCATGATTATGAAAAACTGCCAAGAATGTCCCTAACATATATTACACTAGCTGTCCCGCGCAACTTCGCCTGCGTCACAATTTTCATTACTGCTCCGCTCCTATTGGTCTTAGCGTGATGATATATAGCTTATAGCCTTCCTCGATAAATGGGCTATCTAACACTGAAAGATTTTTTTCAAATCGGACCCGTAGTTCCTGAGATTAGCGCGTTCAAGCAAACAAACAAACTCTTCAGCTTTATATATTAGTATAGAGTATAGATTAGTTAGCTGCAGTTTCGTTGGCGTTAATATAAATTTTCGTGAAGCCTCCGAATTTCAAAAGCAACGGTCTCCATAGTATCGTCTATTTCTGTATTGAAAAATTAAAAGAGCAACAACCAACCAAACTCTCTTTTCATTTATAATATTAGTTTAGGTTATTACCTGATTTGCAATAGTACCAATTAAGACCCAATTAACTTCTTTAATAAACCTATAAAATAAACGCCACTTGATCGCCGCTAAAACTAACAGTATCATCGAAAAAATATGTTTTACTACTTCATTCAATTTAAACGTCCAGTTCGACCGGTTCCTTATTACAAAGCAATATATCAAAATGCGAGGGAGGACATCTGTTAAGGCTGTGTGTGGTCTACAGGCTTACAGTGATAATTATTAAGTTGTTAAACCAAGATTTAAGTTAGTTCTGTAAGATAAGATCGCACCGCCTCAGGATATAATAGTAAATTCGTTTGGGATTTGCATTTCAGTCAAGTTTGTTGTTAGATCGTAATCCATTTCTAATTTTATTGTTATCGTGAAAATTAATTATGTTTTCTCAATTAATCCGGTAGTTCTTTTCGTTTTATGACATTTTAATGAGGATGTATAGCAGCATTTATTTAAATGTTCATAGTATCATTGTACAATTTCTTGTATTCTTAATAATGCAAATCGAGTTTCAAATATGTTCAGAATTAAAAAAAAATGGTATCATTTAGATGTTTGTTAGATGCATTTAAATGAAAAATAATTTGTTCTATCAACAGAAGAAGAGTGGCGTTTGTAAAGAGCATATAACCTCATAAAAATTCAGCATACCTTCACGATTACCTAAAAATCAATGTTGATTGCTGGATGTGATGTGAATAGAGATTCTATCATAATGCAAAGTAAAACCATTCGAAGTCAGCTTAGAACTTTGCACGATGAACTATAATCTGCCAAGATTATAGCTTTTGTATTCTATTTTATAGTATCTTCTAAGACTAGTCTAGCAAATAAATTTAAACAAATAATCGTTCCATCAGCTTTATTGCTTACTAGCTCATTATTCTTTTTCTTCTTACTGTCAAGTAATTCCATATACTTGTTACTATAACATTCATATCGTAAACATTGATGTGAATTCAATATTCTATATCAACAATCCATATTCATGCAAAGGCGACTGCCTAAAGCTGTCACTAGTATAAAGTTATGTCAGGCACAGGGACACTCAAAATGCCTCCCATAAGTTTTACAGTCGCCATAAGGAACAGGACATTCCCTTTATCTCTGGCTAGACTGGTTGTGAATGACTCATGAGGTACTTGATCATAAATTCGATGAAAAATTTTCCTTTCAGTATTATCGTTAATGGCTTGCGAATTATGTTCGGTGACTTTAGCTACAGAGTCCCTTCTATTAGTGTTTAGGGATTATTTGTGATCTAAGACTCCTGTAGTAAGTGCTTTTGTTGTTTTTGGTTTTATTTTAATAGGAGCTATAAAGATAAATTTTATTTCCGCAATATCTTTCATTGTCCTATTGTCTTCTTTGTCTAGTTTAGGATCTATTTTTGTTGACGTTATGGTGCCTAAATGAACATCATGTTTTACAAGAGAGTAAAGCTTATTTGTATAATTTTTGTTTTTCAATAAAACCAAACACATAATCTATACTAATATATAAAGCTGAAGAGTTTGTTTGTTTGCTTGAACGCGCTAATCTCAGGAACTACTGGTCTGATTTGAAAAATTATTTCAGTGTTAGATAGCCCATTTATCGAGGAAGGCTATAGGCTATAATATTATTACGCTAAGACCAATAGGAGCAATAATAAAAATTGTGGCGCAGACGAAGTCGCGCGGGTCACCTCATTTACTTGGTCCCTTAACTAAGCTTCTATTTACCTCAACATTGTATCCACAATGTTTACCAACAACAACGGTATCTACAGGTTAATAAAATCCATGAAACATTTAAAATAGGACTTCCGTCTGTTCCTTTTACAGTTATCCCTATAAAGTCCTATCTATATTGTCACTCGCTGACTATCAACTTTCAATATTTGTAACAATTGTCAACTTTACGTTAATCGAGAACCAGATTGGAGCAGCTGTTTATCATATCGCACAAACGCCCGAGGGAAAGTATATTATTTGTGGGTATTATTTTGTGTCGATAAATAGGCAGCGAGTTGGCAATCTGTCAGTATAATAACGGCATTTATCATCATTTAGCCAAAAGAAGTTTCCCGTTGTGCAAACTAGTCCATAGCTGCCAAATCAGACAATCGATCTTAATTCCTCCAATCATTGAAACCATAAATATACATAGGTGAGTATGATTCGACTTGGCTCCTATTGAAGATCTGACCCATCCAACTCACTAAAAAGAATTGGCCAAGTGCGAGTCGGACTCGCGTGCAAAGGGTCCCGAACGAATTTCATTGTTTTAACATGTTATTTTAACACTACAGACTTCTAATAGGTATTCCTGTTATCTTTAGGTAAAGATGTATTATCTCCATTTTTTTTTTCAAAATTTTAGGCTCGGTAGTTTTGGAGATAAGGAAGGGAATGGTCATTTTTCGTCCAATTTCTTGAATAACTTCAAAACTATTCATTTTAAAATTATGAAAAAAATATAATTAAAACTCTCACAGTAAGCCCTTTCATTTGATATGTCACACAATATTATTCAAAAAACTTTTTTTTAATTTTCTAGTTTGACCCTCAAAAGTTACCCCCATACCAAAATTTTAATGATATACGTAACGCGTCCGTGTTTGGGTCACAGAAGTCCATATGTGTACCAAATTTCATTAAAATCGGTTCAGTGGATCCGGAAAAAACTGGCTGTGACAGACAGACGGACAGACAGACAGACACCCGAGTGATCATATAAGGGTTCCTTTTTTTTCGGAACCCTAAAAATAGATAAGTGAATGACGAGAGGTGAATCTCCTAACACATACATGAATAACCAACATTTATAACAGATATACAACCCAATAAAATCGATCCAGATATATCAGAAGAGACCATAAAGCTGAACAGTATAATCCCACATGCGGACGAACTACCGCACACTCCACATTAAGATCTAGACAATGGCTAGGTCATTGGCAGTGTGACGTTCTAGTATGATAGCACGCGCTACCAGGAGCTTAGAAATAAAGGATAAGGCAAGGGAGCGGATAATTTAACACTAGTGTATGATCGAAAATTATAAGCTAATTTACTAGGGCAATTATGTGCAGCACATCCAGTATTAAAAATAGACTGTGTGTGGAGCCCATTAAATCTCCATTTTCAAGAGTTCAGCTTTTTGCCAATTTAATATCTAGCGCTAACTCAATATCCATATCAGAAGTGCCAAACACTGGTTATTATGTCAGGCAATAAATACCAGGATTCATATTGGTCCGAATTCACAAAAAAAAATTGCTTTATTCTGATACATCTTGTTCTATAGAGCGTTTTTTTTTGGGGCACAGAAGCTGTATCACCACTATACTTATTTTTCTCTTAAATATTAATGAAATCCGAATGATGACCATTTTTGGTGATCTTATTCTCCTTCTTCTTCTTCTCGTGTGGGCAGTAAGGTCTAACGACCCCAAACACCCTAGTGTCAGAGTTCTAGTGAAGGTGAGGTGGTTCAGTGGAGGTAATGTGGTTGTGAAGTGATGTGGAGTGTGGTGTGGTAGTGAGTGTAGGTAGTGATGGTACTTATTCTCCTGATCAACTAATATATTTGCTACCTGTCGCGTCACAACTTTACAAACACAAAGTCATAAGTAAAACTTCACAGAGTTTTTACAAAACTGATAAACCATCGAACATTTTGTCAAGTTGTTTCTAAGATCTAAAACGCACAACGTAAAATAGCACGTTTGCACAAAACCGACGATATGAACTGTGTGTTCATGCTAATCTTTAGGGAGCCAACCCACTAAACATGTCGCACCTCACAGCCTGATGTACCGTATTTGTTCTATATGCCTCGGCGTTTATAGGCAGTTTAAGTGATCTTCACGATTTTTACTACTTTAATCTCAGCAAGTGCACAGAGTTTTCCCAAAACTTATGAACCATTATATATTCAAAAGTATTAAATTGTTTCTATGATCAGAAACACATAACGCTTGCTCTGAACCGGTCGACGACGATATCAACGGTGTGTTCATGCTAATCTTTAGGGAGCCAACCCACTAAATATGTCACACCCCACAGCCTGATGTACCGCATTTTTTCTATAATGCCTAGACGTTAATAGGCAGTTTAAGTGATCTTCATGATTTTCACTACTTTAATCTCAGGAAGTGCACAGAGTTTTCCCAAAACTTATGAACCATTAAATATTCAAAAGTATTAAATTGTTTCTATGATCAGAAACACACAGCGCTTGCTCCGAACCGGTCGACGACGATATGAACGGTGTGTTCATGCTAATCTTTAGGGAGCCAACCCACTAAACATGTCGCACCCCACAGCCTGATGTACCGTATTTGTTCTATATGCCTTGGCGTTTATAGTTTAAGTGATTGTAAACCTAGTTTGAACGATGACATTGGCTTATTTGTCTGTGTTTGGGTTAAAGGGTGGAAAGGAAATACCTTTTTAAGGATTAAAAAAAATAAGAGTTTAATATAATTTACTTTATATTCTTGAAAGTGTGTTTCAGTAATATTGCGTAAGACGCGTGATCCGAAGCAAGGCTAAAAAAACACAGTTACTGGTAACTAGGGAAAAAACTAAGGATTTTAGCATAGTGGTGACAAAGGGGTCGCATAATTAAAAACGATATTTGTGGGTTAATGAGAAATACAACAGTTTGAGAATGCGTTTCCACGAGGGATGTGCGAGGATGTGTAGCGAGGAATGTGTTTGTTTAGGCGACGAAATACGCCAGTGACCTTGAGGGAACAAATCGCGTACTCGTTTCACACCCGCGAGATCGAAAATTCAGTAGTTTTTTGTACTTTTCTTATTATTATTCTATGACTTAAAAATAGCCGTATATCAAAATAAAGTAGATCATTAAAATGTCTAATCTATACTAATATATAAAGCTGAAGAGTTTGTTTGTTTGTTTGCTTGATCGCGCTAATCTCAGGAACTTCTGGTCCGATTTGAAAGAAAATTCTTTCTTGTTAGATAGCCCATTTATCGAGGAAGGCTATAGGCTATATATCATCACGCTACAACCAATAGGAGCGGAGCAGTAATGAACATTGTGACGCAGACGAAGTTGTGCGGGTCAACTAGTGTAACATAAATATATTTTATTTTTTACATAAAATTACGACTAGCCGTTTAGACGTGATTCTCATTTTAAACTCAGCTACTGAGGGGTATCTCCGCCTTAAGAGCCAAAAGCATCACTACATTTACTTTTAAAGTAGGATAGATTTGTTTCTGCTATACTCCAATAGTCATAAAGGAAACTAAATATAAACGAGTGTCACTACACCGTCTATTTACCAAATCACAGGAAAAAGAAACGTGGATTTTCAAAAACTTCCGTACGCCTTCATCCGTTTATGGATTTGAAGTCCGGTCATAGTTTTTGTTCGTTTGTCGGTGTCACAGCTATTTTCAGCGGTCGCTGTACATTTCAATTCAATCGACTATTTGTAATTTTTTCATTTTTCGTTTTTTTCAGTTAATCAACGATTTTTTTTCATATTGTGGCTACATTCATGACAAACAAAACAATATATTGCCCTACAATATTTCTGTTAATGTAATCTGCTTATGACCTTTGAGTTTGATCAGCTTGCTTCATCTAGTGTAAATTGGCATGTAAAAGACTTGTTTTGGCTAGTTTGCAAAATAAACATCATTTTTCATTTATTAGAAATTTCCGAGTCAGTGTACGGCGATGTTAAAACAGCCGCAATACATGTGATTTTTACGCGAGGCATGAATCACGGAGTAAGTGCGTACAATCCGGTCACTATACTGGCTAGCAAGTGCATATATGTTTCTATACTGCGGTGTACTGAAAATGAGACATCTGGGAAACCCGGAATATTAATTACTAGCACTTCATCCGCGCTGTAATTTTCTTAAGGATCCCTAATTTTTTCTAGTAATAAATATACTTTATGTTACTCAGAGATAACGTAGCATTCTAATGGTGAAAGAATTTTTTAAATCGGTCCTTTAGTTTTTGAGTTAACTCGTTACAAACATACAAAAATTTAAATCTATAATTTATATTATTAGTGTAGATGTAGATTTGCATAGAAAATGATTTTACTTGGAATTAAAATCCATCATAATTGGACTTTCATTAATTATGGATATTTTACTTCCATATCGTGTAATAAATGTGAAAGTCGAGACACAGTGTGTATTTACAGCAGTTTTAATAAACTCCTCACTAAGTAAATCTAAAATATGGCTTCAAATGTTCATCCGCATTGAAGTGTACTCGATTATTTGGCATTCAATTTGGTATAGTACACCCTACTGGAGGAAGTGTGCCCAAAAGACTGACGGTATTGCTAAATGTTGTATGGCAAATGCTTACCCTCTGTCCAAGGTAAAAGCTGCGCACGAAAGCAGTGACTTGGTTATCACAGGGTTGGTTACTAACTCAACTGCTGAACAGTTGTTTTCACTCCAGGTAATTTTGCTAGCACTACACCAAGATATATAACCGAGCGACTCCAGGGCATTGAATATTTTTTCAACTTAATGCGCCTAGACGTCAGTGATAGTAACCTTCGAAGTTGCGGATAGAAAGATTATTTGGTATAATTTTGACAAGAGAGTGGTGAACATTGTTAAGAATAAGCTTGTACAGTAATCCTTCGTCCCAGATAGTGCCATAAATGGTAGTACAGTTGCCTGTGGAATAATTTTCGGAAGCCATAAAGGTGCCACTGACAAAAGCCAGTTAAGGCTTGTATACATGCTAATGACCTTGTGCATATACACGGAGCTAACTACTCCTCTACGCGCCACTCCGCTATCCGCATTTTTAATTTATTATAAAAAAATAACACATATTTTAAAAAAGTAACAAAACCAAATTATTTTCGTTTGTATTATTGCAAAGCAGTAGAAAATTTTTTTTAGACTTTGTTAAAAAATGAAAAAGTAAAATGGTTTCATCTCAACTCTTTTTCTTATTATGTGATACCGACACATAAATTCTGGCTCAACCAAATTACGTGTCATATCATGTAGATTACTACCTATTTTTTTTCAGATGTAATTTCTCAGTAAATGCCGACGAAAAGTTGCTTCATCTGCACGCTGTTTCTAAGCATTTCTCGAGAGAGCAGCCTTAATAATAAGTCTAATAGATATTGGGCTCGCCCTCTATTACCTAAAATATAACTGTAAAAATGTAGGCGGCATGTCTCTAAATGTCGAAACTAGCTATAATTATGGTCTACCCTAAAAATCAACACAAACCATGACATTCTTAATTAATTTTAGTCTATCCCATTTTGGCAAAAGGCGTGAGCGATGCACTTAATTAAAAATCAATATCAATAAAAACCGTTACGGCCCAAAAGATGAGTCAATAAATAATAAAATATTGAAAAGAAATAAAATCTCTGAAACTATTTCGATACTATCATATTACTGTTCAATATCATGAACCATATGCATTGCTTTATCAAAATAGCAACCAAGGATTTATCTGCGTACAAAAGGAGCAATGGATGGGTTTTTAACTTATTGAGTCGATTTGGCAAGACTGCTATATTAACTAGGATTTGGGGCTCTACAAATAAAGAAATGCGAATTTAAAATTAATATCTATGTTCATTCACATCGAACGTTACAAAATCTCCTTTTAGTAATCAATTTGGCAACCGGTAGAACATTACCGACAGATTAGCATATAAATCACTTATTAAAAAACAATAAAATGTTTGTCCTACATCCTTTCGCCTGTTGCGATGAGAATAAAACGTTTTATTTCCTGAAATGACGCAAATTAATATTATTAAAGCTACTCGATACTGTCATAAAATTCCAAAGAGGTTTTAGAAACAAAAATGTCACCGGTATCATTTAAACCTATGACCATATGCGACAGCGACATTTTAACGGCTCTGGGCCAATAAAATTTTGTTTGCCGTCGAACGACCGCCGCTGATTGGGCGACAGATTACTTAGTTATCAATAAATATTTATTGGGTTTATGTCTTTATTTGACAAATCTTACAAATTGTGGTCAATGTTTCGTATAATCCGCGTCGTAAACGTGCGCGGTTGGGCTAGACGGGCATTTGGTATGTAAATGTATGATCTACCTATTTGTGATAAAAGGTTGGGTGGCAACAGGCTGTTCGATATTGTGGCTGCTCTAAACAAAGCCCACGTCACGTCGATTTGAATAGTTTGACCGCCTTTGAGATGAAAGTTTAATGATCTGAAGTCCACATCTATCGAATCAGCAGGAATTCTGAAATCGCCAAATAAAAGCGTTATCGCATGTGAATGAATCTTGGTTGAATACTGAAAGATGGTCTGAATCCTCATAAAGAAGTAAATGTATTTACTTCAATTGAAATATTTACAGGCACTTTTGAACTGACGTCTGAATGGTGAATGTTGAAGTGACTTTCTTACTCAATGTTCCATTGGCATGTAAGTGGGATTTTTCGACAGAAATTAGTTATTTATCAATTAGATTTTTTCAAGGACTAGATTTTCTAATAGCTATATAAAATCAAAGGAATAACAATAGCAGTTTTTCAGCGTCTGTCAAGAAAATATGTCAAAGAGCCGTATTTATTTTTGAGTAAAAAAAATATCTTATATCTAAGATATAAAAAAAACTTTTTTACAACAAAATACAACCAACTTCCAAACAAAACACTACAAAGTATAAAATAACTTCAATTTCGGAATTCAGTGTTTTTTGTTTCTTTGTTTTTTAACACCTAATTCCGAAATCGAAGTTATTTTATACTTTTTTAGTGTTTTGTTTGGAAGTCGGTTATAATTTTTTATGAAAAGGTTTTTATGTTTTACTTTTTAGTGGTGATATTTAGACAACGTCATCGTCTACGTAGAAATTGAAATAAGAAAAAATGTTCGCTAAATAACAACTACTGATCCAAACTGGATAAATAGTTTTACGGGCCAAATGGCAAGTTTGGCGCATCGAACTAAAAAAGAATCACAGAAATCGGATGAGAAAACTTGGAGTAATCGGAGTACATACGTAAAAAAACAGCCGAAATGAAAAACTCCTCCTTTTTTTATTAGAAGTTAGTAAAAATCTCGTGTCACAGTGTTTGTCATCCAACTCGTCCGAAACGGCTCGACCGATTTCCATGAAATTTTATGTTTGGTAGATTTGAGAATAGGTCGTAGGCTATTTTTTTTTGTATGGCAATACAACGTTTGCCCGATTAGCTAGTCTGACTATAATCAGCTCTAAAAGATTTTATTTGAATACACTTCCCAGCAGTCACACACGAACATAACATACAATAAATTCCCATACACAAATTGCAAAATTCCACCATCAAAACAAAGCAAACGGAAGATTTTCAATTATGCCAAGAATTCACCTATCAAAGTGTCGTAAAATTTTACCATTGACCTGCGTCAATGGTAAATCTTGGTTTTTCTCACACTACACGTCAGGGACGTCACCAAACAGCCATAAACTTGTCCCAACATAACCTTTTATGGTGTTCAATCTATCAAAAAACCGGATGATCTAAGGAAATGCTTTCAATGTGTAAATCACTCGGCGTTTAGTCGTAAAAGTTTTATGAAGTGGATCTCGAATTTTGATGGGCGTGCGAATAAGAATTATTTTATGATTGAAAATATTTCATCCTCGAATGGGAAATAGACTGTTGATGTCTTTGTTTTTGCTGGGAATTTTATTCTTAAGTAGGATTTGTCCGCGTCTTCACTCTCTTTAAAATAGTTTTTTCTTTTTAGCGATTTAGTCGTGTGGTAACAAAGTAACTCACCTTCGCATTTAAAATATTAGATGGATAGGATTCATTGGTACCGACGTAGATACTGTACACACAACACACACACACACACACACCATCACACCTTCACACAACATCTCTACTTGTGCTCTACACATACGAAGGATATGAAAGGTCTGTAGAACAAACACTAAGTATGTAGAAACGAATTCTAGTACTAAACTCTCCTTGTACTTGACTAATCATCAAAAGAAAGTAAAAAGACTTTGTACCTCCCACACCTTGCATAACGTCTAACCACATAAAAAAACTCACCCAAACATAAATAAAAACCACTAATTTCTTAATTTGTCGGAACACAACTATCCAATTAACCAAATCAATTCCTGTACCACCTGAGAACTTCAACGAAACACCTATCGTCATCAGATAACCGCTTCCGTGTTCCGTGGTACCAGCTATAAACCGAGACCGACTAAGCCTTACCTCGTAAAGTCACAAACAAGATAATCATATGAAAATAGAGTATCTGCGGCTATGTGGCGCCTGCGATTTGCACTTGAAATAGTCCTGGTATTTGTCGTCTAGCCTTTAAGGCTAGAGCTTTGTACCTACTAGTATAGACAGCTGTTTATTAGCTGCTGCAGCTGTTATATATCTGCTCCTTAAGTGCAAGATTGGGGTTGTATATTTTTGGTTCCTAAGCTGACTGATCGGGAATAACTCTAACGACACGCAGTTGAAAATTGGCAAGTACTAGTCTGTAATGTCCATTTTTGCAGTACTGTTATACGTTTGTAAATGTTAACCCGAATATATAAAAAATCTACCATTTCTGACTGAGTGACTGACTGACAGACAATGCACAGCCGAAACCAGTGGTCGTAGAAAACTGGCATATGGAAATAAATAAAAAAGCTCTACGGGAACGGGGATAAACGGGATATGCGCGTACGACATCGCGGGTAAAAGCTAGTCCTAATCAATTAAAAATAAAGTCAAAATTCTTCCGTGACTGACTGATTGAGTGACTGAGTGACTGATAGGCAACGCACAGCCGAAACTTCTGTTCTTAGAAAGCTGAAATTTGGTATGTAGGTTCCTAAGGGAGTGTAGGGGAGCATTGAGCATTAAGAGGATGGAGGATTTCCCGAAATTCCTACGGGAACAGGAGAAATCCGGGATATGCGCGTCGCGAAGTCGCGGGTAAAGGCTAGTTGATTTATAAAAGTGTCTACGGAGTTACTTGCACATTCTTCTCCAAAGTGATTCACGCTTTTGAGCTTTATAGCTTTAAGCTTATTTTCGATTTACCAGCTTCTTGACAATTCAAGTGACAGTAAATGGTTTTATTGAAATAAATGCTAAGTTTGAATTCGACTTTACCGATATCCTAAATGTTTCATAAGCGGTATCAAAGTTTGACCTTTCCGCAAAAAAATAAAATATGAATTAGCATATTACAGTCCGAGATGCGTTATGCTCTTGATGTCATGAAATACAGTTTTTTGACATCATGTAATTATTTATGATCCAGGTTACTCTTATAAAAATCGCTTTATAAATCTTCATCGTCGTATAAATTATAAATCTTTAATTGAGAATGCTGTGCATATCTATAATTTGTGATTGCCTGTTATTGTTATCCTTAATTGTAAATATGTCGTTGGTGTGCCTTTCTTAATAAATAAGTAAATAAATCGTCCTTTTCTCCAGAATCAATACTTATGACATTAATAAAGAAAGAAGTATCCACAAATCTAACTACATAAACGTTTATGTAGTTATGCCTACTCCGCTGCTAGCATTTACATCTGACTCCGTTATCTCTGATTCTCTCGCCGATACAATAGTAGAGGATAAAAATAAAGATTTTTACGACAATCCAACGAGGTGAGTGACACGAGGCGTCACGTATAACTGTAAATCACATATTTTATTGTTATGTCTTAGTTTTGACTCCTGTTCTTCGTCTGCAAGCTTTTGTGGTATTTTTGGATTATCTACGAGAGTCAACGTTAGTGTGTGCTGGTCATAACATTCTAGTTTGTTGGAAATATTTCGCATTTTATTTTATGTGTTGACTATGTTGTTGTTTCAGTCATAATGTTTTAACAAGCTTGCATATGAAATTTAACGATCTGATCGATAAAGTTATAATTCGGATGCTCAATATTTTGAGTTAAGTAGCAAAGACTTTGTAAGGCCGATTTTCTTAGGTTAAAGATGTTCAGAAAAAAGAAAAAAAGAAGCTGATGATCCTCAATAGAAAGCAACTGACTAATGAATAAGCGTATTAAAAATGACTCGATGGTTCCTTCCACACGGTAAGCGATATTGCAGCAGGCTCAGCCAAAGACGTTGATATGACCCTTACTCCTTCGATAAAAACTGGTCCCAATATCGCAGACCGCCATGCCGCGCATGTCAGAGGCCCTTGAGGCTGTTTAGAAACTCTTGACTCTAGGGTGTGTAGGGTCGTTAGACCTTACTGCGCACACGATAAGTAGAAGAAGACCGAGAAAAGTGTAAGGAGAGTATTTTCGCAATACAGTGCAAAGCACTCAGACTGGTAATAATAATGCAATAAAAGTGTGTCAAATCTAAATTGTTAATAAAGCAGTGTGTCTAGAGACAACTAATCCATTTTCTTACAATAATGATAACCCGAATGATCCTCAACTCATCCAAGCACACAAGATAAACTCTGGACTTAATACTTTAATGCGGTTCAGTTGAGCAAACTCCTTGATCCGCAGCCTACTTCCAGGATCCGTTTTATACGAAGAATAAGGTTGTTTCACATGAGTATTGAGTATGTAGTTAAATCGTGGCATTTTAGGAGCGTGTTTGTTAGTGATCTGTTCTATTTGTTTTTTTTTGTTAGGGTTACGTACGCCAAAAAGAAAAAACGGAACCCTTATAAGATCACCTCGTTGTCCGTCCGTCTTGACAGACGTCAAGAATCTTTATCTCGGAAACACGTGGAGGTATCGATTAGAATAAAACCATTTAGAGGTATGCGGTACAGAGAGTAAAGTCCCGCACACCATTGTAAAGGGAGGATCCTCCTACCAGACAGTTGTTGTGTCTGGCGGGCTACTGCCCGATAGTTGATATTTGGGCTGATGTATGTGTTCAAATCGAACGGTAAACTCTGCTTGCGCGATGCAGGATTTTAGTTCGCTGCTAGTTGGATAGATGGCGTCGCGGTTCTTTTTGTTTCGATGTAGATTTGCTTCGTATAACCAACCATATACTCAGGTCTACGGTTCCTAGAAGCTGTGAAAAAATCAAAATTCTAAGTTAACATAATGAAAGAGACACACGTTTATCCCGCAAAAACCGTATATTTCGACGCTCTCAAGGGAATCAAAATGCATAGGATATTTCCCGTTGACCTAGAACTATGAAATTTGGCAATTAATACCCTCGTATACTACAAGTATAGAAAAAAGTCTGATAACTATAAATTTTTAATTAAATCATAAAAAATAAAAGTAATATGTAAATACAAATTTGTACGGAACCCTCGGTGGGCGAGACCGACTCGCACTTGGCCGGTTACTTTTTTAAAACGTTGCCTCACACTATAAATCTCTCCTATATCGTGAGTTCGTTTACATACATATAATCTCACATACACAAACAGCCAGACCCGGAACAACTATCTGTAGGCCATACAAATATTTGTTCCGTGCGGGAATCGAACCCGCGACGCGCAGCGCAGCAGTCAGTCGCTCAAGCACTGCGCCAACCGTGGCGTCAATTTTCAATGACAACTGTTTAAGAGAAACACAACATATTTGCTGGGAAAAAAAATATTTGAGATGGGTTTGCTCTTGACTCTAGTCTAGGTCAGAGATGACAGAGACAAAGTCTACGATGGAGCGAGCTTACCCAGAAGGAGCCTGTGCACTCTAACTTTGAAGAAACTAGGGATGTAACTGAAAAAAAAAAAAATTTTTTTTTCATGCAGCTTCTTCCTTCTGAAATTCTGATAATCGACAGGCTAATTCTTTTATTTTATTTATTACAAAGAATGTATATTATATTATTTTTAAATAGATATTTAATGTCCTCAAAATATTTGAAAATGCTAGGAATACAAAAATTAGCTATTCGATTTAAAACACGAAACTGGTTCATGGAGCGGCATGAATTTAATCTTTATCATGCAATATAATATTAAAAAAGTATAATATAGTCTTAATTACATATTTAAACATTTTATATGTGGTGTAAATTATAAAATTAATCGCCTTTCAAAATATCATTTTGGGCCCCAATCTCTATCTAAGATGATATCTAAAAAAAAATCTGCGACATTATGCTAAATAGTGCATTATAAAAAAATTTTTGGTGGTGGCATTTTATGAATAATATTCATAAGATTACTATTCATAGAGATACACACGAAAATATGTGTTTGTTTGCATTTATGGGTCACTTTTATGATTCTTATGGCTGCTGTATTTTATGAGCTTTATAACTCACTTTATATTTACGTGTATGTCAATAGCATGGGAAAGTCAAAAAAAAATTAAATATGTTATAAAAGACACAGTGTAAGAAGGCTTTCAAAACCTAACTTCTCATGTGTGAACCTATCCCTAAAACTTATACTATTTGTTATTTAGTAGCTTCTGCCAGCGGCTTCGCCCGCGTGGTCCCTAGGGAACATACTCCCGGGATAAAAAGTAGCCTATGTCCTTTCTCAGGCTCTAGACTATCTGCGTACCAAATTTCATTTAAATCGGTCCAGTAGTTTTGGTGGTAAGTGTGAGTGTGGTTGTGTGTAGTGTATGTATACACTACACACAACCACACTCACACTTACCACCAACACACCATACTCATACTTATGCCTACTCGGCTTTGAGAGACGACAACCGCAGAGCAATTTTCCTCAAAATATTCAGCATATCAAAAAGCTTTTTCTAACACTGTAAATAAAAGTATCACTAACGAAACGTTACGATTAAAGAGTATGCTAGCTTTGGCGATAATCTTTCCTCCATTTTTTATTAGACTGAAAAGCGTACATATTGCGTAAATAAAAATAAATTATAATGTCCAACGGTTGAAAATGAAACAGAAGAACAAGCATCTATTATAACACGAGCAACATCGGCTAAAAAAGCTAGTGAAACAGATTTTTTTATCATAGTCGAAATGCCTGTCTTTGCTAGTATCGAGTTTTACGACAATTTTATGGTACAGATAAATTCGGGTAGACCAGGCGTTTGTACAAATTGAAACTTTGATATAAAATGTCAATGAACCGACATACTTAAATAATTAATTACATAGTTTTTTAATTGCGTGTTAGTTTTGTAATAAAGTTTAATGAGGTCAATTGATTCTGTACACGTTCTTGGGTATTTGTGTTCGCCTACATGAGTGCTTAACATTTGTAATGGTGCTTCTCAATAATCCTAACTGACAGCTACAGGATATGATTGCTGTAATTATGCTCAATAATGTCTGTTTATTATGATTAAAACTATAAACAGTTTATTGTTATAACACTCTTGTCTTGATCAGGTTTGAATAATTTGTTAAGTATGGTCGTAAATTCATCACATAAATAAGGATAATTTTAAGTGTCATTGCTTGCACCTATCCGTATTATTGTTCAATATGCTTTTTTTTTCATTTTGGTTTCATTTAAACCTTCATTTTTTTTGCTTTACACAGATGTCCTCATCAATCGTGTCAGATTATTTCAAATAATTTATTACAAATTAGGCTCAAAAAATTGGGCGTAATTATAACGACCCTCATACTCATAACTTCATAAAAATCTTCAGGAAATACTTCTTCATTATTTAAACTTCAAAAGTCAGAACAAATTGGAGTGAAGAATAATCGCCGATAATAACTCGCCATTCAACTTACTTCAGAAGAAAGCGAATGTTAAAATTTTAACCATTCAAGAGAGTGCAGAACGTTTTGGAACCTCAGCCAAAGTTCATTCACTTCAGACCCTTAGGCTATCCACAAACTGACTATTGGTACTCCTCAATTTATGGTTACCGAAATACTTCGCGACCACGACGTGTGAGACCGCCTTGCATATACAGCAAAAGAAAATTAGACTGGGCGTATGAACTACAAAAACAAACCTTAAAACAAAGACTTAGAACTCAATACCGATCACAAAGAGCTTTAAATTGCAATACCGGCACGTGATAAAGGATACCAAAATGATGAATTTACATAAGCAAGTCCAAAGGATTATGAATCTAATTTTAAAGGAATTAAAGAAGGCATCCTTTTGATTGCAGAGCTCAAGAGAATCGCCAAAAATACTGATATCTCAATCGGTATCGATTATTCTCGCGAAATTTATGAGCATGTAACTACCAAGATCGGTGTTTGTTAAACTTTTAAGTGCGCTCTTGTTTAGCGATTGTTCGTTTTGCGAAGGTAAATACATCTCCGCACGTCCGGGCTATCGATCAGCATTGTCTTATTGCTTTTGTTTCAACTTTGGATGGCCCTTCATTATTCCCGTGGTTGCTTTGAGTCTTTATGTGTATTTAGAGTTTGATCTTGACGTATGCTGATATATTATTATTCTCTTTTGGGACTTTACCATCCAAATTAATGTGTACCTTTTTATTTATATCTTTGATTTTGTGATCTCAATATTCTGTGTGGTCAGTTAAATTACTATCAACTTTGGTTTTGCATTTGCGAACGTACTTATTACGAAAAGGTTTTCCACAGATTGACTGTGGCGATAAATAGAGAAGGTCCATTGAGAAGCGGACATTAACGGGCTAATATTATGACGTTTCCTGCATTCAGGGAGTAGTCTATAACTTTGCAGCATCGCAATAAGGTGTGTTAGACAATTTTATTACTCATTTGGCTCAAAGCTCACAATATTTATGTAACCAGTGGTAACATTTAGCATCTAATTAAATTCATCAAGTTCGTTATTAACGATGCAATAAATATAAACAAGTTCATTATTTATACTATCTTGTGTATCCGCCGCGCCTGCGCAATGAACATTGTTTAATGTTTTGCAATTAAAGTTTTGCTGGAATATCGGGTAATTGTTTGCGTCTTACTAATCAGCATCACCACCTAAGTTATTAATGGAAAACCGAAGATATTATTTTAAAGTTCCTCTGGGGCCATACGTATTCGTAATCATGTAGGATCAAATACAGAGGCGTTTAAGTTTAAAAAGATGAGTAAATTACATAACACCACTCTTCCTCTACAAAGTAATGTTATGGTAAAAAATTAAAACAGCTAAGCTAAATCCGTGGGAAGTAAACAGTTGATCTGCCGATAATATTATCAGTAGGGAACCATCGAACGTTTTAGTCTTCCGCTTGACGATGTTATATTTCCCGCACCACGGAATCAATAAAACAGTTGAACATAAAATCTAAATTGGCGATGTAGAAATAAAGAACAGGTAGCGGATAGTTAAAGAAGTCACACTAGAACTGGCCATAAACAAACCCATTTACTTGGGCATAAAACTTCAATACATAAGAGACACGATGACACAGAAGCTTATAAGAATCAAGATGATGACTGTTGACGATAAAAGGGTCGGTGCGGTGTATTCTGTGAGAGCAATTTAAGAATACATATCATCTGCCATCGTCCAATTAGCATCGACAGTTGATGATATGTTAGGTTCAAAGATCATAAGATAAAATAGTGTGAATTTATCCAGTTATTTACCACTAGTTTCATAGAACGTTAAGAAATTAATAATTTTCCTTTCGGAAATATCTCAGGTGATGAAATTAAACTGCATTATAATCTTACTACTACAAAATCCAATGTTTAAAAAGACGATTTAATCGACTGAATTTATAGCTTTGAGGTCAAGAATAAACCATGGAGAGCAACCTAAGATAGAACTTATTTTACATAATTATGTATACGATTTAAATATCATTGTTGGGTAGGCGTTACGACCAAATGGTTCTAATAAATATAAGAATGAAATTAGAGTAAGTAATAATGGAAGAATATACAGCGATAGACAATGCAAATAGACCATTTCAACTGATATATGTATATTCTACTTAAAGTAATGTCGAAAGTGAAATTCTTTGAAATGTAAAGCTTGAGGAACAAGAAAGGAATGAAAGAATAAGATAATTTACAATTCTGTTGGTTAATAATAAATCTATGAGCTTGCAAATACGGCAAGATATGTAAGAAAAAGCATTGGTAGAACCTGCCAAATGATTAAATAAAAATAAATGATCAATTCATTGGTGATTCAAATTAGATTATTATGTAAAAGAATATGTTAGAAGGGTATCAACTATAAAACTTTATGATCGTGTATTACAATGTTAACCGAATCAATTCTAATGTTCTACATTTGAACATAAATATATTAGCAAATGATATTCAAACGAATGCAAAGTGAAAAGTTTGTATGTGCATATATTTAGAAAGGCTTATCATTGAGATGACCCGATGTTATCTCAAATCTGATTACGACGGGTCGTCTAGATTCATTAGTGTTTTCGTTATTTTTCTTTACTTGAGGTATAGTCTCTTTGTTAGCTAAAGTCAGCTCTTCGTATTATTATATCTACAGAATCATATTTATTTATTACTTATATATACTTTATTGTACACCTCATAACAAGCGTCGCTCTTTTCCAATTAACGTGGTCGAGCGCCACGACAATTTGTTCTGGATTTTTCCTAGTCGGTCAGTTCTTCCTCTAATAGGAATTTCTTCATACTAGTCCAACACGTAACAGGAGGTAGTCCTCTATTTTTATTCTGTTCAGAGTCACGTTCACGTCCTGTAATCATTATCTTAGTGAAATTCATGCTGTTCATCACTGTAATTAAAAAACTCGTGACTAAGTCCGTTCAAATCAAATCAAAAAGCTTAGAAATAGTACCGATTACTCAAAATGAGAGTCTTTTAGAAGAAACACTGGAGAAAATGAAGAGGACAAATAAATTCTTCGTACACATGTTCCAAGTCGGCTACAATGAAAAATTACTGGCTATAGCAAGTCTGCAAGCGCAGTAGTAAATCTCAGCTGTTTCTTTACGACTTGCGTAGGTCGTACGTAGACCAGAAACAACACATTAAAATCTCCATCGTCACATTCAAATTGTAGTCTAGACAAATTCCTGGAATCCTTTCTAACATGCGTCAACTAGTCTTGCGCTAATTCATATTCATAAAGTAGGTCGAATGTGTAGACGGTAGACATCCAATAAAATCTACTGTCTAGCCTTTCTCCTAACTAATTCGGGGTCGGTTACCTCTCTATTCAGAACAAAGCATCTAGAAATCATTACAGTCATGGCTGGATGTTTGGCGTCTACACTACCCAATTATAGGATCATACAAACGCTAAGGTTAGACCAGTTGTGATACTGCTTAGGACGGGCTTATTTCGTTTAGCAGATGATGATGATGAGACCAATGGTCACGTTAGATCAAACTACGACAAAAGCTTACTAATAAGATGACCTATCGATACTGACCGCAGCTTAAAACCACTTATAAAATACATGTTCTTCTAAATCGCCACCACTGGCACCCCATTCACTACGATACACGCGGCGCCAAGTGTGGTCATTATGAATGAACGGACCTCGTGATAAATTTTATTACATATTCAAATTCACCAAACAGGATCCATAAGACGGTATTTTCCTCTACAATACAATAATTAACTTAATTAAGTAGACTATCAACTATTTATATCGTGACATTTCTGTAGTAATTAAGATATGTGTTTCTTTTTCATTAATAAATGTAGATTTTGTGAATAAAACACAGGTTTTTGTAGTAAGTTCTGATACTAATTTGAATATTAATTTTATAGCTTTTTAATCATGTCGGTCTTTCAATTGACCTACGTCTACGTAGGTCAAATAAAAGTCGGTTAGATTTTTCATCTTTTGTTGAAGGCTTTCCAACATTTTAGTATTTAAGTGCTAGATATAGTAGTAACAATATTTTTTGTTATTAAGTCACCGCTTTTCTTTTTCCATTTTTTGTAATGTCAATTATTCTCAACGAAGTCTTTCGGTCTCTTGACAGAATTTACGAGTACATTCCAAGAAAATAAAAGTTACTGTCGTTCACACCAATTTTTTAAAACTGTTTTAATAGCTTAGAATCCGGGAAAAGAAAGGAATCTTAATGTTGCCAGCCCTAGCACTAACAGAAGCTTTCGACCTAAAAATAAAGTCATTAAGAAGTTATCAATGTCCGTCAACGACCATCAAACCAAATTAGACAGAGACAAACGATACCCAAACGATCCTTTGACACAATTCTTTCAACTCTTTAATTCTCTGCCATACAATCTTCAACCCTATTTTCGAGATTATAAGGTGGTATAAATTAAGCGTATTTAAGAATGTCAATCTTTATTGAGATTTCCCAAAAATGTTAGTAGGCACACTTTATTGAAGTGTGGTTAATATAGGATTGAGGAGAGAATGCTTTTCGAATGTGTTTGTGTGGTGACCACAAAATAGACTCTCTTAGGAACATTGTACTTCTCTATGAAGTCTAATAAAATAACAGAAATACCTCAATTTAGTCTTACTTGAATTTTGATAAATTCTGCAAGCTCACCAATGACCGTGTGTTCTTTAACTTTTCGTTTAATTTATTTTTCTTTCCGATATGATCTCCTTTTCAGGTAAATTCTTCATCAGCCTCGTTTAATCCTTTTATTCCATCTTTAGGATATTCTAAAACTTCAAAGTGATCTCCAATCCACTCACTCTTCAGATTGTTACCCTTTCCCTCGCATATCGTTCAATACTAGTAAATCAGCGACTGCGGGAGCATAACAAGCCGTTCCAAAGCCACTTATTTCTCCAAGCCGCGTTTATTAACTCGACAATAGTCAGTAATCGACTAGCGAAGGAATTTGTTGAAGGAAGTCTTTAGTTTTAAGTGCATTAGCCATTATTAGACTGTTTGAGATTAGCAGAAAGGAGATTGTATTTGCTTCTTCGAATTCATTGTTTTCAGCAGCATCTTCATCGTCATCATTAGCGTTCATTATAAGCTCATAAACATTTATTATAACTTCGCCAATTCATTTAGTCTGTTCATTATCAAAAATTGTTGCAAATTCAACTCAAAAATTAAAAGTTATATCTTCATTTGTTTTTACGATGTCGCCGGCTCATAATTTTTTTGTTGAAAAACAGAGTAATTGCGTGAGACCGAAGTAAATATTGAAACTAATTTCATCACAGCAGTATTACAGTTAGTCGGGAATATTAAATTTTAACGAGCGTGTCCCGTTCAAACGATAAATATTTGTTTGCAGTATCGCGATACCGCAAACAAATAGTTTCTAGCTTTTAGAGTTCTTCACGGATTAAAAACCTATTTGAAAACACTTCAAGGAATTATTACCACTTAACTTTCAATGTATTTAGCTGGAATTGTAATTGTACTACCACATATCTAATTCTTCTAAAATGTCAGACGGTATTGATTAAACGCAAAAATAAAAACGAGTCTATGATACAAGTGCAACAATATGTTAAGTGATTGTAATAGTTTTCGGTGGAGGACTAGAACGACGGTTACAAAATATTTTGATTGGTTTATTTATTAAATTAAAAAAAAAAAATAGAACTTTCTTTCTATCCTGTTGAGCTTTGAATCTGCATGTTATTCATCTTTCGAGATAGCTCGTCTAGTTTAAAAACTAAGCAAGTTCCAAATCTAAATCTAGGACTATTACTGATTAAAACGAATCGTTTAAGTATTAAAAAAAAACAACATACGGAACTAACCCAAAAAAATCGTCTACCATCCTTCCCATTCTTATAAAATAAACGGATTTTATAATAATACCCTAACTACTAGTATCGCTCGTATATCACCCATGATCAAAGGCAAGCGTTTGTCATTGTGCTCTACTAGGGACACCCGTCGGTGATTAACCAAAATAAATAACATATCAATGTTGTCTAGCGAAGAAAATAGCACTTTTAATTCGTCTGGCAGACACCACTAAAAAAATTATGAGGTAATTCCGCTGAAAATGTTATCGCATCTGGCTTAAGTCTTGAAAACCCTTTCATGTAAAGTGATGAATTAAATATTTATGATATTAAAAATAAAGAACAAACGAAATTCCTTAGACATGATATATTTTCGCATATAATAGAGACTATAATCATACACAGGTACTTATAAACTAGCCCTTCAAATATTTGAATTTAACGTCTGCCTACTGGAACTTAAATTATTGAAATTTAAAATTGTTCCATTTAAAACTCATCCAAAATAACCTTTAATTAATCAGTTAGCTCACATTCCAACACTAGATCATTTGGGACAAGTGACGAACTCAAAAACATCTCACGACAAAAATAACAAATTCTTGTAAGGGCGTGCCCTTACAAGAATTTGTTATTTTTGGGCAAGATCGTGATCTTGCCCTAGTAAAACGACGTTTGATGAGTGGAAAAAAAAGATCAGAAAAAAGGTCAAAGCCAATAATTTAATTCAATTTGATGACGATGTTTTCAATTCAGCTGCAGTAAAAGCTTAACCACATATTAAAAACTGTTTTATCTGCCACTTTCTAGTTTTTTATCCTCAATTAGCATTTCTTAATGACTAGTAATAAACTCATTAGCAAATGCACTTGTTTAATGATACAATCAAAGCAGGAAGGCGAAGTTTCCCATAAGGTTGCTCAGGTCAGGTGGCAGAAGTATCACGTTAAATTGAAGACTTGATATTCAAGATAATCATTAGACATAATCATATCTTGAATATCAATGATAATACTAAAAACTTAACTAACCTATATCTAGACGAAGGTAACGAAGTAACAGATAGAATTTTTGAAATTGTGTTGTGTCACCCAGCAAAAGTGAATACTTACATACCTATCCTTTCCTTCATTTCAGCTTTAATTTAATCTGAAAAGAACAAAACAATAATTAGTATTCATTAAAGACAGAAAATTATTGAAGATAAATTCATAGGCATGGAAAATACAAAATAGTGGAAACTATAGAATTCGAGAATTTATTGAATCTTAAATATATGTGCAGGTAAAGTTCATTATTGTAAAGTGGCGCTTTTATCTGCTTTATGTAAGTAAACATGTAATAAGTCTTTAATATCCATATATTAGGAGACTCGTTTGCCGTCGCGTCGGCGCCTTCTGTGACTACTAAACTTGCGCACTTTATTGTCTCTGACAGTTTTCTTGCTAACGCCACCGCTAGGGTTGGCAGACCATCAACCTTAGAATCTGTACAACGTTTACCAGGCTTTTTCTCTCCTAGTATCTTTTCAGGGTTTTCAACTTTAGCTACAGGTGGTGCTTCTTCTCTTACTTGATATTTCAAAGTTTTAACTACTAAGTTACTTTTTTCAAAAAATGATAATCTAAACACAATATGAATTATTCCTTAACATAGATGATAGATATTATTATATTATGGTTTTTTTTTTGGCGAAATCCAAATGGAAAATTTATGATTTTAGAAGCCTATTGGTACGTTTTTCTTTCGAATTGATTGTCAACCTTAGTTAAATAGTCTCATGAGACGAAGTAAATATTGTCTGATAATTAAATCGGCAATAAAACTGTTATTTGTACAAAACCATCTTGTGTAAACAGATAATTTTCTTCTATTTACTCATTACGAGTTTAAAAATAATAATGTATTATTTAATATTTTCACATAAAAACTTTACTCATGGTGTAATATACCTTTATTCACATCTATCATTTACACCTTTCTCTCTTGAGCAATACTCATTTCTGAATTGTGTGTTATTTCAACTCTTCGCAGTTCTTTAATTTTTTAACTGTTATAAAATAACAAGGTTCATGATAATATTTATTCATAGCCAACCAAGCTGGAAAAGAGCTGTACTTAGCTTGTTAGTAATAAGTGTTCAAAAAGTAGTCTGTACATTCGCGTAATGTTAGTGGTAACCATAGCCAAATTCCAAAGGTGTATCGTGTCGTAAAACGCGTATTTTCCGGACAATTTGCGCTTCATCTGACATACTGGACATGGACTAATCACGTCATAAGCGTCAATATGTCACGGACAACGGACAACATGGTCAAAGTTCTCATGCTTAGCAATACGTTTGAAGACTGTCTTGTGAACATGAGTGATAGTGATGAGAACGGTCAGGTGATAGACAAAGAAGTGATCATTAATACTACAGCTTTAAATGGCGATGACATTACACCATATGGATGAGAACATCACTACAGAAGAGCTCAAGATTAATATAGCCCTTTGACTCATCAGCGGCAGAAACTTAACAAAAAACCAAACAATCGACATTAACGATCAATAAACAACAAAAAGCAACAATCAAATAAATCTATTAAATAAAAAATAAGGCATTCTGTACACGTGCGGACGAGCAAATAAAGCGTCGAGGCGGCTAGACGGACGCGGTAATCGCAATATGTATGCGCCTGACTGTGTCGATGGCTGCGTCAATATTGGACCACCGCAAGTCGGCACGCTCCACTCAATAGCTCAGTTTGCAGATGATCTAAATACCGGTTGATTGTGTGTTTAGTTTGTTAATATGGGAAATTAGGAGGTATTTGGGTTAGCAATTTGTTGATATAGGGGTATGCTCGGGATAAGTTGTATTATCGCATAGAAACGGCGAGAGTTCAATGATACATAGACAAAGACCATAATTATGGTTCAAACATGTATTTATCCTTTTTTCAACTTGAAGAATTTATATACAACCTGTTGTAAGACTTATCTAGGAAGCGCATCCATTCATTCTAGCTTCCATGGTCAAATCACGATCTATATCGTAGGTTGCTTTCTTACTAAGCTGATTCATTCTATTGCAGTAAATAAACAAAGAATTGTACACCATAAAACTATATATATCTACAAAGGTATTAACGCTAACATTATCGGAAGCATTGGTGCAAATTCTAGTAATGCTTTAAAGGATCACCTTAAAAGCATTACTAGAATTTGCACCGCAGTGCTCAGATTTATTTTTTTGCGGTATAGTGATCATTAAGTGACCTATTATATTCAGTATACTAAAACTATCCATAATATTATAGTTTTTTTCTTCTGACAAACATAATCATAAACTTTCTAGTATTAAACCTACATTGTTGTACATTGGTAGATAAAGTTCCTCACTAAAGTTTCAAATTAGTGTGAGACTATAACTAATACAGGTCAGGATGTTTTCGATCTTGGAAACGGCAGTAAAATAAAGATGTAGGTAGATGTTAATTTTGCTGAAAATTACTGCACCACCTATTATGAGCATTATCTACACTAATATTATAAAGAGGAAAGATTTGTTTGTTTGAAATGAATAGGCTCCGAAACTACTGGACCAATTTGAAAAATTCTTTCAGCAATGGATAGCTACATTATCAGGGAGTAACATAGGCTATATTTTATCCCCGTACTCCCACGGGAACGGGATCTACGCGGGTGAAACCGCGTGACGTCCACTAGTCCTTAATATATAAAATTCTTCCGTTACGGACTGATTGTGTGACTGACAGACAACGCACAGCCGAAACTACTGGTCGCAAAAAGCTGAAATTTGGCATGTAGGTTCTTTGGGGAGTGTAAAGGAGCTCTATGAGAGGATTTTCCGGAATCCCTACGGGAACGGTAAAAAACTGGATATGCGCGTACGAAGTCGCGGGCAGAAGCTAGTCTTAACATAAAACGATTTATTAAAGTTATATGCTTTAATAAACAAGGACTTAATATTTTGTTCAGTTAAACTATTATTGTTGTTGTTGTTATTATTGTTGTCTGTTATTGATACATGTTTTATATAGTAGGAAATCTTTGTTACGTAATTAACGGCTAATTTCAGTAAGTTCAGACTTGGTGAACTTGGTAGAAAATAGTACTTTATGTCCCAATAAGCATTCAACTACTTTTTTACTTAGCAAAACCATCGAAATGACATAAAATAAATTGAGTTCGGTGAAATTGGCTCTTAAACTTTCATATTAATCTATGAAAAGCTTAGGACTATGTAATGCAATTGTCTAATAGTAGATACTTAAATTACTTAATAAATTAAAGACGAGACAACCCACGTGCAAGCTACCAGATGGCTAATATACTACTGCAAACTCTAAGAGGCCTAATATACTAGAATGTTCTAACAAACAATGAAATAAATTAAACGTAAACTAACGAGGTGTACCTGTAATGTCAACAAAGTTAGGATATCGAGTAGAGACACGACTATCGCATTAGCTTTAGATGAAGCAATTACAACGGATTGTTAAGATAAAACTAAACGACTCGCTCGTTAGATCCCTTCAAATAGAAGGGCTTACGGAATGGACATTGGCAAATATGAAGTCGCGAAAAGAACTATCGATAACTATATAGAGGACATTATCATTGATAGTCCCAAGCGAGTAACAATACTTGAAGAATAGAAAAGGTATGCTGGAAGAGATTTCTTTTGAAATAAGCATTACCTTTGTACCTATTTTTCTGTTTCCTTTTTTTATCTTTCTATGTAATGTGTGTACATAAATTTTTAAATAAATAAAGCAAAAAGTAATATAAATCAGCTGAAGCAAGACAAAACACAGCACCGATAAGAAAATCAAGTACTAACTAAAGGCTAAGTAAGAGGCTCCTTTAACAGTAGAACATATTACTAGAACAATCAAAAACATCTAATATAAACATATATTAGATATATATGTCTTCCTAGCTCGTCGTGCTTTGCTGGTACTGCCGCTGCGGCTGCTGAGAACCTCAAGCGGCGGAAATATAATAACCTTGTTGGCAATTATATTTTTGAGCCGTTTGGGGTTGAAACTCTTGGACCGTGGGGTCCGAGTGCTCATGCCTTATTTAAAAATCTTTCTAAACGCTTAGTTGACACTTCGCGTGACCCAAGGGCTGGCTTTTACCTCGGACAGAGGATAAGCATTGCCATGCAACGTGGCAATGCCACCAGTCTTTTGGGCTCACTTCCAGTGGACAGCGATGCGGACGAATTTTTTGACGCCTTATCTTAGTTAGGATATTTTATTTTAAGTGTATATATTTAGTACTTTAATGCTGTACCTAGTTCATATCTAAATAAATATTTACTTATTAACAAAAAAATAAATAAATATAAACACTGAATGATCAACGACAAAGTATTTTGTCTCCAATTCTAAGCTATCGCCCATCGAGACTCCTTCACGTCACCTTTATAGACTATTTATCAGGAGTGCTTAATAAGAAGCAATGTAGAATTACATCCGCGTGTCATTGAATGTCATAAAGATCATTCGATTATAACCGTTTAGTCGCCGATGAGCGCTCGTTGCATGCAGTGCCTCGCGACTCTAGTGGCGCCAAGAACGTCAAATAGCCAACTTAATTTTATCAGCCATTCATCGTAGATCAATAAAATTTGAATCTTATCGCCATAAACATATCATTCAATTTTGTAAGCAACATGGTTTAGTAACAGCAAAGTTATGTTGGCTAGAGTTTACGCGAGCTGACTCCGTCGTTGGATCCGCACAAAGTGTTGGCTCATTTCAAAGCGTCCAGTCATACAAATTGCACATTAAACGACGATTTAAACCGTGCCTTTCCTTTTACAATTCGTCATTCCGTCTCGTGTGCTTTACAACGGGATGGCGCGAATTGAACTCAGTTTTGCAAATTGTTTTTGTACGTGTATCGAGAACTGATCAATCGATTTGAATCAATTCCGTATTGGTATCGATGCACGTCTTTGATGTTAGAGCTGCAACATTGATTCCTTATTCGATAAATTATAAAGTGAAAACTATGTTGGTTTTGTGCGTCGTTTAGAGCGTGCCATGAATTTGATGGATGCTTGGTGGTTGCACGTAGCTGTTGCATTCATATAATATTCAAATATTTTGTGCATTTTATTTCACAGAAGTTTCTTCCTCGAAAATATCTCTCACTACTGAGTGATCTCCATGAATTGTTGTATGTAATAAACAAACACAAGTAACCACTTCATCATACCCAACTGCATGGGCCAAAAGCTACGAAGGTTGTATCGGCTGATTTATAGCGAGAACTCTCCGTGACAAGATGCGACATAACTTACTGCTTAACGACCGCTCAGATTGACAAGTCTTTGCATCATTAGCAGTAGAGTACGCTAAAGATTTCTCAAATTGCTGGACATTATTTTCGTTTTCATAACAGACTATTCTCCAATCTCACGAGAATTTGTAAATGGTCGTAAAGTTTTGAATTTTCTTATGTTTTATATGAATAAGTGCTCACATTGTCTTCGTCATTTAATTTATGATAAAATCTATTCAAATAATACTTTGAAAAGCCTTGCAATATCATATTAATAATAATAATAATAATAATCTTTATTTATACAAAAAACACACAGATTGTAGTACATGTTACAGTTTTTACAAAGTGGGTAGTTTTAAATCTCTGGCAATTAAGTGGGTGACGTGCTGTTCTCCTTGCTAGGCTATGAAATAGCCTGTATTAAGGAGTAACAGTGCCTTTCCCCTCCAATTGTTTTAATTTTGAATACAATTTTAATTGTAAAAGTTAACATTTTAAATTTTATACAGATATTAGTGCGTGATCGCATTTGTGTGTGTGTGTCTGCATGTGAGTGTGAGCGTGCGTGTGTGTGTGCGTGTTTGCTGTATGTGCGTGCATGGGTCTGTATGTATGTGCGTGAGCGTGCGGCTGTGTATGCGTGCGTAAGTAAGGTGATTTGATTAGTGTGGGTCTGTTTTGGGTGTATGGTACAATTTACAAACTTGTCATAACTTACTTAAATGAAATATTTTTCTGTTTCGTCGTAGGTTTTATTTTGAAAGAATGTGCGGACAGTCTTTTTACAAATATGATAAGTCAATTTATATATTGGACATTTCTTATTTATTGTATTGTAAAGAGACGGCCCTAAGTAATAAAAGAATCTTTTAGTAAACGCCAAGCGGGTTTTTGGAGGAGTACATATTATATCTTTTCGGCGTTTGGTAATTTCAATATACGGGGTTATGCGGTGTTGCAACAGAATTGTTTGTAAAATAAAGTGTTGCCTCACGTTGAGGACGTTGCAGCTTTTGTATAACTCATTAGTTGGATAAATTAGCGGACGAAAAGTAGCCACTTTCAGTATGGCGCGATGTGCAACTTCCAGCGGTTTTAGGATAGTTTTTGCAGCACCACCCCAACATGGAATACAATAGGTAATAATAGATAGGCATAAGGCAAAATAGACATTACGTATAATAATGGAATTAGTAATACTTCTTAATGTTTTAAATATATATATAAGTTTGCGAACTCTGCCAGTAAGGAGATTAATATGGGATTTAAATTTAAGATTCTTATCTATGACTATACCTAGGTATTTGATTTCATCCGTAGAGGATATAGGAGCACAGTGGCATGAAACTCGAGTTAGCAAATTGCATGTGTGGGCTTTAAGTGATATCGGTGGGTTTGGTTGGGTAGCAGAACTGATCGAGTAGGTAATGAACTTCGTTTTGGAGGTATTAAGTGTGAGAGTATGGGAATGAAGCCAGTTTAGCGCTAAATCAAAGCCATACTGTGCTTTGTCCTCGAGATCAGACCATGTGTTGGCGACGAAAGTTATGGCAGTGTCATCTGCAAAGGATGTCATCTTGGCATTTGGGATATTTATATTGCACAAGTCGTTTATAAAAACTAGAAATAAACTCGGACCCAATATGCTTCCTTGTGGAACGCCATAATAGATGGGGAGCTCATTGCTGCTGTGACGATCAATCTTGACTATCTGGGTGCGATTTGTGAGGTAGCTTTGAAAGAGGTCAAGTTGCAATCCTCTGACACCCATCTTTTCAAGTTTAAGTAAGAGAGAACGGACGGGAACGGTGTCGAATGCCTTCGCAAGGTCTAGAAATATTGTTAGCACCTTTTTATTAGAGTTTAGGTTTCGTACGATATTATCAGTTAATTCCAGAACTGCGTCACAGGTTGACTTGTTTTTACGAAATCCAAATTGTTGTGATGATATTAGTTTGTAATGTTCTAAATAGTAAACAAGTCTTTTATTGATAAGACGTTCCAGTACCTTGGATAAGGCAGTCAAAACTGCAATGGGACGGTAATTATTCAGCAAGTTCCCGTCGCCTCCCTTGAAAACAGGGTGAATGATTGCCTTTTTAAAAGAAGAAGGAAAGACGGCAGTCTCGAAACATAGGTTAAAAATATGGCACAGTATGGGTGCCAGGGAGGTTGAGTATCTCTTCAGGATGAAGGGTGATATGCCATCCCAGCCAGTTGCTGCATCAGAGCGCAAAGAATGGATGCCTGTTATAATTTCGTCAAGGTCAGTGGGATCGAGGACGAACGATGAAGTCGATGTGCTATCTGAAATAGGTTGAGTGACCGTCAATGGCTGCATAGTACTAGTGTTAATTATATCATTTGCAAGCCTCTCGCCAATGTTAACAAAATATGAGTTAATAGTGTTGCAAGACTCAATAGGTGAAGATGACAAAGTTAACAACTGAGCAGATTTATTCTTAGTTTTAGTAGTGTTAGTTACCCGTTTAATTGTGTCCCATAATGTTTTTGGGTTTTTGCTAGCTTTATTTAGCTCCTCTGTATCATAAATTCTCTTTGCTTTCTTTAAAACACTGACACAAAAATTTCTGTACCGAAGGTAAGTTAGTTTTAGAACTTCATTTCCTGGGAATTTTCGAACTTTCTTGTGTAGAGCATCCCTGTTTCTTATGCACCGTAACAAACCAGATGTGATCCACGGTTTGAGGATTCTCTTTTTAGATGGAACTTTTTTAACTGTGGTATTTTCAGAAATGGATACAGTGATTAAATTCAGTAATTTATCGGTTGCTGTATTTGCATCTTTTATATTGAAAATAGGGGTGAAATCCAGTTGCGACATTGATTTGTCAAGCCCTTCAAAGTCAATTTTTGTTATAATTGAGTTTGCGACCGTTCGTGAACATTTATCGTGAATGCAAAATAAGGAGGAGGAGTGATCAGTTATTGTGGAACTTAAGACAAGTGTTTGTGTGGGGAAAATTGTTTTGAGGAACGTGTGATCCAAACAATTTCCATCCCTGGTCGGTAGAGTGTGGGCAGGAAGATAACCGTGAAAGGCAAGGCAATTTAAGTATTCTTGGGAGCGCATGTCGGATGTGGTAGGTTTGATGTCCACGTTCAGGTCACCTGTTATAACAACCGATCTAAATCTATGGAGTGACGGAAGAATGTTGTTAAGAACAGTGAGAAAACTGCTTATATTGTCCATTGACGGCGATCGATAAATACAGATGATCGCCAAGGTAGAGTTGATTTTTATAATAAGACCAGATGCAGTACGGTGAAAATCTGGCTCTTCGCATGTAACAGTAAGGTCCGATCTCGAATACACCACTACACCATCACTTTGATTTATATGTTTGGTGGTCATGAACGTAGAGTAATTATTGAGAATCGGGATAGTGCTATTGCTAGAACATGGTAACCAACATTCAGTTAAGACAACCAGATCGCAATCGAAAGAAATTCGGTGCAGAAGTGTTTGCAAGTTTAAAAAGTTACGGTTTACAGAGCGGATGTTTTGTGTCAGAATTTTAATGAAGTTATTAGGACACTTCACAATGGAGAGTGCTTCCTCAGGTGCGCATGTATGGGTTGTTGATACAGATAGTTCGTCGATGTTGTCATTTAAATTTTTTATGTTATTAGTCATTTTTCCGGTAAAGTAAAGGTTTGAGGGTTACGAGTAAATAGGGTAGTATTTGTTTTAGGGACGTGTGGGAAGCTTATGATTAATGATAACAAATTTAAAAACATATTTTTTATGATATTTAAGTAGCTAGGTAAGGGATAATAGGGATGAACGCAAGCATATGTAAGGATTATATATGGTGTCATGGTAAAATTGCAATTTGTAGGTGTTGAGTGGCTCGTGTATGAGGGTATGTTGTGGTGATAGTAATAATTATGTGTGTAAGTTTTGTTTGTGTTTAGTAATTTAACATAGCAATTGGAAAAAAACTCAAAAATAATCAAATAATACGTAAGAAATGGCAGGATATACTTAAATGCAAGTAGTCATGCCTTGAAGATTGTTGCCAGCTGCTTCAGTTGTTCTTCGCTTTTTATCACAATAGTCTGGCTATCAGGATCCTTTTTTAGCATGACTCTTCCATTCGACGTCCAACAATAGTTGTACTGGTGTCGCTTAGCGTGGTTTCTAGTAAGGTAAAATAACCTTTTAGAATTAGCTGTTAAAAGCTCGGTGATGTAAATAGGTGTTTCCTGTGCCGATTTTAAGTTTAAATGGGTTGATTTTATCTTGTCTTTGGGATTGCGTTTGTTATAGTCTTTAACAGCAGCAAGGAAATTCGTTTTCGTCAGTGTATTAACAAACTCAACTGATAAACTCGAAGTTAAGTTTTCCTTTTTTGAGGGTAGTCTTATAATATCACGGATACTAGCGGAGTTTGTATCAAGGCCAAGATGTTTTGATAGGTGCGTTATAGTTTCATATAACATGATTTTAGTCTCATTCTGTCTCTTGGGTACATTGCGTAATTCAATAGAGGTTTTGATGAGGTTGTTGTCGAGAATTTCCAACTTGTTTTCTAGTGTAGCTAACTGAATTACCATGGAGCCACGTTGATTTTCTAGTCCCGTAATTTTATTTTCGAGGGACTGTAATTGATCGGAGACCGCTGTCATTGCCCTTTCTAGATCAGTATTTGTGACCTTAATTTCCGTGTAGTGATTTTTTATTTCTTTAATGTGACCCTCTAACTTGTCCAATCGGGTGATCTGAGTACACATCATCTCACTGATCATCTTCTTGATTTCGTTTTTAAACATATCCAGGTCATCACCGATGACTTCGTCCGAAAGGCATCTGCGTTTGGCTCTCTGGGTGATGTTCCCTTCTAAGTCTTCATCTGCATGCAGCTTCCGGATATCAGACTCCGAACGCGATGAGAATTGATTCGGAGGAGTTTTAGATGGTGTTCTAAACATGTTACTTTCACTTGTGAGTTTATTTTACTATAAAATTCAATGAAATTACTACATCTCCGTTTTCGATGACTTTGGGCGAAACGATAGTTTAAATACTAGAAACGTATCGGTTCGCTTCGATACCGATTTAGTGATCAGACTTCTAAATCAAACCATGAGGATCAACAAAGATTTGGAGTGCAAATCCTTTCAATTACTTGACCTGTCTGGAATATCTGTTCCACTGTATCGGCTAATGATAGATAACAATATTTTGCTTCATCATTCCCGTCCAAATAGAAGCCATTACACCTCAAAATCTGCCGTTCACAGTACCATACCGTTCGATCTTACCATAATTCACAAAGCACTTAACGTGATTTTGTCTCCAACATGCTAATTCTACGACCTACTTCAAATCAGTACCGATATAATTCTGTTTTATTATCGATACGCAGGGATAATCCCTTCTCGATACTTTATCACCAACTTACATATACAGTCCGTAAAATTCTTCGTTCAGTTTATCATTCTCAATTCCAAAGTCATAAGTCAGAAGTTCGATATTCAAAATATTTTGACAGCTGCATATGTTGTTTGGTTTTTGAAAAACTGTCAACGGTACGTCAAAATAAAGGTGTGTTTACACAATACTTTACGGCTACCGTTGATCGATTTAGTATTGGGATTATTTGATTTTATTTATGGCCGCGGCGACAAATTGCATTTGGGAAACGACAGTCAAAATACACACATGTATGAGGCCTATAAAATTTATTGTTGAAGAATTTGTCAAAGTAAATAAAGTTATAAAAACTATTTTAAAAATGCAGATGCATGAAGTAGTAAAATTAACAGTTACTATGTCGACTGTAGGCGTAACTTGCAACTGTTTGGTTTAAGTGAATGTTTACGAATGGAGCTAAAGACGTTGTATAAAATTAATTAAAACTAGATTTCTTCTGTGCTGGTTTTACAGTTCCACCAAGAATCATACACATGACTCACTACTGCGGACACTATGTTACAATATTATAAATAAACTTTTGCCCGTCACTTCGTACGCGCATATCCTGTTTTATTCCATTACCGTAGGAATTTCGAGAAATCCTCTCTTAGCTCCCCTACACTCCACACCCCAAGAAACCTACATGCCAAATTTCAGCTATCTACGACCAGTAGTTTCGGCTGTGCGTTGTCTGTCAGTGACTCAGTCAGCCAGTCACTCATCAGTAACGGAAGAATTTTTTTTATAAGGATAAACGTCGAAAAAAGATTCCTATTCAGTTTGCTTAGGTACAAACTGATAGCTAACTCGTCATGTATAAAGATAATGTGGCTAGTAAGGGTGTGTCTACTGAAACGACTGGAAGACGAAGACCTGTTGCACGGACCTCAAACAAATTAAATAAGGGCAAGAGAATGATGAAGATTTAATACTTAAGTTGGGTACTGGCTGTAATGTACCATTCGCAGCGAGCATGTCACAATACGCCGTGTCCTAAAATACGTGTAACATGCGCGTGTTCGCGCTCGTTTCCACATTGCACGTATAAGGCCGTAATGTAACATGTTACATTACGCCCCATAACACCGACCACCATAGTAACCAGCACGAGTCGTGACGTGAGCACAGATGAATGCAGCGGGGTGATCATGCCAGTGTCCGGTGGGCAAACGAAACTTGCAAGCCCAATAGTTGATGAGCATTGACTGACGAACCAACAACGTGAAGCGTCAGAGCTGTCGTCGTCAAACTGACCAATGGACTCTCAATTCTATGTTCACTACTCGTGCCGATTATTTTCCCCAGCTTTAGGTTCTTAGAATCATTATTCACGATAAGCTTTTCCTTTAACTTCTTCATGGGTTTTAGGTTCTAACCCCGTCAACAATTAATTACATCATCAACATCTGGGATTCCCCTCTGCTTTACACATACTAATTAAAACAACCGTTACAAACTGGCTCAGTGATCTAGACTACGCTAATACCGAAAAATTACTACTTGTCCAGAAATAACTAAATCGTTACGTTACCCAATAAACACTAAACTACACTACACTACACTACACTAGGTACACTTCACTTCACAACACTTCTACATCTTACACAACACAACACTTATCATATCTCTTTTAAGTCGACAAGCTGTAAAATAAAAGCCTAACTAATGTAATAATTTGTCATCTGGTATTGTACCTATTTTTATTTTTCTCTTTTATCGCATAATTTAATTGTGGTCTAACTTTTCAGTACTAATGTTTCTTAGTTACTCCTAATCTAAGTAAGAGTCCTTGTTATGTTCATTGGAAGAGCACTGATTTCCAAGATACAGGTCTTTACCTAGTTTGGCAATCAGGAGTTCATTTCGGTTAGAAGCCTCTTATATGTTATGTTTTTAGTATTGAAACTGTAGTAGGCTTAGTTTTAATTTTGTCCAATAAACGTTATTATTATTATTATTATTAATTTTACTGTATCAACTGTTGATAGGTAGGCACTATTCTCGGTAACCATTGTTATGTCTAGATGACAACTGACACCCACTTTTGTAATAGATATTTATGTTACTACCGCGTGTTCTGTTGCTATGGGTAAAAATAGACCACCTGACTGTGGGTGTGACGATATAATATTATTCGTGGCTGAATAAAAGCTTTCGTACAGGTCGATCTTTGAGGTTAAGGAACGCTTACCGAAAACGGTCCGTGGATGGGTGACGATGGATACATTGCATACCGAGACTCCTTTATGTCTCTGAAATTCGGAAAAACTACTACTGTTCGTAGTTAAAATTTGGCATTTAGTTTCCCTTGCCGTCACCTCCACCAGATTTTTCCATCCGTTCGTGAGCGGCTGGATAGGACATGGCTGGAGGTGGATCAATTTCCCAATTTCTCACAGGTCATTGCAACATTAAGAATAAATAATTTTCCTTTAGGCTTCTGGCCTCGTCTTTATGTCAATGTTCTACAGCTGACCTTGAATACGAACAATCCGCAACATCATATCGTATGTGAGTGTATTCTTTGGCAAACTGAACGCGATATTATTTAACTATCTTAAATAGTATTCAGGTTACATCTGGAATTGTTTACTATACGGACCTTGTAGAAACCAGAACAAATTTCTGTGCGTTCAAGCGATTTTGCCATACCTATTACTAGAATCAAAAGTAGCTCACAAATTAGGACCTTTTTGTTTTACTTTCTAACATTATCAGTATCATAGTGTGCTAGCTAACAAGTTATAAATTTTGTGTCATGTATTAATTACTTAGCATACTTTTATATAGATTCAAGTTCTTAAAACGTATCAGACAGATGTGTTGCTGGGGAGTTTGTTGGCCACTTCTTCTCCACAGCTAAAACACTAGGAAGTGGTGACGGGCGGGCGTTTTGGGGGACTGTCTTTTGTAAAACTTGACGTTCAAAAAGTGCTGGCTCTTAGCCTAATTTGAATTATACTCACTCTTTGTCCGAGACGGGTTTTACGAGTAGTAGTACGATGATTCTATCAGCGCAAGTCACAATTTTTTAAAGCCTAAAAATAAAAGCAAAACTTTTTAGTGTGGCAACTCTGTTTACATGTCATTACGATTTTTTGTGCGCGGCGCGGTCACATACTTCTCGTGGAAAAATGTCCAAAATCTCGATTTTCGACGATATTCTTGGCTTGAAACTCTTTTCCAACAGTATAAGATGGATTCCTATAGTGTGTTTTGTATTTACAATGTTAAATTCATGAAAAAAGGTAATAAGTGAGGAGTTTCCTAGTCAAGGTCAAGGTTTGTTGTTGTAAACATTTAATTGAATCCTAATTGGATTCCGAGTTACAGGTATGTTTTGAATGCATTCTAATTATTTTATAATAGTACACAAAGGTTAATCCTTATAAATTCATGATAAGCTCGAGTTGTGGATTTATAACCTATAATTAGATCAAAATAAGTATTTTCGCTAGTGCAGATCTACTTCCGGTCTAAACATTCAATATTCACTGATTTGTACCAAATTATAGTACAGATTGATAAGTGTATTTTGTCGTTTTGTTTTTTCTTCCGGTTTTTCGGTTGCTTCCTGCAAGTTGGCATCTATGATCAACTGTAAGTGTACTCTCATTTTTTTTTTCGGCTAACGGTTTTTTCGATACAGTCTTTCGAACTGAGAAACGCTTTTTTCACATGGAAATTATCAATAGTGCTTATACTCGTATTAGTCACCTGTAAAGATGGGAAAAAGAAAAACTAATGAAGAGGAACATCTAAGAAAGAAGATCAGAAAATTAGAAAAAAAGCTAAGGAAACTGTCTCCAGCTAGTCAACGCTCTCAGGAAGTTTCAACAACTCCGCCCCGGCTCTGCTCGCCGACGCAGATCGAAGAACCTGTGGCGATTGAAGACTCTCCTACAGGTGTGTAGTAATCTATTTAGAATAACTAACCATGCATTTAAACATAATATAAGCCACGTTAAATAACAGCTAGCGCTATCACTTCGCGGATAGACATGCTCTATGTTTCAAATTTACAAAAGAGCTATCACCTTGTGGATAGACAGGTACTATGTACTTACCTACTTAAAAAAGACCTAGCGCTATCACCTTGCGGATAGACAGGTACTATGTACTTATTAGAGCTGGCGCTATCACCTCGTGGATAGACAAGCTCCTAAATAAATCAAGGCACTGATTATGTCAACTTAAGCGCTATCACGGAGTGGATAGACATTTCAATTGAGGAACACATAGTTCTAAATAATTTAAATCTTTTTCCAGAAAATGACCAACTCCCAGAAGAGTTTATACTGGCCCTTGGAAAGGAGGGAGAAGAAGAAACAGAGTTTGGCGATCCTATTAGACCAGAATTGGCCCTGCGTTGGGCAAAAATAATGTCCAATGGATTGGGAAAGGAGGCCAAAGATGGCATCATTAAGAAATATTCTACTCCCTCGAATTTTCCAAATGCTGTTGCTCCTATAATGAACCCAGAAATAATGGCCACACTCTCTGAACCCTCGGTCAAGAGAGATAGGAGGATTATTGCTAGACAGAACCTCACAGGTACTTTAATGACCTGTCTAGGCCGATCATTGACCAGTATTTTAAAAGGGAACATTAATAGCAAAGCCCTTATAGAAGAAGTTAATGATGCTGCGAAGATCGCAGCGGAAATTCATTTTCAAGATTCCTCTTCTAGGAAATTCTTTGGCCTATCAGGAGCTAGCAAGTTAATCCAAGAGGCTGTAAAGAACACAAAAGTGGACACATTTTTATTTGGCGCTGATTGTGCTGACAGGATCAAAGCAGCCCAGTCAATACAACGAACCAGTGCTTCAATTTCTGAAGGTGCAAAGAAGCTGAAACCCACAAACAAGAAACAGTTAAACTGGAGGGGCCCACCGCAGAACCATCAACAGCATCAACAAGTCCGCGGTGGGCAACATCACCAACAGATGTACAAGAGACAACCTCGCATCTTGAACGCCAGACGCCAACCAGAACGGAAACACCCTCCAGCCAGATCCAGACACTTCAAATAGAAAACATGCAGGTACATGCAGGCAGACTCAAACATTTTGCAAAAAAGTGGCTTGAAATCACTGATGACCCAGTGATATTAAAATGGGTACAAGGGTATGAAATCCCATTCACCAAAGTACCAGCCCCTTACAATACACAGCCACAACACTGGCCACATAAAGAAAAACAAATTATAGATTGTGAGATAAAAAAGCTTTTACATTTAGGTGCAATTTCTGAATGCTCATACTGTAAGGACCAATTTACTTCCCCCATATTTTTAGTGCCTAAACCTAATGGGTCTTATAGATTTATTCTAAATTTAAAGAAATTAAATCAATACATTTCCACAGAACATTTCAAATTAGAGGATATCAGAACAGCCTGTAAGTTAATGTCCAAAAATTGTTTCATGGCTTCAATAGACTTAAAAGAAGCCTACTTTTCTGTACCAATAGCTGAGAATTACAGAAAGTTCCTCAGATTCACATATGATGAAATATTATATGAGTTTAATGCCCTACCATATGGCCTCTGTTCAGCTCCTTTTGTTTTCACAAAACTTCTCAAACCAGTTTGTGCACACCTAAGAAAGCAAGACATTTTATTAACATGCTATCTAGATGACAGTTTATATTTCGGTGAATCAGAAATTAAGTGCAAAGAGAATACTGATGTTGCATGCAAACTCTTACAAAGCTTGGGATTTATTATTAATTTTGAAAAAAGTGTTATAACTCCTAGCCAAATATGTAAATATCTAGGCTTTATTTTAAATTCATCAGATCTCTCCTTGTCAGTCCCACATCAGAAACAAATAGCAATACTGGGAAAAATAAGATCTTTTCAACAAAATAGTTCTTTTAAAATAAGAGAATTTTCCCAATTAATAGGATTATTGAATTCAATATGCCCAGCAATACCATATGCTTGGCTATATACTAAAATATTAGAAAGAAAGAAATACCTCGCCTTGCTAAAAGCAAATGATAGTTATGAAGCCTACATGCCTATTTGTCACGAAATCAAATTCGAATTAACATGGTGGCGAAATAATATACATAGAAGTAATCCAATAAAACAATATAATTTCCATTTAGAAATACATAGCGATGCCTTTACTCTCAAGTGGAACAATATATTTTTCTATGCATTTCCACCTTTTTCATTATTGTTAAAATGCTTATATAAAATTCAAAGAGATAGGGCTACTGGAATTGTGGTTTTCCCTTACTGGCCATCACAACCATGGTTCCCTCTAATTAAATCAATGTCAACTGGAGATTTCATCATATTTGAACCTAGCAAACACCTATTATCATCTCCTTTCAGAGAATATCATCCGCTGCATCAACAGCTTACCCTGGCTGCAGGGCTGCTGTCAGCCAAGCATTCATAAGACGAGGAACACCAAACTCGGCCTTAACTATAATGTTGAACTCTCTTTCATTGAACACAATGAAGCAATATGATTCATCCCTAAAACTATGGTGGAAGTTTTGTGGACAGCACAGTTTAGATACATATCAAGCATCTATTCCTTATGTTTTAAAATTCTTATCACAATGCTATGACAATGGGGCATCTTATGGTACCATCAATACTGCTCGGTCAGCATTATCGCTACTGATGGGGCCTAAGATCGGATCTGACGATAGACTCAAAAGGTTCACTAAGGGAATCTTCCGATCAAGACCTCCAATGCCAAAATATAATACAACATGGGATCCAGGATTGGTGCTTAATCACCTAGCTGGATATTACCCAAATGAAGATATATCATTGGAACAATTAACCAAAAAATTAGTCACCATACTTGCTTTAACAACTGGTCATAGAGTACAGACCTTGTCAATGATAAAAGTTTCTAATATGAAATTTACAGATATAGGTCTAGAAGTATACATACCTGATATAATAAAAACCTCTAGAAGAGGTGGTGAACAACCAATGTTCAACTTAAAAACATTCCCTGACAAAAGGGAAATTTGTCCTGTCAACACTATCAAATCTTATCTAGATAAAACTGGTTCTTTAAGGAATAATATTGACAAATTAATTCTCACATTCAAGAAACCACACAAGAATGCATCAACTCAAACTATAAGTCGTTGGATCAAGCAAACATTGAAGGAAGCTGGAATAGACGTCACCATCTTCTCTGCTCATAGTACCAGACATGCATCAACATCTGCAGCAAAAAGATCTGGAATTAGCATTGATGTTATAAGGAAGGCTGCAGGGTGGTCTCAAAATTCTGCCATGTTTGCCAGACATTACAATAGGCCCATAGACCAAGATTCAACCCAATTTGGTAGTGCAATATGCAATACTGTAACAAATACCTAAGGTTGAGTCTGTTATATATAAAATAAGTTGATTGTTTTTTGATAAATAATAATTGTTAATATGGAAGTTGGTTTATTAAAATATATATTTCTTATGTCTTTCGCAACAAATGGTGTTTATTCACAATCCTACTTTGAACATCTACTCGTAAAACCCGTCTCGGACAAAGAGTGAGTATAATTATAAGATTAAACGAACTTACCTGAAGTGAAGTTCTATCTTAATTATACGAAGCTCTTTGTCCGAGACGGCGACAGTCCCTAAAAACCCTCCCACTTATACTTACCAAGTATAATCCCGGTATAGGGATTGTTCATAAAGCCTGACTTTAAACGTAATGACATGTAAACAGAGTTGCCACACTAAAAAGTTTTGCTTTTATTTTTAGGCTTTAAAAAATTGTGACTTGCGCTGATAGAATCATCGTACTACTACTCGTAAAACCCGTCTCGGACAAAGAGCTTCGTATAATTAAGATAGAACTTCACTTCAGGTAAGTTCGTTTAATCTTATAATAAACGACTTTTGATTTTGATTTTTGATTTGGTTTCTCAGGGACTCGTCGGGCGTTATTGGCTCGGCGTTTTTCTAGTGGTTGCCACTGTTGATTTTGGCTTTCAGGAGTTGTAGTAGTTGGAAATCTGTGGCGGGCTTGTCCCACAAAAAGAATTTAGTTTCCCTACACTTCGTAGGGAAGCTCTAAGAGAAGTTTTTCCGATATACCTAAGAACTAAAGAGAACGGGAAAAACGGGACACGCGCGTACGAAGTCGCTGGCGAAAGCTAGTCAATTATAAAATTTTGAAATCATAGTGAAATTGTGGGCTTTTTAGGTTTGGTTTTGGCAAAAAAAAAACAAACCACATCTCACACTCTACTACTCCAAACTCTTTAGGGTAACAAATTGTAAGCCGCAACGTAACCCTAACCAACAGAAACCAGAGGGCTTAGTGTAAGTATTTTAACGCACTCGATCGCGTTAACGTAATCTTTCGCTTATGTCAAAATGTATAGGAAAAAAAGGCTTTTCGTTATTGTCACCAGACGGCGCTTATTCAGTTTCAATACAAATTGACGTTTACGCTAACACTCGCACTAAGGCCACTGAGTAGGAACCCGGTGAGTGAGTGAATGATTCATTTAAAAATAGATCGAAGATCGGTGAAGATTTTCCTTTTGCGTTTAGATTTAGAAGCTTCTATCTGTGGGTGGCGAGTGTATACTTAGTGCTTGAACTAATAAGTTCGAGCTACAATGGCTAAGTAGTGAGTTTCGATCTAATTTAGGATGATAGTAATGCTGTTGTATTAGATTTGACTGATCTACTTCGATTTGTGAATGTTTGATGTGGAATAAGTTATGAATTCTGTTTTCATAGGTTGCCATCGAAGCAGGGTTTCAAAGACAAAGGAATTTAAGTAACTCAATTTCATAATTTATCTTTCTGAGGTATAAGGCTAGATGAATACTTTTCAACAACTTTAAAACTTTACCACGTACGATTGATAAAGTCACTTATCTCGCAAAATATTTTAAAAATTAATCCATCTATCACATTATTAATAAAGTCCATCTATCGTCTGCTAAAACAACAAATCAGCCACTAAAGCCGTCAACATCTTCATAAACTGTAATAAAAACTGATTAATTTACATTCGCAACTAAAAAGTTTCTTTATTAACACTATTTATGTATACTTCCACGAAGTAACTAGTCCTATCATAGATTTTTCTACTTTATTTACGATATCACAATACGTAAATCTTACTAGTACTTTATAATATTCGCGGGTGTAAGAGGATCAAAAGAAATAATTCATAACGCTGTAAAGGCTAGTGTTCACTGAACAGATTCCCCGGGATCCGGGATTAGGCATCTTGTAGGCAACTCGTAAAAGGGGATAGCGCGGCCGTGTGTTGGGAATCCGATATTTGTTTATCCTTTTATTGCACTTTATAGCTATTTAAGGATTATTCGAATGGACGGGTATTTTAGTATCATCTGTGTGCGATTCGGTTGAGCTTGCAATATTTTTATAGCTTCAGTGTTGGTTACAATAACAGACAAAGACATTTCAATAAAATGTGTAATTTATTCTGGAATATCATTTTATGATAACAGCTGTTTTATCGAGTCCAACGGATATGTACTTAGGAAACATATTTCATGAATGAAGATTACTGGAGGCTTAGCTATACTCGAACAGGAATTAACGCTTTGAAAACATAAAGGAAACAACCTTCAGTCTTCTTCTTCTTATTGTGTGGGCAGTTAGGTCTAACGACCACACACACCCTAGTATCGGAGCATATTAACCACCTCAAGGGCCTCTGACATGGTTTATTTGACGACTGCCATTTGGCGGCCGGGAACACCGGCTTATACGTGCCTTCCGAAGCACGGAATCATCTTTTTATCAGACAATCAGGTCTGCAATATCATAGCCAAACTGGAAACAACTTTACAAAGTTCCCGTGGGAATCGAACCTTCAGTTTAAAACCATTTTAAACAAACTTTAAAAAAAAACTACTAAACCAAACTGAATCAAATTTTTACGGAACCAAATGGCAAGTATACCGCATCGAATTAAAAAAAAAACACAGTAATCGGATAAGAAACCTCGGAGTAATCGGTGTACATACATAAAATACCCACAGAATTGAAAACCTCCTCCTTTTTTGGAAGTCAGTTAAAATATCCCGTTATTCAGTCAAAGATAAAAAACACATCCCGGGAAAAGACCACCATGTCTGCACCTAGCTTTTCAATCTATTCCAATTTATTTGTTTGTTTACAACATGGCCTCTTTTCGTTTCAAGCCGCTTTCGCAATTTCTCCTGAAAGTTCATTCATGGAAGAGCAATGTGTATTTAATGTGGCAAAAAGATTTATTTTGTTTACGCGTTGTAGTCATCTGATTTATAAGTTTGTATCTCAATTCCGACGAAAGATATGTTCGTGTAATTTTTAGACAAATATGAGACGGTATGAGGATGAACTTCTATCATGTCATAGTCATAGTCGGCCTTATAATGTTCCCACTGTTGGGACTCAGGCCTCCTCTCTAGGAGAGGGAATGGGCCGTAATCCACCACGCGGGCCCAATGCGGGTTGGTGAATGTCACATGTCTTCGAATTTTTGGTTCTGGGATATGCCGGTTTCCTCACGATGTTTTCCTTCACCGTTTTGAGAACTTCTATCATGTATGTTAGACCAAACACTAGATAAAGTGTCATTCTATAAGCGAATGAGACTGTCGAAATGCCAATACAAGAGACTAGCTTTTTCCCGCGACTTCGTACGCGCATATCTTATTATTTTCCCGTTCCTGTTGGAATTACGGGAAACCCACTTGTGGTGGATGTGCACTAGATAATTATATATAGGTATATAATAACACAAGTATCGGCTCACTAGTTCATGCACGCGTCTTCACTCCCTGACAGCTGTCATACGACTGCTCCCACGTCACTGAGCTCCCGCGCGTGCACAACCGGAGACGACAGAAATATATTTAAACAGCCAATACTAATAGACTATATCGATAATTAGTTATAAATACAAGTAATATATTAATTATTTATTTATTCATTGTTTATGTATGTACGTATATACCACACCACTCTTAGTGCTCCCCTATACTCCTCAAGGAGGGTCGCATTTCAAATTTCAGCATACTGCGACCAATAGTTTTGGCTTTGCGTTGCCTGTCAGTCACTCAATCAGTCAGTAGCGGAAGAATTTTATATATTAGGATTGATTACTCATATTTTTTTGTCGTTTTGACAATTGCGTTCGCCAAGCGACCTCTGATAGAATCTCACTTATCTAGAGTCATGGCTTGCTTACTAAAAAGGATCTTGTATATACGAAAAATGAGGATAATATATATATATCTAATTTTAACAACACAACAGCAATCACTGTCGAATAACGCAGCTGTGGTGAGTTATGTTGTACTAAGTTTAAAGGTAAAACTAGCAACAGATTGACAACTTATACTAAGTATGGCAATATCATTTGTGATGAATCACTTGTTTTGCTATTTCTGGGAGAAAGTTGGCATGCCTGTAACTGTTTATGTTTGTGTGGTTGTATGTCTGGGTTACGAATATCGGTCAGGAGGATAATATTGTAGTAAGTGTGTGACCGAGTGACAATGGCTGTCGTAAAATTGAGCTTATATGTATTTTGATGTTTAAGACTAAATCATGATGGATGTTGTATTTTATTTATAGTAGAGTTTAGTCTGTTCAAAATGGTATTTCCTGAATAGTCGCGGTTTTCTGAAAGTCTATGATTGGGTGTTGTGATTTCGGACATGCAATCACGTGAGGGTTGGATGGAATCACTTACCGATAAGGGACATGGTCGGGCAGGGTTTGTATGTATATATGTATAAGTAATTTTAGTTTCTACGCTTTACAGTCTTAACTTTAAGTAATTGTTCTGTATCAAACAATACTTTTTGCTGTGCCGTAACAGGGTCTACAACAGCTCTTAGCTCTAAGCTTTTTTGTTAACATCTTGTTTTACCTTGTAGAACGCAAATATGAATACGAAAACCACGAAAATAACCACCTCCTCCTCCTTTTGATCTACGAAAAGTAGATCAAATGCCTCCGTGCTCGAGTGATTTAGGCGTTTGCCTTATGACCCGGTGGTCGTGGGTTCGATTCCCACGGGAAGCATACTTTTTAAAGTTGTTTCCAGTTTGGCTAGGACAATGCAGGCTTGAATCACCTGATTGTCGGCTAAAAAGATGATTCCGTGCTTCGGAAGGCACGTATAAGCCGGTGGTCCCGGCCGCCAAATGACGGTCTTCAAATAAACCATGTCAAAGGCCCTTGAGGCGGTTTAGAAACTCTGAAACTAGGGTGTGTCGGGTCGTTAGACCTTACTGCCCACACGATAAGAAGAAGAAGATCAAATGCAACATTTCTAATCTTGGCTTTAAAGTCTCCCATATTCCTAAATTGAACTTCATTCAATTCACAGTTACGACCACCCGATGATCCGAAACAATGGATCCCACAAGTGCTAATTTTTATACGATAGAAATTCAGAAATCCATTATGTAAGAAAATGCCTATATTGACACAACAAACAAAACATCATCACTAGAACAAATACCGAAGCCCCAAGTCATGACTGAGTCGGGTTCGATTTGATTAAGAGATTTAACACAGTCAATATTAACTGATGAATTTCGTAACACTGACTTTATTGATGATGCAAATGATAATGAACCTTATACTGTTGATATTAAAGCTAATAATGATGAAGATAGAGATGTAAGAGCCAAGGTGCCAATGGAAATGTTTCATAATGTTTACGAAAAGGGAGTGATGGAGAGTGAAGATCGATTAGTTAGTGAGTTCTCTAAGTAGCAATTAAAATGGAAGGCGATTAGATAGCATGTGGTATTTGGAACTTGGGAACAGATGTTGGATTCTGATAAGTTTACTGTTAATCCAAAATCTTGGGTTTCTTGGGAAACTGATTACAGGTAGCATTATTGCATAATTTTGGTATTTCTCTTTTCACATCTAGAATTCTTTTCAATTTATTTTCGGATAGTATCTCGGAGTGTCTTATGGAATGTTTGTTAATAGGCGCTTGCTACAATGATTCGTTATCGCAATTAGTACTTCCAACAAGGTTTCTTTTTTCACATCCCGTGTTTGGCTGGTCGCAAAAAGACATAAATCTAGACTGCGTTATATACAAGGCGTAACAGAAATAACACAACCACAACAAAAATTAACTTTGCGACCAACCCAAGTTTTGATAACATTTCGTCGATTTGATTTTTAGGGTTCCGTACCCAAAGCTCAACCAACGGAATCCTATTACTAAGCCTCCGCTGTCTATTCGTCCGTTCGTCGTTTGTCAGCGGGCTGTATCTCAAGAACCGTCATCGGTAGACAGTTGAAATTTTCACAGATTGTGTATTTCTATTGACACTATAACAACAAATAATAAAAATGAAGGTTTATGGTACCTTTGTGTGCGAGTCCAACTCGCACTTAGCCTGTTTCTTTTTTCGCGATTTCTAGATTTGTCTCTTAAAAAAATATTGGTAATGGTTCATAATTATGAGAACAAAGTCCTCTTTTCAGATTTTGCGTTACATAATTATGTCAAACCTTGTATTATGTATAACCGCTTGTAGGTACATCACATATCTCAATATTTCTCACTATTGTTGAAGCAGTACGTGAAGACAATATTATGGAGAGATCTGTTAGCAACTTTTACCTGTCAGTAAACATGTCTTTCAGTAAAGCTATTAAGAGGCGAGCGGAACTGACGGAGTCCAAACAAAGAGGCACAACAAGTTACTGGAGATGATTGAAATACACAAACGTTTCTTTGTGTGCAGCCAGCCTTTTAAGGAGAACAGAATTGTGGGATAGTCTTCGATCACTAATGAGAAAAGTACTTAGATCCAGTTCATGATCGTTGACTGGGCCTTGTAAACCCACTCTTACAATAAAAACACAGTACAAAAAAGAATGTTCTATCTATCTTGCATACAAAACGTTATTGAGTTTCTTCAAAACGTTGCCAACATGCAAGTAGAAACGTAAATGTTTCCATGGATTAATAAATCATAATTCATACCTCTATGTTGTTGTCTAACTAATGTATCCCTAATAAAGCATCTCTGAGTTCTTTGACTGACATAAAAGCAAACAGATTTCACAATCTCGTATTTCTCCATAATCGTAATTCCTAGGTTTAACGACTGGACCCTCCACGTCTGTCAAAAACCTTTGTTTATGCATTACTGCTTTAATTTCCCTAAGTCAACTTTATTTTCTCACATCAACTCAGAATCAAGTGTGTTATTTACATTTCTGTCAAGTTTTACAACTCTTCCGCTTGAAATATTAATAATCCTCAAAATGAAGAAACCATGATTTGTTACAATAATAGGATAAATGTCAATGACTCACTAACTTCTAAATCTATAACGAAATCCGTTAAATATTTTTATGGTTAACGTAAAATATAAACAACTTGAACTTCAAGATCTTAATACTAAACATTTGCATTTCTCTAATCTCCACTTTGAATATTTGGGACAAAAATGTTACTTTCAAAGTCAAATTTATTTTTATTTGTATCAATAAAATTAATTTTATTAATTTGGACGAGTTCAAAATTACTTAATTTAAGATTAGCGGTAATACAAACATACGAGTTGATTTCGATGGTGAGAAGTTTAGAAATGGGGAAACTTCAGATTTGAAACCACTATAAATTCTTTCTGCCAATAACCTCAACTCACAAAGGATTAGAAGGAAATTACTAAGATAATTATCTGTCACTATTTCTGAGCTGCAATAGCTTCAGTCTAGTCTTTATGATAGTTATTACCTCTTATAACTTCATTTAGTCCTAGTACCTTTAAGATTTACTGGTGCAAAGACCTTCGACCTTTAAGTGAATTATGACCGGCTGTTACTTAATAACTTAATCAAAACAATGCCATGCGAACCACGTATTGCATTTGCGTGATATTTATATAATAACATGTGTTAGTTATTATGATCGTATCCGGCAGTGGCTGTCAATGATTTATTGATTTCGTAATCTGTTTATGTTTTGAATTCAGACTGCAACAGGGAAACGTGCTTCCGTGGCGCACTAGCTGTCAGTTTGGAACGCAGGACTATGAATTGTGGTTTATTCTTTAATGTGTTATATTGTTGAAACTTTACTTGAAACATCAGTTTTTGTTATAATGTCTTATTTATTTGATTAGTTTTTGTTATCATTGATAGTATCAATTAATTGTTTTTCAAAAGGATTACGTTAGGTAGCACCAAATCGTACCTCAACTTCGTTCATCAAATTCATCAAAACTGTTTTCAACGATCCTGAGATCTATGTCGAAATAGCTCTACTAATAAATCAAATGTTGTACATTGATCTGTGAATGACCCACAATCGCATCGCACAAACTTCCTCGGAATGACAGGCCGACACACTGTTTTCCATCCTACCGAAATCGGCACGGTAATAAATGATAGAAATAATTTATTACATCATTGGGATAAGATTTATATTAACGTTAGACCACCAACAAACACATAAACATTAATTACATGTGTCGTGGCTAGATTTATTGCAGTGTTCTCGTTCTTAGAAACAATATGTACAACAATAGATTTGGTACTGAAGGCGCATCGTGTGTTTAGGGATGCAGTTGCCATTAGTTGGTAGAAGGAGATTGTCAACCAGCTGGCACAATGTCATTGTAATTTAAAGAAATCTCAATCATTTCTAGTTACAATGAAATACTAAAGATGTACTAAATTAGCCACGAACAATAGGTAAACTACGATACATGAACAAGTAATCGAAATAGCAAAAGTTTTTCTTTGCCATGAATTCACGAATAGGTGATGCTGTCGACAATGACCGTATGTTCATTGTTTCATAAAATTCAAGCACAAGCTAATCAAAGTTAAAGCTTCTAAAAAGTATCAATAAAATATAATTTACTAAGTAATCTATCTTAAATTATTATAACCTTTATTGAAAAAATATCTAACGACGCGTCTGCATAAAGTGCCAAGACTCTAATATAATAATCATTAAAAATGTAATAGAGTAGTAAAAAAATTATAGTGTGTAAATAATGATCTTTAGAGTAGTTAATTATGTAATTATTATGTCAGAAAACGGTAAGTTTATGACCCAAGTGCTGTAAACAAACATGACAATACATGTCATTTACCCGTAAACTCTTGCAATAAATCTTTGACACGCCGATGTAAACATTTTATGGATTCCTAATGGAGGAAACAAGAAATGATTACTTGTTGGAGTGTAAAACACTTTTAGTACCGTTTCGTTAGCTGCATAAATGAATAGGATAGTTTGGTAAGGTTACTGTCAAAGGTGTCTGCATCTTTACGTTAAATTTTCTCATAATTATCGACTGACAGAGACTACTGTAGAATTGAGTTCATATTTTCCAAGCGGGATGGTTGCGGTTGGTAGAAAGTTTGAAGTCGTTGTCAGTTGCAGTCGTTCTCATTACTTTATTTATATTTTAATCAACCATTTTCATACTCTTCATTTTCATCAACAACCCGAGCATCGTCGCCATCTTTGTCCTAATTTTATTTAACCTAGTCTGTCATGATCTATTAAACGGGAATCCCCCTCTTGTGGCATAAAATTTTAATAATATTATTATTTGCTTTCAATTTTTTTCAGCATAATAATTCTGTGGTAGAATAATACTTTGGCACTATGTAAAGGTTAGCATAAATATCATTTAGACTAATTTGTATAAATTTTCTTGCCAAGTAGCAGAACATAGGGCACAGGGAAATTAGGGCACCCCGAAACGAATAGGTTAGGTTCGAATCTGTGTTTTCTGATAGTTACAACCTGGGAGTTGGGAGTGCCATTTTAGTCGTCTTACAAAGGCGTCCCACTTAATGTACCCGACATAAACTACCTATAGGCGCGATTTATTTAAAATAATGCATTAAAAAAATAGGTACCTGCAATAAAAATAATTAATGCATTAGAATTATGAAACACCCTGTTAATATATGTTTACGTATCAAAACAATGTCAGCGTTCCATTCCGCGCCGTTTTTGGAACACATGGCTCGGACTGCGCTCGCTCCTGGAGGGCTACTGGCTAAGCCCGAAGTCCGTAGTTTCGGCCTTAGTTGCGGGCGTTTTCTACTCCGTATCACCTTCGAACTTACGATTAGTCCTGAACCCGAACTAAGAATGAATGCCAACACGATTTCACAGTCACTGTTAAACCGTGTTGTCATTCATTCTTAGTGGTTAGGTGATGCGGAGTAGCAAACGCCCGCAACTAAGGCCGAAACTACGGACTTCGGGCTTAGAGAGTAGCCCCCCCTCTGTTTTTTTTTAAGGATGGGAAATCATCAAATGACTCCTCCCGCTCTGGGTGAAACAGAAGGGAGTGTCAGACTCTTACTGACTAAAATGCCTCCAAATGCCCTTTGCGTTCCAGGGCCGCGGTGACTCTTTCGAACAAATTCCGCAACCCCGTCAGGCACTGGCCCTAGCGGGCCCCGTCTTCTATGCTGACAGCTCTTTGAGGCGCGTGGAACACAACGCGCTGCCGACCAGGGCCTGGTTCTGATCGGACGGCGAGCCACCCAATGCTCGCCGTCCGCAGGCCCGCGCCTACGGTGGCCGGGGCATCTTGTTCTGCTGCGGTGGCGGCAGCTAGGGAGTCAGGTATCCCTCTCTCTCACGCGTTCGGCCTCCTCCTTCGCTAGCATTACTGCTTCGCAGAAAGAGGTGACTGCTTCTCATATCTCCTCGCTCCAGACCATGGATTGAACCAGGGCTGGACGCGAGAGGTCGCCGTGTCCTCCGGGCGATCCTCGCAGTAGAGTAGCCCCCTAAATGTTTCAAACTAAGTCATGCGTCTTTTAGTGAATTAAATTTTAATTTTTGAAATAATTCAAACTTTCATATATATTTTTTAATGTATGTGTAGTAAGTAGTCATTGGATAAATAAAGTGAGATGCCGATGCAAGACGATCAAAATGGCACCGGTTATACCTAACAATTAAACAATTTAGGTCTGACGGCTCAAAAGCCGATTTCATCAAATTGAGATTATGCGTTTATACCAATATTCTTCTTTCTTTTTTTTAAAAAAAAAAAAACCGTTGGTACACACTAGGAATTTCTCCTGTATCGTGGGTGCGTTTACAAACATACAATTTCACGTACATAAACAGCCAGTACCCGGAACAACTATCTGTAGGCCATTCAAATATTTGTTTCGTGCGGGAATCGAGCCCGCGGTACGCAGCGCAGCAGTCGGTCGCTCCACCACTGCGCCAACCGTACACAAAATTATGCTTCATTGATATTAATAATGCCAACAGTATTTATGGCAATAAATATTACGTAAAAACTTTTATGCCTAATAATATATAGATATTGTTTTGATGGGTTTGCTCTTGACTCTAGTCTAGGTCAGAGATTACTAATGATAATTGATCCTTATGCTGAATTTCGTTATGTCAATGTTAATTGTGACAGTATATTTTATGCTTACCATTACTAAAAATGACGAGAAATAAAACTTTCCGATAAATTATTCTGATTCCCTCATAAAACTCTAGCTAAACTTGAACTTCACTAAGTAAGTACCTATCTTAGCCTCAGGCCCAGCAATGTTAGCGGTTGTTGACTGAAACATAAAACGTTTACTACCATTGCGTCGAATTACAACAATCGTAAACTGAAGAATTCCATCTTATCTAACGTTACCTTCGCCGTTTGCCCGATCGTTGTCACATTGATTTTCATGCAAATCAATCACTTCAGTTTAGGTAAATAAATATGTATTTGTTAGTAACAGTGTACGCACAGTTCATGAATAATACCTGTGATTATTTTCAGGATGGAAGGAATAACTCATGAAAGTTTATGCCAATGCAATATGTTTTACAATGTTGGTTTTAGAAAACGCTCGGTGACATTGTGGCAAATATAGGCAAAGGTGGTACGTAGTTTGTTGCTTAAAGAAATTATAACTTCACGGAAAAACAAACAGAACTTTTTCAAATTTACTATAAAGTTAGATTTTAAGCTATTAGAGCTAGGGCCCGTCTGATAGACAAAAATGACTCAATCGCGAATAATGTAACTATTCATAACAACAAAATTCAAGTTAAAAATATTGGCACTTCCCCTCAAGTAACAGAACAAAATGAAGAAGTAACTGATAACGCTAGAACTAAACCACAACAGTACATAAATGGTACCGAATTACAGATCACTGTTTCCACATATGAAAACAAACAGGCCCAAATAAGCACACGGATTGAACATGTCCAAAATAGAGCGGGCTTTAAACGTGTTGTAAATACATGTCGGTAGATCGGGCCTGATTGAAATATGGATGCAATGCGCCCGCGAGGTATTTGAGGAAAGATTGATTCGGGGAAGAGATGCGGTGGTGGTATTGAAGGTTTATGCCTAATCGATGGAAGCCTTTAGAAAACCCTTAAGCCCCTTTATTCATGTTAAACAATCAGTCATTATGGTTGTAGCCTTTTTTGATTATGGTGACTTCCCTTGAAGTCATTTAAAAGGTTGGAAGCTTTCAAAGGAGAACATGAACACCAAATCGAATCATTTCAACTCTGAGTTAACTATTTCTAATAATTGAGCCGTCTATGTCTAATTCACGATTTTGTTGAATTATGCCTTGATCTTAATTAAGCCTTTTCATTTGTGACTACTGTAAATACTTGTACATGACATGCCAATTTCGATGATATAATCTTTCACAATGACTCTACTAAAGAATCGCAACTCACTTGAAATATCGCAACATTGAGAGAACTGTTACTATGTTTGTTTACCTACAAGTGTGATCTCTAAACTCATGAAGTAATCCTATTCAAGCAAGAAGTACCAACTTGATTACATCACTTTTGTTCGAAACGTGTTTTAAACTGAGAAGATAAGTATGATCTAAAATTGCCAGTATATCATCAATAGTATCATCATCATCACGTTTCCCTTTTTCATGTGGGGAAATCCTCATAGTTATGTTGGACTCCTATTGAATATAACCCCACAGTTGCTATCGTTACCATGAGTCTGAGATAGGAAAATTCACGCGCGACCCCGACTGGAGCAAGCGTTGTCGCCTATAGATTGGTCTTGTGCTACTGTCATCCAGCAGACTACCGCGAACTGTTTGTGTATATGTATTTATGTTATATGTTTATAAACGCACCCACGATACAGGAAAAATTCCTACTGTGGGACAGTTTTATAAAAAGAAAAAACTTTATAGGTCATCTTCACACCTTGTATGGATTATACTTTGGTCATCATAGTGATACAAATGCGTCCTAGACTTTGACATTCTTAATACTGTGAGCCAATATGTTTTCTATTGACTATATTCGAGGGACCAAGTGACGCGTCTGTTCGTTTTAATCTTTGTTGAAAGAAAGACTTTCAATGAACGCGGAGAGTTTGTGTTACCGCTGCCGTATTTATTCATTATCCTAATTCCGTAATGAACTACTATTACACGTGTTTTTACCAACGAGGATTCTGCTGATGCGCACTGTTTAAGTTTGGCATATAAAGATTTTTGGTGATTGCCTTTGTAAAGGACTGTAATATCTTATTTGAAAGTCTATGAAGCTATAATTATGATGATTTCATTTGTGTGTTTTATGTTGTTTTTTCTCTTTAAAGAGAAAGAGCCTGTCACGCATGATATAGAAAAGAAAAAAAAAGATACTGATTTTAAAAATAACAACATCAAAGGAAAACCACAGGAAAACCTTTAGCCCTGAAGTTAGCACCCATCTCCGCCTTACTAGCACTAAAAGCAATTTCCTTACTGACCGTTTCATTTTCTAAAGGTCATGCCCCTTTCAAACCACCTTTCAACATTAAAACAATATTACCAACACAATTTTATTTGACATTAACCTTGCGGTTCTAAAACACCAATAACCAACACCTGTTCGTACAAAAACGTCAGGGAAAGTTCTTCAACAATTCCCATCGATACGGTTCCTTATTAGAACATCATAAATTCTATTACATCGCTTTTATTATTTTTATTGCGAAGGTTTAGCCCTGAGGTCGTAAAGGGGGTTATTACGATCGCATCTACTTTCATTGATTTGTATGAGAATGTTTACGTTTTCAGTAATAGCGATTTACTTGCGGAAGTACTCGAAGCTGAGGTCGGAGCAAAGCCTGTAGGATTCGAAATGTACTATAAATTGTATTGAATTGGAAATTTGGATTGAGATCGAGCGATTTGTATTGACGTGAATGTTAGTGGCTATTGTAATGGTTTATGGGAAAGGTTTTCCTTCGTGAAGACGTTTTAAAATCAATAAAAAATATACAAGTGACGGTTACCACATTGAAAAGATTTTCTCTTCTCTTAATTAAGACGTCGTGGTTGCCAAATAACTTGTTGATACAAAAGATAACACAAGCAATAAAATATACACAGAATAGTCTCCAATAAAGATCGTGCCGATATCGAATCAGTTTAAGAAATGCTGCTTAAATTGGCACTTATTAATAAATTCTCTGGATACTCACTTTCAAACCGCAGCCAACGAAATCAGACGTATTGGCAATAGTTACCAATTATGGACTTCATAAATATAACAAAAGCGACTGCTACCAATTACCGTCCAAACAATGTCACCACACGGATTCGAACATGTTTTGTTATAGCACAGAACCCACAGTTGACAGCCTTTAATGTTCCGTTATCAAGGAACATGATTTATTGAGCACTTTGATTATTTGAATTAAATCTTTGTTAATAATGCTTTGTAATGATGTTAGCTTTTGTTTCTAACAGGATGAGAAAACAAAGCAAATGTTTTAGCTCCTAGTAACGTCAACAAGTGAGAGTTAAGTGAAACAAGCTGAGAATATAGATGAGGTCGTAAACAAAAATCTTACTGAGTAGATTTGAATTGTAAGTAAGAAAACAATAATGAATTACTACAGCAGCGTTCATTAGTAACCGAATGATTTAAATTTGGTTCAGACACTGCTATTGGTTTAAGAGCTACATCATTTAAATTAACAGAAGTCTAACAGTGTTATTTAAATCGTCAGGAACATTAGCACAATGATGCGGTTACTCAAACAGTTACTATTGAAAACTCCGAATAAAGCATTACAAGTGACAATCCTGAAGATAAATCACTTGCCCTTGCAGGAATTGGATACTAATTATTCAAAATTAGGTCTTAACAAACCAAATGCGGAGATCACATCATTTGACATTCACGAAGCCATTGAATTATCAAATTATGCACCGGGTGACGGTGTATACAATCTATAAACAGATCTGATTTTGCTGACTTATGCAAATTTTACAGTTGTACGATAATTTTGCAATAATGTTAATAGCGAACAAGCTATGAATGTTAATTTGTGGCGTGTAATAGGATTTCCTTTATGCATCAAGTTTGCAGCAAGAACTTTGAGACCGCCCTGATTTGATAATTCAGAAGGACGTAAATACTTGTATAACTCTGTAATAGTGTTTTGATTTACGTTTGTATTCAAAGCATAGAGAAATACAACAAGCAAATTTATAAGATCAATATCATATAGATGAACATGAGAAATCTCAAATAACACAAGTGTGCGTGAATGTTTACCAACATTTGAACTTCAACACACGCAATAACTTTAGCAGGCTACTTAAGACCTGTCGAAAGAACATTTTCCAATGAATAAGCCAAGATTAACACACATGGTTAGGATCTTGAAGGTATCATTAATATCATGATAGAACTCAACAAAACTTGCAACACATTTACTAATTATCAAGGTGTCAATAGGAAAATTAAGCATTAAGTTTGAAATTAGCTAGTACCACCAGTTATTGCACATAACCGTTTATAAGTTGTAATCAAACGCTTCAAAGCAATCAGTTAGAGAAATTAATTATACAGTAATCTTGTTAATAGAATTCAATGTAATTAACATTATGATAGATGTTAATTTTAGAGGGACGCGGACGTTGCATGGCTTTTATGACAGCTCGCATTATCAGATTACCTATACCTTACTTATATGAGTTGCCACAGTTATTCTAAGTGGCACACATTTCCTGCGACAAAATCGAACAATTTTATTTGTATGTTTCACTGGCGGACCTAATTCAATACGGCATAGTGGGCATCAATACAAAAAAAAACAATATTAATATTTGACAGAACTGTTTAATTGTGAGAAATGGTAGAATTGTAAAGAAGAGAGTTTTAAAACGAGTTTGAGCGGAGAGGAAAATTTTCAGGAAATTATCTACGCAAGACGTTGATGACCCAAGGGCTAGCTTTTACCTCGTAAGTGTAAATAGTTAAATTACACTAATTAGTTCTAGTGCCATAAAAACGGTATCGCAGCATTTAAAGTAAAGTTCACCAGCAAAATTTTTGCCAATATTTCTTCATTATTATAGCAATGCCTTTCCAAAAATGGAACCATTAATTATGAGGCCGTGAGAAACCAAACTGACAAATAGTAATTTACTACTAATAAAGCACATAATATATTGACGTTTGCAGAGTTACTTGCGAAGGCAGACCAGTTCTTCATCGCTACAAATATTATGCCAGTGCATAGCGTAAACTATGCAAATTCTTACGTAATCCTGTCTTACTACAATATTGTGGGTGTCCACGTGGCATAAACGATGTAAATAATGATACAAATACGGACTAAGTTCAGATTGGAAGATTGAAAACCAGGTAATAATAAGAACAGCTGTGAATAGACAGTTTGGTCCAAATGATTACCATTTCTAGGCCTAAGTAAATGTTTCTTACGTGTTAAACCATTTCTGTTCCAAATTGTGTGTCTTACTTACTGTATTATTTTGATACTAAATTCATGTTTGAAAAGCATATATCATAAATTATTCAAATATGTACTATAAGTTAACTTTCTCTCGCTAAGTGAAACGTTGTGAGTGCCTGTTTGGAGTTATGTATGGATTAGAATATTGCAATTATTTATCTATAATTGCAAAGTGGTAAATCTGCTAGCGGTTTCTCAACTTGGACCACATGAAGACTCATTAGTTTAACATACAAACATCAATTTCAGTAGTCCAATTAAAATTCCCTTCGCCAGACAAAGCAAGTCATTAAAACGCTCATGAATTACTACAATTTAATTAGTCCACTCTGTAGTGCTAATGTGGTCGCGGTGACGCTCGCAAATTAAAACTAAACACGAGAAAAAAGTCCTAAAGATGCACGTTGAACGTTCTAAGAAAAGAGTTGTCCCCAGTTCTGTCTCTATTTAAGAAAAGATTGTTTATTTTACGTTGGTTACCAATTGGTGCTTCATGTTGTTTACCAATTGCTTTAAAAATCTTTGTTAGGGAATATGCATGCGATTTTTAAATTTGCAAAATGAAATACTTATTAGCTCTAGTAAACAATCATGAAATTATTTTTTAAATACCTTCATCAGCGATGAAGTTATAAAGCTTCAAAGATTACAGTTAGAAAGAGAAGTCCGATATGAACTATGACGTCGAAATCCATGACGCCTATACAACTGCCATAGAAAACGGCGTTTTCGCGAGAGGAACAGATATAGTTGTTTAAAATAATTATATCTCGTTTGTTCTTCGAGCAATTTTTATTCTATTTTCACTATTAATATTATATTTTTGTAAATTTTTAGAAAAACTGTATAGATAATTAATATTTTTTTCATGCATAATTATTCCCTATTTCGCTTCATAATCAATTTGACAAGTGGCAATTTGACAAGTTATGTGCTTCTAATTTCGCTTGATTCCGAGCAATTCCGAACTTATAAGAAGAGTGTATTTAACAGTCACGAGCTTATCCGAAGTTAGGGGGCTCTATTTTTTTTAATACAAACATAATAATTACCCATTAGTTTAAAGTACGTGGATGCAAAAAGACGATAACGGAGCTACTTATAACAAACATCGAACAAAGGATAATTGACATAAATCGCAATGTCATCTCCATAACATGAGACATTTATTTAACACCTTAAAACTATCTTTACAGGCTGCCCTAATACGATAGTCAAGTGCATACATACCTACTGCGATCGGAACATGACATGTCTGCACGCAACGAAATACAAATGATTGCCATACTTAAACTTACTGCTGGGCCAGTCAATGATATCTCCGTACATGAATTTATTAATGAATAAAATCCTGTTATTAATATTTATTAGCACGACAAAGGTTAATTGGTAATTTGCACTGCCCTCGTGGTATAACTGCAAATTAACATTTCATTTTCGTGGAATATAAATTGGCGATCATTTGTAGAATGTTAGATAAACGAATCTTATTGGAATACCAATTTGAATGAGAAGGCAATTAAAGAAAAGCGTCAAACAATTTCAGAATTTTAGTAGATTTCTGAATGAGGCACAGCAGATTTATAAAGACAGCTTTAGTTTAGCAGAAAATACAAGCGTCAAGAAAGTTTTATTTTTTCACGCAATAAATCAATGAAGACGTCATAAAAAAAAATTAAATGCATATAAACTTTTGTCATAAACCATCTTTGTTATTGCACCTTAAGGTTGGCATTTAGGGTGGACACACACCGAACGAAACCATTAATACCTGTGTTTAATCAATAAGTCGGCCATCGATTTTATTCAAATTAAGCTCGTTCTATCTCATCTTTTGGTATCCTGCCATTTCCTTGTTTGCCAAGGATATCACTATACCTATCAATTTCCTGTTGCATGATGTAACATGAATGTCACTTGCGATACGTCTGTCGATTCAATAAAAAACAAATTGTAAAAAGATCAGCCTATGAGTTGTTCGGAAACGTTAGTACTTTACCTTTTTATACATTCTTTGCAGTTTTCAGTGAGTTCATAGCCTTAAATGCCCATAACTCTTAATTACGCCGACAATATGTCAAAACGATCCGCAGTTCTTTTGAATCTGAAAAATATATCATTTCATATATAAAAGCGAAAACGTTACTTATATGTCGGTCGAGAGAATTTTTCGCGAGCAGTTTATTTCAATTAGTCGGTAAAGACGGCATTTACTCTCGTTATGGCACACGATTTATTCCTGTTTATTATTTTGGTAAGCGCCGTCGTCTGGCTTCAGAAATATTTTTTGTTCAGATACAGTCGTTTTAATATACAGCAGGAAGTTTTTACTATAAATGACTAATAAAATTACTTACTTAAAATATGATAATGGCAATAATAACTCATACAAAGTTCTTTCAAGCGCTACCGACAAGTTAAGTTATATTTTTATGAAAATTGTAATGTGTTGGTCAAAGATAACTTTTATTGAAATTGTTTTGTGATTCATAGATAACGAGAATATTTTAATTCAATGCATCAATTTTCCAAATAGATGATTCATGTTATGAAACTGTAACGGTGTCCCACAAGGGATCATTCTTGGTCTACTATTATTCTTTTTATAAGATGAAGTGCAAGCGCACTTCAATATGTTGCAGACATAAAAGCTTCAACGATGTGTTTTTATATCCCCACAAAATATTTAATAAATCGGTTCTTTTATTTTGTTTTGTCTACTCGAGTCAAACGTCACTCGGAGATAGCGTGACTCTTACAACAAAAAAAAATCATTGCGATGTTGTTTTGTACACTTGCATCATGGAACCAGACAAAGGTGAAATGGAAAGTAATATATTGATGTTTAAGTCTGCCAAATCGTATCGTACGCGAAAAATACCGCGGCGCCGGTGGCGTCGAGGATATTTCTGTGTCAAGAAATATTTGTTTGTTTGACATCGCGGATCAAACTGGATCAAGATACGAAAGCATTTTAATCCTAAATGTGGATTAGCAAATAAGGAAGTCTGGCTAGCCTTGAATTATATTGGGAGAAGAAACGAAATTGTTCAGATAATCTGTCATCAACAGAACTTACCGAGGAATTCAAATAACTCGTAAACTACTTTAAATGTTGAAATAAATCAATGACAGTTTTCAATAGCAATGCCTAAAATTATATTTATTATGCTATAAAATCTTTTTTGTTTATATAGCCAGACATTTACATGTCGTAGATACATTGAAACTACAAGAATGCAATTATAGCAAGTACTTTTCTGACTGTATTTTTGTTTGAATGTAAACAACTTTAGACTTATTTCTTTCGCTGAACAGGTCAAAAACACAGTTTAATTATTGAACCAGACAGATAATGTAGACTAATGAAACGATGTTGGTTACTTGAGCATGAAATGGCTCCACCAACGCCCCATTTAATTTTATTTCATATGAAAAATCTTTTACAACACTCTCATATGTAAGACATCTCTGGATTTCAACAGATAATAACATTTTTTGTCAGAAAGCGACAAAATTGATGAGCCTTGTAAAAATTATAAAATGTGTAATTTATCATTGGGAAGTCCTCCAGACGCTCCGTGCAGAAAACTGTAAACTGCAGAGGCGGTGAAAGTTTCAGAATTTAAAAAATAATTTGGTGAAAAAATTATTGTTACTCATTTTAATTTAGAGGCTTTTGGTAACATTAATTTTGAACTTTATGTTGAATTTCTCAGAATTGTTACTACAGTGGGTTTTGTTAATTAACTTATGATGCCAGACGACACTTTGCAAATGCATTGACAGGTTAAGAGCTATTATAGTTTTGGTTTAACTCTAGTCGTTAAAGAAACCAAAATTTGAACCAAAATGACCTCATCTGTTACAAATAACTGAACATAAAACAAAAGAATATTATCTAACACATTGTGTGCGTCTTGAAAGTTGTTAATCTTTTCACGCCTATTTAATTGGACGCAAAGAATAAAGGATTCCTTGTCGGTTTCCACGCTGTCCTTTTAATTAGAGTCTGATGTATCACTTAATAAGGCTCGAAAACTCTTTGTGTTCCATAAAAATCTTCCTCAGAGAAATTTCGTTTCGAATTAATCAAAGTCAAAGTCATGGTCGATATAAATAATTGCATTTTGAAACATGCATTAAAGACTGCTACGAAAAATACGGAAGCTCAGAAACAGATTACACATCTACATATACCTGCATACATACAGCAAATGCAAAAAGATTTTCCTCATGTTTTTACGACAAGTGAAAAAGCCAGCATAGAAACAAAAAGAATGTCAGTAATTCAATTATGTCTTTCAAGCTTTTGACATAGCGTCTACAAAGCATGTCATGTAGTAATATAGTAAGGTGCGAGACTGGATGTGGCGACATCTCTCAGACGCTATAATGAGCTCGTAAAGTGTCGCGAAACGGTCGAAGACCACCGACACCGAAACTGTGCCAACGAATCGACATGTACTTACCGCTGTATATCTGTGTTCGGCAATACTACGGGTTTCCCCGCACTTAGATAGTTTGGTTTTTAGTGTAATTTTAGGACTGCAATTTAGAATCTGTTTGATTTTACTGAGGATACGTTGTTTACAGGAAGTGTCATGTTCCATTTCTTTAGTAACTGAATTTGAGCAAAAATATTGCAATATTCACACCTTGATAAGGGTATGGTTAAGGTACCATTCTATGAGCAATAACAAGTTTTATCAAATATTCAAAACGTATGGATTGATCACGTTATATTTTGGTAGCGCAGTCAATCACATACATATTAGAATTTGACAATGGGTATCGCTGAAAGACTTTCACCTTCTAGTTGAAAGAATCTATCAGGTACCTAAGTAATGGATGGTTCATGAAGTAAACATTGAGTCTTAAATATGATTTACATTTTTTTAACCAGTATAGGTTAACCTCCCACTGCTGGGCAAAGGTCACCCCCATTGCCTTCCACTCTTCTCGGTGTGTTGCCTTCTCGGACCAATCTGTCATGAACGCCTCCAAGTCGTCACACCAGCGTTTCCTAGCGATGTACATAAGCAACGTAAAAATGATAATGACAACTTATGTATATTAAACATTCTTGATGTTGACCGTACCTACTTCCTAAATACTTCCTGAAATTAAACATAGGCTACTGTAAATAACTCACAACAATATAGTTGCGTGTGACCGCCACTGCACTAATTTCATGGTCGATGTAGGTCACAATTATTGTTGTTCGTGGTCTAGAGCCTAGGCTCAAACTAGTTCTATACTTAGCGGCGCTGATGATTTATTTTATGGAACACTAAAGTTTGCCGTGTGGTCTACGACTAAAATAGGACAGCTGCTTTTGTAGTGATTTAGTTGACTTCGTTATTGTTATAAGATAAATGAGCATTTATCCTACCCTCCACATCGTTGTTCTTTGTAATCGTCTATTTACTAGTAACAAGTATGATCATGAAGTAGAATCGTTGTAAATAATTAATTCCACAATTACACAGAAGCAAACGGGAAAATAAATATTTCACCAGATGATATAAAACAACATCTAAAAATGAAAATAACATCACCAAAGGTTGACCGATACTCATAAATTGTGATAAAGTAATATATAAATTATAATGTTTAGTATCTGGGAAAAAATATCACGCATCTTTTAAGAAATCATTGCAGTGGAAAGTGCTTAATCAACTATTAAAACAACAAAAGCGTTAAGCAAACTGTGTCAACACCTGGCAGACCCAAGAATGTCACAAAACAGGAAACAGTTTATAATAAACCAATTAATATTACACGTAATAAATTAATTGTCAGTCAACTATCGCGTGATGATCAACCACAAATCAGTAACCACACGTTAAGAGGTTTAACCAAAGAAATATACACATTTAAATAGAATATCATAATTTATAATACACTTAGCTGGATTACCGACTCTTATCTCATTAGTGATCTTGATTGTAGTTTATGTTGTCTCAGGAGAAATAATGTAGAAATATGATACGAAATGGCTTCAGGTGATGAAGTGAAAAACGATCGAAGTGATAAATGGTATTTGGAGATATTATCAGTAAGAAATAATAAGTTTGATAAAGGAGAATTTGTAATTTATGATAATTGGTGAAATATGGAAACTATTAAATATGAGACAGCAAACAATATAGGGTGTAATAAAGACGAAAAAGGAGCTGATTAATGTCATACAATAAGACGGGTGAAACCAAAAGTTTTTTTTTCGTTATCTTATATTTGAAATTTATCGCTTGCTAACGTATACATAGCTTCTTTTCATTTTTAGTTTAATCATTTTTATTATGGTGATCTTTTTCAGTTACGATACTTTTGAAGAGAACTTTACACACAAAAGCAGTGTTACTGTATAGGGTAAATTTCTTTGACGTTTCTTATAATCCCCTTTTTTATTTTTAGAGGACTCTATTGTTCGTATGTAAAAGAATTGCCAACTCTCATTATTTTTTCCTGTACCCGAATTAAGTTTCCGGTCTACTGCGGTCGGTTTCCTTAAAACAATAGCAAATTCATTATTAAAATCGAAACAATGACTGCCAGCTTATAAAACACTTCGGCAAAATCCTTACAAATTGTAAAAAAAAAAACGTTTTGCCAATTTGCTTTTACTTCACTCTTTTTAATTTTGTTTACGCTGAACACGTCAAGGAGCTGGGAAAATTTGCTGTCCCTTCCTTTGGTGGGTTAAAGAAAGAGATGGATGATTCCTCAATGAGAGGTCTAATGAGAAATGCAAAGGGCAAAAACACTGACTCGTGTTACCTCACCGGTCCGAGCGTTTAAGTAAAAGATTTTTTAACTGCACTTTGTGAAAGCAAAACACTAAAAGTTTTTGAACTATGTAAGTACTTCCTATATAATTCAATATGAGTTTGTATGTCAAAAAAGTGGTGCTATTTTTTTTTTTGGTTCTAACTCATCGTAATAGTAACTGGGTATCTATTATTTGTATTATCACTGTCTTGCGCATTGAATTCATTTAAATAATGCGTATCGGAAGTTCAACTTGACCATTCAACAAATGGAACTTATTCAATATATTTGTATTGACAATAACATTATTGTACTTAAACCCTTGCTTCCAAATGCACACATTACTTAAGGATTACACATTGATTCCCGTTTTGAATCCCTTTAAAGTTATTGTGTGTCTAACAGAATATGTTATTCACGCTTCATTAAATACCAATACAGTTAATTTAATCTTGTATTCCAGCATATTTCACATGATTCTAATCGTATTGTGTATCGAAACCTTCATTTTTCAATTTTATAATCTCTCAATAAGTTTCCAAAACATGATTTCCGACTTGACATCATTTATTTTTGGTATTCAAAACAGATTTTTGTATAATTTGGCCATTACTCATGAGACCCTAGCAGAACGGTCTAGAAATAAGCTTTGACATCACGAGAACTATTGATACCATTGTGAAGCGATCTTTTTTGACGAAAAAAACAAGATTTAATATAGATGCACACAGGGCCGTTGTCCGTTACAATGTGGTCTGACAAATCCAGGGCAAGTCTCGGACATGGACGTGTGTGGAAGAGTTTATATGAAATGTACGCATTAATATTGTTTTGTTCTCCGGTCGGATCACCATCCAGCCACACCTACGGATAAACCTTTATTAAACAAATTATTTTTATGTAGTTTCAGATAACCATGAAGAGCTAAGAAAGCCCGAAGAATAAAAAGAATCTGTAATGGACCATCCACACGATACAGACTTCAGAATTAAAAAAAGTCTAAGAAAAGTTAACAAAGTCTGTGCAGACAAAGTTTGATATGACAGAATTAATAAATTCGGAGTTCAAAGTTTGTTCAGACATGACTCTGTATCGTGTACATTCAAGCAAAAAACGGGGTCAGAAAGAAATTTCAAACACTCAGTCGAAGAAATCCTAAACACACCACTACAAACGAGATTGTAAACAATCCATTGTTACTGGTCATTCTTTCGATTGCGATGTTTGAACAAACAGTATCAATGCATCGCTTCAACAATCGATCTGTCGGATATCGTTGTTATGATTGTGTCGGAAATTGTGACTCCTGTTGTAAAATTTAATAATAATAAACTTAATTTGTTTCGTTCACATCAGAGCAAACATTTTTGATTTTTATGGGTACGTACCTCAAAAGGAAAAAACGGAACCCTTATAGGATCACTTTGTTGTCCGTGCGTCCATCTGTCTGTCAAGACCCTTTATCTCGGGAACGCGTAAAAGTATCGAGTTGAAATTAAAACCATCCTCTCAAATTTACAGTCCCTTGAAGCTGTGAAAAAAATCAAACTTTTAAATTAACGTTAAAAAATATACGGCCGTTTATGCCACAAAAAACGTATATTGTGAGACTTTCAGCCTGTCAAAATTTATAGAGTATTTTCCGTTGACCTAGAACTATGAAATTTGCCAAGTCATACCATCTTATACTACAAGTATAGGGAGAAATGTGAAAACTATACAATTTTTAATTAAATTAAATTACTTATAAAAAATATAGTCTTTATTTAAAGTTATATAGATATACCTACAAATTTGTGCGGAACCCTCAGCAGACGAGTCCGACTCGCACCTGTCCGGCTTTTATTTATTTCAAACAAGCTTTTTCCCTCGACTTCGGTGCATGTCCCGTAAGGATTTCGAGGAATCCTCTCTTAGTACTCCCTTACACTTCCCAAGGGACCTACATGCCTTCAACTTTCTACGACCAGTACTTTCAGCTGTGCATTGTCTGTCAGTCGGTCACTCAGTAATGGAAGAATTATATATATATATACACATATATATGTTATTAGGATAACACTCAATTTTTAACTTTGGAAAAAACGTTCAATCTCATACCTGTGATCTACTATAACAATCCATTGTACTGATAGACTTGATTGTTGGTATTTGTGTAAAGTGACTGGTCAGTTATGTGGAAAGGGAAACCCCAAAGAAACAATGGACAGACTATGTGAAAGATGATTTGGCTACAAAAGGGTTAACTACTGGGACAACAACAAATAGAAGAGTATAATTCCATATAAGGGCAAATAATTCCATATAAGGGCAAGAGAATAATGACTAATACTTGCACTGTCTGGGCAGGTCCACTGAAATCTGTGTGGTACTTTCCTCAAAAGACCACCTCAGACATTAAAACCTACATGGTTCTCATATGATTTGACCAGTACAATTGTATGGACTTTAAAAACGACTGACGTGTGAGTTTGTTTTGATGTTTCTTCTTATCTTAGTCAACTAGGAAACACTGACCTCGTCTAGTTTAAAATGGTCAAAGAAGATTGACGTATAAAAGTGTTATTTTCAATAATAAATGATACTTATAGTAAGTAGTTACAAAATAAATATCATTTATCATTATATGAATTTCTTTACGCAATTGGAAGTCTATATTTCCGAGAACCGATTTCAAAATCGACATGAATAATAAAATAGCAAACATAAAAATATTCAATTTGTTATTTTCCGTACTCAGATATTTACGAATAACATTGGATGCAACAGTGCCCTCAAGGCCTGGACCCTTCAACAGTGTTCCGAATACATTTGCAACTTAATATACCGTCGATTTCCGTGACAAAGACCCATAAGGTCCCATGGAAAAACCATAATTCTTACTTTCTCCGCTTGATCGCGATAAGACACTAATAACCGAGCGATATGCTAATAACTCAATAAGTAACACGTATATTCAAAGTATTGCTCTTAAAACCTGGGAATGGAAGAAAAGTATAGCTTGTCAGTTGTTTATCATGTGTGTTGTAAGCTTCAATTGAGACGATACCATCAATTCTCACCGCGATGCTGATTTGAGATTTCCCACTTTAATTTCGAGATAAAGTTTCGATATTGGTAAAAGGTATTTTAAGCAAATGAACGAGATGGAAAAGAATAAATAAAATGATGGATATTTGACGAGAGATGGAATCTGAAGAACAACAAACGGGCTAAATCTTTTAAGTCTTTTAACATAATAACCGACATTAAATAAAGTGAAGAAGTATTTCCTCTAATTGCTATAGAAAACGAGATCAGTGAAGAAAAGAAGAATAACCAGTATTGACAGACTGCAAAAACTAAGTCTCTTACCAAAGCCAAGTTGCCAAGACATGAGCATACATGACCTCCAACAGTGCCGCATTTAACTCATAAGAATAAACATGAACCAGCATCACGCATATCAATCAGCACCATCCTACCACCTTCCGAACCACAGCATCCGTTACCCCAGCCAATCAATATCTCCGTAGTGAATGGCGTCAACAATGTGTCGAGACAAATACCTGATTGGCCAGTTCTCGCGTCAGACAACCAGTTAAATATGGTCAGGCATCGTTAATATGGATTATTATTTTATGGTCCACTAATTTATGTGGCGGTAGCACCGGTAAATACTCAAGATGTCGGCTTAAAAAGTGTAAATCTGATTTCATGTGGGAATGGGAGTTAATTTTACACTTGTGTTCTGGATTCCGATGTATGTCAAAATTAATAGAGCTGGAGTTGATGATGGTGTGGTGTCAAGTACCCAAAATTTTTGAAGGTGACAAATATTTAGTTAAGTCTCTGAGAAAGTAGAAGAAATTATTTGTACAACAGATGACCTAATATAGCCTAGCTGGATGGTTTGAGTACAGGAAGACCACAAAAACAATGAATAAATTGTGTGAAAGATGGCTAGAAAGGGCAACTTCTTCTCAAAGGGTTCTCAGTCTGACTATTCAGGTTTCAGCAAGAACATAAAAATATATGGAACAAGATGATATACCCCACCCTAAATAAATTAGACGGGGGGATGATGTCGACCTAATTGAAACCATGAAGTCAAGGAATTTTTAAATCTTACAAAACCATAGTGAATGTTTTAATTATTTATCAGTTCTATTTGCGTTTAAGGTTCTGTCTATAATATCATACAAGGACCCCTGTCCTTTTACAGCACCTCATATATTAGTATTAATGCTAACGAGTAATTAAATATATGCATCACATATGCGAGACCTAATCAAGGTGGTCATAGATCAGTCACACTGCAGAAATATTGCAGAGATAGCCTTTTTATTATTTACATTAAATGCTAAATGATATTTATTCTGTAAGTAAACATAACACTTTCTTTTGGCCATTTTAAGCTAAAGATGAAGCCGGTGTTTCCTCGCTGACTACTCTGAGAAGAAACACCGGAACAAATTCAGAGGTCAAGCGACTGATCCTTTTTCTTGGGTTATTCCTATAAAGAATACATAATATAATATATAGTCTACGAAATAATCTTCTGCCATACTCATATCACCTTACCATAACCAGTCCACTTCACATTTGTCTGTATGCTCGTCATGTCTTCTTCTTTCAAATTGCCTCTGTCAGCCTATATTTTAATATCCACTACCTTTTTGAGTTATTTCATCTTTCACTTAATCTATCCTTTCTGATCGAAGACACTTTGCCAAAATATAAGTATCTATTTTGGAAATGTGTCTCAAGGGAATACATTTCTATTTCCCAGTGCAAGTTGTTCCAGTCAAACCAGAACTTGTACCTGTCAGTAACAGTGAGTTTGGAACGTTATTGTCTTGCATAAACGCCCATATTAGTACAACTGACAGCTTATCTGATCTCAGCTGTACACAATACATGGACGGGACAATTCAATTTGGGCACTGTTATTTGCAACACACTTCTGAACACAAGTTTTCTGAACTACTATATAGCTAACTATTCAGTCAATAGTATCTAGTAGACTAGATACTATTGACTGAATAGTTTCGTCATAATCGTGAAACAAAAATTTTAAAATGGCAAAAGAATAATAAAACGAAACATCAATAAGAGATTTACCATCACTAACACTGTAAAATATTCATCATCATGGCTTAAAACATCTCAGTAGCCCCTTTTTGTAGACATACCATCTTCTACCAACTGTAAGGATTATCATTCTTAATGAAAAAGGAAACGATAAACATTTTCATTTCAATTCCTCCTGCCACATCTACAGCTTAATCTATACCCAGCATAATCTATACCCAGCATATATGTTAATGGATCAATTATTTAATACCAGTTTAGGTCGCGACGCTGCGCCTGCGCCGCATCGAGCATTCGAGTCAGCCGCTAAGATTATCCGTTTATTGAGCATGCATGCAGATTATGTGGCCTCTAATAATAGTGACATTAACTTGTGATAACCAGGTGACATGCATGCTGGGTCGTTATAGGAAGATAAACATTAGTACAGGTTTTGAAAGAAGTTAGATGATTCTGGTTGCAGACCAGTCAATATGGGTTTGTACTCAAAAGTCTTCGAAGTCTCTTCAAACTCTCGTTACATCGATGAAAATACAAGCCTTAGCAATGAAAGCTAAAAAGTAGCGAAAGTTATTCGATAAAAACAAAACAATACTAAACATATTCAATTCAGTATGTTTATATTCAATTCTTTGCAATAATGAGTGCGTCTGCACCAATTTCTTTGGCAACATCCCGAGAAGAAAAACACTTAAAGAAACTAGGTTCATCCAAAAACTTCAAAATCGTAAACATCTTAATAAAATCAACACTATTACCCGACAACGACTTACAAAAATCTTCTAATAAACTGAACACTTTATTAGACGATGCTATATCTCCGTAATTAGTATTTGGAGAAAGTCCCGTGTACAATATCGTAGTAGTTAATGCGTTAGATTTGTGAGATAACATTTTGGTCATAGAAAACGAGTTGATTAGTACTAGTTGTAAAGGGGTGAATGACCTTTTGACATGAGAAAAGCGTCCCGTTTTGTACATGAGTAGGAATGGAGCACTCGTTTTTAAAGAGACAACTAGTGATTGTGAAAGTATATTTAAATTAGGGCTAGCAGCAACTGAATGTCTGATAATAACAAAAAAGAATCTGTTTGGCCGAAACAATGAAAACCAGATGAAGATCCACAGATGATTTTAACCTGGAGTAAATATGGTCCTAGTAAAAAAAACATGGTATACTAGCTGACCCGCGCAACTTCGTCTGCGTCACAATTTTCATCTATAATAAAACTCCTACCCTACTCCTACCCTACTCCTTCCCTACTCCTTCCCTACATACCTAAATTGTTTAAACAACAGTGACTGCTTGTAATTCAATATGAACTTTATACAATAGCAATAAAGCTCGTTTTAGTTAGAAAACGTTTGTATGGGAAAAAGAAAAGGGCTGTTTTTAGGGTTTTTCCGGCAATTAATCGAATTTTTCTCGCCGTAAAAACCATCTTTGAACTTCAACGAACATTTTAAAAAAGAATTGGCCAAATTGGTCCAGGCGTTGTTGAGTTATGCGCTTACCAACACATTTTGCGATTCATTTTTATATTATAGATTAACCTAATACGCTCTATGTCTGCGTGCTCCGATACTATAACGGTGAAATTACTTATGGACGTTACTGGTATTCCAAAGTTATAACAGGAGTCTAAAGTGCCACAATTTTAATATTCAGGCCACCATCGAAGCGCAGTAAATATTGCAATATCCATTCGATCGTTTGATAGTAGTAGTCAAAGTTTTATGGCAGCTGTTCCGACTATTTGGATTACCGTATTGATTGAAAAATTAAATATTCATTGGTGTAATGACACTAATAAATAATTTGTATTTTGATACCCATAAAGTAGCTTATGCTCATTTAAAAATAGGTGCTAAAAATAGAGGAACCCCCTTTATTGACAATATGGCTAATAGCCACAAAGCAACACAAGCACTAATACTACTGCCCACAGCAGACTTAGCTGGGATATATCGGCTAGCAAGTTACCCTGTTATACTTACAATGTTTACACCACCATCTGTCGGTCGACATCGCCTCATTAATCAGAACCAAACTACATACAAGTAACGTTGACGATTAGGAAACGAACCCTAAACTAAAACAAACAAATGAATACTCGAATTTCACAAAAGGAATTAGGACGTATGAAGCTAATATTTATTTAAAATGAATAACATTTAAGGGGGAAAGTAATAACCAAACGGTAGTAAAAGGAATGATTGTTTGTATTCATGATGCGGAAACTGTAAATCTTCTTCAGTAACAGCTTAGACACCTGGGGAAATCTGTAAAATAAACGATGTGGAGGGACCTAGGTTAGTGTTGGTAGTAGACGCGTTACACGCGGTCGAGGCTGCGGGCAGTGTGGTCACAATAAGAGCAAATAACTAGTTGTAAACTTGGAACTAGCTGTCCATTGCCAAGACATCGTAATAGGGTTAAAGAAAATAGGTTTACATGCGGGAATAGATAAAGTGAATAGTTTCTTGTGGTAGCTTTATAGGCTATAAGAATAATTCATTTTTGCTGTTGAATATTTTCTTGTTGTTGTTGTTGTAAATGATTTGAAATTCATTTGAGGTTTGTTACGCTTCTTACGGATTATGTAAAAGTCTATATGATTCTAGCGTTGGAGTTGTTTTACTTTACTTATAAAAAACCGGCTAAGTGCGAGTCTGACTCTCACAGGAATGGTTTCGTACCATCATCATCTTCCTGCCCTCATCCCATGTTACTTGGGGTCGGCGCAACACGTTTTTTTCTTCCATTCTGTTCTATCAGTCGTCACTCTATCACTAAGTCCCTTTTCTTTCATTTCGCTCACACAATCCATCCATCTTTTTTTTGGCCTCTCCCTCTCCATCCATCCACATACATGTTCATAAGTCTTCTAGTTACATGCGTTTCATCTCTCCTTTTCACATGACCATACCAAGACAAGCGATTCCCTTTTAACTTTTTCGTCACTGGCGCCAATTTTAAACTACCTCGAATGTACTCATTTCTCACTTTATCCATTCTAGTTACTCCACACATCCATCTCAACATTCTCATCTCCGCTACATGCAATCTATTTTCATCCGTCTTTTTGGCAGCCCAACATTCTGATCCATACATTACGACAAGGGAAGGGTTTCGTATCATAAACCGAAAAAAAAACACCTGTCTTGTATGGGAGCTCCCTGTAATTTTTAATATAATTTTAGCAATAGAAATACAAACTCAAATTTTATAATACTCAATTTCTCCTTAGGTACAGCCAATGGATAGACAGACGGATGGACAGCGGAGGCTTGGTAAAAGATTTCCCTATGGGTACTTACGGAACCTTAATAAAAATAAAGGTTTTTTTTAAAGTAAATGAAAAATAAAAAAGGGTCTGACAAATTGAGAATATCCTCCTTTTTGAAGTTGGTTAATAAAGAAGACAAAACAGGTAATTTGGAAAAACTCAAATTTATGAAAGTATAGTGGAAATCGCTTTTGATAAACAAATAAAACCGTCATGGTTACTAGCTCATTATAAAAGAAATCGAGTGCAAAGATGACTGAACAAAGTCAACAGACCGCTATATCAACGTGGCCTGCCAGGCTGTCACATAAACCCGCACATGCTGACGTTATGAAATACGATTATGAGCGAAATGTAAGCCCGATTCGATTGTTTCAAAATCGTTAGTTTCCGCGACTGTGTTGCCGATCACAATACCTCTGTTGATCGTGTACTGTGTATTTCTTTAACAACAGTATCGATTCTTGTTACCCCGCCTGTTGGTAGGTAAGTCATGTTTTGTCGTGCGCACTGTATTCACTTGACTAGTCAATAATTTTGTCTTGTTTTGCAAACCAATCTGACTAGCTTTTTTAGGGTTCCGAAAGTCTGTACAAAACGGAACCCTTATAGGAACAGTCGGTTGTCAAGCTGTCTGTCTGTCGCAGCCAATTTTCCGAATCCACTGGACCGATTCTTATGAGACTTGATCAGTGGCGTAACTATAGGGTGGCAGGGCTGGCAAAATGCCACGGGCCCCCGGCCCGATAGGGCCCCGGACCGAGCGGCCGCGATCTCAAAGTAATCTAACATTTACAACATAATTTAGTAACAATTATAAATTGTATATACCTCTAAGTACTTAAAATCATATAAATATGAACAGCTTTTATAGGACCAACACTGAAATAACTCGACAAAACGTACTGAACAGCTTAATTTTTTTGCGATTCCGTGCTTGGACCCGTTGTATATTTAACTAAAATGGACACAATATTAGTAATAAGTACTGTTGGTTTTCTACTTCAGTTATATATTAAAATTAAATTACAATTTTACGATTTTTACTGGGCCCCCATCCAATGAATTTGCCACGGGCCTCAGATGGTATAGTTACGCCACTGGACTTGGTACACATATGAATATCTGTGACCTAAACACGGACAAATTGTGATTATTGGGGAATTTTTGGGAAAACGCGAGTCCGTTTCCCAACTATCTTCATCAATAAAGAAAAAAGAAAGACAACTTGTTTATTAGGCACACAAAGGTAAACACAATTTAGTTATAAAAGTTAGTAAGCTTAATTTAAATAAAACAGTAATATTTTGTTCCACGGCTGCATTTCCTGAAATTCCCAAGGAATCGGGAAAAAACGGGATCTGCGCGTACAAAATCACGGCCAAAAGCTAGTGTGTATATAAATAACTAGCTTTTGCCCGCGACTTCGTACGCAAATATACCGTTTTTTCCCGTTCCCGTGGGAATTTCGGGAAATCCTTACTTAGTGCTTCCCTTACCCCCCTACATGCCGATTTCAGTTGTCTGTCAGTCAATCAGTCAGTAACGGAATAATTTTATATATATTTGATGATTGATTAACCCCCCAGTCATGTATTATTTTTATTATACCTCTCTTAGTGCTCCCCTGCGGAGTGTAGGGAAGCTTCATGCCAAATTTCAGCTTTCTACGACCAGCAGTTTCGGCTGTGCGTTGTCTGTCAGTCACTCACTCACTCAGTAACCGAAGAATTTAACCGATTACAAATATTCTTTCAGCAATGGATAGCTACATTATTAGGGAGTTACATAGGCTATATTTAATCCCCGTACTGCCACGGAAACGGGAAATACGCGGGTGAAAACGCGTGACGTCCGCTAGTAAATAAAAATTTAGATGCTGCTAAGTACTAATATTTTACGTGGAGTCACTACCTACCTGACCTTCACTACCCAGGAACTGGGAGATTCGATACCCATTGGCTAGACTGGTCTCAGAATTCTGACTCCCGTAACGATGGTCAAAGACAACCAATATCATTGACAACCGGGACCAACGACTTAACGTGCTTCCGAAGCACGGAGGAGTCTCGTCAGGTTGATGTTCACCCATCCAAGAATCGACCTTGGCAAGTGTTGCTTAACCTCGCAGATCGACTCGTGCGGCTGTTATTATTAAGCCACGAGCTCCTTGCAAACCGTTTACCGGTAATTGGGGGAGAAAATTTAATAGACTTGGTGATCTATAAATAATTTCATTAATTGGAGTGGAAACACGTAATTTGAATTTGTGTTTTATGGCGTGATTATAGGGTGTGTAATTGAACGTAATCAAGCTTCGACGAGGTGATTGTGGGACTGATTCTGGGCACAACACTTATTTTGCGACAACACTATTACTGATCAAAACTACTTCCACTGACCAATCGAATTATTGATGAGGTTATTATTTTTAAACTAGCTTTAGTCCGCGCTTCCCCTTTTGGTAATTTCTTCACTTTTCTTTTTCTCAATTTCGGGAAGAAAATAATCTTATACCCGTCTCTAAAGTCCCGTCTATCATAATTATCTAAACTAAAATTATAAAGAAGAAAGATGTGATGTTAGTTAAGATTTAACGAAAAAAAACTAAAGGGCTGATTTCAAAAATTCTATCAAAAATTTAAAATATTCACTATTAGAATGCTACATTATCCCAGAGTAACATAGGCTATAACAAGAAAAACTTAGGGACCCTTAAGAACTACGTAATTTTTTGAGTAATAAAACGTACTACAGTATAGCTGAATTTCTAACTGAGAAAAATATTTGTTTTGAATTATAGTATTTAATGGTAATTTTTGATTGACATCTGTATAATTTGATGATATTGATATATGTTTTTTTTAAATTTATATTGACTAGTAATTTGAATAATGGCATTTTTTAACTTATATTGAATAATAATACGGTAATGATTACTCATTGATTGTTATGGACATCAAATGTATGTTTAAGAAATAATGTAAGTAGGTACCTAAATGTCTGCATGCCGAATGGTAAAATATGGCTGACCCTTAATTTAATTATTTGTAACAACTATGTATACTACCCATATTTGCAGAATAAAATTCTATTCTATTCTATTCTATAAGAAAATTGCAGCGCGGACGAAGTCCCGGGCGAGGTGCTAGTGTATCATTATGTACAGAAATCACCAAAATCGGTTCAGTAATTTAGGCGTGAAAGCATAACAAAAACAAACAAACTTACTTACGTATTTATAGTATTACTAAGTTAGGAATAGGATGTAGCATAGTCATAATCAACCTTCATTAAATAATGCTATTACAAGCTTTCGCCCGCGACTTCGTGCGCATATCCTGTTTTTTTTCCGCTCCCGTAGGAGTTTTAGGAAATCCTTCCTCAGTGCTCCCTTGAACTTCCCATGGAACCTACATGCCAAATTTCAGCTTTCTACGACCAGTAGTTTCGGCTGTGCGTTGTCTGTCAGTCACTCAGTCACTCGATCAGTCAGTAACCAAAGAATTTTATATATTAGGATTGTAACCATCACATCATCATCATATCAGTCGAAAGACGTCCACTGCTGGACATAGGCCTCCCCCAAGCGTCACCACAACGACCGGTCCTGCGTGTCTCGCATTCATCGGCTACCCGCGACCATCACCAGGTGCACGCTCCACGTACCGACGTTGCGTCTTCCGGTACGCGGTCGCCACTCCAGAACTTTTCGGCCCCATCGACCATCTGTTCTGCGAGCAATGTGCCCTGCCCACTGCCACTTTAGTTTGGCGAACCTTGGTTCTCTTGCGGATATCATCATTCCTGATTCGATCACGCAAGGAAACTCCAAGCATTGCCCTCTCCATTGCCCTTTGAGTGACTTTGAGCCTTCTGATGAGGCCTATAACATGACGACATATTAATCTAGAAATTACAAAAATAATTACATTCTCTGCCCCATTCAATGAAAACTATATATGTGTATAGTTTTTTAAACACGACATAAATCGGCTTTAACTTCACTCCACAGCTGATCTCCTGAACTCTAACATGTCAAACTAACAGTAATCTTTGAACCACTATTCATATCCCAACACATCTTTCTTCCATAAAAATAACATTCCAAAAACACTACCAATAAAATGTTTACTGAATGAAACCCTTACGAAGCTTATAGCAAAGCCGATGCTATCAAAAGTATCAAGATGCTTATTAAACAGATTAACATCGGCTAACACCTTATGAATTTTGATACTTTACCTAACAAACTGGTATATGGCTGCATCTACATCGAAATGACTTGATTTTCGAAGATTGAGTTGTAAGATAAGGTCTGTAGGTTCGGCAATGCAGTAGGTGCGTAAGATATGAGTTTGGTGAAGTCGTTTATCAGAGATACTTGTGGGGTGGGGTGTACGCTGTTGTAATATGGCGAAATGAGAACGGAAGGTTTGACTAATTCTAATATGTGTGGCGGTGTAAAAAAATTCCTATTTAGTAGCTTGAGGAAACGATAAATTTGAGTTTCGACTTAATAATTAATTATCATTTGTAGAAAATCCTGCGTCTGTGTGTCTGTGAGCGCATTCAACCTTAATTTCTTCTAAGTTAGAGTGAACAAGCTTCTTCTGGGTAAGCTCGCTTCATCGTCGACTTTGTTTCTGTCATCTCTGACCTAGACTAGAGTCAAGAGCAAACCTATCTCAAACAAAAAAAAACTAGCCAAGTGCGAGTCGGACTCGCGTGCAAAAAGGTTACGAACGAATTTCTTTTTTTTAAACATGTTATTTTAACACTACAGATTTCTTATAGGTTTTCCTGTAATCTTTAAGTAAAGATCTATTATCTCCATTTTTTTCAAAATTTTAGGCTCTGTAGTTTCGGAGATAAGCGGGGGAATGGTCATTTTTTGTCTAATTTCTTGAATAAATTCAAAATCATTTATTTTAAAGTTATGAAAAAAATATAATTAAAACTCTCACAGTAAGCCCTTTCATTTGATATGTCACACGATATTGTTCAAAAAACTTTATTTTTATTTTTCTAGTTTGACCCCCAAAAGTGATCCCCATACTTAAAATTTAATGATTTACGTAACGCGTTCGTGTTTGGGTCACAGAATTCCATATGTGTTCCAAATTTCAACAGAATCGGTCCAGTGGATCCGGAGAAAACTGGCTGTGAAAGACGGACAGACAGACAGACACCCGAGTGATCCTATAAGGGTTCCGGTTTTTGTTCGGAACCCTAAAAATCTGTGAATACGTGTAGTATTTATCTGTTCACAGCTGATACTGATAATCTTAATCTTGTTCAGTTGAACGGATTTAAATAACAAGAAAACTATGAAAGTAGATCAAAGACAATCAAAACCATAATTTCCCCAACAAAAATAATTTGGCACACTGAACGAAGCTGCTCTCATAATATACAGAAATTCAAACCAAACCAATAAACATATACAACTTATTAAAATAGATATTATATAAATATGTGCATAATTATGGAAACAGTGGCAATTATCATAATTTTGATATCGACAGATTCTGAGAATCAGGGGCTATTGGAAGCTCATTCTTAAGATTTCAATTAATTAAAAAATCTTCGTTTTATTTAAATCTTAAAGAGTATGTATTTATGGAAATTAGAAAAATACAGAATATAATTTGTCGGAAAAGAGTGATCATATGTAAAATGATTGGTCGTGAGAAAATAATGCTGTAATCACAGCAATTAATAAAAAAATGCAAAATAAATTATAGACATATACCTTCGAACGATATGCTTAATTGATTGATGGTTTTCACGCCATCATGCGCAAGCGATGCGCTGCCACCATGCGCTGGGTACACGCCAGCCCCAACAGCGTCCTGAGAGCTATAGCGGACAGGTGGGACAGCCCCATACTGGGGTATTGGATAGGCCTACATGTGACTGTGGCGTAAGTAGGATGTAATGTTAAAAAAAAAATTAGATCCTCGTAATTTGTATTTTTCCTGTAGTTATTATAAGTACTAAAACTAGTTTCTAAGTTTTTGTATACTAACCAAATAATGGACTCCGTCTGAAATATGTATTTTTTTTTCATGTGTACCTTAGGGCATATCAAATCTCCTGATGTTATAAATGAATCAGACAGCCAATAAAACTGTACTAAGGATATTTTTTATCAGCAGCTATTTGGTTTCGGAAGATATTGGGCTGGAAAACTGTGCTGGTCATATTTGCCGCATGTCCAAGGAGCAATGGGCAAAGATAGCCACGCCCACTGCGTGGCTATCTTTGCCCATTGCTCCTTGGACATGCCAAACGCAAGGAAACGACAACGCGGCAGGCCCAGAAAGAGATGGCCAGACTAGCTGGTTTTGGACTCCTTCTCAAAGGTTTGGCCAAAATTGCAGTAGACCGCGGAAAGAGGAAGGGGAAGAGAGGCCTTTGCCCTGCAGTGGGACAGCGCAGGCTCATAAGATTAACAAAAACCGGCCAAGTGCGAGTCGGACTCGCCCACCGAGGGTTCCGTACAAATTTGTAGCTACAAATTACTTTAAATAATGACTATTTTTAATTTATGATTTAATTACAGATGTTTAGTTTTCAGACTTTTCCCTATACTTGTAGTATAAGACGGTATTACTTGCCAATTTTCATAGTTCTAGGTCACTGGTCAACTGAAAATACCCAGCATAAACGACCGTATCTTTTTTTTTATGTTAACTTATAAGTTTGATTTTTTCACAGCCACGCGTTCCCGAGATAAACGGTCTTGACAAACAGACGGGCGGACGACAATATGATCCTATAAGGGTTCCGTAAGTGGTGTAAATAAATATTCATAAGTAATCTAAAAAAATGTGTGAAAGGCTAGAAGAGCCTTGTAACTACTTTGAGAACAGTGAAACACGTTGCCCAGTTACGTTTCTACGTTGAATAGAAGCCAATGTGCAAAGAATTCTAAAATCGTTTACTAAACATTTATATCTTCTGACGCTTATAATGTCATGTCAGACACGACATTACAATACTAGAGAATTTAGTGGAGGATATAAAGGTGCTTTAAAGAAACCCGGCTTCAAAGGAAACTATGATAAATGTGGACATATGTAAAACTACTAAAACAATGTTGTAGTTTATGTTTTAACGTCAAAGACGACAGTATTTATTATATTTGTGCCATCTTCTAGCCCTTCAAGGTTTGTTCTATCCTACTTTGATTAGTAAGCAGGTCTGGACCATTATACAGATTTATTTTATTGGTTGAAAAAAATTACAGTAGTTTTACTTGGTCTGATGAATCTTAATTAAAGCTAGGTGAACCTGAATTAGGGCTCACCTGGTGGTGAGGTGGAGATGTGCTATGCAACGTTGCTATGGATGCGTTTAATATCCACCAATCATATTCATTGGTCCATATAGCAACTCGTAGTTGTTTTGTTTCATTATATAAAGTAAGAAAAAAAACCCGACCAAATGCGAGTCGGACTCGCCCATCGAGGGTTCCGTACAAATTTGTAGGTAGGTACATATTACTTTAAATAAAGACTATTTCTTTATGATTTAATTACAAATGTGTAGTTTTCAGACTTTTCCCTACACTTGTAGTTATAGACAATATTTTTTGCCAAATTTCATAGTTCTAGGTCAACGGAAAATACCCTATTTTGATTCCCTTGAGTGTCAAAATATACGTTTATTGCTGCATAAACGGCCATATCTTTTTTTTTCGTCAACTAAGAAATTTGATATTTTCACAGCTTCAAGGGACTGTAGATTTGCGTGCATGGTTTTAATTTCAACTCGATACCTCTACGTATTCCCGAGATAAAGGGTTTTGACAGACAGACGGACGGACGGACAACAAAGTAATCCTGTAAGGGTTCCGTTTTTTCCTTTTCAAGTACCGGACCCTAACAATAATACCTATGATAATGTTTCAAACAAATTGTTTTTAGATTTCAAAAAACTCAATTAGATTTAGAGTTTGCAAAAAAACAAACCTCTCTTTCCTTTTTCAGTAAATTGTTTATAACTTTTGCGATTTTTACGAGCGGAACCTACATGCTCTACCGAATCAAATGACACCTCATTCATATTTTTCCCAGACTGCTGAAAAAAGTTGAATAAAAAGCACTTGTGAGCTGGACTATTATTGATCCGTAAAATTCGCAGTGACCGAAACACGGGGAAGGAATGTTCACCATTTGCAGACAGGGATACAGTCGCTTGCATCCCAGTGTGAACAAACCCTTACCAATAATATGATTTTAATATAAACACTCGAAGGCCAAATACCGGGCTATTATCACCAATCTCCGTTATTGGCGATTCTTTGAAACCGCCTTGTTTAAGGAACCGCTATAATTTAAAAAACGACATGAATTCCTCCCATATCTTGATCGCGTCTGAATATATTTGCAATATGACGAAATTAATTTATTATACCAACCCACCGCGGTGATGCATATTTAGAATTGCTGTTTTAAAATGTTTTACATTCCTTTATATTTGTGCTTATAAATCTTAATGAGTTGAACTACATAGGTTACACGTGTAAATCCTAATTTTATATTATATATAAAATTACGGCGATGCGCCACCGGTATATGGTGGACATCCCAACCACGCGCACAAAACGTTTTGGGAACACATTCATAGTGCGTATAGCTAAGAAGTGGAATTCTCTGCCGGAGTCTGTGTTTTTCGGGATAGCTACAACCTGGAAGTATTTAAGTCAAGAGTGAATAGGTTACTTCTAGGCAAGCGTGCTCCATCTTCGACCACATCATCGCTTGCCATCTTGTGAGATAGTGGTCAAGCGCGTGCCTATTAATAGTAAAAAAAAAATCCGTTACTGAGTAACTGAGTGAGTGACTGACAGACAACGCTACGCGCAAAGTCGTAGAAAACTGAAATTTGGCATGTAGGTTCCTAGGGGAGTGTAGGGGAGGGAGCACTAAGAGAAGATTCTATGAAATTCTAATAATAAGCACGTACGAAGTCACGGGCAAAACTAAAAATTGTATACGTTCAATCGTATCGTGTGTTCCAACATACAATCAAAATCTCCCATAAAAAAAACACCGGTAGCACTCCGGGAGTGCCGGCAGAAGTGAAAACATGTAAATAATACATCCTTACTGTCGCGGTCACATCATAGACAAACCACCGACAACAAAATAAACAAAAAGACACTGACGTGTGGCCGCGACAGCGACTGTCAGTGACAGATGTCAATCTTGACACAGTTCCTGACATAAACAAAACGAACCATAAAAACAACAAAAAATAACGTTGTGTTTAATTATAAGTACAAAAATACTATCATTTATGAGGTAGAATACAATGTTTATTTATTGCGCTATCGTACACAAATATGACAATTTACATGTTATTATTCATAATATTATATCGTTATTTATTTATATATTACATTAATTTTTATCTCTTAGAAAAATCAACTTTCAACCATAATTTCGTAATTCCGTAATTTCGTATCCTTGGATACGCGTGGCACGCTGTACATAAACACAGACGGACATTCGCGCAAGCGCCCTGTGCCGCCTAAGCGGAGCAGCACACTCAGGCACGGTAGAAAGAGTGGGAGATACTAGTTCCTCTCCCTTCCCCTCGATCTTACGCTTTTTCGCATCACGTGACCCTGACGCGAGTCCGTCTTACGCTTTTTGCGATCAGGTCACGTGACCCTGACGCGAGTTTAAGATTTTATACCCATTACAGAAAAGTGCTCAACGCCGCTAAAGAAGTTTTCACTTCAAAAATCGAATTGACTATGAGCTTATGGCTTGGCACATTCGGTTCTGCAATTGCAACCAAGCAACTGCAGAACCGAATGTTATAAGTTTTTATCATCATCAGCCAAAAGACTGCTGCTGTACGTACGTGTTACTATTCCCGAAGTGTCGCCACACCGGCCAACACTCAAAGCATTCCCGCACATTCAGCGGATTCCCGCCACCATGCAGCTCACAAATGCCATTGACTGCGTGTCGACGAACGATTCCATTGGTTCTTAAAAAACAAATTCCCTGCCCCCTGCTATGCATCCTCGCACATCTGTAGTGGAAACGCAGCCTAAGAGTGCCTGTCCATTACAGCGGAGCGAGGTAGCGGAGCAGAGACACGGAGAAATTTTAACTAATTGAATTGCATAAAATCTCCGCACCACGTGAGTCACTGACATTTAGACTGACATGATTGGTTAATATTTCTCCGTCTCTTCGCTCCGCTGTCATGGACAGGACTAATCTAAACCCGAGCTTAGGATAAGCTCGGGTTTAGATTAGTCCTGTTTATATAACGCCATGTTAGCCCTTCATCTGTTTGTGTCCTTAAGGACGAACTGTCAAATTTTTCGCATCTTAACAAACAAAATAACTCCTCGTCGAACCTTAAGATCATCAGGATTCGTTCTTAAGGACAGTGAAATAGATGAGAGGTTAGTTTGTTTTCTAATCTTTAATTTTGTCTCACTATTACGCAGACAAACTTTGAGTCAGTAAGATTACAGGAGGAAAATAAGATAAATTCCATCATCATGGCAGACCGTAGTTATATTCGTCATTTTATACTCCCATGGAATAATACACTGCAAAAGGGATACGATACTGTCCAAAATAAATTTAAAAGAAATTCCCCAGCAGACAATATTAAAATCATTGTCTTTGTCACAGACATCACTGGGTCCCTAATACCGAGACAGATAAAATCGCGTTATTTCTGGTCACACATGTAAAACACAAATTCCACGTCCGATGTTACTATTTTTATAATTACAACACTGTTTCCTAGAATTCGTCTCGGAATACAATTAATTTATTCAAACAAAACGATCTTGATACTTGCAAAATATATTGTTTGGTTTTTTTTTTATTAAATCGTATGATTTCTGAGTTCATTTGGACTTGTGCCAGCTCTTTAGCGGTTTGAAATGGGACCAGATTTGTGAGAGCTTCCTCGTCTCGCTGATTTAGCACATGGTTGATGAAAAGTGGGGGGTTTTAAAGGATGTTTGAGGATCAAGATTAATTGGTCCATTTACCTAGTTTGACATTGCGCTTGCGTTGATTGTCTCAATGTTTTGGTTTTAATCGACTGCTAGTTCTGATTAGGTTTAAAACGTGATTTTGCAAATGAAATGCTGTCGGTCTTACTCTGACGTAGAAATATCAATGTTTATTTTATAATTTGTGCTTCTAGTTGGTGCATTTATACTAAACTCAGTGAGCTAATGGCACTTGACTTGTACATTTAACTTGTTTATTTTAATTCTGGTAACATTAAAAGATAGTGTAGATTTATGTTATCTTTGGGCACTTTCGATTCCTATTACAGATAACATATTTTAACGTAGATTGCAGTCGGTAGTGGTTTTCTTTGAAAAACAAGATAGGTAAGTTTATGAAGCAAAATGTCGGCATTCAATTCACCAATCACCGGCTAAAGTTAAGTACTTCCTCTACAGTTACCACTCTATATTAATATGTACATAATAATATTGATTACAACCCCAGCGTGCCGAAAAATATACAGACACTGCACTTAAAATATGACACAGTAGTTGTTACCACATTAAAATAAAATCGTCATCACATAAAGCCTTTTGCATGAGAAAAATAAAACTCCGACACTCGACAGTCTTAATTAAAAAACCTACGCTTATAACTCAAGGTAAACAAAACAGAACAAGATCACCAATATAGGCAGACTACAGACTCAGACAGGTCCCCGCAAACTATATTTAAAAGCCTATCTAAACTACCTTTATCCACACCTCATAACCGATTCGATACCTAAATATAGTGCGAAAGATCGCCTCCTATGAAACCGGCTTTATTATACATTTTTTTATGAAGAACAAGCTGTATAATAAGCTAAGTAAACGAAAACAAACTGTCGGTTCCGCGCCCTCCAATTCGGTGCAAGCGGTTTGCTATGTAATTATTAGGTTGATAGGATTCGTCTACACTGAAAGCGGAGAGCGGGGAAGTAGTCAGGCTCAGGACAAGTGACAGTTTGAGTCACAATCTATGAAAATGTAGAGAATCGGCCTTCTGTTAGCGATACCGTAACGAAAGCGATTGCCAGAACGTCAAAAATTTATGATATTGATAAACGCTGTTGAAATTTCAAGTGAATTATCCCTAACAGCCCGTTCCTAGTTGTTGGCTGTCGGGCCCGAATTTTTATCAGATATTGCAGTGGTAGAGCATTTATTTGAAGCTATTCACACTTGTCTGACACCGATTTGATAGAAGCGATTTTATAGCTAAGACCAATCAGACAAAAGATAGTGGCCATACGATACAAATGGCATAGATTCCATCAGATGGAAATATGTATGACTTCTAAACAAAGAAAAAAACCTTTTATTAACAAACCTCCTACTACTTTTCCCACCAAGGAGGGCAAAATATAAAGCTTCTTTAACTGTCGTTTACTATTTTTTTTGACATAACCGGTTTTTAGAACCTTCTAATCCCACAATCGAGCTTAAAGAGCTTAGAGTCTAAACTTCTTGACATACCTACTTTTCGTAAGTTCTGACCTAAGTCGTACCCTATAGAACAGAGGCTTCCTAACAAGCTCTGCACTGACCAATTTTTCATACATTTTCCTGTTAGTTACGGTAATCGCCTATCGCTCACAGTGGTACACATCCTCATCGCAGCCACCCGCAATTATGCCGCGATAATGCCGACGACGCGTTTAATGCTGTTTAGTAAGGGCTGCCACCAAAACTAATACAATTATTATACATTATTAAATGTTAAAATAATAATATTAAGGCACATTATTCCTATTACTTGTTTATTTTTATTAAACTTAAAAAAACCGGCCAAGTGCGAGCTAGACGACGGTTCCGACGTTCCGTACCACAAACCGAAAAAAAACACGTTTCTATAGAGCCCCCATAAATTTTAAATTTAATTTCATTTTTATTATTTGTTGTTATAACAGCAATACAAATAAATACCTAATCTATGAAAATTTCAACTGTCTACCTATAACGGTTTTTGAGATAACCCGCTGACAGAGAGACGGACGGATGGACGGACAGCGTGGGCTTAGTAATAGAGTTCCGTTGGTTACCGTTTGGGTACGGAATCCTAACAAATTACAAAATCAATTATTATATAGGCTAACGGATTTTAAACCATGTCCTAGAATAAGTCATCATTTTTTCGCTCATAAACCAAACCTCAAGCTGAAACTTTGCTGTGTTCTGGTTGTTAAACTAATTTAAACACGGTATTATGAGGTGTACAATATCGTTTAATATCGTTTATATATTAAATATTTGTAATTAATATATAAGTAATAAAGACCCAGCACTAACGAACTTTCTGAGAGAAAACGGAAACGAAGCTGTGAGAAAAGGTTACTTATAAAATATAACATTTGGTATACTATCATCATAATTCTCCTGTAGTTAGCCAATTAATTTGAGGTTAAAGCGCATCTCGCGAATCAGATAGTGCTCTCAAGGTTTCGAAAGCTGTACCTAGTACCTAATTGACAACTGAATACCTTTGAAGCTTATAATAGCAATTAATCTTAAGATTCATCACTATACATAAGTACCAGTACCAATAAATTGAGCAATTCCATAAAATGACCGCTCTTTACCTAAAGGCCGTAAATCAAGGCGACCAATCGTGGAATGGCTACCGTTTCTCTATGCTGTGCCGACCACGTTCATAACTCCTCCTTAACTCGTCATCAATTATTTTAATGTTCCTACATAAATATTTTTGTCATGTATACAGGCATCATGGTGTATCTCCTTAACTTAAAGCTTCTATTATACACGCTAATTTAAAATAAACTCTACAACGCAAACTGTAACGTCCAAATTCAGATAACATCGCTCCGTTCAAGTAAAACGTTCACAAAATTAAACAAACTTTCCATAAGATCAAAATTCGACCACACCCCTCATTATAACAAAGGATTAAGGCGCGATGTCAAACCAAATTCAAAATTCGAACGCAACGTTAATTTTGTAGAAAATTTGCGCAAACGCACCGTCGACAGTAGTCGGACATATTCGGATAAAATCGCCACTTATACAATGTCCACTGAGAGTTGCGAAAATAGGAAACCTATGTAGGTCTAATTTCGAAACGACAACACTCGTGAATCATTGATTTCTGAATAAATTAAAAGGGTACACAACTCGTGTGGACTTTATCAACGTTGCGAAAATAAACTTGATGTGAGAACGTGAATATAATGGAGGTGTCGAGACTCTTTACTTTACTCAAGCCAGTGTTGCCAGTGTTGCTTGTCTCGAGCTCCTTATAAGGAGTATGGCAACATTGGCAGCTTTGTATCTCGTGTTGACAATGGTGTGTAATGTTGTCGATTTGTTCTCGAGTGGGTCTGGCTTGTAATGAGATTTTATTACTAGATTTCGTGGGCTTTCTTGTACAACTTATAAATTAATGGTTATGACATATTATTCTATTGGCAAAATCTATACGAGCTTTTGTCAATGGAAATAGTACCTAGTGGTAATGTTTCTAAATATCGTTTACAAACCCCGTATAACTAAGAGTGGAATTCCCTGGCGGAGTCTTTGTTTCCTGGTAGGTACATACAACCTTTTTTTTTAGGAATGGGAAATCATTAAATGACCCTCTCCCGCTCTGGGTGGAGCAGAAGGAAGTGTCAGGCTCTTACTGACTAAAACTCATCCGTGTTCCTACTTTTTGTTCCAAGGCCGCGGTAGTAAGTACAACCTGGGAATCTTTTTTTCAAGCGTGAATAGGCAAACAAGCTCCAACGTCGATCACATTATCGCTTTCCATCTGGTGAAAGTTTGGTCAAACGAGACGATAAAATATGAATATAAAAAAAATCTTTTTTACAAAAACAAAATACAACCGACGTCCAAATAAAAAAAAAATACACTACAAAGTAAAAAAATAACATTGACTTCGGAAGTCGGTGTTTTTGGTGCTTTCTTCGTATTTTGACACCGAATTCCCCTCGGTTGTATTTTTTTTTTCTAAAACGATTTTTGTTTTTCACTTTTTAGTGGTACACCTAACAACACCACTGCAAAATACGCAATTTCATTTACTTGGATGACTAAAAACCGTCATCCATGTAAACGAATTCCAGCTATTCTGATTTAAAAGCCAAACTTCCTGACCGATTTCGATAAAAATTAAACGATCAATCGGAAAGTATTTTTCAGATAAAACAATAATTTTTCAAATCGGATCTTAAATGACTGAGTTATGAGGTAACAAACATAAAAATACAACATAAACGAGAACCTCCTCCTTCTTTTGAAGTCGTTTAAAAACTACGATTATTTTGTTAGCCCTAAATGTTCCGAACGATGTGAAAAAACTGTAACATCTTTGTGAACCCATAAAAAAGGCTCATCCTCTTTAGCTCGGAAGCGAAATACAGAAAGTTACACACTCATTAAACGTGATATTGACATCTTAATTGAATCCTTAGTATCGAGAGATATAGAAATAGCGCCCAAAGCCGGAAATTATAGAAAATCTTAGAATATTCAAAGGTTACTGTGAATACATAAATGTTCTACTAAGAGATAGCTTAAACATCATTCGTGTCAGATTAAGTTCACTCGGACTTCGTAAACTTAGAAGCATTAGTAACTCTAGGTCTAAGCGGCATATTTTGACATCATCATTAACTCAGCCGAAGGACGTCCACTGCTGGACATAGGCCTCCCCCGTGTGTCACCATAATAACCGTTCCTGTGCGTCTTCCATCAATCGGCTATCTGCGACCCTCACCAGGACATCGGTCCACATTGTGGTACATAAAAAACATGCAATAAGCAAACTAAAATGTTTGTGTACGCGCACAGTAAAATTCTATCTATAAACAAATTGTCCTAAGCTTAATCACCAAAGTCAATTACAAACTAACAATTGTTACCGTATTACTTTTTAACTACATCAGTCCAGTGCAATTAATCCAAGCAATGCAAAGTAAAGTTTATAGCAAATTAAAATGCTATATCAAGACAACAATTTAATTATATCTAGACTGTAAAGAGTCGTTAAAACTATAAATTCTTATCATTCCACAAAGTTGTAAATATAACAAGAAGAAAATAATGTTGCGTTTTGCATCAAGATCTATTTTTAAGTACTTTTGAAGGAAATTTCCTCCACCATAACAACGTGAAAATCCCCTCAATTAATACGAGTATATTGAATATTAACAAGATCTTGGAGAATTACGGATCCGTCAGTCAATCTTATATATAAAAATCTCGTGACACAGTATTTTTTATCGAACTCCTCCGAAACGGCTTGACCGATTTTTATGTTTTTTTTTGTGTATATTGTGAGGTCAGCTAGTAGAACTATATACTTAATTAATAAACTCATGTGTCTGTCTGGTCTTATCTCCAAAACTACTGAGTCTAAAGTTTTGATGAAAATACAGATAATATTTTTTTTACCTATAAATAAGTTATGGTTTCAAAGAAAGATGTTTAAAAATACTTTTCGTTCGGAACACGTTGCTCGCGAATCCGATTAACACTTGCCCGGAAATATAGTACTTAACTTACAATACAGAATAAAATTTCACTAAACTTCCGTTAAATCAAATATTACCACAACCGATTGTTTTCTCAACTTATCTAATTTATATATATTTTTTTTATTGTTCAATTTACATTAGACAAGTTGATAAAACAATCAATTAACTTCACATTTTGTTTATCAGGCGGCAATCTTGTTAAGAACTATGAACGTTTAACTTTTAAACCAATCAGTACATAAAACCGCAACATAAATTGAACCCGGTTTAAGAAGTTCCGGTGAAAATTGAACCACACAATATCGTTAAACTCAAGTACCCCACCGGTGAAGGCACTGGGTCACTTATTAAGACCTTATTTTAGTACCTCAAGCTATAAAAACAGTCTGAACCATAGAGTATGGAAATACCTTGGTGACCGTGCCATTAAATACTATTTCACACCACCTGCACGAAAAAGTCGGATTATTTGTCATACAAACTCAACCTAAGTAAATCATTATTGCCTGACGGGTTATAATTAAATTCTGTACATTATTACCCGGAGGTCAATAATGTGATTTGAATTTGGAACTCAACTTGGAGTCCGACAGAAACCGCTCGCGGCCAGCCAAGTCTCTTCATGACTTGTGAACAATTTTCTCGCAGTACGTGTGAAACAAAGAGTAGCTCCTCAGGGATGAAGGTGGCTTTGCCTTGGACTAACTAAAATCCCTCGTCCGTGCTATGGTTGACGGCGAGGAGTCCTGGAACGCGGTGGTCTCCTTCTGCGAAACAGTTATCGCGCAGAAGGAGGCTGCGGAAGGGCAGAGGGAGAACTCGACCTCTCTCCCGGCCCGCAGCAGGCGCACCGGACGTCGGAGGAGAGCATACGCTGCCCTCTTCCGGCCCCCCCTAACTGGGTCCAAGGGCGTCGGACTTGGGGATATCCGTCGTCCCCCATTCATCCGGACCCGAGGTGGCGGAGCGTGGTGTTCCCGTAAGCCCCTCTTTGACGTCACGGGGGGAGTTAAACACCTCACTCCCCCAAACCGCTTCGCTGACCCGAGGTGGCCCGGGGTGGTTTTAGTCAGTAAGAGTCTGACAGACCCCTCTGCCCGCCCCAGGGTGGAGGACATTCATGAGGATTTAACCCCGTTAAAAAAAAAAAAAAAAACTAGAACGTATCAGTGAGTGTTTCTGATTACCAAAAGAAACTGACGAACCCATGAAAATTGTTAGCTGACAGCAGAAACTTGTGCTCAACGCAATTTACACGGTGATGATTTTTTTTTCTTCTGTGCCCACTCTCTACCACGATCTCGCCTGTTGGTAAGCAGTGGATTAAATGGAAGACATTATCATACTATCTATTGTAAAAATTCAAGATCCTCTTTTTCCTGCCTAATATTGACTCACTCTGCGACAAAGAAGGCGTTACCGTTCAAAAAGTGCTAACTCTCAGTCTAATATAAAATTGTTTTTTAAGAACTGTTAGCTTATTAATTATTAGATGTTTTATACTTAGTATTTTGTAGCTTGTTTATAATAATTATAGATCATTATGTACAATTATTATTATTTTAAGTCACTCAATTATCGCTAGAAAACTAAATAGGTCATGAGTATAGTTTGTTCTTTGAGTCGCAGTGGCGCCCTCTGCATAAAAATGAGTAGTAGGGATTGTCTAGAGATGGTGGAGCGACAACGATTGTCGGATAGGCATTAAGTCGTGAGCAGTTGAAGAGTACGGACGCAATAAGTGTTAAATATATTATACTGTATCCAACAATAAGTAAATAAAGAGTGATTATTATATACACGGTGTCTTACTTCTGAGACTAATCCTACAGACTCAGAAGGGGGATAAACAAAAATCAAAAGGACTTTTGCCACGCCACAAAAACATAAAATGGAAACTAACTACGACCAAGGAGAACCTGAGTCAAGGGATCATGGTTCAAATGATATACACGATCAAGGAGCGCCCAGGTCACAGGGCCAGGGTTCTGATCGTCATGACCCAGGAGCGCCCAGGTTACAGGGCCGGGGTTCTGATCATCATGACCCAGGAGCGCCCAGGTCACAGGGCCGGGGTTCTGATCGTTATGACCCAGGAGCGCCCAGGTCACAGGGCCGGGGTTCTGATCGCCATGACCCAGGAGCGCCCAGGTCACAGGGCCGGGGTTCTGATCATCATGACCTAGGAGTGCCCAGGTCACAGGGCCGGTATTCAGACTGCGATGACCCAGGAGCGCCCAGGTCACAGGGCCAGGGTTTCAGCCATCATGAACCGGGAGCGCCCAGGTCACAGGGCCGGGGTTCTAATTATGGTGACTCAGAAGGACACTGGTCTGAGAATCGACATCTCGAACGCAACAACCAGGTTAGCCCAATATTAACAACTGAAAGGTTTCGGGGCCGTGGAACGGCTGATCATTCGCTACGAAACCATGAACACACAACGGCTACTACATCCCTGCGGTACGAAGGTGGTGAGAGGATTAACCGCAGACGACGGCGCAGTTCATCGTCCGAAGACTCTGGTGAGCATTATTATAATTCTACTAAACGATTTAAACAATCTAGGGCTAGGGATCATGATTCGACTATACTCGATAAGTTTCTTGACATTTTAAAACGTATGAATAATTCTGATAAACCAAAACTCACTTTCGACAAAAATGTAATTCCTGAATTTGACCCATTGTCTAAGGAGCAGACTGTATTGACTTGGCTTACTAAAGTAGAGGAATGCGCTACCATTTATCAATGGGACGATAGGGAAACTATTCACTACGCCCTTCCTAAGTTGATAGGTGTTGCTAAAACCTGGTATCAAGGCTTATCAACTGTCTTACTTTCTTGGACCGAATGGAAGAGAAAATTGATAGAATCGTTTCCTTGTCGTGAAGACTACGCTGAACTCCTTACGGAAATGTTATCCAAAAAGGCTCGCTACGGTGATTCGCTAGAGCAATACTATTATGCGAAGATTAATTTGCTGAATAGGTGTGAGATATATGGCAAACAAGCTGTCGATTGTATTCTTTATGGTGTCGAGGATCGTGCAATTAGGGTGGGTGCCCAAGCTGCCCAATTTCCTGAACCCGAACAGGTACTGAGGTACTTTAGGACCGTGAAAGTAGGACAAAGTAGAGATCACCAAGACCATCCCCAACGCTCTCGTAATAATGACAAAAGACAGCCATTTTCACGACAAAATACTACAAGAGATTATAATAACGCTAACGTAAAATGTTTTAACTGTAACGAAATAGGGCACCGTAGTAATAAGTGCAATAAACCTGTCGTAAAATGTACCTATTGCGACAAAATGGGACATTTGGCAGAACACTGTTTTAAGAAATTAAATAAAATTCGAGAGAAGGACGATGCACACGTCAATCAACGGCCAGAAAAACAAGTAGCCGAATTACGCGTGAACGATAGTAACGATAAATATATTTTAGATATCAAACTTAATAAAACAATTACCAAATGTCATGTTGATCTAGGTAGTCAGTGTTCCCTAATTAAAATAAGCATAGCCAAAGAATTGAATCTTGGCATCCAAAAACCCGAAGTTTTGCCGGTATTAAGAGGCATAGGAGGAAGTTTAGTGTCACCATTAGGCGTTGTGACGAGTGAGGTCGAGGTTCAGGGTATTCATGAAATAATCGATCTGTATGTTATAGAAGATTTCGTGATCCAACACCCGGTTCTATTAGGTCACACCTTTACTGAAAGGCCAGGAATTATAATAACTAAAACTTCAAATGAACTGATTTTTCAAAGAGTCAGCAGTGAAAAGGTCCACTTGAAAGTAGGTAAACAAATCAACTTGGTTCACAACATTTTGTTGCCGGTGCCCGTCGAATCCTCATCTATCGTTACAGGCATAATCCGCGTTAACGGATCTCTGCGAGGTAGGGAAGGGAGAGAATATTATCTGTTTCCCGGAGAATACGACATTAATCATGGTCGTAGTGTAGTACTCGTTTTGAATATATCTTCCGAAAATGTTACTATTGATAAGGGTTCTCTCTTAACGCGTGCCGTCTTCGAACAAAATGACCGTTCTATTCTTGATTGTTGTAATGTAACGTTTAAAGAAAAGGAGGTTGACGAAACTGTTAATTGCGGACAAGATATTTCCGAACAGGAGCGTTTAAAACTTCAACAACTGCTATCGAAATACGGTGAATGTTTTTCAAAGGGTCTCAACGACCTCGGATTCACAAAAATTACAGAAATGCATATCGAGCTTGAAGACTCTCGTCCCGTTGTGTATCGCCCGTACCGAATGTCTTACCCCGAAAGGATTCTGGTAAGAAACATGGTAAAGGATATGCTTGACAGTGAGATTGTAAGGGAGTCTTCTTCACCATATGCAAGCCCTATTGTGCTGGTCAAAAAGAAGACTGGAGAAAAAAGATTATGTGTCGATTACAGGGCACTTAATCGAAAAACAAAAAAAGATCATTATCCGCTCCCACGAGTAGAAGATCAATTGGACCAACTTTCGGGAAATACCCTATTTACATCTCTAGATTTGGCTTCTGGGTACTACCAGATACCTATTGCGGAAGAGTCTAAACACAAAACTGCCTTTGTAACACCTGACGGTCTTTATGAATATAACCGAATGCCATTTGGACTCGTAAACGCGCCTTCAGTATTCCAAAGGACAATCAACAAAATATTATCTGAGGCCAAGGTTAAGTTCGCGATAGTTTATATGGACGACATTTTGATTCCATCTAAAGATGTCAGTGAGGGGTTACAGAGACTAGAGGAAGTTTTACAATTGCTCAAGGTAGGCGGTCTTACGTTGAAATTGAGTAAGTGTAACTTCTTCCAAAGTCAGATTGACTTTCTGGGACTTGAAGTTAGTGCTGAAGGTATTCGTCCAGGGTCTAGGAAGACTGATGCTGTTTCAAAGTTTCCGACACCAAACAATGAACACGAAATAAGGCAGTTTCTTGGATTGTCTGGGTTTTTTCGCCGTTTCATTAAGGACTACGCACTTATTACATCTCCGCTGACTGATCTATTACGAAAGGATTCTGTATGGGTATGGCAAGATGCACAAAAATGTGCTTTCGATAGAGTTAAGACTCTTTTGACTCAGAGACCGCTGTTAGCATTATACGATCACAATGCCGAAACTCAACTACACACAGATGCATGCAAGGATGGCGTTGCAGGTATACTTCTTCAGGCAAATACAAATGGACTTTTTCAACCCGTATCTTATTTTAGTCGTAAGACTACACCTGACGAACGCAAGCTCCATTCATACGAATTAGAGACGCTCGCAGTTATAGCATCGTTGAATCGTTTTAGGGTGTATTTGATAGGGATACCGTTTAGGATCTTTACGGACTGTAACGCCCTTAGATATACATTGACCAAACGAGATGTAATTCCTCGAGTCGCCCGGTGGTGGGTGCAGATACAGGAGTATGACTGCTCCATAGACTATCGTCCTGGTTCGCGAATGTTGCACGCGGATGCATTGAGTCGAAATCCCGTTGACGAATGTACGTCGGAACCTCATGTCCTTAATGTACTCGCTATAGAGGAGGTGGACCAAGCATGGATTACTACTGTACAAATTGCAGACGACGAAATAAAGAAGATCAAAGATATTCTCGATGATTCAGGTTCTGAGCGCGTTTCTGACATTTGTAAAAATTATAAACTTAAAAATGGTCGTGTCTATCGTATTGTAGGCGATGAATTAAAATGGTTAGTGCCCAAGAGCGTTCGTTGGCAAATAGTACAAAAAAATCATGATAACGTTGGTCATTGCGGTTTTGATAAGACCCTGCAGAGAATTCAAAAACATTACTGGTTTGCCAAAATGCGTCGATTTGTAAAAAAATATGTATCGTCTTGTTTGGAGTGTGCCCACCACAAAGCACCAGGTGGTAAACGTGAAGGTGAACTCCACCCAATAGATAAGATTGGTATTCCTTTTCACACAATTCACGCTGACCATTTAGGGCCTTTTATAAAAAGCAAAAAGGGTAACTGCTATCTCCTCGTAATAGTCGATGGTTTTACAAAATTCGCGAATATTACCCCTGTTAAAAATACGAAGTCTACCACAACTGTCAAAGTTCTTAAAGACCACATTAGTTATTTTGGAGTCCCCACTCGCCTAATCACTGACAAAGGTACTAGCTTTACGAGTAAAATTTTCAAAGACTTTATTCTTTCATACGGTATCAAACATATTGAAAACGCAGTTTCCACACCTCGCGCTAATGGGCAAGTGGAAAGATTTAACAGAACGATACTTGACGCTTTATCTACTTCTTCTCACGGTGATGACGAGAAAAACTGGGATGAATACGTTGCTGAGGTCCAAATCGGTCTTAACACTACTACACATAAAACTACCCAAAAATCTCCATCGGAACTGCTTTTTGGATTTAATATTACCAGTCATTCACAGGGTATTCTAAATTCTGTAATTAATGATACACAAAATTTAAGTAGTCCAGATAATTTAAATTCCATTAGGGAGCAAGCAAATGAGAAAATCAAAGAGCAGCAAACAAAAGATGCCCAAAGGTTTAATAAAAGTCGCAAATCAGGTACTGTTTATAAAGAGGGTGACTTAATCCGCGTCGAAAGACAAATGCCACACGACGGTAAATCACATAAGCTTGTAAGCAAATATCAAGGCCCTTATCGTATTGTAAAAGTGTTACCCAATGATCGGTACCTCATAGAAGATACCCCTTTAACACGTAAAAATGGTCGTAGGTATGAAAATATTGTAGCTCTGGATAAAATTCAACCTTGGTTAAATTTTAATAGAAATCTTGATAGCGATACCGATGATGAAAGCTCTACCAGTGATAAAGAAGAGTAATGTACATGTACGTAAAGTCGAATCATGAATTATAGTAGAATTATGTCCGTGCATGTTCAGCTTGTATTATATTTTATTCTTTTTATGTGTTGATTGTTGAAACCAATCACATCTATCTCTGATTTAGTTAAATCATTAAAATATAAAATATGTTAATTTGTTGTTACATAATTATTTTGTTTCGCATACATAATGTTTCATTTTTAATAATATATATTTATATACTGTATACATAATTATGTTAAATACTTTTATTAAATTTGTATCTTGATTTCGATTTAGAAGGACCTTTTCTCCCCTTTGCTTCATAAAAATAAATAACCCAAAGTAGCGACGGGACTCGCTACGAACAGGATGGCCGAGTTGTTAGCTTATTAATTATTAGATGTTTTATACTTAGTATTTTGTAGCTTGTTTATAATAATTATAGATCATTATGTACAATTATTATTATTTTAAGTCACTCAATTATCTCTAGAAAACTAAATAGGTCATGAGTATAGTTTGTTCTTTGAGTCGCAGTGGCGCCCTCTGCATAAAAATGAGTAGTAGGGATTGTCTAGAGATGGTGGAGCGACAACGATTGTCGGATAGGCATTAAGTCGTGAGCAGTTGAAGAGTACGGACGCAATAAGTGTTAAATATATTATACTGTATCCAACAATAAGTAAATAAAGAGTGATTATTATATACACGGTGTCTTACTTCTGAGACTAATCCTACAGAACGCATTTAAATGTATGCTGGCAGAGTGTTCTTTATTTTGCACATAAATGTGTCCCCATCCCCTGCCACAGCTCTTTGATTCCACGCTCTGTGGCAAAAAGTCACGACTTATAAACTTTCTTCAATGACCAAAGAGATTCCAATCTTAGTTCTATTAAAAATGCATAAAATTAATATCTGTGAAAGGAAATTATGGTCAGTTTTCTTGACATGTCAAGTGACTTGAATTAATTGTCAGATACGGACCGGTTAGTTAACGATACTCACACATTAGGCAGATTGGCACAATGTGGTAAGATTACTATCAGAACTAATGTTCAGTTTCTAAAAGCCCACTCAACTTAATAGATAAATCTTTATTAATCCAATAATTTTGAAATTACACACAAGAGCTAAATAATCTACAATGAAATGGATACATAGTAAATCTTGTGTACAAACTGGTTGTGTATTTTAGTCTATGGATATATTTATAACTAGCTGACCCGCGCGGCTTCGCTCCCGTCAACTGGCTACTCTACCTACCGATCCTAACCTACCTACCTACCTACTTACCTACACTAACTACCTACCATAGCTACCCTACCTTACCTACCTACCCTACCTACCTACCCTACCTACCTACCCTACTCACCTACCCTACCTACCTACCCTACCTACCTGCCTACCTACCTACCCTTCCTACCTACATACTCATTTTTTTTATATTTTAATTCTTATTATGCTATTCCGGACTAATCCAAAAACACAAAAACTATGAAAATCGCTCGAGTTAGTTAGAAAAGTGTTCGAACAAACCCGACTTTGTTTTACATATTAAGAAGAAAAAAAATTATTTTACTCCGTATCACCTAACCACTGAGAACTAATGATAACACGAATTGACAGTTACTGTGAAATCGTGTTGTCATTCATTCTTAGTTCGGGTTCGGGACTAATCGTAAGTCTGTAGGTGATACGGAGTAGAATACGCCCGTCCGCAACTAAGCCCGAAACTACGGACTTCGGACTTAGAGAGTAGCCCCCCAAAATCGATCGTTCCCGTCACCGGGACCACCTTTGGTACGGTACCTTATTATTATTAGCAAATCTAACCGTTCGTTGCTGCGCTCTAAACGGAATCAATCGCGGAGGCTTAGCAGTAGGGTCCCGTCAGCACAGCACCTGTGGTACGGGACCCTACAGGCCTGGGGGGCTACTCTCTAACGAAATCCGTAGTTTCGGGCTTAGTTGCGGGCGGGCGTATTCTACTCCGTATCACCTACAGACTTACGATTAGTCCCGAACCCGAACTGAGAATGAATGACAACACGATTTCACAGTAACTGTCAAATCGTGTTATCATTAGTTCTCACTGGTTAGGTGATACGAAGTAGAAAATGCTCGCCCGCAACTAAGCCCGAAACTACGGATTTCGTTAGAGAGTAGCCCCCCTGATCCGCAAGTCGAACCGTCCAGTACATCGTAAAACTACGATAAATGCACTTTAAACGAAACCAGCACAACTCGGAGATTTAAGCAATTTTGGTCCGTAACAGTTTAAAACCTTTCAGAGACCAAACCGAAATTCCTACGAACACGACTGTGTTCAAAAATCGTGAGAGGTCATTCTCCAGCGGAAAATCTTAACACCGCAGTTCAGAAAAACGCGTCATCAGTGCAACGCCATCTATCGACCTTGTAAACTGACAAAATATTTGGCAGCGGAAGACGTTAAAAAAGAAGTGTAAAGATAAATAACGATAAGGTATTAAAATTTTTACTTTTATTTTGCTACGTCTACGTATTAAAAGTTTCACAAATAACTCAATCAGTGTGTTTTGGTGTAACATTCATGCTTTCATGCATTTTTTGGTTCCTCAATAGATGGCGCTCTGACTGATCAGAATACATTAGGAAGTTTCTTACTAAACTAAAAATTCAACATATTTTGATTTTGTGGATCGATTGTAACGATAAATAACGAAAAGGTATAAAAATGATCACTTTTATTTTGCCACGTATTAAAAGTTTCACAAATAACTCAACAATTTTGAATGCTTTCATGCATTTTATTTTTTTGTCAATAGATAGCGCTCTGACTCATAAGAATACATAAGGAAGTTTCTTCCTAAACTTAAAAATTCAATGTCTTTTGATTTTGTGGGTTGATTTTGATGAAATAAACGCTAAGATTTACTCGGGGTATCACTAAATATTTTTAAGTACTTAGATTTGCAATCCAATCTGTGGTTTATGCGTGATGCCCCACAAACGCACAGATAAACAGACAAAAATTTCAAAAATTGCATTTTTGTCTTTTATACCTTTTTCCTGAGTTTTTTGTGTAATTTTCATGCAAAAATATTCAATGTACAGACACGGTTAGTCTACGATTTTATTATATGTATAGATTATGCTATTCCGGACGATGACTAATCCAAAAACACAAAAACTATGAAAATCGGTCAAGCCGTTCTCGAGTGAGTTAGAAAAGTGTTCGAAAAAGCCCGACTTTGTTTTATATATTAAGAATTTTGCTATATTGTGAAAGATTCGACCTTTTTCTAGAAGACATTTTTTATATTAGCGAGACATGAAAGAGAATAAAACGCATAAACTGAAGGAAGACGGACAGCGGTGGCTTATTAATAAATAGGGTTCCGTTAGCAAACTTGGTACGGAACCCTAAAAATCGACTTGGTTCGCACGAATCAAAATCGTACGCGAAGGCTTAAATAATAGGGTCCCATTAGCAACTTTGGCACAGAACCCTATAATTTGCTTTTGCTCGCAAATCGAACCGTCTGATAATTAGCACGAATTAAAAACTTAGTTGCGGGCAACCTGGGAGTCTTTAAGACAAAAGTGAATAGGTTGCTTCTGGGCAAACGTGCTCCATCTTCGACCGCATCCTCGCTTACCATTAGGTGAGATAGTGGTATCATCGCTTACCATCAGGTGAGATAGTGGTCAAACGTATGCCTATCTATAGTAAAAAAAAAATTCTACTCCGTATCACCTAACCAATGAGAACTAATGATAACACGATTTGACAGTTACTGTGAAATCGTGTTGTCATTCATTCTTAGTTCTGGTTCGGGACTAATCGTAAGTCTGTAGGTGATACGGAGTAGAATACGTCCGCAACTAAGCCCGAAACTACGGACTTCGGACTTAGAGAGTAGCCTCCCAAAATCGATCGCTCCCATCACCGTTACCACCTTTGGTACGGTACCTTATTATAAAAAACCTAACTACTAACCTAAACTAAACTTAACTACTAACCAAAAAATGGACTCTGTCTGAAATATAAGATTAAGAGAATTTTATTTATTTATTATTATTAGCCTTGTTTCGCAAATCGAACCGTTCGTTGCTTCGCTCTAAACGGAATCAATCGCGGAGCCTTAGCAGTAGGGTCCCGTCAGCACAGCACCTTTGGTACGTAATCCTACAGGCCTGATCCGCAAGTCGAACCGTCCAGAACTTCGCAACACTAATTCAGATTAAGACTACGATAAATGCACTTTAAACGATACCACCACAACTCAGAGATTATGGTCCCCAACAGTTTAAGATCTTTTAGAGACCGAACCGAAATTCTTTCGAAATACGACTGTGTTTAGAAATCGCGTGAGGTCATTCTCCAGCGGGTCATCTTAACACCGCAATTCAGAAAAACGCGTCATCAGTGCAACGCCATCTATCGACCATGTAAACTGACAAAATATTTGGCAGCGGAAGACGTTAAATAAGAAGCCCGTATGTAACGGTAAATAACGATAAAGTATTAAAATGTTTACTTTTATTTTGCTACGTCTACGTATTAAAAGTTTCACAAATAACTCAATCAATGTGTTTTGGTGTAACATTCATGCTTTCATGCATTTTTTGGTTTCTCAATAGATGGCGCTCTGACTGATCAGAATACATTAGGAAGTTTCTTACTAAACTAAAAATTCAATATATTTTAATTTTGTGGATCGATTGTATCGATAAATAACGAAAAGGAATAAAATTATCACTCTTATTTTGCCACGTATTAAAAGTTTCACAAATAACTCAACAATTTTGAATGCTTTCGTGCATTTTATTTTTTCTCAATAGATGGCGCTCTGACTCATCTGAATACATTAGGAAGTTTGTTCCTAAACTTAAAAATTCAATATCTTTTGATTTTGTGGGTCGTTTTTGATGAAATAAACGCTAAATGTTACTCGGGTTATCACTTAATATTTTTAAGTACTTAGATTTGCAATCCAATCTGTGGTTTATGCGTGATGCTCCCACAAACGCACAGACAAACAGACAAAAATTTCAAAAATTGCATTTTTGTGTTTTATACCTTTTTCCTGAGTTTTCTGTGTAATTTTCATGCAAAAATATTCAATGTACAGACACGGTTAGTCTACGATTTTATTATATGTATAGATTAAGGCAAACTAGGCAAGGGATGCCTGTATTTTGGGGGTCCATTGATTCCTCCCAAAATAGCCATGTCTTACGCTAATTCACAACATTAGGGTATATTTTACACGTTGCATCGTATAACTGGTGTTTTTCTTATTTTATTCGTAAATTTAGGTACTGCAAAAAATCAATGAATTTAACTGATAACAGTAAGAAGATCTTCAGTCGCTTCATATTATGTTTTTAAATGGAATTTGGTGAGGGTATAAATATCCAGGGTATAAATAATCAGTAATTAAAAGTCATATTTGATGCTATTAGTGATTGGCTGGGAAAATCACAGCCGTAGGTGCAGAGAATTTTACACAAATTATTGCTACAGTGCTACAGAGGACCTTTTGGCGCCTACTTGACATTTTCAGAGGAGTTTTGTTGGTAAAAGAATAGAATAGCATTTTTTTGCACATATGGGTAATACATAAGTAGGTAGTAGTAGGTATACATCAGACTTCTGCCATATTTCACCATTCGGCATGCAAAAATTTTCATTATATAAAATTAAAATATTAATTAATTAAATATTTATTATTATTTATTTTAATTAAATATTTGTGAAATTGTTTGTTTTTTTTTTTCATTTATATTAATAGTACTCTTGAAGGAAAGGGATGATGTGAGTATGCTTGTCTAAGTTTCTATTCACTCTTGACTTAAATACACCAGGCTATAGCTATCAAGAAACATCAACTAAGGCAGGGAACTCCAATCCATAACTCCAAGCACACATTTTTTTGTTTTTTTTTTTTGTATTAACCGACTTCAAAAAGGAAGAGGTTCACAATTCGTCGGAATCTTTTTTTTTATGTGTGTGTATTCCGATTACTCGAAGACGCCTGGACCGATTTGGAAAATTATTTTTATGCGAGAAAGGGTAGATTTCTCAAGTTTTTTTATTATATTTCGGAAGTCGGTGTCAAAACACGAAGAAACAAAACCAAAAACACCGACTTTCGAAATTAAAGTTATTTTATACTTTGTAGTGTTTTTATATGGAAGACGTTTGTATTTTTTTGTAAAAAAAAGTTTTTATATACCGTTTTTGCGTTCGCTAAGACTGGATTTTTGAAAATTTCAACATGGAAATTGCGAGTACGTACTTAGTATGAAAGGCCTGGTTCTTTAAAGCCGGATCTACGTGGACGAAGTCTTGGCCATCAGCTAGTTATATACAAAATTACATCTTATTTAGCCATTTATTTATTTAAACTTTATGTACAGTAGTGGTACATAGGCGGACTTAATGCAACAAGGCATTCTCTACCAGTCAACCCTTGGGTTAAAAAGACTACACTGTGGTAGGTGTCCAACAAAAAAAATGGAATCTTTTGGGGAACATTATACAAATAATATATTTAATACTAATAAAATACATATATAAGCTAAAATAATAAACTAATAAATATGATGTTTTATAATTTTCCTTCTGATCAAGAGATCTCACAATAATCACGACGAAGACCAAACTAAGAAAGACAGGCTTTTAAGTAATGTTTGACGCCCTGTCTCATTATAAAACACTCAACAGGCATTAATAAAATTAATTTATCTCAGCGAGCTTCGTCAAATTGGGCCCGGTTAATGCTTACTTAGGTATTGAAAAGCTAGACGACAGGCGCCTATAGACTTTCATATACTTATCCACCGGAAATTGAAGTTAAAAGTATCGTGTTTCACGGTAGTAGGTATCCCACGCCAACGCCATAAACTGAGCGATCTGTTTAAGGGGACGACTGCGGAGGTGTGTCGACTTCACCTGGAAGTTTCTATATTAAAGTGGGGATGCGTGAATTTGCCATATTGAATGCATAGCCAGGAGTATTTAAGTCAAGAGTGAACATCTAGGCAAGCGTGTTCATCGTCGAGTACATCATTTTTAGGGTCCCTACCTCAAAACGGAACCCTTATAAGATCACTTTGTTGTCCGTCCGTCTGTCTGTCAAGACCCTTTATCTCAGGAACGTGAGGAGGTATCGAGTTGAAATTAAAACCATATACTCAAGTCTACGGTCCCTTGAAGCTGTGAAATCATCAAAGTTCTAAATTAACGTAAAAAAAGATACGGTCGTTTATGCCGCAAAAAGCGTATATTTCGACATTCTCAAGGGAATCAAAATGTATAGGGTATTTCCCGTTGACCTAGAACTATGAAATTTGGTAATTAACACCGTCTTATACTATAAGTATAGGAAAAAGCCTGAAAACTATACATTTGTAATTGAATCATAAAAAATATAGTCTTTATTTTAAGAAATATGTATGTCTTACAGGTGAGATTTTGGTCGAAAACGGCTCGTGTTTGATGACAATAAAAAATTAACCGATTTCCTCTACCAAAGACCATGCCTAATACATCCTAATATATAAAATTCTTAATTCTTAATTCTTTATTGTACACCATAACAACTTAAAATAATTTACATGATGAAAAACGTTCATGTACAAAGGCGAGCTTAACTCAAAATTGAGTTTTCTACCAGCAAACCTTTGAGTGATAGAGAGAGATCACAATAGAGGGTGGATCCAGTGCACATTTTACAATAATACATATTTTATCATACATAAATACATAAATATACCTACATACATAAATACACACATATATATACATCCATACATATCTACAAATATTATGTCATAGAGAAAGGAAATGCTTTTTAACTTTCTTCTTGAAGATATCAAGAGAAGGACTGTCACGTATTGAATGTGGGAGAGAGTTCCAGAGACGCACTGCAGTAACAGAGAAGGAGCCACCATAGCGGCTGGAAGTGTGACGCGGAGTACGAAGGAGTAGAGATGTGGCAGTACGACATGGTTTACCCCTCGGGATGAGGTACTCAAAGCGTTCTCGAAGGTATTGAGGAGAATTAGGGTTGTGCAGGATAGTATAGAGAAGGGATAGGATGTGAGTATCTCGTCGATGCCGAATCGGCAGCCACCCCAGTCTGGTCCGGAACTCCGACACGTGGTCGTACTTCCGGAGGCCAAAAATAAAGCGTATGCACAAATTCTGCAGTCGCTCGAGTTTATTTAGGAGCACCTCCGTCGCATCTAGAAAACAGACATCGGCATAGTCTATAAGTGGTAGGAGAAGAGATTGAGCAAGACTGACCTTAGTGTGAAATGGAAGGAATTTTTGAAGACGTTTAAGAGACTGGAAAGTGTAGAATACCCTCTTACTAACATGAGCAACATGAACCTCCCAAGAGAGATTCGTGTCCATATGAACGCCGAGGTTCTTAGCGCTTTTAGAATATTCTATAGGCACTGAGTCATACACTACTGGTGGCAGAGACCGGTAACCTAATTGGCTGAGCATGTATCTGCCACCAACAATGAGCGCTTGTAATTTAGTTGGGTTCAGCAAGAGTCCATAGGATTTAGCCCACGTGTTGATACTTGCAAGGTCATTATTGATGGCAGCCACAGCCTCATCCAGTTCACTCACTTTAAAATGACGATATAGCTGCAAGTCGTCTGCATAGAGATGATAGTTCGAAGTAAGGACCTTTGTGATAGCGTTTATAAAAACTGAGAAGAGAAGAGGTGAGAGGACGCCACCTTGTGGAACGCCCGCAGCCAAATCACACCATACCGAGGAAACCTCGTCAGATCGGACAGACTGCGAGCGGCCCTGAAGATAGGATTTGAACCACTCAATTACCGATGCAGAGACATTAAGAGAGGAAAGGATTCCCAAGAGAATGTCAAAGTCAACTGAATTAAAAGCACTGCTGAAGTCGAGTAGTACCAATACTGTTAGACATTTGTTATCCATAGCCAGCCTTATGTCATCAGTTATTTTGACAAGAGTTGTCACAGTGCTATGGCCAGGTCTGAAACCAGATTGGTATGGACTCAACAGGCTATTAGAGGAAAGATAATAAGAAAGTTGCTTCTGTACAATACTCTCGAGGACTTTGGAGAGGACTGGGAGGATGGATATTGGACGGAACTGGGATGGTGAAGAGGGATTTGAAACTTTAGGAAGCGGTAGAACGTAAGCCTTCTTCCACGCTGAAGGAAAGGAGTTAGAATAGAGAGAAAAATTGATGATATGAGTTATGACCGAAACAGTTTCATTTATAATGGGTAGAAACATTTGGAGTTGAAGGCCATCGTCACCTACCGCTTTGGTCGATATGGATAGGAGACATTTCCTAATATCCAGTTCAGTAATTGGTTGGAAAGAGAAAGAAGTATTTTCAGGCAAAGGAAGACTTGAAAGATCATGGAGAGTTGACGATTTAACACGGTTGTCGAGTACAATCGGAGACTTAGAAAAGTGTGCATTAAGTGCATTGAGGTCCAACTTATCAGGAGAACTCTTGCTAGTTGTTTTACCAATACCAAGAGATTTCAAAAATTGCCATACTTGTGTTTGGTTGAAGTTTTCAATGGAGTTGTGAATGTGGCGCCTTTTTGCATTCCTACACAAACGACTGCAGCGATTTCGCAAAGTTTTATAAAGCTCCCAGTTTTCCTCAGTGGGACGCTTCCTGTATAATCGCTTGGCCTTGTCACGCTTAGCCATCTGGTTTTTTATTGCTGGGGATAGCCATGGCGCAGGAAGGTGCTTCACTCTTACCTTTTTTAAGGGAGCATGTACCTCATACAACTCCAACATAGTCCTGCTGAAGATTGACATCATAGTATCCACATCCTCGCAGTTGTACACAGAAGACCAGTCAATGCCATCAGCGTCAGCTCTTAAACGCTCCAAGTCAATGTTTTTAAAACAACGAAGAAAGAGAAATTTGGCCTTGCGTTTAGGAGGTCGAATCTTATAAGAAAGGTAAATGAGGTCATGATAGGAAAAAGGGGCAGGAAGCTGTCCATGTGTGGCTACTTTGTTAGGATCAGATACTAAAATGAGATCTAAGAGAGAAGGAGAACAGTGAGGAGCCCTGTGAGTAGCATTGAGAGAAAGTACGTGCATATTGACAGAAGAGACAAGTGATTGGAGTTTACGGCTGCGCGAGTCTCCCTTCAGCAGACAAGTATTAAAGTCTCCGAGAATAAGCGTGTGGTCATATAGGGGAATAAGGTTTTCTAATTTCGTTTCAAAAGAGGAAAAGTAGTCAATTTGACAGGAGGGACTATAATAGACTCCCAAAAGTAACTTTGTATGCTGAAAGTCTATTTCAACAAATAGGTGTTCAGCAGACTTTGAGTAGACACTCGGAGACTGGTCGACAACCCTGTAAGTGATATCACCACGGAGATAAATGGCAACCCCTCCACCTCCCTTGCCCGTTCTGTCATTGCGCACGATTTTGTACCCAGGTAGTGAATACTGCGTGCTTTTCTTAAGCCTGCACTTCCTGTGCAGGCTTAAGAAAAGATTCGGATACAAGGACAGCGTGAACAAGATCTGAGTCGAAGGAAGACAGCAGATCAGAGTAGTGTGCTGGAACGCTTTGAGCATTTATGTGGACAACGTTAAAAAATTTGCGACAGTTTGAGAAAGTAGAAGATATGAGGTCTTGAAGATTCAGAGAAGTGTCATCGCTAAAAGCACTGGCAAAGCTCTGATCTGATGCACCAGCGGATGAACATGAGAAAAAACTGTCATCAAGCAAATCTTCAGATATAATAAAATATTAATAAAATAAATCAATAAATAAGTTTAAATTATATGTAACCTAATCTAAGAGAATAAAAATATTTTTATACCATAACCTCGATGCACTCGCCGGTTAACAATACATACTGATATAATAAGATTAAAAGCCATTTGGCCAGAGTAAACGTAAAGTTTCCGAACGAAACTTTAAGTGACATTAGTGACAATTACATTTACATGGCATATGTCAAAACAACACGACAAAATATAAACTATAAAACAACAATAGAGTGACCGACATTCAAAAATAAAATTATAAATATCTACCTATGCACATACAGAAATGGAGGAGTCGTGACGAAGTACCATCATTTAGCAGGCTTGCGTGTTCTCTTGTCGGGCACTTGCTTCGATGTTACGGCTGTGGTCTCGGCAACGGGGAACTTGGCTATCAGTTCTCGATAATCCAGGGCAGACTCGATCTTCCGCCGTGTACCATCAGAAACCTGGATGACGATCTTCCCCTCAGAAGTCCAACACTTATGTATCCCGTAATACTTCCTTGCATTCATAAAAATGTCGTGCCTGGGCTTGGTGAGGAACTCGTAAAGTGTTAGACCGGACCCTTTCAATTTGGTTTTACTTCGCCACACCTCATTTCGCACTATGCGGCTTTCAAAGCGTACTAAGAGGGGGCGAGGCTTGCTGGTGTTGCTACCGAGACGGTGACAGGCTGTTAAGTCTTTGAGGTGGACATTTTTCATTTCCAGACGCTTTGATAATATTTCAAGTAGGCCAGTGCTAGGATCAATATCCTTTTCCTCTTTTAAGCCATGTAGCAGGAGAACCTTAGCCCGGGAAGCCATCTCATGGCGATCCAACCCTACCACAAGCAACTCCATCTGGGATTTCAGTGCCGTCAAGGTTTTCCACATGAGTCCCTTGAACTCAGTGAAGTCCCTGGACAGGCTGGCTACTGACTTGTGTGATGCTTCACTACTGGCATTCTTCAGGTCTTCCTCGTACTGTGACATCCTCGAAGCAAACGTAGACGAAAGTTCCTCCACACAGCTTGACAACTTTGAGTAAAGGTCCATGATTGTGAAGTGCAGTGCTGGCAGTGCAGAGAAGTGTTTTGAAGGAGAGTTGATGTATTGCCCGAGTGCTCCCGAGGTTAAAGTACTACTTTAAATACTTTTTGGCATTTAAAAACTGTTTTTAATATTTATTTAAATTTAAAAATTAATGAGCTCCAAAATTTGTATGTGCTACTTGGGACTACCCTCAATTTTTTTTCTAATTCACCGTTAGGTACTGACTGATTGTGTGATTGAGTGACTGTCAGACACCGCACAGCCGAAACTACTGGTCGTAGAAAGCTGAAATTTGGCTGGAAGCTTCCTTGCTGCACTCTGTAGGGGATTTCCCGAAATTCCTACGTAAACGGGAAAAATCGAAATATGCGCGTACGAAGTCACGGGCAAAAGCTAATCTATATCTATACTAATATATAAAGCTGAAGAGTTTGTTTGTTTGTTTGCTTCAACGCGCTAATCTCAGGAACTACTGGTCTGATTTGAAAAATTCTTTAAGTGTTCGATAGCCCATTTATCGAGGAAGACTATAGGCTATATATCATCGCGCTAAACCCAATAGGAGCGGTGCAGACGAAGTTGCGCGGGTTAACTAGTATTTAATAAGCATCAAAACTAGCTTCACTCAGGACTCAAGTACAAACATACCAATGCTTGAAACCAAGTCTGCCAATAAGCGAATAATTTTAGAAATCAACGTGTAAATTATGTCTCCGTATAATTGAGGTCGCGCAGTTATTAACGAAACTGGATTAATCTAATGGGTATTGGTATTAATAAACATTGCTATTAAACTAAGGACGAATTCGGTCGGTAATGTCGATGGCGCAATCATTGTCTGTGGAACTAGCAATTATCTAAGATAATAGGAGATCAATAGATAGGTAAATTATGTAAATCTAAAGTACCTAATATTGTAAAGGTACCTATACAATTGTTTGTTTGTTTCTCCGATTACGGAATTCTTTGAGTGGTAGAAAACTGCACAATCGCCAATTGTTAAGATTCCGAACGTCCGCGTCCTCGCGAAAATCGGAATCCATATGGGTTCCGATTTTCGCTTTATATTTGTATATCTGTATGTCACAACCAATTTGCTCCGAATCTATAGGACCGATTCCGTTGATATTTGGTTCAGATATTAAATTCTGTGACCCAAACACGGACACATAACGTACCTCCCTACGCAAATAAGGGATCAGAACTGTGACGTGTATCATTTTTTTTTTCATAATTTTAAAATAAATATTTTGAAGTTATTTAAGAGAACATATGAAAACTGACTTTTTCCGCTTTGTATTCTTTCCAAAATGCTGAACCTATAATTTTGAAAAAAAAAATACAGACAGTAGTTTATTCTTTTAGATTACAAGAGGCAGTCTATGGTTTTCAAGTAACATGATAAAAACACAATTCTTTCGGAACCCCTTCCAGGAGTCCGACTCGCACTTGTGCGGTTTTTAATTTGGGAAAACATGCAGTGTTCTGGCATAAACCACGCGCGCTAACCCGCGGGAAACAGCTGGTTAACTTTTTTTTTCACAGCTTTTGCATTTTGGTTTCTCTCATTTCGCAAGGGTACCTACTGACTTAAATTATCTGCTATTTCACATTTATACTAATACTAGCTGACCCGCGCAACTTCGTCTGCTCCGCTCCTATTGGTCTTACCGTGACGATATACAGCCTTCCTCGATAAATGGGCTATTTAACACTGAAAGAATTTTTCAAATCGGACCAGTAGTTCCTGAGATTAGCGCGTTCAAGCAAATTAGTATCTAATAATAGAACATGGTACTTACCTACTGTAAAAATATAAGTTTATCAATAATGAGGCTGACTCTCTACGTAGGTACATAAAATTACCTAAGAATCGCCTGTTCACTATCTAGATACGATATTCAGTATCTACATATCTATACCAAGTTTCTTAACGTACTCAATCGCGTAAACGTATCTGGTTTTATGGGATATTTTACTCCAATCAGAGATTTTAATTTGTAATGACACATACGACTCAAAATTCAATCATATGTTAGCCAATTTTGGAGTCCAACGTTTTGTTGATTGTTTGACATGAGCATTGATCGCTGCAGTAGTTCATCGCAAGAAGTGGAACGGTGAAAGAATTGCATTGAAGAATATGAGGAGGTGACTATTGAGATTATGGCAAATACAGATGCCTGGTAGACATAACAAAATCCATGCTGCAATTGACCCCAAATAAATGAGGAAAAGAACAGAAAATTTTGTAACCTTTACTAGCTTTGCTTTGCTAGCTTAATATAGATATTTACGCAAAAAAAATCCAATATTATCCAGGGTCCCATATCACTGTGCAAAAATTCATCAAATTCGGTCCAGCGATTTAGGCAACCAAACTTATTTTCGTATTTATAATATTAGTTAGGATGATGAGATTTTGTTAACGTAGAACCAACACTAGAAATAAAATAAAATAATACAATTCGTTTATTTCAGGCTATTATAAACCCATAGAAATGAATCAATACCTACAACATTTTCTCCTTTCTCAAATTACAAAATATGTCATGAAATTAAAAATTAAACTAATGTTTAGGGCGCGGCTCCAATAAAATCCTTTTTCCATTAATCGATTTACGAATGCACCAATTGCTAAATCGATATCTAGAAACATGTTCCAATCGATTGATTCCAAATCCTGCATCAACTTCATTTATAAATCGTTAGCATATAAATCAATTCTGAAATTATTGAATGTTTTAATAGTGAACGCCCTTAAGGTGTGGAACTTATACAAATTGTTCCAAAATTACAATAAATGCTGGTAAACATTAATAATAATATTGATCGAACATTTTTCAATTATTAATGAATTTACTGGTTACATTTATAAACCGTTATGATCGGTTCCATTACATTTGAATTCGGATTTGAATAAAGAACATTTATTATATAAATAAATTCTTATACCGGAACTCCGGCGCAATCTGGACACGCAAGCTCCTTGGAGGTTGTGATTACAGAGTCCTGTCAAACTAGTCAGGCACCCCGGGCGCACCCCTGGATCCCAAATCTTAGGGAAGGAACCATAGAGTTAATAGACTGCAGTGTATTGACCGTATGTATTGCTTCAGAAAGGGAGGTAGAAGATTCGGTTTAAAAAAAAAATGAAAATCGAACTAACAAAGAACTTCTTCTTCTTCTTCTTGTGTGAGCAGTAAGATCTGACACCCTAGTGTCAGAGTTTCTGAACCGCCTCAAGGGCCTTTGACATGGTTTATTTGACGATCGCCTTTGGCAGCCGGGACCACCGGCTTATACGTGCCTTCCGAAGCACGGACACTCTAGTGTCAGAGTTTCTAAACCGCCTCAAGGGCCTTTGACATGGTTTATTTGACGATCGCCTTTGGCAGCCGGGACCACCGGCTTATACGTGCCTTCCGAAGCACGGACACTCTAGTGTCAGAGTTTCTAAATCGCCTCAAGGGCCTCTGACATGGTTTATTTGACGATCGCCTTTGGCAGCCGGGACCACCGGCTTATACGTGCCTTCCGAAGCACGGACACTCTAGTGTCAGAGTTTCTAAACCGCCTCAAGGGCCTCTGACATGGTTTATTTGACGATCGCCTTTGGCAGCCGGGACCACCGGCTTATACGTGCCTTCCGAAGCACGGACACTCTAGTGTCAGAGTTTCTAAACCGCCTCAAGGGCCTCTGACATGGTTTATTTGACGATCGCCTTTGGCAGCCGGGACCACCGGCTTATACGTGCCTTCCGAAGCACGGACACTCTAGTGTCAGAGTTTCTAAACCGCCTCAAGGGCCTCTGACATGGTTTATTTGACGATCGCCTTTGGCAGCCGGGACCACCGGCTTATAACGTGCCTTCCAAAGCACAGAATCATCTTTTTTATCTGACAATCAGGTAATTCAAGCCTGCAATGCCCTAGCCAAATTGGAAAACAACTCTATAAAGCATGCTCTCCCGTCGGAACCGAACCCACGACCACCGGGTCACATGGCAAACGCCTAAACCACTCGACCACAGAGGCAGTTGAACAAATAACTCCGGATCTAAACATGCCACTTTAGCAGAATCATAATATTAACCACACTACAAATTGTCAAATTTCATTTTCATCTTTATCGTTAACGCATTAGGTTCAAAATAGATTGGAAAATTTGACAGTGACGGGTAGCGTGATGTGCTTTCTGATTCTGCTAAAGTTGCCTTTTTAGATCCCCTTCCTATTTCCATAAATTACGTTCTCTGTATTGCATGGATGGATCCTAATACCCCAGTCTTAACATTCTGCAATACAGTTTGAGAACCTTCCAGGAGGAATAGATGGCGGTGCATGGCTTTTTAAGGTTCCGAACAAAAAACGGAACCCTTATAGGATCACTCGGGTGTCTGTCTGTCTGTCCGTCTGTCACAGCCAGTTTTCTCCGGCTCTACTGGACCGATTCTGTTGAAATTTGGTACACATATGGATTTCTGTGACCCAAACACGGACGCGTTACGTAAATTATTAGTATGGGGGTAACTTTTAGGGGTCAAACTAGAAAATTAAAAAAAAAGTTTTTTGAACAATATCGTGTGACATATCAAATGAAAGGGCTTACTATGAGAATTTTAATTCAATTTTTTTGTTATAATTTTAAAATAAATGGTGTTGAAGTTATTCAAGTAATTAGACGAAAAATGACCACTCGCACTTGGTCAGTTTTTATCTGGCTAAATAATTAATGGAGTAACTCCTGTTTCCTGTATTCAGACTCCGACGTTGAAAACTTTTCGAACTTCTACTAAACGTTGGCTTGAAAATTTTGCATTACAGTTTGACAAGTTCACAACTTCAAATTCTTCAAAAAAAATCGGCCAAATAGGAGTCGGACTCGCCAACCGAGGGTTTCGTACAAAACAGTTACAAATTACTTTATATAAAGACTATATTTTTTATTATCTACTTCTTTTCTTTTTTTCCAATACTTGTAGTATAAGACGGTATTACTTGACAAATTTTATAGTTGAACAGGAAATACCCTATACATTTTGATTCCCTAGAGAGTGTCGAAATATACGTTTTTTTTTGGCATAAACAACCGTATCTTTTTTTATCTTAAAAGTTTATTTTTACAGCGGCAAGGGGCCATAGACCTGATATGGTTTTAATTTCATCAATACCTCCACACGTTCCCGAGATAAACGGTCTTGACAGACAGACGGACGGACAACAAAGTGATCCTATAAAGGGTTCCGTTTTTTTCCTTTTGAGGTATGATATACCCTAAAAATCAAGCTTTACGGCGAAGCTATGTCTTCCCCATAACCAATTCACAGAAGACAGAAAGAAACATGTAAAAATACAAAAACTACATGAAAAAATTCGCGTGTCTGTGCAAACCCTATATAAATTATGCCGGTTATGGAGTACCCTCGTGATTACATACATCCTCTGGGAGTCGGCCCATGAATATTTCATGAGCTTGTCTTGTTAAAAATGCGTCAATCTCACATACCATTATTGTTTATTTTATCGACGCCAAATGATAGCGTCATGATGCTATCTCCTAGCGTCAACACGTTCGCTTGAATAATTAAGTGAGTGCATTTTTCCTTGTATTTCGTGAAGTATTGGAAAATGCGAGGCATGTGTCGAATTTTGTATTAGAGGGTCGATGAACTCTGTGATGTTTAATATTTGTGAAATTGAATCTCCGAGCTCTAAAGGTGAATTTCACTAATGAAACTGCAGTGCTATTTTAAAAATTAGGCCGTGCATCGGCATTGGTAAATGAAAGCTCACATCGTCTGTGTTTAACAAAGGTTTAATAACAGAATAGACCAGCACACCTAAACCGAGTTCAAGAACTGGAACTGAACTATCAATGTCAGTATTCCACATCATCATCATATCAGCCGAAAGACGTCCACTGCTGGACATACCTAGGCCTCCCCCAAGCGTCGCCACAACAACCGGTCCTGCGCGTCTCGCATCCATCGGCTACCCGCGACCCACACATATTCCACATACATAAATGAAAATTATGACACTCACACAAATCTGCTACCAAGGTACAATGTGATTAATCGCTCGATCGTGCCCCGAAATGTAATTAAGAGGGGACTCTAGTCCCGAGGAATTTGAAAAATAGGTATTTGAAGAAACTATTGCCAATGCCGTCACGCTGCGCTCTATCAAGTAAAGTTTGAAAGCGACAACTGCAGCAGAGACTGATTTTACCTATAAAAACCTTGACCAAAAGACGTTTTTTATTCCGCTGTTTTCTTCTTCACAACTGGACTGATCTGTAAAAATGATGTAGACTATATCTATGCTTTCATTATTTTCTGTTTTGTTAAAAACTTATCAAATTTGCCTGATGGTCGTCTGAACATGGCGGTGAAAACGAGCTGTTTTTTGGGTTTTTGGATTATCATAATTCTTTAAGCAATTACGTTTTGGAAAAAGAAAATGATAGAATCACGTATTGCTAGATAAAAATCATTGCTCTGGCAGCATTATACACGAAGAACGGAATACTTTATATAGAGAAATGCCCAAGAGTTACCGACTAGAGTCCCCGCTTAAACTTGCATGAGAGTTGCATGCAAGAATTAAAAGATAATTTTTCCGATGTTTCCAACAACGAAAAAAGCAATTGTTTAATTCTATTTAAGCCAGCACAAACTGATTCTTATCCCTGCTATAACTTTTATTTTCCTTTTGACACCCAAGTTAATTTTGGGAAACATCAAAAACTGATTCACAAGCCATGTAATTGCGTGCAGTTCCTACTTTATTATCTCATGGAACACATAACTTCTCAATTCCAAGTGTTATTAGAACACGAAAGACATTTAAGCATCTACCAAGCTGAACAAGCACTAGATCTATGAGTCAATAAACATCATTACATTTATTGCTAAACACTTAAAAATATACGAAGCCTATTCGAATGCCCTACACGCCTTCAAGAGCATTCAATTTCCTATAAAATATTAATATTATTGTAATATTTCACTCAAGTAAACTGGCCATTTCTAAGCTTCGCGTGTCCACCATTTTAATACCGTATTGTAATAGGCTAGTCAATACATAAGTGTGAATAAGTGCCTGGATACACGGTTCTGTAGACTTCGAACTTCATAAGAGGCAATGGACTTCGGTTATGTTGTTGTCAGTCAATCAGGAAAGTTGATTTTTATGAGTCAGTTAATTGGCAAGTAACAAATAACATGAACTTTAGGGTCAATTTCACCTTCTGTTAGTTATTGATGTCTGTTTTAACTTGCTTCTAAGAACTTCAAACCATTCATTTAAAATGCTTAGTGGGGCTTTTAATAACTACCAGACTATGGCAAAACTAGTTTAATGCACCATAAGAAAACATGTGAAAAGGTGTTGTAGGTTAGTGAGACCCAAAAGATTAGACATACTGTAGCTGTTTCAAAGTTTACTAGAAAAAATATATCTCACGATGATTCAAAGACATTTGAGGTCACTTTATTGCTTTAAATAATATTTAACTTGCTTAATTAAAATAAATTATTACATTACTGTTAAGTTATTTAATGTAATTTTCAGTGAACTTATGTGTGAAGGTTAACCAATTCACAGCATGGTTTTCTTTTAAACTCAAATTAGCATGAACAGAAATTAATTTACCTAACGCTTATGAAAACGTCACAGCATGGAATTACGTTACAACTATATTTTACGTACATCTTACGAGAATGTGTTTAATATTAATAGAAAATGTTTTGAATCTATCGTTAATTAGATATTTTAAAACTTTAGTACGTTATTAATTAAATCAACTTATTTAACATTTAGAATAAAAATTTATTATTAACAGACTTATTAATTGAACAAGACGATGTAGTTTTCGATTCTCTTGATGGGCCATAATCATATTTTTACGTACAACTTTATGGAAAGCAAGGGGCAATGCAGGGCAAACCAGATCAACCAGAACATTCTTCATGTACATCATGGCATAACAGTAAACCTATCATAAGTATCAACTGCAAAAATCAATACAAAAAATCAAAGTCGCAAACTTCGACTTCAAACCGTCTACCCCAGCACTAACACATAGAAAGTAGAAACGTTTAGATTTATAAAGTTTAGTGCTAAACACTTGAGTGACCCACTGGCTTCGTGCTTTGTTTGGCACTAGGCACTACTTGCCACCAGGTAAGTTCAATAACACTCATATTCAATTTACTGGTCTATTATGACCGTGATTTACAAACTGTGACGTCACAAGGTTTCTAAATTTTGAATAGTGAGTCAAAGTTTTCTCTGGACGCTGTTCGTGTTCATAATTTGTTTTGGGCTGGTTGACTTTCATGGAGATTTTATGTTCAATCATATGATAAAGATGGCGCAAAAAAAGGCCACGCCTGCATTCCCAAACAAAAGGTACTTATACAATCAGGGTTATTTGTAAAATACTAATGACCTCTTAAGGTGTGACACGCGATTATTAACAACGTTTACTTTGAGACCAACACTGAAAGTCGAAAAAAGTATCAGCTGTTTCATACATTTCCACTTTTTCATTTTCATTCCCTAAGAGTTTATTAGTGTTTTACAAATAACCCTGTACAGTGTTAAACATTTTATAGTAAGACTAGTGGACGTCACGCGGTTTCACCTGCGTAGTTCCCGTTCCCGTGGGAGTACGGGGATAAAATATAGCCTATGTTATTCCCTGATAACGTAGCTATCCATTGCTGAAAGAATTTTTCAAATCAGTCCAGTGGTTTCGGAGCCTATTCATTTCAAACAAACAAATCTTTCCTCTTTATAATATTAGTGTAGAAAATGAGTAAATTAGAGGTAGTTTGAAAGTAGCGCCAGTGACGGAAAAGTTAAAAAGGAATCGCTAATCTTGGTATGGTCATGTGAAGAAGAGGGATGAAACGCATGTAACTAGAAGAGTTATGAATATAAATGTGGATAGATGGAGAGGGAGAGGAAGGCAAAAGAAGAGATGGATGGATTGTGTGAGGAGCGATATGACAGAAAAGGGAGTTAGTGATAGCGTGTCGGGTGTCAGGACAGAATGGGAGAAGAAAACTGGCCTGGAAATGCAAATGCAAACGTTGCTTAAAAAACCGGCCAAGTGCGAGTCGGACTTGCACACGAAGGGTTCCGTAACATAAAACTTAATTTTTATTTTTTACTTGCTGTGCCCGCGACTTCGTCCGCGTGGAATAGTGTCTTGGGGTAGCATTTTTAATTATTTAGGCTAATAATTCCCCCCCCCCCCCGCGCGCGGCAGCACAGCGCACATTATGTACGGCGCGGTGCTTGGCAAGTTTCTCACTCGCGTTAATACATTCACATAAACCTTACATATTTCCATACAAACTTTCATTCCCTATTTCCTATTGTTATTTAATACCCTCGAGGGTAAAACTTTTACAAACTTTGAATGTCATGTTTATTTACACCGAATCAACAGCTTAAAAAATAAGTTTCAAGCTTCTAGCTCTAAAAATGACGATACTTCCATAGATCTTTTCATCCCCCCCTTTCTTACAACTCTTTTTTCCAATAAAAAAGTAGCCTATGTCCTTTCTCAGGCTCTAGACCATCTGTGTACCAAACATGTAAATCGGTTCAGTAGTTTTTGCATGAAAGCGCGACAGACAGACAGACAGAGTTACTTTCGCATTTATAATATTAGTAAGGATTTTTATAGTGGCAATAGAAATACACAATCTGTGAAAATTTCAACTGTCTACTTATTACGGTTCTTGAGATACAGCCCGCTGACAGACAAACGGATGGACGGACGGACGGACAGCGGAGGCTTAGTAATAGGGTTCTGGTGGTTACCCTTTGGGTGCGGAACCCTACTACTACATAACTAAAATCAGTAAAATTGACACTCTCATTAACAACGAGGACAATATTGGGTCAATAGAATATAGGGAAATGGAATACAAAATCATGGCCCAGGTAGGAGTGCCCAGGACCACACAATCTGAATCATAAAACACAATAGATTTAATGTGACTTTAATATCGCATTACTGGGCATAAACTTTAAATAATTTACTATTATGTACAAAATAGGTAATATATTTCCAATGTAAACCAAGCCACTGGATCTAACTATTTGAATATACACTCACTTACAACTTACACTTTATTCGGTCGGACTAAGGGACTCGCCAGAGAATGGGCAGCAGCGTTCTCTGTAAAATGCAACACCATACACTGCGATCGCCAACCCGCCTGCCAAGCGTGGCGATAATGGCAACCCCCCCTCTTTAGGGAGAGGCCTATGGCCGCAGTCTTTCGGCTGTTATGATGATGATGATGATGATGATGAGGGTATTCGGTAAGTAGTTTTACCTACCCATTTCTTTTATATAACAATATATTTAATTGCCGCTATTTCATATGCTTTCAGTGTCCCTACAGTCTTAACATTTTCCTGAACTGTTACATTTTCATAATTCTCTAGATTTTGAGTAAAGCTTAACCAACCCAGTAAACGAACTATTTACCATCATGATATGCGCACACGAAACATTAATTTAATAAGCTGTTTAATTACTAACATAGTATGCAATATTTACGTAACAGTGCGACTGCCCATAACGTCCATAGCACAGAATTGAGGCAAAGACACAAATACTGTAAAATATGAGTGTCCTTATACATACTAAACTAATGAACTGGGTACATAAATTATATAGACGTGGCATCTTGAGAGGATTATCGTTTAAAGTGAAGGGTAAATGTCTATGGTCTGATTTAATTGAATTTATTTGTAGATACTAGTACTACGGTCTCACACAATTTGGTTGACATTGCCATATTTGTGATTACAGTAGTATCTTCAAGGTAAGCGTCTTAACATACCGAGATTGTTCCGTGCCTCGGAAAGCACGTTAAGGTGGAGATACCTGAATCACCCCCGATTTTAAAATGAAAATCACGTCTAAAACGGCTAGTCGTATTTTTTTTGGAAAAAATATATGTTACATTAGACTTTTTTCTTAATAATTTGATATATTAAAATTTTTGAGTTTTGTTCGTTCAACATAGTGTAATTTATTTAAAATAAAAAAACCGCCGGGCGTATTTTAATGGAATTTGCACTATCACAAAATCAATTTAACTATCTACACTTTGATATACGGCTATTTTTTTTAAGACTTAGAATAATAAGGTAAATACAAAAACAACTGAATTTTGGGTCGCACGGGTTTAAACGCAAACTGCGTTTTGTTCCCTCAAGATCGCTGGCGTATGTCGTCGCCTTAAGCTGTTGGTCCCGATTGTCATTTGTAAATCTTTTACAGTCTTTACTGGTCATGACATGAAATCAGACACTATTCTAAAGGCATCGCTCCATCTAAAACACTGGTGTTGAACTACATTCCGTTAGACTGGAAACGAACCCGACAAAACTCCGTCCTACGCTAAGTCAGCTCAAGATCAAAGGCCTATAACATTGGGAACACTTCGTAACAATCCCATATACAAGCCTCTTTGATGGTAAGCATTGACTGCCGACAGTGCAGACCAGTCCAATCCTTCTTAACACCAGTAACTCTGATCTTTATTCGACAAGCCAAGTGTCTGAATGACGGTTTAAAAAAGATCTTGAAGTCTTTATTGGTCAATATCGGCAACGAATGGCAACAAGATATTAAGTCAACGCCGAGAGAATTTAGTTGGATGTTTTGCAGACACTATTAAACAGCGCAGGGATATTATTAAATTGACATGAGGGAGCCAGCAGTCTGATGCAGTAGGCGGAACAGTCACAGATTTGATGTCACCACTCATCAGCTGCATAAGATTACTTAAAAAATGAATTGATTAGAGTTTTTGTGCGGTCGGGGTATTTTTTGAGACAAGGTATTTCTGTTTTTGCCATTGAGTCTTTGCTGTACCTCTATCTGATGGTAAATTCTGAAAACGACTCCCCGGAGCTATTTTGAAGTGAGCCATCATTCCATCTTCTTTGAATGGATTGACAGTTCACTTCATTTTTTCTGCACCTAAGTTTTTACGGTGACATTTTTACAGAAGTTCACCGTCGATACCGAACATCACCTTAAATATGAACATGCACTACTAAAACACTCTGTATTTTAGCTCTATTTCAAGTTTTCATCAAGGTTAATGTAACATCACCCCTGAGTCAACGAGGGTTGAAGTCTATTTGCATACAAATTCACGAAATATCTTTGAGCAACTTTAGCAAATGGACGCGTCACTAGCTCATTTGTAAAACTTAGCCAGTAGCTAATTCTCACTGTCTTAAATTGTATTTTTTTAGCCCTTTAGTATATGAAAATAGAAGTGAATCGGCTTTTCACGCAGCAATAGATCTACAGCAGTCACTCTGGGGACAAATAGTCGGCGCTAACATAGTGTTTGTATTGTAAGAGTTAATTAAAATAAAGCACTATTGTGTTCGTCTACTGGAACGACATAAGCGTACATCTTGAGAGTGTTAATGAGTAATGTAGATAACTAAGTCACAGAGGGTGAACAGAGGGTCTCGACAAAGTGCCATTCCATCAGCGAATGTCATTTTAATGCCAAAATATTTCTATTTATCACGTGATATTTTGACGGCGTTCGTCAATCCCATACATTTTTGACGTTTAGATAATCGCCTTCGTCACGCTACCGCTGATACGATGTCACTTGTCTAGAGTAGTCTAAAAACTATAGAGGCCAATTATCGTATTTTTAAAAAGCAATCATCTGTGCGACAGCCATCGCGAAAAACATCATCAAACTCTGGAATATGCTTCCCCTTAACATCGAGAAGGCTGAGTCAAAATTTTCCTTTAAGTGTAAAATCCGAAATCACTACACACTAGACAAAACTAAGAATGACAGGCTTAAAAGCCTGTCATTCTTAGTTTGGTCTAGTCATAATTTTTTATTTTTCTTAATCAGAAAGATTTTTATAAAACATCATATTTATTAGTTTATTATTTTAGCGTACATATATATTTTATAAGTATTATATATATTATTTGTAAATTCTTCTCTTCCCGAAACAAAATACTTCTTTAATTTTTATTTATTAGTTGTACACCTACCACAGCGTAGTCTTTTTAACCCAAAGGTTGACTGATAGAGAATATGTTGCTGCATTAAATCCGCCCATGTACCACAATTGTACAAAAAGTTTAAATAAATAAATAAAAACATGTCAAAATGTAAGGAAATTTAAACTAAAAATTATAATATGGGAATAAGGACGTTATAGTCATCATCATCTGCCTAGCCTTTTCCCAACTATATTGGGGTCGGCTTCCAGTCAAACCAGATTTAGCTGAATACCAATATTTTACGTGGAGCGGCTGCCTACCAGACCTCCACAACCCATTAACTGGGTAACACGGTACTTCATGGCAAGACTGGAGTCAGATTTACTGGATTCTGACTATCCGTAACGACTACCAAAGATCTACAAATGACAGCCGGGACCAACGGCTTAACGTGCTTTCCGAGGCACAGAGGAAACTCCGTCCTGAAGATGGTCACCCATCCACAGATCAACCTTGGCAAGCGTTGCTTAACCTTGAAGATCGACCTGTGCGGTTGTTATTATCTAGCCGCGAGCTCCTCTGAATAAGGACGTCATAGTACTACAACGAATGAAGATATTAAAGATATTAATGTTATTTTCTTTTTTTTGTTTTCATCAAAATCGAGGTAGACACTCCTTTTATTATTCGGTATTCTTCATAACTCCAGATTTGGCCATCCTCACATGTGTATTTTTTTTTTTTTCTAAAATTTAACGCTCTGTAAAAAACTTTTTCGCAGTGATGAAACATTCCTGTCTGAAACTTTTTCAGTAGCAAATGGGGTTCCTGAAAAGTTTACTTATGTCCAACTAGTGGACGTCACGCGGTTTCACCCGCATAGTTCCCGTTCCCGTGGGAGTACGGGGATAATATATAGCCTATGTTACTCCCTGATAATGTAGCTATCCAATGCTAAAAGAATTTTTCAAATCGGTCCAGTAGTTTCGGAGCCTATTCAATTCATACAAACAAACAAATCTTTCCTCTTTATAATATTAGTGTAGACTACGGCCCTGGACTGAATAGAACTTAAAACATATCTCAAAATTTTTAAACCCACGAACGAAAAAGTAATGACAGGAAGCGCCTTGTAAATAAGTAGCACATTATTATGCTTATTATGTTAAAATAGGTGAGAAATTAATGCTACTTCATAACCTTTTATTTAACAATAACTCATACTCCTAAACCTGTCTAATTTAGTAGCTAATAAACGATAATTCTCCCAAAAACTTTGAGAAAATTATCATAACAGACAAATAAAAAACTAATTTACCCCTAATTATTTTCAAATCTGTTTGGAACAATTATAGAAATATCAATGGCCTGGTAAACTTAATTGTTCTGTTCCTACAAAGTAATTTAAACTCTAGCTTCGTTAATTTAGGATTCAAATTAGAAAAAGTTAAAGCGACCCCCACAGGATAATCCCAAGGGATTAAGAGTTAGTTTTTTAGCACTGAATAGCTTCCTTATGTTGTGTGAGACAGAAATATCTTCAATATGTGTGATCTGTCTAGGACGGTGTGAAGTTTTTTTTTTATGAAACAAAATGTGATCAGAGTAAATGGTAATCTGTCTGGCTTCATTCTTTTGTCTCATTTTAAATCTTTCAGGAGTTGAATGTAAAATACATGCTTATTTGTAAAACACTAATAACCTCTTAGGGAGTAAAAGTAGGTAAACATGATCACAAAAACCTTTTGAGACCAACCCTGAAAACTCGAAAAATTATCAGCTTTTTCAGCCGATGATAATATATGAAACAGCTGATATTCTGAAATTTATTATTTCGAATTTCCAGGGTCAGTCTCAAAGGAAAAATTGTTTATAATCATATGTAGAATAAAACAACTTTTCTACAAAAAAATACAACCGACTTCCAAAAACAAAACTCTAAAAGTATACTAGTAAAATACTAAGGGGTACCACTAAAAAGTTTTTTTATTTTTCACTTTTTAGTGGTACCTGCGTACCCATTCACAGCGTACCGGCGTGATGTTATGTTATGAACTGATGTAAACAATAAACAGACATGCGATTTCAGCAATCTTAAATTGAAAAGGGACCAGTCTGGAAAAATACTCTTCCAAACAAAAAAAGTTCCATTTTCATGGGATCCCATCATCAGATTCTGATTTGGTGACAATGGGACCACCTCAGGAGTATAGGATTTCGAATAAAAAATATTTTTTTTAAATCGGTCCACAATTGCCGGAGAAATCGGTGAACATACATAAAAAAACATACATACAGTCGGCTGTATGTATGTTTTTTTATGTATGTTCCATAGAACCTCCTCCTTTTGAATAAGTCGGTTAAACATATGGTGGTTGTGTGTGTATTCGAACAACGTCGCGTGCGCACCCCTTGCGTTCAAACTCAAAGTACCATACGCAAAGTGGCATACGTATCGTCGCTCCAGGCTTCGATCGCATCAATTAAGGTTTGGTGCACCCTCCCCTTTGTACAAACGGTCGTTTTATCGCCCAATTTCTCTCCAAACAGTAATTGTACGCCTTATATATATCCTTAGATATCGCTAATTTGCGTTAACACAGTGTAGGTCGCATAGAGAAAATGTTTATTCTTATTTCAGCACTTTCACAGCCTGAAAAAGTGCTAGTAACCCTAGTAACGCTACTTACTATTCGCCAAAACCTCGTGACATCATCACACTTATGTCTGTCACAATACATAGGTGCAACATTACGAGCATTTTTTTACAGTGTCGCAGGATAATGAGCGCAATGCCGTCACGGTCGCGTCATAAGTGGTAAAATTTAAGTACCTGGGTCACTGGCTCACTCATGACCTGAATGATGACCTGGACATAGAAAGGGAACGCAGGGCGATGGCTGTCCGAGGTAATATGCTGATCCGCAGATTTGCACGTTGTACGACGCAAGTCAAAATAACCCTTTTCAGAGCATACTGCCAGTCTTTTTACACATGCAGTCTGTGGGTCGGGTATACGCTGAGGGCGTACAATGCCTTGCGTGTCCAGTATAACAATGTATTCAGGATGCTGTTGGGTCTGCCACGTTTTTGTAGCGCTTCTGGGATGTTCACCGAGGCCAGGGTTGATGGTTTTCATGCCATTATACGGAAAAGGTGCGCTTCTGTTCTCAGTAGAGTACGTGCTAGCTCCCACAGCATCCTGAGTGTATTTTGTGATAAGTGGGACAGCCCCATGTTGGCTCACTGGATACGGCTGCACACGTAGGTGGCAGTTGTTTTAATTTTGTATGTTTTGTACTAACATTAGGTTAAGACTTTTACTAACAAGCTATGGATTTTATCTGAAATAAATCTTTATTATTATTATTATTAAAAGGCAACACGAAATATGTACTTATGAATCTCGGACTGAAAAACTGGGACTAAGGCCATTATACAGCATTTTCTGTACATGTTTCACTTTGACTAAACTTTAACTATTTTTTTACCATATTTATTGAAATGGTCGTTGGTATTCATGAATACTTTGACGCCTCCAATCATTGACGATGAAATACAAGTCTAGTCTACAAAGTGACTACTATTACATGCATCTAATACCTATGTAAGTACAGCGATAGGGTAAATAAAAAAACTAAGTTTTCGAGCTTTCCACCGTATTAATAAACACGTCATACTTAGGTGGGAACTTTGTACCACTTCTATCGACATAATTCAAGTCGGCACTTCAACAAACAAACCCGACTTCTACAACAAAGCTACGTAAAAACAATAACAGGAAACATTCCCTCTGCAATCATTTTGTAGTATTTAGTATGCGGTGTATCGCGCCCTTAGCTTTGATGTGCCGCCCGATATGTGGAGCGCGCGATGTGAAGCTATGCGCCGCGAATGGCCGCGATGCGTCGTAAATAAAATCGGGCTTCCATTAAGCACACCGTTACTGGTGTTATGTATCGAGTTGCTGACCAGTAAACTCGGCTTTGAGAATGTCATTAAGGACTTCCTTGATTGAGTTTTGCTTGTGGAATAAATTATAGTGTCAAGGAGATTGTAATTGGACTCATAACTTTCAGTCAAGTTAAGGTTATGGGCCCTAATATTAAACGAATGCGCGTTTTGTTCCCTCAAGGTCGCTAGCGTATGTCGTCGCCTTAACTCTGTTACACCTTGTATTTAACTTGGATAAACTCAGTAAAAACTTTGAGTAATCTCATAAAGACATTTCAAATTCATTATTCGCTTCACAACTACCAAACTAGAGTCATACCCATTCTGCGATGGTAAAGCACATTCCCAACAACATTCAATACCCCTGAACACCGAACAACTGTATCCCACAGCCAGCTGTAGTTATTTAAATTATAATTAGGCTATAAACGCATTTACCGCGTCCAAAGAACTGGTTTACGCAAATAAAGTTCAAGTTAATACCAAACAGTTTAATTGCTCACCGACCGACCGTTTCAAAACTATGTATTTGTAGAAATTATGCAAGTTCCAATGAGTTTTTCTAATCTCTGGGGATATTAAAATAGGTGATTTATTTTGTGGATTGTTAATTGGTTTTCTAACTTGATTGTCTGGCTTGCTGCTGGGTTTATGGCTGGCAGGTTGTGGGATAACCACGAAATAACACACCTGTGGCACTTCAGCAGATGCCCATAATGAAACGTTGACCACTTACAATCAGATGGGCCAAATGCTTGTTTAGCACTCCATGGCATAAAAAAAGTTGGTAAACCAAGCTCGACACATATTATCCCAAAATTCTGCAAATCCTGAAAGTCAGAAGCAGTTGCGGCAACCACAACAAAAGCGCCAAGTCAGCGATGTTTGCGTTACCAAGGCACAAAAAATCATATCAACCGGAAAAGAAAGCGTGCCTGAAACTTTTAAATCCAATTTAAACGTTTGGAAGATGACAGAGGCAAAGTCTACGATGGAGCGAGCTTACCCAGAAGGAGCCTGTTCACTCTAACTTTGAAAAGAATCCAACCCAAAGCATTTATTTTAAACAAGGAATTTATCCCAAGGGAACATACCTACGGGATAAAAATTATTCAAGGACATGGTCTACCTGTGCCCAGTTTCATCCAAATCCGTTCAGCCACTAAGACGTGAAGAGATAACAAAAAAAAAAGTTTTTTTCTCCTTTATAGTATGGATAAAACAATTACACGCACTTCTGAATTGTAAAGGTCAGTCAATCAAAAACATGAAGCTAATTGCGCGTTCCAAAGCGTAGATCTCAATGGAGAAGAACGTGCATAATTATAATTATGATGCAGTTCTCTCTATATTACACACAGACACGTTTCTTAAGACGAAAAGAAGGTCACCTACATGGACATTGCGTTCCATCAACGGACCAGAAGACGAACGGCGATGTGCCACCGGTATATAGTGGACATCCCACCCACACGCACAAAACGTTTTGGGAACACATTCATCGTGCGTACAGCTAAGGAGTGGAATTCCCTGCCAGAGTCTGTGTTTCCTAATAGCTATAACCTGGGAGTTTTTAAGTCAAGAGTGAATTTACTTACTAGCTATTCTAGGCAAACGTGCTCCATCTTCGACCGTATTATCGCTTACCATCAGGAGAGATAGTGGTCCAACGTATGCCCATCAAAAGATAAAAAAAGGCCCGAGAAAAGTACTAACTGTACAATTTCAAAATGTAGGCTAGGCCAAGAAGCCTCTTCATCAGACACTAAAGGCACTTAATAAAGCCTCAGAGAAAGGACTGAATGCAAAATTAATTGTTTACTCATTTCTCTTAAAGTAAACGTTTACCCCCATTATCTAGTACTAGATAAGATGTACCTTGTACACTGGCGAGCAAAATAATTACAATTTTGTTTGTTTGCACAGCTTACTAAGCAGCTTGGTTCGTTAAATAAAAGCTGACCTATTTTTCGTGGTTGGACTTGTAATTTCCGTATATTTTTTTATCTAAAAGAGTTTTTTCGCGGTACATAATCTACTAAGGTTTTAGTGTTATCAGATCTCAAAGAAAATACGCTAGGTGTGAAAATATTTGCAGTGTCAATGTCTTAAACATTGAGTGAAGATGTATGAGGGATTATGCTTTGTAGTTGCCGTCAACTCTTTACTAAGATTAGTGAAAGTAGAATGAAAATTAAATAGACTGGTGGAATTACTAGGACAATTATAATCTCAAAGCTGGCTACGACGAACAGCCAACATACCGTCAATAGTGTTCTGTGATGACCGCTTTTTGCTTGTAATTTTTCTCCTATAAGAAGTTGAATATGTTTGTCACATGCGAAAGAGCATAGATTAGCGTTCAAACACAATGAGGAGGCAATGAATTGCAGTGGCCCAAATCAGCTTGATGGAATTATCATCATCATCTTCATCATATCAGCCTGGTGTAGTACCAGGCTGATATGATGAAGATGATAATGTTGAGTTAAAGTGCTAAAAAAGCATTGATATATAAAAACCCAAGATACACACTCAGCATCTCAAAAACCTCCGCATAAAAAAAGCGCACAATTTAAAATTATGCGCTAGTTTCAAACAGTCTCGCATCGCTCGCCACACTGCACTGTTTTGTAAAAATAACTTTAAGCGATCCGTGTAAGGTTGAATTGGCAAAAAAAATATTTATAGTATCATCATCATATCAGCCGATAGACGTCCACTGCTGGACATAGGCCTCCCCCAAGCGTCGCCACAACGACCGGTCCTGTGCGTCTCGCATCCATCGGCTACCCGCGACCTTCACCAGGTCATCGGTCCACCTTGTGGGAGGCCTTCCAACGTTACGTCTTCCGGTACGCGGTCGCCACTCCAGAACTTTTCGGCCCCATCGACCATCTGTTCTGCGAGCAATGTACCCTGCCCACTGCCACTTTAGTTTGGCGATCCTTCGGGCTATGTTGGTAACCTTGGTTCTCTTGCGGATATCATCATTCCTGATTTATAGTATAACTACACACAACTCAGAAATGACACCTGATACATGTCAGTTTTTGACGACAGTTTCGTGTGTCGCATTTGTTCGAGACTGCATATTGTGTTTTTTACATATATCGATGTAAAAAAGCCTCATTGTTATATGAGCAAGGTAATTGCTATAAAACAAAATGTTACCGCACAATGTCTACCCACAAAGTGTATCTGAGCAGACTACTCTATACAAAACATATTGGGGCCAGTTTGTTTGGCCCTAATTGTACTCCTAAGAAAGTTTTTATTTGCAGTGTACACTGTACAAATGAATTTAACATACGGTAGTAGTTACTTTAAATAATTAATGTGCAATTTACATAATATATTGTTTGTTTTAATGAGTATTTAGCGGCGCTTAGCCTTTCAAGACAATTAATTAAAAATCATAATTTCACCAACTTGTTTTTAGGGTTCCGCACCCAAAGAATAACCAACGGAACCCTATTACTAAGCCTCCGCTGTCTGTCCGTCCGTCCGTCCGACCATTCGTCTGTCTGTCAGCGGGCTGTATCTCAGGAACCGTAATAGGTACACAGTTGAAATTTTCACTAATTGTGTATTTCTTTTGCCGCTATTACAACAAATTAAGGTTTGTGGCACGGAACCCTTTGTATGCTAGTCCGACTCGCACTTGGCTGTTTTTTTACTCTTTAACCAAAAGTTCAGTCAATCTGTAGGTATCCAGTATATTATGTTTTTTAAATCTGGGTATGTTTTTATTTGAAAACTAACTTCTGCCAGCGGTTTCGGCTGCTTGATCCATAGGGAACATCCTCCCGGGATATATATAGCTTATGTATTATTCCAGACTATAATCTACCTCTGTGCAAAATTTCATGAAGATCCTTTCAGGAGTTCTGACTTGAAAGAGTAACAAACATACATCCATCCTCACAAACTTTCGCATTTATAATATTAATAACTAGCTTTTGCCAGCGGCTTCGCCCGCGTGGTCCCTAGGGAACATACTCCCGGGATAAAAAGTAGCCTATGTCCTTTCTCAGGCTCGAGACTATCTCTGTACCAAATTTCATTTAAATCAGTTCAGCAGTTTTGGCGTGAAAGCGCGACAGACAGACAGACAGGTAGACAGACAGACAGAGTTACTTTCGCATTTATACAGGGTTATTTGTAAAGTCTATACTATAACTGAGTAACATCTTAAAACTCAAACAAAATACACTCGTGTACCTGTCACAATAGTGGGTAGATAATTTTTACATCCACTGTAATATAAATTCTGAAACATTATCTCCGTTATAATGATATACCTACTAAGAAAGATTGTAGAATTACTAGAAGCCATCTTGAAGCATTAAGCTATAGTTCAATCTATACTAATACTAGCGGACCCGCGCAACGTCGTCTGCCTCACAATTTTCATTACTGCTCCGCTCCTGTTGGTCTTAGCGTGATGATATATAGCCTATAGCCTTCCTTGATAAATGGGCTATCCAAGACTGAAATAATTTTTCAAATCGGACCAGTAGTTCCTGAGATTAGCGCGTTCAAGCAAACAAACAAACTCTTCAGCTTTATATCTATACTAATATATAAAGCTGAAGAGCTATATATCATTACGCTAAGACCAATAGGAGCGGAGCAGTAATGAAAATTGTGACGTAGACGACGTTGCATGGGTCAGCTAGTATTCAAATAAACGTCACTGAGGCCCGCTGTCGCTTGTGCCTTGAGGTCGTTACAGCGCAGTCACGCGACGTTGATGTCTAACATTTAACATTCATTTGCTGAACAGTATCATGTAAGAGGCGTCAGTATCGGGCTTCGCGGCTTTGGCGCTAACTTAGAGAGCTGGTTCCATTTTAACAGATATCTCATACATACGTAATCTCCTATGGTAGGGGCCAGATAAACTTGCAATAAAGTTCATTGACCTTTCCCTAATATCCCTTCGTAGATACCCGGACAATAAATTATGAACCGTTTTTCATAACTAGAGAACGTAAAGGATCACGATAGAAGTCGATTCAGGACAGCTATATGTCTTTCTGTTATTTGATCTTACGAAAGTCAGTAAATATTGATGTCGGTCAGTGACCGTTTTTGTACATTTATCTTTTGTTTTTTATTTGTGATAGGTTTGCTCTTGACTCTAATCTAGGTCAGAGATTACAAAGACAAAGTCTACGATGGAGCGAGCTGTAGAAGGAGCCTGTTCACTCTAACTTTGAAGAGATTAGGGTTGTAAGCGTTTGGAAACACAGACGCAGGCACAGACTTCCACTCCTTTGCTGTGCGCATTATAAAAGACGTATGGAAACGCTTAGTGCGAATTGGTGGATTAGCAACAAGGTAGGGATGGTAATTTGCAGTGCGTCTGGATGTCCGATGGTAGAAGGGGGCCGGTGGGATGAGGTCGTGGAGTTCTTGGGCACACTCACCGAAGTACAATCTGTAGAAGACCGACAAGCAGGCAACCTTGCGGCGATGAGCCAAGCTGTGGCGCCTACCATAGAGCAAAGAAACGATGGACGGATTTGTGAAAGATGATATTATTGCTAGAAAGAAGTTAACTATTGATATCTTTAATAAAAGATGTGTGAAAAAAACCGGGCAAGTCCGAGTTGGACTCGCTCACCGAGGGTTCCGTACAAATTTGTAGGTACATATTGCTTTTACCCATAGGGGGATCATACAAAGTGTAATGAAGTGTAAATTTAGTTTATTTAAGTATGTTCACATTTGTATGAAATTAAATAAAGCTTTATTATTATTACTTTAAATAAAGACTATATTTTTTATGATTTAATTACAAATGTATAGTTTTCAGACTTCTTCCTATACTTGTAGTATAAGACGGTATTAATTGCCAAATTTCATAGTTCTAGAGGTTGATTTGATTTTGATTCCCTAGAGAGTGTCGAAATATACGTTTTTTGCGGCATAAACGGCCGTATCTTTTTTTGACGTTAACGTAGAACTTAGACTTTTTCACAGCTTCAAGAGACTGAGAATTTCAACTCGATACCTCCACGCCTACTCGAGATAAAGTGTCTTGAGTTCTTGACAGACAGACGGACGGACAACAAAGTGATCTTATAAGGGTACCGTTTATTCCTTTTTAGGTACGGAACCCTAAAGAGGACATGATGCAACGTTTTGGGTATCCTTTCACTGTGCGTACAGCTAGTCTATTCTGTAAGAAACTATTTCGATATCGAGCTTCACCTGAGTGATAAAACTCACAAAGTGAGCTTTATTGCACACAGCATAAAGATCTTCATTTGAAACTCACTTCGAATTCTACTGTCGAGATACGAAAATGTTGTTAGAGAATAGCACTACAGGTAAGGAGTGGAATTCCCTGCCGGAGTTTTTGTTTCCTAATAGCTACAACCTGGAGATCGTAAGGTCAAGAGTGAATAGGTTGCTTCTAGGCTAGCGTGCTTCATCGTCAACCATCAGCGCATTCTTGCAGGTAAGATTGTGGTTATACGTGACCCTGTCAATATAATAAAGAACAAAAAAGGATGCTGCGCCGTCCCCTAATAAATTTGGATAATGGCTGGTAAGAAGATGATGGTCATGACGTAATTGTATTTCCAGCCTTAGCTGTAACCAAGTAGTAATGGTAACCCAGCTATTTGAACCACGAGTTACAGAACTGCAGATGATGAGTTTGTACCTAGGAAATTTAATTACTTAATTTTTTTTGTTCAATACGTACCAACTTATAATAGATACAAACAACTAGACTAATAATCACGGCATTATGTACAAACGCGTATAAAAATAAAATATATCATTGGGCATCAAAAAAATAATCCACATCGCTGTCAATGGCAAAAGTGCCCAGAACACTGGCAGCATTGCCACGTTGAATGGCAATGCTGATTCTTTGATTCTTAAAAAAATTGATTACTCTTTAAATGGTGGGTTGCAAGCATCGTGAGAAAATTCCTATGATCTCGAATCAAGAATTCGAAGACACAGAAAAGAGAACTGAGTTTTAGTGCTTGCAATGCTTTCTGAGAAATTTATAAATCATAAGACTGATCAGGAATGCTAAAGATCAGAAATTTGGGGAAGAGAAAAGGAAGCTCTTAGCACAGTGAGGCCCGGCCAGGGTTGCGGAATTTGTTCGAAAGAGTCACCGCGGCCCTGGACCGCAAAGGGCACTAAGAGGAACACGGATGGGTTTTAGTCAGTAAGAGTCTGACACTCCCTTCCGCTCCGCTAAAAGCGGAAGAAGTCATTTGATGATATCCCATCTTTAAATAAACACAGTGAGAAAATACAAACTAAAGGATAGACGCAAAAAAGAATTTGAAAGTAGCTGTGACAAACATAAAGTGACACAAGTAGATACTGCGGTGCAGAGGCAGGTGGAGCATACTGTCGAAAAATTAGGAGAGATTTTGGTCATGTAACTAACGCCCGAAGATGTATCGATTGTGCAAGGAAGGTAGTAATACAAAGGGGATGGCTAAAAAATATATGCTTTGCGCAAAGGCGCAAATAATTCGAGATGATACAGTACCTATGCTCACACTCATTGTGATTGGGTACACGTTATTATACGCGTTTAGTTACCAGTCCAGTGTTTGAATTAGCCCCCCTCTCCAAGTCGACCCGCGGTAAATACATGGATTACGACTTTTGGAAACTCGCTGAAAAAAAAGAAAGCGGCAAAATGCTGGAAGTGTAAGATTTTCCTTTAACATAGGGCTATGTATTCAATTCCAATTTGGTTGATATAGCCAGTATCTTACTTGAAACCGTTAACGACAAGTAAGATTGAGGAATCATAATTTTTAGACAAAACAAGAATTTCCAGACAATAGTGACGGATACCGTATTTTTGATGTCACACTAAATTAAACTAATTAACATACATTTCTAGTAGAACAAGACCATGATGTTATTCAGAAGACATTTCCAAGAAACTTTCTAAAGCAGATGAATTTAAAACTTATCGCCGTTGGCATCCCCACTGCCTACATCACTTTTTTATTTCAGCCGATCGAATGTATTAGCCGAATGGATGCGTTCTATTCATAGATATGTCGCCTGCGAACCGTAATCACACTGTTTTGTGATTCATACAATTAAAAATGAACAGATAAAAATATAGAGCAATCGGTAATCATGAATAAACTTGATACTTACCAAAACTGTGGCGCATTCTCGCGCCGTAATCAGCGAACCACTAATAGTACAGCCACAGATAATACTTAATTAAATGAAAAAAAAAGTAAAACTAGTCACCTTTACATTTCAAAAAAAGAACACAACACAGCACTGGCAGTCACACACGCACTGAAATACCGAATCGAAAATCAATTACTAATCGATAAAAATCGTCTAAAGTTCTATTGTTTTTTTCTAATGGGACTCGTGTCACGGTGGTGGTAAATGGGAAATGGCGCGATGACGGGAGCGCGCGCGCGCGGTGCGTTCGGATCTCACACTGAGCTACCAATACAGACACGAGACAGCAATAATAACCCACCTCGTTATTTTTTTTTATTTTCTTTTTTTTACTGAAAATCTGCAAGATTGACGCCTCGGTCTGCGGTTTTCTTTGATATTTTGCGCTTTTTTCCTTTGACCACCGCGTTCGGCCAATTTAATTCGGATGCTCGCATGTCACTTTTTTGACGGGATAATCCGTTCGAAATTTGAATTTCTCTTTTTTTTTCGAGGAACTTTAAGAGGTGTGCCAAAAATGGATTGCTTATTTAACGGATTTTCGGTTTTGTTGGCTTGTTTTGCATGTTTCGCGAGAACGGCCAAACATTTTTATTCTCGGCGATACTTAGTACGTCTACTTTGAAGTCGTTGCTTATTTGCTTTCAAAATAAACCGATATGATCTGGGAGCGATACTAAATTAAGAGCCAATCAGATGTTTACCACCTCACATTAAATTGAGATAGTCAAATGAGGACAACGAGTTGCCTACGTGTATGGGGTCGTATGTACGGATAGCAACACCGCGTATAATCTTTATACTCTGGCTGATAACACTTTTATTTGCAGTGTACACTTACTTTTGTGCGAGCTGTGTGTTTAAGCGTACTTTCGATTGTATGACACTACTAAGAAGGCTATTTTCTTGGTCGTAGGTGTAAGTATTACTTACTTCAACGCTTTCAAAAATCAACTATTCAGCTTGATCGGTCTGAACGCTAATGTAACGATATTTTACATGCTATGTCTAATATAAACTACATATTCATAAATTCTAAAAATAAAACATTTAAAATACACTGCAAAATTATGACGATGTAGTAAATGCTCTTTCCCTTTAATTATCAAATTACAAATTCAAATTATTTATTTGCAAAACATGGGTATAATATAATAAGATCTAATTCTAATGTCAGGATCGCTATGTTTAACCTAATAGTCATACAAATTTTGGATACATTTAATTAATATATATAATATTAATACCTTAATATGTATCATAATTACTTAAAATTAGATTATTAATTAATCTATAATCCACATTCTCTCAGCTATACCACAGGACATCTGGGCCCCAAGTCTGCTATTACAATAGTGTCAGAATGGTCTATCATTGATTTCAGGAGTGTCAGTGGTTGACCACTGGATATAAAAGCGTCATTATGACTTTCCAGTGGTCAACCACTGACATTCCACTGAAAGAAATGGCATAGAATCTTGTCAAAATCAACCATTATGAAATCAATGATAGACCATTCTGACACTATTGTAATAGCAGACTTGGGGCCCAGAACGCGAGTCGCACGCGCACTCACCAGCTGCATTCCTTTGAGCCGAGGCGAAAAGAGGCACTGTACCTCACGCCATAGGCACCAACCAATAATTACCTTCACAGTGGTAAGTGAGGAGAGCAGAAGGACCAGTCGTAGCAATGTTGTATAGATAATAAATATTTAGTTATGTTTAGTTTATCTAAAAATATACACAAATATAATACTAACAGTGAAAATAGAATCAAAATTGTTCGAAAAACAAACGAGATATAATTATTTTAAACAAATGTATCTGTCTCTCTCGCGAAAACGCTGTTTTCTATGGCAGCTGTATAGGCGCCAAGAACTTTGACGTCACAATTCATATCGGACTTCTCTTTCTAATTGTAAACTTTGAAGCTTTATAACTTCATCGCTGATGGAGGTATTTAAAAAATAATTGCATAATTGTTTATTAGAGTTAATAAGTATTTCATTTTGCAAATAAAAAAAATCGCATGCATATTCCCTATTACTGTCCATTCCAGGTTGCCTGGAAGAGATCGCGGTATGTGATAAGGCCGCCCATTGTGTGGAATTCAATGTACAACCATGTGTTTCATATAAAATGTAAAACGAATGCAAATAAATTATTGTTATTTCGTTTATTTTTTTGTTTTTAACATATAAATTATATTTTTACAAACATCTGTGTTTTAGTTTTCAGTTTTCATTTTATGTTATTATCGGTGTACAATTAAGTATTTAAAATAAAAAATTAATTAATTAATTGAACGAATTATTGTTGCTTCTTCTGTTGGTCACTCAAAACTAATCTAAATTAAGTACCAAAACCCGCGACAGCTTTACTGATGCAGAGAGAATAGATCTTGATGTTCCATTTATTTTGATACAAGCTATTCCTGCGGCTTTGGTAGCACTTAAGTAGCCTATAACCATCTCCAGAGTCCCGTTTATATCTATATCTTTCGGTATTCTTGAAAGTATTCATCGAAATAACAGTGCTTTTTTGTTCCGAGATTCAGTTATTTTTTGTACGTTACACTTTATATAATTATATACAGTAAAAAAAGTTGGATGCATTAAAAAGTAGGTGAAATCTCATTTCTGACATCATACTAAGTCAAATCTCGATTAGAGATGCACGTTCTACGATGCAGTCTAAATGCTACCACATAACGAATAAGACTTCTGCCTATCTTCTGTTTAGTAGTCATTCCCTCTTAATGAACTAGTCAAATCTATAGGGTAATGAGGTACTTGACTACTCCGCTAAATTCTCGATTAAGATGCTCGATTGAATGAGAAAGATATTTCATGAGACTTATTGAATTTGTGTTGATTTTTTAATAAAATATAATCAGATATATTCTATTTATGTTGTCTGTGATCTTCGGTGCATGTGGGAAAGGAGAGAGTTACCTTTATTGCATACGCTGGGATAGTAACTAGATCATTATTTTTTAAATTTTTGGGCATAATCATAATACTTTAGGTAAAATACGAATGCTAAAGAACATTCTAATAGAGACAGAAAGGAGGATAAAGCTAAGAGAGGAAGGATGAAGGAAGCCTAATATTGAGATGGCGACTCAAATTTGATCTTCTGCAATCCCCAAATGTTTAGCATAAACATTTAAAAACAAAATAATATAGCAAACTTACCACAAATACCCATGCCCTGTAGCAGTAAAAATAATATGTCTCCTACTAACCCTGAGAAACAATGTCTCCCACAGATCAGGGTGGCATTTACAGTCGTAAACACAAACAGTCGGTGAGTAGGTAAACCGCACTAAGCCGCAGCGGACACTGAGTTGTTCATACTGCAACAATGGCGGGTCGGAGATCACGAGGGAGCAGTGACAAGGTAACGTCAACAACATCCTTTACTTGGCTTGACGTTGAGATACTTCGGTTAGTCAATTTGAGGAGAATGTTAAATTTTTTTTGCTATCAGAGAGACTACAATAGATCTACAAGGCCATTGCCTGCTAGGCCAAACTAAAGACTAACGACTAAGGACTAAATTTAAGGCTGCTCTCTGGAGAAATGTTTAAAAACAGCGTGCAGATGTAGCAACTTTTCGTCGGCATTTACTGAGAAATTACAGCTGAAAAAATAAGTAGTAATCTACATGATGTGATACGTAATTTGGTTTAGCCAGAATTTAAGTATCGGTATCACATAATAAGAAAAAACATCACCAAATCACCTCCAAATCGTTGAGATGAAACCATTTTAGTCCTTCTTTTTTAACAAAAGTTAAAAAAAAAATCTACTGCTTTGCAATACAAACGAAAATAATTCAGCTTTGTTACTTTTTTAAAATATGTGTTATTTTTTAAAATAAATTAAAAATGCGGGTAGCGGAGTGGCGCGTAGAGGAGTAGTTAGCTCCGTTTATATGCACAAGGTCATTGGCATGTATACTAGCCTTAAGACATTATTTTAGTCATCAATATTTCAACAGTTACCTATACCAGTAAATCTTTTCCCATTGTATACGTAAAAGAACCTAACTTAAGTGGGCACTGAAAGAAATGTTTGAAATCTATACTAATATATAAAGCTGAAGAGTTTGCTTGAACGCGCTAATCTCAGGAACTACTGGTCCGATTTGAAAAATTCTTTCAGAGTTTGATAGCCCATTTATCTAGGAAGGCTATAGGCTATATATCATCACGCTAAGACCAATAGGAGCGGAGCAGTAATAAAAATTGTGACGCAAACGAAGTTGCGCGGGTCTGCTAGTAAGTAAATAATGATGAAACCTAAATAATTATTAAAACCCAAATACTGTGCCAGTCCATAAAAGGTAATTATAATTATATATACTTTGGTACGATTACCTTTGCTATTTTTTAGGGTTACGAACAAAAACGAAACCCTTATAGGATCACTCGGGTGTGTCTGTCTGTCCGTCTGTCACAGCCAGTTTTCTCCGGATTCACTGGACCGATTCTGTTGAAATTTGGTACACATATGGGTTTCTGTGACCCAAACACAAATTATTAAATCTTTAGTGTGGATGTCACATTTGGGGTCAAACTAAAAAAATAAAAATAAAAGTTTTTTAACAATATCGTGTGACTTATCAATTGAAAGGGCCTACTGTGAGGGTTTCAATCATATTTTTTCATAATTTTCAAATAAATGATTTTAAAGTAATTCAAGAAATAAGGCGAAAAATTACCATTCCCCCTCTTATCTCCGAAACTACTGAACCTAAAATTTATATAATAACTATAGATTACAGGAAAACTTATAAGAAGTCTATAGTGTTAAAATATCATGTAAGAAAAAAATTCGTCGGCCAATTTTTTTTTATTTTCATACCCACTAATGATCGCTCTCCGCTTATAATTTACGCCATATTTCAAAACAAAAGAAGTCAAAAGTCACTTGTCACCCGGAGGCGAAAACGCATTGCAAGACAAGCGATTATAACCAACAACCATAAAACATACACATAAAATCACGCATTTTAAACTTTATCACAACTACATAGGGTAGTATACAAGTGAAAAGTCAAGATGGTTTTTCTCGCCGACAAAAGATTTATATGCAAAAATTACTAAAATGTTCACCTTTAAGGTTTATTTGTCGTATTTAAATTGCATTATTCAATTTCGGTGTATTGTACACCAAAATAAATTGTCTGCAGTTTTTCAGCCAGTATTTATTTTTTGGGAAATTGTTTTTTTTTTGTCTGGAAGCGATAATAATAACGTTCTTTTGTTTCCAGTAATTTAGCTTTGACAACTGGAAACTGCCTGTGAGAAAAATGCTTATGTGTTTTTTAGAGCCATGAATGAATATTAATTTTATAATATTTCAACCCTGAATGAATCATAATATTATCTCATTAATAAGGTAACCGTTTGTACTTACGACTTGAACAGTGAGAGATAAGAAATTCCATTTCTTACTGGGACCACACAAAATTTACTTAAAAATATCGATATCTACAGAAAAACTTACATAATGTATGCAAACGACCTCCACGACAAAGTTTAATCGGCAAAATTTATGAAACCCTAAAAATCGTTACAACTTTATTGCCAACAATAAAATGTTAACTTATCAATGCTACCAACCTAACGAAACTGGCAGTCAAATGGTAAGTAACTATCACCCAATCTCCATGTGAACGATTATCGATGTATCGACTTACATTATTGTCGATACCATTCGATACGCGGTGCATTCGAATTTTATGCATTCCATATTCGATTCGATTGTAACTCGATTCGGTATATTCCCATTAATGGGTTATTAAAACGATTTTTATTATTCGTCGAACGTTTATTCTTGATTCGAAGAGGATGGTGATTATTTCATGAATTGGTGACTTATTTTATTGCGTGTGGAGATAGAAGTACAATAACACGAGTCAAGAGTACACTCTCCATTGGTCAGTTTGACGACGACAGCTCTGACCCTTAACGTTGTTGGTTCGTCAGTCAATGCTCATCGACTATTGCTCTTGCAAGTTTCGTTCGCCCACCGTACATTGGGAAGACCACCCCGCTGCTATTCATCTGCGCTCACGACTCATGCCGACTACTAATACTTTGTGTTAGATAATAATGAAAGGACTTATGCGGTTTCCGTTTTATTCTGCTTTAAATATGAGGTGTACAATAAAGTATATCTATATACAGGGTTATTTGTAAAACACCAACAACCTCTTAGGCAGTGAAAGTACACATGATTATAAACAACTTTTACTTTGAGACCAACCCTGAAAACTCGAAAAAAATATCAGCTGTTTCATACAAAATGCAATATTTAGCCAATGAAAATGTATGAAACAGCTGATACTTTTTTCGAGTTTTCGGAGTTTTCTATAAGTAAAAGTTGTTTATAATCCTGTGTAATTTCACTGCCTTGTTGGTGTTTTACAAATAACCCTGTATATATAAAAGAAAGTCGTGTTAGTTACACTATTTACAACTCAAGAACGGCTGTACCGATATGGCTGAAAATTGGTGGGTAGGTAGTTTAGAGCCAGGAGACGGACATAGGATATTGGGTAGGGTAGGGTAGGTAGGATAGGGTAGGGTAGGGTAGGTAGGATAGGGTAGGTAGGGTAGGGTAGGTAGGGTAGGGTAGGTAGGGTAGGGTAGGTAGGGTAGGGTAGGTAGGGTAGGGTAGGTAGGGTAGGGTAGGTAGGGTAGGGTAGGTAGGGTAGGGTAGGTAGGGTAGGGTAGGTAGGGTAGGGTAGGTAGGGTAGGGTAGGTAGGGTAGGGTAGGTAGGGTAGGGTAGGTAGGGTAGTGTAGGTAGGGTAGGGTAGGTAGGGTAGGGTAGGTAGGGTAGGGTAGGTAGGGTAGGGTAGGTAGGGTAGGGTAGGTAGGGTAGGGTAGGTAGGGTAGGGTAGGTAGGGTAGGGTAGGTAGGGTAGGGTAGGTAGGGTAGGGTAGGTAGGGTAGGGTAGGTAGGGTAGGGTAGGTAGGGTAGGGTAGGTAGGGTAGGATAGGTAGGGTAGGGTAGGTAGGGTAGGGTAGGTAGGGTAGGGTAGGTAGGGTAGGGTAGGTAGGGTAGGGTAGGTAGGGTAGGGTAGGTAGGGTAGGTAGGGTAGGGTAGGTAGGGTAGGGTAGGTAGGGTAGGTAGGGTAGGGTAGGTAGGGTAGGGTATGTAGGGTAGGATAGGTAGGGTAGGATAGGTAGGGTAGGGTAGATAGGGTAAGTAGGTAGAGTAGAGTAGGTAGGGTAAGTAGATAGAGTAGGGTAGCCAGTTGACGGGAGCGAAGCCGCGCGGGTCAGCTAGTAATAAATAAATGAATAAATAATTTAAATACTTTTTCTGATCAAGAAACTCAGCTATTTAGCGCGTAAGACACTTATTTAAAATAAAACCTAACGAGTAATAAAGTTATTACTCATTGGAATTTCCGTACCATAAACCGAAAAAAATATGTTTCTTGTGCTCCCAGTAATAATTTAATTTTCATTATTTATTGTTATAGCGGTAATAGAAATACACATTCTGTTAAAATTTCAACTGTGTACCTATGTGACTGAAAGACAGACGGACGGACAGCGCAGGCTTAGTAATAGGGTTCCGTTGGTTACCCTTTGTTTGGGTACGGAGCCTTATAAAGCAAGGCTACAGAAATTGGTTCCTACAGTTATCATCAACACCTTTGTAATTCTCACTCCAATTTCACAAATCGATAATATCGCTGTCATCCACACCGTACATCACAAAAAATACTGTTAGTATTCGAATTTTTCCACGCATCCCATAATAAATTGGTATGGCGGCATCTCTATTCGAGATGTTATAATATCCCTAATAGAGAGAAAGTGTTTTATCGTTCAGTTATATCGGCTATCAGGATAAGGACATAAAATTATCGGTATCGAATGGAACGCGAGATATACGACATTATCGTAAACCGTTTGACATTCTGACACTTTATACTAGTATTAGTTTCGGACACATTAGAAACTTAACTGTACTTGGAACTTTGAGGGGAAATGGTGTTAGAAGTATTAACTTACCTACCTGCTACAATGTCCTTGTTGTATCCGTGAGAATTACAAAAGTCATGTGTGGCTTAGTTAGGTTAGATTACTAACCACCAACCATTATCTGTAGTGCTATTCTGTAACAACATTTTCGTATCTCGACAGCGGAATCCGAGGTGAGTTTCAAATTAAGACCTTTATGTTGTGTGCAATAAAGCTTACTTTGTGAGTTTTGTCACTCAGGTGAAGCTCGATATCGAAATAGTTATTTACAGAATAGACTACCTGTTCTGGCAATTCAATCAGCAAAAGAACAGTAAGCTGCTGACCTACCTTGAAGACAATGATCTCCTCAGTGACCGTCAATATGGCTTTCGCCGGGGACGGTCAACTGGCGATCTTCTTGTGTATGTCACGCACTGCTGGGGCGAGGCCATCGAGAGACACGGCGAAGCACTTGCCGTGTCGCTCGACATCTCGAAGGCCTTTGACAGGGTTTGGCACGCAGGTCTACTAAGCAAGCTTCCTGCTTATGGCATCCCAGCTGGTTTTTGTAGCTGGATATCAAACTTCCTGAGTGAACGGTCGATCCGAGTAGTCGTTGACGGCTGCTCCTCTGACCTCATGGCTATTGATGCTGGAGTTCCTCAGGGATCTGTTCTCTCTGCAACTCTTTTCCTGCTGCACATCAATGACTTACTTCAGCTTGGTCTTGTTGGGTACGCAGATGACAGTACGGTTTCAGAGAGATACTTGTCCAGCGCAACAACCAGCGGGGATGAAGTTCGTTCCTTGAGAGAGGCCATGGTTGAGCGGACAAATTTGACCTTAAGCCTTGTCTCCCAGTGGGGTGATGACAATGTGGTCACTTTTAACGCCACCAAAACACAGGCGTGTTTTTTTACCGCAAAAAGGAGTCGTTTTGACCAAACTCCTACTTTTCGGGGTGCATCTGTTCCTGTGACTGATCGGCTCGAGCTCCTAGGCATGGAGTTGACATCCAGTCTCAACTTCGGCGCCACTATCGAGTACAAAGCCCAAACGGCGGCCAAAAAGCTGGGCATCCTAAATAGGGTGAAGCGATACTTCAGGCCTGGACAGCTTTTAACCCTGTATAAAGCGCAAGTCCGATCCTGCATGGAGTATTGTAGCCACCTTTGGGATGGCTCAGCTAAGTATCAGCTTGCCGCGCTTGACTCGGTGGAACGCAGAGCTAAGAGGCTCATCGGTGACGTAAAACTGGTGGATGCCAAGCTGCATAGCTTGGCTCATCGCCGTAAGGTTGCCTGCTTGTCGGTCTTCTACAGATTGTACTTCGGTGAGTGTGCCCAAGAACTCCACGACCTCATCCCACCGGCCCCCTTCTACCATCGGACATCCAGACGCACTGCATCTTACCATCCCTACCTTGTTGCTATTCCACCAACTCGCACTAAGCGTTTCCAAACGTCTTTTATAATGCGCACAGCAAAGGAGTGGAACTCTCTGCCTGCGTCCGTGTTTCCAAACGCTTACAACCCTAATCTCTTCAAAGTTAGAGTGAACAGGCTCCTTCTGGGTAAGCTCGCTCCATCGTAGACTTTGTCTCGGTCATCTTTGACCTAGACTGGAGTCAAGAGCAAACCCATCACAAATAAAAAAAAATAAAAAAAAGCATCCTTAAAAATATACAGAACAAAAAAAACTTTTGCAGTGGTATGTAGTAACAGTTTGGTAATACTTTCATTGCGCGCGACTAAGAACTGGAATTATCTGCAGGAGACAGTGTTTTCTGATAGCTAGAACCTGGCGCTTTTAAATCAAGAGTGAATAGACTACTTCTAGGCAAGCGTGCTCCATCGAATGAAAAGTGAGGAGTCTGGTAAAAAAGTATTGGAACGGAACATTCCCTTTTCCTAAAATCAATGAGCTTGCCGCTTGAGATACCATACATAGTGACATTTTTGTTTTATGACAATGTCGACGCCTTGGTCATGATTTTTGTAAAGGGTTGGACCTCCTACTGAAACTGATATGCGGGAAATAAAATAAAATTCATCGACATCGCTATCACTATCTAAAATGGTAAAAGTGCACAAAACACTGGCCACTTTGTCACTTTGACCGACACTGTTAATCTTTGGCTGAATGAAGACTTAACCCTCTGGTCACGAGAACAGTTGACTAGCTGATTGCTAGGAAACCTCGATGAGCACTCGGACCCCATGAGCCCAATGTTTCAAAATACGTCTCGAATATTATGATAAACGAGCTGACCCGTGCCTACTTCATATTTTTGGGTTAATATATAGCCGTCGACACTCACAAATAACGTGGCTTTCTATTGGTAAAAGAATTTTCAAAATCGGTTCAGTAGATCCAGAGATTATCCCCTACAACCTTATAAACTCATAAACTTTACCTCTTTATAATATTAGTATAGATAAGAACCAACTATGTAATTCAAGAAGATGCTATAATCAGTTGGTCTCCACCTAAGAATGAAGCAAAATAAAGCGTTACTCCTTAGGACTACCAAAGACAATCTAGCACAGCCAGTAAGTACTAGGCATAAACAAGAACCACTTGATACGCATTCTAATACCAAAGTAACGGAACAACCAATAAATAAAATAACATTTAATTTAATAGTAACCTAATAACTACAGGGCCGGACTCTGTCAGTAGCCTCGATACATTTAACGTACCGCAAACAGTCGTAAATTTTATTGTTAGTGGAGGTAAATTGGCGGAAAATTACGTAGCTTAATGTACTTGTAGTTCTCAGTTGTCATTAGTTGATCTGTTTTGTAGTTATTATGAAGTGATAGTCTTTCATTAGGGTGGGTAGGATTAATGAGAATTAAGATGTCCAGTTAAGTGAATCTATTGTTAAGCGGTTTCTAATAAATTATGAATGACGAAAATGATGAATTATCATATCAAGACATACATTGCTGGACATAGGCCTACGCCAGCCAAGTGCCCTGAGAGTCTTCAAGTCAAGAGTGAATAGGTTACTTCTAGGCAAACGTGCTCCAACTTCGACCACATCACCGCTTACCATCAGATGAGATAGTGGTCAAACGCGTGCCTATCAATAGTAAAAAAAATGACGCCACAACAACTGGCCAGATTAAATGATGAATGAAATTCATATGGAGCCAAATTGTAGGTTTTGAATTTGTATCATCATCATCCATAGCCCGACTTGCTTCTCTGCTGGATACTCCTCTCTTTTCTGGTGCCAATCTCCACACTTTTGTCTATGCCAACCTAATTCAAACATTGTGCAAGCTTTGCCGAATAGACTTCAAGCTTCTGATGAAAGATTGTTTAAAGGTTAGTAGACTTTATCTTGATGGATTTAAAGTATAGAAATTAAAAATCAAATTCAAACAGCGTGAGCATTATCTACTTATCATCGTTATTGGAATGACTGTTTGGTGGATAGGCCCGCATAATGCTATATTTCCCGGTTCTCCCTCACCCAGGTTTTTCAGATGACTTTAGTGATATCCTCGACTTACGCACTAGTGGATGCCCTTGATTTCTATCGCCCAAACTTGACCGCAATTTAATCAACACCTAACTACAGCAGCCATCTGTCATCTCGCCACTCCGTATTTAAGTACCTCCAAACCTATAAAATCTTCAACCCTGAAGATAAAATTAAATACAGAACACATCCCCACTTTAATAACATCGTAACGACAACAATGGAACTTCATAACAGCGATGTTCTCAAACGCCATTAAAATATTATCAAAACAAACCTCCTTGATGTTCTCGCTGATGTCATGAGAAATAAGAAGTTATTTAAAGAAGAACAAAACATTATCTCAGTTTTAATAACAAGACTATTATAAAGTATGTTGAGCAAAAGAGACTATTAAAAGATATGAAGACATTTTGAAAATGTCTAAAGCAATCCGGTTGACGTTCAGACGTTTTAAAAATGGCTAACCTTGAAAAGATTGATGGGACAGAATCATCATAATTCCAGCCAAGAGACGACCGCTGCTAGAATTAGATCTTCCCAAAGAATCGCCATAACTACCGGTCCTGTGCCTTTATCATCCAGCGGCCTTCACCAGCAGTCTACCTTGTAGAAAGCCTTTCAACGCTGCACGCCATTCCAGAACCGTTCGACTTCATCGAGAATTCGTTCTGCGAGCAATATGTCCTGCCCACTGCCTCCTTAGTTTCACGTATTCTTTATTCCACTGCGGCTGTCTTCATTTCTGGTTCGATCTCGCAATGGAGCTCCGAGCATACCTGAAATATTGAGGTTATTGATGAAACTAATGAACGCTGAGACTTTCAAAAGCCCATTGTCAATGGGTTGAGTTATCTAGAGAAAAGAGAGCCAAAAGGACTCATAAACAGCTCAACTTATCAAGTCGGCAGCATTAAAATCTTCTCAAAATTCCTTTACATAGCTTCCTGGATCAAAGGTTAAAACTCTGCATTAGAAATTATGTGTTTGCTAACCCAAAAAGAGCTGTACGATAATACACTTCATTATCTTTAATCAGAATGGGCCCAGACAAATTAGAGCTAGACGAGATAAAGAAGGCCGCAGTATTAGGTTTCAAGCAATAATCTTTTAGGACTTCGCAGAACTTTAGATTTAGACCATCGTAACAATCATGCTACACGACCACCCATTGAAATATTATACTGTTTATGAATAACTACCACCGACAAAGAATTGACAAAGAATTTTTAGCTGTTTGTAGAAACGGCAAATAGTGGAAGTGTATTTTCCTTAATCCCTAATTTACCTCCTAAGAAAACCCGGAAGAAACCGCAATAGCTGGATATAAACAAGATTACCCAAAAAATCCTACACAATCCTTAACAACAACCTAAATACATCCACCTCCTTACAGCCGTGAATAATGTCCTAACGTCCATTGCACCGTTCAATCAACATCTTGTAACCTTCCTGCCTCATTAAATTAAGCATTGTTGCCTACCAGGGTAACAGAACACCGTATTAGGTCATTACGAACTATATTACCAGCTAGAAAGTACGCATGCGCCGTGGAAACGGTCACACTTGAATCACTAAACGCATATTGTAAGCTTCCTAGTACATTATGCTAGCCTAGTAATTGGAGTAATAACAAAGGTTAGGAGGAAGAGGAACTTTCAACGAGATGGGTACTTAAAGATTTGTTATTTATGAGTAATTCAACGGTCAATTCGACCCTTTAATTTACTGATAAATAAATGTCTCTTGGCAAAATTGAGCGGCAATGACCATGTTCATTTAGTTTCAGGATAAAGACTGTTTATGGGTTTAGGAGTCACGATTCCTTAAAGCTAACATCTCCTGGTTCAAACTTAGAATATGAAAGTAGCGAGTCAATCAATAAATCCTAATCATTGATATATAAAAAGCCCAAGATCAGTCTCGAACAAATGCAACACTCGAAACTGTCGTCAAAAACTGAGATGTATCAAGTGTCATGTGTGAGTTGTGTGTAGTTATACTTTAAACAATTTTTTTGCAAATTCAACCTTACACGGATCGCTTAAAGTTGTTTTTACATAGCAGTGCAGTATGGCGAGTGATCCGCATTTTTTTTTGCAAATTCAGCCTAACACGGATCGCTTAAAGTTGTTTTTACAAAGCAGTGCAGTATGGCGAGCGATGCGAGACTGTTTGAAACTTGCGCACAATTATACATATTGCGCTTGTTTTTTGCGGACGTTTTTGAGATACTGAGTGTGTATCTTGAGTTTTTTATTATATCAATGATCCTAATGTATAAAATTCTACCGTAACTGAGTGACTGACAGACAACGCACAGCCGAAACTACTGGTCGTAGAAAGCTGAAATTTGGCATGTAGGTTACTTATGGAGTGTAGGAAGTACGAAGAGAGGATTTCCCGAAATCCTTACGGGAATGGGAAAAAACGAGATATGCGCGTACCAAGTCGCGAGCAAAAGCTAGTATTTTAAAAAGTAAAAACTTTTTTAGACTGAAATATCAAACCAACCGTCGCGTCGGTGTCATCATGAAAAAATGTTAAAGATTGAGTATAATAATGATTTGGGCTCCCATGGTCAGAGATTATCTATGGAAAGAATAGATTGATCAAAAGTCTATTCTTTCCAAAAAAGTCCTCAAACTTATTTGAAACTAGTGGACGTCACGCGGTTTCACGCGCGTAGTTCCCGTTCCCGTGGGAGTACGGAGATAATATATAGCCTATGTTACTCCCTGATAATGTAGCTATCCAATGCTAAAAGAATTTTTCAAATCGGTCCAGTAGTTTCGGAGCCTATTCAATTCAAACAAATCTTTCTTCTTTACAATATTAGTGTAGATTGTAAGATTTCAAATAAGTCAAAGGGCTTTTTTGATAGGCACTTGAGAGCAAGTCTCTTATAATGCTCCTATATTATGAGAGACTTGCTCTCAAGTGCCTTGTTGCTGTGGATCTAGGATTTCTAGAATATATCATTTCGGATCCAAGTCTACTTTTGCTTGTAAGCTCTCCAAAGCTTGAGCATTCGTGAGTTGTGTAATTCGTTAAGTTTCGTGACTTCGCTTAAGATAAGTAGCAATTTAGGATTACCGTCACTGAGAATTTACTGGTCCTTCATGATATATGGATTAGTATTAAGCCTATGGCAGCAACGTATGGCAATAAGCTAGCCTGGGATTGTTGCTCCACTGCCTAAACTGGAAGTGGCGAAGAGCTGGTTATTTGGTTTACTTTTAGCTAACTTATTTGAGTTCATCACGTTCATCTGTCTGTTTTAGTTACCTACTTGGGTTGGCGCAGCACTTTATTCAAATGAACTTCGTTTGTTGTACTTTTCACAATTATACCGTCTTTATTGTTAAGATAAGGTTTTTTTTATTATTTCTCTACTCTATCTAGGTCAGAGATGACAGAGACAAAGTCTACGATGGAGCGAGCTTACCCAGAAGGAGCCTGTTCACTCTAACTTTGAAGAGATTAGGGTTGTAAGCGTTTGGAAACACAGACGCAGGCAGAGAGTTCCACTCCATTGCTGTGCGCATTATAAAAGACGTTTGGAAACGCTTAGTGCGAATTGGTGGAATAGTAACAAGGTAGGGATGGTAAGATGCAGTGCGTCTGGATGTCCGATGGTAGAAGGGGGCCGGTGGAATGAGGTCGTGGAGTTCTTGGGCACACTCACCGAAGTACAATCTGTAGAAGACCGACAAGCAGGCAACCTTACGGCGATGAGCCAAGCTATGTAGCTTGGTATCCACCAGTTTTTCGTCACCGATGAGCCTCTTAGCTCTGCTTTCCACCGAGTCAAGCGCGGCAAGCTGATACTTAGCTGAGCCATTCCAAAGGTGGCTACAATACTCCATGCAGGATCGGACTTGCGCTTTATATAGAATTAAAAGCTGTCCAGGCTTGAAGTATCGCTTCACCCTATTTAGGATGCCCAGCTTTTTTTTTTTGCCCAGGTTTTGCACTATTCAGTATTTGATTTAAGATTCTTATTACAAGTTCGTGATTCTTGAGTGTGTAAGTTAGAATAGCCGTTAAAGCATGATACAGTGACAATAAAGAACGGATTTAAATGAAAATTGACACAAAGATAGGCTATGAACTGAATCAACAATCTAGAATACGACGAATGCGGGTGCGTGGACACAGTTTACTATTTTCCCAAAGACGCGAGTGAAACCGCGAACAACCAGCTAAGCTAAAGATCAGGTAAACAATTTACAACATAACAGCTATAAAGTCACTGACCACACACACCTTACTATAATGTGATTGTGGTCACGTACCACTGTCTAGACGTCGTACCTCAGCTGTGGTTGTAAAAACGTCCCGGCTGACACCACCTCACTGTCACAGGGTGAACTTTTAATATTCAATCAGGGTAAAAATACCTTACAAACTAAAGCTAAGGGAGTAAAAATTAAATTGTAATTTCCTTTGTGCGTCGTGTTGGTTTATTCTGGTCAGGAAACTAGATTATGGTATGCCTAGTACGTATCTGGAGTCTGTGGCAGGGACAGTGACAGTGACAGCCACTCGTTTGTTGAAGATGTCAGAGTTTTTGTTTAATCACAAGCTTTTTCCCGCGTCTTCGTCCATGTGACATTTCACTATATCTTAAAACATATTCTTGACATTCTGGAATAAATTTTATTTATTTATTTAGTACATGGAGGAAAGACAAACAAAATAGGGAGCCGTAGTCACTAGCAAGCCAATAACAAATCCTCACGTATAGAAACATAATGTAAATTAAATTAAACTTAGAATTATTTAGTTAAATAAATACTTGCTACTTAAAGAATTTGAGGCTTAAGCACCTTCTCGCTGAATTCACACAGATTGTGAATGGATCCAAATCGTATTCCTTGCAAATGTCATTAAAATTACTGCTGGCGCGCACGATATAACTGTTCCGCATATAATTTGAAGATCTATGAGGTACACGTATGGGTGGATTAGACCGGAATGTTTTGCTTGACCCATTTAAATAAAATTTGGACAATAACTCAGGGTTATCAATATTGTTATTGAGGATTTACAACAGAAATAAAAAGTCAGCAATTTTACGTCGATCTACCAGTGGTAGCAGATGATACTCCCTGCAGAGTCCAAGATAATCGGTTGACTGGTATGGAATCTCTTGATGAAAGCTCTTTGCAGTGCAATTTAAAGTTCAATTTAAGATTTTTTTAAATCGATTCAGCGCTTCCTACATACCACTTATCATATACGTTTAAATAAAATTAATAATATGTAATGGCACATACATCATCTCGACACGAAATCAGCGTCCAATTGGGCTTCAAGTTAAGACTATTAAGTGGTCAAAAGAAATGCTCAGCGCCAGCTCTGAGGAGTCCTGACACTACGCCTGTAGATTCATCATTATCTTGCACACATTCCAATTCAAGTTCGGTGCAACATGCCTTTCTAATTTATCATCTTCCACACAGCCCAGCTTCGATTCTTCACACCTGTAAAGAGAACCTAAAGAAATTACACATTCTGTACACTGCCAAACTTGAAATCACGTTTCTTGTGTCATTGCAAATTTTAATTAGAAAATCGTTACCGTAGTTTACTAATTACAATTTTGGACAGTAAGCTCAAAATTATCGTGATCGTGAGCCCAACCCGGACGTTAGACGATGTAGGTTTGACAAAGCATAACTTGGTCTAGTTCGACCTCATTGACATTAAACGGTACAAAACGATCAATCATTTCATGGCATGTTTTTTGGTTTATAGTTACCTTTTCAGTCTTTAGGCGAGGTTTACGATTGACCAGGGGCGGATTATCCTTAAGGCAAAGTAAGCACGTGCCTAGGGCGTCAGATTACAAAGGGGCACATGAACGAGGAAAACGAACACGAAAAAACAAGTACCTAACACTTACATAAATAAAAAAATCGTAATTTGTAAAGAGATTCCGAAGTACGCCCCTATTACTGCTTGATTACTCCTACATGGCGCGATCCCAAAAACCAATCATCTGCCAACTGTTTTACGACACTTACAATAGCTCTCTCTGGCGTATGACTGTCACGTTGATCTTGTAGTTACAAACCACGGCTGCTAAGCGCCCACACTGGATTCGATTCCCGGGTTGGGCAAAGTGATATTCTGTTTTTCTATTAGTAATTTTTCGTGCTCGCTACGCGCGCTATAATTTTCTTCCGTATAAATTTTGTAGTCGCAAAGCCAAATTTTGGATCCGCGCCTGCTCGTGTCTTATCTTAGGGGTGCCGATGAGGTGTGCCTAGGGCGCTGGCAATGTTTAATCCGCCTCTGCGATTGACCACAATCTCACCTGTTGCGAAGCGATGACGTGCTCGACAATGAAGCAAGCTTACCTGGACGTTATCCCTTGACCATTCAATTGTACATTTTACATGAATTCGATAACAAAATAAACAGAACCAATGTTATAATGCTTTTGCTAGGCTTCTACATGTCAAGCCAAGGTTTTGTTCCAGCCTTACCCGGCTTTTTTTGACGTTGTTTGTTTTTTTTTTGTCTTGCTTAAGCTTTAACAAGTGTGCCAATGTTTTGTCTCAAGAGGAATACCTAGCCGTATATCGTTTTAATGTTGCAGTTTTCTAATGCAATACATATGACATTTTGTACCTAATTTAACATGGTCGTAAACGCACCATTGGTCGTAAAATCTGCGAATAAAAAGCGTATACCTCTGTAATGTCCTTTCGTAACGAGGTATTTATACTTCGGCGCGACCTTCGGGCATCGCAGATATGATAGAGTTATTAAACATGAGGTGTCGATGCCTCGATATTATCACAATAGAAGAGAAATCAGAAAGTCCATCTAAACTAATATTGTAAAAAGGTTTCCGCAAAATTTCTAGTGTAAGCCTGTCTCCGGTCAACAGCACTGAAATGTTAACCAAAAGGATATTAACTCCATCATTGGTTAACTGTGGAACTCTCTGCCTGCGTCTGTGTTTCCAAACGCTTACAACCCTAATCTCTTCAAAGTTATAGTGAACAGGCTCCTTCTGGGTAAGCTCGCGCCATCGTAGACTTTGTCTCTGTCATCTCTGACCTAGACTAGAGTCAAGAGCAAACCCATCACAAATAAAAAAAAACTGTGAAGTGCCTTGCTTGACCGATGCAGTGAACGCCTGGAAAGTGGCTTGCCCGAATACGGCGTTGCCCGATAACCCATTCTCCCAAAGACAATGGGACGAGTCGCTCTGCAGATTGGTACGGAATAACCTCTTAAATACGACCACCAATACTGCGGAGCGTGCCCGCCTGCTGGTTGTGGGTGAATGGGAGTCGGGTCTTTGGCTGCAGGCACTACCGTCACCCAACGATGCTGAGTGACAGTACTTTCCGGATCGCTATGTTTCTGCTTCTGGGTACTCCTAGCAGAGCTCCACGTCGGTGTCAATGCGGTGAAGCAGTCGACCGCCTCGGACACCATGGCCTGTCCCGCAGTAGGAGCGCTGGACGGTTAGCACGGCACACCAGCGTTAATGACATTTTGCGTCGGGCTCTTATCACCGAGGTGCCAGCTGTTTCAGAACCCAACGGCTTGGCACGCGACGATGGGAAAAAGCCAGATGGGATGACCATAATGCCTTGGAAGGTACCCACCTTCCAAGGCATTATGGCCTTTGGTGTGGGTTGCAACATGTGTCGACATCCTTGCGCCATCCCATCTTCTTAGCACGGCGGGCTGTGCTGGGGCGGCTGCTGCAGGTGCAGAAAAACTCAAACGGCGTAAATATAACAACTTAATTGGGAGTTATATATTTGAGCCGTTTGGCGTTGAATGACGTTTTTTATGCCCAATGATTTATTTTGTTTTTCTTCGCGTTTGTACATAATTTCGTGTTAATTAGTGTATATAGTTAGTAAAGAGGTTATATTTTTATGCTAGTGGGATTAGTCATTGCAGCCGAAATCATGGGCATCAATCAGTCATCATCAAGTGCGAGTCGGACTCGCTCACCGAAGGTTCCCTACAAATTTGTAGGTACTGTCGAACATCCTCCTTGGATGCCTCACCCTCCAAGGACTTCCATCAACTTAGTTATAAAAAAAAGCTTTAGAAGAATTAAAAAAGATAGTTCATAATTTAGAACAGGTTCAAATAATGACATACGTTGATTGATTTGTTTTCCTGACAGAACTGTAAAAGTTTTCTTTGGAGCACCAGCTCAATATAATGATCTCTTAAATCACCAAAAGTATTTTTTTTAATCACGATCCCCAGTCGTTGCAGAAGCCCTAACCTGCAGCGTTACAGTACCTACATATTATTACTTTAAATAAAGACATTTTTTTATGATTTAATTACAAATGTACAGTTTTCAGACTATTTCCTATACTTGTAGTATAAGACGGTATTAGTTCCCAAATTTCAAAGTTCTAGGTAAACGGGAAATATCCTAAATATTTTGATTCCCTTGACGTTTTTTGCGGCATAAACGGCCGCATCTTTTTTTTCACGTTAACATAGAACCTTGATTTTTCACAGCTTCAAGGGACCGTAGACTTGAGTATATGGTTTAAATTTCAACTCGGTACCTCCACGCGTTCCCGAGATAAAGGGTCTTGACAGACAGACGGACGGACAACAAAGTGATCTTAAAATAGTACTAGTAAAATGAGCCTAAATTATTCGGAGACCGCTATAAGATTGATAAACTACTTGAATGAGACATCTCCATATTTTATCATGTTCATTCGCATTTCTGACCCCGCGTTAGAAGGGCCACGATTTAAAAAAAAAAAACAAAAACCGTTTCTCCACTCTAGGAATTTCTCCTGTATCGTGGGTGCGTTTACAAACATACAAACACTACTACTATTACTTAAGAGGTGTAACTTTAAACAATGTAGGATCGAATCAGATACTTAAGAGGAAATGCTGGCGGCGAGACTTTGTATGTAAAAAGTCATAATTCGAAGTTTGGCTCTCGACTGTTTTCTCCTCCAATATTGATCCGATTTAAGAGATATTTCACAAATTAATTAAGAAGAATGTATACTGTGTCTATATGTTTTCCTTTTTTGATTAATAGTTGCCAAATTTGTACACTATCGGAACATTTTGAGCATTTTGTGAGAGTTCTAGTGCTTACACAGTTAATAAAAGCGCAAGTCCGATCCTGCATGGAGTATTGTAGCCACCTTTGGGATGACTTAGCTAAGTATCAGTCCTCAAAAAGGAAAACATAGGGTAAACACAAACCACAGTATATATCCTTCTTATTCAGTTTGTGAAATATCTCTTAAATCGGTCCAATATTGGAGGAGAGAACAGTCGAGAGTCAAACCTCGAATTATGACTTTTACGTACCTACAAAGTCTCGCCGCTAGCATTTCCTCGTTTTTGTGTTCTATCATAAACAAAGTGGTTAGAAGAGATACGAGATTTCTTCGTCATTTTAATTAAATGTTATTCTTTTATTTTTCATTCCCCTTTCTTTTCCAGCCTGACGAGGCTGGAGGACACGCGGAGTGAACCTTCTTACGCAAGTACATTTAATAATGATATTTTCTAGTTGAATATCTGCGGTGCGCCAGCGCAAACTAAATGCTAATGTGCAATCTTGCGAGATAATGTCTTCATGTACGACAAGGGTTTGGTTTTAACTTGTCACCTAATTATAAATTAATACGTTGCATTGAACTTTTATAACAAAGGCATGTACCATCGAACGGGACGCATGGTCTTTTATTTTAATCAAGTTTCTCGTGTAACTCGAAAATGATCCCAAGGAAACCTGCCAGGGTTGCGGAATTTGTTCGAAAGAATCATCGCGGCCCTGAAACGCAAAAGGCATCAGGAGGAACAAGGATGGGTTTTAGTTAGTAAGATTCTGACACTCCCTTCTGCTCCGTCCAGAGCAGGAGCAATCATTTGATGATTTCCAATCTTAAAAAAAAAAATACATTGGTGTCCTATTTCAGGACACCAATGTATTTTAGTACCCCGTCTGCCAAATTTCATACAAATCCGTTTAGCTGTTAAAACGTGAAGAAAACAGACAGAGTAACTTTCGCATTTATAAATATTAGTACAGTTAAGAAGATCAGAACTGAAGTTTTTGAGATTATAAGATCACTACCTTCTGCCGGCGGCTTCGCCCGCGTAATCCCTAGGAAACATACTTCCGGGATAAAAAGTAGCCGATATGCTATTTCAGACTATAATCTATCTCTGTTCCAAATTTCATCCAGATCCGTTTAGTCGTTCCGGCGTGAAAGAGGAACAAAAATCCATCCATCCATCCACACAAACCTTCACATTTATAAAATTAGTAGGATAGGATAGTAGGATATAGCGTGACTAAACCGTATGGTGCCGTAAAAGAATAATACCATCCCGTCACTTCCCGTGGGTGTCGTAAGAGGCGACTAAGGGACTCGCCAGAGAATGGGCAGCAGCGTTCTCTGTAAAACTCAACACCATACACTGCGATCGCCAACCCGCCTGCCAAGCGTGGCGATTATGGCAAACCCACCCCCCCTCCCCAAATCTTGGGGGAGGCCTGTATCCAGCAGTGGACATCTTCCGGCTGATATGATGATGATGATGATATTGCGTGACAACCCCTCCTTATTTCATCGAACTTCAGCCGTTTTAAAAAAAAAATCCCTAACCTGTGAAAAGTGATCGTGAAAGCTGACCTTATATTGGTCCCTTCCTCTTCCTCCCTTAAATCAAAATATTTTTTTTATCTATTTATTTATGATTACTAATATAAAATAACTAGCTTTTGCCCGCGACTTCGTACGCGCATATCCCGTTTTTTCCCGTTCCCGTAGGAATTTCCCATTCCTGTATAGCCTATAGCCTTCCTCGACAAATGGGCTATCTAACACTGAAAGAATTTCTCACATCGGACCAGTAGTTCCTGAGATTAGCGCGTTCAAGCAAACAAACAAACAAACAAACTCTTCAGCTTTTTATATTAGTATAGGTAGAGTATAGATAGATGCTGTGGAATTAGCTTCCAGACTGAAATGGCGATGGGCAGGACACGTAGCCAGAGCCACAGATGGACGATGGAGCGAGAGGGTCCTCCATTGGTACCCTCGCGATGCACCACGCACCCGAGGCAGACCCAGGCGCCGGTGGTGCGATGATATTGTGGACGTGGCCGGCCCACCTGGACTAGAATAAACCAAGATAGAGAGGAATGGAGAAAGATGGAGGAGGCCTTTGCCCTTAAATGGGCACCCAAATTATAATATTTATTGAACAATTCATTATTCTATTTAATTTATTCAATCTATATAATCAATTTATTTATTTAAAATTCTTTCGTTTATGTAAAAAATATTAAAATGCATGATTGTTATGAATTTATTCAAATTAGGTTTTTTTATGATATTATTGTAATTAATTTTAATGCAATTTTTGGGAATTAAAAGGCTTAAATAAATAATAAATAAAATAAAATTCTCCCATTACTGGTGACTGAGTGACTGACAGACAACGCACAGCTGAAACTACTGGTCGTAGAAAGCTGTTTGGCATTTATGTACCTTGGGGTTCTTGGAGAGTGTAGGGGAGCACTAAGAAATGATTTCCTGAAATTCCTACAGGACGGGGAATAACGGGATGAGTCGCGGGCAACAGCTAGTTTATTGTAATATAAACTCCATTACCGTTTTTCAAATAGATGCATATAATTTTAGACTAAGCCAGAATTTCTCAATTAGCGCTTATACACTGCATCGGCAGATCAAAGAGTAAAGCTAAGTAAAACGTTTAGTTTATTGTCAGACTTCACACTGACTGGCTGGCTGGTCAGGGCCGCTAACTGCCGCGCTTAGAGGCTGACAGATTTTAATAAACATGTTGTTTTATATACTGGGATCTGGGTAAGCGGGTTGCGCCTGGGTGAGCCTAGATATTAAAATTACTGGTAAAATTGAGTTATCACAAGGCAGGGACAGGTAAGAGGGATATAGCGATTGTTTTTGGTGTAGATCGTGAATTAGGGATGTTTCCTGGATAAAAAATAAATGGTTTTTAAGTAGCCAACTTAAAAAAAATTGGTTATGACGTTTTTTACATTTTATTGAATCAGTAAAAAATACAAAGATAAAAATGTTTGGTAGTGGGGCTTTTGACAACACGTCAAGCGAATTTTTAGTGCACTGTATAATTTTTATGTGACTAAAGAAAAACTAGTTACGTGTTAAATGTTTTTTGGTAATCGTACTGCCATACAAAAAAGATTCTTTTAGAAATGTAACTTATAATTAATCATAAGTTATTGTAACTTGTTACCTGATTGATTATTAAAACATACAAATCATCTAGATATTGATAACCGAACTAAATATGAGGCGAAAACGAAAAATATCAAGCAATATCTACTATTTAAATTGACTGAAGCCATAAATACTTACTCACAAATAGTATTCATTCATTCGGCATTTATCAGTTGGAGAATCTACTACATTAACAGCTTGATAAAGTTGATACATAACCCCTCTACCGATGTTGATCTCCCTGTACCGTCATGCTGCTGTCCAACACGCGTCCTGCATGATATACGGACGATACCACAGAGTAGATACTGACACGCATCGGCAACCAACGCCATGCTAAAGACGGTAGGTACTGTAAAAATTTTCCATACAGTGTGTCAGTGAAACAAAGTATGCCGTATGGTGTCGGCCGGTGCCGTATGGTGGCGTAAAAGAATAATACCATCCCATCACTTCCCGTGGGTGTCGTAAGAGGCGACTAAGGGACTCACCAGAGAATGGGCAGCAGCGTTCTCTGTAAAACTCAATACCATACACTGCGATCGCCTATCCGCCTTTTGGGGGAGGCCTATGTCCAGCAGTGGACGTCTTTCGGCTGTTATGAGGTGTCAGTGAATGTCAACGCTTAGGCATAGAAATGAGGGTTTACTGAAATTACCATCACCAGAGCCTTAAGACAAGTGACTCGAGTCTGAGCCAGCTCGAGTCATGAGCACAGATCATTGGCTCATCTAGGGCTTTTCTCCAGGGGGGGGCTGGCCCCCAACCTGAGATGCGACGCCCAATAAGAGCAACGATTTTTCTTATTGGGAGTCGCATCTCAGGTTGGGGGCCAGGGCCCCTGGATAGGGCTGCCATCCTTCCTGGTTTCCCCGGATTTGTCCTAGTTTGGAAGGCGTCCGAACGGGATTTCCAAAAAGGGTCCAAAAGGGACACTTTTTGTGCCCAGTGAAGCTCGATTGACTGAATGGTGATCATCGCTTACCATCAGGTGAGATAGTGGTCAAACGTATGCCTATTAATAATAAAAAAGGTTAAATGTAAAAATATATTAAAACAAATCTTAGTTAAACATTGATTCGTAATTGTAAGCCGCATATTAGCTAACTTGGCAAGAAATTCGAGCTCGCGCCGCTCGCTCTTACATAGGTAATTATTTCTGTTTTTTAGGCATAAGTTGACAATGAAACTTTCATCGAACTAGATATGGCTAGTTAATACAAACATCCAATCAGATCCAAGCCCCCCGGGTACTAAAGTTAGCGAGCTCACTTCGCGCGCCCTCTATTTCGAATTCGTTTGATTGTTACAGCCTTTCAAAATAAGCGCGTTTTTGCAAATAGTCAAAAAAACATAAGGCGCTCGCAGTTGATGACGATTGTTTAGGTTCGGGTCGGCAAATTATGTGATGGCAGCCCTACCCCTGTAGTGCTATTCTGTAACAACATTTTCGTATCTCGACAGCGAAATCCGAGGTGAGTATAAAATTAAGACCTTTATGTTTTGTGCAATAAAGGTTTTGTGCACTTTGTGAGTTTTGTCACTCAGGTGAAGCTCGATATCGAAACAGTTATTTACAGAATAGACTAGCTGGAGTGAGAGCCCTAGACACGCCTATGATCTGTGCTCATGACTCGTGCCGGCTACTATAACGTGGCGAAGGCGATTGTCAGAACGTCAAAATTGGTTGATGGAGGTATCACGTAATCAAACCCTTATATTTTGGCATACCGACAGTTGCAGTCGCTGATAGAACGCACTTTGTCTAGAGTCTCAGGTGGCAGCACTGGCGTAACGTCAAGGCACTTGTTAACCGACTTCCAAAAAAGGAGGAGGATCTCAATTGGGTGGGTATTTTTTTATGTATATAGGTACACCGATTACTCCGAGGTTTCTGATCCGATTTCTATGATTCTTTTTTTAGTTCGATACGGTATACTTGCCCTTTGGTCCCGTAAAAATTTGATTCAGTTTAGTTCAGAGTAGTTTTTATTTTATGAGCATATTTGCTTATTTTAATTTCTGCATAGACGAAGACATCGTCCAAGTATCACCACTTAAAAGTGAAATATAAAAACTTTTTACAAAAAAATATAACCGACTTCCAAACAAAACACTACAAAGTATAAAATAACCTTAATTTCGGAAGTCGGTGTTAAAAAACAAACAAACAAAACCAAAAACACCGACTTCCGAAATTAAGGTTATTGTATACTTTGTAGTGTTTTGTTTGGAAGTCGGTTATATTTTTTTGTACAAAGTTTTTTTTTTTCAAAATACCTATAATTTCTGACATTAGTTAAATTGACGTCAACGTCATGTATAGGTTAAAATTATTTTTCAAAGTTCGACGAAGTGGTGCCAACTGGTGGCGTGTTTTTTCCTGAAAACCCTCAATGCTGATCCGCGACATTTCAGACTATGGTTATATGACAGCTGAAACTTCTTTGCCTGGCCACGAATATTATTATAGTCCGTTCAAAATTATTTTACTTCTGATTTGGCGTCATTGTCAGTGTGTATTCCATAGTCTATGAACGAAACACAGACGTTACGTCAGTAACTCATTCCACCGGCAGGTGGCGCTGTCTGTTTTCAGGACGTTACATTTATGATTTATACGTCTATGTTCAAATGGTTTCTTTGATGGTTAAATACTGTTGTTTGAGTTTGCGATTTATTCTTTAGTTGACAAAAAGTAAATAGAGCGTCAGCATTCTGGTTAGGAAAAGTAGAAAGTGACAAGGTATAGTAAGTAGATACTCTTACTTTAGATGAATCTGTAAATAGATTAAAGAGAGGTTTTAAACGGGTTTGAATAAGAAAAGTTGGGCTGATTTTTGTATGAATTTATTGAATGATTTGTGATGAGGCAAATTTGCACTTCAAAACACTCAATTTTAGCCATAAAAATATTTAAAACTCTGTCATCCTCAAACGATAATTTGAATTCGTTTAGCGTAACTCGTTTTATTGATTTGTGGGCAAGTAAGTAATAGTTAATGATTCCCTAATGAGTTAATAAACAATCTCCATTTCACCATTTCCCACAAAAAAGAGCGTAAAAGTGCCGAAAACAAAAACACAGAATTACCATCAGGAGCGCCGTTCTCCTTAAAACAGAGGCACATAATCACGATGCGGCTCGTGACGGTTTCTCCATGTCACCTCATTTATCACTGAGAACACAGACGTGCATTTTTTGCATGCACTTGATAACACCACAAGTTCGGTACATTTCGGACATGTCCTAGATGGATAAGATTTTCTTTTGGACTGAAAAACTAGCTGCACTCGTTTGTAATTTAATTGTAACGTTTAAATTTAGTTATACAGGGTGTCCCGTAAATAATGGATCAAACGTAACGGGTAGGTAGCTTACCTAATTTCCAACAACTAATTTGAACAGTAAAAAAAAAACCCATAAGGTAACCAAGATAATTTTTTTTTTCGATTTTTACTATTTTCTGTACCAGCATTCAGTGTTTTTAATGCTGTTGCTGCAAATGGTATCATATTTAGGTGTGATTTTTGTCATACATTTCTGAATAGTTTACTAGTGTTATAAGATACCATTTTTTTAAATAACATTTTATTTGCCTTAGAAAAAAAATCTTGAATTGAAAAGTTTTGTTTTTACGATGAAAAGACCAGAATTGGAAAAATTCTCCTGTAAAAAAAATGTATGACATCAAAGTGTACCATTATTTTAAAAACTTGTAAAATTACTAAGGTTTGCAAATTGGTATAAAACTTACGTCTAGTCCTTGCGGTTACAAAGATATTGCTACTCGTATGAATGTGATGAAGAAGACAGAACAGAAATTAATATGGTACAATCTAACTTTTCTTTCTCGTAATGGCTTATGCTTGTAATCTAAGCATGTGGTTAAGCGTGTAGCGTAATTCCGAGCCGATGACGTCATCTGTTTGGCATTTGGGACCGCTACCTGCGGAGTTGCACCTCACTCAGTGTGAAAGGGATAGATAGCGCCGCTTTTGTATTTTTGGTAATGTTGCTTGATTTTATTTGTTTAGTTGACACGAATCTCTCTTCGAGTTGATACGTACGTCAGACTACTTTCGCTCCTGCTGTGCCTAACTGTTGTGTTCCTTAAAATTAAACTTGTGCGGTGTATTTGGACTTTGCTTTGCCTAACGATTTGGAACTGTTTGTGTTTTGGATGAATGACTTGGCAATCCTACGGACTTCGAAAACAATCGTTTGTGTGTGGTTGTACGTGTGTGCAGTAGTACGATGCCTCGTTACGAGTACACGCCACGGGAGTATGCCGAAATGCATTTTATCTACGGAGAAGCAAGAGGTAATGCCAGGGCGGCCGCAAGATTGTATTGTGAAAGATACCCGAACCGGGATCGACATTCCGACTATCGCGTATTCATTAGAGTGCATAACGCGCTTCTTGAGGGAAGAATTCTTGGCACCGGAGTTGGGGGTGCCAGTGAAGGGCGACCGTCACAAGTCAATGACGAAATTATTATTCGAGAAATCGAGGAAGATTCGTCGGTCTCAATTCGCGTCATAGCGCAACGCACAGGTATTCCAAGATCGACGGTACATCGAGTTCTAAAAAGGCACCGGTTGCACCCATATCACGTGCAACGTGTTCAAACGCTGACGTCACGTGATTACCCGCAAAGAGTAGCATTTTGCCAAAGGATGCTTAGAATGATACGGGCGGACCCACAGTTTTTTAATAAAATTTTATGGAGTGACGAGTCTTCATGCCGGCGAGATGGATATCTCAATTTGCATAATTTGCACAGTTGGCAGCTGGTAAACCCACATTTGATGCGAGAGGACAGGAGCCAACATCAATTTAAAATAAATTTATGGGCAGGAATAATAAATGGGCAAATAATAGGGCCCTTTGAACTACCAGCAACTCTAAACGCCGAATACTATCTGCATTTTTTAAGGAATGAGTTGCCAACGTTATTAGAAAATATTCCAGAAGACGTGCGGCAAGCAATGTGGTTACAAAATGATGGATGCCCCGCTCACTATGCGACGGCAGTAAGGGCGCAACTCAATGAAACTTACCCTGACAGATGGATCGGCCGATTAGGACCAATTTTGTGGCCTCCGCGATCTCCGGATTTAAATCCCTTAGATTTTTTTTATTGGGGATGTTTAAAAGACAAAGTTTACAAACAACGAATAACGTCGGAAGAAGAATTACGTCAGCGCATCCAATCTGCTGTATCAGAAATAAACAACTGCCATTTTGTCCGTCGGATAAGAGCTTCCTTTATTAGGAGGTGCAGACTTTGCATTCTCGTAGGGGGACGTCAGTTTGAACATTTACTGTAAAAACAAAATAAACGATTTATTTGTATTTTTTTTTTAATTTAACCTCCTAAGTTTTTTCATACGCTGAGATACCTAAACATTTTTAAGAAAATAGTTGAATTGTGCACACTTTTTCAATTTTATTCTATTTCGTAATTTTGCACCTCTGTCAGATTCATAGCAATATCTTTGTAACGACAAAGACTAGGCGTAAGTTTTATACCAATCTGCAAACCTCAGTAATTGTACAAGTTTTTAAAATAATGGTACACTTCGGTGTCATACAATTTTTTTACAGGAGAATTTTTCCAATTCTGGTCTTTTCATCTTAAAAACAAAACTTTTCAATTCAAGATTTTTTTTCTAAGGCAAATAAAATGTTATTTAAAAAAATGGTATCTTATAACACTAGTAAACTATTCAGAAATGTATGACAAAAATCACACCTAAATATGATACCATTTGCAGCAACAGCATTAAAAACACTGAATGCTGGTACAGAAAATAGTAAAAATCGAAAAAAAAAATTATCTTGGTTACCTTATGGGTTTTTTTTTTACTGTTCAAATTAGTTGTTGGAAATGAGGTAAGCTACCTACCCGTTACGTTTGATCCATTATTTACGGGACACCCTGTATGTTTATTTATTTAAACTTTATGTACAATAATGGCACGTGAGCAGCCTTAATGTAACAGGTATGCTATACCAGTCAACCTTTAGGTTAAAATTAACTATTGGTTGTAAAAACACAGCTATCCATTTCCACTTTCAGGTGTCGGATACCTAAATGTTTTATCATAAACCTCGAATTATGATCGAAGAATCAAATTTTTATATCACCGGAAAATTGCAAACGTCGTAGAATTGTAAAATATCGCGTGAAAAAGTAAAATAGTTTTTTCTTAACAAGCCACGGATATTTTTTTTTATTTGTCATGGGTCTGCTCTGGACTCTAGTCTAGGTCAGAGATGACAGAGACAAAGTCTACGATGAAGCGAGCTTACCCAGAAGGAGCCTGTGCACTCTAACTTTGAAGAGATTAGGGTTGTAAGCGTTTGGAAACACAGACGCAGGCAGAGAGTTCCACTCCTTTGCTGTGCGCATTATAAAAGACGTTTGGAAACGCTTAGTGCGAATTGATTGAATAGCAACAAGGTAGGGATGGTAAGATGCAGTGCGTCGGGATGTCCGATGGTAGAAGGGGGCCGGTGGGATGAGGTCGTGGAGTTCTTGGGCACACTCACCGAAGTACAATCTGTAGAAGACCGACAAGCAGGCAACCTTACGGCGATGAGCCAAGCTATGTAGCTTGGCATCCACCAGTTTTACGTCACCGATCAGCTTCTAGAAAACTATTGAATTTGGGTGGGATTTACTGTATAGGTACGATTTTTTCATAATTTAACGACAAATCATAATCTAAAAAAGATGTATTACAATCTTACGGAGTCTGCTTTTTTCCGGTGACGTATGTACTTGTAAAGTAATTGTCGCTCCCTCGTTAATCAGTAATATTGTGATCAGTAATATTGTGCACGCTTCTTCCATTTACTTTGGACACATTGGAATTCGACATCGGCTTTGCTTACCTTATCTATACCAATATATAAAGCTGAAGAGTTTGTTTGTATGCCTGAACGCGCTAATCTCAGGAAGTACTAGTCCCATTTGAAAAATTATTTCAGTGTTAGATAGCCCATTTATCGAGGAAGGCTATAGGCTATATATCATCACGCTAAGACCAATAGGAGCGGAGCAGACGAAGTTGCGCGGGTCAACTAGTAAATTTATAAAACAGAATAGATAATGACCATGGCGTCATAATCTTAATTGTGTTTTCTATCCCCATTCCAGAATTTTACATAGGCAACATCACGCCTAAGTTCCCCGAAGGTTTAGGCAGAGTTGAAACAAATATTATACTATTTAATTAAATAATATTGGGATTAGGTGGTGGTTCCCGGCAAATTTACTGATAAGATGTGTTTGAAATTAAACAGACCAGTGGCGCCATTTAAGCAATAATAGTTCTAACTGGCTTTAAGTTTAGATGTAAAGATTACTCTTTAGGTGATAATAAAAGCGTCGACGACACTTCTGACACGTTCAGCTGTAAACGAAGAACGAAGTGTGAAGTTCAAAGATGAGGGGCGTGAGGCGTTGGTTACTAGTAAGGAACTGTTATGAAGTACCCACAAATACCTTGTATTTATTCAAACCACGGAAACTTACTTTTATTGTCCATTAATGAAAAAGCTTGACAGTTGCTAGTGCCCCTAGACTCTGACCACTTGTTCTAAGTGCTTATGTTATGAGAATTTTCTACTGAGTGTGTTTATAAGGAATGCATTGTGATATCAAGAAAAATAAAAATAAAGACTGTTACCCGCGTCTTCGCTCCCGTTAATATCAATTTTTGCAAAGCAAAATGTAGGGTCTAACTGACTCCGGGGTCCTAACTACACCTGTACTAAAATTCATCGAAATGGGGGATTTAGGCATAAAAGCGTTACAGATAAACTCAGAGCGATAGGTTTCAGACTTAGTTACTCTAAATGTCGCCTTAACAATAAACCTGTCAAATTTTGTTTTAATAATAATGGGACTGTCCTACCCTAAATTATGGCGTCCGTACCGCGCGACAGACACGAACAGTGTTGGTGAAAAAAATCGCACGTCCAGTGTGTTTGCATGCGATGCGCACCGAATTGTAATGAACCTGTAACTTTTAGCTGCACTTGTGGGAATTGGACGTATGGCCGATGGCCGCCGTGCATTCCGAGCTTTGAAAAATGTCCAACTGCTCGCGTTTTGCCTAAGGGGAGTGAGAGTGTCGAATGAGACTCCTTTTAGAGAGTGTTGAATAATTGCTTAATTATGTAGGTAAACGAAGGTTTTTCAAAGCATGTTCACTGTGTTGAGCTACCGCAGTCTGTTCTTTTTACTAAAGTCACAAGGCACCTAATCTAGTTTATTAGACACATTTACCTACCTATTAATTCTTCAGCCACTAGATTTCCACTTGACCGAAGAGCTCGTGGCTAAAGAATAACAGCCGCACGAATCGATCTTAGAGGGGACTCTAACCTCGAGGAATTTGAAAATTAGGTATTTGAAGAAACTATTGCCGATGCGTCGTCGCACTGTACCCTATCAAGTAAAGTGCAAAAGCAAAAACTGCAGCTCAGACTGATTTTTAAGTACCTTGATTTAAAAACCTTGACCAAAAGACGTTTTGTATTCCGCTGTTTTCTTCATCAAAAATGGACTGATCTAAAAAAATCTTAGGTATATCAAAATTAAGACGATGACCATATATCTATGCTTCATATTTTGTTAAAAACTTATCAAAGTCTGATAGTTGTCTGAACATGGCGGTAAAAACGGGTTGCTTTTTCGGGTTTTTGGATTGTCAACATTCTTTTAGTAATTATGTTTTGGAAAAAAGAAAATGATAATTTGTATGGAGAAAAGTCCAACAGACTTCCCTCTTAAACAAAGCTTGCCGAGGTTGGTCTGTGGATGGGTAACCATCTTAACACACCGAGTTTCCTCCATGCCTCGTGGAGCACGTTAAGCCGTTAGTCCTGGCTGTCATTTGTTGATCTTTGGAAGTCATTACGGCTTGTCAAAAGCCAGTAAATCTGACTCCAGTCTTGCCAAGAATACCCTAGCCGCTCCACGTAAAATACTAGTATTCCGCTGAATCCTGGTCTGACTGGAAGCAGACCCCAATGTACCTACCTTGGGAAAGGGCTAAGCAGACGATAATTTCTACTAGACCCCATGCTTCGGTCCCGACATAGCCCGAAGGATCCCCAAAATAAAGTGGCAGTGAGCAGGGCACATCGCAGAACACATGATAAATGAAACCGAAAAGTTTTGGAGTGCGTCCGCGTACCGGAAGACGCAACATTGGAAGGCGTCCCACAAGGTGCACTGATAACCTGGTGAGGATCACGGGTAGCCGATGGATGCGAGACGCACAGGACCGGTTGTTGTGGCGACGCTTGGGGGAGGCCTGTGTCCAGCAGTAGACGTCTTTTGGCTGATATGATTATGATGCCTCGGTACCTAAATGCACGTTTTTTTTTGAGTTTTCATTAGGTAAGTACTTTACAATGTACTCACAAGGATCTTTCGGATCTCCTCACGTATTGCATGATCTCTCGTAAAACCTTCAAATATGTTATTCACGTGATACAAAAAATTGGCCACACTTGACTTACCACCCAGAATATCCTTCTACAATGACTCAAAACACATCAGAAACAACTCACGTAAGCAATAAGAAGTAAATTAAATACCCATAAAACATAATGACGCGTTAGAATTTACCAAAACTATTTCGTGATTCGTCTAATTCGCGCGATCAAAATTCTGAACGTGTTTGTAATGTGCATGACGATTTGGTAATGATGTCCACGGGAGGTAATGAACCGATGGTAAATCTTTGCACGACGCTCATCTCATTAGCAGACGTGGCTGGCATGAATGGACCACCGGCGGCCCACCATTACCATGACAATCTGTTTTAATAAATTCTGAATTGTATGTTGTATGGCAGGTCATACATGATACGGTCGGGGTATTGTTTCTTTTTTGGATGAGTCAGAAGGTAGGTATTTTAACATGTGATCGATCGATGTGACTTTAATTCGGCAATTTGGTAACAGCGAAGTTAACAGTTTATATTGCACTAATGCTAATACCACTGGCCACTGATGTTGATGTAGGCACCTGACTAGAAAATATAATCCTTTGATTTGCTCTACAATGAATAAATTAACCTACTCCAATCAGGATGCTCCGATTTTGGCGCTCAATTTGCTTTTCACTGAAGCACTGAAGAATAATACCATCCCATCACTTCCCGTGGGTGTCGTAAGAGGCGACTAAGGGACTCACCAGAGAATGGGCAGCAGCGTTCTCTGTAAAATTCAACACCATACACTGCGATCGCCAACTCGCCACGCGTAGCGATTATGGCAAACCCCCCATCTTGGGGGAGGCCTATGTCCAGCAGTGGACATCTTTCGGCTGATATGATGATGATATGATGAAGCGCTTACCTCACCAGGTTACTCTGCTCTAATATTATGTCTCGCTTCGCTCGTTATTGTCTCTATTTACTGATTAAAATGTCCCCAACAAATAATAGGTACGCCCCGGGGCATGGAAAAGAATATAGACCCGTCACAAATTATTCGCTAGTCAAGTGATGCAAGTTACTGAATGAGTTTCAGCAGCCAAAGTTTTTTAGCAAGTCGTAAGTGTAGTAGAAAGAAAACAAAATTATGTGACCCAACCTATGCTTTGTTCTAAAAGCTTTTTAATTATTGAATTTAACACTAAAATGCTAGAACTAAGCCAATTCCGATGTACAAGTCTATAAAAATATGATATTCAATATTTAAAAGTCATAAATAACGAAGTAATTCTATCTGTGCTCGCTAGCTGAGGAAATGCATTCATTATCATCTGTCTGCATACAACGATTAGGTAATTTAGAAGCTTACCATCCATCCCTACGTATAAACACGACGGTGTATTTTAGGAAGACTATAAATGGGCAGGGTGACTGAATAGTAATTACTTTAACTATTATTATAACTTGAGTTAAACACACTGACTCCCGTCAATATATTCAAATCACAATGCTAATGTTCATCGTAGTGACATCTAGCGGTAAGTAGTGACAATCAAAATATTAGCAGCTGTAGCGACATCTATGGTAGAGTAGCAAAAGGATTAGAACTACATTTTTTTTTGTTTATCTATTAGTTTAATCATGTACTGCAAAATAAATTGTTTTTTTTTGTGTTTATTTTATTTCCTGCTTTACTAAATATGCAAACAAAGTGAATAGAAGCTACACAAGATTTTGATAACGAAATTTAAAAAAAAAACACTGGCAATACTTAGAGCTAAACGTCAGTCACGTCTCAACGTCTGCCATATTGTTCCTTCTTGACGTGCTACCAAACAAAACAGCACGTGTAAAAAATGCGTATAGAAACTTGTTATTTCTGCTCGTCCAGGATATATCCTGGACACGGGATCCAATTCGTCAGAAATGACTGCAAGGTAACTATTTAACACATTCACTCTCAAACAAACATGCAAAATGTTCCACAATATTACGCCACTAACCTATTCGTCATTAGATTTTCAGATTTTGCCGATCAAAATGCCATGCGGCGTTCAAAAAGAAGAAGAACCCGCGTAAAACCAAATGGACCAAAGCTTACCGTAAGACCGCTGGCAAAGACTTGGCTATTGACCCGTCGTTTGAGTTCGAAAAGCGTCGCAACGCTCCAGTCAAATACAGCAGAGAATTATGGACGAAGACTATTGAAGCCATGAAGAAGGTCGAAGAGATCAGGCAGAGAAGAAGTAATAACCATATTATACAGAGATTGAGGAAGGGCAGGGAAGTAGAGTGGCAGAGAGATGTCAGGGAAGTACAGCGGGATATCTCATTGATCAAGTAAGTTTTTTTGAGTCTGTTTCCACTATTTAAAAATAATTTAACAGTAAACATGGATATTCTAACTCTTAAAGAGAGTAGCAAATAGAGTAATTGGTAGTTGATGTGTCATTTAAGGCTGTTGCATTGCTCTTAACGGAGAACTAAAAAGTTTGTCATAATTTAAATATTTATTTACTAGACTACCTATGCAAAACTACATGCTAGCATCTAAACAACCTGTCCAGTCTGCCATCAGTGTTTGGATGTTTACCAAATATTTATTATTGTTGTGTAATAATAAGCTTAGTCATCTGTCAATCAACAACAAAATATTATGTAGGGTATTAACCTATAGTTTTAGCCCATGGCTATGCTTGTGTGAAATGCCCATGTCTGTCTCCAGGGTCCCATCTACCTTCATACCAAAATTAATCAAGATTGTTTCAGTGATTTAGGAATCAAAGCCTAACAAACAAACTCACTTTCACCTTTATAATATCAGTTAGAAATTATTGTGCATAGTCAAGTGCAGTGCTTAAGTTAAACTATATTAATAATACAGAAATAGTCTCCACCTCAGTGCCTCGGAAAGCAAATTAAGCCGTTGGCCCCTGCTGTCATTTTTAGATCTTTGGCAGTTGTTACGGATTGTCAGAAGCCAGTTAATCTGACTCTCTAGTTGGTTAATATAAGAAAATCCAATTCCATTAATTTCTTATGTTTTTTAATGCATTAAAAAGTAACTTAACCTCATAATCACATTATCAGTTTTCTCTTTATCAAATGATAGGTATCATTTATTTATTTAACTTTGGGCAATGAAGCTAAAAAAAAAACTGGCCAAGTGCGAGTCAGACTCGTGTGCAAAGGGTTCCGAAAGTTTTTTTTTAACATGTTATTTTAACACTACAGACTTCTAATAGGTTTTTCTGTAATCTTTTGATTTAGATCTATTATCTCCTTTTTTTTTTTTCATAATTTTAGGCTCGTTAGTTTCGGAGATAAGGGGGAGGGAATGGTAATTTTTCGTCTAATTTCTGGAATAACTTCAAAACCTTTTATTTTAAAATTATGACAAAAATGTAATTAAAGCAAGGGCTTTAATTACATTTTTGTAGAAAATGAAAAAAAAAAAAATATATCGTCAAATGAAAGGTCATTTGACGATATTTTTTTTTTTTCATTTTCTAGTTTGATACCCAAAAGTAACCTCCATACTAAAAATTTAATGATTTACGTAACGCGTGTGTTTGGGTCATAGATGTCCATATGTGTATCAAATTTCAACAGAATCGGACCAGTGGATGAGGAGAAAACTGGCTGTGACAGACAGACACCCGAGTGATCCTATAAGGGTTCCGTTTTTTTTTTTTTTCGGAACCCTAAAAAAGTTAAAATTAAACGTTAAAAAATTCTCTCTTGTCATTTATAATGTTTCTTGTATTTACAGATCACCAGCAGCTGGTCTCAAACAGAGACAATTGGAAGAAGAGACAGAAATGGACATTGAACCTGAGACCATCGAGGTTGTTGATGCTAAGGGTCGCAAGAAAATCATTGAGGCACCTGTCATGGTGCCTGCTACCGGCGAGATGATTGAGGACGGAGGGGACATTGACTTATAAACAGAGGATTAATATTAAGTGTTGATTTATTTTTTAAACTGTGATTAAGAGTTTTCTTTGGAACTTTCAAGAATTGATCCTTCCCTTCAGCTAGGTTAACTTGTGTCATTCAACATTTTTCATATAAAGCCTATAATATCTGTTATAACAAACAATTTGTATTTTATTGGGTCTTATGTGAATTATCTTAGGTCCTTTTTAGCATGGCGAATAATAGATGACATTGCTACAAAAACTGATCAATAGTCATTAAACAGTTAGCGTAATTGAGAGAAAATATCGACCATTATTACCATCTCGTACCTTGACATTGGCAAAATCATCGAATGTTCGTTGATGGAGCCATAACCTTAAAAATTGAATTGATTGAATTGAAGTCCCAACACATGTAAGTGACACATCTCAGAGTAAAGAAAGAGAAACAAGTTTCTATCGCTATTGTAACTAAATTATTCTGTAAAAATCTTGTAATTTTTGTTAGTAGATTGTTACAGTATAATTAAACATAATTTATAGTGAATGGAATCTTTTATTTTTATCATAACCTGAACTATCCCTAGTTTATTGAAATGGTAGTTGTAAAAGCAGTTTTTATTTTATTTTATTAATTGGAGAAAACAAACAATTACATATTAAAAATTACAAAAAAAAAGGTATGATACAGAAGTGATATAAATATGAAATCAACTACGTTCTCCACAGATACACAATGAGACAATTTGGTAAATTTAAGACAAGTATTGTGAACAATGAAAAAAAAATAAAGAAGAATATTAATCATATAAAGAAGAAAAGTATCAACAAAACATAAAGCTGTCAAAAGTGCCGCATATGTGGAACATCAGTTTCACCTCAAAGAAACTTTTTTAAATGTTACTTAGATTATAAATGTGAAGTCTACAATATTTAATGTGACAATTAAATTCACTGCTTGTTGAAAATCAATAAATAGGCAACTAATGCTCTTTTTCTGAGGTACTTTATCGGTCGTTTATCTGTCCATTAACCACTAACCACCACCATTTCAGAAACCAGCCTTTAGAAGATTATTTAAAACACTGCTATTAAAACTTGTGTGATAAGTACATGACGATTCCACGAATGTTGTCATTCAACTTAAAACTTAAGTGATTTTTGTTGTTGCACTTACGTTGCGCATTAAATTTGTCGTAGATATAAATACCATCGAAGATGCCATACACATCGACCATCGCAACCTAATAGCTATAAACATGGCATATTGCATGTCGTAATATAATAGAAGTATTGATTTCTCGCCACACTAGTATCGTAGACTAATCCTCTTAGCAGGCAGGTGGGACCAACATTTTGTATAGAAATTAAGTTGCTATTTCTTACAAGATTATGTCGTCATTGTCGAGAAAGAAGTTATTGTTGCTAGTATTGTAGGTATGGTGTGAACAAGAGCTTTTAGCTCTGACCTAGACTAGTTTAGGAGATAAAATAGATCTAAAAAGGAACGTTTAATTTATTTATGTTAAACCAACGATAACGTGATACTTTTGCTGCAAAAGATAGACGAGGTATTTGCGTAACAAATTCATGCAATCGATCACAAGGTTTTGTATTTCTTCAATTCACGAACTATCTTAAATAGCTGTCCCTACTAAAGAAATGGATTATATTATCGGTTGTGATTTAGAGTGCTACGTAATTAGTGTGCAGAATCCCTTTATAAAACGATACACATAGTTGAATCCTTGGTTGAGCAAAGCTAAATGTTGAACATCCCTACCTAATTCAATTAGCGGTAACGTAAGAATTAAATAACATTATAGAAATCAAACTACAGGGTTATCAGACTTTCCTCGTTGCAATCTATTCCTTCCCGGTGTACTCTTTCAAGTGTTTGCCATTAGCGCATCAACAGCTATTCAAGCCTGCGAATATCATCAAAGTTTACAATGTCTTCGTGACAATTGATTGCCATAAAAGTTTTATTAGGCGTTAAGAATGGCATTATTTTCGTATTTATTCGGGCTTTTCATGGCATGTGTGTCTTATGTAGTGTATCAGAGATATGTGAATGTGTATACGAGTATAATTATTAAGCCTCAGAAGCGGTATGATTATATTATTGGTGAGTGTTTTTATTTTATTATATTAAGCGCCTTCAAGAAATAAGTGACCAGATTTCTCTAGTGTACGTAGATATGAGAGAATAATGCTCAGTCGCCAAACATATTGAATTATTACAATAACAATTAGTGAGAAAGGGGAATATGTATTTATTATTTTAGCGCCTGCAAGAAATGTAGCCAAAACAGACACAAACTGCAATTACTCTACATACGTCGCCCTACCAACCTCTACATTCAAAATATATAGAAGGCGTGTCTCCTTTTGCGTGTGAAGGAACTTTGCGAACCCATGCAACATCCCAACCTTGGGATTCGTTCGTTGAAATACTCCGACACTTTCCACAGTCGGCGCCGGCACAGCAGGCTGCGTGCTCGCATCTCGTCTTACCGAAGACGAAAAGACCAGGGTCCTGCTGGTAGAAGCCGGAGACCACATGGGCTACTTCACAAAGATACCGCTGACTCCTACAGCAGCACAGCAAGGACCTGACGACTGGGCTGTGAGGACTAAGCCGCAGAAGTATTCGTCTTTTGGGCTGTGGGGACAGGTAAACGCTTTATGTAATACTTACTAGCACTTCGCCCGCGACTTCGTTCGCGCGCTATTAGTATTGCAATTTTGGTAGGGACCTCTATTTTTTAACCCCCGACGCAAAAAGAGGGTGTTATAAGTTTGACGTCAATGTCTGTCTGTCTGTGGCATCGTAGCTCTCAAACGGATGGACCGATTCCGATTTCTTAGTTATGTTTGGTGTGAATATCGGTCCAGCACTGTAAGAGTATTAGCTCTTTTCCAAAATGATGTAAGGTATTTCTTTGAAAATAAATCACAGTATACCTATGTTACCTACTTCCTGATTATTAGCTTTCTACTAAAATTGGTAAAAAATGGTTAAAATCGGTCTAGCAGTTTCGAAGCCTATTCGGTACAAACAAACAAACAAAAAAAATCTTCCCTCTTTATAATATATATTACTAGCTTATTTATTACTTCCCCCCATTTATAAATTACGGCCTATGCGTTGTTCTTATACTTACTTTATTTTTACTTAGGTATTTCAATCGTCGATGAAAATAAGCGACTTAAAATTGATCTACCTATTTCAGAAACCCTACATTCATACAGACCTTACGGACTGTCTGTGTGTGAGAATAAGGTAGATGACCGAAAAAACTGGCCAAGTGCGAGTCGGACTCGCACACGAAGGGTTCCGTATCATAAACCTCAATTTTTTAACCCCCGAACAAGAAAGAGGGGTGTTATATGCGTCATCGCGTCGGGGGACCGCTAATAATATAAAGGTATTTAACAAATACAAAAATTTGCGGTCTCCCGAGGCGAAGAAGCTTGGCCCAAAGAATCGTACCTATATTAAATGAAAAGGATCATCAATACCTATTATTTTCTTCACTTTTTAAAGTTATTTTTTAGTCGGGGGTTTTTTAAATTTTAAATTTAATTTTTATTATTTGTTGTTATACGGTCAATACAAATACACAATCTGTGATGAAATTTCAACTGTTCACGAATTAAAGCTCGCTGACAGACAGACGGACGGACAGCGAAGGCTTAGTAATAGGGTTCCGTTGGTTACCCTTTGGCTACGGAACCCTATGTATGTATGTATGTATGTAAATCGGGCTGGTTTCCGCAACTCCACGACTAAGCGCGTATTTTGCGTGCAGGTGGGACAAATGTGTCATTCGATCCACCCCAGCTCCCCAAGGAAGGCCAGCAAAGCCTTGGTGTTTCCAACTATCTCACTGAGGGTACCTGGGTTACCGAAGTACTTGGCCCTGTAATCCGCGACTACCGGGCAGCTTAGAAGCAGGTGTGCTGCTGTCTCATTCTCCTCCATGCAGGCTCTGCATAGCGGGCTGTCAGTGACTCCTATAGCATAGAGGTGTTTATTAAAAGACCCGTGGCCAGTTGTTACGGCTGTGACTGTACGCAACTGTTGTTTAGTCAGTCTTAGGGCTTGTTTAGTGAATCGGCCATCTATAGAGGGAAGTGCCTCTTTGGCCTGCCTACACTCACCATGGTCAACCCATAGCTTGTGATGTTTTTCTCCGGTGCGTTTCCTTACCAGATTGCGTATGTACCCGAAAGGCAGAGGCACGATGGGTTCAGGTCCCATCGCTGCCATACTCGAACCCCTTCTGGCGAGTTCATCCGCTGCATCGTTGCCTCGGGACTCGCTGTGTCCCTTGATCCATTGAATGGTTACTTTATTATGTCTACCAACCTGATTAAGACGTTGGTGACACTCGAGAATCAGCCCAGAGTTGACCGTGTGGCTGTTCAGAGCTTGCAGGACAGCCATGCTGTCCGAGAGTATGCGTATTGACTGGTCTTTAACTTCCCTGGTTAGGATGGCTGATGCCGCCAGAGAAATGCCCATGCATTCAGCTTGGAACACTGTGTTGTGGACCCCCAATGGTGTGGCTATGTGGATGTTGAGATCCTCTGAGAAGATTCCCGCACCAGTACCTGTACCTGTTTTTGATCCATCGGTGAAGATCCGCAGCTCTGCGGGGCACAGCCCCTCGCAACGATGATCCTCATGCAATTGGATTTTGTATTTTTTATCGAAGATAAATTGCTTGGGTACCCGGTCATTGGTTGCTTTTGTTATTGGGAGTTCATTATTGAGCTCCTCGAGCAAAGCGGTGTGCCGTGTTTCTCTCTTACCCCAGAGATTCAGTGTTTTAAGGCGTACTGCTGCCATCGTCGCTTCCTGTTGTATGAACAAGTGTAGCGGAGGGAGACCCAGCATGGCTTCCAGTGCCGCAGTTGGAGTAGTCCTCATGCAGCCCGTCGTCGCCATGCAGGCTAGCCTTTGCATGTGTTGTAACTTGTTTATGGCTGTAGCTAGCTTTGTGCGTGGCCACCACACCACGGCCCCGTAGGTTAACATGGGCCGAATTACTGCGCTGTACAGCCATAGTATTATTTTGGGAGATAGGCCCCACTTCTTCCCTATCATTTTCTTGCACTGCCAGAAGGTAATGCAGGCCCTGTTTAGTTTGAAGTCTAGGTGATTGCTCCAGTTTAACTTACTGTCTAGGAGGACGCCTAGATACTTTACCTCGTTAGAAAGCTGGAGCTCTGTGTTGAAGAGCTTAGGTAGCCGGTAGTGACCTAGTGCTCGTTTTTGAGTGAACATGACTAATTCAGTTTTCGTGGGGTTTACTGACAGATCATATTCTTCGCACCATCTCTCCACGATGCGTAGTGCTTGTTGAGTGAGGTTGCAGATCGTTCCAGTCACCTTCCCTGGCACGAGGATTGCGAGGTCGTCTGCATAACCTATTGTGTAGTAACGATGTGCATTGAGCTTGGTGATAAGGTCGTTAATCACCAGATTCCACAGAAGAGGGGAGAGCACACCTCCCTGCGGGCAGCCTCTGGCTATCAGGGCCAACTGCTGCTCTTCCTCAAGGCGAACCACCCGTTTGCTTAACATATTAGTAATCCAGTCAATTAGTACCTGTTCTACACCGTGTTTGGAGAGGGCGGCACTAATGCTGGAAAAGTTTGTCTTGTCGAAGGCTCCTTCGATGTCTATGAAAGTGCCCAGGCAGGACCCTTTCTGATGAATCGCTTCTTCAATCTGGCTTACTACCAGATGAAGAGCGGACTCTGTCGACTTACCTGAGCTGTATGCGTGTTGGTTACCATGTAGTGGTATTGTTTTTAAAACGCCATCTCGTAGCTCCCTTTCACACAGTCTTTCCATAGTCTTCAGTATGAACGAGGTCAGACTTATAGGTCGATAGGATTTGGCGTTTGTGTAGTCACTTTTACCTGGCTTCGGAATGAAAATGACTTTCACTTCCCTCCATCCTTTAGGAACGTATCTAAAGGCCAGACACGCTCGCATTAAGGGCACCAGTTTTGTTGCAATAGCGGTACCTCCCCACTGTAGTAAGGCAGGAAACACACCATCAGGACCTGGTGCCTTGAAAGGTTGGAAGCTTTTGATGGCCCACTGAAGTTTTTCCAGCGTAATCATCTTTTCTGCATAAAGCCAATCATCTTCTGATGGTGTTTGGATAACGTCATGACATATATTCACCTGCGCGAATACGCTGCCTGGGAAGTGAGTTTCTACTAGGAGGCGTTGCGCTTCTTCAGGTGTCGTGGTCAGTGTATTATCGGGTTTCCGGAGCGTGGCGACCTCAGGTGTGTTCTGTTGCGCCAAAATTTTCCTTACCCTGTTTGCTTGTTGGCATGATTCAATGTTACCACAGAATTTACGCCAACCTGTAGTTCTTCTGAATCTGATGCTTTTCTTGTAGCTGGATTTGGCCGCGTAATACGCGTCCCAGTCCTCATCACTACATGTGTTCATGGCTCTGTTAAGAGCCTTTCTTACCTTACCGCGTTTGCGCTCTAGATCCGCACCCCACCAGGGTTGTTTACCCGGAGTGTCGCGCGGAATCGTTTCCGGGCAGGCGATTTGGTAGCTGTTTATCAGCGATTCGGTAAGTTGTGATACTTGCGCGTCGATCTGTGCCGTGTCCGCAAGAGACTTCGAATCGCCTGGTGGCGCAAGCCTTAAGGCGAGGTTGCGTGTGTATACCGTTATATCCGTGTTACGCGGATTACGCCTAGGTTGTTTGGGTGATATACAGACCTGGATGTCAAAGCGGATCCACCTGTGGTCTGAGCAGGAAGCCTCATTTGAGACCTGCCACCCAGTGATGAGTTCCGCTGCTCCCTCTGTTGCCAGAGTAAGGTCTATAATTGTACGACTGCGTCTGGTTACGAAAGTTGGTTCCGAACCTGTGTTTAGTAGGGATAGGTTAGTTGTAAACAGGTAATCAACCAATGCCTTACCCCTTTCGTTTTGCGACTCCATCCCCCATAGTGGATGGTGTGCGTTTGCGTCGGTCCCGATGACAACCTCATCCCCGCCGCTTTCACACTGTGTGATGAGGCGGACAAGGTTGTGTGGGGGCGGTTCCTCCGCCTCAGGCATGTAAACCGAGGCGAAGACGATCGCCACCTTTGTGGCTCCACGCTGTATATTCAGCCTAGCTGCAGAGACATCTCTGCAACAGAAGTCGCTTAATAGCTGTGCTTTAAGGTTACCCGTGACATAGATGCACGATCTAGGGCGATCATGGTCCGTATTAACAAGGAGCTTACCGCCAAGATTGGAGAGTCCTCGTATATGGCCACCCCTAATCCACGGCTCTTGGATCAGGGCAATGGCCGTGTGTTGGTCCTCCAGCCACTTGCGGAGTTGAGCCGTCGCGGTCTGGCTGTGGTGGAGGTTAGCCTGCACGACTTTACAGGCCGACAAAGGGGACGCCATCACAGGCGAGACCCTCCTCGTCACCCTCTAGTCGCAGCCCGGCAAACAGGTCGCCCTCGTCGAAACCGTCCCCCCCCGGGTCCGAAACCGGGGACAACATTACGTCGTCCGGCTCCTCCCCCGATGAAGGGACGGCACCCACGGTGGCGGCAGGGGCGGCCGACACTGCTGCTTCAGCAGGTTCAGCCGCAGTTGCTTCCGGGTTGTTTGGCGCGGAAATGGACTCCACTGCGTCTTCCAGCGGCTGTCTCGTGTTCGGGTCCCACCCCCGAGGGACGTCGACGAACCTGCCATTTGGACCCTGGAACTTGACGTACACCGATCCCAAACCAATTGAGAGTCGGCGTTCCGCGCTCATCAGGGTCGGAACTTGGTCCTCGGGGATACCCAGCACCACGAACCAGCACGCCTTCTGCTTCTCGGCGTGCAGCACTACCCACCTCTTAACATCGATCCAGCGATTCTGGTAGCAGAGGGCTCGTCCAATAAAGGTCGAGTCCTCGTAGACTCCCTGGTCGTCGGGGATGGCAATGCCGCAACGTACCCGCTTCTGGATCTCCGTCTGGCTCTTGACGACTAGCGAGGTGCTAGCCGGGAGAGCCAGGTTGGAGACTGTCTTCTTCAGCCAGGCTAAAGTGTGGTCGTTACCGCACCACAGCTTGAGGACTCCACCGGCGAATAGCGGCTTCGCGTTGAAGGTCGGCCCTGGTGTGTCCTGCATAGCGGAGCAGGCCTCGCTGATGATCTGCTTGTGGATAGCAGCTAAGACCTGGTCCGATACTCCCTGGCTGATGATTCCCCTCCGGTCGCAGGTTATCGCGACGTTCAGGGACGCACTGGCAGCTTGGGCGTAGCTTTTGTTGGCAACCCGCTGGGACTGGTCAAGCCGCGGCCGCTTGTGCTCTCCACGAGGCGAAATCGTCTCGTTGAGAGCCCGCTTGGCCGCAGCCTGATCGTTCCCATCGGATTGCCGCGTTGTGGTTACCACCTCGGCCGGACCTCCTGCGGATTTAGAAGGCAGTATATTAGGCGTTGATTGGCTAGCGCCAGCCTCAGCCTGCGACCGCTTCCCTTCACCGAAGTTCAGCTTACCTGGCTTGGTCGGTTTAACCGAGCTAGTGGCAGCAACCTGCGTGCTTTGGGGGGCTTTGCGTCCCCGCCTGCGTTCGTGACGCCGCTCCTTACGCGTCAGTCTTTCTCTCCTCTTACCCTGGCTTGTAGGAGCTGCTGGACCTGAGGGGTCCGAACAAGAGCAATGGGCTTGTGGAGTGGATTTTTTGCCCTTGCCCTTTCCCTTTCCCTTGCGGGTAGGCACCTGCCAGGCGCTTGCGAAAACGTCCTCGGTGCTGCCAACCGTCCCCGTGTGACCGGAGACGGCTGCGTCTTGGGATGTGGCTTGAGGAGCCACAGGAGGAGTAGGAGGGTGTTTGGGAAGGCTACTTCCGGCAGAGGTGTTAACCGTCTCCGTTTTCGCCTTTTTGTGTGAAGGATCGGTACTGGTCCCATGCAGCGCCGTTCTCCTTTGCTTGGAGTGGGACTTTTTGGTCTTAGCTGCGGTTTTCGCCACAGCCGGACCGGCGCCCGCGCTGGCGCCCACGGCGTGAGCCGCAGGACATCCAGGGGCGAGCGAGGCACCAGAGGCACCTCGCTTAGGAGCTTTGCCAGCTTTCGCCGACTCCACTCCTGCGGTGTTTTTAGTTGGCTTCAATTCGTCCATACTAAAAAATGACTCTTTTCATCTTCCTGGCTCCCACCCACCATGGAGCCCGCACCTGGGAACGTCGCACTACTGTGAGTGCGAGCGTTAGGACTACCAGGAAGATATAGGTGCGCAAGGCTGGTTTACAGCGCGACATCGGGTGCTCGATCGGGTTGGCAACTAATCAACCCTCACTTACACCGTCAGCATGGCCTTTACCTACCGCTTCGGCCGCCCGAGGGCGACCTCCGCGGACCCCACGCACCTCGCCTGTGGCCCTCTGACGGGACACTGTGGCCATTTCCCTACCCTTGGCTAGAGGGTAGGGCCACCGTTTCGCTTGAAATCCAGACCAAAGGGGGCGTGTTGCCTCACGGACACATTACCACCAGTGCCGATCGGCTCAACCCCCCAGGACTCCTTCATCCCCGCTTACGGCGCTCAACTGCGCAGGTCCTAGCGCAGGTGACTAGTTTCTCCTACCCGCCATCAGCTGAGTTTAGTGACGGCCGAGCCCGCAACCACTTCGTCACAGAAGGGTCACAGTTAGGAGGGGAGTTGGAAGGGGTCATAGACGGGAAAAAAGGGTTAAGTGGGAATTGGGATGGGTCTGAGTGGAAGGCCCGCCACTCTACGGGTCGCCCGGTGGTTTCAGTTACGTCTAATTCATAAGGAATTAGACCAAAAACGGGGTGGCAACCTCGAGAAGGTATATCCACCGGACTTGCCTTGAGGATCTACACGACCGTTGCGCTCTCCCTCAAGACCACGCCACCTTCCCGTCTCTGAGGGAGACGGCAAGGTAGGCCTGCATCTATACTACCAAGCAAAGCAAAGCAAAGCGTGTCGTTGTGCAACCGCAAAAGCATACATACAGACCATCCCCTACGGAACCCTAAAAAGTCATCCGTCAACCCTAAAAAGTCATCCGTCAGATAGATTTCAATAAAATATTTACAGAACTACCTACCCTAACAAAACGATACATTCTAACAGTAAACTATCATAAGCTTTAGGGCAAAGTGGCATACGACCACGGCTATCCTTTGAACATCACTACGATTAACCCGTATTTAATACATTAAAATAATTGGTACATAACAATTTCAGATGAGATTATTTCCTCGTTTCATACTTTTTAAGACGCGACTTTAAGGGTGCTATTACAAAATCGAGCGCTTGGCCTGGACTAAAGCTACAGACTGCGTTTCCCGAGATTTGTAGTGATTTTAGCGCTGTATACAACAATTGTTTAAAAATATTGTCTTACATTTAAATAGACAATTATTTTTTTCAAGCAAGGTAACATAGCAACCTAAGTTATTAGTTACTTTTAGTTTGAATTTGGATTTTATTTTCATAGAAAAAAAATATAATTTCGGACGAAAAATTATCAGTAACTGTCTGATTTACGGAATTATTTTTGGTGTATTACTGTATGAAACATAATAAATTGATTAAAGCACTCCAAAGTAGAAGATACAGTTGTACCATAAACATTTTTATTATTGATTAAATTATTATATCTTCGATGTAACAAAGCATCAAAAGATGCATAAAGTAAAATTTAATGAAACATCCTTTGCAGAGACATGGTGTTTACCAATTTACGTAAACAAATTGAAATATTTATTTAAAGCACTCCCAAGAAAAAGAATCAAACTTTCTTGGCCATACCTATATTTTTTTAAAATTTGTGTCTATATATAAACCATAATCACACATCAAAACTCGAGTCAAACGCTCAAATCCAAGAAAAAATGTAACTGCAACTGCCCTCTATATTTATACTTGTTCACGTTTACAAAAAAATAAGATATTGTGCGTTGAAAACTCGTGTGACGTCATATTTGAGTAGTAGGAAGGTACCTATACTTTTGACCTAAACGTGCCGTCACAAGCCCCCACTCCCAATCTTTGATGCCCTTTATCTTCGTCTTCGTCAAACTGACGGACTTCATAGAATCATACCTACTATTTTAACTCAGAAATCATCCCTAAACAGTTATGGAACGTACTGCTTCATATTCAGCTGAGATGTCTCGAGACTACCAAGCCATAAAACTTTTTACAAAAAATATAACCGACTTCATAAATAACCTTAATTTCGGAAGTCGGTGTTGGTTTTGTTTCTTTGTTTTTTTTTTAAACCGACTTTCGAAATTAAGGTTATTTTATACTTTGTAGTGTTTTCTTTGGAAGTCGGTTTTATTTTTTTGTAAAAAGTTTTTTATTTTTCACTTTTAAGTGGTGATACTTGGACGACGTCTTCGTCTACGCAGAAATTGAAATAAGCAAAAATGCACATAACATAAAACCTACTAAACCAAACTGAATCAAAGTTTTACGAACTAAAGAAGAATCACATATATCGGATCAGAAACCTCGGAGTAATCGGTGTACATACAAAAAAAACAATACCGACCGAATTGAGAACCTCCTCCTTTTTTGGAAGTCGGTTAAAAAACTGAAAAAGCTAGTTACCCAGCTCCGGTTTTGTCGGGTATGTTCCTAAGTAGTACAAAGAGTCTCTTACTTAGCTAAAGTCACTAAATTGTTTATTTCAGTCCCAGTTCATACCGCGAGGCAAAGGCCTCGGAGGATCAGGCCAAATAAACTTCCTGCTCCACGGCTTCGGCCTTCCCGAGGACTACGAGAGATGGGCTCAACTCGGCTTCGAAGGCTGGACTGCTGAAGACTTGAGGCCGTATTTGATAAAGGCCTTTGGAACTGTGAGGAGTGAATTTGATTCAGGACACTGTGCGGTGGATGGGGACTGTCCTGGAGCTAAGGTGAGCAGTTTTAAGGTAGTTTAAAATTGGTTGTTCTAGTTTATCACAGCCACTATAACTACACAAAGTGATTGAAGCCCGAAGCTTAGTCTTTGACTTACCATCCGACGAGTCTCCGAAACATGATCATACCACCAACAAACTAAACAGACTAGATAATAAACTTTTAACACAACAAAAATGAACTTTGTTATAAGAAGAATAGACGAACCTGCTCATCAGAAAGACCAGGACCTGCTATAGAGGTATGCGGAACAGGGTGTAAAGTCCTGCAAACTACCATCGAGAATAGAGGATCCTCCGACCAGACGGGTGTTGCGTCCGGTGGGCAACTGCCTGATATTCGGACTATTGTAAATGTTCAAATCGCTATATCGGAAAATTGATACGAACTGCGATGCAGGATTTCGTTCAGTGGTTCGCTGCTGCGCCAGATGGCGCTGCGTTTCTATTTGTTGCGGTACAAACGCTTCATAGTTTTTCTTGTCGGGCATTGATGCCGATCTCTTTAGATTGGCCTTTTTACCACTGACGGAAATCATCTCAATTCTTTAGGTACCCATACACCTAACTGAACTAGGTAGGTACCTTCATTGTATTTAGTTTTGTGGTTGCCCTCTGTCCTCAGGTCCCAATGAAACTAAAACTCATAGACGACGAAAACGAACTGATGAACACATTCAGAGAAGCTTCCTTATCCTCGATGAAGAAACACACGATCTTCAGGAGACCCACGGCGACAATCAAAGATGGCGCCCGGCACTCTACTTTAGACGCGTACTTGAAGCCTGCCCTGAGGAGGAAGAATCTTCACGTGTTGCTTAGAACACAGGCAGTTTCTGTGAGTATTTTTTTTAATACGTTGCACCACACCAGGAATTTCCCCTGTATCGTGGATGCATTCACAAATATACAAACTCACATACACAAATAGCCAGACCCGGAGGCGTAAATACAAAGGCGGCTGCAACACAGACAGTAGCTGTTCTGTAGCACAGCCGGGTCCGTATGTATAAATCATTACAAACACGACTGCACAACAGACATTTGAAAACTGGCTGCACTGTGATCGGTTTCGTAAGACATTGTTTTAACAACAGCGGCTGCAATACAGAACAGCTCATTACCCACTCACTAATGTCTGTACTATGATCAAAGCCTCGGCTTTGCAGACAGATCGAATCTTAGTTTGTCCTTGACATAGCGACAAGAACCACGTTGAGTGGCATAGGGGGGGATATCTTCTCCCCCTCCATAAATCAGGTTTATGATGTCTGGTTTCCGTGATGAGTAGATCTTCCAAAAGATGATGAACACGATGATGGTGAAGGTGATGATGATGTTGGCTGATGATGAAGATGACGGGACTTGGGGCACGCCGACTCGGATAGGTTAGGTTTGGTTAGGAAGGGTAGACGGGGAAGGGTACGGCGATTTTTTTTTTAAACCACCTAGTAGTAGGAGCTCCGCGAAACGGGGCTCCACTGTGTTGCAGCTGGGTGCGGACAGACTATAAATGCGCGCTGCGTTAAGCCATTCGCAAGATAATGCAGCACAGACCATGGGTGTCTGTGCTGCAGCCGCCTTTTCATTGAATTATAGAAACAAATGCACTACAGACCGCTGTGTTGCAGCTGGGTTCGGACAGACTACAACTGCTTTAAGCCATCCGCAACATAATGCAGCACAGACTGTGGGTGTCTGTGTTGCAGTCGCCTTTGTATTAACGCGACCCGGAGCAACTATCTGTAGGCCATACAATTATTTGTTCCGTGCGGGAATCGAATCCGCGACAGGAATCACAGCAGCCAATCGTGTCGTCAAACAGTATGACTGACAGTTACCTAAGTGAAAATATTTAAACTTCAGCTTTTTAGATCCTATTTACTGAAAGAAATGTTTGATTTCGAATCGTAACAGAAGTAAAATTAAAACAAAATTATCTAGTAGCCGATACGAAGTGGGTAAAAGCAGATATCGAATCGTTTTTGTCAAGTTTAATGATGTGTAAAAGATTTTTGTTGCTGACCGTACCATTCCATCCAATTAAAAAAACTTCTATTTTGGGCAGATGTCTTCCTTTATAGGAATCCTCGATTCCATATTTGTGTGACAACTGACAAGAAAACATTGCCTTGAAATTTGGCCAAATTTGGCACATTAAATCAAATTTTAGAAATGGGCCGTACTAGCCGATTTTAATGGTACCTACCTACTGAAACCAAGTCTAAAACATTCTCGTCATTATATCAACCGAAAGACGTCCACTGCTGGACGTAGGCCTCCCCCAGTATCGCCACAACTACCGATCATGTGCGTCTTGCGTTCATCGGCTACCCGCCGCCCTCACCAGGTCATCGGTCCACCTTGTGGGAAGCCTTCCAACGATGCATCTTCCGGTGCTAGGTCACCACTCCAGAACTTTTCGGCCATCTGTTCTGCGAGCTATGTTCCTTGCCCACTGCCACTTCAGTTTGGCGATCCTTCGGGCTATTTAAAACAAAAACCTGGTAAACGAATCTACACTAAGATCTCCTTTCTTCTTCTTCTTCTTTCTTGATTCTCCTATCCTTAACAATATTCTCTTTCAGATTCGTTTCGAGAACCGCACAGCATCGTCACTGTACATCCTGCAGAATCACCGCGAGCTGGACAACATATTTGTGAACAAAGAGATCATAGTGTCAGCCGGGGCTGTCAAGAGTCCTCAGCTGTTGATGCTGTCAGGGATTGGACCGCCGGAACTATTGCAAAGGTAGCATCGACTGTGGGCGTGCGCATTGCATGGCTTTTATTTTTTGTTGTTGCTAGTCCTAGCATTATGCTGAGCAATGGCGGTTTTGCGCGAATGTGACGCATATCTTCCCAACTTTTATAAAATTGTAATTTTGTTTTATTTAATTTTTATTTTTTTGGTATGCGTCATGCTTAGCGCAAATAAACGTTTTTTCTATCTTTATTTCTTATAATTTTGTTAGGACAACTAGAATTAATACAGTAATTGAAAGCATAAAACCATTAGTGTCCAGCCTAAACATCTTAATTTTTGAGACATCGTTTTTTGATTCACATAACTAACCATCGCTACTTATCATCGTTACTATAAAACTGTGTCAGTTGAGAGTTTCTTTATCGATAAGTACCTTTTTTATTTTTAGTTGCTGATTTGATCGATTTTAAGTTTTTTTCCCGTTTACTAATATTATGATCATCTTTCTTACTTCCTGAAGATAATTGATACACTAAGAAAAATACTTCAGGTTAAAAATAAAGCAAGTCTCGCCAAACCGCGAAGTAGGCCGCAACTTCCACGACCACATGAACATGCCGATCTACGTCAGCATCCAGAGACCGCTCAGCATCACGCTGTCCAAGGTCTTCACGTTCACCACCGTTGCCGAGTACTTCTGGAGGAATACTGGTAAGTTGAAATCAGGGACATGTATTCAGAAGATAGTGAAAAAGTATAACAGGACCCTTTGTCTTTTAGTCTACTGTATCAGGTTTTTTCTTAGCGTGTCGACATTCCATTACTGAACTACAGCAAAAGATGCCATCATCATACCTAGTAACATGTGATTAGTGGCTGGTTCGTTTTCAAAAAATGCTTAATTACTCCAGTTCCTAACTGAGAGCAGAGGAGCGTAAAATTTTCTAAGTAGCTAAGTGTTGGGCTGATATAAGTATTTCTACGTTTGTCGTAACATCACGTACATGAGGAGGACTGATGAGAATTTCTAATCGCAAAGAATTCTTATAAATAAGTTAAGCTATTCCAATTTCCTTTTTCGCAGGTCTGTTATCATTTCCACCTCTATCAGGCGTGGAGTATCAGAACACATCAGCAGTCATGTTGTTCTCTATGGGTACAGCCAGCGAGAGGCTGTTGAGAGATTTATCTAACTACAAACCTCAGGTGAGTGTTTGGAAGTATGCGGTACAGAGAGTGAAGTCCCGCACACCTCCATTGAAAAGGGAGGATCCTCCTACCAGACAGTTGTTGTGCCTGGCGAGCCACTGCCCCATAGTTGATATTCGGGCTGATGTATACGTTCAAATCGCACGGTAAACTCTACTTGCGCGATGCAGGATTTCAACCTAGTAGTTCGCAGCTAGTTGGTTAGATGGCGTCGCGGTTCTTTTTGTTGCGATGTAGATTTGCTCCGTTGGTTTTTCTTGTGGCGGCATTGATGCCGCTACAAGTGTAGAGTTGGTGATTAAAACACTGTCTGTTACAACATTTCATATGCAAATTTTATTTTAGGCATACTAAAGTTTAATAAATGATTACTGTTTTTTATTTTGTTTAGAAACAAACTGTGAATGTGATTTGACACATTAGGTGCCGAATTCCGAAGTCCGGAGCGAGGAGGCATGGGAAGCGGTCACCTTCTTCTGCGAAGCAGTAATGCTAGCGAAGGAGGAGGCCGAACGCGTGAGAGAGAGGGATCCTCACGCCCCAGCCGCCGCAACAGGAGAAGACGCCCCGGGCGTCGGGAGTCGCAGGGCGATTCCTGGCCACCGTAGGCGCGGGCCTGCGGACGGCGAGAATTGGGTGGCTCGCCGTCCGATCTGAACCGGGCCCGGGTCGACGGCGCGCTGTGTTCCACGCGCCCCTCAAAGATATGTCAGCATGGTAAACGGGGCCCGCCAGGCCCAGTGCCTGCCAGCGTTACGGAATCTGTTCGAAAGAGTTACCGCGACCCTGGAACACAAAGGCATTAGGAGGAACACGGATGGGTTTTAGTCAGTAAGAGTCTGGCACTCCCTTCCGTTTCACCCAGAGCGGGAGGAGACATTTAATGAATTTCCCATCCTTAAAAAAAAGGTATACCTTTTGTTCAAATCTTTCAAATATATGCGGTTGAAGTCACAAAAAAGCATATACCTACGTTTTATTATTAAATCGATTTTGTTCTGGCATCGTCAATAATTTCGAGCAAATGAGTGGAACTCTGCCTGCGTCTGTGTTTCCAAACGCCTCGAACCCTAATCTCTTCAAAGTTAGAGTGAACAGGCTCCTTCTGTGTAAGCTCGCTCCATCGTAGACTTTGTTTCTGTCATCTCTAACCTAGACTAGAGTCAAGAGCAGACCCGTCAAAATAAAAAATAATAATTAGGTATTCATCGCTCCTCCCTTCTGTTCATGTATACTTTTAGATCAAGACCACAAGCTAAAAATCTTCCATTATCAGGTGTTCCGCGACACGTTCCCCTTCTACAACAACACGAACAAGGAGGGCTTCATGTTCCTGTGTACCTGCGTACAGCCCAAGAGTAGGGGGTCCGTCTCGCTGGTAGACTCCACCACGTCCGCGCCTCCCGTCGTGGATCCCAACTATCTGGAGCAGTATTCTGATGTGCGCTGTATGGTTAAAGGCAAGTAGATATAACTAAGACGCAGCGCTCGAAGGCTTCACACTAGGTAGCCCGAAGACCTGGTAAAGGCCGTGGGCCGCAGCCCAGGAGTAGGGGATCGGTTTCAATGGCTGACTCCACCACGTCCGTGTCGCCTGTCGTGGATCCCAACTACTTGGAGCAGTACATATATGCTGTGTATGGTTCAAAGTAGGTACGTTAGGTATTCACTGCGCACTGTATTATGTCCGAGTGCGGACCTCAGAACGGCATTCCTTAATTGATGAGTTCGATATCGAAATCCGTAACAAAATTATCGACATAAGTAGCTCACAGAATAAGCAAACTGAAGTGGCAATGGGCCGGCCATACTATTAGCCGTAGAACCATATAATATCTATGCGTAGAACCGATGACCGTTGGGGTAGACGAGTTCTTGAGTGGAGACCGCGAATCGCCAAACGTAAGGTAGGATGCTCCTACAGGCTAGGTGGAGCGACAATCTTTGCAGGGTGCCTGGTGGCAGTTGGATGAGAGTTGCCGGAGATCGAGTCGAATGACGTGCATTAGGAGAGGCCTATTTCCAGCAGTGGACTGCTTTAGGCTGATGATAATGAGTTCGATTTACTTACTAATATTATTTCATCCTTGCATTACTGGAATGAATGCTATAGGTAGGCAATTAGGCATGCTAACATGATTTTTGAGGATTTCAACTGGAAAACTTCATAAAGTAGCGCAAGCAACATTGCATTGCTATAATTTTATTTGAGTAAATACAAAAAACCGGCCAAGTGCGAGTCGGACTCGCACACGAAGGGTTCCGTACCAAAAAACTTATTTTTTATTATTTGTTGATAAAGCGCCAATAGAAATACACAATCTGTGAAAATTTCAGCTGTTTACCTATTACGGTTATTAAGATACAGCCCACTGCCAGACAGACGGACAGCGGAGGCTTAGTAATAGGGTTCCTTGGGTACCGAACCCTAAAAAGGCTATTTCCACTAAACGTGAACTTCCTATCTGTTTTTCAATCAGGAGTCTAAGAGATATATTAAATGACAATATGAAAAGATAATGAACTTCCAACAGCAATCCGAAGAGCCGAGCAGCTGATATCTTCGAAGCCGTTCAGAGACATCGGCGCGCGGATCCACTGGCCGCGCCCTGAGCGATGCCTCTCTCTGTGGCGGTACAGTAGGGAGGAGCAGAGGGGACCAATCATAAGGAGGAGGAAATTGTAAGCACAGATAAATACTTTAAATACAGATAAGTTTTAGATACTTACTTGTATTATAGTGGTTCGTGGAAGACACTCATTGCTGTCAGCAAATATAAATCGTTGCCACTTCCACAATGAAGGTAAATCTTATCTATCTACATATACTTGGTACTTTCAAAATTATATATTTTTTTTTTTAATATTATTATTGAGTATTGAAATTCTGTGTCCTGACTGACTATCACCGAAAACCCAAAACTACTTAGTCTCGAAAACTGTGGAATATAAGTTTATTTTATAACATTAGTATTCGCTAAGAATGTTTTTTTTTGAGTTTTATTTTATATCTGGGCACGAATATTATCTGAGTAAATTAGTAGATTTTTGTTTTTTTTTAGGGTTCCGAAAAAAAAACGGAACCCTTATAGGATCACTCCGGTGTTTGTCTAAAATCAAAATCAAAAGTCATTTATTCAAATTAGGCTGAGTACCAGCACTTTTTGAACGTCAACGTTTACAAATAGACAGTCCCCCAAAACGACCGCCCGTCACCACTTCCTAGTGTTTTAGCTGTGGAGAAGAAATGGCCAACAAACTCCCCAGCAACACATCTGTCTGTTGAGTTAGAAGAACTCGCATTTAAACAACAGTATGCAAAGCTTTATAACAAAGAAAATAATAGACTTTAGGTAACACGTACAACCAAAAAACTAAATCATTTGCCAATTGTAACCTAGCACACTGCATTACGCCATCATAATCAGACAACTCAATGAATTAATAAATAAATAACTCAAGCATAAAATCTGTCTGTCTGTCTGTCTGTCCGTCTGTCACAGCCAGTTTTCTCCGGATCTCTCTCTGTCGCTCTGTTGAAATTTGGTACACATATGGACTTCTATGACCCAAATACGGACGCATTACGTAAATTATTAAATTTTTAGTATGGGCGTCACTTTTGGGGGTCAAACTAGAAAATTAAAAAAAAAGTTTTATAAACAATATCATGTGACATATCAAATGAAAGGACTTACTGTGAGGATTTCAATTATATTTTTTTTCATAATTTTAAAATAAATGGTTTTGAAGTTTTTCAAGAAATTAGACGAAAAATGACCATTGACACCTCCCCTTTATCTCCGAAACTCTATTGGAAACCCTATTGGAAGTTTGTAGTGTTAAAATAACATGTTAAAAAAAATTAATTCATTCGGAACCCTTTGCACGCGAGTCCGACTCGCACTTGGCCAGTTTTTTTAGTTTTATAAATTTAAATCTGGGCACGAATATTATCGTAGTAAATTAAAATGTAAGATAAGTAAGCAGTATTAAATAAGCTGTAGCCTAAAATCATGTCATATACGCCGAAAGCCAAGTCATGACATCAAAACCTGATAGATCATTGTGGAAGTGCAGACAGATTCAACTATTTATTTCATTTCAGTGGCAAGAAACAGTCAAAATCCAAAGAACCGAAGGCTCCAAAGCCGAAGCCACCTCCAAGTCCTCCGGACGAGTACCTGGAGTGCATCATCAGAGAAGTGGCGGTGACAGGGCATCATGCGGGAGGCACCTGTGCTGGAGGGAAGGTTGTGGATCACGAGTTACGGTAAGCATCTTTTGCCTACAGTTATTACGTATTTTATATTTTAATATTACATAGCTGAAGAGTTTGTTTGTTTGGTTGAACTCGCTAATCTCAGAAACTACTGGTCCGAATTGAAAAATTATTTTAGTATTGGATAGCCCGTTTATCGAAGACGGCTATATAACATCACGTTACGAAAAATGTGACGCACGCGAAGTTAAGCAGGTCAGCTAGTTATCTAATGGCTAGTCTTCAAGTACCAGGAGAGCAGCATAAGAAAAGCGGTTACAGGATACCATGCGTGAGGTAACTGTGCTGGTGGGAAAGGCCTGGAACACGACTGGAGTTACGGTCTTCCTCTGGTTTTAGTGTTGATTGTCTCAAATATAATATTGTCGACCAGTAAGTATTTCAGGAATTACGATATTTAACAGATTAAAAATGACAGATTAATGTAAACCAAGAAGTTCACTGAGAAAACAGTGACTAAAAAAACCGTAAAAAAACCATGAAAATAAGATGCACCTTACATTAAAGGGTATGCAAGTTTTTGCGATCAGAAGGCCTAACGGGCACGAATATTTTGACGTATAGTACCGTTGACGTAAGTGAATTTTGAATACATGTAAAACCCCATAGTATTTTGGTTTAATTTTATGCGACATCCACAATTTGTATAATACGAAAATATGAATATGGTATCAAATTCAAATAAGTATTATGTGCGAAACGAGTATTATTAAACTGAAGACGTAAGCTTCCCCCCCAAAGCGCGCCAACCACTGGGATGGTTGGCGCGCTTTGGGAAGGAGTTTCTTAAGTTCAGCAGTGGCTGGCAATTGGCTAATATTAGTAATTGAGTATTAATTTATAGAAAAAAAAAATACGTTACGTTACTATACGTCAAAAATATTCGTGCTAGACCTTCAGTAAACGATATGCAAGTTTTTGTGATCACAAATAGCTTTTGTTTTGGTCATTTTCAGAGTAAAATCAGTATCAGGTCTGCGGGTCGTGGACGCCAGTGTTCTACCGTCCCCCGTGTCTTTGTTCCCCAACTCGGTGCTCATCGCGATGGCCGAGCGAGCGGCAGACCTTATAAGATATGCTGGTAATAAATAATTTTGAATGTGTGTCGGGGTCGGGGGAGTGTTATTTCTTATGACATGTTGAGTCTGAGAGTGTCGCTAAAAATAAACGCCACATACGAATTTTGACACTAGTTTTATTTTCTTATCATAAGTGATATTTTCCCCAAAGGGTTGAAGGTGTTCCTATAATACTCCCACATTACACCAATTCGCACTAAGCGTTTCCAAACGTCTTTTATAATGCGCACAGCAAAGGAGTGGAACTCTCTGCCTGCGTCCGTGTTTTCGAACACATTCAACCTTAGGCCGCTTTCAATTTAGACGGTTGGTGCCGGATTGCTGCCGCACGGTTGTTGCAGACTTATTACGACCGTGAGCCGTACTGCTGCGGGACGGCAGCAGTACGACGTGAATCGTCTTATTTGTAGAGATACGCGGCTGCAGTCCGATTGAATTTTAGTGATTTCCATCAAAACCAGACTTCAGTCCGTGCCATGGACTCTGACGACGAAGTGTTATTGTTAGTTCTCTTTCTACGGAAGAAACATAAACGAAACGTTGCCGTTCCGCCAACGGACGTGCGCCGCACTGCTCTCGCACGACCTTGCGTGGAGACATTTTGTATGAAAAATCATAACCGCCCGTGCGCAGTACGATACCCGGACTGCAGCAGTCCGGCACGAACCGTCTAAATTGAAAGCGCCCTTAATCTCTTCAAAGTTAGAGTGAACAGACTTCTTCTGGGTGAGCTCGCTCCATCATCGACTTTGTCTCTGTCACCTACGACCTAGACTAGAGTCAAGAGCAAACCCATTTCAAAAAAAAAAACATCAACCGAGCACAAATATTATCTCCGGGCTGCTACTGAAAAATTCCGGATGGAAAAAAACCCTATAGGTAAGTACTAAACAGTTTGGCCACAGGGGTCATTTTTGGGGGGGGGGGGGGGGTTGGCTTGGTCCCGCTGAGGGTAGGTTTTAACAGAAGTAAACACTAAAAAAAGAACATAACATTTTCAAGCCTCTGGATTACTTTTCGTTCGTAAATTCCTCATTGACTTCGTTAGGTAGTAGAGCTGCCACAGATATCTCGGACTTTTGAAGGGGCCCCCTGGATCCGCCAATGTTGGCAAGCCGGGAATCGAACCCAAGATCTCAAGCTCCGCAGCAGCACTTGCATAAGGAAGGTATATTTTTTTACAATTGTAAAGTTAATTAAACAAACAGTATTAATTCAAAAACACTTCTTAGCCTATCTTCATTTATTCTGATTTATCTGCAAAAGTATGATTATTCAAGCCATCAGTTTTACTAATCTATATTATAGAATATTAAAGAATTTTCAATCAATATCTCTTCCGTTTTTGTCACTACAAAAAAGAAACTGGCATGAAATTTCCCCTTGAGTAGAGCCCTGAGTGACCCTGGCAAGAGCTTAGGATCAAACTCCATGTTGTAAAATCCATATGAGCCCTGAAAACAAAGTCGTGTAAGTGTACATTTTCCAACCTGTGTGGCCCTGTAGCCTAGCACATTAATTATTAGACCTATATTTAATCTTTACCTACTTCATTGAGCACTAAACTATTAATTCTACTACATTAATTCTACTATCGCGGCTTACTGATCCCGAAAAAGTTGGCCTATGCAGTAGCAATTTTATCGAAAAGTATTCATTTTTCACATTTTAAAATTTCATATTTGTCAATGTAGGTACCGTTTGAGTTTTGTTTTACTGTATACTATTTCAGCCTATCATGATAATAGTAGAAGCGAATTGTGGCCCATGAAGAAAAAAGGTTAGAGTGTAAACAGCGAAACTCGATGTGCCATAATCGACCTGGCTATTTGTGATAACCAACCCAAACTGATTTACGAGCAGATGTCTGTAGACAGGACCAGATATGCCATCAGGTGCGACGTACCTTGTTATCCATCTATTAACCCTTTGAAGGCTTGTGTCGCATTTATGCGACAATCTAACCCTCAATATATTTATTTATTTGGGACAAATAAATATCCCTCTGCTTGGCAAAGGCTTTCCTCTTCCACATCTCTGTCCTTTACTAATGCGGTCCAACCTTTTTTAAGTAGTAGTCGAGCTCGTCCCGCCATCATACGACGACACGTTTGGCGCAGTGGTTGAGCGTTTGAGTGCTGCGCTGCGTGTCGCGGATTCAATTCCCGCACGGAACAAATATTTGTATGGCCTACAGATAGTTGTTCCGGGTCTGGTGGTTTGTGTCTGTGAATTTATATGTCCACCCACAATACAGGAGAAATTCCTAGTCTGTCATCATCATCATCATAACAGCCGAAAGACGTCCACTGCTGGACATAGGCCACTTCCAAAGGGGGGTTTGCCATAATCGCCACGCTTGGCGGGCGGGTTGGCGATCGCAGTGTATACCTAGTGTTGCGTTTTACAGAAAACGCTGCTGCCCATTCTCTGGCGAGTCCCTTAGTCGCCTCTTACGACACCCACGGGAGTTGATGGGATGGTATAATTCTTTTACGGAACCATACGGCACCGGCCGACACCATACGGCACGCCTAGTCTGTGGCAACGTTTCAAAAAATCTTCGCCTTGGTCTGCATCACCACCCAAAAACCAAGATGAAAAATAGTTATTTAAAGCAGTGTACAAAATATAGTCTTACCGGTTTATACGGACAGTTACCGTCAATATTGGAATATAATTGAAGAAACTCCCAGACCCATCGTACATTTGACACTTCACACAGTTTTGATCTCACTATTTCGATTTCTATTCCGGTATGTAATATCACCTTTAGCTGAAAATAACACACATAATTATATTGTACATTTTTTTTAATTCATGCTATTTGATTTATACGTACAACATGTTACAGAGTAAACGCAATACATCTTAAAGGATCATTGTTCTCGTTGTTATGAACAATTTTTATTATGGGACCAATCGCGAAACGGACCTCGGCCAAACCCCGCTTAAGGCGACACGCCAGCGACCTTGAAGAAACAAAACGCACACTCAACCCAAAATTCAGTAGTTTTTTGTACTCACATTATTAATCTAACTTATAAGACTTAAAAAAAATAACCGTATATCAAAATGTAGATAGTTAAATTGTTTTTGAGATAGTGTGAATTACATTAAAATACGCTCGGCGCTTTTGGTCCGATTGTCGTTTTTATGTCCTTAGACATAACTTTACAAATTAATTACACTATCTTGAACGAATAAAAATCAAAATGTTCATATATCAAATTATTAAGGAAATATTCTACTGAAACATATATTTTTTTCAAAAAAATACGACTAGCCGTTTAGACGTGGTTCTCATTTTAAAATCAGCTACTCTCAGTTATCTCCGCCTTAAGGTACTGATGGAGGGAGCTAAGGACGGACTAGACTGAACTTTAAAACTACGTGACTAGCTCGAGCAAGACTCGGGGCGAATACATACCGTAACATTATTGCCCCAGGGATACCTAGTGACAGCTGTCATGTTAGTCTTATAAGGCTCCCCTCTCCCGAGGCGCCGGGTAATGGTATAACAATTCGACAAATACTTAGTATTGCAGGAGCGCACTCTTGCCCCCTCCTGCTTTAAATCGGTCTGAAAACAAAAAGTTATACCTAAAATATATAAAAAAGTTGACGTCGCGCCTGTGGTGGCAAAGCTGCACACTGATGTTTTGCCGTGGGCGCTACTCACAGCACGGAGCTAATTCTCAATGGTGGTGGTGGTGGTTTTTCATACTTGTGTGCAGACCACAGATTATGTACCCAAACTAAGCTGTATAGTCAAAGATATACCTCCCCGAGCGACTGAATCGCCTGCACGAAACGGTTATTCTACTGTCTGCGTATCGACACCGTGTGATACATTGACGAATAGTGTAGTGTGTGTCCTTTAATGTTTCAGCCTTATATTTTCAGCACGTTCCGTCTCAATAATTAATTCGCATTATTTGATAAAAACAAATAGTACTTACAGCGAAACACATAACAAGTATTTGTAAAACAACGAATACACAAAGAGTCTGCATGTTTTCCCGGTACTGGCGAAATAATTTCGATCCGGTCAATTATTCTGAACACTAGTCTACGTTTAATTTTTTGCTGTAAATAATTGCTTAAATTACGTAGATTGCATCTCGGTTATATTGTAAAATGCCTAGTTTAGACCACGTTTAGACTATAAATCGATTCGTCGTCCATAGTTTTTATTCAATATCAAATCAAATATATAATCATAATGTAACTACTTTGAGAAATGGTCCGTGCGAAATGTAGTTTTTTTTACCGACTTCAAAAAAAGGGGGAGGCTCTCAATTCGAGTGTTTTTTTTTTATGTGTGTTACCTCATAACTCCGTCATTTATAAACCGATTTTAAAAATTCTTGTTTCATGTGAGAGGGTGTACTTTCTGATTGGTCGTATTTAAATTTCGTCAAAATCGCTTGAGCAATTTGGCTTTTAAAACAAAATAGCTGGAATTCCTTTACTTAGATGACGTATTTGGTTTGTCATCCAAGTAAACGAAATTGCGTTTTTTTTTTTTCTTTTTACTCTAAAAAGTGAAAAATAAAAACTTTTTTACAGAAAAAATACAACTGACTTTCAAATAAAAAAACACTATAAAGTATAAAATAACGTTATTAGCGTTTGTCGAGCTCCGAATTTTAGTAAAACTCGACATATTTTATTTTTGCTATTGTTTCCTTACTGTGTATCAGAAAAAAAGCTTCACCCTTAAATGTGACTACCTTCTTAAACATCCTGTATGATAGGAACATTTTCAACAGTGGAAAAATATGGGGACACGTTTACCCAGCTGTAGGACATTACAGGGTACCTAGTAAAAAAAATGGAAACATAAATCAGGGTGGATACAAATTACCTCAGGGGGAAAGGAAATACAGTGATGGACACGTTAACTGCGTAAGAGTAACTCTGAAAAAAAAAATTTGTTTAAACGCAACTCCGTCCTTTGATGAAGTCTATGTGTTTGTCAATGTATTTATAAATGAGTGCTAATAAATATCCAAATTTAGATAAAATTAAACAAAATAAATAGAGCAACATTTAAATTACCTACTTTATTTTAGTCCCATGTAAGGCAGGAAGAGGCCACGATAATCTTTTGGTACCTAAGTATGTGACGGACTATTACGCTATAACCCGGCGCAGCAGCAGAGGGGAGCCTTACAAGACGAACCTCACCGCTACCTCCAGGTACGCGAGTGGAAATAATTTGACGGTATGCAACAAAAAAAAAACATTATTTTGCAATATTTATTTACTCTCTCAAACTCAAAAACATTATTTAATTATTACCTACTTATTATAACACTCAAGTATTTATCTATTTTATTTTGCCCGCGTCAGTGTGTCACTGCCGGGTGCCAACTGAAAACCAGCGCTGGGCGTCTGACGCCCAGCAAATGCTAAGATGCACGCTCAGCACAATTTCTCTGTATCGTTTTCGTTTTGCATTATTGTTCTTTTGTTTTCTATAATGTGTTTGTTGCTGTGTGTTTTGTCTGTGTCAAATAAAAAAATTCTGTTCTATTCTATTCTATTCAACCTATACATAATAAAATACTTAGGTAATTTAATTCAGACTAAGTGCATATTTAAAAACTAATCTAATATATAAAGCTGAAGAGTTTGTTTGTTTGCTTGAACGCGCTAATCTCGGGAATTCCTGGTCCGATTGAAAAAATTCTTTCAGGAAAGGCTATAAGCTATATAACATCACGCTAAGACGGAGATAAGCGGAGCAGACGAAGTTGCGCGGGTCAACCAGTAACATTATGAAGCTGAAGAGTTCGTTTGCTTGTTTGTTTGAACGCGCTCATCTCAGGTTCGGTTTGACTGGTTCGGTTTGAAAAACTATTTTTGTTTTGGTTAGCCCACTTATCGTCGAAGGCTATAAGCTACATATTAACTATATATCTAACATCACGCTACGACCAATAGGAGCGAAGCATTAATGAAAAATGTGACGCAGACGAAGTTGCGCGGGTCAGCTCGTTCTGTAGGCTAGTCTTCAAGTACCAGGAGAGCAGCATTAGAAAGGCGGTAACAGGATACCATACGGGAGGCAACTGTGCTGGAGAGACGGTCCTGAAACAGGCCTGGAGTTACGGTCTTCCTCTTCTTTTCATATTGATTGACTCAAATTAAATTCTGTCGACCAGTAATTATTTCAGGAGTTATGATGTCTAACAGATGCCAGATTGATTTAAACCAAGAAGTTCAATGCGAGTTTTTATATGACTAAAAACCGTAAACAGCTTTTGTTTTGGTCATTTTCCGAGTAAAATCAGTATTAGGTCTTCCCCCGTGTCTTTGTACCCCAGCTCGGTGCTCATCGCGATGGCCGAGCGAGCGGCAGACCTTATAAGATATGCTGGTAATAAATAACTTTGAGTCTAGGAAATATTATTTCTCATGACATTTTTAGTCTGAGAGTGTTGCTTGAAATAAACGCCACATACGATACTAATTCTTACTCTAGTTTGATTTTCTTATCATATGTGATATCATCTCCAAAGGGTTTAAGGTGTTACTTTAATACTCCCACATTACACCAATTTGCACTAAGTGTTTCCAAACGTCTTTTATAATACGCACAACAAAGGAGTGGAACTCTCTACCTGCGTCTGTGGTTCCGAACAAATATCAACCGTGCACAAATATAGTCTCCGGACTGCTACTGAAAACTTCCAGAGGAAAAACTACCCAATAATTACTAAACAGTTTGGCAAAAGGGGTCATTTTCTTCTTGATGAAAAGAACTTTTTCAAGCCTCTGGACTACTTTTCGTTCGTAAATTCCTCATTGATTTCGTTAGGTCAGAGGAGTTGCCAAGGATATTTAATAGAATAGAATAGAAAACATTTATTCAGCATAGACACAAACTCGCAGTAACATAGACAAAGGGATCAGAATCGCTGGTTTTCAGTTGGCACCCGGCAGTGACACACGGATGGCGGAGGATGCAATAAACAAAATACAGTAATATAAAAAAAGCTATAAGTACGTATATTATAAACTAGTTGACCCGCGCAACTTCGTCTGCGTCACAATTTTCATAACTGCTCCGCTCCTATTGCCCTTAGCGTGATGATATATAGCCTTCCTCGATAAATGGGCTATCTAACACTGAAAGAATTTTTCAAATCGTTCCAGGAGTTTCTGAGATTAGCGCGTTCAAGCAAACAAACAAACAAACAAACTCTTCAGCTTTATATATTAGTAGTATAGACGTGTCAAACTGCCAACATGGCGCATCAGTCAGTATCTCGGACTTTTGAAGGGGACTGAGCCCCCCCCTGGAACCGCCAATGTTGGCAAGCCGGGAATCGAACCCAGGATCTCAAGCTCCGCAGCAGCACTTGCATAAGGAAGGTATTATTTTTACAATTGTAAAGTTAATAAAACACCATATTAATTCAAAAACACTTCTTAGCCTATCTTTATTTATTCTGATGCGTCTACAAAATTATGATTTATTCAAGCCATCAGTTTTACTAATCTATAATATGGAATATTACAGAATTTTCAATAATTATCTCTTCCGTTTTCGTAATTATAATAAAGAAACTGGCATGGAAATTCTCTTTGACTAGAGCCCTGAATGACTCTGGAAAGCGCTTGGGATCAAACTCCATGTTGTAAAATCCATATGAGCCCTGAAAACAAAGTCGTGTAAGTGTAAATTTTCAGGGTGTCTGTCATAAAGACGATGAACTAGAAAGCCAAACTCGATGTGCCATAATGGCCTGGCAATTTGTGATGACCAACCGAGACTGGGTCGCGAACCTTCACTGGGCCCATGAGGAGTATAACGGCCCACCCTCTCACGGAGGGGAGGCCTATATCCCAGGAGTGGATTAATTATAGGCTGATAATTTTATAAGCTAATGCAATTTTACATGGATACTAAAGATGACTAACGAAATCGTGCCAGACGTAGGCCACATCAAGCTTGCCCCGCCATCTAGCGGGCGAATTTGATGTCTGAGTGGGACTGGTTTATATACGCTCTGCGGGTTTAAAAATGTCACTTTAGCAGAATCAGAAAGCACATCACGCTACCCGTCACTGTCAAATTTTCCCAATCAACCTTGAACCTAATGCGTTAGCGATAAAGATGAAAATGAAATTTGACAGATTGTTGTGTGATTAATATTATGATTCTAATATGATTCTCCTAAAGTGACTTTTTTAGCCCCCAGGATTGAGTGGAGCGGATTTTTTAAAATTTTCTTTTTAATAGGCATACGTTTGACACTATCTAACCTGATGGTAAGCGATGATGTGGTCGAAGATAAAGCACGTTTGCCTAGAAGTAACCTAGCTATTCAGTCTTGTCTTAAATACTTCCAGGTTTTAGCTATCTTGAAACACAGATTCTGGCAGGAAATTCCACTCTTTGTGCGTGTTGGTGGGATGTCCACCATGTACCCGTGGCGCATCGCCGTTCGTCTTGTGGTCCGAAGATGGAACGGGTTTGGCGGAATTAAATCATGTAATTCCGTCGCACACTCACCAATATGCAACCGATAGAATACCGATAGGCCAGCAACTCGACGTCGATGCTCAAGACTTTGGAGCCTCGACTCGACGAGCCTATCATTACCTGAGCCTCTTGGTCGTTTCTCAATTGACTCAATGGCATCAGATCCATCCCAAAGATGAGAGCAGTACTCCATACACGATCGAACTTGCGCTTGATAGAATCTGAGCAGCTGTTCCGGCGTGAAGTACCGTCTCACCTTTGTTAGGAGCCCCAACTTTTTGGCAGCCACCTGAGCCTTTGCCTCTATGAAAGGGCCAAAATTGAGGGTAGATGTTAAAGTAACACCAAGAAACTCAAGTCGTCCGGTTATCGGCACGGTTACACCTCGAAAAGATGGAGCTGTGTTGAATTCACTCCTATTAGCGGTAAAAAGGCACGCTTGGGTCTTAGCAGCATTAAACTTGACCAGATTGGCATCGCCCCATTCAGAGACAGGGTCTGTAAGGGCAAGTTCAATCGCTCAACCATAGCCTCCCGGAGAGACCGGATCTGCGACCCACCAGCTCGTGCGTCGGACACGTATCTCTCAGCAACAGTGCTGTCGTTTGCATACACAAAGGTACCGGGTTTTAGCAGAAAATTAATATGCAGCAGGAATAATGTTGCCGAGAGCACCGACCCCTGAGGAGCCCCGGCATTAATATCCAGCTGTCAGGACGAGCAGCTATCTATGACCACTCGGATAGACCGATCCCTCAGGAAATCTGCAATCCAATCACACGATCCGGCGGGCAGACTGATGGAAGCTTACTAATAAGGCTATCGTGCCAGACCCTGTCGAAGGCCTTCGAAAGGGAAATCGCTAGTGCCTCCCCGTGCTCCCGTGCTTCTCTATGGCCTCACTTCTAGTTATGCTAGGAGCTTATGATTCAGCACGCCTTCTCGACGTTACTGAGATGGGTCTATAATTGGACGGGTCAGCTCGACTACCCTTCTTAGGCACGGGCTGCGCGTTAGCTTGCTTCCAAGCCTTCAGTACTTTTCTAGTCTCAAACGAAAGCCGAAACAGGAGTTTTAAGAACGGAGACAACTCAGGCGCACAAGTCCTCAGTATAATTGCCGGAATCCCATCGGGACCACTAGCCTTGTCCACGTCTAGGTTACGCAGTACCCTAAGAACGTCCCTCTGATGAATGCTTATGTTCAGCATACTCGACTCGCATCCAACAGGAGAAGCAGGGGGCCTCGCGTGGATATAAGAACGGGAAGCCTTTTTCCTGCATTTGGAAAACGGGCTTGTCTATTGTTAATGTTATTTTAAACTTTTACGTTTATACCCATGCCAATAAGACCAATAGTTTGGCTTCAAGGATCTGCAATGGCCGCTTTGGACAGCGCATCTGCGGTGCCACTGGTAGTGTAGATGTCTGTAGCAAGAACTTAGCCATCAGGTGGGATGTTCCTTGTTAGCCATTCATTAAAACAACGATTTCTTTCATCTATCTACGAGTATCTAACCCACAATGTCCCTCTGCTTGGCAAAGGCTTCCCTCTCCCTTTTTCACATAACTCTGTCCTTTCCTAGTTCGACCCAGCCTTTTCGGTAGGAATCTAGCTCGTCAGCCATCTCCTCCGCCATCATACGACGCCACGTTTGGCGCAGTGGTTGAGCGATTTACTGCTGCGCTGCGTGTCGCAAGTTCGATTCCCGCGCGGAAGAAATATTTGTATGGCCTACAGATAGTTGTTCCAGGTCTGGTTGTATGTGATTTTATATGATCACCCAAAATACAGGAGAAATTTCTAGTGTGGCAACGTTTAAATAAAATCTTTGCCTTGGTCTGCATCACCATCCGAAAACCAAGAAGAAAAACAGATTTTTAAAGCAGTGTACAAAATATAGTCTTACCGGTTTATACGGACAGTTCCCGTCAAGATTGGAATATAATTGAAGATACTCCCAGACCCATCGTACATTTCTCACTTCACACAGTTTTGATCTCACTATTTCAACTTCTATTCCGGTATATAATACCACCTTTAGCTGAAAATAACTCACCATTATAATGTAAATATATGTTTTAATTAATGCTATTAGATTAAGTTATAAATATGTACGAATTTTGGAAATGCATCGGTCTATAGGGAATAGGTTTATATGTTTTTAGGGTTCCGTACCGTCACTTTGTTGTCCGTCCGTCCGTCTGTGTGTCAACACCCTTTATCTAGAGAAAACGTGAAGGTATCGAGTTGAAATTTAAACCATTTACTCAAGTCTACAGTTCCCTGAAGCTGTGAAAAAATCAAACTTATAAGTTAACGAAAAAAAAAGATTCGGTGTTTATGCCGCAAAAAAAAACCTATATTTCGACACTCTCAAGGGAATCAAAAAATAGGGAATTTTCCGTTGAGTAAAGTAACAAAAATGAATTTAAAAATTTTAAATTAATCTTAATTGACAATAAATTAAGATTAACTTAATTTTTTTAAATTCATTTTTGTTACTTTTATTTAACGCGCCTCCTTGCGCGCTGAGTTAGTGTCCGCGGCCTTAAACTACAGGACTAGCTCAAACAAGAGTGGAGGTAAATATGTCACCAAAAAAAAAGAAAACGTCGCAAGATTGTAAAATATCGAGTGAAACTGTAATCTATTTTTTATTGATAAGACACGGATATATTAGAAGTTATTGAATTCGGGTGGGATTTATTGTATACAAAAAGATTTTATCATTATATTTCGAGAAAAAAAATATTACGGAGTTTGCAATTTTCCGGTGGCAAATACATACCGTAACATTGTTGCCCCAGGGATGCCTAGTGACAGCTGTCAGGTTAGTCTTATAAGGTTCCCCTCTCCCGAGGCGCCGGGTTATGCTATAACATTTCGACAAATACTTAGTATTGCAGGAGCGCACTTTTGCCCCCTCGTGCTTTATATCGGTCTAAAAACAAAAAAAAATGTACCTAAAATATATTTAAAAAAAAAACACCGGTAGCACTCCGGGAGTGCCGGCAGAAGTGAAAACTTTAGTATTAACGTTGTGTTTAATTATAAGTACAAAAATACTATCATTTATGAGGTAGAATACAATGTTTATTTATTGCGCTATCGTACACAAATATGACAATTTACATGTTATTATTCATAATATTATATCGTTATTTATTTATATATTACATTAATTTTTATCTCTTAGAAAAATCAACTTTCATCCATAATTTCGTAATTCCGTAATTTCGTATCCTTGGATACGCGTGGCACGCTGTACATAAACACAGACGGACATTCGCGCAAGCGCCCTGTGCCGCCTAAGCGAAGCAGCACACTCAGGCACGGTAGAAAGAGTGGGAGATACTAGTTCCTCTCCCTTCCCCTCGATCTTACGCTTTTTCGATCAGCATCACGTGACCCTGACGCGAGTCCGTCTTACGCTTTTTCGATCAGCATCACGTGACCCTGACGCGAGTCCGTCTTACGCTTTTTCGATCAGGTCACGTGTCCTGACGCGAGTTTAAGATTTTATACCCATTACAGAAAAAGTGCTCAACGCCGCTAAAGAAGTTTTCACTTCAAAAATTGCACGTCGCGTTTGTGGCGACAAAGCTTCGACTCTGCATGATGTTTTGCCGTGGGCGCTACTCACAGCACGGAGCAAATTTTCAGTGGTGGTGGTGGTGGGTTTTCCGGAGTTTTTCATACTTGTGTGCAGACCACAGATTATGTACCCAGACTAAGCAGTATATGCCTGCGGATCGACACAGGGTGATACATTGACAAATAGTTAAGTGCGTGATCTTTCTTGTTTCGGCCTTATATTTCCACTAAGTTCTGTCTCAATAATTAACCTGTTAGAGCCTGTCCAGATGAGGCGTTTCACGCGCGAGTCCACTCGCGCGTCTCATACGCGCGTGTGAGGTAATGCGTGAGAGCATCTGGACGGGATGTATGTAGCTCTAGTATCTCGAGTACGTGCGAGTGCCTACGCACGAGTGGACTCGCGCGTGAAACGCCTCATCTTGACAGGCTCTTTCTGCTCTCACTCAATGTTTACGTCAAACTCCGTCGGAGTTCCGGGCGTCCGCTTATCGCAAGCGTAATATGACCCGCCGCACATAAAACCTTATCTCTCCACTCACAAAGCAGCTATTCACACACTTGAAACTGTTATAGGTTCTTAAATGACGACACTATGAAGTGAAGTGAAGTAATTTTCGCAATATTAAAACTCTAACTTCATAGTGCGCGGTGACGTCATTTTGAATGACGTAATCATTGATAAATAAATATCAATGGACGTAATGCATATTTTCGTAAACAAACATCAGAATTATCCCAATAAGATTCCAATAAAAAATGTTTCTAGATTACAGCCATATGTATATTCATCAACTCATTTAAACTGTAAATCGTTACAATATGCCACTATAATTCTGAAATATCAATGAATTACTTACATACGGGAAGAAATCGGGTAACGAGTATTTGTTTCGTAGTTTTCACTCGGTAATTTAGACTTTTGACGTTAAATATTAGTTGAAAATGGACAAGAACAAAGTAAATTATGAATTTCTATCAATATTTGGCTTACTTTCTACAGAAAAACACGAAAAAATAAAAAAATTCAAGTGCACAAGTGGAACAATGTTTGGGTCGAATTCACATTCGTATTTCATAATATTGTCAAGCACATTTTTTTTTGACAGTGTCCACAGATGAGAAATATTATATACCATAGAGTTCAATCGTTCAGAAACGACAGTAAACCGTAAAAAAGTTAAAATCAGGTTTTAAATCAGATGGGTCAGGTGGATCCAAAAGGACCCACCTGTGCCACAACAGTAATAGCAACCAGTGGATTTATAGTAAAATGCCTAGTTTAGACCACGTTTAGACTATAAATCGATGCGTCGTCCATAGTTTTTATTTAATATAATTATATAAAATCACAATGTAAATACTTTGAGAAGTGTCGGTCCGTGCGAAAAGTAGTTCTTTTTTTACCGACTTCAAAAAAGGAGGAGGCTCTCAAATCGGGTGTTTTGTTTGATGTGTGTTACCTCATAACTCCGTCATTTATAAACCGATTTGTAAAATTCTTCTTTCATATAAAAGAGTATACTTTCCGATTGGTCCCATTTAAATTTCATCAAAATCGGTTCAGTACTTTGGATTTTAAAGCAAAATAACTGGAATTCCTTTACTTAGATGACGTATTTGGTTTGTCATACAAGCTACCTTCAGGTACAAAGGTCAAATGATTTATTTCAACTGGACCAATAAAGGCACTTTTGAACGTCAAAAGAAAATAAAATATAGTGACTCTAGTCGTCCGTTCGCAAAAGGTAGATTCTTATGGAGAAGAACGGACAAGAAACTTCATTGTTACTCTTTTCAAAGTAGTACTCCTGTGGAAATAATTTGACGGCATACAACCTACACTAACCGATTTAATTTTTTAACATGTTATTAACATAACAGACTTCTCATAGGTTTTCCTATAATCTTTAGGTATAGAACTATTATCTGCATTTTTTTAAATTTTAGGTTCATTCGTTTCGGAGATAAGGGGGAAATGGTCATTTTTTGTCTAGTTTCTTGAATAACCTCAAAACTATTTATTTTAAAATAATGAAAAATATAATTGCAACCCTCACAGTAAGCCCTTTTATTCGATATGTCACACGATACCGTTTGAAAAACATATTTTTTAAATTTTCTAGTTTAACCCCCAAAAATGACCCCCATATTAAAAAAATATTTAAGATATAAAAAATATATAAACAAAAATATTTATTTATTTAAAAGATTTATCTGCTGATGGATTGTGTCAAGAACCAAGAGAAAAGGAGAATTTTAATCAATGAATTTAATTTAAATATAACACAGGTAGGCTTAAATCAATCAATTTTAGCTCAACCGGCGTCAGATGTGGCGAAAAGATTAAGCGAGTTGGTGTACCGTATTGATTGAGATTCTTCTTTAGTTTAAGTTTAAAGCAATGTTTTTTTAGTAATTGGGATAAAAACCCCCAATTAAATCAAAAAGATGGGAAAAAAAAGAAAAAGATTTACTCTGACGCAGTTAATGTGTCCATCTCTGTATTTCCTTTTCCCCCTGAGGTAATTTGTATCCACCCTGATTTATGTTTCCATTTTTTTACTAGGTACCCTGTAATGTCCTACGGCTGGGTAAACGTGTCCCCATATTTTTCCACTGTTTAAAATGTTCCTATTACGTTCTATTATACAGGGTGTTTCAGGAGGAAGTCATATTTAAGGGTGAAGCTCTTTTTCTGATACACAGTAAGGAAACAATAGCAGAAATAAAGTATTGCGTTTCAACAAAAATTTCGAGCGTACTAAAACGTTCGAAAAAATCTCTTTTCAAGCAGTTTCAGCATAATTTTTTGTGGTCGAAATTTGTAATGAATATATTTTTGCATGTGTTTTGTCCTGTTTTTTTTTTGAAAATTTTTCTTCAATAAATTAATTTATGCTGGTTCGAGGTGACTCGGGAAAAAAATACCTACCTGGAAAGATTTGGGGGAAACCTTAATTGGCCACTAGTGGGACAATATAAACTGAGTAACAAAAAAAAAAAAAATAATAAAAGTACTTACGGCAAAACATTTAACAACAATAACTAATAAAACCACAAACAGATGAAAAGACCTCATGTTTGTGTCGCTTCCGACACTGTCCAAATTACTTTGAAACAGCCAATGATAACTTGCTACTATAGATCTACTAGTTTAATACCTTGTGATAAACCACGTAATGTCTTCCTGTAAATTACCGGCGTATATGATTTCTATACAATGGACCAATCAACGATATATTTTATAGGGTTTGTAAAATAGGTGTACCTACACGAAAAAACCGCGCCAAGTGCGAGTCGGACTCCCACACGCGGGGGGTTTCGTACTATAAACAAGGTTGGGCAGTGTTTTATTACTTGTAATTAAAATACGTAATTGAAATACAAATACGTATTTGGTATTTGTATTACAGTTACTTGCTTAAAAAGTAATTTGTAATTCGTATTTCAAATACCTGACGCCGAGGTATTTTGTAGTTAGTATTTCAAATAAACATTTAACCTGTATTGAGAGATCTTATTGAAGGGTGCGTTAAAGCAAAATGGAGACCGTTAAATATGTCAATCTTTAGAGTTGGCTACACTGCAGCTGATACTGTAAGTCAAGTTTTCAATGTCAAGTATTATGTGAAAATCTAGTGTTCATGAAAGGAAACCCTGGTTTTACTGATTAATCTTCTTTTACTCTGCTTTTTAACCCATGCTGGGCTGGAATACTTTTTAATCTTAATGGTATTTTGTAATTTCTATTTTGTATTTCAAATAAAAATAGCTCAAATACTGTATTTTTAACCGACTTCCAAAAAGGAGGAGGTTCGCAATTCGTTGGTTTTTTATGTATGTAAACCGATTACTCCGAGGTTTCTGATCTGATTTCTATAATTCTTTTTTAGTTTGATGCAGTATACCAATATGCCATTTGGTCCCATAAAAATTTGATTCGGTTTGTTTCAGTAGTATTTATTTTATGAGCATATTTGCTTATTTCAATTTCTGCGTTGACGAAGACGTCGTCCAAGTATCACCACTTATTAGTGAAAAATAAAAAACTTTTGAAGTCGGTTAAATTTTTTTGTAAAAAGTTTTTGTATTTTATGTTTCAAATACATAACTTAAAGATATTTTGTATTTCGTATTTTAAATACTTGCGATAGAGTATTTTGTAATTTGTATTTCAATTAAAGCAAAGCATGTATTTTGCCCAGCCCTGACCAACCGAAAAAAAACACGTTTCTTGTATGGGAGCCTCCTAACCCGTCAGGCCTTGCAACATTAAAAGACAATATTAAGACAATAGTCGCCGTCCCACATGTGGGACAGCCGGGCCTGACGGGTTTTTCAATTTAATTTAATTTTTATTACTTTTTGTTATAGCGACAATTGAACTGCACTGCACTCTGTGAAATTTCCAACTGTCTGCCTATTACCGTTCTTGAGATAAAGCCCGTTGGCAGACAGACGGACGGACGGATGGACGGACGGACGGACAGCGGAGGCTTAGTAATAAGGTTCCGGTGGCCCTTCGGGTACGGAACCCTTAAAACTATATGTACACTGTAGGTACATACCTATACATTTACACAAAGAGTAATCCAATATTTGACGAAACGGTTGGCGCTTGGGAGAAGCCGCGTCGTGCCCTCATTTCTGTGGTAGGCAGTGACCTCTCGCTGCCAGCCGTAGTCCGTGCTATGGTTGACGGCGAGTTCTGGGACGCGGTGGTCTCCTTCTGTGAAATAGTCATCGCACAGAAGGAGGCTGCGGAAAGGGAGAGGGAGATCTCGACCTCTCTCCCGGCCCGCAGCAGGCGCACCGGGCGTCGGAGGAGGGCAAACGCTGCCCTCTTCCGGCCCCCCTAACTGGGTCCAGGGGCGACGGACTTGGGGATGTCCGTCGTCCCCCATTCATCCGGACCCGAGGTGGCGGCGCGTGGTGTTCCCGTGCGCCCCTCTTTGACGTCGCGGGGGGAGTTAAACACCTCACTCCCCCCGCTGACCCGAGGTGGCCCGCAGAGGCGGGCCGGCATCAGCCGGGGATTACGGAAGTCGCATAAGATCCCACGATCCCCGGCGTAGGTGAGAGACGGAACACCGGGGTGGTTTTAGTCAGTAAGAGTCTGACAGACCCCTCTGCCCGCCCCAGGGTGGAGGACATCCATGAGGATTTCCACCCGTTAAAAAAAAAAAGTGTTTGAGCGGGTTGGCTGCTGCGCTGCGCGTCGCGGTTTCGATTCCCGCACGGAACAAATATTTGTATAGCCTACAAATAGTTGTTCTGGGTCTGGCTATTTGTGTATGTGAATTTGTATGTTTGTAAACGCACCCACGATACCGGAAAAAATCCTAGTGTGGGGCAAAGTTTTATTTAAAAAAATTGTAGTAGTAACAAAGTTTCGCGTTTATATAATAGTAATAAACCTAGGGAATCTTTTAGGATAGTAGAGGTAATTGGGGGGGTCTGTATGTATGCTTTTGCGGTTGCACAACGACACGCTTTGCTTTGCTTGGTAGTATAGATGCAGGCCTATCTTGCCGTCTCCTTCCGAGACGAGAAGGTGGCGTGGTCTTGAGGGAGAGCGCAACAGTCGTATAGATTCTCAAGGCAAGTCCGGTGGATATACCTTCTCGAGGTGGCCACCCCATTATTGGTCTAATTCCTTATGAATTAGACGTAACTGAAACCACCGGGCGACCCGTAGAGTGGCGGGCTTTCCACTCAGTCCCATCCCAAATCCCACTTAACTCTTTTTTCCCGTCTATGACCCCTTCCAACTCCCCTCCTAGCTGTGACCCCTCAGTGACGAAGTGGTTGCGGGCTCGGCCGTCACTAAACTCAGGTGATGGCAGTTGGAGAATTTAGTCACCTGCGCTAGGACCTGCGCAGTCGAACGCCGTAAGCGGGGATGAAGGAGTCCTGGGGGGTTGAGTCGATCGGCACTGGCGGTAATGTGTCCGTGAGGCAACACGCCCCCTTTGGTCTAGATTTCAAGCGAAACGGTGGCCCTACCCTCTAGCCAGGAGTAGGGAAATGGCCAAAATGTCACGTCAGAGGGCCACAGGCGAGGTGCGTGAGGTCCGCGGAGGTCGCCCTCGGGCGGCCGAAGCGGTAGGTAGGTAAAGACCATGCTGACGGTGTAAGTGAGGGTTGATTAGTTGCGAACCCTATCGAGCACCCGATGTCGCACTATAAACCAGCCTTGCGCACCTATATCTTTCTGGTAATCCTAACGTTCGCACTCACAGCAGTGCGACGTTCCCAGGTGCGGGCTCCATGGTGGGTGGGAGCCAGGAAGGTGAAGTTTGTAATTTTTTGTATGGACGTATTGAAGCCAACTAAAAACACCGCAGGAGTGGAGTCGGCGAAAGCTGGCAAAGCTCCTAAGCGAGGTGCCTCTGGTGCTTCGCTTGCCTCTGGATGCCCTGCGGCTCACGCCGTGGGCGCCAGCGCGGGCGCTGGTCCAGCTGTGGCGAAAACCGCAGCCAAGACCAAAAAGTCCCACTCCAAGCAAAGAAGAACGGCGCTGCATGGGACCAGTACCGATCCTTTAGATAAAAATGCGAAAACGGAGACGGTTAACACCTCTGCCGGAAGTAGCCTTCCGAAACACCCTCCTATTCCTCCTGTGGCTCCTCAAGCCACATCCCAAGATGCAGCCGTCTCCGGTCACACGGAGGCGTTTGGCAGCACCGAGGACGTTTTCGCAAGCGCCTGGCAGGTGCCTATCCGTAAAGGAAAAGGAAAGGGCAAGGGTAAAAAACCAACTCCACAAGCCCATTGCTCTTGCTCGGGCCCCTCAGGTCCAGCAGCTCCTACAAGCCAGGGTAAGAGGAGGGAAAGGCTGACGCGTAAGGAGCGGCGTCACGAACGCAGGCGGGGACGCAAATCCTCCCAAAACAAGCAGGTTGCTGCCACTAGCTCGGTTAAACCGACCAAACAAGGTAAGCTGAACTTCTCCGAAGGGAAGCAGTCGCAGGCTGAGGCTGGCACTAGCCGACCAACGCCAAATAAACTGCCTTACAAATCCGCAGGAGGTCCGGCCGAGGTGGTAACCACAACGCAGCAATCCAATGGGAACTATCAGGCCGCGGCCAAGCGGGCTCTCAACGAGACGATTTCGCCCCGTGGAGAGCACAAGCGGCCGCGGCTTGACCAGTCCCAGCGGGTTGCCAACAAAAGCTATGCCCAAGCTGCCAGTGCGTCCTTGAACGTCGCGATAACCTGCTACCGGAGGGGTATCATCAGCCAGAGAGTATCGGACCAGGCCTATTCCGCTATGCAGGACACACCAGGACCGACCTTCAACGGGAAGCCGCTGTTCGCCGGTGGAGTCCTCAAGCTGTGGTGCGGTAACGACCACACTTCAGCCTGGCTGAAGAAGACAGTCTCCAACCTGGCTCTCCCGGCTAGCACCTCGCTAGTCGTCAAGAGCCAGACGGAGATCCAGAAGCGGGTACGCTGCGACATCGCCATCCCCGACGACCAGGAAGTCTACGAGGACTCGACCTTTATTGGACGAGCCCTCTGTTACCAGAATCGCTGGATCGATGTGAAGAGGTGGGTATTGCTGCATGCCGAGAAGCAGAAGGCATGCTGGTTCGTGGTGCTAGGTATCTCCGAGGACCAAGTTCCGACCCTGATGAGCGCCGAGCGCCGACTCTCAATTGGTTTGGGATCGGTGTACGTGTAGTTCCAGGGTCCGAATGGCAGGTACGTCGACGTCCCTCGGGGGTGGGACCGGAACACGAAACAGCCGCTGGAAGATGCAGTGAAGATCATTTCCGCGCCAAACAACCCGGAAGCAACTGCGGCTGAACCTGCTGTAGCAGCAGTGTCGGCCGCCCCTGTCGCCACCGTGGGTGCCGTCCTTTCATCGGGGGGGGGAGCCGGACGACGTAATGTTGTCCCCAGCTACAAGGCACCAGGTCCCGATGGTGTGTTTCCTGCCTTACTACAGTGGGGAGGTACCGCTGTTGCAACAAAACTGGTGCCCTTAATGCGAGCGTGCCTGGCCTTTAGATACGTTCCTAAAGAATGGAGGGAAGTGAAAGTCATATTCATTCCGAATCCAGGTAAAAGTGACTACACAAACGCCAAATACTATCGACCTATAAGTTCTGTTTTCCGACCGTTCTTACTGAAGACAATGGAAAGACTGTATGAAAGGGAGCTACGAGATGGCGTTTTAAAAACAATACCACTGCATGGTAACCAACACGCATAATGCTCGGGTAAGTCGACAGAGTCCGCTCTTCATCTGGTGGTGAGCCAGATTGAAGAAGCAATTCATCAGAAAGGGTCCTGCCTGGGCACTTTCATAGACATCGAAGGAGCCTTCGACAAGGCAAACTTTTCCCAGCATTAGTGCCGCCCTTTCCGAACACGGTGTAGAACAGGTACTAACTAACTGGATTACTAATATGTTAAGCAAACGGGTGGTTCGCCTTGAGGAAGAGCAGCAGTTGGCCCTGATAGCCAGAGGCTGCCCGCAGGGAGGTGTGCTCTCCCCTCTTGTGTGGAATCTGGTGATTAATGACCTTATCACCAAACTCAACGCACAACGTTACTACACAATAGGTTATGCAGACGACCTCGCAATCCTCGTGCCAGGGAAGGTGACTGGAACGATCTGCAACCTCACTCAATAAGCACTACGCATCGTGGAGAGATGGTGCGAAGAATATGATCTGTAAGTAAACCCCACGAAAACTGAATTAGTCATGTTCCCTCAAAAACGAGCACTAGGCCACTACCGGCTACCTAAGCTCTTCAACACAGAGCACCAGCTGTCTAACGAGGTAAAGTATCTAGGCGTCACCCTAGACAGTAAGTTAAACTGGAGTAATCACTTAGACTACAAACTAAAAAGGGCCTGCATTACCTTCTGGCAGTGCAGGAAAATGATAGGGAAGAAGTGGGGCCTATCTCCCAAAATAATACTATGGCTGTACAGCGCAGTAATTCGGCCCATGTCAACCTACGGGGCCGTGGTGTGGTCACCACGCACTAAGCTAGCTACAGCCGTAAACAAGTTACAACACATGCAAAGGCAGGCCTGCATGGCGACGACGGGCTGCATGAGGAATACTCCAACTGCGGCGCTGGAAGCCATGCTGGGACTCCCTCCGCTACACTTGTTTATACAACAGGAAGCGACGATGGCAGCAGTACGCCTTAAAACACTGGATCTCTGGAGTAAGAGAGAAACACGGCACACCGCGAGGAGCTCGAAAGCAATCAATGACCGGGTACCCAAGCAATTTATCTTTGATAAAAAATACAGAATCCAATTGCATGAGGATCATCGTTGCGAGGGGTTGTACCCCGCAGTGCTGCGGATCTTCACCGATGGATCAAAAACAGGTACAGGTACTGGTGCGGGAATCTTCTCAGAGGATCTCAACATCCACATAGCCACACCATTGGGGGTCCACAACACAGTGTTCCAAGCTGAATGCATGGGCATTTCTCTGGCGGCATCAGCCATCCTAACCAGGGAAGTTAAGGACCACTCAATACACATACTCTCAGACAGCATGGCCGTCCTGCAAGCTCTGAACAGCCACACGGTCAACTCTGGGCTGATTCTCGAATGTCATCAACGTCTTAATCAGGTTGGTAGACACAATCAAGTAACCATTCAATGGATCAAGGGACACAGCGAATCCCGAGGCAACGATGCAGCGGATGAACTTGCCTGAAGGGGTTCGAGTATGGCAGCGATGGGGCCCGAACCCATCGTACCTCTGCCTTTCGGGTACCTACGCTATCTGGTAAGGAAACGCACCGGAGATAGACATCACAAGCTATGGGCTGACCATGGTGAGTGTAGGCAGGCCAAATAGGCACTTCCCTCTATAGATGGCCGATTTACAAAACAAGGCCTAAGACTGACTAAACAACAATTGCGTACAGTCACAGCCGTAACAAGCACCTCTATGCTATAGGAGTCACTGACAGCCCACTATGCAGACCCTGCATGGAGGAAAATGAGACAGCAGCACACCTGCTTCTAAGCTGCCCGGTAGTCGCGGATTACAGGGCAAGTACTTCGGTAACCCAGGTACCCTCTGTGAGATAGTTAGTAACACCAATTCGTTGCTGGCCTTCCTTGGGGAGCTGGGGTGGATCGAATGACACATTTGTCCCACCTGCACGCAAAATACGCGCTTAGTCGTGGAGTTGCGGAAACCAGCCGGATTTACATACATACATACATAGCTTAGGATAGTAGGAAATATTATAGTATAGCAGGATGTTCCCTTTCTTAGCAGTTCAGGTAATTCGGTTTATTTAGCTTTGCGCTAAATAGGGTAGCAAATAAAAATGCAAAATTGAATCTTAAATTCCATTGCTTTTTTTTTATTTAGGTTTTATTTTATTTTTATTATTTTTTTCTTCAGGTGCTCATTCAACTCTCAAAATTACATCAGCGAGGGGGGAATAGGAAACGTGCACGAAGTATACTGTGCCATCTAGTATTGCAATTTCGAAACTTTAAGGTTAAGAAAACTTGACATTGAAGCTTCTGTGCTGCCATCTATAGTTCATGCACGTATTTTTCCTGCATTCAACCAAATCGATCGCAATGTCTTTTTATTCAGAAGTACGAGTATTCATTGTGAGTTGTTTGTAGTTGAGCTAACTATTTTTTTAACATACTTTATGTAGTGACGTCCTTCGGTTATCATCTGCCTAGCCTTTTTCTAACTATATTGGGGTCGGCTTCCAGTCAAGCCGGATTTAGCTGAATACTAGTATTTTACGTAAAGCGGCTCCCTACCAGACATCTAAAACCCATTAAGTGGGTAACATGGTATTTCATGGCAAGACTGGAGTCAGATTGGACATTCTTCAGTTATGAAGGAATTAAATAAAAACAAAAGTAAACTTTTACCAAACTTTAATGTTTTCTACTCCTTAGAATAAAAATTCATAGAAGTTTCTATTAACACCTCTTCCGTTTCCGTGGCTAGAAAGTAGAATTTTGCGTGAAACTTGCCCTTTAGTAAGCTCATGATTTGCCGTGGCAGGTTCTTGGGCGGAAATTCTAGGTTATAAAGACCATACTGGCGCTGAAAACAAAATTTCAAAATGTAATAAGCGATCGTCGCAATAAAAAACGGAAAGACGCCCTCTATCGGCGCGATGACGCATTCAGCAGTGCAATTCAGTAAACCTCTCACCCTGTAAGCGTAACGGAAGTGAACATGAAGAGAGCTATGAATCCATACAAACAATGACTGTTCACTTCATACTCACTTCACCTAAGTTTACTTGGTGAGATATTGACAGAATAGACCGGCTGCTCTCTCGGACAATGAACGTGACGATCGCATATTCGCGCAATTATCGCTATGTAGGACGATGTCATCTCTATAGATGGCATCATCCTAAAACCTAATGCGGTCTTCTTCGTCTATACGAAGAAGAACAGCAGGTCTAAAAAGGTCACTTAGCAGATTCATATTAGAATCATAATATTAATCACAGCACAATCGAAGAAAATTTCATTTTCATCTTTATCGCTAACACATTAGGTTCAAGGTTGATTGGGCGAATTTGACAGTGACGGGTAGCGTGATGTGCTTTCTGATTCTGCTAAAGTGACCTTTTTAGACCCGCAGACAAAAAACGTTCCATATCCAATTTTGAAGTCAAAACGTTCAGAAATAATTCAAACAAAGCGGTTGCGCGGCCAACTGATGATGTCTTATCTTGAATTTCGTTTGGTCTCTTTACTGTAGGTCGTAGTTGTGAACCACTACGATCTACAGAAAAGAGACACAGTTCGCGCAGTCACTTTGTCTCTTTCTCCAGAGTGGCCAATTCTGTTCAGTCAATTTTATAATTTAGGTGTGTAGTTATTACAAAACTGAAAAGTTTTTCTTACCGGCTCGTAAGGGCACTTGCCGTCTATATCTGAATATACTTGAAGGTAATCGAACAGCCAATCCACCTGTACGATCTCGCACATTTTTACTTTCAATAGTTCAACTGGTATCGTGCCAAACCAGACTATCCTCATCTGAAACAAGACAGTAGGTGTCAGAATGTGTTGCGTAATTTGTTCGAAAGAGTCTCCGCGGCCGTGGAACGCAAAGGGCATTAGGAGGAACACGGATGGGTTTTAGTCATTAAGAGTCTGACACTCCGGTCTCCGCTCTGCCCAGAGCGGAAGGAATCATTTGATGATTTCCCATCCAAAAATGTGAATGTGCAAATAGGGAAATGACAGCCGGGAACAACGACTTAAGGTGCTTTACAAGGCACGGAGGAGACTTGGTTTTGTAATTGCTCACCCATCCAAGAACCGATCGAAGCGTCACTTAGCCCAGAAGACCGAAGCTTTTTTTTTAAGGGTGAGAAATCAACAAATGACTCCCTTCCAAAACAAGAGTCTGACTCTTACTGATTAAAACCCATCCGTGTTCCTCCTAATGCTCTTTGCGTTCCAGGGCCGCGGTGACTCTTTCGAATAAATTCCGCAACCCTGGAAGATCAACCCTGCTGTTATTGTTTAGCCACGACCTCACTACATACCGTAACATTGTTGTCGCTCAGGTATCTGCTGGTAGCTGTCAGGTTGGTCTTATAAGGCTCCCCTCTCCTCAGGCGCCGGGTGATAGCTTTGCAGTCCGACACATATTTAGGATTGCAATAGGTCATCATCGCTCTCTCCTGATTTAACTGGAACTAAAACAAAAAGTTACCAGTGTAAAAAATGTTGTGGCTTTTGGTCTGAGTGTTAACCCTTCATCCTCATTTACAGCTACATACTATAACATAAATATTTATTTATTATGTCAAATGTATTTATGTCAGTGAGTGCCTTACAAATTTCATCGTCAACAACTGATATCTACCTATTTATAGATTCCTAAAAGGAATACATTATAATGACAAAATATTGTAAAAAAACATAATAATACAAAAATCATGTAATGTTTTTAAATATGGACTTTGAATTACATTATATTATGTGTAGGTTACAAACCGTCAAATTATTTCCACTCGCGTACCTGAAGGTAGCGGTGAGGTTTGTCTTGTAAGGCTCCCCTCTGCTGCTGCGCCAGGTTATAGCGTAACAGACCGTCACATACTTAAGGTTACAATAGTTAACTGTAGCCCATTCCTGCCTTCATCATCATCATCATATCAGCCGAAAGACGTCCACTGCTGGACATAGGCCTCCCCCAAGCGTCGCCACAACGACCGGTCCTGTGCGTCTCGCATCCAGCGGCTACTCGCGACCTTCACCAGGTCATCGGACCACCTTGGGAGGCCTTCCTGCCTTATATGGGACTAAAATAAAGAAGATAATTTAAAACTAAGTTGCCCTATTTATTTTGGTTTAATTTTATATAAATTTACATATTTATTCATAAATGCACTGACGGACACATACATTTCATCAAAGGACGGAGTTGCTTTCAAACATTTTTTTTTCCTTTTCAAAAGATTTACTCTGACGCAGTTAATGTGTCCATCACTGTATTTCCTTTTCCCCTGAGGTAATTTGTATCCACCCTGATTTATGTTTCCATTTTTTTACTAGGTACCCTGTAATGTCCTTCAGCTGGGTAAACGTGTCCCCATATTTTTCCACTGTTTAAAATGTTCCTATTACGTTCTATTATACAGGGTGTTTCAGGAGGAAGTCATATTTAAGGGTGAAGCTCTTTTTCTGATACACAGTAAGGAAACAATAGCAATAATAAAGTATGCCGACGTTTTTTTACAACAATTTCGAGCTCAATAAACATTACAACTTTCGAAAAAATCTCTTTTCAAGCAGTTTCAGTGTAAATTTGATATCATCAAACTTCTTGAAAAGTGTTTTTTTTTTCGAACTTTCTAGGTAGCCGTTTCTTGTAGTCGAAATTTTGAATAAGTATATTTTTGCATGTGTTTTGTGCCATGGTTTATTTTGGAAAATTTTCTACATTAAATTAATTTATGCTGGTTACTGGTGACTCGGGGAAAAATACATACCTGGAAAGATTTGGGGGAGGCCTTAATTGCCCACTAGTGGGACAATATAAACTGAATAAAAAAAAAACACCGGTAGCACTCCGGGAGTACCGGCAGAAGTGAAAACTTTAGTATTAACGTTGTGTTTAATTATAAGTACAAAAATACTATCATTTATGAGGTAGAATACAATGTTTATTTATTGCGCTATCGTACACAAATATGACAATTTACATGTTATTATTCATAATATTATATCGTTATTTATTTATATATTACATTAATTTTTATCTCTTAGAAAAATCAACTTTCATCCATAATTTCGTAATTCCGTAATTTCGTATCCTTGGATACGCGTGGCACGCTGTACATAAACACAGACGGACATTCGCGCAAGCCCCCTGTGCCGCCTAAGCGGAGCAGCACACTCAGTCACGGTAGAAAGAGTGGGAGATACTAGTTCCTCTCCCTTCCCCTCGATCTTACGCTTTTTCGATCAGCATCACGTGACCCTGACGCGAGTCCGTCTTACGCTTTTTCGATCAGGTCACGTGTCCTGACGCGAGTTTAAGATTTTATACCCATTACAGAAAAAGTGCTCAACGCCGCTAAAGAAGTTTTCACTTCAAAAAAGAATATTAAAAGTTTTGATAAAAGTACTTACGGCAAAACATTTAACAACAATAACTATTAAAATTACAAACAGATAAAGAGACTTCATGCTTGTGTCGCTCCCGACACTGTCCAAATTACTTTGAAACAGTCAATGAAAAACTTGTTACTATAGATCTACTATTTTAATACCTTGTGATAAACCACGTAATGTCTTCCTGTAAATAATCGCTTACATTACCAGCGTATATGATTTCTATGCAATGGACCCATCAACAATATATTTTATAGGATTTGTAAAATAGATATAGGAGTCGGACTCTCACACGCGGGGTTCCGTACTATAAACAGGGTTGGTTTCAATAACTTCATCATCATCATCATATCAGCCGAAAGACGTCCACTGCTGGACATAGGCCTCCCCCAAGCGTCGCCACAACGACCGGTCCTGTGCGTCTCGCATCCATCGGCTACACGCGACCTTCACCAGGTCATCAGTCCACCTTGTGGGAGGCCTTCCAACGTTGCGTCTTCCAGAACGCGGTTGCCACTTCAGAACTTTTCGGCCCCATCGACCATCTGTTCTGCCAGCAATGTGCCCTGCCCACTGCCACTTTAGTTTGGCGATCCTTCGGGCTATGTCGGTAACCTTGGTTCTCTTGCGGATAGCATCATCCCTGATTCGATCTCGCAAGGAAACTCCAAGCATTGCCCTCTCCATTGAGGCCCATTGTAAGCGACCACGTTTCAGCCGGTCGATTCTGTAAACATGTCGAAGTGAAGGCTTGGGTGAAGTGATCACAAAGTGAGCTGTCATTACTTATTGATTACATGGATTGACACCTCACTTCGTGATCACTTCACCCAAGCCTTCACCTCGACATGTTTACGGAATCGGCCGGCAGTTCAGTATGTCATCACTGGCAACACGCACTGATCATAGACATTCGTCTTGAGACACTGTGGTATGTGGGACGAGAAGATACCGCGCAACTTCCCGAACGCTGCCCAGCCGAGTCGGATTCGACGGTTGACCTCTTTCTCGAAGTTGGCCCTACCTAACTGGACCGTTTATCCTAGGTAGACGTACTCGTCTACAACTTCGAGTGTAGAGTTTCCGATCTTGATGGGAGTGGGTGCTACATGGGTATTTACCATGATCTTGGTTTTATCCATGTTCATTTTGAGACCCGCTCTTTCGGAAGCTGTACTGAGGTCATCGAGCATCGAGCATTCAATAACTTGCTTAAAATATAATTTGTAATTCGTATTTCAAATACCTGACGCCGAGGTATTTTGTAATTAGTATTTCAAATACGGCTTCAAAATACATTTAACCTTTATTTAGCGATCTTATTAGAGGGCACGTTTTGAAAAAAATAGCACTCGATTTCTTTCGTAAGCAATGGAGACCGCTAAATATATCGATCTTTAGAGTTGGCAACACTGCACCTGATACTGTACGTCAAATTTTCAATGTCAAGTGTCATGTAAAAATTTAGTGTTCATGAAAGGAAACTCTAGTTTTACTGATTAATCTTCTTTTACTCTGCTTTTTAGCCCATGCTGGGCTGGATTACTTTTTATTTTTATAGTATTTTGTAATTTCTATTTTGTATTTCAAATGAAAATAGCTAAAATACTGTATTTTGTATTTCAAATACATTACTTAAAAATAATTGTATTTCGTATATTAAATACTTGCGAGATAGTATTTTGTAATTTGTATTTCAAAAAGCAAAGCATGTATTTTGCCCAACCCTGACCATATACCGAAAACAACACGTTTCTTGGCCTCCTGGGTTTTACAATTTAATTTAATTTTTATTACTTGTTGTTATAGCGACAATTGAACTGCACACTCTGTGAAATTTCCAACTGTCCTACCTATTACCGTTCTTGAGATAAAGCCCGTTGATAGACAGACGGACGGACGGATGGACGGACGGACGGACAGTGGAGGCTTAGTAATAGGGTTCCGTTAGCCCTTCAGGTACGAAACCCTAAAAACTATTTGTACACTGTAGGTACATACCTATACATTTACACAAAGAGTAACACAATACTTGACGACACGGTTGGGTTGGCTGCTGAGCTGCGCGTCATGGGTTCGATTTCTGCACGGGAAAAATATTTGTATGGCCTGGTAAATATTTGTTTGTCTGGGTCTGACTGTTTGTGTATGTGAATTTGTATGTTTGTAAATGCACCCACGAAACTGGAGAAATTCCTAGTGTGGGGCGACGTTTTATAAAAAAAAACCGGTCAAGTGCGAGTCGGACTCGCACACGAAGGGTTCCGTACCATATAGCGGCAATAGAAATACACAGTCTGTGAAAATTTCAACTGACTACCTATTACGGTTCTTGAGATACAGCCCGCTGACAGACAGACGGACGGACGGACGGACGGACGAACAGCGGTAGCTTAGTAATAGGGTACCGTTTGGGTACGGAACCCTATTAACGTACTTTATGTCGTAGGGGTCATGACACCCCCAAACGGTTCACGTCAAATTGACATTTCAAAAAATACTTCCTTCTATGAATAGACAAATCACGAAAATTTAAACTATAACTAACCGAGGTGGGGTACTAAAATTTCTCGCTCTCGCATTCTTAGTTGTGGATAAATCGAACACATTATTTGAAGTCTGTATCGATAGTAAACAAAGGATCTTACCTATCCAAGGAACTCCATACGCGAGAGCATTTCTAGCTCGCTTTTGCATCCTCAATTATACAAGTTTTATGTCAAAGGCAACTAAGGAACTTCGATGATTGAATGGATGGTAAACATGAAATTAGAAATATGTCCGCCTATATTTCGAGGTGGGATGCTAAAATTTTCGAGCTCACTCCACTCGATATAACATCCAAATTTTTCAAAAAACATCTGTGTGGATGATATTAAGAAATTATAGCGTGTCCGAGACAATGAACTAGTTTTTTTTTCGGACCCGTTTCGCACGCTCTGTCATACTTATCTATCCAGTTTACGCTTAAATCGACAAAAAAATCATCTGTACCATAATGTGTGATAATAAAGTCTAGCGTTTCTGTGTCAAGGAATTAAAATTTTTGAGGACTCGCTTCGCTTGCCCTAGCAACCTTAGATCTCCGATTTACGCGCCTACGCATCCGTTTAGCTTTCGGATGCATACGCGTCTCCATACAAAATTGTTGTTTTCTATGGGCATAAGCTGAATAGAGCTGAATAAGTATGAGTGTGTGTTAACCTTGTCCGAAACAAGGTATCGTACTTAATTTTTTCGAGCTCGCTACGCTCGCTCTAGCATCCACAGTTCCCAGCACAAGCTTAAGTCGACCAATAAACATCAGTGTTATGTTAAAAAAAAAAAATTAAGATAACCGAGGCAAGGTGCTAAAAACTTTCTCGACTTAATTTAAGTGCTATTCATGTGACCTGACCCCCCCAAAGTTTATGGCTACAACCGCGGCTGCTTTATGTAGTGACGTCCTTCGGTTTTCATCTGCATAGACTTTTCCCAACTATATTGGTATACCAGACGGGCGTGATCGGCTGGAACGAGGGTGTGTTTGGGGTAGATTCGGACGTCCTTCGGTTATGAAGGACTTAAATAAAAACAAAAGTAAACTTTTACCAAACTTTAATGTTTCTACTCCTTAGAATAAAAATTCATAGAAGTTTCTATTAACACCTCTTCCGTTTTCGTGGCTAGAAAGTAGAATTTTGCGTGAAACTTGCCCTTTAGTAAGTTCATGATTCGCTGTGGCAGGTTCTTGGGCGGAAATTCTAGGTTATAAAGACCATACTGGCGCTGAAAACAAAATGTCATATGCGATCGTCGCAATGAAAAACCGGAAGGCGCCCTCTGTCGGCGCGACGACGCATTCAGCAGTGCAATTCTGTAAACCTCTCACCTTGTAAGCGTAACGGAAGTGAACATGAATCCATACAAACAATGACTGTTCACATCATACTCACTTCACCTAAGTTTACTTAGTGAGATATTGACAGAACAAACCAGCTGCTCTCTCGGACAATGAACGTGACGATCGCATATTCGCACTATTATCGCTTTGTAGGACAATGCTATCTCTATAGATGGCATCGTCCTAAAACCAAATGCGGTCTTCTTCGTCTATAAGAAGAATAGACAAAGCGTTCCATATTCAATTTTGAAGTCAAAACGTTCAGAAATAAACAAAGCGGTTGTGTGGCCAGCTGCTGATGTCGTATTTTGAATTTAGTTTGGTCCATGATGCAAGTTTGCAGGGCTTATTCCACTAAACCCCAAAGCCATTGCTCTCAAAGTCAAAACTCTACAGTCTATAAATTAATTCCACCTTAAACCCTAAAATATTTAAATACTTCAGTCCCACTTAAACCCCAAAAATCACAGCTTCCGATTTTGTTAAGAATATAAATTCAGCTTGAGAAATTAGTTTACTGTTAATATGTTGACTCTAACAAAACTGTTTTGGGGTTTTAGTGGAATTGAAGTATTGAAATATTTTGGGGTTTAAGGTGGAATGAATGTATGGACTGTAGAGTTTTGAGAACATCGGCTTTGGGGTTTAGTGGCATAAGCCGTTTGCATACGTGTTACTGTAGGTCGTAGTTGTGAACCACTACGATCTAAAGAAAAGTGACAAAGATAGCCCAGTCGCTTTGTCTCTTTCTCCAGTGGCCAATGTAGTTCAGTCGATTCTTTATAATATATGTACATATTACAAAATTGAAAAGTTTTTCTTACCGGCTCGTAAGGGCACTTGCCGTCTATATCTGAATATACTTGAAGGTAATCGAACAGCCAATCCACCTGTACGATCTCGCACAGTTTTACTTTCAATAGTTCAACTGGTATCGTGCCAAACCAGACTACCCTCATCTGAAACAAGACGTTAGGTGTCAGCGTGTGTTGCGTAAATTGTTCGAAAGAGTCACCGCGGCCCTGGAATGCAAAGGGCATTAGGAGGAACACGGATGGGTTTTAGTCAGTAAGAGTCTGATACTACGGTCTCCGCTCTACCCAGAGAATGTGCAAATAGGGAACTTCGGAGATAAGGGGGGAGGGAGGAATGGTCAATTTTTCTATATTTTTCGTCAAAAGTCGAAAACAAAGCAGCCAAAAAAAAATCAAAAAATGTCTAAGAATGTACAAATAACACTCTTTCATAAATGATACCCCAAATGCCCTAGTAGTCTAACTTTGAATTTTTAAGAACCACTTTCAGTCGCTGTTGCAAAAAAAATATACGCTTTTTTATTAGTATAAGAGGCGTGCAGCTCAAATTGTTTAAAGACTATTTGAGCGGTCGCAAACAATGCCTGAAAGTGGATTCCTACATTAGCTAGATCTGTCTCCTTTGGTATCCCACAAGGTTCAGTGCTAGGATCTACACTCTTTTTAGTGTATCTTAACGACCTCTGTGAGTTGAAACTGGAACACGGTATTATAATTTCCTATGCTGATGATACGGTTTTGCTCTTTTCTTCTAAAACATGGGAGAATACCTTTCTGCTGGCACAGAATGGCTTCAACAAGGTGTCCGACTGGCTGAAACAAAATGTTCTAACCCTAAACTCAGAAAAAACTATGTACATGCCCTTTTATTCACGAAATCCAAATAAACCCCCCCTAAGTCTTTCCATAAAATCACATTATTTTCATGTCCACCCCGCAAATGCTTCTACATGTAACTGCCCCTGTCTGGTTAGGAGATCCGAAGTAAAATATTTGGGCGTCATTCTAGACTCATCACTGAACTTCAATGCACATATTTCGTTACTTCAATCCAGACTTAGAAAATTGATTTATGTTTTTAAGAACCTTCGACATGTAGCAGATATTTTGATTCTTAAAAGAGTTTATAGGGCACTCTGTCAATCGCTTCTAACTTATTGTATTTCTTGTTGGGGTGGAGCTTCCAAAACCACGCTACTTCCTCTCGAAATAGCACAGCGGGCAATTCTAAAGGTCAGCTCCTTCCGACCCATTGACTACCCTACACATCTCCTATATCGATCCTGGAACCTAACAACCGTTCGCCAGCTGTACATCTTAACAACGGTACTCAAACAGCACTCCCTTACCCCCTTGGACAGTAATACTCTGCTTAAACGTCGCCGCAATGCTGTAGTCTCCCGTTCCCATCTATGTAAGCATTCATTTACACATAGGTTCTTCTGCTTCACCGGTCTCTTTCTCTATAATAAACTAAATACTACACTTAATATATATACATTAAGTAAACAAGAATGCAAAACTAAAGTGTTAGATTTTCTACTAACATGTGATTATAAAACTACAAAAGAGCTTCTGAAAGTTTTGAGTTAAAACTACACACGCAAACACATTAAACGCAAGCACACAACACTCACAAAACTCCCTCACAACACACACAACTCCCTCACAACACTCACACAATACTTACGCTTTTTGCTATTATATGTTATCTGTTGTAAGTTATATTTTTCTTTTTTGGACTGATATAATAATTATGTAAACGTAAAACCCATCTACTGTAACTACTAGTAATTTATTTCTGGAAAGTGAACTGCGTCCTGAAATACAGGCTCGGCCTAGCTCAGGCACAGTTGCTCATTTTTATTGTTTTGCAAATAACAACATTTCAATTTTAATACTGTACAAATTGTAACAATTTCTTAGATAAATAAATTATTATTATTATCTCCTTTACTCAATAAATATTCCTATAAATTACATTTTTAAATATTTCTATAAAAAATATAAAATATAGTAGCCCACCGGTATCAGGAACAGGGTCTAAGCTACCGGTGGTCAGGGCTCCTGAGAGAGGAACCTTCTAACGATGCGTGCCGTGTCCAGGAGTAATGCTTTCTGGATCAAGCCCTTGATCCAGCTGCCCAACGAGAGCCTCCTCAGATGTTGGTCGAGGCTCTTGGCAATTACGCCCTTGGCCGTCACGATTATCGGCACAATGACTGCTGTGTTCACATCCCACATGTCGACAACCTCGCGAGCCAAGTCAAGATACTTAGCTTTTTTATCTTTCTCAGCCTTCACGAGGTTCTCGTCATGAGGGACTGTTATATCAACAACCATTGCGCGACGCTCTAGTCGGTCTATCACCACTATGTCAGGCTTATTGGCAACAATAGTCCTGTCAGTGATGATAGACCGATCCCAATACAATGTGCAATTGCCATTTTCGAGAACTGGGTCGGGCACATACCTATAGTACGGTACTTCCGATTCCACAAGATTGTATTTAAGAGCAAGTTGCTGGTGGATAATCCTGGCTACAAGGTTGTGCCTGTGCAAATAGTCTCCGTTAGCAAGATTAGAACAACCGGAAATAATGTGGCGGATGGATTCCCCGGGTCGGTAACATGCTCGACATATGTCAATCGTACCGTCCTTCACAATGTATTTCCGGTAGTTGTTCGTCATCACAACTTCGTCCATAATCGCACAGACAAAACCTTCGGTTTCCCCAAAGAGGTCACCAAAACGCAGCCAGGCTACGGACGCTTTCATCGGACCCATGTAGGACCCGATAAAAGCGTCCGTGAAGCTCCTTTCTCTGCCATACCTCCCTGCGGTCGTCAGTATCTAACACCACAGGTTTGCGCTAGTTCTCGTTAGCCAAGGAGAGCGCGGTAAGGCCTTTGTCCACTGCTACCACATCTCGATGCATACCCACGTCAGCCTCTAGGAAGTACTCCCTGAGGCTGCATACCTCGCGGTTGTGCAGGGTCTTGGGCATTTAAGAAGCCACGACCCCCACACTTCCGCGGGATATACAGCCTCATCACCGATGACCGTGGGTGATGCATCCGATTTGCGGTGAGCAGTGAGCGTACTCTTCTATCCAGGGCGTCAAGTTTCGTCTGAGTCCATTTGAGTATGCCGAAAGAGTACATCAAAACCGGCATGACCCAACCGTTGAAGGCGCGCACCTTGTTTCCGCCTGATAAAAGACTGTTAAATACTTTGTTCAGGCTGCCAAAGAAGCGCTCCTTCAACGATTGTTTCACGTCAACAGCTTTGATGCCTAGCGCTTCCGACATACCCAAATACTTGTAAGTTTCGGTTGAGGAGAGGGACCTAAGGTATATGGAATCCGAGAGTTGGGTTCCCACGGATTCCATAATCTCCCCTCGCTTTACATGCATGACCGCACATTTGTCCAAACCAAATTCCATCCTGATGGCGCTTCTGAAGGTTTCTGTTACCTTCAGTAGCTTCATCAGTTGCGAGTTGTTAGGAGCAAAGAGTTTCAAGTCATCCATGTAAAGGAGGTGCGATATGACCTGACCACCTCTTCTGAACCGGTAGCCTTGGCCCGAACCCTCCAGCAATGTACTGAGAGGGTTGAGGGCCAGACAAAACCACAGTGGACTCAGACTGTCACCTTGAATTATGCCACGCTCAATCCTTATCGGTTCACTGTTCGCCTGGGTCTGTCGACACCCTGGATATTGAAGGACCGTCCTCCACTGCCCCATACACGACATCAGGAAGGTGCGTAGAACTGCATCAACTTTGTACAGCTCCAGCACCCTCATGAGCCATGTATGTGACACTGAATCATAGGCCTTCTTATAATCTATCCAGCATGTCGACAGATCTCTTCGGGAACGTCGAACCTGTTGACTAATGGCTATATATGTCGATGAGGAGCAGCTCCTTAGTACCGCGGGACCCATTCCTACATTCATTCTGAGAAGCAGACATTATTGAATTACTATCAATATGATGGTTAATCTTTCCTCTCAAAATGGATGTAAGAACTTTATAGACCGTCGGTAAACACGTGATCGGTCTATAATTTTTAGGCTCCGCGGTACTACCTGATTTATGGAGCAGGTGGGTTATTCCTGTAGTTAGGAATTGGGGCAGCGACCCTGACTCTAAGGCAGACTGGAATTGAGATGCCAAGCGAGCGTGCGATCTTTTGAACCATTTTATCCAAAAATTGTGCAGCCCGTCTGGCCCTGGAGATTTCCAGTTAGACAACGGACGGACTGCACAAACTACATCTTGGGGGCTGATGTTAATTGCCCCCATTTCTAGTATCGGATCGCACGCGCGCTCGACCTCTCGAGTCCAATCACCCTCGGTGTGACTGACAGGCACCGACCAGATGCTGCGCCAGAATGAACATTTGGCGTCATTATCTGGTAGGCGCGTATCAGTCACACATTGGTCCGGTCGCTCCCAAGCCCTATAAACCCACCTCTCATTACTTTGGAATGTGCGATTCTGAGTGTATCGCTCCACTCGCCGCTTGTACCTACGAATACGGTTTGCCCATGCATACACCTTCTGCTTCAAAAAGTCTATGCGCTCTGTGACACGGGATATATAATCTCGGGGATTGACATCAGTCACTCTATATTATTATTATTTCTTATTTGCAAAATAGTTGAGCAAACGTCATCTTAAACTTTTCCAAATTTCAAGTTGATAGCATTAGTACTTCTTGAGATATCCAGCTGTGACAAACGGACAGACTTAGTAACACCATGACAGTCGGGAACAACGACTTACCGTGCTTTACAAGGCACGGAGAAGATTTGGTTTGTAATTGTTGGTCACCCATCCAAGAACCGATCTGGGCCAGCGTCGCTTAACCTTGAAGATCGAAGTTTTTTTTTAAGGGTGAGAAATCATCAAATGACTCCCTTCCGCTCTGGGCGGAGCGAAAGGGAGTCATTTCCGTGTTCCTCCTAATGCTCTTTGCGTTCCAGGGCCACGGTGACTCTTTCGAATTAATTCCGCAACACTGGAAGATCAACCCTGCTGTTATTGTTTAGCCACGAGCTCCTACATACCGTAACATTGTTGTCGCTCAGGTATCTGCTGGTAGCTGTCAGGTTGGTCTTATAAGGCTCCCCCCTCCTGAGGCGCCGGGTGATAGCTTTGCAGTCCGACACATATTTAGGATTGCAATAGGTCATCATCGCTCTTTCCTGATTTAGCTGGGAATAAAACAAAAAGTTACCATTGAAAAAAATGTTGTTCATAATATAACATTAATATTTATTTACTAGCTGTTGCCCGCGACTTCGTTCGCGAGTAAGCCGGAAAGCAAAATTTTGTCGCTAGGTAGGTAAGATCTCTAAGATAAGACATATACGAACAATCAATATCTAGCATTGCTTGACTCCTCTTAGATTTTGGAATTTGGAAGAGTGTTATGCAAGGCACTGGCTGTTTTACTTCTTCTGATCCAAGTGCTGACCAGCCCTAGTAATTTTTCGTAATGAGTAACGTTTTAATGATAACGCTTCTCTATACATCATGTTAAAGAAAGTTGCTAGGATTGTTAACACGTTGCGGAATTTGTTCGAAAGAGTCATCGCGGCCCTGTAACGCAAAGGGCATTAGGAGGAACACGCAGTCAGTAAGGTCTGACACTCCCTTCTGGTCCACCTAGAGTGGGGGGACTCTTTTGATGATTTCCCAGCCTTAAAAAAATAATAAAAAGAGTTGTTAACGTGCGATAGAGCTACATAAAGTTAGCCAGAAGAGAAGTCTACCCCTGCAACGGAGAGATTAGAGTAGAGTAGAGACTCCGCTATCCGCACCATGTTAGACTCCCATTCTGTCAGTCCTGGCTAAGATAGCCAGCCTAGCTCCGCCGAAATAAAAAAAAAATAAAAATAAAAAAATCAGACCTTGATCCATATGTTGTTATTAATAAACACTACTTAAAAGCTATGTTAGTAACAGACACAATACAAAACAGATTTTAATTCATATATTTGTTGCGCTCACCTGACGCACCGGGCACATGCACATGTGTATGTACCCAATGCGCCATGATGGCGCAACACGGCTTATCACTAATGGCCTTCAGTATATCATTGCCGCTGCCACGCACCATGCGCATCATGGATGCTATCCTTTTCCGAAGGATGGTGGTGAAGCCAACAGTGCGCAGATGCACAGATGTTTCCTGGTTGCTTCACAGGTTTGGCGGAGCGACCTCACTGTTCCGAGAATTTGTCACCGGGTAGCCTTGGCATTACTTTTTGGATAACGTGGGCAACTGATTCCTGGGTTCGAAGCAACCTTTGCAAATTGGGCTGTCTACAGCGCTTAAGTTGAAAAGATGTTTTTTAGGGGCAATGAACTGTAATTATACCTATTATTATTCGGAAGGTATTTCTACTAGGGCTGAGAAGTCGTTTACTTAGTCGCGTGTATAGGCTTGACGTTGACAGTTTTGACTGCCTGCAATTTGTAGCCCGTGACCATTTGTTATCACGAAGTTCAGCTGATCTCTGGCAAATTCATGTACGAAATTATGGAAAAGTTAGGACGGTACGGGTCCAGCACTACTATCTCGGAACCTCTCTTCGCGAGTTCGTCTGCGACGTCATTGCCTAGGGATCTACAGTTCCCCTTGATCCACTGAACAGTGAAGCCCGCAACAGATAATTTCTGGCCATGTTCTGGTCATGACGTTTCATAGGCTCACTGGGAATTAAACAGTTTTGAAACTAATCAGAAAACAGTGTGTTGGATGTAGGTATGTGATTTCGCAAAGTTATATTGAAATTAAGTACCTAAATAGAAATCAAAACTTTAATCGGATGATGTGTATCATTTTTTTCCATGACCGTTTCCATGGAAATATGTTTCTTATATTCTCCATAAACATTTGTCAATATTATGCGTATTGATGGTTGATGCTTGGTCGGTGGGTTCCCCGTACACATGGCAGAAGAAATGAATTCATGCTGTGGAGCAACGAGATAGCACAGGCTATCTTCTAAAATAACCGAACAATCTTCTTGAAGGTACTTGATGAATCAAGTTGATTTTTTTATTTATTCCGAACCAGGAACGCAAGTCGAAACAATTTTATGTTTTTAAAACACAGATACCCAATTTCAGCGGAGCTAATGCAATTCTTTCGACTCCTCTATCAAGGGACTTCGCCAACTGCTCGTGGGTGATATTACGTGACCCCTGGCTCCAAGCCCGTATAGGCCCAGTATTGGGCAACTTTAGCAAAGCTTAGCTAATGTAAGCGCGCGCCTGTTGACCAATGTTCTAATCTTAATACTGAAATTCAAAAAATGAGGTCAATTGCATAACGCCATCTATGGAATATATAGTTGAACTGTTAAAATATAAGTTCGAAGTTTGTTTTAATTTTTATTAATACGAATGTTACGTGCATTCAGAACGATATTTTTAAGGTATTAAAATAATTAATTTTTTAAGACGTTGTAAAAGTAATAAATAAAAAATATTTTCTAGTGTAATGTTCATGCTGTCGACAGTAATATGTCGGTCAATAGATGGCACTGCGTGTATCTGCATTACGTAGAATAAACGTTGATTTCTTCTAGAAAATTGCTACAATTCGTATCAGGTTGATGTGTAAATCTTATCTACATTGGTTTTGTACTTGTTTAACGTGATGCGAACAAAACAGAATACAGATGATGAGAAAATAGGTCAGTACAGTCTGGTATCATATTTAGCATACTTGTTGTTTTTTTTTATTTGTGATGGGTTTACTCTTGACTGTAGTCTAGGTCAGACATGACAGAGACAAAGTCTACGATGGAGCGAGCTTACCCAGAAGGAGCCTGTGCACTCTAACTTTGAAAAGATTAGGGTTGTAAGCGTTTGGAAACACGGACGCAGGCAGTGCTGTGTGCATTATAAAATTGGCATCCACCAGTTTTACTTCACCTATGAGCCTCTTAGCTCTGCGTTCCACCGAGTCAAGCGCGGCAAGCTGATACTATCGCTTCACCCTATTTAAGATGCCCAGTTTTTTGGCCACGGTTTGGGCTTTGTACTCGATGGTGGCGCCGAAGTTGAGACTGGATGTGAACTCCATGCCTAGGAGCTCGAGCCGATCAGTTACAGGAACAGATGCACCTCGGAAAGTAGGAGTTTGGTCAAAACAACTCCTTTTTGCGGTAAAAGACACGCCTGTGTTTTGGTGGCGTTAAAAGTGACCACATTGCCATGACCCCACTGGGAGACAAGGCTTAAGGTCAAATTTGTCCGCTTTACCTTGGCCTCTCTCAAGGAACGAACTTCATCCCCGCTGGTTGTTGCGCTGGACAAGTATCTCTCTGAAGCCGTACTGTCATCTGCGTACCCAACAAGACCAGGCTGAAGTAGGTCATTGATGTGCAGCAGGAAAAAAGTTGCAGAGAGAACAGACCCCTGAGGAACTCCGGCATCAATAGCCATGAGGTCAGAGGAGCAGCCGTCAACGACTACTCGGATCGACTGTTCTCTTAGGAAGTCTGATCTTAGCTACAAAAACCAGTAGGGATGCCATAAGCAGGAAACCCTGTCAAAGGCCTTCGAGATATCAAGCGACACGGCAAGTGCTTCGCCGTGTCTCTCGATGGCTTTGCCCCAGCAGTGCGCGACATACACAAGAAGAACGCCAGTTGACCGTCCCCGGCGAAAGCCATATTGACGGTCACTGAGGAGATCTTGTCTTCAAGGTAGGTCAGCAGCTTACTGTTTAGAACCCTTTCCATAACCTTGCATATGATGGAGGTAATAGCGATCGGATGGTAATGTGCAAGGTCAGCACGGTCTCCCCTTTTGGGCACCGGTTGCACATTCGCAAGCTTCCATGATTTCGGTACCTTTCTTTTTTCAAGAGAGAGGCGGTACAGGCGTGTCAATACAGGAGACAGTTCAGGTACACATTGCCTCAACACTCTCGCTGGAATGCCGTCAGGTCCGCTGGCCTTATTCACGTCTAGACTGCACAATACTCTTCGGACCTCTTTAATATGAACTGCGATCTCTGGCATCGAAGTGTCACAACGAGGTAAAGTTGGTGGTTGTTTGGAGCCAGCGTCCAGACGCGAATTGCTTGCAAAATGAGTTGCAAATAAATTTGCTTTCTCACTTGCAGAGTGAGCCAGCGAGCCATCAGGTTTCAACATGAGGCAAAGTGGGTCGACAGAAATTCGTTTCAACCGCTTTCGACAGGGACCAAAACTGCTTACTACCCGGAGGGTGCAATGCTAGTTTGGCCCCGATACGTCCGACATGGTCAAAACGTGCCCTACGTAAAACCCGCTTGCAGAACTTAGCGGCAGAATTAAAGGCTCTTTTCCTCGCGCGAACCCTACATGCTTTGACCTTTCGGTCGCGGGGTTTGATTCAAGCTTGGTAAGCAGACTCTTTACGGGCCTCAGCGTGGGCGCATTCTGCATTATACCAAGGCCGGGATTTGTGACCGAGCGGAATGTCGCAGAATGGAATAAAATACTCCATCCCCTGCCGAATCACGTCCGCAATCACGTCAGCACAGCACGAGAGGTCACAGTTTTCTGGTACGGGACTTCAACGCCCATCATAAAGAGTGGTTGTACTCTTTATGGTGGGCGTTGAAGTCCCCCAGAAAAATGAGTTTCGCTGTTGGGTACCATTGCTGGGCTACGTCGATCGACACCACGAGGGAATTAAACAGCGCTGTTGTCTCCTGATTACCGACCGCTGTGCGATCGGTATACGCCGATGTAAATAAATTTCTCCACGCCTGTGTCCACAAGTTGCCATATGGCAGAAAAACCCGATTTCTCAAAGCAACGAAGACGACGACAACAAATGTCATCGCGGACGTAAACACAGACCCCAGCCTGCTTCTTGAACTTGTGTTCCAGAGAGTAGCCCGGATAGTTGAGGTACGCCACGTCCGACGAGGTTGTTATCTTCGTCTCCGTTAAGAAAAACAGGTGCGGCTTCCCGGTCTCAAGATGGTGATGGACCGGATCGAGATTGGAGTGCAACCCCCTAATATTAGTGAGGTGCACTTTTAGTGGGAGTAAGCGCAGCCGTTGTTTTACCTTATTTTTCTTCTTTACTTTAGTCATCTTGAAGAGTAGTTGGGGAGAAAAGTCGAATTGTCGAGGCGCTGCTCAGTGAACCAAGTAGACACTAGAGCAAAACTAACCTGTGGGGAACTCATTTGGAGACTGCGGGGACGCCCGAACCCCCCCGGATATGGCCACCGGGTCCTTCCATCCAGTCGCCGGCTGGCACGGTTGAGCAGCCTTTGACACGTGGCTGGCGTGCTACTTGGGCCTCCTACTAACTGCGGTCGGCCAACAGCTGGCACCGTGCTTCGGATCCCGCTACCCTCTAAAATAAGTAACCTAATAAGCCCAGCCCAGCGTCCATGACCGGTTCTGAGCAGAGCAACTGACAATTTCCTTCTCCCCCAAAGGCACTGGCACTCCCGCACACCGACGGAACACAGCAAGCTGCTTGGCGCCGGACTTCAGCGGGATGGTGGTAGCGAGCCAGGCGGTTCCTTGCGGAGCCTACCACCGCTTTAAGTGGGATCGTTCTGCCGTACCACAGGCAAGCCTGTGGTGCCGTTGCCCAGGGTGGACCGCGAGGAGGTAGATCCCAAACCACCCCAAAAATCCTAAATGCTAAAAAAATATCCGAAATACAACAATAACATGTTATGAACATTTGAAAATATTAGGTAAAATAGAAATCATAAAAGTGAGGAAATGTATAAGTTGAATAAAATCCAAAAATAATTACGACTGCTGAGATTCGAACCCACACCAACTCTTTCGGCGGGTAGTCTTTAAACCGATGGTCTATGACTACTGACGACACTTGTATGAAATAGCCGATCTTATTTATGTCATGGTTTTTCGCTGCTCAGCTCCTTGAAAGTAAAGCGTGATGATAAAAATTGCTAAGGCTAGACCCCAAGTATCTGCAATTTTGTAATATGTAGTAGCTTCTTTTAACAATTCCTCGCTAACCAGTTGGGAAAAATGTCGAATATTAATTTAAATGTTATTTTAAGAACGCGAAAACCCATTTTATTTTTATTTTGACATTATTATGATGTAAAAATACATTTCAAAAGAGAAAATAAATACCAAAATAATATCTGTTGGTGAGGCTCGAACCATGTGTACCTTTTTATGGGTTTGCTCTTGACTCTAGTCTAGGTCAGAGATGACAGAGACAAAGTCTACGATGGAGCGAGTTTACCCAGAAGGAGCCTGTGCACTCTAACTTTGTAGAGATTAGGGTTATAAGCGTTCTCGTTCAAAACAGACATTTTTGAGTATTGCTCATCCTCCATAGCAAATAGCGTGATAATATATAGCCAATAACCTGACCGGTCTATCGGTAACTGATTTTGTTCCAATTTTGCATAAAAAATCCTTTATTTATGCATTTGAACAAAATCGGTTCAGTAGTTTTCTCGCCAATTGGAAACATACGCCTTAAGATTTACTTTTTTATTATATGTATAGATAGATAGATACGTACGTGATAACGATATAACTAAATAGAACACTGTATAACATTCTTCTAACAGAAAATAACCAACAATGCTTGAAATAGTTTCTGTTAGTTATGTTTTAGATTTACTGCTTTACATGTACGTTTAGATAAAGGTATTTCTTAAATAATAAAAATGTTGTAAGAACTATGCAAAAACTGATGAGGTATAGCAGAAAAAAAAACTGGAAAAGTGCGAGTCGAACTCGCGTGCAAAGGGTTCCGAAGGAAACTCATTTTTATAACATATTATGTTATTTTAATACTATAAACTTATAGGTAAATTATTTAAGGATCTTATATTTAAAAAACAAACTATTTACACTTAAAATACAAAATAAAAGTCCTAACTATATAATATGGCGTCAAAAAATTCGTCCGCATCGCTGTCGACTGGAAGTGAGCCCAAAAGACTGGCGGCATTGCCACGTTGTTTGGCGATGCTTATCCTCTGTCCGAGGTAAAAGCCAGCTCTTGGGTCACGCGAAGTGTCAACTAAACGTTTAGCTAGTTCTTTAAATAAAACGTGAGCACTCGGACCCCACGGTCCAAGAGTTTCAACCCCAAACGGCTCAAAAATATAATTGCCTACAAGGCTACTTATATTTTTGAGCCGTTTGGGGTTCTCAGCAGCCGCAGCGGCAGAACCAGCACAGCACGACGAGCTAGGAAGATGGGACGGCGCAAGAGTATCAACACAAGTAGCGTCCCACACTAAAGGCCTACCCATCTTCCAAGGAAATAAAGACATACCGTCCGGTAGCTTGCCATCGTCGCGTGCCAGGCCAATGGATTCTAGTACGGCTGGAATGCCAACGGTGACAAGAGCGCGTCGGATAATGTCGTTGATGTTTGCGTGCCGAGCTATGCGAACCGCACTTCGACTGCACAACAAGCCGTGGTGCCCGAGGCTGTTGACTTATAGGTTATCTTGTAATCTAAAAGAACCATTATCTTTCGGAGAAAAGAGGGGGCTCTTTTCTCTGAAACTACTTAGCCTAGGCAGTAACGTAGCTGGGGGGGGCCGCACCGGGTGACACCCGTTTAGGGGTGACACCCGACCACTCGTTGACTAGTTTTTATCACTATCGGGTGGCACCCCTCAATGTTAGACACAATAAAACCTGTCAGAAGTAGGCTGCAAAAATTTTTGAGCTCGTTTCGCTCGCTCTTGCATTTTAGACTCTCTAAATTCCTAAGCTTTTCTGTATAAATCAACAAAACACTTCAATTTCAGTAGGTATATGTATATGATCAAAATACAATAAAACCCTTCCGAGATGAGGTGCAAAAACTTTAGTTCTCAGGTTTTCTGCATTTGACTTCGTTCGTCACGGTCGGGTGTCACCTCTTAACGGGCGAAGTAATGAAACCCGTCCGTGGTGGGATGTAAAAAATTTTAAGCTCGCTCTTATATTCTGCACTCTCTTTTTTCTCGAGCGTTTCTGTATAAATCAACGAAATGACTGTGTTTATGTATGAAATTATCAAAGGAAAATAAAAACCTTTCCGAGTTGGGGTGCGTGAATTTTCGAGCTTGCTTCACTCGCTCTTGTGTTTTGCTTTCTCTTGATTAATGAGCTTTCTTGTATCAGTCCATAAAGTAACCTCTTTTTAAGTATGAATGATCGAAAGAAAATAAAACCTATGCGAGGTAAGATGTAAAAATGTTTGAGCTCGCTCTTGTGTTCTGCTCTCTCTCAATTAATGAGCATCAGTCCATAAAGTTACTATCTGAGATGTTTTGCCAAAAATTTCAAGCCCGTTTTGCTCGCTCTTGTTTTTTAATTAGTCCATAAAGTTACTTCTATTTAAGTATGAATGATCAAAAGAAAATAAAACCTTTCCGAAGTGGGATGCAAAAATTTATGAGTTCGCTTCGCTCGCCCTTATGTTCTGGCCTCTTTTAGTTCTTACGCTTACATGCGTTACTCAACAATATGAAAACAAAATCAAAATAATCACATTCCTGAAAGTAAAAACCTGCAGCGCAAAAGGCACACCTTCCGACAAATGGTTTGAGATTACCGTCACAAGAACGAAAGGTCAAAGGTGCAACTCACAATTATTTGGGGGGGGGGCGGGGTTCTTTTGTGGGGTGACACACCACATTATCCGCCCGGTTGTCACCCATGCTAGCTACGCTACTGAGCCTAGGAATGATAATTTTGCATTTTATTTTTTGACTGACTTCAAAACTTTGGCTTGAATTTTATAATTATGAAAAAAAATATAATTCTCACAACAAGCTCTTTTGCTATGTCGCACGGTACAGGTTGAAAAATCTTTTTTTGGAATGTCCTAGTTTGTCTTTCAGAAGTGACGCCCATATTCAAAACTAATTTATTTACGTACCCAACGCGTTCGATTCGAGTTTAGGGTACAGTAGAATCGATATAGTAAGTTCGGAAAAAAATATCTGTGACAGACAGTTCTGTTTTTTGAGAATATCCGGAACCCTAAAAAATACAAAATTCGGTTGGAAAAAAAAATTAAAAAGAGATACCCTAAAAATACTAATTAAATATAATCAAAGAAAGATATGTGGGAGTTGGGGGTATGCCGAGTTTGTTATGGATTTTGACTGCGGCTGTCAAAACATGTCGAAAATCGCATTGATACGTAATTTTGAAATCTTGAAATTACCATAACTTTTTTTCCCGACCACTAATTTTAATGAAACAAGGCCAAAATGTTGCTCAGTACTAACCCAAACGTAACTACAAAAACCATAAAATTATCTGTTCAGTACTTTTGGAGAATGGCGTTAACAGACAGACAGACAAGATTAACAATTTTTTTTTTTTGTGTTCTATAACTTCTTTGCATCGCCCTCATTCCAGTTTTGGTAAATTTGTTTAATGTACAGACACAACGGTTCCTACTATTTTATTATATGTATAGATCACCTACCGTCCAAATTCGGTCGTTAAATCCTAAGGCAAATACAAAGTACACAGTCAATCTCGAACGCGACCATCATTGATTTTGATCGTGGATATTAACTGTGTAGGGAAACCTTACCGAATTTGGTCAGTAGGCGAACGGTAACTGTCGAGATTTCACGCCCAGGACAAGGTATCCTCGCGTGCCAAGTTTCATCAAAATCGATTCAGCGGTTTAGGCGTGAAATCGTAACAGACAGACAGAGTTACTTACTATTTTTTAATATTATATTAGTATAGATACTTATGTACCTATAGTATACTTTATTTATAGGAATGTCTTGCACGTTCTTCTCCATACACATTCACAGAATTAAATCAGAAAAAATACTCACGTTTTCAGTTCTACATTTAACGAATATTATTGCAACAACGAATAAATAGAGACACTTCATGACTGTAATCCCAATATTGAATGACATGTTTACACACATTTCCTGTACTCCACATTTAATTTCTAGCAAATTCGACTTAATTTGGTCAATTACTTTCAATAAAAAGTTAAAATTGATGATGATGATGATGAAATAGATGGTAATACTGAGATCATCTGAAATTTTAATAGAATGCCTCATTTAGATGCGCGATGGATAAAAATCATAGCATACCAAAGCCTACCTATGTACCTAGTCTGCATGCTCAAAATATGTAGAAGTTCCACGTCTTTTTCAAACTCGAAAATAACAATAAACTTGCAATAAAAATCTGAAGTCCCCCAGTTTAATCTCCCAAAATAAATCCTAAAGCTTAGCTAGCGTACTTAAAGACAAATCTATATCTATGCTAATATATAAAGCTGAAGAGTTTGTTTGTTTGTTTGCTTGAACGCGCTAATCTCAGGAACTACTGGTCCGATTTGAAAAATTATTTCAGTGTTAGATAGCCCATTTATCTATATTATCTATACTAATATATAACGCTGAAGAGTTTGTTTGTTTGATTGCTTGAACGCGCTAATCTCAGGAAGTACTGGTCCGATTTGAAAAATTTTCAGTGTCAGCTCATTTATCGAGGAAGGCTATAGGCTATATATCATCACGCTAAGACCAATAGGAGCGGAGCAGTAATGAAAATGTGACGCAGACGAAGTTGCGCGGGTCAGCTTTTTAACAATATAAAGTATGTAATTTGACTAAGTAGTACGTAAGTTTGCCATGAAGGTGGCAGTCTTGTGCGAACGGCGAACCGAACACTTATTTGACTTGAAAGATCACTTTTTTATACTATATAGATAGGCATACGTTTGACCACTATCTCACCTGATGGTAAGCGATGATGCGGTCGCAGATGGAGCAAGCTTGACTAGAAGTAACCTATTCACTCTTGACTTAAAGACTCGCAGGTTGTAGCTATCAGGAAACACAGACTCTGGCAGGGAATTCCACTCCTTATCTGTACGCACAATGAATGTATTCCCAAAACGTTTTGTGCGTGTGGGTGGGATGTCCACCATGTACCGGTGGCACATCGCCGTACGTCTTGTGGTTCGATGATTGAACGAGCGGAATTAAATTATGCAATTCCGTCGCACACTCCCCAAAATGCAACCTATAGAACACCGACAGGCTAGCAACTCGGCGTCGATGCTCAATACTTTGGACCTTCGATTCGACGAGCCTATCATCGCCGATGATCCTCTTGGCTCGTTTATCAATTGACTCAAGGGCATCAAGCTGTTATCTGGCAGATCCGTCCTAATGATGAGAGCAGGGGGGCTAAAAAGGCTACTTTAGGAGAATCATATTAGAATCATAATATTAACCACACAACAATCTGTCAAATTTCATTTTCATCTTTATCGCTAACGCATTAGGTTCAAGGTTGATTGGGAAAATTTGATAGTGACGTGCAGCGTAATTTGCTTTCTGATTCTGCTAAAGTGGCTTTTTTAGATCCGCAGTACTCCATACACGATCGAACTTGCGCTTGATAGAGTTTGAGCAGCTGTTCCGGCGTGAAATACCCTCTTACCTTTGTCGCTCCCCAACTTTCTGGCAGCCATTTAAGTCTTTGCCTTTGTGAAAGGGCCAAAATTGAAGGTAAATTTTAACGTAACACCAAGAAGCTCAAGTCAGTCGGTAATCAGCACGGCTTCATTTTAAATGATTTAGTTACATTGTTCTGACATGGTGACTTTACCTAGAAATATCTCGGCAACGTGACACTTTAGGTCACCATGTTGCTCACATTTTTTTTTTTTGTTGAAGTGTTATCTACCCACATATCTATATGGCAAGATAGATCGTGCACTGTCACTTTAAAAATGCATGCCAAGAGCGAGTCGGACTCGCACACCAAAGGTTGCGTACCATAAACCTTAATTTTTATTATTTGGTGTTGTAGCGGCAATAGAAATACACAATCTGTGATCATCGGTCAGTTTGATCTGCAGAGTGTACGCTCTTTGACAAACCAACAAAATCGTAAAAAAATAAAAATATTGATTAGTTCCAGTCCTTTATTATCTATCCCTTCTTAGACCTGGCTTTCCTGGCGTTCTGATCGAAGTGCAGCAGCGTGTCGATCTCAAGGATGGACTCCTTGGACGCGGTCACGAACAGCTCGAACTTGATGAAGTAGTCGCCGTCAGCTATCGGGATCGGGATGTTCTTCGGTGGCAACTCCATGTTTATGTACGTGTATCTGGCCTGAGGAAACACAAAGGCTGCTTTGGTACATATATATTCATTGGCAATCTTACACTAGGCGAACGTACTTAGGTAGGTACGCACGAGTTTTATCCTGGGACCAACGCTGTGTCTCGTCGATTGGGAGCTACAGTGAACGATCAAAGCGAGCGAACTATTTATCGCTCGCTTTCATCGTTCACTCTAGCTGACTGACTGCTGCTAGACTTTTTTTACTATTGATAGGCACGCATTTGACCAGTATCTCACCTGTTGGTAAGCGATGATGTGGTCGAAGATGGAGCACGGTTGTCTAGAAGTAACCTATTCACATCTGTTCATCATTTGTTTTTGCAGTTATACTGATAGTTGGTGATGTAAAACTTGGAATCCTTGATTTTTAGGCTTGACTTGAAGTCTATATACCAGAAATACGACAAACTTTTGCTAAAAAGAACCATGACAAAATAACGTTGAAGGTAATACTCATGACCAATTAGCGCTGATCTTTCGGTAAGATGATACAAGGAAACGATAACTTTAACCCCATATGGAGTAATACTTACAGGTGGAAAGGGACACTTCGACAGGGTAAGGTTGGTGAACGAGCTCATGAACTCGTTCATCCACTTGGACTTGATCGTGTCGCAAACTTTCGCAACAATTCGGAAGTCTCCGCCAGACCGCAACGTCAGGGTTGTTGCGAACTGAAAATAGATGACACCTGTGGGCTTAGTGCGAGATTTTTAACGTTCTCGATCGCATTCACGTGTAGTCAATTTGTATTGAAATTTGAAACTGCTTCGTTTGGTAACAATAACCGAAGAGCGTTTTTTGAGACGTGTCGTTAGATTCGTCATGATTGCGAGAGTGACCTATAAAAATAAATAGGGCCGATTTTTTGGCGCCATATTCTGTCTACATTTTTTTTCTTTCTCAAAACTATCTATCTTGATGGCCCAATTAAGATAAATGGTTCGAGGAGACGATTCCAAAAATGTAACTCTAAATTAATGTAGGAAATGAAAAAAAGAAAAGGAGAAACTGGATGCAATCGGGACTATCTTCGGGTGAACAATAGACAACCGTAGCGGTTGGGTTTTATTTTAATTGAAGTTAGAACTGCGTTCACATCATCATTGTCATCTGTGTCATGTCATGCGTTACAATGGGGTGTGCCGATGGGCCGGCTCCGTCATGGAACATTGCCTTAAACCCGGCTCAACAACGAGCCAATTTCGTGAGCTGGTGCCTCTACACAATAGCCAGTTGGTGTATGACAATGCAAAAAACTAATAGAATTCATTAATTCTATTAGTTTTTTGTATTTTTCTTGTCTATAAATGATCTAATAGGTAAAAATTATTTCAACAACTGTTTTTAGCAATTTTGAAGCCTATCTTGATAAGGTCATGCCTTATTTGGTGATTTAAAAGCCAATAGACCTAAGGCCCTACACAAAGTGTCATTCTAAGAATGCGACTGTCGAAATATCAAAATATAAATGATTGATCACGTGACATTTCGACAGCGTTTGTCAATCCCATCCATTTCTGACAATTTAACAATCGCCCTCGCCACGCTACCGCTGATATAGGCACTTGTCTCACCGCCGGCAAGGAAGCGATTAGCCATCGACTATTTGCTCGCTGAGGAAGGGACAAAAGATATAGATCCCGTGTGAGTACAAAATACACTTATAAGACATTTATAGTCAATAAGCTGGCTGTTCACACTGGCGGCAAGCCGGCGGATCGCAGCGACAAGAGCTATCAAAGATTGTACTCGCTCATCGACACTCGCTAAGCGATGCTCGCTTGGCGGTCAGAACTCACCAACCAGCGGTAAGCGGCAGCGGGTGCACCTTTAGTGCAGGCCGGAGCGAGTATTGCGAGTATTCGCCCGTCGCACAAAAGTACTCGCTAAAAGCCGAGCGACAAAACTATCGACACTTTTCACTCGCTACTCGCTGCTCGCCAACTCGTTTCGAATTTCAAGCTTTACTCGCTACTCGCTGATCGCCGGCGGTGAGACAAGTGCCATAATGTCACTTGTCTAGAGCCTCTTATCTGGCTAAGCGGTAGCCGAACTGATTCTCCAAGATAATTGTGCTGCCTATATTCGTGACAATCTAAGAATTTGACAGCTGAATAGAGAGGGATAGAAGATTGCTTTACCACTTAGTGCGAAAGAGATTTATTTTCATCTCTTTCATCCTTACTAGTAAAGCAATGCTGTATCCTGCTGTCAAATCTGACTTCTTATATTGTCACGAGTATTTCAATTTCAATCTTTATTGCGAATACAGTACATAGTTTTACATTCCAGCTGTTAGGTGAATGCGCAGTTCACTGTATTTTACCAATTTAGGCATGCAAAATTATTATTTAAATTATAAATGTAATTAATTATTGTAAACATCATAAGTAAAAATATACAATTTCATAAATGTCAACCAAACCAATTACTCAAATTAAACAAATGTCATCAATTATTACTAAAATTATGCTATGTCAAAAATTAAAATTAAAACGTATACAATGTCATAAATCGAGATCAAAGAGTAATGTCAAAGAATAAAATGTCACAATAATAATAATAAAAAAATAGTAATAATAAAAATAAAACGTAACTAATGTCAGAGTCAAAAGGTAATGTCAGTACATTCAAAACATAATAAATTAATGTAAAGAAATGAAAATGAAATATAGTATAGCTCTATCATTGCAACACGTCCATGACCTAGTCTTTCTAGACTGTTTCATCTTAACGGTTTCACAGATCAGCTTTTGCAGTGGCCCAAGTGCCAATACATCTGCATTTCTAAGAATGAACGCCATTGAACCTTATTAATAATAGCCAGCTACTGGACACAACCATGGGCTTGTTGAGAACAATAAGCTTTTTTTTACTTGAGATGGATTTGATTTGGTCTGTAGTCGACAAAGTCGACGATAGAGTGATCTTACCCAGACGAAACTTTGAAGAGATTTGGGTAGAATGTGTTCGGAAACACAGGATTTTATCATTCTACACTTTTTAGACAAGAGCGAGCACAAAACTATAGCCTGCTAATAAAAATACGGAAATCACTTCATCATCTGCTTCGATGCTTCTGGGTCGGCTTCCAGTCAAACCGGATTTTAGCTGAACACCAGTGTTTTACGTGGAGCGGCTACCTACCAGACCACCACAACCCATTAACTGGGTAACACGGAACTCCTTGGCAAGACTGGAGTCAGATTTACTGGCTTCTGACTATTCGTATCGACTGCCAAAGATCTACAAATGACAGCCGGGACCAACGGCTTAACGTGCTTTCCGAGGCACAGAGGTGTCTCGGTATGTTAAGATGGTCACCCATCCACAGATCAACCTCGGCAACCGTTGCTTAACCTTGAAGATCGATATTTAGCCACGAGCTCCTTTTAAAATATGGAAACCACTTACGCTAACGTTATTCCCATAAGGCATGAGTATGGTCCCCGTCATGTTGGTGAGGTAAGGGTCATGTCGACTCTTCCTGCCAGTGAACACCGTCACATCTCTGATATACTTCGGATTCGCGTACTTTAACTTGGCTCGTTCTTGACGGAAAGCGTCCTGGAGAACAAAAACACTTATTTTTTGGGATGACGTCATAAAAGAACAATGCCTTCTTGAAAGTCTTATTCAGTTTCCTAATGCTACGCTGCACTGGTTGTTACAGTTTGTAATTTGCAAATAAACAATGACACACACTGATTATAACGGACCTGCGTTATTGGACAGATGCTCCAGTAATGGTCTAATTTTACTTACTGTGGGCTCGAGCACCCTCTCATTATAAGGGCGATTTACAACCGCAACACAGATAAAATACCTCTTGGATAATAAGGAACAAAGAAAGAAGAAGGAAAAGGTGGTTAGAAAAGAAAGAAAATAAAGCAAAGATTAGGTAATTAGATTTAAAAATCAGTAATTAAAAATAAGTACTTACTGACGCCCAGTAACCAAAAACTAACATCAAAATAATGTACGCAATCAAATAGATGCGGTTCATTTCTTCCTGAACCAATAAAAATATATTACCCACAGCCTTCAAAATATGAGTATTCAAAGTACACAGGCTGCTAAACTTCCATTTATATCATTAAACTAATGTTATATTTTACAAATTGATGTGGAATATGGTACGTTATGGTAATATACAACGCGAGAGTGATTTAGACATCAATGTCGGCTATTACCCGGTTGTTTGCTCTCGTTATGCCTTTATAATTGAAGTTCGAAGTTCTTTTTGGAACATCAATGATAATAATCAGCTGAAATTTTTCGATAGACATTAGCCTGATTTTGGCAATTCTAGAAAGTTCATACAATTTGACATGAAAGTTATCCCACCAAAAACATAACTTGTAAAAAAGACCAAGTCTCGCAACTCAGTTCGTCTAGCGTAAAAAGTAGTGAGATCCAAGTCAACCAATCAAGCCAACCAGCCACCAAGAATACCAAGCTGATACAAAGTCGGTTAATTTATTCAGTCCCTAATTAGCTTACCTAACAACATCTTATAGTGACCATATCAATATTAAAAATCTTTTATGGTTTAAATAAATAGACTGACTTGGCCATCGCATGAAAACAATGTATCTCACATTTGGCGCGATTGCCAAGTCAGTCTATTTATTCACACTAGAAGGAACACGGATGGGTTTTAGTCAGTAAGAGTCGGACACGCCCTTCTGCTTCACCCAGAGCGGGAGGGGTCATTGATGATTTCCAATCCATAAAAAAATAAGGTGAGATAGAACATAGAATAGCTATAGAGCTGGCTTCTTTAGCAGTAAATACAACTGTGAAGATCCTTTTGAGTAAAAAACTGAACTATAAAATTGCTGTCTTGCTAGGTATCGTCCTAAAAATAGAAACAGAAAATGCAAATAGATAAGTCAGTATAATCATTAAGCGTACTGTGACATTTTGCTGCTGCAGAAGTTATCAAACCAAACTGGTATAAACCCACGCACTTGGCAAAACTACCGCTTTTTTATAAAAATATCACTCAATTAACTATCACTTTAATTCCACTTTATGCGTCCACTTCCTTGGAAATGATCAAGTTTCGGAGGAACCAATGGAACTCACGTCGAAATCCTTTCCAGTAAACATTTAATGACATTATTTGAAGACAAACTACCCGCAAATAAAAAGGCATGTAAATATGCATCACGCTTAGGAAATACCTAAACTGGTTTCGTATTTACTAAGTTTTTATACAAGACCAAAGTTTAAGCGATGTTTTTGTTGCACTATACGATGCGGAAATCAAATGAGATCTCATTGTTACTCAGTAAGGACCCTTATCACCTTGAATTAAAAATAATATAAAACGTAATGTAGACTGACGTACGTAAGGATTATATTTTTCCTCGTATACTTTAGTTTGTTGACCGACTCCAGAGTGTGTTGTCCTGACCATGACGTGTGATACTAAGGCTAAGTTAAACGGCAAAGTGGTGGTTGTGACTGGTGGAAGTTCAGGAATGGGCTTCGAAGCTGCAAAGAACCTGGCCAATCAAGGAGCTAGAGTGATCATCGCAAGCAGAACAGAAACAAAACTAAAGGCAGCTCGAGATCAGATAATAGCTGCAACTGGTAATCAAAATGTGGCATACAAGACTGTTGATCTAGCATCTCTAAGCTCAGTGAGGAATTTCGCTAATGAAATAAACATGGAAGATAAAGTTAACGTGTTAATCAACAACGCAGGAGCAATAGCTTTACCGGACACATTAACAGCAGACGATTTGAATCTTACAATGCAAGTGAACTACTTCGGAGCTTTCTTACTGACGTATCTATTGCTGCCTAAGTTAATGTCATCGGCGCCGAGCAGAATTGTGAATGGTGTAGCAGCGTCAATGTATTTTGGTGAAATAAATTTCGATCATTGGAACGATCTTGGGCGATACGACCCGATTACTGCATTAGGAAGTTCCAAATTAGCGGTTAATTTATTCAGTGCAGAGCTTGACAGGAGATTGAAGAATACTGGAGTGACAACTAACAGCTATGATCCGTTCGTGGTTAAAGATACGAACCTATTGTCTAATTTACCAGGAGTTGTTCAGAATGTATCCCAATTCTTTATCAATATGGTTGGACAGAGGAAGGAAGATGTAGGAAAGCAGATAGCATATTTGGCTGCAGCACCGGAGATGGAAGGTGTTGGTGGAAAACTTTACAAGTTTTGTTTTGAGTTTAATAATCATTGGTTGGTGCATGATCGACTGCTGACCAAACGACTGTGGGAAGAATCGAAGAAAGCTGTGAAGATAACTGAGAAAGAAGACTGGGAAAGAAATAACATCATTTGAAAGAAACTCATGTTCTGTATGGATTTCGCTTCGTATCAATTAAATGTAAGTTAGAGATTATAATTGTCAGTATTTATTCACAATATTTCTAAATATTTAAATCACCTATGATTTAATATATGAGTTTTTGTCTTAATATTAAATTTCTTGATTTTCAATTTACGATAGACTTTGATATTCTTCTTCGTAGGTACTGGAACAATAAATTATGAAACGTTTATCATAACTAGGAAATGTAAAGGATCACGATATATGTCGATTCAGTACAGCTTTATTTATGTTTAATAAGAATGTCAATAAACGTAGGTGCGTCAATGACCGCTATTCGAAGTTTATCTAGTGTATACCATAATTGCAAATTCGACATACGTTAAATGTATATCTATACTAATCTATATATTATACCAATATATAAAGCTGAAGAGTTTGTCTGTTTGTTTGTTTGCTTGAACGCGCTAATCTCAGGAACTGCTGGTCCGATTTGAAAAATGTTCAGTGTTAAATAGCCCATTTATCGAGGAAGGCTATAGGCTATATATCATCACGCTAAGACCAATAGGAGCGGAGCACTAATGAAGAATGTTTCAAAATCGCGGGTTTTTGAGAGCTTCCGCTGCGTGCGCTGCGTAAACGGTTAAAGTTTCTCAAAAATCATGTGTGACAGAATTGTTCTCCTTTAAAAGTTCAAAAAAGTATGCGACAGTATGTCTTTTAAGGTTAGCTCACTATAACCTTTTTTATGCTAACCAAATTTGTTCCAAAATAATGCATTATTTGCGAAGGTGTTTTTATAAACATGATATTAATCCTTATCCAAATGAATACGTTATTCATCACAAGTATTTAATTTAAAACAAAATTGCCCTTTCAATCATTCGATTTCAATGAATATCTTAGGAGATATCGCAGTTTTAAAATAACTTCGCAGCAAAATAATGATCAAGTACTGCGCGCGAATTTATGATGTGCAAGGCCGCTTATAAAATTCTTCCGTTTCTGGTGACTGAGCTGAGGGAGTGACTGACAGACAGCGCACAGCCGACACTACTGGTCTTATGCTGCCTCCACATGCTTGGCAAACAGTGGCAAACAGCGAACACCAAACAACAAACACGAACGTGTGGATAGGTGTTTGCTGTTTGCGTATGTGTTCGGGAAGTGTTTGGCAGTGATCGGCATCGGTGTCGGTTTTTGTGCACAAATCAAAGGGTGTCAAACGTGTTTGCGATGTATCCACACGCTTGTTCAGTTCTATTCTGCCGTCATAAGGAAAAGGACGTATCTACATAAAACGAAGTAACCGATTTCCGACTTTTATAAAATAACTTAAGGTCGGAAATCGATTACGTTGTTTTGTATAGATTCGTCATTTTTTTTTTTACTGCGGGAGTACTATAAACCCGAAAGTAATCCGGAATATACTTGCACGTTCGCCAAGCATGTGGATGCCGTGTTTGTGTGGGGTGTTTGTGGTCGATGTTCGGGACGTGTTCGGTGTTTGTCCTGTTTGTGGCAAACACCAAGCGTGTGGAGGCAGCATTAGAAAGCTAACATTTGGCATGTAGGTTCGTTGCTGAGTGTTGAGGAGGATTTCCCGAAATTCTTACGGGAACGGGAAATAACGGCACATGCGCGTACGAAGTCGCAAACAAAAGCTAGTAGAAGTATATATATGTACCTATTCGATAGTCATCAGACATGCGGAGTTTCAGTAGCTAATTTATTTTGTTCATAATAGGATGGAAGATATTATTATGACTATAATAAAAGACCCGTCAGCCTAGTCCCCAACATGAAACTGTGGAAAATACGGTTATAAAAACTGTTTTTTGTTTATAATTTATCGTCGTCGTAATTGGCATTAATCACAGAGCTTCGAGGTGCTCGGCGGCGGTCACTGCTCGCGACAGTTTGGTCAAAACTGTACATTTTAACCAAGCGTCTGTGTACCCGTTTATTCATAAGATGGCACTTTACTTGGCGCATTCTCCAACATATTTGCGTTACTTGGATAGTAGAAAATATACCCTAAAATCATTAATCCCTGAAATTCTCTTTTAGTGCTCCCCTACGGAGTGTAGAGAAGCTTCATGCCAAATTTCAGCTTTCTATGACCTGTAGTTTCTGCTGTGCGTTGTCTGTCACTCACTCACACAGTAACGGAAGAAGTAAAGATAAGAGAGATTGATTCAAGAGTGAGAGTGTGAGTGAGTGAGTGAGTGGGTGAGTGAGTGGGTGAGAGAGTTGAGTTTGATTTTAGATATGTAAGCGTCCGTCGCGACGAGTCTGTGGTCTGTGGGCTAGATACTGACGTTGTTCACGTAACCTTTAGTTTTTGCTCAACCATTCAATTACTACTTTACGCTTCTGTTATGCTCCGAGCGATCAATTATTACTTCATCTGCCAAGTAAACAAAGTTTTTACGTCATCTGAAGTCTTCATTAGAAGAGATGAGGAAGTTGCTTTAAAGATAATCATTTATTCATTAAGATATACATATTCCTACGTACCTAAATTACATTTTTAAATATTACTACATATTCGTTCTACTAGGTAATACATTATTACTAGCAAGTATTTATTTTCTTCCTCTTTTTATCGTGTTAGCAGTAAGGTCTAACGAGTTTCTAAACCGCCTCAAGGGCCTCTGACATAGTTTATTTGACGACCACCATTTGGCGGCCGGGACCACCGGCTTATACGTGCCTTCCGAAGCACGGAATCATCTTTTTTATCAGACAATTAGGTGATTCAAGCCTGCAATACCCTAGCCAAACTGGAAAACAACTTTACAAAGTATGCCCTTCCCGTGAGAATCGAATCCACGACCATCGGGTCACAAGGCAAACGCCTAAACCTAAAAACTCTTAGTTTAAATTAAGCGGTGTGTTTTTTGTTTTTGTGCTCGCACCATAAATTATTACATACTATGTCTATACGTGAGGATTTGTAATTGGCTTGCTGGTGACTATGGTTTCCTTTAAAAAAAAAAAAAATTACTTCAGACATAATTGGTCCATAATATTGTTAATAGTAAGACTTAAAAACTATGTTAGGTACATTTAAAAATTAATTTAAGTATTTGCCGCCCTCTGGGGCCCCAGGCACACGCACTTGTACTTGTACCCAGTGCCCCAGAAGGGGGCTGTCCAGCTTGTGGCTGAGCACGTTCAGGATGGTGTTGGCGCTCCCACGCGTGCGGAACATCAGCGAAGTGATTCGGCGCCGCAGTGAAACCCATCTGTGTGCGCAGACGCACTACAGTAGCGTGGAAGCGCCAGCACCCTGAATGCGTTATTATATTGTATTCGGAGAGCGTTAATGGCCCGCTGAGTGTAGTTGACCCACAGATTTCAGGTGTAGAGAGTTTGGCAAAATGCTTTAAAAGGTGTGATTTTTACCTCTAAACTACAACTCGCAAATCTGCGTGCCAACATGTTACAGCGGACCGCCATCGCCCTGTCCATTTCTATGTCTCCATCGTCTTTTAAATCCTCGGTGATCACATGGCCGAGGTATTTAAACTCTGGTTTGTTTTTACCAGCTGTAAGTCTTCCATGAACTAATTAAATAAATAAATGCGAAAATTGGGATGATTGATATTTGTTACTCAATGACGCTAGAACGGTTGAACGCATCTGGATGTTTGGCAGTGGCTCTGAGATAGATTATAGTCTGGAATAGCACATAGGCTTTTTATCCCAGAAGTATTTCCATGGGATAATTTCCGATATTCACGCGACACACGACGACACACACGACGCGCCCGGTAAATGGCTGGTTAACGCTAGCAGAAGCTAGTATTTGAAAAAAAATGTACAACATAGTACACCACCGGTAGCGGGTACAGGGTCCAAGCTACGGTTGCGGAATTTGTTCGAAAGAGTCACCGCAGCCCTGGTACGCGGCGGGCATTAGGAGGAACACGGATGGGTTTTAGTCAGTAAGAGTCTGACACTCTCTTCTGCTCCGTCCAGAGCGGGAGGAGTCATTTGATGATTTCCCATCCTTAAAAAAAAAGAGTACAAGCTATAGGTTAGGACTCTATAGAGAGAAACCTCCTAATAGTACCAGTGTCCAGAAGTACCGCTTTCTGATTCAAGCCATTGATCCAGCTGCCTCCTAGGCTCCTAAGATGTTGGGCGAGGTTCGTGGCTAATAAGCCATTGGCTAGTCATATCATATAATATATTTTTATTTATTAAGCGACTTGAAAAAAAAAGGTTAATAGGTTAAATAAATTTTGTTCCGTGCGGGAATTGAACCCGCGACGCGCAGTGCAGCAGCCAATCGCTCGACCACTGCGCCAACCGTACCGTCAACACAACAAGCAGTGATCGCAATCTGGCAGTCATAGCTAGCGGCCTAGTCTCAATGCTGGCGGTGGTGAAAGGAAACATTACGTTTTGGATCATAAAGAGTACGTACAAAAACGGATTTACCAAAATACCACTAATTTCCGGTTTGTACTTAATTACTTGTCCATGAATGTCAACAGCTGGCATTGTAAACGCGCGTAAACATATGAAATTGTGAACGTATCTACTGCATTGAATTAATTTTACGTCTATTGCGGAAATGCAAATCAACACAATGTTCTATTGCTAACTGTGGAGGCTTGCAAATGGCTTGTATTAATAGCTGTAAGCCACCCAAACAGCAAAACAAAATAAAACAAATAAAAGGATATAGAGGAGAATAAATTCATACAATTGATTTAAACCTTGGTTTAAATTCATAAAGTGGTCGGTGCTCTAACGCGAGTCGTTAATATTAATAAGATTCAATATTCAAATTAAAATCTATGAGATACCGACCTTATGACTATCTAGTTTACTGGCCTTTTGGGTTAAATTTTTTAAAGGATTTAATTTTAATCATTCCTAATTATTATTATTTTTTCCGTTACTGACTGGCTGACTGACAGACAACACACAGCCATGGTCACAGAGGATGAAATTTGGCAAGTAGGTCTCTTGAGGAGTGTAAGAAAGCATTAAGAGAGGTGTTCCCGAAATTTCCTACGGGAAAGGGAAATAACGGGAAAGCTAGTTTTCTACAGATTTTTTCTAAAGGAACAGGAATCTACTATGGCCCTGTGACTAAGCTACGCAAATGTAGGTTAGCATCGCTTTGTATGAAAATGTAGGTGGGATCAAGCATTGACATTGACCACCGGCCACGCTACACACGGTTGCGAGGCCGAGGCTGGCTAACAAATCAAGCGCAGTTAGGCTGCGTTTCCACTGTTAAATGAAGCGATTTTATAAGTTTTGGAACGAAGTTCCTTATCGCGCGTTGTGAAAGGAGGCTAGACGGAAAAAAATCTCACGAAAAGTTTTAACGACACTTTTTGCTATAGTTGTAAGCCGTGCGGCGACGTGTGCGTGTTTCTCTGTCTGTCTCTCTCTCTCTCTCTCTCATAGAAAGCAAGCCAGTTATTTTCGTTTCGTCTTTCTATTTCTGTTTACATTATATTTGTAAGGTAGGCAGGGTAGGCAGGGTAGGCAGGGTAGGCAGGATAGGCAGGGTAGGCAGGGTAGGCAGGGTAGGCAGGGTAGGTGGGTAGGCAGGGTAGGCAGTGTAGGCAGGGTAGGCAGGGTAGGTAGGGTAGGTAAGGTAGGTACGGTGGGTAGGGTAGGTAGGGTGGGCAGGGTAGGTAGTGTGGGTAGGGTGGGGTAACTTAAAAAAATATATTTTTTTTACAATTCCTTCACTAATTACTTCTCCGAACTTCGTTCCATCCGGGTGTCCCTTGACACCTCTCAAGTTTTTTTTGTATGTAAAAAGTCATAATTCGAGGTTTGGCTCTCGCCTATATCCTCCTCCGATATTGGACCGATTTAAAAGATATTTCACAAACTGAATAAGAAGGATGTATACTGTGTCCCTATGTTTTTGGGGGGCTCTGTTTACAGCGGTTTATCGGACAATTTTGAGTATTTTTTTAGAGTTCTAGTGCTTATGCGGTTAATATATCATCAAAAAAAAAAACATCAAGACACAGTGTATATCGTTCTTATTCAGTTTATGAAATATCCTTTAAATCGGTCCAATATTGGAGGAGAAAACAGTCGAGAGCCAAACCTCGAATTATGACTTTTTACATACAAAGTCTCTCCGCCAGCATCTCTAAAAATTTCTCCGTTTCTCCGCTCCGCTACCTTACTCGCTCGCAATGGACAGGCAACCTTATTGTGGCGAATCTATCAAACAATGGACGGTTAACTTTATGCTAGTGAAAACTACAATCAAAGGCTTATAAAAAGAAGCTACTGAGAGTCAGAACTGCATACTTCTAGCTGTGTACTTATTTAAAAAACAATGACACCGCGAACGGAGTATTGTTAAGACAACAGCCACTGCGTTGCACATAGCAAGAATATAGCATTTCATTACTTCTAAAAAGGGCACTTGTAAATATTGATGAAATAATGAGCTGAATATAAATCAATCATAATAATTTTATTGTATTTACCGGAAGTAAATTGTACAGTATACATAGTTATTGATTGATAAGGTCAGTAGGTACCTACATCTTCTACATATTTTTTGTTACTGATTCTAGGTACCTATAGCGTTAGGTAGGTGCTTTATTATTAATTTCCGTATGTTTTCCCTCATATTTTTTTTAATTACGTAAACAACATGTGATGTTACTACCACTAATACAATTAGAAGATCGATTAAAATATAAATGAAATACAATTAAAAAACAATTAGAATACAACTTAAAATATAATTTAATATACAATGGGTGATACAATGGTGGATATACAATGAAGATTGAGAATATTGAGTGCGTTCCTTGAAATGGGTTGTACACTAGCACTAATTTACAAGAATTTCGATCTGACCCCTTTAACTTACGATACAAACTGGGTTTTTACGGATAATCGAACTTTTAAGCTTTTTGGAATTTTTCTACCTTAAGACCAATAATTGGTAATCGTGATAAAATATCCTCTAGGTTTGATGAAACTCATCCTACTTTTCTAAAAGCTCATGAACGAACAAATCCCTCGAAATAATTTAAAATCCTAATGACTTTTATAATTAGAATAGGTCGTCTAAACATGAGTTCGATTATTGGGAAACTACGCAATTTGGTCCTCAAGTTACTGGAGTCAGAGGGGCTACTCTCTAAGCCCGAAGTCCATTGATTCGGGTCAGTAGCGTAGCTAGCATGAGTGACACCCGGGGGGGGGGGTAATGTGGTGTCACCCCACAAATACCCCCCCCCCTCCCCCAATAATTATGAGTTGTACCTTTGGCCTTTCGTTCTGGTGACGGCAATCGCAAGCCATTTTTCGGAAGGGAAGGTATGCCATTTGCGCTGCAGGTTTTTATTTTCAGGAATGTTCTTACAAACAAAATCTCGAAAATTTTTGATTTTGTTTTCATCATTATCTAAACCCAACTTTGTTGAGTAACGCAAGTAAAAACAAGAACTAAAAGAGGGCAGAACACAAGAACAAGCGAAGCGAGCTCGAAAATTTTCACATCCCACCTCGAATAGGTTTTATATTCTTTTGATCATCATACTTAAATATAAATAACTTTATGGAGTGATGTAAGAAAGCTCATTAACAGAGAAAGGGCAGAACACAAGAGCGAGCGAAGCGAGCTCGAATATTCATGCACCCCAACTCGGAAAGGTTTTATTTCTTTTGATCATTTCATACACGAGAAAAAAGAGAGTGCAGAAAGTAAGAGCGAGCGAAGCGAGCTCGAAATTTGTTACACCTTACCATGGACGGGTTTCATTACGTCGCCCGTTAAGGGGTGACACCCGACCGTGACAAAAAGTCAACGAACGAGTGTCGCCCCTAAATGCAGAAAACCTGAAGGATTAAAGAAATTTAATTTTTGCACCTTATCTCGGAAGGGTTTTATTGTATTTTGAACATTCATACTGAAATTTAAGTTTTTTGTTGATTTATATAGAAAAACTCAAGAAGTCAGAGAGTGCAGAATGCAAGAGCGAGCGAAGCGAGTTCAAAAATTTTTGCTCCCTAGTCCTGACAGGTTTCATTGCGTCAAAGGGGTGCCACCCGATAGTGACAATAACCAGTCAACGAGCGGTCGGGTGTCACCTCTAAACGGGTGTCACACGGTGCGCGCCGCCCCACCCGCCCCTCCCTCGCTACGCTACTGATTCGGGCCTAGTTGCGGGCGTATTCTACTCCGTATCACCCACGGACTTATGATTAGTCCCGAACCCGCACTAAAAATGAAAGACAACACGATTTTACAGTAACTGTCAAATCGTGTTGCCATTAATTCTTAGTGGTTAGGTGATACGTAGTAGAATATGCCCGCAACCAAGCCCGAAACTACGGAATTTGACCCTTAGATAGTAGCCCCCAGAATCGTTACAAATTTGTTATAGAACATTCCCTTTGAAGGAATGCACTCAATTTTCAATCGCCCTATTTAAGTATTCACCTTATACGGTCGAGTTTATTTTTATTCACATTCTTAACAAACCATTCGCAACTGGAATGACAACTGCGAATTATATCGTCGTCAGAGAATTGAACAGGTTTTCAGAAGCCAGGGTCAGTGATCCGGATGAATTTAGTATTCCAGTTTCAAAAATCAGTAAAACTAAAATGGCGACGACCATCAACCAATAAGTGTCGTTGTAAGCTGCAAAGCAAATACTGAATACTTCCTTATAAAATAAATGCCAATGTTACGGTACATAATAATAAATGATAGACGAATATTTTAACAACTGATTTCAAAATTACTACTGCGTGACAAATTAAAACATGAAGGTTTCTTGCGTTGAGTTGTTTTTAAGGTTCCGAACATCCGTAAAAAACGGAACCCTTATAGGATCACCCGGGTATCTGTCTGTCACAGCCAGTTTTCTACGGATCTACTGGACCGATTCTGTTGGAATTTGATATGCATATATACCAAAAATATAATACTATGACCCAAACACGGACGCGTTACGTAAATAAATAAAATTTTAGTATGGGGGTCACTTTTGGGAGCCAACTAGAAAATTAAAAAAAAAAATGTTTTCTAAGTGTATCGCGCGACATATCAAATGAAAGCGCTTACTGTGAGTTTAAATTATATTTTTTTTTCATAATTTTAAAATAAATAGTTTCTCTTATCTACTATATTACTGAGACTAAAATTTTTAAAAAATGCAGATAGTACTATACCTAAGATAGAAGACAGGAAAACCTATAAGAAGTCTGTGATGTTAACATAACTCGTTAAAAAAATGAAGTTGTCTCGAACCCCTTTGCACGCGAGTCCGACTCGCACTTGGCCAGTATTTTTTCTTTTCATTCCAGGCTTGTCCTATTTCTAATTGGGGTCGGCTCCCCTAATCGTTCTTCTCAACAGATTTCGTCTCCGGGTCGTCAGTGGGTTTGAGTTATCTGTGGCGAAGTCTTTCTTAATAACTGACATCCATGTTGCGGAGGTCCTGAGTCAAGCTGTAGCACTTGTTTTGTTTGACATTTATTCATCAGGTCTTCTCATGACGTGGCCGTATCAACGGAGGCGTGACTTCATGAGCTTGTCTGGCATAGGTTTGATTTGGAAGCTACCTCGGATGTACCAATTTTGCAGTTTATCAAGCATTGTGACACCTGCGGGCCACCTGAGCTTCCTTATTTCCGCGACATGCATTTTATTAGCCTGCTGTTTCTTAATAGGTCATAACGGGTGTTACCGCGGTTTTATAAACCTTGCCTTAACGCGGATTGGTATTCGAGCATCGCAAAGCGCGCCTGTCAGTCAGACAGTTTTTTTGGTTAGTATTCAAAAACTTAGAAACTAGTGTTAGTACTTACATTCTATCTAACTTCTTTATACCTTCATCAAAGAGGACGAGGTCGTCTGCGAGTTTACTGAATTTCAGTAATCAGATAGTTCATCACGAGGTTGAAAAGTAGCGGGCCGAGTGCCGATCCTTGATGAACTCCAACCTTTACCTGAAATTCCTAGCTAGTTCCTGCACGGCATCGTACCTTTGTAGATACGCTGTCGTACATGTCCACTGTAAGTCTTACGCAGCATTCCAGGATTAGTTGGGTTTAGATGTCTCAATGGTAATTAATAGAGAACCCCGTAATTGTCTCAGATTACCAATAAACATCATGGCGATTCAGGAAAAAAATTCAAAAGAAGATCTTCTGCCATTTCGCTACTTTTCGTTACTCAGGGTCGGCTATCCTTATCCTGAGGTGCCACTGGTTCTGGTAACTTTCTTCAGTAGAAACATAAAAATACCGCTCGGTTTCTTTTAATGGGTCTCTAAACATAGCAAGTAATAAAATGCATAGACTTTTTAGAAGTTGAAATAGTATGCCTACCACCTTGATCTAAAAGGTAAGGTAACCTTCAACTTGTTTGCAAAGAGCGCAACCATATGCGCATAAATAATTTATGTACATGCATTTATACCATAAAATAATAACAACTTAAAAGACAATGCTCGAATCTTGATATACCTATGAATATTATAAATTTTAATGAAGTGATATACACTGCATTCTGGAAATCAACCTTGGCTTCTAAATATCCCACCGACATCAATTGCAAACATGCAATTTTTTTATTAGTTTTGCATGATCGTGAATAAATCAAGCATCAACGACTACGGTACCCTAATACAACGTCTTACGTAAACTACATAGTTATGCACCGCGTGTTCGCCCGCACGCATCTCACGGCCTGCTTCGCATCCATTGTGACCACGCTTTTGTTACCAGGACATTAGGAAACGTAGGAGATATCTGCACTTAGTGGAAGGAAAACAATGAAGTAACCAGCCCATGTAGTGTGCTAGGTAAAGCAATATTTACTTGTGATGATAGAGAATTGGAAATAAAAACTGGTGGCAATGTATTAATAAACATCTGATATAGGAATTATTAAACAACTTGGAACAGGCCGCTCAAGAAATAATGTATTGGATGTAGTTGTCATTTAAAATGTTAATGTATTTATGAACGCATCCAAGTCCACCTTTTTTTCTGTAGCATTAGTTAACCTCAGTTATTAGGACCTTGTCAGTTCCTGCCTTAGCATATATTTTATAACCAGTATTGCTCAGTAGTATTATAACTTCGGAACTAAGTAGACACGCTATGTCTGCAAGGGACGACTTCACGGATTGCGAGACAAATGTCCGGCTTGACGGGAAAGTGGCGCTGGTCACCGGAGCGACTGCAGGAACCGGCCTTGAAATAGCTAAAAATTTAGCCAGAAGAGGCGCTAAAGTTATCATTGCTAGCCGGAATCCAACCAAACTAGCTGACGCCAAGAATACAATCATTAAAGCTTCTGGAAACCAAAATGTTGTCACCAGACAGATGGATTTGGAGTCTCTATCTTCAGTCAGAAACTTCGCCGATACAACTTTAAGGATAGAACCAAGACTGGACATCTTGATCAACAATATTGGAGCCATTGGATTGGAAGACCGACTGACACAAGATAATCTACAGCTGATGATGCAAGTGAATTACTTTGGATCATTCCTTCTTACGTTTCTCCTGTTCCCGATATTGAAAGCATCAGCACCAAGTAGAGTAGTCAACGTCTCGTCGCTAGCGTTGATCTTAGGGACAGTCGACTTAGACCACTGGAATGATGTCGGAAGATACTCCAATTTTGGATACTACTGCAACGCGAAGCTAGCTGATGTACTATTCACAGTGGAAATGGACAAGAGAATCAGAGGGAGCGGTGTCAGCGTATACAGCATGGATCCTGGACTTGGAAAATCAGAGTTTTTCAGAAACTTCGACAATGCGTTTATCAAGAATGTGTTCAATGCGGCTTTACTCAAGTTCGGAAGACCGCTACCCAGAGTAGCAACTATGGCAGTGTTTCTGGCAGTGGATCCAAAGTTTGAAAGTGAAAGTGGAAAACATTTTAGAGACTGTCATGAGTTTTATAGTTCTTGGTTCGCGAATGATACAGTGTTGGCTAGGAATGTGTGGGAGGAGACTAAACGACTGGTGAGAATAACAAATGACGAAGATTGGGATGCTAACTATTGAAGGGTTCTTAATTTTTTTTCTAAAGACTTAGCAACAATTTATTTATTTATTTATTTAACAATTTATGTACACACATTTAATAAAAAGATAAGAAGAAGGAAACAAAAATAGGTACAAAGGTGATGCTAATTTCTATAAAAATCTCTTCCAGTATATATATGCGAAAGGTCAAAGACGAGTAAATGTGATGTAGACATCGTCGAAACTTTTGAATTTCTATATTTTAAATTGTTTTTTATTGACTGTATTTCCCCAAGAATTCAGAATTATTTATTAGATATAAAAAAAAATGTTTTTAAAGACTTGCATTTCTAAGCTTTTTGTTATTTATTGCCTGTATTTCCCCAAGAATTCGGCAAGTAATTCCACCATTCTAATTTGTTTACTTCGGAATTATTATTAGATAAAATATAGCCCACCGTACTGTTTGTAATGTTACCTTGTTAGTTACTAGTTAGTAATGTTGCAATAGTGGAATGTTCATAGGCTTAGTGAAGGTCTTTCCATAATTACCTACTACGAAGAAACGTTCATTTTAACGTCATAATTATGATCTTAATAACCTTCTGCATAATATGAATATTTTTAAATCGTGTTATGATTGAGATAATTTATAATTGGTATCAATCATCTTGAGGTTTTAAAATTGTTTTTAGTAGAACCCATCACGATTACTTCGTGAAAAAGGGATAGTACCTACGATGCAACTTGTATAGCTTAGCCTCCCTCCCACACCTGATGGTTTTAAGACGTCATAGTAGAGCCCAAATGCAGTGGCGTAGCTGGGCAGTTTCGCACCGAGTGGCATGGGTGACACTCGGTGCGAAAAATGTCACCCAACAAATGCACCCCCGGGGCCCGAAATAACAAAGACAGTGTAGAATGCAAGGGCGAGCGCAGCGGTATCGAAAATTTTTGCATCCCACCTCCGACAGGTTTCACTGTGTGAAGGGGTGACACCCAACCACGATAAAAAAACAGTCAACGAACGGTCAGGTGTCACCCGGAGCGTGCCGCACCCCCAGCCCCCTCTTAGCTACGCTACTGCCAGATGGTCTAAAACCAAAACGCAGTGAAACAAACTCTCTCTCTCTCTCTCTACGTGAGATATACATATAGATCGTCTGGCTACAACGAACAAACAACTAGTTTTAAAGGCACTCTATACGGGAAATGAAATAGATTTTAATGGACGTGTTTATTTATGTCACGTTAATAAACTGATCGTTAAAACATCAATATACAGTTTGTTAATCTTCTACTTGAAAAAAAAAAAACAAAAAAAGCAAACGACTTCCAAAAAAAAAATTAAAGTTATTTTATACTTTGCAATGTTTTTTTTATTTGAAAGTCAGTTGTATTTTTTTTATTTTTCACTTTTTATCGTTACCCCACACCAAACAACACCACTGGAACGTAGCAGGAAAGCAAAATACACAATTTCGTTTACTTGGATGACAAACCAAATACGTCATCTAGGTAAACAAATTCCAGCTATTTTGATTTAAAAGCCAAGTTACTAAACCAATTTCAATGAAATTTTAATCCTTTCACATAAAACCAGAATTTTTCAAATCGGTTCATAAATGACGGAGCTGTGAGGTAAAAAAAATACAACCGAATTGAGAAACTCCTCCTTTTTTGAAAGTCGGTTAAAAATTAATCATATCTTAAAGCAATAGCTTGGAATTTAAAGAAAATATCTACTTAGAAAAATATTGTCAGTGCCTAGTTGGTATGAAAGCCAGTGCTAGCGGCTAAACGTGCTTTACGAAGCACGGAAGGGTGTCAGTACGTAAAGATGGTCACCCATCCACGGCCAACCTCGTCAAGTGCAGCTTAACCTGATCCATCGACCGTGCGTCTGTTATTACTTCTGGTAACTAAATACACATACATACATACACAGATTGATTACAAAGCATCAAATATCAATGCATAGTGTTTGGCAATGTGATGGGTATGCGCCGATCATTATGTCAGTCACACTCTCCTAGCTTCCGTGTGAATTACGCAAATGTGGCGAGAGTGCAAGCTATGAACGAGAGCGATAAGCGGAAGCGGGTTGAACTTTGCTTCATAATGCTTAAACAAGCCCTGTACACGAAAACAAATACCAAAAACGGGAATTAAATGGTGGTGTAGGTAGTGTCGTTGGGATACATACTTGTAAAGCAAGAGCGAGCAAGGGTTTTAAGTTATAATTTTACATGTTTGTCCCAAACTACCTTACTAATAAATCATCGCATAGCCGAAAGTCTTCTTTTATAACAACTTTTCATAATTTATTTAATTGATTTTTCACAATAATTATGTACTTTACTAAATACTTTATTTAATTTATATGAACAGGTACAAATATGAGCGGAGTCCGCCACAAACAAACAGATTAATCGATTCGCGAAATTATGTACAAACGCGTATAAAAACAAAAGAAATCAGTGAGCATAAAAAGTCATCCACATCGCTGTCAATGGCAAAAGCGTCCGATCACTGGCAGCATTGCCGCGTTGAAGGGCTATGCTAATTCTTTGGCCGAAAAAAAGCCTCCTGGTCACGTGAACAGTCGACAAGTTGTTTGATGAGGACTCAATGAGCATTCAGGCCCCATGGGATTACATAATGTTTCAACCCAAAACGGCTCAAATATATAACTTCCAAAAGGATTGTTACATTACTATAGCACCTTTTATTTCCAATAAGGGTGTAAATTTCGACCTACAACCAGCGACCATATTAGTAAGCGCTGCAGGGTTTGTGGTATGCAAAACGAAGTTTATGCAATAGTCTTTTTATGATAAACTAGTTGACCCGCGCAACATCGTCTGCTCCGCTCCTTTTGGTCTTAGCGTGATGATATATAGCGTTCCTCGATAAATAGGCTATTTAACACTGCAAGAATTTTTCAAATCGGATGAGCAGTTCCTGAGATTAGTGCGTTCAAACAAACAAACAAACAAACTCTTCAGCTTTATACAACCTGTAACAGAATAAACGCAATACGCTTAAGGGGGGGGGGGGGGTCATTGAACTCATCATTACGAACAAGCTTCACTATGGGACCAACACTGAAATCGCGTAAAAAAATCGACTCCCCCATACATTTATGAGCGCTTAACTCGACAAAGTGTACTGAACAGCTGATTTTCTTTTTCCCGATTTCGGGCTTGGTCCCATAGTAAAAGTTGATCATAATGATGAGTACTGTTACACGTTGTATATTAAGTAAGAGTATAGATTAATCGTAACGAAGTAATGATGATACTTATATTAAGTGAGAATGCTAATGCACAAGGCCAAGCAGATTTTTAACCGACTTCCAAAAAAGGAGTGAGTTTCTCAATTCGGTGGGTATTTTGTTATGTATGTACACCGATTACTCCGAGGTTTCTGAACCGATTTCTGTGATTCTTTTTTAGTTCGATGCGGTATACTGGCCATTTGGTCCCGTAAAAATTTGATTCAGTTTAGTTTGTTAGGTTTTATTTTATGAGCATTTTTGCTTATTTCAATTTCTGCGTTGACGAAGATGTCGTCCAAGTATCACCACTTAAAAGTAAAAAATAAAAAAACTTTTTACAAAAAAATATAACCGACTTCCATACAAAACACTTTGTTTTTTGTTTTGTTTCTTTGTTTTTTAACACCGACTTCCGAAATAAAATTATTTTATTCTTTGTAGTGTTTTGTTTGGAAGTCGGTTATATTTTTTTGTAAAAAGTTTTATGTTCTAATTTCTGCTGAATATTTTGACATACCTAATCCAGGTTAAGGTTACCCTTGAAGACATACACAACAGGAACCAAAACGATGTTAATATTCATGACCAGATCGCCTGCAACTTGCACCGCTACCCCAGAAGGATTCTGCGATGAGTAGGAAAGTGTTTTCCCTGTAAGAGCGTCCGCGTCGCGGCGCATCACAAATATTTGCTGCGAACGGTTTCTAGACACACACCGAGTTATGACGCCTGCCTGTACGTGTCCTGAGATCGTTGTGTGGCACGATTATTGTACTGGGATAACTGATTATAAATACTAGCACGAGTCAGAACACAACCGCGTAGGCAGGTATTTTACAATGAAGCTGAAGCGAATCACGAGGTAGAAATCCACTGTCATTTTAATCAGAGCTTCCCAGCGAAAGAAATATTTAATAGAAAACGTGGAGTGGAAAAGATCACCATATGCCAAAGAACGTATCATGTTGTTTTACAGCCTTCAGTAGAGTTAGCACCTATACCTATTACTACAAATAGGCATACGTTTGACCACTATCTTACCTGATGGTAAGCAATGATGTGGTCGAAGATGGAGCACGTTTGCCTAGAAGTAACCTATTCACTCTTGTCTTAAAGACTCCCAGGTTGTAGCTATCTTGAAACACAGACTCTGGCGGATTGCAAACGATCTAAAATATGAGCTGTAGATAGTTAATAACTACAATTCGTAAGGGGTATAGGTCAGTTGCCGAATTTGTTTGGAAGAGTCACCGCGGCCCTGGAACGCAAAGGTCATTAGGAGGACCACGGATGAGTTTTAGTCAGTAAGAGTCTGACACTCTCTTCTGCTCCGCTCAGCGCGCGAGGAGTCATTTGATGATTATCAATCATTAAAAAAGGTAAGTAGGTTATTCAAGAATCATCTTCAAAACAGCTGTGAGTTATGTTCCAAAAATGTGCAACGTTCGTACGCTTCCTCATTCTCAAAGTAGTGCATCACTTTATGACTACATTGATATTTGAGCCGCGTATCTGCTATTAAATGAACAGACTGTCGAAATACTTTGTTTGTATACGTGAGCCATCATCTTTATGACCATATGTAAGTTTTTATTATATGTTTGGCATATCAATTTGTTTGGGAGTGTTGAATTTGCATCCAGTCTGACTGGCACTCCTTTTCCGATCTTTTGAGATCTCTGATTCAACAAATTTTAGTTTTTTATGAAGCGCATTGCCAAGTCTCGCCAAAGGTATCGTAAGCTGAGTACCAGTACAGTAGTGTTGTGTGATGCACAACAGCTGGCAAGTTTATTGATTTAGCCGATGGTTAGTGACATCACAACGTCTGCTAATCCTGAGTAGCTTAAACACTAGGGAATAGGCCAATAGTCAACAGTGGGTCATACGAGGCTGCTATGTAATGATGATGAAGAAGACATTTTCTTCGGTTGTTAACACTTTAAATAACTGAAATAAAATCTAGTGTCAAACTGGTCATCAGTGTTATCAGATCCGCCGAACACAAGGAAGAATTTGATCCAAGTATAACTTGTTGCACAGCCAAGTACATTTCACTCCTCTAATCTACCCTTCACTACCTACCATCAAGATGCATTACTTTCGACTATCCACTCGTAACTCAGTAGCTCTCCACTTATAGCTATAATTTCATATAATTACTACACTACAGACGTGCAAATGGGCCCGTTCTAGCAAAACTAGACCAGCGCTGAAGAGTGAATGTACTCGCGTGGCTCTCGCAAAAAACTAATGTGTTTCTGTTGGGGACGATGACCTATGTGCTGTAGGATGAGGATTTCTTCACTTGCTGTTGTTCATTTGGATCTATTGTTGGGGATAACTGCTTTGTATGAGGGTAATTACATGTGTGGTAAGAGTTCAATGTTGTGCCAAGAACGAAAACTAAGGTCACCTTATTCTTTTGTGGCGAAATTACCACAGATTTGTACCAGCGCCCCAGGAAAAGGCGAGCGGTCGACTAAGGCTAAGAAAACGGGGGGAAAATTTGATTCAGCTTCTGTTATATGCAATTTTGCCATGTAAACAATAAACTTGTAAATACGAGTATACCTAAGACTAGTCCATTCATCACTTAATTTCTGGTTTAACTGGAATTACTAGTTTCCACATACCTGACCTGTGCCACCCTTCTGCAGATAATGAGGCAATATGAAGTATGTGTAACTGAAGATATGTTTCCTAGACTGGTAATTGTACAAAACTAAACATTCAACAAATTGATGAAGCAAAAACACCCAATAGGTAGTCTGTAATGTGTATCACTGGACCTAATTCCGGATCAACCCACGCATGCACTCTCACCTTGTTCTAACTTGATGGATGAGGTCAGTGCCGGATTAAGACTTCTGGATGCTTTAAGCAATCCACGTCTGTGGTGCCTCCTATCGATGAGGTACAGAAAAGGTAAGAATGATAAGAACACATGCAGCAAGAGCAAGCAGAGCAAGCTCGAACGTTTTAGCACTCTGCCTTTTGAATAGGATTTTCTTGAACTGGTGTCTTTAAAATCCACATCTGGTAGTTTTTAGACCAAAAATGACCACCACCCCCCTTTATCTCCGAAACTACAGAGCCTAATTTTTTTAAAAAATTGCAGTTACCTACAGATTACAGGAAAACCTATAAGAAGTCTCTAGTGTTAGAAAAACATGTTACGAAAATGAAATTGGTTTGGAACCCTTTACACACGAGTCTGACTCGCACTTGGCCAGTTTTCGTAAGTGCTCGTCTCTATGAGTGACTTTTGGGTCTTGTAACTAACACCTTACTGACTTTTCGGAAGGTTTTCGAAATTTCGTCCCACTTGACCAGACTAAGTAGGTTCCTAAGCAATTGCTTAATTTGCTTATGGGTTAATCCGGCATTGGATGAGGTTAGCAATGGAGCGAGTGTCACCAGAAGATGCCTGTTCACTCTTCTAGTTGATAGGGGGCTAGACTTCTCCAGATGCTCTTTTCAGATGGAAATCTATGATAACTAAGTACTCCTCAACAGTCACTTTGAATCACCCCTGCATCATCATATTGGGCCCTGTACTCTAAATCAGCCTTACTAATCACTGTAGAAATCCAATCTCCTCCAATGCTTTACAATCCCCACAGCCTTTATACACACGGTAGAAGTACCGCAACCTCCTTTGAAAAGGGAAGATCCTCCGACCAGTCAGTTGATGTGTTTGATGGGCAACTGTCAAATGGATAATTTCTGGCGGTTTCCGTAATCGCCCGTATACTTGTGATTGTTCGATGTAGAATTTGTATGACGACAAGTCTTTCTTTTGTAAAGATCACATCCTTAAAAAAAAACTGGTCAAGTGCGAGTCGGACTCGCGTGCAAAGGGTTCCGAACGAATTTAATTTTTTTAACATGTTATTTTAACACTAGACTTCTTATAGGTTTTCCTGTAATCTTTAGGTTAAGATCTATTATCTCCATTTTTTTTCAAAATTCTAGGCTTAGTAGTTTCGGAAATAAAGGGGAGGGGGGGATAAGGAATGGTCCTTTTTTGTCTAATTTCTTGAATAACTTCAAAACCATTTAGTTTTAAATTATGATAAAATATAATTAAAACTTCCATAGTAAGCCCTTTTATTTGATATGTCACACGATATTGTTCAAAGTTTTTTTTTAATTTTCTGATATGGCCCCCAAAAGTGACCCCCATACTAAAAATTTAATGATTTACGTAACGCGTCCGTGTTTGGGTCACAGAAGTCCATATGTGTACCAAATTTCAACAGAATCGGTCCTGTGGATTCGGAGGAAACTGGCTGTGACAGACGGACAGACACCCGAGTGATCCTATAAGGGTTCCGTTTTTTGTTCGGAACCCTAAAAAGACTCGTCGTCTCAAATGACTCCCTTGGCTCTGAGCGAAGCGTAAGGGACAGTCAGACTCTGACTAAAACTCATCCGTGTTCCTCCTAATGCCCTTGCGTTCCAGAGCCGCGGTAACTCTTTCGAACAAATTCCGCAACCCTGGTAGACGACGGGTCTACTTTGAAGTTCGTATCTAGTGGTACTGTGGTATAGATGCCGCTACAAACACTTTACCTTGTCATTATATTACATCATCTATGCCAATAGGTCTACACGGGCTGCCCTTTCCCACACCAACCACCTGCGGTTGGACACGTCTCAGATAAAGATGTTTCATTGAATCATGATAGATAGTGATGTGACAGAAACACTCATCTTTGTTGTCGGTTTAAACGCCTGTCGCTTAGTTAACGGCAGTTTAACACATTAAGATTAATTGGAGAAATTGATGTTTGAGTGAGTGTGTTAGTGTTCGTCAGCGAGTACGTTGTAAACTGATACTTCTATTCCTTTCAAAGTAACCTAGTCAATAAATAATTTCAGGGCAAATGAATACGGGTAAATAGGTAAGTATTTAAATTATGTGGTATACAGGGTTATTTGTAAAACACCAACAACCTCTTAGGCAATGAAAGTACACATGATTATAATCAACTTTTACTTTGAGACCAACCCTTAAAACTCGAAAAAAATATCAGCTGTTTCATACATTTTCATCGGCTAATTATTGCATTTTGTGTGAAATTGCTGATATTTTTTTCGAGTTTTCAGAATTGGTCTCAGGGTTTTTCGAACTACATCTAGCTTTGCGAATTTAGCCTTTTTTAGCGTCGATTTCTACTGGGCTATAACTAGCCAAAATAGGGTAGGTAAGTGATACCTGGGGGGCTACTCTCTAACGAAATCCGTAGTTTCGGGCTTAGTTGCGGGCGGGCATTTTCTACTCCGTATCACCTAACCACTGAGAACTAATGATAACACGATTTGACAGTTACTGTGAAATCGTGTTGTCATTCATTCTCAGTTCGGGTTCGGGACTAATCGTAAGTCTGTAGGTGATACGGAGTAGAATACGCCCGCCCGCAACTAAGCCCGAAACTACGGATTTCGTTAGAGAGTAGCCCCCTTGGAACGAAAAATAAAATGTCTAGGGTTTTTTTAAATACAATAAAAATCCGGACAAGTGCGAGTCGGACTCGCCCACCGAGGGTTCCGTTTTTGTTGGTATACATATATGTATTACTCTAAATTAAAACTATATTTTTTTATGATTTTATTACAAATGTATAGTTTTCAGATTTTTCCCTTTATTTGTAGTATAAGACGAAAAATATCCTATATATTTTGAATCCCTTGAGAGTGTCGAAATATACAATTTTTGCGGCATTAACGGCCGTATCTTTTATACGTTAACTTAGAAGTTTGATTTTTTCACAGCTTCAAGAGGCTATAGACATAAGTATAAAGTTTTAATATCAACTCGATACCTCCATCCGTTCCCGAGATAAATGGTCTTGACAGACAGACGGACGGACGGACAAAACAGTGATCCTATAAGAATTCCGTTTTTTCCTTTTAAGGTACGGAACTCTAAAAACAGTGTAAGTTTTATTTTTTTTATACAGAAGACGAAAATAAAATACATACTAAGCAGCGAGCAGAATAACTGATTATTTTTATTTTGTTACCCGCGAATATCTAAGTTAAGGCTTAAGGCCTATATCCAGCAGTGGACGTCTTTCGGCTGATATGATGATAATGAATACCTAAGTTTAGTTTCCGAAGAATAGTAAAGAGGGGTACCTTACGGCGACGCTTCTCTTTACTTTCTACGGCGCACACTTTGAGAACCCGGATCTAGGTTAAACTTGTAAAATTTCATCCAAATCCGTTGTGTTGATTTTGAGAGAGAGCCCACCCATCCATCCATTTACCTATCCTAACTAACCTTAACACTCATAATACTACTAAGATGTGAGAACTGCGAATTATGAAAACTCACGTAATAAGCCAGGAATGGTGTCGTAGATAATCCCTTGGTAATTAGTATACCAACAAGAAAAGGCGACTTCTACAGATGTTGGGTTAACGAATGGCACACCTACCCTACGAGGAATTCATGAAACACAATCTGCATCACCATCTTAATGACACCATGGAACATTTCCTCCAAATTTCACGTTCCTACGACCAGCAGTTTATGCTGTGCGTTGATCCATCAATCAGGACAAACCCTTTTATAAATATAGATTTTTTATCGTATACAATGTGACATTTTTTTTTTCTTATATACAATTTATTTTTATTATGAATGGGGACTATGTGGATTTTTTTTTTCGAGCAATTTTAATGTTTGTCTGCCATTTTGAGTGCTTTGTACTGCCTACACAAATGTCCTTTCTTTGGTATTATTCGTCGAGTTGTTGAGCTCCTAAGTACATCTGAGTTGAGCTACACGACTACTGACAAATGCTTGCACTGACTGGACAGGATCATTCAAATCTGTGTGGTTCTTTCTTCTAAAGACCATCTCAGACACTAATCTGCATGGTTCTTAAAAAATGATGTATTGTAAGAGTGAGGACTATGTAGGTCGTTATTTTAAGGATTGATTTCATGACTGTCTGGCAGTTTGAGTATATTATGCGGCTTACACAAATGTCCTTACTTTGGCATTGTTCGTCGGTTCGTTGAGCTCCTCAAAGTTCTGAGTTGAGCTGCACGATAACTGACAAATGCTTGCACTGTCTGGACAAGCCCACTCAAACCTGCGTGGTGCTTTCCTCAAAAGGCCACCTCAGACGTTAACCTACATGTTTTTCATATGTTATTGGCGATTGTATGGACTTCAAAAGAGACTATGACCTCTAAGTTTGTTTCGGTGTTTCTTCTCAGGGTAGTCAGCTAGGAAACATCCGGCCTCATCTAGATTAATATGACAAAAAAATATTGACGTGTAAAAGAGTTACTTGTAACCTATTTGCAAAATAAATGTCATTTATCATTACCTACAGGTAATCACACAACACTTAGCAAGCAATCTTTGTGATATCCTTTTATCACCCTACCTACCTAGTTCCTAGTAATACAAGAAACATAATCAGCAATTCAGCATCACCATCCTATTGACACCATTACTTTTCTCCCTAAACAAAATGACGAAACTTACCCATTACTATCTGCCTAGCATACCCAATTCAGTCCCATGCCTCGTTTAGTACCTACGTGCCAGTACTCAGCAGTGTGAGACGAGACAGTGACATAATATCTAAAGAGAGTGCGATCATTACTGGCTTGTGCTACTGTTGCACTCGCAATTTAAATAGCTCTTCAGCACGACTTATTTTAGATGCACTAGTGATGGTCTATAAATTATTTATCGTTGTGAGATGTGGCTTCGTTATCGATGACGAATGCTTCGTTGGTCTAGTAATTACAAGCAGTAGCTGCTAAGCATCATGCTTAGTAGTTGCCTGTATCTATCCTAGGTCCGATACTGAGGCCAGGCCACCATATATTAGACTTTGTCAGGTCGAAATTCTTTGGCAAAATGTGATACTACTACAGGTAAAATTCAACTCTGTTCGGGAAAATCTTGGAACCAGCGTACATCAAAATTACCTGTTTTTTTTTTTTCAATCGACGGCCATGGTAGTGAGAAAATCACAAAAAAAAAACAATTTTTACGTGTGTTTTGTTTAAACAAAAGATATGTAACTAGCTGCATATAGCTGTTGTGTTGTTGAAGCGCTTATATATCAAAACTAGTGATGCTAACTCATCCACACAAAAGTTATAAAAACGTTTCAATTGTGAAATAGTTACACTGTTACAATCAAATACATAGTTATTTTGTTTCCCAAAGCGGGCAATACTCACACAATTATTATATTTCTTTGCTATGTGCGTGGTGACATAATAACTATCATGGGTTAACTACTAGTGATGTAGGTAGTGCTGTCGATAAAAATAAAAGACTCATATTTACTGACGTTTCCTCATAATTTCTCTGAATTAGCAAAGGCAATTCATTCTAAGCAGAAATAAAGTAGGCCTCATATCCTGATTTTCATGAAAAGCGGCATTATAATGAAAACTGTTTTGTAGCAGCATCAATGCCGCCACAAAAAACGCCAACGGAGCAAGTCTACATCGCAACAAAAAGAATTGCGACGCCATCTATCCAACTAGCAGCTAACTACTACGTCGAAATCCTGCATCGCGGAAGCAATGTGATTTGAACATATACATCAGCCCGAATATTAACTATCGGGCAGTTGCCCGCCAGGCACAACAACCGCCTGGTCGGAGGATCCTACCTTTTCAACGCAAATTTGCGGGAATTTACTCTCTGTTCCGCATCCCTCCATATGCCAATATTTTTCTTTGTCTAGGTACCTATATCACCGGGTAACTGCAATCGGTGCAATCACCTTAAGTTCATAATAAATCTTGAGCGAATATAAAATCTTTCTTTTCGATAAGACGAGGATATACAACGTGTCACAGAATGAACGCAATACCTGAAAAGGGTATTAATCATTATGAACAACTTTTACTATGGGACCAACCCCGAAATCGCGAAAACAGATTTCAGCTGTTCAGTACATTTTGTCGAGTTATTCGCACATAAACGTATAGGGCAGTCGATTTTTTTTAGCGAATATCAGTGTTGGTCCCATGGTAAAAGTTGTTTTTAAGTACGAATATAATGATCCATTTTCAGGTATTATGTTTATTCTGTTTTACGTGGTATAAGTATAGAATTTGAATAGAATGTGTTAATTTATAAACAGTGTTTGGAATATTCCGGTGACAACTATATTTTAACATCATTCCTACCTAACCTTCTAACCTTCTAGTAATTGATAAATGTTAAAATCTTACTTTGACATTATTATAATAATTATGACATTACAATTTACAATTACAATTATTTATATTTTCTTAATCTGACATTTTATCTTGTGAACCGACATCTAAGGTATAATTTTGACATTAATATTTATATTTTTTTTGGGAATTCCATATCCATGAGAACTGTTGCTGTCTGTGTTCTTTTTTTGTATTACTAATTAAAAACTAACATAAAATAAAACATTTGCACACCATATGTAATGGTAGAATGTAAGGGCCCAATATAGTTTTAAGATCGTTATCAACCTACACTATACTACATTCTGGCAAATAAACAGATTTGATTTGATCCGAAATCAATAAAGAACCCAAAAACACATTAAAAACTACTACCGATCGGATACAAAATCACCCCACATTTATCGAAATGTCACGGTACCAATTCGCCATCAAACTATCGACATCACAATCTCCACAGCCCATCCCTACCGATCTACGCAGGTCATTGGAAAGTAAGAGGCAAAGGTTATGGCATCAGTACAGGCGCAACTTATCGACACCGCACAACATTATCTAGCCGCGGAATGCGACGAGCTGAATATTCAACGCTACTAATGATATGCTCGATTGTACTCTAATCGTAGGAAAGGAACTTTCTTTGGTAGTTTGGTCAGTATTTGGGATATATTTTCGCAGTTTTTTTGACGATTAGTAGATAGCATATTTTTTAAATGCCTTTTGTGAAAATAACCCTGGCCTGGGTGACGATCTTTATTAACCTAAACGTTTCGGGATACATAGGTCTGTGCTGCTGGATGTCATAGGTATTCTATCTGCACCAATCTATTCCGAAAGACCTAACCAAAAACTAAGCTTGAAGTGTGTCAATCCCTAGTATCAATTGGAATCAAAAAAAAAAAAAAAAAAAGGTTTTTATTCAAACTAGGCTGAAAATCAGCACTTTTTGAACGTAAAAATTTACATGAAGACAGTCCCCCAAATCGCCCAGCCCGTCACCACTTCCTAGTGTTTTAGCTGGGAAGAAGTGGCGCAACAAACTCCCCAGCAACTCAAAGAACTTAAACTTTCATAACATTATTGTTGAACATTTTATCTACACTACACTAATATTATAAAGAGGAAAGATTTGTTTGTTTGTTTGGATTGAATAGGCTCCGAAACTATTAAATGGCACATGTCAGCTAGCACACTGTTATCCTAGCAACTAAATATGAAACAATGATAGGTAATTAAATAAGTAAACTCAAGCATACAATACTAATCAAAATGAGCCTCCAGGGATAAATGGCGTGCCCGCTTACATGTGCAACAATGCAATGTAACCATAAGCTGTGACCCAAAGTCACAAGTGATAAACTAGGACCATCGCAGTTAAAAGTTATAACAAAAATAAACCACGGACAGCAAGACGACCAGTCGCCACGAGCAGCACCCGTTCACGAGCATAACGCAAAGATCAGGCATTACCTCCCTCGCCATATTAGAGGGAAGGAGGTAACCCGATCCCCGACGCTACCGCAAGCAGCGACGTCTAAGGGAGCATGACGAACCTGCTGCCGGTTGCTCAGACAAAATTATACTGACTATACTACTATTATATTTTATTAAGTCAAAGTCAAATGGTTTATTTCAACTAGACCAATAGAGGCACTTTTGAACGTCAAATTAAAATAAAACATAGTGACTCTAGTCGTCCGTTCGCAAAAGGTAGATTCTTATGGAGAAGAACGGACAAGAAACTCCATAGTTACTCTTTTCAAAAATAAGCTTTACAATAATTGCATACATTAATCAGTTGATTATATGTGAGGACGATGCTCCCAAAAAAACACTTATATACTACTAATAGGTACAATAAAGAAATGCCAGCAGAGGTAAAATTAATAAGTTTGCACATATGTGAGTATTATGTTCCCTTACTAGGAACATAATACTCACATACGTACAAATTTTTGCAACTATTGATTTATATGATCAGTGTGTGAGTTAAATTAAATATAAAAATCAGTAAATACACCTGTTTACATAGTAAATATTAATACAATAAACACAAACATATCAACCAGTTTCACTATGTCTACTACACCCTAGATTGTCCTATGGAGCAGGACTAGCATGTTTCCAAGCATTCTTATCTTGAACATTGACATCATGCTCACTTCACTTAACTTCGCGTTGAGTATCGACCAGCAGATAGCCTATTAAGTACGAACAAACAAATAATTTTACATATGACCTCACTGCTGGTCAAGGATCTATCTAACAAAAACCTCAAGACATAAAGTAATACAGATGCCAGTATACAACAGTGGTTAGAAGACAGGGTTTAAGATTTATAGAAGAAACATTAAAAATGACATGAATGAAATAGACATTGCAAGACATGTTTGGTGTTAGATATCGTAACAGTAACAAATGATGCTACCGACTTAGTTACAAAACGTGATGTAAACTATGCGACAATATCAAATAATAGTGCTCTAGTACAATTGCTGGTATTTGGCACAAATAAGCACAATTACAATTGGTGGAGGCGTCTTATATGTCCACATGGTGAGATTTAAGAGGCCTATTTCAACTTGACTGTGTTTTTTGCGTAAAATTTCCATCTCTTTACACTACATTTAACCAGATTTAATCAACACAAACTGTCGATAAATCTACGAGATAATAGACAAACTCAATCTTTTATACATCTCAACAAAATCCCTCGAAATATATTAGAAAACATGACTTTCAACAGATTTGAATCTAGAAATTTATTACGTCAAAAAACTTTTTCTGCACAAAAAAAAAATGTGTCTCATTTCTGAGGTACCTATTGAAGTTATGCAAGCACTTTATAGCTCGCTTCAAAGTTCTAGTGAATCATTATCGAACAATATAGGCGATATTTAATGACTGTCACACTTGGGTGAGTTTTATTTGGTGTTAGTATACATTAGCATTTTGCTGTGGTTTCGCTCTCGTGGTATATCAGGTGGTATTGCGTAAAGTAGCATATAAAATGTTAGTAATAATGTACCTTTCTATTTCTGAAAGAATTTTCTAAATTGGTTCAGTAGATTATTCAGAGATTAGGTACCTCTTACAAATAATCAATTTTACCTCTGTACCTCTAACATCTAAATTCCCTTGAAATCATGTCATGCATAGACTTAGTTCTGCTTACACCCTTACACCGCGCGGTGAACTATACAATGATCCCTATCATTGTATAGTTCACTGCGCGGTGTTAAGAAATTATTTTAGATCATCATTTCCTAAACAAGTACCTACTGGAAAAAGTTACCACAGGTCATACGAGTGTATGACCTGTGGTAACTTTTTAAGATATACTGTCGACTTGATGAGTATCAAGTCGACAGTATATCTTCAAACTATCAGCTTTACCTTTGAAAGAGTTACCCGAGGAACATAGACTCCGTGAATATAGCTGCTGATGTCGATGGAACCACTTATAGAGGTACCTCTACCTGGATGGCGGATGACATTCCCTGCCATAATTATGGCTAGCCCTATACTACATTTCTATTAGTTCGGCAGTTCAATGAATAGGTACTTAATCTATACTTTATATAAAGCTGAAGAGTTTGTTTGTTTGTTTGCTAGAACGCGCGAATCTCAGGAACTACTGATCTGATTTGAAAAATTCTTTCAGTTTTAGATAGCCCATTTATCGAGGAAGGCTATAGGCTATATTTCATCACGCTAAAACCAAAAGGAGCGGAGCAGATGAAGTTGCGCGGGTCAAGTAGTATTGGATAAAGAAATCAATCGTATTTGGAAAGCTGCCAACTGCACTACAATTAAAGAGCAATTTCAGTTGCATTGCCGCCAATGTTCATACTATGTTGAATACACCGGTTCTCGTTCCGATCACAGAAGTTAAGCAACATCGGACGTGGTTAGTACTTAGATGGGTGGCCTGGAAATATCGCGTGACGTTGGCTTTTTTAAAAGAACTTTTTTTTATTTGTTAAAGGTGAACGCACACTTATCCGAGCCGAACGCGTCGAACGAGTCGAGCGAACCAAATTTTAGAATTTTGTAAATGAAATCTCATGAAACCTCGCACACTTCCCCTTGTCGAATCGTCCGAATCTACAAAAACCCCAGAAATCCTAGACGAATTCGAATGACATCATCAGATTCGGCGCGGCTTATGCGGTCGACTCGACCGATGCGCTCGCATTCTATCTAGTTCGCATTCTATCACATGTAATAACAGTGCGACAGGTGTAATGGAAATAGAAACGATTTCTCCGACGCGGGCGATTCTTCTGGTGCGGATATGTGTGCGAGGCCTTCTTGACTTCGATTCGTTCGACGCGTTTGGCTCGGATAAGTGTGCGTTCACCTTAAAAGTCAATGCTGAGTAGATGGAACTTGAACCAAAAGCAGCCTTTTTTCACGCCAGGTTTGTTTTTTTTCTTGAATACATTGTTGAATTATATTTATTACTAGCTTTTACCTGAAAGTAGCCAGTAATTTTCTCCACTCCAATCTATCTCCATACCAAAGTTCATCCATAGAAATCTATTCGGGCGAGCAAGTGTAACAAAAAAAACCAGCCAAGTGCGAGTCGGACTTTTACACGAAGGGTTCTCATGGCCATGGGTATTGGGGCCCTTTAATTTTAGCGGCAATTGAAATATACACTCTGTGAAAACTACTACCTAAAACTTTTTACAAAAAAATATAACCGACTTCCAAACAGAACACTACAAAGAATAAAAGATTTCCGACATTTAGGTTATTTTATTCTTTGTAGTGTTTTATTTGGAATTCGGTTATATTTTTACCCGACTACGGCAAAGCCAAAAGGAAGGGTAATGATTTTAGCTGTCTATGTATGTATTTATGTATGTATATAACTATGTTCCACTCTAGCGCCTAAACCACTAAACCGATTTTTATGATTGAGGTATCAATAGATTCTTAAAAACGTTCCGGGTGACATAGGTTATATAAATTATTCCTAAATCTATTATGGTGTACTTGACACGTAAATTTCTAACCACGAAAAAAATAAATTTCAGATAATTGTGACATGTTTGATATCAAAAGAAAGGTCTTGATGAGCACATTACAAATATGTATGTATATCATATTATCTAAGTAAACGAACATGTTTAAATTGCTAACAAACAAGTAAAATCAAGCCTGCACTTTATACGAGGTGGCTGTACAATTTAGTGAAAAACATGATCAAAGTGATACCAACGCGAAGTTAATCAAATCTTTGAAATTTTTATGATTTGTTATGCTACTTGTTAGAAGAAAAATACATAAAGTGAAATATTTATGTTTCGAATTTTTTCGAAGCTCGATAAATGGTGTTAGCGTCGAAATAAATCACGCCATGCTTTCGTCTCTGATGTCGCTTCGTCCCCGTGATGGGACGTGGTGAGCGGTCACGACCCTGCCCTTGGCAACCCCTCGACCCGTAAAACGAGCCTCTCACTGTGTTCCATAGCTACAAATGCTTAAATTCGTCGAGTGTGCGCCTGCCCAAAAAGTGATAGCAACTCATACGCAACGTGTATAAATGCATGTTGTATACTGCAAGCGCGCTGCGGCGCCGTAATCTCAGTGTCGCATTTCACGACACCTAGTCGGCAGTCAACAGGTTTCGTTTGTTTTTACCCGACTACGGCAAATCCAAAAGAAAGGGTTATGATTTTAGCTGTCTATGTATGTATGTTTGTATATGTGTATGTTCCACTCTAGCGCCTAACTAAACCACTGTACTGATTGTGATGAATAAGGTATCAATAGATTTGTAAGAACTTTGCGGGTTACATAGGCTAGGTATACATTTTCACTTTATTTAAAATGCGAGACAAAGCACGTAAATTTCTGACTCTGAAAAAAAATTAAATTGAGATAGTCATAACATATTTGGTATCAAAGGAAAGGTCTTAACGAGCACTTTACAAATATGTACATATCTTGTATTGTCTAAGTAAATAAATATGTGTAAATTGTTTACAAACAAGCGACAGTGAGTATTACTGAATAAGTATCTGTGTAGAATCTGTAGAAGAGTCGTTGTTGTACATTAAAATAAAATAAAATAGCCAGGAATGGGTACTAACAGAAACCATTTCCAGCATTTAATTTTTTGACCGTTCGTCTGTTTAGTTGCTCAAAACACGTGGAAAGTATAAAACGAATGCAGATAACTTTTATCAATTGTAATTTTGTAACTCAAAGTACAAAATTAAAAATTTACGTAAAGCAAATACACACACGTAACGCCATCTATACACCAGAACATAACATACTGTGGAGTTATTTGTGAAACTTTTGATACGTAGCAAAAAAATAGTAAGCATTTTCTTGTCTTATCGTAAGGGATTTATCGATATATATGTAACCGAATTGATATTTTGCCAGATCAACTTCAAGGTCGATGGATAGCATTCTTAACTTGATCTCAATTTAGCGGTGTTCTTCGCGGAAGAAGGACTCCCGCCCATGTCTGCTAACACATGTAACCAAACTTATAATAACCTAAAGCTGTTAAAAGATACACCCGTATAAGTTTGCCAGGTCTTAAAATTAGAAAGTCGCATGGAACAGCCGATAGATATGTATATATAATATCTATTTAGCCTTTTTCCAGCGTTCCGCACCTGAATACTAGTAATTTACGTGGTGCAGCAGATTTCCACAACCCAGAAACAGGGTAACGCGGTACTTCTTGGCAGACCTGGTGTCAGATATTCTGGCTTCAGACCATCCGTAACGTCTGCCAAAAATCTACAAATAACAGGCGGGACCAGCGGCTTAACTTGCTTTCCGAGGCACGGAGGAGTCTTAGCATGCGTTGTTTAACCGAGAAGATCGACTCGCGTGGCTTTTATCATTTAGCCCCGAGATTCTCAGAGACCAATATTGATAATTAGCCGTATTAAATGGGATGAAAGTCTGACAACTTATGTTACTTATGATTTTGTATCTTTAAAATAATAATAATAAGTCTGATTGGTATCCCCAACTCTACGTTAAAGCGCAAATTTTGCGAACAGTCTCCTGATGTTACTGACTAATATTAAGTAGCATTGTAAGTAAATCCAGAATTTATGACCAGTAGCAACATTAAACCGTTTTAACTTATAATAGATAAAGAAAATTAAATGAGTCAGAGTTCTTTAACATACTGTATATTAAAGAACTTTGACTCATTTAATTTCAGTGAAAATCAAATTTCCGGTTTTATGCGGAAACCTGGCAACATTAGGTCAACCGCAGGCCTTAACGGTTTATCACCCGTAGGTGAGTAGCAAAGCCCCGTGATAGATTCGTCGCGACTTTTAAGACAAGACATAAAGTGTTGGTTATCTATCTATGTTCTAAATCTTCATCATGTGTCCAACCTTTTACCAAATATATTAGGTTCGGCTTCCAGACAAACTGGATCCAGCTGAAAACCACACCCCAATAACTGGGTGACCCGGTACTTTTTGACCAGACTGGTGTCGGCTTCTGACAATCCGTAACGACTGTCAAAAGTCTACAAATAACAGGCGGGACCAACGGATTTAAGTACTTTCCGAGGCACGCAAGAGTCTTGGTATGAGAAGATAAGACGATCAACCATCCACAGACTGACTTCAGCCACAGTGGCGTAGCTAGCATGGGTGACACCTGGGGCACCCCGAAATATTTATGCGTTGTGCGGTGACGGAACTCACAAGCCATTTTTCGATTTTTTTTAAACCTCATCTCGGACAGGTTTCATTGCGTCCCCTGTTAAGGGGTGACACCCAACCGTAACAAAAAAGTCAACGAACGGTTGAGTGTCACCCGCAAATGCAGAAAACAGCAAGAAAAAACTAAAGAAATTTTTACATCTTCTCTATGCATCACCATCACATTTTTTCGCCCATTACCACGCGAACAAAGTCGCGAGCATAGCTAGTTGTACATAATTAAAATGATAGCGACGTGCAGTTATAAATAGAAACGATTTTTAAAACGGAAAAGTATAAAATAAAAAAATAGTTTAAAAAACTGTAACCCGACTACAGAAAAATAAAAGTGATCTCAAAAGTATGAAACAAGAAAATATTTCAGAAACAAATCAAGAGAGGTACAAAAATGGTGAAAGTAAAGCCGTGGTCGCATGCCTTTATAGTTTTATAGGTGTGCAGGCACCCACATGATATACAGGCATGCGACCACGGCTTTACTTTCACCATTTTTGTACCTCTCTTGATTTGTTTCTGAAATATTTTCTTGTTTCATACTTTTGAGATCACTTTTATTTTTCTGTAGTCGGGTTACAGTTTTTTAAACTATTTTTTTTTTTTGTAAAAAGTTTTTTATTTTTCACTTTTACGTTCTTGAGATACAGCCCGCTGAGGCGCTGACAGACAGACGAACGGACAGCGGAGACTTAGTAATAAGGTTCCGTTGGTTACCCTTTGGGTACCTATGGAACCCTAAAACCTAACGAACCCACTTCCGGATTTATATAATTAAAGTTGGGATAACAACGTATTTTCACATTTTCTTTCAAACATTAAGATTTTTCAAAATGTTCAAATAGTTTTAAAGGCAAATAAAAGATTCGTCAATAAACTAGTAGATTTAGAAATTGTACGATACTTAGAATGTCAACCAGCATGTCAAGAAGGTACTTGATGCAGCCGCCTCAGAGCGTCCAGTCTATCTTGACACACGGGGACATAAGGAACTAATTTCAAATGTTCTTTTGACGCATCGTGTTCATTCGTTTTTGCAAGCAGCGCCCCTATAAGAGACTAAGTTATATTGGTACTCAGTACCCTGACGTGTGAGATCTACGTGAGAAGTGGCGTACGAAAGTGCCATGTTTAGAAGACTTTATTTATAGGTAGATAAGTACGGTGCTTTTCGAAAGATGTATTATTGGAGATTTCCACATTCCATATTTCATGTTTGTTTCATAACATACCATCACGCCTGGATACTCAGACAGCTTAGGTAGAGATCTGCCAAACATACCTTCACCAGTTGTGTTTAAGTCCCATGTGACTGGAGACAAGCCTGTCACCATCAACCGCGCACGAATACAGACTCCTGGCTGCTAGTGAGAATTGAAAAATACCTCTTTTATCTGTTCTGTGTAAGAAAATCAAACCTATCCGAGGTGGGGTGAAAAATCTATATATCTATATATATTTATTTTAATATATAAAGCTCAAGAGTTTGTTTGCTTAAACGCGCTAATCTCAGGAACTACTGGTCCGATTTGAAAAATTCTTTCAGTATTAGATAGCCCATTTATCGAGGAAGGCTATAGGCTATCATCACGCTAAGACCAACAGGAGCGGATCAAACGAAGTTGCGCGGGTCAACTAGTGATAGATAAACAAAAATCTATGATCTGTGGCCCCAACGTGTGGACGCACAGCCTACCACCCATTTAGTCCCACCGTCTCCTTCGTGGCCTGCCAAGGCAGTCCTTAGCTAGTAGGGCCTATTTTCTTAAAAAAAAATACCCCTAAAAACGAACCCCCAAAAATGATCGATACAGGGCTTGAGACTAGCTACGCCACTGAGACGCAGTGTTGTCGATCATTTTGATACCGCTCATTTGGTTTCAAGACACTTTCTTGTACCGCACACAATAGCTAAAATGTTAAAATGACAAATGATGCCACACTAATTCAGTTCCATATTTCATTGTGTCCGAAAAAACGTGTTCTGACGATCACTGCGTGCAATCCAACAGATGTACGCTTTCAATGTTCAAAATTGCTAAGATTACTATGAACTTGCTTGACCCCCTTTCGACATAGCGTGATGGCTCCCAACAGTCCAAAAAATAACCGTGAATAACTTAAATTGGTTAAGTGTTGGTAACTAGAATTTGTTATTTTGACGTAATAACGTCTTATAAATCGATGAACGCCGGTTGCAGTCACGAAAAAGTGTCACGTTCCGCCTGAGCCGAGCGTGCAAGCGAGAGCGCGGAACAAACGATAGAGAGGCACGATCGGTCTAAGCGTTCGGCTTGTTTGTTAAGAATTCAATCGTTTTCTTATGACGTTATCACGTGAAATTATCGTTCGTAAACCAACTTTACAGACAACCAATTTTTTTACTCAATTGTAGGAAATTGAAATCAGGGTATCTAAAAGCACATTGCAGTGAGGTATGATGTGCCTAATTGTGTCGTTAGGCGTCGTCATCATCACTTGTCATCTTTCAAATAAACAATGGTACCTCAACAGAAAGAAAGTACTAAAAACGCTAGGCAAAAAAACTCTCATAAATCTAATTTTGAATTCGTTCGCGTACTTTCTTTTAAGCTAGAAAGATTCGAACTGTGAGGTAAAGTCTAAAATATAAACAAAATTATATAACGTGTATAAAAACTCCAGCTGAGCAAACCTCGTCCGAATGCAAATCGCTTGCACGTTTACATACGCTTTTATAGCCTTTTACTTGGTATTGTAAATAAAAATGAAAGGTAAACTAGTGGAGGTCGCATCACTAGCATCATATACATATATCACAATCTACAATTCTCACGATCGCTCAAGTCATAAGCAGATAGCGATTTTTATAGTCGCTAAGGTAGCCCATGGTACTGTAGACGTTCCTGGTTGGGGCTTCTGAAACGTCTGGGGATCGATATGATAAAAATACTTTTGGCGATTTAAGAGATCATTATATTAAGCGGGTGCTCTCAAGAAAAACTTTTACAGAACTGTCAGAAAAACAAATCAATCATCGTATGTCAATATTTGAACCTATTCTAAATTCCTAATTCTTCTAAAGCTTTTTTTATGATTAAATTGACGGAGGTCCCCGGAGGGTGAGACATCCAAGGAGGTTGTGCCACAGTACCTTGGCATACAGCTAATATACAACCTGTAACAGAATAAACGCAATACCTCTTAAGGGGTCATTGTACTGATCATTATGAACAACTTACACTATGGGACTAACACTGAAATAGCGAAAAAAAAATCGATCCATACATTTATGTGCGCATGACTCGACAAAATTTACTGAAAAGCTGATTTTTTTTTCGCGATATCGGGATTGGTCCCATAGTAAAAGTTGTTCGTAATGATGAGTACAATGAACCCTTCAGAGGTATTGCGTTTATTCTGTTACACGTTGTATAGAGTTACAAACGTCGAGATCCGAAGACGCACGAAGATTTCCGAGCCGCTATCGAGTGGCGTCTGCAGCGGGGTGGGCAGACGACATTGTTGCTGGCACAGGAACGTGGGGATAGGCACAAGAGAGGTCCATGGTCAGCGGTGATCAAAGTCTGACTGTGAATGATGATGAGCGTAACCCTCTGAATTCTGCATTTATTGTAAGCATAGTAATAAAAAAATATACGCGCCTGTTACATAACACGCACGGTATCTGCAACTCTCTAAACTAGGATTGGACTCATGTCATCCCACTGAACCCATATTTAGTTAATAACTGTTTTTTCTGATCATTTCTTGATTGCTAGGTCCATTTCCTAAACTAAGGTGGGTATAGGGAATTCTCGAAGGTAGAATAAATAAATAATTTTAATTTTATCACGTCAACACTAGAACAGCTCTTGAGTTGGACCAACTCAAAACACTCGATAGGCCGTAGACGTGTATTACTAGTGACTCAAAACGGCAATCACGCACAGTACGGCATCTATGTATTAACATTTCTGCAAGACATTTACAATATGCGATATTTTAGATAAGATAATATTAATTAAATAAATCGTCATCTGCCTAGCTTTTCTCTACCTATATCTGGGTCTACTTCCAGTCAAATCGGACTGAGTTGAATACCAGTTTTTTTAAATATTAATTAAACAAAAATTTACTCTGCCTGTTTGTTACCTTTCAAGGTTTAACTGCTCTATGGATATAAATGAAACCTTGGCACAAGGTAGACCATGTCCTGGATTAGAATATAAGAAACCTTTTGTCTCGGAAGTATCCCTAAACAGAGAACAAAACCAGACGAAACCAGAGAACTAAAGTTAACGCCATAGTGCGTAGAATCAGCATGCTGAAGTGGAAGTAGGCCGGGCATATGTCTGTAAACGGACAGACGGTCGATGGAGCAGACATGTGTTAGAGAAGAAACCGCGTATGGGCAAACGTAGTGTGGGACACCCTGCGGCACGATGGATCCATGATTTAAAAAACTGGTCAAGTGAAAGTTGGACTCGCGTGCAAAAGGTTCCGCACCAATTTCATTTTTTTAACATGTTATTTTAACACTACAGACTACTTATAGGTTTTCCTGTTATCTCTAGTTGTAGAAAATAGTTTCGGAGATAAAGACCAAAAATGACCATTCCCCAATGTTCATTTTTGGTCTAATTTCTTGAATAACTTCAAAACTATTAATTTTATTACTATAAAAATATAATATAATTAAAATCCTCACAGTAAGCCCTTTCATTTGATATGTCACACGATACAGTTTGGAAAACTTTTTTTTTAATTTTCTTGTTGGACCCCCAAAAGTGACTCCGTCACAGAAGTCCACATGTATTCAACAGAATCGGTCCAGTAGATCCCGAGAAAACTGACTGTGACAGACGGACAGACTGACAGACACCCGAGTGATCCTATAAGGGTTCCGTTTTTTACGGATGTTCGGAACCCTAAAAAGTTTGCTGGCAGCGGATGGATGCTGACTGTTCAAGACCGAGATAGTTGGCGCTCTTTGGGGAGGGTTTCGTTTAGCAGTGGACGGCAATTGGCTGATATACATATATGATGATGATTTTCCCTTGGGATAATTTTATGCAGGAGAAGCCTAAAGTTCTTTACCCGAAATTGTTCTTCCTAATGATTTGTAATCAGAATGATTACTCTTCCTAAAAGTTTTCATCCTAAAGTTTTCATTCATACTATTTGTAGTGCTACCGGCGATGTTCATAACACTCATGTTTCCGAAAATTGTAATTAATAATATCATTAATGTAAATATATTTACTACTGTTTTTTATCACAACGCTTTTATCGCTAAACATACTGTTTAGAATGATTAAAGGTCATTTCACATTTTTGTCTTAAATGAATGAAATTCAGGTCAGAGGGTCGTCTATGAAAAAAATACTTAGAAAAATTTCGCGACCAATTTCGAGGTAGCGCTCGCCGGCCGCTGCCGCGGCACCGTAGTTGGTCACAGTTCTAACCTAACCTAACCTATGGATCCCTTCCACATCGTTTTTACCACAAACGGTTAGTCGGAGACAAAAAACACCAAGACACCTTTAGCCTTAGAATAAAAAGAAATCTAAACAAAAAAGATATGACTGAATAATAGTGTAAAAGATGGTTATTTTGAGAAAATATAGGAAAACAAAAGTATAATAGATGTTTATTGCTACTGACATTATGAAGTTGAATGCTTCGGAATTATGAACATTAGAGACAGAGTAGTTAGGAATTGTGATTGTTAGGATGAAAAATGTTAGGAAGAACATTTTCGGATTTCCAATTATCGGAATTGAAAATTTACGTGAACTTTGGCGCACCCAGTAAAAACATTTATTTACAAAAATCATACAGACATTTACATGTTTTAAGTATTAATCCAATACACTTAAAATACTGACAAAATAAAAACACTTTGAAAATCGTAATTTTGCTATTCGTGATCGTATTATCCAGTCGGTCAGTCGTATCGGCTCCGTATCGTAGGCTCTAAAATCGTTTTACTACATTTCGCAACAGACTGTAGCGCATCCATAAGTTTTAATTAATAGCAAATTGGCGAACTGAGTTTTTTTACGAATTTATATTAAACACTATTAATAGAGTCGTGATGGAAAGTCTGATAGGGAACTATCACGATTTAAATGTTGTAATTAAAATCATTAATTTTAATTAGGAGGTATATGAGATTTTTATAACTTTTTATGACAAGCGATTATAATGTTACGAACTCCTGTCTGTCAAAATCTTTACTTACCTATTTAATCCTTACTTAATATTATAAATGCGAAAGTAACTCTGTCTGTCCGTCTGTTTGTCGCGCTTTCACGCCAAAACTACAGAACCGATTTAAATGAAATTTGATACAGAGATAGTCTAGAGCCTGACATAGGACATAGGCTACTTTTTATCCCGGGAGTATATTCCATAGGGATAACGTGGGCGAAGCCGCTGGCAGGAGCTAGTAATTTTATGAATTAAAAAATATTTTGCAAGTGTAATGAATAAAATGTTATTTCAATGATTTGAAAATATTTTTTGTATTAATCTATGATGGTGATCTAATTACTTATAGATAATATCGAAAATCAGCTGACTCACAGTGAACGGTAAATCATTTTTTTTATTTTTTTTAAACAGAGGAATTAGATATCACATTTGTCGTGTCTTGTATTTAAAGTAATCCCTGTAGAAACATGGATAGTGTTAAAAAAGCAGGTTGTAGGTATGGATGTCCCACGTACCTAAGAACTTAAATAAAATCACATGGGAATGCTAATGTACGTGTCTAAGTAACTGATGTATCTAGTCATTAGATATACTTGACTTTTTAGGGTTCCGTACCCGCCTGGTAATCAACGGAACCCTATTACTAAGCCTTCGCTGTCCGTCCGTCTGTCCGTCTGTCCATTCCTCCGTCCGTACGCTTGTCTGTCAACAGGCTGTATCTCAAGAACCGTAATAGGTAGACAGTTGAAATTTTCACCCAATGTGTATTTTTATTGCCGCTGTAACGACAAATAATAAAAAAATAAACAAACAAACATCCTATCAACCCAACCTATACACCATCTCCGAACCGTCGTGGGTAAAAACTAAATAAATGAAGACTCCCATAAAAGAAACATGTTTTTTTTTTGCAGTTTATGGTACAGAACCATACGGAACCCATCGTGTGAGATTCCCACTCGCACTTGGGCGGTTTTGAGCCGTTTCCTAGACAGAATGATGAGACAAAATTATCACAGTATGTGCCTCAGGTCAAACTAATTTGAGCACTTCGGATGTGAAACTAAGAATTTCTTTTAGCCCTGAGGCGATGACTTGATGGAGTTGATAGTCATCAGCGATGACCCGTCACTGTCCGTGTAAGAGACGGACTGAGATTGAAGTCATAATAATATCTATGCTTATGCAGCCTATGTTTGAGAAGGCCGCAGCTACAATATAACAGCCGCACGGTCGATCTTCGAGGTTAAGCAACAATTTCCGAGATCGATCTGTGGATGGGTGACCATTTGTCACAGCCAGAGACTCCTTCGTTTTTGGATAGTTCGTTTAGCTGTTGGTTACAACTAGGAAATCTGACACCAGTCTTGCCAAAGGGTTACCCAGTTTCTGGGTTGTAAAACACTGGCATTCAGTACAGCTACCATGAGTTTTTTCAATCTATACCGCTAGCGATTGTATGAAAACTTTAAAAAAAACAAGCGTTCAATGTTACCTTTGGACATTGACTCAGCACTCGGCCTGGCTCACGCGCGGCCCAGTTAAAATAATGATTTGGTTGCATCTTACACGCATAGGACACATAGAATTAGTATAATAGTGTGTGTTAAGTAAAAGTAGTATATAAGCAGAACAATTTGTAAATAAATCAGATTAGAATTTTATATTCTTGTCTCATTACCCCTCGCTGTGGCCAAGACACCTTTAGCCATCTTCGGATCAGTCCCGTGAGTCTGCGGGATTGGCAGTGAGTTTACCCTTCCCGAACCTGGTATTCCTGTCTACTATCCATCTGTAACCTTAGGTCGCATGGTGCAGACATCCTGAACTTATTTATATATTTATTTATCACATACTAGGTATATGGTAGGTTAGGGCTGAAGGGCTTATAGGGCTTAGGGTCGTAGAGACTGTTAGGCTTGAAGGTCTCTGTAGGTTCCTTTATCGTACCATATATTTCCATGTACCATCACACCCTTGACAGTATTGCGGCCTTACGTGACGGTGGTTAAGGGTGGATGTACAAGTTTCTAATATATTTCTTTAGTTCTTAACTAAAGTTTTACTTGCAACTGGCTTGATTGTTAGTTAATAACTTAATCTAATAAATTAGAAACTAGTTTTTTTTAATAGTTTTTTAACTACAGTCACTAGCGACAAAAAACAAAAAAGCGATAAAACTCATGGTAGACGTACAGTCGCATAAAGCTCGATGGGCGTTTATTGCAGCGTTGAAGACGTGCTCAAGTCATCTAAGTGCATGTGTATGGATGTTTTTTTTGTATTTCTTATACCTTTTATTGATCGCATATGTGTAGGTAATCCTTGATTCAGAATTGTTTGTATAATGGTACTAGCTTTTGCCCGCAACTTCGTACACGCATATCCCGTTTTTTCCCGTTTCCGTTGGAATTTCGGGAAATCCTCTCTTAGTGCTCCTCTACACTCCCCAAGGACATGCCAAATTTCAGCTTTCTACGACCAGTAGTTTCGGCTGTGCGTTGTCTTTAAAAGATCGCTTTTATCGATAAGGCCGCCCATTGTGTCACCCTATGTAATGTGTTCTTCATCTATTTTTTTCTGTAACTTATATGGTGTACATAATAAAGAGTATTCTATTCTATTCTGTCAGTCACTCAATCAGTCAGTAACAGAAGAATCCTTACTAATATTATAAATGCGAAAGTAACTCTGTCTGTCTGTCGCGCTTTCACGCCAAAACTACAGAACCGATTTAAATGAAATTTGGTACACATATAGTCTAGAGCCTGAGAAAGGACATAGGCTACTTTTTATCCCGGGAGTATGTTCCCTAGGGACCACGCGGGCGAAGCCGCTGACAGAAGCTAGTTTTATATAAATTGATTGATTGATTTCTTAAATAACATTGAACAGAATCTTATAATGATAGCCTTATTTCTATGCAGGTAACATGAATAATATGATCCAGTACCTTGTTAACATAATTGCTAAATTAAAAACAGAATGATAAATCAAAGAAATCAATCGCCACTCATATACTATAATATCACAGATATTTCAAGTTGATTGATATATTGGTTAACAAATTGGTATTAGCATACGAAATTATGGATTTTATGCGAGTGTGTGCAATGTTGGCACCATTAGTGTCAATAGCAGTGAGATAGTAGGGCTACTCAAATTAAGTCAAATGACGTGTTGTCGTTCTGAATGCGAGCGTGGCCAATTCGAAAAACTCAACGACGAAGAATTTGCTTTTTTAGGGTTCCGAACAAAAAACGGAACCCTTATAGGAGCACTCGGGTGTCTGTCTGTCCGTCTGTCACAGCCAGTTTTCTCCGGATCCACTGGACCGATTCTGTTGAAATTTGGTACACATATGGACTTCTGTGACCCAAACACGGACGCGTTACGTAAATTATTAATTTAGCTTTTGCCCGTGATTTCGTACGCGCATATCACGTTTTTTCCCATTCCATAAAACTATATAGGATAGTTTTTAAGTTGGATCAAATAACAAATAGTTACGAAGTTTGATCAAAATCGTTTCAGTAGGTAGTTTCAGAGTTTATCTCGAACAAACATCGTGACACGAGATTTATATATATACTAGCTGACCCGCGCAACTTCGTCTGCGTCACAATTTTCATTACTGCTCCGCTCCTATTGGTCTTAGCGTGATGATATATAACCTATAGCCTTCCTCGATAAATGGGCTATCTAACACTGAAAGAATTTTTCAAATCGGACCAGGAGTTCCTGAGATTAGCGCGTTCAAGCAAACAAACAAACAAACTCTTCAGCTTTATATATTAGTATAGATTCCGGACGAAGAAATTAGTCTTCGTCCGGAATAAAACACAAAAACTATGAAAATCGGTCGAGCCGTTCTCGAGTTAGTTAGAAAAGTGTTCGAACAAACCCGACTTTGAGAATTTTGCTATATTGTGAAAGATTCGACCTTTTTCTAGAAGTCATTTTTATATTAGCGAGACAGAAATAAAACGAATAAACTGAAGGAAGACGGACAGCGGTGGCTTATTAATAAATAGGGTTCCGTTAGCAACCTTGGTACGGAACCCTAAAAATCGACTTGGTTCGTACGAATCAAAATCGTACGCGAAGGCTTAAATAATAGGGTCCCATTAGCAACTTTGGCACGGAACCCTATAATTTGCCTTGGCTCGCAAATCGAACTGTCTGATACTTAGCACGAATTAAAAACTTAGTTGCGGGCAACCTGGGAGTCTTTAAGACAAAAGTGAACAGGTTGCTTCTAGGCAAACGTGCTCCATCTTCGACCGCATCATCGCTTACCATCAGGTGAGATAGTGGTCAAACGTATGCCTATCCAAAATTTAAAAAAAAATCTACTCCGTATCACCTAACCACTGAGAACTAATGATAATATGATTGGACAGTTACTGTGAAATCGTGTTGTCATTCATTCTTAGTTCGGGTTCGGGATTAATCGTAAGTCTGTAGGTGATACGGAGTAGAATACGTCCGCAACTAAGCCCGAAACTACGGACTTCGGACTTAGAGAGTAGCCCCCCCAAAATCGATCGCTCCCGTCACCGTGACCACCTTTGGTACGGTACCTAAAATTATTATTAGCCTTGTTTCGCAAATCGAACCGTTCGTTGCTTCACTCTAAACGGAATCAATCGCGGAGGCTTAGCAGTAGGGTCCCTTCAGCACCTTTGGTACGGAACCCTACAGGCCTGGGGGGCTACTCTCTAACGAAATCCGTAGTTTCGGGCTTAGTTGCGGGCGGGCGTATTCTACTCCGTATCACCTACAGACTTACGATTAGTCCCGAACCCGAACTGAGAATGAATGACAACACGATTTCACAGTAACTGTCAAATCGTGTTATCATTAGTTCTCAGTGGTTAGGTGATACGGAGTAGAAAATGCCCGCCCGCAACTAAGCCCGAAACTACGTATTTCGTTAAAGAGTAGCCCCCCAGATCCGCAAGTCGAACCGTCCAGTACTTCGCAAAACTAAATCAGTTTAAGACTCTACGATAAAAGCACTTTAAAGGAAACCAGCACGACTCAGAGATTTCAGCAATTTTGGTCCCTATCAGTTAAAGACCTTACAGAGACCAAACCGAAATTCCTACGAACTACGACCGTGTTTGATAATCGTATATATATATAGATTTATAATTGTAAATTATATAATAACTGATTTTAAAATGAAAAAAATTTTTTTGTGATGAATTAGGGTCTGGCTTTGGAAAAATACTACATAACTACTTAAGCCATAGTTTTACCAACCATAGTTATCATAATATAAGTCTTAAACAAATGGTTAAAAGAATTATAAATACAAATCTTGATGATTATTCATCAATGGTTCTTCTATTAGGGAATAGTACTGGTATTACCAGAAAGGACATAGTGGATAGTGTTGACTCCTTATTAAAGTTAAACATAGGAAAACTGATGTTATATGCTTTTCCTTATTCCGATAGTTTATCAGATGATCAAAACAAGCATATTTTAAAGCTGAATAATACTATTCACTTGCTGACATGTTGTCATAGTGACAAATTATTGTATTTTGACACTAATAAGTTTGTTAGTGGTTTTAAATTAACTCAGGGAGCTTTATCTCTGTCTGGTAAATGTAGACATATGATTGCTATGTTGATAGCATATAATATTAACGAGGTTATAGCTAATATAACAAAGATTAGGTTAAGTGACGAGCCTGTGTTGTCTAGTTGCTCTAACAGCGTAGGGACTTATTTTTATGATTCTTTGTGTTGTACGAAGGAGGACCCACTTAAAATATCAACATTCATGGAGGCCTCTGCCCATCAGATAGAGTATTCTCTTCCTGATGGAACCTATAAAGACATTTTAGACTCCTCAATTGTAGCTGTGGAGATCGCTCCGGATAATTCTTTAAACTGAACTGCAAGACAACAGAAGCTACCTCTTCTAATAACCAATTATTATATGTGAATAGGAACAAGGTATCTTCTACCAGTAGTAATATAGTTCATGGTAAAAATCCTAAGGGAGGGCAACACACTTTAAAATTGTTTAATCAGAATATTCAAGGTTGCTCTTCCAAATTACTTGAAATAGAAATGTTTTTAGAAAAGACCAAGTTTGATGTAGTTTGCTTAACTGAACATTGGTTAAAAGATCACCAAGTAGGATCTCTTAATTTTGAAAATTATTGTGTAGCTAGCCATTTCAGCCGACAATGTATGATACATGGAGGATCACTTATTTTAATTAAAAGTTACATTAAATCTAAAGAAAGAAAAGACATTGTTAAGCTGTCGGTTGAACACACCATTGAATTGTCCTGTGTTGAGCTAGATAAGCATGTTGTTGTATGTGTCTACAGACCTCCAAGTTACCAGAATCTATCTGTGTTTGATTCTGTAATGGAAGATGTGTTAAAAAAAGTTTGTACTAGCAATAAATCAATAATTATATGTGGCGACTTTAATATTAACTTATTAGAAACTAACTCGAATAGTATTAGATTATTGAGTCTATTTAAATCATTTAATTTATCAAATGTATTTATTGAACCTACCCGAGTAACAGCTTCGTCTGCGACTTGCATAGACAACATATTTTGTAATTGTGATTATTTACATAAAGAGATTGTGAATAAGTTGCCCTCTGATCACAGTGGACAAACAATAACGTTTTGCACCTACATACCTTTACAAAAAATTCAAATTAAATTTAGACCAATAACAGATAAAAATTTAGAAAAACTTAATAGTACTTTGGCCAGTAAATTATGTGTTCAAAATTTTAATAACATAGAAGACCCAAATGTGTTTTATACCAAATTTTTTTCATTACTCAACACTCAATTTAATGATAATTTTCCAATTAAGTCTAAAAGTATTTACACTAAGTTTATATTCAGTGATTGGGCGACTCCAGGCATTCGAATAAGTAGAGAAAAGCTATACGAACTATATGGCCTAAAGCAACATGTGAATAACATAAGCTTTCATAAGTATGTTGCAAAATATTCAAAAACATTTAAAAGTGTATGCAAAATAGCTAAAGCTCTGTTTATTAGCAATAAAATAAAATCAGCAGATGACAAAATAAAAACCACCTGGAAAATAATAAATAATGAAGCGTGAAACTAAATTTAATTTAAATACCGTACATGGTCCCATAAACTCAGATGCAGAGGTAGCTCAGGAATTTGAAAACTTCTTTGCTGATATTCCACGTAAAACTACACAAGCTCTTAACTCGTCACCCGCGCTCTCTGCTGCCTTTTTAAGGAAGAATGTCAAGGTATGCCCATCAGAGTTCAAGTTTCAACATACGAACCCCTTAGCCATTATAAAGGCTTTTAAAGATCTTAAAATTAAATCAACAGAAGATCTTTGGGGAATGTCTGTAAAAGTCTGTAGATCTGTTATTGAAACTATTGCGTCCTACTTAGCTCACATATTTAACTCTAGTGTAGACCAGGGAGTATTTCCTGATCTCATGAAGCACAGTAAAGTCGTTCCACTGTTTAAATCGGGTGATAGTCAAGAACCCAACAATTACAGGCCGGTGTCAATCCTGCCGGTTCTCAGTAAGGTGTTTGAAAAGTTAATGCTTAGCCAGATGTTACTACATTTTAATAAGAATTCCATCTTTCACGAACAACAGTACGGTTTCACTAAAGGGCGTTGTACAACTGACGCTGGTGTCACCCTAATAAAGAACATCTTTAACGCCTGGGAGGATTCACAAGACGCCATTGGAATCTTTTGTGACCTCTCGAAAGCGTTTGATTGCGTTAACCATGAGACACTTTTGTTGAAACTTGAGCATTATGGGATTAGGAATACATCCCTTGATTTGATTGGATCATACTTGAAAGACAGACAGGTTAAAGTACAGGTAAACGGTGTAAACTCACTAGGGTCTGAAATGGCAATGGGCGTTCCGCAAGGTTCAATATTAGGTCCATTCCTCTTTTTAGCATACATAAACGATTTGCCCCAATTACTTCAAAAAGAACCAAAGATGGTGTTATTTGCTGATGACACATCATTGATATTTAAAATAGACCGACGGTCACAAAACCTTGATGATGTCAATTACTCTATTCACCAGGTTCAAGATTGGTTTACGGCAAACAACTTAGTACTAAATGAAAAAAAAACTAAATGTATTAAATTTTCTTTACCTAATGTTAAAAGTAACGAATGTGACATCATCTTGAATGGACAAAAACTGGAATTTATTGATCAGACGGTTTTCCTGGGAATCACTTTAGACGAGAAATTGCAATGGGGACCTCACATAACATCTCTTGCGGCGCGGCTAAGCTCAGCCGCTTATGCTGTTAGAAAGATAAGACAGCTAACAGATATAGAAACCGCGCGTTTGGTCTATTTTAGTTACTTTCACAGCATTATGTCGTATGGTATTTTGCTGTGGGGTCGAGCTGCTGACATTGAATCCATATTTATTCTACAAAAGCGTGCTGTCAGAGCCATTTATAATCTTCGTCGCCGCGATTCTCTTAGGGAACTCTTTAAAAAGATTAATATTATGACAGTCCCTTGTCAATTCATCTATGAAAATATTATGCATGTAAGGAAAAATCGACATCTATTTAGCAAAATTAGTGATAGACATAATTTTAATACTAGAAATAGAAATAAACTAGATCAACCATTTTTTAGATTATCCAAAGTACGAACATCTTTCATGGGGTACTGTATTAAATGTTACAACAAAATTCCTTCTGAAATATTAGAATTAAATGAAAGAAAATTTAAAACGTGTGTAAAAAAGACACTTTGTGAACAAGCATATTACAAATTAGATGATTATATTCAAGATAAGAATGCTTGGAAACATGCTAGTCCTGCTCCATAGGACAATCTAGGGTGTAGTAGACATTGTGAAACTGGTTGATATGTTTGTGTTTATTGTATTAATATTTACTATGTAAACAGGTGTATTTACTGATTTTCATATTTAATTTAACTCACACACTGATCATATAAATCAATAGTTGCAAAAATTTGTACGTATGTGAGTATTATGTTCCCTTACTAGCAAACTTATTAATTTTACCTCTGCTGGCATTTCTTTATTGTACCTACTGTACTGTACGTCCTCACATATAATCAACTGATTAATGTATGCAAATATTGTAAAGCTTATTTTTGAAAAGAGTAACTATGGAGTTTCTTGTCCGTTCTTCTCCATAAGAATCTACCTTTTGCGAACGGACGACTAGAGTCACTATAATATTTTATTTTATTTTAATTTGACGTTCAAAAGTGCCTTTATTGGTCTAGTTGAAATAAATCATTTGACTTTGACTTTGACTTTGACTTTGAAAATGGTCGAGCGTCATAGCCGAGGCAGGCTGAAGAAACGTGTCGATTTAGACTCGTGCGGCGTGCCTGAGGGATTGGCTGAAGATGGCAAAACACAAAGAGCGTTGGAAAGCATTGGGGGAGACCTTTGCCCAGCAGTGCGTCAATATAGGTTAGAGAAAAAAATACGAAATAAGTGGAATAATAAAATAAATCATGTACCTAATGTATGTATGTTGGTGCGGTTACAGAAGATGTGATTCAGAGTATTTAGGCAACACCGTTGTTATAGTAGACACCAGATAAATGTGCAATAACGGTCATTGACCCACATACATTTATGGACTTTCTTAATATCAAAAACAGAAATTAAGACATAAAGCTGTCCTGAATCGCCTTCTATCGTGATCCTAAACGTTCTCTAGTAACGAAAAACTGTCCATAATTTATTGTTCGGATCTAAGAAAGGATATTAGGGAAAGGTCAATGTCCTTTATTGCAAATTTATATGGCACCTACCATAGTATGTTACATTGACAGTGTGTTTTATGTTTTACGACGTACAAGTGACATTCAACGTAACTGTCGTTGTCTTAGATTTATCAATTAAACTCTCAAATGGCTAATAAGCATTTTATTAGGTAAGCAATTGAATACATAATACCGTGCTCATAACTCCAACCAGGTTCAGCAGAGTTATGCCTACAGGAAAAGTTACCAATCAAAAGATGATGCAACGAATATAATACTTACACCAATATTAATATTATCCACCTTTCTATTTATTAAATTTACTTATATTTGTACCTATATTTTGTGTCCGATGACGAGGAGCTCGTGGCTAGATAATAAATAACAGCCGCACGGGTCGATCTTCAAGGTTAAGCAACTCTTGCCAAGGTTGGTCTGTGGATGGGTGACCATCTTAACAGACAGAGTTTCCTCCGTGCCTTGGAAAGCACGTTAAGCCGTTGGTCCCGGCTGTCATTTGTAGATCTTTGGCAGTCGTTACGGATAGTCCGAGGCCAATAAATCTGACTCCAGTCTTGCCAAAAAGTACCATGTTACCGAGTTAATGGGTTGTGGAGGTCTGGTAGGCAGATACTAGTGTCCGACCGAAAGTTCGGTTTCGGTTTCGGCCGAGTTTCGGCCAAAAATCAAGTTTCGGCGGCAGTTTCGGTTTCGGCCAAAATTGGCCGAAACTTTTGCCGAAACCGAAACTGATTTCGGAAGTTGTCGTGCATAATTCTAAATGTAAGTATGACTGTCCTACTAATTGTGATCTAGGTATCTTTATTAATTCTAAATGTGTGATTTGATTATCTTTGTTGAGACTGGAACTAAGAGTGTAATAGTAATTATTATTTTTATATAAGTGGTACCTAAAAGAGATTGATGATTCTTCTAAGTACAAATACAAACCAAAGTATTAATTAATAAGATTTCAAAATACCAATACTTAGTATTTAATGAAACAGTAACAATTAGTGATTTGATATTGATAACTGATAAACATTTTGCTATAAGAACTTAATTTGAAAAAATATTAAAAATATTATTAATATTGTTTTATATTATAAATATAAAAATATATGATTACAACAAAATTAATATACTGTATTTCCATGTCATGTCCTAATTAATGCAGAATAATTGGTAATGCATCAAATTTCAGTATTTTAAGGAATTTTATACTTGACCACGTGAGTTTCGGTTTCGGTTTCGGCCGAAACTGAAGCCACGGCCGAATATTCGGTTTCGGTTTCGGCCGGAAAACCAGTTTCGGTCGGACTCTATAAAATACTGGTATTCAGCCAAATCCGGCTTGACTGGAAGCCGACGCTGATTGTGTATCCGATGACCTACGGGTCTAAAAAGGCCACTTCAGTAGAATCATATTAGGATCATAATATTAATCATACAAAAATCTGTCAAATTTCATTTTCATCTTTATTGCTAAAGTATTAGGTTCAAGGTTGATTGGGAAAATTTGACAGTTTCGGGTAGCTGACTAAAGTGGTCTGTTTAGAGCCGCAGGTGAGGGTCGCAGGTAGCTGATGGATATAAGACGCACAGGACCGGTCGTTGCGGCGACACGCGCGGGGAGGCCTATGTGCAGCAGTGGACGTCTGCAGGCTGATATAATGATGATGATTGGGTGTATCTTATGTGCCAAATAAACAAGTTTCTTTCTTTCTTTCTATAATCCATGCCTACTAATATAACAGTAGAATCCGTTTAGTACGACGTCGCTTATAACGACCGACCGCTTTAAACGACGAAGGTATAGGCATATGTCATCAAGAAATAACGTAAAAAAATGACTTTAGTACGACGTCCGAATATTACCATCCCTTGAGTGTCGTTATAACCGAATCCTACTGTATAATTATGTAAAAAAAGAAAAGAAAGAAAACTAGTTTATTTGGCCACACAATGTAAAAAGACAAAAGAACACAAATAAAAAGGAACTTAATTCTAAAACAATAACATTGTGTGCCCCGCGGCTGCGCCAAATAGGTCCAGTTCAGCAAAATGCCGGACAACGGAGTTCACACACACACAATAATTCTGTCTGTATGTTTATTTGTTACCTCTTCACACCTCAACAAGTTAGGGTAAGAATTGGTGCACGGGGAGACGATGTCCTAAAATAGGGTAGATGAGTAAAAAAATCGAATTAGTCCATCAAATAGATCTTCAAAAAATATAGGACACGTATTTTTTACGTAAACAAAAAATTAAGACGATAAAGTGTGCGTTGAAAACTTGTGTGGCGTGTACCTAACAATTGTTAAAAAATAACCCTTAACTCAAGAGAGAGACCTAAGCTGTGCCCCAACAATGAAATGCTCCCCATTATTTTTATTAGTAACGAGAATTTCCTGCGGTTTCACACCCATGGCCTTCTCCAGCAGGACTTGTGCATTTTTACCGGATAAAAAGAAGCATATTAATGAATGAATGAATGAAAATATGTTTATTGGGCAAAAACACTGAGTCACACACAACATCTTCATCATATCAGGCAAAAGACGTCCTCTGCCAGACATAGGCCACCCCAAGTGTCCCCACAACAAGTCACACACGCAATATAGTATTTAATACTAGTGGACGTCACGCGGTTTCACCCGCGTAGTTCCCGTTCCCGTAGGAGTACGGGGATAATATATAGCCTATGTTACTCCCTGATAATGTAGCTCTCCATTGCTTTTAGAATTTTTCAAATCGGTCCAGTAGTTTCGGAGCCTATTCAATTCAAACAAACAAATCTTTCTTCTTTATAATATTAGTGTAGATTGGTAAGCCCCCACTCCTGATCTTTGATGCGTTTTATCATCGTCAATTTTTATTGATTTGATGAAGCAAAAATATCTATCTGACGGAATAATTTGACATTCATAGTCATCTTTCTTCTTTTTATTCCAAGAGAATGTTCACTTGGGATAATGTTGGAATTTCAAGCGGGTGCAGTCGCTGGCACAAGCTAGTACACCGATAAATGTACTTAGTATTAGGTATGCTGACCTAAGACCTAGGCAGCGACGTCTCGGCAGGCAGTGAGCACACACGACCCGGAACTCGAACCTGAGACTCACGGTAATCATATTACGTGAACGTGATGGTCAAAATATTGTTTGATATTAAATACAGTTTTAGAAAGCCTAAAATTTGCAGTGTCATTTTTATCGGACGATTTTTCAGTCGAAGTGTATCTAGATGTTCAAAAAATAGTTTCTGTTACTCCACCGCTGTTCTTCTCTGATTAATTTCTTTGCTGGATCCAAGACAGTTCAGTTTCTCCGGTATTCGAGCAGAGCTTGACTCAGCTCTTTTCTGGTGGTCGCCTCTGTTGATTCCCTTCTTAAGATTCTCAGGGTTGATTGTGGCTGTGGCTGAGATTAGTGTGGCGAGCTTATCCCAAATAAAAAAGATGTTAAAAAGATGTAAAGTCATAAGTGATTTATTTCTTAACAATATACATTGTGTATAAAAATAATAATTTTAATAAGAACAAAATCATAAAAAACTTCAAATCTTAATATATATAAATCACGTGTCACGTTGTTTGTCCGCGATGCACTCCTAAACTACTGAACCGATTTTGATGAAACTTTGTAACTATCTGTTATTTGATCCAACTTAAAAGGTAGGATAGTTTTTTGGAACGGGAAAAAACGGGATATGCGCTTTCGAAGTAGCGGGCAAAAGCTAGTAAAAATAATTTTCAAAAATAAAATAAAAAATAAATCTTAAAAGATCTACAATGTCACATATCTATACTAATATATAAAGCTGAAGAGTTTGTTTGTTTCTTGTTTGCTTGAACGCGCTAATCTCAGGAACTACTGGTCCGATTTGAAAAATTGTTTCAGTGTTGGATAGCCCATTTATCGAGGAAGGCTATAGGCTATATATCATCACGCTAAGACCAACAGGAGCGGAGCAGTAATGAAAATTGTGACGCAGACGAAGTTGCGCGGGTCAGCTAGTGCAATAATAAAGTTAGTAATACAAATTCCAAATTATTCAAGTCAAAATAAGAAAAACATCAATATCAACAATAAAAAAGTAATAGGATTTTATAAGCAAGTGCATTCAATATATTAAAATAATTGGTATATGTACTGTAGTGCTTACTAGTCACGGTTCATAATATTTTGAATTTGTTAAATTTTGCATGCCAATACTCAGGCAGAATGTGCACGGGCCAATATATATTTTTCTTTTACCAACTTTTGTTAAATACCCACATTCTATGCGAATAAATGATTTGATTTTGATTTGATTTGATGGATACATGGAATATATTTATCTTATTAATATTGATTTTTATTGATTTTTTATTGATTCTATTGAAACTCAGGGCATAAACCACTTTGTGAACAAAATTAAACCATTGTGAGTTGTCCAGAACCATTGTGTTTCTATTATAATAATAAATACAAACAAACTTATTAACATTCAGTAATAAGCGTTTAATTTTCTATATTAGACATGCAAATCACTTCATTATAATATCCAAATATTAAGCAAGAGGCGCTAAGGCACACTTGCAATATTTCTCGGAATCTACTAAACACATTAAAATTCCAAGCATATGACCGTTACCTCAGCTGTTCCCAACACAGCCGTTTCTTTAAATGTTGATCCCATAGGGAGCGTGCAGGAACCACAGTTGGCAGCACAGAAACGTCAATGTCAAGTGTTCTGAACGTCTACCATGAGTTTTATCAATCTATACTCGCTAGCGTCTGTAGTTAAAAAACTGTATGAAAACTTTGAAAAAACAAGTTTCTAATTTATTTGTTTAAGTTGTTAACTAACAAGCAAGCACGTTGCAAGTAAAACTTTAGTTAACAACTAAAAAAATATATTAAAAACTTGTTTTTTCAAAGTTTTAATACAGTTTTTTAACTACAGTCGCTAGCGAGTATAGATTGATAAAACTCATGGTAGACGTACTGACCCTTAAAACTTCAAATAGTAGTAGTCAAGCCCGTGCACGAATAGCAAGTAAAAGTGGTTGAAGTCATGAGTAATTTTATCTTCTCAAAGATTGCCAATTAATCAGAAGTCACACTGTCATCACCTTCCTGCCCTTAACCCATGTTACTTGTGGTCGGCGCAACACGTTTTTTTCATCCATTCTGTCCTATCAGCCGTCACGCTATCACTAACTCCCTTTTCATTTATATCGCTCCTCACACAATTCATCCATCTTTCCTTCGGCCTTCCTCTCCCTCTCCATTTATTCACATTTATATTCAAAACTCTTCTAGTTACATGCTTTTCATCCCTCCTCTTAACATGACTTTACCAAGGCAAGCGATTCCCTTTCAACTTTTCCGTCACTGGTGCCACTTTTATCTGCCTCTAATGTACTCATTTCTCACTTTATCCATTCTCGTTACTCCACACATCCAGCTCAACATTCTCATCCGTCAATCTATTTTCATCCGTCTTTTCCACAGCCCAACATTCTGATTCACACATTACGACAGGTCTTATCACGGACTTATAAATTTTTCCTTTCACCTTGAGTACTCATTTCTCACTTTATCCATTCTCGTTACTCCACACATTCATCTCAACGTTCTCAGAAGTCACACTGTATACTTACAAAATTAATTCGTAGAGGCAATCTTTAGACCATTTACAGGCGCTACTGATAGATATGATAGGACCCATTAATATGACACCAGTTTTACCAAGAGGTATGGTGTGACCCAGTTACTAGACTGTGGAGCTTAGATAGGCAGTCACTTCAGGTAAAACTCTAGTATACATCTGTATCCGGTTAGACTGGAAACAGACATACTTGGGACGAAGCATCCCAATAGAGGAGGAAAAGGAGAGGAGAGAGGGGTGGCGGGAGGGAAGGGGGTCATCATTTTAGCCAAAAAAAATCCACTGCTGGACAGGCTTCTCCCAAGTGCCGTCACATCGAATGGTCCTGTGCGTCCTGCATCGTCTTGCATCCAGCGGATCTCGCGGTCTTCACCAGCTAGTCTATTCTGTAAGAAACTATTTCGATATCGAGCTTCACCTTAGTGATCAAACTCACAAAGTGAGCTTTATTGCACACAACATAAAGGTCTTCATTTGAAACTCACCTCGAATTCTACTGTCGAGATACGAAAATGTTGTTAGAGAATAGCACTACAGGACACCTAAAGAACTGGCCAAAAGCGAGTCGAACTCGCACAAGAAGAGTTCCGTACTATAAACCTTAATTTTTATTATTTTTTTCACAATCTGTGAAAATTTTAAGTTAGACACCTAGAATTTTCACAGATTGTGTATTTTGATTGTCAAACGAAAATAATTTGGTTTTGTAACTTGTGTTATTTTTTTACAATAAATTAAAAATGCGGGTAGCGGAGTAGCGCGTAGAGGAGTAGTTAGCTCCGTTTATATGCACAAGGTCATTGGCATGTATACAAGCCTTAATAGGTCTCACTAAAGTCATATGATGCAAAGAGGTCAGAACCTTGACCAGTCAGGCAGGCGCCTCCATTCTATACCGTTAGTTAAAGTCATTATAAGTATTTAATTACTCAACATATTTGTTACAATATTTTGGCATTGATTTTATGAAAACATTTATGTCAAACAATTTTCTCTAAAAACATTCGGATTTAATCAAGGTCGATGACTAAAGAATGGGAAATTAACATAAATTAAGTATGTTATAATTAATTTTAGTTGAAGATACATATCTTAATGCTAATGGCTAAACCAGCTAAACCGACAATATGAAATGATGGACAAAAGGTGACAAAACACAACTATAAATGTTACTTATGCTATTTCGATTTGTAATTACTTTATTGGTTACTAGTGGACGTCACGCGATTTCACCCGCGTAGTTCCCGTTTCCGTGGGAGTACGGGGATAAAATATAGCCTATGTTACTCCATGATAATGTAGCTATCCATTGCTGAAAGAATTTTTCAAATCGGTCCAGTAGTTTCGGAGCCTATTCAATTCAAACAAACAAATCTTTCCTCTTTATAATATTAGTGTAGATGTAGACTAGCTGACCCGTGCCCACTTCGTTGGGTGGTATTTTTTGAGTTAATATATGCCTATGACACTCACAAATAACGTGGCTTTCTATTGGTAAAAGAATTTTTAAAGTCGGTTCAGTAGATCCAGAGATTATCCCCTACAACCTCGCAAACTCACAAACTTTACCTTCTACACTAATATTACGTAAGATAAAAAAAGATGTGGTGGCTGATTTAAAAAACCGGCCAAGTGCGAGTCGGTCTCAGAGGAAGGGTTCCATCCTATAAACCGAAAAAACGAACTGTTGCTTTGACTTCGATGATTGATTTCGTAATTTAAATAAAGACTATATTTTTTATGATTTAATTACAAATGTATAGTTTTAGTAAACTATACTTGTAGTAAAATTTGATGACAGTGATGACATACGGAACTGAAACGTGGTCGCTTAAAATGGGCCTCATCAGAAGCTCAAAGTCATTCAAAGGGCAATGGAGAGGGCAATGCTTGGAGTTTCCTTGCGTGATCGAATCAGGAATGATGATATCCGCAAGAGAACCAAGGTTACCGACATAGCCCGAAGGATCACCAAACTAAAGTGGCAGTGAGCAGGGCACATTGCTCGCAGAACAGATGGTCGATGGGGCCGAAAAGTTCTGGAGTGGCGACCGCGTACCGGAAGACGTAACGTTGGAAGGCCTCCTACAAGGTGGACCGATGACCTGGTGAAGGTCGCGGGTAGCCGATGGATGCGAGACGCACAGGACTGGTCGTTGTGGCGACACTTGGGGGAGGCCTATGTCCAGCAGTGGACGTCTTTCGGCTGATATGATGATGATGATACTTGTAGTATAAGACGGTATTACTTGCCAAATTTCATAGTTCAACGGAAAATACCCTATAAATTTTGATTCCCTTGAGAGTGTCGAAATATACGTGTTTTGCAGCATAAATGGCCGTACCTTTTTTTACGATAACTTAAAAGTTTGATTTTGTCACAGCATCAAGGGACTGTAGACCTGAGTATATGATTTTAATTTCAACTCGATACCTCTACGTGCTCTCGTGGTAAAGGGTATTGACAGACAGACGGACGGACGGACGGACAACAAAGTGATCTTATAAGGGTTCCGTACCCAAAGGATAACCAACGGAACCATATTACTAAGCCTCCGCTGTCCGTCCGTCTGTCTGTCCGCGGGTTGTATCTCAAGATCCGTAATAGGTAGACAGTTGAAATTTTCACAGATTGTGTATTTGTATTGTCGCTATAACAACAAATAATAAAAAATAAGGTTTATGGTACGGAACCTCTCATGTGCGAGTCCAACTCGCACTTAGCCGGTTTTCCTTTTGAGGTACGGGACCCTCAAAAATCTGTATTAATCTGCCTGACTTTTCCCAACGTCGGGGTGGGGTTCCGGCCCGACTCCATTCTCCAACGTTAGTTAAAAAAAGAAAATGAGTAAAGACAAAAATCTGTTTTATGAAAAAGGAGAACACCGATATACTTACCGACTTTTATTATTATTAACCTGCAGAGGCCCATACAAAGCATTGAACTATACAACCTGTTACAGAATAAACACAATAAAATCTTAAGGTGTCATTGAACTCATCCTTATAAACAACTTTCACTACGGGACCAACACTGAAATCGCGAAAAAAAAATCGACACCTCCATACATTTATGATCGCATAACTCGACAAAATGTACTGAACAGCTGTTTTTTTAGCGATTTCGGGATTGGTCCCATAGTAAAAGTTGTTCATAGTGATGAGTACAATGGCCCCTTAAGAGGTATTGCGTTTATTCTGTGACACGTTGAATATTACGCGTAATGACATTAGGGTTCAAAGTTTATCAAGTCTAAGTGAGAGAGTATTACACAAGTAATATCCATTAGATCGTTATGTGGCGTTTCGCAGGTGCAGGAAGATGAGCCACGAATATCTACATGATATTAACTGGACATAAGAAAGTACATACCTACATATATTTATATGTATGCTATTCGACGGTATATTTATAATAAGTTACCCATGACTATGAGAATTGAGAAAGATATTAACAAATTTTGAAGAATGATTATAGATTTTATGATTGAAAAGGCATACTATTCCATTGGTGATTTTTTATCAGACAATTTAAATAAATAATAATTGGTTTTTTCTTTGTGTGAGTCAAGTGTCCGATTTATTTACCAGTCTCTTCCAATGGTGGAATTATACAATTTAGTCATAAAGTAAGGTAAATTATAAGGTAACCATTGTAAAGAGAGAATAAATAAGTTTTGAATTTGAATTTAAAAACTGAATTCTATGTAATGCTTTAATATTATATATTTTAATTTTAATTAATGTATGCAAAATTTGTATGAATCTTAGGCTAAACATAGCGATCCTAACATTAGAATAAGATCTTATTATTGTACCTGTTTTGCAAATAAATAATTTTAATTTGAATAACTTTCTGACCAACAAGAATAAAGTTTATAAAACTGTAACCCGACTACAGAATTATGTACAAAAAAACGACTCTTCTACAGATTTTTTATAGGTACTTATCCAGTATTACTCACTTTCGCTTCTTTGTTAACAATAATTCGAACTTATTAATTAACTTAGACAGTACAAGATATTAACATATTAGCAACGTGCTCGTTAAGACCTTTCTTTTGATACCAAACAAGTCATGATTATCTCAATTTTTTTTTTTTTCAGCGTCAGAGGTTACGTGTAAATTCTCACATATTAAATTTAGCGAAAATTTCCATTGCCTAGGTCACCTTGGATTAAACGCTAGATTACATCCGTGTAGAACACGTTTTAGGTTAATTCTAGGAAAACGAAAATTTTATCAGCCTTGGGTAACTTAGGAACAGTCACACCAGCTCCAATAATGCTGCAATCTGATGAGAGGTCTCCCAAAAACATCGCAACAGAATTCAGCAAATGAACATTGCCAAACATCACGGTCAATATAACAGCACTAATTACTATCACAGTTATTAAATACTTAACCTCTATACATATCGTAATCATCTAAATATTTACAAGTTAGATGCTGAGAAGTGAGAGGGGATCTCAGAGCTTCCCTGGCCAACTGAAGGTCAGTAAAATTCTCGTACTTACTTAAAAGTGTTCAAATTGTAGTCGCAATATGAAAAAAAAACTGGCAAGTGCGAGTCGGACTCGCGTGCAAAGGGTTCCGAACGAATTTCTTTTTTTTTAACATGTTATTTTAACACTACATAATTCTTATAGATTTTTCTGTGATCTATAGGTAAAGATCAATTATCTACATTTTTTTTTTCAAAATTTTTAGGCTCAGTAGTTTCGGAGATAAGGGGCAATGGTCATTATTCGTCTAATTTCTTGCATAACTTCAAAACTATTTATTTTGAAATTATTAAAAAAAAAATATAATTAAATTCCTCACAGTAAGCCCTTTCATTTGATATGTCACACGACATTATTCAAAAACATTTTTTATTTAATTTTCTAGTTTGACCCCAAAAGTGACCCCCATACTAAAAAAAATATAATTTACGTTACGTTTCTGTGCTTCGATCTCAGAAGTCAATATGTATACCAAATTTCAACAGAATCGGTCCAACGGATCCGGAGAAAACTGACTGTGACAGACGAAGAGACAGACAGACACCCAAGTGATCCTACAAGGATTTCGTTTTTTGTTCGGAATCCTAAAAACCGAGAAAAATGTCAAAAAATTGTCAGTTGGCGATAAGAATGAGAACGCTCCTTAAAAAAACCGGCCAAGTGCGAGTCGTACTCTCACACAAAGGGTCCCGTAACGTTTCTTGTATAGAAGCCCCTTTAATTTTTAATATAATTTATTTTTTCTTTTTGTTGTTAGAGCGGCAATCCTAAGGATGATTTCTGAGAGGCCAGAGTCTGCAGTGCTGGGGAGATTTATGCAGCTTCATGTGACGAGATGACAATGTACGTATGTTTAATGATTATTTTATTTGTTGACATTTATTATTTGAATGTATTTTTTACTTTTTGACATTTTTATTTTGGACATTACTGATTTTATTATTTTGAATTTAATTTTATTGATTGATTTGTTTTAATTGTTTCTATTTGATTTTTAATATTGACTTACATAGTTTTAAGACCTCTGTTACTAACAATTATTACTAACAACAATTACAACCATTACTAACAACAATTACAACCATTACTTGCACCTATAATAATATCTTAGTTTTAGTTTATTTTTAGGCACTATAATTGTATGGATAACTCATTACTGTTGACTACTTGTACACTTTTTGTAAACGTTTTATTTGAATAAATTATTATTATTATTAATTATGGACATTATTAGTCTGAATTAATAAACGAATTGAATTGAATTGAATAAAATTCATACTCTGTGGAAATTTCAACTGTCTACCTATTATGGTTTTTGAGATACAGCCTGCAGACAGACAGACGGACGAACGAACGGACGGATTGACGGACAGACAGCGGAGGCATAGTAATAAGGTTCCATTGGTTACCCTTTTGGTACGGAACCCTAAAGGTGTACTTTACAACACAGCCTTAGGTGTGTGCTCATTGGCTTAGGGACTTTAAGTTGACTGCATCAGCAGTAGGTTTGTGTTATATTGTATTGTACGTAATTCCAAATTACTTCTGATTTTTATTTATTTATTTAAATTCAAACCATAATATACAAAAGTGTAGCTATTAGTGTTATATAATTTATGTTACACACTCTTTTACAAATAGTTGCAAAGATATAGTACTATCATTCGGTTTGAATACACATGTGAGAACGACGTACAAACGTGCACGACTTCGGAGTAAAAAAAAAGAAACATTTTCTAGAACCATGTTTTTTTTTTTAAATAAACCGTGGCAGTTGAGAGTTGACCAGTCCCAGGTCCCAGCTGACAGCGCCCGATTACGAACAAGACGTAAGTATGCGCTTACATCAATTAGCTCAACCATTTGAAAGGGAGCCAACTGATCCACAACACATGCGCCAACATCAGAGACTTTTAAGTGAGCATGACACTCCCAAACTAATCGCCAGAGTTCATTCAAGTCAAAGACGCCCATGTCATGAATTTATACATTGCTTAAGAAATTGAGATTATACAATGAAAATATGTTCTAATAATCTTTTGTGTTCACTTTATTGTTTCCAAGGCTAACTGATTGGTATGTCCGATACTCTAGTCTATATGAACATCCGTAAATTGGTGGATTCTTCTTACAGCATAAATGCCCTGCAAGAAAAAACCCAAAAAATAAATAAATAAAGACACTATTGAACCCTTGCGTCAAGCGTAATCAGTTTTATTGATAAATTATTGTTTCTATGTGTTCAATACTATATCATAATCACTACTTTTAGTAAGTAAGGCAAATCTTATGCACTTAGTTTTTTAAGGAACCAATTTTGGAGACACATTATGCCGTTAGTTACGGTATCAATATTATATCGGTCTATCTATTTATTTATAAAAATACGAATAGCTACTCGTATTCTAAAAAAATAACTAAGTAATCAAAAATGTAAAAAAATATAAGTAGTTAGGTATTAACTGCAATCTTTCCGTAATATAGGTAACACAATATTTCCTTCAACAATATCAAAACAGAAACCACTAATCTACGCATATCTACGTTTTATCAAGACCGTGTGAACTTGTGACGCAAATAGAATGAACTAAACATACCTGGCTATAGGTACATACAATGGAGTGTGAGCACGAGTGAGCAGTGAACGACCCCTCGAGCCCTCGCGTCATAGCGTGCTTACTCAGTCACCATTCGATAAAACCGTGTAGCACCGCGCCGTGCGAAAGAGATAGCGACACGTTCCTCACGGCACGTTCCACCGAACACTGACGTCCAGTGTCGAAACATCTGTAGGAGTGATTGTACGTCGAAAACTTGTAAAAACAAAATGGTCGACGCTACGACCATAGACAACGGTTTATTGATCGCTTTAATAGAAAAATATCCCGTTTTATGGGACAAAAATATGGAATTTTACAAGAATCGCAATGCGACTCAAGCTGCTTGGAAACAAATATTGAAGTTTTTAAATCCAGAATGTATGGCGTGGAACGAAGAAACTAGAAAAGCGTATGGTATGTTTTTATACAGTTTTAAACCTTATGTCTATTTTCTTCTAAAATTGTGTTTTCGTGCTGCATGTATGCTGTTTTGCCGTGCGACGAAACGTACACAATGTAAGCACGACTAAGTACAGTCGAGCGCACGTCAACTTAACAATTTTAACATTGACAGTAGATACTAGAGATATTACGGAGGTGGTGTTATCGGAACCGAAGTTGGAGTCGGAGTTTTTAAATTTGGTTTTTCGGAATCTGAGGCGGAGTCGGAGATGAAGTGGTGGCATAAGAAAGATGTGTTAAAGGCAGGCAATAAGATAAAATAGTACAAATATTAATCAATCAGCCTCTTTAATTTCAATAAAAAATAATGAACCTATACATATAGGTGTCACAAAGAAAAATGATCACATTTTTAACCAGAGAATTAAATCAAATTAATTGACTCCAGAAGTAGCTAATTATATTTAACTAGTTGACCCGCGACCCGCAACTTCGTCTGCTCCGCTCCTATTGGTCTTAGCGTGATGATATATAGCTATAGCCTTCCTCGATAAATGGACTATCTAACACTGAAAGAATTTATCAAAATATGACCAGTAGTTCCTGAAATTAGCGCGTGCAAGTAAACAAACAAACAAATTCTGCAGCATTATATACACATATTAAAGTAGTATAGATGTAGAAGTATAGATAAACCTCAGATTTTAAAGTATCGGAACCGAAGTCGGAACCGGAGGTGTAAGATCAATCGGAAGTTCCGACATATCGAAGTCGGAGTCAAGCTCCGTAACATCCCTGGTAGGTACCTAAAGTATTCTTCTGAAAAATCTATTCAGAGCGCTTACGCACTGCATCCGATCCGAACCCGTAAAAATACAGATATAAAAAACTCGGGCCAAATTCGGATATTGCTTTTAGCACTGCATCCGTTTCGAATTCGTAAAAATACGGATCTGGAGTCTAAAACACTCGGACCGAATTCGGATATTGCTTACGCACTAATCTGACCAAATCCAAAATCCAAGTCCGAGCTATTCAGAGGCTATCTTTGGCATAAATTATCTTTATCATTCCTATGCAGAGGTTAGGAGAGCATTTACATCGAAAGCGTTCATACCCGTGGTTCATACAAACATTACTACGGCTGCTTTGATCCATCAATATTTCTTCCGAATGACGGAGGGAAATGGGATGACGAAAGTCGGATCTAGTGCGTAAACCACCAAACAAACAGTTCCATGATGACTTTGGAACTTATTTTCACGGATTCGGATCGGATGCAGACCGTAACCGCTCTTTGTCCTTAGGTACCAAAGAATATTGGACACAATTTTGTTCTTTTGTCACGTACACATACAGTGACTATAGAGTACCAATACTTTTTACCTCTAGAACAGACAAAATAGAATAAATATTATTTTTCCATACAGAAAACATCCACATTGCAAAACTTTCTGTTCGTAACAGTACCTAAAACCGGTTTTCGTAAGTTTGAGTATTCAAAGTATAGGGTGGCCAACTCGAATGTATACAACTTATTTGCCATTAATTCGATTTGTTGTCCAATTTAAGTTGTTTGGTATCCATTTTTAGGGTTCCGTAGTCGCCGAGGAACCCTTATAGTTTCGCCATGTCCGTCTGTCTGTCCGTGGTTTAGTTCAGAGATACTTAGCACTACAAAGTTGGAATTTGGTATGAGTATACATATTAATCACGCTGGCAAAGTGGTAAAATAACGATAAGTGGCGATAATTTTTTTGAACGTCTCTCCCATGATGCGGGCTGTCGTTGAATAGGTCGTTTAAAAATATTGGAGGTGCGCGGAAACCATTTTTCCATCCAAGGATCCGTTTGCGAAGTATTAAAGTGCCATTTTTATGCTGCCTCCACACGCTTGGTGTTTGCCACAAACAGGACAAACACCAAACACGTCCCGAACACCGACCACAAACACCCAACACAAACACGGCATCCACATGCTTGGCGAACGTGCTAGTATATTCCGGATTACTTTCGGGTAAATAGTACTCTCGCAGTAAAAAAAATGACGTATCTATTACAAAACAAAGTAATCGATTTCAGACCTTAAGTTATTTTGTAATAGTCGGAAATCGGTTACTTCGTTTTATGTAGATACGTCCTTTTTCTTTTGACGGCAGAATAGAACTGAACAAGCGTGTGGATACATCGCAAACATGTTTGACGAACACCCTTTGATTTGTGTACAAAACCGACACCGATGCCGATCACTACCAAACACTTTCCAAACACATCGCAAACAGCAAACACCACCTATCCACACGTTCGTGTTTGTTGTTTGGTGTTCGCTGTTTGCCACTGTTTGCCAAGCGTGTGGAGGCAGCATTTGGTGTTCGCTGTTTGCCACTGTTTACCAAGCGTGTGGAGGCAGCATTAGAGTCTACTGGACTCTAACAACAACCTATATCTACTACAGTGGCGTCAAAATAAGGCAAGCCCAATAAAATTTTAACAGATTTCAAAAAAAGAAAGTTCAGTTTTCTACTGAGTATGTAGGTACCTTCGTATGTATCATCGCAATTTTCTCATAAACTGATATAGATGTCTCAATTTGTTGTTTACCAAAATTACCGAAAGAAACCATTGCACACAGGTGTTTATGGGAATTTGCGTGCCTTTTAATGGCGCCAGATATGTTATTTAAATCATTATAACCAGATGTATTCCAAACGGAATCTTCATTCGAAAAAAATAGGCAGCACCACGAACACAACTTATTAGTGTGCGAACAGCCAACAATCCAACTAGTTTTATACACTGATCTATTAAATTTTCGTTTATGCGATTTACTAGTCTGAGAAAAACACAGATTAGGCGTCGGTTTTAGTGAAGAAACAACCTTATCTTCGCCAATCAAAACTTGAACGCATTTTAAATCCTCACAAGGTACAATTACCTCCATTGTTGTAGGTAAGTCACCAAAACAATAAAATTGTATCACTGAGAAATCTAAGAAAACACACAAAAAACTAACAACATAACTTTTCAACTCTCAAGCAAATAAAACTGAAGTGAGTTGCACTCCGGTGTCAAGAACTACTTACGCAGAGTTGCAGTGTTGTCATTTAAGCAAAAAAAGTCGCCAGGTATATGAAAAATCTAGCTAGATGTCGCAATTTTTTTATTTTTAAGATATTGCTTGAATATTTAATTTCGTTATTTTAAAAAAATCAAAAATCTTAAAAAAAGTCCCCAAACTCGTTAAAAATCTCCAAGATCTCAGAACGTCGCTAAAACGGCAACACTGCAGAGTTGGCAAGGTGACAAGGTCACGCATACGCGTGCAACTTCATACGCATGCACGGCTTAATCTTCCATACTGATCGATTTGTAGACGCACAAGGTTTAGAACTCGTTATACGGCACATCGCTATAAGTGCGAAAGTGACGGAGATAGTATTTGAAAGCCCGGTATAAGCCGGTACGTGTAAGCGAGATAGCTATATGTAGATGCTGCAATTGCTGCAAATGCGAAACTCTGCGCGCGAACAATCGCGATGTGTAGTTATGTAGTAATGTGGCATAGGTAGATACTTTGTGTTATTTTGATAAGAATTAAGCGCGCGAAATTTAAAATAGTTCGGGTTTGATATTGATTCTCTATCGAGCATTTTAGTAAGGGCTAAGCTTTTGGGCTTATATGAAGGTACCGCCACTGATCTACTACCGATAACAGAATAAACGCAATGCCTCTTAAAGGGTCATTGAATTCATCGTTATGAACAACTTTCACTATGGGACGAACACTGAAATCGCGAAAAATATCGACTCCCCCATACATTTATGTGCGCAAAACTCGAGAAAATGTACTGAACAGCTGATTTTTTTGCGATATCAGTGTTGGTTCCCCCTTGACAATGACCCCTTAAGAGGTATTGCGTTTATTCTGATACACGTCGTACAGTAATAGCATAATGAGGAAAGATTTGTGCTACATTATCAGCGAGTAACAAAGGCTATATGTTTTATCCCCGTACTCCCACGGGAACGGGAACTACGCGGGTGAAACCGCATGACGACCGCTAGTTATATAATAAAAATTCATGGTAGTAGCATGTCTATACCGAATTTTGGTCGGTTTTTAGGGTTCCGTACCCAAAGGGTAACTAACGGAGCCCTATTACTAAGCCTCCGCTGTCCGTCCGCCTGTCTGTCAGCGGGCTGTATCTCACGAACCGTAATAGGTAGACAGTTGAAATTTTCACAGATTGTGTATTTCTGATGTACCTATAACAACAAATCATCATCTGCCTAGCCTTTTCCCAACTACATTGGGGTCGGCTTCCAGTCAAGCCAGATTTAGCTGAATACCAGTATTTTACATGGAGCGGCTGCCTACCAGACCTCCACAACCCATTAACTGGGTAACACGGTACTTCATGGCAAGACTGGAGTCAGATTTACTGGCTTACCTATAACAACAAATAATAAACATTAAGGTTTATGGTACGGAACCCTTCGTGTGCGAGTCCGACTCGCACTTGACCGGGTTTTTGACACACGCAAGACTTCTTTATCCACCTAGTATGACTTTAGACCTAGTATGAATTAGGAAGTAAATGCACTAAGTATTCTTCTGTAAAAAGTCCACATGGTACGAGTAGGTGCTACAGCAGCACCTACTCGTACCATGTGGACTCTAAAATCTGGACGTACTAGCGATTGCCAGTCACAGTAATATGAATGGCAATCGCTAGTGCGTCGAGATTTTAGACATGTTAACGTCTTATAAATCGATGAACGCCGGCTGCACTCACGGAAAAGTGTCACGTTCCGAGAGCAAGAGCACGAAACAAGCGATAGAGAGGCACGATCGGCTGAGTTCGACTTGTTTGTTAAGAATTCAATTCTTTTCTTATGACGTTATCACGTAAAATTATCGTCCGTAAACCTACATACAACCATTTCTTTTTTACATAATCAATTTAATCTGTGATTCTAAAAGGTCGGAGCCAGGAGAAGAACGATTCACCAGATTAAACAGATCCTGATTATGTTCTATACTGTGTCTGTTTGTTTGTAATTTAATAAAGTTGTAGACTTGAGAGTTGGCTACCCTGAATTATAACATAACACTTCAATGCCCGTTAACGTTATTTGTAATAACGCCAGACAAATAAACGACAGATAAAGTTCCTTGGAAACCGAGTATAAGTCATTTGTTTATTCAATCTATTTTATTTATTTGCAGTTAAACTGATAAAGCAGAGATGGACACACATAAGAGATAATTACTATCGCTCGTTCAGAAAGCAAGCTCAAAAGAGTCCCGACGCTAGACCAAGCAAACCTTATCTATACAGCAAAAGATTGGCATTTCTGCATAAAATACCGCCATTCAGTGAACCAGGCAACGTTGAAGTAAACATGAAAACAGAACCACAAGAAAATGAGTCTCATTCAATAGATATATCGGAAAATTCTTTGGATACTAATGACATGGGAACAATGAACTCAAGTCTAGATAACATGCCTGGCCTCGAAGGCGCTCCTACACACAACGATGATGCAAATGAAACTTTCTCCACTGAAGAACCTTCGGCAACCAACCGCCATCTTCTATTTTTCAAAGGAGTCTTGCCATCACTGAACGATTTCGACGACAATGAAACTATAGATTTTCAAATGGGAGTACTGAAATTGGTGAAGAAGATCAAAAGCAGTCGACGAGGGCAGCAGCTCCCGTCGTTTAACATCAAGTTTGAAGATGATTCGAATAGCCCAGGGGATGCTTCGGATCAATAGTTCTGCTACTAACAGCTAACATGAATTCCCCGAAGCGTCAGGCAGAGGTGCCCTGAGGTTGCCAGACGTCCGGATAAACCCGGATACAGTTAGGCTTTTAGGATGCGTTTTTGGCCAAATAAGACGGTGTCCGGCCATTTTTTTTAAGGATGGGAAATCATCAAATGAATCCTCCCGCTCTGGGCGGTGCAGAAGGGAGTGTCAGACTCTTACTGACTAAAACCCATCCGTGTTCCTCCTAATGCCCTTTGCGTTCCAGGGCCGCGGTGACTCTTTTGAACACATTCCGCAACAGTCGTATCCGGCCAGTCCGGCTTTTGTTGCTCTTTGAGTTTCCATTATAATTTTCACTGAGAATTGCATAACAAAACTACTGTTTCATTAAATATAGCTTTTTCATTAGACAACAGTTTCATATAAACGACTTCAAAGCCTGAGTTTACTTACAATAATGTTACTTTTAAGGATATTTCTCGCCGACTGATCGACACTTTGCGTAACCAGAGGGCTGGCTCGTTCTTTGCTCAAAGAATTAGTTTTGCCATTCAACGTGGCAATGCTGCCAGTCTTCTGGGCACGTTTCCGGATGACAGCGATGCGGAGGAATTCTTCGACGCCTGAGTGTATTTGTTTTTGTATTTTCATATGTATATAGTTAGGTTTATTAGTTATTTAGTTCGTAACGTATTAAAATAACATTTACCACTTCAAATTTAAACATCGTCATAATGTTACTAAATATTATATTAAAACACGAAATACTGGATAAGATAGGTAGTGGTTCAGCCTTTTTAGATTCAAATTTTACCCAAAAGTCCGGCTAAATTGGCTGATCAATTTGCCTTTCCAATTTAAATACTTGGCAACCCTAGGTGCACTTATAGTGCAACCACATTTCCAGTTACGTGTAAGTCCCATGAAATAGGGAGCTAGCCTATTGCCATCAATCGGGCTGCTACTGACAAATATCAGGAGGAACACCTCGACAATTCAAAAGTTAAATGGTTTACTTGAAATAAACACTTTGGCTTTGACTTTGACAATGACACGTTGACAGACCCGAGAGTCAAAGCCAGAAGGAACTCATACGAAGCAGTATCACTTAGGTACCAATCACTAAACCACCAACAAGACAGAAATTTCAGAAGTACCTACCTATAAAAAATATGACTAAGTACAGTATAATAATGCCAGAAAATACTACTGACGGCTTTTTAAATATAATGGAAGATGGCTTGTATACATGCCAATGACCTTGTGCATATAAACGGAGCTAACTACTCCTCTGCGCGCCACTCCGCTACCCGAGATTTTAAATTATTATAAAAAAAACTGGCCAAGTGCGAGTCGGACTCGCGTGCAAAGGGTTCCGAATGAATTTTTTTTTCACATGTTATTTTAACACAACAGACTTCTAATAGGTTTTCCTGTAATCTTTAGGTAAAGATCTATTATCTCCATTTTTTTTTCAAAATTTTAGGCTCTGTAGTTTCGGAGATAAGGGGGGAATGGTCATTTTACGTCTAATTTCTTGAATAACTTCTAAACCATTTATTTTAAAATTATGAAAAAATATAATGAAAACCCTCACAGTAAGCCCTTTCATTTGATATGTCACACGATATTGTTCAAAAAACTTCTTTTTTTAACTTTCTAGTTTGACCCCCAAAAGTGACCCTCATACTAATTTAATGATTTACGTAACACGTCCGTATTTGGGTCATAGAAGTCCAAATGTGTACCAAATTTCAACAGAATCGGTCCAGTGTATCCGGAAAAAACTGGGTGTGACAGACGGACAGACAAACACCCGAGTGATCCTATAAGGGATCCGTTTTTTTTCGGGACCCTCCAAATAACACATTTTAAAAAAGTAACAAAACCAAATTATTTTCCTTTGTATTGCAAAGCAGTAGAAAATAGCACATATTTTAAAAAAGTAACAAAACCAAATTATTTTCGTTTGTATTGCAAAGCAGTAGATATATTTTTTTAAACTTTTGTTAAAAAATGAGCGAGTAAAATGGTTAAAGAAAAAAAATCACCAAATCACCTCCAACGATTTGGAGGTGATTTGGTGTTTTTTTTTTCTTATTATGTGATACCGATACATAAATTCTGGCTAAACCAAATTACGTGTAGATTACTACCTATTTTTTTCAGATGACATTTCTCAGTAAATGCCGACGAAAAGTTGCTTCATCTGCACGCTATTTTTAAGCATTTCTCGAGAGAGCAGCCTTAATATTGACAAACATTACCCTCTTTCTGATGCAGCCGGATAAAAAACGTTGAGTATTATGCCATGCGAGCCAAGAAGGTCGTGCGGATGACGCATAATTATTAAAAAAAGCAGTTATGCACTTAAATGGTACCGTTTAATGAGATAATATGTGTAACAAGATCAAGGATTCTGTGAGGATGAGTCTATATTTAATGAAGTGGTTTTAAGGGCGAGGTCGGACGTGTTTACACACATAGGTACACTCTAATCTCTTGATAAAGGGGTAAGCAGAAACTATAAAGCACTACCTTCTTCGAACCTAACTTATACAGGGTTAATTTTTAAAGTGCCAAATCCGAAACTTGAGGAATATCGAAAAACACTGGAAGGAATCTCGAGCCTGATATTAATGAAAACTAAAACAGCATCATTTGATTTTTGAAAAAATCGTTACTCCTACCCAAGAGTCGAACAATTGAATATTGAAAAAAAAAATGTATTATTACTGCATCCAAAAGTGTAGCTAATAAGGATCAAATTCTGGGAAACTAATAACACATGGCAAACTAAAGGAAAGCTCTCATTTTTAATAAAATACATTTCTTTTTTTTTCAACCATGATAGTTTTTTTTTCTTTTTAAGGATGGGAAATCATCAAATGATTCCTCCCGCTCTGGGTGAAGCAGAAGAGAGTGTCAGACTCTTACTGACTAAAACCCATTCGTGTTCCTCCCAATGCCCTTTGTGTACCAGGGCCGCGGCGACTCTTTCGAACAGATTCCGCAACACCGGCAGGCGCTGGCCCTAGCGGGCCCCGTCTTCTACGCTGACAGCTCTTTAAGGCGATGATAGCTTACATTGTCTCATCGAATTCCTACTCGCCTACACGGTAGAAAAACGACTAAAAAGCGGATTTTAGCGGTCGGGTTTTTTGACAAAGTCAATTTTTTTATTTCCTACATTTTAGTGAATAACAATTTTGGAATCGTCTCCTCGAGCCCTTTATCTTGATACCCCACTCGATAGGGATCGAAAATAAAAATTTAAAGCATAATATGGCGCCAAAAATCGGCCATTTTAATTTTTATATACCCAGTGTCACTCTCACAATCAAGACGAATCTAACGACACCTCTCAAGCTACAATCCATCGAGCCGTTCAGGCCGCAGAGCGTGCCAAACAATTATACATATGTAGGCGTATTGTCAGGATTGGATATTTTAAAGTAAAAAGTAGGTAGTTTACTTATTAATCAATTTTATTCGATTAACTCACTTAATTTATAATAACTGTGAACTCAATTAATTATCATATCATAATTATTAACTAAAAGGTTTTAACACGATATTAGCAAATCTAGGCGCTATGACAACACGTGTATCGGACCGAGGTCTAGAATAGAATGCCCGATCGCTCCGCGCGGTCTCCTTTTACGTCCGAGCACAAACAAGTCGAGTAGTGGGGGAGGTGGGGATGGCGACATCGCCCGATCGGTCCGGTGCACGTGCCGTGCACAACCGTACGATGACGTAGCGCCGTCACGGCCATTCTGACGTGCGTACGTCCTCGAACGCGCACTTTAGAAGCACTTAGGTATTTGTAATGAGAACCACAATTTTACTGTTCGTACATCCTGACATTAAAATCTTATCTCATGGTCTGGTCCGGTCCTACGACCCTTCAGAGTAATAATCTTCTGGTCCGGTCCTAAGACCCTTCAGAGTAACATCTTCTGGTCCGGTCCTATGACCCTTCAGAATTATACTACTGGTCCAGTCTGTTGACCCTTCAGAATTATACTACTGGTCCAGTCTGTTGACCCTTCCAATGATGTACCTACATGATCTATTAAGTTAATCAAATCAAATCGTATATTTCAAATAAACCATTTACAGGCACTTTTGAATTGTCAAAGTCGGTCAGTCAAAAACATGAAGCTATTTGCACGTTCCAAAGCGTAGATCTCTATGGAGAAGAACGTGCAAGAAACTCCACGGACACTCTTTTAAACCATGTGATGTGTTACAAAAATCTTGTTAACATTAACATTGATTGCTTCTATATGTGAGGACAATGCAAAGAACAAGAAAACATATAAACAATTCAAAATGCAGGTACAGATTAAAATAAGCCAGTGGCAGGTAAGAGATGACCAGTTTCAACTGACGGCGCCCGTTCACGAACATGACGCGTGCATCAGCACCATCTAACTCAACCATTTTGAAGGGAATCAAATGATCCAAAACACGCGCCACCATCAGCAAAACATTTGTGTGAGCATGACAAGCTCTCAACTGCCACGCTCGTTCATGTCAAACTAATTTAATAACGAAATCTATAATTACATATGTAAATGGCTCCATAGTGCTCACATTTACAAAAAATTGAAAATATGCTTCTACGTTATACAAAACTATGGTTTCAAGTAACTAAGAAAAGAAAAAATAGAAGGCTGCTTTATTGTGTATACTTTGCTAATACAATAATGCAAAGAAATGATAAATAAATGATTGTATAGGAGAACAAAAAAAGGGTAAGCATTTCTTCCAATTATCGAAAACCTAACAAGTGGACCCATGCTGCTGTGGCTGTGGAGCAGGACCGGCATTTAGCCAAGCATTTTTATCAAGGACATAATCTTCCAGTTTATAATATGCTTGTCCACATAATGTGCGTTCAATACACGTTTTAAATTTTCTCTCATTCAGTTCGAGAATATTAAGTGGTATTTTATTATAAAATTTAACACAGTACCCCATACGTTAACTACTGCTACTGGCTTTTTAAGTACGAGAGTCGGCAATTTTTTTTTAAAGTGTGAGCCCTAAAATAGTACCACTTAAAACTTTATTTTTATGGGAAGTTTCATGAACAAGTTCTTCATTATTATTCGCCGTCACGTCATCACTGATATTTTCTGCATCTAACGTTCATGTGAGCACTCACGAATTACTTTACGTTAATCTACAATCATCAAAATCATCGCTGCGCTGTGCGGTTCGAATCAATCAATGTTATTATAATCTCACCCGTATTAAATTGCACAAAATGGAAAATCTATTTAGAACTTGTAATAGCTCAGAATTCTCTGTACCTTTAAAGCTTTTATCAATGTCATTAAAATCAAATTGCTATTCATGATAGTTTTGATACTATCAAATTTACTAACTGATGTTAGGCAAACTGCCTTCGTACGTTAATACGAAAGCCTAGATCCAAATTTTCATGACCTTGTGGTACTTGCTATGCGATAACTAAACCTAAAGCTCACACTGAATAAAATTTTGACACTATTACCGCCAATGGGAAACTCTTTTAAGTACTCGCTTTGTGCTAACTATGTCAAAATTACCTAGCACTATCAATGCAACCACCGAATTGGTATCAACCCCTTTAAAGCTTCGTTTGCTATTCAAATAAAACTTGAGCGACTCACCAAGTATTCCAGTCGGCCTTGAACGCTCTTAACCCCACAGATGTTGACATGATACTTGGCTACTGCAGTTTGCCAACCTTCGGTCTGCCACGCTCAGAACCGTTCAGAAGTTGCAGCTGCTCAGCAGTTGTTGCAACTGCTCAGCAGTTATGGCAGCATGCCAACCGCTAGCCTCCTGCTGGCTTTATACACCATGATACGATGTCTGAAACCGAAAAATGCTACGACAGTACAAGTCCAATAAAAGCTGTGGTGGGCCAAAAGGTTTCAGGTAAGTGTAGTAGTCACAGTATCAAAGTAAATAAAAATCTAAATTTTATCGGACCATTGGCACAAGAAAGCGGCCTATGCCTATGAATGGTGATATAAAATCAAAATATTCAAAATAAAGTGTTAGGTAACTAAATCGCTCCTATGTCCAAAAAAATAAAAGCTCTCTGGTATTTCACTTCATGACTCGATCAGCGATAGCAGAATAATATCGCTTCATCAGCATTATTTGACCAATGACCAAGGCTTTGTGCCCATTTCAAGCGAACTCCTGTGCAACCGCCACTTCCAGGTATGTGCTACCAATTCACCAAGAGTAGATAGCGACAGCAAAAGAATGGTCTCCCTTAGGGCAGTGTGTTGGCGCCGACGCTTTTTTTTAACATCTACGCGAACGAACCGCCTTCCACCTAACACACGGAGCGGTTCTTGTACGCGGATTACCTGGCCCTAGCAAACCAAGCAGCGACTTTTATGGACGTGGAGCATAAACGTACAATGGCACTCAGTGTACTGAGAGATTAGTGTGACCGCAACGCTCTACGGCCGAACCCATCTAAGAGACAGTCGTGCGCCTTCCATCTCTGCTATAGGCCCGCAAATCGAATGCTTAACATCACATGGCGTAGAGCCAAGGTCCAACACTGCTCGAATCCAAAATATCTCGGTGTGACGTTAGATATGGCCTAAGCGTAAAAGTCAAACTGTTACAATACTTAGCTCCGTCGAACCCGGAATAACTTGCTCAGTCACCTAATTTCCATCAATTGGGGAGCGGCACCCGATGTTCTCCGTACAACCGGCATGTCCCTATTTTTTCTGCTGGCGTGTTTGCTTGCACAGTGTGGCACCGACCTGCTCTTTCTCGTAAAGTAGACATTGCCCTAAACGAAACGTGTCAGATAATATCAGGCTGATTAAAATAGACTCCACAAAACAAACTATCCGCTTGCAGGCATCGCACCTCCTGCTGTTCGAAGGATCTGAAAACCGATTCCCGACATCCCTGTATGGCCACATGCCAACTTCGGGAAGACTAAAAAGTCGCAAGAGCTTCCTTATTTCTACACAGGCGATCCTGGATATGCCATCTAAAGGGAGAAGCAGACTGTGGGAAGAGAAGTATCCACCACCTCACGACTTCATAAAACCCAAAGAGCAATTGCCCCTGGTCGTGGATCGCAATGGCCTTTGGAAAGCGTTAAATCGCGCGCCAGCGCAATTTGCGCACCCAGGTAGGCCGCTGCAAACACAACTTGGCGAAATGAGGATGTAATGATCTGTTGTATACCCAACGTGAGTGCAGTGCCCGTTTTCAGAGCACGAGCCATATGTTACAGTGCCCCAAGTGCCCATTCTCCTGTAATTTGGAGTATCTAATGAATGCCACTGTTGCTGCAATTAACGTAACTACCTACTGGTCCAAAACAATAAAAAAGTTAACGATTGAATCGAAAAGAAGAAGTATTATTGAAAATGCTATCGCTTAATCTGCAACACTTATGCTATTAATAATAGCTTCACTTTAAGATAAAGCGACAGGCCAATTATCAAACATCGATAATTGCCATCCATAAAGGCGTTGCCTTTTGTAAGTCAGTCTCCACATCATAAAAATGAACACTCGTTAACGAAATAAAAAGCAGCTCTACAGCAATTAAAAAGTTTAAACGACTCACCAGATTGGAATAGAAATCTTCATATAAATTCACACTCCTCTCCTTGACCTGACCAGCTGTTGTGAAGTTGCTTGCCTCCGGACGGAACTGGTTTCGTTCAGGTTGATGAGGGTAGCCGCATAAAACTCGTCGAAAAGGAATTCGGCGAAAAGCTCTTCAGCGCCATATGGTAAAACAATAAACTGCTCTGCACATCACTGTATCCTCGACAAAACATACCACCACGGTGACACACTATGATCGTGTGTCGAACTTCAGCCTATCGGATTTAACTTCACGACACTTCACGGCACACATCAAGTTTTTAGCTGTTTTTAAGTTTTTTTCTGGATAAACGCATGCGTTTTAAAAACAAACCGCAATTTTCACTATCACTGTCATTACATTTCAAAATGTAACCGCCACATATTTCACTAGCATTGTCACGAATCTCCATGTGGGCCCTTTGATTTACATCCCACTTCTGATGTAGGCGTATTGTCAGGATTGGATATTTTAAAGTAAAAAGTAGGTAGTTTACTTATTAATCAATTTTATTCGATTAACTCACTTAATTTATAATAACTGTGAACTCAATTAATTATCATATCATAATTATTAACTAAAAGGTTTTAACACGATATTAGCAAATCTAGGCGCTATGACAACACGTGTATCGGACCGAGGTCTAGAATAGAATGCCCGATCGCTCCGCGCGGTCTCCTTTTACGTCCGAGCACAAACAAGTCGAGTAGTGGGGGAGGTGGGGATGGCGACATCGCCCGATCGGTCCGGTGCACGTGCCGTGCACAACCGTACGATGACGTAGCGCCGTCACATACATACTCTCGAAAAACATAACCCTCCTTCTGGCGCAGTCGGGTAAAAATATGTCGAAACGCGTTCATTTCCCCATTAACCTAGTTCAAATCTAAACCATTATGTTTTGAATAGGTACACGTACACGACGGGTGACCATCACATCGGAATTGGAGAAAATTTTATTATTTTAATTAATTTATATGTTAATACCAACTTTATTACACGAATTGTAAGTAATCAGTTTTGACCTCGATGTTATGATTAGCAAATATAGTTTCAAGCTATAATTTGTTTTTATTTATGATTTAAAATTTATAAAAATATTGTTTTCCCCTCTGTTGTAGAATTTACGCTTTTTGCATCAGTATAAGGTTAGCACCAGATAAACTTGCAATAGAGTACATTGCCCTTTCCCTGATACCCCTTCGTAGATAACTAGATACCCGAACAATATATTATGAACCATTTTTCACTACTAGAGAACGTAAATGAAGGATCACGATAGATGTCGATTCAGAACAACTTTGTCTTTCTTTCTGTTCAAGAAAATCAATAAATATGTCAATAACCTGCACATTTATTTGGCGCCTACCATAGTTAACTAGTTGAATAGGACTTCGAATCTTCCCACGTCAGTTTTGAGAGCGATCCAAGGTAAATCAGTTACAAGGGTCATTTAAACGTTTACTTAACTAGTAACATTGCGACATTGACTGTCATCGACCAATCAATCACTTCTTTAAATAACTTGGTGCCTTTATTTACCTATGTTTACCTAATGTTTATAAATTTTATTTTAGTTTTGATAATAAGCCATCTAACATCGTGTTTACAGTACATTATGATAGAATAGAATAGAATAGAATAGAATGATTTTTATTTGCAAAGAATGTAGGTACATTATACATAAGATGTTACAAATATTAGGGTTCCTTGTACATTCTACCTTTAAAAAAAATTCATGATAAGTAACGCAACATTATAAAAACCAAGTTTAAATTAATTTATAACTAAGTAATTTATCAGGTAAAAAGTCTGTTACAGAATAATAACATTTATCTATTAGTAATTTTATAAGAGGTTTTTAAATATTCTAAGCGGTTGCTCTTTAATATTGTTTGGAATTTTATTGCATACAATACGAGTAGGTGCCATACAAATAAAACTTTTTTTCAACAGCGATGTTTTATGTGCACCTGGTGTTACGCATAATATAGAACCTAAATGCAAAAATAATCAGAAAACAACAGTGGGTTATTAAGATAACCTCAAAAGTTTCAATTTCCCTTCATGTCAAACAGGATACAAGTACAGAGCGTGGCCATTAGGCACAATCCGCACAATAGTGAGAGACGGCGGAAGTAGCTTTTGGAAAAAGACTTTGAAAAAATAAAGGTGATAAATAGTAGCCAACAGTCCGTGTACACCTTCTTAATACTTTTTTTTAGGGTTCCGTAACGGATCTAAGCTTCCGCTGTCCGTCCGTCTGTCTGTCAGCGGTATGTATCTCAAGAACCGTAATACATCCCGCTGACAGAGGTAGACAGTTGAAATTTTCACAGAGTGTGTATTTCTATTGCCGCTATAACAACAAATAATTAAAAAAAAATTAAAAATAAGCGGGCTCCCATACAAGAGGAATGTGTTTTTTTGCGACGGATCCCTTCGTGTGAGAGTTCAACTCGCACCTGGCCGGTTTTTGTATAGGAAATCATCAAATGAGTTTTCCCGCTCTGAGCGGAGCGGGAGGGTGTCAGACTCTTCACTGACAAAGAAACCACCCGTGGTCCTTTAATGCTGCCTCCACATGCTTGGCAAACAGTGGCAAACAGCGAACACCCTAAACAACAAACACGAACGTGTGGATAGGTGTTTGCTGTTTGCGTATGTGTTCGGGAAGTGTTTGGCAGCGATCGGCATCGGTGTCGGTTTTTGTGCACAAATCAAGCGGTGTTCGACAAACGTGTTTGCGATATATCCAAACGCTTGTTCATTTCTATTCTGCCGTCATAAGAAAAAGGACGTATGTACATAATACGAAGTAACCGATTTCCGACTTTTAGAAAATAACGTCGGAAATCGAGTAGGTGACTTTATTTTGTTTAGATACGTAATTTTTTTTACTGCGGGTGTGCTATTAACCCGAAAGTAATCCAGAATATACTAGCACGTTCGCCAAGCATGTGGATGCCGTGTTTGTGGTCGGTGTTCGGCACGTGTTTGGTGTTTGTCACTGTTTGTGGCAAACACCAAGCATGTGGAGGCAGCATAAAATTCCGCGACCCTGGCAGATCTTTTCAATCCTAAGCCGACCTCTTGGAGAGAACTGGCGTAAAGTTATTTCTAATTGGAAGATTCCACATAATAATGGCATGTCTAAGCGGCTGAACATTTGTAATTGACCGTATCACTAACACCTGTAACAGAACTCGCAAGACCCGCAACGTGTTGAAACGAAAACAATTAAAATCTCTCATTAATACGAATGTTAGTGTTATGTAAACAGCGAATATTTGCGGGTTTTGTGCTAAGAAGCTGAGCAGGCTAGCTTTCGCTAAGAACGAAATTTTAGACGTATTTTGATTAGGATTTTTGCAAATCATAATCTTACTGTTATGGGTTTTATCTTATTGTTATGGGTTACTTGCTGATATTGCAAACGTTGTTTTATTCTCAGACCTACCAAATATACACAAAAATATCATAAAAATCGGTGACGCTGTTTCGGAGGAGTTCGATAACAAACACTATAATATATAATAACAGCTGTTCGGGTTGATTTTCAAGGTAAAGCAACGTTTGCCGAGGTCGGTCTGTGGTTGGGTCACAATTCCTTACGTACCGAGACTCCTAAGTGCCCCGAAAGCACGTTTAGGTGTTGGTCTCGACTGTTGTTTGTAGATTTTTGACAGTCGTGACGGATAGTCAAAAGCCAGAAACTCTGACCAGGCTAGTCAGGAGGAATGTTTACCCAGTTACTGGGTTGTGAAGATCAGAGAGGTAGTCTGCAAACTACTGGTATTCAGCTGCATCCGGTAAGCTAAATCGACCCAATATAAATAAATAAAATATTTTTTAATCGACTTCTAAAAAAGGAGGAAGTTCTCAATTCAGTGGTTTTTTTTTTTAAATTTGAGATGGGTTTGCTCTTGACTCTAGTCTAGGTCAGAGATGACAGAGACAAAGTCTACGATGGAGCGAGCTTACCCAGAAGGAGCCTGTGCACTCTAACTTTGAAGAGATTAGGGTTGTAAGCGTTTGGAAACACAGACGCAGGCATAGTTCCACTCCTTTGCTGTGCGCATTATAAAAGACGTTTGTAAACGCTTAGTGCGAATTGGTGGAATAGCAATAAGGTAGGGATGGTAAGATGCAGTGCGGTCGGTGGATCTCACGGTGGATGTGCGATGGTAGAAGGGGGCCGGTGGGATGAGGTCGTGGAGTTCTTGGGCACACTCACCGAAGTACAATCTGTAGAAGACCGACAAGCAGGCAACCTTACGGTGATGAACCAAGCTATGTAGCTTGGCATCCACCAGTTTTATGTTATCGATGAGCCTCTTAGCTCTCTTAGCTCTTTTATTTATTATTACTCTGAGGTTTCTGATCCGATTTCTGTGATTCACGTAGTTCAATGCGGTATAGGTACTTGCCAATTGGTCCCGTAAAAAATTGTTTCAGTTTGGTTTATTAGTTTTCATTTTGAGCATTTTTGCTTATTTCAATTTCTGCGTAGACGAAGACGTCGTCCAAGTATCACCAATTAAAAGTGAAAAATAAAAAACTTTATACAAAAAAATATACCTACCCGACTTCCAAATAAAACACTACAAAGTACAAAATAACCTTAACTTAGGAAGTCGGTGTTATTTTACTATTGATAGACATACGTTTGACCACTATCTCACCTGATGGTAGGCGATGATGCGGTCGAAAATGCACGCTTACCTAGAAGTAACCTATTCACTCTTGACTTAAAGACGCCCAGGTTGTAGCTATCAGGAAACACGACTCTGGCAAGTTAGGTGGATTGGTTTTGTAAAGTACTACCTATTCATATCTATACTAATATATAAAGCTGAAGAGTTTGTTTGTTTGCTTGAACGCGCTAATCTCAGGAACTGCTGGTCGGATTTGAAAAATTCTTTCAGTGTTAGATAGCCCATTTATCGAGGAAGGCTATAGGCTATATATCATCACGCTAAGACCAATAGGAGCGGAGCAGTAATGATAATTGTGACGCAGGCGAAGTTGCGCGGGTCAGCTAGTTATTTTATATTGTGAATCTAAACGCAATTCTACCTATTTATTTTATTATTAATAAATAAAAAATAAGCGAGCTAGCCAATTTCCATAAAATCAGGTGTATAAATTAGATTAAAAAAGATACCAAAATATGGTCATTAATCGGTGTGAACATTAATAAAACAACAATTAATTAATTAATTTACATGTTCCATCGGATCATAGGATTATTAGGTAATAGGTAAAAATCTAGTCGTGGCCACACACGATTCTATGTCTACTGCCAAAAGTTTGCAGGTATCAATAAATTGAATCTATCACAAAACAGTGGTCCGTTTTTTTTTAATGAATTAACGCATAAGGTCATTGTACTCATCTTTATGAACAACTTCTAGTATGGGACCGACCCTGAAAACGCGAAAAAAAACGGCTGCCCCAAAGATTTATTTGCGCAGACAAAATGAACAGCAATTTTTTTCGCGATTTCGGGGTTGGTCCCGTAGTAAAAGTTGTTCATAATGATGAGTACAATTGCCCCTTAACCTGTATTGCGTTTACACTACTACACGCTGTCTATTGTCTCACTAATGGCCAAAGACTTAGCATTCTACTCTTCCCGATGCCGTTGTCTTCTCTGAATAATCCATCATGAAAGGCTATAATTCGTTTTTTAACCAACTTCAAAAAAAAAGGTAGGTTCTCAATTCAGTTGTATTTTTTTGTAATCCCAGAGATATTTCAACTGATTGTTCGTTCTTTTTTATAAAATTCTGACACTACCAGCTTTGTATATTTACGAAACTGCCTTATTTGTGCGATTAAATCCAAATTTATTTCCGTACCTATCTGACACTGTACAACGTAACAGGCGAAATGACATGCTTCGCGGACGCAGAGCCAAGACAGCTCTCTTGCGGAAAAGCATATTCTGCAGAGCCCCGCAAATTTATAATAAAATTAAAAAACCTATTAGAGACTTAAATTTGGCTGGATTCAAGAAGAATTTTAAAGAATTTTTATGTAATAAATGCTATTATAATTTAAATGACTACCTAAATGACACTGACATATTAATTTAATTCAATTATTATTTATATTTTTTCATTTTGTGACATTCTCTTTTGACTTTTTACTATAATTATTGAAAATATTGTTATTTATAATATAATGTATATCATCTTTTTAACATTTGTACGCCCATGTGGTAGAATATGATGAAACAATACTTTTAAACTTAAGACCATGTAATGTACATACCAACCATGTTCTGACAAATAAATTATGATTATGATTATGATTATGATTATGACTTCCAAAAAAGGAGGAGGTTCTTAATTCGGCGGGGATTTTTTTTTGTTTTTTTATGTATGTTTTTTTTTTTGTTAAAAAACAAAGAAACAAAACCAAACACACCGACTTCCGAAATTTAGGTTATTTTATACTTTGTAGTGTTTTGTTTGGAAGTCGGTTATATTTTTCAATTTGGAGTTTGACATTTGCTCCTGACGAATTAGTCTCTGGGATTAAAAAAATGAACTATAAGTCGTCACACCAAGGAATGCATTTCAAGGTTAAGATTAACAAGACATTAAATAGATTAGAAAAATTACCTAGCCTAACGTGTGAAGTTCAGAACAAAAGTCGACCAGAATAACATTTTTTCCCACTAAATCGATCATTGTTGTCTGATAATGATAATAAACATTTTTTTATTTTATTAATCTGGATAGCTTCTAACATACGAATGCATCCTTACGCCTTTCTGGACCGGTTTATAGTAGGGCCAATAGGTACAACCTGTTCATAACTATGCAGGATTCTGATCTTTGAGCCTGACTTAAGCAATAATATAACTTCAAAAGGACCAGGTCTTTGTTCGTTCTATGCCCTTAAGACCCAGCAGAAACAGTTTTGAAAGACAGACAACAAAAATGAATAAAAAGTCGTCGTTTTGTTATTAAGAACCAACAAACCTTACAAGCAGATTGGCCCTCGCAGTATCTCTCAGCAGTGAACTGTCAATCCAAGTAATCAAGATGGGATGACAGCTCACTTCGTGATCCTTACTAATATTATAAATGCGAAAGTAACTCTGTCTGTCGGTCTGTCTGTCGCGGTTTCACGCCAAAACTACTGAACCGATTTAAATGAAATTTGCTACAGAGATAGTCTAGAGCCTGAGTAAGGTAAGATATAGGCTACTTTTTATCCCGGGAGTACGTTCCGTAGGGACCACGCGGGCGAAGCCGCTGGCAGAAGCTAGTAATTCATAAACATAAAAACTAGCCAAGTGCTAGTCAGACTCGCACACGAAGGGATCCATACCATAAACCTTAATTTGTTGTTATAGCGGCAATAGATACCACATAATCATAATCATTTATTCATTTGCGAACATGGGTAATTGGTACAGGTGTTTCATTTATAATAAGTCCTCCATATTCTACCGTCACATGGGCATGCAAATTACATTAAATTTGAAATTAAAATAAATTAAATGAAATATTGACATAGAATAGGCAAAATATAATAATAACAATGTCAAATGGGTCAAATGTCAAAGAAAACAATATGTCAATCGGAACATTAACTTCAAATTAAATAAATTAAGCCACAACCCACCACAATCTGTGAAAATGTCAATTGTCTACCTATTACGGCTTAGTGATAGGGTTCTGTTGGTTACCCTTTGCGTACGGAACCCCTTAAAATTAAGAACCATTATACAGAAAACGCCTTACGCACTCACACATTAAAATAAGTTGATAATTTAAGACATCGATATTTTTTCCTTAAGTTTGAAAGTGTTGCTTATAAATTGCGGTAAGTATCGATTCGTACTTGAATAATTTCAAAACATTTGCGAAATCTACATAAAAGTGACAGTTTATATGTTTGCAATATGTATTAGAAGAATCAGATTTGTCAAGTTTAGTTTACGAAAGTGCAAGCAAAGTGCATTTTGCGCATTTGTTAGCTGCGGTTTGTGACGCCACTTCACAGGTGGTTGTGAATATTTGGTAAAATACTAGATACACTAGATTGATAATTACATCATCATTAAAGTATTCCTAGCCTTTTTTCAACTGTTTAGAGGTCTGGGAGTGACGCATGTGCTATATAAAACTGGGAAGTGTTCTAAGGTACCAAATATTTGAGCCAGTCTTCAAAGATTGACAATAAACTGAATCTGCCAATCAGTGAACACAGTTAGACGATGCTCAGTAGGTACTTCCACCATGAGTGTTATCAATCTTTACTCGTTAGCGACTGTAGTTAAAAAAACTGGCCAAGTGCGAGTCGGACTCGCGTGCAAAAGGCGTTCGTTTAATATTATAGACTTCTCATAGGTTTTCCTGTAATCTATAGGTAAAGATCTATTATCTCAATTTTTTTTTTCAAAATTTTAGGATCTGTAATTTCGGAGACAATAGTAGTTTTTTTTCTTATTTCTTAAATAACTTTAAAACCATTTATTTTAAAATTATGAAAAAATATACTTAAAACCCTCACAGTAAACCTTTCATTTGATATGTCACACGATATTATTCAAAAAACTTCTTTTTTAATTTTCCAGTTACCCCCCATACTAAAAAATTAATAATTTACGTAACACGTCCGTGTTACGTAAATCGGTCCAGTGGATCCGGAGAAAACTGGCTGTGACACACGGACAGACAGACAGACATACACCCGAGTGATCCTATAAGGATTCCATTTTTTTCGAAACCCTTAAAATTTATGAAAACTTTAAAAAAACAAGTTTATAATTTATTTGTTAAGTTGTTAACTAACAAGCAAGCAAGTTGCAAGTAAAACTTTAGTTAACAACTAAACAAATAAGTTAGAAACTTGTTTTTTTAAAGTTTTCATACATTTTTTTAACTACAGTCGCTAGCTAGTATAAATTGATAAAACTCATGATATACGTACTGGCCTTATTTCAAGACCGTTTTCTGGTAGCTACAACAATCTAAGATAATTATTTACTGCCCATCTCAAAAATCCCCCAGGTGCAAATAATACGGCAGGTATCGAACTTTCTCGTGGCGTGCTGGCGAAAAGAAATATCGCCAGAACTGGATTGGAGAGCTCTCATCACTGGTCTTCCAAAGCGGGTGTCTTTTCCACCGATTATGACAACATCACTTAACCTCTCACATCACCTGACTCGCCTCACATCAGCTGACCCGCGCAGTAAGAACGACATGTAATATATCAGTGACGTCACTGCGGAAATGCGCGCGCGCGCTGCGATTTAGGGTCAGCTGACTCCGAGCCGCGACGCTGGCGCAGCATGCACTTCACTATGCATTTTGTATGGACGAATCTCAAGACCCACATAGACCGAAGTTCGCCGTTCTTTTTTTGCTCCCGCTCTGAGCGGAGCAGAAGGGAGAGTCAGACTCTTATTGACTAAAACCCATCCGTGTTCCTCCTAATGCCCTTTGCGTTCCAGGGCCGCGGTGACTCTTTCGAACAAATTCCACAAACGACGTGCATCGTTGGAAGAGCTACTTGGTGTGATGCGTATCTGTCTGTGGTCATCTGCGTATCTGGCAGTGCTAGTCCATACCCGTCCGCTGCAATATCACGCACTGTGGAAAGTGACCTTCATAGAGATAGAAATATAACCCTATTTGAAATACTTTTTTTTTTTCATCATCATCTGCCTAACCATTTCCCAACTATATTGGGGTCGGCTTCCAGTCAAACCAGATTTAGCTGAACACCAGTATTTTACGTGGAGCGGCTGCCTACCAGACCTCCACAACCCATTAACTGGGTAACACGGTACTTCATGGCAAGACTGGAGTCAGATTTACTGGCTTCTGACTATCCGTAACGACTACCAAAGATTTTCAAATGATTGCCGGGACCAACGGCTTAACGTGCTTTCCGAGGCACGGAGGAACACTCGGTATGTTAAGATGGTCACCCATCCACAGACCAACCTTGGCAAGCGTTGCTTAACCTTGTAGATCGATCCGTGCGGCTGTTATTATCTAGCCACGAGCTCCTTATAAATACTTTTTTTTATGGATGGGAAATCATCAAATGATCTCCCGCTCTGGGTGAAGCAGAAGGGAGTGTTAGACTCTTACTGACTAAAACCCATCCGTGTTCCTCCTAGTGCTCTTGGCGTTCCAGGGCCGCGGTGACTCTTTCCAACAAATTCCGCAACCCTGATATACTTAAGGTACTAATTACAAAGGGAGGACACGACTAAAACTAAATTTTTAATTTTGAGAGTGTGTACGAATTCTATTTACCAACTGAAACGTGGTCGTTCTACCAGCGAGTTGTATGCCGTGCACAATAATAAGTAGACAGCTCAAACGTTAACAGTGTATACGTCTATTACCGCTATAACAATGAAATATTAAAAATTATGGTGGGCCATTTGCATGAAATGAAAGAAAATGTTTTATTTTTGTATGGGTAGCCAGCCATAACATGTAACCTTAAACGAAGCTGGGAAACTAACCTCTGAATAGAATAAAGTAACATTTTTTTCCATAATATCAAATGTTTTGATAAACAGTCAACAAAGCTATTAGGTATACAGGCAAAAATATTATTTTTTACACTGCACTGCCACTATTTATTTTTAATGTGTGCATTTGAACTTTTTAAGCTTATGACGTACGTACGAGTATGGTGTACAATAATTGATTTAAAAGTAATTGCAAGTTAGCTGCCTGCATACCTAATAGATTTGTTAACTGTACATAAGTACTGTACATTAAAAATGTTCGACGTTTGCAAGACTAACAAGAATATCGCAATAATTGAAAAACGATTACTTTTTGTGCACGACAAATCTGGCTTAAATCCACGAAAGAATATTTTTCCTCAATTCGTGGTATTTTTCCCTCTTTTTCGATAAATGTACCTAGATCTGATGGCCGAAAATGAAACATCTGCTTTTTTAGGTTTAAGGTACGAAATTCTTCGTGGGAGAGTTCGATTCGTACTTGGCCAATTTTTATCCAAATTTTCGTCTTTCCACCACCAATATTGTTTCACTAATAAAAATAAAACAATTTAAAGAATTCCGTAACGCATAAGACGTTACCCAACTCTATTGTAGAAATAGAAACAGTAAGCCATGAAATTATCATTAAAATTAATTCCAACTTATTTGCTGTTACGACACATTATTACGAATATGTATTGAAAAGTGTGTTAATACGACCTTTAAAATGCACTTTATATTAATAGTATCTATTGAATTATTAAGTCGTATTATTATTATTGCAGCGATTAAGCGTTTGTTAAAAAAGAGGCTAATTGAATACTCGATTAGTGCTTTGGGTTAACAATATACCTTTAATCACAACGGTAGTTTTATTAAACTAAGAATTATAAAAATACTTGCCTTTTTTTATTCGTGATGAGTTTGCTCTTGCCTCTAGTCTAGGTGATGACAGAGACAAAGTCTACGATGAAGCGAGCTTACCCAGAAGGAGCCTGTTCACTCTAACTTTAAAGAGATGAGGGTTGTAAGCGTTCGGAAACACAGACGCAGGCAGAGTTCCACTCCTTTGCTGTGCGCATTATAAAAGACGTTTGGAAACGCTTAGTGCGAATTGGTGGAATAGTAACAAGTTAGGGATGGTAAGATGCAGTGCGTCTGGATGTCCGATGGTAGAAGGGGGCCGGTGGGATGAAGTCGTGGAGTTCTTGGCCACACTCACCTAAGTACAATCTGTAGAAGACCGACAAGCAGGCAACCTTACGACGATGAGCCAAGCTGTGTAGCTTGGCATCCACCAGTTATACGTCGGTAATGAGCCTCTTAGCTCTGCGTTCCACCGAGTCAAGTGCGGCAAGCTGGTGTTCAAATATATTTTTATTTAAATAACAGACACTGGCCAAGGGCTGGCTTTTACCTCGGACAGAGGATAAGCATTGCGTTACAACGTGGCAATGCCGCCAGTCTTTTGGGCTCACTTCCAGTGAACAGCGATGCGGACGAATTTTTTGACGCCATATTATTGTTGGTATTTAGTTGTACCAAGCATAAATCAGGTAGATATCTACCTACTCTTATCTACATAGGTACTTTAAACTAAGATCAGTTAAATTAATTATATCCTTACTAATATATAAAGCTGGAGAGTTTGTTTGTTTGTTTGTTTGCTAGAACGCGCTAATCTCAGGAAGTAATAGTCCGATTTGAAAAATTATTTCAGTGTTAGATAGCCCATTTATCGAAGAAGGCTATATATCATCACGCTAAGACCAATTGAAGCGGAGCAGTAATGAAAATTGTGGCGCACATGAAGTTGCGCGGGTCAGCTAGTTTTTTTTTTTTTTTTTACTATGTATAGGCATATGTATAGTGTACAGTATAAAGCAATAGAGCAGACACTCTTAGTTTACTTCAAAACTTAATTAAATTATATGAAAAGTCAAGGATAAGTATACTTTTACATTTAAACGAAATGCACTATTCAAATATATATCTTATTTGTTAACACCTGAAATGTAATCAAATGTCAATGTGTGTTTGAGTATGACATTAGAGTTAGGTTCACTATTGACATCTAAAATTTAACAAATGTTCAGCCTTCTTCAAATTCAATTTATTTATTTGTAAAACAAGTAGTGGTAGGGTTCCGTACCATAAACCTTACTTTTTATTATTTGTTGTTATAGCGGCAATAGAAATACACAATCTGTGAAAAATTTTGTCTACCTATTACGGTTCTTGAGATACAGCCTGCTGATAGACAGACGGACGGACGGACAGCGGAGGCTTAGTAATAGGGTTCCGTTGATTATTCTTCGGGTACGAAACCCTAATAAGATCTAAATCTAATGTCAGGATCGCTATGATTAACCTAATAGGCATACACATGTTGGATACATTATGAAACACATTTTGAGGTTACCTCCATGGTCTTAGAAAAACACTGAAAAATTATCGAGCATTTTCTCTTAATCTCTTGCTTATCGCATACTTAGAACTTCTTGTATCACACGGATGATCCTTGCTCGTCAAAATTTACAGTCATCAGAAGTCATTGCACTTTGCAATTGAATTGTTATTTGTGAGCATGGGTACTGCCCAAATTCTATTAGTTCCTTAGTCCTTTCTTGGTCACATATTCACTTCATCATCATCATCGTCATATCAGCCGAAAGACGTCCACTGCTAGACATAGGCCTCCCCAAGTGTCGCCACAACGACCGGTCCTGTGCGTCTCGCATATTTACTTCATTTGGTGGTTAACCTACACATTGATGAAGATCTTCAACATCTGTATCAGCAGACTTTGTAACCACCTATCTTAAAAGCACCACTACTGTTACAGACATCTACACTTGTATCTTTTTCGTCTAAATTGACAGCAACATCCGGCTCACAACAAAATTATCCATTTGCAACACGTAAAAAAAATCTAGTACATCTAAAGCACTAGATCGAACAACACTAAGGTCGCAGTAAAATCATTAGAATTCATTAGTGACCATGTTACAGCACAATGGATGCCGCCACGCGTAATATGCTTCGGACGTTTCTAAAAACGACCGGCCCTGAACAACTGAAGGTCATGTCGCAATGAATTCGTATTCAATATGCAACGAAGAGAAAAATAACTGTTTAGGCGATAAATATTCTGATAGCGTTATTTGAAGTATTGCAGAAGTGGATATTTGCATGTAATTGAGCGCACAGGTTGGGAGGTCAATGCGTCTTTTTGGGATGGTATCGCCTTGCTAGTCTGATTAAACTTGTGATGACAGCGTCATGTAACCGTCATGTAAACATTATGCAAAATCAAATCAGCACTTTTTGAACGTCAAAATTTACATGAAGACAGTCCCCCAAATCGCCCAGCCCGTCACCTCTTCCTAGTGCTTTAGCTGGGAAGAAGTGGCCAACAAACTCCCCAGCAACGCAACTGTCAGTTAAGTTTAAAGAACTTGAATTAATATAACATTATTCAACATTTTATGATAGATATCGATCATTAAATTAATTAAATGGATGGCACATGTCAGCTAGCACACTATATTATCCCAAAAATTAAATATGAAACAATGATAAAACTAATTACATAATATAGGTAATGAAATAAGTAAACTCAAGCATACAATACTAATCAAAATGAGCCTCCAGGAATAAAAGGCGTGCCCGCTTACATGTGCAACAATGCAATTTAACCATAATCTGTGACCCAAAGTCACAAGTGATAAACTAAGACTATCGCAGTTAAATTATAACACTTAAAATTTTTAACAATAATAAACCACGGACAGCAAGACGACCAGTCACCACAAGCAGCACCCGTTCACGAGCATAACGCAAAGATCAGCCATTACCTCCCTCGCCATATTAGAGGGAAGGAGGTAACCCGATCCCCGACGCTACCGCAAGCAGCGACGTCTAAGGGAGCATGACGAACCTGCTGCCGGTTGCTCAGACAAAATCATACTTATCAATTTGTCGAGGTCGACATGCGCCAACGCAATGCCATAAAGAAAATAAAATACTTGCCCACATACAGGAGTGGAACTCTCAACCTGAGTCTGTTTCTGAATGCATTCAAACCTGATATCTCTTCAAAGTTAGAGTGTACAGGCTTCTTCTGAGTAAGCTTACTCCATCATAGACTCTGTCTCTGTCACCCCTGACCTGGACTGGAGTCAAGAGCAAACCCATCTCAAGTAAAAAAATAAACTTAAAATGCTACCGTTTGTTTCCAGTTAATCAAAAAGTACCTCTCTTCTGATCGATTCTATAGGATAACTCTTAATTCATTGACCATGGCCATCGTTCAGAGGGTTTTAAAAGCCTCACTTGTGAATATAAACAATCCACCAACCTCATCACCATCATCATCATCATAGTGCCCTTATCCCATGTGACTTACACCGCTATTGGTAAGTATATGTAGCGTTGCTAAACGGGAGTGTTACCAGACGGGATCGACCCTGTTACTCGAGGTCGGCACCACACGTTTTTTTTTCTTCCATTCTTTATTGTCAGCCGTCACACTATCAATAACTACCTTTTATGTCATATCACTCCTCTCATAATCCATCCATCTTTTCTTTGACCTCCCTCTTCTCTCTCCATCCTCTCCATCCATCCACATTTATATTCGAAACTCTTTTAGTAACATGCGTTTCATCCCTCAAACAACCAACCAACCTCGTAGAAATAATATTTAAGATTCATCTTAAATATTATTTCTACGAGGATTTCTTGAACAGCAGATTTTTGTTGATTCGTTTCAGCGAATCAACAAAAATCTGCTGTTCAAGAAAAGCTCTACAAAATGTAAGAAATTACTGGTATAATGGTCGATCTTTACACCCCATGAAAATTTGAAATTAATTCAATGTTTGACATATTGCAATGCAACTGTAGATTTTCACCTCTGCAAATGGACACACATGCACGCTTCATGTTCTATTAGAAACTTGTATTTAACTAGCTTTTGCAAGCGGCAAAGCTCGCGTTTCATCATCTTCCTGCTCTTATCCCATATTACTTGGGGTCGGCGCAACACGTTTTTTACTTCCATTCTGTTCTATCAGTAGTCACTCTATCACTAAGTCCCTTTTCTTTCATATCGCTCCTCACACGATCCATCCATCTTTTCTTCGGCCTTCCTCTCCCTCTCCATCCATCCACATTCATGTTCATAACTCTTCTATTTACATGCGTTTCATCCCTCCTCTTCACATGACCATACCAAGACAAGCGATACCCTTTTTACTTTACCATCACTGGGTGCCACTTTTAAACTACCTTTTATGTAGTCATTTCTCACTTTATCCATTCTCGTAACTCCACATCCAGCTCAACATTCTCATCTCCGCCAGATGCAATCTATTTTCATCCGTCTTTTTCACAGCTCAACATTCAGATTCATACATTACGAGTATTACGACAGGTCTTATCACGAACTCATAACTTTTCCTTTCAACTTGAGTACACATAAAAAAAGAAGTAGCCTTTGACTGTTTCCAGGGTCCCATGTATCTCTGTTCTAAAATTCATTAACATTATCGGTTCAGCCGTTTAAGCGTGAAAGCGTATTAGTAAGGATGACCTGCAGTCGGACGGCTTGCGCTTGACCATTGTATAACGGTGCAAATGCCAAACTGTACAAAAAGAAAAGTTAATTGCACCGAATCTATGAAACTTAGTCCGCGTTTTGCAATGTGAGTGCAAAATAAGTGTTAGATACTGTACATTCGTGTGTGGTATATTTTACAAGAAATTAACGTGTTTAGTAATAAAGATAATTAAAAAAACAACGCGTTACTTTCCTATAATTTTGTTGATCTTTTCAAGTCTTTCTGAAGTAATCAGTGAGCATGAACCAACAAAAAAAAAAAAAATTGATCCGTTTATATAGTCAAGTTGGATGGTTAGTCATCGACATTAAGAGTCTCCGATTGATAAAAATATCTCACCAGTCGTAGCCAAATGAACGCAGTAGATTAAGAATCTCAAATTAAATTAAAATGAGCTAAATAAATATTAATGAAATTGATTCCGCCCAGAAATAATTTATGATGGGCACAAAAACAGTAGCTTAACGATGATGAATATGCAAGTTACGGATGATCTGAGATGAGACTAAAGTTTTTTTTTTCCTCCTTTCACTTACCATTCACAACAGTATAGGCTTGTCAACAATTTAGTTTTTTGCTCAATCACCATAGGTGTTTTGAAGTGTCTTTCTTCAATGATGAACCATTCAACCAAAATTATCGCGTTTTGGTGACACAATTACTTCCAGAAATCTCTAAGATTATTTTGGCTACATTTTGTAGAGAAGTGTAGTCTTGCTGTATATTGCTGCTGTGTATTACTTACGTTTTTTAGACCTAAATAAAGGTCCAGGGTTGCAAAATGATCTGCCAGGGTCGCGGAATTTGTTCATAAGAGTCACCGCGGCCCTGGAACGCAAAGGGCACTAGGAGGAACACGGGTGGGTTTTAGTCAGTAAGAGTCTGACACTCCCTCCCGTTCCGCCCAGAACGCGCGAACGGGAGAAGACATTTGGTAATGGCCCCCCAAATAAGGGTAATACATCCGCTTATAAATTGAACCACAAAAAATGCTTAAAAATAATTAAATGTCAGAAATAATGTAAGCTCTCATTCTCACTTTAACCTTAAAGCAACTAATTTAGAGATTCATTTCAATCTGCATCAACTTGTCTGTGGTAGGTCAAATTAATATGAAAGTTTGTATTTTAACCCGCTTACAAAATGTCTCAGCGGTCACTGCATTGCCTAAAGTACAAAAAAATATTTGTAACAACGCACAATGGAATTGCTAAGCTATACAAACGCATGGCATGACCTACGACCTTCTGCGAAGCAGTAATGCTAGCTAAGGAGGAGGCCGAACGTGTGAGAGAAAGGGAAACCTCACGCCCCAGCCGCCGCAACAGAAGAACAGCCCCGGGCATCGGGAGTCGCAGGGCGATTCCCGGCCACCGTAGGCGCGGGCCTGCGGACGGCGAGCATTGAGAGGCTCGCTGTCCGATCAGAACCAGGTCCACGTCGACGGCGCGTTGTGTTCCACGCGCGCCTCAAAGAGATGTCAGCATAGAAGAGGGGTCCGCTAGGGCCAGTGCCTGCCAGGGTGGCGGAATTTGTTCGAAAGAGTCACCGCGACCCTGGAACGCCGAGGGCACTAGGAGGAACACGGATGGATTTTAGTCAGTAAGAGTCTGACACTCCCTTCTGGTTCGTCCAGAGCGGGAGGAGTCATTTGATGATTTCCCATCCATAAAAAATAGCTTGACCTACGACCTATTGTACACCTACTACTATAACATGGCCCTTCTGCCGACAGTCCACCATAAGATAAGAAGATAAGATCGTATCCTGGATGGCTTTGGGAACACATTCATTGTGTACAACTAAGGAGTGGAATTCCCTGCCAGAGTCTTTGTTTCCTGATTGCTAAAACCTGGGAGTCTTTAAGTCAAGAGTGTATAGGTTACTTCTAGGCAAGCGTGCTCCATCTTCGACCGCATCATCGCTTACCATCAGGTGAGATAGTTGTCAAACTTGTGCCTATGAACAGTAAAAAAAGGTCGTGACTAAGCTTATTGTTTATTTTTTACTTTTCACCGTCACATGCAGAAAATAAGTTACGAGGAAAGAAAAGCAAACAATATAACAGCTGTTATTTTAACTATCCGCTACCCTGAACTACCATCCGCGGACAATTGTACTAACGAGGCGTTTGCGTCGTTCTGCAATCGTTTGTGCTTCTGTAGCAATTGATATAATAGCTGCGTGGGAGCTGTGCGGTGGTCTCACGCTCGCCTATTCGCTTAATAGTTAGATAAATACTATTCTATTAGCAATTAGCTCATCTTTTCAGGCGTATAATTATCTTTTTAGGTGAAAATATCTTTATTAACAGAATTGTAATTCAAAGTCAATAAGTAAGTAATGTTAATAATGAAAGTAGCACACGAGAAAGAAAAGATGACAATGTGTTGCGTCGAATCCCATGTTGCTTATGGGCCAGGAATGATAATGATGACACGAGAGACCAGTGTTTGAGACAGGAATCAGTAGGTAATAGTAGCTTATCACAACAGTAATCGGTTATAGGTAGCAGGTAATACAGCTTATCACAACAACAGTAGAAATAAGTGTGTATTTTTTTATTCACATAACTTTAACACAGAAACTAGAAAACACATGATCTCTACAAGTGTAGATGTTGTTAAAAAAAAAACAAATCAGGACCAATGATGTTACCAACAGCATTCCAAAGATTGATTTACAACCTGCACCAGCTATGCATCAGCTATGCTTGTTCAAAATGTTGTTGACCAACTTATGTAGCAGCTGTTTAGCTCGAAACATGAAGGCTAGACCGATGCGTCATCATTTATTTTCACTGCTTAAGTATTTAATTTAGTTGTAAAAGAAATTCTAAAATTGATAGCATGTTTGGCATTAATTCTGGCATTTTGTTTCAACGAATTACTTGATATAAATAATCTATACTTGACCCCATTGGTGCCACTTTAAATTATAATTTTTGTGTATGTTTATTATAAGAAGAATGCTGATAACTGACTGCTTATTGGTGACCCTGGACAGTATGATAAAACAAAACTGCCAACTCAACTTGCAAAACTAGTAAAGATATATGAATATTTTATTTAAAAGCTCATCATCACGATTTCACCCGCTTACTGCTGCGTCCACATAACCTCTCCCAGGCAGGCGTCGTCATGTGTGGCTCAAAAGTCATTCATTCAGCAATGGGTAGGTAACTCCCAACTGAAGTATGTATTGCTTTATCCCAGCATTTGTAAGTTTCGAGTGAAACAAATAGGTTACTTTAGTCAAATCTGAATCATCCTCCACCACCACACCTACCATCAGAAGGTGAGACAACACAATGTTCAAAAGCGAGCGAAATTAGGGTTTCAAAAAATTTAACGCCACCAGTTGGCCCCACACTGGCGAGAGATCCACTTCATTGAAAAAACTGGCCAAATGCGAGTCGCGTGCAAAGGGTTCCGAACGAATTTAATTTTTTTTAACATGTTATTTTCCTGTAATCTATAGGTAAAGATCTATTATCTCCATTTTTTTCAAAATTTTAGGCTCAGTAGTTTTGGAAATGAGGGGGGGGGAGAATGGTAATTTTTCGTCTAATTTCTTGAATAACTTCAAAAACATTTATTATTAAATTATGAAAAATATAATTAAACCCCTCACAGTAAGCCCTTTCATTTGATAAGTGACATATCAATATCAATATCATATAATTTACGTAACGTTTCCGTGTTTGGGTCACAGAAGTCCATATGTGTACCAAATGTCAACAAAATCGGTCCATGGATCCAGAGAAAACTGGCTGTGACAGACAGACAGTCACCCGAGTGATCCTATAAGGGTTCCGTTTTTTGTTCGGAACCCTAAAAGTGGCTTTGACGACGATGACGTTGATGTCAATTTAACAAATGTCAGAAAACATTAGCGTTTTGACATGTCACGTGCCTGGATCTTACGCCTCAGTGCTGCCACCTGGAGCTCGTCATTTCTGGAAACCCTCATTGATATGGTAGGTACCTTGGACACTTGCCCTTCTTGGGCGGAGCACCGTCGTGTCCTCGTCGAGGCGATCGGCGGCGGCGACCTGTCGCGGTCGGCCCTGTTTCAAGCCATGGTCCGGAGCGAGGAGACTTGGGAAGCGGTCACCTCCTGCGAAGCAGTAATGCCAGCGAAGGAGGAAGCGGAACGCGTGAGAGAGAGGGAAACATCACGCCCCAGCCGCCGCAACAGAAGAAGACCTTTGAAGATTCTCGGTCACCGTAGGCGCGGGCCTGCGGACGTCGAGCATTGGGTGGCTCGCCGTCTGATCAGAACCAAGCCCGGGTCGACGGCGCGCTGTGTTCCACGCGCGCCTCAAAGAGCTATCAGCATAAAAAACGGGGCCCGTTAGGGCCAATGCCTGTCAGGGTTGCGGAATTTATTCGAAAGAGTCACCGCGGCCCTGGAACGCAAAGGGCACTAGGAGGAACACGGATGGGTTTTAGTCAGTAAGAGTCTGACACTCCCTCCTGCTTCACCCAGAGCGGGAGGAGTCATTTGATGATTGCCCATCCTTAAAAAAAAAAGGTACCTTGGACACTTGGAGCCTGTAACAATGAATTTATTATCGTATAATAATAAAATAAGCTGGCATCTATTTTTAACAGAACCTGTTTAGCATAAACTACAAACAATGAAATGTCAACAATTGCAGATTCACTTTTGACATATCGGCTGTTCTGAACTTGGCACACATTATGCGGATAGCCGACTTTTCGATCAGTTGACCTTGATCTGATAGACTGGGTCAATGTCCAAACATGGTACGATTATAAATGGCTCCCTGTGAATCGATACAGTTACTTATTGGTCCTTTGGTTCGGTTTGTGAGTTACGTAATTTTGGCAGCCAGAATGACCTTCAGAAGGTTTGTTGGTTTGGTGGTATTACTTGTCGATTATGGTGCTTACAAGCTTGTAACATTGGAAGACGGTGTAGTGGTACCTAAATGCTATTTTATCATCCTTTTCTTTCGGGACTTAGCTTTACACGAAGAGCTTATGGCGTAGTAAATATTAATGACTAGCTGACCCGCGCAACTTTATCTGCGTCACAATTTTCACTACTTGTCTTAGCGTGATGATATAACCTATAACCTTCCTCGATAAATGGGCTATCTAACACTGAAAGAATTTTTCAAATCGGACCAGTAGTTCCTGAGATTAGCGCGTTCAAGCAAACAAACAAACTTTTCAGATTTATTAATTAGTGTAGATTGCTTCGATGCACCAATTCTTACTTAAATAATCTGGTCTCAGTGCCTAATCTCAATGAATATTAGCCAAGTAAGCAGGAAATATTACAGTGCACAATTGTGTGCGCAAACACAGGAGCACTCTCTGTCCCTTTAGGCACTCTCATAAGTTGATGGAAAGGCAATCTGACACGACTAGGTGCTGGATACGGCTTTACATGCCCTCCGAGACCCGGGGGAGTCATACCACCAACTTCCAAAGAGGGCTGCTGTCGAGTAAAGTCTTTTGGAATACCTCAACAACCTAGAACTCCCTAGACTAGACTAACCCGGTACACTTACAGCCATTGACAGAATATGAAGCCATTAGATTATAAAGTGCATTGCACCTACGGCGGAAACAGAAAGGCCAGGAATTACTATGGTGCAAGTTGGTGAATACCAATGTTGAATAGAATGCAGTAGATTGAGTTCATTGGTTGATTAGCAACGAAATCGTTGTCAGTTTAATCATATCCATTAAGATGGCCTACTATATGCCCAATGGCGTAACTATACCATCTGAGGCCCGTGGCAAATTCATTTGATGGGGCCCCAGTAAAAATCGTAACATTGTAATTTAATTTTAATAAATAACTGAAGTAGAAACCCAACAGTACTTATTATCAAGCACGAAATCGCAAAAAAATTAAGCTGTTCAGTACGTTTTGTCGAGTTATTTCAGTGTTGGTCCTATAATAAAAGCTGTTCATAATGATGAATATAATGATCCCTTTTCAGGTATTGCGTTGACTCTATTACACATTATATAATAAATATAATTTTCAAAAGCATAGGTATTACATATTTATATGATTTTAAGTACTTAGAGGTATACAACTTATAATTGTTACTAAATTATGTTGTAAATGTTAGGATACTATGAGATCGCGGGCGCTCGGGCCGGGGCCCTGTCGGGCCGGAGGCCCGTGGCATTATGCCAGCCCTGCCACCCTATAGTTACGCCACTGTGTATGCCTACATCTCATTTAATAGGACATGCGTATGAACACGTAATTCTAAGAAAGTGATTACATTTCAAAGTCCGGTGCTAATAGGATATCAAATAATCAAGTTTTTGACTGAATAAACTTCAGAACAAAATTCGTCGGAAAACAAACTAAGTTAATATTACGTAAGGTTTGCAATCACTAGAATGTAATGATAGAAATCGCACATTCTTGTGTGCTTTAGTCAAATCTTTTATATTTGCTAAAATCTAATAATACGGATGCCTCAACGTCTACAGCTAAACCTAATAATGATCAAATGAAGACTCGATTTAAAGACATTAAAATACAGCTTTAAAGATATGATATATTATGGCTACATGATGTTTAACAGGTTATTCAAGTTCCCAAATGCTGCGTTAAGTGAATACCGCTCAGATTGGTCCTCATTTCTTGCCAAAAGTTGGACTATAGACGTGTAAGGACATAGAATTTGTGCTAAACTGCATGCAGTCCGTACAAGATCGGAATGGTGGTTCGTAAACCGATAGTTCCATTGTTTTTGATGACAGCTTTTGACTATGTATGCACCGTGCATATTGTACCTACCACTATTCATGCATCACCCAAAAGTCGACTGGTAGAGAATGCCTTCGCCTCTGTTTTGTGTGCTCAAAGTTTTAAATAAATATGAATATCATTAATTTCATCTTTAATTATAAAAACAAACTCTTGTGCTTAAAAGTTATTATCAACTTGGTCCCTTGTAATTATTTTATAGAATAGTTTCAGATTGAGGAAACTGTTAGGTACAATTTTAAGAATAATACGAGAGAGAACCTTACACAACTGATGACGACAAAAACAAACAAACAAACAAATGACGTGCAATGGGGAGTAAAATTGAAATTGATTTCAACAATCGTAATAGTTTGCCAAAAAGTATTCTGTTCAGAGCAGTGTCTACTAATCTTAATCAACAAAAGTATATCTCCAGCTAAAATAAAAAAGAAAAAGCAAACTTCAAGCCAGCACATCACGCTACCCGTCACTGTCAAGTTTTCCCATTCAACCTTGAACCTAATGGTTTAGCGATAAAGATGAAAATGAAATTTGTCAGATTTTTGTATAATTTATCTATACATATAATAAATCTATACTAATATTATAAAGAGGAAAGATTTGTTTGTTTGTTTGTTTGAAATGAATAGGCTCCGAAACTACTGGACCGATTTGAAAAATTCTTTCAGCAATGGATAGCTACATTATCAGGGAGTAACATAGGCTATATTTTATCCCCGTACTCCCACGGGAACGGGAACTACGCGGGTGACACCGCGTGACGTCCACTAGTACCTAATATGATTCTATTAAAGTGGCCTTTTCAGACCTTTTCAGTGCTTACTTCATGGTTCTCCAAAAACTACAAAATTTTTAGTAATTTATCAGATTTTGAATCATTATCATCATATCAGCCGAAAGACGTTCCGACTGCCGGAAATAAGGCTCTCCCAAAATTTGGGGGGGTTTGCCATAATCGCCACGCTTGGCAGGCGGGTTGGCGATCGCAGTGTATGGTGTTGCGTTTTACAGAGAACGCTGCTGCCCATTCTCTGGTGAGTCCCTTAGTCACCTCTTACGACACCCACGGGAGGTGATGGGATGGTATTATATTTTTACGGCACCATACGGCACCGACCGACACCATACGGCAGATTTTGAATAATAACTTCTAAATGGTGAATTCTACGTAAAAAGTCAATTCGTAGACATAAGTTGTCAAAATTTGCTACAGTTTGAGCGCAACCATAGGTTAGGTAAAGCACTTCAAACTTGAGCCATTTTCCCCAAATAAAACGAAATTGTAGTTTAAACATGGAAGCCTTGTGAACTACAGGACTTTCGAAAAGGATATGAAGGATAGCTCAGTGGAAAATAGTTCTTTTTCAGTTGTAGTCGACATACTTATCAAGGAAAAACCTCTTTAATTAAGTCACGACGCATTTAATCCGCGCCAGACGCCCCGACCTCGTCGGCTCGTCGCTCACCAAGCTCACGACGCACACCTCACATCGCATATTTATGTCCAGGTGTCCTCAGCTACTAATTAGCCATTACTGCATCTTAGAGAACGTACTCCCCGTATTGTGCAAGTTGCATTGAATCTTCTTCGTCCGTAGTACGGTTTCTCTTGAGTACGTGCACTCGTTACTCATTAGGTAGTGCAAGACCAGCTAAATAGTTAACGTAAGTTATTGTTTAAACATTGCCTGTAGATTACAGATTTATATTCGAGCCTCTTGTAATGGTTTTGAGAGGAGATAAGAGAGAAGACCTCTTTCTCTCATAACTCGATGCTATGGCACATGCAGAACAGTCTTCACTACTTCGATTCATTTTAGTTTATCTGTTACGATTTTCTTAGTAGTTTTTTATTAATCGGTCACCTCCTTGGTGGTGACCGATTAATCTGCATCGAAAATTAAGAGGTCCAAGGTAACTGGCGAAAACCGACGACTTACCAAACCTAAGCAGTAACATTGCTTGCAGAATGGATGTCCGATGATGTCCAAATTCTCGAATGTCGACCGGCTACAGGATGAAACTGCGTTGGATTCTCATAAACAAGGTAGAACGATGACCTGGCGAGGGCTCGCTTTAGGCAAAAAAGATCAGAATGGGTCGATGTTCTGAGGGATCTCTATGTTCAGCAGTGGACGTTTATCTGGCAAATTTTGGGCATTCTACACGACTATTATACATATACCTCTGCGGACCCCTTCCGGGAAGTAGGTAAGGCGTGATACTTAGTTATGTGACATGTTTCATAATCAACAAACATAATGAAAAATGAAAGTAAAAGTAAAAATTAACATAATATTTTTTTCGTCGATTTAAAACTAGTCTTACGTATAATTTCTACAATTCACAGGTATACATAGTTTTAATCGTGAATTCATTTAAATATTAAATGAATACAACCTATTACTTCTCTCTAATAGGATTTCACATTCTATTCAATTATTGTGAATACAACAAACGTAAATTAAAGGAGAGTGTGTGGATATTGTTGTCGACTTTATTTTCCTTCTTCTTTTCGAGTCAACCTTTAAGGTTCAGTTCGTGGCCGATTACGGGCAACAACAGGCAGCCGACTACGAAATTGTATCTTTAAACAGTTTGTGCACAGTAGTTGACCACGTTTATAATAGCATCAGTGGCATTCATTAAATCCTCAATGGTACTGGTGTAAGGGTACTCGTACCTAGGGCACACCAACAAGACGGTCATATTTGAACCGGAGCACAGCATTCACATTTGGTGACAAACGGGTTAGTAAGATCCCATTTACCAAGTTGTATTTGGAGCGGCCTAGCTAGCCCCTTCTTTTTTATAAGGATGGGAAATCACCAAATGACTCCTCAAGCTCTGGGCGGAGCAGAAGGGGAGTGTCAGACTCTTACTGACTAATATCTATCCGTGTAGGAACACGGATGGCAGGAGGCCCTAATACCCTTTGCGTTCTAGGGCCGCGGTGACTCTTTCGAACAACTAGCTGAGCCTCCCTTAATGTATTCGAAGTCTCTTCTATACAAATTTTAGCTGTCAATTTGATTGGCGATATGACTATTTTTGAAATACAGAGAATTGTCCATACCAACATAAGCGTTGATAAATATATAGAGCTTCTTTTAAACGACTGACTCTAAATTCACTGCAATGTTATTTTTTGGCTTTTTTTTAACATGCACCTCACTAGGAATTTCTCTTGTATCGTGGTTGCGTTTACAAACACATAAACTCACATACACAAACAGCCAGACCCGGAGCAACTATCTGTAGGCCATACAAATATGTGTTCCGTGCGGGAATCGAACCCGTGCCACGCAACGCAGCAGCCAATCACTCAACCACTGCGCCAACCGTGTCGTCAATTTTTTCTTAATTACGACTCAATCGTGAGTCGTAATTAAGAAAAACTTAACCACTTTTCCATCCACCTCATTTAATGATCCATTTGACTTAATAAGTAGTCTCTCGCCTCGAGAAAAAATATAACATTTATAGTTAATTTGGTTATAGGTCAAATTATTCACACATTATCTCCTATTTAGAACGTACTAGGGGACGTCACGCGGTTTCACTAGCGTAGTTCCCGTTCCCGTGGGAGTACGGGGATAATATATAGCCTTTGTTACTCCCTGATAATGTAGCTATCCAATGCTAAAAGAATTTTTCAAATCGGTCCAGTAGTTTCGGAGCCTATTCAATTCAAACAAACAAACAAATCTTTCTTCTATATAATATTAGTATAGAAAAAATAAATGTCTCTAAATTCTAAAAATCCATTTTTTTTTGGTAATTATTTGTGAGGAACTTTTACAATTGCAAAACATTACATTCCGAAACAAGCAAGAATCAACCCCTGTTTTGACCGAGATAATTACCACTACACATTTTACCGTAGTAGTTACCTAGCTGTGCTCATAATATTTACCGAAATGTGCATATTACAGCGTATCTCGGTATAACTCAAGCAGTCGACCGCAACTACGGTATTACTTCAAGATGCGCTGTAATGTACACTTTGCACGTAACGTTACAGCTCATCTCGGTATAACGTAAGCGAGTCGAGCGCCAGTTAAATACTACACTGCTACAAATATTCAGTTGTAACATAGGTGCAGTGTGAGGTTTGTAATTGTGACTCGAAACCTCCTCCAACTTTTTCCATTCGTGTTTTTCTTGAGCCACTCTGTTCCACATCACTCCTGCCACTTGTCTGATGTCGTCATCCCGCCTTTTCTGCGGTCTACCTCTTTTCCTATTGCCTTCTCTAGGGTATCACAATTTTAGTCCATTTGTCTGGTCCTCTCGTCATATGCCCTGCTCATCGCCATTTGAGCTTTCTGATTTTGTATAGTGATTTTAATGCGCTACTGGGATGTTTCATGTAAATAAAATACAGCTGCACTCGGTAAGACAGCCCGAGCCCATCGTCGTTGGAAGAAGGCTAGTCAGATTGTGATGATTGAGAATGTTTTAGAATAGAATAGAATACTCTTCATTATGTACACCATATAAGTTACAGAAAAAAAAATAGATGAAGAAAACATTACATAGGGTGACACAATGGGCGGCCTTATCGCTAAAAGCGATATTTTAAAGACAACCTATACCGATTGAGCATATAGTGTAAAGAAAATGTTTTATTTTTTGCTCTAGCATGTTCTAAGTCTTACGATATTAAGGTTCTACTTTATCTTGAAAAATGAAAGTGATTTCCAATATATTTTCTTAATAGTTAATCCTTCAGTAACGTTACCTCACAAGATGCGTCTGATGTTCACTGTGCTTTTATCATACCTCTCCTAAAACTTTCGGATATCCTGTGACAGATAGAGTGTTTTTTTTTTAACCAAATAAATAATTATTAATCTAATCTACATTATGCAACATAGGTTACGCATGAGTGAAATGAGTGAACAAAACTTTCAATTCCGGTGCATTCTTTTGATTATATCACAGATATAAAAAAAATATATCTCAAACTGCATAATGTCATTAGCATTTTGATTTATTCTATTTAATTCTTTTTTTTTTTGAAAAATCTGGTTACGGCGGATTCACTTTCTAACTGATCATTTTACTATATATCACCAGGCGCAGTCCAAGATCTTCACAATACTTCGCTTCGGTCCATCACTAAGCATCATGAAGATCATCGTAGCGGTAAGTCCAGTGCAGTGCATAATCTAGTGGATAGAAACATAAGCAAAGTGACTGTTTAAGTGTGTGCCTTTCTGAAGTCAATAGTGTATCGGGACTAGAGTGTGTTAGTTCTTCCTATTGGGAAGACAAATAGGGAATTGGATATGAAGTGCGGAGGGCAATGGGTGCAGGATGGCTAAGCCCACAAGTAGGACCGACAGCCTGGTGAAGGAATCTACTGGATACGGGCAGTGCAAAATCGTCCGTTGTGATAATCCTTTGGGGAGGCCTATGTTCAGCAGTAGCTGTCTTTCAGCAAAATTCATGATAGTGACCTACCGCCGATATCTGATCTATACAATAAGTGTATGAATTAGACTGTCGCTTAGGGCAGGCACTGTAACCACTTATTTCATTGTTTGTGTTAGGGTATGGGGAATGGACGTACGTGTCAGGATGATGGACTTGGCGCCACCATTTTTGTTAAACTTAAATAATAATATGAAATTAAATACAATTTTCAGAATTGTAACTAGATAAGATTTCAGCATCCATCAGTAAATCATAAATTTATGAAACACGAAGGCACATAAATTGTACTAGACGTTCACGTGGGCAACCGTATAACCGCGCTGCTCTGTAATGTGCACATTACAGCGTATAACGAGGTTCGTCAAGTGCTACTGTTACTCAGTTGTAATGTAATCAAACGATTTACATGTAATCATTTTAATAAGTGTCAAATTATTAATTTTTGTGCAAACAATGTTTTAAGTTTTTATTAATTTAATAACATCTTTTGGGTTTCATTGCCTTTTCAGACTGGAAAAATAAATACAAAAAAAACTTTGAAAACTAAGATATTTATTTTAGGTTTTTTGTAAATACTGACTTATATAATGAATGGAATATGCAAATAGAATTATTTCAAAAGGAATCAAAGGATAAAAATTTAAATGAAAATGAAGAAATGAATGAATCCCACCCAGATTCTCATAACTCAGAACCAAATCGGACCTAACTGATTTTCATCCAGATTCCACAATAAAAAAATATGTTTTGCTTACTCACAGTAGTTAGTCACTATTAAAACATAAACTTATACAGCCTACTTTCTGCAGTATATAACCCTCGCGTTGGTGGCGTGCACCCGTGGCCAGACTACGAGCAGCATCGACTACCTGCGACTCTTCGGCATCGGTGGTAGTGGGCGATGGGTGCGCAGTGGAGCTGGAGGCAGTGGCAGTGGAGTGGCTGGTGGTTTCTACATCCCTGCCAATAGCGGAGGAGGTGCCGCCAGCGGAAATAGCGTCAACAGCCTAGGTGGAGGCGGCGGTGCGAGTGCCTTCAAACTCCCAGGACCCATCAGTCTTCCAGTCGGTAGTTCAGGCACCGGTAGCTACGCGGCTCCAGCCTCAAGCGGAGGCAGTGGTAGCAACAACTTCCAAACCTGGGGTGCTGGTATCAACAGCGTTAGCAACCAAGGTTCTGGCGGAAGCGGTAGTGGCTTTAGTCTGCAGGTCAACAACGGAGGCAATAGTGGCAACCACTTCCAAGGCTGGGGTGCCGGCGCTGGTGGTCAAAATAACCAAGGAAGCAATGGAGGCAGTAATTTCCAAGGCTGGATCCCCATGGCTGGCAATAATGGCGCTGGAGGCTTCAGTTCTCCTTCCACTGGCTATGGTACTCCAGCCGCAAGTGGATTTGCCGGTGGCGCAAGCAACCAAGGGGGCAATTTCGGCGCTGGTGGAAGCAACTTACAAGGCTGGAACGCCGGTACCTCTAACCTACCAGGACCCATTGGAGGTGCTGGTGGCTTCAATTCTCCAAGCACCAGCTATGGTGCTCCATCCGCTAGTGGATTTTCTGGTGGTGCCAGTAACCAAGGCAGCAAAAGAGGCGCAGGCGGGGGTAGTTTCCAAGGCTACAGTGGAGGCAACAGTGGCAGCAATGGAGGCGCTGGTGGTGGCAGTTTCCAAGGCTACAGCGGAGGTTATAGCGCAAACGCTAATAACGTTAACAACCAAGGTGGAAACGGAGGCGGTAGTTTCCAGGGCTACAGCGGTGGTGCTGGTGGCGGCAACTTTCAAGGCTGGGGCTCTGGCGCTGGTAACAACCAAGGTGGCAATGGAGGAGGCAGCAGCAGCCTTCCCGGCCCCATAGGAAATGCAGGAGGCGCCAGCTTTCAAGGCTACAGTAGTGGTCCCGTTAGAAGCAGCATCCAAGTTGGTAGAGGCGGTGGTGGCCGCAGCATCAAAGGTAACGGCCTCCAAGGTACTGGCCTCGGTGGATACCAAGCCGTCCCCGTCGGTTTTCAAACCTCCGAAGGACGAAACGTTGACCCCTACCTCCTTCAACAAATCCGTGCTATTCTTCTGCAAGAAGAGGCTTCATCTGGATTTGGTGGTGGAGCAGGTTCTTCCTCGGCATTCAGAGCGCCATCATCCTTGTACGGAGCCCCATCATCTAATTTTGGTGCGCCTTCATCTGCATACGGAGCACCATCAGCCGGATCTGGCAGTGGCGGATCTGGTCACGGCGGATCCGGCAGTGGCGGTTCTAGTCGCAACAGATCCGGCCGCGTTATCGGAATCACGGTCGAGGGAATCGATCAGTCTATTCAGATCGCTCAGTTCCATCAAACAACATCAGGCTCTGGCCCCTTTGGTGGCGGATCTTCCTCAGCAACTTTGGCTATTCCCTCCGGCAGCTACGGCGCCCCCCAGTAAATTATTTTTGTTTAATTGTTTATTTAACATTAACTTATTGTTAACTTATTTTATTGTTAAGTTTATGTTTTTGTTTTATTTATTTAAAAAGGAGAAAATAAATATATTTTCACCGTGAACTGATTTTTTATCTCACTCTCATACCTGGTTGGCAAACGCAAACTACTATTTTGTTTAGAAAAAATCCTACGTTAAAATAACATCGTAGTCACACAAGTACGTCAAGTAATGCAAGATTAAGGATAACAGCATTTTAACATTGCCAAAGCTGTTCGACCAGAGAAAAACAAGTGACTTTCGTAAGAAAAGTTCCTTTAAATAAGAACAAATTTAATGTCCAATTATAAAATATGGATGAATAAAGTTTCCACAACACAGGGCCGTATCAGCCGTATCAAAGATACGGGGCCTCCGGACTACAAGGGCCGACGTGGCCTGCCGAGACAATCTTTAGCTAGTTGGGCCTAGATTGTTGCGAAAAAACAATACCTCTAAAAACGAGCCCCCCAACAATGTTTGATACAGAGACTAGCTACGCCACTGCCACAACACTTTATATAAAAGACGAGTAAAGAGATGCTTGTAGATTAATAACGTTATTACAATACTGTAAACATTGCCTTTGTTTAGACCTCTTTATTTTTTAAATATCTGTACGTTAATATGAAAAACGAATACTTATCTCTATGTTGAAGTCTTTTTCTTTCATTTTGTCCACTATGTTTTTGACCACAAGCCATAAACTAGCAGTGACCTTCAGAAGCTAGAGTTCGAAATATATTCCACAATTTCTTTTTTGTTAGCCTGCGCTGTCCCACTGTTGGACAATGGCCTCCCCCAAGTATTCTATTCCACTTTATCATCCGAAATTGCTGGATATACCTGCGTCATTTGGAAGCCACGTGGTTAGCACTATTAAAAGGTAGGTACGCTGCACACCCTGCTGAAAATACGTTAGCCTGAATAACGCTATCACTAAGAAGTAAATTTGTTTACCAGGAATGCGAGGGCGCCTTGAAGTAGCTGTATCCTTCTAGAAGATAAATGACATGCCTCGTTGGACTTCGCGCACTCCGAGAATGAGCCACCTCATCTTCAAATCTTCTTCGATCAACTCCACATGTGATGAAGCCGTCTAGTGTGAATCTACGGGAGGACGAAGGTAAATGCCTAAGGCCTTTATTTTCTGCAGGCCAGATGTCTCGCTACGGTCGTTTAGTATATACTCTACAATTTTTAGGGTTCCGAAATAAAAAGGAATCCTTATAGGATCACTCGGGTGTCTGTCTGTCTGTCTGTTTGTCTGTCTATCCGTCTGTCACAGCCAGTTTTCTCCGGATCCACTGGCCCGATTCTGTTGAAATTTGGTACACATATGGACTTCTATGACCCAATCACTGACGCGTTACGTAAATCATTAAATTTTTAGTATGAGGGTCACTTTTGAGGGTCAAACTAGAAAATTAAAAAATAAAGTTTTTTAAACAATATCGTGTGACATATCAAAAGAAAAGTCTTACTGTGAGGGTTTTAATTATTTATTTTTTTCAAAATTAAAAAAAAAATGGTTGTGAAGTTATTCAAGAAATTAGTCGAAAAATGACCATTCTTATCTCCGAAACTACTGAGCCTAAAATTTTGAAAAAAATGGAGATAATAGATCTTTACCTAAATATTACAGGAAAACCTATTAGAAGTCTGTAGTGTTAAAATAACATGTTAAAAAAATGAAATTCGTTCGGAACCCTTTGCACGCGAGTCCGACTGGCACTTGGCCAGTTTTTTTGTTTTATTCATTTTAGGTAAATTTACAGCTAACAGCATAACATAGTTGTACGTTTATTTATTGTTACTAACACTGTATGAGTGTTTTTGTGCAAGAGAACCAAGGTTACCGACATAGCCCGAAGGATCGCCAAACTAAAGTGGCAGTGGGCAGGGCACATTGCTCGCACAACAGATGGTCGATGGGGCCGCAAAAGTTCTGGAGTGGCGACCGCGTACTGGAAGACGCAACGTTGGAAGGCCTCCCACAAGGTGGATTAATTGACAACAATATGTAAAACATGGACATTTACAAGCTTCGTTTGTAAACATACAAGCGAAAGCTTGTAAATGTCCATGTTTTACATATTGTATTACCTATCCACATTACAATGTGAATAGGTAATAAAAACAATTTCGCGAAAACAGTTTACGGTTGTAACGGTGTTGTTACGGTAAACTGTGTTGTTTAATAGTAAAAAATTGTAATCCCCACTTTAAGCATCCTGCAGTGGCGTGCCTAGGGTTTCAAAATAAGGCAAGCCCAATAAAATTATAACCGATTTCAAAAAAAGAAAGTTCAGTTTTCGACTGACTATGTAGGTACCTTACCTTCGTATGTATCATCGCAATTTTCTCATAAACTGATATAGATGTCTCAATTCGTTGTTTACCAAAATTACCGAAAGAAACCATTGCACACAGGTGTTTATGGGAATTTGCGTGCCTTTTAATGGCGCCAGATATGTTATTTAAATCATTATAACCAGATGTATTCCAAACGGAATCTTCATTCGAAAAAAATATGCAGCACCCAGCAATACAACTTATTAGTGTGCGAACAGCCAACAATCCAACTAGTTTTATACACTGATCTATTAAATTTTCGTTTTATGCGATTTACTAGTCTGAGAAAAACACAGATTAGGCGTCAGTTTTAATGAAGAAATTAACTGTTTTTTTCTGAGCAAAGTTTAAAGATTTTACCTTATCTTCGCCAATCAAAACTTGAACGCATTTTAAATCCTCACAAGGTACAATTACCTCCATTAATGTAGGTAAGTCACCAAAACAATTGTATCACTGAGAAAATCTAAGAAAACACACAAAAAACTTTAACAACGTAACTTTTCAACTCTCAAGCAAATGAAACTGAAGTGAGTTGCACTCGGGTGTCAAGAACTACTTACGCAGAGTTGCAGTGTTGTCATTTAGGCAAAAAAAGTCGCCAGGTATATGAAAAATCTAGCTAGATGTCGCATTTTTTTTTATTTTTAAGATATTGCTTGAATATTTAATTTCGTTATTTTAAAAAGTCGCTAGTTTTTATTGTTGCTAAATCTTAAAAAAAGTCCCCAAACTCGTTACAATCTCACAACGTCGCCAAAACGGCAACACTGCAGAGTTGGCAAGATGACAAGGTCACGCATACGCGTGCAACTTCATATGCATGCACGGCTTAATCGCCCATACTGATCGATTTGTAGACGCACAAGGTTTAGAACTCGTTATACGGCACATCGCTATAAGTGCGAAAGTGACGGAGATAGTATTTGAAAGCCCGGTAAAAGCCGGTACGTGTAAGCGAGATAGCTATATGTAGATGCTGCAAATGCGAAACTCTGCGCGCGAACTATCGCGATGTGTAGTTATGTAGTAATGTGGCATAGGTAATACTTTGTGTTATTTTGATAATAATTAAGCGCGCGAACTTTTAAATATTTCGGGTTTGATATTAATTCTCTATCGAGCATTTTAGTAAGGCTTTTGGGCTTATATGAAGGTACCGCCACTGGCATCCTGCTATATGAAACTGATAATAATTAACTTTTGCCCTATAAAACTTGGCCTATCTACCGAACCATAATTTATTACGAATAACGCAATTGCAATACATTATGTATTAATTTAGGCGCTTCGGAGGAATACAGGGTTATTTGTAAAACACCATCAACCTCTTAGGCAGTGAAAGTACACATGCTTATAAACAACTTTAACTTTGAGAAAACCCTGAAAACTCGAAAAAAATATCAGCTGTGTCATACAAAAAGCAATATTTATCCAATGAAAATGTATGAAACAGCTGACATTATTTTCGAATTTTCAGTGTAGGTCTCAAGGTAAAAGTTGTTTAAAATCATGTGTACTTTCACTGCCTAAGAGGTTGTTGGTGTTTTACAAACAACCCTGTAATATGTTAATACATAGACTGTTAAAATCGTAATACCTTTGGCTTTACCTTAGTGTGGTCAAATTCCGGCCAAACGCAAGTCGTACTCTCACACTAAGGGTTCCGTAGGTACCATAAAACGAAAAAAACGCGCACTCTTTAATTTTTAATTTAATTGTTAGATTTGTTATTATAGCGACTATAGAAATACACTATGTGAAAATTTCAACTGTCTACTCTACCTATTACGGTTCTTGAGATACAGCCCGCTGACCGACGGACAGACGGACGGACGAACAGTGGAAGCTTAGTAATAGGGTTCCGTTAGTTACCCTTTGGGTAAGGAACCTTAAAAAGCTAATATCTAATATGTATAACTTAATTTTACTATGTAACACAACATCAATTAAATTATTCTTACAACAAATGACTACCTTCTTAGAGTAAATAATGAATTAATTTAAATATTAATAATATATTTTCAAATTTCACATTCGACAGAGTATCAATTTCATAGTAAAAGGATACATAGGAGAAACTATTATTATTAAAAGAATAAGTTTTTCAAATTTTTAAAGGTAGGTAGAGATAGATGATAGCCAAGTGCGAGTCGGACTCGCGTGCAAAGGGTTCCGAACGAATTTAATTTTTTAAACATGTTATATGAACACTACAGACTTCTAATAAGTTTTCCTGTAATCTTTAGGTAAAGATCTATTATCTCCATTTTTTTCAAAATTTAAGGCTCTGGAGTTTCGGAGATAAGGGCCCCCCCTTATCTCCGAAACTCCAGAGCCTTAAATTTGGTCTTGAATTTGAATGGTCATTTTTCGTCTAATTTCATGAATAACTTCAAAACCATTTAATTTAAAATAATGAAAAAATATATTTAAAACCCTCACAGTAAGCCCTTTTATTTGATATGTCACACGATATTGTTCAAAAAACTTTTTGAAGTGAAAACTTCTTTAGCGGCGTTGAGCACTTTTTCTGTAATGGGTATAAAATCTTAAACTCGCGTCAGGACACGTGACCTGATCGAAAAAGCGTAAGACGGACTCGCGTCAGGGTCACGTGATGCTGATCGAAAAAGCGTAAGATCGAGGGGAAGGGAGAGGAACTAGTATCTCCCACTCTTTCTACCGTGCCTGAGTGTGCTGCTCCGCTTAGGCGGCACAGGGCGCTTGCGCGAATGTCCGTCTGTGTTTATGTACAGCGTGCCACGCGTATCCAAGGATACGAAATTACGGAATTACGAAATTATGGATGAAAGTTGATTTTTCTAAGAGATAAAAATTAATGTAATATATAAATAAATAACGATATAATATTATGAATGATAACATGTAAATTGTCATATTTGTGTACGATAGCGCAATAAATAAACATTGTATTCTACCTCATAAATGATAGTATTTTTGTACTTATAATTAAACACAACGTTAATACTAAAGTTTTCACTTCTGCCGGCACTCCCGGAGTGCTACCGGTGTTTTTTTTTTCTAATTTTCTAGTTTGACCCCCAAAAGTGACCCCCGTACTAAAAATTTAATGATTTTATTAATGCGTCCGTATTTGGGTCATAAAATGCCATATGTGCACCAAATTTCAACAGAATCGGGCCAGTGGATCCGGAGACAACTGGCTGTGACAGACGGACAGACAGACAGACACCCGAGTGATCCTATAAGGGTTCCGTTTTTTTTTCGGAATCCTAAAAAAAAAAAAATTTAGTGGCCCATGCTTTCCCGCTACTGGGAAAGGCCTCCCCCAAATGTAGTCGGCTCTCTATATCTGGTTTTCTCTGGCCAACATGTCAGGAACGAGTTCAGATCGTCACGCCATCACGGTGTTTTAGGCCTGTTATCTGTCAATTTTCTTTTCAGTTTGCATATACATTATTACTGATGTCAATATGATTTTACCCGACGATTTTACTGAGTATCACCTTCGCTCGAGTCGGGAATCACTCTCATTTTGCCCGACCTTGAGTAGCACATCTATTTCGCTCGACCCGGGAATCACATTAATTTGGCCCGACCTGAGTATCATCCTTATTTTGCCCGGGTGATACTCATCACCCTAATTTTACCCGACCCGGGAATCAATATAATTTTGCCCGAGCGGTATCTCCCTTATTTTGCTCGACCCGGGAATCACTCTTGTTTGCCGAAACATTTTTTATGGGCAAAATAGGGGTATAATCCTCCTAGCTGACCCGCGCAACTTCGTCTGCGTCACATATTTCATAACTGCTCCGCTCCTATTGGTCTTAGCGTGATGATATATATAGCCTTCGTCGATAAATGGGCTATCTAACACTGAAAGAATTTTTCAAATCGGACCAGTAGTTCCTGAGATTAGCGCGTTCAAGCAAACAAACAAACAAACTCTTCAGCTTTATTATATTAGTATAGATTTTGCCCAACCTGGGAATTGAATCTGACCTCACGTTCAGCACCTGTAATTTCTTTTACAGAGCATAAAGCCTAATAAGATAACGCGACACAAGTAATATTTATGACTTTCAAAATGTCATAACTTTCAGTTTCGTTTTACAGTAATATAGTAATAATCTTCTGTATTCTTATTTTTAATAATAAAAAAATTAAATACTGTTCATTGTTAGGTGCATCAGATAGGCGATCCGGTTTTAGAATCTTTTTTATGTTCGTATATCCTATTAAAATCTCTAGAGAAAGAGAAATTGATACATCATTTACGTAAAAACAGGGCAAGTGCGAGTCGGTCTCTCACACAAAGGGTTCTGTACTTGTTCCGTACAATAAACCGAAAAAAAACCGTTTCTTGTATGGGAAACCTTTTATTTTTATTATTTGTTGCTATAGCGGCAATAGAAATACACTCTCTATGAAAATTTCAACTGTCCACCAATTTCGGTTCTTGAGATACAAGCCGCTGACAGACAGACAGTCGGAGGGACAGCGGGGGCTTAGTAATAGGGTTCGTTGCGTTGGTTACTTTTCCGGTACGGAACCCTAAAAATCATACTTATCGTTAAGGATTTGTAGTTTCAAGTTCATGATTTGTGTGAATGTCAGTTCTGTGACAATAAATACTTGATCATTCTTCCTTGAAAGTAAGTTACCCGGATAATTGAAAACGGGAAAATCTGAAAATCCTATTTCAAAGGATTATTTTTTAGAAAACAGTCAAGATTCGACCGATGTATTCGGACAGGTCAGTTAGTCAATATAATCTAAACTTCTATACTAATATTATAAACAGGTAGTTTGTGAGTTTGTGAGGTTGTAGGGGGAACGCTCTGGATCTACTGAACCGATTTTGAAAATTCTTTAACCAATAGAAAGCCACGTTATTTGTAAGTGTCATAGGCTATATATTAACCCGAAGAATACCGCCCAACGAAGTGGACACGGGTCAGCTAGTATAAGATAAAGATGTTGTAATCATGTCAGTCGCAACAGAACAGTCTAAATAATTCCGTTTGATTCACAAAACACTGAGTATCGCATTTAATTATTCTGCAGTTATTTGTGCCCCAAGCCCACTTCTTGATAAGTGACGTTTTGGGTGAAAATCCCTCTTCCTTCGAGGTTAATTTAGCAAATTATTAGGTTCCTATTATCTATGGCTGATAATGACGTTAACATAATGTTACGTAATTTCTAAAAAATTATGTATTTTTATTTCTAGCTCTTCATAACATTATTAGCATAACGTGTGTTTTTTGAATAAATTAAGCTGTTTTTAGTATTTTGACATTGTAATTTATTTTGAAAAAATCGCGATCATGAACTTGTGCGCACGATTTTTTAACCGACTTCAAAAAAAGTGGTTATCAATTTTGACTACTTATATTTGTTCCTGTCAACCGCAACGCTATCACTGACTCATTTTCTTTCATGGCATTTCTCACAGAATCCATCTTTTATTTAGCTTCTCTTTTATTCAACTATCTATATTTAATCCTAATAAATAAAATTCTTCCGTTACTGAGTGACTGACAGACAACGCACAGCCGAAAGTGCCGGTCATAGAAAGCTGAAATTTGGCATGTAGGTTCCTTGGGTGGAGGGGAGCACTAAGAAAGGATTCTTCGAACTTCCTACGGGAACGGGTAATAACGGGATATGCAGATACGAAGTCGCGGGCAAAAATTTTCATAACTCGTTTAGTCACATGCGTTTTATTCGATCCGATCTAATATTTAGACGAACATATCAATATATTTTGTTACAAGTAAACTAGAATCTTAGAGAATCAATTTTCCTAACCTTTGTTCAACTATGTTTGGAGTCGACTTCGTGTTAGTCAAGATTCTCAGCATACAACTGACAACTAGTGTTGTACGTACAGCGACTTTCATACCTCTACCACGCTGGGTAACGCGATAATCCTTGGCAAGACACCAGTCTTGTCTTGTCTTGAAAATCTCAGGGAAATACACTAGTATCTACCTGAGATTTTCAGTAACAAGAAAATTACTAAAACTGGCAGTTTATGAAAAGAAAACATCGAAAATAAAGGGGGAGACCAATGCCTGGCAATGTAATAACAAATAGGCTAGATTTATAGGTAGAATAGCTTCAGATTCTTATGCCTTTTGACCTTAGCCTATTCAAGTCTGAGTCAACCAACACCTTGGCAATTGAATGAAGCTCCTGCAGTCGATATATTTAATTTTGTACTTATATGGTCACACAAGGTCATCGAGCGCTCATTACCCTAAAGGCAAAGCATTTACCATCTAAACATAATTAAGCATAAAATAATGAATCACGATTCTAAAAATATCTCTCATCGTATGATTTACGATGTCATACACTTATGTACATTAGATACCTATGTATCTTTGACCAACAATTAACACTAGTATTACATAAGCTTGTAAACAATAGCTGTAGCTGACTCATGGGCTCCTAGTACTTGCTGTGAAAATGGAAATGCGTCAGTGAAGTTTTAAAAGTGCGTAAGTAAGTTTTGGGGGGTTTTAACAGAGGGCCTAGCACGAATGTTTTTGACATATAGTAACGTAACGTAAAATTTTACCATACCTCTCGCTTCACACATAATATTTATTTGAATTGGATACTATATTCATATTTTGTATTACATAAATTGTGTATATCACAGAAAATTAAACCAAAATACTATAGGGTTGTATTTTTTATTTATATTCAAAATTCACTTACGTTAACGTTACTATACGTCAAAATATTCGTGTTCTTCTAATGTGGACAGTAAGGTCTACCAAGGACACACCATAGTGTCAGAGTTTCTAAACCACCATCACTGTTTGTATGCTATAATATCCCTCAGTAACATAAGCTATATTTATTGCTAGGAAAATTAGGGATCCTTAAGCAAATTGCAGCGCGAACAAAGTCGCGGGCGAAGTGCTAATCTACATCTACACTAATATTATAAAGAGAAAAGATTTGTTTGTCCATTTCGTTTATATGTTTGTTTGTTTGAATTGAATAGGCTCCGAAACTACTGGACCGATTTGAAAAATTCTTTCACCATTAGAATCCTACATTATCCTTGATGAACATAGGATATATATATTTTCAAAAATTAAAATACCTTACGAAAACTGCAATAATGTAACCCAAAGTAGTAAAATTTTGCCTATAAAATTAATTATTTAGCGTGCGCTGAGAAAACTATTGATGATACATTAAAATAATGTACCTTTACCTACAAAAAAGTTCTCGAGGGTATGTGTCTAACTATTATGGTTAAGTCGCAATGACCGCTTTTTGTTCAAATAATTCAATCAAAACCCGGGCAGGATTGAAAAGTGGTAATTTTGGTATCGTTATATTAATCCTTATCGATTTAAATGGTTTGTTTGATAATTAAGGTTGATTATATATATGTAGATTGCACTTTAAATTATTAAAATCTGACGATTCGTTTACAAGTTACGACGGGTATAAAATGCTCTAAGTATAAACAATGTTGTGGTTAGAGCGAACTGCACGACGTTGAGTCTATTAATAAATAATTTACACATTACCCTATAAATAGGGAGGTATAGGAGATGAAGTTCGTGGAGAACCCGCGCGAACGAAGTCGCGGGCGAAGTGCTAGTTTCTTATAAAGTAGACATTTATGACTTACGCACTGTTAGAACTTCACTGAAGAATGACTTTTACCTATTTGCTTTGCTTTGCTTTGCTATTTGCACCTTCGACAAAATGTTTGCTTGCTTATGATTTACATGTTTTTCTAGGCAACTGACAGCTGCGAATGTTTGTATGTTTAGCCAAGTTGTTCTTGCCTGGTTTCTATATTATATCGATCGTTTTATTACTCGTAGTATAGAAGCGTACTTATGTCTTGGGATTGGCCTTTTTAGGGTTCTCTACCAAAATGGTAATAAAGGAACCCTTATGGTGAGACCATGTCTGTCTGTCACAGCTGGATATTTTCTTGGGGCCCGGGGGGAAATCTTTCTAAAGGCGTCCTGGGTTTTCGAGAATAGGTCCAGCGAGGGTGGTATTCTTACCTCACCATAACCACCTCGGTAATCACCACATAGAAGGGGACTTTTCGGTTTTAACCTAGGAATGCAAAATAATGCATCTTTTATCTATAGACGAGTACTGGTGCTTTAAAATAATAACTCTGGTCCTTCGATTTTACTTGAGGTGAGTCTTCTTCTTCGTGTCGATGTGACAGTTATTTTGCTGGCCCAATACTTCGTCACTTCCTCAGTAGGAGTCGGTAGCAGCGCATAAGAGTTAGTGAAGTAAGTATTAGGAAATGTTGTATTGTCTTTTTTAATAAGAATGTGGAACCAGGGAGATGAAGTGAGCTAGTGTGTTATGCAAGTAACTGTAACCAACTAGAATCACTTTTTGTAATAATACTATCCTTAATGTCCAGTGAAAACGAAAAGTCCATGATTGTACCAGATACATTCTTGTATTTTTTATAAATCCAAATATGTATTTACACAGACTGATAGTAACAAATAAAACAAATTGCTTGATTCTAAGTTAGCTGAATTAAATTATACATACGAAGAAGCAAATTACTTTTACTAAGAAATCACATATCTATGCCTAAGGTCAAATGATTTTATCTAAACACTGCAAATCTACAGCAGGCTTAAAAGCCTCAAAAGCGACACTCAAAACCCTTGACCTCGCCGTTCGATCATAGAAAAAATCTTTAAAAAAAATCGCATGACGCCCTCCAATTAACCGAAACTTCCTATTCGGATGGTAGCATCTCCCGTGCTTACACAACCTGAGCTATCCTTTCTCCGCCCCACCGCGCCGTACTTTACTATATATCACCAGGCACCATCCACCAACATCACACTACTTCGCTACGTTCCGAAGTGACCCATCACTAAACATCATGAAAGCCTTCGTAGCGGTAAGTCCAGTGCAGTGTTATAGTGCAAAGAAAAAAAAAACAAAGTGACAAGTGCCGTGTCGTTCCGAAATCAAAATAGTGCATCGGGAATCGCGTGTGTTCGTTCTCTTCTTCTTTTTTTGGAATGTGATTCAGCCTATGCACTGATGTTGATTTCTGAACTTTACCGTTGATTCGAATTTGGAATACGATCGTGTTTTTTTATAAACTATTTATAGCATCAAATCTAAATAGTGGTCTTTTCAAGAGACTATTAAGTGCTGTCCTTATAAGGAATAATAAAAAACAAACAACTGTAAAAAGAGAGGCTTACTGGTGCGACTTTATTGCACTCTGATAGAGAAATAACGCAACGACATGTCTGACTCTTAGGACCTTATGAAGATGCACAGAAGCTTGCATGTTGTTTGTATTCAAAACACGATCGTAGTCTGAACTCGTCTGTACATCGATTAGGCATTAGGTTTATCGATAAGGATCGCGATTTTACGATTCTAAAAATATGCGTACCAAAAAACTACCATAGAACTTATTTTTGGAATATCAAATAATCGAAAACGTCCTGACATTGAGAATAACCAAATAATTCGCATATCTTTCGTTAATTTAAATTGCAAAACACGCGTTAGAGATTACTTTCTTCAGCTTATAACATAAAAAAATCGGGGCCAATTAAAAATAGACAACCTGCTTAGTTTTTACAACGACAATAATAAAAGCCGCGAGATAAACTTAGGTCAACCTTTAACCTTTCTTGTCAAAACTTTCCACTTGAAAAAAAGACGGTGAAAGTAACATCACTATTTTCTCAAACAATTATCTAAAAATCGATATAATAAATCATGGAGCCACACGAAGCGCCATTCAAATGTCAAAACGAATACGTTTTAAATGATTTCACACGTTTGCCGCCCATTGTGTTTGACTTCACGGTTTTTGTCACATCACTTTTGTTATCCTCATTAGAATACCGGAGTTTCGTTTCTTTGCGGTGATACAAGAATAGAATCTTCCCATAAGTATGAAAACTGGGTTTATTGACTCAGCTAACTGTGGGATTTCCCGCTCCATTTTTTTCACAAAGTGGTTTTCTTTTTTCAGGATCTGAAACTATCTAAGTATTTCTGCTAGAGCAGTTTCAGATACTTTTGAATTATAAAGGAGTCGGCCAGTTTATCGTTAAGTTAAAGCTATTTGCCGGTTTCAATACTAAGATTTCTATGCAGAAGAACGTGCCAGAATCTTCATGCACATTCTTTTAAACCAAACGAAAAGTTAGCACAATTCTTGGGTAAATCGTTAACCGTCGACCCTATCCTTCGGTACAGCCTCTATACACTCAACACTTTAAAGTACAGATAATCCGCTCAATAAGAGCTCCAAGATCCACCAAAGGAGATCAAAGTTCAGCATATAACATACCCCAGAAAGATTCCCACAATATTTGACCAAAATAATTACTAGAAACAATTACTCAACCCCAATCAAGACTTACATATTTCCAACACAGTTACAGACGCACATAACTTATAATGGCCGCAGAGGTAATATTTTACGCGCGTACATTATACATACTCAGGTATTACGCAAGAGTCGAGCTCGGGTCAAATGTCAAACGGCTACTGATACTCGACTGTAATGTAATCAAGCGATTTACGACCTTATGGATGAGCTTTATAATGAGGTGTGTTTATGTTTTAAAAGCTTGTGGTAGATAATTTATTAATTTGTAGATGGTTTAGTGAAATGATAGTGAAAATTTCCATTACACCCTGTCTATAATTTTCTTCTTCGTCTTGACGTATTTAAGTCTCACTTCGTCTTGAAGGAACTAAGACTGGTAGATACAAAAATACTAGCACTATAACCTCCCCTAAAAGTCTAGCATAAGCTGTTTCTAGCATGCCACTTCTACAATTTGTTTCAAACCAATATACCTACTTCTTACTACAAATTCATAGAACAATTTCTCTATGCATTATATCAGAGAGAAATTCTCAAATTACTTCAAAACACACAAAGTCATTTGCATAGTATGTCTAAGAGTATTTTGCTAAAATTCTGGTTGTTAACGATTAACTTTCTAAACGTTGTTGTAAATTATTTTGACTTTAATTAATTCAATCGTTGATTAGATATGTTGTTTGCGACGTTGTCATGAATTACTGTTCATTAACGTTCGTATTCCTATGTCAAAAATATTATCAACATTTTTATTGTTTATGGGTTAACTGGACCACAAAGAGAAGTTAAATAGCTAAATTGTATAAGCTTGAAGACTTGTTAAAGACAGTATAAAATTAAATTCTTTACGTGGTTATAAAAATATAAAATGTTATAAATGCCAAGTTACACAGCAATTTTCCGCACGATTAAAATTCTCAGCCAACGAGATGGCCCCTAAAAGTCCAATTGCGATGAGCATAAACTGTAACTGGCCATAAACGAATGCAAAGGAGCGCATCACCAGCTGGTCTATGCCCATACAGGTTTGACACTAATACGGTAGAATGGTCGAATCTAATTCAATATTCTAACTCAACCGACATGGCGTAACTGATTTAATTCAAATCAGGATCGTAGCATGTGTCCAAGATGTGCACCCGAACGTGGTTCGATTTTCAAATTTGACAGGTCCATTTTCTTGTCTTTAAGAAAGGAGGTCGAACCCTAACCGGTCCTTTGACTACACACTTACATTGACTCAAAGGACTAGTTGGGCTTTCATAGGTATAGCGAGTAGAAATAGCGAGAGATTAAGAGAAACTTAAAAACATCAAGTCATAAAAGTTATAACATTGTACATAAAATGATGCATAGGAATTGACAACAACATTTTACAGAGAAAGCCAAAACAATTTTGCCGTCCCGAATACTATCACAAATTCTTTACAACTAACTCGAAATTTACATAAACACCCAACAGTATGTAGACAAACGTAATTACTAATTAGGTTATATACATGTTAATCACTTTAAAACTTCAATAAAGAAATCAACGCGCACCATCATTATGCCCAAACACTTTTACTGTTGTATAAAACTTCATTTAATTTTACGGTCATAAACTTTGTAGATATGAAAGGAGTTCCAACGATGACCATTTCGATGATAATGTGTTAAATTCATAAACGCAGTCACAATGGCTCCGTAGTATTACTTTGTAGTGTTTATGAGCATAAGCTGTAGAATTCTTAAGTGGTCAGTTTGAATTGACAGTTCATTTCAATGGCTCGTCGCTGATTTCTCTTAGATATCGTCAGTAGTAGATGATTATTATTTTATGTCTGCACTAAGAATGAAGCTGATCCTACGAAGACTTATTCAGTACCAACTTGTCCTCAAAATCAAAACTTTTTTTTTGACACTGACGTAACTAATGGTAAAAATAACTACCCACAAAAGCATGGGGTACAGAAAGTAAAGAGCTAAATGTCAGCTCGTCCAAACTACCAGACACATCAAAACATTTATCAATGACGGATGAATCTATCTGCTTTGACAAATACCCTCCATAATTTAGCCTCGACGACGAAAAAGCTTGATATATCTTATGCTAATGTCTTCAAGTCATTCAAGACGATCACAGTGACAAGTTAACCCATCATCTTTGTAATATGAGCCCCATAAAATATGTCATTATGTCAGTGAGCACGATTGGGATCTAAACGAAAGCTTTCGTTAATGGCGCCTCCGTGCCTTCCGGCGGAAGAGGCGCCATCTTGTGGCGTAATGGCGCATGTCATAGTGCAATAGACAATATCAGCTAGAGAAATCTGAATATAATGAGCTTAAGATGAAGATGAGAGTGATGTACAGAGTACCAATTCTAGTAATTTTAAAGTGAACGTCGCATTCGCATGTCGGTCGCAATCGTATGGAAATTGAGCCTTTTTTGCGAATGCGAACATTGTTTGAAAATCAGTAGAATTGATCGTCAGATTTACAAAAAGAATCAAATGACGATCGTCATTCTAAATTCAACATATTTTTTAAATGTTAAATTTAGAATGACGATTCTTTCTAAATTCAACACAAAAAAACAAGCGAATGTAAAAGATGCCTAAGCTAGCCCGTTCACAAAAACCTAAGAGGTATTTTATGTAAAACGGCCAAGAATTTTAGCACGTTACCTACCAACAATCTGCCATTAGAAAGCATGCGGAGAAAATATGAGATGGTCATTATGACATGACCCGCGCATCTTCCGCGGTCTAAGCTCACGGAACGGCCTTTGAAAGAAATCCACTCTTGCGCATACAAACACCGTATTGCACAATGATAGTTTCCTGCTCCTTGTAAATGTGCTGTTTATCTCTTGCAATGAATTTAAATTCGTTAGTAAATAAATAGTGGATAAGGATGAGGTCACACTAAAAGCATGACAGTTGTGACTAATATTTGACTCTCAAAAATACTTTCTTCAGAAAATTTTAGACCACTGCTTCTTCTAATGTCAATTTTTATTTAATCAATTTCAATTTGTTATCAAAATCTTAGGAACCTTTACAAAAGCTAGGTTTGTTCAAGCAAATTGATTCTCACGCCCCACACCTTACAAGCTGCAATACTTACGCAACCATACCTAAAAGGTATGTAGTTGGATCAAAACCTCTAATCCTTAGCGAAAGGTAAACACGAAACGCATAAATCGAAGCATCGAATCTTCCTGTTCGCAAGTCAAAGTTCATGTTCTCACATAAATTGCCAGAGTATAGCGTAGCTTGTGATGTAACGCTACCTTTGCTTTGCTTTTGACCTCACTTTCTCTACCGAACTATTGTTCTTGGTTCACAACTTAATGATAATGATCAAACTTTTTTTTTTTGTTGCTGTCATGTTGGTAATTTAATTTAATTGTTGTTGGATTGTTGTTTACTAGTTGTTGGTGATTATGGTTCTGTTATGTTATGGGGTCATTGGGTAGCCTACTCTGACTTTGAGCGGTATTAAGATTCAGTATTCAGTATTTATTTATTTGTTAACATAGGTAAAGAATTACAGATCTTATGTTTGTTTCTTTTGTTTGAGTCCATAATAATAATTATAACTAACGAATCTGCTGGTAGTCCTGACTGCATGTCTGCAAGCATCGTTGTAGAGTTTTTAGATATTGAATTCCTTGAATTACTTTATCTTCCTCTCTCCTAATTTTGCTGAGCTCGACAGCTCTCTTAAGATCTTTTGCCTTGTTTATAACATCTATGGAATGCAATAAAGTATTGAGTATCTACCTATCCGAAGTACTTATACAACGAACTTTAATAGACGTATAAAAACATAACCCTCGTTGTGGCACAGTCGGGTAAAAAGAGATTTTATATGAAATCACGGCACAAAAAAAAGCATATTACATAAAAGTGCCATTTCAAAAGCACTTCACATCCAATAAACTCAAGAACTAAAACTGTGAGTACCATATGTCATGTTTACGCAACATATAAATATTTGCGCACCTTTTGATGCGCCTGCGCAAATGTGAGGACAAACAGAAAGCAAAAACAATGTCACGCAAATGGCTGTAACTGTTCTGACCCTAATAATGCATCCTAGGAAGTAAAAGCAACATTTAGTGCACGACTGAAACTTTACTTGAGGACTTCGTAAGCGAATAAAATAGGATAAAACATAAAACAAACTGACCTAGTAAATAAAACCTTAGCACTCTAGAATTATAGTTTTACACGCACTTGTCACATCTTTTAAGGATAACTTGTTAGGCGAATTTGAATTTTGGACAGGAAACTAATAGAGTTTATTTTCAATTTTCCACAGTGCATAGCCCTCGCGTTGGTGGCGTGTGCCAACGCCGAAGCCCCGGGAGGCTACAACTACAACCGCCCCTCCGGCGGCGGCGGCGGCGGCGGCTTCAGCGGCGGCCTCAGCGGCGGCGGCGGCTACCAGGCTGTCTCCACCGGCTACCAGACCTCCGAAGGACAGAACGTCGACCCCCAACTGCTGGAGCAGATCCGCGGTATCCTCCTCAAGGAAGAAGCTAACTCCGGCGGCGGCGGTGGCGGCCACGGTGGACACGGTGGAGCCCCCTCCTCGTCCTACGGCGCCCCCTCATCCTCCTACGGAGCCCCATCCACCAGCTACGGCGTCCCATCTGCCCGCGTCGTCGGAGTCGTGCTCGAGGGAGTCCGCCAGGCCATCCAGGTCGCCCAGTACGAACAGCAGTCATCTAGCGGTGGTGGCTACCCCGCGGCCGCCCCCTCCGGCAGCTACGGCGCTCCTTACTAAACTAACTAATTTATCCGAACTTGTCAAGTACATTTAGACGAGAAACAACATCAAAGATTTAAAATAGAGAAAGAGGACGTCTAAATGCCGTAGTCACATAAAGTTCGGATGGTCGACGTTATTCGGGCGCGCTCGCAACATCCCCGAGCCGCTCGAATGTGTATTCGATTCGGCCGGCCATCACGTACAATGTAGGTGATGTCGGCCCTGGCCCTTGTCACCGCCCCTGGCCAACGCTTGCGACTGTGCACGCACACGGGTGAACATGTCCTAGCGGCTAACCAGTCACTGGTGGCCGATTTTGACAACTGTCAAATCTGTCAAATAGACAGACTGACAGCTGACAAGTCGCGCTACAAAGCGTGAAGTGGCTAGCCGCTGGGCTCGGATCACATCTTGTATAAAGTTTATCGTAAGGTTAGCTTATTGTATTATTAAGTTTATGTTTTTATTTTACAAAAAAAGAGAGAAAATAAATACATTTTGACACCGTAAACTGAAATTTTACTTAATCTCATACCTTTGGACCCGTGGGTTATAAAAGCAAAATACACACACAAATCGTCAAAGAGAAAATCACAATATCGCAGAAACATTCTTGCAAAAACCTACTCGAAAGCATTTGAACATCGACAACGCTACTTGCAAATTGACCACAACAAATAAAGCGACACATGAAATGATAAGCACTAAAGTAACATTACAAAACCTCTATCAATGTACCATCGTGCCACCTTATACGAATCGTGATAGTTCAATTTACAAAATCAAAGGAAAATGTTCATTGCTTGGCAATATCGTGTTTCATCACGAGATGACCACAAGTCTCACGATGGCATCATTAAATGCCTTTCCAAAATTATTTAGAATGTAACTGCATAATCGCTTAGATAGTTAAAGTTTATGAGAAAGGTAAATGATAAATCAAAGATCAACAAGGTCATAGGATAGCACGGACAAGCCAAGCAATTAAGAGGAAGCTACAAAGTTTCTCAACACATGAATTTAACACAAGGAATTGAAAAAACATGTGCATAGCTAGAATGGAAATCATCAAGAAGAAAGTAGCTAGATCTAGTGAAGACACAGTTGATGACAACGTAGACTCAAAAGAATACATCTTAAGGGACGGAACTAATGGGTCAAGCTGGGTTACTAGTGAAATAATATTGCACCGTAATACAGTGAGCAGTGTACCTAACGCTCCAAGGTGCTGAACCTGTCGAAATATTTCATGGGTTATTTACCGTGAAGATTGCCAAAGTGAAGGGTACTTAACGCTACATAATGGACACTTTATATTACATTTCCTAATGTTTGAATTATGGGACAATAAGCACCTGTTCGATACTGGGTTTTCGACACACCCAAGTAAATGGATGGGCCAAGAGGTCCTTTAGGTTAGGAAGGCCAAATGACTACAAAACCAGTAATATTGATGCGTAAACCGGCCGTGTTTACAAATAAATACTAGAGAAACAAGACAATGCTGTCAGATGTAAAACAATACATGGATGCACCTTATGTAGGTACTATTAATATAAGGTTTCAATCGTCGAAGTCTAAATTCGAGCTTTCGCTAATTAATAGAAAATTTTATACAGAGAACAACGAAACAATTATTCTTTAAAATAACAATCGTAAAAGAAATGAAGAAGGTAAACAAAACATGATGTTATGTAATGGATTACATTTGGAAGCTATATTTTCCTGCATTGAAATACCAGGGCAACATAAAGTCATTAGTGATGACATTTCAATGGAAACCGCTGTTCTTGTAGCAAACGTGATCCCAATCGGGCGAGTACCATCAATAGTTGGGAAACGATCCCACGGCTAATCTCACTCAAATTGCGGGCGTAATGCACGTTACATAAAATTACGTCATCCAACGCGACTTAGATGACAATGGTCATCACCCGGCGGCGACTGCGGCCAGACATGGATGATGACGTTGCGAAACAAACGCGCGATGTCATTCGGGTCAATGAAAACTCTAAACTTCCTGAAAGACGGTGCATCTGTAATGATGAAGTGATTAGTTTACTTCATATTTAAATACATGGCAGTCAGTCTTTTTTGTCGTTATTATATCAAGCCGGCAGTCTAGCATTTGCATTAATTTGTTTATTAAGCTCTTTATAGTTAATTTGGTTACTCGTGTGTCTGGCTTTATGACGACAGTCTTATGACCATACATCTAGTTTCCCTTAACCGTCGTAAAACCAGCGGCTGACAGCATCAGTCTGTTGGAAATAATATCGCTGAAATAAACATTATTGGCACAGCCGCGAGGCACACACTTTGTTTTTTGCATGCCATTTTTATTGGTATTTCTTTGTGTGTGAAACATAATGTTGCTGAAAAAAACTTCTGTTTCAAGACCTATCGGTTCTTGCCTATAACATAACATAACTTTTATTTGATCATTCCATACATAATCATGAATTCGTGTCTAATGATAGTGAACATTGTATAGCAACGCCATATGTATTCTAAACATGCTAAAGTAGTAAAGTTCTGAGAAGCGATGATCGGTGATGTCAACAGGCACTGTAGCAAATTGTCACCTAGAATACTAAGCGATCCCTAGTTAACTTAAATCTTATTATATAATTTGACTTTCACTGCTACGAAGATAGCCTATTAATATGGACGGTAGGGCTTGAACCTATCAGCTAAAGTTTTTGTTAAAGCCTTTAAGTCAATAGTGAGTAAGTTACTTCTAGGCAAGCGTGCTCCATCTTCGACCACATCATCTCTTACCAGCAAGTGAGATAGTGGGCAAACGCGTGCCTACAAATAGTTAAAAAAAGCTTCTAAGATATTATCGACCTCATTATTGACAAAGTTGAGAGCAGTCTTCAAACAGGATCAGCAGGTATATTCTGTAAACAAGTCTCCATGAAAACGGAGTAGGCTAAGTGACTGTCATTTCGTCCTTTTTGTATAGATTGACAGTTCACTTCATTTTACGGTGAGTTTTTTGCAGATTCGCATCACAGTAAATACTCAACTAGACTTTTTGTTTATTTATCACAACACTTCTATCATTACAGGATATCCCAAAGCGATAGGGTGGTACTTACTTAACTTTTATAAATTGTAACATAAATGGTTTACAGTTATTCTTGCGAATTCATTCAATGAACAGGAAAAAATGTCAATCCTTTCGGCGACTTGATTAAGTGTAGGTAAGGCATGAAAAACTGGCGCTTTTTTGAAGTAAGTTAGTCCTGCCGCGGGGTACATCGCCAGCAGCTGCGGCCGTCTCCACCTCAGCACGTAGTTGTCTGAACTTCGAAGTTCTCTGGACTAAGTAACTAATCTTCAAAATTCGAATTTCTAAACATCTTTTTAGTAAACCCCCAACACACGTGAAGATGTTTGGTTCTTCGAGCCGGATGAATCTCAATCCCCAATATACCTCCTTTATATATTATAGGTATGTATTATTTTATTATTATTATGTATTTAGGCTAATCTATTTGTGTAAATTTATTTGTATGTCTATTGTAGTTTATATTTATTATTGCATAGTACATAATATACTTTAGTTAAGTTAGTATAGTCTATTTTAAGTTTCCTTCTCTGTCTCTCTACACACTGTGTCTACGTTTCTTATCCTACTCTTCTGTCGCAGGTCTGCTGGAAGAAATTTCTTTTGTCTGTATTTAATTACCTTTTTTTGAGTTTGTTGTGTGTACATAAATAAATAAATAAATACCTCCAAAAAGTTTGCGAAATTTGTTCAAAAGAGGTCCGCGGCCCTGGAACGCAAAGGTCATTTGAAGGAACACGGTTTTGGTCAGTAAGAGTCTGACACTCCCTTACGCTCCGCCTAGAGCTGAAGGAGTCATTTGATGATTTCCCATCCATAAAAAAACCTGCAAAAAGTGACCTACGACCTCTTCGGAAATCAAACATAACTCTCACAATAAATTGCTACAAAGATGCTACACAATCTGCGCCTGCACATTTCTAAGCACCTCATACGCAATGTAATCGCATTCCTTTTGCAACAGCACGTTGATGGCAAGACTCTGCCTCTGGCTGTTGCGTGCGACCATTGTTTATTTAATTGCTAATTACTGATGCTGTGGCGACATACTTTGTCTGCTTTTCACGAGGAGTTTTGGTGACAGGAATTTAGTGCAGGTTTCGTTTTCAAGACTTTGTTACGACATCGGCAGAAAAGCATAGGTTCTTCAGTCCACTTTCTCTGCCTAGACTTTTCCCAACTATATTGGGTTCTTGACTTGTCTTACAAAACTTTATCAAATAATCCAGTTCAATTTGACAGCATAACTTGAGCTTCTTCTCGATAAACAATGAGAGATAGTCCTCCATCGTCTTGTTCCTTCAGATGGCTTTTGTACTCCTTTAAACATACAATGATTTTTTTTCCAAAATATAATTATTTAAAAAATTATGACAATCCAAAAATCCGAAAAAACAGCCCGTTTTCACCGCCATGTTTAGACGACTGTCAGACAAATTTGATCAGTTTTAACAAAATAGAAAATAATAGAAGCATAGATATAGTCTTCCTCTAAATTTTAATATATGTTTTTTTTAGATCAGGGCAGTTTTGAATAGAAAACAGCGGGAAACAAAACGACTTTTAGTCAAGGCTTTTATTGGTAAAAATCAGCCTGAGCTGCAGTTGTCGCTTTCGCACTTTACTTGATAGGGCACAGTGCGACACATCGGAAATAGTTTCTTCAAATACCTATTTTTTAAATTCTTTGGGACTAGAGTCCCCTCTTTACGCTGATTTATATAAATCTCGATTGACTGATTATATCCCTGGTTCATAAGAAAGTGCGTAATTCGTCAAAATAAATATATTTAGCGCTTTCGCATAAGAGATTAGACCAAACATACGTAAGCTGCAGATGTTAATTGACTAAACAAACATCTCAACACAGTATTTCCATTAAACTTCTTAAATTCAATTAGCCTTTGCTGAAGACCACACAAAGGAGGAAAATTGACACGGAAGGAAGTGAATCGAAGTTTTGTGATTTTTTTATATTAGTAGTGATATAATTTTGAGTGCTTAGCACTCAGGCTAAGCCATTAGGGTAATAGAAACTTGGTTGTGGAATTTGTTCGAAAGAGTCACCGCGGCCGTGCCACACAGAGGGCATTAGGAGGAACACGGATGGGTTTATTCTGTAAAGAGTCTGACACTCCCTTTTTTTATAAGAATGGAAAATCATCAAATGACTCCTCCTGTTCTGGATGAAGCAGAAGGGAGTGTCAGACTCTTACTGAATAAAACCTATCCGTGTTCCTCTTAATGCCCTTTGTGTTCCAGGGCCGCGGTGACTCTTTAGGACAAATTCTGCAACCCCGGCAGGCACTGAAAAAATACCTACTGCAGATCACAGGACCAAACAATATCAGGAAAGTTAACATTGTACTACATTATGTTAAAATTGTATTCGTAATAACATTTAGCCTTCTAATTGGTCAATATTAAAAGAACTGTGATGATGCAAAAACAAAACTACACTTGACTTTTAACTTCCCCAAATCCACGGCAAATTATTGAGATGACCGCTCACTTGTAACATTGACACACAACACTACAAAATGTTCTTAAAGCCAAAGTAAAAGTAACAGAAATAGAATTATAAGCCAACACGGGATTAATACTAAAGAGAAATCGATTCTTTATTTGCCTACAGAATTAATTGAAAGTGTTTTATGTAAGATGCTCATCTGCCAAACATCGCACGATCTATGAAACTTGCACAATGGCGGTTCTGTGCGACAGTTATCAATCATGGCCGCTGATTATCTTTTTTATGTAGGCTGTACACTATGTAGGCTAGATGATGTGTCAGGTTGATAACGTGCTTCTCTATAGATATGTATCGAAAGTGTGGCACGAGGCAGGTAATGTGTGGTGTGTACATGATGAATTTATTTATAGACTGGCTTCTGTCCGCGGCGTGGCCCGCGTAAAAAGTATTTCGGCGTTTTTTTTTCTTCTTTTAGAGATAAGGCCGCCCATTGTGTCATCCTTTGTAATTTTTTTTTAGTTCAATCTGTTTTTTGTAATTTATATTATGGTGTACTTCTTCTTATCGTGTGGACAGTAAGGTCTAACGACCCCACACACCCTAGTTTCAGTTTCTAAACCGCCTCAAGGGCGTCTGACATGGTTTACTTGACGACCGTCATCGTGAATTCGTGACGAATATGGTGTACTTAGTAAAGATTATTCTATTTCTGTTTTTTTTTTTTGCACGGATCCTTAATAACTAACTCTAAAACTAGCCTAAATCACTTCTTATTATCATCTATCTGCTACTGAAAGTCCCATCAAAATCAGAGCAGCCGTTTCGGAGATTAGCCGGTACAAACAGACAATCAGTCAGACAGACAGACCGAAAGACAGAAGAAAAATGGTTTTTTGTTGTGCCTAGTATCGTATATCCCTTCACATATATAATAAAAAAACTGTTATTTTAATACAATCAGACACTACCAATTTTATTTATGTGTATGGATATGTACAGTAGATTTATAGATATAGATGTAGTGAAGTGATTAATGACTTAATGCCAGCTTGGGACATACATAACATAACAGATATGTTTTTTGGTCTTTGTTACCAATTCTTTTTTGTTTTGAAAATTTATGGTAGTGAATTGGTTATGGCAGAAAAATGGAGGTTTAGAGACAATAGTATCGGCTTGAGAACTAGAGCTTTGCTATCAATGACAAATCGTTGACGATAAATTATTATTTTAACTATGTAAGACGATTTTTTATGCTTTTTATACTTAATACTGGAGTAATACTGGAGTAATATTAAGTTGTGAATGTGTTTAAACACATTCACAACTTAATATTACTCCAGTATTGTGGTTGCGTTTACTAACATTAAAACTCACATCACAGACAGCTGGACCCGGAACAATTATCTGTAAGCCCTACAAATATGTTTTGCGTGTGGGAATCGAACCTGTGACTCGTATCGCAGCACCCAATCACTCAGTCACTGCGCTAACCATAAAACTGCGACGAACTTTACCAGATACAATTTTACTAGTCCATCGAATCCTAATAAAATATATGTTTTACTAGCTTCTGCCAGCGGCTTCGCCCGCGTGGTCCCTAGGGAACATACTCCCGGGATAAAAAGACTATGTCCTTTCTCAGGCTCTAAACTACCTGTGTACCAAATTTCATTTAAATCGGTTGGGTAGTTTTGTCGTGAAAGCGCGACAGACAGACAGACAGAGTTACTTTCGCATTTATACGAGTAATATTAGTAAAGAGTAGGGATTTAAAATTCCTAAACTAGATATTTGCTGAACAATCATGCATCCACCGGCTGAACGGATTTCGAACAGGCAAATTCTGACCAGGGTACCCATTATAACATTTAAAATCATCATGAAAACGGTGTGGGAGGGAGACGAAGTTATACAAGGTGCATAAACACTATCCCTTTTTCACAGCTTAATCATGATGGCATTCGCTCGTCATAATGGGCCTCTGGACGACAAAACCAGGATACTTTATATAGGATCAGTACGTCGTTCCTGTAAGCGTAGCATTCTGCGGATCAAACGGACCGACAGAAGCCACAACACATTTATACGTTCCAAGACAGTTACCGCTGATGTTGAAGACAAAACAGCGAGGCTAAAGTGGAATTGGGCGGGCCACATTTACAGAATGCACGAGGACAGATGGGCCAAGATCGCCACGCAGTGGGTGCCTGAAGACGGACGCCGCAACCGAGGCAGGCCTAAAAAACGCTAGCGTGACGATTTGGACTCATTTCTGACGGATCGGCCGGACAAGGCACCAGATTTGTCTACTAACTTGCTGACGTTGAATTTGGATAAGACAAAACTAATCAGGTTCTATCGCCCACAATCAATAACGTTATCCTCTTTCCCTCATAAAATTAAAGCTCACACTTGTCCTCCTCATCAGTCAGTAAGTTGTAACTGTCTTGCTCTCAGCACAGTCCCCAATATCAAATACTTGGGAGTGATAATTGACGAAAATCTTAACTGGCACGCGCATATAGAGGCACTTTGCACTAGAGTTAGAAGACTGATATATATTTTTAAAGAACTCAGGCACTCCGCCAATTCTGAAACTCTAACTCTTGTGTACATCAGCCTTTGTCAGTCCATCATTATGTACTGCATTCCGGTTTGGGGCGGTACTTATAAAACCGCAATGATCCCGGCAGAACGGGCACAACGAGCTGTTCTTAAAGTGATGCTTTTTAAACCTAGGGACTACCCCACTGATCAGTTATATTCTGAGGCCGAAGTTCTCACAGTCAGGCAACTATATGTCCTCCGTTCGGTCCTGAGGAGACACTCCAACCTTCCACTGGATAAAAAGCTGCTTTTGAGACGCCACGGTTTTCCTATATGTAAGACAAACCCCTGTCATTTTGCGTTTACTAGTCGACAGTTGTCGGTTCAAAGTTCACGAATGTATAATAAAATAAATAAAATTATTCCGTTGTATAGATATAATTTATATGAAATTAAAAATAAATTACGAAAATGGCTTTTATCCTTAACTTATGATGAGACAGAAATTATATTGGCTATAGAATCGTAACTTTATTAAACCTAGCTTGAAAGAAAGTTATTAGACACTTTGATTTCATTTCACATACACACCTCACCACACACACACACTACACTCATTTACAATCACTCCATTTGCTGTGTTAATAAAATAAAAAAAAATACTGTAAACAAACAGAAAAGTCACGGTTGTATTATATAAATTGAAGCCGCAAAATCTCCAACTCCTAAGATACAGGTCTGCGTACCTAGTTTAGGAGCCCGGAAAACTGTCAGTAATTTTAAAAATTGGTAGTACAACCCACTGTTTCCATATACTATGTACTGTGCTGTTGTTTTGGTTATGTACTAATAAACTTATTATTATTATCATTATTATTATTATTATTAAGTTGGCTGAAAAAATATGGGGGAGGCCTTTGCCCAGCAGTGGGACAACATAACAAAAAAAAAGGTCGTTCCTGTGGGACCACTTGCGCATTCCACACGGACGACGCCACTGGAAAAACCTTGTAATAACATAATTCCAATGCATTTATCGATGTACCTTTACATGGCCGTCCTAAAAATTAAATATTTTTGTGACATACAAAAGCCTTTGGACTTTCTAAAGCATTGCTTCTGTATGAGAGCTTTAGAAACTGCGTATTCTCAAGTAGCACTAAAGTTTGAGAGCAACTTCAACATTGATGTTAGGAAAATTGCCAAACTATTGCTTCGACAAGCATTCAAGCACTCCACAATTCTTTTGAGCGAGATTTTGTAAATTGGTCCTTATCCGACTTTCGGAATAGCGAAATTCGTAATAAAATATTTCGGAGTATTTGGGTGTTCCTGTCCTTATCACCACGCCTGAAGGAGTCAAATGCTTGAAGCGGCCATAGGCCATTACGACCAGTAGTTTCGGCTGTGCGTTGTCTATCAGTCACTCAATCATTCAGTCACTCAATAACGGAAAAATCCTTACTATCCTAATATTATAAATGCGAAAGTAACTGTCTTTTTGTCTGTCGCGCTTTCACGCCAAAACTACTGAACCGATTTAAATGAAATTTGGTACAGAGATAGTCTAGAGCCTGAGAAAGGACATAGGCTACTTTTTATCCCGGGAGTATGTTCCCTAGGGACAACGCGGGCGAAGTCGCTGGCAGAAGCTAGTGTTATAAATAAGGATTGGTAAACATAGGCCATAGTTCGGTCCCAGTGTAAAATAGATGAATACGGCTTTTTAGAGGGTTTTTAGCCTTGAATTGAATGTTTATGGCTTGCCATCCTGGAAAGTATTTTGAGGGTCAATATCAATCTGCCTAGCGTTTTCCCAACTACATTTAAAATTAAAGTCAAAACGTTTATTTCAGTTAGTTGATTAAAAAGCAATTTTCCTCAACATTTGCATTGAAAAGAATATTATATGTCAACGGATAATTGCAAAATACGTGAGACTACAAAATATCTTGAGAGATTGTAAATTCTCGATAAATTGTCAACTGGACATTTGGAATACTTTTTTACGCGTCATCGTCTATAATCTCCCGAAGTCATTCCGAGAAATTGTGGACTGACATAAAATGGCGACCAATCAGAGCACAAGTTTACGAGAAACAAGGCTCTCATTGGTCTGTTCAGATGTGACATGTACGCCATAGAGTTACGAATCAAAAGGACCGCTCTCCGATTTTGGTTGGGTTTACTTTGAGTATGTAATGCTAGGTTATAGCTAATTTTGTGGACGTCTAAGATTTGTGCTCTGATTGGTCGCCATTTTATTTCCAGTCCACAATTTATCGGGATTACTTCGAGAAATTATAGACTATCAAACTTTGATGCGTAGTAAAAAAGTATTCCAAATATTCAGTTGACTATTTGTCGAAAGTTTACAATCTGTCAAGTTATTTTATACTCTTACGGAGATTGCCATTTTCCAGTGACATATTTAAAAATAAAGTGTCCATATGTTAGGGTAATATGTTTACCTAAATGACAGCCATGACCTACGGCTTAGCATGCTTTTTGAAGGACAATAAAATACTCCAATAATTCATCACAAAATATATTTATTTTCCATACTATTTCAATTAATTTCATCACTTTCAAATCACAATGCAATTTCAATTTTGTTTTTAATTTTAATATCAACACGAAATAATTTCAATAAACATACGATTTGCGTTTCTTTCATTGTTCTACTTATGCAACTAGGGATTGGCACTTAGTGAGCACAATAATAACAATGTACATGATTATTTACATTTATTTAAAAAATAATACTTATTTTTTACGTATTATGATAGATTACTGGGTTGGATAGAAAGACGGATAACTACTTGGTGTGATGATGCCAGATTTAGCCCCTAATAATGGAAATAAATTATCGTTGCACCTCAGATGAAGCGCCAGTGGTTGGAATGGATGTTGAAAATCCATTCAGCCAATCACAGGTAACGCCAATCCGTCACATCATTTTTTCGATAATTTTCTTTTCTAAAGACTGGGCTTTTGGCAGACAACGCATTAAAGCCAAGCCTTTTGAGCTACATAGGACCAGTCTTGTTTTTTTAATGCGTTATGTGCGAACTATATAACATTTGGACGTTTATAAGGACGAAAAATATATCCGAAAAGAATGTCCGTAAAAAATTGTATTTTCGTTCTTTGGTACAATTTTCTTTATCTTCAATGTTTTATTTTAATTTTCACAATTTAGAATAAAATAAATACTCGGTATTTGTCATTTGCATCTCAATCTACAATAAAAAAAAACAATAATAAAAAACTTAATTTCAGTAACAAATTATATCTAAACCATATTCACAAACCTGGCATCACCCACAATATTCTCCTTAATAATAGTAAAATAAGTAATATTGCCTTTAAGTGGTATTGCCTATTCCGAACCTGAGCTTATTCTTAGTTTTTGATAAATAAGCTTTGTCACAACCAAAGTTACGAGTATTCTGTATGACATGGACAGTAGATGATCGAAGGAAGATATTTTACAAAAGATATTATATTTATAAAAGCTCTAAAACATATTTAAAAGCTTGGCTTAGAACTCAATTATAACTTGGCAGTGGTATATTTACGCTAGGGTCTGTATAAATTAAATATAATAGTATTATGCGTTTTATTGCCAAACTCACAACCGGTTCCCGATAAACTGGTTCACATAATAACTACAGCCCATTACAGTAGTACCCAACTGATATGGCTTACCGATGTACCTGCGCAGAAGATGAATTTTCAAAGCGCGGGAAATGCTATTGATCAATCGGCACGTTCCACGCAACGCGCTTCTTTTTCCTGTACCGCTATTTGTCGGCAGCTGCCGCCATGTTAGCGCCGCGTGGCATGCACGTGACTTGCAAGTGAGACGGAACTAACAGCTGCAGTGTATTATGAACCTTATAGAAGTGATCTAAGGTTGATTGTAAATTTGCTCTCTTTCGTTAATGTTCGGGGCCATACTTTCTTTTCTATGCGATCGAAGATTCACGACGCGCCTTATCAGTTGGGTACCAATGTACATTATTTGACTTTATGATTTCAGAAACCGGTGGTTAGAAGGCCAATGTGGAAGTTGAAAACCAAGCCAGGGGTTTACAAAAGACCGAGTGATATTACCAGATAAAAGTCTTCAATATTTACGTCTTCTAATATTCTAAAATACGTAATAAAAAGATAAAATGTCATTGAAATAAAATAAGTCTGTTTTTAAACTGCAATATAAATACCTAATACAGAAGATTAAGTTTATAAATATAAAATATTTTGAATAGTGTTACCTACGGTCATCAAGTAATAAGATTATGAACATATTTATAAACTAAATAATTTATAACTTGTTTTTACTAGGAACAAAATTATTATTTTACCTTTATATGATCTAAAGCCCTTTGCCCACCCGAACGTACCTTTACACAATATCAATGGTGTAAATACACATACTGATGACATGAAAACTGGCATTTGGCATGGATTTTGATTTATCAATTCCATAATTTCGTGTAAAAGACTTTAGATTACATTTAACTCGTATTAAAAGCAGTATAGTTACACATAACAAGAAATTTACTGTACAAATCTATATTGATACAGCATTTAAAGTTAAAAGAATAACAATATGTAGCAATGGACATATATATTAATGTTTTAGACTTCCGTCAAATTGATACTTTATTTATTCAACTTTATATGACAATTTACTGATATTTTTTTTCCAATAGGAGAAGAATTACAATGGGGATTAACACATTAGATTCCAATAAGGTCTACTAAGACGAAATAAAGTAATTATAAATAAATGAAAGTATACTTATTTTAAATAAAATAAATGCATCATTACAGATATGGAATCATCAGGACAAAATATACAAGGATAGTTTGACGCAAGATAAAAGCAACATCAAAATATTTAACTGGAAGGTAAACACTTATTTTACAAGAATTATTTTTTAATACTAAATCACATTTAATAGTAAAGAAGTAATTTTATCGTTCGATATCGAATTTACAATTTTTATTTTGCGTCAATGTTTCGTTCTCACTAACTCTTAAAGTAAGACAAAAATTATAAAATCTCTTATAATTTATATCCTAGTTCAAACAGGACTCCCTTTTCTAACTTAATATGTACAGAAAAGGACAACAAAAACATTTAAAAATACTAGAATTCGTACTCATATTTATACAAATCATTAATTACTTAGTTCACTTGCACCGACTATCTAGTCCGTATTTTAAACCCTGTACTATCTAGCACCTTTTTTCTCTTCTCCTGATTTTTTTTCAGTCGAAGCCGTTTTCTGTGCTTCAGCTGGTTTGTCAGCTGCGGCTTTCTTTTCCGCCGAGGTCTTTTTCTCGGCCTCAGCTTTTTTATCAGCCTCTGCTTTCTTCTCTGCCGACGCTTTCTTGTCTGCTTCAGCTTTAGCTTTTTTATCGGCCTCCGCCTTTTTCTCAGCTTCAATCTTCTTCTGCTCCTCTGCTTTTTTCTTCTCTTCTTCCGCTTTCTTCTCTTCCTCGGCTTTCTTCGCTTCTTCATCCGTATTCTCTTCAGGCCACAACACCTCAGGATGATTCATCATATAATAAATCATCTGCTTTTCACTACCGTACGTAGATGCTTTTGTACCGAGACACATTAAAAATTGAGGTTTCTCCAAAGTTTTATCACAAGCAACAGAATGGAAAATATGGATGAGACTGTCGTCAGCAGCCCTGAATACGGATAAATTCGATTTGATTAATGTTTCAAACATTTGAACGTCTTCCATTCCCCAGCCTTTGATTTTCAAATCAAATCCTCCAACTCTTTCAAAATCGCATTTATACATAGCTAGAATACCGAAACCGTATTGTCTAAAGTAACCGAGTTCATTCGTTATTCCTTTAGTGTACTTTAAGTTGATCAATTCCTTTTCGGTTTTAATTTCCTCTTCCTCTGGCTCCTCTTCCATTTCTTCTGGATCAGGTTCATCAACTACCGTATCACCTAAAAGTTTGTTATAGTCGTCACTATTCACCACTTCATTATTGTACTCACTAAACACTACCGGGAAATAAACTTGATGATATTTGATAGTGTGTATCCTTATTCTCCTAAGAGTATCGAAATTGAACATCATGTCGACATCGATGAAGAAAACTAGATCGTCATCGGAGCAGAGTTTGAGACCTTCCGTTAGCGCAGCACCTCTGGAGAATGTTTCCGTGCCCATCATCACGACTTTAATGTCTTTCCCGTACATATCGACGTAGTAGTTGACTAAGTTCTCAGTGTTCTTATAGTCTAGAGGACTATTAGTGTCTAGGTAAACTACAACTATCAATGACACAGCCTCATTGGTCTTCAGTACGATGTCTTCATAATTCCTCATGAACCTTCCGAAGGTTTCTTGTCTACCGGACAGGGGCAGTATGAAATGTATTCTTCTATCGTAAACAGGATATTCTTCAGCATCGTCATCGCTCCATTTCAATACATTGGGAAGGTTTTGTAACTTCATCAGCCCATTCTCGAGTGCTTCTCTGACGTTTAGCTTATCAAGGAAACCGTCTTGTTGCTGTTTGGACTCGTCAAAGTCCTCATAGTCTACTGGGTTCATCTGGACATCAGGGTTGTCTAATATTTCAGGATCTTCGAAAGGTGGTGGGTCTCCCATTGGCAGTTCTCTGATCTCCATACCTGAAAAGATATAATCGGAAAATTAAAACATTCCTACTCGGTGTCGCACCATAATCGTCACTGAATGGTATGCAAGACGGGGAAAGAGAAAACCAGTGCGTAAGTGGTAGGAAGATCTGTGGCCATAATGCGAGTTTTTAAAGTTCTCGATCCCGATAGCGTAAATGTCAATTTGTATTAAAACTAAATAAGCGCCGTCTGGTGACAATAACGGAATTTCTGTTTCATATAATCTGACATAAGCGAATGTTTACGTTAATGCGAGGGAGTACGTTAAAAAACTAGCACTAAGCCCTCTGAAGGCAGCAGCAAGTCGTAATTATACCCATTATAACATGATGTATCCAGTACAATTTGCCAATAGAAGTAAAACCTGCAACAGCTTTTCTGTCTTTAAAGACTGTAAAATATTGCTTGCTCATCTAGCAAGCAATCAGAAATTCAATATATACAATACTAGCTGACCCGCGCAACTTTGTTTGCGTCACAATTTTCATTACTGCTCCGCTCCTATTGGTCTTAGCGTGATGATATATAGCCTATTGCCTTCCTCAATAAATGGGCTATCTAACACTGAAAGAATTTTTCAAATCAGACCAGTAGTTCCTGAGATTAGCGCGTTCAAGCAAAGAAACAAACAAACAAACAAACTCTTCAGCTTTAAATATTAGTATAGATACCTACCGGTACACAAAAATTCAATAAACTCACTTGTAAAACTCTGCTGCAAATAGGCGTGCCTCCTGACCGCGGCCGTCATCTTGCGCCCACGGTACCGCCTGTACTTCAGCAGCAGGTCCAGCACGTGATCAGCGCCGTGCAGCGGCTGCAGGCGCGTGTAGCCGTACAGCAGCTCGTTGAAGTCGATGACGCGACCGCGCTGCCGGGACGGCGCGTTGATTATCTCCATCACCTGGAAAGTTAAAGATTTTACGGTTAAGCTAAACGCGGCGAGATGGACGGATGAAATTATTGCCATCGCAGGTAGAACCTGGATGAGGCTGGAACGTGGGGATCGGCACAAGAAAAGAGAGGGCTACGCTCGGCAGTGGGTGAGGTCGGACTGTGGATGATGACTTGGCAGTGCATCTACTTACGAATTATCATCTCGACGACTCAGAATGAAAAATCAAAATCAAAAGGCATTTATTCAAACTAGGCTGAAAATCAGCACTTTTGAACATCAAAATTTACATGAAGACAGTCCCCCAAATCGCCCTGCCCGTCACCACTTCCTAGTGTTTTAGCTGGGAAGAAGAAGTGGCCAACAAACTCCCCAGCAACACAACTGTCTGTTAAGTTTAAAGAACTTGAATTAATATAACATTATTATTCAACAATAAAATAAATGGATGACACATGTCAGCTAGCACACTAGATTATCCCAACAATTAAATATAAAACAATGATAAAACTAATTACATATATAGGTAATTAAATAAGTAAACTCAAGCATATAATACTAATCAAAATGAGCCTCCAGGGATAAATGGCGTGCATACATCAGTTACATCAGTATAGACAGACCATAGAAATACTTCTTTCTTATATCTATGATACAGACACATCTTTCGTTGGTCGTTTCGAATTGCCGTCCCATCGGACTATGGAACTGAAGAAAGACGGAGTGTATCTATGTTTACGCACCCATTTGTGCACTATAATACCACGCCGAAGGCTAAACTTCGTTGAGATTAGTCATTATGGTCTAAATTGGTCAGGAGGACTATTATTGTTGCAGAAATATAAGACGAAGAATGACGAGGAGAGCCAACTCCAAACAATGGGATGGAAGATGGGACCTGGACAAAGAGAGTTTTTTTGCTTCCGTTCTTCTGCTTCTTCTGGCCTTTGTCTCATGTTACTTGAGGCTTAAAATAGTTTTTTTGTTTTATTCTAAACTAGCTTCTGCCAACGGCTTCGCCCGCATGGGCCCTAGGGAACATACTACCGGGATGAAAAGTAGCCTATGTCCTTTCTCAGGCTCTAGACTATCTGTGTACCAAATTTCATTTAAATCGGTTCAGTAGTTTTGGCGTGAAAGCGCGACAGACAGACGGACAGACAGACAGACAGAGTTACTTTCGCATTTATAATCTTATATATTAAAGAAATAAACATATATACTATATATATTAGTAAGGATTATTGGTGCATCTATTAAACTATGGTCTGGAGTTCCATCGACGGTGACGACAGTATCGCGATTTACCTAACTCCCTATATTGTGATTGTACTTTCACACATTTGTTACCTGCAATGTTATCATCATCATCATTTCGTCGTTATCAGCGTCATTTCAGCTGAAAGACATCCGCTTTTGATGGAGTTTGTTCAAAAGTGGATGTTGTTCAATTGAAATCAATATAATTATTAATTTGTGTATTAATTTAATATACTTTGTTTGTGTGTGTACTGTATTATTCTGTTTTGTCCAATATCTCTGACATTTTTAATTTAATTTAATCCAATCTATTTTCAATCAGACATTGTAATTTACACTACCTATTTAATGTGATCATATTTTAAGTTGCACTCTTATACTTATAACCATACCTATACCTTTTAAAATCTTTAGTTTACACCTTTCCTGCAATAGTGTATAGTAATGTTGTGGTTGTCTGTAAGTGTTGCAGCACTAGAATATTTTCTTTTTTGTAATGATTATTAGCTCTAAGTACGGTGTATGCAATGTTGACGATACTAATAAATAAATAAATCACCCACGAGACGCCACATTGACTGGTCCTATGTGTCTCGCATATAGCGAAGTCTTGCGGCCTTCACCAGTTCATGGGCCTTCGTGGGTGGTCTTCCACCGCTTCGTCTTCTCGTATGTGGCTCTAAGTAAACCTTACCTCTCTAATAACATCATCAAGAGCTTCCCGAAGCGGACCTTCGATCCGCCTCTTCGGGTTGGAGTGACTGGCTGAGTACAGAGACTTGCTGATGAAGTCGAATGGCACTATCTCCTCTACCGTGTTCGGTTTGTAGCGGTTCATGTCTATTGGAGCTCCTGGAATGAGAAATGAGAAAAGCTGATAACAGAATTCGTCTATATACAGGGTAAAACAATAAGGAAACAATAGTAAAAACCAAATTCATCAGTCAGCTTGAAAAGTGAATATGTTGGAACTTCTTAGTCTTTATTAAGAGACAAATAATTTCTTTTATTTTTTTTTTATTTTTGCTATTATTTCTTTACATTCCTGAAACACCCTGTAGAAAATAAGAGGTAATTCTATTTCAAATTCAATAATTTTATTTCAGACCAAGAGATATTTACTCTAGCTTTATAATTATACAAACATAGGTATACTATTCTTAATCATATTAAGATAAGATAAGATTTCTTTATTTCTTACAAATTATAAACTTAAAAAAGTGATAAAAAAGTGTTACTTGTCCACCAGGTCGGCTATTTAGTATGAGGTTCCAGGTTCGAGATAAGCACTACCAACGAATGACATTCATAAGCCTTTCTCAGGTTGCGGAATTTGTTCGAAAGAGTCACCGCGGCCCTGGAACGCGGCGGGTATTAGGAGGAACACGGATGGGTTTTAGTCAGTAAGAGTCTGACACTCCCTTCTGCTCCACCTAGAGTGGAAGAAGTCATTTGATGATTTCCCATCCTTATAAAAAAGGCCTTTCTCATAGGCCGTGGAATAGAAACAACCAATCCTCAAAGAACCCTCACCTAATATCTTATTATTCCCCAAGTAGTCTGGCTCCCCGATCTTGGCGGGGAACAGAGGCACGTCGTCCTGCAGCTTGTAGTCATCCACCAGCTCTTCGGGTACCTTCAACGCTTTCATGGCGGAGGCGATGTCTCGGTGCAGGTCCAAGGAGCGTTCCCGTAGCTCTTGGATACGAAGGTTCTGAAATCAGAGGCAATAAGGGTGAGATTGCGAAAAACGTTTTTAGTTCATCTGCGTCACTTTTATTCATTAATGCTCGGCTCCTATTGGTCGTAGCTTGATGTTATATAGCCCGCCTTAATCGATAAATGGGCTATCCAACAATATACGATTTTTTCAATTCGAACCAGTAGTTCCAAACAAACAAACAAACTCTTCAGCTTTATAAATAAGTATAGATTAGCTTTTTCCCGTGACTTCGTACGCACATATCCCGTTTTTCCCCGTTCCTGCAGGAATTTCGGGAAATCTCTCATAATGCTCTCCTTCAGTCCCCAAGGAATCTACTTGCAAATTTCAGCTTTGTACGACCAGTACTTTCGGCTGTGCGTTGTCTGTCAGTCACTCAAATACTCAATCAGTCAGTAACGGAAGAATTTTATGTAAATTGATTGACACAGAAGAGGCTTGTCCTGCATTGGACCGTGATAGTCTGATGATGATATTGCCAACATATTGCATGTTTCTTGACAATTGTGACTATTCTGTGAGTTGATACTTTCAGACTATGATGAGGGTGGATGTCACTGTATATACTTATTATCATCCTCATATTATACAACGTGTTACAGAATAAACGCAATACCTCTTAAGGGGTCATAGTAACAAAACTGAAATCGCGGAAAAAAAAAATCGACCCCCCCGTATATTTTTGTGCGCATAACTCGACAAAATGTACTGAACAGCTGATTATTTTTCGCGATTTCTGGGTTGGTCCCATAGTGAAAGTTGTTCAAAATGATGAGTACTATGACCCCTTAAGAGGTATTGCGTTTATTCTGTTACACGTTGTATATACTAGTTTCTAGCATCTTTTACTTTTATTTAAATAAAAAGAAACACTTAATTTCGCAATGTAACCAGTTTTTGCCAAATTAAGTCATTCCTTATTTAATTATTAATGAGGTTTCCGATACTCTTTGACACTGACTTATCGTAGAATTCTACTTAGTGACAGCTTAGATTCGGCAAATACTATCTACCCAACTAAGGCGCCTATTACACGCTCATGCAAATGTCACTCAATTCCAAAAGTCGTGATTGATGGTGAGTGATGGAATTCAGTCGACATAAGGCACTTGTCTCACCGCCGGCGAGGAAAGGAGTAGCTATCGACCATTTGCTCGATGAGGAAAGGGACAAAAGATATAAATCTCGTGTGAGTAAAAGAGACACATACATTCATAGTCGATAGCTGGCTGTTCACACTGCCGGCGAGCGGCTCTTACCTCTAGTTGATCGCAGCGACAAGAGCTCTCAAAGATTGTTCTTGCTCAGCGACACTCGCTTGGCGATGCTCGCTTGGCGGTCGGAACTCACAAAACAGCAGTAATCTATACTAATATATAAAGCTGAAGAGTTTGTTTGTTTGCTTGTTTGTTTGCTTGAACGCGCTAATCTCAGGAACTACTGGTCCGATTAGAAAATTCTTTCAGTGTTAGAAAGCCCATTTATAGAGGAAGGCTATAGGCTATATATCATCACGCTAAAACCAGTAGGAGCGGAGCAGTAATGAAAATTGTGAAGCAAACCAAGTTGCGTGGGTCAGCTAGTTTCTACCTATAATGCGGGCCGGAGCGAGTATTGCGAGTAAAAACCCGTCGCACATAAGCACTCGCTGAAAGCCGAGCGCCAAAACTATCGAAACTTTTCACTCGCTGATCGCCAACTGTTTCGAGTTTGAATGTTTCCTCGATACTCACTGATCGTCGGTAGTGAGACGGAATTCGAAAAAGGACAAGGACTGAACTATTACCCATTCCATAAACATATAAAAACAGACCCTTAAATAAAAGTCGAGACATGAAATATTCAGATTTCCGTCAATCAATTCCATGCAAACATAAGTCACTGCAGCGTTGACTGTGGTTAAACTGACAGCAAAACCTACCGTGTAATGGCCGCCTAAGTAGATATACACGTTTCAAACTAAGGTTATGCAGATGACCTGATGACTGATACCAAATTAAATATTCAACAGACCATAGATTTACTCAAACTCCTTGTGATAACAATTCTGATAAAGACTCGATCAAAAGTTAATGCGTTTATTGCACCCGCATTATCTTGTTGACATCCATCATTCTACAGTAAATTAATATCGCATAAAATATTTATAATTTTGTTTTTATCAGCAGTTCGGCCATGTGCAGCGAAATCGATCATTCAAAAACCAACCTTATTTTGTAAGTTTACTTTAAGATTAATCCTAATCCTAACTCTCAATTTTTTGTTACCGAACTTTGGTGGCCTTGAAATTGGTACCCGAAATACAGGCTTGCTTTGTTTGGAGCTAATGTAAGAAAACTTTGTAACATTTTTGGTAAAAAACTTTTATTATATTATTATTAACTGTTATGTTCTTTTCTTAAAAAACATAAAAGTGATCACATCCCTATAGTCTGTCTTAACCTTTTAAAGTTTTTTTTTTATGTAATTATGCCATGCTTTTCGGACGGACAGAACTCAATACATTGTCTTGGTTACGGAAAAAACGTAACAAGTGGATTTTAAAACTATTATGGGGACGATTTTAAAATCCACTTGTTACGGTTTCGGTCCCATTTTGTGGTAGGTAATTCGTGCCTGTAATAATTACTTTATTTACGCTTTAAGGCTGCTCTCTCGAAAAAAGCTTAAAAACGGCTGCAGATGAAGCAGCTTTTCATCGGCACCAACAGAGAAATTACATCTGAAAAAAATAATTAGTAATCTACATGATATGATACGTAATTTGGTTTAGCTAGAATTTATCTATCGGTATCACATAACAAAAAAAAAAACCACCAAATCACCTCTAAATCGTTGAAATGAAACCATTTTACTCCTTCATTTTTTCATCAAAAGTGTATAAAAAATATATTTACTGCTTTGCAAAACAAACGAAAATGATTTGGTTTTGTTACTTTTTAAAAACATGTATTATTTTTATTATAAAAAATGCGGGTAGCGGAGTGGCGCGTAGAGGGGTAGTTAGCTGCATTTGTATGCACAAGGTCATTGGCATGCATATTGTATTCATACATGTCTTAAATTGAAAATTATGGCTGGTTTGGATTATTCCAAGGACCTCCTTCCGTGGTGCCTCTCTAGTCTAGGTCCGCTGCGCTCTATGCTAGTTTTAAATTTCAAGCCGCGAGACTACCGCCCCCGATCAAACACGATTTGATTCATCGATAACCGTGAACATCGATGCGACATTCACGTGTATCGTAATCGGATGTTCACCCCTCTCACTTTCCTTACTGCGGTGTTTGGAAATTGTAAAATCAATTATTCAGATCATCAATGACGTGACCAGGCTCCCTAAGTTCAGCAATAGTATTCTACTACAAATAGGTGTCCACAGAGGCAGGCAGATGTTAAACGTCACTAATACCTTGTTTCCGGATTCGCAAATCATTATGGTAGGCGCCAGATAAATGTGCAATAACGGTCACTGACCCACATACATTCAATGACTTTCTTAATATCAAAAACAGAAATAAAGACATAAAAGTGTCCTAAATCGCCTTCTATCGTGATCCTATACGTTCTCTAATACTTAATAAAAAACGGTTCTTAATTTATTTTTCGGGTATCTACGAAGGCACATCAGGGAAAGGTTTATGTAATTTATTGCAAGTTTATATGGCGCCTACCATAGCCCCATACAAAAAGTTTTTCGCACTGTCTAGAAACAAACTTACAGCGAGATCTACTTAAAAGAAATAATTTATTCCTTTAAGAGAATATTTTAACCTTAGGATAACTCTCTTGTTTATTCACCATCATAAATAGTTAAGGCCGGGAACAGACCTGTTACATTCCACATCACACGACGCAAATGCATTGAGTTCACTGGCTTAGCCAGCTATTCCTCTATGATGTTACAGCCACCAACCACCTTTCCAGCTGCCTCAAGATTCTACGAAATAATGACAATAAAGCCAGCATCCTGCAGGTACTAAATTCCGGACCATTAAACACAGTTTATGGCTGAACCAGAATAAAAAAGATAAAAAATAGCGCACAACTCATCTGTGTAATTAAAGTCTCATAAACAATAACGAAGTGGGTTCCTCTAAAAATAAGTCGACTCTGGTCACCCCTTCGTGCCAGAGTATGAATTTATCAAGCTAGAATATTGCTACAGCATAATCAGCCCATATTTTTCCCACTGCTGGGGCATAGGCCGCCTCTCTGTGGAGTGTACGACTAAACGCCGACAGACACTTCGCCGACAGGGCTCATTATAATTATGAGTTGCACCTTTGGCCTTTCGTTCTGGTGACGGCAATCAAAGCCATTTTTCGGAAGAGAGGGGGAAGGAGTGCCATTTGCGCTGCCAATTTTTATTTTCAGGAATGTTCTTACATCATGCTTACTTACAAACAAAATCTCGAAAATTAGATTATTTTAATTTTTGTTTTCATCATTATCTAAACCCATTTTGTTGAGTAACGCAAGTAAACTCAAGAACTAAAAGAGGGCAGAACACAAGAGCGAGCGAAGCGAGCTCGAAATTCGCATCCCACCTCGGATAGGTTTTATATTCCTTTGATCATTCATACTTAAATAGAAATAACTTTATGGAGTGATGCAAGAAAGCTCATTAACCGAGAGAGGGCAGAACACAAGAGCGAGCGAAGCGAGCTCCAAAATTCATGCACCCCAACTCGGAAAGGTTTTATTTTCTTTTGATCATTTCATACACAAACATAGTGTTTTTTATTGACATATACAGAAAGGCTCGAGAAACAAGACTGCAGAAAGTAAGAGCGAGCGAAGCGAGCTCGAAATTTTTTACACCCCACCACGGACGGGTTTCTTTACGTCGCTCGTTAAGGGGTGACAAAAAGTCAACGAACGAGTGTCACCCTTAAATGCAGAAAACCTGAAGAACTAAAGAAATTTTTGCACCTCCTCTCGGAAGGATTTTATTATAATTTGAACATTCATACTGAAATTTAAGTTTTTTGTACTCCCGCACCATACTCCTGACAGGTTCCATTGCGTCAAACGTTTAGGGGTGCCACCTGATAGTGACAAAAACCAGTTAACGAGAGGTCGGGTGTCACCCGGTGCGCGCCGCACCCCCCGCCCCCCCACTTGCTACGCTACTGAGCTACTGAGATTATGTTGAAACTGAGGCTGGTATAATTCGTACTCCCAAGTATAGCTGAACGTAAAAGATCAAAGGCTACGTTAGCTTGGGTGCAATGCGCAGATTTATCGCTTCCACATAGATCTGGTTTCTTGGTCCTATGAAGATATAACAAATACCGTTTACCAAACAGTTATTTGTTTATTAAAGGAAGGAAGTTGGCAATCAATCAATGGCGTGGATTTTGGTAGGTTGCTCTTGTAAGCATTCTATAACGTTGCCAACATTCATTATCTTAATCAAAAAGGGGTTTTGTATTGTCCAAAACATGTTATATCTAAACAATTGCAAAGGATTCCGAAAAAAATTCATTTTTGTAACACTTTCAAACCATTGACTTCTTATAGGTTTTCCTTAAATCTATAGGCAAATATCAGTTATCTGTATTTTTTTTTAGACTCAGTAGTTTTTTTTTACTGTTGATAGGCACGCGTTAGACCACTATCTCACCTGATGGTAGTAGTAACTGTAACTGCTGCCTGATGGGAGTACATAGTTTCGTAAATAAGATGCTCCCATTCACCCCCCCTTCCCCTTTTATTTACGAAACTACTGATCAGTCGTCTAATTTCTTAAGTAACTTCAACCTATGTGTACCAAATTTCAACAGAATCGGTCCAGTAGTTTCAGGAGCAGAGAAAATTAGCTATGGCAGACGGGCAGACAGAGAGTGATGGAGTGATCCTATAAGGGTGTCGTTTTTACGGATGTTCGGAACGCTAACAAGGCACCACCCCGGTTCACTAAAACAATCCTGACTAAACTTAACGCATTACAAGGAAGTGGTCAAACGCGCAATTTATCACACGTTGATTATTTCACGTTTAAGCTTAAAATAGCCTGACCCTTAACCTGACCGTGATAAGTACTAAAAACAACCAAAATATTATTCTTAAATAAATACTACAAGTTAACGTAAAGCTGTATATCATGCTTCCGAATTACGCCGAATTAACTACATTCATGGTCAAATAACCTGACAAACTTGACACCGGCTGACATCATAACGTGGTAGACAGAGATTTATTGACAAAATACATCGACTTGGCATCCAAGTGCGAAGATAAGATTTATTGAGTTTGTGACGAAACCAGAGGCCAATAAGTCAAAGGAATTCAGAGGAAAAGGGCCAAGGAATGGCAAGATCATGGTCTACAACTAAGATACTGATTATGTTACGTAAATATCAATATCCAAGAGAAATCTCATAAAAATACGTCGACTGGTGGACACAGGCCTCCCCCAAGTGTCGCCACATCAACTGGCATATCGGGCTTAAATCTACTGACTTGGACCAGCAAGTATCCACAGTTTGATTTAACAAAAAGTAGATACAGTTCTGTAGGAAACTGAAAGAGCCATGGAAATATGCAAAACAAAATAACTCACGGTAATTGAATATTGGGCAAGAAATTAAAGAACGAACGAAGCTCAAAACAATAACGGAACAGCTAAATCATCTTCAAGCATTTACTAGGAAAGCATAACTTACAAACACATAACTAAAACAATAATAACTACACACGTGGATACAATGTCCGGGAACGTCGAACTTCGGGAAACAAATTGTTTTTAAACACATTGTACTAAATCTGAAGCTATGTACCTATTCATAGTATTCATATATTCTGAACTAGCTATGAAAATCACAGCCCATTTGTTAATAATAAATCTTGGAGTAAACCTCCTGTTTGTGTGACTATTAACACTAAAATTGCATATTATCCTTATATATATTTATTCAGAAATAAGACAACTTTTGCTCCACAGTATATGTTAGTACACTTAATACTAAGTTAGTTTTAAATCAGTAGACAAACAATAAAGCTAACAGTGAAATTAATGAAATTGAATTGTAAAAATTGAAATTGGAATGAATATTTGAAATTAACAGAAAAAAAAATGACAACAAATAAAATAAAATTGTTAACAACATAATATCAAATTGCGTCCTGCCCTGTTAGTGTCATATGGCCGAGATTACACTTTTTTACTCTACCCTATTACAAGCATAGAATACATGGGATGGCTACAAGAATGGTAGTTCGTTTCATCCCATCCTAGACACGAGACAACGATGCTCAACGACACGTTTGCATTGCATAGCAAACATTCTATTGGAAACACAGACGCAGGCAGAGAGTTCCACTCCTTTGCTGTGCGCATTATAAAAGACGTTGGGAAACGCTTAGTGCGAATTGGTGAAATAGCAACAAGGTAGGGATGGTAAGATGCAGTGCGTCTGGATGTCCGATGGTTGAAGGGGGCCGGTGAGCTGAGGTCGTGGAGTTCTTGGGCACACTCACCGAAGTGCAATCTGTAGAAGACCGACAAGCAAGCAACCTTACGGCGATGAGCCAAGCTATGTAGGTTGGCATCCACCAGTTTTACGCCACCGATGAGCCTCTTAGCTCTGCGTTCCACTGAGTCAAGCGCGGCAAGCTGATACTTAGCTGAGCCATCCCAAAGGTGGCTACAATACTCTGTAAAGCCATTTTTTAGAATAAATGTTTTTTTGAGAATTTCTTAGAATTCTTTCTAGGAAATAGGAAAACTCGTCATTCTGCAAGATTCTAAATGGAGTATTAATGGAAGACACCTCGATTTGGCAACGAGAAAATTGTATCAGTAATCTTTTTCCGATCACAATATGAAGGTGAACTACTCTCACCTTAAAATACGAATGTATCCTGTACATCTGCCGGTGGTCCTTCACAGGATGCAGCGTGATGGCGCGGTGCACCTCTCTGTTCTTCAGCCGGCCGGTGTACGCCAGGTTGCCGCTGCCGTTGTGATGCAGGATCGTTTGCATCTGGAAAATACAAGGAAACCTATGAATATGATGAACTTGATAGTTATATGGTAGCGCCTGATAAATGTGCAACAACGATTATTGACCCACATACACTTATTGAGTTTTTTAATATAAAATTAATCGGACTACTCTGTAAAAAGTTATGCGTGATCATTCATTACAATCAGTGAGTGAACAATCAATCATCCCCTGTTTTCATACCCTGGATTTTTTTTCCATATTTTATATGGGACCACCCTCGAGGTTATACCCTTTCCAATAAAAAAGAATTATCAAAATCGGACTACTCTGTAAAAAGTTATGCGTGTTCATGTGTTCATATATTTAAAAAATAAATATATATATACGCGTCGACTTGAGAACCTCCTCCGTTTTTTCTTCGGTTAAAAACAGAAATAAAGACATCAAGCTATCCTGAATCGTGATCCTTTAGTAATGAAAAACGGTTAATTATTTACTATTCTGGTATCGACGAAGGGATATTAGGGAAAGGTCAATGTATTTTATTGCAAGTTCATCTGGCGCTTACCATAGGAGCAATATTTATTCCATTCATTTATTTATCATATGCTTTATTGTACGTCAAAAGTCAAACACATATTGGACTAGCTTAGGAAAGAAAAAATTGAAGTCTTAGGAGACGGGAAATTGAGAATCTTCGTAAAAATATGTATTTGTTACTATGCATTTTTGCCAGGTCATGAATGGATAATAAAACGATGCTAGCTGCATGCTTACAGCCGATTAATTGCGCGGGCCTTGAGAACATCGAATGTTAGGCATAGGTAAACTCTAAACAGCCTTGTGTTGGCGGGATAATCTGCTAAGCAAACTGACCGACTAACCGTTTACAAACGTGAGAAATATTTTGAAAATACATCTATGATATCGTCTTAAAGTTAACGATATTTAAAACTCACTCAGAATTTAGTGTTTTTGTAATTACCAGAACGCTTTGTGGTTTTGTCATGAAAGTTTCGACACGAATTTCTTCTCTCTCTCTTGATGTAAGTAATTTAAAGTACAATTAAGTACCTATCTATTCATACTCAATCTAAACAAAATACATACAAGTAATATAGGCAAACTAGTTTTCGCACGCGACTTTGTTCGCGCGTATCGCGTTTATTCCCGTTCCCGTAAGAATTTAGAGAAATCTTCTCTCAGTGCTCTCCTACACTCCCCAAGAAACCTACATGCCAAATTTCAGCTTTCTACGACCAGTAGTTTCGACTGTGCGTTGTCTGTCAGTCACTCAATCACTCAGTCAGTCAGCAACGGAAGAGTTTTATTTATATTGATGAACATAAAAATTTGCTAATACTTTTGTAAAATTTGGTGATCTCTGGTAGCACCTTTTTACTTATATCATTGTTTTGTAGTGATAAAAACTACACTATGGGTAAATTCGGAGCAGATTTCGGGGCTGATTCACAGTTCCTGTGGGGTGGGCCAAGCTGCAGCAAGATTGTGTTTTTATAATTCTCTTGACACGAAAAAGGGACATGAAGCTTCATAGATAATTCATTCATTAAATTAGATACTTAACTTTGAATATTTTTTAAATCATTCATTAAATTAGATAGTTAAATTTGAATAATTTTGAAACTACAATTTTGTATGTCAGGATGGTCTGAAATGTGTGACCCCCAAACTAGACATTTTTGTCTGTATCTTGGGGATCGTAAATGTACATTATCTTTTTCCTCAAAATCCTTAAATTTAGGAGTAAGTATACATTATAATGTATACTCCTAAATTTAAGGATTTTAATATTTATTCTTAAGCCATTTACTTAAATTTGTATTTTTTCTAGTATATATCACTATTTTTTGTAAATTCTGACTAACCAGTAACTGGCGACTGTATAAGTCCATGTCGTATAATCCTATACTTAAGATTTATTGTACACAGAAGCTGGTGAACCTTTTTAAATAAATAAATAAACTCTAAACGAATAAGAACTAACACAAGTTTCAAAAGACGCCGCTCGGCACTGCAAACCATTTTATCTATTTGAATAACAAATCTAGCAGTTCGTGGAACAAAACAAATGACTAATAGCTACGTCCGTTGTGTTTCTTGTTTTGGAGGAAACAGCGTGTTCTGAGTAACAACTAATATTAAGGAACACGCACAGATGCTACCAATTGGCGTAGACAGCAGGAAAGCGATAAAATCTTGAAGAAAACTGACTGTGCAATCAAAATAATAATAGCTACTATTGGGCAATAGCTGCTTGCGATTGGGTCGTCACTTTTATAATTCGTATTTATATGTCAGTGCTGACTAATCTTACAGTAGATCAAGTAGATATGCATAAAATAAAACACGAACAAGACACATTAAGTTTTCGAAACAATCCTGTATAAGATTCTTTCCCCATTAAATACCCAAATCGATCTTATTTAGCGATATTTGTACATGAAGATCAAATTTTAGACCCATTTTTATTTAAACATGAAAAAATTTCGCGCACGGGAGATTCATAGATGTCGAATATTTTAAATTTATAAGGAGAAGTGCGAAAAGTTAAAATTACGGTAGAATTTCGAGCACTGCGCGACTATGCTACTTAATTTAATTAGTTCCAGTAATCCCTATGATTACAAAATGGTCTAAAACAAAACAGTGAAAATACTATGTACCTATCGGGTAATTCGGCTTTTATCAAAGGCACGTGTACGGAGAACCAATGACAGGCCAAAAGTCACGACTCTCGATAGCCAGCAATCTAATTAAATGTGCTCTAACTTTATAACGATGGCTGTTATCTATTAATCAGTTGTCGTAGTTCAATCAGACCGTATTTATGTACTTCAGCGAGCAAGTATGTAGGTAGGGAAATAGGGTGAATAGAATTGCAGAATTTGTTGGAAAGAGTCACCGCGGCCCTGGAACGCAAAGGGCACTAGGAGGAACACGGACGGGTTTTAGTCAGTAAGAGTCTGACACTCCCTTCTGCTCCACCCAGAGCGGGAGGATTAATTTGATGATTTCCCGAGGCATACGTTTGACCACTATCTCACCTGATGATAAGCGATGATGCGGTCGAAAATGGAACACGTTTGCCTAGAAGCAACCTATTCACTCTTGTCTTAAAGACTTAGAGGTTGTAGCTATCTGGAAACACAGACTCTGGTAGGGAATTCCACACCTTAGCTGTACGCACTATGAATGTGTTCCCAAAACGCGTTCTGCAGCAAAATAGGTCGTACTTTGGGCTGTTCTTAGGCCTTGAATGTTCTAAGGTGTAAAGCTGCATGCGAGAAGCAGAGCTTATTGAAGCAATGTCGACGCTGCCACGCTTGGGGACCTATGTCCAACTGTGGACGTCTTTCGTCTTGAATGATTCGTCTTGATGATAATGATTCAGGGATCACGCTTGATATAAGATAGGTAACTAGCCGCGATGAAATCCTAACCGTTATCGTCTTGCCGTACTTTCCGCCTATTATTCCACTTTTCAGATTCCGGTTAATTTACGCAGATGATTCTTAGATGGCATGAATTGCAACGTCTTATGTGTAATACTAGTGTACAATCAACAAAGCTATTCGGTACACAGGCAAAAATATTTTTTTTATCACAGCACTGCCAATGTTTATTTCTAATGTGTGTATTATAATTTTTTAAGCTTTTCACATACTTACGAGTGTGTTCTACAATAATTGTCTACTCAGCACACTCACAACATTGTAAAGTAAAAGTAGTTGCAAGTTAGCTGCCTGCATACCCAATAGCTTTGTTGACTGTACTTTTAAACTCAGAACTTAAAATTCATTGCAACAAAATGTTTCAATTACAAAAATTCGACCCTAAAAAATCTATGTCAATAATGGCTGCCAAAAATTCCTAATCAACGCAAAGTCACGCATTTAGTTAGCGATAACAGTTTACCTACTATAGTAAATGGTTCTGACCCAGAGCGAGGATTGCAGCAACATCGATAATACTCGATACTCGTACTGTAGAGGAATTAATTAAAACAAATATAGAATTATCAGCGGCGATAACGCCGCACTATTGTATACACGTCAGGATCGCATGTTTGTTATTTGATTGTATAAGGCGCCATGATAATGCGTAAAAAATATAGAAAATACTAGCTTTTACCCGCAATTTCTTACGCGCATATCCCGTTTATTCCCTTTCCTGTAGGAATTTCGGGAAATTCTCTCTCAATGTTCCCCTACACTCCCCAAGGAAACACATGCGAAATTTCAGCTTTCTACGACCAGTAGTTTCAGCCGTGCATTGTCTGTCAGTCACTCAGTAACGGAAGAATTATTTACATTGACTAGTTGACCTGCGCAACTTCATCTGCTCCACTCCTATTGGTCTTAGCGCGATAATATATAGCCTATAGCCTTCCTCGATAAATGGGCTATCTAACTCTGAAAGAATTTTTCAAATCGGACCAGTAGTTCCTGAGATTAGCGCGTTCAAGCAAACAAACAAACAAATAAACAAACAAACTCTTCAGCTTTAAATATTAGTATAGAATTAGATTGATACGATAAAAATAATGAAAGAAAACTTTTCAGATATAAGATTGATTAAAAACACTAACTAGAATGGCATCAACCGGATATAGGAATTAAGAAAGTGTCATCAATGTCTGAAAATTTTAATATACGCAAGCGCTAGAAATGAACAGGGATAAAACCCACGTGACTATAATTATATACAAGGTGGAATTTTGTAATGCCACCTGAAGGGAAAGTACTATTAAAACAGTAGATAGAAAATTTTACTTTACTTTTATTTCTTTTTTACTTGCCTTGCCGGACCCGTTTTCCTTTCATTTAATGTATCAAGTTAGCAAGAGAGATTTCATCCTTATAATTGGTCAATTCGTTAGGGTCCTAACGATCGATGCAATAAAAGTACAGGGTGTAATTTTTAAAGATTTTAGTCTGTTCCATTCAAGCGAATTTTCGAAAATCTTTGAATGCAGTTTTCTTTCTTTTCAAAAATAAAGGATTGTTTTCTTTGAGTAAAATTTTCTATCTACAGTATTACGAGTACTTTCCGTTCAGGTGGCATTACAAAATTCCACCCTGTATACCTATAAAAATATAAATGTGAATGGATATAGAGGAAAAGACAATGCAAATGATATTAAAGAAAAGGGAGTTAACCATAGCACGAAAGTTGATTATTGTGTAACGACAAAACGTGTTGCGCCAACCCGAACCCAAGTAACATGGGACATGGCCAGGATGATGATGAAAGTAACCTCAGTTATACTTTAATGTACCTAAGCACTTAAGAGGAAATGCTGGCGGCGAGACTTTGTATGTAAAAAGTCATAATTCGAGGTTTGGCTCTCGACTGTTGTCTCCTCCAATATTGGACCGATTTAAGAGATATTTCACAAACTGAATAAGAAGGATGTATACTGTGTATCTTTGTTTTCCTTTTTGATGATTTATAAACCGTATAAGCACTAGAACTCTCACAAAATGCTCAAAATTGTCCGATAAATCGCTGTCAACAGAGCCCTAGTGTACAAATTTGGCAACTATTAATCAAAAAAGAAAAACATAAAGACACATTATACATCCTTCTTATACAGTTTGTGAAATATCTCTTATATTGGTCCAATATTGGAGGAGAAAACAGTCGAGAGCCAAACCTCGAATTATAACTTCCCGACTCCGACGAAAGTACGTCTATCCTGCGAACAAGATCTCCACAAGTTACTGCAAGGAAGTTACCTCGTCATACTTCCACAAAACTGTTTTATCCAGACAGCCGAGTTCACCATCTCAAACTCCAATGATCGGCTGAAAGGTCAAGCTTTGAAGATAACAGATGTCCCTAAAGAAGATTTATCTAACCCAATGGCACGCCCACTATTCAATCTCAACTCTATTAATGAACGATCTTCACTCTACAACAAGGAAATTTCACTGCAGTCACCGATACAGTTCGATACGCACTCAGATAGCAGCATCTATCATACAACTATACCGCTGTATGCGATACTACTCAGTGCATGTGCACTCACTGCATACTTTACTTATCGAAGATGTTACCGGAAACAAATCGATCTTAAGAAAGAATCCTCCGATGACAAAGAAGTCCGGCCGCATATCATCTACGCTATACCAGAGACTCAAAGGGATAGAACAGATCATCTCCCAGCGCAATTTACGACCAAGGTCTTCAATAGTCGCTGTTCTTCGGGGGGAGGTGTTACGCAAGCATAGCCAGGGCAAATCGTTATAGTATGATCGCCCTGATTTCACACGGCAACAACACTGCGCAATACCTAGAAGCTGACGCTGCACACGTGCCCCGCGTCGACGCGAAGCCATCCGATTCCGCGATTCATAGGAACATTCTTTCATCTTTGGTCAATCGTCGACTGAATAATCCCTAGCTAGTTTTTAGTTAGATTTTAAATATAATTGTATTTTTTTGGGAATCTATTAAATTCTTTAAAATAAAATCAGTTTTCTTTTGCATCCTCTGCTGCCACCGAACTTAATTAAATCTATATCTACTAATATATAAAGCTGAAGAGTTTGTTTGTTTGTTTGCTTGAACGCGCTAATCTCAGGAACTACTGGTCCGATTTAAAAAATTCTTTCAGTGTTAGATAGCCCATTTATCGAGGAAGGCTATAGGCTATATATTATCACGCTAAGACCGATAGGAGCGGAGCAGTAATGAAAATTGTCACGCAGACGAAATTGCGCGGGTCAGCTAGTATCTCGTATATTGGTCCAATATTGGAGGAGAAAACAGTCGAGAGCCAAACCTCGAATTATGAAGCAGGTAACCCCGTTCGAAAGTTGGAAATATAGCTTGGGTATTTTCTCACCACACATGTGCGCATGTGACGCAGCGTTCGAAGGCCTCCCACAAGGTGGACCGATGACCTGGTGAGGGTCGCGGGTAGCCGATGGATGCGAGACGCACAGGACTGGTTATTGTAGTGACACTTAGGGGTCTAGCAGTGGACGTCTTTCGGCTGATATGATGATAATTATAACTCAAGAAGAAGAAGAAGAAATCTATGTATCCAACACAGGATTCGCACTGAATATGAATTTTATAGGGTAACTGTAACCGTTTACCGGTATCCCAAGATACCGAAGCTAACAACATCGACATAAATCGTCTAGACTGCAGACAGACCAGGAATTGATACGAAGCAGTAATTCAAGCTCACGACTGCCCGCAGGCTAATATCGGATAGAAATGTTCACCGTTATTCAACGTGATAGTCTGGATTCCCTCAGCAGGAAAAGTTGGCTAAGTTGTGTTTTAAGTGATTATTCTGGTAATGTAACCTATTCGCGTATTCTAGTGTTATCATCTAACATCTATATGTCGCAGCAGGAGGCTATATATTAAGAACCTTCTAACAATTGTTACAAGATGGCGGTAGTGAGGTTATCCTATCTGTCTGTCGCTTGTCACTGTCAAGTAATGTCAGGTTATTTCACCTGTCTGTCAGTTGTCACTGTCAGTGTTACTGTCATTGTTTGACGGGTGCAAGTCATTCGGCCGAGAAACGTGCGCATGGACGGTTAACCTCACAACCTCCATCCTTTTTCATCACGGATATTTGTGATCATTGTGATTCAAGAGTTCAAGTAGTAATTAAAGAAGATCAACGCTATCAGTTTGTGGTATTATTTCCTGTTTCCTGAAGATGCACGAGGGGGAAGGCTTGCCCGAAGATAATAATTCCGTTGCCTCCCCGACATATATTAATATATAAAGCTGAAGAGTTTGTTTGTTTGATTGAACGCGCTAATCTCAGGAACTACTGGTCGAATTTGAAAAATTATTTCAGTGTTAGATAGTCCATTTATCGAGGAAGGCTATAGGCTATATATCATCACGCTAAGACCAACAGAAGCGGAGCAGACGAAGTTGCGCGGGTCAACTAGTATTAGATAATTCTATTTTCATACATTATAAGTTTTTTAACAGCATTGATCGAAAGGATTCAAAGTCGATGTTATTATAAGTGACATTTTTGGTGATGGTACGAATAAGTTTTAAGATTCTGACTTGTTTTTCTTAGATCAAATCGCTTTTCAGCACTCTCTTGGCAGTCGGTTTGCACCAAGGGTCGGCCCTCAGCCCTTATCTGTTTCTGATGATAATGGACACTCGCTGACATCGGACATCCAGGAAGAGGCCCCCTATTGTATGCTGTTTGCTGATGACATTAGGGTGGTTGACGAAAGCGGCTTAGAGGTTCAGACCATATTGGAGACGTAGTGGCAAAGACTGGAGAGAGTTGGTTTTATATTGACCAAAACCAAAACAGAATCAGCGATTTTGGCGGTTTCTCCAGCACTATGCCCATAGCCCTCATCAGAACGCCTATACCTATAGTCCTCACCGGTACGCCTATACCGATCTACTCCGACTTTCGGTACTTCAGGATGCTTGTCCAGGGGGACGCGATATAGTCCGAGACGTAACACACCGGATCAACTCAGGATGGATAAAATGGCGACAGATCACTGGAACAACTTGCGACCCACGGATGCCCCTCAAGATTATAAAAAAAAGAAAGAAAAGTTGTTTATTCCGCCCAAACAGACGCACATTAATACGACATTATTTTTAAAATACACAAATAAAAACAACTATAAAACAAATTAAGAGACAAACATTCGTCCGTAAAACAACTGCCAGCACTACAAAAAAAAACCAAAAGCTAGAAACCATTTCAACACAAGGTTACAAAAAAATTATGCAGTTACGCCAAAACACCTTCTCGATCTAAAACTGATTGAATAGGTGGTTACAATCGAAATCATAAATCTCCTAAACGTCAAGCATAGCTTAATAAATCCAGACAAACCACTTCCCCGAGTAAATATTTCAAACATTCTGCAAAAATCTACACTGCATACTAAACACTGCATTCCTCTATACCAGCTCAAAAAATAAATAACGTAAATGTACTAAACCACTCAAAATATTTACGAACATAACCGTACAAAAAATCCTTGAAGCTATATTGCGTCAGCAATTTTATGTTTTACGAAGACAAAATCGATTACTTGAAAACTAAATGGTTTTTCGTGCAAACAATGTGATAATAGGAATTTTAAAAGGCGTCTGTTTCGTGTCTAGGTAATACTATGACCTAGATTCAGAAGAATGTGAGTAAATCACTGCACCTACGCTGGTATTTGTTTCACTAGGTGCTGACAACTTAGATACATTCACTGCGGGGGATGTGAATGGAGCTAAGTTGATTCTAAACATTATTTCAATTCACTTTCCTGCACGTTATGTAACAGCTGTTTTAGTGTTTAAAAATGCTTGTTTAATGTTTTTGTTAAAAAGAGTTATTTCTGTTAATACGCAAAAAACTAAAACAGGCTTACTTATTATAAGAAATAAAAGTATTTGCTAGTTTAAATACTGATGAGAGGATTCTAAATTAAAATTCTCCATAGAAAATAAAGAATCTCCTAATTGTTTTGTGAATAAGCCTCTAAATGTTTAATGTATATAGGTTTCTTCTTGTCATAAGACCTGTTCTAATGCTCGTGGTTTTGGTCACGTATGCAAAAGCTTATTAGCCAGCCACTCACATCCCGCAGGATGCGCAATAGTCGGCAAGTGATAAGGTATTGAACTTAATTCCACCAATGCACTAGCTGATATTAATGTTAGTGCATAACTTTATTAGAAAGCAAACAGTATTTAAATTACTGTAAATAACGAATAACATGTTATTGCAACTGTTGTTGTTGTATGCTTTAAAAGTAAATAATAGACATGATGATAATACAAGACTCACTGAAACTTGAACCAGTAGAAGGAAGGCAACATTAGGACTCATCATCGCCTAAAAATTCGTACCTAACACAAACCTATGGCTCCTGCATACAAAGAGCTAGATTAGTCTGTCTGCTTAAAACGAGTTAGGATTTAGACAAGGCTGAACAGAAAATTGCTTATATTTGGCTTAATATTTGTTCTCATCTTTTTAAAGAGGGTCTAATATTTTTATATGGGGAACATTAAAATCATCATCATCATCATATCAGCCGAAAGACGTCCACTGCTGGACCTATGACCAGCAGCCTCCCCCAAGCGTCGCCACAACGACCGGTCCTGTGCGCCTCGCATCCATCGGCTACCCGCGTCCTTCATCAGGTCATCGGTCCACCTTGTGGGAGGCCTTCCAACGTTACGTCTTCCGGTCGCCACTCCAGAACTTTTCGGCCCCATCGACCATCTGTTAAAATCACCACCATTAAACCGAATGGTTCAAGTGGGCGTGGATGGCCATATCCGAAACTATGAGAAATACCGAAAAATATTCAAAAGAGTCTCGGGACCGATTTTAATGAAAGCTAAAACTGCATCATTGGATTTTTAAAAAATCAAATATCAAAATGAAAGGCATTACCCACTACTAATATGAACCACTTTCTTTATTAATTCCCAGATTTATCCTTTTTAGTTACATTATCGAATGTTTCTAAAATCCAGGCTTCGATTCCTGATTAAAATAAATTAGACCCACGATTCGTTCCACAATTCCTCATAGTTTTGGATTACGACACGCACTGATGCACGCAAACTTTCAAAAATTAAACGTGTAAGTATACGATTATTGATGACGCTATATATTATAGCAAGCATAATAAAGCAAGAGGAAGGAAGAGGAAACAGTGTTTATAACTATCATCATCAAATCATCTCATCTGTGTAACACAATTAAGAGGAAAGTGTCGTCAAGCAACAAGATGTACTCGCAGATTCGTACCTACTGGAACAAATTGCCCACGAAAGCCGAGCGAAAGTGCGCTGAGAACAACAATCTAACTGTTATAATAATTGAATTAAACGTACTAATGCGGTACATTCTCGATTTTATACTGTTTCCAGTTGAATTTATGTTTATAGGAGTTCGTGTGTTTTGCAGATGAAGAGAATGCCAAAATTGTGGTACTGAAGGATGGGGACATCAATTTGAAATGAGCAAGACTACGCTTTATGAAGGCCTGCGAACCGATGACACCAGTGGATTAGGGGAGAAACGGAAAAGAATAACTTTCCCTCAGATAGAGTGAAGAAACAAATATATGGAGAATAATATAGCAATGTACGAAATCAAATATCGAATTAATTAGGGTGCAATCAGTACGGACGTCGTTAAATAAGCCCAATCACAACAACTGATAACAACAAACATAAGAAGTCAATTTAGTTCATTACTTTACATTCTACCTGATTAATGGATCTAATTTTAGCCAAAGACCACACAAAACCAAACAAACGTTTTTGCAAATGAACCAAGATAGAACAACGACAGCACATGAATCAAAACATAATTTAGCAAAAATTGAATTCTCAAGCAAAAGGCCGAGCTGGTTCGTCGCGACTAGTTTTTGTGAAGGCATTGTGTGTAAATACGGACATCAGTCTTTGTCGGCCTTTGTCACGGCACCCACTTTCTTTGGGAATAACTGTTTTAGTGTCTAGATTTTGATTTGTGTCTTTAGGATACGGTTTTGCTGTTTCTTCTTCTCATAGGTCAGTTATAGCAAGAATAGCTTTTGCTGTGCCTGTGGTAGATAGATTAGGCAGTTGGCTATTTTTATCATTAATGTCAAGTTTCTGAACATCCATGTTGAAGGTCCACCTTAGTTGGTAGCTACAATAGAGTTCGTCAGGATTTTGATAATCACCACTCTTGCAAAGCGCTATAATAATCTTGTTAAGATGGGCGACCAAATTAGCGCTTAGGAAAAATCCCTTAAGAGGAAATGCTGGCGGCGAGACTTTGTATGTAAAAATTCATAATTCGAGGTTTGGCTCTCGACTGTTTTCTCCTCCAATATTGGACCAATTCACAAATTGAATAAGAAGGATATATACTGCGTCCCTATGTTTTCCTTTTTGATGATTTGTTAACCATATTAGCACTAGAACTCTCACAAAATGCTCAAAATTGTCCCATAAATCGCTGTCAACAGAGCCCTAGTGTACAAATTTGGAAACTATTAATCAAAAAAGGAAAACATAGAGACACAGTATACATCCTTCTTATTCAGTTTGTGAAATATCTCTTAAACCGGTCCAATATTGGAGGAGAAAACATTCGAGAGCCAAACCTCGAATTATAACTTTTTACATACAAAGTCTCGCCGCAAGCATTTCCTCTTAAAGGACCTTGGTACTGGCAAATTTTCAATATCAGAGTTATCCAGTGTTTTGCAAATCAAACTATCATCCCAGTCTCTGCTGGGCAACGACTTGTCCTAAGTTACAGTCCTTCCTCTTAAAATAATCTATTCCGATCCTTCACCCAGAAAAAGAGAGGGGTAGCTGTTATTCCTGGTTCTTGAAGTACATGACGTCATACAATAATACAACCAGTAAACTGTCTGTGTGAATAAAAACAATTAGCTAATTGAACTCTCAGAGGATCGGCACGATAGATGTCGAGTGATGTCGAGTGATGTCGAGTAATCCAGTTGACCCATTAATTGTGTTGTGAGGTTCTCTAAATTACTACAGTGAATCCTTGATTGTGATGACACGGGATCAACGACTTCCTTTATCTTAACAAAATAATTAGTGTAGTACGTTAAATCGTAATGTATGGAACTTGATGATTATTGAACTAAAGAAGATAGTTACTGTGAACCGCATTAAGAAGAAGTAAAAGGATCATGTGGCAAATTAGAGGATTGGGAAACGGGTATTGACTATGACTGGACAATTACGACCAACCAATGGTCACGATATTTGAAAGTCATTTAGACACGATATAAGGGCCATGTCTCCCTTCAACAGAAAGGTTTTTAACATAGCTTCTAAAATAAACATGTTTAATCTATCACACGGTGATCAACTTCACAAGACTGCCATGTTTAGAGTTTCTCAGTAATCTTACCCAGACACGTTTTTAGATACATTAGGAACTAATCATTTATCTTATTAGAAATTTCTCGTCTACATCAACTCAATGCACTTGCTAATAGAATCTCGTTGTGATAAAAACGAGTGAAGTTAGCGTACTTTCTCGCGGCCGCCAACCGGTCCAGCCGCCCTATATCTTAGGCTATACATGTGGATAGTGAGACCTAAGATATGACTTTATATATAACGAGAATGCGAAGGACGAAGCAAATGGATACCTCATGTGATTCGTTTGAAAGAAAATGCTAGAAGAAATTAGCTTATAATCAGTAATTTAGTAATGTTGGAGGTTTACACACTAAAGTAGAAATTCTAAAATGTACAGAAAATGTACGCTGATATGAGATAAGACCTTCTTTGTAAAGTTACACTCAATGAGGAAGCCCATATTTAGAAGAAGCTGTTTGCAGTCTATATGGTGACAATAAAATCTGCACTGCAAACCAAAGTGTCAATGTCCAACAAAAATATTACCATTGCCAGATCACTTTAAAACCAATCGCCAAAACCATAAAAATAAGCCACAATCGAATCCTATCGATGAACATTTAACAATTGCCGGAACAGTTAAACGACCTCTTAAACTAAACAAACGGTACACTATCCATCAATTTACTTAATAAAAACTGTTTTATATCCAATAAAATCGTTTGCTGAATGACGCGATTCTACAAACAGATGCGACCTGATTTGAGACTGTGAAATTACGAGCATTGTCCTCTAGCGACCTTATTTGAGAATCATTTCGTCTCGCCAAATGTTGGGGGCTTTGTAGAAAAGAAATTGAGTTGTTTCGACATTATAGAGAGTTTCAGTTTCCATAGGGGCGTATTATAAGGAGCCTGCATGAGCGATGACACTTGTGTTCGAGTACGTCCGGTGCATACAACGCAGCCTCAGACATAATCATCCACCCTTGCTCATCGGCTAAAGATATACATACAAGGGAAATTTGCTATGGACTAGATCGCTAGTCAGCGCTACTAAAACATAGCAACACAGTCTTGTAGTACTTGAAATTAAAACGGGCTGTTAACAGCAGAACCTACCGGTCGATTCTGTAAAAATAATCGTGAGAAGTTAGCTGAAGTGAGTCGTCATTCCAATTCATCCTATGGTTTGAGAACTCACTTCAACAATCTTACCGTGCTTAGGTGAAGTGTGTTTACACTTCACCTAAGCTATCACGGTGAGATTGTAACAGAATAGCACTGCTACTATTAAAGTGAAATAATAGTCTAAACATAGTTATGAACCAAAACTAGACAGTAGTTTTTGTCCTTCATTTTTTAATCAAACGAACTTTTCCTTTTGTACTGTCAGTCACTCCATTGTAGGCTGTAGTTGTAGCCTTTATTAAGCATACTCCTCTATCCAGATTAAATACGTCATCCTTATCAGCCAGTCTTACGTCACTGTTCTAACAATCACTTCCTATTTCTAGATAGTGAAACTATTGTAACAGTTCTTTATCTCCGATGTTTCTGACAGCTGTGCCCGACTTTTCCTTATCTAAAGTATGTACTATATTCACAAAATTCTTAAAATCTAGAATATCCGCATTATAGATTGATAAGACGTTGCTATGTTTCATTTGCACCCTCATAACGTAATGAACCAATTTTTGTACGTTTAATTTGATAAATATTTCTTTGTTTTATTTTGTGATATTTCTAGATCTCAATGCTTTTCCTTATTGTTTCAATTTCGTCAATAATGTTTCAACGCGATCATATCAATTAATATTGTTAGAAAGATATGAATCAGTGTTAGCAACTTATCTTCGCCGATCTATATTCTTTAAGCACGCACGTTATCCTTTTGTGGTCTGCACGTGCATTCAGTCTGAAACAACTGTCATCATCTAGTTAGTGAGTGATGACAGCTGACACATGGACTACAATTTATTTCTCCAAAATGTCTGAAATAACAGCATCTGCGGTTTGAGCTTGATCGTCATTTGTTAGCTTAGTTTCATCTAAATCTGATCTTACAGTTCTAGAAATAACACTGCCGTTCTGAAAAATGAACTCACGTAAGCGTTAGACCATGATTTGACTGATGATTGACATTCCTACGTAGGCGGTAGAATTTTGCACCCTAAAATATTTACTTCTTTATCTTTTAGGTATAGCATGTTAGGTTTAAAGAACTTTATTTCTCATAAGAACAACATAGTTCACTTAAAATGAGATTTATAAATTAACCTAAACTTAAGTACACTTATTTTTTGCTCTAGTTTAGTATACAAAATAACATGACCATTTAATATACGTTTGTCAAATATCGTAGGTACAGACAATATGCGATTTTAATTTATTTTTAAATATGCTTATTTTGTGTAGTAGGTATATTGCTTTATGTCGTTTGGCAGGTTGTTGTACAATTGTACTCCCTCATAAAGAATGCTTTTTGCCGTATGTGAGTGTGCGTGGCTGAGTCAGTTGCAATGTGTGTTTATTTCTCAGGTGATATTTGTGTGTCTTTTGAGTTAATGTAATGTTTGAATGGATATTGCCCGTATTTCTTTTTTTAACTAAGGTACAAGTATTGAACAAATACAATAGGCTAGTTTCCATCATCAATAAATTGAAAATCTATTTAGTCCGTCAGTTAGAGTCATCATCATCATAACAGCCGAAGACGTCTACTGCTGGACATAAGCCTCCCCCAAAGGGGGGGGGGAGTTGCCATAATCGCCACGCTTGGCAGGCGGGTTGGCGATCGCAGTGTATGGTGTAGCGTTTTACAGAGAACGCTGCTGCCAATTCTCTGGTGAGTCCCTTAGTCACCTCTTACGACACCCACAGGAAGTGATGGGATGGTATTATACTTTTACGGCACCATACGGCACCACCGGCCGACACCACACGGCGTCAGTTAGAGTATTGAAAAATAATGGACACATATTTTTTGTTTTTGTAAATCAATGAATATTGACAAAGATAAAATGCTTTAAAATTCGGGAGAGAGGGGGCCAGTGCCGTCACGTCCGTAGTAAAATTTGTACTATCGTAGTGACGCCACGCGAGTTTTCGACGTACTGTATCTTCGTTATTTTTTGTTTACGTGAAAAAATACGTGTTCAATATTTTTTGGAAATCTACCTAAGAGACTAATTCGTTTTTTTTTTCAGTAAAATACCCTATTCTGTAAGGTTAAATAGTTTAGTCTTTGAATATATGTACTTCCTTTGTAGGTGTTAAGTAATTGTAATGAAATAGTGTTTTAATGATTTTATTTTGTGTAGTTTGTAGCTGCCTCAAGTTAGTTTTGGAAGCTGAGCCCCATATTTTAATCAAGTACCTATTCTAGGTGTGTTTTTTTTACTAGTGAGTTGTATATCATAATGCGTAGGTGCTTTATGTGGTATGTTTATGTCCAAACACCTACTTACTGTTCGAAATTTACCTCGAATCACTTAATATTTATTTACCTCTATTATATTCAAGTTAACGTTGGCAACAACTTATGAATGAGTTAAGTCGTCGATCATGGTGAAACATGACAATCTAACAATAAACTACACGCCTGTGAACAGTTATCAACAACCTTTCATTTTCGGTCGACGAGTTAGTTTCGATCGAAAATCAGTCGCATCCTTGACTGCCAGTATCTTATCTGTTGATAAGTTCATATGTGCAAATGCGGTGCTAATCCAAATCGTAGTAAGTATTCTTCTATGTATACTACCATCTACTTGATTAATAACTTTGTGACGAGTGGGTCACGACAAAACTACGAGTACATTGCATTTACAACCTCTTTATGGCTTAAGTAAAATAAGTTATGGCAAATAAATAATCACTATCGTCCTCCTTTACTATTAAAAAGATAATAAATTGTTTATTTATGTTAATTCTGATCAATCACGAGAGTAAATTAAAATAATCTTTTGATCTAATCGACTCGTCGAAAACAGTCCTCACAACAGTATTTGCCCCCAATTCTGCATCTTGAACATCATGTATGAAAACCTATTTCTAACTAACATAGTGATCACGGACTGTTCGATCAATCGCTACTATAATTCAAGATCGTGAGAAAGCATTTCCATAACCACTAGGACCTGTCTGCTCAGTTCCGTCACTTAACATACAGATTCCAATATGGACCACATAGCATACCAAGTGCACTCCACAGTTTAATCAACCACGACTGAGAAAAAATTATCCGTGTGAAATGTTTGGTGGCAAGCCATCCACGGAATACAAATGTATCTCACAATGGACGATTACTTGGACGACTAGTAATAAAACCAGAGATTTATATCGAGAGCATACCTAATGCTAAAACCGTGATCGATTTGTACTGGAGCAAGCCAATAAAGATTTTGACAAGGGTAAACGTACTTGTTGTATTACTACTGAGAAAGACCCGGGATCCGGGTGACATGAGGTCTAAAGGTAAAACTATAGATCTCACAAAGTATCCTGACAATGGTCATAGATAGATAGATGTAGGTACCTTTATTATACACCATGACAAACTACATAAAGGAGTAAAAAAATTATATGCTGTAACAAAGGGCGGTCTTCTTATTGAGAGATGTAGACACCTGCGTCCACACATTCAGCTAAAACCACCGTTGATAACTTTAAACATAAAAGTTAGCAATCATTGCTATCTTATGTTACTGTTAATGTTAACAGACCTGCTAAGTACTAAGGAGGTACATTACGGCACGCCTTATTTGAACAAGATATCGCAAATTCAAACTGCAAGCAAGAACATGTTAAAAGGGCCTGACTTGGTAATGTGAAAGTTTGAGATACGTACAGGTACAGGTATCATGAAATAAACCAAATACACAGAACTGCAGAAAAATTGTGAGGTATTCAACCATGACTCTTTGCAAAGTTAAATATGCAAAGCTCTTGATAAAGCAGAGATGACACAGAAGTGTACATTTGTTTGGGATTGATGATGACATCAACCATTGAAAAGTCAACGACATTTTAGTCATTGCAATAACTTGAGAATTGAGGACAATTTTGGCTTCTCCGAAGCACGAACTATATGAGAAATAAGCTCAACAATCCGCGATAAATATTCTAGCTAATCAAGAAGAAAATGACGATGACCATAGAGTCTATTCAAAGTGACCTTCTATAAGCGATTAAGATTGCCAAAAGTCCATAATAAATATGCAATTAACAACGTAATTTTTCCAAATCGTATATCAATCCAACTTTAGACTTTATGACCCACCGATGGTTACTTCATTCAATAAAAAATCCTGTGACCTCATCAAAATCTGCATGTCAAAAGACGGTCACGGCAACGTCTCTACTTAAGCTGTCGGCGCCAATTTGACGCCAATGAAAGAACAACGTCTTGAAAGGAAGCACCCATTTGGACCCCTGCAGCGTGCTGTGTAATTGAAGATCGCACGCAAGGATATGTCAATCTTGGAGAACAAGACGGACCTGACTATCTTTACTTCCCGATTACAGTCCTTGGTTGACGGAATAGTCTCCTTGACATAGTTCGAGGAGTCGCGTGTGTGGTTGAGGAGTCAGGAAAGGAGTGATTTAAACTTTGAAGTCAATATTGTACCAGGAATCCAGGATTTTTCCATTTGAGAAGTATGTGAATGAGATGTGATGGCTTTCAATATCTTAATGTTTATGAATTAAAACTTTATGCACAAGTGAAACACACTGTACAATGTCGGGCTTAATGCCATAGGCCTTTCTTATACGTTCTGAGATAATTGCATAAAAAAACTGTTGCATTATGTATTTTATCAGGTAGATTGATAGACAATTCTTACAGACAGTGTTTACAAGCATACTCAATAGATCCCTAACCTTATTCAAGGGTATCCATAAGTAGATTATTTACAGTATTAACTTTTCAAGTGCTTGTTATAGTTATGACTGACATAAGTGGCGTTGAGTGCTTCATAACAAGTGAACTAATCGATCACTAATCAAGACATAGACACTCTTCAAGTGTAGTTTGGACAACGCTATAATAATTAACCAAAGTCAAATAAACACTAATCCCGAACAGTAGTGTTATTCTGTTACATTTTCGTGTCTCGACAGCGGAATCTGAGGCGAGTATCAAATTCCTATAAACATAAGACCTTTATGTTGTGTATAATAAAGCTCATTTTGTGAGCTTTGTCACTCAGGTGAAGCTCGATATCGAAATGGTTACTTACAGAATAGACTAGCTGATGTGACGACTTTAATCTCATAGCCTATATATTAACTCAAAAAATACGGCCCACGAAGTGGGCACGGGTTAGCAAGTTTCGACCTCGCGTTTGACCACAAGCCAACCTGATGAAAAGCGACACGAAGCGATGTGGTCCGATCCAGCACGCTTGCCCAGAAGCAGCCTATTTACTTGAATTAAAAAGACAGCTACAATCTGAGGGGAATATAGTTGCTCTATGAGGAAACTCAGACACTATGTTGTTGTAAATATCAATGAAAACAATCATTAGAATCAAGAGGATTAGTGAAGATACTCAAACAGCTGGTAAAGAAGTTATAGCAGCCAATTTTAGGACGGCACTTAAAGCAAAGATAGCCACAAACGTTTCCGCGGTGTGTTCTCTAGAGCCATTTGAGCTAAAATTACCTCCGTAATGGGAAGCTGCTGACTCATTCCCCATTAACACTTCTAAGTAGCTATTTTACCACATTTAGCTCTTAAGGTACAGCTTTTAAATGTGGAAGAATTTTAGTGGGATTCTTTTGGTTTAGGGGTAAGATAAAGTGTCGACCGCAAGATTAATTACTCGTTTCTGAGAAAATTCTAAAGTACGGATTAGAGGTTTGGATATTACTCATATTTTTGCGGTTAGGAATCCCAAATAAAGATGATTGGGATGGATAAAGTACCATTAGGTATGGTAGGCGCCAGGTAAATTTGCAATAAAGTTCATTGACCTTTCCCACATAACCGTAACCGGATATCCGATAGTTTATCGGATATACGAAATAAAAATATATCCGTAACCGTATCCGTTTCACAAGTTTCGGATAGTTTCGGATAAGGGCGGAGTCTAAATAAAACGACCTGTTTCGACATGTTTTTTTTTAACCGCTTTCACGCCACGTGAATCTTGCAGTTTGTTTGTTATTTCTAGTTATAACATAACCTTCTTCATAACTAGTTAGTTTTTTATTTAAGAGTTGATATTTATTACATACTATTTGTGTTTATATTTTACTTCAATCTAATATTCGTAACCGAAACTAACGGATAATCCGAAATAATTACATATCCGTAACCGTATCCGAAACCGATATAATTTTATTCCTATATCCATATCCGTATCCAGATCCGAAATATCATACACAAACTATAAATTATAAACCGTTTTTCATTACTAGACAACGTAAAGGATCACGATAGAAGTCGATTCAGCTTTGTCTTTATTTCTCTAAAGTCAATAAATGTATGTGGGTCAATAACCGTTATTGTACATTTATCTGGCGCCTACCATAGATGTCATAATGAAGACCATATTATTGAACCTACATGTGAACTTGTACCTACATCGGTAATGTTTACGCGACTTGACCCGATTTGCCGATAACTTGGGTTTTACCAAGTAGGCAGAAAGTGTTACTTGTATTAAGCCATTTTAAGATACGCTTTTAACTAAGTATATCAAAACACTACAAGAGATAGGAAAATAATTATTACAAAATAGTTCCGGTACATAAAAATACCATTTCATATAAGTGGGTTATCTATTTACAACGGCTATGCTATTATAGTAATGATTGAATTAACGAACTCATAAACATTTTTAGATAAAGATTGAAAAACCGTTTCCTTAACTAATTGATTTTAAATATACCTTATTCAAACAATGTGATCAATGTTTAAAGTACATCAGGGAACTGCGTAAGTACCTAAATTATAATCATAATGAAGGATTAATATTAGCAGGTACAACGTGGGGGTTTTGGAGTTTTGAGTTCAATGAAATTAGAATGATTTACCCATGTAGGTACAAACCGTGTGCCTAATGGGATTTCCCATTGGCAAAAATGTGAAACTTTCATCTCCAAGTACAAGGGGATTGGGCATTTTTCAAAATCCATCCTTAGTGCTCATCTCCCTTGCATGTAGGTATAAAGAACTACTACTTCTTTTAGATCCTTAAGTGGTACGTTGGCTGTAAGTGACTGAATTTATAAAAAAATAACATTCGTAAATGCGTTTTTAAGGTTCGTACCTCAAAAGGAAAAAGCGGAACTCTTATAGGATCACTTTGTTGTCCATCCGTCCGTCTGTCAAGACCCTTTATCTCGGGAATGCGTGGAGGTATCGAGTTGAAATAACTAGTTAAAACCACATACTGAAATCTACAGTCCCTTTGAAGCTGTCAAACTTCTAAGTTGGCGTAAAAAAAAAGATACGGCCGTTTATGCCGCAAAAAAACGTATTTTAAGACAATCTCTAGGGAATCAAAATGTATAGCGTATTTTCCGTTGACCTAGAACTCTGAAATTGGTCAATTAATACCGTCTTATGGCACAAGTATAGGAAAAAATCTGACAACTGTCCATTTATAATTAGATCATAAAAAACATAGTCTTTATTTAAAGTAACCCCTACTTTGTACGGAACACTCGGTAGGCGAGTCCGACTCGCACTTGTACGGTATTTTTTCTTTAAATTAAGTTACATCAACTTTTTTTGGTTGTCTGTTTTAAAATAATTAAAATTAATAAAGAAAAACTGGCACGTACATGAAGACAACTACGAGTACACTCGAGACTCAATCAGACTCTGGCTTTTTCGCTATTTGAAGTCAGCCCTCATGACACTTGTACGCTACTTTTGACGATTTTGCGTCATTTCTGGCGTCAAGCCCATCGTCAAAATTGTACATTGTAATTGTCCAGGAATCTTCTGCCTTTTTGCCGACCAGGGCCTGACTGGTCATATGACCTACAGCGGAGGCGGTTTTCTCTCATTTTATCCATTAAGGGTGCGTTTCCACCGCCTGACAGACTAGGCAAGTGAAGCGATTCTATTGGTTCCCACAAACACATCATTCTCTACGCATCCTTGCACACCTCTAGCGAAAACGCACCCTAATTGTCGTCTTCAGATAACTAGAGTGCGTTTTCAACAACATTTCATACACGCAAAATAATCAAAGGCAATTTCACATGCACAAATGCAGAGGAAAAACTGCCACTTCAATAATTGAGTGCAAAACATTTGACATTGTTCGACCGCTACACAAAGTAGCCGGCCAATATATTGATTTGTTTTCTATTAAACACAAGACCTTTTGATCCAGACATGTTGACTTTTCTAGCAAATTGCTCGACCATTATCGATAAAATTAAATCAATTAACTTGGGACTAAGCTCTCCCGGCATATCTTTAGAGTTAACTCATTTGAGCGAATCAGATGACTAATTACTTTAATTTTTTTATGGTTAAGAAGATAAGTATAATGTTATGCAAATTTGTCACAGACTTGATCTCGAGTAGTCTGTATATATTCAAATATTCTGCAAGACTCGAGTTATCGGCAATATCGCCTACTCAAGGCTCTGACACCTGATCGGCTTGTCCGAGGATACTTTGCTCAACGTAGGCGTATTTGTATAGAAACTCCTTCAGAAATGGAACCTGTTTGAGCTTTGAGGTGTGGCGTATACAGTCAGGTGACAGTAGTGAGCGATAATCGTAGTGCGAGATTTACAACCCTCTTTACTATGCTGTGAGTGCTTGAATAATACCATCCCATCACTTCCCGTGGGTGTCGTAAGAGGCGACTAAGGGACTCATCAGAGAATGGGCAGCAGCGTTCTCTGTAAAATGCAACATCATACACTGCGATTGCCAACCCGCCTGCCAAGTGTGGCGATTATGGCAAACCCCCCCTTTTGGGAGAGGCATATGTCCAGCAGTGGACGTCTTTCGGCTGTTATGATGAGTGCTTGCCGTGTTTTGTGTCCGTGTGTATTTTCATTAATTTTTTTAATGGTTCAATCCCGATGGGTATTGATTTCTAATGGCGATAAAACCAAAATAAGTTATGAGTAATTTCGCTTCTTTTATGTCAGACGAGTTTCGTTTTTTAGGGTTCCGTATCCAAAGGATAACCAACAGAACCCTATTACTAACTCTCCGCTGTCCGTCCGTCCGTCCGTCTGTCAGTCAGAGGGCTGTATCTCAAGAACCGTAATAGGTAGACAGTTGAAATTTTCACAGTTTGTGTAATTCTATTGCCGCTAAAACAACTAATAATTAAAATTAAGGTTTATGGTACGGAACCGTTCGTGTGAGAGTCCGACTCGCATTTGGCTGGTTTTTTTACAGAGATTATTCTGACAAATAAAACATTTGAAAAGAGTATACACCTGTACAAATCACATGGCATCCCTGAACCAACAAAGCATAAGCAGCAGGAGTATTTTATAAAGCAAGTCAACAAAATATAGGTGCGACAAACGTCACCCACATCAAAAAAACATGAATTTTAATTATGCATACAGTCGCAACTTGATTTTGTCTTAAACAACAGCTCCAGTAGCAAGCTAGCACATTGACACAGGTGATAATTTTTGCCGTATTAATTATATGGGGTTTTTTGTTTAATTATGTATTTTTCTTGTCTCGTTTTTATCATCTGCGGATCCATCACGATAAAATGGATCCCAAAACTTTTTGCGTTGCCATACGGATATAGAATAAGGTACTGCTATAGTAATGCAAACACACTGTCAACAGTTACTCCCGGCTTTTTGTCGACACTTTTTTGTGCTGAACAAAAAGCAGTCTGAATTAATTATGTTTTGGGGCTCATTGACTTGCTAACGCGTCTGCTACTAAGAAGAAACTACGTCAACGATGTCACGTACTTAAAGTGCAAAATGCTTTTGAAATAAGGAGAATTTAAGAACTATTTTCAATCTCTGCATAGGTCTTTAATGATAAAACCGCCCATTATTACACCTTGTTATTTGTTATGATGTACAATAAAGAGTACACATCTATTTGTCTATCTAGCATGACATTCAACTGGATTTCTAGAACTTTTCCTTGGTCATCATCATCATTTACATCGTCTTCACCCACCGCCGGTGCCGTATGGTGGCGTAAAAGAATAATACCATCCCATCACTTCCCGAGGGTGTCGTAAGAGGCGACTAAGGGACTCACCAGAGAATGGGCAGCAGCGTTCTCTGTAAACGCAACACCATACATTGCGATCCGGTTTCAAACCCCCGATTGCATTGGTTTGCCTATGTCCAGCAGTGGACGTCTTTCGGCTGATATGATGATGATGATGACCCACTGCTGCGTTAGTTCTCTCGTTTAATGAACCGATTCCCACACTCCTGTGCCAGCCTCAACCAGGTCTACTAAATTCATTAAATGTCAAACCATTACAAATTTAACGAGGCAATCTTGATTTCTCTACAATTTAACGACCAATATCATGGATAACAGTTTAAGCATGACCAATATTGGTATTGGCAACACTTGAACGGTTGGTGAAAAAAAATGAAAAGTACAGCTAAGTATCCCCAAGTCTCATGTTTGTCGTAATATTTAGCCGCCGTGCCAGCCGGTAAAGAGGACTGGTAACGGTAAACTTGTTGGCATTTTTGCTAGCTACAACACTACAATCCAAGTGCCTACCTGAGGAGCTATGTATGTGTTTGAGTATGGTAATTAAGTTAGGATTACAGTAATTTGAGAAAGATTCAAAAAGTTGTTGCTGCTGAGACATATTATGTGGGAGCTGAGCGTACCTAATGAATGTTAATCATGTAACTGTTAGTATGAACCTCGGAACTTTCAACAGTATTTAAGTCCATGATATGATAGCATAATCTTCATTTTCCAAAGACTATACAAGGGACCTATACAAAAATTTGTAAAAGTGCAATCCCAAAAACTGCCGAGATCAATACACTCTCCGCACACAATATCAAAACACAAAGTTTCCATACTAAGAATCCATCAAGAAGACTGTTAAAACATGCAAATTACGGTTAAACCAAAACTCTTCAAGTCGAAAAAACCCAGAATTCTGCATCGATACCCAGCAACGTGCGTCACACATACACGTATGTTAAGCATTATGATCCGTAACACATGCACATTGATTAAAGTCTCCAGTCATCTCTAATTCGCAGAATTCGTACCGACAAACATGGCTTCGGTTTTTTATGCTCCCCTGGTACTTCGAAATTACTACCCTCCAGTAATTGGTCATTTTATGCTACAAGATACTCATCAAAATCTTTTTCTTTTTTCTACAATTTGCGGGTTTGTTGGCCTTTTATGAAGGGAGCTTTATTATCCAAAAATATTGAATGCAACTTGTTTTAATGTACTGTTTATATCGAAAGAGTTTTGTGATGTGATGGCACACGAACCGTTTTCAAGTCAATCCAATCCTCTTCAAATTATATTTTATTCACGCTGACTGAAGTTACCAGGTTTGGTATCAGAGGAAGTGTGTAATACTTGCAATTCCTGTTTTTATACTTATTTAACCAAGCCCGTTTATGGTAGTTGATTGACTAGGTAGAAGGTAGGATTTACGTAATTTGCGTTGAAAATCTTTCAGTTCTGACTTTATTCATATTCACAAAAAACTAAACCAAAACTATTTTTTTTTCTTTCCCAAGACTTTTATGAATGCGGTATTGATAGGCGAACATAGGTTTGTCTATCAAAACCGCAATCGATGTGGTGAAGCGCCCTCCACATGGGAACAAAGCGATAAAAAAATATTTATCGCATTAATTTTCCTCATCGCTTTTAACGAACTGCCTAACCGATTCAAGGTTGACGTTTGAATAAAAAAATAATATATATAAGAAAACAGTATTCATGCTTGGATGATCATAGCTTTTTTTAAAATAAGAACTTAAAAAAAAATGGCGACATTAATGAAATGTCTACGTCACTTTCGATTTTCAAATCGCGCGCGTGGCAAGCAACTGGCCACAATCTGACACTCTGGCAGTGAGTTTGGCAAACTTGCTTGGCAGCGGTCATTGGCCGGAGGCGGCTGATGCCGGTGGCTTTTCATATTAGTGAATTGCCTTCCTTACGTCAAGATACATTGACCAGTCTGTATGAAATGTTATCCTGTTCTACACGGTTGATAAGGATATTTCATCATAAGTGCACATAATTAAAATAGCAAGTGTATGTGTTGCATTTTTAATTAAACGTCTAAAGCATTTTACACATTTCTTATAAAAAACTTTGCAGTGTCGTAATGAAAATAAATGAAAAATTGATTTCTACCTTCTGAAGTACTAGCTTACTAGTACGTTGGGAAACCAATGTATTCCAAACCAAATAAATTAATACACCAATTAAAAAAGGAGTGACGGTTGATCCAAGTAAAATGGGAAAACGGTAGGAAATTGACGAGTTACCTACAATCATATTTTGTAGTCATACCGAACAATCGACAAACCAAATTGTATCCCTATCTTCAGTTTCAAGTGTATTAATATTTGACATTAATTGCAGGTCAAAGGCCTTTTGGTAAACTGAATGGAATTGACCGCATTGCGACTTTGTTTGGTTGACCATTTAAATTGAATGACTAGACCACTAGATGATCCCAGACTACTGGTTAATAACCTAAACGAATCCAGTGCCCCATTACAATGGAAAAGACACAAAGCAACAATTTAAATAGCATCAATCTCATTCTATTGAACTCTTTTCTTAATTTTTTTTTCAAGGTGGCGAGGATGACAAAATCCATAACTATGAGGAATAGTAAATACTTACTCAAGGAGTCTCGGGTTTGATTTTGAAGAAAACTTATACCTACTGCAATTTTAAGGCTAAAGCCTCTGCAAACACAACCTGGCGAAATGGGGATTCATAGACCCGTCGGATACTCAATGTGAGTGCGGTGCTCCTCTTCAGAACATGAGCCACACGTTACCACACACACCTGTACTTTGGGGGATTTAATGAATGCCACCGACGCTGCAATTAACGTAGCCACCTATCGGGCCCAAAAAATCTAAGAAGTTAACCATCGACTCGAAAAGAATAGAATAGAATACTCTTTATTATGTACACCATATAAGTTACAGAAAAAATAGATGAACAAAACATTATATAGGGTTACACAATGGGCGGCCGCGGCCTTAAAGAAGGTGGCTAAAGACTTAAAAATACTCAAAATAAAATAAAAACTTGAAAATGTATAACCAGATTTACTTGGAAGCCCTTATTAAAACCGCGCATCAATATTAATGCCATGTTCAGTTAGTCCAAAATATCATAATCCTGCTAATTTAATAGCAGACGCTGAAACAACATTATTATGATAAATGAGCCACCTGCAACCCACCTCTTATGTACTTATCGACTCCCTGGTACGTTCTACAGTAGATGCCATATGGTATTAAATCATTTTGAACTCCCTTTGGTTTTTTTGTGAAGTGTCCTTGTCTGGGGGAAACTAAAAAATTGTTCTTTTGTAAACTGAACACTTTTCCTCATTTTTTAAGTGACCACAAATAATGTTTAAGAATTTAAACAAACCTTTGTATGTTAATCATGAGAATTATCGTAGTAATCTGATCCCAAACACAAGTATCAGAACTCGAGGTATTTAGCACGTAGATGCAGCACTTTTAACGTACTTATTAATAGACGTGTTTTCTGTTTTCTCAGCAATTAAAGAACTGTTACGCGACAATAAAAATCATTAGGACATAAATATAATATTTACTAGGCACCCAATGCAACATGGACACCTTTACTTATAGTGCCAAGCCAACAGTGCAATTAATGGTTCACAGATCACAGAGCTCAAGTTGTTAAATCCTAGGGAAAATTATTCCTGATCAGTTAGACTAGATCTCTTCCTTATCTATGAGGAACACAGATATCTTCGCACGCGTCTTCGCACGCGAAGAAATTCAAAACAAATGAATCAACGCACGCCATAAAAAAACGCGTGTAAATGGCCAATTGTCTACAGAAACCATTAAATTAAAACTGTTTAAATAAAATATATCATAATAATCGGGTCACTGAACTCCACAATTAATTGAAATGACGCGGCAAGGAGCAGTAAGTAAACTTTTTTGGCGCCAAAGGCAACAGGCGCAGGAATTATTATAAAAAGCCAGTTATTAACTTTTTGCTTAGTACACCCGTAACGTACTTATTATGACCGAGAATGGACATAAACACTGTGTTTTTGTGGGTGCACGCCATCAGGACATAACACGCCATCTTAAAATTAATCACATAAACGCACTGGAAATTTTAGCTGCGGCAGGACGCCGTTTCGCGAATTTCCTTCAGTTTCCGCTGCACGAACCGTTCAAGAAACCTTGCAGGGCCCGTCCCATCTGTAGATATTATTATTATGGCCAAAATTTATTAATTAATTAACTATGCCCATGTTTTTTTTTAATATGCGTGTGTACCTAGCCAATGGCACTTTTCTCTCGTTATAATACTTAATAGTTTAGTCAACCACGTCTGCACACGTTCTAGTTTTTAAAGTTCAGGAAAGCATTTCGAAAGGAACATTGCTACGGTTTTCTTTACCCAGTCTGTTCCGTCGAGTAAGTCGTTAGTTTAAAATACTACTGTCCATCCTTTATGTTTTAAGCAGGAAGGTGGGCAGTAAGTAATTGAATTTTTATGGTCATTTACCATCCTGGACCTGTGAGGGTCAATTTCATTTTTTATGATATGAAATTGGCCTTTGCACGGTCAATTTAGACTGTTTGATGAACTTCCTTTTGCAGAACAAAGGGTGGCAGACTTGAATAGTACATCCCGTCTGTTCTGTCGACATCTCATCGTACCACTTCTTACTTTGGCATTGTTCGTCGATTCGTTGAGCTCCTCACAGTTCTGAGTTGGTTGCACTATAACTAACAAATGCTTGCACTTTCTGGACAGATCCACTCAAACCTGCGTGGTGCTTTCCTCAAAAGACCACCTCAGACTTTAACCTACATGGTTTTCAGATAAATGTCTAACAATGTCGAGCTTAAACAATGATGACGATGGCGTGTAAATATACCCTTTTATTAACTGCAGCTGTCTCTCACTTTTTACTCTGTAAAAATCTTTACGCAAAGGAATTCAGACAGGGGTGAGTGCAAAAAAAAACTAAATTTTTTGTACAGCACGAATATGATTGTAACTTTAAACTGCCTAAAAGTAAGTTACGATGTTATTCCTTGCAGGTGTCGACATATACATTGGTTATGTTTGTAAGATATTACGTTCTGACTTCTGAGCACACCTTAAACTACAGTCAGAGTAAAAAGTTGTGGTGTGCCGAATTTATTTAATATTAATTTTATTTTCTACGTTTTAAAATTACCGTATTTATCATGACTTACATATTTCATTTTTGTATACCAAGTCACAATTGGACAAAGTCGGAATGAACAAAGTCGGTCTATTTTATATTGTACTTACGTATGTCGTTGACTTTTCTTTGCTTAGTTTAAATAATTAAATATATTTTTATATAACTATTAAATGTAGACTATGGGCAGCAGCGTTCTCTGTCCCGCCTACCAAGCGTGGCGATTACGGCAAACTCCCCACCCCCCCCCCCCCAATTTGGGGAGACATAAGTCCAGCAGTGGACGTTTTTCCGCTGATATGATGATGATGATGAAATATAGACTGCTTAAATTACTCATTTCGTTTATACAATATTTACATTCCTTTAAAATTATGCTTGGCATACTGACTGTACCAGGTGCATGCGATACACCGCAATAGGTAAGTATATGTAGCGTTACCAAACGGGAGTGACCCTCGGTGAGAGGTTCACAAAATCGCACTGCTGCATAATTCGTTAATCCTAGTGACACAGACGTTACTTTAGTCTACCTTCTAAGCGGCTCAGTGACTGTTCTCCAAGCTCAGCACTAATTACTTGTTTGCATCAACTGTTCAAGAATATTTTGTGTATTAGTTTATTAATTTGAGTGTAAATATTACACTACTTTATTGTATCTATAATTTATATATATATTTATCTTCGTAATAATTTAAATATTAATCGTTTCTGTTTTTTTTTTTTCAATTTATACCTACCACTATTATGCTCTGCATTACCCAAACGTAGACTGGTAGAAAATACCTAAAGCATTAAATAAATAAAGAAACAGCGCAGCGCCATCTTGAAATCCCAATTTATACCGGGTAACCCGCAATGTTGCAAATGCACCCGAATGTGAGTTTCTTATTAGGGACAATCATCGAACTGCATTACCAATTATTTAGTGTTTATATTGGCCAATTATTAATAAGACCTTCGTGCATAAAATAAATAAGAGCATCGTTATTATTAATGGTTATTGCGCCTTGGGATATTTGTGTTTCATTTTAATTAAGGTTGTTCGGAATGAATATCTCATACTTAAAAATCGAAAGCCATTTTCGAGAGCGCCAGCCATAAATTTAATACCTACGTCATTCAATAAACTACAAAATAACTGTATTTTTTTTAATTATCTAAAGGCTGTGTCAGAGGATTCTATAGAATGACAGAGCAACTGCAACGAAGATTTATTTTCATGAGCCAAGATAACCACAATTGTCTGGAGTAGACTTAGATGTGCTTTATGTGAATGATAATAATGCCCCCTCTAGGTCAAAGCCTTAAATCTATTTTACGGTACTTTTAGCTCTTTGGTACGGTTAACTCAGTACAATAAACTCTACAAATAACTCGTTCATTCAATCGGTCTTAAAGCTAAATCAAGTACTTATTACAAAATTATATTTCTATCTTCCACACCTATCTTCAAACTACAGCTCATTTTTCAATGGAGAACTAAAATCCTCTTGTAGTTCCCATCATAACCTGAGCTGTCAACTCGTAAACGCCTCCCATGACATTAGTACAAGGAGTTATAGCCAATTCATTAGGATGACGCAAGGATCGAGGAACAATGGAGAATGAATGTCGTCTGTCTTGTGATGCAATGTGCTCACTACGGGGTATGTTAGAGTATTCGTTATTGTGTATGCTTTCCTAGGTGTTATTGCAGCTTTTGTTGATGAATTGGCTATATTTAATTACAGGTTTAACGCGACAATAGCAACAGCTTTAAAATTTGATGGTCAAATATGTTCGATAGAATTTGGTCATAAAAGGCTAGTTGGTGGAATATGATTGAGACAAAGTACCTATAACAAATCTAAAATCCATCCATCTTTCTCCATCTTCGACCACATCATCGCTTACCATCAGGTGAGATAGTGGTCAAACGCGTGCCTATCTATAGTAAAAAAATAAATAATATTTTATGACAGGTACAAGTTGGACAGAAAATAATAAACATTTATTTTTCAAAAAAATATATTTAAAGCGCTCTTCCTCACCCCTAATTATTTAAAGTTTTGCTGTTCCCGACAGGGTCCATAATTGTTTCTATTTATTCATTTTACCACCTGTATGTGTACATTATGGATTGCAATAAACCATTTGACATTGAGACTTAATTATGCAATGCTTTTCTTCAAGATTCAAGATCTTGTGCTTAAATTGATGCAGAAAATAAAGATTATGTAATACATATGTACATAACTATGTAGTTAGGACGCGATGCCACAAGGCATAGATTAGAGTATAAAAACACTTGTATTTCTGAAAACACGGCCACCAAAAATACTCCAACATGAATTAAAAAATAAATAAAAATCTTATATTTCAGAGTCCATTTTATCCATTACTAGTGGACGTCACGCGGTTTCACCCGTGTAGTTCCCATTCGTGGGAGTACGGGGATAATATATATAGCCTATGTTACTCCGTGATAATGTAGCTATCCAATGCTAAAAGAATTTCAAATCGGTCCAGTAGTTTCGTAGTCTATTCAATTCAAACAAACAAACAAACAAATATTTCTTCTTTATAATATTAGTGTAGAAATTAGGACTGATTTTCAAATCGTCAGATCTTTATCTGAGGACATGACGACTTAACAGCTTTTGCGTAGACAATATTTTAGCGCCCTATATGTATTATCTAAATAAAAGTTATCTGGCGATTGGAAAATCGAATATGACGATAATACTATAACGCTATAATTAGAATACCCACAGGAAATAACCCTAGACCCTAGCACTCACAGGAAGTCAAACCTCTTGTGGCACTCGGTCCTTATTTAGACAAAAGCAATACGCAATTGAGACGCTTGATCTTTACGTATCTCTTAAGTGCTATCACAATGGCATTACCTGTACTGACGATACCTCCATTTGCCATTCTATTACGAGAAAATGCGGGCGGCGAGACTTTGTATGTAAAAAGTCATAATTCGAGGTTTGACTCTCGACTGTTTTCTCCTCCAATATTGGAGCGATATAAAAGATATTTCACAACCTGAATAAGAAGGTTGAATACTGTGTCTCTATGTTTTCCTTTTTTGATTAATAGTTGCCAAATGTATACACTAGGCACTAGGGCTCTATTGACAGCGAGATTGAACTCTCACAAAATGCTCAAAATTGACCGATAAGGACAATTTTGAGCATTTTGTGAGAGTTCTAGTGCTTATACGGTTCAAATAAGCGAATAGGCGAAATAATAATAATGATAGGCGAATCATCATAAAAGAAAACATAGGGACACAGTATATATCCTTCTTATTCAGTTTGTGAAATATCTCTTAAATCGGTCCAATATTGGAGGAGAAAACAGTCGAGAACCAAAACTCGAATTTTGACTTTTACATACACAGTCTCGCTGCCAGCATTTCCTCTTAAATTCTAGACTTATAATAGCATTTAAATCATATTATTATGTATTGTTCTAAATATTCGTATCATATAATTTGTACCGTATAGCAGTATCAGCTCATTAGAAAAATATGCATACGCTTTGATAAATTACGTCATCAAATGTATACGTACCTATTGTAAATGAATCATCACTAACAGTTTTATTGATAAAATCAACTTGGATATCATTACAATCAACAAAATTTTAATCAATTAGCGTTTCACATAGATTTCTTTTTTCACCTAATGAAAATTTCTTACATGATTATGACTTCATTCATTAGTTTACTGAATTTTTCACATGACACATCTTCCAATACTCAGGGATCATACGCAACCTTCTTCCTCCCCTTTTCTGCAATGCTACTCAGGGTAATACTCGCCTTACCCAGGTCTTTCCCGGAATTCTCTCTGGTATCAAGGATATTCGAAGTTAATGCTTCGCTCCTATACATCCAAATAATTTTTTGAATCAACAATTCAAAAAACTTTTTTACAAAATATATAACCGACTTCCGAAAACAAAACACTACAAGTGTTTTTGGTTATTTCGTTTTTTGACACCGACTTCCGAAATTAAAGTTATTTTATACTTTGTAGTGTTTTGTTTTTGGAAGTCGGTTATATTTTTTGTAAAAATGTTTTTTATTTTTCACTTTTTTGTGGTACCTGCGTACCCATTCACAGCGTACCGACGTGATGTTATGTTATAAAAATAAAACTTACTTAGTGCTTTCGATGTAAAGGTCTCGTCAATACGAATGAAATAAGCCCAAACACTTGGTAGTTCCTACATACCGATGTGGACTTCCCTTGACTCTCTGTCGTCTCCATCACCAGGGGTGATCGAATCCTTCATTCTTTTGTAGTATCACCCGATATACACACGAATATCAAGTTTATGCCAGATGCGTGCCTACAATTTTTGAGAGTTGATTTCTCAAGGTTTCCATCATCAGATCCTGACGTGGTGGCAGTGGGACCATCTCGGAAGCATACCCTTTCATATAAAAAAAGATTTGTCGAAATCGGATCATAAACAACGAAGATATCCGCGAACACACATAAAAAAAAAAACATGTACGCTGTCGAATTGAGAACCTCTTTCTTTTTTTAAAGTCGGTTAAAAATGGATCACTAAAACTTTTTGTCACGAACTAACTAGTTGGATAACCTAAAAGCGTTTACCAGTTTGACTTGTAAATTATCAGGTGTTGCTACACAAAGCTTTTAGGCTTGTATTCATGCCAATGACCTCGTGTATATTAACTCACCTAACTACCCCTCTACGCGTCACTCCACTACCCGCATTTTTAATTGTTTATAATAGAATAATACATGTAACGGACTACCAAAACCACCAGCAACCCTACATACATGTTTTTAAAAAGTAACAAAACCAAATCATTTTTTTGTATTGCAAAGCAGTAAATATTTTTTTTACTCTTTTGATAAAAAAAGGAATAAAATGGTTCCATCTCAACGATTCGGAGATGATTTGGTGTTTTTTTTTTTCTTATTATGTGATACCGACAGACAAATTCTGGCTAAACCAAATTACGAATCATATCATGTAGATTACTAACCATTCAGATGTAATTTCCCTGTTAGTGCCGACGAAAAACTGCTTCATCTACACGCTATTTTAAGCTTTTTTCGAGAAAGCAGCCTTAAAAGGTGCTCGTCTCGAACAAAGCCAGTTAAGTCCAAGTGTTCACAGCTATTGTCGCTTGACAACCAGTTGTGAACTTAGGACGACAATAGAACGTGAGAATGATCTGGATAATGAAGCTGTGGTCTTGTTTAGACATTCGTAATTGTAGCTGTTGTACGTCTTTGTAGTGTATATGCCTAATAGCTTCTACCAGCGGTTTCGCCCGCGTGGTCCCTAGAGAACATATTCCCGGGATAAAAAGTAGCCTATGTCCTTTCTCAGGCTCTAGACTATCTCTGTTCCAAATTTCATTTAAATCGGTTCAGTAGTTTTGGCGTGAAAGCGCGACCGACAGACAGACAGACTGAGTTACTTTTGCATTTATAATATTAGTAAGGATGGTAATTAAATTTCATTAGCAACTGCTTTTAATCCTCATTGAGAACTTTGCTATAACTGTGAAGTGTTCTTTATTAGTAACTGTGGGATCAGCAATTTCCATCACATTTTGGAAGAAAACATGTTGATTTTTTGAAAACATGCCAATGTTCATCAACCTCCTCTCTTTCTCTTTTTCAAAACTGTTTCTTCTTTTTCCATCCTCTCTTACTTTATTTCCTTTATTCTTTCTTTCGCCTTTATCGCTGGTGAGATCTTTGACGATTTCGGAGCTGACTTGTGGCTATGTAGGTACATTATATCTACAACCAACAAACATACCTGTTTACTGCACAAAGTCATCAGTCAACAAATGTTACAAACAAACATGCCGATTCGACTCGATTGCATACTCGTGTTTGTAAGATAACACCTCAATCGCGCCACCGCGGGTTTCGACACAGACTACACTATTTGAGGCCGTTGATCTATTTGTACTGGCGAAATGACTGTTGTGAATCATCAGGAGACGCTACTCTGTGTACACTGTACAGTGTTTCTGTACAGTAAAGATTCTTTGGAAAGCAGGCTACTGCACAGCTTTAACGATTCAAATTTCAAATATAGATACTACGAAAAGTTAAATACATTCAATTTGAATGATCATCTTGCAATTTCATCGATAGGTATGAACTTAGTTATGGAAATGTAGAAGTCTTGCAGTCGGGCTTTTTTTCTTCTCTCTGTTCTGATAGCTTAAATGATGCACACAGTCAATAATCTCTGTCAATTGTCAAAGCACACAGCGTTATATATAACTAGCTTTTACCTGCGACTTCGTACGCGCATATCCCATTTTTTCCCGTTTCCGCAGAAATAGGGAATATGCATACGATTTTGTTATTTGCAAAATAAAATACTTATTAACTCTAGTAACTAACTAAAATAATCATGAAATTATATTTAAATACCTTCATCAGCGATAAAGTTATAAAGCTTCAAGATTACAATTAGAAAGAGAAGGCCGATATGCACCTTGACGTCAAAGTCCATGACGCCTATATAACTGCCATAGAAAACAGCGTTTTCGGGAGAGGGATAGATTAAAATAATTATATCTCGTTTGTTTTTCGAGCAATTTTGATTCTATTTTCACTGTTAGTGTCATATTTTTGTAAATTTTTAGATAAACCGTATAGATAATAAATATTTTTTTAATGCAAATTCCCTATTTCGGCAAATCCTCTCTTAGTGCTGACCTACACTCCTCAAGGAACCTACATGCACAATTTCAGTTTTCTACGACCAGCAGTTCTGGCTGTGCGTGGTCTGTCAGTCACTCAGTAACGGAAGAATTTTATACAATAGGATTAGGATATATTTTGCAAAGTCAAAGTCAAAACGTTTATTCCAGTTAGGCCATTAAACGGCACTTTTGAACGTCATTCACATTTCAATAAATATAAAATACTGAAGTGATTCCACTGTCCATTCGGAAAGGTAGATTCTTATGGAGACGAACGGACAAGAAACTCCATAGTTACTCTTTTCAAATAAATCTTTTACAATATTTGGTATACAAAAATTTTGTTATATGTGAGGATCATGCACCTGGGGTATGCACAGGTAGACTTATTAATTTCTAAATATGAACATGATACTCACACATTTAAAAATATTGGAATCACTAATTTGCATCTTTTCTTTTGTAGTTTGCGTATTTTCCTATCTCCAGATTTTACGGAAGTTGAATGTCTTAAACTCCCCTTCGCGAATTCCCCAAACCTACCAATTAGGCTTGATTGCCTCCTCGTGTAAGATAACACTGAATCACGCCACGCAGCGTTGCGCCACACTCGACCAGCTAAGGACGTTGATCTGTTGCGGTCAGCTTGCCAACTTGTCTTATGCTCACCACATATTATACTAGCGGTGGCTTAACTCCTTAGAAATCAGGATTAATCATTTAATCGTATATTGGATAACGAACACAAGAAGTAACTAAGTAAATCTCTTTTAATTTCGTAATTTAGATACCATTTTTTTATTAGCATTTGTGGTCTCCACCTCCTGCTGGGCGACCTCCTCCATATTTTTCCAAATAACTCTGTTTCCTGTCTTCTTCGGGCAATTTGTCTGGAATGATCTTAAACTGTCTCGCCAGCGTTTTTTAGGCGCGCCTCGCTTACGACGTCCGACTTAAGGTACCCACCGAATTAATATGTAATTGGTACCCATCTGCCTAACCTTTCGAGGAACACAGGCGTTGTTGTTGTGGTCATTTTAATATGGAATCAGGGGCGGATTATCCTTAAGGCAAAGTAGGCACGTGGTTAGGGGCGCTAGATTCCATAGGGGCGCACGAGGAAATAACACGAAAAAAAATGTACATATACTAGAAAGGTTCATGTAGTTAAATAAAGGTAAACAATCTTGATGTCTTTTCTTATTTAAAAACTTAGTTTAAAAATAAAATACAACTAAAAAGTAAATACGAAATTAATGGTTACTAAATCAATTGAACCATTCATTTAAGTAGTAGTTTATTTGTTTAATATGTGTTTGTGCAAAAAGTCACTTCAAGATTGTTTATTTTCATCTTATCATTACTTTAGCGACGCCAATGGGGTTTGCCTAGGGCGCTGGCAACATTTAAATGTGGTTATTTGTTTGTTTTGTTGTTGTGTGTGCGGATTAATCCGCCTCTGTATGGAATTCAATGGTTGTAGGTTTATTAAAGGAGCTCTCCACAGTCATAAAACGTTTGCAAATTTTGCTAACTAATACCGTACCACGGCATGAGATGGTAAGCAGTAGTAAAAAATCATAACAAGAGTCACTGATATAAAAGCATAATCACGTCAAAATCATAAGTTGTGGCTGTCATGACGTACTTAACCCGTATTACGATAAACGGAGACTTCACGCTTGCGGCCATGAAGAATATCATTATTCAATTTCCCAGTGGAATCTTACATTTGAGGTCATTGGCCCATTGTGCTTTATGTCCAACTGATCGTTGCAAACAATCGCAAGGATATAAAGGGAGTGCTAAAAGGATGTAGCACTAACAATTAACTTTGGAATTTTTCCTAAGCCTTTGAATATTTTCGTTTACATGCCAAAGCCAGAGAAAGATTTTGTAGTAGACAATGACAGTAAAGGAAGTGACTGATAGCGTGAAATCAAAATCAAAAGTCATTTATTCAAATTAGGCTGAGAGCCAGCACTTTTTGAACGTCAAGTTTTACAAAAGACATTCCCCCAAAACGCCCACCCGTCCCCACTTCCTAGTGTTTTAGCTGTGGAGAAGAAGTGGCCAACAAACTCCCCAGCAACAAGTGAAGATCGATAGTGGAGAATGGAAGAAAAAAACGTGTTGCACCGACTCCAAGTAACACAGGACAAGACGGGAAGATGCTGAAGGTATAGCACGAGTATCTTACGAAACACAAGAGCATGTTGAAAATAATACATACAGCCATCAGTTTTTATTTAACCATTATGAATTTTATACAGCACATTGTAGAAAAGCGTCATCTACGGATCTATACTTACTAATATATAAATATAATTGTTTGTTTGCTTTAACGCGCCGCGCTAATCTCAGGAGCTACTGGTCCAATTTAAAAAATTCTTTCAGTGTTAGATAGTCCATTTATCGAGGAAGGCTTTAGGCTTTATTTCATCGTGCTAAGACCAATAGGAACGGAGCAGACGAAGTTGCGCGGGTCAACTAGTTTACCATAAAACGAGAAGGTATTAATTCTTTACTAACAATAAGTACTTTATCTATTGTTGGAACATACAAAATGAAATCTATAAAAACGCGCGGCCTTTAGTATCCACTCTTGAACCCTACAATGTAGGTATCCTTATATCAGTCATTATAAATATACATGGAATGGAAATAAAGGTCGATTTCAATTGCAACTGGATCGGAAATATCGTTAGCGATGTGCATAACAATGTTACTGACGATTATGAAATCGTTGTGGTAGACTGGAAAACGTGTGGTAGATAGAGTAGAGTACAGAAGGCTACTAAATAAAACACTAATATAGTTGAACGAATACTAATAAACAAAATAATCCGTGCATAAAAGAAAATACTACCGATTTGATAAACAGCGACTGCCATTCTTGCAGTGGATCATTTAATACTGGTAGAATATTATGTCAAAGAGTGTGTTATCAGCAGTGGGTATCCTATGATGCGCTTTATAAACGCAGTGTCCAATGGCGATATTTTGTAACTTGAAATTTATTCAGCTTAATTAAAAAATAAGAAAATTCTAGTATTCAGCTGAATCCGGTTTGACTGGAAGCCGACCCCAATATAATTGGGAAAAAGCTAGGCCGATGATGAATTAAAAAAAGAGTTTTTTTTTTGAACGCATTTCAAAAGGTGCGGTAAATGACAATGAATCCTCTAAAACTTTACGAGGCACGACAGGACATCCGCTATGATCACCAAATCGAAGAACAATGAGATGTCACACTAATCCTTGCTTGTTCTTGCTAATGAGCGAGTTCATTAAAATGTGCAGCAACGAGTCGGCACGCAGTCTAGAACAGTCAAAGTTTGCATAGTAATAGCCAGCCCGCGTCAACAAGGTCATCGCCAAAATAAGCACCTAAAGGTGTGGTTCCACAACTTAAGAGCAGGAGGACAATTTCGTATAGGTTAGGCATAGGTGCTTCTAATCTAACTAGGTTCATTTGCTTGCATAAGTTGATAACAACTCGAGGGATATTCTTTACTTCTAACTGTAAATTCATTTACAAAGGCGAGCTAACTCAGAGTTGAGTTGAGAGTCAAGTCAAGAGCCTTTTGTAGTGATGGAAAGGAGGACTATTAAGATAGCAGTAAATAGAGAAGAAAGTATAGAAGAAAAAGATATGCTGGACGGGATAAAGGTAAGAGGATGATTATGTTTCTCTCAATCATACCACATTCTGTATTGTAACACGCTATGACTTAATCAGAAATAATAAGGTAATGTTTATAAACAATCACTTCGCTGAAAAAAGGCGCACGGCCGGTGCAAAAATTTTCATTTTCCTCAATGTGCCATTGCAGCAATGGAACCAAACTTTAAGCCGTACAATCTAGACATAGGAAGCATAAATCACGTTCAACATCTTAATACTCAATTGTTTGAGTTGGTATGCACCCACTTTGAGTCAGAGTGCGGTGGGGCGGAACCACTGGAGGACCAAATCTGAGGTCAAGGTCTTATAGGTCATACAAAGTTAGAGGAAATTCACAATGACCCTGAGTCGTTAAGAAAAGTCAAGATATGTAGTATGAAGTTGAAAATTTTGAGTAGGTATGAATGTGGATAAGGAAGAGTAAAGGCATACCGAAGGAACGAAAAAAAGACTGTATGAAACATGATAATTATGTCATGAAAGTTATGACTACTGAGATGACGAGTATTAAAGATTGTGGAAGAAGACTTGCTATGCCACGACCCAAAATAAAATGGGATACGTAAGATCAAGATAATGGTGATAACTGATGGTTTAGAAAGCAGGTGCGATTTTTTTTTTAATTATCCAGTCGTTCATTAAAAGGATGAACCCTATTTTTATTACAATCTAGCCTTGTATATAGACTAATAAGTAATTTAATTAAAACCTAAACTGTTCAATTGTCTCTACTAAGAATGTGTCCAATAGCACTTTTCTTATTGTCTCTATTAAGGCGAATTCGTTTTTGTGTTTATTTGGAAATTGTGCGATTTAATGAAAAGGACGTCTAAAGAGGGACTGAATGACAGAAATCTACGTGTAGTTACTGGCATGAAAATTAAGATTATTAAAAGAACATTACACATTTAATGGAATAAGAATTTTTTATTTACATTTTATCCATTCCTAGAATCCAATTTATTTCAATCATCTCGCAAATTACGAGCGGGTGACTAGTCATTACGTGATTATTATCTTTCTCCAGCCACTAACGAAATATTCACATGCTCAGGGTACGTTACGGTGTCAGTAATTTCAAGAGATTCACTGAACTTTATTACTTGTACTTAAAACATGCATTTTGTGGCTTATGCTCAATGTTATACGTGGGGAATCAGCGTAGCGTGATCATTTATACTAAGTTTTTGTTTTGTGGCACATGTTTTACTTAACGAATAATTAGGCACTACAGCTTTTACACAGATAATTTCAGATACTTGAATGAACGAAAAAGAAACGATAAGTAAGGTGTTTCTTTCAACAATATTACAAATACCCTGAACCATTTTGCATGCAGAGAAAGCTGTCCTGAAATGGTTTCAAGACCACTTTCTTTTTTCTTATTAAGTATCTGTTTTTATTTTTCACTTATCGGACTTTGGAAAGATACCATCAAAACGAAATTAAATATCACAGTTTCGAAAAATAAAACTTTTAGCATTGTGTTCAGCTTATCGGCTTTCAAAAACTGGTTGTTTCATTTTAATGGGATATTTTACTGATACTATCTTTCTCCCCCTTTTACTGAACATAAAAGTTATGTCTTCTTTGTTTAGTTTATATTAACTTCAGCTGGTAACATTTCCATAATTACTGGCCGTGGCTGACTATACAAAGAGCGGGCGTTTTAATTGTGTGGGCACTGGACAATGACCGATCAGCTGGTGTAGTGTGCTCAGTAGGCCAAGCACGAATATCAAACGATTTCGAATCGACAAAGTATCGAGGCCTCGATTCGATAACAGAGTCTGTCGATAGTAGGCAGCACGAAGCACATTCGAAGCACTATCGAACACTCGATTCGAATTCGAAGGTGACGTCACACTAATGTAAATAGGGACGAGCCATAGTGAGCAAAATGAACGATTGTTGAATGGATAGTGCGTTCGAAAACTAAATCAAGTTGATTATATTTTTTCCACCTTTGATTAAACGTTTTATTATTATTAAATTTAAATAAAAACTTAATGTTATATAAAGAAGAGACCCAAAGTTAATTATTAGACATTATAAAGTGGCATTATCTTCGACAATATGACAGAGTTTTGGAGATTTGATTTTTAAAAAAATCCGGGTTCCGAACGCACCCACTTGACTTCCGACGCGCGACGGCGCCAAGCCAAGGCTAAGTTTGTTTATATTTTGCTACACTTCCACAGCAAAAGTATCTTTCTTTTCTTATCTTAAATAATTAAGTGGTTATTTGTGAATATTAATCATTATGAGAACCAGTCAAACACAATATGAAATGATGGTTGAATTCATGGAAGCGTGAGTAAACACTTTTAATAAGTTTGAGTGGCATAAACTTTAGTGTGAAGTGTTTTAAAGTGCAATGCTATTTCTATTCCAGAAATGGAGATTTGTCTAAACCTTCAGGCGGCCCACGAGGCCGGAATTTTATACAAATGAAATGGAAGGAACTCACAAATAAATTGAATAGTGAAGGCACAGGCGAATCTAGGTCTGAGGAGAAATGGCGGAAGGTATGTTAACTCAGTGACGCTATTTTTTTTGTTGTTGGGGCACTTGAATTAAGTCACTCTTAAGTCTCTGCTTTAAGTACTTATCCAATATCTTTCCTGAGAATTCCTGCTTAAATTATTGTTGTTTAATTCAAGGTGTGGAGCGATTACAAAAATAATTGCAAGAAGAAGTGTGCCAAAATTAATAGGGCCGTTAGTGGCACTGGTGGAGGGCCAGCACTCCAATTAACCTTGACCGATTTAGAAAACCGAGTCATGCAGATAATTGGAGTGCAAGCAGCTACTGGCATGGTGGTGGAAGAAGCAGGGTTTCAACGGGTTAGCTTACTTTTAAAATTTGTTTTTTTTTTTTATTACCTAGTAGGTAATTAATTTATTTTTTTCAGGCTGCTGAAATTTCCCAACCATCAGAGATGGTTCCTGATGCACGTGACGATGATTATGAAATAGGTAAATATGAATATTACTCTTATAATCATTAATCGATTAATATTTAGTATCTTGTGGTAACGTATGTTTATGCATCCCTAAATTACATAAAAGCATCATCATTTTTATTCAATCAAATCTTGAAAAATAGATTATTTATATAAAAATCCCATTATACACACATAAATGTCACATTACACAGTAAATGTTTCTATAAGAATTCAAGTTTCTGCTAATAAGAAAAAGGACTACTCTAATCAACTTTAATATATGTTTTACAGATTGGAATATTCCGGGCACGAGTAGCCAGCCAACAGTGGCTCCTCCTCCACCACCGAGTCCACCAGATGAAACCCCAGCTCTCCCATCAACTGAGGCTCATCCTCCATCTTCTCAAGAAGAAGAGACGTGGAAACCACCACCACAAAAAAAGGCTAAGAAGGATTTAGGATTAGGAAAAATGTTTTTAGAAGCGGATAGAAAGGCAAGGGAGTATGCTAGAGAGCGTGATAGGGCCTATGAAGAATTAGAGAAAGAGCGGTTGCAGATTAGGAGAGAGGAATTGAGAGTTAGAGAATTAGAGATGCAAGAAAGGGTGAGACAGAGAGATGATGAATTGCGATTACAGGCTCAATGGTTGGACTTTATGAGAGAGGCTATGGAAGTTTTTGTAAGGTTTATGGAAAAAAAGTCTTAGGTTAAGATTATTTTTTAATTAATATAAATGTTCTATTTTTTAACATTATTAATAAAAAGTAAAGTTATGTGTGTAATCTATTAATTCTATCTACTAAAATATTCCTTATCGCCCTTCCCCTAATTAAGTCATCTCCTCCATTTTCCTGAAAAAGATGGTCAGAAAAAGATAAAGGCATGTTTTGGAGTTCTGCTGGTTCCGGTTCAGGTACGTTAAATTTTAGAGCTAAATTATGCAACACACTGCACGCAGTAATGATTTTTGCACATTTCTCGGGTCCATAGTGGAGTGTGCGATCTTTGCATAAGCAACGCCATCGGTTTTTTAATCGACCAAAGGTATTTTCAATAACCACCCTCGTCTTTCCATGGACTGCTGTGTATTTGTATGCTGGAGTCCCGTCAGCAGCATCCGGAATTGGTGTCATTAACCAGGGACGTTGTGGATAGCCTGAATCACCTGTAAATATTCAAAACTTGTCATTCCCAAATTGTTTTTATCATAGGTAAACTAGCTGACCTAGCGAACTTTGTGTCCCTATATTTTTTTACCCGATTTTTCAATTATTTTACTTAAGTAAAAACCGTGTTCTGACTAAAACAAATACAACCAACAAAGAATTATCCAATTTACTATTAGTATACTCGTTTGAAAATTATGCACCTACATTAGATTAGAATTACATACATTTGGCTAATCATTTTTATTTATTTATGTAGATGGATGAATTTACTTGATTGTTACTAACCTAATAACCATACACGTTCATTATTTCGATGTAACTCCTGCATGTAGTTATTAGCCAGGCTATTTTCCCATATGAAAGCATCGTGGGTTGCTCCTCCATATTTTGCATTCACATTTAAAATTCTGCAGTCACTATCACATATCTAAAATAAAAATAAAACCATTATTAGGTACACTGGTATACCTTAATAAAGTGGTAGAATACATAATGCTATTATGTTATTAGTTGTGCACAGTCACAGACCTAGATACAAAAAATAAATGCTTACCATTTGTACATTTAGTGAATGAAAATGTTTTCTACAATAAAATAAATGTTCAATTTCTTTACTGGGTGTAAAAATATGGAAATGGCATCCATCAATGCATCCTATAACTCCAGGGAAACCGTACTTCGCAAAAAAGCTGTAAGACAATAATAAATAAACAAAATAAATGATTTTATGTATAATAATATTTAGATACAGGATATTTTTTTTTTACAAAAAAAAAAATAATCTTACATTTTCCCTAATAGATATTGCAATGTTCATACTTACTTGCTTTTTATTAGGTCTCTATCAGCTCGAGTACTTGGGAACCGTATAAAGGTGTTAAGGATTGCTGGAGTTACAAGAGCATCAGTGACTTCCTTCACACATTTGCTCACTGTTGTTTGGCCCAAATATTTAGCCATTCCCACTATTCGCTGATAAGACCCAGTGGCATAAAAAGATAATGCACAAAGAACCTGTAACATAAAATATTTATTTGATTTTTAGGATGTAACAATTAACTATTAGCTTTATAGATATTTTGTTTTATTAAATACTAAATAGGTAAGTTGTAGTTAGGTATTGAAATACAAGTAGAAGATATTGAATAGGTATAATTATGTAACATATAAGTGGGTACCTTAAGTTCTAGACTGATTCGAGAACTCGATGTTAATGATGTTTTTTGTTGAAGTTGCTCACAGAGGAACATAAAAGCTTCTTTATTTAGGCGATATCTATTTTTAAATTCGGTTTCATTTATGTCCTGTGGGTTAATTCTATTCCTAAGTTTTGCTCTGCGCGTAATTTCTCTATATTGTTAAAAAAAACATACAAGTAAGTAACTCAAATTTTTTTCAAACACATTAATTCTATAGGTACGCAAATAAATAAAATAAGATTCATGTACTTACCTTGTTTCTCTTGATTGATATCCATCATTTTCTAGTAAATTTGCCGCCAGAAAATAATATACGGTACTATGTTCATACAGTGGCGGTCTTTGCATTTTAAATTATTTTGGAGCTATTAATAATTGTTCCAATAACTAAACAATAATTTTACAACTTTAATTCACAAAACTAACTCTAAACAAAACATAATCACGGTTAAAACTTTACTTTAACGCTTTTCGAAACCTTTCTCACCGACTATTTTCAAGTGAATAATGTTTCGAGCATACTCGATAGCCAGCCTTCGAGAGTTTACATTACCGTACGTCAAAACAATGTTCGTGCTATCAAAAATCTCACAATTGTTTATAAGTTTCGAGTTTCGTTTACCATGTCGATACGATTTCGATTCGAAAGCGCGCTAAAATCATTCCTGTAGCCCAAGCACGAATATTTGCGAAAAGTTATTCGTATCGAAATCGGAGTAACATTTGTATGAGAATTGTACAGCGCCCCTATCGGGCGTAAAAGGAAACAAAACATGGCAGCAGGAATGATTTTAGCGCGCTTTCGAATCGAAATCGTATCGACATGGTAAACGAAACTCGAAACTTATAAACAATTGTGAGATTTTTGATAGCACGAACATTGTTTTGACGTACGGTAATGTAAACTCTCGAAGGCTGGCTATCGAGTATGCTCGAAACATTATTCACTTGAAAATAGTCGGTGAGAAAGGTTTCGAAAAGCGTTAAAGTAAAGTTTTAACCGTGATTATGTTTTGTTTAGAGTTAGTTTTGTGAATTAAAGTTGTAAAATTATTGTTTAGTATTGGAACAATTATTAATAGCTCCAAAATAATTTAAATGCAAAGACCGCCACTGTATGAACATAGTACCGTATATTATTTTCTGGCGGCAAATTTACTAGAAAATGATGGATATCAATCAAGAGAAACAAGGTAAGTACATGAATCTTATTTTATTTATTTGCGTACCTATAGAATTAATGTGTTTGAAAAAAATTTGAGTTACTTACTTGTATGTTTTTTTTAACAATATAGAGAAATTACGCGCAGAGCAAAACTTAGGAATAGAATTAACCCACAGGACATAAATGAAACCGAATTTAAAAATAGATATCGCCTAAATAAAGAAGCTTTTATGTTCCTCTGTGAGCAACTTCAACAAAAAACATCATTAACATCGAGTTCTCGAATCAGTCTAGAACTTAAGGTACCCACATATATGTTACATAATTATACCTATTCAATATCTTCTACTTGTATTTCAATACCTAACTACAACTTACCTATTTAGTATTTAATAAAACAAAATATCTATAAAGCTAATAGTTAATTGTTACATCCTAAAAATCAAATAAATATTTTATGTTACAGGTTCTTTGTGCATTATCTTTTTATGCCACTGGGTCTTATCAGCGAATAGTGGGAATGGCTAAATATTTGGGCCAAACAACAGTGAGCAAATGTGTGAAGGAAGTCACTGATGCTCTTGTAACTCCAGCAATCCTTAACACCTTTATACGGTTCCCAAGTACTCGAGCTGATAGAGACCTAATAAAAAGCAAGTAAGTATGAACATTGCAATATCTATTAGGGAAAATGTAAGATTATTTTTTTTTTTGTAAAAAAAAAATATCCTGTATCTAAATATTATTATACATAAAATCATTTATTTTGGTTTATTTATTATTGTCTTACAGCTTTTTTGCGAAGTACGGTTTCCCTGGAGTTATAGGATGCATTGATGGATGCCATTTCCATATTTTTACACCCAGTAAAGAAATTGAACATTTATTTTATTGTAGAAAACATTTTCATTCACTAAATGTACAAATGGTAAGCATTTATTTTTTGTATCTAGGTCTGTGACTGTGCACAACTAATAACATAATAGCATTATGTATTCTACCACTTTATTAAGGTATACCAGTGTACCTAATAATGGTTTTATTTTTATTTTAGATATGTGATAGTGACTGCAGAATTTTAAATGTGAATGCAAAATATGGAGGAGCAACCCACGATGCTTTCATATGGGAAAATAGCCTGGCTAATAACTACATGCAGGAGTTACATCGAAATAATGAACGTGTATGGTTATTAGGTTAGTAACAATCAAGTAAATTCATCCATCTACATAAATAAATAAAAATGATTAGCCAAATGTATGTAATTCTAATCTAATGTAGGTGCATAATTTCAAACGAGTATACTAATAGTAAATTGGATAATTCTTTGTTGGTTGTATTTGTTTTAGTCAGAACACGGTTTTTACTTAAGTAAAATAATTGAAAAATCGGGTAAAAAAATATAGGGACACAAAGTTCGCTAGGTCAGCTAGTTTACCTATGATAAAAACAATTTGGGAATGACAAGTTTTTGAATATTTACAGGTGATTCAGGCTATCCACAACGTCCCTGGTTAATGACACCAATTCCGGATGCTGCTGACGGGACTCCAGCATACAAATACACAGCAGTCCATGGAAAAGACGAGGGTGGTTATTGAAAATACCTTTGGTCGATTAAAAAACCGATGGCGTTGCTTATGCAAAGATCGCACACTCCACTATGGACCCGAGAAATGTGCAAAAATCATTACTGCGTGCAGTGTGTTGCATAATTTAGCTCTAAAATTTAACGTACCTGAACCGGAACCAGCAGAACTCCAAAACATGCCTTTATCTTTTTCTGACCATCTTTTTCAGGAAAATGGAGGAGATGACTTAATTAGGGGAAGGGGCGATAAGGAATATTTTAGTAGATAGAATTAATAGATTACACACATAACTTTACTTTTTATTAAATAATGTTAAAAAATAGAACATTTATATTAATTAAAAAATAATCTTAACCTAAGACTTTTTTTCCATAAACCTTACAAAAACTTCCATAGCCTCTCTCATAAAGTCCAACCATTGAGCCTGTAATCGCAATTCATCATCTCTCTGTCTCACCCTTTCTTGCATCTCTAATTCTCTAACTCTCAATTCCTCTCTCCTAATCTGCAACCGCTCTTTCTCTAATTCTTCATAGGCCCCTATCACGCTCTCTAGCATACTCCCTTGCCTTTCTATCCGCTTCTAAAACATTTTTCCTAATCCTAAATCCTTCTTAGCTTTTTTTGTGGTGGTGGTTTCCACGTCTCTTCTTCTTGAGAAGATGGAGGATGAGCCTCAGTTGATGGGAGAGCTGGGGTTTCATCTGGTGGACTCGTCGGGTGGTGGAGGAGGAGCCACTGTTGGCTGGCTACTCGTGCCCGGAATATTCCAATCTGTAAAACATATATTAAAGTTGATTAGAGTAGTCCTTTTTCTTATTAGCAGAAACTTGAATTCTTATAGAAACATTTACTGTGTAATGTGACATTTATGTGTGTATAATGGATTTTTATATAAATAATCTATTTTTCAAGATTTGATTGAATAAAAATGATGATGCTTTTATGTAATTTAGGGATGCATTAAACATACGTTACCACAAGATATTAATCGATTAATGATTATAAGAGTAATATTCATATTTACCTATTTCATAATCATCGTCACGTGCATCAGGAACCATCTCTGATGGTTGGGAAATTTCAGCAGCCTGAAAAAAATAAATTAATTACCTACTAGGTAATAAAAAAAAAAAACAAATTTTAAAAGTAAGCTAACCCGTTGAAACCCTGCTTCTTCCACCACCATGCCAGTAGCTGCTTGCACTCCAATTATCTGCATGACTCGGTTTTCTAAATCGGTCAAGGTTAATTGGAGTGCTGGCCCTCCACCAGTGCCACTAACGGCCCTATTAATTTTGGCACACTTCTTCTTGCAATTATTTTTGTAATCGCTCCACACCTTGAATTAAACAACAATAATTTAAGCAGGAATTCTCAGGAAAGATATTGGATAAGTACTTAAAGCAGAGACTTAAGAGTGACTTAATTCAAGTGCCCCAACAACAAAAAAAATAGCGTCACTGAGTTAACATACCTTCCGCCATTTCTCCTCAGACCTAGATTCGCCTGTGCCTTCACTATTCAATTTATTTGTGAGTTCCTTCCATTTCATTTGTATAAAATTCCGGCCTCGTGGGCCGCCTGAAGGTTTAGACAAATCTCCATTTCTGGAATAGAAATAGCATTGCACTTTAAAACACTTCACACTAAAGTTTATGCCACTCAAACTTATTAAAAGTGTTTACTCACGCTTCCATGAATTCAACCATCATTTCATATTGTGTTTGACTGGTTCTCATAATGATTAATATTCACAAATAACCACTTAATTATTTAAGATAAGAAAAGAAAGATACTTTTGCTGTGGAAGTGTAGCAAAATATAAACAAACTTAGCCTTGGCTTGGCGCCGTCGCGCGTCGGAAGTCAAGTGGGTGCGTTCGGAACCCGGATTTTTTTAAAAATCAAATCTCCAAAACTCTGTCATATTGTCGAAGATAATGCCACTTTATAATGTCTAATAATTAACTTTGGGTCTCTTCTTTATATAACATTAAGTTTTTATTTAAATTTAATAATAATAAAACGTTTAATCAAAGGTGGAAAAAATATAATCAACTTGATTTAGTTTTCGAACGCACTATCCATTCAACAATCGTTCATTTTGCTCACTATGGCTCGTCCCTATTTACATTAGTGTGACGTCACCTTCGAATTCGAATCGAGTGTTCGATAGTGCTTCGAATGTGCTTCGTGCTGCCTACTATCGACAGACTCTGTTATCGAATCGAGGCCTCGATACTTTGTCGATTCGAAATCGTTTGATATTCGTGCTTGGCCTACTGCTGCCATGTTTTGTTTCCTTTTACGCCCGATAGGGGCGCTGTACAATTCTCATACAAATGTTACTCGATTTCGATACGAATAACTTTTCGCAAATATTCGTGCTTGGGCTACTGGTAATGAGGTTGCATACGTCAAATTCACAGGTGTATGCTTTCGATCATTGCAGATGATTAAATAAAGGCATTTGATTCATGACATGGGTCATATTTATATTGGAATGCTGTTGAAGCTGACGACGAGGATTAAGGATAGATGTAGCAACGGTCTTCTCAAGGAGGCTCATAGCAGTTCAGTAAGAAAAGCCAGAAATTAAGCTTAAGTAAAATTAGAGGAGTGTTTTAGGTATAAAAAAGGGATAGAGTGAAAATACAAGAAATTAAAAATAAAACAAAATTTAAAACGCACAGCCTACAGACAGCTAAAATGGCGATAGACGGGACATATGTTAAGGGAAAATAAAGAGAAATGGACTAAATTAGTAACAGAATGGTATCCAAGAGATAGCATAAGAAATAGAGGCAGACAAATCAAAAGATGGGAAGATTACTTCAAGAAAATAGCTGGTCCAGTATGGAGCCGTCTAGCAAGAGACCGAAATAAGTGGAAATCTTTAGAGGAGGCCTTTGTCGTCAGACAAGCTGTTACAAACAAACAACCAGTTGCCGATACTTAATACAAGTTAGAAAAGAGGTATAAGATAAATTTCGTTTTTTTAGTAAGTAAGCATTTATTAATTGTAAGAGAAACAGCAATAAAGGCTATTTTATTCTATTTTTATTTTTTTTATTTTAAAATTAGAGACCTCTTTCCAGCAGGAGACCAATCTAACATAGAAGACAAGCTGCCACCCGCGGTTACCTCGCGTGGAGATAGTACGACTGTCAGTATAAAGTATAGCCTTTTTATGTATAATCTATATCTATACTAATATATAAAGCTGAAGAGTTTGTTTGTTTGTTTGTTTGTTTGTTTGCTTGAACGCGCTAATCTCAGGAACTACTGGTCCGATTTGAAAAATTCTTTCACTGTTGGATAGCCCATTTATCGAGGAAGGCTATAGGCTATACGGGAATGGGAAATTCTTACGGGAACGGGAAAAAAACGCGATATGCGCGTACGAAGTCGCGGGCAAAAGCTAGTTCTGATATATAAGCTATTGTACTGTAAAGTTTCATCAAAATCCGTTCTGTAATTTCGGTGTGAAAGAATAACAAACATCCAAACATCCATCCATCTATCCATCCTTGCTTTATCTAAACTAATATATAAAGCTGAAGAGTTTGTTTGTTTGTTTGAACGCGCTAATCTCAAGAACTATTGGTCCGATTTGAAAAATTCTTTCAGTGTTAGATAGCCCATTTATCGAGGAAGGCTATAGGGTATATATAACCACGCTAAGACCAATAGGAGCGGAGCAGCAATGAAAAATGTGACGCAGACGAAGTTTCGCGGGTCGGCTACTTATGTTATATATATATATGCACTAGCTGACCCGCGATATATTAGTATAAATATAATAGATAGTAAGTAGGTAAATGCTGATGATGACAATTACTCAACAGACTGAGAGAAAAATAAAAAGGAAAGCCCCTAGTTACAACTAAATATCGCATGTTTAATAAAAAAAACACCATTCACTAAAATAGATGCTGACAACTCATTACTAATATTGTTAGCACGTACTCGTACCTGCACTATTGGCCTAGAATAGTACAGTAATTTTCAACGTAAGCAAGTTATTTGCATAACATTATGGTGCTATAAAATTATTTCATAATCGTCAGCTTCAAAGGCGGTCCTAGTTACCTCGAGTTTTCATTTATTGTAACGGATTACTGAGTCCTAGATCTACAAATTATATGAAGTACAATTTCTAGGGTTTGCAATGTTGTTGCGGAGTTTGTTCGAAAGAGTCACCGCGGCCCTGGAACGCGAAGGGCAGTAGAAGGAACACGGATGGATTTTAGTCATAGTATGATTTTTTATCCTTAAAAAGAAGGAGTTTGCAAAGTTGGGCAAGTGCACTGACGTCTGTCTCTGAAGGTTTTTTAAAAACGTATCTTTGAGGTAGACCTAGAAAACGCTGGTGTGACGACTGAGATTGAGAACGAAATAAAACGGACGGACGGATTGGTCGGAGAAAGCAACACACCGGGAAAAGTGGAAGGCTATGGAGAGACCTGTGCCGTCAGAGGATGGATGGCTCCACTGCTGGGCACAAATACATAGGTTGAATAAAAAAATCTGTTTTGCCACTTAGATTGATGGCGCGTATTAACGTTAATATTTTCTTGTCAGATTATCGAAGCGAATATCAACAATATCTTATAATAAATAACCTGATCCATCAGAAAAAAAGATGTTGCGCCGGTACGTCAAAGGCTATACGTACAACAACGCAATGTACCTTTATAACATGCGTATAAAATCATAAGTGCTGTCCAATTTATTATAAAAACAGAACCAGTTTTTCGCATATTAATCACTGAATTATTTTTTGTGCAGGCAACATTTACAACGTGTAGTAACCTTGACAAGGGGGTCGCCTTTGGGTACTTTATATTTTATGTACTTACACATTCTCTTAAGGTATAATGAACTTTTGTCAGTTGAAGAGAAGGAATGCGTTCAGTATAAGGGCTCAGAAGAAAAACGACGCGACATAGCAACAATGCCTTTTCATAGAAATTGAACTACAGATGAATATACCCGCAGAAAAAAAAAACCATTTAAAAGGACTGTCACATTCTTATCTGTTAGACTTAATGACTCGTTAATGCGAGGTAATCAGCCGATCAATTATGTGATTCCATCTTGATTACTTGGATTGACAGCTCACTTCGTGGTCACTTCAGCCAAACCTTCAGTTCAACATGTTTACAGAATTGCACTACTGGCAGTGCCATTTTGTAAACATCTCACCGTGAAAACTAAGCTAAAGTGACCATGAAGCGAACTGTCAATCCATCCAATCAAGATGAAATGACAGCTCACTTCGTGATCACCTCACCCAAACCTTCACTTCAACATGTTTACAGAATCGCACTACAGGCAGTAACATTTTGTAAACATCATACCGCGAAAACTAAGCTAAAATGACAATGAAGCGAGCTGTCAATCCATCCAACCAAGATGAAATGACAGTTCACTTCGTGATCACTTCACCCAAAGCTTCACTTCAACATATTTACAGAATCGCACTACTAGCAGTGCCATTCTGTAAACATCTCACCGTGAAAACTAAGCTAAAGTGACCATGAAGCGAACTGTCAATCCATCCAATCAAGATGAAATGACAACTCACTTCACAGAATAGACCGGTTGATTTGTTTACGGGCACTCAGACTTGCTTTTCGCTTCGAACCAGACGAAAAAAACAAGCGTTTACCTACTCAGTGCCGTTTTACCAGAAGCCTTTCCTAAAGTAAATTTGCACCTGCGTTATCAGCAATCTAGTCTCTAGTTGCCGTACTCTAAGAATAACTGTGACTCAATTATTGCATGTGAGATAATATTTCCCAGCTTCTTGCGTATTTGTCGAAGTATTTTTCACTAGCACTCAAAGTAGCAATTACTTTAAATGTAACATTACTGGTGAAATCGTGACGTTTGAGTTGTCACTCTAATTTTCTTGACAAACATTATGTAAGGCACTGCATTGGTGATCTTTGGTCGGCTACTTTATACCTTACTAGCTGACCCGCGCAACGTCGTTTGCGTCACAATTTTCATTCCTGCTCCGCTCCTATTGGCCTTAGCGTGATGATATATAGCCTATAGCCTTCCTCGATAAATGGGCTATCCAACACTGAAAGAACGTTTCAAATCGGACCAGTAGTTCCTGAGATTAGCGCGTTCAAGCAAACAAACAAACAAACTCTTCAGCTTTATATATTAGTATAGATACTTTAACAAATGAACGTAGGTACTAGGTACCGACTTATCGATTTGTCCCCCACATCTATATTAACGAAAGTTTTAGTTTGAACAAAACACTGAGTAACGATAAAAGCAAATATAATGAGGAAACCTGAACCGCAATCTCTGCATGCATAAAATTAATCTCTTCTAAAGTTTTTATTTTTTATTTTCAGACATCCTGTTGAACAGTTACAGAAGATTATTTTCGTAAACCTACCAAGAAGATTGATGACTTAAAATCGAGTGTAGAGAGCAGAATTATAACAAACTTCAAAACACACACTGCAAAAACACCACTAATTAGGACCCGCCATTAAACTCACGTAGAACTTGGTTATTTTGACCACTAGCAACACTGACACAAAGCAGAGGAATGCCAACAATGTTTATGATACTTAGTTCACATTCCATATTTTATTGAACTCAGTGCAGGTGAGTGGTAACACTAAGTGCATATTATTACGATACTATTCGCGAAGCTCGTAAAAATTCCACATATCTGATGAGTCAATTAGAGGATAGAGATTGAGTTGCCAACACAAAAATAAAGAAACTTATGTAAATCAGTAAATTCCTGGCAAAAATGGACACTGCTTGTCTAATCGTTGGTGCTTGAAGGGCAACTGAGAGATCATACCATTTTATAGATATTGCAATCATAAACAGCCATAACCAATCATGATAATAACAGTAATATTGGCTTACGACCGTCCATTAGGTATCCCAGCGAAGGAGAACGCCGATCTCATGATAACTAAGCACTATGATCCTACCTACTATCCTACCTAGTAAAATATTAATTGTAGTTTCTTGCGTTATAATTGCAGAATTCGTCCGAGCTCTTTCCATCAACGGATCGCTGGATCACTAATTAGTACCGTCGATCCAACGTTTTATGGTGGACAATAAACATTCCAATCATAAGCATAAAAAGGATTCGGAGACATGGTTCTATGACCGTGTTTCCGACTCGTTTTGTAACATTCCTGGTTAGAACTCTCTGTTGGTCTCTTTCTTCCGTCTTCCGACAGTTGACCAGGGAATTTTCGATTAGGTGGGTAGTTTTAGATCAGGAATCCATCATCATCCATCGTTTCTCAGCTGGGTAGTAGCGTACTACACAATCACGCCTTTAATTTTGACAATTGAACAACAGTCATTGTGTTATTTATATGTGTTCAAAATCCTTCAAAAAACAAAATGTGTCAATGGAAGCAGCAGGTGAGATCTTGGACAAACACGAACTAATCAAACCTTAATAACCTTATAAACCTCTCATAAACGCAAACACGTTGAAACCGCATATTCTGGTACCGGGGAATACCTTCAACATTTGTCAGACAGACCGACCTATATATTAATAGACACAGAACTATTATTATCTACGCTAATTTATCACAGTTCGCCAACGTATCACTGTCCCGAGATATTACTTCACGATCAGTGAGTCACGCATGTCTGTCTGTGTGCAACTGTTCACCTACAGAACTGATAACCATATCATAGTGAGGTTGCAGATAAAATTGTGCTTTTGTGAAACCAACGTTGGGTTGCAAAGTTTTTGGTTTTAGACTGCTTGACGACCTTGAAAATAAAAGATTCGACGGCTTCCTATGACATAGGTAAATACTCTTTACTATTGTCGTTAATATTTAGAGATAAGTCATCATTCATTTTAGCCACAGCTGCATTTGCATCTGCATTATTTGTTCGACACTGCCAAAGCTAGATTCAAGTGCCGTTCTTCCGAAATTGAAACCTAGACCGAAGAGAATGAACTGAAACTTTAAAAAACTCGAAGTTTTCGACACCCTAGCTAGCTTTCCACATTTGGACACAGATGTATTGTTTTTTTTTTTTGTATGCAACACCAGCCTGAAATCATCAGATGACTCCCGCTCTGGGCGGAGCAGAAGGGAGTGTCAGACTCTTACTGACTAAAGCCCATCCCTGTTCCTCCTAGTGCCCTTTGCGTTCCAGGGCTGCGGTGACTCTGTCGTACCCAACCAGAGCAATAATCAAAAATCAAATGGCATTTATTCAAACTAGGTTGAAAATCAGCACTTTTTGAACGTCAAAATTTACATGAAGACAGTCCCCCAAATCGCCCAGCCCGTCACCACTTCCTAGTGTTTTAGCTGGGAAGAAGTGGCCAACAAACTCCCCAGCAACACAATTTATATAACATTATTATACAACATTTTATGATAGATATCGATCATTATATTAAATAAATGGATGGCACATGTCAGCTAGCACACTATATTATCCCAACCATTAGATATGAAACAATGATAAAACTAATTACATATATAGGTAATTAAATAAGTAAACTCAAGCATACAATACTAATCAAAATGAGCCTCCGGGAATAAATGGCGTGCCCACTTAAATGATAAACAAGTGATAAACTAGGACCATCGCAGTTAAATTATAACTCTTAAAAATTTTAACAATAATAAACCACGGACAGCAAGACGACCAGTCACCACAAGCACCACCCGTTCACGACTATTCACGAGCACAACGCAAAGATCAGCCATTACTTCCCTCGCCATATTAGAGGGAAGGAGGTAACCCGATCCCCGACACTACAAAGCTCTAAAACAGATCTGTGATTTCATACAAAATGTATTTTTATCCATATCTGAATTCTAGTGCAATGTCACAAATAAAATAAACATTTATCATTCTGTCGCCACATTTTGTCACAATATGTTCAATGTTTATTCAACATGTCTCGCTAGACGTGTTCGCATTCGCGTCATGCTCATGTCATGTGACGTCACAGGATATAGTACAACGATCTTTTGATTATTATGTTTGTAACATGTCAATAATGACTTTGTGTTTTCGTCATTTCGTTTGTTTTAATTCAACAGTTGAAGTCTAGATAGATATTTTGTTTGCTACCCCCTTGTCTTCAACTTCGGGATGGTTCGTTTGTTACGTCATCATCATCCTCCTGTCCTCATTCAAATTGTGTTGGGGTCAGCGCAACACGTCTTCTTTTTCAATACATCTATATTCATCTCCTTTCTAGCTCTGAAAGATTGGCACATCTAGTTACAGATAAATAAGGCAACTAAAAGATTGAAATTGTCCTGAGACAGTCAGTGTCTTCTTCTAACTATTAGATATATCATCATCATCATATCAGCCGAAAGATGTCCACTGCTGGACACAGGCCTCCCCCAAGAATTGGGGGGGGGTTGCCATAATCGCCACGCTTGGCAGGCGGGTTGGCGATCGCAGTGTATGGTGTTGAGTTTTACAAAGAACGCTGCTGCCCATTCTCTGGCGAGTCCCTTAGTCGCCTCTTACGACACCCACGGGAAGTGATGGCATGGTATTATTCTTTTACGGCACCATACGGCACCGGCCGACACCATACGGCTATTAGATATATACAGCTACACAATTACACAAACTAAGATCATACTCGAGATACTATTAACATAAGCGATCAACAATATGTCAATGACATCATCAATACAACACGCTTTCTATAGAGGACATTAGCCCGTCCTTGGCAGCTTAATAAAACACTGCCTTCATAGACATGAACGATAGCTGTTGTAAATACATACGCGACTATACAACTAAATATTGTTCTTGTATCTATATGTGGAGACAAGACAAACCTATATCTAGGGCTGTCATGTCATGAGCATTTCCGGACGAAATTGGAAGACTCTTTCGGTTATAAACAGCAAATTAGGAAAGATAAACATCCAAAATCCAAGCATAAAAAGAACTAATGAAGAACAAAATAGATCTGAAGCACAATAAACGAAGAACGAAATCAGCAGGACAAAGTAATCAATGGCCAAAAAGTTGAAGGATGACAATATCAAGGTAAAAAAAGATGTAAAGAATGCAAGAAGCGAAGAAATACAAGAATATCTATAAAGTAAGATAAGAAAAAGACAGACTCTGCTTAAACTATTTTACTCTTAAAATCCCTGAATTAGCTGACATAGGCCGGTACTGGCCTATGTCAGCTAATTCGGTAAGAAAGTAGACACTGGATAACAGCACCAAAAGGGGAATAGATATCGAAAGTATAAAAACAGGACTTACAAACCAAATAATTTCTGGAATCGCTTCCGATTTCATTTCAACACAAGCAGTAACCCTATCTATATCTTTATGTATTTCGCAAGTTCTCGTAACCCTTTACGAGATAGTCGGGGAACCTAGAGATAAGAGCTGCGTACACGCACCGATATCGCAACAACTGGGCCCTTAAGACGCTCCGCGAATATTTCCGCATCATCTTCGTATCAGTCCACTGCTGAACATGGGTTCCATAAGCAGCAAACATTGTGTTGTTTTGTATGACAAACCAGATTATGAAACTTGTTAGAAGTACGCCCCCGTAGCGAGAGATATTGTCAGATAACATCGGAATCCGGTGATCAAATTGCATGTTGTTTTGAGTATGGATATCGGTAGCACTATAGCAGATCAAGAACAATATGAGATAGCGAAGCGAAACATGATTTCATCTTAATCTTGGTAGTCAGTTCTTTAACTGGTCCAAAAACGTATTAAGTGGTTGCAATTGCAACATCCAAGTTTCCAAGTTCAATGCAACTTGCAGAAACTCTGAGCATTGCTTTAAATGCCTAATGTACTTAGTATTATCTTGTGCAAATATTACACTCACTTACAAAAGTAAACAGCGGTATTGAAACCGATTTTCATTTATCTTTTTGCTTTCTCACATCCTCTGCGGTTACTTAATTATTTATTTTTCAAGAAACTTGTTTAATATTCATTGCTTTATTCAAAGCACGAAGTCTGAATACCTACCTTCAGGTCATTTTATTAACATTTTTATGGCAACGCTCTGTTGAAAATCGTTCGCATATCAAAATAACGCTTAACTTTGTTACATAAAAACGATAATGTTTATCAGGCATTATATTTGGGCGCTAAATTCGATAAAGATGTTACTAAAATCCAGAAATGAGTTGGTTTATCAAAGTTTTATGTTCGGCTGGATACCATTTCTTTAAGTTTTGAATAAAACTTGCATAATATTTCTCTGAACAGAATGGCATAGAATAGAAAAATAGCAGAGCTGTAAATATGTTCATTATAGCTTTGCCTACCTTGCAACGAAATTCACTGGAAGTATTGCTATCTAATGCAATACATTGTGCATTTTACCATCTTATTTTTAGAGTTGTGTTTTGGGAAGCATTAAATCCAGTAAATAATGAGCTTACTTCTACCACCTGCAAAGTATCGAAAAAGAATATGAAACGCTTCAAAAATACACCTACACTTATTTGGAAGTACGTGTATTTTTACAGCGTTTCAGTTACGTTATTACTTAGACACAACGTTACTAAGAAATCATTTTTAATAGAATAATAGATTCCCAGTCCATTAATAGGTTATCACGAAAAGATACGATACTACTCAATCATGACGGGCGTATGTTCCACTCATACGCATCATCACGCATAATTTTTCATTAGCCGCTCGCAGATGGCCTTAACAACGTCACCCAGAGATAAGATATCAAAGCACTTATAAAAATAATTTGTAAGTACAGATTTGATAACAGTTCCATTTTTTAGGCGGCTTAAGAAGCAACAAGGCCACATGTGTAAACAATCAGGCATAGACTCATAGTAATAGTAACTTAACTTGTCTACTAATTAGTACGCAAAATAATGAGAATTATGTGTTTTGAGCAGACTGCGGCGAGAATGTTATAATTTCCCGAAACGCGTCTGGAATCATAACAGCAGTGATGATTGATGCTAAACGCAATCTGTTATATCTTCAAGATTCTTATTTTACAGTAGGTACTGGGAAGACCAAAATATCTAAGTACTAGCTTCTGCCAGCGGCTGGGGTTGTCGGAATTTATCCCAAGGGAACATTCTTCCGGGACATAAAGGAGCTTAAGTGCTATTCTATACCACACAGGCTGTCACAGGCAACTTATTCCTACAAATTTATCTCTGTGTCGGCGTGATTGAGTGACAAACATCCATACACCCATTCACCGAAACTTTCGCATTTATATTAATAGTAAGATAGCAAACTTGATAATAATTAACAGCTAAAACTATCGTTGGGCACCAAAAAACGGCCGGTAGTCCGCTAGTACATGAACAAGGCATTGATAATTATCAAAATTAAGACCATCATTGTTAATCAAACTAATCTCAACTGGAACTACTTCAACCAGTCAAGAAACCCTGTCAATGTATAAACTACAAAAGTGCTACACTCAAAAATTCATCACCACAGCGTCTCCTATGTCTTAAAGACTCATCAATCACAAGCCTAACCTATTTCTAATAAGTCCTTGTATCTAAATCCGTTGATAAGCCCCCAACTCTCACTTTCGCACCCATTAGATAGACTGATGGTTTGATAACGCCTGTTGCACTGTTGCAGAGATCCAGGCTATCTTATCTAGCCCACGGGCCGTTACGTGTTTGCTTTGCTAAATCAATGTTGTAGGAAGCTACTGCATCATTTGCTAAATTACTGCATAATTATACTTTACTTATGAACGAACCAGAAGCGAACGTCAACACGTAAAATAAATGTATATCAAGGTGAAAGGGCCGAATAGCTGACACCATTTTGGACCTTAAAATTCAACAAGGTCCAGAAAACACTACTTTCATTGAAAAGCTATAAGACTTAACAGATATTACTGTCGATCCTGTATTTAGCATACCATACATGAACACATCGAACTCTTAAACTGTAACAGGCATCGAAACTAATGAAATCGCAAAAGATGACGGCTTGAAAACCAAATAGACAATCCCACATCTTTAATCTCTTTATTATAAGTCTAGCTCATTTACACTGTCTACGTATAAACCCACAGCAGGCCACAATAGTGTCGCATCTACGTCACACATGACGCTAACCCAGCCGTATCTCCTAACATCACGTGGTCGCAAAAACTGCTGGCGGTTACAAAAACCGGTCTCCATTGCAAGACCAAGTGCCGGGATGGTTGCTTTAATACTTTAATATGCCATTACAAATATAACTTGAGTCTGTTCTGTGTAAACTTGAATATGAATTGAAGTAAGTGGTGCTGTTTTTACCGTGGCAATTGTTTCTTTACTCCTACGGTTAATAATGGTGATAGAAACGGAAACTGTATCTGAACTGTGAAGTGTAAAAAACAAGTTAACAAGCAAGTAGATTATAGGTAAAGAAGAAACAGGATGCAGAAAAAGTGTGAATACTGCACTAAAAAGCGAGACTGAAATTAAAATAGAAAGATTGTTCGGAGGAAGAAGACGAAAATGTCATTAATGAACCAGTAATATTTCATTTCTGTTTCCTAGTAGTATTGATGAAGGGGAATCAATGAGGGTTTTCTGAAATGTCGAGCACCTGGTGACAGCACTGAGGAGTCAGTCACAAACAACCTGTCAAATTGCTTTCTGACATTTGTCAATGTCAAAGTCACTTTTTCAATTAAGAGGACCTCTCGCTTATGTTGCGCCAACTGGTGGAGTTAAAATAGAAAGATTGCTCGGAGGAAAAAGACGAAAATTTCATTAATGAACCTGTAATATATCATTTCTGTTTCCTAGTAGAAATGATGAAGGGGAATCAATGAGGGTTTTCTGAAATGTCGAGAACCTGGTAGCAGCACTGAGGCGTCAGTCCCAAACAACCTATCAAATTGCTCGTTTTCTGACATTTGTCAATGTTGTTAATGTCAAAGTCACTTTTTAATGAGGAGAACCTCTCGCTTATGTTGCGCCAACTGTTGGAGTAAATTTTCCTGAAAACCCTCGTTAGTCAAAACGGGAACGCTGATGGCTAGCAATCCAAAAACGAATCACACAGGACATTTCCAAATGATCGCCTTGAAAATATAAATAAATCCTAATACCGAATTGCATTAGTTTAAAGACAGGCATACGGTGTAACTCGTGTAACAATGTTTTGAATACAAATTAATTTAAAACAACGACCATTGTAAAGTCGAGTACATAGAAGATCGAACTATGTATATGCTAAACCTAAATTAGAATTGTTTGAAGGATACCTACTGTGATACCTACTGGGTGGGATTGCATTTGAATACCTTCAAATGCAATCCCACCTTTGTGCTTTGTTAATTACTTGTTTGTCATGTAGGAAAGTAATTTTATTTTGAATCCATGTAATCTCAGCTGCTCCTTATCAGGTATCTCTATCAGCTACAATCTCAGTGCTCACTTCCTTCTAATCTGTGTCATCTTCTACAGAATTCATACCTGCATGTTATTTTTAGACTGTCTCATTTACATTTAGAACTTTTCCAATAAGGTAAATTTTTTATTGCCGTATGGTGTCGGCCGGAGAATGGGCAGCAGCGTTCTCTGTAAAAATCAACATCATATACTGCGATCGCCAACCCGCCTGCCATGCGTAGCGATAATGGCAACCGCCCCCCCCCCTTTTGGGGGAAGCCTACGTCTTTCGGCTGATATGATGATAATGATGACATTTTTTTATTAGTGACTAGTGCGACATCTTCACTCATCATCATTTTTAAACCGACTAAAAGACCAGTATGAAGAATACTCGTCGTTTTGTCAAACAGAATCTCCAACATTAATTGTGCTTCAATACTTAAGACTGGTATTATGAAGTTTCCTATTTTACCCTTGGCTACATCGTTATCGTTCAACAAGATAGTGTAGGACGATTTGCAAACTAATAATGTTGGTTATTACAAACACAAACAAACTAGGTATTAGAGGTGATTGTACCATTATCTGATTCTGAGCCAAAAATGAGTAACCTTTTGCGGAGTTGCAAACTCAAATATACGCACAACCTACGCTAAATTTCTCATATTTAGGGCTGGTCAGTGTTCAAACTGAAATCAATAAGTATAAACGTAGAGATAATTATGGACAATTAAAATGTGAACACAGTTTTTAACGACGCCAATGAAGATATGAATGCAGTAGTAAAAGATATCGGAGTAACAATTTCATTAGCTACAGTGTAGCAAAATGGTCTCTAATTACTAAACCGTAATACCAATAAAGATAACTACGTCCTTAAACCAATTTTTATGCTGTGGCTGTAACGAGAAAAGCATTTTATGCAGATTAGTGTGAACCGTTTCTTGCACTGTTTTACCGTAGCCTCTAATGTGACCACTTAATTTAATTGAGACACATTCATGACTCTTTGTCATTATCATACTAATGTAGTCTAACTGTGGTTTAACAATGTTCGTGATTCTAGTCATGATACTGCTAAGTTTATTCTTGTACGCAGTCTCACGAAAATAGCTCAGGCTTTGTCGAAATACTCCTTTTGAGTAATCAAAAATATCATCTTCAGCTTCGGCTTATTCTTCTAATTGGTTTTTTTTGTTTATTTTCGAACCACGATAAAAAAAATGGCCAGTAACATAAACAGCACCACAAAAATACTCTCTCCAATACATTTACGCATCATAAATTTTATAACCGACTTTCCATTTCAAAACACATTTAGATTCAACCACTTCACCTAAAAAACTAGTCTGGAATTTATGAAGTTCAAATCGATCGTCGATAAATCAGACTCCATCATCTCAAGCGATTATTTTATCTAAGGCCTTGTGCAAACCTGTACTACGGAAACTGGCGTTAAAATAAACAACGGTTTACCTTGAACTTTACGACCGCAGACGTATCCTTAGTTTAGAATTAGCGTAGAAGTTGAGTCTAGGTTGTTAAAGAGCATTTTGGCAATTAGTTAGGTGTTAATTGTGGCCGTATAAATATAATCATGTTTTGTTGTTAATGTTACGGATGTAATTTCAGGTACTTTCCTATTTCCCTGACCAACCATTTCCCAAGTATTTTGAGAATGGCTTTCAGTCAATCCGATGCAGCTGAAGACCAATCCCATATTGTTTTTGCTGAACTGCATGTATGATCATGTCCAGCTTCTTCATGACTGTAGATATTTTTAGCAGGGAAACCTATTTCATTCATAACTTTGCGTAAGTACTAAACAATTTATTACACATAACATCATTATCTATACCTACTATAGTATCCAGCATACCTACGAGCAAAGTGTCACAAGAATGAAGCTACACAGGAAGAATTAGCTTAATACTAGATAATGGCTTGATCTTTAGCCTGGACTTGCTCACACTTGGCATTGTGTAGGTACAACGTAGAAAATAGTAGTGTTTATTATTCATATCATTAGAACTGGAAAGGGATTGGATGGCCACATCATATTATTCCATCAGGTGTGATTATTTACTTCATGTACAATTTATAGTGGTCAAACGCGAGCCAATCAATTATTAAAAAAAAACGGCCAAGTGCGAGTCGGACTCACACACGAAGGATTCCGTACATAAACCTTATTTTTTTTAATATTTTTTTTGTTATAGCGGCAATAGAAATACACAATGTGCGAAAATTTCAACTGTCTACCTATTACGGTTCTTGAGATACAGCCCACCGACAAACGGACGGATGGACAGCGAAGGCTTAGTAATAGGGTTCCATTGGTTACGGAACCCTAAAAAATACCTAGTAGGTCATAGTTACAGATCATGTCATCATTCTTCTTCTTCTAATCGGGCAGCAAGGTGTAACGACCGTACACACATTATTAATAGTAGATTATGCAACGAGGGGATAAAGCAGTGTCTTATGTCACGGGCGTTATATTGAATTCCGAACGCAATGAAGGATTCGGGAGTTAAGAATCCTGAATGCAGTGAGTGATTCAAGCTAGCCCAAGGCAAAGACACCTTTATCCCCGAGGAGGATACTCTTTTCACACCTACTGTGAGAAAATTGTTCGCAAGTCATGAAGAGAGGTGGGTTCCCGTCAGTTTCAAAGTTGAGTTCCAAATTCAAATCACATTATTGACCTCCGGGCAATAACATTGCACTGAATTTCATTATAACCCGCCGGGTAATAATGATTAACTTTAGGTTGAGTTTACATGACATATAATGTGACATTTTCGTGCAGGTGGTGTGAACAGAAATATTTGGTCTTATCCCAGTGTGAGTAACTACAATCTCAAGAAGAACAGGAACCATAATCGTCTAAGAGATGACTCTGATTACAAATGCAAGACGTTACTACCCGATTCTAGCACACGAAAAAAAGAATGATTCATAAAATTCTGGTTCTTAACACTTGACTTCAGAAAGGCGTACACGTTCATAAACTAAAGCGTTTACAGTATGTTGTGTAAGATATTATTATGAAAATGTTACACGTCTGTTTAAACTGAGGAGATAATTATTGTTTTTGCTTTCGTTTCAACGTTTTTTGCAGTTCACACGTACAACTGCTCTTTGTAGGCGCCCTCGCCGCTCGCAACTGTTCATTATAGATAAAAGGAAAAACTGAGTGGATCTACGAGTTTTTTTTTATGACTTTTGTTAGGAAGAATTCGGCTACTAATTCACGTCCGAGACTCCCACTTATACGCACAAAACGTTTTGGTATTACTTTTATTGATCGTACAGCTAAGGAGAAGAATTCTCCGCCAGAGATTTCCTGATGGCCACCTGAGGATCACCTTCTCTCTCTCTCACCCTGTCTCTCCTGAGGATCTCTTGACTACCCTTGACGACTCTTGAATACGTTACTTCTAGGCAAGCGGTCTTCATCGTCGACGACATCATCGCTTTCCATCAGGTTAGATTGTGGTCAAACGTGAACTGATCCATAATTACTTTTCCTTAATAATGGGATTATTTAAGTACAGCAAGAGGATGAAAAAAACATGGAACATTAATTTAACACAACTGATACTATGTACTAGATAAAATCTACGCAGCCCCAGGTTTTGAAGCGATCGAGATAAGTCGCACGACATCGCAGTAGATACGGTACGTGCAGAAACTCAGTAACCGAGGATCAAAGGGCAGGACTCCGCAGATCCGGCTTAGCGCAGATGAAAGAGACTCCAGTAGACACTTTCCTATTTACTTATTCCTAATAAAGTTAGCGAAGGAAATAGGAAGACTGAGACGGGTTGATGATGATGACTTACTTAGTGGAATTCCCTGCCAGAGTCTTGTTTCCTGATAGCTACAACCTGGGAGTCTTTAAGTCAAGAGTGAATAGGTTACTTCTAGGCAAGATTGCTCCATCTTCGACCACATCGCTTACCATCAGGTGAGATAGTAGACAAACGAGTGTCTATCAATAGTAAAAAAAGAGAAGACCAAGATTTACACACAGCAGAATAAAATTACAGAAATTAGAAGCTTGTCTTTATCAGTCCAATGTATGGTTATTGTTTACCCTTTCACCAGAGACTCTAGACAAGTGACATTAATACTACAGAATCAGCGGTAGCGTGGCGAAGGCGATTTTCAAAACGTCAAGCATGTAAGGGATTGACAAACGCTGTCGAAATGACATTTCGACAATCGCATTCACAATTTTTAACCCCCGACGCAAAAAGAGGGGTGTTATAAGTTTGACGTCGATGTCTGTCTGTCTCTCTGTGTGTGTGTATGTCTACCTATGGCATCGTAGCTCTCAAACAGATAGACCGATTTCGATGCAGTGTTTTTCATTTGAAAGCCGGTTTCTTTGCGATTGCTCTAAACTATGATTGTTTAATATCGGTCCAGCAGTGTAAGAGTATCAGCTCTTTTACAAAATGATGTAAGGCATTTTTGGCGTATGATTACTCGATTAAGTGCTTCACGCGTGCCAGTATCATCGTTAAATGACAATGAATTAATTGATAACTTCAACCTGAGACTGCAACCAGATTGGTCTCCAGAAAACCCGACTCTTCGAAAATTCAAAGCAGACATATCGTATTTAGGTTCAATAGATTAGTTTCAATGAATGACAGATTATGTGAGCAATCATTGTATTCTGTGATAAATGATAAATGATAAATGATATTTATTTTGCAAATAGGTTACAAGTAACTCTTTTACACGTCAATTTTTTTTTTTGACATATTTATCTAGATGAGGCCGGATGTTTCCTAGCTGACTACCCTGAGAAGAAACACCGAAACAAACTCAGAGGTCACAGTCTCTTTTGAAGTCCATACAATTGCCAATAACATATGAAAAACATGTAGGTTAAGGTCTGAGGTGGCCTTTTGAGGAAAGCACCACGCAGGTTTGAGTGGGCTTGTCCAGACAGTGCAAGCCTTTGTCAGTAATCGTGCAGCTCAACTCAAAACTTTGAGGAGCTCAACGAACCGACGAACAATACCAAAGTAAGGACATTTGGGTAAGCTGCATAATATACTCAAACTGCCAGACAGTCATGAAATCAATCCTTAAAATAACGACCTACATAGTCCTCACACTTACAATACATCATTTTTTAAGAACCATGCAGATTAGTGTCTGAGATGGTCTTTAGAAGAAAGAACCACACAGATTTGAGTGAACCTGTCCAGTCAGTGCAAGCCTTTGTCAGTAGTCGTGTAGCTCAACTCAGATCCACATAGGAGCTCAACAACTCGACGAACAATACCAAAGAAAGGACATTTGTGTAGGCCGTACAAAGCACTCAAACTGCCAGACAAACATTAAAGTTACTCAATGAAATAAAAAATAATCCACATAGTCCCCATTCATAATAAAAATAATGATAAATTTAATGTCAAATTGTATATGAAAAATTAAATTAAAATGTCAAATTGTATATAATAAAAAGAAAAATGTCAAATTGTATATAAAAAAAAATTGTACAAAAGTCAAATTGTGTATAATAAAAGAAAATGTCAAAAGTAAAACTAAAAAATTGATAAAAAAAAAAAATGTCAATGTATAAACCAAGCAAATAAATATACATTGACAATAATAATAAAAAACAGAGACTGTGCAAGTGTATTTCATTGGAACAGCTCAATCCCAAGCCTTTTTGTCTTCAAGATAATCTTTTATGGTGTAAAAAGCCTTCTGGCAAAGTTTACGCTTTACAAATGCTTTGAATTTATTTATGCTTAGATCTTGAATGTGACTTGGAAGTTTATTATAAAAGCGTATACATTGGCATCTAAATGAGCCCCCTATTTTTTTAAGCCTGGTTACAGGAACAACAAATTTATGTTTATTCCTAGTATTAACATTATGTATATCACTGTATTTTTTAAACATTTTAATATTTTTATGGGCATACAAAATATTTTCATAAATAAACTGAGAAGGGACAGTCATTATATTTATAACTTTAAATTTATCTCTGAGGGAGTATCTAGGACTTAATTTATAAATTGAACGAATAGCTCTTTTCTGCAAAACAAAAATTGTCTGGATATCGGCAGCATTCCCCCATAATAGAATACCATACGACATGACACTGTGGAAATAACTAAAGTAAACTAAACGGGCTGTTTCTAAATCAGTTAAATTTCTAATTTTTCTGACAGCGTCACTCCAGGACAGCAAATGGCAGCCCCGACGGATTTTTTTCTGCACTAGCTTCTGTCTGTTCTCAGCGGTAGTTATTATTATTGACTTTTTAAATGTTCGTTTTAGCTTTTTTTGCATTGGGGGTATTTTAAATTTAATTTTTTGTCTAGAGCCTTCTCTAGACATAGTGCCATATCTATTAACGGAACATAGAAGTACCTACCAACTCTTCAAATAAGTACCTATGTAGGGAAATTGAGGCGTTTTTGACAGATTGTGAATGAGATGTGAATGCGATCGTTGTTTAAAAGTTAGTAGAATTGGACCTCAGAAGTAGGTATACTCACCATGACCAAGGGGTCTTGGTCGGTATACTTTGGATGGATAGCGAAGACTGTGGTTGGTAACGATGAAAATGAAAAAGAAGCCAATTTAAAATCAACATTCATAAACAGGAGATAAGGATCGTAATACCAAGAAATCCTTACATAAAGAAAACATGTAAAGAGTTGGCAGCAGCCATTAAGTAATTGTAACACTTTCGTTCTGCCATGCAACCGCGCGAGTTAACGCGAGCCGTGGAAACAAGAGCAAATGTAACGGTTCATATTATTGTATTATACGCACATGCTGTTCTTGATATGTAGGCTTTTAATGCTTTACTTTTTTATTGGTTTCTGGATACCAAGGCTATTGCGTACTTCTGTTGACAGCGCAAAGTGATGATCACTTGGCAAAGTGTTCAGCGATTAACGGTGTTTGACACCTGTAGTGCTATTCTGTAACATTTTCGTATCTCGACAGTGGAATCCGAGGTGAGTTTCAAATTAATACCTTTATGTAGTGTGCAATAAAGCTCATTTTGTGAGTTTTGTCACTCAGGTGAAGCTCGATATCGAAATAGTTGTTTATAGAATAGATTAGCTGGTTTCGTATAGCTTGCTATATTCAGTGTCCAACTAATCGTACCTATAATGTTTCATGAACCTCTCACCAGTTTGAACCTACCTAAAGCTACAGATTCTAAATTGAAATTCTCTATAAATAGTTTGAATTAGTACCTAAGTAAACATTTGGTTTTCTGCTACTTAAATTCAAACTATTAATCTGATTATAATCATCATTTTAAGTAATCATTCTGAATGGTTACTTGTTTTATAAATACGGCTGTAAAATAAATTACAATTTCCCATCGTGACCGACAGAAGTTCGTCCTGTATCTTGGCTTGAGATTGCCCTTAAGTATACTCTACAGGAAAACCGGACCTTCAGGTCGTAGATCATTGCAGTCAAACTTTTCTTGGTAATTTCTTCACATGCAGGTAAATTGAGCCAGTTAAGGCCAGTTTACGATACGTCTAGCAGGAAATAACAGCAATTAATTTTATCCTTCCTTCCGAAATTGTTTCCATCGCAAATCTGTCCAATTATAACTTCGTAGTTTAGCTAGTGCGCGTATGAAGGTTTTATTACCTACCTACTATAAAAAAATAATTGATTGGTAACTATCAATTACCTATTTGCTGTTGTTAAAACGATATCGATCGGGCTGGTTTGTAACCGACGAAAAGTGGCTTATTTAATTGATTTAGGTAGGTACAGAACTAACCGGACGATTTCCTATTCGATTCGATAGTCGATATTTCATTTTTCCCGTGTGGTCAGTAATTGCTAAGTTATCCTATTTATGTAGACACATACCTTCCTTATTATTTTTATTTTTTGAAGTTAAGGTAATGTCATAGATGATTAAATAGGTTACTTACTGTAACGTTAGTTTGGAACTTAACAAATTAAAATAATATATAATAAAAATTAACGATGACTTATTGTGATCATGACTGGTTGCAGTCGTGAAACAATAGGTCTCTGCTCCACAGATTGACACTAACATAGGTAGGTACCTACTGATAGGCACCTAAAGAAACTTCTACCTACCTAGCTACCTACAGTAAGTATTTAGTAGCTAGGTAGGTAAGGTAGGTAGGTACATTGGGAAGCTAAACTAGCTAAGTGGGTACCTACAATTACTTACGTTTAATTTCAGTGCAGTACCTTATTAATGTTGTAATAGGTTGAATTATTACATCACTCGACACACAAGTCCAAGAATAGCTGAGTAGAAATTAGAAGTAGGCAAGTAGGTACCAACCTAAAGTGAATGTCAAACGAACTTTTTTTTAATGTCTTTAAAAAATACCGTAAAGTCAACTACCCAACTGCCTAGGTAGCCGCGGTCAGTGATCCCATGACTGAAAAACATTGGCCACTAAGAATAGTTTACGCTCAATGAATCGCTGAATAATTACTTTTGAAGCCAACTAAATCGATTTATTTCCTTATCTATCTCTTGGCAATAAAACTGGTACCTAATCATGCCCTCCTAGTTCCTGTACAATAAGGAAACCGACCATTTTATTTGAAAAGCGACTAAAGGATTTGCCTGTGCAATTTCTTTCAGGGTTAAGATATGTCGTAAAGTTAAATGAAATAGGTGGACCGTGCAGTTAATTTAACCACAAGTCCACAATTTACATGCCCACCACAGGCGTGACTTATAAATTAACATAAAAACTTATTTTTATGTGGTTGACATTTTTTTATCTACTATTCTTAAATTTATTTTTATAAGTTTAAATAACACAAAAAAACCACTTAAGAACCTGATATCGATTTGCGGACGTAAGATCGTTTTGACAGCTCAAATATTTATCAATTACGCGGTATTGGATAGGTAAACCGGCTAGAAAAACATCGTTATTAGCCGAAATGCTGACACGAACGAGCGGTCTGTTATAACTTTATACATCCACATATCAATTAGAATCATACGATAACGATATAACTCAGGATTTCGAAATACGCATGATAACTTCCAAAAATATTATCTTTCGCAACAGACATCGGCGCAGGTAACGTCATTCATTCGTCACTTGTTTACTAAAGTAAGCTTACAACAATGCACTACTCACGTCGTAGCTCCACGTGCACGACACTCCGGCGAATTTGGCGACGCAGCGGCCCAGCTCCACGTCCTCGTGCGTGGTGTACAGGTGCTTGAGGCAGTACTTCACGTGAGGAGCCACCCTCTTCAGCGTCTCCCGCGAGAACAGCACACCCGGACCACCCATACAAAAGTTCTCATTGTAGTCCAGAGCCAGCGCGTCCCGCTCATCACTCGTCCCGCGACCAGCCTGCCCAATGAACTGAGGCTTCCGGCTGTCCACCGACCGCAAGAACTCCTCTAACTTATCACCTCGCACATACACGTCGTCGTCCGCACGCATGAACCACTCAAACCTATCCCCATACTTCTCATACATGTACAACAACATCAGGAACGACTTCTTCTGGGGAGGATAACTATCGTCCACATTACGCAAGGGCACCAGAGGTAACCCCGGCGCCCGCGACACTTCCGAACTGAAAAACGCGATCCGACCAGGCAGGTCCTGGCTCCAAGTTTCGTACACTGCTTTCGCTCGCGAACCTAAATATTGTTCAGCTGTCATAACACCTACGAACACTAATGTCCTGTTCGAGTTGTGAACAGTCTCGTTTGGCAACAAACCTATCAGGGCGATAGGGTCGGGTTCGGCTATCAACTTGGCCGCCTCCGGACATGCTTCCATAGTCGTCCTGGATGAAGTCCTTAAACACAACTTGAGGAATATCCCGAAGGTGACACCGAGCGCGACGCCCGCCGCCAGGTGCATCCACCTGCTCCTCCGAGGCATCGTGCGAACACTGCGGCTGTGGCTTCAATACGAGCACCCACTGTTACCCGGCGTCCACATGTGTGCATTCCAGGAATAACCTTTTTATCCCTTTTTTGTAGCGGCCGGGAGGGGTAGACATTAGCAGGCGGCTTTTTTGTTCGATTTTCGCTCCCATCGGTCGGGGAGCGATCACATGGCCGCGCGGTGCCGGCGAAATGTCGCGCACGAATTCGAACCCTATCACGATATCGCCGGCCTAAATATCGGTTTCGCAGATGTTATCGGCGGTGCGAGCGCGGCGAGGCGCGGCGCTTATACAAATGCGAGCTGTTCATGTTACGTTACACCGCGGCGAGCTAATCGTATCGCGCGTGGGAACAGTTCGACTCGTGCGCCGCCCGCCAAGCAACTGGCAACTGGACCGTTCCAAAACAAAACTCAAGCAGCGGTAATTCCGAGTGTCCGCGCAAGACCGTATTCTTGTCTCTCCTTCTCTGTTGCGCTCGCGGAATCGCTGTACCTGCGTCTCGCTCCCTCGTGACGACTAATGTGGGCCGAAACGGAATGAACTTGCCCCATTCATCGCGGCATGTCTGGCCGGTGATGACAATAGACAATGCGGTGGTCGCCCATTGTCTGGTGGGTCACCGGCTCGCGGAAACTACATTTTATGACCTATTTGCGAAACTCCGGGAACTACGCGAGACCGCAGGAAGCTGAGTTCCTTTACTTGGGTGTGCTGTAACAAATTCACTTGATGGAGGTTTCGAAATATATTTACCTAGATATGCTCAAACGCCCTTGACATTTTCAGCGAATGTTGCGAAATTTTTGTCCCTAATTGATTTTACCTTACAAAGTTGATTGTCCATTTACGTTCTTATCATCGATCACTATGCTATCCCAGTGGTACCTATATTTTGCAAAACTCTTGTCAAAAATTCTTTCCGGCGCCCCGTCGAGTTATCTGGCACATCAACTTAACCTCCACAGTACACAAACAGCCGATGTTTAAATAACCGCATGCGTGCACGCATTCATTAATCACTGTCTTGGCATTGACCTATTACGCAAAATGGAACAATTTAACCAAAAACCCATATTTGTTAACGTTCTTATCACAAGGCGGGAAGGATCGTTTTGGAGTACCAAACTGTTGAAAGATTGTAAGAAAATTAAAACCAGATGTGGTGTTGACTTTGAAGATCATTTGCAGGGTGCGGGTTCTGTCTGTCGGCGCTGCAGTTTGTATAAAAATCCTTCCTGTTTTTTGCTCGTTCGGTAGCAAGAAGTCTGTGAGTTGGCGACTTTGTTAATTAATCAAGTGTTCGTTGGGAGACAGCAGACAAACACTAGATTATTCGGGTCATGTTCTAACAAAGAACAATGGTCATTGACTTGTCGTTTGGCGGTGCCGGTTTCTCTATCCTAATTTAGCTACGCGCATAAAGTATTTTAACTATCTGCTTGATGAGTGAAGAGCAGAGCACTGAAGAGCCTACTGCGACTTGAATATCGAGCTCTTATATCACATCTGCCGGTCTATCGTCATCACTAACTCAATCTGCAGTGCGCTTCTGTTGACATCTCACCGTGTGCTGAGGAGAAGTGAATATGAAGTGAGTTGTCAATCCATACAATACAAACAAGATCCAGAGGTATTTCACCCGCACTCCGCCTAAGCTTGCACGGTGAGAGGTCTACAGACTCAATCTGCAGATAAAGTTAGTGACATACAGATGGGCAACCAAGTGCTGTTAATTTGGTCAATAGCTGTGACTTCTTGTTTCGAGGGCTTGGGACTACTGGGCGACACAGGGCGTCATTTATTTACCACGTACAAAATTTATTTTACATTTTTTTTATATAAAAATGGAAGATGCTCCAATACTTACTGTGTACTTTTCCGCCAAATATGGCGACGCGTAGCAAGGGGCTGTGGAGAGTGAATTACCGAAGATAAAAAATACTAAACTCTTCTGGATTTGTGGTGAAACGTGGGCTATCAATCAGCTCTTTTTTTGAGTTTATGGAGTGCCTCAAGGTTTCACCATGCGACCACTTTATTTAGGAAGGAAGATAGACATTGCTATCTTCAATTCCACCAGGAATTGATAGAATGTCTGTAGGTACAGACGCACTGAGGGCCGGAGTCGATTCGGGCGGCTTGTCCATACACTAATTACAGACTTAATGTCTGAAAAAAATCAACAAATGGAAAGGAATTACAGACCTTACACCCAACACGGTGTAAGGTTTCGGCGAGGGCTTAATAAAACCATAAAGTGAAAATAACAATTTTTATTTATACATTCGTTTGTGAAGCTGTAATGTATAAAATCTCCTTCCATTCTACCGAAGCCTTCACTTACAATTTACTACTAGTAACGTTCTTTATACTACAAATAAATAAAAACCTCCTTTGAAACAAACTGCTCCATAGACAACCCATTGATGCGGAGAGGAGAGATGACATGTAGGATCAAAAGAGAGAGACAGAGCATTCAATCATTTCTTTTGGTCTCTTCTATTACCTCCACCCCGCTCCACTTCAATGGGATCACCTATAAGGAATATTCACTCAATTTACATTACACTAGAGTATTTTTTATTACCTACATACAAAAATAATATATTATAAGCTTTATTGTGATCCGCAAGTAACGTTTTCATACAAAATTCTTAAAAAAAATACAATTTGAAGTTGCAACGCTGGCGAAACGAATAAAATATATATATATATTGGAAGAATTTTGTATGAAAAAGTAACTAATTTATATCTTAGCAACGCGTGCCGAGTGAAAAATAAAAATTACATAATAAGGTCTACTTAAGTCAATTAATTAGATCTGAACAGTAAAACTACATATTTTTGTAACAGTATCGACTGACAGGATATTTGTTAAATACGGGCAAGAAATTAATCTCTTATTCCGTGTACGGCATTAAAAAGTCCCTGGATTTCGAAAGATGTAATAAATTATCTAACATTGATTTTGGTTTGAAAATCTTCTATAGGGACCAGTACATTATTTTATTGCAAAAAAAAGTAAGTATTTAGTTAAATAATTATATATCCACAATTTGCCGAAAAAAGTTTAGGATAAGCCCACTGGTATACAGTCGATCACAAAAGTTTTGCTAAACCTTCAATAAAATTGTAATTAAATTGTTATTGCAGTGAATATAGAAATATACAAAATATTAGTACATTGCACGTTGTGATATTTACAATATAAACATAGTAAAAATTAAAAATACAACTCTTAGTGCTTTCAGTACATTTAAGACTCTAATAAGGCTGCCTGTCCATTGTCGCGGAGTGAGGTAGCGGAGCGGAGAAACGAAGAAATTTTAACCAATGGAATTGAATAAAATCTCCGCACCACCTGAATCACTGAGATTTAATACAATTCCATTGGTTAAAGTTTCTTCATATCTCCGCTCCGCGGCCTCGCTCCGCGACAATGAACAGCCTAAGGGCCTGAAAATGGCGATTGCTCGCATTCAACGTAATTTTTTCGTCATTTTACTTTAATACAAGCATTTTTTTAATTATTTTTGACAATTCCTCCAATATTTTTTGAAAGTGAATTGGTTAACACATAAAGTTTTTAGCAGCTTTTAAGCATGGTTGTATGCGTATGTACATTGTAATGGTGCGTTTACACGGGCAATTTTTTGAGCAATTATTGCTGGGCCACACATATAGATCAATCTGGAGCAATTAGTGGAGCAATGTGCAGCAACTTCAATAAAACGCGGCAATAGGGATGATTCCTGAGTAAAAAAATAAATCTATTTAGTCCATCAGTTAGGTTATTGTAAAATATTGGACGCGTATTTTTTACTTTATCAAAGCAATGAAAATTGACGAAGATAAAACCGCATCAAAGATCAGGAGTGGGGGCTGGTGACGTTACTTGTTTGTAAAAAGTGTACTTACAAGTGATGTCACGCGAGTTTTCAACGTATTGTATCGTCTTAATTTTTTGTTGACGTGAAATAAGAAAAAATACGAGTCCAATCTTTTTTTGAAATCTATCTGACGGACTTATTAGATTTTTTTGTCATCTACCCTATTTTTTCGGCAATATTGTTGTTACTAATTGCTCTCTCTGTGTCTTGTTTTTTCAATTAATTTACTCGTCTATTGCCTAGTTTCACGGAGTTGCTCCATATAAAAAATTAAATAAAAAAATGAATAAATGATTATTATTATTATATCGCTCAAAGTTGTCATTGCAAAACATATCGCCAAATTGACGTTTGCTACCGTTGCCGTAAATTGCTTGATATGTCGTGACGTTACAATCGGCCAGTATCGTTTATATTGATCAATTTACATTGCCCGTGTGAACGCACCGTAAGGCACAGTTGGGGGAGGCCTATGTCCAGCAGTGGACGTCATTTGGCTAAAGTAATGACGACGAAACATAACTTAGTTTCGCTGAAAACACCCCATGTCCAAATCTTTCACGGAAAGGCAAGATATCATCATAAAAATACATGTTTACGAGAAAGGCTTGTATAGGCACATAACAATTTATTATTTATCATACATTACGTATATCTCACATAATCTCATAAATGCATAGGTTTTGTAATGGTACGATTCTGTTCGGATAAGGCTGTAATGGCATTTTAAAATTATTTTGTTAACATAAGTAGAACACAGGTAAGCTATGTAAGTATCAGCATTTCGAGACAATGGCAATCCTGATCCCTGGGGGGTCCGTACCCAAAGAGTAACCAACGGAAACCTATCACTAAGCCTTCGTTGTCCGTCCGTCCGTCTGTCAGCGGGCTGTTTCTCAAGAACCGTTATAGGTAGATAATTCAATTTTACACAGGGTGTGTTTTCTATTGCCGCTAAATGATAAAAATTAAATTAAATTAAAGGGGGCTACCATACAAGAAACGTGTCTTTTTTCGTGTTTTTTAGCTAAAATGCGCCGCGTGGCCGTGGATAGCGTGCACCGCGGTGGGTTCGCGCCTTAACTTATTCACTTTTGACTTAAAGACCCCCAGGTTGTGTTAAAATAATTCATGGTGTAATTGGCCTTCATAGACACTTCTTTCCGAATAAATTAAACCCAGTTATTGTTAGTTTTACTAAAACACTAGAAAGTGGTATTGGGGAACTGATTTTATGTAAAAGGAGACAGAACCTTTGTGGCATAGCTCCCCCGCTGCCATTTTGATATTTTTCAGGACACTGAACCCCTCGGACGAGGGCCTCGAAATATTCCGGCAAAGTGACACTTTAGGGCACCATATTCCTAACATTTTTTGTTTGTTGAAGTGTGTTACCCATACATGCTTGACACATGTGAGCCGCAACTAAAAAATATATTTTTTTAGATTCCTAACTATAAGGTTTTTTTTTACTATTGATAGGCACACATTTGACCACTATCTCACCTGATGGTAAGGGATGATGTGGTCGAAGATGGAGCACTAGAAGTAACCTATTCACTCTTGATTTAAAGACTCCCAGGTTGTAGCTATCCTGAAACACAGACACCGGCAGGGAATTCCACTCCTTAGCTGTACGCACTATGAATGTGTTCCCAAAACGTTTTGTGCGTATGGGTGGGATGTCCACCATGTACCAGTGGCGCTTCGCCGTTCGTCTTGTGGTCCGATGATGGAACGGGCTTGGCGGCATTAAATTATGCAATTCCGTCGCACATTCCCCAGAATGCCAACGGTAGAAAACCGACAGGCTAGCAACTCGTAGTCGATGCTCAAGACTTTGGTGCTTCGTCGCGACGAACCTATCATGCCGATGATCCTCTTGGCTCGTTTCTCAATTGACTCAAGGGCATCAAGTTTGTATCTGGCAGATCCGTCCCAAAGATGAGAGCAGTACTCCATACACGATCGAACTTGCGCTTGATAGAGTTTGAGCAGCTGTTCCGGCTTGAAGTACCGTCTCATCTTTGCTAGGATCCCCAACTTCTTTGCAGCCACTTGAGCTTTTGCCTCTATGAAAAGGCCAAAATTGAGGGTAGATGTAAATGTAACCCCAAGAAGCTCAAGTTGGTCGGTTATCGGCACAGTTGCACCTCGGAAAGATGGATCTGGGTGGAATTGGCTCCTTTTGGCGGAAAATAGACACGCTTGGGTCTTAGCAGCATTGAACTTGACCAGATCAGAGCAAACCAAGGTAAAATTAGAACAAACCATTTTGCAATCAAAGTAGATTTCTATCGAAATTGATTGATAGATAAATAGAACGATACGAATCTAAGTGTATAACAAAATGTGTTAATAGAAAATCGTTATTACCAATTGAACAAGTCAAGATCAGTTATCTTAATGGCTTACAATTAGAATAGGACATTTCCGTTATTTTGGTCTTCACATCTGATTGGTTTTTCGATAAGTTTTAAAACTAGCTTGATAAACGGTTTATTGGTGTACCTGTAAGTACTTCCGTACAAGACTTATACAAACTAAGTGGGTTTAACATGAAAAGTTTGGGCAACAAGGAAATACATTTATTTTTAAAATTATATAATAATAAAGTACATTCATGGACCTTTCCCTAATATCCTTTCGTAGATCCCGAACAGTAAATTGAGACCGTTTTTAGGGTTCCGAAAAAAAAAGGAACCCTTATAGGATCACTCGGGTGTCTGTCTGTCTGTCTGTCTGTCTGTCTGTCTGTCTGTCCGTCTGTCACAGCCAGTTTTCTCCGGATCCACTGGACCGATTCTGTTGAAATTTTGTACACATATGGACTTCTATGACCCAAACACGGATGCGTTACGAAAATTATTAAATTTTTAGTATGGGGGTCACTTTTGGGGATCAAACAAGAAAATTAAAAAAAAAAGTTTTTTGAACAATATCGTGTGACATATCAAATGAAAGGGCTTACTGTGAGGATTTTAATTATATTTTTTCATAATTTTAAAATAAATGATTTAGAAGTTATTCAAGAAATTAGACGAAAAATGACCATTCCCCCCCCCTTATCTCCGAAACTACTGAGCCTAAAATTTTGAATAAAATGGAGATAATAGATCTTTACCTAAAGATTACAGGAAAACCTATTAGAAGTCTGAAGTGTTAAAAAAAACATGTAAAAAAAATGAAATTCGTTCGGAACCCTTTGCACGCGAGTCCGACTCGCACTTGGCCAGTTTTTAATTACTAGAGAACGTAAAGAATCACTATAGCGATTCATGACAACTTTGTCTGTATTTCTGTTTTTGATATTAAGAAACTAAGTGTCGCCACAACGACCGGTCCTGTGCGTCTCGCATCCATCGGCTACCCGCGACCTTCATCAGGTCATCGGTCCACCTTGTGGGAGAACTTCCAACGTTGCGTCTTCCGGTACGCGGTCACTCCAGAACTTTTCGGCCCAATCGACCATCTGTTCTGCGAGTCAATTTTACGAGTGTCAGAAATTATAAGCGTTTTGACAAGCGCCGCAGTGCTGCCACCCGGTGCTCGTCACTTCAAGAAACCCTCGTTGTTTTCTATGCACGAAACCCAATATAAGCGCTGCCTTGTTACATGTGTAAATTCAACCTTTTCCAACCGTGGTCTCCGCGCTACTTAATTAAATAATTTAAATACCACACAAAAATAGAACATTCAACTCTATACCCCATGAAATAAAGTTAAAAATGCAACATACGAGTTTTTGCAGAACACTTTCAGAGAAAAGCCTTAAAACAAATAATTGCCAGCAATTTGATAATAACCTAGACACAAATAATAACATAATTGATTAATTTCCTTCAATCAAAATTACACAACACAGATTTTTGCAACAATCTCAAATTTACAAATAACCTACAGAATCGTTAAATAATCCTAATATATAAAATTCTTCCGTGACTGACTGAATGACTGACAGACACCGCACAGCCGAAACTGCTGGTCGTAGAAAGCTGAAATTTGGCATGTAGGTTCCTTGGAGGTGCAGGAGAGCACTAAGAGAGAATTTCCCGAAATTCATTCATTCATTGCGCGTACGAATCGCGGCCAAAAGCTAGTCTACACTAATATAATAATATTATAAAGAGGAAAGATTTGTTTGTTTGAATTGAATAGGCTCCAAAACTACTGGACCGAACTATAAAAGACTAAATCACATTTGGCCATCACCAATCATTCATTCACATCACTTTATGATTTTAATTTAAATAATAATTTTTAGGGTTCCGTACCCAAACGGTTACCAACGGAACCCTATTACTAAGCCTCTGCTGTCCGTGATCCGTCCGACCGTCCGTCTGTCTGTCAGCGGGCTGTATCTCATGAACCGTAATAGGAAGACAGTTGAAATTTTCACAGTGTGTATTTATGTTTCCGCTTTAACAAAAAATAATACCAATCGAATTGAGAACCTCCTCCTTTTTGGAAGTCGGTTAAAAATTAAATAAAACTAAAAAAAGTGGGGCCCCATTGATATATATAAAACCCAAGATACACACTCAGCATCTCAAAAACGTCAGCAAAAAACAAGCGCAATATGTATAATTGTGCGCTAGTTTCAAACAGTCTCGCATCGCTCGCCATATTGCTCTGCTTTGTAAAAACAACTTTAAGCGATCCTTGTAAAGTTGAATTTGCAAAAAAAATACGCATCACTCGCCATACTGCACTGTTTTGTAAAAACAACTTTAAGCGATCCGTGTAAGGTTGAATTTGAAAAAAAAATTGTTTATAGGGTAACTACACACAACTCACACGTGACACTTGATACATGTCAGTTTTTGACGACAGTTTCGAGTGTTGCATTTGTTCGAGACTGTGCATCTTGGGTTTTTTATATATCAATGGGAGCCCCCATATAAAAAACATGTTTTTTTGGCTTATGGTGTGGAACCCTTCGTGTGTATACTTGCATTTGGCCGGTTTTTATTTAAATGTTTATAGTATGTAATTAAAATCACAAAGCCACTTAAATTTATTGGGCAGTGGCCTGTAAGACCAGGGGGGCTACTCTCTAACGAAATCCGTAGTTTCGGGCTTAGTTGCGGGCGAGCATTTTCTACTCCGTATCACCTAACCACTGAGAACTAATGATAACACGATTTGACAGTTACTGTGAAATCGTCTTGTCATTCATTCTCAGTTCGGGTTCGGGACTAATAAGTCTGTAGGTGATACGGAGTAGAATACGCCCGCCCGCAACTAAGCCCGAAACTACGGATTTCGTTAGAGACTAGCCCCCCTGATCCGCACGAACGATTGTGCAGATCTTTTCTGTTGAACAATGGCACATCCATTGGATGCAGAAATAGGTAAACTAATTAAGATCGCTTTTAAGGCCCCCATAGACAGCGTGCGACGCGACAGTGACAAAATGATACGACCACGCTTTTCATAGAAATTGTTCCAGCTGCTGTTGAGCAATTTTGAGTTTCTATGAAAATACCTGCCGCACTGTCGCGTTGCGCCTATTTAATCTTAACATGCACGCAGAACCATTAAAAGCAAACCTCATCGATCTGTGATCGAACTAAACAATATTTGTAGATACCGCCATCTGCATCAGACTGCTTGGGAAGTGACTGTTTGGATTTTTTTCATTTTCCACACTTTAATGTGCGATATTTTTGGAATCATTTTCTCGAGCCCTTTATTTGGATACCCCACACCTTCCCGATCCCTTCTGGGACAGTCGGGTAATAGTGAGAAGAACGTATACAACCTGCACTATTGTATCTTCTCGCTTTTATTTCCATCCAAAATTAATCCTTATAAGACCGCTTTCAGCCATAAGAACGCTCATTGTATCGTCCTTACTAATATTATAAAGTAACTCTGTCTGTCTGTCTGTCGCGCTTTCACGCCAAAACTACTGAACCGATTTAAATGAAATTTGCTACTTTTTATTCCGGGAGTATGTTCCCTAGGGACCACGCGGGCGAAGCCGCTGGCAGAAGCTAGTCTTACATAATTTGGTTCCTTCATTTTTTCTGTAACTTATAAGGTGTACCTACACTGTACATAATAAAGAGTGTTCTATGTCATGTCATGTCATATGAATCAAGTCTAATACGTCAGGCGTATTTTTCAAAATATTCGTGCAACTTCTGCAATACAAAATATACCTTATATCAGTCGAAATAAAGTTAGATTTGACGCTTAAAGTGAAGTGCTGGAACTTCACTTAACATTGACAAAAGCGACCATATCTGATCTGGATCACTTAGAAGTACTAAGTCCATTTGATCAAATATGCGGAGATTAACAAATGTTTGGGGTTCAAACATGTTGCGAAATTAATCGAGACACAGAGGAAAGAGAACGAGCTAAGTTAATAAGCTACTAGCTGGGCCGCGCAACTTCGTCTGCGTCACATTATTCATTAATGCTCCACTCTAGTGACGGGCGTTGAATCAACGAACTAGTTGAATCAACGTTGATGTCTCTTCAACGGGATTAACGTTGACCGTGTACAAATCAACTAGTTGAATTCGTCAGCGAGTTACGAGACAACGACGTTTATGAATTCAACTCGTTTTACGAAACGAGAAAATGAACCCAACGTTTTGTTATTTTCAACGTACGTAAATTGTATTTCTTTCAACAATAAAACTCCCGCAAACTGCATCAAATTGTTCGTAAATTAACATTACAACAGCATACGTTAATAAAAACGTTTATGCGTTTATCGTCCATGCAAGTTGACGTTCGTAACACGTTAACTCGTTGACGAAATTAACTAGTTGATCAACTAGTTGACAAACGCAATTCAACGTTAACGTTTCGTTGACGGAAAAACCTTCAACGACCCATCACTACTCCACTCCTATAGGGAGCGCGCAGAAACTATAGGCGGCAGCACAGAAATGTCACTGTCAAGTACATAACAAGTAAAAAATTCGAAATAGCTACGCTAGATGGCACAGACTACTTCGCGCACGTTCCCCTAAACTGAGCGTGCAGGAACCACAGGTGGCAGCACAGAAGCGTCAATGTCAAGTATTCTGACCCATAAAACTTCGAATATGCGACACTAGATGGCATAGTCAACGCTGTGCACGGTCCCTATTGGTCGTACCGTGATCTACACTAATATTTTAAACAGGAAAGATTTGTTTGATGTTTGAATTGAATAGGCTCCGAAACTACTGGACCGATTTGAAAAATTATTTCACCATTAGAATCCTACATTATCCCTGATAAACATAGGCTATAGAGTGTATTTCCAAAAAGTTAGGGATCCGTATAAAAACTTCGATAAAGTTACCCAAGGTGTAAAAAAAATACTAGTTTTATAGAGGACATCAATATCCACAAAAAAGTCCGCGAGGGTACATATCTAACTATTATGGTTAAGTCACAATAACCACTTTTTGTTCAAATTACTCGATCAAAACCCGGGTGAAATGGAATAGTGGTGATTTTAGATTATATTAATCCTGATCTATTTAAATTGGTTAATAATTAAGGTTGGTTATGTGCATGTAAATTACACTTTAAATTATTCAAATCGGACCTTTCGTTTAAAAGTTACGACGGTTTTAAAATTACTCTAAGTAAGAAAAATGTTGCGAGTGAACCGCCCTACGTTTAGTCTGTTAATAAGTAATTTACACATATCCTTGAAGAGGTTAGATGGGAGATAAAGTTCGTGGAAACCAACTAAACCCGCGCGAACGAAGTCGCGGGCGAAGTGCTAGTGTTATATACAGCCTTCCTCGATAAATGGCCTATCCAACGCTAAAATCTATACTAATATATAAAGCTGAAGAGTTTGTTTGTTTGTTTGCTTGAATTCTTTCAGTGTTAGATAGCCCACTTATCGAGGAAGGCTATAGGCTATATATCATCACGCTAAGACCAATAGGAGCGGAGCAGTAATGAAAATTGTGACGCAGACGAAGTTGCGCGGGTCAGCTAGTATTTTTTAAATTCGAACAAGAAGTTCCTGAGATTAGCGCGTTCAACCAAACCAACAAACACTTCAGCTTTATAATAAGTATAGAAGATAGATTACTTAGATAAGTGATGCTGTCCTACCAATATTATAAACATGAAAGTGGATGGTTGTCACTGAATCACGCCTCAACGGCTGAACACATTTGGACGATGTTTAGCTCACGGATACTCCATGGCCTGGATTTGGAGATATAACCATATTATATACATAGTTTGGCCCATTTTCATTGGTCTCACATGGTGGCTTCATATCTCGGCAACGCGACACTTTAGGGCACCATGTTACTAACATTTTTTATTTTGGTGTCCTCCCGCGATTTTGAAAATAAATCGTAATGGCGACCGGGGGTCTATACCTCTATACCACAAAAGTACTATCCTTTTTTCTGTAATATTAGCGTTGAAAGAGTGAGAAGTAAATATAAATAATATAATACCTTCGACCTAATTATTTGGAAGATATCCTAAACATGGAACCGATTCTCCATCAATATTGACCCAAGTATTTTAGAGACCCTGTGAGTTGAAAAGTTTATAAATATTTAATGTGCTCAGAACAATAAAAAGGAATTTGAAACATTTCTTTTAAAGAGTCGAAACATCGAAGCGAATAACAAAATAATTTTAATAACGGTACGTTTGCATACAAGACATCGACTAACGCTTATACCAGTACCTACGGATTCTATATTATTATCTTCCAAACTAGTAAATAGTCAAATGCTTAAAGAAAACACGGAACCACACTTTATACGGGCATTCTAACCGTTCCTAATACTTCTTGCGTATACACTTCGCTAGCAATGAGACTGGTAGATATAGCTTAATTTATAAGCTACGACTGTGGTTTGAGTGCAGTAGCTGAATGAAAATGGTGTGCAGCTTTCAAATCCTTCATGATCCTCAGGCACATGTCGACCAATCAGGCAGTAAATGGGCGGAAAAAATAGGTAAGTTTAATATACAAGAAACATGGCCCTAAAAGTGCTTAAGTTTTTCATTCCCCAACTTTACATCTCTGTAAAATCAATAGGGAACGTGCAGAAACTATAGATGGCAGCACAGAAGCGTTAATGTCAAGTGTCATTTACTTATAAGTTTCGAATATACGACACTAGATGGCACATTCAACGCCGTGCACGTTCCCTATAGTAAAATTTTTGCCAGTTCCTGTCAACCTTTGCTTAGACGACGCCATTTTCTGTTAGCCATAACTGACTCTTATCAAGGAGTATTTCCTTTTGCCTGTCCACCTACAAAAATCATTTTCCTTACGACTTTTCGAGTCTCCTTACGAAATATTTCGGGGTTTTCTTACTCCGTTAGGGTACAAGCTCGTCCAAAGCCTTTTCCCGGTTAAATTCGTGCTTGGCTAACGCTGCCGACACCCTGCCTTCTGGGAAGCCCAAGTCCATGAGATCACCCATTATTAGTAGACCTTCGATCACCTGGAATTTAAAAAAGAAAATGGTTAATTTAAATGTCATAGATTTGCAGCATTTGTTTTAGGGCCATTGGCCTATTTTTAACCGATGGTCCTGGAAGCGTCAAACAAGTCACTTTTTAAGCGTCAAACAAGTCAAGTCACGGTGGCATCAAATCAGTAATTGAAATGAAACTATTGCCATAAACTGCTTGCTTGAAAAGTAACTTATTTTAAACATTTTAAATACTCGATTTTTACAGTCGGTTTTTTCGTAAGAAACGGAACGCTTATACAATCACTCGGGTGTCTGTCCGTCTGTCACAGCCAGTTTTTTCCGGATCTACAAGACCGATTCTTTTGAAAAGTGGTAAACATATGGACTTCTGTGACCCAAACACGAACGCGTTACGTAAATAAATGAATTTTGAGTAGATAGGTCACTTTTGGGAATCAAACTTTAAAAAAAAAGTTTTTGAAACTGTATCGTGTGACATATCAAATGAAAGGGCTTACTGTGAGGGTTTTAACTATAATTTTAAAATAAATAGTTTTGAAGTTATTCAAGAAATTAGACCAAAAATGACCATTCCCCGCTCTTTATCTCCGAAAGAGCTGAGCCTAAATTTTGAAAAAAAAAATGCAGGTTCTTGTTCTTTACTTAACAGACTCGCGTGCAAGGGGTTCCGAACGTATTTTTTTTAACGTGTTATTTTAACACTACAGACTTCTAATAGGTAATCCTGTAATCTTTAGGTAAAGATCTATTATCTCCATTTTTTTTCAAAATTTTAGGCTCAGTAGTTTCGAAGATAAAGAGCGGGGAATGGTCATTTTTCGTCTTATTTCTTGAATAACTTCAAAACCATTTATCTTAAAATTATGCAAAAAATATAATTAAAACCCTCACAGTAAGCCCTTTCATTTGATATGTCACACGATATTGTTAAAAAAAAATAAGTAAGTAAATCTGTGCTCTCTTTTTGTACGAGTAAAATGACAAAATTTAACAGTCATCTGACATTCGAAATAATGACGATCAAACTGATGATATAACTAAACTGGCCATGCCTAACATCATGCAGGAAGAGAAGCTATAATTTTTTATTTAAAAAGTTCACACTACATTCTAAAAAACAACTCTGTGAGTCAGGAGCTTATCAACAAGCGAAATTAAATAAGCAACTTAACTTCTCTGCAATAGTGATAAAAATTGCTTGTTTCAATATTATTTGACTACTAACGTCACCAGCCACTAATGTGTTTAGGTAAATGCTGTTATCTGGCTCACAGTATACAACATAATTAGGTTATTTTATAACTAACTACTGGAGCTGTTTTTAACGTACTTAATAATCAGACTGGAAGCCAAAAATGGGAAATGTACAGATAGGACTGACCACACAAAAGAAGCTCTTACACTCTTGTCCTAAGGTGTAAATTTTAGTGTAACTTAATCACTATTAGGTTTTTAAAAGCGGCAGATATTTAAGCCTAATGAATGATGTACCATTTTTAAAAGTAATAATGATGAATCAAATAATAATGCTTGATAACTCTGTGCATGCTGCTCATAAAAAACTAGCTATTCCAGCAGTTATGTAGGAGCAGCAGGTAAGTATTAATTAAGATAAAAAATAATAGTTAATACAAACCCTACTGATAGCAAACAAATATAAATCAATCATAATTTTCCCACAAGGATCACAAAACACACAGGTACAGTTATCCAACCTAATGGCAGTTCGGACTACTCCGCAAGTAGGTGCAAAGAAGTTAATTCAAGTAATATTGGGATCAAAGAGTTAGGTAACGCAGCGAAATGCAAACACACACACAGTCGTCATAAATATTGAATTAACCTATACATCAGGGTATGAATTATGACATAGAATCCCTTTTTTATCCTAGTAGTACCTCCCTGTGGGGTAACTTCCCGACTTTGACGTTAGTTAAAACACTGGCAAATGCTTTCAATAAATTTGAACAGCTTTAGTACAGAAATATTCAATAATTTCTATACTAAAGCTGTTCAAATAATTACTACAATCTCTGTAATGGAATTGGCATTGAATTCAAGGTGCCATACTGTATTACATTATTATGTTAAACACATTTATATTGGGCACACAAGCCACAACAGTCTTAGTAATAGAAGTTTGCTTAGCAACAAAACAGACTCTAATTTATTTTTCCAATTTTTAGTAATAGGCTCACATTTGACCACTTATCTCAACTGATGGAAAGTGATGATGTGGTTTACTTACCTAGAAGTTACCTATGCACACTTGACTTAAGGGCCATCATGTGTTTCTTATGATGAAGGCATAAAAAGGTTCAGAACTACATTCTCTAATAATACAACATCACACACAAACCTAGAAATTCTTTGCCAAACAAATGACAAGCTGCAATCAAAATCATATTATTGCCAAAGGAAACTCACCTTCTTATCATTATCACCTACAAGCGTACACACCCTTGCTACCCTGTCAAGGGGAAACCCCATTCCATGAATCTTCCTACACATATCCTGCAATTTCGGAGACAACTTCTCAAACGGATTCGGCAGATGCTCCGATTTCCTCCTACTCCTCTTCTCTTCCCTTTTATCACTTGTAGCCCGAGCCGCTACTTGAGGAACTTGGGTTTTAGGAGCTGGACTAACATTGTATGATCGCTCACTTGTACGCAGTTTAGCCAACTCTTCATTTAATTCCCTAACGATATCTGGCACACTCCGTGACCGAGACTTCACTGCAGTCTGTGGTCCTGCAACTGTTTGATTCTGATCCATATTCTCATTCTGTGCCACAATTTGTTGGTAAGGTTCCGTTGCATTTGCAGGCTGATATGTTACTGGAACATGAGGGTACTGGAAATAGTAAGGCTGTGGAATGTATGTAGAACCGTTTGGCACTTGACCCATCTCACCTGATGTGGTTGGTAACTGGGTACTATAATATTGATCTACAGCTGGGTACGGATTAGAAGGAACATAATATTGGTAATTTTGCATGTACATATTGGCGGCATCATTATCTGTGGGGATATAGTACCCGTTTGAGACAGGGTAATGCTGTGGAGAGCCGTACATCATATTTGTATTTTGCATAGGTTGTTCTAAATATGTTGCAGGTAAATATGTGACTCCATCAATATGTGGTTGAGAAACACAGTTAGGCAAGGTGTATCCATGTTCTGGAGCATAGTTTGACTGGGGGTGACAGCTAGTAGTTGAATCCTTCTGATCTTGCAGAACTTGGGCCAACAGTTCCATATCATTTATAGTCTTCAGCTCCACATTGTCAAATGGACTTGATGTATCATTCTCAAAATCTCTATATGTTAGTGTATCTATGTTAGGGTTGTGTGATATTCTAGTTATCTTTGTATTTAACTTCAAATTCTGCAGTGGGTCAGGGTCATCAAGCAAGTTACTCTCCTGCTGATATGCCTTCACTAGTGTGGGCTGTAGTATGTTCAGCTGAGACTCTGCAGCAATACTAGTGGTAGGGTAGTTAATATGTGTGGACACATCCGCATGCTCAGGGATATTATCTACTTTAGCATTGTTATCACAGTTTTTATCAGCTCTCTCGTCAGGGGAGAGCGGGCTGATGTCGTCGGTGCTGGGGTACGACACCTCGGACACGCTGAGCTGCTTCAGGCGCTCCTCGTCCTCGGCGGCGGCTATCGCGTCGAGCCTCTTCTGCTCCGCCTCTTGTAGCAGCTGCAGACGATGCCGCCTCTCATTCTTCTTCGTCTCTTTTGCATTCCTAAGCTCCTTGAGTTTACCAAGAACGTTCCTCTCAAACGTACACGAATAATTAGCGCTGTCAACGACATTTTGCGCTCTTATTGGACATTCGTTTACAGTATAAGGTAAATCGAATCTCAGAGGTCGCTTATACTTCTCCGATATTTTAACGGGCACACCGTCCATAAAATCCCCGAAATGTGACATATCAACGCACTGTTTCACCGAGATAACGATGATTATCAAACAATGAGAAAGCAAAGTATGTTTCTTTTAACACTTTTAAGGTTACATAGTCCCCATTCAACGTCATCACTCGCTAAATAGATATTATAATTGGTTTAATAATTGCACAGATTGCGAGATGTTTTCCATTATCACTGTAAACAATTTTAACGGGAAATTAGACTATTTTTGTCACTAATTGTATTATTTTTACGTGTGTCTGGCAAATCTTAACGTCAACGTCATGTCAAATGATGACAAACATGAACCAACATGAAAAACAAATATTTTGTACATGTATATTGTTAGACAAAAGCAGCATCATACAATACCCGTTCGTAAAACAGAGACTACAGTCTAAAATGCTCAAAATATTGCAATTATAGAATGGAACGATTTTTGCAATGTCACTGTCACAAAATTATTGCAAAACGAAAAAAATAACCCACAGAGAAAATATACTGAAATAATGAAGTCATGTGATTTTAAATTTTGATTATTTCGCTATTTTTTTATGAGCACTTCATTATTTTATCATAGAAACAGAAATTTATTAATTACATCAGAAATATTCCAAGCTAAAACAGTATTATTTAATCACTGGCTTAAAATTGAACTTCGGAATTTGAAGTAGAAAAAAGTAAAATCACGTGTACTACTTCACTCACTTCCGTCAGATGTCGCTAGTGTTGCTCCCTAAAGTCATGGCGGATCTTCCTCATTAGATTTTACAGATTTGCCATAATTCGTGGGTAGATTTATTATTACCGGCGTCAAAATAATTGTAGCTAGTTTTTTTCACACAGTGGGAGTCAAGCGGCACGTTATAATCGACACAATTGAAGGCCGGAAGCTATAATATCGGAAAGAACGTCCCACTTGACGATCGTCTCGAATTTCGGCGTACTCAAGATAAATAGAATCACTAGATTTCGACGTCGCACCATACTCTAATTAATTTACTACGCCTACTATGACGCAATAGTCGCCCGCTACGCCGGACGCCATCGGATTTAACGGTCGAAATACAGGTCGGTATGCTAAAAATTACTGTCTAAAATTTCGCCGGTGAACGTGAACCTCGGTCAAAGTTATAACCTGAACCGCCGGCAGGGTATAGAGGCAAGCATGAACGAGGGCGCACCGATGATGTATCATGGCAGCGGGGCCTTCGGAGGGCCGGGGCAGATGTTCATGATGGGCGGGCAGGAGCGCACGGCGCGGCCCTACGCACTAGACGGGCTGCCGAGCCTGGCGGGGTCGCCGGCCGGCCACGCCACGCCGCGCCGCTGGCAGCCCCGCCGCGAGCGTCACCCCAACGCCAAGGCTGCGGGAGACAACACTGCCTTCGGGTACGACTCGGATGACTCCAGCCTCTCAAGCAACGCTTCGGGCTCCAACAAGTCAGGAGAAAAAGGTAATGATTCCTTAAAGTGAATTTTATCAGTATTTCTATATCGTGTGCTTATTTTTCAGCATGATATAGTGGAAAATATCAGTTTGTTTCCTATTAGAAAGTGGCATCTCATATGAGTAACTAACGGTCTCCAATATTTTTTATGCCACCCTCGAATTAATCGTGTTAATCTAGAATGTGCAGTACACAACATATGGTGAAGATTGAAAGAACTATAATAATTTGGAATGTAAAAGCAGTAGTAGTAGCTCAAGGTAAAAGAAGCTGCAAATAGACTAATGTGAGTGTAAACAATGATTTATAGCAATTATTTGAGTAACCCGTTAAGGTTACCAAACTTTGAAAATATCCAGTTAACCTACTTCATTGTGTTTTGTAGTAACTATAAACAATTAATTTAATTGTTTTAATCCTCTGTTCTAGTTACACATAATTTTAGTGTCTATTTATTTTAATCGGCTGACTACGACTAAATTATGAATAACAATTGATCCACAGCATAGTAACCAAAAACATTGATCATTTTATATCTCACATGTCAATGTTATATTTATTCTTCATAGTCTGCATGTTGCAAATAAGTTGATTATTGAGCGCTGTCATGATTATTTTTTTATTATTGAATTATAAATATTTTTTCAATGTAAATTAAAGTAGCAACTAACAATTCAGTTTTCAGCTTTTAACCCTACAATAATAAATTAGTTAATGATTTGGGGGTAGAATGAAAAAAAAAGCTTACAAACCCTTGAACTTGCTTTTAATTATTAATTCTGTGGCCTATACTAGATACCCACTCAAACCATTAATTTTCACTAAACCATTTACAAGCACTTGAATTATCAATCTGAACTAGTCACCCATAGTCTGATCATCATAAAATGACCAAGTACTCTTTATGTACCTGTGTTGTAACAGTACATTGACTAACAAACCGAGTATCCTTCATAGAAGTGGGCCAGTAATGCTAATTAGTCGCAGCACGCGACTTCTCACGTGGCTAACATTTTATTTTTGATCTTATTTCTCAATTTCCTGGCGCCTCACTAAATGCGCAGTTTTGTTACTAAAACGTGACGTGATAACGCTCTCAAACAGATTCCTTCTGCACGTTTAAATCAACAGCTTCGCGTATCAGTATGGCCGTAAACCTCTCCCAAATTACGCGATACGACAACACCAAGATCATAGTTTATGTTCACACAAAATAAAGGAAAAAAAAACATGTAAACAATTTTATTGATGCCCAAATTACTTTTTATGAAACTATGTCGTAATTGTTTGGCGCTCCTGTTTACAGCGCCACACGTGTTATCCTATACATTCGTAGACCCAGAATAAAATCCCCATTGTAGACACATTTCTCTGCGATATATTTAGATGTTTCGAATACTTTAAACTCGACGCTATCATTTTACGCTTTACTGCATCAACATAAAGGTGACAATGGAATGCGTCGCGTTTAACGTGACGTTAACTTTGAATATTAGATAACATTGTAAATAACATCTAAATGATTTAGCCTTGAGAACGTCAGAGATAAGTAAATAGATCGGTACGATTCTCTCTTGAAGTGTGTTTACACTGATATGAAGCGAAGAAAAATAGCGCACAGTATCCCGGTCCATTTGCTCTCATGACCGACTGCCGCAATGACGTGCAAATGCTGAAGACGCACGAACTTTAGCATAACACCTTTTCATTCCTATGACGTCCATACTAAACAATTAACTAACAGAAACACTACAAGTCCTATTATGTTTAGTTTGCATTATTTAAAATGCTATACGAAAACACAAATGTTTGTTTTGAAAACATAAGTTATGTTAATAGAAAAATTAATGCATTGTTTTATAGGAAACCGTAGACGGAATACAACAGTAACTGCGTATTATGGAGGCAATCAAATTTTACGTAAGATCTTTGAGACGCAAAATGTGGTAGCCACGTTTTAACGCTCCTACGGCTAGAATTTAGCTGATCTCGTTAGTAAATAGAACGAGAAAACCTCATGACGTCGCTTGACGACCCACATAGCAGCGCCAATGTATCCGCTTTCAGAATTCAGACAGCAGATCGCCCGTTGAATTTCCAAATTAGCATAAAAATCTAAAGAGTCGTTCGTTATGCCGTGTGATTCGCGACTAGAATGGGACTCCCCAGATGGTACAGTAGGCGCCGGTAATAGCTAAGCTACAAACTTTTACGATTTATTGTAAACTAGGTTCTGCTAGCGGCTTCGCCCGCGTGGTCCCTTGCGTATATACCCCCCGGGATAAAAAGTAGCCTATGTCCTTTCTCAGGCTCTAGACTATCTGTGTACCAAATTTCATTTAAATCGGTTCAGTAGTTTTGGCGTGAAAGCGCGACAGACTGAGTTGCTTTCGCATTTATAATATTACTAGCTGACCCGCGCAACTACGTTTGCGTCACATTTTTCATTACTGCCCCGCTCCTATTGGTCATAGCGTGATGATATATAGCCTATAGCCTTCCTCGATAAATGGGCTATCTAACACTGAAAGAATTTTTCAAATCGGACCAGTAGTTCCTGAGATTAGCGCGTTCAAGCAAACAAACAAACTCTTCAGCTTTATATATTAGTATAGATAAGTAAGGATGAAGATTCCAAGGATATTTCGAAGCCCAAAACTACCACGCAACTTATCGCGATCTTCAGCGATCCCAAGAAAGCGAGAGTACTTACTTCATCATCATCATATCAGCCGAAAGACGTCCACTGCTGGACATAGGCCTCCCCCAAGTGTCGCCACAACGACCGGTCCTGTGTCCTGTGTACTGAGAGCTATTTGGGGAGATGCACGCATAATAATAGTAAACTTAAAAGTGTTGAAACAAGGAAACTTTTAGTCAAGGTTATAAATACCAAATCGAGCTTCAAATAAGATTCAACAATCAGCTCAATAAAACATTTTCAAGGTTTTAACATACTGCACACATTGCAGAAGCTTGAATCTTCTCTTTAAAAATAGGCATCATAAAATTACGTATTCTATAGAGTAAGACTATTTTAAACCGATTACTCCCAGGATGTATGTACCTGGTATGACACAGAAATTACGCAAGTCTTGTTATAATGTTGTAACGGCGAATATTCTAGAATGCACAATTTTATTCGAGAATAGTCGCCGTATTAAAATGCGTCAATGCACGGAGGGGGACCGCACTGCAAAGATCCACTACGCAGGGCTATGTTGATGTCGTGCGAACTCCACATGTTTAGCACTTACATGAAGCGGTATAGTTGTGTCATCACGCAAGGAAATCCCTTGAGCAGGAAATATTTGGACCAAAATAAATTGCAGTAATTTGCAGTGCGCGTTGTATGCTCGTATGTTGTGAGGTCTTGACCAAATCTTGCACAGAAATGGGGGTATCATTGCCCTTAAAAGGTAAGCAAAACTCATAGTGCTACCAATGTTGAAATACCGACTATGCATTTATGGTGCGTTTAGTGGAATTCAAAAATTTTCATAATGCGATACCTTACTGATAACGGAGAAATAACTTGGCTCTGTTACTACGTAATAAAATCCATTTTGATTACAAAAAACGAACCGTATTTGTTAATTACAAATTTCCATAATATAGTGTTAGTATTCATAGACTTTCTTTGCAAAAATGTTCATTGACCAATCGAATCGGTTTGCGCATAACGAATCTTTATATTCAAGTTTAATTTATATTATTACAATGAGTGACGAAACTGCTCTCGCTACTAACTTAACACCTGTTAAAATTCCGCAGCTAAAAGAATTATCGCCAGTTAACAAACGTTAATAATTCATTTATTGCCGTTGCTAAGCCATTTTTTAATCGAACGCTTGCTAATTAAAACTATTAGCACGAACTCATTTACTCCATTCACGTTTCGCTGGACATTGCTCGAAAGTTTTTAATAATATTGGGCATGTTGGAACTTTGACCTAAATAATAATAAGTACTACCCACTTTAACCAGTTACAGTGGGTAGTAAGCGTAAAGGGATATCACTTCAGTATCATTTCAAGAGGACTTTGAACTCATGACATTGCGGCATGTTGGTTGCCATGGGAACCGCAAGTAATCCAACTCATCCTGTAATTCCTGTACGAAATATTCGAGATTATTATTATTATATTTAATAGACACTTTATTGTACACCTCATATTAAAAACAGAGCAAGAATTCTATAAATCAAGTGTACAATGGGCGGTCTTATCGCACAAGGCAATCTCTTACAGACAACCTTTGGATGGACTAAACGAAAGGAGATAGAGTTAGGGCTGTCAGTGTACCAGCGTTCTAACTAATACTAATTATACATAATAATATAAAATACTTAAATACAATACCAATTAATATACTAATAAATATCAAATATATAATTGAGAAAGGAGCGGAAAAAATAGTGAAAAGTAAGTTAGTAGTGAGATTATTACGTGTTCCGATTTCGTAAACTGAGCCCCCTTTACTTCTGAAATCCCCCACCTTGAAAAGCTTGAACGCATTCAAACCATCTCGTTTTGCTTATAAAATACTAGCTGACCCGCGCAACGTCGTCTGCGTCACAATTTTCATTACTGCTCCGCTCCTATCGGTCTTAGCGTGATGGTGTATACGCAAACGAAGTTGCGCGGGTCAACTAGTAATATATAAAGCTGAAGAGTTTGTTTGTTTGCTTGAACGCGCTAATCTCAGGAACTACTGGTCCGATTTGAAAAATTCTTTCAGTGTTGGATAGCCCATTTATCGAGGAAGGCTATAGGCTATACGGGAATGGGAAATTCCTACGGGAACGGAAAAAAAACGGGATATGCGCGTACGAAGTCGCGGGCAAAAGCTAGTAGATATATATAGATGATTCATATTTTATACAAGTTTCTACTTGTGAAATCTATTGAGTATTTCATTGCTATGAATAACGTTTGATGTCAAACCAAGATTTATGCATCGTCATCAAGATAGTGCACCGCACGTATTCGTTAGTTGTTATTTTATCGAGCGACATACATTAGCATGAGTGGTACTACTCGGTACTCATTACTCATTAGCATTTCACTTGAATCGGGCCGGTCGGTACAAAATTCAGTTTCCTTTATTGCATTATCACGTGAAGATGATATAAGAATCCGATAAAGTCACAAATATACCTGGAAGGTTCCATAATCACTAGTCGACAAGTATGGAAATGTCAAGTGCGTTAAAAGTGACAAAAACTGCCAACAACAGTCTCCCAGAACGGTTGCATGTCTCGACTACTTACGGTAATTCGTGACGCTATTCATAATCAGGATTTAACTAGACCGTGCCAGTCACCCCGTAATTAGGTTATCCTATTTCTTATAATTCAATTATGCGTTGATTCATTGTACCTGTTGTCTGCATAACTTTATAGTCCTCTTTTTTCGCAAAACTACCTAGGACCACAGTTCTTGAGATGGTTTTGAAGATATCTTTTGGCATGCTACTTAGTTTGTCTGAAGGGGTATATCAGCACATCTCTAATCTTAATATATATAAATCGTGTCACGTTGTTTGTCTGCGATGGACTCCTAAACTACTGAACCGATTTTGATGAAACTTTGTAACTATCTGTTATTTGATCCAACTTAAAAGATAGGATAGTTTTTTGGAACGGGAAAAAACAGGATACGGGAAAAAACGGGATATGCGCGTACGAATGCCGCGGGCAAAAGCTAGTTATAATAATATATAATTCCTCTATAGGGCCAGAGAAGTCTCAGGCATAGGTCACCATTTTCGATTATGGCGTTTCAAACACATTGCTGAGGAGTTTATTGCACTAATTCTTCCTTTGGTGATGTGTTTAAACGATATTTATTTTGTAAATAGGTTAAAATTTTTCAACCGATTTTTCAATCGTCAGATATCCTTTGACTGAGGAATAAAAATGGCAGTTTGTCAAATTTTCTGTATAAAATCTGTCAAACGGCCATTTTTATTCCAGAGTTAAAAGTAGTATCAAACTATTGAAAAATCGGCTCTAATAGAGTTTAAAATATCAGTAGTGTCTTTGGCCAGTTTAAGCTAGATGAAGTCGGTGTTTCCCTAACTGTGACTGCTCTGCGAAGAAACTCCAACAAACTCACGAGGTCAAAGTCGAGTAGTAGACGTTAAAAAGTGCTGCTTTTCAGCCTTATTAAAACTTTGTGTGTTGGGCATACTCAAATGACATAATGATCCCTCTCGCAGGTGAGGAGTCATCCCGCAACACTGACCGTACATCGAACGGGCACTACGCGGGCGGCTACGGGCAGGTGCGCGAGTGGCGCGGCCGGCGCGGCAGAGACGCGCGCCCGCAGCGACGCGTCGCGCCCGAGCGGTACCTGAACGGCTCCTACCCGTTCCAGGTCAAGTTCACGCCCGACGACTTGCTAAATGGTAAGGAAATGTTGTTTGTACGGAAAAGCTTTGGCGGTTTGTACTTGGCAGGAAAGTGACGTAAAAGTGTCTGTCACTGTCTACACTGTTAGCGTTTGAGTGAAGGTAGTTTCTGACATTTGTCGATAGAGGGACGTGAATGTTTGACATTTGACGAAAGTCTTTTTCGTGTCGCTGGCACGATAGGTTTTTTTTAGATTTGGGTGGCCCAAAACATTGCCACTTCCACAGCATTGTTGGTGGCAGCACATAGTCGGAAATTTGACATGAGTTCCGGTCACATGACCAAACAAAGATGTGAGTGTGAAGTGTCTGACATTTGACAAATGATGGACGTCAGTGTCTAACACTTCCAGGGTTGCGAAATTTGTTCGAAAGAGTCACCGCTTCCCTGGAACGCAAAGGGCACTAGGAGGAACACGGATGGGTTTAGTCTGACACTCCCATCTGCTCCGCCCAGAGCGGGAAGAGTCATTTAATGATTTCCAAGAGTGTAACACTTGACGAAAGGTATACCTGAGTGTGTGACACTTTTCAGGAGAGTGATGGGAGTGGGGAGTGGGGGTGTGGGGAGTGTCTGATACTCGTCTCGAATTTAAAAAAAAGTCTCTGGGAAAAACAGCTTTTGCGTTAGTAAATATGAACATCGTGATGGCAAATAAAAGTGGTTGCATATGTTACCATAATGCTATCCATATCCCCATCTTGCTTTCGTTTTTACAAAACATTGTTTGAACAAATGTTCAACTGAAGATTAACATGTCAATAGAAAACAATATGGTGATATTTAATCATTTAATTTTGTGGTATTTAAATTTAATTAAGGTAAAAAGTATTTCAAAACAAGATTGTTTGACAGTTTGAGTTCAAGGAACGTTCAAGGCTAGTTGTTCATCATCATCATCATATCAGCCGAAAGACGTCCACTGCTGGACATGGGCTCCCCCAAGCGTCACCACAACGACCGGTCCTGCGCGTCTCGCGTCCATCAGCTACCCGTCATCGGTTTACCTTGTGGAAGGCCTACCAACGTTACGCCTTCCGGTACGCGGTCGCCACTCCAGAACTTTTCGGCCTCATCGACCATCTGTTCTGTGAGCAATGTGCCCTGCCCACTGCCACTTAAGTTTGGCGATCCTTCGGGCTATGTGGGTAACCTTGGTTCTCTTGGGGATATCATCATTCTTGATTCGATCACGCAAGGAAACTCCAAGCATTGCCCTCTCCATTGCCCTTTGAGTGACTTTCAGCCTTCTGATGAGGCCCATTGTAAGCGACCACGTCTCATTTCCATATGTCATCCCTGGCAACACGCAATGGTCATAGACTTTCGTCTTGAGACACTGGTATGTGTGACGAGAAGATAACACGCAACTTCCCGAACGCTGCCCAGCCTAGTCGGATTCGACGGTTGACCTCTTTCTCGAAGTTGGCCTTACCTAACTGGACCGTTTGTCCTAGGTAGACGTACTCGTCTACAACTTCGAGTGTAGTTTCCGATCTTGATAGGAGTAGGTATTTACCATGATCTTAGTTTTGTCCATGTTCATTTTGAGACCTACTCTTTCGAAAGCTCTACTGAGGTCATCGAGCATTGTACTGAGGTCCTCCGTAGTCTCAGCCATGACAACTATATTGTCGGCAAATCGACGTTGGCTGATGTACTCGCCATAGACATTAATGCCTAGCCTTCTCCAGTCTAAAACCTTGAAGATATCCTCCATTGCGGCCGTGAACAGTTTCGAAGAAATGACGAGAGATTTCGCGCGTTTTTACATACAAACTGTCAAGTTTGTATGTAGAAATGCGGGCGGAGAGACTTTGTATATAAAAAGTCATAATTCGAAGTTTGTCTCTCGCCTGTTTTGTCTTCCAATATTGGACCGATTTAAAAGATATTTCATAAACTGAATAAGAAGGATATATACTGTGTCCCTATGTTTTCCTTTTTGACGATATAGTAACCGTATAAGCACTAGAACCCTCAAACAATGCTTAAAATTTTCCGATAAACCGCTGTCAACAGAACCCTAGTGTACAAATTTGGCAACTATTAATGATAAAAGAAAAACATTGGGACACAGTATACATCCTTGTTATTCAGTTAGTTAAATATCTTTGAAATCGATCCAATATTGGAAGAGGAAACAGACGAGAACCAAACCTCAAATTGACTTTTTCCATACAAAGGCTACCCGCCCACATTTCCTTTTAACTGTAATGGAAAACAGCTTTTGTAATAGCATTGTAACTTCTAGGTTCAAAATGGGACACACTGTCTCAAGAGATTTGGGACAAGTTCATAAAGTCACAGCAGACGGAGGAGACCTTCAGAAAGAAAATGAACCTCTGGAGATATCTTTTCATCACAATAAAGGTTTGTTTCACAAATTATATTACTTGACAGCAAAAAATTTGGGCGTTTGGGTGATATTTGGGCGTAATCGTATCTCTTTTGAAAATCTCACGTACGAACTAAATAGAATTGATATTTTTCTATCTACAAAAATACCCTATTATGGCCTAGTTCAGGGGTTCTTTCTGATGATCTTTGGTGTTGCAGACAATATTCCCTCGCTACGGGCTGTACGTGGTGGGGTCCACGATGTCAGGCTTCGGGCTGGACTCGTCCGACATGGACCTGTGCCTGTACGTGCGGCCCGTGGACGAGCTCGACCCGCGCGCGCACGCGCTACTGCACCTCAACTACATCCTCAGCTACATCCGGAGCTTTGATCCTAGTGAGTATACCATGATACTGCTCATTTTCGCCAATGTTATGATTTATTTTAACTGTCTTCTTTGTGTCCCTGGCAGGACAATTTATTTTCCAACTATGTATTTTCCCGTTTGTTGCTCCGTTGGTCTGTCAAGCGCGACTGCTGATCATGTGGTCCTGGGTTCGATTCCCAGGACCGCTTCGCGCTCTTCCGGATCCGGAGTTTTGAAGTTAGCTAGCGGCGTGTCACCCGAAGAAAGGCCGTTAAGCTTGTTGGTCCAGTGCTGGCACAGGACCAACAAGCTTAACGGCGATCTTACCTGGAGATCTGTATCTCCAGTCCTGTTGGATGGCTGTCCCAATGAGAGAGATGGGAAAGGGAGTGCATCTGTGTTTGCGCACACACTTGTGCAATATAATAATATCTCGTGCGACCTATTTACATGTATATGTTCACCACAAAATCCTCTCACTTCAATGGACCGAAACCGTCAAGTAACTCGTTGAATGTCCATAATAACATGCTTATTCCCGGCCACTGTCCTGTGTGAAGACGCGGAGCTGATCCAGGCCAAGGTGCCCATCCTGAAGTTCCGCGACTCGCGCAATGGCCTGCAGGTCGACCTCAACTGCAACAACGTCGTCGGTATCAGGAACACAAACCTCCTGCACTGCTATTCAAGACGTGAGTGTTTTTGAGTTATTATCCTTTGTTTACAGTGGCCTGGCAGCCTGAAAGAGTGATACAGGAAAAGTTGTCACTTTACTCATCATAATGAACAACTTTTACTATGGGACCAACACTGAAATCGCGAAACGCGAAAGATTTTATTCTATAACACGTTCTTTAATCAAAAAGATGTCAATATGTTATAGGACAAACTTTATGTTGAGAGTCCCAAAAGACTGCCCTGCCTGAACATTGTCTTTTTAAGAAAAAAAAAAAATGTAGGACCTGATCGCACCATCGTCTACTCGGTCCAATTGTGAATCTCTAAAACATCTAGGAACCCACTCAAATACACAACAAAAAAATGAAAATACGAAGAGTTGGCTTGTCCCGTTAGAAGGATTGCATACTTCAGTCATGGCTCAACCTCATTTTAGAGAGTACAATCATATATGATACTTGTAGCCCATTGTAACTGCCCCCCATATTGCTTGGGCCCAAATAGCCACCATGTCATTTTTTTCTTTAGTTTGTTTATAATTAGTATAACCTTATCTTATGAATCATATGAAGTACGGAGGAAAACTTTGACGAAGTTTGGGGACTTACCTACTTATAATTAAGCGTTAATTATAAGTAGGTAAGTCCCCAAACTTCATCGTGTAATCAGTTGAATTACAGTCACCTTTTTCCAAACAGCTCAAAAATGTGTGACATCTATCAATATATATAAAATTATTACGTTACTGACTGATTGAGTGACTGACAGACAACGCACAGCTGAAACTACTGGTCGTAGGAAGCTGAAATTTGGGCATGTAGGTTCCTTGGGGAGTGTAGGGGAGCACTAAGAGGGGATATCCCGAAATTCTTACGGGAAGGGAACAAAAACGGGATATGCGCGTACGAAGTGGCAGGAAAAAGTTATACTAGCTTTTGTTCTTAGTGCTCCCGCCAAATATGACTTCTTAGATTGCCACGAATATAGTTTCGGCTATGCGTTGTCTGTCAGTCACTCATTCAGTAACGGAAGAATTTAATATACATATAAATGGATATAATAGCTTTTTTCACTCACTCAAAGAAAAAGTTGCTCACAAAGATGAGTACAATGAACCCTTTTCAGGTTTTCCGTTAATTGTGCTACAAATTGTATAGTGTCAGTCTCAAGAGAAGCAAACATACGAAAGACTGATGAAAAGCACAGTTAAAATATTCTTTTTCAAAACATTATTCAGAGTTTTTTGCAAAGCTGGTCTAGTGCAGCACTTTTCTTAAAACATTTGGACATGATGAGACTTGATGACGAGTCGTAAAGCGCTCAGTATGTGCGGAGAGCTAGCGACAGTGTTGAGTTATTCGACGCTCCGCCTAGCTCTCTGTCGGCTGAGCACTTCATGACGATTTGGCACTCTGATCCTTTTTACTTACGGACTGATACCGTAAAACGGGGTTACTTTGACTTAAAAACTAACTTTGACATTCCTTTTTTTACCCACTCGTGTGCGTGTCACGCGGACTCACACGTTATCGTTATTTTAGCGCTTTATTAAAAAGGGCCTCAAACACTGTCAAAATTACGCTGGTGTTTGAGGGGCCGTCTAAAAGCCCAGACTTAAATCCTATAGAGAACTTGTGGGGTCAGATGGTTTTGAACTGGGACTCCAGTGAAATAAAGTCAAAAATAAAATTGGATAAAGAGGTAAACAAAACTTGGGAACTAATGCGAAATTGTGTTGCATGTTTCAATATGGTTTCGGGCATGAAAAGTCGACTTCAAGAAGTGATAGACAGTGACGGCCATCCACTCGGTTAAGCCCGTTTTATACTTGCGAAGAGGTAAAAAATGTATCGTATTTGTTTGTGTTTAAAATTATTGTTTAATATGTTTCAGTTGACTGGCGCGTGCGGCCGCTGGTAGCGCTGACGAAGCTGTGGGCACAGGCGCACGACATCAACGACGCGCGGCATCGCACGCTCTCCTCCTACTCGCTCACGCTCATGGTCATACACTTCCTGCAGTGTGAGTATACAGAACATTACAGTAGTACATCCTCAGGCGCACGACATCAACGACGCGCGGCATCGCACGCTCTCCTCCTACTCGCTCACGCTCATGGTCATACACTTCCTGCAGTGTGAGTATACAGAACATTACAGTAGTACATCCTCAGGCGCACGACATCAACGACGCGCGGCATCGCACGCTCTCCTCCTACTCGCTCACGCTCATGGTCATACACTTCCTGCAGTGTATATAGAAAATACAGTAGTACAAAATGCTACGCTCTATAGCTCTGACAAACCCTAAGGCGGAATCCATCCTTTTCTTTTCCGTGCTTCGACAATTTCAGTAACATGACATGTTTTTACCTTATCATTCATAAAAAAAAAACTAACCATCTAAAGGCAGCTCTGGAGTGTGGGGTAACTTGCGCAACAAGTAGCAACTTTTACACATACCGTAATCGGTCTTTATAACAGTAACGTTGCGATATGAAAGAGTATATCTAAGACATGCAAGTCTTTCGTACCTGACTGAATTCCTAAATAAGTAAGATTGTATATGTTCCCAGGCGGCACCAACCCGGCCATCCTGCCGCGCGCGTGCGAGGCGGGCAGCGAGGCGCGGCGCCCGCACAACCGCACCACGCTGGCCGAGCTGTTCCTGCACATGCTGCGCTACTACGCCGAGTTCCCGTGAGTACACACCACCATTCCCTATCTTATAAACGCAAGATAAAGCCATCGGGTTCTTAAAGCCGATCGCGCGGCAGTCACAACAACATTTAGACTTTTCCTTAGCACTAACCTAGTGGTCATGTTGTATGACTGTTGACGTGACTAAGTTCGTGGACTATTGTAGTAGTCAGTTCTAAGCTGCCTAGCTCAGACGGAACTATTTACGGATTAAGTTCAAGATCCGGAACAAACCTTATCGAAACCAAGCAGAAATTTATAAATGGTGGATATTGTTTCATCGAAAGGGACATGAATCGGTATAGGACTGCCATTCATCTCTTTAAAAAGTTCTCTAAGAGAATCGCGGTGATGCAGATTATAAAGGGCTCTGACAGCAATCTATGGTAAAAAAAAAAGGATTCTATGTCAGCAGCCCGGCCTTCAACAAAATACCGTACGACATAATACTGTGAGCACAACTAAAATACACCAAACGTGCGGTTTCTGCGTCTGTTAACTGCCTGCATATATCATCAACCCATTTAAAAGCTAACTTTGTCCGTATGCAGCTACGACAAGATGGCGATATCGGTGCGCGCGGGCGCGCGCGTGCCCGTGGGCGTGTGCCGATCCGCGCGCGCGCACAAGAACGACCCGCACCAGTGGAAGCTGCTGTGCGTGGAGGAGCCCTTCGACCTCACCAACACGGCGCGCTCGGTGTACGACCCCGAGTCCTTCGACAAGATCGTCAGCACGTTCCGCGAGTCAGCGGCGCGCCTGGCCGCCGCGCGCAGCCTGGCCGCCGCTTGGCCGCAGCGATGATGCGCGGCGCCGCAGCCTGGCCGCCGCCTGGCCGCAGCGATGATGCGCGGCGCCGCAGCCTGGCCGCCGCCTGGCCGCAGCGATGATGCGCCGCCCCCGAGCCGCCGAGGGATCACAGATTCTACGCACATTTATTAACCATGTTACACGTGATATGAAAATTTAACGACAGTTGAGTATTTATATTATAAAAAAACTATAAATGTGCCACTATGAAAATTATATGTTACATTCCATAGTGCCATGTTGTATTTATATTAGTTGTTGCGCTTTGTTTTGAGGTGGAATTTTTATTGAAACGAACTTCCAGGTACCGCGTAAGTTGAAGTGCCGCTTTGCCAGATGAGGATGTCCCGCGATGCAAATATAGTGTAATGGGGTACGAGAGTCTGGCAAACATCGAGTACTCACTAACCAAAGTTACGGGCAAACATGTCTAAGGGAATGTGCAAAAGTGATCATGCAAGCTTTTGCCATTTTCAGTTGCCCATGTGTAGATCTCAAATACTTAATTTAAAGTTCTGTTTTATTATTTTAAAGTGGAAAGCTAGTTCAATATTTCATAAACCCAGTGTTATTATGTCTTTAGCCACCTTTATAATAGCCTTCTATTATAAACCCAGTGCTCAATTCGGACCAAAGTTAAGTGAAAATATATACTTACTCACTCACTACATGCTTTTGTTGTCACAATAAAAATTATACCTCAAAACTAATGTTTGGATGAAATAAACGCGTTCAACATACTCGATCGCGAGCAATATCCAGGTAGTTGTGATATATAAACATCTGCAACAAACAAATTGCGCAAATAGTGTTCATTGTGACTACCTGACGTACTATTGTGTACAGTCGGCAGCACAAGAAACTACAACTTGAACTTAATCACTGACAGCTAATCGTTATAACGTTTCTTGGTTGTAGACTGTATTCAGAATGGCTTCCCGGCCAGTCCTTGGCTCGAGTGTGTTCGAGTCAGGGTCGATCGGGTATGTTGTGTAGCGCTGTTCCTAAATTAGCTGTAGCCGTCGGGCACGAGGCTCAGTGGCTCAGTGGGTCAGCAGCTCAGCGGCTCGTGGCTCACTGGCTCACCAGCACATGATGTCCACAAGACTGAAGCGAGGCTCTCGTAGTCTGTAGTAGTCGATGTTCACTAGTCGATAATCGTCTGTTTCATTTCTGTGACTGAAGCGACCGTCGCAACAAGTCGTTACGCTGCCTCGACAAGGCGTCCTATTCGTTTTTAAATATTTATTATTGTTTATTTATAAGTTATTTAATACGTGTAAATAGTAAGAAATAAAAAAATACATAAATATTCATTTTAGGGTCGTGTATGGTTTTTATGTAAATAGTATTTTTGTGATGAGGAAAGGGTAAATGACAAAAAAAAAATATTATATAGAATGATGTAATATATTGATTATGCATGCTTTGCGCGGGGGAGCCAGGTCCCGCCGCGCTACGTTATATGTGGGAGAGCGTACGATGGGAGATGAGAAATTCCCTGTGATAATATATGAAAGAAAATTATATTGTGTATGTGTAAAGTGTTGAAGTAATTGTTTAAAGGTGCTACAATTAGTCGTTACGTTCCGGTGCAATGGTTGCAGCTCGACGACCAGGCGTTACTACGCTTAGACCTACGCACGACTGCGGCCCAGCGATGTTCGCGAGAGTCGCGTGAAATGTGTTCGGAGCGGGTAGGACGTTAGTGCGAGCGCGCGCGCACGCGGGACGGTCGCATGAACTATGTGTCCCTCCGGAGCGGGTAGGACGTTAGAGCGAGCGCGCGCGCACGCGGGACGGTCGCATGAACTATGTGTCCCTCCGGAGCGGGTAGGACGTTAGTGCGAGCGCGCGCGCACGCGGGACGGTCGCAAGAACTATGTGTCCCTCCGGAGCGGGTAGGACGTTAGAGCGAGCGCGCGCGCACGCGGGACGGTCGCATGAACTATGTGTCCCTCCGGAGCGGGTAGGACGTTAGTGCGAGCGCGCGCGCACGCGGGACGGTCGCAAGAACTATGTGTCCCTCCGGAGCGGGTAGGACGTTAGTGCGAGCGCGCGCACACGCGGGACGGTCGCAAGAACTATGTGTCCCTCCGGAGCGGGTAGGACGTTAGTGCGAGCGCGCGCGCACGCGGGACGGTCGCAAGAACTATGTGTCCCTCCGGAGCGGGTAGGACGTTAGTGCGAGCGCGCGCGCACGCGGGACGGTCGCAAGAACTATGTGTCCCTCCGGAGCGGGTAGGACGTTAGTGCGAGCGCGCGCGCACGCGGGACGGTCGCAAGAACTATGTGTCCCTCCGGAGCGGGTAGGACGTTAGTACGAGCGCGCGCGCACGCGGGACGGTCGCAAGAACTATGTGTCCCTCCGGAGCGGGTAGGACGTTAGTGCGAGCGCGCGCGCACGCGGGACGGTCGCATGAACTATGTGTCCCTCCGGAGCGGGTAGGACGTTAGAGCGAGCGCGCGCGCACGCGGGACGGTCGCATGAACTATGTGTCCCTCCGGAGCGGGTAGGACGTTAGTGCGAGCGCGCGCGCACGCGGGACGGTCGCAAGAACTATGTGTCCCTCCGGAGCGGGTAGGACGTTAGAGCGAGCGCGCGCGCACGCGGGACAGTCGCATGAACTATGTGTCCCTCCGGAGCGGGTAGGACGTTAGTGCGAGCGCGCGCGCACGCGGGACGGTCGCAAGAACTATGTGTCCCTCCGGAGCGGGTAGGACGTTAGTGCGAGCGCGCGCGCACGCGGGACGGTCGCATGAACTATGTGTCCCTCCGGAGCGGGTAGGACGTTAGTGCGAGCGCGCGCGCACGCGGGACGGTCGCAAGAACTATGTGTCCCTCCGGAGCGGGTAGGACGTTAGTGCGAGCGCGCGCGCACGCGGGACGGTCGCAAGAACTATGTGTCCCTCCGGAGCGGGTAGGACGTTAGTGCGAGCGCGCGCACACGCGGGACGGTCGCAAGAACTATGTGTCCCTCCGGAGCGGGTAGGACGTTAGTGCGAGCGCGCGCGCACGCGGGACGGTCGCAAGAACTATGTGTCCCTCCGGAGCGGGTAGGACGTTAGTGCGAGCGCGCGCGCACGCGGGACGACCGCATGAACTCGCGGCAGATGATCGATTCGTTAGCAAGTACAGGAGAATGCGTTAAACTTAAATAATGGTGCTAAACGATTGTGTTGCCTTATATTTGGCGCTGGGCTACGCTTTATATTTATGATGTAATGTTACAGTTGCTAGATACCATAAGATTATTGAAGGCTTCCGTATAAGGACACATACAAGTTTTATAAGATGTTATATTAACGCGTTGTTTTCTTTGACTGTAAATGTAAGAATATGTCAAATTGCAACATCATTTGACTGAAATAATATACACATACGTCCAACGAATATTTCCAAGTCTTGTCAAATTAATACGCCTTCTTTAATCTTTCTTCGTTAGATAATCCTATTAAATAATTCACATGTTAATCGACATGTTAATTTATCACATTTCTCAAATTGAGAAAAGCTTAAATTGATATGTTGTGCTATTAATTAATAATAATTTTGAGAAAATATCTTGTATCACGTCAAGACCGCGTCAAGTTAATTTTACCATTTTGCTATTGTCATTTTTCGCGCGTAAAATGCGTAGAAATGTGTGAATTATATTTTGGTGAGTTCTTGGCTTCTACGTTGTATGTGATTAGCAGAATTCCTATTATTATTATGTGAGAGGACACTAACTATGCATATCTTTAAAGTAATATAAAGAATGTATAATAATATAAGTTACACGAGCGAGGAATTCTGTATCTTATGAACTATGACGTCACAAATACCTAATCAAAACACGCGTTATCATAAACTGACAATATGAAATTACCTTTTTTTACAAGGCCACAGTTTCAGCTTTTTATTTACGCATGAACTCGAATCGAAATTCTGTTGTTTGTCTAATTGTATTTCTACAGTTTTTTTTTTGGAAAATAATTTTAAATTAGTCGTTAGATCACTTATTGTAGTTAACTGTTCTGGTTAAGAATCGGCATCTTCCGATATGTTTTCATCGATGCCTCGCATTATTGTTTCGTTAAGTTTACAATAGCTAGCCACTATACATAAATCTAGACTAGAAATTGTTAAGTTTTGTTTTGTAATTGTATTAGTAAAGTTTCACCATCTGGACGTTGTCCCTCATAGCCCGAAGCACTGACACTGTTTGATGTAATATTAAAACGCCTGGCATTTTATATCGCGTTATGTATAAGTTTTATAAAGATTTTACATAAGAGGCACTTGGCCACGCTGAATAATTAAAGTACAATAAATAATTTTTAAAAACAAGTTACATATGTAAGAAAACTGATTAGAGTTATAAATAAAAGTGTCTCTCAAAACAGTTTAATTTTTTGAAAAGTTATAAAAAAATTTCGACACTCAATTGAAAGAACAAAAAAAATATATAAAATTGAACTTCCAAAAAAAGAAAACCATAAAACAAAAAAAAAACATAAAATTGAAAAGAAAAATAAAAAAAAAAAAACAAAAAAAAGTGTAAAATTCAGAGAAAAAATTCATTTTATTTGACAATTTCAAATTTTATCGCATGTTTTAGTTGGCTTCCATCTGCCTCTTAATGAACTGTTTTGTAAACAGATTAAATAAATGTTTATATTGTATACCTACCTAATATTTATCGATTCTATCCAAATGCAAAAATTATCATAAAATCGCAAGGGTTTGTTTTGAAAATAAAACAAAAGTCACGAAAAACAAAACATCACTTTTTTTTTTAAATTACAGTATTTTTGGCCAAAAATCTCAATTAATGTGTTAATACAAATCATGAAACCTTCACATAATTTCAGTACTTTAGGCAAGTTTCTTTAACGCCAGGCTACACTGAATCTAGTGAAGGTATTGAAATTATGTACCAACAAAACAGATCTATTGAAACCAGGAGATTCTATCAGAAGGAAGGACAAAATAAGCAAGTTGCCTTCACCCCCACACCGAAGGTTTCAATAAATTTTGTGCACAACTTTATTTATGTTGCTCGCAGTTTGAAGCATCCTCCAGGCGTGGCTCACGCTAGAACGCGGCCACGCCCACACAAACAATATTGTTATACTTACGGGCTACTTCTGGGTCGTTGTTGTAAAAACATCACTGCCATTTTAACGTCCCATATTTTTAAGAATTGGCAGTCTCTAAAATATATTAAATAGTAATTTTCCGTTTAAGATGGTATTTGATCTCCTTGGCAGTATTTTCAATCCAAATTTCCGCTTCGCCCTATTATATAAAATCAGTTTAAATTACGTTGTGAAATTCACAGTAACTGTGCTATATCTTATACGTACTTAATTTTCCCTATTGTTGTTTTGTAGTTCAAAAGAATAAAATGCAAATTGTTCGTCCCAAATGTACAATCACCAGTTTTTATGTTGAAGCTCGTTTTACTGTTGGTTTAATAATGAATTAGTAGAATATCTATCGACAATGTATTAAATTGTATACAATTATTGTAATTATCTGTATAGTGTGACCATGTATTATATTTGTTGCCCTCAAACAGCCTCTTTTTTGTAAAGATATATGTTTTGTCACGTTTTTGACAACTTTAGTCTTGTGTTGCATTTTATTTTTATTGAACACAAGCAGATTTTTATCTCCATATTGTACAAAGAAATTATTGTAAAGAAATATTCTGTAATAGTTAAATATATACAACTGCCAAATAACTGCGTTTTATTATGTTTTGACGTCCCAACCCTGCTTATGAGGGAAATAGCTTATTAGGCTCAATTATTCATTCCGGGAAAGCAGCGGCCGCAGCGGCGCGGCGAGCACTTTGTGTGAATTATTTTTTATCTTTAAAAAGACCAATATCGCTTCAAAAGCTCGAGCGTCTTGTCAGCGGTGAAGCGAAGCCGCTCGCCGCTCTGCGGCCACTAAACAAAACTGGTGAAGAGGGGACTAGGCGGCCGCCCGCAGCGGCATGACTGCGGCGACATGTAGTCATGTCTGCCCTACCCCTAGAGTGTAATTTAAGCCCGCGTAGGCGTGGAGGGGCGTGGCGGCCCGCGAACTGAGGAGCAGGTCAACCATCTGCGACGATAAGTTCGCGCGGGACCGCCGGAGCCGTGACAGAACCTATGCCTGCTGCATGTTGCATGCTCGCTTGCATACTTGCTTGTATAATGATTGCTTTCTTGCATGCTTGCTGAATGCTTGCTTGCATGCTGCAAGCTTGTTTGCATGCTGCATGCTTGCTTGCATGTTCATGTAATATTACTCATTATTCTGATGAGCAATTATGTTTATTTGGCTTGTTATTCAGTTTTACAAAGAGTTTTTTATTTCAGAAAATCTAATTAATACCTAGGTATTTTAATCATCGGAATTCGTATTTTTGATGTTTGGAATTATCATTAAATCGGACTTTTTGTTATCCGATCTATTGAAACTCGGTATTTTAATAATTGTAATTATAAACATAAGGAATATTGATATGTCGGAATTATAAAAAAAGGATGAATGATAAATCGGAGTTGTTATATTAGGAATTTTGTACCATTCGGAATTACGAAAATCGGTATTTTGAAATTCGTATTAGTGACTGTCGGAATAAAGTTTTTCGTATTAATGCAGTGGACCCATTGTTATATGACCTCTTGAGTACGATGTGAAGATGTCCTCGGTGTTGAGCTTCGCTTTCTGATGCCACTAGCAAATCGTCGATGAGTGGGAACACGAAATCTAATCCTCGTAGTACCTACTTCATGGATGTAGCGTTGAAACATTTGTCCCGCGTTTTTTAAACCGAGGCACATACGAACGGAAATTCGATTAAATCCCATCGGGTTTATGATGGCTGTCTTCTCAATGTCTTCTCTAACGCTCAGTTGTTGGTATGCTCGGTTGAGGTCTATTGTAGAGAACATAGTTTTTCCGGATAGATGATGTGTAAAGTCTTTGATGCGTGTCACGGGATAACGATCTGGTATGGTGATGGAGTTGAGTCGGCGATAGTCACCACAAACTCTAATAGCCATTCATCTTGGGTACGATGTGTAGAGGGGATAACCATGGACTTTTACTAGGTCTGCATAGTCCTTGTTCGATCATGTTTTCAAATTCTTTCTTGACTGTTTCGTAGCGATACGGTGGAATTGGTCTTGCGCAGCAGTGGTCCTAATAGGTGGTCCTCGAGTTTAGATAAAATGTTGCAGTTCAATTTCATCGATGTTAGTCGTGGTATGATTGCGTCATGTCGATGCTGCGTACGGTAGGCACGTTCGATACTCGTAATGGGACGTTGACTTTCAAGCTCGTAACATCGTCGATAAATTTTCTGGTTTTCAAATCGACGATCGATGAGATGATGGTGATTAAGGAAGTCAGCTCCAAGTATTGGCTTCGAAACGTCAGCTACGATGAATTTCCATTTGTACGGTCATCGTAGGTTAAAATCGAGGGATAATGTTTTCTCACCGTACGTAGCTATTTTAGTATTGTTCGCTGCGTACAGTTGAAATTGTAGCGGCGTCGTCGCTGTTTATCCCTTTTTTCTCGGTAACACGGATATGTTGGCTCCAGTGTCGACTAACAATGATAGCTTTGTATTTTTGTCGGTGTATAGGCGGTGTGAGATTTCTTGAACGCCGGTGTCCGCCCTGCCAACGTTCTTTCTAGTTTTCCGTGTTTTGTTGCTTCTTGAATGAGCAAGGCGACGTGCAGCGTCTAGCTTGATCTTTGAATCGTCGGTGATAATAACAGAATGATGATGGCGATGTTTCTCGATTGCGTGATCGTGATGTCCTACTATGACGAGATGGGTAGCGACTGCGGCGGTGGTCGTTTCTGTATGGCGGTCTTGCTTTTAATTCGGCTATTTCTAGCGATAGTTTGCTTATCTCGTTGATAAGATACTGCGTATCTGCTTGCGGTGCTGATGATGATGTAGATGGACTGGTGACTGCACGGCTGCGATTTCGGTTGATGCCGTCTGCTCCTCCATCATTTTGTCGGCTAGTAGAGCGAGTTCTTCAAATGCAGTCTTGGTGCTGAATGATTCGCTGACTGCGAGGACTGAACGGACGTGTGATGGAAGATGATTTGTCCACATGAGACGCAGAGTGGAGTCGGGAACTGTCTCTGGCAAGGTTTCGCATGCGGTGCAGTAATTGGGTCGGCTTCTGATCTCCGAGTTCCATTTCTGATAGCAGCTTCTGGAACTGGCGGTTGTCAGATTCTTCGTAGCCGGATATGAGCCGTTCTTATATATATATATATATATATATAGCAAGTCCACGATCTGCTCGATGTCTTGTCGCCCCAGCTGTGTTATGACCATTTGGGCGAGCTGTGCTTGTCCTTTCTTGAGGTCGTTGGTTGCGGCCTCGAAGCTGAGCAACCAGAGTCGTGGTCGATCGCGCCAGAATGATGGAATACGCATGGTGAGAGAGATACCGGCAGCTTCAGCCTTCGTCACGGTGTGTGATGCTGATGAACTGGACTCTTCTTGCGCTGGGCAGGGATTCGACAACTTGAAAATTTTTCGCAGTTGACTTTTCTTCTTCAGATGTGTTTTGTTCGGGAGTTACTTTCTCTTCTTCAGGTGTGTTTTGTTCGGGAGTTGGCTTCTCTTTTTCAGGTGTGCTTTGTTCGGGGTTACCACTTTAGTAATGGTTGTTACTAAGTTGAAATAAAACTCCGGATTGTAGATAAGTCACGTACAATATTTACAAATTAGGGCTTAACCAATAGAAATTACCAACTGAATGTTCATAATATCCTGACCAATCCTGTCACAGAACTCTTGTCCGTTTGATACGCGTGGTGTCGCTAGAGACGGTCGTGGCTCAGCTCGCGGTGCGCGGGATTTCGGTGTGTCGAAAGTATAAATAAGGTTGACACGTAATTCGCGTTCCTTTTGACCTGTGGGCCTCGTCGGGAGAAGATGTCTGTTGTTGTCCACACGTGCGGGGACCGAAGACCGAAGGACACGATGGTGGCGTGTTGCTTCAACAGTACTTTTACTATTTCTTTAACAGTAGTCTAGTTCTTTTGAGAACTGTGTTTCTTCGAAGCAGACAGTCGAAAACGTCGTGATAAAGAGTTCTTTTCAGAACTGTTTGCTTTTTTGTTTGTCAAAACGTGCTGTGATGGGTGGTGGTTACATGTTCCTCGCTGACATTGAGCTGGGCCGCGGTACAAGCTGACGATGGCACGCAGTGGAGACGAGATGTGTGCGGCGTGCAGTGAGCTGCAGCTGAAAATGTCTGCATGGCATGCAAAAGTTCGTCGCGGATTTTTACGCAGGCTCAACGCACACGATGCACATCTTCGATCATTCTGTCGGCGAGTCCATCCGCCACTATCGAGTGCAGATTGCATACTACTAAAAAACTTTTTACAAAAATATATATCCGACTTCCAAACAAAACACTACAAAGAATAACCTTAATTTCGGAAGTCGGTGTTTTTGGTTTTGTTTCTTTGTTTTTTAACACCGACTTCCGAAATTAAGGTTGAACGATTGTAAATTCATCTTCTAGTTTGTAAAAGAAGCTATTCAAAAGTTACAATCGATTTAAGGTGGTCCCTCAATTGAACCATTTATCATAAGAAAAATCAAATTTACGTCGCATTTGGAAGTTAAAGAGACGAATGCTACAGTCTATCTTTTAGTATTTTTTTTTACTAACGATTACTTTAGTAAACAGTATCAGAAAATGTACTGTTTTATTGCAATTAATAATTGAATTTCTTGAATTTCTGGGAAGAAATACTAACATAGAGGTGACCAAAAAGCAGGATTTTTCTAGGGACTGTTTGTTGATACTTATCTATATATCTTATATATAAAAATCTCGTGTCACGGTGTTTGTTAAACTCATCCGAAACGGCTCGACCGATTTTCATGAAATTTTGTGTGTATATTCGGTAAGATATATACAGGGTGTCCCAGAACTCAACGTCAAGCCGAAACATTTTTTATTACAATAAATATTCAAATTGTTTACCATCAGCCTCAATACAAGCCCGTAGCCGACCTGCGTGAACGTATTTCTCAAGCAGCTGAGGAGATCAACTCTCGAAGGTATGCCCGACTAATAAGTAGATCTTTTTTAAGAAGATGTAGAGCTTGTATTGAGGCTGATGGTAAACAATTTGAACATTTATTGTAATAAAAAATATTATTTCTCTATCTGACTTTTATTCCAACAAACCTAAATTAAACTAGGTCAAGATTTCTCATAATTTTACTAACTTTTTTTCCCTTTGGTAAAAGTGGCGTCACTATCTGTCTCGCTCACTCATGGCAAACATACCCATATCCATCCCTCTCATCATTTTGCATTAAAATTAAGAACCAACCTAGAGCTTGTGCGAATCAAAAACATTTTAACTGGGATAGCAAAAATCGGGTTACTTGAGGTTTTAATTTTTTTACTCTTTTTTATTGTATGGAACTAACAAGTATTGTACCATTTTAGAATTCTGATTAAATGCGCCAACTTTTAGTGCCACTTGTCTAGGCACTCTAGTACATTTTTTTTAAAGGAGGGCCTGTCAGTCGACGAATCTTGAAAAATTGAAATTCGTAGTTTAACAAATAGTCTCAATTTTCCGAAACTTGAGGCAATTGTGTCATTATTTTTTATTGGGATTCTAGAAATGTTATTTAGGATTACGTTTCGAAAGTTCAAATGAACAAAAAATAAAAAAAATAACCACAATAACCGGAAAATGGTAGTTTGGATCAAATTTCTAGGTTTTTCTTAAGATGCCCATAATTTTCAAACTGCATGGGATAGATTTTTTTTTTCAGATTTTTCTCGTGATGGTTATGATCAATCCTGTCACCCGTTTCGGCTTGACGTTGAGTTCTGGGACACCCTGTATAAATGAATCCCTATTTCTCTTGGTCACGGTATCACGCGTGAACGGTTGGGCCGATTTCGCTAATTCTTGTTTTGTTGTTTGTTAGTGTCAGAAGGATCATATGAAAGAAAAAAAAGCCGGTCAAGAACGAGTCGGACTCGCGCACCGAGGGTTCCGTACCATCGAACTGCGCTGCACCTAATGCGTACTAATGCCCATGGTATATCACGTGTGCACGCTGATGCGGTAAAATGGCTGCGGTGCGGCGGCGCAACGCACCGCGTCGTGTGGCCTTTCCCTTACCTATTTATTATAAACTAGTTTCGTTGGTAGTATTATATAAAGTGGTGAACACTGGGATGAGTAATCGGTATGCTATAAAATAAGAGACAGATAAACTTTCGTCATTATCTTTATTGACATTAATCTCCCAAAGTACAGTTTAAGAAAGAAATAAAAAAGTTTTCACAGAATCTAGTCCAAAATGGATTATTTATTAAAATCTATCTTAATTTTAATGGGTCACAACATAATAATAACCCTATTTATAAATAAACAATATATTAGATACATCACACCGAATTTTAAATCTTATCATTGAAGTATACCATAACATGTTGGTGCGTTGCCAAAACACTGATACGTGTTTCTAACATTACAATCGGAACAGCAACAAATACAACATATAGTCTTGTGAAATAAGGCGTTAGTTATTGCAGTGTGAACATTGTTTACATTATAAATTACATGTAACGTCAGATGTATTAGCTTACGATATAACAGAACTGTCCTTAATGCCTGCACACCAGAGACTACTTTGTTTCCTACATGACGTATAAGTAACGAAGTACTGTATGGTACTAGGCAACACTACTGCCACTTTATCTCAACATTATTTCTGATTTTGATGAAGACAGGACAAGTAGATTCTTTACACCAATTCTTGGGTTCTATACTATGTATACTTCCACATTTCGCAGTCTTTAGAGACAGCCCAAAAATACATACACGAAAAATATACACCTTACTAAACTAATAAATATAGGGTAATCGTATATTAAAAATAAACTGCTTTGTCGCAGGAGAACGTACCCGAGCCAGCGTGGCTGGACCGGAGAGGAACTAAATAGAATAAAGTCAAATACTGTAACCTACACTCTGCTCTGCCTGCGGACGGCGACCAGGGGCCGCTTCGTCGCTCGCGGCTGGAACACGAAGCACAAAATACCCCCCCCCCCCACCCCTGAGTATTGCAAGTCCGAGGCAGACCATATACTCGAATCGCAATCATCTCTATGACAATTCCTTCACAGCGATCAGTATGTTGTCAATCCGACTATCCCTGTCTCTTCGCATACGCAACACTACTTATATATATTTTTAGAATAGTCTAAACCTAACTAATATTATAATTAAAAACTACTGTAAATCGCGGCATTTTTTTTTTGTGTACTAGAATATTTTGGACAGATCATGACCACGAGTTTATGTGACCAAAAAATAAATTTTGTGTAACTCATACACAGATAGATAATACAAAATATCGGATCGATTTGCACATATTAACTAATATAGAATAAAGAGGACGCGCCTGGCTCTTGTCTAGACCTTCCAGGGTCTACGAAGCCGCTCCTCGCTCGCAGCTATGGTTCGAATAGTTTGGTATGATGGGGTGCAGCATTATCACGCACGGCACGATGGGCAGAAGGCAGCGGTACTGTACAGCCGGGCGGCCAGGCTGGCGGGCTGGAACTTGTCGGGAGGAAGCACGGCCACTGGTACTCCCGGGGGACCCGTTACAGGAGGTGGGAACAAACCTGGGACAAAACTTGGCTTCGAAAAGCGAAGTGAAGAAGCGGAGGGAGCAGCTTGGCTAAGCCAGGCTGAGGTGCCGTGCGGCGTGGAGTTGCGAGCTGCGGGCGAGGAGGCGGGCGGCGAGCGGGAGCGTTACTTCTTGGCTTGGTTCTCCGACGCGTCCATTTTTTCTTCCGTTTTAACCACCTTGCCTTCGCCTGAAAAAGAAATTGATTCAAAACATTAGTTAATATAAAGTAGTTAAAATTATTTATTACAACCGGTTTTCAAGGGCGATCTTACTTTTTCTAAATAATGAATATAGAAGGATCAGAGTGCCAAATCGTCACGAAGTGCTCAATCGGCGGAGAACTTCACGGAGCGTCGAATAACTCAACACTGTCGCTAGCTCTCCGCACATTTTGAGTGCTTTACGACTCGTCATCAAGTCTCATCATGTCCAAAAAAACAGACTCGTAGAAAATGCCAAAAGTATTCCTGTTGTTGTGAGTAAAGGTAATAAATAAATATTAAAAATGTTGGATAAATATTAAAATTATCTTTCAGTTTTATTATAATAATATAATAATGTAAGGATTTTTTTTGTATTTTAATGTAATTTTGATTAGCGAAATTTCTCAATTAAAATTTGGAAAATTGTAAATATTGTTGTTATTAGTTTTTTGTTTGTGCATGTAGGTTTTAATCAGAATTGAGGTTTGTGTTTCGATTCTAAATGATTTTTAGGGTTCCGAAAAAAAAGGAACCTTTATAGGATCACTTGGGTGTCTGTCTGTCTGTCCGTCTGTCACAGCCAGTTTTCTCCGGATCCACTGGACCGATTCTGTTGAAATTTGGTACACATATGGACTTCTATGACCCAGACATGGACGCGTTACTTAAATGATTAAATTTTTAGTATGGGGGTCACTTTTGGGGGTCAAACTAGAAAATTAAAAAAAAAACAGTTTTTTGAACAATATCGTGTGGCATATCAAATGAAAGGGCTTACTGTGATGGTTTTAATTATATTTTTTTCATAATTTTAAAATAAATGGTTTAGAAGTTATTCAAGAAATTAGATGAAAAATGACCATTCCCCCATTATCTCCGAAACTACTGAGCCTAAAATTTAAAAAAAAACAATGGAGATAATAGATCTTTACCTAAAGATTACAGGAAAATCTATTAGAAATTTGTAGTGTTAAAATAACATTAAAAAAAAAAATTAAATTCGGTCGGAATCCTTTGCACGCGAGTCCGACTCGCACTTGGCCAGTTTTTTTTATATACCTTAAGGTGTTTTGTTTGTAAATATACTTGTTGTTGTTACAATGGTGTTATTTTTGTTGGTTTATTTGGATAGTTTTATTATTAGTTATTTGTACCATTGATTTAAGTGAAGTAAAATAATAAATGATGATATATCGTCACATTCACTGCAAGTTTACGAATTCAGTTGAACTTAATATTTTGATTAAAAATTATCGGTAATTCAATTTGTTTCTTTCTGCATTTGAGAAACACATGAGATATAGTTTTTAATCTAAATATAGATTTCACTAAAATGCAGGTTCGCAGGTTTTTCGTAAATGTGATGATATTATTAAAGTTAAAATTGTGGTTAACCTACTAAAACTTATTTTGCTCTCTAAACTTACATCAGGTTTAGAAAGTAAAATAAGTTTTAGTAGGTTTAGGTGGTGTTCGTGATATCGGGTGCTTTGCTATAAAGGAAAAATATGCAAAGCATACACTGCAGTCGGAGTTGGCTTATAGGAAGCTTATCGCGAAACGAAAGTTGTCGGCGAGGAGGGTGCGCACCTGCCGTGCGCCGCGCGCCGCCCGCCTCCCGCCCGGCCGGTGCGGCGTGCGGCCGGCGCGCGGCGCACGCCCCACCTACATTGATCCTTGCCATCGCCGCGCCGCAAACCTGACTCCAAATTATGACAACTAACTAATCCAGTTCATTATTCGCTAACAGAACTAACCATTATAAAAGACGACAGCTACATGGAAAACCTTCATTAAATGTCGCCGTAGTAGGACATAAACGGGCTAGATTCAATTAGAAATTTATTACATTAAGCTTATAAGCTTCAATTTCAATAACACCTCATTAAGCATTACATTCATTCTCCTTACTAATTTCAGTTAAACATATTACATTACCTTGAATACAAAAATTAACATTAATTTCCTCCAAACTTCTACCCTAGACACTCACAAGACCCAACTTAATTCCATATTGAAAAACAAAAACAACTCTAAAGTAAAACCAAAACCCACTTGTATACTCCTTCTGCCTTTTAATTAAATATAGAAAATCATCAAATGACTCCTCCCACTCTAGACGAACCAAAAAGCTCTTCCTAACTAAACACCACCCGTAGCGTTCCAAGACCGCAGCGAATCTCTCGAAGAAATTCCTACTGGCTTTAGCAGAAACCGTCTTACTATACGGCGAGCCCACACAGTAGATAGCAGCGGAAATCACACTACTCAACCCGACACCCCAGCCGTTTACTTCTGTTGCGGCGGCTGCAGGAGGGCAGGCGTCAAGTTTCCCTCTCTCACGCAGTCCGCCTCCTCCTTCACTAGTATTACAGAACCCCATGGATTGAACCATAGCCAGATTCGAAAGGTCGCCGTCGCCGCCGATCACATCGACGAGAACACGACGACGCTCCGCCCAAACAGACCTCCGCCATATCCTCCGGAATCTCTCTCGTCCGTAATAACTCGTGAATACATACCGTTGGGCGTGTCGGTCTCGGTGTCGGTGTTGGAGCGCCTGCGCTTGCGCGGGAACTTCCACGCGCCCGTCGTATGCTTCAGCTTGGGGAGCGGCTCCATGTCTAGTACCTAAGTAACATATCATCATATTAGCCAGCACCACAAAAAAAGATCACAATAGTTACGGGCCGGCGTTTTGGGGGAATGAGTTTATGTACATTTTGACTCAGCCTAATTTGAATAAAAAACTTTTGATTTTGTGTTTAATTAATGCAGCTAAGATATAATATTACCTTATGTATCTGCCTAAAGGCAATTTGTCTAAGGAATTGTTGTGCAGAAGCAGTCAGATCTTCACGTTTCTGAGGTGGCAGATTACCCAGGGCGTCCTGAAAATTAAGAAATATAACAATTAAAAGTAGAACAATATAATTTCACAGAATACAGTATAAATAACGTTAATCCATATTTATGAGTAATTTCAAATCAATGTAGAAAATTATGTTTTCGAAAATTTGCAAGGATCAGAGTGCCATATCGTCATGAACGTATCAGAGCGTCGAATAATCAAGTCTCATCATGTCCGAATATACCGCTAATACAATGAGTTAACTATCTCAGAATGGTTAACGGCGACAGCGCCGCGTCATGTTACAGTAACAAGTAAAGGGTACGTACGCCCAGCTCCTTCTCGCAGGGGTCGCGCAGGCCGGGCCCGTGCTCCAGCAGCAGGCCGCCCGCCACGGCCTCCATGACGCGGCGCAGCGCCTCGCCCGGCGACAGCGCCGCGTCATGTTACAGTAACAAGTAAAGGGTACGTACGCCCAGCTCCTTCTCGCAGGGGTCGCGCAGGCCGGGCCCGTGCTCCAGCAGCAGGCCGCCCGCCACGGCCTCCATGACGCGGCGCAGCGCCTCGCCCGGCGACAGCGCCGCGTCATGTTACAGTAACAAGTAAAGGGTACGTACGCCCAGCTCCTTCTCGCAGGGGTCGCGCAGGCCGGGCCCGTGCTCCAGCAGCAGGCCGCCCGCCACGGCCTCCATGACGCGGCGCAGCGCCTCGCCCGGCGACAGCGCCGCGTCATGTTACAGTAACAAGTAAAGGGTACGTACGCCCAGCTCCTTCTCGCAGGGGTCGCGCAGGCCGGGCCCGTGCTCCAGCAGCAGGCCGCCCGCCACGGCCTCCATGACGCGGCGCAGCGCCTCGCCCGGCGACAGCGCCGCGTCATGTTACAGTAACAAGTAAAGGGTACGTACGCCCAGCTCCTTCTCGCAGGGGTCGCGCAGGCCGGGCCCGTGCTCCAGCAGCAGGCCGCCCGCCACGGCCTCCATGACGCGGCGCAGCGCCTCGCCCGGCGACAGCGCCGCGTCATGTTACAGTAACAAGTAAAGGGTACGTACGCCCAGCTCCTTCTCGCAGGGGTCGCGCAGGCCGGGCCCGTGCTCCAGCAGCAGGCCGCCCGCCACGGCCTCCATGACGCGGCGCAGCGCCTCGCCCGGCGACAGCGCCGCGTCATGTTACAGTAACAAGTAAAGGGTACGTACGCCCAGCTCCTTCTCGCAGGGGTCGCGCAGGCCGGGCCCGTGCTCCAGCAGCAGGCCGCCCGCCACGGCCTCCATGACGCGGCGCAGCGCCTCGCCCGGCGACAGCGCCGCGTCATGTTACAGTAACAAGTAAAGGGTACGTACGCCCAGCTCCTTCTCGCAGGGGTCGCGCAGGCCGGGCCCGTGCTCCAGCAGCAGGCCGCCCGCCACGGCCTCCATGACGCGGCGCAGCGCCTCGCCCGGCGACAGCGCCGCGTCATGTTACAGTAACAAGTAAAGGGTACGTACGCCCAGCTCCTTCTCGCAGGGGTCGCGCAGGCCGGGCCCGTGCTCCAGCAGCAGGCCGCCCGCCACGGCCTCCATGACGCGGCGCAGCGCCTCGCCCGGCGACAGTGCCGCGTCATGTTACAGTAACAAGTAAAGGGTACGTACGCCCAGCTCCTTCTCGCAGGGGTCGCGCAGGCCGGGCCCGTGCTCCAGCAGCAGGCCGCCCGCCACGGCCTCCATGACGCGGCGCAGCGCCTCGCCCGGCGACAGCGCCGCGTCATGTTACAGTAACAAGTAAAGGGTACGTACGCCCAGCTCCTTCTCGCAGGGGTCGCGCAGGCCGGGCCCGTGCTCCAGCAGCAGGCCGCCCGCCACGGCCTCCATGACGCGGCGCAGCGCCTCGCCCGGCGACAGCGCCGCGTCATGTTACAGTAACAAGTAAAGGGTACGTACGCCCAGCTCCTTCTCGCAGGGGTCGCGCAGGCCGGGCCCGTGCTCCAGCAGCAGGCCGCCCGCCACGGCCTCCATGACGCGGCGCAGCGCCTCGCCCGGCGACAGCGCCGCGTCATGTTACAGTAACAAGTAAAGGGTACGTACGCCCAGCTCCTTCTCGCAGGGGTCGCGCAGGCCGGGCCCGTGCTCCAGCAGCAGGCCGCCCGCCACGGCCTCCATGACGCGGCGCAGCGCCTCGCCCGGCGACAGCGCCGCGTCATGTTACAGTAACAAGTAAAGGGTACGTACGCCCAGCTCCTTCTCGCAGGGGTCGCGCAGGCCGGGCCCGTGCTCCAGCAGCAGGCCGCCCGCCACGGCCTCCATGACGCGGCGCAGCGCCTCGCCCGGCGACAGTGCCGCGTCATGTTACAGTAACAAGTAAAGGGTACGTACGCCCAGCTCCTTCTCGCAGGGGTCGCGCAGGCCGGGCCCGTGCTCCAGCAGCAGGCCGCCCGCCACGGCCTCCATGACGCGGCGCAGCGCCTCGCCCGGCGACAGCGCGGCGCCCGCTGACTGCATGACGCCCGACACCAGCAGCTCCATGGCCTGCGCACACCGCACGCTCACATACTGCACCAGCCGCGGTACGGGAGAGGGACTCAGGCAACTCGCCAACAGCTCTCCCGCACGTGCAACTACCAGCTGGTCTATTCTGTTAACATCTCACTGTGTAAACTTAGGTGGAGTGAGCACGAAGTGAACCGTTGTTCTATCTTATTGATATGGAGTGACAGCTCACATCACCTTAGCTTACATGAGAGGTTTACAGAATCGCACTACAGTACAGTCTCATTCAATGGTGGGCCTTTATACAAACATTTCGATTTCACCACTTTTGTATCATGCATTAGGATCAGAGTGCCAAATCGTCATGAAGTGCTCAGCCGACAGAGAGCTAGGCGGAGCGTCGAATAACTCAACACTGTCGCTAGCTCTCCGCACATACTGAGCGCTCTACGACTCGTCATCAAGTCTCATCATGTCCAAAAATTAATATGATTGTTCGATGTGATTTACTCTTAGCTGATATGCTGTTACATTATGGCCAAATAATGTTGTCATAAATGAAAGTTGAATAATTCATTGTTAATAAAAATGCAGGTTTTTGTTTTAATTTTATCTGCTTGGTAAGCAATTCAATTTCTTTAGTACTTTTTCTTGCTTTAAAAAGTGCAGTAATTTCCTTATTCTACATTTTTAGCCACATTGCAATATAGAATTGGTCAGTTTGCCGGTAGACTCACGTAGGGGTTGAGCGGCGTCCAGTTGGGGATGCGGCGGCACAGGTCGCGCATGATGCGGATGATGATGACGCACGACTGCAGCGTGGCCGCCCTAGCCTGCACACAGAGCTCGTCACACACGGCCGCGCCGACGGGCCATCGCCCGCCGCGCGGCTACCCCACACTCACTGAAACTGCGCTTCCTGTACGACTGCCCTCCCATTGGTGGCTACAGTGCGCGGAAACGCAGCTCGGTTCACACAAAAAGCACTTGTAGCCACATGTTCATGGGAGTTCAGACTGACTCGAATTTAACATAAAGACTACTACTTTACATGGTAAAAATAAATAAACATGTGACTAAAAAATACGTGCGCACTCCCGCTTTGAAAACTATAAAAATATAAAGCTCGATTGAGAGTGACTCGGGAGTGAGGAGCAAAGACAGATCGAGTCAGTTAATCAGGTCTGGCTTAGAAAGTATATGTAGGGTGGAGTGCGCACACGTTTAAAATGTTTGGCGATGTACCTGGAACCACTTGGCGTGCCGAAGGGCGGCCAACGCGTCCAAACACTTCTGCCGCGGTAGCACATCCTTGTCGTCTCGCTTTATGTCGCCACCGTCTAGCGACAACAACACAAAGGGTGTTTGACCATCAAAACATCGACAAAAACGGGGCAAACATGAGTAGCCCTAACAGAACATATCGGGAGGCGCGGCTACGCGCGGGGTGAGGCGGACGCCAGCCGCATCCCGGCGTAGTACGCAGGGGCGCATGCGCTGAGGCAGCGGGACAGGCACTACGGATCTTACGAAACGTATCCACTTACTTTACTTTGCAAAGGACGAGCTCACAACAATATTAGGCCTAATAATGAATAGGGTATCGATATGATATGTAATTGTAAATAAAGAAAATAATAAATATATAGGAATAGATAATTAGATATACAAGGAAATGTTTGCTCCGTTTCAGTAGAGTGATATACCCGTGCGGAGTCAACGCACGTGATATATCGTAAAAGATGATCAAAAATCCTTTTCTTCTGGCCGCATCTTACCTACTCACACCTAAAAATAAGCATTCAACACAGTGCCCGACGCGACAGGCGCCGGGCGGTAAACTTTGAACAAATTATCTTTTTTCATCACACAGAGATGTAAAACAAAAATACTCAGTAAAATACATATACAAAGAATATAAAATATGATACCATAATCTAGAATACTAGATAGTTTGTTCTGAGCTGATCGGTCCTCCGTTCGGTGGAGTATAAAGTGACGATTTCGACTACCAATTTCCACTCGTCCATCTTAGTATCGTCAGCGCGCTAAGTTTTGTCTAGAACATGTAAGAGCCAGGAGCGATCAGAAGTGATAGTACAGAGGTGTGTGTGTGAAATTGGCGGCGTCGAACATCGCATGGGTGCGGGAGGCCACTGACCTGCGGGCTCGCGCATGACGGCCGACGTCAGGCTCACCAGCACCGACACGGCGCCGTCCGACACCTGCACGGCGCCCTCGGCCGCCAGCAGCTCCACCTTGTACTTGGGCTCCTCGGCGCCGCCCTGCAACGTGCCACGGTCAGTACGCCATGCTCCCAACACGAACTAAATTTAATTCTATTCAATAATAATAGATGGCGTGACATGTATCGATTTTTTATTGAAGTTTGTGTATTTTTTTTTTAATTGTCTTAAAAATAATATGTTCTTATTTAATAACCTCCCCTAAGCCCTTAATTATGGAATAATCGGCTTCTTACTCAAGTTTGGTAAATTATTGGAACGAATCATTTAAAATCCGTACATTATGTGGCAATAGACGGCGCTGTTCGAAAGTTTAGTTTGCTCTTCCACTCATTCATAAAATTAAATACTACTACTCGGGCGAGTTGCTTGATAACTGCCTCGAATAACAAACGTCATAAAGGCAAAGTACAGTGTGCAAAAAAAAATTTGTTACCATTTTATATTCTTTTATGAAAATTATTATTTAGGTATTTTAGGTTTTTTCTGTGTTTGTGTTAGGTAGTATCTTGCATTTACCTACATAATTTAGCATATTAAGCCATTCAAATCTTTATAAACAATTATATCGCGATCTATTTTCAAGGAAACATTCATATTAAACACTAATCTCAATCACAGAAAGATTATTACAGTAGAATAGCAAATCAGTACTAGGAATCCGAAACTGGAATACCTACCTATTAATTAAACGATGTTTTGCTTGTATAGAATTCTGAAGGTGCATGTTAAATTTGCTTTTTCTGTATGTTTTACTCAAAGATTTCAATTAAATTAAAATCACAACGTCAAAATAAAAATTCATATTTTGACATTGTGATTTTAATTTAATTGAAATCTTGACATTACTATATTGCATTGAATTTGAATGTTGACATTGTGATTTTGAATTAAACTATAATTTTGACATCTAATTTCAATTCGATTTAAATTTTGACATGGCAATTTTGAAGGTAACTTTATTTTTCATATTATAATTTCAATGTAATTTAAATTTTGACATTGAACACTTTTTTTTTTGTTGTTTTGTTAAACTGATTTTGTACGTCTTAAATGGCAAAACATGTAGCAACCTCATCATAATTTATAAGACCTGTATACTGTACTCATGTCTGTGTCATCTAATTTTACGTTTTTTATTTTAATTTAAGAATCGAGTAAGGTTATGTACCTAATTTAATTGTTTCACTAACTTGAATAGGTATTCAAGTTAATTAAACAATTAAGTAAATTGAATGTGATAATTTGAACTTAAATGGAACAATTCGGTTTCTATGAAAATAACAAAATTAATAGATGTAAACGCAACGGTAATGATTCCATCCCTAGTGTCTTCGACGGCACGTATGAGAATGTTACGCGCGGTATAAGATCAGACCAAGCGCAACATGAATTCATTATTTTAGGGGATTAGAAATTATATTCGAAAAAATAGTTGCGATGCGTGCTCTTGTACGTAAGTACAAGAGCTTACACTATACGCTTTTAACACCATCTATACGCTTCACACGCTATCATTCTATACGCTTTTTACACAATACGCTTTTAACGCTATCTATTAGTTGGAATCGAGGAAATCGCGCTTGCAAGTTGTCACTGCTAACACCATCTAGCAGGCGGACCCAAAAAAACAGTTAATTCGCGTGAATTATTTTTTTACGGCGGTCGCGTTTCTGGTCCTGCGCCACGCGCTTGAGCAGCGTGACGGTGGGGCGGTCGTGGCACAGCACCACGAGGCGCACGTCGCGGTCGCCCTTGAGCAGCAGCCCCTTGGCCAGCAGCCCCACGCGCATGACGCCCTTGAGTATTATATTATCTGTGGTAGGGCTCACCTTGAGCTTGGCGAGGTGCGCGGGCAGGTCCTGCGCCACGCGCTTGAGCAGCGTGACGGTGGGGCGGTCGTGGCACAGCACCACGAGGCGCACGTCGCGGTCGCCCTTGAGCAGCAGCCCCTTGGCCAGCAGCCCCACGCGCATGACGCCCTTGAGTATTATATTATCTGTGGTAGGGCTCACCTTGAGCTTGGCGAGGTGCGCGGGCAGGTCCTGCGCCACGCGCTTGAGCAGCGTGACGGTGGGGCGGTCGTGGCACAGCACCACGAGGCGCACGTCGCGGTCGCCCTTGAGCAGCAGCCCCTTGGCCAGCAGCCCCACGCGCATGACGCCCTTGAGTATTATATTATCTGTGGTAGGGCTCACCTTGAGCTTGGCGAGGTGCGCGGGCAGGTCCTGCGCCACGCGCTTGAGCAGCGTGACGGTGGGGCGGTCGTGGCACAGCACCACGAGGCGCACGTCGCGGTCGCCCTTGAGCAGCAGCCCCTTGGCCAGCAGCCCCACGCGCATGACGCCCTTGAGTATTATATTATCTGTGGTAGGGCTCACCTTGAGCTTGGCGAGGTGCGCGGGCAGGTCCTGCGCCACGCGCTTGAGCAGCGTGACGGTGGGGCGGTCGTGGCACAGCACCACGAGGCGCACGTCGCGGTCGCCCTTGAGCAGCAGCCCCTTGGCCAGCAGCCCCACGCGCATGACGCCCTTGAGTATTATATTATCTGTGGTAGGGCTCACCTTGAGCTTGGCGAGGTGCGCGGGCAGGTCCTGCGCCACGCGCTTGAGCAGCGTGACGGTGGGGCGGTCGTGGCACAGCACCACGAGGCGCACGTCGCGGTCGCCCTTGAGCAGCAGCCCCTTGGCCAGCAGCCCCACGCGCATGACGCCCTTGAGTATTATATTATCTGTGGTAGGGCTCACCTTGAGCTTGGCGAGGTGCGCGGGCAGGTCCTGCGCCACGCGCTTGAGCAGCGTGACGGTGGGGCGGTCGTGGCACAGCACCACGAGGCGCACGTCGCGGTCGCCCTTGAGCAGCAGCCCCTTGGCCAGCAGCCCCACGCGCATGACGCCCTTGAGTATTATATTATCTGTGGTAGGGCTCACCTTGAGCTTGGCGAGGTGCGCGGGCAGGTCCTGCGCCACGCGCTTGAGCAGCGTGACGGTGGGGCGGTCGTGGCACAGCACCACGAGGCGCACGTCGCGGTCGCCCTTGAGCAGCAGCCCCTTGGCCAGCAGCCCCACGCGCATGACGCCCTTGAGTATTATATTATCTGTGGTAGGGCTCACCTTGAGCTTGGCGAGGTGCGCGGGCAGGTCCTGCGCCACGCGCTTGAGCAGCGTGACGGTGGGGCGGTCGTGGCACAGCACCACGAGGCGCACGTCGCGGTCGCCCTTGAGCAGCAGCCCCTTGGCCAGCAGCCCCACGCGCATGACGCCCTTGAGTATTATATTATCTGTGGTAGGGCTCACCTTGAGCTTGGCGAGGTGCGCGGGCAGGTCCTGCGCCACGCGCTTGAGCAGCGTGACGGTGGGGCGGTCGTGGCACAGCACCACGAGGCGCACGTCGCGGTCGCCCTTGAGCAGCAGCCCCTTGGCCAGCAGCCCCACGCGCATGACGCCCTTGAGTATTATATTATCTGTGGTAGGGCTCACCTTGAGCTTGGCGAGGTGCGCGGGCAGGTCCTGCGCCACGCGCTTGAGCAGCGTGACGGTGGGGCGGTCGTGGCACAGCACCACGAGGCGCACGTCGCGGTCGCCCTTGAGCAGCAGCCCCTTGGCCAGCAGCCCCACGCGCATGACGCCCTTGAGTATTATATTATCTGTGGTAGGGCTCACCTTGAGCTTGGCGAGGTGCGCGGGCAGGTCCTGCGCCACGCGCTTGAGCAGCGTGACGGTGGGGCGGTCGTGGCACAGCACCACGAGGCGCACGTCGCGGTCGCCCTTGAGCAGCAGCCCCTTGGCCAGCAGCCCCACGCGCATGACGCCCTTGAGTATTATATTATCTGTGGTAGGGCTCACCTTGAGCTTGGCGAGGTGCGCGGGCAGGTCCTGCGCCACGCGCTTGAGCAGCGTGACGGTGGGGCGGTCGTGGCACAGCACCACGAGGCGCACGTCGCGGTCGCCCTTGAGCAGCAGCCCCTTGGCCAGCAGCCCCACGCGCATGACGCCCTTGAGTATTATATTATCTGTGGTAGGGCTCACCTTGAGCTTGGCGAGGTGCGCGGGCAGGTCCTGCGCCACGCGCTTGAGCAGCGTGACGGTGGGGCGGTCGTGGCACAGCACCACGAGGCGCACGTCGCGGTCGCCCTTGAGCAGCAGCCCCTTGGCCAGCAGCCCCACGCGCATGACGCCCTTGAGTATTATATTATCTGTGGTAGGGCTCACCTTGAGCTTGGCGAGGTGCGCGGGCAGGTCCTGCGCCACGCGCTTGAGCAGCGTGACGGTGGGGCGGTCGTGGCACAGCACCACGAGGCGCACGTCGCGGTCGCCCTTGAGCAGCAGCCCCTTGGCCAGCAGCCCCACGCGCATGACGCCCTTGAGTATTATATTATCTGTGGTAGGGCTCACCTTGAGCTTGGCGAGGTGCGCGGGCAGGTCCTGCGCCACGCGCTTGAGCAGCGTGACGGTGGGGCGGTCGTGGCACAGCACCACGAGGCGCACGTCGCGGTCGCCCTTGAGCAGCAGCCCCTTGGCCAGCAGCCCCACGCGCATGACGCCCTTGAGTATTATATTATCTGTGGTAGGGCTCACCTTGAGCTTGGCGAGGTGCGCGGGCAGGTCCTGCGCCACGCGCTTGAGCAGCGTGACGGTGGGGCGGTCGTGGCACAGCACCACGAGGCGCACGTCGCGGTCGCCCTTGAGCAGCAGCCCCTTGGCCAGCAGCCCCACGCGCATGACGCCCTTGAGTATTATATTATCTGTGGTAGGGCTCACCTTGAGCTTGGCGAGGTGCGCGGGCAGGTCCTGCGCCACGCGCTTGAGCAGCGTGACGGTGGGGCGGTCGTGGCACAGCACCACGAGGCGCACGTCGCGGTCGCCCTTGAGCAGCAGCCCCTTGGCCAGCAGCCCCACGCGCATGACGCCCTTGAGCGCGCGCGCTGCCGGCCCATCGGCCGCCGCGTTGCCGCCCGCCTCGCCCTCCATCACGAACGAGAACCTGCGCCCGGGACATCAGCATTATCTACATGCATTCGTAGCTCCATAAGGTGCACTTATCCAAGTGTATCGAGAACATAAAATAAAATAAAAAATACTGGTGGTATATATAATGAAACTCAGTTCTAGTACTACGAGCAAGTACTAAAACTAAGAACTTCTATCTACAGTACACAAACTACGATAAACTATTTACGACTGTCGACTACGTAACTTTTGTAGAATCAGGTATTACTTACAACACATCCCGGTCAACCTCCATTGGTCCATCCTTTACTTGATTTCTATATTCTCTATTCAACCTCCGTTTTAAACTGTACAAGAGTGTGCAAAAATAACGAATGTGCAAACAAAAACAAAATAACAAGACAAAACGTGCCAATTGTGAAGTGACAAGTGCAGTATAGCTAAAATAACAGTCAACCAATGAAAACAAGGTAGAAGAGAAACATTTACTCACAATTGATTGTCACGACCATCCTCCTTGCCTTCAGGTTTGTCACCTTTCTCATCAGCTTTAGCAGCTTTGCCAGCGCCCTGTTAAAGATATTATAAAAGTTACTTGTGATGTTATTAAACCAAACCCAAAACTCCGAAAGCTTTCAGCTCGAACTTGTAAATCGTTTCGATAGGAAGCTCCGTGGACGAATACAACGATGGGGGTTCAAGGAAACTCCATACGGTCGGCTCTAAATTCTTCAAGACTCGCCGTACAGATAATAACAATAGGCTACTCTCAAGCTCATGAAGACTGCAGAATCACCTCCCGGCGGCGGCGATTGAGAGGCGGGGGGTGATTCTGCAATCTTCAGACGATGCGTGCAAATACCGGCAGCAAATAGACGGATCTCCAAGTCCTTGAAAAGCGACCTCCGCCGCTGCAATACTGAAAAGATTAAACGCGAAAGAGCGGAATAAGGGCTCCAGGGTCTTTGCTAGAGATCTGTCTCTTGGGCAGAGCCAGCTCACGAAACTGAAGACCACCGATGGCAAAACTATATCCGCCAAATCGGAGCTTCTGAGAGAGATCGAGACATTCTATGGACGTTTAGTTATACACGTCAATGACTAAACCAGCTATGAATCTAGCTAACGACCATCTCCGCGTGCTTGTTTGTGTTTGCTTACCTTAGGCTTGGCCTGGTCGGCGAGCGCGTCGGACAGCGACTTGAGCGCGCGCTCGGTGTGCGACACGGCGCGCTGGATGTCCTGCAGCTGCGCGTCGGCCGGGTAGATCTCCGCGTGCTTGTTTGTGTTTGCTTACCTTAGGCTTGGCCTGGTCGGCGAGCGCGTCGGACAGCGACTTGAGCGCGCGCTCGGTGTGCGACACGGCGCGCTGGATGTCCTGCAGCTGCGCGTCGGCCGGGTAGATCTCCGCGTGCTTGTTTGTGTTTGCTTACCTTAGGCTTGGCCTGGTCGGCGAGCGCGTCGGACAGCGACTTGAGCGCGCGCTCGGTGTGCGACACGGCGCGCTGGATGTCCTGCAGCTGCGCGTCGGCCGGGTAGATCTCCGCGTGCTTGTTTGTGTTTGCTTACCTTAGGCTTGGCCTGGTCGGCGAGCGCGTCGGACAGCGACTTGAGCGCGCGCTCGGTGTGCGACACGGCGCGCTGGATGTCCTGCAGCTGCGCGTCGGCCGGGTAGATCTCCGCGTGCTTGTTTGTGTTTGCTTACCTTAGGCTTGGCCTGGTCGGCGAGCGCGTCGGACAGCGACTTGAGCGCGCGCTCGGTGTGCGACACGGCGCGCTGGATGTCCTGCAGCTGCGCGTCGGCCGGGTAGATCTCCGCGTGCTTGTTTGTGTTTGCTTACCTTAGGCTTGGCCTGGTCGGCGAGCGCGTCGGACAGCGACTTGAGCGCGCGCTCGGTGTGCGACACGGCGCGCTGGATGTCCTGCAGCTGCGCGTCGGCCGGGTAGATCTCCGCGTGCTTGGCCAGCACGTGCCGGTCGTCCGACGTCTCGGGCCTTCGTCCTACTGGCCCGTACGGCATGCCCATGCCCTGCAATCCAGAACCACATCTTAGAGCGATGCCATACAAAACAACAGCGATGCCGGTTCGTTGCGTCCTCAAAACGCTATGATTTTGACGGAGACGCAACCAAACGCATTACTCTTTGACGACGCAGCATCCCAGTCTTTAAACGACTATGGAGTCGAATAAATAATTGCAGGGCAGGCGAGGAGGAAAGTAGCTGCACTGACGACCGACGTCGCAGCGCAGCTCTTTCTCCTTACCCGCTGTGCTTCCCGTCGACTCACGACATTTTAACGCACCGTGGGATAAATTGGAATGTTTGAATGATTAACTTCCCTGCTATATCAGCAAACATTGAGACAAAGTTTATCAAACATAAAATCACAGAAGCCGAGAGGAAGTCTCCACAAATCTGGGCGAGTGTATAACACATGCAGTATACTGACGTGGTGGTGGTGGTGCATGGGCGGCGGCACCGGCCCGCGGCCCCACCAGGGCTCCATGCCGCCCTCCCAATACATGCGCTCTTCTTCCTCCATACCCTGCACAACAAAGGTATAGTGTTTACTCCTACCTCCACGTCTATCAACACATAGCTTTACACAGAAGATGAGTCTCAAGCAACATTGAGGCGACATTGGAGCGTGTAGTGTTGTAACATGCAGTAGAACACTACGCACTGCAGTCACTAGTACACACCGAAGCTAACATGAATCAAGACAAAACTAAGTACAGTAACCAGCTATAAATATGAGAGTGATTTAGCAAAAAAAAACTGCTTTGTAGAGAATCTTCTTCGTCACCCAGTGCACTTTCTAAACGGTGTCCATATTTCTGGCTACATGCTGTATTCTAGGTTTCACGAAGTACAGTTCATTTTAATTGTTTTAGACGGGAACAGTACCCGAAAGTATGACAGGATGTTTTTTAAGGTCGTAGATACCGAAATATGAAAAGATATTTGAAACTTTCGATATTTAATTCGTAAATTGTACTGATTGACACTACAAAAGAAGTTAGAAATTTTTGCCAGTTGATCATACAAACATCCGAAGAAAAAAAAAAGCCGTCCTTAGTCTCATCTCGTGTACGTGTATAAGCACATCAACGTATGTATACGTACATCATGCATGCGGCGTCGCGCCCACATCTCGTCACGTACCATCATCCGCTGCGCCTTGGCCTCCGCCAGCTTGCGCTGGTGCATGGACGGCTTCACCTTCACCTCCAGGTCCGGCTGCACCTGCACCACGACCACGAATTTTATTGTAGTGAACAATTAGCGACTAATTATGGAGGTAGTCAAGCTCTTGTCCTCATTCGAAAGTTGTAATCATTTGACGCGCGGATCTCTTGGCGATCGCAAGCGGCCGCCAGGCTCACGCGCGCCTCAAACCTTTTACTAAGTAATCATTGGATACAACACCGGTCAACTGAGCGTCACATTACGCTACTCGTTGTTAGTCAAGAAACACCTCATCCTAAAGAACACAGCACACATATCAACTCTCAGAGGGATCGTAACCGTATCGCCTCGCCGTCAAACAGGCGTCAACTTTACGTAGGCACGTAAAAAAAAAAGCGGATCAGCAACTCCGGTAAGTCGACTCCATCCCGGGCGAGGCGATTACGTTACGATTCCGATAAGTGTGCGTTGTAGTAGGGAGTTTCATACAAAAACATACTGTACGGCTCGAGTTGAAACGGTGACGATTCCTTTCCTAGTTGATGTGTGCTGTGTCCTTGACGTTTCGGGGATATGGCAGGCGTGCAGTACGTACCTTCTTCTTGTACTGCAGGCGGTGGCGACGGCCCTTCATGTGCATCTCCTTGGCGTTGGGGTCGTTGAACTTGCAGTCGCACAGCTTGCAGTTGAAGCTGAGCGCCTTGCCGTCGTCGCCGCGGATCTCCTCGATGTAGTCCTGCCCCACGGGCTGCACCTCGGGCTCGGCGTCGGCGTCGTCGTCCTTGTCGTCGGCGTCCTTGTCCTTGTCGCCTGCGGCAGGAGCGGGGCGGTCGGAAGCGGTCCCCGCGACGGTACTGAGCCCGCCGGACGCTACGAATGCTATCTTCGGCGCCCCCGCCACCGTCTTTTTGGCTGATAGATCGGAAAAGTCAAATTTTCTCTAGTTACTCGTTGGCCGAGAGTTCTGATTGTTGATTTGTTTGACAAGGATCTTTTTGGGCCTTTTCTACATCTACTTTTATTTATCATTCTATTTTGTTTTGTTTTATTCAATATAATCCGTATACTGTTATAAAAAAGGCCCATATAACACACTCCACATATCTGTACTGGGTGCCAAAATGGTTAACGTTGAGAAAATTTGACTGTTTGCAATACTAACTGCCAAGTAGACGCGCGCTTTATACAGATATGGCGTTGTGGCGATGCGGGTGTCAGCACAGATGCGGGGCATCGGCAAATATGTTCTCCGTACGACTGACGAAGTACTTGGAGAGCATATCTGATATACAACATTGAACACGTTCTACAACAGCTGAGACAACTTCAACTGACCAACAGTTGATTATCATAGCATAGGGAGAAAGGATTTCATCTACTTATACTGGGAAATGTACGCAGCAATGATACTGTAAATAATTTTGCTTCATTAAACAAGTATTTTATATCCAAACATAAATGATTACATAAATTTATTCTTACTAAGCTATAATATAAGGAGTTCAGATTAAATGTAATAATTTAAAATGTAAATGTTACCTTTTTTTACTAAAATAAGAAACGTAAACTTATAATTTCTGGTGAATGCAAAATATTTTACTGCCCAACTGTAGTGCTATTCTCTAACAACATTTTCGTATCTCTACAGTAGAATTCGAGGTAAGTTTCAAATGAAGACCTTTATGTTGTGTGCAATAAAGCTCACTTTGTGAGTTTGATCACTCAGGTGAAGCTCGATATCGAAATAGTTTCTTACAGAATAGACTAGCTGGTGTTGGATATGATAGATTTTAGTATAATAATAGTTATTTTTAGAGAAAGCAGGATCAGAGTAAGATTAGAATTTATAAAATTTTGGAAAGCAAGCATCTAACACAGACAACTAAAATGCAGAGTAGGGTAGTGGTATTAAGGCATTGTTTTTTTTAAGTTTGCAATAACATACATAATGAGAACCTATTTTGCCACAAAAAACTATTGTACCAGATGTCCATTTTATTGCATGCATAAGTACATACAAGAAAATGGAGTTAGAGGACATGAATATGTAAGTGGAGATCTAAATAGTTGAAGAGACGTATGGATACCTTGTCCGATCTTGGTGGGCTCGGTGGAGGGGATGGGCTTGCCCAGCATGGTGTGCAGCTTGACGACCTTCTGGTGCTTGATGCCGCGCACGTGCGCCGCGTAGGCGTCGGCGCCCGTGCACGTGACGTCGCACAGCTCGCAGCGCAGCGCGCCGCCGCCCGCGCCGCGCCCGGCCGCCGCGTGCGCGCCCGCCGCCGCCAGCTTCACGGCCGCCTCCTTCTTCTTGTGCTTCTGCCCCTCCAGGTGCTCCTTGTACGTCTGTGCACAACAGCCTATCGATATCAACTCTGACAACGTCGGATTCTACTCTAGCCGAATTGCAGCCAAATCATCTATTAATTACGATCACGCACTGTAGTGTAAGCATATTTTCGTGACAAATGAATATATAGTACTAGTGGACGTCACGCGGTTTCACCCGCGTAGTTCCCGTTCCCGTGGGAGTATGGGGATAAAATATAGCCTATGTTACTCCCTGATAATGTAGCTATCCATTGCTGAAAGAATTTTTCAAATCGGTCCAGTAGTTTCGGAGCCTATTAATTTGAAACAAACAAATCTTTCCTCTTTATAATATTATAAGTATAGACTAAGCGTTTTTTAATCAAACTCCGAGAAAAGCGATATCACGTAGCTGTTGAATTGTGTTTTTTTGCGTTTTAATCAAAGGAAGTCGAAACGTGCGATTTGAGACAAAGTTACTTCTTTTTATTACATCGTTTAGTTCCTTACTAAATAGCGAGGATTCCCGCTGTTTTACTGTCACGGACACCACCCTAAAATAATCATCACGATAACGTGATACACATAGAGTAATATTTCAGCTCTCATGAACATGTTCCTGCTACTAATAGTATTCGGACACGCGAAGCCGACACGATCTCATTAATTACTCGGTTTATATCGGATAGATAACTGACACGCGGCAGACAATCGCGTCTAATTGGACAGTTACAATAATTAATTGGGTACCACGTATACAGAATCTAATTTGGGATTCCATTTAAACATTGCTAACTGTGTCTCACACTGCCCAGATTTTTACTTTTCATTTGCTGAAGAAATGCAAGAAATTACGAACTCAGGCCTGAAATCAATTTGATTGCTTGTATATTCAGTGATTACTTGAACTATACTTACTCGTAAAAAAAAAACAATCAAACTTGATATGATTACCACTTTCACCTTCAAATTCGTTTTTTCGATAATGGTTCGCATAAATAAATACTGAAATTAAATTTTCTTAGTGACTTTTAATACTCTATAAATACTTGGATATAATTTTATTACCAAGATCATCGAATTTTCGCTACAAGGTGTCCTTGAGTTAAAAATAAGTAGTTTCTTTATACATTTCTATTAATAAAGTGTCAACAACCTTGACTGATGTTTCTATGTTTAGCCAAAACACGTTCATAGAGTTCGTAGAAATACAGATCTCCGCTCGCATCGTTGCGCTAACATAGTCAGACGCGGAACGAAGAATTTGTCCGTTTCAGTAAGCTTTATTAAGCAGAATTTAAGACTTAGTATAGTTACACTATTTGCAGGGAGATATTTACAAATTACATAATATAGCCGAAATGTCAACTCAAGGCGCATTAGAAACTTGGTTGTGGAAATATACACGGCGCTAATTTATGTTATGATAAAAATCAATTTATATATAATCATTTGACCTATGAATTTACTGTCAAACCGCCAGTCAGTTGCCAAGGCATGATGGCGCAATCAAAGATAAATTGTTACCTTTACCTTTAGATTTGCGGTTGACTGTTCGTGTGCAAAGGAAAAAAAAACCGGACTAGTGAGAGTCGGACCCGCCCACCGAGGGTTCCGTGCAAATTTGAAGGTACATATTAATTTAAATATAAAACTATATTATTTATGATTTAATTAAAAATGTATAGTTTTCAGATTTTTCCCTATACTAAGACGGTATTGCTTGCGAAATTTCATAATTCTGGGTCAACGGAAAATACTCTATCAATTTTGATTCCCTTGAGAGTGTCGAAATATAAGTTTTTTGCGGTATAAACGACCGTATCTTTTTCTTTACGTTAACTTAGAAGTTAGATTTTTTTCACAACTACAAGGGGGCCATCGACCTTGGTAGATGAGAAAATTGTTTTAATTTCAACTCCCTCAAGTTCCCGAGATAAAGGGTCTTGACAGACAGACTGGCAAACAACAAAGTGATTATATGGGTTCCGTTTTTCCCTTTAAGGTATGGAACCCTAAACAAAAGGCGGCGTGTGTTACCTGCGGTCCAGCGCAGGAGATGCGGCACACATCGCAGTAGTGCAGCTGCTGCGCCTTGGGCGGCGGCTTGGGGCGCCGAGTCTGCCCCGCGCCCACGCCCGTCTTGTTGTAGTTCTTCCAGCTGCTGCTGTTCAACCAACATACCAAATAATATCCGTTAGTAAGTCCAACATCATCCTAGATATTTTTCGTTTACTTTCTAGTTGGGGTCATATGTCTATCAGTTCTGTTAATAGATCTCAGTTGTCAGATTTAACTCTCATCTTCCCATGTCTGGACTGCCGAAAGACATGATCCTCTTATAAGCTCACCCATCCATCATATCCATGTTTGCAAACAAATTAAAGATTTAATTTGAAGAATTTCTGGTCTTTAACACATTGAATGTTTACTAACATCAAACAACAATTTCATAACAAAAACATCTTCCATGAAGTAGGATTATTTCTTAAAGACATGGGTAAGGATCATGCTTTCTAAACTAATATTATGGACTTACTCTGAAGGTAGTGATACAATTTAAAAAATTCTCCATTATGCTAAGTTGTACTATAGCTGAGTGCCATGGTACTTTAATCGCAAGATGTGCAATAGGCTAGTTTCCACCATCAATAAATTGCAAATCTATTTAGTCCGTCAGTTAGAGTATTGAAAAATAATGGACACGTATTTTTTGTTTTTGTAAATCAATGAATATTTGACAAAGATAAAATGCATCAAAGCTCGGGAAAGGGGGGTTGGTGACGTCACATCGCTAATAAAATTGTACTATATCGTAGTGACTTCACGCGAGTTTTCAACGTACTGTATCATCGTCATTTTTTGTTTACGTGAAGAAAGAAAAATACGTGTCCAATTTTTTTTTTTTAAAACGTTGCCCCACACTAGGAATTTCTCCTGTATCGTGGGTGTGTTTACAAACATACAATTTCACATACACAAACAGCCAGACCCGCAACAACTATCTGTAGGCTATACAAATATTTGTTCCGTGCGGGAATCGAACCCGCGACACGCAGCGCAGCAGTCGATCGCTCCACCACTGCGCCAATCGTGTCGTCCGAAATTTTATCTGAATTTCTTTTTTTTTTTCAGTAGAATAGGGTAATTCTTGTGGAATAATTCATAGGAATGAAGCTATGGTAAAGAATCAGGTTGTGTAACTTACGTCCCGCCGCCGGTCTTGTTCTGCTGAGCCACGTACATGGTCGCAGCGTTGTAGAGAGCTGTGTCGTACGCAGTGTTGCCTCGGTTGGCCGGCTCTGTGAGGGCGTACAAGTGACTCAGTATTCTGCGTCTTGTCGACAGTTACAAGCATGGTATGTTACAGAGATAAACTGGTATCTACTAAATCAATTTTTTTTTTTAAGAAAAGCTAGATACTTGGGATGACTAGCAGGGTTTTGGGTCTAAGATAGGCTGTCTTAGACAGCTGTTTGAACTAGTCACTAATGTTGATAAGAGAGTGCTTTCGGGACAAAGCTTATCCCCGAGCTTACAGTTCACTGACTATATATATCAAGGCATAATATGCAAATCAATCTCAAATTTAGGTCTAAATCGGACTAGCTGACTGAGATTGATGATTGATTTGATTTGATTAGCAAAGCAAATAATGTAAAGACCTGATTTGTTTCACAGAACCAACATTGGTTCCAAACTATCTCATTATGAACAAACAAAATTGAAAACGGTCTACTACTGGTCTATCATTATTGGATTGCAGAGGTCAGGTGGCATTCGTTCCGCGATTCGAAGAAGTACTGAGTAAGAAAAAAAGGAGCGATAAATTGTCTCGTATTTTATAACGGATGTTGTACTCCACAAAATTGCGCTCTATTTTCACCTACTCCATCGATATTTTACAGTAAGCGACAGCGTGGGAGTGCATGAAACTGTAATGCACGCTTAGAAAATATACTATCTGCTATTTTTTATGCTTGACATACATACATTTTCATGTACATTCCGCGCACTCGCGCTTCCTTCTACAAATAGGCGCAGCAGCGTACCAAAGTTGTATGTGTGAGTAACGTCCATTCTACACGAGGCCAATTTATTAATTTGCTAGTTATTACAAACTAAATACTTTATTGGGAACTTGAACGATTAGCAAAAAAGACAGGAAGATAGATCTAAAGATTGGGTCTTAAAACTAGACAATCAAATAGAAAATTTTCAATTGCAAGGCTAGAAAACTATTATACTGATTTTGTTTATTGGCCTCATGTCAACAGACAAAGACAACCTACTGAGCGTATTATATCACAGACATAAATCATGTTATAGACTACAAATAGCAGTTTTACTACTAAAAAAATCAGAAAGAATACTACAAAATTATGATTATGAAAAGAGCTTTATAGATTGTCTTTTTCACATAAAGGCTGAGAACACAGAGTGATAAGCAAATGGAATGAGATGTGAACATGCTCGGTTTCTGAAATAACTTGCGTATGTTTCCAGGACAGTTTTTAATTAGAGAAACGTGTTGACGTCTTATGCGTATTACCACTCCATTTGATTACTGCTCCGTGGTTAAGATACACAAACAAGTACAGTACGCGACAGCGAGGGAGTGCGGTTAAGATAATGAAAGACAGGATGTGGGGATTTAGTCCTTTTTTCCTGTTTCTGTTAACTTTGAGGATGATTTATGTATTTTTTTTAGTAGTATGAACAATGGAACCGCAGTCCCTAGGTGTCGCGTAGTACAAAGAGTACGGTACCTATGTTGACGTGTATATACTGACGTTTGGCGGGCTGCGCGGGCGTGGCGGTGTAGGCCTGCGTGGGGTAGGACGTGGCGGCCGTGGTGGCGGTGTACACGCCGCCGTACGCCGCCTTGGCGCCGCCGCCGCCGCCGCGCGCCCCGCCCTGGTACATGGAATTAGACTTCAAGCAGACATTAAACAATTCATGTAAGCACACAATACAGTTAACAAAATCATTCAATACGCCCTCAGAGTAATAACTACTAAAGCCCTGTGACTGCTTCACTAACAAACAGTTTAAAATGGTGCACCAGTACACTAAAATGTTTGTTTTCTAGTTTGTCAAAAGTCCTGGGCCCCAAGTCTGCTATTACAATAGTGTCAGAATGGTCTATCATTGATTTCATAATGGTTGATTTTGACAAGATTCTATGCCATTTCTTAAGAAAGGAAAGCGATTTCTTAGGAAAGTCATAATGACGCTTTTATATCCGCTGGATACAAAAGCGTCACTATGACTTTCCAGTGGTCAACCACTGACACTCCATTGAAAGAAATGGCATAGAATCTTGTCAAAATCAACCATTATGAAATCAATGATAGACCAACAAATGTCATTTTCTGTAACTGGGACAGTCAAACACAGACGTCTAAAAAGCTATGACTGAAAACTGTTTGCTACTGGGTATTCTTTAGAGCTGATAAGTAGTTTCATAAGAAAGAGAGCCAATTCTATTGAATTGTTATTATTCTGAGGGCGAGTATTTGGCAGAACAGTAAGCAAAGTGTGGAAAATTCTTTCACAACAAATCCTAACCAACCCTATTCGGGATATAATTTACATGAGAGCTTGCAACCAATAAGTCAGTAGATGGGTACTTTGACAATATAATGTACAATTTGAATATCGATTGGCGCGACCACACTCAAATTAGAGTTGATTGATCAATCGACAATTGATTCGCGCCGCGACTGCGGGATGAAGTTTAAAACACATTGTTGCTGCTTTTACAAAACAGGCTTGATCACATAACTTTCTTGATCATCTTCAAGAAGTTTTGGTAAAATTTAAAGATTAATAAATGAGATAATTTAAAAGAAATCTTCGAGTGAAAAAAGTAACTAAGAAATATGAATTTATTTACAAAAGCTGTCGTGGTTCTAAGAATAAAATGTAGATCATCTAAAAATCTAAATAAACCTGCACTGTGAAGAAATCTAGAATGTTCAGTTCTAAAATATAAAATCCATAAATATTGAGAGAAACTAACTCCCACCTCATAATTGGTTTATTTAAACTGGCGAGCATCCAATATGAACAAACATATTTTTGTAGATAAAATTCATGACTTCCAGATCAATAAATTTGTAGTTTGTACTATAAAATTAAATCTGATGGACTGAATATATTAAAAGGAACATTTTCTGAGGGAATATAAATCTCGACTTGAATGCAAATCTTCCAATGTAATGACTTTATTATGTTAATGGATACAGGTGTTAATAGTCTCATCTACATTGACCTTAATTTATTGTTGTTATGCTTTTTTTGTAGAACAAACTATACAAGCTAAAAAGGAGATTCATCTAAAATATCTAAATTGAAACTATATTTTAAAGAACTTATATATTTGGACTATTGAGGAAAAATTTTAAGTTAGTGGAGTATAATTAAAAAGTTTAATATGATTAAAAAGTGAATGTTTTCAGTGATCACTGATCAGGTTACATTAGAAGAACAAGCTCTTGCCTGTAGGTACTGCGTTGGAAGGGACTTTTCATTACACAGATCCAGTTACCATACACATACATTTAACACCATTTGGGCAGTCAGAAGCCCAAATGTCTAACAATCAGTCTAACCTTGTAAAGCCGATATTCCTTAGTAACGGGATTGCCCAAGTCAGGTATCATTTATGTTAGTTTAGACTCGAACATAATTTGGAAAGGCTAGGCTGATAGTTAGTCAACCACATTATAAAATGATGATTGTAACTCACTGGCCGCCTGTAGGGTAATTCCGCTGGAATCGAGCGCGGCGTTATATGTGGCGTGACCATCTGGATGTGTGGATGTGTTTTCAGGACAGACATGGTCAGAAATTTCCCAAATTGAGAAGAAGAATGACAGAGATATTTGGAAGGAACAGGCTTTCACAGCGAGACACATGACATGCTTTGAACATTGAACATAAAGTACACTGAGGTGTGCCATGCATAGGATAGAGGGGATCGGCAGTCATCACAATACGTGTTTCACGAAAAATAAAATACATGCGACACTTACTTGCAGTCAACTAAGAACATTTATGTCGAAATGTTAAATGAAAACAGCTAGGTATTTATTCATGATTAGTTCGGTTTGAGTAACATGTGACCAATGATTAGGGTAACTTATAAATACAGGAGATGATGAGTACCACTGACAAATAACTACAGTTAAAGCTTTGGTCACAGCAAAGTCAGTTGCAGACCAACAGAGTGATGATTAACCAGTTGAATGGACAATGCCATTGGTAAAATTTTATTTAGGGACTTGTTAATCATCACTTGGTTGGAACTGAAGGAAAAGATGACAAGAAAACATAAAATAATCAAATCAGGGGAACAGATTGTTTGGCAAATCTATACTATAATAAAGAGATTTGTATTTTTGTATGTAACTAATAAACTTAAAAACTACTGGACAGATTTGAAAAATTCTTTCAGCAATGGATTATCAGGGAGTAACATAGGCTATATTTTATCCCTGTACTCCCACGGGACCGGGAACAACGCTAATAAACTTGAATTGTTTGTTAATAACTGCCATTCTTTTTCAGTTGAATGACGATTACAGTAAATTCACATTGCATATCAGACCATGACTGTGAAATCCAGGTAAGATACTGTTTATCAAATTGACACACTACATCAATTTGTCATGGTGTAGTTATACAACTATGAATAGATGCGATTTGAACATGGACACTATTAGTTATCCAAGCTACTCCACAGCATTGGAAGTCAAGTTGAATGTTCACACATAAGTTCCAGCTCAACCAATTTAAATGGCAAAAGCTCTAATGGAAAGAGCTTGTTCCAGCAAGTGTTCTTAGTAAAAAAAGCATATATGAATACATAAAAATGTACAGGAGGAACTCACAAATAAATATAGCAGTATAACTTGAGAAAGGTGAAGCAAGGTTGATTTCTAGATGCTTGCTGACAAATCTGTGCATCAATGCTTCTGGACAGGCTTGCAATAAATATCATATTTTTTTATAATACAGATTTGCTGTGCAATCTGTTTCCCCAAAAACAAAGGTTACAACAAATAGTAAACTCACCTGAGCGTAAGTAGCAGGTGTAGAGTAGGCTGGTTTAGCAGCCGTAGCGTCGTAGGTAGGCTGAGGTTGCGGAGGAGCTGCCGCCGGGTAGGCCGCGGCCGCCTGCTGGTAGTACGCCGACTTGCTGGCGTCGTAGGCCGACGCCGCCGCCGCAGCCGCGTGAGCGTGCGCGTGAGCCGCTGCTGGTAAAACCACACCTGTTACCAGTACTAGTATCATGTCATGAGTTATGGGTTGTAAGCGGGTGAGATTGGTCTAGGTGAATGCGTGCTGGATATGAGAAGAAATAAAGCATGTGATGTGTGTGTGGTGTGTGCTAAACGACTTCAGAAAAAAGGATTGTTTGATTAGTGTTATGAATGAAGAGGAAGTAATATAGTAACAGTTTCTATTGTACCTATTTGAATTTTGAATAAAGATTTATTATTATTTATTTTTTAGTTTTTGACATTCTCGGGTCCCTGGAGACCTGGTCCTTTGATAGGCGTACGAGGGCTATAGCCAACTCGCAGAGGCACCATTAAACATTTCAAATGGAATGGGGCACCAACCGACGATTATCCCTTTATGCACTGTGAAAGTATACCCAAGGACCATCCCCAGTTGGAGCAAGGCTATTGCAGAATATGGTAACAAAAGATGAAATGCTATGGGCTTGGGTGGTTTAGTGGACTGATAATTGTTCACTATGGAAGAACTATTGGCCCCTGACTGACCACTGACAATTAAAACAGCTATAAAATGGCACGGGGTGACTTGCACACTCAATAAATGGGCCCCACGAAAATGGTCACTAGCACAAAGTGACATAGCGCCAAGGGTGGCAACATATCCTGAGGTGCTAGAGGATTGGAGAGGTATACCACAGCTATCAGGACAATCCCGGAAGTGTGGTCAAGATCCCGACCAGCTTCTTACTGGATTATACATCCTTCTCCTGAGCATGTTTGGTCTTACGAATCTCCACTCAGACCAGCCGATTAAGGCAAGAAAGAGCTGGGCTCTGTTCCTCGTCAGTGATTTATTATTAGTTAACAGGAAAGAGCAGTTAAAACCACTGAAAGTAAAATGGAGCAAGGACAGATGCAAATGTCAGTTTTGCAGGTGACAATTCTTAACAGCAAATAGGTTGTCAAAGAATGACAGGCTTGTGATGAGGAGGATTCCAGAGGTTTGGGGGACTTTTTGTGAGGGTACAAATAAAGTTTCGGATTTTGTGACAAATAGTTATAAATTACAACAAATTAACAATGGATGTGTTGTGTGATAAATTGGTTCTTTTAGAAACTCTCATGTTTCAAATGTGGTGTTAATTTAATTTTAGAATGTCATTTTAGTGTTGGCACTAACTACAGATGACTCATTTTAACATTAAAAAAAAAGAAAACATTAACCAGAGATGTGATATTAGGCTTATCAGTAAAAAAAGCTGTGTTTAGTTTGTATGTTACTAGTTAAGTGCTGAACCCAGATATTACACCATTTTATTTTGCAGATAAGTATCTTATAGTCAGGCGGAAACTAATGTTTGCAATCAAATGAAGTTTGAATCTATTGCAAGGTAACATGGTGCATGTATTAGTAATATTTTAGGGTAAGATTGCATGTTGTACTGACTATAGATGTTCCTATTTAATCTGTAATTACCTAGTTTCCCATCTCCTAAACAATGTAATTCACCTGATGGAGTCATCTAGATCATTGTAATACAAGCAGATTTTTTATCTCTATGGTGCTTAGTCAGCCAACCAAAAAGCGGTACAGTTATACATGAGGCTAACCAATGAATCACAGGTCACTGGCAGGAAACTGTTTGTTAAGAACAATAATACACTGCCGACTTTTATTGATCTTCAGTAGGTAGCCATTCTTTAATAATTCAATTAACCAAATCATGTCGCGGTGTTATCGATTTTACGGGCAGTCATGTCGTTATGGTGATAAGTGAAATTTATGTCCCATAGAATGTTTATTTTGTAAACAAGTTGTGTTTTAGCGAAGCTTTTGTAGGATTTAGCGGGTTTTACGCACCTTGCGTGGCCGCTGCCGCCTGATATGCCGTATCGTAGCCCGTAGCAGCCGCGCGCTGGGTGCCGTACGTAGCGGCAGTTGCAGCCGGTGCTACGGCGTACCCTGTCTGCCCACCATACGCTGCGCTAGCCGTTGCCGCACTAAAAGCACACAAAGTTCACATTACACACAAAAATCACATTTCACTATCAAAATCCCACGATCAATACATTTCAGACGCCATTTTGATTAGGACAAACATGAGCCACAAGGCACATCCATCACATTTCTCTCTCATAGTACATTGATTAGATTCACTAAATCATAAATTGTATCACTAATACGCAATATAACTTACCCGTATTGGGTTCCTCCATGAGTAAACCCAAAATAATTATTTGCTGCCATCATTTACCAATTTTCCGCGTCGAAACAACAGACGCTTCAGAACGGAAAAGACCGGCGTTTTGTTTGTCTTTGATAAAATATGGCCGCCAATTTTATCGATTGGTGCTGCTAGCAAGAGAAAAAAAAACACCTATATTTGGCTGCTTAATAGTTTACAATTCGAAAAAATAAATAAAAGCCGGACTGCTGTCAAAGTTGTTTTCGATAATAATTAGTTTGAGCCTAAAATATTAATAACAAATCCAAAGGAAAAGTTTCGGCTAGACCGACTTCAAGAACCCTCTTGAAGTCGGTCTAGCCGAAATTAAGGAGTTTAGTAAAGAGTTGTTTGTAAATCCCTGAGTATGACATGTTATTAGTTTTTGGTGCCTGATTTATGGATATTATTGTAGCTTTGAGTTAGTTAATTCTGTTCAAGCAGTCACAAGTAATATTCCCATCTTTCCAGTTACCAGTATTAAACTGGCAACACTTTCTTGCATAGACATTATAGAACGGAAACCCATAAAGTTGCGTTCATACATGGATACTACCGAGTTTTAAATGAACGCATCATAATGAATTTCATAATTTTGATATTTATTTTCTGTCTGCATTTTCTAACCAAGCCATGGTAATATAGATACTGAATCTGCTATAGCATGAATAACTCATTTCCCCGCTTAAGGTGGAATCATATTACTGGACGCGTCCATAAGCCGCAGCTTAAGGACGCGACTTAGAGGTATCTGGATAATGAATTTACATTGAACTGTACACACTATCGGACATCATCCGCGGACGCAACCTTGGGCTGACCTTGAGCGTTCGGACGTCCGATAGAAATCTGGCTCGCTGGATGTTTTTGTCAGTCGAAAATGTCCGCGGACAGTGTGCACGGGATGCGGGACGCGTCCGTGCGTCAGAGGGACACGGATTACGTAGGAAGTTGCACGTACATGCGAGATAAATATTATAGGTACTTAATAATAGAAGAAAAACTCATTGAATGTGTTCGCACTTTCGCAGTCAAGAATTGCTCTATAATTATAAGTGTAAAGACTAAAAACACGCTTCGTTAAAACAAACAACAAATTAAGCGTGCACACTTTCCGTTTATATATATTTACAAACTCTAAATAAAAATTTTGCATTAAAATTTTACACAATAGTTGTTTTTTTTATCTAATTATGATTTAGAAAAAAAAACAACTATTGTGTAAAATTTTAATGCAAAATTTATTAGATGATTTCCTAACGCTCAAAAAATAATTATTTAACTATAGTTACAAAAAAATGTAAAACTTAAATTTGAAAAAAAAGAGAGAATTTTTGAAATAGCTGAAGTTACCGCAACGAATGCAACTTTAATTAAATTCAGTTTGAATTTGGCGCGCAAGCGCCTTTCCGTTTTCCATATTTATATCTCTTGGCACTGTATGATTCTGTGTCGAGTGAACAAAAAATGTATTTATTACAAGGCAGTAGCAAATGAAGGTATATATTTTTCATGTCCAGTTAGCCGACAGAAAAATAAAACCTTTTAAAATTTTCTAAAGTAAAATCCGCTTTCTTACTGAAGAAGAATAGCACGTAAAGACATCTAGAAAGATGTCTTTACGTGTCGCTATGTCAATAACTAAAATAGATTAGCTGGATTGGGTTATTTCAGGGCCAATACTTGTAATTAAAATACATCTAAAAATATAGAGCCTCTAAAAAAATATTAACAGGCACACTTATTTACCCCCTAAATTTGGGGAGAAATCCCCTAAGTTGGGAACTCTGGCTACCTATCAGCCGATTACCGGCGCTAGAAACATATTATCGGACGCGTCCATAAGCTGCAGCTTATGGACGTAACTTAGAGGTATCTGCATAATGAATGTACATTGAACTGTACACACTATCGGACAACATCCGCGGACGCAACCTTGGGCTGTCCTTGAGCGGTCAGCCGTCCGGTAGAAATCTGGTTCGCTGGACGTCCACCGACTGTACACACTGCTCAGTCGCGTCCATAAGCTGCGGCTGATGGACGCGTCCCATAATATGATTCCACCTTTATAAGTGACGCGAAATATTTAGATACCATAGACGCAACTTGTGCATGTGGCAAGCCACACACCTCAACTCCCAGCAGAAATACAGACTTTAGGCTGTTACTGAAAAATCCCGATGAAAAAAACCAATAACACTGCCTAAGTTAGGAATCGAGCCCAAAACCTTTAGCTCAGCAATAGCACTTGCACTAACTAGGCCAACAAGGTTTAGTTACATTGTGCATAATTATTTTTTTCTTTACCCTTTGGTCCGTTACCCTTTTGGTACGGAACCCTATTACTAAACTTCCGCTGTCCGTCCGTCTGTCAGTGGGCTGTATCTCAAGAACCGTAATAGGTAGACAGTTGATTTTTTTTACAGATTTTATATTTCTATTGCAGCTATAACAACAAATAATAAAAATTAAAGTTTATGGTACGAAACCCTTCGTGTGCGAATCCGATTCGCTATATTCTTTGGATAATATTTTTCTTTTTTAACCCCCGACGTAAAAACGACAGTGTTATAAGTTTGGCGTGTCTGTGTGTGTGTGTCTGTCTGTGGCATCGTAGCTCCCGAACGGGTGCCCGATTTTGATTTTGTTTGAAAGGCGAATTAGTCGGGAGTGTTCTTAGCTATCCTTACTTCCTTACTAATATTATAAATGCGAAAGTAACTCTGTCTGGCTGTCGCGCTTTCACGCCAAAACTACTGAATCGATTTAAATGTGGTACACAGATAGTCTAGCCTGGAAAGGACATAGGCTACTTTTTATCCCGGGAGTATGTTCCCTAGGGACCACGCGGGCGAAGCCGCTGGCAGAAGCTAGTCTATCTATATATATAAAAATGAATTGCTGTTCGTTAGTCTCGGTAAAACTCGAGAACGGCTGGACCGATTTTAATAATTCTTTTTTTGTTGGATTCGCCAAAATACAGGGAAGGTTTAAAAGCAAAAAAAAAATGGGTAGGTAGATAGGGTAGGTAGGTAGGGTAGGAGTAGGGTAGGAGTAGAGTAGGGGTAGGGTAGGAGTTAAATTAAAGATGAAAATTGTTACGCAGACGAAGTTGCGCGGGTCAGCTAGTATTTGATAAAAATCGGCCCAAGATGGCCACATAATGGCGGATTACATATTTCTTCACAACTTCCGCAATACGGATATCAAATGAAAGGGCTAGACTGGTAGAATACCATACAAAATGCCAATATTTAAATCCAAGATGGCCGCCACCACAAAATGGCAAATTACGTTTCTTTTTTCACGAAAGGGCTTGACTAGTAGAATAATGTTCACTATATTGAAAGGGAATGAGGAATATTAAAACGAAATGAAAATTAAGTTTAAAAAGCATGAAATAAAAATTAAATTAAAAATTTAAAAACCCCCGACAGGCACGATTCTTTGGGTGCCTATAATAAACTAAAAGGATCAATAGAAATATTTTTTTTACTTTTAAAGTTTCTTTTTCCGAGTTTTTTTTTAATTTAATTTTTTGTGTAATTCATTCTTCTATTATTACATAAATTTATCTGTTATTAGCAGATTCCATATGATTTTAGCCAGTTCATTTTTTTTCAAGTATTTTTGCTTGCTACTTGCATCCCTTCCTTTAATTTGTACTCAATTATGGTTACAGAATGAGAGAGTGCATAATAAGTCTTACTTATTTTGGAATCATGAAGGGGACTCATGATTCCTTGTACATTTTTAATGAGCAATAAACCTATTTTTTATTTGTTTCTTTTTTTACATTGACTGGGCAAACACGAAAGGATATTGCTTTATAGAGGAAATAAAACAGATGTTCAGTTTGATGTACTTTCACAATTATAAAGACTTAATGCAATAATTAATTTAATTACAACAATACATTTTACAAGGTCTTGCATACAAGACATGCAGGGAATTAAATTTTGACTTGACAATTTGGATGTAAGTAAACTATGATTTTTAAATGAGATTAGACAGTCAAAAGTAGAAAAAACATTTATTAACTTGACTCCTCTGTGTATGTTTATCTGAAATAGTTTCCATAGCAAGCGTCCTGCTCCATCGCTGGTAAATAGTTTCTACTTATAAACCTAAATATTTTGTTTCTTCTTTTATCCCAGTAGTAATTTAAATATTATCGTAAGTATGTTGAGTATGATCAATGGAACTGGAAAAGAAAAATAGTTTTTAGTGAAAAAAAAATTGTTTGTTTTCACTAGGTATGTGTTAAAAAGTCATAAGAATAACATAATACGTATTTTTGAATGCTTAGTTACAGGATAGGATAAATACAGCTTTCTTCTGTTGAATTTAATAGAGAATATTTTAAACAGGTAGGTAGGTACCGTAGATACTCACTTCTGGTGACTGTCCTAATAGATCTGACTAAGTTTAAAATTTGGAACTTGACTGTTGATTGGTCTTCAAATCCTTGGTTCTGATTGTTGGATCCCCAACCCACTAAAACAAAGAAATATATTATTACAGTAATGTAGCAAAATTTGGGCCGGGTTAAGTTCATGAATTAATTAGGGAAATAGGTTAAGTTGCAAACTTACTCTTTTGCATAAATCTTTCTTCGTGCAAGACGCAGACTGCGTTCAAGCAAAGCAATGATGCCTCGAACAAATTCCATAAAGTTAGCATGTTGAGCTTTCTTCCAATTAAATTAAATTAGACAAAAACAATAGGTTTTTTGTTGTGACAGATCCCACAACGATATTTATTGACAGTGACGTTAACATGACAAACAGGCAGTTTTGACATCAGCAGGAATAGTACACTTCGATTTACGCATTTTATTGTTTTCGCACCGCGTTACTCTTTGTCCTCTCTGTTACTCTTTGTTGCCGTATGGTGTCGGCCGGTGTCGTATGGTGCCGTAAAAATATAATACCAACCCAATACTTCGCGTGGGTGTTGTAAGAGGCGACTAAGGGACTCGTCGGAGAATGGGCAGCTGCATTCTCTGAAAAAATTAACATCATGCACTGCGATCGCCAACCCGCATGCCAAGCGTGGCGATTATGGCAAACCACCCCCTCTTTTGGGGGAGGCCTATGTCCAGTAGTGGACGTCTTTCGGCTGATATGATGATGATGATGATGACTCTTTGTACCAATTTCCCAAGTAATGTGCGGATAACACCAGGCTATGTAAGGGTACGTAATGCCTATTTCAATATTTTCTAATGCGTTTGTCAATTATTTATTTATTTATTTGGTTCGGGACTTACAGCTAATAAAAGCAAACAAAAAAATATAACCGCCTTCCAAACCAAACACTACAAAGAATAAAATAACCTTTATTTCGGAAGTCGGTGTTTTTGGTTTTGTTTCTTTGTAACACCGACTAGGTTATTTTATTATTTGTAGTGTTTGGTTTGGAAGGCGGTTATATTTTTTTTGTAAAAAGTTTTTTATTTTTCACTTTTAAGTGGCGATACTTGGACGACGTCTTCGTCAACGCAGAAATAAAATAAGCAAAAATGCTCATAAAATAAATACTACTGAACCAAAAAAAATCAATTTTTTATGGGACCAAATGGCAAGTATACTGCATCGAACTAAAAATGAATCACAGATATCGGATAAACCTCGGAGTAATCGGTGTACATACATAAAAACAAAAAAAAAAATACCCGCCGAATTGATAACTCCCTCCTTTTTTGGAAGTCGGTTAAAAAAGGAAATCACAGTCACCAGCAAGCCAATTACAAATCCTCACTTATAAAGATAATATAACGGGGTTGGCAAGTGAAAGCTGATCTCAGATGGCGCCACCACTACACGAACCCTTGTCAAAGTGAGATAAACACTATTGTAGTCTGTGATTATAGTTTTTGAGATTGATTTGTTCGTTTGTTTGTGCAGTATGGGCGGTCTGTTATTTTTGAAATTTAATCGGATTCGCATTATCTTACAGTATAGGTTATGTAAGCAAGTAGGTTTGGGTTCGTACAAATAACAGGAAATAGTTTTTGACGATCTAATCAAACAACCTATCTTTTCTTCAAAGCGTACTTTGTTATTGGTCTGTGCGCTACTAGCGTCACTTTGACAGTTGTTGGCCCAATTAAACCAAAAATTAGCCTAATAAGTAGCAAACTTAAAGAATTTGAGGCTTAAAATTAGTGGTAGACATCATTTTAATACTAGAAATATACTAGATCAATCATTTTTTAGATTATCCAAAGTATGAACATCTTTCATAGGGTACTGTTTTAAATGTTACAACAAAATTCCTTCTAACATATTAGAATTAAATGAAAGAAAATGAAAAAAAAAAACACACTGTGTGAACAAGCATATTACAAATTAGGTTAGTAGGTAATATTCAAGATAAGAATGCTTGGAAACATGCTAGTCCTGCTCCATAGGACAATCTAAGGTGTAGTAGACATAGTGAAACTGGTTGATATGTTTGTGTTTATTATATTAACATTTACTATGTATACAGTATTTACTGATTTTTATATTTAATTTAACTCACACACTGATCATATAAATCAATAGTTGCAAAATTTGTACGTATGTGAGTACTATGTCCCCTTACTAGCAAACTTATTAATTTTACCTCTGCTGGCATTTCTTTATTGTAGGTACCTATTAGTAGTATATAAGTATTTTTTTGGGAGTATTGTCCTCACATTTAATTTAATCAATTGATTAATGTTTGCAAATATTGTAAAGCTTATTTTTGAAAAGAGTAATTATGGAGTTTCTTGTCCGTTCTTCTCCATAAGAATCTACCTTTTGCGAACGGACGACTAGAGTCACTATATTTTATTTTCATTTGACGTTCAAAAGTGCCTTTATTGGTCTAGTTGAAATAAGTCATTTGACTTTGACTTTGAAAAAGCACCTTCTGGATAAATTCATATGTGAATGGATCGCTGTGTTAAACGCAAGACAATGTCATAATTATCATGCTCTTTCTCTTTAAGTAATTAGTTTATGACAGGTTACACGTATTCATATAATATTGTTTTCTTTTGTTTTTTTTTATTCTATTTTTTTATTTACCTGACTATGTAGGTCAATTCGTTATTTTTTTAATATACATTTCTATCCTTATCCGTATCATAGTGTGCTAGCTAACAAGTAAATTTCGTGTCATGTATAATTACTTAGCATACTTTTATATAGATTCAAGTTCTTAAAACGTAACAGACAGATGTGTTGCTGGGGAGTTTGTTGGCCACTTCTTCTCCACAGCTAAAACACTAGGAAGTGGTGACGGGCGGGCGTTTTGGGGGACTGTCTTTTGTAAAACTTGACGTTCAAAAAGTGCTGGCTCTCAGCCTAATTTGAATAAACGACTTTTGATTTTGATTTTGATCTAAATCATATTCCTTGCAAATTTCATTGGAATTTCTGCTTGCGCGCACAATATAACTATTCCACCTATAATTCGAAGATGTATGAGGTACATGTATGGGTGGATTAAACCGAAATGTTTTACTTGGCACATGTAAAATAAAATTTTGAAAACAAAAACATGCGGCCTGCGGGGCAGTCTTTGGGGACTGCCGATAGAAGTGAGAACTAAATAACTTGTGAATTGTACAGTCAACAAAGTTATTTGGCATACAGGCAAAAATATTAATCTTTCCACAGCACTGCCAATGTTTATTTCTAATGTGTGCATTATAATTTTTTAAGCTTTTGACATACGAGTGTGTTGTACAATAACTGTCTACTCGGCACACTCAAAACATTGTTTAATAGTCTGTATGCTGCCTGCATACCGAATAGCTTTGTTGACTGTACATAACCAACCATAAATAAACAATTTTATTAGATAAGGATTAATATCATGATACTAAAATCACCACTATTCCATTTCAGCAGGGTTTTGATTGAATAATTCGAACAAAAAGCGGTAATTGTGACTTAACCATAATAGTTAGATATATAACCTCGACCTAAGACTTTTTTGTAGATATTGATGTCCTCCATATAACTGTACTACATCACTTTGCTCTATTGTCAATCGTTTCCGCAGCGTACGCCATAAAAGGATCTTTATTTTTTATTTTTTTCTCACCTTGGGTTACATTATTGATGTTTTCATACGGATCCCTAGCTTTTTTGAAAATATTCTATAGCCAATGTTTCTCAGAGATAATGTCGCTTTCTAATGGCAAAAGTTTTTTTAAAATCAGTCTAGCAGATTTTAAAATACAAGTCTTTCCTCTTTATAAGGAAAGATTTGGGAGTCTTTATGTCAAGAGTGAATAGGTTAAGTACTTCTAGGCAAGCGTGCTCCATCTTCGACCACATCGTCGCTTACCATCAGGTGAGATGGTGGTCAAACGCGTGGCTATCATATAGTAAAAAAATTAAAAAAATGTATCAGTGTAGGTACATGGAAAGCGTTCGGTGATGATGACGCAAAATCCATGATTTTGCTTCACCCAAAAAGTGCTCAACGCGCCTAAAGAAGTTTTCACTTCAATTACTCAGTGTTATCAGTATTGTAATTGAGGATTTTCAACAGAAACAAACAATCAGTAATTATTTCGAGTAATTTACGTCCAGCGTGACTAGGTTTGGACGCTCACTATCGCATCTTCATTAATTCCGACATCTCAGTACCTATTTGAATAAATATTCAATCGACTTGGCTGATTGGCTGGCATCCCGGATCCGCGGCATTAATTTCAAAACAGATCGGCCGTGGCCTGGGGCTGTACTATGACGTGAACATTATTTCATGGTTATTTTGTAAGAGCTGGACTGAGCTACATTATTATTTGTAAAAGTTCATATTCATATTTGTTTTAAGACATAAATGTCTGTGAATGTGTATTTCGAGAGCAATGGTTTGTTTTCGACTCGTGGTCTTTAGTTTACCACAGCAAGGATGCACGTATTGGAGAGTAATGAGCATGTGCTTCGTGCTATAACAAAGTGATTGGAACAAATTGTCGGTGCGCTTGCCAAATCTGATACGTGTTTTTCATCAAGTTGACAAGGGAGACAATAATCTATTCTGTTTTTTTTTTTATAATTAATTTATAATTTCAAAATGCCGTATAAAATGAGATACAAGTGAAAATGATAAAATGTACTGTTAATTTACTCAATTTTAAGGGTATTTAGTAACAAGAAAATATAGAAATGTACAAATCAGATTTGGCAAGCGCACCGAAGAAATAGACTAGGACTTAAGAAAAGGCCTCAGTAGCCAGGTCATTAAATTTGCAAAAAAAAACAATAATTGTCAAATGTCTTGACCATAGAGGTCTTGCTTGACTGTCAGAAACAAACAGGTGTCAAATTTTCATATGTTTGTGGTGTTTTTGGCGTACCACTTTCTTAAATAGATAAGTTGGGAGATTAGCAGCTTTTATTAATTTTCGGGAAGACATGTGAATTTGTAAGAAAACATGTCTTCGGAAGATTTACCGGCAGCGATGTGCAGCGAGCGCAATGATGAGGAGTGTAGTGACAGTCTATTATCAGGTATAATATTAATACCCCTGGAGAACGATGAGACCGAGGCACAAGGTATTCTATCTTTGTACCGTCAAGCGTCGCATCCGTAGCTGCATGACTTTCGGCACTGCTCAACTTTTTTGGAACTCGTTCGAGTCCAAACTTGCAGCTTATGAGTGTAAACATGAAGGTCAATTCTCATAGAATAGTATAAAATGTATTTAATATTAAGAATGTTTAGGACTTGAAGAAGGCTTTTGACCAGCATTCTGTACGAATGGGCTAAAATAAGAAATCGCTACCCATTTCATCTCTGAATGTTATAATTTTTTTGTCACTTTTCCAGTCATAATTTATTCAAATATTTTGCCTGATTTGTCTAGTAGATGCAATACTAAAATCTGTAGTTAGCTGTACCAGTATCTGTAGATAGATGCTTTTAGTCTCATTCTATTGTCTTAATTGAAAAAATAATATCATTGAATTAATCTTGATTTTAGATGCAGAGACTGAAAACAAATATATTGTACATGAAGTTGTGGTTGAAATCATGGAGACAGATGACGATATAAAACCTGAAATTATGTTTTTGGATAATAGCTCTGCACTTGACATTCCATCGGAAGAAGTTAAGGATGTAAATAAAAACATGATGTTAGATGAAGAGTCTGCACCTGATATTTCATCAGAAGAATTTTCAGTTGAGAAAGTTAATGAAATAACGAGACTAGAGGAAAACTCTGCTAATATTTCATTAGAACAGGTTGAGGAAATATATGAAATTACGGTGATAGAAGAAGACTCTGCTCCTAATACTACATTAGAACAGCTTAAAGACGTAAACATAATAACGATGTTAGATAAAGATGCTGGTCCTGATAAACCATCAGTGGAAGTTAAGGATGTAAACGAAAATATGATGTTAGATGAAAACTCTGCTCCTACCATAGCCAACTTTGTTAAGAATTTACACAAAAGTAAAGTTCTAAACAAAGAAACTGTACCAAAAGAGACAGATGAAACTGATGCAAGAATTGGCGATGCAATAGAAGAAAATGACTTACCTGATCACATAAACAATTATTCTGATCCAAGACAAATGAGGCCCATTATTGAAGAGCGTGTGATGCCACCGATGGGCCAGAAAGGCAACGTTCAACTGTTTACAGTTGACACTGGGCCCCAACTGTACAAGGCTAAAGGTAATCTGGTAACCGCACCGATAATAGTGAAGAACTTGCCAAAGGTGTTTGATTTCCTGCCAATACATGGAAAGCCTCAAGATAGTAGTAACATAAATGAATACTTCTCACATAAGATAAGAGAGTTTGTTGGTTGTGGTTTGACCGATAATGAGTTTCAGCAGCTGGAAGATTATTGCAGGTGAGCTAGAATTATTACTACACTATTTTATTCTGTAAATAATATAATTAATTTTTTTAATCAACCATAAAATATAGATTACAAATTACTAATTATATTTTTTTATCTGTGAAAATAAAAGTATTGTAATGGCTCCATAGTGATTATGACGGAATGCTTGATGAAGGCCCCAGTAAGAGTGACAATGGTGGACCTTAGTATTCCACCTGCTTGTATTTCTAAGTCGTAACGCCATTATTTCATAGGCTGTCCTTGGCGGCGACACCCATCCCCCAACAGTTTTAATATTTATAATATCATAGATAACAAAATCAATAGTATGGTTCATCAACAAATGACTAACTAATACATTCAAATGCACGTCAGTAATACTGGAACTAGTTTTAATTTTTTACTCCAATATTGTAAAGAGGTAATGTTTGTAAGTTTGGATATAATCTTCAAAACTACTCTTATAATATTTCAAAACTTCTTTGGGCATCATAGGATTCTTTTTAGGGTTCTGTACCTAAAGATTAACTAACGGAAACCTATTACTAAGTCTCCACTGTATGTCCATCCGTCTGTCTGTCTTTCAAGGGGCTGTATCCCAAGAACTGTAATAGATAAACAGTTGAAATTACCCAATACAATTTAACCTGTTTTAACATTTTTGGGTACAAACCCTTTGTGTGAGAGTCCGACTCGCACTTGGCCATGTGCCAAATGCATGGTTCTTGAGAAATTGGCCTTAGGAGCGAAACTGCAGAAAAAAACTGGTTGAAAATAAAAGCACTACCTTGCAATTCTTCTCTTTAAATAATTAATTTAGGGAGCCAAATGACACTAAACGCATTGTTACAGTCCAGAACAATTGAAAACAGGAGATGAAATAGAAATGGAGACCAGTGTTCCTGTGATGGGAGTAATAGATGGGAAATTCTCAGAAAACTTTGAACCGCAGAACACAGGTGAACCCCCGGACCTTTGTATCCTGAAGAAGAACAAGCTGCGGATGGAAAAGGACAACAAAGGCTTGTTTATTAAGAAGCTTAAGTACAGAGGTGTTAGGAATCTACCATTCACACAAGAGGTTAGTCAACGTAGAGACTGCGGTTGTAATTACTGCTGAAATAATTGTTTCAGTGGTTTATCTCATACTAGCTTTTGCCCGTGACTTCGTACGCGCATATCTCGTTTTTTCCCGATACCTTAGGAATTTCGGGAAATCAACTCTTAGTGCTTAGTCGACACTTCCCAAGGAACCTACATGTCAAATTTCAGCTTTCTACAGCCAGTAGTTTCGGCTTTGCGGTGTCTGTCATTCACTCATCAGTAATGGAAGAATTTTATATATTAGGATGAAACTTAGGAATGATGCAAAGCAATTGTTTTTTTTACCTAGATTATAAGCATGTGTGCCCACTTGCAGGTGTATAACATGCCACCCCAACAGCCTAATTCAGACAATCCTGACGTAGACCTGGAGCCAGGCAAAGACATACTGTACCGGGTGAGGGTCTACAGGCCCTATGTCTACAGTCAAGTCAAGGACAGATACGTGAGTAATTATTGCGATTTTTTTAAATTTTAATTAACTTTGTCATTTCTGACCTAGACTAGAGTCAAGAGCAAACGCATCACAAATAAAAAAAAAATTAAAATGCTAATTACTAAACTTTTGTCATTTTACTACAGCTTTTAGCTTTGTAATTCAATATTTTGTAATAACTTTTGTTTGAGTCCAAGCTCAAAACTGTTATTGTGTTTTGAACTTTATTCCGACTACGATTAATTTCTTAATAAAAAACTAAGTTAAAAACGAGGTTAAAGTTGACAAGTTTTTCTTAAGGTTTTAGTTCACTAGACTGGCTATTACTTGCCCATATTAATAATTATCCTCTTATCTTGGTCTAGACCCGCTCCCGCCACTCTGTGTTCTCCTGCGACATAGTGCTGACAGGCAGGAACATGCTGGCAGACCTGCGGGACCGCTTCGTGTGCCACAACGACTTCGACATGCGAGTGGACGTGTCCAACCATCCCGACATGTTGCCCAGTGCTAAGGCTAAGGTAAATATATACAAGAGATGTTCTGCTGCGACATAGTGCTGACAGGCAGGAACACGCTGGCAGACCTGCGGGACCGCTTCGTGTGCCACAACGACTTCGACATGCGAGTGGACGTGTCCAACCATCCCGACATGTTGCCCAGTGCTAAGGCTAAGGTAAATATATACAAGAGATGTTCTGCTGCGACATAGTGCTGACAGGCAGGAACACGCTGGCAGACCTGCGGGACCGCTTCGTGTGCCACAACGACTTCGACATGCGAGTGGACGTGTCCAACCATCCCGACATGTTGCCCAGTGCTAAGGCTAAGGTAAATATATACAAGAGATGTTCTGCTGCGACATAGTGCTGTAGTGTACCTAATTTTAAAACCTTTTGGCAAGATTTCTCATCACCCGTAATGCTTCATTACAGGAAGTGTTCCCCTCTGGCTTCCTGTTCATCAACAACGTGTTCTACGTGGACACGCGCGAGGGGTGCGTGGACTACAGCGAGCCCATCCGCGAGTGGGCGGAGAAGAAGGAGCTCGGAGTGTTCCCCAAGAAGGACATGTGCGCCGTCCGGCTGGAGGAACTCACGCTGAAGCTGGGCTACCCTGAGGTAAGCAAGGTTTATTCATTTCAGGAGAGGAGATTGTGATTGAAAAATACTTTAATAGCCGCCGCGGGCCTATCTTCAAGGTTAAGCAACGCTTGCCCAGGACGGTCTGTGGATGGTGACCATCTTAACATAGCGAAAATCCGCCGTGACTCGGAAAGCACCTTAACATTGGAAGCCAACCTCCAATATTGTTCGGAAAAGGCTAACTAGAAAATTTGTTAAAATTATGCTGAGAGCCAGCACATTTTGATCGCCAAACATCTAAATAAAGAGAGTCGTCCAAGACGCCCACCACTTCCTAGTGTTTTAGCTGGGAAGAAGTGGCGCAACAAAATCCATAGCAACACATCTGTTTGTAATTTTTTTTTATCCTGCACTTGTGTCCCACTGCTGGACAAGATAAAAAAATACCACTAACATTTAACAATGTTTGTTTTTTTCCCGCAGGTATACGTCCACCAAGGCAACTGCGAACACGTATTCCTATTCTCTGAAGTCCGTCTCCTCAACCCAACAGATCCCCTCCGCCTCTACAACTACCCTTGTTCCACCGCCATCGCCCAGAACCAAACCGTGTACTGCACAACTTGCGCCGAGTTCTCCGCCAAATGGATCGTGGTGGGATGCAGCAGGGTCCCCTTCGACCCTGCCTTCTTCTGCGACACCTGCTTCAGACAGTACCTGTACATAGATGGACAAAAGATAGGGGAATTCAAAGCCTATTCGTATCGGGGTAACGCCCTCAATCTACTCAAGCCTCAATGACGACGGCGTTTAGATTCGGAAAATGGTTTCAATTAATCGTTCGTCCGAATATGTCGGCCGCGGTTCAAGGGGCGGGTAAGTAGATGGTACAAAACAGATTAGTAGTACTTAGGTCGAATTATATGCGCGAAAGTACGGGTAGACACGTGATAAGTGACAGTTTGCGCTTTCTTCAATTTTTGAACTATACTATACACAGCAAACCGATCAGAAAAGTGTGAACTGGCAGTGACACAGGTACTGGCCTAGGACACATTCGAGATCAACGAAAAATACGACGAAATCTTGTTGGCATCAGTCCAATAGCCTGATATAAGTCCTTTTGATTTGACCGTATGTGTAAAAGTTTGAAGATAGATAAACATCGTTGCGATGTATGTATGTAAATCGGGCTGGTTTCCGCAACTCCACGACTAAGCGCATAGTCATTCGATCCACCCCAGCTCCCCAAGGAAGGCCAGTAACGCCTTGGTGTTACTATCTCTCAGAGGGTACCTGGGTTTCTGAAATATTTAGCCCTATAATCAGCGACTACCGTGCAGCTTAGAAGCAGCTGTGCTGCCGTCTCATCTTCCTCCATGCAGGTTTTGCATCGTTGCAAAGTTGCATTGATGCAAAGTACACAACTGTACACTCTTCTACACTAATATTATAAAGGGGAGAGATTTGTTTGTTTGTTTGAAATGAATAGGCTCCGAAACTACTGGACTGGATTTGGAAAATTCTTTCAGCAATGGATAGCTACATTATCAGGGAGTAAAATAGGCTATATTTTATCCCCGTACTCCCACGGGAACGGGAACTGGGTGAAACCGCGTGACGTCCACTAGTGTATAATATTTTAGATGTGTCACTTTAGTTCCTTCAACAGTCCTATATCACCTGGTCTCGCCTTTTCTGCATATAATTCGACTCTAATTCGTGTCTTGCTGGAAGAAAGATATTTAGCCCAGAATGCCCCGTGGACGAGAGCCCCCGCCGACAAGGAATGTTGACTGGGTACTATGATGAAATAGCTTTAAATGATTTCAAGGCTGGTGTATATTAAATGTTGTTGCAATAGATGTTAGGTTATATACAAGTGCATATGCCTGTGGTATCGGATCATGCCGCTGTCGCATCTCCGGGTTACCGTTATGTAACTTTGAAACCCGAAGGCATCATGTTGGTTGTCGTAAACAAGAATAAACCGACAACCGAGCTGTCCGACATGTTCCGTTCCCTTTACTGTAGTTTAAGACATGGTACACTGTAATAAGTTCGTTTGAGAACCACCAAATGTAGTCATATCTTCATCTGCGTAGAATCTTTTTTACGAACTCCTACTATGTTTACAGTGACCTTACTGTCGATTTCTGCCTTCAGGTCGTATGACCTATTAGCCACCAGTTTTAGTTGTATGGGCCAATAGAACAGGGCTTATAACACTGGTGTCTTTAATCAAAGGTTATGAAAAAAACCTGCCACCTAGGTTTTGTAGGATACACCATAAAAATATTGGTCAGCAGCTTCAAGAGTTATGTCCCACTAACCCAATGGTTCCAGCCTTGATAGTAGTTCTGAATAAAAAGCTCTTGTATAGAAATTAGTACCCAGTCTAGATTGAACTGGATAAAGCGATGCATAGGTTAATTTGAATCGTAAGTGTTTAGTGATAAGGTTTAAATTTACAGAGATTGTAAATATATTTTTATTTTTATTTTAAAGGTATAATGAACATACCTAGGAATTATGTCAGTTGAATCTTGCAGGGATTTTGCCGAATTATGTTTGGTGATCTGTGGTGCTTATAACGCTGGCAAGAAAAATAACTGATGTTATTCTAATGTAGATGTTCTTTTTAGTTATAAGTTACTGTTTTATAATGTTCTCCAATAATATTATTACTGTGAGTAGAGATCTGTGCTTCTGCTAAAGATGGGAAATATTTTCAGTGATATTCATTTTGTTGTAGAAATGATACGAATATGATATGATAATAATATACCTCTAATATAAATAGAATAGCTCTTTAGTGATTTGATAATAATAGAGAAGTTTTATTCAGCTCACGGAATCTTGAACTTTATTTGCTACTCAGTAAGGTTCACATTTCAGTGAGACAATTCGAATAAATTTGCGGGATTCGAATTTATTAGAATACTCTTAACGAATTTTTTACTCTTTTGTTAAGCTAATAAAGTTCTATATTGTACGCTACCTTAGGCGTACTAATACAAAGATGTAGTATTATATTATCTGATCTCAAGATCGCGTCGCATCTTTTCGGGAACTGAGGGCCAAGCGCGAATGCATTGACGTATAGTAACGTTACAGTATAGTTAACGTAAGTGAATTTTGAATATCAAAACTACAACCCCATTGTATTTTGGTTTAATTTTGTGCGAAATACACAATTTGTATCATACAAAAATATAAATATGGTATCCAATTCAAACAAATATTTTGTTCTTCTTATCGTGTGGGCAGTAAGGTCTAGCGACCCCACACACCCTAGTGTCAGAGTTCCTAAACCGCCTCAAGGGCCTCTGACATGGTTTATTTGACGACCGCCATTTGGCGGCCGGGACCATCGGCTTATATGTGCCTTCCGAAGCACGGGATCATATTTTTTATCAGACAGTCAGGTGATTTAAGCCTGCAATGTTCTAGCCAAACTGGAAAACAACTTTACAAAGAACTACTTACTTACTTTACTTCTTTTCCCGTGGGAATCGAACCCACGACCACGGAGGCAGTTATATAAATATTTTGTTGAAAAAGTATTATACTTATAATTAAATTCTACATTACGTTACTATACGTCAAAAGCATTCATGCCAGACCCTCTGAACCTAAAAAAAACTCAAATAATATATTTCAAATAAACCATTTACAGGCACTTTTGAATTGTCAAGGTCGGTCAGTCAAAATCATGGAAGCTATTTGCACGTTCCAAAGCGCAGATCTCTGTGGAGAAGAACGTGCAAGAACCTCCACAGACACTTAAATCATGTGAAATGTTTCAAAACCCTTTTTAACATTATCTGATTGACCCAAGTTGGAGCCAATCTAGACGTTTAATAGAGAGCAGTGTTTATAGTGTGAGAATGTAAATAAATGAGGAAGTGTAATGATTCCTGTGGACAGGCAGTGTACATATTGGTGATAATAATGAGGAATGAGGACTGTCCATTTTCAGAAGATTTGATACCTATTAAAGGCTGGCTATGTAGTATGATAGGAATTATGATAGAGTGATAATTATGATAAACTTGTGAAGTTATGTTGGTGAAGATGGGAAACTGTTGTGATGGGCAAGCCGTGAGATGATGATTTAAGATAGGTATCTAAACAAATATTATAAAGATGTCAAGTTGTTTGTTTGTACGTTTATAAAAGGTAATCTCTGGAAGTGCTAATTTGATGATGAAAATTCTATCACTGATAGGGAACTATTATACAGGTACATTTTTAAAGTGTGCCTTCAGGGCTAAATCCGAAACTATGAGGAATATCGAAAAACACTGAAAGGAGTCTCGAGACTGATTTTGATTAAAACTAAAACTGCGTCATTAAATTTTTGAAAAATCGTTGTTCCTGCCCAGGAATCGCAACGGTAGATTTTGAAAAAAAAACACACCCTGTATTATTACACCATCTGAAAGTGTAGCATATAAGGATCAAATTCTGGAAAGTAAAAAAAATAATACATGGCAAACTAAAAGAAAGAGCTCATTTTTAACAAAAAACCTTTTTAATTTTCAAAGAAAGAAATTTCGACACAAATTTTTTTCAAAAATCAATGATGCAGTTTTAGTTTTCATCAGCACCGGGTTCGAGAATTTACAACTGTATCGTTGGATTTAAAAAAAAATAATGTCAGTTACGGTTCAGATATTTGTAGCTTTAGTCAGAAATTTTTAACTAATTTGTTAATAAAAATGAGAGCTTTCCTTTAGTTTGCCATGTGTTATTATTTCCCAGATTTTGATTCTTATTCGCTACACTTTCGGATGGTGTGATAATACAGGATGTTTTTTTTCAAAATCAACGATTTTCGATTCTTGCGCAGGAACAACAACTTTTTAAAAATTCAATGATGCAGTTTTAGTTTTCATCAAGATCGGGCTCGAGACTCCTTTCATTGTTTTTCGATATTCCTTATAGTTTCGGATTTGGCCCTGAAGGCACACTTAAAAATTCACCCTGCCTGTAATTTCTTAAAAAGTAGCTTTTTACCCCGAAAAATACTCTAACCAGTGGGATAGTACAAGCGCCTCAAGCCGCGGGAAAATGCTACAAAGTCATTTCATGCGTCTCCATTCTAAAAATAGGAATAAAAATCTAAAAAGGCTGACATAGTCTGCCAGAGCTAAAACTGTGGTGAATAATAATTATGATAGACTGGGTCCAGATTCAAAAATTATAATCGTTCTAAAAGACGTAAAGGTATTTTAAGGTTCCTGATCTAAAGACAGGAATGTTGCGGCCAAACCGTATTTTTAGGGTCTATCTAAAAGGCTGATTTTTTTCTAGGATTAAATAGAATGGTGCTGTCTTATTGAAAAATGGACTGCATGAAAAATGATACTATAATTATAAATAAGTAGTGTTCTTTTATAAAACGTCGCAGATTACCTTTTATTAAACTTTTGTAAATACTGATAACTTAGTAGCTATGTTAGAATTAAAATGTGTGAATGTCGCGTAAATGCTGCGTGAACGCAGCGTTAACACGACGGACACGCAGCGTGAACGCAATTGTCGTGCGAGTGCATGACAGATAACCATATAATACAAACGGGTTTTCATATAGGGTCGAATTAAACTAGCTAGCAAAACCCCGCAGATAGTGTGAATCGGATTGGCGCGCAGAGGGTTCTGATCGAATCATATTTTACTTTGAAACCGTACACTTCTTATAGGTTTTCCTGTATTCAATGAGTGTTTTTGAGAAGGGATTCGAACCCTTTTCTATGGGTGCTGGTATAGTCGCCTCGCCGCCATTTTGATTTTTTTCATGGTTACGGCGCTCGATCTAATATGCAGATTCAACAAACAAAAAAAAAAAATGACGGGGGGGGGGGGTGTGGCATGCCAATGTGGTTTTAGACCCAGTAGTTTCGGACGTTTGTAACCCTCGTACAGGCACAAGGTTCTGTCTGCGAAGTTTCGCTAACTAATTCAATCTGATCCTGTTTTAGATGTAATTCATTAATATACAGGGTGTAACGGAAGGACTTTTTTTGAGAATTAGCTAAGTATCATTTCTGAAAGAAGTTTTTCCCCTGTAGAAGTAGTTTTTAAAAAAATACGAGAACACCTTTCGGTTACACCTGTATATGGTAAAATGTATCTTTTTATTCTATTTCATACGGGATTGATGTTGTACTAATATGAAGACAGACTCCTAAGGCCGGGCCTACCAATGTTACAAATTGTCACTATTACTTAAAGAAATAAAGCATTAAGTATAAACGAATACCTAATAAGTTTTCTGTAATTTTTGCCAATTAAGCTGCAACTGAAATAATTTATTTGCTATCATGTAGATTTACTGTGTGTCAAATAAATATTTTTTTAAAAGTATTTTGATTTTTTCTATAATTTCAAATTGAAATAAATATAAAAAGATCCAAATTTTATTTTTTGGTTGGCGCAGTGCTGGAGCAATTGGCTGCTGCGCTGCCTGTCGCGGGTTCGATTCCCGAACGGAACAAATATTTGTTTGGTCTGGCCGTTTGTGTATGTTATATGTTAAACGCATCCACGCTACAGGAGAAATTCCTAGTGTGGGGCAAAGTTAAAAAAAATACCTTCCTTCTGGGGCAGTTCCTAGAAATAAGGTATTTTTTTACGTAAAACCTTTTATAATAAATGGGGGGGGGGGGGGTGGTCACAAATCCTGAATCCTGGCAAAAATCACTGCCTGAGATTTGAGCTCAGAGGTCAAACATAGGACCCCAGCAGTCGCTTTTGCAACACTTAAAGAACAATGCAGTGGGCCAAAAAAATTATTGTGTCTGTGTTCCCGTCCACAAAAGCAAGAGTGAACAGGCATCATCTGGGCACGCTTGCTCCATCATAGACCAGTTCCACCACTTTCCATCAGGCAATCAAGGTCAAGAGCAAGCCCATTCCGAACTAAATAAAAGAGTAACAATGACATTTTTTTTCAGGTTCCTATTTCCGAATTCTAATTCTGCCGAAGCAAAGAAAACACATACCGTACATTGTTTCACAGCACCAGGACTAAAGCATGACGTCAGCCTCATCCTTGCGTGTTTGGACTGATTGATACATTTATCTGAGATCAGCAGCTGATTGGTCCAATCAAGATAGCGCGTTCCCACACCGTGCGTTATTTGTGGAACTTGCGGAATAATGGCAAGCTACCAAGCGGCCAAGCGCTGCGTTTACTTAGGTAAATTGTCTGAGGAATGCCGTGTTGGTGTGAAACCTTGAAACGCTGGAACGTTGACATGTCGACAGTCAGGGGCGGATCCAAGATTGTCGTTTGGGGGTCTTTACCCCTTTGCGGGTAGGTTTTAGCGAAGCATATAACTTTTATTTTCTTCACGTATGACAAGCCTCCTTGGATTACTTTTCGTAAATTCCTTAATGACTTCGTTAGGTTGTAGAATACCAAAGAAATTTGGGATCAAGGAGGAGAGCCCCTTAGCCCCCCTCCTCTCGGATCCGCCGAATGGTGTCACTTGATCATGATTTGTAAACATATTTAACTGTAGGATGCATTACTGTCGTAAAATTCTGAGAAAACATCGGGAACGAATGAGAGTCACTTTCCGTAACGACATGTTCTGCCCTCGGGAACTCGACGTAACTTTAAAGTCGTATTTTAGAATCACAAAATAACTGTCTCATTAGAAAATTATCTTTTCCATTGAACAATAGTATAATGGGCTTAATTCGGTCTTTCAGCCAAACGGGTGAAGTTCAATGGATCACCTGGAAATCCTGGTGGGCACCAACAGCTTTAGCATCCTTTGTTACCCTAGCTTTTCCCATCGCCGTAAGGTTGCCTGCTTGTCGGTCTTCTACAGATTGTACTTCGGTGAGTGCGCCCAAGAACTCCACGACCTCATCTCACCAGCCCCCTTCTACCATCGGACATCCAGACGCACTGCATCTTACCATCCCTACCTTGTTGCTATTCCACCAATTCGCACTAAGCGTTTCCAAACGTCTTTTATAATCCGCACAGCAAAGGAGTGGAACTCACTGCCTGTGTCTGTATTTCCAAACGCTTACAACCCTAATCTCTTCAAAGTTAGAGTGCACAGGCTCCTTCTGGGTACCTAAGCTCGCTTCATCGTAGACTTTGTTTTTGTCACCTCTGTCCTAGACTAGAATCAAGAGCAAACCCATCACAAATAAAAAAATGCAAAGCTAAACCTTTTCTACTCTCCCTCCACTTCTTTGTATCTATAGACTTTTTCGAAGGAGTTCAGCACATGCCACCATCTCTGTTTTCGCTTGCCGCGTGGTTGTCTGCGATGTGAATGAACCCATTGGGATCCTTAGATCCCTACTCGTACCAATAGTTAGGTGATGACTGGACACTGTCTACCTCTTTTCAAAAGTGTCCAAGACTTGAAGTTTTGCTCGGTGCTCCGTTGGTTACCAAGTCACGAACCGTCATTCTTTTACCTATTTGGTTCTGAATGATTGATAGCTTCCAGCTTCTCTTGATTCACTCGTTAGTGGTCATCCTTTACCTACATCGACCTATTTATAAAACTGGCAACTAAGGCAAAGTGGTGGGCGTTAGATTATCCCAGTTGTAGGCCTGTTCCATCATCGTTAGCGTTGATCGGATCGTCAGGTATCGCCTATTGAGGTCTAGGATGACAAAGTGCATGTGAACGGGGCCAGACACGTCTGGTCATGTAGGTAAGTCTGTATGCATTTCAATAATTTGATTTAGGTACTTGTAAAGATTATTTGTAAGAGTTATTAGGTCATAGGTTATTTTCCTCGTTGAATAATTCTATAAAACTATTACATGAGTCATTGATTCATTATGGAAATAAACAAGCGCAGTGTCCTAATTTAAAAAAATGTGGTTTATAAGCGAGTATTGTACCTACCTCTATTTAATAGGTATCTAATAGTTTTAATTGCAAATGTGGTTTCTATTCATAACTTAAAACTTGTAAGCCACAGGCTTGTTGCAATTTCGCTTGAAAATGCGATCACATTTATATTTATAGCAATACCCTTTTAGACAATATGTCAGTACTAAGTAAGTATAAAGTGTTAGAACACAAAAATTATGAACATAATTATATTAATACCTAGTTGTTATGTTTTCAGAACAAGCGCCTGAGTAATAATTGTGAGCAGACAATTGAAGATTTGATAATCATTTTGGTTTGCGCTTCACGCTAGTTTTAGGCTTCTCAATCCCTTATCTCTTATTTAAAAGATCCATCCAGGTTAGGTAGTCTTGATCCTCGAAACTGCAAGGGAAACTCACTCTTATCTTATAGGTATAAAATAGCAAAAATAATTCTTATATCCCCAGGTATTACCTGTAATGACGACACCCATCAGCTAGGTGTTATTACCCAGCAAATACCTCAAGGACCTAAGTACGTCCACGATGAGTATCAAGTCAAAGTGACATAACCATCACATATTTTTATCCCGACGTAGGTGTAAGTATAGCAAATTGTGGAGCATGGCAAATTGCAAAATTAGTAGAGCATCGAGCTGATAAGTTACGGTCCGTCGTCAGTAGGGCTGCCTCGAATACAATTGGAAATGTAGGGATGTCACAATGTAGAAATTTTGTTTTATTTTAGTAGTAGTGTTTATGTAGGATACGAGACTTCGGGGAAAGTACCAACAATGTCCATCAGGTAACGCGGCTGTGGTTTGGTCCGAAGTCGTGCCACCTGTGTGTTTACAGGCACATGGGACATAGCAAGGAATGACAATGGATCTACGGTGCTTTTGGTATTGCAAATGCTTAGATTCCATAGAGTGATCACTTGCCATCAGGTGTTTTTGGCTATCTGTTTGCAAGGGGTCCCCTATGTTGTTTCGAACGCCGCTGTTGCGACACACGCTGTTGCGAATTATTTTTCCACTACCTCACAGGTTCGAAAGCTCATGGACTCGAATGAAGTAGTCGCGAAAGACGCTGTTTCGAAAAACATTTTCACCACTGCCTCATACGCTCGAATGCTTGTGATTTCGATTTATTTAGTCATAAAGTGTACAGAAAAATATTTAAGCAGTAATTAAATAAAATCAACAAATTCGGTGTCAACACAGTGACATACAGTTTTAATCATTGGTACATAGGTGAAATCCACATTATGGTGTCCCCATGAAAATATTGCAAGAATTAGGTTTTTCTCTCTTCTTTGTCCTTTCCTCAATGCTGATGATCGCGACCACATACGACGCGTCCCCAAGTCATGCGGTCTTCAGCAGTGTAGGCGTACCGTACATGCTACCTCCAACAGCCTTCTTACTGCGTCTCTCCATCTTGAGACCGTCGGTGTTCTGCTTTGAGCACGTTTTCCGTCGCAGAATTAGAACCTTGGATTAGGAACATACCTCGTCCTGTGGGGGCTGGAGTCCCAAGTCTCCAATTTTGACTGCACTGAAACCTAAGCCGACATACTTTGTCCCTTAAGGGACTGGAGATCAAATCTCCAAACCTCGTCTGAAACATACCATAACCAAATGAAATAGAGCAAGTGCCTCCACGTGTGAGCGCTAGTCGCCAGGTGCAACAACAGTTCCGCGGGGGCGAGTGTCCGCGTGGTGATGGCCGCCAATCTTCGTTATTGCACTGCATACAATGTTAACAAGCGGTGAGATTGTTACAGCGACCGGTTTTTGTAGCTGTCACGGGAGATGGCTGTAGGTGCACATCTGCACGTGCCTGGTATTATGTTGCAATCACGGGTAATCAGGAGCTTGATAAATGAGCCCTAGGTCCGTCTCCCTCATGAGACGTTTTTTTCCTGAATCTAGAGTGTTAGGACTTCATTTCTTTTGGATGTTGAATTTGGCTTAGAATCATAAGTTGGATAAATTGTTATAGTGATGGAGTTATGTTTTCAGTGTACCATAATATTTCAGGGTTTTTAATGGAGGTAATCCACCAAATTCTGCCTAAGAGTTTCTGATCACTTGCCTCTGTCTTACAGCCTTCGAACGTTGTTGTTCCAAACACACTTTCCAGCATTTCCTTAGTTTGGAAAGACATAACTAATAACCTTTGCTGTCGCGGAGTCGAGTAAAAATAGACAAACACCCCCAATTAAGGTTATACTACGATAAGGCTAATAAACTGGAAGATTTGGGAACGTAATCAGAGATTGAATGAAGTATAGCGTCAATTTATCAGTAGGAGATAGTGGCGCCGCGTGGCTCCACTGTTGCGCAACTGACCTGGAAAATAGACGTGACCAGGTTATGAAGATAGTTAAAAATAACGAGCTGGTTTTATTTTGACTATGGTGTTTAATTAACTTAGATTATTTTTCCTATTTTGGGAAAGAAGCCTAATAACCACCTTATTATGACCTCAATAAATTTTGCCATGACATTTGAATTATTTACACCCAGTAGGTAGGTACCCTAAAAATAAATACCAGTATTTTTACGACGTCCCTTTTCAGGTCACTCATCGATATACCTACTTTAGGTACCTACCTATGAATGGGGCCGCCTGTCCATTGTCGCGGAGCGAGGTAGCAGAGCGGAGAAACGGAGAAATTTTAAACAATGGAATTGCTTATAAACTCCGCACCATGTGAGTCACTGAGATTTTATACAATTCCATTGGTTAAAATTCTCGCTCCGCTGAAATGGACAGGCAGCCTTACCGTGCTTCTGCCGGGGTTGCGGAATTTGTTCGGCCCTGGAACGCGGCGGGCATTAGGAGGAACACGAATGGGTTTTAGTCAGTAAGAGTCTGACACTCCCTTCTGCTTCACCCAGTTCGGGAGGAGTCATTTGATGATTTCCCATCCTTAAAAAAACCGTGCTTAATATTTCAGGAAACCAAGTTTTTTATGGGGGTTGAAAATTCCATAGTTGTCCCAAGGTCTTGATGGAAATCAATGAAGCAAGACATTTAGGCACCTACGTACCCAGGCATCTAGTAGGTATCATCCAACATATACCTGCCTAGCCTACTTTTACTTAGCAGTAGCTATACCAAAGTAGGTATAGATTACGCCATCTGTCACAAAAACGATCCACCTAATTAATTATTACAAGAAGGAACAAACAGAGATAGCGCTCCACGCTGTTGCATAGTGGGGTGTTTGCAAACGCAATGTGGGCCAAAAAATGCGAAAATATTTGCACAACGTTCGGTGCAGCAGATCAAACACAGTATGAGGTCGCATACCAATTGTGTGACTTATCTCGGGCGGTGGCGGTGTGCATCGGGCGATAAGCGAGGCTCGTTTCAGTTATTTATTACACTTTCATTAATTTCAGGGGCATGGAGAATGACTTGTTATGAGGATTCTTTTTCTGCGCCTGGCGTGCTTCGGTCTGTCTAACGCGCTTACCACCAGGGTACTATTATATCCGGGGTAATAATTATGCTCTAATCGAGTTTTTTGATGGCAAAGGTCCCCGACAACCTTCCATTCTTCTTCTCGGACCAGTCCGTCATGAACGGCGCTTTGTCGTCACGCCAGCGTTTCTTAAGCCTCCCTCGGCAATCGAGACTAGAGATGAGCAAAACTGTTATCGAAAAACACTCCTGGAGCTCTCTTCTAGACTTATGAAGTGGTATTTGTGAGATCCTAAAACTTATTTTAAAATATTAAAAAAAACTTGTCTATTATCATCATCATCGTATCAGCCGAAAGACGTCAACTGCTGGACATAAGCCTCCCCTGAGTGTCACCACATCAACCGGACCTGTGTGTCTCGCATCCATCGGCTACCCGCGACCCTCACATATATATCATGTCTATTATATATCCCCCTGAAACGTTTCCAAATCTATTTCAATGTTTATTCGCTTCTGGATTTCGGTATTAATTATTTTTTCTCTGTTCTGTTTATTTATCAAGCGACGAACAGAAGTCTGCTACCGCCATGATGTCACGCAGTGCTCGTACCTACGAGATACTCGCATCATCGCATGTTTAACATAAAACAAATATTATCTTACTGAAGTACCACGCCGACTGTACTGTTTTACTTAATGTTACATAATACACCCTACTGTTTGCAGATTTGCAATCTAGTTCCTTGATATGTTGATATAAGCTACTGAAATGGGAATAAATATTTTAATAGTGTGCTCGTTTTTCTTGACACGGCACATCGTCATTGTTAGGAGCCCTAAAATGATTAAATTAGAGCCCTATATTTAGAACTACTTTAACTCTGATAGTAGAGTTTTTATTGGTCTAGACCAATAAAAATTCTTCGGTCCATCAAAATTAAACTGTATAAATGCTGAATTAGTCATTTTGTAGGTGCGATTATCCAAGGTATCCAAGTATTAGATAAAGATAAAGGGTTCTGACTCAGGATGTCAGAAAGCCGTATATCAACTCTACATTAAGCAGAAAGAAGACAAGTACCTACGTAAAATAAACACAAATACATACCTAGTAGCGAGAAAATGAAATAATCCATATATTCTATTGACAACTGGTCAATAATCTGGTTCATTTGCTTTAGGCAGATACACGCGAAACTATGTGACATAAGTGCTAAGCTTCTGTTGATATCTTTAATATTGCACCAGTATGACTAAGAAAGATCTTGTTTTCCATATAACAGTAGACCTGTTATATGGAAAACAAGATCTTTCTTAGCCTTTAACAGGGTTTGGCACGCAGGTCTACTCAGCAAGCTCCCTGCTTATGGCATCCCAGCTGGTTTTTGTAGCTGGATATCAGACTTCCTGAGTGAACGGTCGATCCGAGTAGTCGTTGACGGCTGCTCCTCTGACCTCATGGCTATTGATGCCGGAGTTCCTCAGGGGTCCGTTCTCTCTGCACATCAATGACCTATTTCAGCCTGGTCTTGTTGGGTACGCAGATGACAGTACGGTTTCAGAGAGATATTTGTGGGGCAGATACGATACGGCCCAGTAGCTGATTTTAAAATGAGAATCACGTCTAAACGGCTCGTTGTAATTTAAAAAAAAAATGTATGTTACATTAGACTATTTTCTTAAAAAATTTGATATATGAACATTTTGAGTTTTATTCGTTCAACGTAGCGTAATTAATTTGTAAAGTTTCGTCTAACACAGACATTAAAACGACAATCGGACCAAAACCGTCGTCAAGCGTATTTTAATGGAATTTGCACTATTTCAAAGACAATTTAATTATCTACATTTTGAAATACGGATTTTTTTTTAAGTCTTAGAATAATAAGGAAAGTAGATAATACTACTGAAGTTTGGGTCGTGCGGGTGTGATACGACTGCGCGTTTTGTTCCTCCAAGTTCGCTGACGTATGTCGTCGCCTTAAGAAGTGGAAGGGGGTGTCAGACTCTTTACGGGCTAAATCCCATCCGTGTTTTTCTAATGCCCTTTGCGTTCCAGGGCCGCGGTGTCTTTCGAACAAATTCTGCAACCCTGGCAGACACTGGCCTGCAGCGGAGGTTTTTCTGCTGCAATGATGATGTGTTTTTGCTGAAGGCCAGGATCCTTAAGTCTATTAATTACCTACGAAGCCCTTGGTCACCTCCTCCTCGCGTCATACCTTCTCTTCATTCGTGAAGGAGGTAATTCCCCTTGATCTTCGAGTCCGGAAATAGCATTAGCAAGTTTTAGAATAGTAGTGAAATTTATCTTACAGATTACAGATTCTTAGCTGATTGTTGCACAAGTGATCCGATAAAACCAAGACTGTAAAAGAGCTTAAGGAGATGTTGAACTTGAAGACTTTAAATTATCATCAATAGACAGCTGATACTGCCTCACACTTGAAGAGATCTTCGCAAATGTCTTAAATGAACCGCTAATAGTTATAACACGTTTGATAACGCTCATAGCAATAGTTAAAAACCCGTCAAGGTTGCAGATAACGTAATAAGTTAATGTATAGCCGAGATAACTGCAAATTGGCCGGCGCCATTAATTTGTACCGTTTCGTATCGTTTTAGATGTTTCGCAATACTGTATGCCTATGGGGTTCCGATGGTCTTGAACATTGTAGCTCTATTAAGGTATTTTGTGCCAGGTTTATCATTTTAATTGGGGGTTTTGGTAGTTGCAGTCTTCTTCTTAATCCTTATCCTTACTTCCTTACTAATATTATAAATGCGAAAGTAACTCTGTCTGTCTGTCTGTCTGTCGCGCTTTCACGCCAAAACTACTGAACCGATTTAAATGAAATTTGGTACACAGATAGTCTAGAGCCTGAGAAAGGACATAGGCTACTTTTTATCTCGGGAGTATGTTCCCTAGGGACCACGCGGGCGAAGCCGCTGGCAGAAGCTAGTAATAGATAAATCAGTAAAAAAGTGAGACGATGTTTACCGAGGCAAAAGGTTACTGTTGAGTAAGTGTTTGAGATGGATGGATTGGAAGGAGCTTTGAAAAGGAAGCTGCATAATTTGGAAAATTATTCGATTTAGTAATCACCCCAGATATTACAGCATTCAGTAAATATGTTGTGCATCTCATCAGAATCACTCATCAGCCTTGAGTTCGCTATACCTGCTAGCCCTCTCCAAAACATGGCCTACTTGTTGCGCCCCAAGTGTTCTTACACTGCACCATTGGTGACCTATTGCATGGCATGTTACTAATCTAGCTATTAGCGTGTCCACCTGAGCACAAACTGTTTAAGGGTCACCATTGAAAAGAAGAAGCAGACAGCCTTTCCAATCAATTGCGTGTCTCATGCAGCTACCCTGCGATTGTCCCTGTGAGAATCGTACATTATAATAATGACTTTGAAGGAAATCTAAAACAATTTCACATAATCACATGAAAATATCTCCACCGCCTTCAAAAACATTCGAAGTCCAGAAATTGGGTCAGGTTAGCAAGGAGGCTGCGGCAAACAGAGATTAGATAGCGTTCACAAACACGAGATAAGAGCAACCTGCGCTACGAGCGAGCTCGTTATAATTAGCTAACTGATCGCATCCATTCAACCGATCTGGGGTAAGTAGCCTTGTAGATTGGAGATTGTGCTGCCGAAGATGGAGAGATGGGATGATTTGGAATCTGTTTTAGCAATTTAGGGTTCCTGCTAGAGTAGCATAATATGTGCGTAACAGGGCCGTCTTCTACCTATTAGTGGCCCTGGGCGCAGGATAATGGAGCCCTATGACTTTTGCTGAGACTGGTTTGCCAAAATAGGCAAATAAATCTGCTTGAAATCTGTAGAGATAGAAATCTACCGAGTCTTAAAATTCATTTATCAGACATCGGTAGGTGATCTGACAGAAAGTAAGGGTCCCCCATCGATCACGGGGCCCTGGGCACTTGCCCTGAGTGCCCAGTGGAAAAGAGTGGCCCTGTGTGCGTAGCGTGTGTGTGTACAGTTTCTACGAACCCTTACGGGAAACGGCAAAGGTGTTCAAGTAGTTTGCATATTTTCAGGTGAAAGTGCATTTCATTGTGCATTGCATAGATACGTTTGAGCAATGGGGAAGCCTATTATTCTTACTGTCGTATAAGTTAGTAGTTTGAAGAGACTGAGTCGAGTCAATTTGTAGGTATAAGTAACTATCTATTTATAGGTATGTAATAATACCTAAATATTAACTCAGTTAGCAATGCAGTTGCAATGTAATATATGCACCTGCTGAAAAAACAGATATAGGTAATCGTGCAGTTAAGTTGTTTCTATTTTCTGGTCAGCAACAGCCACAACATGACTATGAATTTTACGAAGACCTTGAAAAGGCGGCCAAGATAGGTCTTTTCTGACCGCCTTTTTCTGGATGTCAAAATCAAAATCATTTATTAAAATAAGGCTGAGAGCCAACACTTTTTAAACGTACAATTTTACAAAAAGACAGTCCTCCAAAACGCCCGCCCGTCTCCATTTACTAGTGGGACAGTGATTTGAATGGGACAATCACGTGTTTTGGTGTAACTTGGACCTGTGACCTTCGGCTAGTAGTAGCTAGATGGCGGCCCAAGTCCAGCAGGACATAAAGAGAAGTGGCAACCTATCAAATTGGTTCAATACCCAACCAATTGGTGACTAAGCTTCAATCAACGAAGGTGACAAAAACAACACGTGCTATTACGCAATCCACACTAAGTACAAATATTGTCACCAAACTGTTATACTTAAAAGACAAATATTAGCGTATAAGAATAATCTCCACAACTCCTGATCAAAGATGATGAGTCATGACTTAATACTTGGCCTGGAATGTGATTCGCAAACTGTCCAAGTTACTGACGAGAGGAATTCGGACATATTCGCGAATAAAACAAACAGAAGCGTTGTTTGGTTTGCGTTTGATAATAATTATAATTTTTGCTGAGATAATATCGTAATTATTTTGTTACAGTACCTATATATTTTTATCTCATTGGCTTTCGTTAGTTTTTAACTGTTTCGATAGATGCATAAAAACTTATTTCCTGTTTTCATTAATGAAAATCATACCCAGAGTTTTTTTCAGCAAGCTTGTTCAACGGAAATACAGATGCATATTGTCTTTCGAACTTGTCTAGTCTTCTTGCGGCGGTTGCGCCACATGGGTCTAGTTTCACTTAATGCCAGTAGTAGTACACCTAGTAGTTCCCTGACGCTGAGTTTCGACCGAAACTTACTTTGAGTGGACGTTGCCTATCTGATGTATGTAACTGCGCTGTTGTAACAAGCTTTGCTACGGATTGGCAAGGAAATATTTTTCTTAAGGCTGCTACTTCATCATCATTTCAGCTGGAAAACGTTCACCTCTGGGTCTAGCTAAGCCTACCCTGCTAGGCCTCGTCGCCACATATTGCAGTCCTGTACGTCTTGCTCCCAGCTTATTTTTTATTTGAGATGGGTTTGCTCTTGACTCTAGTCTAGGTCAGAGGTGACAGATATTCCCGCGGCCTTCACCAGTTCATCGGTTCAGCTTGTGGGAGGCCTTCCAACGCATCGTCTTCCGCTGTTGTTGTACGCTCGAAGAATCTGTAAAGGTTCTATAGTGACGATCAGACCCTATCGACTAACTGTTGTGCGAGCAATAGCAAGAACAAGGCTATTCTTCGGGCCATGTCAGTAACCTTGTTTCGACTATGGATATCTTCATTCCTGCTACTCCAATTCAGTGTAAATCAGGTACCTAAGAAGTTTAGACCAATTCTTTTTTTTACATAGCAACAAGTCATTTCGCAATCTTATCTCCATTCTCGCGTTAATCCATATGATGACGAGCGAATACCTCGTCTAGTACGTAACCACAGAAATATGAGCGGCTGAAAACAAATGTATCAGTTTGGTACACTATCTTGCTTCTAAACAAATAGCGGTTGTTTTATGGCAGTGCCTTACTGACAACATTAGATGGTGTCGAATTGAGACAAATATGGTGCTGCCACGGGTGCTCTGCATGCGTCGGGTGACGTTGCTTTTCATTCAATGTGCAGACTGGAATGTACAAATATCACAACATAGTGGAATGTAGGTATTTGTTGACGAATTAAGAGAACACATTTAGGCATGTTATTGTTTATTATTCTTTCAGTTTTATTATGAGGGTGAACGGCGTGAACCATTTCCATTTTGTCACCATTGATTCAATCTTCTTCAGCGGTTTTAGACGTCGCGTCGTAAAACCACTGGTACCTAGAGGATTTATTTTTCCCCCACACATACCAAGTCGTCACGTCTTGGTATATTGGAGGGGGGGGGGGTGAATTTTTAACTGTTTAGCTTACAAAGCATAGCGGACAAGACAACCTATGCGTCTATTTCTGGATGAGGCTTCTAATGGCAAAAAGTCAAATTTTAATCGACTATGTAAGAAACATTACTCTTGATGTAAAAATGTACAATAACAATATTGTTTTCGACGAATATAAATCACAATGGACTTCGAATACGGCATAATACAGAGCTTATTTGTTCGCTAAAGTCAGTTAGTAGATACGTGCGGCAACAAGAAACGAAATTCAAGATTACATGTGTGTAATTTTCACCAAGAAAATTAAACAAGAATTAGTCGAAAATTTGCTTTACGAAAACAACGTAATGTGTAAATGATACTACTACTTTAACAGAAGGTGAACGTACTTTCCTAGCTGATAGAATTTGTTGAACCTAAGAAAAACGGGTATCGTATTGATGGCCCTGAGACAAACTGTCAATATTTGATGTGGGATGCTTTGAATATTATTCTAGTAACTTGATAGACTCGTTTACGTAATTTCCCTTTTACCTTAGTATCTATGTTTTGCAACATAACAAGATCAGGCTTAGAGCTTTGGAGGCATGCGGAACAGAGAGTAAAGTCCCGCAAACCCCCATTCAAAAGGGAGGATCCTCCGAACAGACGGTTGCTGTGTCTGGCGGGCTACTGCGCCTGCTTGCGCGATGCAGGATTTCAACCTAGTAGTTCGCTGCTAGTTGGATAGATGGCGTCACAGTTCTTTTTGTTGCGATGTGGATTTGCTCCGTTGGTTTTTCTTGTAGCGGCATTGATGCCGCTACATCACGCCCCTCCGGAGACCGGAGGTCGATAGTGGATAAGTCGTCCAAACATCTTGAGATGCTTGCCAGGCCAGTGGAAGGTTGGTTCCAGTGATTCGGAACCGGAAGTCGCAGAGTTCTCGGTGAGTTGGAACTGTCTGCGGTGCGTCCCAGTGAGTCGGGGTGATGAAATCCCAGTGAGTCGGGATGATGCTGCTATGCTCCAGTTGTTGGATCTGGGACAGCACTATGTTATGCTCGGCGTCGGATTTGGGGCAGCATTGCTGTACGACGTAGTGGCATGACTGCTGGCGTCGACCGAGAGCGGTTCTTCATGTGACTGGCCGAAGGTGCGATGTGGATTTGTTTCGTTGGTTTTTCTTGTGGCGGCATTGATGCCGCTACAGAGCTATCGTTAAGGACTTTGCTGGTTTTTATTTTTCAACTTAATGGGCAATCGGAAGCAGTGGCGGCGTTAGGTGTTGGCGACGTCGGAGACTGCTGACGGCCTCGCACCTAAAGGGGCTTTGCAAGAAAGTTGTTTAAGTTTTAGAACTATTTGCAAGAAGTATACTATCACAAAGTGGACCGACGACCTGGTGAAGGTCGCGGGTAGCCGATGGATGCGAGACGCGCAGGACCGGTCGTTGTGGCGACGCATGGGGGAGGCCTATGTCCAGCAGTGGACGTCTTTCGGCTGATATGATGATGATACTATCAGAATCATGCTCAGAGTTCCAGTCAGCACGGCATCTTCAGAGAGAAACTTCTCAAAGCACGATTAGTCAAGGATGTTTTTATATATGCGTAATCTGTGAAGAACTCGCAGTGTATAATTCAGCTCAGTATTGAAATTTTTTCTTTGTCTGGGAAACGAAAGGGGCCTTGCAAAGATGAAAGGAAGCTCTGTTTCTTCCGCATGTAATCAAACATGCTTTATACACTCACTTTGGGCTCCAGACCCTGCAGGGATAACAGGCTAAAACTTCCCACTTGACTTTAGTGCCGTAATTTCATTTAAATTAGAGCAATTCATGGTCCACATTTAACAGCCCATACTGCACCAAAAATGGTGTCCCAATCAAAATTGTAGCGCCACAGCTAAAATAACCACTTCCCATCTATAAATCAAGTTGGCAACATAATTCAAAGACAATTATGTGTCCAAACTCAGCTAGTTCTATCCATATGCTCTCAAATAATTTGTCTGCCAATGAAACCGAGCCTACACGCTATTGTTGAAGCATGGGTGAAGCGAACGCCCCCGTAACATAATGTTTTAGGTAGTTTCTAATCTACATATTAGTGTAAAACCTTTTTGGGCTGCTTTATGTATACTCGTGGATATATTTTGAAGTTATTCTGATAGTCCTCAGGTAATAAACCTTGTAGAGCCTTGACTCAAACGCTACAAGGTTCATGGCCCCCTTATTCTTCTCCAAGTAACATTTAATCCTTACTAATATTATAAATGCGAAAGTAACTCTGTCTGTCTGTCTATCTCGCTTTCACACCAAAACTACTGAACCGATTTAAATGAAATTTGGTACAGAGATAGTCTAGAGCCTGAGAAAGGACACAGGCTACTTTTTATCCCGGGAGTATGTTCCCTAGGGACCACGCGGGCGAAACCGCTGGCAGAAGCTAATCTATACTAATATATAAAGCTGAAGAGTTTGTTTGTTTGCTTGAACGCGCTAATCTCAGGAACTGCTGGTCCGATTTGAAAAATTCTTTTAGTGTTAGATAGCCTATTTATCGAGGAAGGATATAGACTATATATCATCACGCTACGACCAATAGGAGCAGAGCAGACGAAGTTGCGCGGATCAATTAGTATTACAATGTATCTAACGTTGCGAAATGGAACTTTCGTATTGGCTATCAGCTTTTTGCCCTTACATTTTTTTTTGGGGTCTTTAACAGAGTGTTTTTATTTTTTGCAGGTTTTCATTTAACTTGTTGGTGAGTTAGTTTGTATGGGTCACATCTTGCGACTGAATTTTTAATGTTATTTCCAACCGATTCAGCTGAAATTTTGCATTCACGTTTGGTTTTGATGACAGTGCACGGTTAGCCTTTGACGTTATAAATACGATATGGGGGACTCCCAAAGATGGCGGTTGAATTATTTTTATGGAACCCCATGATATGATTAGCTAACAAAAGGGTTTAGTGACAGGAATACAAAAATAGGAATAAAAACACTTTTTTTATCATTCATATATGTAGGTACTATTCTTGTTTGATTGTTTCCATACTGGTACGTCCAATAATGTTCAGTATACTTGTTTGCATAATTAATTTGACATTAATTTAATAGATACAAATGTGTTTATCCTGACTACAGTACATTAGAGCTCATAAATCTTGCAAATGCACCGATGACCTAATATCTGCGATAACACCAAACAAATTCTGCTCATGAAGCAAACTATGTCAAAGTTAATACTCTATTAATATCTTTAGTACAGTCGAGTCATTTAAACCTTCGTCAGTTTTCCAATTGTTTCCTTTATTATTTATTTATTTTATCATTGAATTATTATAAAACCTTTACACTTAGCTCCAAGACGATGTTATAACTTACATATAAAAATTAACATTACATTAATTATCATTACAACAACAAAATTCAATTATTTACAGTATCTACACTAATATTATAAAGAAGAAAGATTTGTTTGTTTGAATTGAATAGGCTCCGAAACTACTGAACCGATTTGAAAAATTCTTTTAGCGTTGGATAGCTACATTATTAGGGGGTAACATAGGCTATATATTATCCCCGTACTCCCACGGGAACGGGAACTACGCGGGTGAAACCGCGTGGCGTCCACTAGTTATTTATATGTCCAGACCTTTTTCAATTAAATTTTGCGCTGCTTTGATAAATCTCGGCAGGTTTTGGCAAAATATATCTTCTGATATGACTACCGATATACTATTAATCAAACGTATGCCTCGCGACATAGGGTAAACTTGAGTAAATTTGTTCTCGCCAAAGGTACGTCTAAGAGATGTCACTCTGTGAAGCACTGAGCTATACACGGCGCCATATTAGTCGCCTTACATCGGCAGACCACTTCATCTATCCAATGACTACTACACATTCATTAAAATAAGATATTTATAAACATTTGAATTATTAAAAAAATTGAAATATTATATTATGATATTATTTTATTGTATTTTATAATTTATCATGACGCAAGACGCACAGGACCGGTCGTTGTGGCGATACTTGGGGGAGGACTTAGTGCAGCAGTGGACGACTTTTGGCTGATATGATGATGATGATGATGGCCTAGTATGAAACATCCAGGAGCGAGCGCAGTCCGAGCCTTGCGTTCCAAGGACGGCGGGGAATGGTTCGGAGACATTTTTTTGATACGTAAACATTATTAACAGGGTGTTTCATAATGCTAATGCATTATTTATTTTTATTGTACCTATAATCATAATGAATTATTTTAAAAAATAATCGCGAGAGGTGGTTTATGTCAGGTACATTAAGTGGGCTGCCTTTGTAAGATGACTAAAATGGCACCTTGTATAACTAGAAAACTAAATTTTAATTGTTTCAAAATACGACACATTTTAAATTGGCAAAAGACAACGCGACGCTCAGTTTCTGGATTGAAAGTTATTGCAAAATTAATATTATCAAATGTTGAAGGCATGTTAGCTTCTGGGATTGGGGAATGAATTTTCAACAATTTGTGATGCGTTGATGATTTCTCTCCAGAAACTGTCGGTGAGTCATCAACGCAGAAAAGCAGATTCTATCATGTATGGAAAAGCAATTAAACAGATTCTATCATACATGTAGCAAACAAAAATAGACCTTAAGGTGAAGAACCTATTATTACAGTGACTGTACATCACGGAGTGGTTTGTATAATCCAGCAGCCACTAATCTGTGGGACAGCTCTAAGGCCAGATTTATGAAAGCAATGGTCACACATGACGCACTGGAGTATGTGCCAGAACACAAGGCCATACTTCAAGGTCATGGTGAGTAAGACAACGCTACTGATACTTCAGCTAACAGATGACAAAGATATGGCGATTTTTGTAAGATGGACAAATGGTTAAATAGTAGCTGATGTTACAGTTGAATTTTGATGTATATCTTCAGAAAAAGCTTTGAAGATGTGACTATTCAAACCATGGTTTCTTTAGAAATCTTCTAAGCAAGAAAGTTCTGTCAGTAGATAACATAGTTTGCTATTTGCCTAACAACTTTGCTATTCTGTGAGTTTCTTTGTTTTTTATTGGTATTTGGAAGGCCGTTGTCGTCAAAGTCGACCGCGGCGCAGGTGGTGCGATGATTTCATCGTGTTTGCAAACTTGGCCAGAGATCGCTCAAGAAAGAGAAATTTGGAAGACGAAAGGCTTTTGCCCAGCAGTGGGACTTAAGTATAGGCTGTCGAAAAGAAAAATATAATACTTTGGAAGTTGAATGATGAAGACGAGAATTAAATACTGTGAGAAAATCTTTGTCTGCGGAGACAAAGTTCAAAGTTCTTAGGTCCAAACTAATGTTCTTGAATAACAGCTTAGCCGTTAGATGTCAGAATGTGAATACTCGTTTGGTACTAAGACAATTGTCATTAAACACAAGAATTTGTACCTAATTATGTCACTGCACGCGGTGCCTTTGATTATATTGAGACGATGTGACTTCATTGTCACCTTCAAAGGTACAATAAAATAAGTTAACGTAAATTGTAATATTGTATGATTTACTATTAAGTTGTCTTGTTTGTTCAACTTGGATTTACAGAGCACTTAACTTGTACAGTGGGAAGAGCAGAGAGATTTACTGGCACACTGAAGCACACTCTTATCTAAACTTAATTAGAACCTTTATTTCAGTCTAGATGCTGCTAAATACCAGCCTATCTGACATGATATCCCTTGACAAGACTGGTGTCAGAGTTCCCGTATCAATATTATGTCTAGTCTTACATTTTTGGGCACAAACATTTTTACCACCATAATTGTTATCGTAAATATTCTTTTTACAAAAAACAATCCAACCTTATATTTGGTTAACAGCTCTCCGCAACAATATCATCTACCGTCAAACATTATACCAAACTAACGACGCCCACGCAGCCCAAATTGAGTGTGGTCAAACAGAGCTGGCCACTACACTAAAATGGAGGTGTCGTATCGGCGAGGAAATCAAAGGCAGCGATCAATCTCTTGTCAAACTAATAATACGTATGAATAGCACGTTAAATGTGAGCAATTGTTGTCTATCAACACAATGATGTAACAAACAGGAGTACATACTGTCCAAAATTTAAGGCCGGACGCAGTTTTGTTTTTTGCGTAGGCCATACAAGCCTATATTGAAAGCTATAGATCAAGAGATCCCTAAATGATTGAAGTCTCATAGAAGGTCCTCATTTTAAATATTATACATCCTCTTGAACATACTTTCCCATAGTTTCCACGCCTTTATAGCTTAATATTGAGGTATCTCTCAAGGGTCTATCATGTGACCTGCTATGTTTTCACCTTGTTATGATTTCCGAATAGGAATCATTATTTTAAAACCAGATACTTCTTAGTAACTTTAATAAAGTAGCATCTGAAGACACCAATCGGGTGGTCCAATTGGTAACCAATCTAGCAAACGGGAATAAATTCTACGTCACAGTAATTTTATGAGAAGCCTTGCATTTTACATGTGAATAAGATGCAAAGAAGGCACTAAGTAACTGGTGTCGAACTAACTTGCAATAATAATGTATGTTTGCGGAGTCAAGGAGACGTTGAGTTGTTTGAATATGTCCATACAACTAACTCGCTACTGTTGACTCTTGGACTATTAAAATCGAATGCTTGCATAACGCAGTGGTTGGCTTTAACTGTGTAATTTTTCGCGGGTACAGCTACTGATTTTGATAACCATTTCTGGTTACTTGCTTAAAGATAGCGTGCAAGTGAGGTAACTTATTTTGTTCACTGCGGTTGTCTGTGTCGTGAAGGGTCTTCACTAATTTGTGAAGACAATTAATGATTGTTTGGTTAAATCCGCAGTGACAATTCAGGAGAACCAGTCAATTAGTTTTGTTCTGCAGGCTACTATTTTACATGAAAGTTCCATATGAAGGTACCCTCTTTTTTGTTTAACCTTCCAAAGGCGTTTATGCTTTTGAGGATAAGACCAGGAAGGGTGGGATTTTTACCGCACCAAAACGACTCCGGTGATCATCATCAGCAAATGTAACGGTAATTTGGCACCAAAGTGCAACAAGCCTAATCTTCTATTTGATGTTACTCACTACCTGTAAACTATGTTACCTATAGCTATTATATTTTTTGCTAAAGCTCTTTGCAGTTTCGTTAGTCATCGTTATTTGTATGCTAGAAACCCATTCCTAAATGGTCACAGGATTTTATTACACCTATTAGAATTGTGCAGATTAGCATTTGCTGGTACTTTATAGTGACTATGTTGTGGATATTAATCGCTGCTTTATTAGTTTTTGTTTCGATTTTGTATTTAAAGCATTGGATTGTTGGAGGAAAACCAGTCACTGTTTAATTTGTATCATTTGATCACGCAGACTATGAAGTGAAGTGACTCTCGGTAATAATAACAAAGAAAGGAGGAAAAGCTAAATACCTAAATACAAAACAGTCCAGGGTCTTACTGGACCAGATGGGCCCGGATGGCTCCCCACAAGGCAAGGACTGTATAATGGTAGATGGGATACTATCGGAACATAATGCTATGTATACTTAAACAAATGATTAATTTATCAACGACTAGTGGACGTCACGAATACGGGGATAATATATAGCCTATGTTACTCCCTGATAATGTAGCTATCCAATGCTAAAAAAAATTTTCTAATCGGTCCAGTAGTTTCGGAGCCTATTCAATTCAAACAAACAAATCTTTCCTCTTTATAATATTACTGTAGATAATTATATTATTAGTAGGGTTACCACTTTTTTGGGAGAAAAATGTTTGTGCCCACTTCGGATTTTATTTTTGATTGTTCATCATTTATACTTTAATAGAAATGGTCGTCGAAGAAATTCAGATGCAGGAAGCTTAAGTTTAGAATGCAAAGCGAGCGAAGCTAGCTCGCAAATTGTTTCACCCGAAGTTGGAAAAGTATCATTTTTTTTAACTAATCATAATAGAAGCGACTTTTGGACGCATACAGGGAGGCTGCCTGTCTATTGACGCAGAGCGAGGCAGTGGAGCGGAGAAACGGAGTCATTTAACCAATGGAATTGCATAAAGTCGCAGTGACTGACGCGGAGCGGAGATTTTATGTAATTCCACTGGTTAATATTTCTCTGCTCCTCTCCTTTCCGCTTCAGTGGACAGTCAGACGCAAGGTCAAGAACTGAGAGAATGTAGACTACAATAGCTAACGCACCAGCCTCCACCCGAGCATGTGCAGCCCGCGCTTGCCACATAAGTACCTATGTACTACAGCACACTGAGCACACGGTGCGCCAGTGGATGCAGCTGATCTACCAGGGCCCCAAGTCTGCTATTACAATAGTGTCAGAATGGTCTATCATTGATTTCATAATGGTTGATTTTGACAAGATTCTATGCCATATCTTTCAATGGAGTGTCAGTGGTTGACCACTGGAAAGTCATAATGACGCTTTTATATCCAGTAGTCCCCAGACTTGGGGCCCAGGAGGTGGAGGAGGCGCCGCGCCGCCACCCAGCACGCACCACCCTCCGCGCGACCGAGCAACTTTTTAAACTGCGAATCTTTCAGGAAGCTTCCGATCTTTTTCAAGAAAGCAATTTTAGCATACTTTTTTATGTCAAGGTGCGAGTTGTCTATGAATACTGGTTGGTTATAAATTCGTCAATTCGAGGTAGTCAGACATAATTGAACAAGAGGAAATACTCAATAATATTGAACTTTTTATATTTACTTTTAGAGGCTGTCAAATTACTCTAAAGTTTACCATTGAAAACTTCCAGATACTTCACACTCCGATTAAATCAAAGCATAAACAATTAAACTAATCGGGAATGCGTATCAGCGGCCATTAGACACAAATTAATTTAAGCTTTATGTAAATGAAGGCAATTTAATGAACAGTGGGGTATCATAGGAGCACTCGAGCGCACGATTAGTTGGCGCCGGTAAACAAAACTGTGGGGTTATAAGTTACAGTAATGACCTAATTTATCTGGACAGCACTGGAATTTCTGGTTACCAGATTTTAAGAGCATTGAATGGCCCAACGTGCTTCAAAGCGCTTTTATGGTAAGTCTCCGCGTAGGTTGCCCTTACGTTTTGCTTTTACTCTTTACGTAGAAATAGCACCAAAATATACTAAAGTAAAATTGTACTGAAGCAAAATAAACGTGATTATTTATTAGCCCAATAGTATTGGTGTCAATATTATATTGTGCCCATAAATATTCACATTATAACACGAAACAGAAGTGAACTGAATCGTATAACGAATACAATATGACGAATATGTGATAAACTAATAAATGATTTATAAATGCTCGATTTGAACATAATTAATTTATAATAGCTTTATCATTACCTTGTCATGACTCAGTCATACACCATCGAAAGTCACGTCACGCAAGTTACAACAGAGCTTCGAAGCACACAGCGTAGAAGTTCCAATAAACCTCGAAGCAAAAATTAATTAAGTACACAAATTAAGAGTGTTAGAAAGTATATCAACAAACACTCTGGTATTGTCTTTACCAGCATGTTTGTACTCATAGCGTAACGGAAGCCTCACAGATCTAAGTGGATGGGTAAACGTGCGCGTGCGCGCATCGTATGCTCGATGATAAAGCTCGCAATTTTCGATGTCAGTCGGGAGCGCGCCGTGGATCGAGTCGGTGCTCCCTTTCGGTCGGCGCGGTAACCCGTGCGCGTTTATCACCCATCCGGTCGTATCCTCATCTACACACGAACCACTCTTGAACATCGAACAGTTTTCTGGTTGCCCTCCACAGAGGAATCCAGTGGCATGGTAATTTGTGCTCATATTCCATCAGGATAATGTTGATTTAATTTTGTCACGGACGGATCCTGGGTGTTTGCCGCCTATTGTCTCTTGAATAGAGCTAGAGATTGGTATTGTATTACGTAATGTGTATTAAAAAATATTTTATTTTTTATATCTTCTTTAATTGTGTTTAATTCATTTTTATTTTGTTTCAAAAATTTAAAGCATGCAATGTTATAACGTAGCGCTTTTCAAAACTTTTTGAATTGGAAATAAATTAGATTACACTTTGCAGATTTTTTCCGCCAAAACTTTTTGAATATTTGTCCAAGTAATCTAAAAGCTCGCTCGAGTTCGCGCGGCGGGAACAATTTCAATGTTTGCTAAACTTTAAGTGAGTTACGATGACTTTCGCAGTTACAACATAATTTTGCCATTACAAACGGCATGATGCCTACATCCTCAGTTAATAGGGCCAGGGTTAAACATTGGTCAGCGATGAGTCCCTTATCAGAGTAGGAACCGGCCGAAGGCTAGCCGATTTGCGCAATCTGCGGGAACATATCACGTCCGACGCTAAATTCACTTGTGTGGGAATATCGCTCTCCATTTAACTGTCATATTTATTTGCTACAATTTCTGAGTTGTACAAAGTACAGCTTGTGATATCTTTGCGCCCGTTTTGTGTAATTCTATCAAGTTCTTATCACTTCGTCCTTACCAGGCTATAAAAATCCCTACAATATTGCAGAGACCTCCAAAATAGTTTATTTTGTGTTAACTCTCTTAAAGCTCTTTATTTGTTCGTACAAGAAATTTTCGGCCAGCACTTTGGTCTATGTCTAAATGTCCATTTAGTTCATTGTATGTCCTCCAGGTCAGATAGCACCTAAACGTTGAGTTCATGGTTAAGATTTTACTATAAGCTATTTCATAAGTTTCTACTATTGCATCAATCTTTGTCACCATCCCAAAACTATAATGTACTAACGTTGGTCCTTAGGAAGTCGAAGTTCGAAGGACCAAGAAATATTTAATTAGTTCTAACTTGTTCACAATGCTTCTTGTGGAATTAGTGATCACAGATTGACGCTATCTGCTGTGGACATGTTCTGTCGGATTTCACGCCTTTTACGTGTTGTAATGTCGATGTAAATTTACACCTCAATTCAGCATTATACAGTATAATCCCTGTTTAGCTATAATGATTGCCATTTGCATAGCATCTCTGTTGGGTCCTAGAACCGGTCGGCATTGGCCCTACATTTAACAGCTAATTCCCCATTGTGTTCGCTATTTTACAACCCGTCGTTATGAATTACAACTAGTACTTATCTGTCACTTTAAATGGTGTTGTCGCCAGCGATAAAATGTTACGAGTTCTGTACTTATGTTATGTCATCATCAATTTGTTAATTCTGGATTTATGTCTTTATTTTGCTGGTGCCTTCTTCGGGATGAAGAGTCTTGAGATTGTGCTTTTTGCATGTTTTGCACCAAAAGCGTAGGTGTACATAGGTAAAAAGGCCTGTCATTTTAACTTTTAATATTGTCATGATTGCCGATTATAAAATAAAATCTCTCATACATAAAGGATCGAGTAGATACGAAAAATTTAAAAACTGACGATGGTTCATTATTAGTTTGTTTTGATACGATCTTGTTTCAAAATTGATTCTCATCCACATTTTTTGTAAGGTCAAACATTTAAGTGAAGTCTTAATCCTTCTTAATAAGTGTAACCTACATTTGCACTGTAAGTGGTGTCTTCATGAGAATTGTCTGCACAGCTGCACTGCAACTTGCTTTGACACAATTTTAACATATGCCTGCCTCCGTCGGTTTTGTTTGTTTTTTGAATAGTCTCATTATAAGGCGTGTATTTGTTCATTAATTGGTCAGATTTCGAAGCACATGTTCGGATTTGTTATTTTCTAATGTGGATTAATGTTGCTGTGAACTTATACGGTTGGAGATGATGTCATCTCGTTGAAGTTTCTTTTTACTAAATGAGGCGTCGTTTAAAGTATATATACTTGGCATTTAATTGAGAATATCAAATGCTGGAAATTATTGTAATTATCTGCGAGAAACGTTTTAGAATTAAAATAGTACTGGCTCGAAATAGTTTTGAGAATTATAACTGGAATTTAAATTTTTAGTGAAAATTATTTTCAGTTGCAAAGTTATCTAATGTTTTCCAAAAGGATAATTAGACTAACACACTAGTATCTTCGTTTATTTAAGGCATTCCACAAGCACGCATACTTGGGCTATCTTTTATCAGAGATCGTAATAATTATTTGAACTACTTTTTATTCAGGGTTTTAAGATTAGATCATGGAAGTAAAGTTGTAAAATTATTCTGAGACTTAAATTTTCAAAGTGGGTGAGAGATTTTGTTTGAGAAGAAGCAAACGTAACACATTATTGTCTGCCTGCATAGTTATTTATTCGTTCCAATTTGGATTTGTTTCAAAATTATTTAAATACTTCTGTTTCACTTGCTTTACAGCTCAATCTTTCAAGGATCTTCTCTAGATTTATTGATCTGTTTTTCCAGTTTGCATGAATTACAATATATTGACCCACTTTAGTTAAATTTAGTGGCACTTTGGTGCACTCAAATTTTACAAATGTTTTTGAAAAAATAAACGTTTGTGTCGCAATATTTACATTGCAAATTGTAGGATATTCCTTCTGTTGTAAAAGATATTCTTTATGAGCTTAAACAAGTTCCAATGAATCTACGAAAAGTTAAAATATTATAAAACTGGATAACACTTTACCTAAAATCATAAGATGGAATACGTGTGAACGTTGATGGGAAAATCCGAATCCATCCCGGCTGCCCGCCACTTAGGACCACAGTTTCCTCAAGTGGTCTCTCAAGTGTGCTTTCGCCCTTAGAGTCAATTAGGCGCCATAGATTACGAACTGTATCTGCATGTATGCAGGCGTGGCTGATCTGTCATCACGCACTATTTGCGATGTTACATGTCAATACGCTGAAACTGATGTCTTTATTAGTGTTTATATCTCCTATTATTGGAGTGCACTCTTTTTTGCCTTGGTTAAAAATGTAACTTCTTGCATTTTATTGAAACTCGGACTATAATCTTCTTTGTCAACTTTAGGTCTGGTTACTTCTGATTTATCTTTTTGTGAAAGAGTATTTCCTTCCGAAATCCTTCGAGTCCGCTTCGTTGCAGGGGGGTTACTTCCGTAGTTTCAGCCTCAGTTACGAAGAAAGAGAAAAAGAAGAAAAAGAAAATGCCCGTAACTAAGATCGAAACTACGGACTTCGGGCTTAGAGAGTAACCTCCCTGGTGGTGCAGTGCCTAATGCGCCATTGCTGAAAAGTTTCCTATCTGGTTTTTTTCAGCAGCACCCTGGAATATGGATTTGTGTAACATAAAAGGCTATCGGCTTGCCCAGTTTTGCATGGGACTATTACAAATGGCGACATATAGTTGTTCTTTTGGTACACCTAATCTGAAGCTTAGCCCTTTAGGTTAATACAGGCGTCTCTCGAATCACAAATGTTGCAACTTGATTTACAAGCTAATTGTTCGTTACCTCTTACACTATCAAACAAACACCATATTGACACAACAGCACGTTTATCTCCAAACAAGCTCTCGAAAGCTATCTCCATTTCGCGAGTGCATCAGTAAGTGGCCCTTTGATCGTCCTGAAACGTACACCGGCGCCTGCGCTTCCTCGTCGACACATGAATGGCCCCCTTATGATCGAAATAGGCTGAGTTGTAATGTGCAGCTATTGCTTACAAGTTACGTGGCTGTTAGAGAGTCTGATCAGTGTGATGATGGTGTTTAGATACTGGCACAGTTTTATTTTTATCTCTTTTAGTATATGGATCTTTGGTTTTATTATCTTTTATGATGCATTTATCGTTAAACGATTTATGATTAGTTAAATTAGAACGTCCAACGCTTTAGATGTTATAAGTAACTATGATGGATTGTTATAATTGCTAACTATGTTGTCACCTTCAAACAAATAATTGTCTCTTTAAGAATATATTTCATTTTGTGTTTCTAGATTGTTAATTGTATACAGATTTTAGCAATATTTTTAATGATTATGCTATTTCTATTCATGGTTCCAGAGTTCGTGGCTCCCACATGAAATATCAATACATATTGTGTTAAGCAAAGTAACTCAACTAATCCCAATCCATGTGTGTTTATTCTAATCCGTGGGCTCGTCCTATTTCTAAATATAGAGCAAAATGTTCGCATCATAACATAATCGCATGATCGATATTGAACACGCCGTTCAAGTGAATCCCTACAAACTAATCTCTACAAAACTTAAGTGAGGCTATTTCACGCCTTAGGACTATTATTTTCTGTTGCGAAGCAGTTGTTTTAATGGTCCTTAAAAAAATAAATAATGTTACGCATACACTCATCTAAGTCATGTACAATTTCATCAGGCCCAAAGGAACAATTTTACAAATGGTATTTGATTTCTAATTCTGTGATATGTCTTGATCGCTAAGCTAAGACAAGCATTCAACTTTAAGAATCGTGTAATTTCCTTTGTATAATAAGAAATATCTGTTAATTGAATGCCAGTTTTAACCTCCATGTTACTATGCTGCCCTAGTACCTACTCGCGGAGTGGCAGGTGTATTAAAACAGATTTACCCTACGTCTTTCGTAGTGATTCAGGTCAAATCAAAATATTTAAATATAGTCTTTTGTTGTTCTTGATAAGAGGAAAAGTTTGATCAGAAACTATGCCGTGTCTAAACAACGTATTAAATATATGATCCGGGATTTGGGTCTCAGCGTTTTTTACGAAAAGTTTCTGAGATTGGCATTTGTTTGGAATTTCTTCATTGTTGCAACAGGGAATTATTCCAAGAACTGTAAAAGTAATAATACAGAGCCCATTGGATGAAAGTCATCCAATGGGCTCTGTATTTATTACTTTGATGCTTGTTTGAAATACATTTTAGAATTCTAATAAGTTTATCGTTACTCTAAGTATTGGTTCTGATTTAAACTATGTCTCTCTATTCAAATCTATCTCTTTTATTAATTTATCTTTATTTGCTGTTGTATTATAGGTATCAGAAATATTTTGCTAAAATATTACAAAATATAGCTTTACAAGTAATGTCTATATATAAACAAAAAATAACTGACAAAACAACCCTTGGTCAGAAACACGAATACAGCAATAGAAATAGTGAGACAAACAATTTTTTTGGAGATGATGAAAAAAAAACATTACCAATAATTTTGTCTTAAAGTTATCTTTTCAAAGAACTTAAGTCTAGAATGGGTTATTTTTCCTTATTGCTTGTTGTTGTACTTGGAAGGAGATTTTTCTCTTTTGTCCATCATCTATCTCGAAAATACGCTGTATCTTATTTTGATAAGTTCATTACAGCACTTTTTTATTGCCAGAAATAACTTATACTTTAGCAAAAATGTAGAATTTATAATGAATCACTAAAAGAAATGGCCTTGACCTAATTGTTTATCGCCCAAGCTAACCCTAATGGGTCAGTTTCGTCATATTCGTGGACTCGCGGTGCCAACATGGGGCTGATAGTCGGCTTATCCGAACATGACCCCAGGGACCTCCCAGATATCGGTCAGAGAAAAAAACTTTTCTGTGTAAAAATCTCTTGATATCTCAAAATAGTACCGTTTAATGCATTGTTTTTAGTGTTGACAGTGGTATCGTTATGTGTTACTGATAAAAGCGAATTCGAGATAGTTGTTGCAGTTCATTTGAAGTTCTGATTTTTTTTTTTACTGTAGATAGGCATACGTTTGACCACTATCTCACCTGATGGTAGGCGATGATGCGGTCGAAGATGGAGCACGTTTGCCTAGAAGCAACCTATTCACTCTTGTCTTAAAGATTCCCAGGTTGTAGCTAACTGGAAACACAGACTTTGGCAGGGAATTCCACTCCTTAGCTGTACGCACTATGAATGTGTTCCCAAAACGTTTTGTGCGTGTGGGTGGGATGTCCACCATGTATCGGTGGCGCATCGCCGTTCGTCTTGTGGTCCGATGATGGAACGGGCTTGGCGGAACTAAATCATGCAATTCCGTCGCACACTCCCCAAAATGCAACCGATAGAAAACCGACAGGCCAGCAATTCGGCGTCGATGCTCAAGACTTTGGAGCTTCGACTCGACGAGCCTGTCATTACCGATGATCCTCTTGGCTCGTTTCTCAATTGACTCAAGGGCATCAAGCTGGTATCTGGCAGATCCGTCCCATAGATGAGAGCAGTATTCCTTACACGATCGAGCTTGCGCTTGATAGATTGAGTTTTAAGAAGAGGTATGAGTAATTGAGGGTTGTGATTTCATCTAATTCATTCACAATTTATTACCAAAACATAGCAATGTTCTTATAACCTACACTCATCATCATCGGCCTAGCCTTTTCCCAACTATATTGGGGTCGGCTTATAACCTACACATTGAATAGATTTAGGGTCTTTAAGATACCTTCGCGTTTTCTGTTTTTATCCGATTCCCAAAAAAGGAGGAGGTTCTCAATTCGGCGGGTATTTCTTTTTGTTTTTTTATGAATGTACACCGATTACTCCGAGGTTTCTGATCCGATTTCTGTGATTCTTTTTTAGTTCTTTTGCAGTACACTTGCTGTTTGGTCCCGTAAATTGATTCAGTTTGGTTCAGTGGTTTTTATTTTATGAGCATTTTTGCTTATTTCAATTTCTGCGTTGACGAAGACGTCGTCCAAGTATCAGCACTTAAAAGTGAAAAACAAAAACTTTTTACAAAAAAATATAACCGACTTCCAAACAAAACACTACAAAGAATAATATAACCTTAATTTCGGAAGTCGGTGTTAAAAAACAAAGAAACAAAACCAAAAACACCGACTTCCGAAATTAAGGTTATTTTATTCTTTGTAGTGTGTTGTTTGGAAGTCGGTTATATTTTTTTGTACAAAAATTTTTCAACAATCTGCATTATTATACAGGTCAAATCCACTACACCGTGGAACTCCAAACCGCTCCATCGGCGGAATTCAGACACCTTAAATTAATTAGTCCACGCGTTCTAATTTAGATTAGTGTCACGCATTCTTGTTCCAATAGTGCGGTGTCGTCGCCGTCGCCGTCGGTCGCACTGTTTACCTGGCCGATCTATCATCATGATTGATACTTGTGCTCTTTAAACCTTCATTTTGCAACATAATGAGGTTAATCTTATCGAGTTTGTGTTAGTTTTTGTGAGGTGCTTCAGTGTTTCTTTTAAGGTTGGTTACGACATGCAGATCTTTGTTTTGTGTGTTCGCTGTTGTCTTTGTTATAGTGTTTTTACATGTTAATTGAACATTGCATTTCAAAATTGATGTGAAACTGGTCGTTAAGGACCAAATTATCTATCTTATTTTGAACCTTATTTGGATTAAAGCAGGGGTCAGGACTTCTTTGATCAATTTTTTAATGATTACGAAATCTGTCTGACGTATCTGTATTAAGGTAGGTAACATTATAATTGTAGACAAGAAAAGACAGACAGAGTAAACAGTTTTAATTATTAATTACTGGGTGAATAATTTTTAATGTTTACATAAGTTGTCATTGTCTACAGACATATGGTTGAATTTAAATATTTTATTTATAAAATTGACACAATCCATTTCCGAAACAAGGAAACACTAGGTGGAAACATTGCAAGAATCGAATTTGTTGTAAAGTTGTCAAAAAAATTGCTGCATCATAGAATATTTTGATAAGAGTTTTGCAAAGTTTCGGAAGTACAAGACATACTGTAATGATTTTATATTTGCGTGCTTATTAAAGATAGAGTCACACATTTATTTATTGCATTAGGTACTTGAATAATACGCTTAAAAGCTAAACGCATGTTACATCACAGCTACTTAAGCTAAGCATAGAAACAGTTACCCGAAGCTGCGAGTGCGTAACATCGAGATTCGAGTGATTCGATAGATCATCGACTATGGATCGATCAATCACTCGATTCAATGTCAAATGTTTTGGCGCCTAGCTGTCTGCATGCGGACAAGGTCGATGAACTCGCTTTATGGCTAGGAGACTAACGATCACGCATTATTGTGAACACTCTGAATTATTTATAGTTTTGGATACGTTTTGTCATTATTGATGATGTTTATGACGGTTTTGTGATGATGTTCAGTTATGGTGTCTGATAAAGTTATGGAGGAAGGCAAGTGTTCTGCGATCAGTGTTTTGATTTTTGACTGGCTTGCTCAAAAACGTCATTAGCGCCACCAAGGATCACAAAATATGATTTTGCTGAACGTAGGACCGCAGTATCTAGCCCTCAGCTGAATAACAAAACTAAAAGCCGAGCCTAAAAGTTCAGCTCAACAACTACGGATTAATTTTTGATCAATAATTTATCAAGTACAAAAGGATACTTAGGAGCGTTTATTACCACATTCCATGACCAACCAATAAATTATTTAGTACAATCAATTAACTAAACTTACCATTATAGTATACGGGTTATAATTAATTATTGTTCTCTCGAAGCTGCTATAATTAAGTATTTTAATTAATGGCCAGGCTCAGTACCGGCTTGGGACCACCCTCTTGACAGAAAAATGCCGACGAATAAGCTTTTACATAAGAAGTTTGGTTCCTCTTTGAATATTTTAGTCAACAAGACTTTAATGCTCAAAAAATGTAATAACATTTTCCTTTTAGTTCTCTAAAAATCTTTCTTTTTTCTTTACATAATTTTTTTCTTTATCATAAATTATGATAAATTCAGTCAGTGCAGTTGAAATTTGCATCAATGACTTGGAGTTTTTCAAACAAATCGTTGGGATTACCGTAGGCTTCAGCAGAACGTGACATAAACGGCTTATAGAAAAGCGTCCTTCACGCTTTATTGCGTAAATTAACAGAAGTATTACTTCTTTATCTATGACTGAACTGAAGCTACGCAGAGATTGATGTATTATTTTGCTTGCATCTCAATCATTGTGTAATTTATTCATCAACTCTATTAGAATTTGTTTAATTCCCGAAATGATTTTGTCACAACTACAACTTTTTACAACTAAGATATCAGTGAATATCTCCGTCGATACTACTGCTAAGACTTTACAATAAGCACTTTGCCTGTACGCAGAGCACATTTTTTTTTGCTTATAAACATTTGTTCTAGGATGCTATAGTACTGATCTAACTCCTCTTTTATTTGGGTGTGTTGCAGGGAAGCCTGTTAGGTCCAATTCTGTTTATTACCCTTACAGTTTAGCAATAACTGTTCCAGCAACACTTTAAAGCTCATACAAGCTTTACTTAAACAATCTAACTGCATCGCCGTTAGTATAGTTTGTTTGTTGCATCGGATCGTTAGAAGCCGGCGCGGGCGCAGTCAGTGGCGTGCGTTAATAACCCCTCAATTGGGGGCACTCGCTCGCCTTTAAGGAATGGTTTGAAGATATAGGCGATAGCGATTTTGTGTTCATTTTTGTGTCATTCTAAACAATTATTGCGGTAATTAAGTATAGGTTTTTTTTTGTTTTACGATTTTGGGTACCTATTGATTTCTTATAAACAGTTTTGTTTTATAATTGAACATTAACAGCAATAATTATAATATTCTGCTCTAATCTATTACAGTTGATTTTTTTAAGTAAACAAAAAAAAACTTTAGTTTTTTTATTTCAGTACTTTATTATGTAACTGTACCTCGCCTTAACCGCTGTCACTCACACTTTAGGCCTCCCTCCTGACTATATTGATCTAAGCGCGTGCCGACGTTTCCTCCGACCGTAGCGCGACGCATCATCGTTGATCATTGCGTTTGTTGACCGTACACACTATTTGCGTGACACTTGACACTGATTGGGCGATGCTTTGATTCCAACCTGGTCAAGGACGAAGGTTAAGGATGGGAAAGGTAAAGATGAATGAGTATTTCGTAAACGATAATGATCTGTATTTGCTTTGGCTGTTTAATTGCCATGACAATGAGGAAATTTTAGCTATAGATCTAAGCAGATAATTTTAACTAGCAGAGAAGCTCTGTTATATATTATATATGAGCTCTGTTATTGTCACGAGATGGTCTTTGGTTCCGCGTTTAAAAAAACGATTTGTCAAGGAATGATTTCGGTTGCGCAAAAGGGCTAGAACTTTCAGCGACACATAAATTAAACGGTACTAAAACATATACTTAACCCGGTCAACGGTCAGAATTAGTTCTGTCTCCATTGATATTAATGATACTCATAACTTTAGACGCTATTTAGCATATCAAGGTGCGGTTGGGCATTGTCATACATTGGTGCTAACAGCCAATTGTGATCAGAATCAGCATACATCGGTCGTACTAATAAGTGAAACTAATGATATTATAACGGACGCTGTTCTGAGAAATAGTGTGAACATGTAAGTTTGAGATTGCACAATAGGAACTGTGTGTGGTCTAGGAGAAGAGGCCACACCTGTTATTCGTCTAGGGTTTAGGATGTTGAAATGTGCGAACTAACTTCGTCATGATAATGATCTTAATGCAAAAGAACCTGGAACTTTCTGACATCTGTGTGAAATGACTAGATAATGCAGTGTCTGATTACGTTAGGTGTATTCGAGAATATGTTTGGATAGAACCACTGTCTCTAACGTGTTGTTTCTACAACACGTTACAGGTAGTGGTACTATCCATAACCATGGTGACTTTGATAGGTTGTGATATACAGTCCTCTGTATATCACAACCTATCAAAGTCTACATAGTTCCAATCAGTTTCTCTTTTTCTTATATATTACCTTGGCCTGCATTCATTTTATAGTAGGACTGTCCCCTTAATTATTTGTGATACCTTAATTAAACATTTGTTTGAAAAATCAACCATTACTAAATACGAGAGAACTGCCCTTGTCGCGTTTTAGAAATATATTGAGATTTTTCTAGTTAATAAAGCGTATTATAATGTTTTAGATTTTTTAAACGAAAAGGACTTTCCTATTCCGACTTTTCTACACTAATATTATAAAGAGGAAAGATTTGTTTGTTTGTTTGAAATGAATAGGTTCCGAAATTACTGGACCGTTTTGAAAAATTCTTTCAGCAATGGATAGCTACATTATCAGGGAGTAACATAGGCTATATTTTATCCCCGTACTCCCACGGGAACAAGAACTACGCGGGTGAAACCGCGTGACGTCCACTGGTATTAAATATAGTTAATAATATCGATTTATGATGTGTTTTTTATTTTTTCTTAATTTTATTATTTGACTGCATGATAAAGAATGTTTACTGGACATAATATAATTCAGTGTGGACTGTTATATCTTGACATTTGTTTCTTATGTCAAAATGACTAAATTGTTATACCTACAAAATTTGTACGCAAAATAATGACGCTCACAATACACTATTAATACCTTGCATGTCTGATTCAACAGTTCATGTAAACGCATATTTGACAAATAAATTATCTTTCTTTCTTTCTTTAAGATCTTCCTTATCCACACACTTTTCGAGTTTTATTTATTTAAATCAACGTAACGTGTAATGTGAAAGTTCATTTGTGTCCATTCAGGATATATTGAAAAGAGTGATGTTTGCTTAGGACACGATTGATTTGACGGGAGAGTATGTGGGTCAGCTAACGGTTCTCACCAAGGATCGGTAAATCACGAGCTTGAATCGGAGAGTAATTTGATACGGCGGGCCTAATTGAAATAGCACATAATTAGATGCTATAGAACTACCTGTATGCATGATATAATTAACAGTTATTTGTTGATAATTTTTGTCAGAAATAAGATTCTTGTGGAAACTTAGTAGATGTAACAAGTATTAGATTAGGTACACTTTTTTGTAATCACATCACTAGATATTCATGATGAAGTTTGCAATACCAACAAGTAAGCAAACTAATAGCAAACAGCCGCACTTTTTTATTTCTGACTCGTGCTTTTCTATTGAAAAAATTATTAATAAACAGCATCCGAATACCGCGTAAAATTCGTCACATTAGATTAGTATGATGTCCAGAGTGTGGCCGGCGAATGGCCGTGTAGTAAGTAAGGAAGCCGGAGTCGTGGGCGGCGGCATTCACTCCGCGTGACTCATGCCATTGATGGGCGCCCAACTTTGACTCGTTCCTGTCCACTCGCAACAATGGCACCTAAAACTAACTGGGATCACGATAGTGATGACAACAAAAATCTATAATAGCGTCAGTTAATTTTCATCTAATTTTGTAACAAATTCAAATGCAACACTATTTTTGAAGTAGAAACTAAATTATTTGAAAGTCGGGAAGTGCTCGAAAAGTGTATTGCTATTTTTCGAAAGGGAAGACAAACGAACGAAGCCAGTTAATAAAAGGCTTGTGAAAAGGCGACCATAGATCTCTGGTACGAACCAGAGATCACAAGCACATGGTTTTCAACGTTTTAAGTATGTATATTTTAAATCAGACAATGATGTGACAGAAAAGAGAGTCAGTTTTATGAGAACAGTGACAGTGAGTTTATCAACTTTCTAGGTATAAGAGACACAGCTACCGCTCTGGATCTGGTTTACGGCAAAATTGGTTCCTTAGTTTTTACTGTCAAAGCAAATTATGAACATATAGAAACAACAGTACTCAAAAGCAGCAATTTGTCCACAAAAGGTTCTCTTGTAACTAAGCATCAATAGATGTGGAGCATCGAACAATGTAGATTCTGAGTAACTTGCCACCGTTTCATTCATTGGGAATACAACTTTACGAGTAAAATTTAGTCCACAACCAACGTAAGGTTGTTGCTTTTACTAACAAGTGACGTCACTTGTAGAACAAAGCTGAAGAAGAATTTTTACTAATTATAGCAACAGATTGTGCGGTCGACGGCCCTCGTTATCATTTCGGCACAGATTGCTTGATCCCGCCCCGCTGCTCCCGCCATCGCCATCTATGTGACGTGTGGGTGCTTGCTCCTCTTCCGTTGCGAGTGCTGTCTTTTTCTATCCAAAAAGGTTTATAGTGTTGTAACTTCTATATCTGTCTTTTTGGTCGTGTTTAATGTTTCTTTGGAGATTGCTGTTTGACTACCTAGTTTCAGTTTATTATAAGGATCTTAATTAGTGTGACTTAACTCATTGCGTTATTTTTAATTCAAACAATATCACATCCCATATTGGTATCTAATGTGTAAATGTTTTGCCTACTGATGGAGGCAATTTTGCTGTATTTAAAAACTGTCTCATTCTAAAGATATGGCTATAGGTAGAACTAGAATATTTTGATTTTAAATATTTAATAGCTCAAAGAACTAAAACAGTAAAGGTACTGATAAAAATTAACCTAATTTGAGTTAGAATTAATACAACGTGGCAACCGCCAGTCTCTTGGGCACATTATCAGCTGACAGCGTTGATGGTGAATTTTTTATGCTATATTTGAGTTTGTAGTTATTTTAGTTTATTTGTTAATTACAGTACACTAGCTTTTAATCGCGACTTCGTACGCGCATAACCCGGTTTACCCGTTCCCGTAAGAATTTCGGGAAACCCTCTCTTAATGCTACCTTACACTCCCTAAGGAACGTACATGCCAAATTTCAGGTCTCTACGACCAGCATTTTCGGCTGTGCGTTGTCTGTCAGTCACTCAATCAGTCAGTAACGGAAGAATTTTATGTGTATTGATGATTGATTTAGTTTGCTACCATGTCATTATAAATAAAATTTGAGTTGTAAGGTAATTGAATGTGTCAGGCACCAATGACCGACATTACATTTGCTGAAATCCGTTTAAATTAATTAAATGTCCAATATTTTATTTCAAGTACATGTTTGTAGATAACGAAGTTAACCTACATCATTGAGATTGTTTTTTAAATTTTAGCCTTATTAATCAAATTAATATCTCATTCAGAAGACTATGTTACGTTTAATGACCACTCGGTTGTGATGAATGACGTCAAAATCAATTGATTTGTTTTTTGTTTCTAATTTTAAAGCTGGAATATGTATATCGATATTATCAACAGCCAGCAGCGGTGCTGATACATTCAAATACTTTATATTTTTATTTTGGAATATATCTAAAATTACGAAAACAACACATGTATTTTTTGTTTATCGTTGTAGTCCGAACGGCATTTTTTTTAGTGTGAGAAATCAACTAATGACTTCTTCCGGGCAGAGCGAAGGAAGTATCAGACTTTTACTAAGTAAACTAACTGACCCATCCGTGTTCCTCCAAATGTCCTTTGCGTTCCCGGGCCGCAGTGACTCTTTCGGAACAAATTCCGCAATCCTGGCTTCATAATACCTTTTTTTTATGGATGGGAAATCATCAAATGACTCCTCCCGCTCTGGGCGAAGCAGAAGGGAGAGTCAGACTTTTACTGACTAAAACCCATCCGTGTTCCTCCTAATGCCCTTTGCGTTCCTGGGCCGCGGTAACTCTTTCGAACAAATTCCGCTACCCTGTCTTCATGATACCTACACACTGAATTTAATTAAAACAATTATTTTCACAAAGCTTTCAGATAGCCAAGTGTTTCCAAAAATGTTTTTGGCAGTGACATCAGAATGTGCTTTTATTGTGTAAACACTCAATTATCAATGCAGTTGCCGATAAGACTGTACCGCGTAATCTTTGCCCCAATTACTGTTTGTTTATTAAGATTTTATAAGGTTACCGTATTGATGGCTTGACTCGCTTCACTGCTTGACACTTTATTGAATTTATTTATTTTTAAACGTTGCTAATAGTTAACGTTTGGCGATATCTTGTCCAGTGTTAGGAGTTATCTTAGTTGTATTACGTGGCGATACAAATACTTTGTACTTGTCATTTGATTTTTTTAAATAGTTGTATGATAAGGATTGTTCATTCATAGCGTTATTTTTAATTGGTAACTTATGTACAAAGGTTTGCTATTTTAAATTGTTTAACTTCATGTCATATAGGCAGCTTAATAGAATCCAGGATCCGAACATAACGAAGCATTAAGCTACTGCGCACCAACTATTTGCAAATGATTAAAAGTAACTTCTCCTGATTTAGCAGCCGCAAGCACTCCATGTGATTATGTTGAGAACGAATAAAATGGAAAATGACAAAGTAAAATATCAATGGTATTCTTCTTTGCGCTCAGGAGAGATACAGTTTACTTCTTCTTGAGTCAATGCATGCACTCAGAAGAAGACCATATATCTCTTGTTCGCTAGAAAATATTTTAATGCACAGTTACTAGCTGTAAGTAACAGACAAAGAAGGTTTCGCTCTTTAAGTGATTCACTGTTCGCTGGTTATGCTGCGGTTGTTTTCGGAGCCTCCACCAATTTTTAAAAGATCCCTATCATTCCGTTATTCCAGGGTGATGGTTCCAAGATGACAATGTGGCGGCTGGTGGCGGCGGCGGCGGTGCTGAGCGCGTGCGCGCACGTGGTGGCGGGAGACGCACGCAGCCCGCAGCCCACTCGCTCGCCGCGCCTGTGGCCGCGCGCACCGCGCACTCTCGCGGAGCGCAAGCCCAACCAGTTCGTAGGGTAAGTTGGAATAGAAACAACAGCTTGACTTGGCCTATACTTTGGCACGGCAGATAATCGGATTGTCTTCACGTCTGCTTTGGAGACAAGCTTTGACAATCAATAGATAGTCAAATGACCATATTTTAAGCTCGTGACGTCTTGACGATAGGAGTAGTAGTTTAGGAGTGCCTATTGTTGAAACGAGGTACAATGCTCCTTACTTTATTAGCTAAAGAACCTAAGAATCATTATATTGCCTGACCTATGACCTATGGTGGTGATGAGAACATGCTGAGTTATAGCAAAGTCGTAGAAGATGAATATAGTTTTCAAATACAGACATGAGGCGATTAGGAACTATAGTCCTTCGATACAAATTACCTTTATTAAGTTAGAATTAAGGTTGGGTGGTCACCAATACTACTGTAGACAAATAAAATAACACTTTACATGATTATCGTTGCCAGTGAATCACCATAACACATTGTAAACGGAAAAATCAATCCCGCTTAACATCAAAGTAAAAGAATGTGATGTTAGTACATTTTAATCGGAGGTGCATCGTTCTCCGGTCCTTGGAAGCGTACGTGAAGCGCATGCGGCGGTCGCGTTGATACAAATCTCGGTACTTCACACTGTACGGTTTTATAATCGTATGCGGTATTCCTATCTTTAAGCGGTACACGTTTTACATGCATTTCTTCTTTATCGTCATTTGTCGTAAGCCAGGCTTCTGTCGGAGGTCCTGCCTGTGATGTCTCTTAAGTATTTTAAGGGTATTGTGTTTAATTAGGTTATCTGGTAGTATTCGTCACTTCTGTTTTGATTTAAGCTTTCAAAAAGAAAAATAAAGTTCACAGCTTTGACGATTTTTGGTAATTCGCAAGTTTTTCGTATGCTTCTGTTGGAATGTAATAGTGTTGTTCAGAATTTGTAACATGGTTACCGACTTTGTATCTTAACCTTTTCCCTGCGCTAGATGTCATTACTGATTTTGCGGACAAATTGCAAAACGTTATTAGAGTCGGTAACGCTAGACTTCTTCCTATAAGTTTTTATAAGCATACTAGCTAAAGGTAGCGCAATTTTTGCGATGAGAACGTTTCAAAACCTACTTTGATGCCAATTTTTACAGGTTTTCCAAAATCCTTACAAAATATGGTGTAAACTATAACTTTTTCTTCCTCAGTTTTGCATAGAGAGCCCAGTAACATGATACATGATGTGTAGTACTCTTACCGTGGGCGGCGACGCGTAGGTGATTTTCACGCTTATAATTTCGGGAGTCGGGCAGAGGGCAATAGCGGAACCAACGGCGAGTTCACTGGGACAGGCTATGACGAAGCGGGTTTAGACACCAAGGTCGTGGATGCAATCAACGAATGCAAGGATGATAGTGGCCGAAACGAATTCGGACAATTCTAACAAGTACTCGTAGAAGAAGCAAAGCTTAATGATGAAAGTTGAGATGTAGATAGTACAAAATCACAACATGAGATTAGTTACTAAATTATAGAATGCAGTATGGAAGATGTTGTAAGGAGTACCAGAGTTTTTAACTCACAACATAAACATATTATTATAGAAACAAGAATGACATTAGCAGAGGTTAATTAAAACGCGATTGAAGATGATGAATGATAAACAGCATCATGTTATCAGTGCTGAGATTATAAATTGCTAATCAATGGACAGTAGCGCTCATATTAGTATTGCTGTGATAATATTATGACATAATGATGAGGTAACTATCACTTGCTATGTTGAACACGCAAATATTATTTAAATCGGATTCTGTCTGAAATGGTCGGAGCGTAGTTATGACACTATTGTTATTAAGAATAAACTGATATCCAGCTTTATTCCGGAACAGTTTTATCGCGCTTTATTAATATTACTTAAGATATAAAAATTAAGTGAAATATAAATCAATCTATTATAAAAAATATTGTTTAAATGACCGCAATGCTCTTGAATGATAAGCTAATATTTAGCAAAACAGTGATAATATATAATTAAGTGCAGTACTGCACTGAATCTCGATTTCGATACAAGGTTTTCAGTGTAAGGACTTGCGATACTCTCTGACCCTAGAACAAATTAGTCTAGTTTAACAAGGCGGGGAGAATCTATTCGGTACAACTTAGATACGGTCGTACATGGAGCAAGGTTATTGGGATCAGCGCTCATAAGCTCCTCTGTATTAAGTGTTGCGTAATTTGTTGCTAAGACATTTTCGTTGAGCGAGTGCTAATTGACCGATGGCGATGAATTTCAATAAAGATACTGTTTCTTCTAAATTGTTGTACTTATTGTTGGTTATAATTATTTTGTGTTGTAGCTTTAATTTCAAGGTTGCGGATAAAAGGACTATTTCAAGTCCTTTGGTAGGCGTTATCGGTGGGTAGGTATATATTTTCGCAATTTTTTTGGTCTGGTTTGGTTTCGTAAAAGCTAAGAAAATCAGTGAGTGTGTCAGTAATGTGTATCTAACGCAGAGAAAAGGCTAAGATACAAAGTTGTAACTCATGCTACAAATTATTAACAACACCATTATATTCGAACAGTAGCATCAGAAAAACTTGCGAATAAATAAATCGTCAAAGTTGTGAACGTGTTTACGATGGCTTAGACAATAAATCAGACTTAAACAACACCTGTCTGACTTTAATGAGCGCTTCTTACAAAAGCAGCTGAAATCTGCATTGTTGATCCGAAGGCAACACTTTATGAGCTTCTAGGTGGCCTGAGGGCTACGAGTATTGTGTAGTTCTTGTCAGCGAGTTTGCAAGTGCAAAAAGGTGGTTTAGAATCGCTAACAGTAAAATATAGGTCACTATTTCTCACTGGATGGTGATCGAGGAAAGTGGCTCAAGTATTGTTTCTGGAATAGGTACAAGCCCCTTTCTAGGTTGCTTTCAAAAACTTGTGAATACAGGTTGTGTTGAACTTAGTGAGAGGCACTCCCAGCCTAAAGAAAATATAATGTTTCCGTCTATGCCTTTTCTGTGTTTAGAACAAAAGTTTTTAATGTTATGTTTGTTGCAGCCCTCACGTATGCCGATCTCGCAACAGCACGCATTGCTGTCCCGGATGGACGTCCCGGCCGAATTCCTTACTTTGTATAGTCCGTAAGTTCACTAACATTATCTTTTTTACTGACACCGATGCTATTTACTTCCCATAAACATGATTAGATCGTTAAGTGGAAACTGTGGAAACATTTTCTATCGCTGCTCAGTTATTTACCTGCTCCTTACAAGTGTATTTAATTGGGTGTTTGTTTTCCAGCTTTATGCCGCCCTGACTGCGGTTCCCCGGGAGCTTGTGTGGCTCCCAACATGTGTCGATGTGCTAGCGGAGTCGAAGCGCCAACTTGTGGCGGTGGCGGAATTTACCCGTATCCAGGTAAGAACCTTTTAATAAATTTATTGTTATCAATGGATAAGTAGCTGGTGAAGATAACTTACATAAGCAGTATCTTTGCTGCCCCAAAAAGATCTTCAAAGGTAAACTACGCTTGTCAAGGTCGGTCCGTGGATGGGTGAACTTCATAAGATACTGAGATTCCTCGGTGCTCCAGAAAGCACGTTAACTGTTGGTCCCGGCTGTCATTTGTATATCTTTGACAGTCGTTAAGGATCATCAGATGCCAGGGAATCTGACACCGGTCTTGTCAGACTATCGTGTTATTAAGTTCCTGGGTTGTGGTGGTCAGATAGTCCCTTCATATAAAATACTGGTATTCAGCTGTTTCCGCTGAGACTGGAAGCCGGGCCCCACATAGTTGGAAAAATCAGAGTCAGTTTAATAAGCCGTTTTCTGAATGTGCATTCACTTCTTGACAGTATATCTCTCTTAGATATTTCATTGAAAGCTGTATGTTAACGTTGTGTTTTTTTTATTACAGTACGAACACCGGGTGGTTGTCGTAGAATCTGTATGAACGGTGGTACTTGTTCAAACGGTACTTGCTCCTGCGCACCCGGTTGGAGCGGCGAGTTTTGTACTGAACGTAAGTAATTACACTGAAATAATCCTTTAGTTAGCGGAAATTAAAGATTGATAGACAAATGTAAAGTTCTTTATATCTTGATTTTTTTAGAAGTCATTATAATAAAGATATTTTTCTAATTCCAGCAATTTGTCGGGAACCCTGTCTACACGGCGGTCGATGTATAGCCCCGGACAGATGCGTCTGTTTCCACGGACTCTCCGGCACCAGGTGTGAGATCGACAGACGAACTGGTAAATTTCATTATATATAAAATTTCATAAGGATATTAAATGGCAAACAAGCAGCCTTCGTTTTGTTGAACTCAACAAAGCGAAGACTGTGTACTTGGTGGCAACCATTCCAGGGTTGCAGAATTTGTTCGAAAGAGTCATCGCAGTCCTGGAACGCAAAGGGCATCAGGCGGAACACGGATGGGTTTTATTCAGCAAGAGTCTGACACTCCCTTCCGCTCCAGCCAGAGCGGGAGTCATTTGATGATTTTCCATCATTAAAAAAGGGGCACATAGCCAGTTTTCGAGTTAGTGTGCTGAAAAGGTTTTAATTGCCCCGACACAGAATAGAAACTCTTTTATTTTCATTTAAAAAAAGAGTTGTCAAGTAATAATTATAATTATCAACAGTGATGTCAACAAAGATGACATTTTCGAGATCTCGAATTCTTGAAAAAGAGTTGAAGATAAAATATTTCTGAATGAAATATGACTAATGTCTGCATTTTTTTTCGGTTTTCGTTTCTAGGTCCCTGTTATACGGACACTAGAGGAGCCCTGTGCACGGGGGCTCTGGAAGGCGTGGTGTGCACCAAGCAGCTGTGCTGTGCCACCGTCGGAGTCGCCTGGGGACACCCCTGTGAACGCTGCGGGGACCTCGACTGTCCCACGGGGCATCTGAGAAACTTGGCTACTAAGGAGTGTCAGGTACGGTTGAAAACAAAGGATTTTGCTCGAATACGCTCAAAATTTTTATATGATTGTAGCCCTTGTACTTATTAGCTGTTATTATATGATTGTAGCTCTTGTACTTATTAGCTGTTATTGCGTGTTGTAACTGCTGGTTTAGTGGTGACTGGCATAAAAGATTTTTTTGTATTTTTTTTTGTCTTGTTTGGTATTTCCTTTGCGAATCCGAGTAGAAACTTTTTATCATTTCTTTGTCCTCATGTGTTGCCATTCTAATTACTTCTTTTATTCGTGTAAATCTACATCAGTATACTTGTTCCTATTCACTTTTTATTCTAAAAAGCCATTCTCTTCTTTTTCCAGGATATAGATGAATGTGCGGCAGTCCCAGGCCTCTGCCAGGGAGGTAGATGTATCAACTCCATCGGCTCGTTCTCCTGTGAGTGTCCTCCGGGACAGAGGCGGCATAGAGTGACCAACAACTGTGAGGACATCGACGAGTGCGAGGATCCGGATATTTGTCCTGTAAGTAACAGGTTTCATCAGAGAATATGATATCTTTGTAGAATGTTTAGAAATTCGTTTGAAAGTCGTTAGTGCTGAAGTGCCGGTGAAGACGTGAAAAATATTTTGAACCACTCAGGATCCGTAAGTCCCTTTCGGGACTACGGGTTATTTGTCTTGCGTTTATTTTCACTTAGCCCAATACGGACTTGCTAGTGGATTCTAACGGTTAAGAACGATTTTGCCCCTCGGAGGCTGACGGAGACTGAGTGGTTAATCGTTTCAGTGTAATTTGAAGACTTATGATGATTAAAAAAGAAAATTAACAGTACCTATTTTAATAATATTTTATCTGTTTACAGAATGGCAAATGTGTGAACACTGAAGGCGACTACTACTGTCTTTGTAACCCTCACTTTATTCCCAGCCCGGACAAGAAATTCTGTATAGGTAATTTTTTCACATTTTTTGTTATTATTGATAGGCTTGCGTTTGACCACAATCTCACCTGATGGCAAGCGATGATGTGGTCGACGATAGAGCACGCTTGACTTTAAAGACTTTATAGTTAAGGTTGTAGCTATCTGGAAACACAGATTCTGATATTTATCTTGAATAGATTCCAGTCTTGATCCTTGCTAAACTTTCTTATGTGTTTGATACAGATGGCCGAGTAGGTAGCTGCTTCACATACATGAGCGAGACTGGCGAGTGTGCCGACCGGCTGCCGATGCCGCTGTCCAACCGCGACTGTTGCTGCGGCTACAACATGGGAAGAGCCTGGGGGGACATGTGCACACCCTGCCCACCTAGAGGATCTAGTGAGTATAAGTGTTACGTAGAAGTAAGTGTTTGGAAATAGAAGAAGGTATAAAAAGTCAGAATTTAGTATTTTCATGTCCGCTCCGTTAAGATTCAGTGAGTTTCGGTTTGGTGTTGTGATTGACATCAGTAAACTACCAAAAATGGGTAAGCCTTTCATGGGTCTTACACTTCTCTCAGTCGACGCTTGAAGTAGAATTATATTCATTTTATGAATGTTGTTTCCAGCTGAATGGACTCATCTATGTGGTGGCGGTGTGATCCCACCGAATTGGCGCCGCAATGTCACTGGTGGCAGCGGAGACGAGGAAGGAGGTGGTGGAGGCTCGTACGAACCACCAGCAATAGCCAAGATTAACGAGTGCATGCTCAGGAATGGCATCTGTGGACTTGGTACCTGTGTGGATAAGGATAAAGGGTGAGTTCGTGAGCTATATTTAGGCTTATTATTTTCAGTTGCCACTAAAAACTCTACAAGTAGAGAGTATAGCGATAAAGTAGATGTTGAGAAATATCTCTGAAATGCGAATGTGATGAGTGTGATTCAGAATTTAATATGATCCACTTTTTACCTAAGTCTTTGATTCACTTTTCAAGTTTGGTCTGTAATGTTGATAAATCTTTTTTTTTTCCCCCCAGGTACCAGTGTGACTGTTGGGACGGTGCTGAATCAGTTGTCCAAGATGGCAACCCGACTTGTATCGACATTGACGAATGTGCTCTCGAATATTGTAAAGGAGGTTCTTGCATCAACAGACCCGGTGGTTTTGATTGCAGGTGAGAAAATTACAACTAAATCTATTTTGTGTTCAAACAATTCAGATCTTCAATTCAGAAAAAAACTAACACAAATATCGTTTTATCAGGTGTCCACCTGGCTTCGACCCGATCGAAGGTGGTTTGAGGTGCAGTGACAAAAACGAATGTGAATCGACGCACGGAGGCATGTGCACGAACGGAGTTTGTAGAAACAGTGATGGAGGGTAAGTGGAACATGCTACCTAATATCATTACCCTGCCTATCATTACCTAGTCTATAATTACCCTACTTATCCTTAGTAAATTTTCATTGTTTGTAAAATAAAAGTACATACAAGAAAGGTAATTATCTCCTCTTAGATTTTTTTTTCTTTTTTTTACAATCGTCTCATACATAATCTATCCAAATTTAGACAGGACTCAGAAATCATGAAATAATTATAACAAAATTAAGCTCATATCATCCTTTCAACCATCAGATACGAATGCGTCTGCAACCCCGGCTACGAATCAACAGAGACAGGCCATGCGTGTCGCGATGTGGACGAGTGTCGCGACAACCCACGAGTTTGTCGCCGCGGTCGCTGTCGCAACACGCCCGGCTCCTACGAATGCGAGTGCGAACCCGGCTTCTCAATCACAGCTGGTGGTTACTGTACAGATATCGACGAATGTTCCGACAAAAGCGTTTGCCAGGTTAGTATTAGTATTTGATACTGTTGCGCTATTAGAACAGAATAAGATTATAAGACAAGGCATTTAAGTCTGTGAAATTAATCTGTTCCAACAACATTATTCGCAGCTGCAATTATCAAAGTTCTACGTTGGGCACATGCTTGGCCCACTTCTATTTAAAATATACTCTTGTCATTTCAGGGTGGTCGCTGTGTGAACAGCGAGGGATCGTTCCAGTGTGTATGCGAAGCAGGTTATCGGCCCACACCCGACCGCGGTGCATGTATCGATGTCAACGAATGTTCCGAACAGCGCGTCTGCAGGAACGGACGTTGTCACAACACACCTGGCTCGTTCCGATGCGAGTGCTTGCCTGGTTTCTCGCTTAGCAATGATGGAAGAACTTGTCTTGGTAAGGATATTTTCATCGTTTGAAACCTACTTCATAGTTGTGACGTTCCAAATTTTTACTTTGTTTGATTAGTTAGTAAGTTAAAGTGGTAATTCATTAATATTTATTTACAGACGAAGTTCAAGACTTGTGCTACGAGAAATACGAAGAAGGACACTGCACTTTGCCAGGACAGAATCCAGTGACTAGATCCCAATGCTGCTGTAGTTCAAGCAAAGGTAATTTTTAGATTATACTAGCTTTTGCTCGCGTCTTCGTACGCGCATATCCCGTTTTTTCCCGTTCCTTTTAAAATTTCGGGAAACCCGCTCTTAGTGCTACCCTGCACTCCCCAAGGAACCTACATGGTAAATTTCAGCTTCTTACGACGTATTTTATATATTAGGGTTACAGTTTTACCGGTTTCATAGAATCAATTTATTGTGTAAGAATAATCGTTTATTACTGTATGAGGAGACTGCTTGAATGAGAAGCTCGTAGGTAAGTAATAACAGTAGCACGAGTCGATCAACCCGTATGTATGTTTAAATGGTCACCTATCCTCAGACCAACCTCGGCAAGTGTTGCTTAACCTTGAAGATCGACCCGTGTGACTGTTTTAGTTTAGCCACCATAAAATAATACCAAAAATCCGTTTCCCTTCTCCAAGTAAACTCGAAAATCAAATCGAACAACGATCGATAGCTTCGTATTATCGACTTGTCTACTCATTGTAAAAATAATCGTCGCTGAAGGCTAAACAAAACATCGTCAACGTCATCGTCATGGGCTGAGGTCATATTTCTGCTGAGAAACTTAAGGGGCTATGCGAATAATAAGGCTGTTTTGAGAATTGTTTTTTTTCGTAAAGTACCTATAATAGGGATTTGATATTTCGGTTCATGTTTCTTGACTTTATGATCTACCTAAATTCTAAAGGAATACACTATACGAAGAAATTTTCCCGATAGACAAAAATTGCAAAGTTCGGTCTGTCTTTTGCCATTTTCATTTTCATGGCGTAATGCATTGTATTGATTTTATGAAAACTACTTTTAAACATAGAAAATAATCTTATCTAGCTAAATTCTTAATATATTTTGATTTCATTATACTTTTATGTTATAAAATACGAAAATTAATTTTGGCACTTACGTTATTTATTCCGTGCCGCCCTCATTCTATCGCCATCTCATCTTTTGCCTTTTAAAAGTATTTGCATCACTGTCGATTCACATCAATTTAGATGGTCCGTGGGCCTTGTCAACGTAGCACCTATGTCACTTTTTTGCAGATCCGAGCTGTCAGATTTTCGTAATTTAAATATTTTTTTTACAATATGTTACATAGTTCAGCAGCTTAAAGTTGTAATTTATTAAAATTCGTGCTATGAAATTATTTTCACTATAATTTTGTGACCTTGAACAATATAAGTTCGTAGTTATTTTCTATTCGTGCCAAAATGGTATGAAATAAAAGACTGAAACTAGATAAAGCACAACGTTTGGGAACATACCTGAACGCAACAAAGGATTCATATCACAGGAAATTAATAGTGGCTAATAACACCGGCAAATCGTTTTAAAATCATCACTTTCACTTCTGTGTATAGAACATCCACAAACATTATTTTTTCAGTCACGTAAAGTAATATAGCTATAGCATTTTTTTTCTGGTCTGGAGTGTCTATTTTTATAGCTTTTATCTCAAAATTTATCTTAAGAAACAGGCTAAAATAAATTAATTTATTTCGAGCCTTGAAAGACGTCAAACATCAATATGTCATGTAATTAAACTTGCCAGTTTACGAAAAAAAATTGTGTTTAGAAACTAGCTTCTGCCCGCGACTTCATCTGCGTGAATTTCAGAACTAGGTCAAGAGGGAAGTGAGAATAATTCAAAAAATGTATAACGCATAATCATAAAGAGGGGAATGAGGTCACAGGCCTCAACACCTACTTTAAAAGAAATGAAGAGTAAATAAATAGTAGTCAGTCCTGAAAATTTTACTCCTTCATGATTCTGACCTCCTTGTAGTCTTTACTGCTCATAATTCTAGCCCCAAACATACTTATTCGTGATTCTATTAGACATTGACGCCTTTATTTAGATGATTTGATGTTTATTATTAGATTTATAATGTTGTTGCGGTACAGAATTAAAATATTAGTTCTAAAACCAATCAATAGGTATTAGTCCGGTCAAATTAGTCCAAAAAATTGGAGTGAAGTTACAATAATCGCACCCAGCTCAAAATTGGTAGGATTGTTCAAAACACTATGATAAATGAAATCTAAAAAGGCCTCATCGATCCGATACCTGGAAAAAAATTACTTGGGGTCAAAAGTCACAAAAACGTGTTTTTCGCGATTTTCAGCAAAACGGTATGTATCTATCTATCTATTAGGATTTGGTTTCCGCACTTAGTCCTGATGTTGGACCATTATGCGTGAGCCAATACTCCAACCAGGCAACCTCCCTCCAGAAACAGTAGTGCTATTCTGTAACAACATTTTCGTATCTCGACAGTGAAATTCGAGGTGAGTTTCAAATTAAGACCTTTATGTTGTGTGCAATAAAGCTCACTTGTGAGTTTTGTCACTCATGTGAAGCTCGATATCGAAATAGTTACTTACGGAATAGACTAGCTGATTCGTTTTCCCGGTGTGTAAAAACATCTGTAAGCGAGTTTTGTGACCCTATTATTTGACTCCGTATTTCGGTAACGCCTGTGCACTCAAGGAGTACGTGCGATACCGTTTCCTCCTCCTCCATGCATGCTCTGCATAAAGGAGCTAATAATCTCCGTAATAGCTATCGTGTGTAAGTGTTTGTTCAAGGATGTCATAGCCTCCCTGGACTGCCTGCTGCGGGGTGCTAAGGCCTACCAGCGTTCCGCTTGTTTGTGGGTGTGTTCTTGTAGCCATGTGCGCAGCTGGCCGAAGGGGAGTGGTCCTATGGGTTTGGCTGCAACAGCCACAATATCAGATCCCCTCCTGGCCAGCTCATCGGCCGCGTCATTTCCATGTGATCCGCTGTGTGTCTTTTTATCGACTGCAGCGTCACAGTGTTGCGGTTGGTCACCGTGATGCGTTCTAGTGCATTGTGGTATTCTCGTATGAGTTTCGAAGTGGTGTGATGCTTCCTTAGGAACTGAGGGACTGAGGCGCTGAAGGAGAGTATGCGAATGTGGGTATCTGTGACTCCCCTGGCTTCTATGGCATAGACCGCCAGGATAAAGCCCACGCATTCCGCCTGATAGACGGTGTTGAGTTTACCTAGCGGTCTGGATATTCTGATGTTAAGGTCATTGGAGTAAACTCCAACTCCGGTTCCGGTGCTTGTCTTTGATCCGTCAATGTAGATTCTCAGCTCTTTGAGACCTGAGTGATCGCTCAAGGTGGTGTGGAAACGTGTGCATATTATGACGATTACAATTCTTCCAACTTTTTGAATCGATATATCTCAGAAACGGTGGCTCTTAGGAAAAAAGTATCTAGCCATTTTTATAGATAATTATTTATCTGATCTACAATTTTTGTCTGAACTAATTTTATGATAAAACTTAGGTACCGTTTTGCTGAAAATCGCGAGAAGCCTATCGTGTGTAAGGCCTCATCGAGCGATCATGATGATGCGTGCTAACGCGCTTTAAACGAAGTTCAGGCGCTGATGGTTAATTTTTGCATAAAAAAAATTTGTGGCGCTGTAATCGTTGACCTATTTGTATCGATACAAACGCGCTGATACGGCGATAGACGGTATAAAAGCGCTGCAGTCGCGCGTATGTATTTCTGTACAGAAATCTCTGTGTTTTCACCAGACTCCTCAACAGTAATAAAATGGAGTCTGACGAGACAGCACTGCTTACGCTGGCTTTATTACTGAAAGTATAAAAAATAAGCGACTTTATTGGATTAACCCATTCACGAGCGAAAGAAGATTGAGTGATGGTCATTTTAATACAACTTTTAAAACATTGCCCAATCATAAAAGATGGGGGAAAAACTACTATCGGATGTCGTGTGAGTGACAAGTAAACCATGCAGTGCCTCTCCCCCACACCTTTCTCCGACAATTAAGAGGGGACTCTAGTCGGTAACTCTTGGGCCTTTCTCCAAACAAACGTATTCCGGTGCTAGAGCTATGATTTTTTTTCCAAACAATCTAGATCGAAATATTACGTGCCTCCATCATTTTTTTTTCCAAAACATAATTACTTAAAGAATTATGTCTATCTGAAAACCCGAAAAAACAGCCCTTTTTTACTGCCATGTTCAGACGACTATCAGACAAATTTGATAAGTTTTTATCAAAATTGAAAATAATAGAAGCATAGATGTAGTCTTGTTCTAAATTTTGATACGTAATTTTTATTGATCAGTTCAGTTTCGAAGAATAAAACAGCGGAATACAAAACGTCTTGGTCAAGGTTTTTTTAGGTAAAATCAGCCTCTGATGCAGTTGTCGTTTTCGCACATTACTTGACAGGGCACAGTGCGACGCATCGACAATAGTTTCTTTAAATACCTATTTATCAAATTCCTCGGGACGAGGAGAGGGGACTCTACCTCTTAATAAACAAACTCGATACACACGTACTTTGAATACGCTTGTCGCGCGCGTTTGTATCGCTTTGTGCAAACGTTTGAATCGATGCAAATGCGACGATCTGCTTTTTGGTCCTTTTACCTATAACGCCGTGGACCCGCGTTCGCAAAACGTGCGTCGTCGCCGTGGTAAAAATACGCCGTGTGCATTACATTATTACATACCATCAGCGATGAATATGATTTGGAAGTTCTTCAATTGTATTAGAACTTTCGAACGAAGTTAATGTAATGATCAATGTCTTGAAAATTCTCAAAAAGAAAATGGCGGCCTTTGAACTGCAATCTTTGGCCTTAGCTTGGTGGCAAAATAAAGTTGAACATCCAATTTGACCACTTTATATAACACGAATGAAATCAAATCAAATCGTATTTTTCAAACAAACCATTTACAGGCACTTTTGAATTGTCAAAGTCGGTCAGTCAAAAACATGAAGCTATTTGCACGTTCCATGGAGTAGATCTTGGTTAAAGAATAACAGCCGCACGGGTCGATCTTAACACACCGAGTTCCCTCCATGCCTCGGAAAGCACGTTAAGCCGTTGGTCTCGGCTGTCATTTGTAGATCTTTGGCAGTCAGAAGCCAATAAACTTGACTCCTGCCGTGTCAAGAAGTTCCGTGTTACCCAGTTAATGGGTTGAGGACATGGAGGTCTGGTAGGCAGCCGCTCTACGTAAAATACGTATTCAGCTTAATCGGGTTTGACTGGAAGCCGACCAGAATATAGTTGGGTGTAGTTGTAGGCAGATGATGATATAACACGAATAACTTTACTATTTGTCTACTTTGAATATTTATTTTATTCTTTCTTTGAAAAGGTTGTTAATAAGAGTATCGATATATGTTAGTATAATTTGCTTGCGAGTAACCCTGAATTATTTGGCGGTTTGAATTAGTTGATGGGGTGTCGCTATATTCGATTTTTTTAACTTTTGATGCGGGAGTACGAGGAGAGTGTGCTGTGCGCTCGGGGAGAGGGATGCTAAATCGCGCCACGAAATTATTTACTTAGGCTCTTAACACCGCCATTCAGAATAACGCGTCATCAGTATAACGCCATCTATCGACAATGTAATTGAACTATCGAATATAAGATCGAACTGAGAAGCTCACAATTGTTACGATACATAATGATAAGATAATAAAATGTTCACTTTTCTTTTACTACATATTAAAAGTATAACAAATAACTCAACAATATGTTTTTGTGTTCTTTTCACACATTTATTACTACTATTTTTCTCAATAGATGACATTGCAAGTATCTGGAGTCTCAATGAAAACTACCTATTTTAGCGTTCGATGAAATTTCTTCCTAAATTTAAAAATTCAATATTTTTTTATTTCATGGGTCGATTTTGATGAAGTAAACGTTAAATGTTACTCGGGTTATCATTTAATATATTTAAGTACCTAGATTTAGAATCCAGTCTGTAGTTTATGCGTGATGCTCCCACAAACGCACAGATAAACAGACAAACCGACAAAAATATAAAAATAGCATTTTTGTGTTTTATATCTTTTTCCTAACTTTTCTATGTAATTTTTATGCAAAAATATTCAATGTACAGTCACGGTTAGTCTACGATTTTATTATATGTATAGAATAGATGTTACTGCAAACAATGCTCCGAATCGAAAAAGTGGATCTTCGTTTTCTAAGTACATAGTTGATATTGAACTAGTTTTACTATCTATGTTTTTTATTTCAGGTCTCCACTTAGGCTGGGGTGTCGCTTGCAAGCCCTGTCCTGAGCGTGGTAGCACGGAATACGACATACTCTGTCCCGAAGGCGCGAGTAAAGACAATGGAGGAACTGATATTAATGAGTGTACCATGATCCCTGGCATCTGTCCTCACGGCACCTGTGAGAACTTAGAGCCAGGCTACAAATGTATCTGCGATCCTGGGTTCCATCCCGACGATGATGGTATCTGCAGGGATATCGATGAATGTGACATGCACCAGTCTGTGAGTATTATTGGCACTGCGTTTGCATTATGTAGTTCATTTACCTCTAGACCAACGCCGTGGTTGAGTGTATCGACAAAATGTGTCTTTGCTAAGAAATAGAAAATGAACGCAATGTTTTCTTTCCAGTACTGTACCGGCGGTCAGTGCCGCAACACTTTGGGAAGCTTCACGTGCATTTGCCCTCCAGGAACTCGTTACGAACCAGATGAACAAATCTGCCGAGACATAGACGAATGCGAGGGTGAGACTCTTTTCATCGTCAAGGAATACGATCGGGGAGACATTCCCCCTATGATCCCCATCGGAACAGGTTACCAACCTTTGTGTGACAAGCCAACATGTGACATCATAATGTTCCATCCATCGGGCATCCTAACCCTGGACTAGCATCATTTGACCAACATTCCAGCTTGGTCACCAACCATCCGTTGTATGGATGCTGATATGTATAATTGAACATTAATTTCACGCAATTCGATCTCATTGCACTGCTTAATTTTATCATTTTATTAATTTGTTAACTGATGATTTGTAATTTATTTTATCCAAGAACTTGACGGGTGTTTAGAGAACTTTTTCGAATGTGCAATCATTTCTAAAATGCCTGCGCCTTTTTCGTTGCGTTTGAAATGAATGGTTCTAGAAGTTAGGGTTGTCCCGTAGGATATTAATTTTACTAGCAAAACATAGATTTAATGTTATTTATTACAAATCGTTTAGGGTCTTATCTTGTGAGTTGTAGTCATTTACTTAACATTTTCATTGGTTTTGTAGAACAATCGAACCCTTGCGACAACGGCCGCTGCATCAACTCCCACGGCAGCTACGAATGCGAGTGTGAAAACGGATTTGTTCTCGACGCCACCGCTCAGCATTGTATCGGTAAGTTCATTTACTTATTTGGTCTAATCTGCTGATTACAATTGAAAAGATTCGCCTTTTATTTTTCAATACTTTCACAAATACATACTAACTTTTGGATATTTATTTGGATCTCTAATAAAGTTATAACATAAATCCAGTGATACAAGTGATTAACATAAGTGTGTTCCTTCAGTTATAGGATACCACAGCTTCGTATAAAATTGCTAATTGCAATTTTATAAAAATGTTCACTGAGGCTTTAAACGCCATTCATCTATATATCGATTGATCAATAACAGCATGCCTGGTTTTATTCTTCTCATCGCTAGTTCTATCATCATTGTCGGCATAACCCACTGCTATGTTCTAGACAACCGGCGCGGCTCGTGTTGGCGTCGCGTAGTGGATGGGCAGTGCGAGGCCGCGGCGCGCTTGCCGTTGCTGCGCCAGGAGTGCTGCTGCAGTGTGGGACTGGCCTGGGGGTCGCCCTGTGAGCCCTGCGAGATCGAGCACTGCCCCTGTCCTAAAGGATTTGCCAAGGTCTGACTGAATTTAAGTGTTTCAAGTTTTCATAGAGGAGTGCGAAATTATTTACGTAGACCGGTTTGGAGCTCGTTTGGTCTAAACTTTAGACCAAACGAGCACAAAGAAAAAAGAAAGAAGCACCTTCTGTGCCCTTTACCAGTTTTTTTTAAATTGTCAGGAATACGTCGTTCCTTGGTCAAAATGTAAATAATGCCAAGACGAGAACTGCTGGTTTGTTCTAAATGACATTAGAACAAACCAGCAGTTCTCGTTTCATCATTTAAGTACGAAGGGGAGGTCCTCCCATTAATTATCAAACTAAAGCACTGACTTAAGCTAACGTGGTTTCAACTTTACTTTGTTCACAGTTGGACGGTGCGACTTGTCGAGATGTGGACGAATGTCAGCTGGACTCCGAGCTGTGCGTCGGAGGCACATGTGTCAATACCGACGGCTCCTACAGATGTGAATGTCCACCAGGACTTGCTCTTGATACTACTGGTATGTACTGACGATATTATGAATAAGCACATTTGCGTTTGTAAGGAAGTCACAGGAATGCTGAAAATTCTGTCAAAATTACTACTTACAAATTGGTCGTGTGTGAGAGATCTGCCCCTTTTTATATAGCACTATCCCTATTTGGATTCCTAATCGGAAGAATGACGACTTAACACTAGTACGGCTCTAGAGGAAATATTGACTGTAGATTCAGCTGCCATCTCCGCAGTTAACAACACAATAGCAGAGTTGAACAAAAAAAAGGCGAGATCAAGATTAAACCGATTTATTAATAAAATAATAATATATATATGCTATTATCTGTCGATGTCTACAGGAAACCGTTGCGTGGACACTCGTCGCGAGTACTGCTACACAGACTTCATCGGAGGCCGTTGCTCCAATCCGCTGCAGATCGAAGTTCTGAGGGCCGTGTGCTGTTGCTCCTCTCTGGGCAAAGCCTGGGGCGATCACAGATGCGAGCCTTGTCCTAAGAAGGGTAAGTTCTTTATTGTCAGTGTGTCATGCAATCTTTAGCAACTGAATGAAAGAAGCACTGGACCGGTTGTGAGGCATAAACCTCGCGACGAATAATAATGTTACAGCATGGAATCACTAAAACTGTAATTTCGGAAAATCAATGAATAAAATAAAAAATATCTTGTCTTATTCCGACTTTTGGGTCTCATAATAAAGTTTTAAAAATACTTTCACATCTTCGCAGGAACGGACTCTTACCGCAACCTCTGCATCGCAGAAGGTACTGGTCCTCACGGTCCTACCATCTGGGACCGTCCGGGAGACCTAGGTAATGGATCCGTCATCTGGGGAGGTGACAGCCATGGCGGTGGTACCGGTGGCGGCACTGGGGGCGGCACGGGTGGGGACTACGACTGGAACGAAGGAGGAGGAGATAGAGATAACTGGGGCAACGTGACTGGAGACAACTGGCACAAGGTTCCTGATGGACCCGGTGTTGTGCCCGGACAGATGGAGGTCAACGAGTGTGCGGCCTTCCCAGGCTTGTGTGGCCATGGGAGGTGTAGGAATCTGGTGGGAACTTTCACTTGTGATTGTTTCCCTGGTTACGAAAAGGTTTGTGTTCTATAATTAGTACTTTTTTTTTACTAAAATTAACTTTGCTTATTTGAGATAAGAATTATATCATTTTCTTTGTCACCAGGACTCAAAGAACCACACATGCGTTGACGTAAACGAGTGCGAGATTGTAGACGGTGTGTGCGGTTCTGGCGAGTGTCGCAACACTGAAGGCAGCTTCACTTGCCACTGTCACCCTGGACACAAGGCTGATGACTTCTCCAAAGTTTGTGTTGGTAAGAAGACTTTTTTTTTGGTACCTCTTTTTACTGAAGATTCGCTATTAACTCGAGTATTTTCCTGAGTCCATGGGAAAAAGATCAGATAAGCTTTCTCTAGCTGAATTTAAGGATCATATTTGCTCAGTCTTTCATTTTGTGCTTAGATATCGACGAGTGTGCTGAAACCCGAGGGTTATGTCGTGGTGGTCGCTGCATCAACACTCCTGGATCCTTCCGCTGCGAGTGTGGACCTGGCATGGAACTCGCACCTGATAGACTGTCTTGCAAGGATGTTGATGAATGTTCTATTACTTCTGGTAAGTTCGTTGTGGTTGCTCATTATACAAAAATATGATTCCCTTCTGACCGCAAATTATGCAGCAGTTCTTATACACATCTAACTCATTTCTTTCAAATCGTTTGTAGTAAATTATGATTTTTTAGATTTATAAACCAGGATACATTATTTAAAGAATTAAGAGCTATTTATGAATATAACTTTCATGAGACAAATTGATTTTCCTAGGTATCTGCAGTAACGGCGCTTGCGAGAACCTCATGGGCACGTACCAGTGCGTATGTGACGAAGGTTACGCGCAGTCTACCGTCAAGTCTCACTGCGAAGACATCGACGAGTGTACCGAGGACCCCACTAGGTGCCAGCACGAGTGTGTCAACACGCCAGGGTCTTATCATTGTACTTGTAGGTGAGTGTGGAAGGGTCAACATTACCTTTACGTTGACGAAGCAAAAAGACTTTAATATCTGATCACACTATGGCACTTAAGACAGGCCTTTAGCCTGTTTTAGTGATTGTCACAGAACAATACTCGCACCAATTTGAACACCTTCATACGGTTTAGAGCGAGACTCGCCTCAGTGTGACTATAGCTTAAAGCTGCTTACAAGTTGTCAGTGTTTTTAATAATACAATTTGTGTTCACTAGGGATGGCTGGCACCTCCGCGCAGACGGTCGTACATGCCGCGACATCGACGAGTGCGGCAAGGGCGCGCGGCCGTGCGGCGGCGGCGAGTGCCGCAACACGCCCGGCTCGTACGTGTGCACGTGCGTCGACGGCCTGCTGCCCTCGCCCGACGGCGCCAAGCCCACGTGCCAGGATATTGATGAGTGTGCTGATGTGAGTGTGATAAGACTGCTTGTCTGTTCGGCCAAGGAGTACCCAGTAAGGCATTGAGGAACTTCCACACTGAACCCAACTGATTAAAAAACTACTTCGAAGTCTAGAAAAGAAATAGATAAAAATATGGTAAATGGACGTACTCATACAGAGCATGGAAAATTGAATAAAGTTATGCGTTGTAGTTGTGGCGATGCTTGATAGCAGTGGTCGTCCTTCAAAGGGATGGATGATAGTAGAAGTTGCAACTGAACGAATTATGCTACCTTTATTGGGAACGTGCTAGGCGTAGACTAAGCTATCTAGTGTTGCAAATTCGAAACTTCAGTAATGACGCTTCAGTGATGCCACCTATAGTTTCTGCATGTGGGTTATAGGCATTGATATATAAAAAACCCAAGATACACACGCAGCATTTCAAAAAAATCCGCAAAAAACAAGCGCACAATGTATATTGTGCGCAAGTTTCAAACAGTCTCGCATCGCTCGCCATACTACACTGCTTTGTAAAAACAACTTTAAGCGATCCGTGTAAGGTTGAACTCGCAAAAAAAATTGCGTATCACTCGCCATACTGCACTGCTTTGTAAAAACAACTTTAAGCGATCCGTGCAAGGTTGAATTTGCATAAAAAAATGTTTATACTATAACTACACACAACTCATACATGTCAGTTTTTGACGACAGTTTCGAGTGTTGCATTTGTTCGAGACTGTGCATCTTGGGTTTTTTAAATATCAATGGTTATAGGCAAAGTTTTGTACTCTGTAGGAGGAGGCTTCTGATCTACAACAATAACATTAAAAATGTTTTTCTCCAGGTGCCAGACCTTTGCGGTGCCGGTGAATGCCATAACACGATCGGCAGCTTCGTGTGCCGTTGCCCCGACGGCTACAGCGTGAAGCCGGAGCAGGGACCCGCCTGTACCGACGATGATGAGTGCGAGCTGGGCACCTGCGACTGTCACCCTGCTGCTGACTGCATTAACTTGCCTGTAAGTAAATAGACATGTTTCTTTCTTTCATTACCACATATTCACCTGATGGTAAGCGATGATGTGATCGACGATAGAGCACGCTTGCCCAGAATTCACTCTTGACTTATATCCACTCCTTAGCTGTACGCACAATAATAGTTTTTGGCTTGTATTTGAATCTTTTCTCATCTGTTGAATGCAAACGATGATGGTGTACGTCTAGTAATCTGACTTGACTTAAAAAAATGCAATAAACAATAACATCATTTTGTTATTAAAACGTTAAAAGCGTGTATCGCAGTAGTACCATGTAGGTTCGGTTCAGCATACATAAACTAGTTGCTGTCGGCGGTTTTCCTGCTAGTTGGTCAAAATATTTTTTTTTAACTTGCTCCGTGGTCGAGTGGTTTAAGCGTTTGCCTTGTGACCCGGTGGTCATGGGTTCGATTCCCACAGGAAGCATACTTTGTAAAGTTGTTTCCAGTTTGGCTAGGACATTGCAGGCTTGAATCACCTGATTGTCTGATAAAAAGATGATTTTGTGCTTTGGAAGGCACGTATAAGCCGGTGGTCCCGGCCGTCAAATGGCGGTCGTCAAATAAACCATTTCAGAGACCCTTGAGGCGGTTTAGAAACTCTGACACTAGGGTGTGTGTAGTCGTTTAGACCTTAATAGCCACACGATAAGAAGAAGAAATCTTGTATTTTTTATTTGAATTGACTATCTTTGTAACAGGGCTCCTTCCAATGCCGCTGTCGTGACGGATGGAGAGGCGACGGAACGGAATGCGAAGACATTGACGAGTGCCTCACTAACAACGGAGGCTGTCACCCTCGCGCCACTTGCACCAACACTGATGGCTCATTCATGTGTCTCTGCGATACCGGTTACAAAGGAGACGGGTAAATCAGACTATATTGAACTATGCATTGACTGTCATCGTCTAATTACCAAGGTATTTAATTGAAGTCGACGAAAGATTTTCGTCTGACGATGTTAGATTTCTTCCAGGAGCTCGAGGCTAAATAATAACAGTCGCACAGTTCCATCCTCAATGTTAAGCAACGCTTGCCAAGGTCGATCTTTGGATCGCTGATTATCTGAACGTACCACGATTCCTCATTGCCTCAAGCCAGCTAAGCTGTTGATTCCGACTGTTATTTTTCTATCTTTGAGTCTTGCCAAGAGGTATCGTGATGTTACCCAGTTACTAGGCTGTGGAGGTCTGATAGGCAGTCGCTCAATTTAAAATACTGGAACTCAGCTGCGAAATAAAGAATCTCCCAGCTTCAAACAGTACATTCGTTACCAATCCTGCAAGAGTACAATTGCTTGTTAACTTGTAGTAGCCGCCACGAGTCGTGAGCACAGATGAATGCAGCAGATCTCGCCAATGTACGGTGGGCGAACGAAACTTGCAAGCCCAATAGTCGATGAGCATTGTCTGACAAACCAATAACGTGAAGGGTCAGAGCTGTCGTCGTCAAACCGATCATTGGAGAGTGTGCTCACGACTCGTGCCGGCTATTATACCATATATTTTATTGCTGTCTTCCTTAGTTATAAGACTGTCAACAACAATATCTTTTGCAGCTACTCCTGCGTGGACATCGACGAGTGCGCCAACGACCCCACGCTGTGCGAGAACGGTCACTGCACCAACACACCCGGCGGGTACGAGTGCGACTGTGACGTCGGCTTCACCAAGTCACCTGATGGCAGGTCCTGTCTTGGTAAGTGTCTTTAAGGAAACCTAACAGCTTATGTCATTAGAAGGTCATAATAATAGTCCAGACCGATTTCGATCATGGCGGCCATTCTCACCACGACGTAGGTCGACCTAAAACGACGCTGGTCGTTTTAGATTTAAATAGTGCACAAGCGTGTAGGCTATCACAGATTTATCTGTTTCCATCACTCTTATAGTTCGGTAGGACGGCAATCCGACACGGGGGTATCACCACAAACTTCCAAACTCCACTCATTTTTTGCCTAGCCTTTTCCCAGCTATATTGGGGTCGGCTTCCTGTCAAACCGGATTCAGCTGAATACTAGTATTTTCTTTCCAAATTCCAGACTACTACTAAAAAATTCCTAATAGAACAAACAAGGGGGGGGGGGGGGTAAGAGCATTGACATAACCACTGTAGGTCACCTACTGCCTAGCTGATGATGACATTCGCTGACTAACTGGTAGCTGCTGGTTCGGAATGGCCACGGATCTAACCAAATGACACTCAATTGGCATTTCCCGTTTCCTCCTGGCCACTTCAATAGGCTGCTGATGCAAAAATTATTATGATCTTTCCCGTTGGTTTCTGGCTGATGTGAAAAGACATCGTTGATAAGTAATTGAAAACAAAAAAATATGTGAATGTGAATTCCACAAATCGTTTCATCCATGTTAATCCTAACACTTATCTTCACAGACATGGACGAGTGTGCGACATTCGACAACGTGTGCGTGTTCGGTCGCTGCGTGAACACCTACGGCATGTTCAAGTGTATCTGCGACAAGGGCTACCAGTCCGACAGCATTGATGATTGTGAGTATACCATCAACAGTTTCCACATTGATCGTATTTCAAACCTTATTGCTATTGGAATAACGTACAAATTCAGCTGCCATTGGTACTCGGTAGCATTGCTTTTATCTACGGTTTTCTCAAAGAAATAGGGTCTATAAAATGTAGCCCAAGTGATATGTTGAGCTAGACTGAGGTCACTAAATTGTGCTAAAAATAATTAGGATGAAAATGGGACCTTCTTTCTCATTCTTTCTTGCCCATTTTTCTACATTAGAACCTATTTTGGAATAGGCAACTAACTGAAAAGTCAGTGTGACAGATTTTTTCTCAGGTTTTTTTGTCTATAACAAGCTAATCCAACTTGGTTTTCTCTCCAGTGATGCCCGGCTTCAATTGCACGGATGTGGACGAGTGCAAGTCCCCGCAGTCGTGTCAATACGGGCAGTGCATCAACACGCAGGGCTCCTACATCTGCCGCTGTCCGCCCAACTACGAGCTCGTCTCGGATGGCACTGCTTGTTACGGTAAGTGCAAGTCGCAACAAATGTAACAATTTGTTGAAACAAATTCAAAGCTGCTGAAACAAATTAACAATGGTTGAAACCAATTCACAGCTGTTGAAACAAATAAACAATTATTGAAACAAGTTAACAATAGGGAATATGCATGCGATTTTTTTATTTGCAAAATGAAATACTTATTAGCTGTAACAAACAATTATGAAATTATTTTTTAAATACATTCATCAGCGATGAAGTTATAAAGCTTCAAAGTTTACAATTAGAAAGAGAAGTCCGACATGAATTGTGACGTCAGTTCTTGGCGCCTATACAGCTGCCTTAGAAAACAGCGTTTTCTAAGGCAGCTGTATCGCGAGAGGGACAGATATATTTGTTTAAAATAATTATATAATAGATATTTTTTTCGTGCATATTCCCTATTGTTGAAACAAATTAGCATTTGTTGAAAGAAATTAACGATTGTCAAAACAAATTAACGGATGTTGAAACAAATTAAAAATTGCTGAAACAAACATCAGTAATATTGTTACAATAAATCTAGCAATTGTTGCGAAAATCAATGAATCAAATTCAGATTTAAAATAATGAATGTTTCTGTTATAGATTCAAGAAAAGCACGCTGTTACGGTAAAGTGGACTTGAGATCTGGCGCTGAACATTGTCGCGACAGTGATGAACTGTCCGAAGATGGAACCATGGCCGCTTGCTGCTGTTCAGTTGGTAAGTAAATAGAATTTTGAGGAACTACTAGAGAGTTTCCTGTCTTCACACTAGTTGGTTGGTGCTGATGATATTTTTGAAAACAGGTGCTGCGTGGGGCAATTACTGTGATTTATGTCCGGAACCTGGCTCTGAAGCTTACAGACAACTTTGTCCTGGCGGTCCTGGATACCAACCCGTTTTGGAACCTGTGAGTATTTCCAATGATAGATTCTACAATAAACTAGTAAAGCAACTGAAAAGGAAAGGATCAAAATCCTCATATTTTGTGTGAGATAAGCGAACTGGAGTAATTTTCACTCAAATACTTCCGGATTCGCCAATGTGTACTTCAAAGGTCTAAGCCACTTCAGTATCAACTTTATCTCTCCTTCCAGCCATCGTACGTGGTAACCCTAGCCGACATCGACGAGTGCGCTCAACACCCCGCCCTCTGCGAGCACGGCACGTGCACCAACACGTTCGGCTCGTTTGTGTGCACGTGCGGCGACGGCTGGCAGCTCACCGCCGACGAGCAGCGCTGCGAGGACATCGACGAGTGCGCCCGCCCCGACATATGCGGCCCTGGGATCTGCCGGAATATGCAGGGGTCATATGTGTGTCTGTGTCCTGAAGGATATGTGGCTATGCCCAATGGAAGTGAGTATGAGCTTTTGAAGGTTTCATTTATATGTTTTATGCATCTGGTGGATTCTTTTCATTGCTACAATGGCAAGTTTTATGTATATGGTGGATTCTTTTTATTGCTTCGGTGGGCAAAATTTATTTCTCAGTGGATCTTAAACAACAGGAAAAGACATTGCGGCAGGCCCAGAAAGAGATATGGGGATGAGCTAGATTCCGTGGGAAGAGTGGCCTAAACTCGCATGGTGGAAAAAGGAGAGAGAGGTTTTTGTCCTGCTCAGAGAATCACACTGCAATAATAATGTTGAAAAGACTTGCCAGTATACTCTGTTCAGGGCTTTATTTTTCCACTCTAGTTTCGAAAAAATATTCAGTCCAAATGATAGTGGCCTTCATTCATTATTGTATTTTTTTTTCGTCTTCAGAGGAGTGTGTGGACGTCCGCCAGCGTCAATGCTACATGGACTGGGAGCCCGACACGGGCCGCTGCACTGGGGCCGCTGGTGTCCCGCAGACCAAGTACCTGTGCTGCTGCTCCGTGGGCAAGGCGTGGGGCGCGCCCTGCGAGCCCTGCCCCGACAAGGGCTCCCACGAGCACATGGCTCTCTGTGGGGAGAAGCCTGGGGAGTACATCAACCCTATGACCAATGAGACCAAGCCGATCAACGAATGTGACATCATGCCGCAGCTATGCAAGCCTGGTACTTGTCATGATACGCCTACTGGCTTCCAGTGTGGATGTGATCATGGGTAAGGGAATTGGTATAGTCCATATTGTTGAGCAATAAATAACAAGCGGTCGACCAATGACTTGGTGAAGGATGTGAGAATCCGCTGGTTGCGAGACGTCCAGCAATGGACGCTTTCGACTGAAATGATGACGATATAAGCGTTGTGTTATTTTGCATCTCTTTCTTTTCTATGCAGTCCGATATTGAATGCGGTCGTGTCAGCCTTACTACTAAAACGGAATCTTTTCTGGCTATCTCTCTCTTCCCATTTCTCACATTGTATCTCCCTCTTCAGCTACGAGCACGACAACACATCCCACCTGTGCCGCGACATCGACGAGTGTGCGTTGCACCGCACGCCGTGCCGCGGACTGGCACAGTGCGTGAACCTGCCCGGCGCCTACGAGTGCCGCTGCCCGCCCGGCTACCGCCTCACGGCCTCGCTGGACGAGTGCGAGGATGTGGACGAGTGTGCCGACGAGAGGCTGTGTGAGCACGGCGAATGTCGGAACACAATAGGGTCATACAGGTAAGACATCGTGAACCTGCCCAGCGCATACGAGTGCCGCTGCCTGCCCGGCTACCGCCTCACGGGCTCGCTGGACGAGTGCGAGGATGTGGACGAGTGTGCTGACGAGAGGCTGTGTGAGCACGGCGAGTGTCGGAACACAATAGGGTCATACAGGTAAGACATCGTGAACCTGTCCGGTGCCTACGAGTGCCGCTGCCTGCCCGGCTCACGGCCTCGCTGGACGAGTGCGAGGATGTGGGCGAGTGTGCTGACGAGAGGCTGTGTGAGCACGGCGAGAGTCGGAACACAGTAGGGTCATACAGGTAAGACATCGTGAACCTGTCCAGCGCCTACGAGTGCCGCTGCCTGCTCGGCTACCGCCTCACGGCCTCGCTGGACGAATGCGAGGATGTGGACGAGTGTGCTGACGAGAGGCTGTGTGAGCATGGCGAGTGTCGGAACACAATAGGGTCATACAGGTAAGACATCGTGAACTTGCCCAGCGCTTACGAGTGCCGCTGCCTGCCCGGCTACCGCCTCACGGGCTCGCTGGACGAGTGCGAGGATGTGGACGAGTGTGCTGACGAGAGGCTGTGTGAGCACGGCGAGAGTCGGAACACAATAGGGTCATACAGGTAAGACATCGTGAATCTGCCCGGTGCCTACGAGTGCCGCTGCCCGCCCGGCTCACGCCCTCGCTGGACGAGTGCGAGGATGTGGGCGAGTGTGCTGACGAGAGGCTGTGTGAGCACGGCGAGAGTCGGAACACAATAGGGTCATACAGGTAAGACATCGTGAACCTGCCCAGCGCCTACGAGTGCCGCTGCCTGCCCGGCTACCGCCTCACGGGCTCGCTGGACGAGTGCGAGGATGTGGACGAGTGTGCTGACGAGAGGCTGTGTGAGCACGGCGAGAGTCGGAATACAATAGGGTCATACAGGTAAGACATCGTGAACCTGCCCAGCGCCTACGAGTGCCGCTGCCTGCCCGGCTACCGTGTCACGGGCTCGCTGGACGAGTGCGAGGATGTGGGCGAGTGTGTCGACGAGAGGCTGTGTGAGCACGGCGAGAGTCGGAACACAATAGGGTCATACAGGTAAGACATCGTGAATCTGCCCAGCGCCTACGAGTGCCGCTGCCTGCCCGGCTACCGCCTCACGGGCTCGCTGGACGAGTGCGAGGATGTGGACGAGTGTGCTGACGAGAGGCTGTGTGAGTACGGCGAGTGCAGGAATACTATCGGATCGTATAGGTGAGATTTCCAATATCTAAGCTAATGGCTTGTGTGGGGAGTGATATGAAAAACGTACCAATGATGTGATATGAAAAACAATGGAGTGATAGCGTAACTGTTCAAAGGATAGAATCGAAGAAGGAAACATGTTGCGCCAGCCCTAAGTAAGTGGTAGAATGTTCAACTTCTTAATGGAAATAGCAACGATGTACCCAACGAGCAAAGCGAGGGGCAACAGGATCAATAAATTAGCCATGAGCCACCGTTCCAGCTCAGTACATCTTGTAAGGCGATAGTGTCAGCATGTAATTTGAAATAAGCAGCGACAGATACCTATTCACTGTGCCTGGTGGTATTTTTATCCATGTTTATCCATCTAATTAACTGTTTGTTACCTCCTGACGTCTCAAAGGCTAAAGGTTCGCAGATTTGGATGAAACTTGGAACACGCGTAAACCATTTCCTGGAAAAGGTCATACGATACTTTATTTTACTGGCCTAAATTGTGTCCTACTGGACTAGCTGGGCGAAGGCCTCCCCGGTTTTCTTCTAAACCTTCCTGTGTTCTGGCCACAAATAATCTAAGGTTTTGGTTCCAGATGCGACTGCAAGCCAGGGTATACGCTGCGCGACAACGTGTGCCGGGACGTGGACGAATGTTCGCGACCTCGCCCCATGTGCCGCAACGGCACGTGTGAGAACCTGCCCGGCTCCTACATGTGCCACTGTGACGAGGGCTTCAAGCCCGGCGCGAACAACGACTGTATCGGTGAGTGTGTCTCATGGTATACAACACTACAATGATGGGCCCGCGCCCCATGTGCCGCAACGGCACGTGTGAGAACCTGCCCGGCTCCTAAATGTGCCACTGCGACGAGGGCTTTAAGCCCGGCGCGAACAACGACTGTATCGGCGAGTGTGTCCCATGGTATACAACACTACAATGATGCGCCCGCGCCCCATGTGCCGCAACGGCACGTGTGAGAACCTGCCCGGCTCCTACATGTGCCACTGCGATGTTCCCAAATAAATTAGGATGGCGGACTAGATGACTATAACTTTAAATATTTTGTCTGTTCCCGCAGATATAAACGAGTGTCGCGAGGGCGGCATGGTGTGCCGCAACGGTCGCTGCCGCAACACGGTGGGCTCGTTCCGCTGCGAGTGCGCGCCCGGCTACGCGCTGACGGCTGACGCGAGACATTGTCGCGATGTTGATGAATGTTCGGAATTGCCGCATCCGTGCGGACGGGATGGTGCTCCTTCCTGTACTAACACTAATGGCGGGTGAGTACTCAACGTCTGCCCGAAACGTCCATACACCTCTATAGGTGTATGGACGCTTATTCTTCAGGCATTAAGTCTGCCTCTGTACATCTGTGTACGTAAAGTATTAAATAAATAAGAATCACACCGTGAACACTTGCTGCTCAATTTTCCCTTACCAATTACGACATAACAAGTCCAGCAGTGGAAACCTCCTGAAAGAAAGATGAAGTCTACTTTTGCTTTTTGTTTCTGAATTACCTGCTTGTTCCATCAGATACGAGTGCTCATGCGGGGCCGGCTGGCGGTTAGTCGGCAGACGTTGCGTGGACCGCGACGAGTGCAAGGAGATCCAGTACGTGTGCGCCGGTGGAGAGTGCAGGAACTTTAACGGAGGGTAAGTAATGACAACATACTGCTTGTGGAACAAAGCACCAACGCTTGGAAGCAACAGGTCTAACAGTAATATTCAGTCGCTTATTCATAAAAAAAAATTCTAAATTTTAAATACTATATCAGAAAATCAGCATAAACCAAGCAAATTAATAAAAGTTTTGAATTGGACTTTTAAACTCTTGTAAAGGAGCATCCAAAGTCCTTTGGCAGTTTGTAAAGCCATTTCTGAACAAAAATAACAAATCAAGAGATTCAGTAGTTTTAATAACGATGATGTAGAATGTAGACGCAGAAACTGAGGCAACAATATTCCTCAGTTGGATGTGAGTGTTGTCTTATAAAGTGTTTGTTGTCCAGATACGTGTGCGACTGTCCCCCCGGCTGGCGGTTCGACAAGGCGGCGGCCATCTGCGTGGACGAGCGCAAGGAGCTGTGCTACGACGAGTGGGAGTCCGGCCGCTGCCACCGCGCGCGGCCTCTGCAGCTCGGCAGGCCCGAGTGCTGCTGCTCCGAGGGTAACTAGCATTAACACTAACTACTTTACTATACATAACCGTATGCAATGGTGTGGGAACTATTCCGCCCTAGCGAACGGCTTTATTACTGGCTGATAAAAACGGAATGGATAACCCTGGATAACGGTCTATCAACAGGCTGTCACAAGACTGTACTTTTGGAATGTGAATTTTTGACGGACGTTTACAAGAATTACAAATGTTGTTCATGTTCGTATTAATGAGACTTTTATTGCAACGGACACACTCCGACCATATATAGATGTCTACTATAAAACAATATGCGATGTATACGTGTCTAGCAAAAGAGTATGCAACTATGGTCCTTGTTTACAAGTTTTGCAAGCGGAGGATGGAGATCTCCGCTTGATAAACTTGCTATTAAGAACAGTTTACTCGGAAAGCCAATAAGTATCATAGAAAAAATCGAATAAACCTATTCTTGACCTTTCTTGGCAAAGGATGAATGTGGTGTTCGATAGAACAAGTGAACCCAGAAGGTGCCTGTGTCTTATGTTATGTGATGTTAAGGAATCTCATAAAACGCCACCTTCCTTGTGTGTGACCAGGTGCTGCGTGGGGAAGATATTGCGAACGCTGTCCAGCCCCAGATTCTCCTGAATTCCTTCGAATTTGTCAAGGTGGAATGGGACGACCAAATCTTACACAGGTAAATCAAACGTTACATTTCTTTTGTAAACTTCTATTTAAACTGTTACACATCCAATTAGACTCAGAGCTGCTAATGTCATATACATACATGTAAAAGATTTTTTTTTTAGTTATATTTTGAATTTGAATATAAAAGTTATCCGTAGCATAGCATCCCATACCTAACAAGGACTCTTAATGACTTCAGTTTCACACAAACACTTTCCCATATCCCCAGGACCTAGACGAATGCACGGTCCGTCCAGATGTATGCAAGGGGGGTCGCTGCATCAACACGGACGGCTCGTTCCGCTGCGAGTGCCCCCCGGGGTACACGCTGGACCCCACGGGGCTGCTGTGCGTGGACGCGGACGAGTGCGCGGCGGACCCCAGGATCTGCGGCAACGGCACCTGCACCAACACCCCCGGTGGATACGAGTGCAGATGTAACTTTGGATTTACTCAAGGACCTGAGCAGGTAAGACGAGGCTAGGCCTTGGTTAAATGATCGTCGTAACCTAACTTTTAAGCCTAAGCTTGCGGTATCCCAAGAAAACTAATAAAGAATTTTTAAGGTGTCAAAACATGGAGACCCAACGATGACGCTTATCATTTGGTATAATAGCAATGCAAACAATTTCCTGAAGTTCCAGTCCAGCTTAATTGCGGTCGATCGACGTCTACCGCTCGTTATTTACATTAAAATGTGCGTATATTAATTGCTTGGTAAATTAATGTACGAAATCGAGCTGCTATTTAAGACACTAGATAGATCCAGAAAGTTTCACATTATCGATTGACCGGTATTGATATTTCTGTACACAATTTACCGTGAAATCATGTCAGAAGTGAGACAGTTTACTTCGCGTTCACTACACCTTTCACGGTGACCTTTTAAGTGAGAAGACTGACAGTTCTAGTTACGTATTGTTAACATTTTCCTTGATTACCTAATCTCACTTCTTCCCCCCGTTGCAGACATGTGTGGACATAGACGAATGCGCGGAAGGGCGGGCCATGTGTACGTTCCGCTGCCACAACACGGCGGGCTCGTTCCGCTGCACGTGCCCCTACGGCTACGCGGTGGCCCCCGATGGCATTCACTGCAAGGACATCGACGAGTGCGCTCAAGAAAATAAAGTGTGTCCGCATGCTTGCGAGAACGTCGTCGGCTCTTATATCTGCAAGTGTCCTGAAGGTAAGTTGCTTCCTAGAGTCTACATGTCTCTTTTCTTTAACTATTTACACCAAATGTTTTGCTAGTCAAGAAGACAGTTTTATTTGCTATAAGGTAGATAATATTCAGGAAATTACTGAGAGGAAAATGCTAAGAATATCGAAAACCATCCATAACATTTATTGGACTAAGTTGATCGCCTGTCAAGTGGAACAGTAACACCAAGCGTGTAGGTGTCTCTGATAAAGGTGTAAAAAGGTGGTTGGTGTAAATTGGATACGGACCTGGTCTTGTTGAGTAGTTTGTAAGAGATATATGATCAGCAGTGAACTGCTATAATTTGAAAACATGTTGGACCTGCTAAATATTGTGGGACTATCTTTGCATTGTAAAGATTCAATCTCTTTAGCATTGTATAATTTGAAATGCATTGCATTATTTTCTAAAAATGCACTGATAAAATACCCATCGAATTGAGAACCTCCTCCTTTTTTGGGAGTCGGTTAAAAAGAGTGTCCATGGAGTTTTTGGCACGTTTTTCTACATGGAGATCAACGCTTTGGAATGTGGCTACTAGCGTCATCTTTTTCAAAGACCGAACTTGACAATTCGAAAGTGCCTGTAAATGATATTTTTTATTTTTATCAAACATCTCACCTCCGTCACAATCCCCAGGTTACAGAAGAACATCATCAGCCCACGACGCGCCCGACGCCTGCGAGGACATCGACGAGTGCTCGGAGGACCCCGACCGCTGCTCGCCCGGCGTCTGCATCAACACCGAGGGAGGCTTCGCTTGCGACTGTGACGCGGGATACCAACCCAGTGACGATGGCATGGCTTGCATTGGTGAGTAAAATCCTGTCTACTGTAGCTGTGCCGTGACACAGGCTTTATTTAGTTTTTTTTTTAGTAAGATATTTTTCTTTTCATTTTGATATTTTTGTGCGTTATTTCTGGCGGTGTATTTCAAATCAAATCAATCATTTATTTGCTTATAATGTAGGTATACAAATAGGTTGGTTTGTAAATTGTCCCGATACATCTTGCCTTACGGCATGCAAAATATTGGAATTGAATTTAATAATAATAATATAACCAATACAATTATTAACTACTCGCGAACTTAATAGGTAATTACAGATGTCAAAAAAAATGAATTAAATATAAATCACTCACTTATTATATAATGAAGAATATTAATGTCATAATGTCAAATAGCTTAATGTCAAGATTTTTACTGCTTGTTGCTAGGCAGTTTAATGCTGGAATCACATGTCTTTCAATATCGCGCTGCACACGTTTACGGTATCAACAGCGAGATGTCACCGTTTGATTCCAACATTATACTGCAGAAAACGTGTAGTAGAATTATAGAACATTATATAAGGCATCCACCTACAAGCATTATTCAGTAATGTAAGCCAAATTTATTGTTCTAGTCATAGAAATAAGAAACGAAAACAGCAGCGATCGATTTGCCAAGTCTTGACCATGTTACATCTTGAATTGAGAGCTATGTTTCTGATGTAATCTTTAATGTGAATGTTGCAGACCACCGCACAGGCATGTGCCACAGATCCCTGGTGTCAGGCCGCTGCATGCCGGAGCCGTGGCCCAGGGCCATCGCTTCCACGCCCGTTCCTCCCGCACATGTTACTAAGTAAGTAATGTCTTTTATAGGGAACGTGCAAGAACTATAGGTGGCAGCACAGAAGTGTCTTTGTCAAGTTTATTTTACCTATAAGTTTCGAAATTGCAACGCCAGATGGCACAGTCTACTCCGTGCACGTTCCCCTAAACGGAGCGTGCAGGAACTATAGGTGGTACAGAAGTGTCAATGTCAAGTATTCTTAACCTTAAAGTTTTGAATATGCAACACTAGATGGCATAGTCAACGCCGTGTACGTTTCCTATAGTTGACAGATAAATGCCATATTTATGCTAGTTTAAATATAGTTGATTTCAGATTTACTAGAACTCATGATTCAAAATGTAAAAAATATAATTAAGCTGTAATGCAAACTCGACTTAATCTGTTACTTTTTCCAAAAACACAAGTCGACTGGTGCAGCATTTCCAATGCTGTGTTCAGTACTTCTTCAAGTGCATTTAATTTTTATTGCAACGAAGTCTCTTATCGCACGTTAATACTTGGCAAATGAAAAATGGGCCAAAAACTTTAAGACTTCGACCATCACGACAATTATATTTCACCGTGCTTATTTAATTTTGCACGATCTATCACACATAAAAGTACCATTTTTAATAACTTGTTCATTTCCATTTCTCAGGGCTCAATGTTGCTGTACCATAGGTGTCGCCTGGGGCCCAGAATGTGAACTCTGCCCGCAACCGGGTACTCCTGAACGACTGGAACTCTGCTCCCCCATCAACCTGGGTCCTGGCGGTCCTGGCAGCAATGGACTCATCCCCGGGTTGACGGGAGAGAACCATGGACTCATCGGGAACGGAATAGACATGTTTGATGTGGATGAGTGTGCCGCCATGCCTGGGCTGTGCGCGCCCGGCAGATGTGTCAATACTATTGGCAGGTTAGTAATGCATACAGTTTTGTGGATTTTTTAACATCTTGAAGGAAATCTTAAAGTCTTTGTCGAAATTTTTCGTCCTTAATTTTATTAGTAGTAGGTAGTTTAGCTCCATTTTCAAAATGTAGCTATGTCAGAAGGATGAAAGGCATAATTATTTTGTTGATTTCTGGCTAAAACAAGAATACAAAACTATCACTATTACTAAGAGGTATCGTGTTACCCAGTAATTACGTTGTAGATGGGGCAACTACTCCATGTGAAATATGTATTTAGCTGTACCCGGTTACTTACCAGGTCTGAAAGCCGGCCCCAACATATTTGGGAACCAAAAATGTTGGGGCAAAAATGTGCTCAAGCATAGCTTACATTATAACCTACATCCCTTCCTCAGTTTCCGCTGCGTCTGCGGCCGCGGCTACAAGGCAGCCGGCGACGTGTGCGCAGACGTCGACGAGTGCAGCGTGCGACCTCCTCCCTGCGAGCAACTGTGCAAGAACACGGAAGGCTCGTACGAGTGCCTCTGCCGGACTGGTTACGAGGTGGACGAGGACGGCGCCAACTGCCGCGACGTGGACGAGTGCGAGCGCGGCACGCACACCTGCCAGCAGATCTGTAGCAACACCGAGGGGTCTTATGAGTGTTCTTGTCAAGATGGATATGAGAAGCGAGGTGATGCGTGTGTTGGTAAGTTTCATTTATGTTGTTGGCCGCTTCCTGGTACCTTACTATTTGCACATGTAGTACTGCTAAGTAATCTTTCATAGGCGATAACAAAGATTAAGCCTGGGTAATTGTTATTCCTTCCTTCATCAGACGTGAACGAGTGCCACGAGGAGGGCCTGTGCCCGCCGCCGGGCAAGTGCGTGAACCTGCTGGGCTCGTTCCGCTGCGTGTGCCCGCGCGGCTTCCGCCTCGACCTGGCGGGCGCGCGCTGCCTGGACCGCGACGAGTGCGACGACGGCCGCTGCCAGTCGCCCTGCAGGAACTACGCCGGAGGGTACCGCTGCGACTGTCCGGCCGGTATGTTACTAGCTATACATTATGAATGTTGTTATTTTCAAAAATCTTATGATGCAGTTTTGGTTTTCATTAAAATCTGGCCCGACACTCTAGTCATATTTTCGAGTTTGGTCATCCACGCCCACTGGAAAAAGTCATCCTGCCTTACTGGTGCATTCTCGGTTCTCCAAGCTTAAAAGGCATTGAACGGAATAGCGCAACACCGATGTCGAAAAATGGAACTAAACTAACTAATAACTATGAGCTCCAACTGCGGTGCTCTGGGCATCTTTGTCGCGCCACTCAAGGGTGGTGGGCACTCAATTCAAGGTTGGATTCATAGATGGCGTTGTGTTTAATAATTATTGGAGATTTACTGTTTTTAAAATTACATTTCATAATTTTTAAATGTGATGCAATAATGGCTTTGTAGAAAACGGAATAGAAGTTGTTAAAAATATAATTTACACCCAGTGTGTGTTTCGTTATTAGAACGCAAGGCAACATAGACACCACCGTTAAATATACATCAGCCTCTACACTTCAAGGATAGGAACTAAAATCCTTCGTTACCAATGCCTCTCAGGAACCACCCGGTCGTCCAGCGGCGTGTGTGTGCCGCAGGACGCGTGCTCGGGCGGACCGTGCGGCACGTCGCCCTGCTTCGCGGTGGGCGGCGCCTACCGCTGCGGCTGCCCCGCGGGCTACGGCTGGGATGCCGGCCATGCTGTGTGTCTGCAGGTAAGGTCTTACGAACGGTCCACGCGATACAGACTTCCATACAGACTTATATAAACTTCTATACGTAGAATGTTGTCTGTGCAACAAGTCCACGCAAACAAATATCGGTGTGATAGAAGTTTTTTATTTAGTGTTCATTGTCTGTACAGACAAGTCCGTATCGTGTGTACCCACTATTAGCGAGGCGGAAGGAGAAAGGATATGAATAAATAGATGTACCATTTTCACACAACTTGTTGTCCAACTAGCACGAATGTATGGGCAATTATCGGGCAGTGATCAAAACCACATCATGTCGAAGCGTTGTCTTCACGAGTCTTTTACTCGTGACGACAGAATCAACCTTTATTCGTGTACACATACTGTTTTATGAATACACGCACAGTTTAATAAGGGCGCCGCTGGAGTTGCATATTTCTCTTGTCCTGTTAACCAGCCGAGGTTTAAAGCAAAGCGGGGTATTTTGATTGATTCTGCATGCCGATTGATAGACAGTACTAGAAAAAGATGCAAGTCTGAATAGCCTTAAGTACCAAAAATATTCAAATTAGATATTCAATTATGTTAACAAACATCTATCGCCTGCCACCCTACCAGCGACAACTAACTTGTTACTAATAAGAGCCCCGTGTCGCTAGCTGGCGGGTGGCTGCGCGACGGCCAGCTGCCTGTACGGCTGCAACTCGTTCGGCGAGTCGTACCAGTGCGGCTGCCCGGCCGGCTACCAGCTCGTGGGCGCCGGCCACTGCCTCACGGCGCTGGACGGAGCGCTGCCGCCCGACGACATCGGCGACGCGCCCGTGTTCCCCGTCCGCGACCAATACAAGATCGGGGGAGATAAAGACTTGATATCTACTGAAGGTTGCTTCAGTTGTAAGGTGAGTGGAACTGAACAATTCTTTCGCACTTGAACTGTCAAAGATTAGGAAGTAATGAGGATTTGCAGTCAGGGAAATTATCATATCATATTAAGGTTTGAATTCGCGACATAGGATAAGTGCAGCAGTAACATAGACACTACGTAGGTATGTGACAGTAAGATTCAGCCTCAGTCCTTCCTGGTTAGAAGAAGGTTATTATGAATTTCCTCGTCTTTGCTATGTTAGTGTGAGGTTTATTGCAGGGACTTTATTCAAACAGTCAACTACAGTTTGTTTGCTAAATAGAAAACTGACCAATCGTAACTACTATAGTAGGTACCTAATATTATATAACTGTATGGTTCTACATAGGTGTAGGTACTGCAGCTTTTCTAAATAACCTTATTCGGTTCTATAACTTGACACTTTATAACTGACAGTCCCTACAGCTGTAATAAATGCTTCCAACATGTTCTCAGGTGAACGGCAGAAGACGAAGGGCGCCGGACGAGGCGATCGTGTACGCAAACGGCACCATGATCGTCAGGAAACGCAAGAGGCGCAGTCGCCGTAAGTATCCCATGTTATATAATTGTCCAAGAAACAAATTAATGAATAATATAGGGTATTTAGCAAGAGGGGCTCGTGAATAAATAATAACAGCGTTGCTTAACCTTGAAGATCTACCCGTGCGGGTAGATCTTCAAGGTTAAGCAACGCTTGCCGAGGTTAGTCTGTGGATGGGTGACCATCTGAACCTACCGAGACTCCTCAATGCCTCGTAAAGCACGCTAAGCCGTTGGTCCCGGCTGCATTTATAGATCTTTGGCAGTCGTTACGGATTGTCAGAAGCCTGAAAATCTGACATCAGGCTTGCCAAGGAGTACCGTGTTAATGGGTTGTGGAGGTCTGGTAGGCAGCCGCACCACGTAAAATACTGGTATTCAGCTGTATCCGATTTGACTGGAAGCCGACCCCAATATAGTTGGGAAAAGTCAGTCAGATGATGATTTAGCAAGAAGTTAAATGAAAAAAAAAATGTGCTCTATATAATAATATTAATAATTGTATTTTGAGCTTAGCAAGATCTATAAGAACTCATGGCAGAAGTAAGGTATAAAAGTGATTCCTATTTGATCCATGCTTACCGGTGCTCGTAAGCGCTTACAAAAAATAGCTTGAAAACCTGCTCGAGTCAGTCTAGAAACCGCAGGCAAACCGGCCCCGCACCAGCTTGCTACATGATCCTCCTTGCTTGATTGTCCCCCAGGTCGTCGTTCCCTCCTGGAGCCCGAAGCGGAGCTGATCGTGGTGACAGCCACCCCGCAGCAGACGTGGGGCAGAGCACCCCTGCTGCGCCTCGTGCCGGCCGAGGGCGGCGCGCGCCCGCACTACCGCATCGCGTACGGCGACCACGACAAGGACTTCGTGCTGTCCAAGCGCGACGGCACCTGGGCGCTCCGGCTGAGGAGACATCTGAAGAGCCAGGTATGTTGACACTCTTGATTGTGCTGCCTTTGTCCCATGTTCCTTCTTCGACGTTTTCTTCTTCTATCCTCTCATGTATTCTCCGTCACGCTATCATTTATGCCCTTTTTTCCCCCATTTCATTTCTCATAGAATCTATCTACTTATGTTATACCTACCTCTCCCTTTCTTTTCTTTTAGTGACAATACATGAAGTTGTTGCCGTATATCAAGAATTCTAGTGATTATTATATTACACTAGTAAATAGTGTCAATGGAGACTGTTTTTGAACTACCGATGTTCAAAAAGTGATAATTGTCAGCTTGTCTTACGCCAAAAACTGTCGCGCTGGAGCTAACTCCGCTATGTTCTGATTTGTTGCTTTTGTCGCCAGCGGCAGAACTAGTGTCATCTATTTGACTGACAGATTTTCACAACACAAAACTGACTGTAAATGATCTATTAGAAATGAAGGTTTTTGATTAATATGTATTAATGATTGTGTTCTTGATACAGACGGCTTTGGAGCGTCAGCTAGAGCTGGAGGCCAGGTTCGTGGCGCCTCCAGAGCCCGGGCGGCGGCGCTCGCGGCGCCACGCGGACGTGCCCGCGCCGCTGCGCCTCTACGTGTCCGTGCGCGTCGCGCCGCACAAGCGCTAGCCCCGCGCTACCTGCTGACAGCTACAGGAAGCGCCACACACCTGCCACATTTTAACGGACCAAACGACGGCAACGTAACAATTCAATGTAAAAAGGTCATGTGTAAGGTCTACGTGTAAGTTTGCGGCTGCTCTATTCTGTCAACATCTCACCGTGTAACAGTAGGCGATTGGCACACTGCACTCACGCAGCGTAGCGCGGGAGTGCGTGATCTTACGTTGCTTGAAAGTATCTCTGTATTGAAAACACGCATTATGCAACACACTGAAAACGCATTTACGCGCAGTTTTTGACTTCGTCGCCACGCACCCCGCGGCGTGTAGCGGGGTAGTGTGTGAATCGCCTTTGGTGGAGTGAGCGTCCAGTGAACTGTCACTCCATCTTGTTCGTATGGATTGACAGCTCACTTCATATTCACTTCACCGAAGCTTACATCTCACCCTGTAAACTTATAGTGGGTCTACACGATACATACTTTTCTCTGTACAGACTTTGAATTGTGAATAAAAAAATTCTATCACGCCGACATTTGTATTGCATTGCTCTGCTGCACAGACATAATTCTGTAGAAGTTTATGGAAGTCTGAATAGAAGTGTGTAGCGTGTGGACGCGGGACGGTCCATTAGGTGGAGTGGGGTGGAAGTGAGCAGTCATTCCATGTTCTTTGCATGGATTGACAGCACACTTCGTGTTCACTTCACCCCAGCCTACACGGTCGGATGTTCACACAATGTCATGGCTACGCGTAAGCTTGCGGCGATATTCATGTAGTCTGTGTAAATCTCGTGAAGTCTGAACGAGTCGCTGTGTGATAGGTTGATGTCATTTTCGTCACGCATCATCGTCGCGGCGGCGTCTGGTTTGTTAAATGCCATGAATGTAAAAGGCACAACACAGCACGGATGGATGTTATCGATGTCGATCGCTTTTTTATGGTTACCGAAGAACGGTGAGGAGGCGCTTTCTGTAACTGCTTATTTAGTGTCCAGTAGTGAGACTTGTAAATATACTCCTTATTTATAAACACTGCCAGAACATTCAACGACTGCCAATTCGTATGTAAATTATAAAAGTAAAAAATTCTAAATCGATTCGTCGAATTTATCGCTAAGGATTACCGACTGGAATGTATCGATGAAGTCTCACTACGCTATTGTAATTGATGTGTCATTGAAATGATAGACTGGTTCTGTTTAATGTGTGACTAAATATGATGTGTCGACGGAATTGTTGTATTTTGATGTTCATGCGAGGATCGATTCAATGACTGCGATTATTTTGATCAGGTTTTTATTAATAATTGTTTCAAGATGGCCGTCCCCACAGATATTAGCCGCATGTGTCCTCGGGCCGGCTCGGGCGGCCTCGTCGGCAGTATTACATAATTTGTGTGAGATTGAATGCATAATACGTAGTTAGTTGACGATTATACTGATCGACGTAATATCGATGTTTGTTATGAAAATAGGATCGATTATTTTATAATATTAACGATACACCACTAGTTAATTTGCCATTGATATGAAAAGCCAGTGAATAAGTTTACTCTGAATACGACGTGGAAATTAATTTAATTAAGGTCACTTTTCCTTCTTGCTTTTCTATATCTTCTTATAAATGATTGATATTTTTCAATAAAATCTGAGTTTATTCACTATATCGACTGATTTTATCGGTAGATAGAATTTTATGAAATATGAGAATCGACCATCCCTAACAATAAAATATTTAGAAAAGGACTTTAAATTGTTCATTATTTATTTTTGTATTTCAGCTTTTAAGTTCTAACAATCGGTGATTATTATAAGCTACACATTAATGTGAGGTATTTTTTACATATTATTTTTATACAATTCTTTGGCACTTATATTCTCTAAAAAAGTACAAAAACAATGCAATAGATTTGTTTGTAAATATGTGTATACAAATATTAAAATTAATATAAAATGTTTAGTTATTTTAGCAAAGAATATTTTAAGAATTATTTTAACTTAGTTGTAAGACGAAGTGGATCAAAATGAAATTAATAAATTTTTAATTCGAGTATTTGTTTTCTATTAACCTTTTGACAGCTAGGCATCCCTTGCGGTCGCGTAGGCGAAATTTATTTCTTTGTGGTTAATCTGTTATTTATCAGGTATAGTGTCTTTAGAACCACATAGAGAGTACAGTAAAGCTAGAGACAAACTGCACCCACGTACGCGAAATTTGCCTCGCAATATGGTATCTAGACTCTTGATTTTATATGAAAAACTTTGCAGTAGAAACACACTTATCGTATGCAACGCAACAAGCGATACGATACAAAAGCGTTGCATACGTTGCGTACGTAGGACCAGTGTGTTTCTCGCTTAATGATGTCAATTTAGCTGCGTGAATCAAGACGCCTATGTCCAGCAGTGGACCGCAGGACTCCACACGACTTTAACAATGATCAGGCATAGAAAGATTAGCTGTAACCACACTTTGTTTAAACAACTCAGATGATGATAACAATTCTGAAAATCTTTGTTATATCATCCACTTTTTTCCTACAAGCCTCGCAGCTTGAGCGTTCGGAATCTTTACATCTTTAGTCGTCAAATTCTCGGAACAACACTATCTCTGTTCCGTATCACCGTGGTGTCAGCGTGTGGTGTTCCTTCTGCTGCAGAAAGACCACAGAAATCCCACAAAACATTTCATGTAAATAGGTTGCCAAGACCCACAAGCTCGCTGCGCTTTCGCTGTTAAAAATTTATCAGAATTCGAAACTGATACTACATATATATACGAGATCTATCCTAATACATAAAATTCTTCCGTTACTGAGTGAGTGAGTGACTGAGTGATTGACAGACAACGCACAGCTAAAACTACTGGTTGTAGAAAGCTGAAATTTGGCATGTAAGACAGACAGACATGACGAATCCATAAGGGTTCCGTTTTTTGCCATTTGGCTACGGAACCCTAAAAACACAAAAAAGTTATAGCAATTCAAAGGAGTCCCTCAATCCTGACAAAGGTTTCTGTATGTCGATACAGTGCGAACGTTAGTGAGGGTGGATGGATGGAAGGCTTGATGAACGATTGTTACTGTTTCACGTCAGAACGCCTGAAATGATCTTCATGAAATTTGGCATAGATGTAGAGACAGATTACTACACAGATTATAGTCTGGAACAATAATAAAATACAAATGCTTACTATATATATCCCGGGAGTATGTTCCTCAGGGATCACGCGGGCGAAGCCGCTGGCAGAAGCTAGTGCTACATTTAATACGAAGATTTAGTCGAAATATAATTAAACACCTCCAAAATTCAGGACGTGCAAAGATTTTCCAAGTGTTTCAATAGGTCCCTTAATCCTGATAAATCTGGACTGAGGGTCACTGCGTTCTGAGAAACTGGCTATGTTTACAAAATACAGTTCGTCAATATTTTTTCTATATTATCATTGAGGGTCCTCGTTTTGGTTTTATAACTTTTAAACCATGTCGTATGTATTTAATTTTTGTTTTGGTTAACAAATTATTAGACAACTTTTACTAAATATTGACGAACATATATTTATGTTTTGTAAACATAGCCAGTTTGCTGGAACGCGATGACCCTCAGTCCAGACATATCAGGATTAAGGGACCGACTAAAACCCTGTAAAATCTTTGTACGTTGGTTGATCGTTGTTAATTTAGGAGGTGTTTAATTGTATTTCTACTAAATCTTGATATTACGTAAAGCATTAACTTGCGTCGATGTACCAAGATACAGAAACCCTTGCGTCAGGATTGAGGGACCGAGAGGGACCCTTGAATTGCTATAACTTTTTTGTTTGTTTTAAAAATTTTTGAATCGGTTCTATAGTTTTTTTACAACTTCATTTTGTATAGGTGTTCGAGAGTGGGGCTCTCAACCCTGACGCATATAACGCCTTCAGACAAAGGTAGATACTGCCCCGCTTCCTTTGGCTCATCTTAGCGGGGGCACTGCTGCCAAGCCGCGCACCAAGATCATATACTGGACTTCTTGTGTGACGGAAGATATCGACCTTAATGGTGGCACCAGTCACTCCATTCCAACTGCCACCACCGACAAAACTAGATAAATGTCAACCTTGAAAAAGTGTCACTTTGACCAATGACAAGTAAACCCAATATTTCACGCGTGGCCATGTAATTTTTTTTTTGAAATCGTGAAGAATTTATACCGGAGCAGACAGTGCAAACGAAAGGATTCCTTCTTGTCTTTTTTAATAAAATATTGCAAAAAAAAAACAGACTAAGGAAACACAATGAGTAAAAAAAAAGAGGAGAAGGAAGAATTCTCGTGTAAGATCCACAGTAATAAGTTCTTCATCCTGTGCGGGATGGGCGGTATCTTGGCGTGTGGCACCACGCACACCTTTGTGACGCCGCTCGATCTGGTCAAGTGCCGCATCCAGGTGGACCCTGCCAAGTACAAATCCATCGCCACAGGCTTCAGGGTCTCCTATAGGGAAGGAGGATTCCCCAATCTCGTTAAAGGATGGGCGCCTACATTCTTCGGGTACTCAATGCAAGGTGCTGGCAAGTTCTGTGGCTATGAATACTTTAAATATAGATACTCTAAATTGGTTAACGAGGAAACGGCTTATATATATAGAACAAGTCTGTACTTAGCCGCGGCCGCGTCCGCAGAGTTTGTTGCCGACATCTTCCTTGCGCCGATGGAAGCCACGAAGGTACGAATTCAGACGACGCCGGGCTACACGTCGCAGATGAGGAAGGCGATGCCACACATGCTCGCCACGGAAGGGGTCTACACCTTCTATAAAGGGATCACGCCGCTGTGGGGTCGGCAGATCCCTTACACCATGATGAAGTTCGCTTCGTTCGAAAGGATCCTGGAGCTGTTGTATAAATCAATTTCTCCGAAGCCGAGGGCGCAGTGCACCAAGAAGGAGCAGTTAGTGTTGACGTTCACGGCGGGCTACATGGCGGGCGTGCTGTGCGCCATCGTGTCGCACCCCGCGGACACAATCGTGTCCAAGCTCAACAAGGAGCCTGGCTCCACCATCGGCAGTATCATAAAGGACGTGGGCTTCGTGGGCATCTGGCGCGGCCTGGTGTTGCGTATCTTCATGATCGGCACCCTCACGGGGCTGCAGTGGTTCGTGTACGATGCCTTTAAGGTGTATACTAAGTTGCCTCGTCCTCCTCCCCCAGAGATGCCAGAATCACTCAGAAAGAAGTTGGAAGAAGCGGAGAAGAAAAAGAAATAGTGATGGTATCACGTAAACTATGTATAACCGTTTTTTCTCAAGGGCGGGGTGACTTGCATGTCGCATCCAAAACTATTTTTTTAATATTTGCAGTGTATGTAAGGTTATTAAAAAAATTCACGTACAGGTGTAATATATTTTTTATTAAATGCATATATTCAGATTGTTGCATGTATTTGTCACGTGTCATGCACTTCATCTATATATATACATCTATATCTTCAATATCTATACATATAATAAAACAGTAGACCATGATTTCTGTACATTAAACAAAAATACCAAAAATCGAGTAGGGGCGATCAAAAAAAAGGTATAGAACACAAAAAGAGCATTTTTATTTCTTTTTGTCTGTCTGTCTGTCTGTATCTAATCTCCGAAAATACTGAACAAATTTTGTTGGGGTTTTCAAAGTTACATTAAGCTTATTCCTGAGCAACATTTAAGATTTCTTTCATTCCAATTGGTGGCTGGAAAAAAAAGTAATTGACATTTAGAGATTTTAAAATTACTTATCAACGATTTTCGACAAGTTTTGTTCAATTTAAATTATTCGTTCAGTTTGGCATAAAATTAGCCTTTAGAAACATATCCTCAGAAATTTTAATCATCACGCTATATCTTCGAGGAGCTAAGCAGTCAATACTCATAACTTATCATCATATCGGCTATTTAAATCGACTGTCAACTGAATTTATAGCCCCGGCGGTACAATAACTGGCTTCCGAATGATTCGGTGTAAGTTCGAACCCCAGTTTTCTCAACTCTTTTAAAATTATTGTTGACTTATTTTTTACTTTTTTATGTTCCTGCTCTAATATTTTCGTTGGCCGCGACTTCGTTTGCCTGTACGTTTAAAAATGTATAGAACTAGATAGAGTGATGAAAAAATGAAAGTACTGAAATTCCGGATTAGTAGGAAAATAACAGAACCTATTTTCTGTTTTTCTATATTTTTTTTTCGCATCACGATAAAAAGTACGTAACCAAAGTAGATTTATTTAACACATGGTAGCCATGAACAGAAATAAGTAGGCAAGCCTGCATAATCTCCATGCTAAATACTATCACTTGAAACTAAATTTGGTCGGTTATCAAAAGACTGAAGGTTATGATTTTTAGGGTTCCGAAAAAAAAACGGAACCCTTATAGGATCACTCGGGTGTCTGTCTGTCTGTCCGTCTGTCACAGTCAGTTTTCTCCGGATTCACTAGACCAATCTTGTTGAAATTTGGTACACATGGACTTCCGTGACCCAAACACGAACGCATTACGTAAACCATTATTTTTTTAGTATGGGGGTCACTTTTGGGGGAAAACCATTTGGTTTTAAAGTTATTCAAGAAATAAGACGAAAAGTGGTCATTCCCACCTTATCTCCGCAACTACAGAGTCTAAAATTTTGAAAAAAATGGAGATAATAGATTTTTATCTATAGATTACAGGAAAACCTATAAGAAGTCTATAATGGAAAAATAACACGTTAAAAAAATTAATTCGTTCGGAACCCTTTGCAAGCGAGTCCAACTCGCATTTGTATAGACTCAATTTATTTAGCAATGTATAATTTCATCCATTTTAACGGCACATGTGTGAGTACTGTGTACCTTAAACTTAAGCTATAGCTATCAGTTTTAGGTTTGTTTTTGACTTGAATGTACCCTGGCGGTTGGGAGTATCATGCTCACACAAAAGTCTGGCTGATGGTGGCGTATGCGTTGGATCATTTGGCTCCCTTCAAAATGGTTGACCCGAATGGTGCTAGCGCATGCGTCATGTTCGTGAACGGGCGCTGTCAGTTGGGACTGGTCATTTCTCAGTTGCCATGGTTTATTTTAAATATTTCTTTGAATTGTTCCTTTTTTCCCGGACGCTTTTATCCTGCTCTTCTTTTACATCGTTCTCACATATTTGTATAATTTCAACTTGATGTAAACAAAACTTTGTAACAATTTATTATTTTTAAAAGAGTGTCCGTGGAGTTTCTTGCACGTTCTTCTCCATAGAGACCTACGCTTTGGAACGTGCAAATAGCTTCATCTTTTTGGACTGACCGACCTTGACAATTCAAAAGTGCCTGTAAATGGTTTATTTGAAATATACGATTTGATTTGATTTGATTTAATTTGCACTTGGCCAGTTTTTTTTTATTAAAATTAATTTAGTTAAAAATAGCCGTAATTACAAATAAAAATAAATATTATTATTATTGGAATGTGTTTTTTCTTCTCAGCTCTTTGGCTGGTTTTATGCTACATTTACGGGCCGAAACCGAGTAAGTGCAGCGAGTGGTGTCTTATGTTCGGGGTGTGTTATGAGGAGCAGCTATTTCGTTTTCATCTATTTGCATGAACTTTCTTACAATTCGACATGCATTTAAGATAGCAGCTTTTTGAAGAGTGATATATAGAGTTTCTTTTAAATCAAGCAATTTCAGACTGTGTAGAAGATGATTCGGGATAACGCCTGTTGTGGAGAGGACAATAGGGACCACATAAACTTTACCTTGTGGCGACAAACTATCCTAGAAAATGACACACATAAAGTTACCTATTTAATAGATATTGCTGATATGGATGAAATAACTAGAATATGGCGATATTCTAGTTATTTCATCCTTGAGTTCTACATATTTGTTATTTTTTTCAGTGATTGTCTTCAGTATGTTGTGAGTATTGGGTACAGCAATATCTATTAAATAGGTAACTTTATGTGTGTCATTTTCTAGGATAGTTTGTGGTGTATAATTATAATAAGGTGTATTTGTGTCTTGTATGAGTGCGTACTTAATTGCTAATTTTTGATGTATTACTTTTGCCACCTGATTGTGTCTGTGTGTATAGTCTGTTTGCATAAGAGTTGTGCACGCTCCGGTAATATGCTGGATGGTTTCTGGTTGGATGTGGCATTTACGGCATTTATCATTTGTTACTGAAGGATCTTTGATAATATATTTTCTGTGATTTCTAGTGTTGATTATTTGGTCTTGTTTTGCAATCATAAATCCTTCAGTTTCCGGGAATAAATTACCTAATTTTAGCCATTTGTTCGACTACTTTGTTTATATGGGCTTGTTCTAAGTCGTGAGGATGTCGGCCATGTAGAACTTTTTTCTTCCACTCTTAAATTTTTTGTGTCTGCGGGTTATTATTTATAATATCTGTATCTAACTGTTCATTTAAGTTAAGTGGAGTGTAATTCAAATCATTTGAAACTATGGCTTTATGGATAGTGCTTGTACGAGATTTAAATTGGAAGAATGTTTTAAGTCTACAGACTTGTTTTCGCCACAAATGCTGGATATCTATTAGGCCTCTTCCTCCGTTTTGTCTTTTGATAATAAGTCTTTTTATTGCAGATATAGGATGAAGGTTATTATATTTTGTAAGAGTTGTGCGGGCTGTTCTCTCTAATTGTTCTGTGTCTGTTTTTGTCCATTTAAGAACTCCGAATGAGTATTATATTAAAATGGCGAATGTATTTAGTGCTTTGATGAGATGTTTACCGGAAAGTTGAGTTTTACATAGGGCGTTTAGTCTCTTCTTATACTCTGCCGTAAGTGTATCTTTAATTCTAACGTGATCTAGTCCTTTCAGTTGCGAATACCCTAAATATTTATACAAATCGCTCGGTTCCGTTGCTGTTATGGTATCTGTGTCATTTACTACATAGCTACATACCGGGCCGTATCTTGCCTCGTATGATGTGAAGTGACATTTATCCAGACCAAACTGCATGTTAATATCTTGACTAAACTCTGCTGTAGCTTCAACTAGTTTTTTCATATCCTTTTCGGTTTGTGCATATAGTTTAATATCGTCCATATAAATAAGATGTGAAATTGTTGTTTGGTCTATAGTGTGTTTGAGACAATATCCAGCCCGACATCGCTGCAGCCAACGAGACATAGGGTTTAGTGCGAGGCAGAACCACAAGGGACTCAGAGAATCACCTTGGCATATACCTTTCTTAACAGAAATTTGTCGCGTTGTAATACTATTATGATGATGGTTAACTTGGAGTGTGGTTTTCCACTGTGGCATTATGTGGCGTAGAAAATCTACTATTTTTGAGTTAATTTTATAATTTTTTAATATTTGGATCAACCAGGAATGAGGAACACTGTCAAAAGCTTTTTTATAATCGATATAAGTACAATGGAGATTACTGTTTTTTGAAGTGGCATGTTTATGAATAGTAGAATAAATTATTAACTGTTCTTTGCATCCCATGTGGCCCCGCCTACATCCCTTCTGCTCTTCTGCCGTAATGTTGTAGCGTCCAATGTGCGAGTTGATTTTTGTTGTGATTGATGAAGTTAATATTTTATATATCGTGGGCAGGCATGTGATTGGTCTATATTGGGAAGGTTGTGATGAATGAGTGATGAATTTTTAGATTTGGGCAGCATGTAAGTAATGCCTGTTGAAATGAATTCGGGTATACTTTGTTGTCCTAAAATTATTTCTGTTAAATTTTTTGGTATGGGTTTGTATGAAAAAATTATGTATTTTGTCTATACCAGGCGATTCCCAATTATGTAATCTGCCTGTGATGTGTGTAATATCTGACTCTGTAATCTCTGAAAAATCCATTTCATCTATTGCACTCCAGTTTCTTTCTTCTTCTACTATCCACGCAGCTTTATTATTGTGTTGTACTTGTTCTTCCCAAATACTAGACCACTATGCTTCTAATTGTTCTTTTGTAGGTTGGATAGGTGTGTCTATGCTATTGTCATTATTAGTATCAGTCATTGATAGTATCAGTAGCTGGTTTGTTTAGGTTTCTGTAAAATATTTTTTCGTTGGTATCAAATATGGCATTATCAAGTTTTCGCTGTTGTGCTTTTTTATATGTTCTGAGTCTATGAACTAGTAACACTTTAAAATAAAAACTAGCACTCAATGCTAGTTTTTGTTTTAAAGTGTCTAGAAACTCTTCAGGTTTTTTGTTGGCGTTTTCGTGTCTAGTATGTGTAAAACTACTTTTAAATATTGCCTCAACTCTTCTTACTACTTTATTTGACCTGTTATTGTTGATGTATTGTGTAAGTCTACTACAATCAGCTCTAAGTTTTTCTATGTCTTTTTCTAACCTTTGTTGCCGAGCTGGTTTGATATTCTGTTTTGGCATATTATTCTCTATGTGTTGCTTAATTTTATAGTTAAGTTCTTCAGATATGACTACTGCTGTGCAGTATATAAGAGTGTGAATATCCAAAAGTTGAGTGTCATCAGAGATAAATTGATATAGGATATTTTCATTAAACAAATTGATCAACCGAAAAAGATTAGGGCTATACCGGAGTTTTGATAGTCTGGGTCGAACTGCTGGATCCATCCCAGAATATTGAACGAGGGTTGTTTTAAATTTATCAAGTACTTCTTGAATATACATATCTGTTACTAGGTGTTGGTCTGCAGCGGCAAAGGTTTCGATATCATTTTCTAGTGTTAGTGTTATCGATTCAGTCTGTGTGGATATACTCGTATATGATGTTTGCGTATAAGCTTGTGTTTGGTTATAAGGTTGGGATTGAGTATTAAGTTGTGGTTGTTGTTGAGCGGTTTCGGGTATGTTTTGTAATACTGGGGAAGAATCAATGTCTATAGTATTTTCCGCTTCTTGTAGCTTTATTCGTGTTTCTTCTTTAAGTTGTTCTATAAGTTATGAAGATAAAAGTTTATTTCTGACTATAGCTCTTCTCTGGTCAGAAGTTCTTTGTTCTGAGACATTTACCTCAGGGTATTGTCGGATAAAAAGTTCATGCAATTGCTGTCTATACGTGGTCATGTCAGTCTCTAATTTAGTGATGTAGAAATAAGCTCGCATGATAAACAGGTTAACTTCTTGGCTCCATCTCATGCGAACTCTAGCTTTTCCGGCCTTGGTGGACGCGGGTAAGAAGGAACTAACCTCCGGCGTAACATTTAAGGTCGGAGTGGGTGGGACTGTATTTAAACTAACAATGGAAGGTGATGGTGATATCGCAGGTGACGATGGTATAGATGGTGATGTTGACTTTGAAAGTGTATATGAAACAGTGCTTGGGCTATACGGTTCTACAGGGGTGTTTGTCCCGTCCGTCAGTCTGTCACCATCGTCAGAAACTTCGGCTGTAGCATCTTTGTCGGCGGGAGCCCGCCTGCTCAACTCCTCACCGCTGACGGTTCGCATGCTGAAACACCCAGCGTCAGCTCCAGGTTCGCCCCGGCGATCGCCCCCGGGCAGCGGCCCTATACGTTTACTTTTAGAACGAGTCTCCATTTTTAATGGGTTTCCAGAGCCACGTTAGCCACGCCAGTAATTTCTCATTCGTGTGTCCACCCCCCACGTGATAAGATGGTCAATCAGGACGTGTGGTTGTTTACGGGGCTTATTATTATTATTATTATTCCATTTATTAAATTAAATACATATAAATTTACATTTTTAAATATTTCTATTAAAAATAATAAAACATTTAAAAATATAAAAAATAGTTACCGGTGGTCAGGGCTCCCGAGAGAGGAACCTCCTCACTATACGCGCCGTGTCCAGGAGTACTGCTTTCTGGATCAAGCCCTTGATCCAGCTGCCCAACGAGAGCCTCTTGAGATGTTGGTCGAGGCTCTTGGCAATTATGCCATTGGCCGTCACGACTATCGGCACAATGACTGCTGTGTTCACATCCCACATGTCGACAACCTCGCGAGCCAAGTCAAGATACTTCGTTTGTTTATCTTTCTCAGACTTCACGAGGTTCTCGTCATGAGGGACTGCTATATCAACAATCATTGCGCGACGCTCTAGTCGGTCTATCACCACTATATCAGGCTTATTGGCAATTAATTATTATTATTAACAAGCAATTGCATGAACTTTTTACACAGCAGCTGAGCCGTGGTGGCCGAGTGGTAACGACTCCGACTTACGAGTTGTAGGTCGCGGGTTCAAACCCAGCCAGGCACATTACTTTGTGTAATTTATGTCATCACCACTGCTCTCAAAACGGTGAAGGAAAACATCGTGAGGAAACCGGCATCAACCCGCATTGGGCCCGCGTGGTGGATTACGGCCCATTCCCTCTCCTAGAGAGGAGGCCTGGTCCCAACAGTGGGAACATTATAAGGCCGACTATGCTATGCTATATTATTGACAAAATTTAGTAAAATATGTCTCATGTTCCCGTGGGAGAAGGTCGATGTTCCACCGTCTCCTAGACTAATACCTAAGGTATTGGCGCACATTTTATAACAATAGCTTTGTCGTAACTATTCCGTTGTGTCAACCCTCCCCTGTAACTACCTAACCCGATCAGCTTTTAGATTTAGCACGATTCGTGATTGCAATATTTCTACTTTACTTTGAATGACTATTTTGATTTATGAGCTGCTATTTTTTAAATTAGTTTAATTTATTTTAGGTTTTTGTTAATATTGCATGAAAATTAAGGAAATCAGAGTTTTTAAAATTGGTAAAGTAGTTCTTTGAGGTGTACAACAACCACACATAAAAAAAGTTTGCGATCACTTTGAAAAATCGAATACTTTTTTGTTGCGGTAGCGTATATTATGATTTCTTCTTCTTTTTAGGTTCTTTATATATCTAACTAGCTGACCCGCGCAACTTCGTCTGCGCCACATTTTTCCTTAATGCTTCGCTCCTATTGGTCGTAGCGTGATGTTAGATATATATAGCTTGTAGCGTTCTTCGATAAAACGTATCTAACACTAAAGTAATTTTTCAATTCCAACCAGTTCCTGTAATAATGGCGTTCAAGCAAACAAACAAACTCTTTAGCTATATTATCGAAAATCTCGTGTCACGGTGTTTTTATCGAACTCCTCCGAAACGGCTTGACCGATTTTGATGAATTTTTTTGGGTATATTTGGTAGGTCTGAGAATAGGCGTAGGCTAGATTTTTTATTTTAATGGCAAAACAACGTTTGTTAGGTCAGCTAGTAGTAGTATAGATTCCAAGAAAAGCCACATTTTTTCGTTTAATATAGCATAAACTTTATTTCTCACTACAATTTACATTTATTTTACATAGGTTAGATTCCATACATAATTCAGGTAAGTATATACATGCGGGAGACTGGTGCCTAAGTCAGGCTCGAGGGATGTGTTTCAGGACACCAGGAGCCCACCCCTTAACAATTTCATTTTATAAATTACTATCTATTGCCCACGACTTCGTTCGCGTGTATGTCGGATAGTAAAATGATGTCGCTAAGATGAGATATACGAACAGTCAACATCTAGAATTGCTTGACTGCTCTTAGAATTAGGAATTCGGAGACTGTTATGCTGACTGTATTTTTCATTCGATGCGGTATACTTGCCATTTGGTCCCGTAAAAATTTGATTCAGTTTGGTTCAATAGATTTTATTTTATGAGCACTTATGTTTATTTCAATTTCTGCGTAGACGAAGTCTTCGTCCAGGTATCACCACTTAAAAGTGAAAAATAAAAAACTTTTTACAAAAATATAACCGACTTCCAAACAAAACACTACAAAGTTTAAAATAACCTTAATTTCGGAAGTCAAAAAAACAAAACCAAAATCACCGACTTCCGAAACTAAGGTTATTTTATACTTTGTAGTGTTTTGTTTGGAAGTCGGTTATATTTTTTTGTAGAAAGTTTTTACGCACACAAATATCTTTGTTGGTGTGCCCTGGAAACCTATCTGATTTGCTTTGTGTACCTACGGAACCCGGAAATGCTTTTTCAATTACTTACTGATGTTTTCAGTTTCGTAGGTTATACAAGAAAACATATATCAATATAAGAAAGCGAGCGTGTTACCACCAATAGGACACAAATGAAGCGAGAGAAGTGGTTATCACCTTCGGAATCTTCAATTTCCACACTAAAAATCCTCTTAATATTTCGCCTAAAATAGTATTAGAAAGCAGGTCATGACGTCACGAGACGCCCGTATACAAAGGAGGGATCCTCTCCGGCAATAACAATAATATGGGGATTTATTCGAGCACGGAGGCCCACTTACCGGATTTAACCGGCCCGATCCGGTTAGAGTGACCAGCGGGCAAATGGAGCTCGGTAGCGAACGACCGAACTATGTTTTATAAGTGGCGGATCATGATCTCAAACAGTGACCGACCCATTTACCATAATCCAGCAGATACAACCCCTGTTCACCAGATATTACTATTTGTTTTATGATTCACTAAACGGTTTTCTCTCCGGTAGGCTATTTTGTTTTTATTTGGAGTTATTCTTGCTGTATGTGAGAGCATTCGACATAAATCTGGCAGGATTTGGATACAGAGAAAGGGTCTTCAGAGTGCTTCCTTTATCGTAATATCTTTGGGAGATATTTTGTTGTCGTTTCATAGAAAAGAAAGGTGCTTTTAGATGAACGAAGAAATAAAATTTATCTGATTCAGTATGAAGGTACTTGATGGAGTTCAAAGTCAAAACCGCGGTTATGCTTTATTACCTACTGTGCCAGGTTACGAATTTATCATTATATATGAGTGGTAGTATACAAATACATGTTATATATAAATTTCAAAGCAACAGAAACGTAAATATGAACGTCAGGAGCGACTGACTAAATATTTACATTGATGTTCATCACATCTTTCTTAATAATAACGGAGTTATGCGTATTTGGTAATCGAAAGTAACCTCTATGACAGGGGAATAGAGTATATAGCAGCTGCAAACGTGTTCGGCGTGTATTCTGCCCACGATATGGCGACAGTTCGAAACTTCGCTAAACTTTGGCACGTTTTACAAAAGTTACTAAATCGAATTTTTGTTGAGACTCGATTCGAAATACAGTTTTAATATCGGAAAATATTGTTTCATACACTTTTAGAAGCAAGACGTTCTGCGGCAAACTTGAAAAACTAGATCGTCTTAAAGTTTCCTGTTTCGGATTATCTTCTTCAGCATTATTGACGAGAAGTCGGAGGAAAGTGAACGGTTGCTCACCTACTATTCTAAGTAAAAGCTGAAAGAAAAGTATCTAAAGTCGGTAGATGGTTATAGGTTTTATGCTTTGCTTTGGAAATACACCTAATCTCTTCAAAGTTAGAGTGCACAGGCTCCTTCTGGGTAACTTCGCTCCATCGTAGACTTTGTCTCTGTCATCTCTGATCTAGACTAGAGTCAAGAGCAAACCCATCTCAAATAAAAAAAAACTGGCCAAGTGCGAGTCGGACTCGCGTGCAAAGGGTTCCGAACGAATTTAATTTTTTTAACCTATTATTTTAACACTACAGACTTCTAATAGGTTTTCTTGTAATCTTTAGGTAAAGATCTATTATCTCCATTTTTTTTAAAATTTTAGGCTCAGTAGTTTCGGAGATAAGTGAACGGTCATTTTTCGTCTAGTTTCTTGAATAACCTCTAAATAATTTATTTTAAAATTATGAAAAAAATATAATTTAAACCCTCACAGTAAGCCCTTTCATTTGATATAAATGTCACACGATATTGTTCAAAATCTTTTTTTCTTAATTTTCTAGTTTGACCCCTAAAAGTGACCCCCATACTAAAATTTTAATAATTTACGTAACGCGTCCGTGTTTGGGTCACAAAAGTCCATATGTGTACCAAATTTCAACAGAATCGGTCCCGTGGTTCTAATATTTCATGTGCAATAATAAACATTTGATGTACTTTTTAAATATTTTAAGACAACTGATCTCCTTTTAAGCGTCCTTATAATTGTAGATTTTATAAAGATATTTATTAAATTTTAAATGTTATCTTTCTTGTTAGTGCTTAATTTAGTTTTTTATAGTTTATTATTACCTTTTTTTAATAATATTTGTACGCCTTCACGGCAAAACATAGCGCTCATATGTTTTAACCTAAGACCTTTATGTAAATACCTATGTTTCACAAATAAAGTTTGATTCTGATTCTGATTCTGTGGATCCGGAGAAAACTGGCTGTGTCAGACGGACAGACAGACAGACAGACAGACAGACACCCGAGTGATCCTATAAGGGTTCCTTTTTTTTCGGAACCCTAAAAATACACATTTTAAGTTTAATCCACTGTTTTGTGTGAAATTCTTAGCTGATATGTTATCTATGTTCCCTATGTAATCCCAATAAGGTAATGCTAACTTTATTTACTGAGATCCTAGAGCTGCCAGACCTCTCTTTTTTCTCAATAACAAATATAATTTAATTATTTAACTAAATTTTGTAAAATATAAGTACATAAAATCAAAATCAGCAACCAGATTTAATTTCTTTTTATTATGTTGTTTTAACACAATAGGCTTCATAGAGATTTTTCTGTAATCTATAGATAAAAATCTATTATCACTATCTTTTATCCAGAATTTTAGGCCCAGTGAAAATAGTATGCTAGCCCAGATAAAATAGTATGCTAGCGGACATGTGCCATCCATTTATTTAATTTAATGATCGACATCTATCATAAAATGTTGAATAATGTTCAAGTTCTTTAAACTTAACAGACAGTTGTGTTGCTGGGGAGTTTGTTGGCCACTTCTTCTTCCCAGCTAAAACACTAGGAAGTGGTGACGGGCTGGGCGATTTGGGGGACTGTCTTCATGTAAATTTTGACGTTCAAAAAGTGCTGATTTTCAGCCTAGTTTGAATAAATGCCTTTTGATTTTGATTTTTTTTGAGTGGTTTTGGAGATAAGGGCCAGTGGTCATTTTTCTCGTCTAATTTAAATAAACCATGTCAAAGGCCCTTGAGGCGGTTTAGAAACCCTGTCACTAGGGTGTGTGGTTTCGTTAGACCTTACTGCCTACATGATAAGAAGAGAGTTTAATTTCTTGAATAACTTCAAAATCATTTTTTTTTAATTTATGAAAAAATATGATTGAAACCCTCATAGCAAGCCCTGTCATTATTATTATTATTATTATATACTTTATTGTACACCTCATAACAAGCACAGGAAAATCGCTTATAAAAACTAGTGTACAATGGGCGGTCTTATCGCACAGGGCAATCTCTTACAGACAACCTTTGGATGGACTGAACTAAAGAAGTTAGATTTAGGGCGGTCAGTGTACAAACATCATAAATAATATTAATAGAGAGATATACATAATATAAAACCAAATACATATAATACTAAATAATATACTAATAAATATCAAATATATAACAGGGAAAGGAGACAGAAATTTATAGTGAGAGGTAATGTTCCTTCACCAATTTTTTAAACGTTGGTAGCGTTTGAGCGCGCCTCACATCTATGGGTAATGCATTCCACAAACGAGCTGCTTGAATAGTGAATGATTTGTCAAAGAAAGATGTGGAATGCATTCGAATACTTAATTTAAGATTATCCGATGATCTCAAGGACCTTGAATGTGTGTCACAGAGAAACTGAAAGCGTTCTTTAAGATAAAAAGGAGTAGAAGGATTAAAGAGCACATTATAAAGTAGGGAAAGTATGTGGGCATTCCGGCGAAGGCGAATAGGAAGCCATTTGAGCTTAGTACGAAAATCAGAAACATGGTCATACTTGCGCAAGCCAAATATGAACCTGATGCAGAGATTTTGAAGTCGCTCAAGCTTGTCCAATTGGTCTTGGGTGAGATCAAGATAGCTGGCGTCAGCATAGTCCAAGATTGGGAGAAGAAGAGATTGTGCTATGGCAATTTTAGTGGTGACGGGAAGAAAGTTACGAAGGCGTCTCAGGGAGCCCGCTGAAGCAAACAGTTTACGACTGACCTCCTGCAGTTGTTTAGTCCAGGAAAGAGTGCTGTCAATATAAATCCCCAAGTTCTTCACAGTATGAGTTATAGGAATAGTAGTGTTATTGAAAGAAACCTGGGGAAGTGTCGACCAATCAATCTTTGAAACGGTCCGGGAACTACCAACAATAATCACTTGCGTCTTTGTTGGATTAATCTTCAGCCCAAACTCAGTGCTCCATTCACCTATTCGAGCCAGGTCTGTATTAATCGTCTCAATCGCAGTAGATAGCTCTCCGAGAGGGGCTTGGGTGTAAATTTGGAGATCATCAGCATACAGGTGGTAGAAAGAAGATAATCGTTGAGTGAAAGCATTAATAAAAAGTGCGAAAAGTAGAGGAGATAACACGCCACCCTGTGGCACACCGGCAGAGGTATCACACCAAGAAGAGAAAGATTCTTCAATGCAAATACGCTGCCGGCGACCAAACAGGTAACTATGAAACCAGTCAATTACCGAAGGAGATATGTTAAAAGAGCACAGAATTCCAATCAAAATGTCGAAGTCAACCGTATTAAAAGCATTGCTAAAGTCAAGCAGAGCGAGTGCCGTTAACTTCCCCATTTCCATACCTGATCTGATGTCATCCGTAATATGCACCAGTGCTGAGATAGTGCTATGTCCATGTCGGAAACCAGATTGGAAGGGATTTAGCAGATTGTGCTTGGAAAGGAACGAGCTAAGCTGCTGATGGACGAGTTTTTCAAGGACTTTGGATAGGAATGGGAGAATGGAAATGGGACGATAGTCAGTGAATGAATCAGGATTTGATTTTTTAGGTAAAGGGATAACCTGCGCATGTTTCCAGGCTTGTGGGAAGACACTACTGGAAACAGAGAAGTTGAGGATATAAAGGATGATCGGAAGAATGTTATCAAGGATGGGAATGATCATCTTACGGCTGACACAGTCACTACCTACAGCGTTGGATGTAATCGATACAATACAAGAAGAGGTAGAAGTCAAGATTTCAACTTGTTCGTCAACGGACGACGAGGTGACAACAGGCGTCCAGTCAATGTTACTGGCGTCCTCCCGAAGACGATCAACATTCATCCCATCAAAATTGCGAAGCAAAAGAGTTTTGGACTTATGCTTAGGTGGACGAATTTTATAGGAGGTGAAAATTAGGTCGTGATAGGAAAAGGCGTCAGCTGAACATTGACCATGTTTAGCTACGTGATCGAGAGATGAGACAATCATAAGATCGAGAAGTGAGGGAGCAGAGTTAGGAAAATGGTGAGTGGCACCAAGATCGAGAATAGAGAGATTGGCGGATTCAACAATACGGCGAAGAGAAGTAGATCGGGAGTCATTTTTAAGGAGACATGTATTAAAGTCGCCCATTATAATGCTATGACTGTAAGAGGGAATTATAGCTTCTAAAATACGTTCAAAAGAAGAGAAGAAATTAATCCGAAGAGAAGGGCAGTAGTAGACCCCGAGGAGAATCTTAGAATGATGAAGTTCAACTTCCAGGAAAAGATGTTCGCCGGCGTTCGGCGGGGGCGGCTGAGTGGACATGTTAACAATAGAAAACGGAATGTAATTACGAAGGTAAATGGCCACCCCACCACCCCCACCGATCCCGCGATCATTCCTAATGAGTTGAAAACCTGGAAGAGAGTAAGAGGAAGACGGGAGACAAGGTTTTAACCACGATTCAGAAACAAGAATCGCATGAATATTCTTGCAGTCAAAATTGGCCAGCATATCAACGAAATGAGCCGGAATACTCTGGGCATTTATGTGGACTACATTAAAGTTCTTGGTGACATCGGAAAATACAGAGACAAGCGTGTCAGCTAACGAAGGAACACTTACGAAGCTTTCATCATCACTATTCAAAGAAAAAAAAGTATCACTATCACTGCTACAGCCAGGGCTGTGCATATATATAAAATTATAAATATACAATAATAAAAACAATAAAACGTACAATTAAACAAAAAAATATTTAGGTCCACCTGCCAGTTGTGCTTTACACAAAAGGAAACAGATTAAAAAACAAAATTTTATTTTGCAGTCCAGGTATAAAACAAAGTACAAGTTTACTTTTACTTACAAAAATATTAAAAAGTATGACCGTGTAACGGAGTGTAATTAAAGCTTAGTTTAAAATAGTAAGTGCCGTGGTACGGAACACAAACAATGAAGTGACAGATAGTGACGTTTGACATTGATGTGAGCAAGAACAATCGAAAAAGTAAAATAAAATCAATAAAATGCACGGTACACAAAAACAAAAAACGGGAAGTTAACAATTAATAAAAGTTGCGGAGGATTGAAAATTTCTATCTTATGCTGAACTACCTACTGAGTGCAAAACAAAAATCTACCTACCACCTGGACTACATATACTAAAGAAAAACAAAACAAAAAAGAAAAACACAAAGGAGATCACTTTCTGGCTACAGCACGCTTGTTTTTAACTGCAGCAGCCTTTCCCACTGCGACGGGTTGAACGACGCCAGTCTCCGGTTGTCTTGAGGGCTGCTCCGCCTGCTGCGCGATTCCATTCAGCTCGGCAAATGAAGTGACTCGATGCCGGGATCCTTTTGAATCAAGGACGAAAATGGTGCCTTCTGAAGTCCAGCATTGGGTCACACCAAATCTGTCCCGCGCTGCCATGAAGACATTGTGCCTGGCTTTAGTTAGGAACTCTGAAACAGTGATGCCAGACCCCTTCAGCTTAGTTTTGCTGAACCAGAGTTTGTCCCGGAGAGCCACGTCGTGCAGTTTGAATAGGATTGGTCGGGGTTTGTGAGTTGTGCTGCGCCCCATCCTGTGACACCGCTTGATGCCAGACGTAACTAAGTCCAAATTTAGACGCTGCTTGGCAATTTGAGCCACCACCTGTGCAGTCTCCTCGTCTGGCTCCTCCGGCACACCGTGCAACAGCAGGATTTTCCGCCTCCCACGCATCTCCATGATATCGAGGCTTTGTGCTAGAATGCCTACTTGCTGCTGGAGAGTACTGAGCGCCTGAACAATAAAAGTCCGGAAAGATGTAAACTCTGCTGCCAAACCTGTGGTGTTGATTGTTGTGGTGCATGGGCTTTTCTGCAACTCCTTCTCAAATTCCGACATCCTTTGAGTGAACATATTGCTCATATCCATGACGGTGCGGTTAATTGCTTCCATTGTGAGGTGTTGTTACAATTAATGTTTTTAGGAGCTGAAAACACTTCACTGGCAGGTAGAGATAACTAAATAATTGTCTGTATCATTTATGTATTAAATTGATTAAAGTTACTATTTTTAATTAAATTTTTAATTGAGAGTTAAAATTTAGATGTTTAACTCTTGACTACCCACCAAAATCCATCAGTCATTTGATATGTCACACGATATTTTCCAAAAAACTTTTCTTAAATTTTCTAGTTTGACCCCCAAAAGTGACGCCCACACCAAAAATGTAATGAGTTACGTAACGCGTTCGTGTTTGGGTCACAGAAATCTATATGTGTCCGCAGCCGCTCTCGACTCTGTCCGCAGCCGCTCTGTCCGCAGCCGCTCTCGACTCTGTCCGCAGCTGCTCTGTTCGCAGCCGCTCTCGACTTTGTCCGCAGCCGCTCTCAACTCTGTCCGCAGCCGCTCTCGACTCTGTCCGCAGCTGCTCTGTTCGCAGCCGCTCTCGACTTTGTCCGCAGCCGCTCTCGACTCTGTCCGCAGCCGCTCTCGACTCTGTCCGCAGCCGCTCTGTTCGCAGCCGCTCTCGACTTTGTCCGCAGCCGCTCTCGACTCTGACCGCAGCCGCTCTCGACTTTGTCCGCAGCCGCTCTCGACTCTGTCCGCAGCCGCTCTGTTCGCAGCCGCTCTCGACTCTGTCCACAGCCGCTCTGTTCGCAGCCGCTCTCGACTCTGTCCGCAGCCGCTCTGTTCGCAGCCGCTCTCGACTTTGTCCGCAGCCGCTCTCGACTCTGTCCGTAGCCGCTCTCGACTCTGTCCGCAGCCGCTCTCAACTCTGTTCGCAGCCGCTCTCGACTCTGTCCGCAGCCGCTCTGTTCGCAGCCGCTCTCGACTTTGTCCGCAGCCGCTCTCGACTCTGTCCGTAGCCGCTCTCGACTCTGTCCGCAGCCGCTCTCGACTCTGTCCGCAGCCGCTCTCGACTCTGTCCGCAGCCGCTCTCAACTCTGTCCGCAGCCGCTCTCGACTCTGTCCGCAGCCGCTCTGTCCGCAGCCGCTCTCGACTCTGTCCGCAGCCGCTCTGTTCGCAGCCGCTCTCGACTTTGTCCGCAGCCGCTCTCGACTCTGTCCGCAGCCGCTCTGTTCGCAGCCGCTCTCGACTTTGTCCGCAGCCGCTCTCGACTCTGTCCGCAGCCGCTTTCGACTCTGTCCGCAGCCGCTCTCGACTCTGTCCGCAGCCGCTCTCGACTCTGTCCGCAGCCGCTCTCAACTCTGTCCGCAGCCGCTCTCGACTCTGTCCGCAGCCGCTCTCGACTCTGTCCGCAGCCGCTCTCGACTCTGTCCGCAGCCACTCTCGACTCTGTTCGCAGCCGCTCTCGACTTTGTCCGCAGCCGCTCTCGACTCTGTCCGCAGCCGCTTTCGACTCTGTCCGCAGCCGCTCTCGACTCTGTCCGCAGCCGCTCTCGACTCTGTCCGCAGCCGCTCTCGACTCTGTACGCAGCCGCTCTCGACTTTGTCCGCAGCCGCTCTCGACTCTGTCCGCAGCCGCTCTCGACTCTGTCCGCAGCCGCTCTCAACTCTGTCCGCAGCCGCTCTCAACTCTGTCCGCAGCCGCTCTCAACTCTGTCCGCAGCCGCTCTCGACTCTGTACGCAGCCGCTCTCGACTTTGTCCGCAGCCGCTCTCAACTCTGTCCGCAGCCGCTCTCCAGTATATAAGATTTTTTTTTCAGCAACGAGTGACTTTTGTTATGAAGTCTTTGTTAGCAGACAATCTCAGCATCTCTAGAAATTTTCCTCAATCTCTCTTCATAACTAGTTGTACAAGTTTCAGCGGCACTGCAGGAACTTGCAAATCAAATAACTTGCTAGCTTCGAATCGAATCCAATAAACTACAAGAGGAATAATTGAAAAAGTTCCGTTTTAAACGGTCCCACTCTAGTGAACAACAGTTTAACGCAAGTTTATCGTCGGCAAATCGCAGCGGTGCCGCAGCGGTCGGCTGCGACAGCAGAACTGAATTAAGACAGCTAGACAGTAGCAAGTTTGTAAACTAGTTGACCCCGATGTAGAGCTGCGCTGAGCCGCCCGCCCAGCCGCCCAGCCGCCCAACGACACCACTAATGTAATAAGTCATTATCGCGCGTAATGAGTTTCCAGATAGAAAATCTCATTTTGTGAAGAAAATTGTAGTCTGAAGTGATAGCTGTGGGTAGACACGACATGCTTAATTTAATCATACGGAGCAAAGAAGCAGTTTATTAGATGATATATTTACAAGGTCCACACATAATATTCACTATGTTATCAGTGGACGCATCTAGGTCCTTTGTTAAGGTTTAATTTCATCGAAGAGATTTATTGCTTTTTCTCTCTCTCTCTCTCCCTCAAGCCTCCAGAAAATGCTATCTTACCAATTAAGTCTCCAGAAAGCCATTCAAATACACGAAAAAAAAAAATTCCCAGATTGGTCTGTCCAATCATAACTATCATCTATTCTCCTCGCTAGACCGTGGCACTTGATACAGAATCAAAATAACGTCCATCTAAAAACCGATTCAACAAAGAATACACGAAATATAATAGAAGTGTGCCCAACCAACATAAAACCATGAAAGTGTCAAAAATAAATGATGAATGTGTCGTATCCAGCGGCCATACGTCGGGGTAGCAAGTTGTCCGGCGCGGGTGAGTTTCCTTTGTCAGTGGCTCCGACTGCGCACAATACACGTCGAGGTAAACGCTCCACCCTGCGCTGTTTTGCTCTGTTCTGTGACTACTATAATCACTGTCAATACTGATATGTCAGGGGAATGAGAGAGTAATCGGTTTGTAGCTTCTATACTGCTTATAGGGGTTCCGTACCCAAAGGGTAACGAACCAAACTATTACTAAGCCTCCGCTGTGCGTCTGTCTGTCCGTTCGTCCGTCCGTCTGTCTGTTTATCTCAAGAACCGTAATAGTTCGACAGTTTAAATTTTCACAGAGTGTGTATTCCTATTGCTGCTATAACAACAAATACCTACTAACAAATTTGAAGATACGTGTTTTTTTTCGGTTTATGATACGGAATCCTTTGTATAAGTCCGACTCGCACTTGGCCGGTTTTTTTAATACTTAGGACTAAAATTGACGTGAAAATATTGAAATGACGAGCATTTTTTAACACTGTTATAGAAAAATACCATCTCAATATTCTAACTAGAACATATCTTACTGTCTTTACACGATGGCTCGATGGGTTGCGGTAGAAACAAATTGTCTTTTACTCATCGCCTTACGGTTGTAGGATGGGTGGGCGGTTGGATTGGTGTTCAATTTTTCGGTCAGATTTTCGGTGTCGTTAATATACCAGTGCGATTGCCCTAAATTATAATTTCTCAAGCCAAACTCAGCAAATAATAGCGCTTCTAAAACAATAATATTCATCATTATAATTCCACAGAATCGCGTCCCGACCTGTCACTTGTCGACGTTGTACACAATTTTCTAGTAAAGCTACATCTGAATGACAATTCCGACAGGATCTCGTATTCCTCACAATTTTCCCGTAAAATTGTCCGTATTTAATTACTAAGCCGGTAAACGGTTGGGAAGTAATTAAAAGCTATGATGTAATTACTGCCGAGGACGCGGCATATGCTAATTTTAATAGGTTTTATTTGGAAGATGTTTTACTTTGCCCTGATGGAGTAATTAGTGTATGTTTCTCTTTAGGGGTAAATACTCGGAGCCGACAGAGGGAGTCGTTAAAGATGATTATAAAGCTTCAGGGGTTCCGACTTAGGGGTTATGAGGTTGGTGGGCTTGCCCTGTGGGTATCGTTTGTGGTGACTAAGGTGTTATGGGGGTGGGAAGGTAACAGTATCATCCTGCAGTAACCCTTGTTGAGTATCAATTTGCCGGAATACGAAGATCTTATTGCAGGGATTGATGAACGGATATCGGGACATGATACCAGAACATGTAGTGTGAACATACGATAAATACATTCACACCATCGGTCCTTTTGGTTGAGGATGAGAACCGACTAGCTAGACAAAGATTTGTTTGATTGATTTAGATATCAGCTAGTAGGTATATGATGGGCGTGCGTTCTGAATATTTTTATGCAGAACTTTGCCGTTTGAAAAGTGCTGGCTCTTAGACTTTTTTGAATTTTTGGTTTTGTTTTTAAAATGAACAATTAAATTATTAATTGTGATTTTGAGAAACAATGCCTATAATCACCTAGTTATACTTTCTTTCCTTTATTTTTAAGGTTCCGTAACAGAAGGTAACTAACGGAACCCTAGTAAGAAGCCTACGCTGTCCGTCCGTTCTTCCGTCCGTCCGTCTGTCTGTCAGCGGGCTATATCTCAAAAACCGTAATAGGTAGACAGATGAAGTATTCGCAGAGAGTGAATATCTATTGCCGCTATAACAACAAATTAAATTAAATAAAAAAACGAAACGCGTTTTTTTCGGTTTATGTTACTGAACCCTTCAATTTTAAATTAAAATTTTCTTAATTTTTTTTTGTGGTTTGCGTCATGCTTGGCGCAAGTAAACACTTTTTCTTTCTTTCTTTTCCTTTTCTTTCTTTGTCCGACTCGCACTTGGCCGGCTTTAGCACTGTTTAATACGTTTAAATTCAGACTCCTGCTAAATACAACCAAATTCTTTGGATGCAATGTAACAAAACAAAGTGTAGTAATGATTACCGCGGTAACCTGGCTCCCCGCCAACTACGACTTCAACCGGGAATTAACTTAGTAGCCTTAACTGAGCCAATTGTGTTACGAACTGTTAACTTTTAACTTTATTATAGTTTAATTGATGCTTAGAGTATTTTAAAGTTAGCTTAAGAGACTACTCACACTTATTCAGCTCCATTCGCGTTTCGCTGAACGATTTTAGTCACACTTATACAGTTCTGCTTCTATCAGCCGCGTACAGCGTCCTAAGAATGAGAAGGCGGCAGCGGCAGATCAGCGCTGAACTCTATCTATATCACTCGCATGATAATAACACATTTGTTCTCATTTTGTACTTGTTTGCCGCGAAAGCTGAACGGATGTTCAACAAAATCGTTGTTTTATATAAACTGAATAAGTGTGAGTAGTCCCTTAGTTAAAGATAGGTAATTAATGCAATGATGTCTTTAGAGTCAAACTATGACGAGTCTTTTGCCAAACATGTTGGGTTCGTCTTCCAGTCTACCTGATGCAGCTGACTACCAGTATTTTTCGTGGAGCGACTGCATACCTGACCTCCACAAGTCCACACCCCAGAAACTGGAACACCGTACCTCTTGGCAAGACTGGTGTCAGACTTTCCAGACACGAAGAAGTGTCACTACGTAATACATGGTCACCCATTCACAGACTGACCTCGGTAAGTGTTGCTTAACCTAGAAGATCGACCAATGCGGCCGTTCGATGACGAGCTGGTCAGATATATCCTGATGTCTTTGAGTATATTTGATTAACAATACTTCTTATATCTACTGCTCAAACTAGAGTTATTTTTTAACTCGTGGCTAACATGAGGTTATAAAAATATTTCATACATAATAGCCCGGGTCAGCTACTAACTCGCAGTTAAAAGATAACTCAGGTTTGTGCAGTCTTAGTTTCTGTGGAACCATCGAGGTAAATTGTGGGCCAGATTGTTTTGAATAGAGATAAAGCGGTCTAAAGCCATCAGCATCGTTCATACACAGTCTCATGAACGATCATAGCTAGTTCATCAGTACAGAGCTTACGCATAGATAACTTAATCTAATTTCTTGAATAAAAAAAAAACAAACCATCTAAACTATCTTCTAAATCATTTATTTTAAAATTATGAAAAAAATATAATTAAAACCCTCACAGTAAGCCCTTTCATATGATATGTCACACAATATTGTTCAAAAAACTTTTTTTTTAATTTTCTTGTTTGACCCCAAAAGTGAACCCCACACTCAAAATTTGATGATTTACGTAACGCGTCCGAGTTTGGGTCACGGAAGTCCATATGTGTACCAAATTTCAACAGAATCGGTCCAGTGGATCCGGAGATAACTGGCTGTGACAGTCGGACCAACAGACCCGAGTGATCCTATAAGGAGCGTTCCGTTTTTTGTTCGGAACCCTACAAAAGAAAACTATTATTATTGAGCAAGTTTGAAATTCAAATAATTTAAGAAAAAATTGAATTAAGATCCCATTAGTTGATTGTAAGACAATGCCTACGTCCCTAGGTATTCTCTTTTAATCAACGTTTGGGTTTCTGCAATTCAAATTCAAATAAAAAAATAAAAAAAATAAAAATAAAATAAAATTAAGAAACTGCCAAGTCAAAATATCCTCAGTTATGTTTGTTATAACTATCGATCCGCATCTCCTTCGATCGACTCTCGTTATCGTCGAGTGTTGGTGGTCTCTTCCCACCGCTGTACCGAACGGCGTCCATCACGTGCTAGCCGCTATAAAACTTAACTGTGCTTAGTGAACTATTGCGTCAAGACTGGCTGCGGATGAGTGCTACCAATCAAGACAGAACGAGTTCGAGGAACCACCTCTAAGGTTAGTCTATTAGTATAAGTTCAGTACAGCCTTCCAAACCCTTCTATGATATGTACAGGGTAGTCTCTGTGCAGTGCAGTTTACAGCTGGCCAATCAATCAATTCAACAGAAATCCAGCCGTGTCGGAATACAAGTGTCGTCGATCAGTTCATATTGCTTGACTGGTGCGCTGACACACGAGTAAAAGATAATATCTGCGAAGTATTGCAACCATCCACCAAGTTAACAACAGAATCCAATACTTAACAATAAACAACAATAAAAACGGTGAAAATTTTCAAATATCTAACAGAAACATAATACCAGCGATCGCCACGAATGGACTCTGTAAATTGTTGGTAACCTCGGTCCGACTTGTTATGCATCTACCAGCTTACCTCTACAGTTCACGTGAACCTTTAGTGTTTGTGAGAGGGGTTGTTTTTGCTTGGTGAGGTGTGGGGAATGTGTGGTAGGCAGTGGCCGCGACTTGCACGGTGGCCGGGTGGAAATATACTGATAACAGGCAGTTGAGAAGGGTCCGCTGGAAGGTAATATACGGGACTTATTGCTCCTGAGGTTTTCGGGACGATTGATTTTTTTGTACAAGCTTTTTGGTGCTTGAATTTCTACAAACTTGTATTGGGTTAGGGTATAAAAATATAGGTATTAGAATTTATTGTGATACCGCACCATTGACCGTGGCCAATCTAGATCAGGTGACATTTAAACATTAGTTTCCACATGGTGGGGCCAATTAAGTTGCAGAGTTATTAAGAGTAAGAATATAACGAAATCTGAGTTTTGTGCTTAGATAATAAAGAGTGTCCCAAAATTAACGATACATTTGATTTAATTAGAAAACAGTTTTTCTTTTTAAAATTGTTTTTTTTTTTATTAAATCATAAAGTACACAGTGTTGTATGGAAAATTTTTCATTAGGTACCATTTTACGCAAATGTGGCTGAATCTTTATTAATCTTTGAAAAATTTAGCGTTGAATCTTCGAAAGCTGATTTCCTTGTAAAGAACTGCAAAACTAAAATATCCCAAGTGATTATGTCGGGTATTTATCTTAATAGCTGGTATACTGACTCTATCACTATAGTTGCTTTCCTTCCACCACCTCGTATGTTTCCAAGGCAAAGTTTCTCGAATACTGTTCTGCATACGATGTCCGGACTAGGAATGGATAAAATAGTCCAAGTGATGTATAATGTTTCGCATGATATATCGCCGCCTCATATATTGGATTCTGCAAAGAATTTGTTGGTACCGGCACTCAAGTATCTGTGTAACGCCTTCTACTCCCAGGTATTGGTTTTATTTATACGTTTTGGATTGGGTGCCTTCTATTTTTATGTTCTGTTATTTATAGGGATTTTGCAGTTGTTGTTATCTGTCGTTTCTGCTTGCTGGGATTTGTTGAGAAAGCTATTGTAGGTGTATAACGATTTTTACACCAACTCGAAATCTGATGGTTTCGTCTCCTCCGAGATCCTGACAAAGGAAAACCTAGACGTTTCTGTACGGCTACAGGATTTTTATTCTTATTAATTTACTTTCGCGGGTCATATCTTCATCATCATATCAGCCGAAATACGTCCACTGCTGGACATAGGCTTCCCCCAAGTGTCACGCGTCTCGCATCCATTAGCTACCCGCGACCCTCACCAGATCATCGGTCCACCTTGTGGGAGGCCACTCCAGAACTTTTCGGCCCCATCGACCATCTGTTCTGCGAGCAATGTGCCCTGCCCACTGCCACTTTAGTTTGGCGATCCTTCGGGCTATGACGGTAACCTTGGTTCTCTTGCGGATATCATCATTCCTGATTCGATCACGCAAGAAAGCTCCAAGCATTGCCCTCTCCATTGCCCTTTGAGTGACTTTAAACCTTCTGATGAGGCACGTTCAAGTAATTTGATCAAACAGGCTGGTTCAAACTGTTTGATCAAATAGAAATGCATTTTTTTTTATTTCTTCATGCCATTTGACAACTAATTTTTGATCAAATTTTTCCGCAGGTTCAAACAGTTTTATCAAATTATCATGACGTCAAGCCAACTGTTTGGTCAAATTACTTGAACATGGCCTGCGTTACGTTTTCATTCAAAATGACGGGCAACGACATATTTCCGCAAAGATTTACTAACTAAAAAACAAACACTGAGTGTCTACCCTCCTAAAAACCCCACCCAAAACGCATCTGATACTGACCCCCCATTACCAGGGCATCATGAATACGAAAGTGATTAAATTAAAGATATTAACAGCCAGATAAAAATCTCATTTGATAATTACACGGACCCCCGATGGTAGCCCTCGCTCTTGATAACTTTCAACACAAATACAGCCACGGCGAAAAAATTAAGTAATTAAGGATATATTTTTAACGCTGCTTCGTTTGTGAGAGAAGCATTTTGTTGATTATGATTTTTGAGTGTTTTGTTTGTAGAACGGCGGTGTTTTAATTAAGAGTTTGTGAGGGTGAATGCAGTTTTTGGAATTGTATGGAGATTGCGACAGAGCGTCTGTTTGTGTTGTGCTTGTAATCTATTTAAACCTCTATGTATACGTGAAGCAAAAACTTTGTACCCTTTTTACGCAAATTACGCGGACGGAGGAATATGATACTTGTGACAGTTAAAGTTTATATGGAGAGGGAGAGCAGAAAGCATTTTGAGCTCGTGGAGGAGCTCGTGGCTCGATAATAACAGCCGCACGGGTCGATCTTCAAGGTAAAGCAACGCTTGCCAAGGTTGGTCTGTAGATGGGTGACCATCTTAACATACCTAGTTTTCTCCGTGCCTCGGAAAGCACGTTAAGCCGTTGGTCCCCGCTGTCATTTCTAGATCTTTGGCAGTCGTTACGGATAGTCAGAAGTCAGTAAATCTGATTTCAATCTTGCCATGAAGTACCGTGTTTCCCAGTCAATGGGTTGTGGAGGTCTAGTAGGCAGCCGCTCCATGTAAAATACTGGTATTCAGCTAAATCCGGCCTGACTGCAAGCCGACCCCAATGTAGTTGGGAAAAGGCTGGGCAGATGATGATGAGAGCAGAAAGCATTTTTAGCTCATGCCCTTTGCGCCGACCTATAACAGCAGAGCTGTCAGAATTCTAGCCACTGATTGGCTGTTGGTTATGTTGGTAGAATATTATTAATTTTTAGTAAGTTGTCATACGGAAGTATGGCGGAGATTGGTAATTCTGGCTTGAGTGTCGTCACAGTGTATCGGTTATATTTTACGATTCATTAAAGTTTATGCCAATAACCCTTTTCACTCTATCTGACTCACCACGACTACAACATGGTACATTTTTAACATTGGGAGACCACTAGATCTTGTTAATATGTACCATTGTAGTGTCTAGTTGGTAGCCTTAAATAAGTGCCAATTTGTTTGTGACCTATTAACCTATTTACGCATATTTGACTGTGCCCGGTGTGCCAGATTCTCTATAGAGACACGGGCCCATCTCACCGCTCCGTTGTTATAATAAACTGATGTGAAGCTTCCCAAACCAACAATCTAATTTCACACACCAATTCTTTCAGGCAAAAGCTCCGATCTTTCCAGTAATTCGTTAAAATTTGCCTGTCCCCCCGTCCCCGGCCGTTCTTTCCCCACCCCTCCGTGGCCCGCTGGAGCGAAGGCATAAAACACAGTATAATTCCCAGTCATTATTCACAGTTTTCCAAGGGATTTCGGGCGTGCGTAATGACTTTATTTGAAATGGAATTTTGTAAGACACCCAGTGTGGCCGGGCCTCCGGGCTGTCGCTCATTGAATTAGACACTTTGAGGTAGATCTGGCTGATTTGAGCACGAACTTGATTATTGATTTTGTTGATTATTGGCAATGTGAAAATGTATTTTTTGTTTCTTCAGACGTAGGTTTTGTCAATACTTCCAAAGGTTAACTGCCGCGCTGGAGATAGGTCGTTGAGTAGGTGTCACTGCGGAACAACTTGCTGCTTTTGTCGCTAGAGTGGCAGAACTAGCTTTAATTTTTTGACTACTACTTATAGTGTGGGCAGTAAGGTCTAACGACCCCACACACTCTAGTATCAGAGTTTCTAGACCGCCTCAAGGGCCGAGGGCCAGGCTCGTGCTCGATTATTTGACTGACAGACCTTGAAAATTCAAAAGTGCAAGTCTGTTTGAAATAAAGGATTTTGTATTTGTATTAAGATAAAGTCCCTTCTTGTAAATGTTGTCGTGGAGCGAAGGTCACTAAAGGATAACATGAACGAGATCAATCAATCCGTTCGTCAAAGTGCGTCCCTTTGACCATTCCTTGAATTGTTTGCTTCTAAATGTTCAGTCGTCAGATTGTTTTTTTTTATGAATGTTTTTATGATGTGATTGTTTTTCACCAGTGATTATGGCTACGCGAATAGATCGGGATTAAATTCTAAAAATATTTTATGTATCTTAAAACAGCATTCATAGCCCAAGATTTGCCCTATAAAAGACTTATAAAACCGTAATCACGTAAACTTTACAAGCCGCTTTAGGAGTCTGTCGTGGGCTATATTTCTGTGAGGACACGTTTGACAAGCCCTGCACGTGGCCTATGAGCTTTTACGTCAATCAAACCCGTGGTATAAGCTGTGTAAGTAAGTTATAGAGGCGGGCTATGAAACGAGCGGTCGCTGAATGAACGGTACTTTATGAAGTCTTGAAGGTCCATGGAAAGGAATATCGGCCTAACATTCGTTTTCGGACTAGTCCGTCTGTAGATCTATAGGAATGTTGTACTAGTGTAAAAGAAGATAAATGAGATGAATGATACAATTTTTTGCTAAGACATAAAATAGTCCAGCATGATGTATATTGGAGAAATATTTCGTCAAACATACTTAATTGTCAGTACCTCCTGTCTTTGAAATCATTGTGTATTTGTACTGATTCATACTCGTGTCACATAACACAAATTACGTACAAGAGTAGAATTTTGAAGAAGGTTTTGCCGTCATCAATCGCTAACTTCATAGGCAAACTTGAAATTCAAGAGTGGCGTATTTTGATCGGCCCCGTTCGTGCACTCGTAAAGCTTCGCAGCTGCCATCAGTCAGTCGTGGCCCGTTTTATGGCCCCACCCGCTCGGGCTGAACCGAACCCGAACACAGAATAGATAATAAACAGAAGGCTAGCTTCATACAATGAGTAAAGACGCACGCACACATAGACACACTTCACGTTCAGCGAGTGCAAGCGCACTCGTAACTGCCGGTCAATTCCGTATAATCCTCACCGTGGACACTTAGGTGAAGTGAAATTGAAGGGAGATTGGGGGATTTTGGGAGGTGGATTGGGGGGAGGGGGAGGGGAGGATTTTGATTGTATGGATTGTCAGCTCAATTCATGCTCACTTCACCCAAGCTTAGTGAGACGTATGCGTCTATGGCGTTGTCCTAATACAAAGATATCACCTCGAGAAAACGCGGTCGTCGCTTTAATTTGTTCAGCAAAACCTCTGACGCGATTGTTTGCCATGAACACGACGATGTGGCGTATTCGCGCGATAAGCGCTTAGTAACGGCGCCTGTGTGTGTGTGCCTGTTTTCACTGGCTGCATGGAGTCGGCCTTTTGTATTTGTCTATTCTGTGGCCTGACTCGGGCTTCCGACATTTTTGTCGTCTATGCGGAAATAATTAAGAAATACAGAATTTTGTGGGAATTCCCAATGAGTTTGTATTGGTATTCCATGGAGAAGACGAGGTTATTGAATTATTTTGCTTATTATATGAAGAAGGAAAATATTATAATGATGCTGCATTTGAGTGTATGGTTTCCGGTATAGAACGGCTCTTTACTTGAACCGGTTTCATAAAAGGCGACTTAGGGCTTTTTTTTTGGCTTAGCGAGTTTCCGTAAGCATTGTCTTGCGACTTGAATGATGCAGCCATTAATACATAAAAAACCCAAGATGCACAGTCTCGAACAAATGCAACACTCGAAACTGTCGTCAAAAACTGACATGTATCAAGTGTCATGTGTGAGTTGTGTGTAGTTCTACTATAAACATTTTTTTTTGCAAATTCAACCTTACACGGATCGCTTAAAGTTGTTTTTACAAAGTAGTGCAGTATGGCGAGTGATGCGCAATTTTTTTTGCAAATTCAACCTTACACGGATCGCTTAAAGTTGTTTTTACAAAGCAGTGCGGTATGGCGAGCGATGCGAGACTGTTTAAACATATTGCGCTTGTTTTTTGCGGACGTTTTTGAGATGCTGAGTGTGTATCTTGGGATTTTTATAATAATATATCGGTGGATGCAGCATACTAAAAATATTTGGAGATAGTGCAACCTTAAGCGTGAGAGTGTTGATACGAACATAATATGTATAATGTGTATTCCAACCAACCAATTATTTTCTATTATAACAAGCTATATACTTCAATAAAGGTTGAAAAGGCTGTTGGATGCGATATATAGTACTGGGCTCCGTACAATACGTAAAAATAACAAGACAGAAGGGTGAATATCTCGTTCTTAGTTGCAGCTTAGACTCGGACATATTTTTTACGAAGATACGGCCACTGTTACTAGCGTCGCCGTCGTTCACATCTGTTCAGTCCTGAAAATACAAGCAATTAGGAACATTTTACGTTGCATCAGAACCATTAAACTCATTAACTAGCCATTTAAGCTTCAATCCTTTGACATTATATTAATACTAATAGCTTTAAACAGTCGATTTACTTCACTAGGAGCTCATTCCCACAGTAAATGAGTCATCAAGAGCCATCTCCCTTTAAAAATAAAGGCAAAATTGTATTTTTGCTCTACCGTGAGCGATTAATTGAATAAAGCGATTAAATTAAATTAACGGGCCCATTCATTCGCAGTTTAACTGCACTTTTGCCAAAGAGTTGCACTCGCAATTTTGGTTATGGAACTCACAAATTGAAATTGACTTATGCCCGTAAATTCTTGATAATGTATCGTATGTTATTTAATGCGTTTTTTCGCTTAAGCTGAGCTTTAATTAATACTGGAATATATTTTGATGTGGTGCACGGCAAAAAGGGAATAATTGGAATCACAAATAAGGAACTAAGACCTTGTTTTTACCTACAAGCTTTTATTTTACTTGTATTTTGGTATGTACCTATGGGTATAATGTTTTTTACTCATCAAATGACAGACTCTTACTGACTAAAACCCATCCGAGTTCCTCCTAATGCCCTTTGCGTTCCAGTACCGCGGTGGGCATGGTGGGCTAAGTGGAATTATTCTCAATCCAATATGGCGGTTTCCCAAAAGATAGTGGACGTTTACTTTTATACACCCCATGATACCTACCTATGTTTAACAAATTGAAAGGTGTATTTAAGTTTTAAATGCATAAATTTACTCACACATAAATAATGAGTAGTTAGAGTTCGCCCCGCAAAGTACAGACACCAGCACATCAAGCTACCCGGAACTGTTAAATTTTCCCAATCAACCTTGAACCTAACGCATTAGCGATAAAGTTGAAAATCTACTAAACAAATATGACAGATTGTTATAGTTTGATGTGTTGGCGTCTGTACTATATAACCATATAACCATGGATAGTTCAAGTACCAAGAGTCCCGTTTCATTATTCCAGTACAAAAGTAATGTTTGCCCCTGAAAGTAAATTTGTAAAAATGTCGAAGTGAAGGCTTCATTCCATCTTAATTACTTCGAATGACAGCTCGCTTCGTGGTCATTTCACCCAAATCTTCACTTCGATATGTTTACCACATTGCTGTTATTCCATCTTGATTGCTTGGATTGACAGCTCACTTCGTGATCACTTCACCCAAGTCTTCACTTCGACATGTTTACAGAATCGCACTGCTGAATCGACCGGCAGGAACATGAGCCTTTTTAACTTTTTATCAGCAACAGTAAAAATAGCCTAAGGGAATTTCATTTTCACATAAAATATTTTCATGGAGGATGTAAAAATGACACGGTTTCATAAAAAAACGTACGTATCTTCATACATACGCGTAACCTACGGACTTACGATTATCTATACTAATATATAAAGCTGAAGAGTTTGTTTGTTTGTTTGTTTGTTTGCTTGAACGCGCTAATCTCAGGAACTACTGGTCCGATTTGAAAAATTCTTTCAGTGTTGGATAGCCCATTTATCGAGTAAGGCTATAGGCTATATATCATCACACTAAGACCAATAGGAGCGGAGCAGTAATGAAAATTGTGACGCAGACGACGTTGCGCGGGTCAGCTAGTATTTTTATATGATTACCTAATGATTAGATTACTTATTAGTCCCAAACCCGAACTAAGAATGAATGACAACACGATTTGACAGTAACTGGCAAATCGTGTGTGATACGAAGTAGAAATCGCCCACAACTAAGGCAGAAACTAAGGACTTCGGGCTGAGAGAGTAGCCCCCCTGGTCCTTATCGGATGACGAGTAGCTCGCCGATGAGATGTTAACTCTTCATTGCAAAACATTTTAAGTCAGATACAAAACAGAGCAAAATATTACACCTTTTGCGTGATATTTTCTCCGACTAATAAGCTGGCACACACCATTTTATTTCGCCGCTGAAAAAAGGCAACCTATAATAAAAAGTCGGGTATTTTTCCAACTTCGGGATAAGTATAAAAGATTTAAAACCGTACAGCCGCGGGATGTGCGCGGCGGCACGTACCCACTGAACGGTTCTATCGCTTACTTTGGCCGGACACCTAATCCTCCAAAACGGGCGAAAATCAAAAGCCAGGAGCTTCCTACGATTTTGTAGAGAATTTTTAACGTTTTACTGGGTTGCGAAATTGTAAATTTAATAGTTGTCTTTCTTTTGATTCTTTCTGGGATTAATCTTATTTATTGACTCTACATAGGTGTAGCCTTTTAAACTCAAAGGTCGACTGGTTGACAATGCCATGTTGCATTAGCCATACACGACTAGGTATGTACATAGACCGACCTAACGCAACAAGGCATTCTGAACCGAAATGGTTTGGATTATGATCAAATACCTGATATAAAAACTAACTTTTCTTAAGGCTGCTTTCTCGAGAAATGCTTAAAAACAGCGTTCAGATGAAGCGACTTTTCGACGGCATTTACTGAGAAATTACATCTGAAAAAAATGGGTAGTAATCTACATGATACGTAATTTGGTTTAGCCAGAATTTATGTATCGGTATCATCATCATCATATCAGCCGAAAGACGTTCACTGCTGGACATAGGCCTCCCCAAAAAGGGGGGGGGGGTTTGCCATAATCGTCACGTTTGGCAGGCGGGTTGGCGATCGCAGTGTATGGTGTTGATTTTTACAGAGAACGTTGCTGCCCATTCTCTGGCGAGGCCCTTAGTCGCCTCTTACGACACCCACGGGAAGTGATGACATGGTAATATTCTTTTACGGCACCATAAGGCACCGGCCGACACCATACGGCTTATCGGTATCACATAATAAGAAAAAAAAAAAACAACAAATCACCTCCAAATCGTTGAAATGAAACCATTTTACTCCTTCTTTTTTTAACAAAAGTCTAAAAAAAATATCTACTGCTTTGCAATACAAACGAAAATAATTTGGTTTTGTTACTTTTTTTAAATATGTGTTATTTTTTATAGTAAATTAAAATTGGGAGTAGCGGAGTGGCGCGTAGAGGAGTAGTTGGCTCCGTTTATATGCACAAGGTCATTGGCATGTATACAAGCCTTAATATTACAGCGATAAATGATTCTGCTATATATTGTACGGTACTCCAGCAAGCTTGTGATCGTAAATAAGTAGCTATTTCGCAATTTCTGGAAGCAAAACAACGATTACTCGTAACATAATAAAAATAAATTCCAGTAACTAACTTGCTGGCGTTTAAATACTTTCTTAAACGTCCCATTCTTACGCCAATTGCATTCTTTCTTTCACTCACAAAAAGTGCAGAAACTCCATTTTAACACGGGCAGAACATAAAATGACATTTCCAATCGTAGCTTTTTCATCTCGAACGACAAAAGAGTTGTCTTTGAGCCGACCCGTTCAACAGACTCGTTCATTCAACGGCCGGGAGTGAGTGAATGAAAAGAAACAATGAACGAATTGCTCGGTCGAACGGACGTCAAAAGAAGGCAAGTGGAACGAGTACGAGTGACACTATTGTATTATTTGACGTGATATTAAGATACTGCTCGGTAGCTCAGACGTGCGAGTGCTCGGATCACTTGGAATTATTGATGTTTGTCGCAAAGACTAATGGATTTTGTTTGGTAGTTATCATTTGACTTCAGGAGTAATTTTTCTGCTTGACAGTACCTACATGAAGTATTATTTTGTTATACTTTGATCGTTTTTCCAGAATTTACAACGTCGGCATCATCAGTAATGTAATGAGTCTGCACGGGGTTGAAGGGGGTCCTTTAACCCCATCCTCTTACTTGTTGTTCCAGTCTGGTGGCTCTATAAAAGTGCACTATTTTGGAAGGATATATTAGGGGGTTCAAGGCCTTTTGTATCAGTGGACTTTTTTAGGCTTGATCCTTATAACTTCAGCCGAAGACGTCCACTGTTTGACGCTTACCGCTTACCCCAAGCGTTGCCCCAGCGATCGGTCTCCTCATGGTTCTTACATCCAGGTCGCACCGGTCCAGTTTTTAGAAGGCTATCCATTGCTGAGATTTGCAGTACAAGGTTGCCATTCCAGAACAGTGCCAGTGGGCCGGGAACTTTGTTTATTCGAAGAGTGGATGGCATTTCAACCAAAAGGTTTGAATTTGTGTTGGAAGCTAATTCTGAAAGCACTACTTCCAATTCCCCAATACATTATTTTACATGTTATTATTTACATGGGTAGCCGATTTATGCGAGACGCACAGGACTGGTTGTTGTGGCGATACTTAGGGGAGGCGTATGTCCAGCAGAGAACGTCTTTCGGCTGATATGATGATGATGATGATGACATGTGACCTTAATAAACGTCTAAAATAGGCCGATCTAAAAATTAAAATCGTTCGTGTCAGTAAGTTTTAATTTACTTTAGCAGCTAATAAGAAACGTCCCTCAAACACAAGTCCTCGGTCCACCTACAAAGGTAGACGAGATATAAAGCTAGATACACATTCCCGCAATCCGGTAGCCAACATTTCAAGTTAGCAAAGCAAGTCAAAGATGCTGCTTAACCGGTTAAATTGAAAAGTTACATGGATAGCTAAGTACGTGCAGGCTAAGCTATCGGTCCGAAACGACGGCAATCAGTTAAAAGCATGCGAACCCGGGCTTAAGGCCGAGTGCACATGCGGTTGGACTGGGTTTAAGATGGACCGGGAATATTTGGGCAGTTTTTGAGATTAGAAGGTGAGTTTGGATATGTGAAGAGGTTTAGAAAAGGTTGTTTTATATCCTCGGTTTAGAGGAGAATACATAGATAGTATAGGCGTAGTAAACGTGTCGGAAGGAGTCATTTGATGATTTCCCATCCTTAAAAGAAGTCGTGGTAAACTTGCTTAATCTTTAAGTAAAAGGCCAATAAAGGGTTTTAATGAAATGACTAGTGAGAGAAACTGGCATTTGGCGTTTGACTCTGTGAAATTGACAAGTTGAATTTTGCTAAGCCACTTTAATTTTAAATTGCAGTCAGCCGATATGTGAGCGTCTGCTAAAACATTTCCAATATCCTTTCGACAATACCTCTACAGTGTACTATGTTTCAAAGCGCCAAAGTTCATGGAATCACTGGACATAGTCGCTATGTTCAATTCTCTAAACACTACGAACATTTCCGAGAAATTAAGCTCATATGCTCAGTACAAGCTATTGACCGACTAATGTGGGGCCCATTACCGTTGTGTCCTCAGCCTTAGAGTCGAGAGACGAGCACAGAGGGCCGTTTAACTGTATTTCAGCGGATTTCAGAACGTATTCACTGGAAAATGTTACTATTTGAAGTAACAAGATACTACACAAGATACACTCCATGTTGGGGAATATCTTTGGAAAATCTAAATGTTTCCAGCTGGAACAAATGCCCAGTAATGGCTGCATTATAGAATGGTTTCAAAAGGAACTACTGATTTTAGAAAATCTAAAATTACCTCATCGTATATTTCAACTAAACCATTTACAGGCACTTTTGAATTGTCAAGGTCGGTCAGTCCAAAAAGATGAAGCTATTTGCACGTTCCAAAGCGTAGATCTCTATGGAGAAGAACGTGCAAGAAACTCCACGGACACTCTTTTAAAAAATAATAAATTGTTACAAATTTTTGTTTACATCAAGTTGAAAACTCATATACGTTTTTAAAAAATTACGCATTTCCGCTGATATGGACACACTCAAAGTCGTATATTACGCATTATGCCAATCCATTTTAGTATACTGTATTCCAGCTTGGGGCGGAGCCAGTGAAAATCATTTTATACGACTAGAACGAGCTCAGAGAGCCGTTTTGAAAGTCATACTTTCTCGGCCGTTGAGATATCCTACAGCACAGGTATATGCTGAATCAAAGGTATTGTCAGTCAGACAGTTGTATATCCTCCAGTCAATGCTCCGTAAGCATTCAACCCGTCCGTTATCAGAGCCACAAGGTCGGGTCAAACACACGGTATTTTCGTTAGAGTCATGTAAAACTTCCTTCGCTAAAAAGCATTATTACATAAACAGTACTAAAATGTACAACGGGTTAAATAAACTATTAAAGATTTTCCCTAAAACTAAATACCAGTGTAAATCTGAGTTACAAGAATATCTTAAAAGACTTACCTACCGCATGACGGAGGATCTTCTGATTGGAAACTATTCTAACCAGCCAATTTCTAACAGCTAGGCTTTTATAGAATCAATAAATCAATGAATTGAATTAAACAGACATACATACATCTCGCTCACACCAACTTCTCCAAACACACACACACACACACACATTCATTTACTCACAAATATTTTTCACTCACTCAATATCAAACACACACACTTCACCAATTTAGTATGTCAAAATCAGTTTTATTTTTCTCTATTCATTTTGTTTCTGCTTTAAATTATATTTCCCTATGAACCAGCTTAAATTGCACTGTATTTTGTCCTCTTTTACTTTGTAATTCATTGTGTCCAATCTAGGCATAATAAGGCTTATATGCATGCATAATTTTGAAGGTACACTGACTTCTAAGATACAGGTTTTTACCTAGTTTAGAAGTCAGGGTCTTTTTACTGTAATCACTTATACTAAGCCATGCTTTCTTGTTCAATGTTATGTTTGTGCTTTTCTGGGAGAAATAAAGATTTATTATTATTTATTATTAAATTATACAAACATGTGAGAACGATGTGAAAGACGAGCAGGATAAAAGCGTCCGGGAAAAAGAAACAATTCAAAGAAATATTTAAAATAAACCATGGCAACTGAGAAATGAGCAGTCCCAACTGACAGCGCCCGTTCACGAACATGACGCATGCGCTAGCACCATTCGTCTCAACCATTTTGAAGGGAGCCAAATAATCCAACGCATACGCCACCATCAGCCAGACTTTTGTGTGAGCATGACACTCCCAACCGCCAGGGTACATTCCAGTCAAAAACAAACAAAATAAATCTACTGGACTCCTCTTTATGATTATTTTAATTGCTGGACATGCCGAATTATTTTGTCGGTTAGACTGTCTGCTTTTCTCTAGAAAATCCCTTTTTCATCATACCATATTCTTGAAATAAAAATAACCCCATCTAACGTTAACACGTCTTAATATTTACGATCAGAATTCGTTAATCGAATCATCTCGATAGAAATCGACTTAGTATTCGAGGCGCTCACAGACTTCATCTCACATGACTTAACCATTCAATTTATACTCTCGTCTTCATAACAGATGAGCTCGTAATTCCCGATGTGTCCGACTGTACAAATTACTTATTTACGCCCAATAATACCTAATCTATCTAGGCTGCTATTGTAACTCTGCACCCAATGAACCGAGCCATTGTTAATGCATAACATATATAAAATATTTTGCATCATTACCCCTTGTGTGTAAATATTGAATTTTTTATGCGAGGAATATGATTTACACGCAAAAAATGCATGATAGAAAGTTTAGATTATGGTTTTCTTTAATACAATAAGTAGATTAGGCGTGAAATCAAATTGTTTATTCGTAACGACCGCGTGCGTCAATCGATTTTCGAAAGTTCGTATCGGTATGTCATTAGGTCAATATATTACTTACTAGCTTCTGCCAGCAGCTTCACCCTACACCATACTTTCGGGTTGACCCGCGAGTAAAGTTTCATCTAAATCCGTTCAGTCGTTACGACGTGGCGGTAACAAAAAGACAAACATTTACTTTTGCATTTCTAATATTAAGTATGTCTTTTTGAAACAAGCATTCAAAATAGCAATAAGATTTGTCTTAAAGTCGGCTTTAGTACAGTTCGAAGGGTGGCTTTCCATTTGCGCGGAGCGAGACAGCGGAGGAGCGGAGAAACGGAGAAATATTAACCAATCATGTCAGTGACTCACGTGGTGCGGAGATTTTATGTAATTCTATTGGTTAAAATTTCTCCGTTTCTCCGCTCACTCCGCTGTAATGGACCAGCACCTTTGTACAAGTACTATGTAATTTGATCAGCAGTTGTTATTTCAGCAAGCCTATCAAGAATTTGTCAGTTTCTTGGCTTTTCGCGTTGATCAACCTCCTGAAATAGTATAGGATGCAAGTCTTGTTAATAAATATTAAAATCTATCCTCTTTTGTCTATAGCCAACTTTTGAAATGCTGACTGAGGTTTTCATCGAACATCAGAAATAACGAACCCAGTTTTTCCTAGCCAGGAAGTCTTTGTCATAGAAAACCAACACAATACAACAGGCATATCGAATTCCTGAACAGTATTCCTGGAAACATGTCTCCAGTCATCCATGAAGGTTCAGGCACAATACAGTGGAACATTTCCATACATTTGCGATAACAATGGTCGTCCTTGAGCTGTCTCCCAGGGTTCGTTCGACCGGCAAAGGACTAAAAGGGTGTCAATAGAGAACGCGCAAAAGGAATTATTTCTCGTCTATTTCATATTTTTGATGTGTAGTGACAGGTTGAAAGAGGAGAGGTCGACGACCGGAGGACAGTATCAAATGGTTGTCTTTTTTAGAGAACAGACGGTTTTAACTTTGTGTGATTCAAATTGGGCGGGAGAGAACATTCGGTTTTGTCTGATTCAAATTGGGCGGTCTGGTTTTGTGCCCAGTGAACAGGTTGGCCTTTTATTATTAATCTGTTTAACTTTTTACCAATTATACTGGACTGGCTTCCAGTTCCAGCGGATGCAGCTTAGTAACAGTGTTTTACATTAAGCGCGACTGCCTACTTGACCTCAACATACAAAAAGGAGGAAGGTCAAGTATTCCTAACGTTAAAGTTTTGAATATGCAAGACTAGATGGCATTGTCAACGCCGAGCTTGTTCTCTATAACTAAGTACCAAGCACCTCACCTTGACAAGACAGATATCAGATTTTCTGGTCTGTAACTTTAAATAATCTACAAATGACAGCCGCGACCAACGGCTTAACGTGCGTTCCCAGGCACGGAAAAGACTCAGTAAGCAATAGGTAAATGGTCATCAGTCCTCGTCAAGCGTTGCTTAAACTCGCGTGTGGCTGCCACGAGCTTTGGGTTTTTAACCGACTTCCAAAAAAGGAGGAGGTTCTCAATGCGGGTATTTTTTTTTCTTTTCTTTTTATGTATGTACACCGATTACACCGATTACTATGATTCTTTTAGTTCGATGCAGTATACTTGCCATTTAGTCCCGTGAAAATTTGATTCAGTTTCGTTCAGTAGTTTTTATTTTACGAGTGAAAAATAAAAAAAACTTTTTACAAAAAAATATAACTGACTTCCAAACAAAACACTACAAAGAATAGTGTTAAAAAACAAAGAAACAAAACCAAAAACACCGACTTCCGAAATTGAGGTTATTTTATTCTTTGTAGTGTTTTGTTTGGAAGTCGGTTATATTTTTTTGTAAAAAAATTTTTATTATATGACACTAAAACCTTACCAATACCCGACATATCACAATATCGTTTTACCTGGATAATATCAATTTAATAGCTATCAATCTGCTCCCAATTCAAATCCAAACAAACAATTTTAAAAACATACTCAAACAGTTTTCCGGACATTTCATTTTTCAATCAACTAGAAATAATTAAAGCGTGAAAACAAATAGATTTTAAATTTTGTTTGTGAAATAGTACGGTCGGAAATATAACGGAGGGTACCCGTGTGTGCGCACACCAGAAAATTGATTTCAGCAGGTGTTCCAAGCCAAATTGTTCTGTTCCTACCGCTAGCACTACATACCTAGGTGTGGGTATGGAGAGGTTGGGACTGCATGTTACACAGTTATCATTTCTGGTAAAAATGTGGAGCGAGCATTTTGCATGATGAGTTGTGTTTTCAGATCGTGTTTTGGATTTGTATGCTTTTTGCAGGAAGTAGATTTTATTAGTATCCCGAACCGTTTAGTACTGCAGATTGATTGAGTGCTATAATGAGTATTTGAAAATATCAAAACGTTTGTGTTGCAAGCTTCCATTATCCATGCTTCATCTTAATCATCATTAGAGTGCAGCCAGTACAATTGAAACTTGAAAAAACAGAAGCGTTTGATATTAGGACACAAGGCTTCTTCGCCTATGACTTAAAACCTCATCATCTTTAAGATGACCTCTGTTGGATGTTGGCATCAGTGGCAGCTCTGGCCCCGTTAGGGACAACAAACGTAGATATTTAAGACCTCATTAAACTCAACCTCTTTTTGTAAAACATTTGGACCTACACGTTACCACCTCTAATTAGAGCCCTAGCTAACACTTACAAACGCTAACTATAAAGCACACTCGACGTGACCTTCCATCAGCTGCAGCGCCACAAAAAGCGCCATATCTCAGCGGCAGCGCTGGCGGCGCTAATCACCGCATACGTCACGAGACACGCCCCTGACCAGCGCCCAGTGCTCACATTCCATGTAAGTGAAGAGTTTTTGCTGCTATTACATGCACTAATCTACTAGTCTACCTATACATATATTGTGGCTATGAATGTATAGCAGATGAATAGGTAACATTCTGCTCAAACCTGACTAGCCTTTTTCCATGTACTGCCAAGTCTTTGAGCGATTGCCTATCAAAGACAATCCTACTTTTTTCTATTTTGTTCAGCTTAAACTGCCCCATTGCTGGGCAAAGGCTTCCCCCATATCCTTCCAGGTAATCTTTCGAGCCACCTCGAACAAGTACAAGGTACACCAATGGAACCCTATTACTAAGCCTCCACTGTCCGTCCGTCCGTCCATCCGTCCGTCTGTCGGTCTGTCAGCGAGCTGTATCTCACGAATCGTAATAGGTAGATAGTTGAAATTTTCATAGATTGTGTATTTCTATTGCTGCTACAACAAATAATAAAAAAATGAATGAGCAAAATCGGACAACTCTGTGTAAAAAGTTATGCGTGGACATACTTAAAAAAAACAAAACAAAAAATATACGCGTCGACTTCAGAACATCCTCCGTTTTTTCCTCGGTTAAAAATTAAGGTTTATGGTACGGAACCCTTCGTGTGTGAGTCCGACTCGCACTTGGCCGGTTTTTTTTTTGGATGGGAAATCAAATCATCGAATGACTGCTCCCGCTCTAGGTAGAGCGGAAGAGAGTGTCAGACTCTTACTAACTCAAACACATCCGTGTTCCTCCTCCTATGGTAGGCGTCAGATAAACTTGCATTAAAGCACATTGACATTTCCCTAATATCCCTCCGTAGATACCCGAACAATAAATTATGAACCGTTTTTCATTACTAGAGAATGTAAAGGATCACGATAGAAGTCGATTCAGGACAGCTTTATGGCTTTATTTCTGTTTTTGAAATTAAGAAAGTCCATAAATGTATGTGGGTCAATGAGCGTTATTGCACATTTATCTGGCGCCTACCATAATGCCCTTTGCGTTTCAGGGTGCGGTGACTCCCGGGCGTCGGGAGTCGTAGGGCGATTCTCGGCCACCGTAGGTGCGGGCCTGCGGACGGCGAGCATTGGGTGGCTCGCCGTCCGATCAGAACCAAGCCCGGGTCGACGGCGCGCTGTGTTCCACGCGCGCCTCAACGAGCTGTCAGCATAGAAGACGGGGCCCGCTAGGGCAAGTGCCTGCCGGAGTTGCGGAATTTGCTTGAAAGAGTCACCGTGGCCATAAAACGCAAAGGGCATTAGGAGGAACACGGATGGGTTTTAGTCAGTAAGAGTCTGACACGCCCTTCTGCTTCACCCAGAGCGGGAGGAGTCATTTGATGATTAACCATCCTTAAAAAAAGGGTGCAGTGATTCTTTCGAACAAATTCCGCCACCCTGGCATCGAATGAGTCCTAGCACCAAGCTTCAGATGTCTCGCCGTCAAGTAAAATTTCATAAGTTTGCATATTCATTGCTTTCACGCTGGTGAAGCTGCTGAAAAATCTACCTAGTAGTAGAAAGTTAAAGCAATTCAAATAATGATTATTTATGACTTCTAAGTTTCGTACCTACGGCTTACCTTACCTTAGTTTTGTAACCTTATTACCTACATAGGTAATCCTAGATAAGGTGGGATTACGTAGAATCAAACCTAATGTAGGCTCATAACATGCTCGTAACACTTTTCGTGTAGCTGCGTCGTAGCAGATTCATTTGAAAGCGAACTTCACAAAATTCATTAAGTTTGAATCGACCAGTAAAAATAGCTCAAGAACTTATTTCAAACAGAATCAGGTCCGTCTATCTCTATTCTAGGCAGTGGGCAGAATTCCGAAAATACGTTTGTTTTCTAGCGTTTCAGTAAACTGAAACACTGAGATAAGATTACTAAGGTTGATGTAGCTCTGTCGAAACTCCCGTCGCACTCAAACAGATAGAAAACTTGTGACTTTTGATTACGTAAGAAAACGATATAGAACAGGATCATGAAGCATTTTACTAAATGCTTACAAGACACGTCTACAAAATCCTTACTAGCTACACAACATAGCTTGGGTCCACATGTACTCGAACCAGCCGCTATAATTCAGCGAGTTTGATCTCATAGTCCAAACTAATCTATTAGCAAGCGACCGTGGATGTAGAGAGCAGATAATATTAACTACATGCGATACTGTTGAACCGGACAGAAGGAACAGATGGCGATTAAGAATGGATGCGGTTTTGGTCTTTGTTGTTACATGAGGTGTTTTTTGATAAAATCGGAAAGGCATTCATTGATATCATGAAGTGAAGATGTTCCACACTGTAATTATTTTGATTACCTTAAAATGAGCAAACCTGAAACTAAACATATAAAACTCTTCTGCTAGGTACTGAGTGAGTGACTGACAGGCAACGCACAGCCGAAACTACTGGTTGTAGACAGCTGAGATTTGGCATGTAAGTTCCTTGGGGAGTGCTAGGGAGCACTACGATAGGATTTCTTGAAATTCCTATTCGAACGGGAAAAACGGGATATGCGCGTACGAAAGCAAGTAAGCATATAAATTACTCGTCCCTTGGGATTTAAACATAAATGGTGAGAAGTTGTATACCTATTTCAGGAAATTACGTATGTCCTCACAGAAAACTAAAAGATTATTATCTTTAGTAATCATCTAATAGTATTCATAACAAAAAAGTGAGAACAAAATATCACTTTCTGATAAGTTTAAGTAACTCCAATGCCATTATTAAAAAAAAAAGAAAACAAGGATTAATCGTGAAAGCCCCTTATTCTTTTAATATCCCAACAAAAGGACTTCTAAAACTTTTATTTCTAGTTAAAACATTCTAGCTCACTGTTCCAGCGTCAGTAGACGAATGTGTCGCCTTAATCAAGGAATTTAACTTATTTTTCTAGACGGAGATAGCGAGTGGGGATTAGTGGCAGTGTCGGCTGGCGGGCGGCGGAGAGTGCCCACTGTCCCCGCTGTAGGCCTGTGTAGTTCGCGAACGTACTAGTTCGTAAGATGCTTTATGCGAACTATGCTACCTAAGTCTCGGATCCTTAGTTGTTTTTAGTTCGTTAGTTTGTTCTATATGACCGACCTATTGTAAAGCGAGAATGAGCGAGAGCGCCGTATCGTTCGGTCGTTCAGTTGTTTGGTCAGTGTTGTCTATCATGTACACTACACACTGCAATATACGAACTTCTATTTACACATTTAGAATGAATATGACATCTATACTAAAATGATAAATCTGAAGAGTTTGTTTGTTTGAACACGCTAATCTCCGGAACTACCAGTCACATTCATGAGGAAGGCTATATATAGGCTATACCGGAACGGGAAAAAACGGGATATGCATGTTTAAAGTCACGGGCAAAAGCTAGTTTAGCATATATAAAGTACTGTACTTAACAAGCAAAAGAACGCGCGCAGCAGCAAACTTCAAAGCGCGAACGATCTGCTTTTCTCACAGCTCACTAGATCAGTCAGCTCCCATCTCGAACCACCAGTCGGGGACTGGAGAACTAAAAAAGCGAACTAGTTCGCCTAGGAGCCACGAACTAAAATGAGCCCTCCCGATCGCAAACACCCCGTTGTCCCCACGGTCCCCACTGTCCCCGGTCTGCCCAAGGCCAAGCCTGGCCGGCTAAGTGTTTAGATTTACAATAGGAGCTTGACTTATTGGCCGCAGATATTTTAAGGATTAGGTTGCAAGATCTAGTGGCGCGCCTGTGTTTTAGTTTTAGATAATTTTATGTTGTAATAAGACGTGTCTCTGTAGTCCTTCTATCTTATCCTTCTGAGTACTTCTGATGTTAAGATGCTAGAATGTTTTTTAGTAAATCACACCAACCGCTTAATGCTAAATTGTATTGTCTTCCTTTTATTTTAAATGCTATGTTATTTAGAAGAAATAAATGTAAATGATTGAGCCTTTCGATCGGTACAGTAAAATTACAAGACTTTTTTTTCACATTTAGCAAGTTCGATTCCCAGCTCAGACAGGCGATTATTTAAAATTCTTTGAATTTACAGTCTCTTACATACTGTAAATGGATAAATTTACTGAATGAAGACTTCATTTTTATTTTACAAACAATACGAACTCATTCAAAGAATTTTGGGATGTCCTGTTTGTTCTTTTAAATGTAAATGTTGACGTTCACAAGTGCCAATTAATTAATTTGAAATAAACCTTTTTGACTTTGCCAAAGCCACTGGTAAAAGCTAGTAGAAAAATATTGGAATACAGCCAGGATGACAATGAACCTAAAGCATAATATCGCTAAACACGGGCGAGTAAGCAAAAATAATTGATTACTTTTGAAAACTAGTTTTCTAGAAAGAAGAACTGTTTTACGCAGCTTTGCGACACTTATTTCAGCTCATTAAATTATTGAAAGTCGTGTGTTCATTATTTCCAAAGGTCTTATCGTAAGTAATGTAGAGCTTAAGTTAATCCAAGCTTACTAACATAAGGTATAAATTCGTTGCTAAATGACTCAGTTTCTCAATCTGAAGTACATAACTTGTAAAGCCAAATAGCTGTGATAGTTTTCTTTTTAAATTTGTTATAATTATATGCTACTACCATGATTTTATCACGTCTCCAAAAACAACCGTTTAGCTGGCAGAGGGAGAGGGACACTTGAATCTATCAAAAATTAGCACTTTAAAGCTTAAATTATTTCGCAAGTGGATCCTTTGAAGGAAATAAGGATTTCGTGTGAATATTAAGGGTACACCCTTAATATTTTTAACCGACCAATCCAACGCCACTAGACAAGTTGTGATTTTTTTTACAATATTTTATTTAACCACTTTGTCGGCGTGATTAATATGCATATCCATACTAAATTCCAACTTTCGAGTGTTAAGCGTCTCTGAACTAACAGTGTCCGCGAACAGACAGACAGACAGACATGGCGAAACTATAAGGATTCCTTATTGACTGCGGAACCCTGAAAAGGAATGATGACATAGCTCATTAAAACATCTCCTTTACAATCTCTTAGACTTTAAATAAGAAAAACGCTGTAAAATTTTCTCCAAAAAAATATTTTGAAAAGGGCGAATATTTATAGGCTGTACAAACATCTGTCTTCAGCATTCGTAAATCAGACGAGTTCGGACTACAAGCCGTTCCCCCTTTCAATGGCCGTCCTGAAACCTGTTATAATGAGAGAACTTTTTCCATTTCTTTTTTAAAAAGTTTCCAACAAACCTCTTTTGTGATACTCTTTGAGTTCACTCGGGCTAATTGACAGAGGGATTTTAGTTGTAAACCTGCCAGCATTGATGGCAACGAAAGGATTTTGATTAATTTAAAAATGGAAGAATTGGTTTTAGGATTTTCTTGGTGCATTGTGTTCTAAAAATCCATTGTTAGACTTTTAAAATGGGGCTGACTTTGGACTTAAAATTGTTTGTGCTTAAAGTTTTAGCAATGTTAGATGAGCTTGCTAGTATTTTAATCTCTAATTGAATCGTTTGATCATGTATCAATAAAAAGTAGGGTTTCTTCATAAACGCTGTTAACTCGTAGAGCTAACTTCGGGAAAGAGGTCAACCGTCGAATCCAACTCGGCTGGGCAGCGTTCGGGAAGTTGCGTGGTATCTTATTGTCCCACATACCACAGTGTCTCAAGACGAAAGTTCACCACCAGTGCGTGATGCCACTGTTGCCAGTGATGACTTATTTAACCGAAACGTGGTCGCTCACAATGGGCCTCATCAGAAGGCTTAAAGTCACCCAAAGGGCAATGGAGAGAGCAATGTTTGAAGTTTCCTTGAAAAATTCAAGGTTACCGAGATAGATCAAAGGATCGCCAGACTGAAGTGGTAGTGGGCAGGGCACATTGCTCGCAGAAGGCAACCGGGTACCGGAATATGCAGCGTTGGAAGGCTTCCCACAAGGTGGACCGATGACCTGGTGAGGGTTGCGGGTAGCCGATAAATGCGAGACGCACAGGATGGGTTGTTGTACACACTTGGGGGAGGCCTATGTTTAGCAGTGGACGTCTTTCGGCTGATCTAGTGATGATGATAATCACTGCGGAAGTGCTGATCCGATTATAAAACATCCTTTACTGATAGATAGCTAGTGTATCGCGCAGGATGTCTGCAAAAAAGCCAAGGGAATAAGCTAGTCTTTAACCACCATTACAAGAATACGGCTTGTATCAGCATCCCTTACCTCAGCTATTCAGACAGCCTCCACCATAAAACATCAGCAATAATGTCAAGCACACATGGACTTAACCTAACAACATGGAAACCTAATAAAGCCGGCTATAAACTCTAACATGAATATTTATCTCCGCCGGACGACGCGCGACATAAAGGCGACTACACACTGTGCTTGAATACATAAATCCTAACTTACATTATAGAGCTTTTTTTTTACGCTTTCACGCCTCCGTCGGTGAACCGATTTTGATGAACAAATATAGATAGAACCCCGAAAGCAGTTACAGGCTACACTTTCTTGGGTCGAGGGCGCGTTGTGTTCCACACGCGACTCAGAGATGTCAGCATAGTAGACGGGGCCCACGAGGGTCAGTGCCTGCCAGGGTATAGGAATTTGTTCGAAAGAGTCACCGCGGCCCTGGAATGCAAAGAGCATTAGGAGGAACACGGATGGGTTTTAATCAGTCTGACACCCCCTTCCGCTCCGCCCAGAGCGGGAGACGTTTGATGATTTCACATCTTTAAAAAAAGGCTACTCTATATAAACGCGAAGTAAGTCGCGAGCAAAAGATTTTTAAGTAACCTAACCCGAGGGCCACGACATGCGACGCTCCAAGCGTATTCGCCTTGCGCTGCAAGCGTCAGCGTCGAGCGTCAAAAACAAATGTATGTCTATTATCTACAAGGCCACAAAGTAGCGCTGCAAGCAGCAACGAAGTTCGCTTCGAGCGAATTTGCACAAGCGTTGGGTGATCCGACGCGCGTTTTTTATGAGCGTCAAAAACAATTATATTATTATGAAAATTTCACAGCGTGCACGAAACAGTCGCTCCACGTGCTCCGATAGAAGCGGTCGCTCTGCGCGTCTGCTTCTAAAACAAATTCTTTTGTTTTTGTCACGTTTATAGGACGCGTTTATAGACACTCATTCCAGTATAGGTGCTCAAAGAATTTTATAGGAAAAAATCTAATTTCTTTATACATATACCTGTTATGAAATTCACCACATTGTAGTCTCTCTCTATTTAAATCGTGTACAGTCAACAAAGTTATACGGTATACAGGCAAAAATATAAATTTTTCCACAGCACTACCAATTTTTATTTCTAATGTGTGCATTATAATTTTTTAAGCTTTTGACATACTTACGAGTGTGTTGTACAATAACTGTCTACTCAGCACACTCACAACATTGTTTAAGCATTCCAAGTTAGCTGCCTGCATACCCAATAGCTTTGTTGACTGTACCTACTCCTTGTCGCAAATTCATATCATGTGAGAAAAAACAACTACTTTCAAAACAATATTTAAGTATTTCTGACAGCGACATTTTCACGTGTAATGTCGACGCGGGTTCACTCTGTACTGAACTGAATCATCCCCCACCATACACGCTACAGGCGAACATTTGAAGTTCGTGGCCTTGTTTTTGGCGCTTTGAAATGACGCTTGTAGCGAATTGACGCCTCAAGCGTGCCGTTACTTTCGTGGCCGAAGCATTACTGCGAATATTAAAAAAAAACCCTAAAAATGTGTGGGTTGCATAGAATTTGAACATTGTCATGTGTGACATAGAGTTGATTTTTCCAAAATCTCAAATTCTGAATTCAAATTTAGATGGCAGTAAACACGATGCTTCTTCAGATGCACTCCGCGATAGTTATGACGTCATCAAGAGTGGACCGAACAGGTTAGTGCTGTGACGTTCTTTATTTGAAAGTTTTAGAAGTGGCATTTAATAGCCAGATAGCCAGCCTTTAAAGTGGTGAGCAAGCTTCGTGGTTTTTGATGTTTCAAGCTTTGAAGCCCAACATTGGTATTTAATTTTGACACAGTGTGAAAATACCATGATAGGTTTTGGTATCCTTTTTAACTTTCTTTTAAGGTTGGGAAATCCTCCCGCTCTGGGTGAAGCAGAAGGGATTTTCATGCTCTTACTGACTAAAACCCATCCGTGATCCTCCTAATGCCTTTTGCGTTCCAGGGCCGCGGTGACTTTTTCGAACTAATTCCAAAACCGGGTTCGAGTACCCTTTTTTTTTTTTTTTTTAAGGATGGGAAATCATCAATTGACTCCTTCCGCTCTGGGTGAAGTAGAAGGGAGTGTCAGACTCTTACTGACTAAAACCCATCCGTGTTCCTCCTAATGCCCTTTGCGTTCCAGGGCCGCGGTGACTCTTTCGAATAAATCCCGCAACCCCGGCAGGCATTGGGCCCTAGCGGGCCCCGTCTTTAATGCTGACAGCTCTTTGAGGCGCGCGTGGAACACAGCGCGCCGTCGACCCGGGCCTGGTTATGACCAGACGGCGAGTCACCCAATGCTCGCCGTCCGCAGGCCCGCGCCTACGGTGGCCGAGAATCGCCCTGCGACTCCCGACGCCCGGGGAGTCTTCTTCTGTTGCGGCGGCTGGGGCGTGAGGTTTCCCTCTCCCTCACGCGTTCGGCTTCCTCCTTCGCAAGCATTACTGCTTCGCAGAAGGAGGTGACCGCTTCCCAAGTCTCCTCGCTCCGGACCATGGCTTGAAACAGGGCCGACCGCGACAGGTCGCCGCCGCCGATCGCCTCGACAAGGACACGGCGGTGCTCCGCCCAAGCAGGGCAGACCGCCACCGTATGCTCCACCGTGTCCTCTGGGCGATCCTCGCAGTGTTGACATCCGGGCGTATCCTCCCGCCGTATTCGAAACAGGTACCTCCCGAAACAACCGTGTCCGGTGAGTACCTGCGTCAAACGGAAGGTAAGGACGCCGTGGCGCCGCTCTAGCCACTCCTCAAAGAGGGGACTTATCGCCGCAATTGTGGCGTGCCCAGCGCTGGGTTGCGACAGTTGTTGTCTCCATACTGCCATGAGATCCCGCCGGAGCTCCGTCCGCCGTGCTGCGATTTGCCGCGGCAGAGGAGTCTCGCCCCGGCGTAGCGCCTCCACGCGCCATTCGTAAATGAGCGCGAGGGCTCTCGCCTCTAGATCCCATGGCGGCAGTCCGGCAAGGAGGCTCGCCGCCTCGCCAGAGACCGTGCGGTATCCCCGGGCCAGCCGGATGGCCCTGTCCCTCTGGGACGCATTGAGGTAACGGGCAGGTCGCTTCCTCAAAGTAGGCGCCCACACCGGTGCCCCATAAAGGGCCATGGACCGCACGACCCCCGCATAAAGCCTCCGGCAGGAGGCGTTTGGACCCCCTAGATTGGGCAGAAGCCGCTTGAAGGCAGCCCCGGCTCGCCCCAGTCTGGGAGCCAAACGTCGGAAATGCTCGACGAAGTTCCACCGGCTGTCAAGGACGAGACCCAGGTACGTCATCGTCGATCCGACGCCGATGTGAACCCCTCCTACCGTTATTTGGGATCCCAATGGTGGCCTGTTCCGAGAACCATGAAAACACATGGCTTCGGATTTGTGCAGAGCCACCTCGAGACCCAGCTGCCGGATCCTCTCAACGACTATCGCAACCCCGCGTATCATAGCGTCGGCCGCCGCCTGGTGCGATCCCCCTTGCGCCAGGACCAGCGTGTCGTCAGCGTAGCAGACCACGCTGACGCCGCTAGGGAGGTCGGCGCGCAGCACCCAGTCGTAGCCGATGTCCCACAGGAGCGGCCCCAGAACCGAACCCTGTGGGACACCGCACGACATCTCTCGCCGGTTCCACTCTCCCAGGTGACCGGGGTAGATGACGGCTCTGTCCGTCAAGTAAGCCTCGACTACGCGACGGAGGTAGGTCGGCATCCGGTGATACCGAAGTGCCTCCCTGATGCAACTCCAGGGCAGGGTGTTGAAGGCATTGGCAATGTCTAGAGACACCGCCAAGACGACCCCGCCCCGAGAAACCGCGTCCCCCGTCGAGAGGGCTCTCACGCGCATGATGGCGTCCACCGTCGAGCGGCCCGTGCGGAAACCGAACTGGTTCTCCGCCAGATCCGGCCCCACCCTCACTAGGTGCTCGACGAGGCGGTTTGCAATTACTCTTTCAAAGAGCTTGCCCACCTCATCGAGCAGCACGATGGGCCGATATGCGGACGGAGAGTCCGCAGGGCGCCCTGGCTTCTTGATGAGGACCAGTTTCCCCGTCTTCCAACGAAGTGGGAACTGGCCCCTCTCCATGCATGCGCTTAGGAGCCCTCTTAGTCGAGGCCCAAGAGCCTCCAAGGCCAGGACCCAGGCTTTTCCAGGTAAGCCGTCGGGTCCTGGGGCGGTATTTTTGGCCTTCAGCCTGTTAACCGCCACTCTCAGGTCTACCTCAGTCACCTCAAGAGCATCGTCATCGTCGTCATCGGTGTAGTCCGCATCGGGCATCGCAGGCGGCGGAGCCATATGCGGGGGAGTATGCTCCCCTCGCGAGGGGAACAGAGCGCTCACCACGTCCTCCACCAGCTGGGGCCGGAGACTCTGCGTCAATGGGGGGGCCCAGGTGCGGAGCTTATTCCGCACCATTTTGTAAGGTCTTCCCCACGGGTCCCCGTTCAGAGACTCCAGCATCTCCTTGCGAGCCAGATCTTTGGCCTGCAGGATCTCCGCTCGGAGGGCAGTTTTCGCCACTCTGTACTCCTCGTACAGCTCCGCCTCTCTGACCTGCGCATCCGGAGGGCGGATGCGGAGCCTGCGGTGCCTGGTGTACCGGCGCCGTGCAGCAACGCATGCCTGACGCAGTGTCGCCAGCTCTTGCGACCACCAGTACACCTGGCGGCGGGCGCGTCCCGGCTTAGCCCGGGGCATTGCCACGTCACAAATATCGGACATGGCCTCCCGGAACCACTCTGCCTCGTCGTTGATGTCAGCAGGCCTGTCCGGAGGTGACATCCAGGCCTGCACGATCGAAGCTTCCAGGAGGAGCTCCCGGTCTAGCTGCTTCAGCGCCCACCGCGGACCACTCGGGGCCTGCCGGACTGGCGCGGTTGAGGTCTGGGCGGAGACGTCAAACCGGATATACCGGTGATCGGAAAAGGTCTCCACCTCCTCTAATACGCGCCAGTCAATGACACGCGGTGACAGAGCAGGGCTGGCAAACGAGATGTCCACCACGGACTCCCCCTGCATCCGCACACACGTGGGGACAGAACCCCGGTTTAGGACGACTAGGCCTGTCTCCAGAGCCCAGTCCTCCACCATCCTGCCCCGCGTGTCCGTATAACGGGAACCCCAAGCCAAATGCTTGGCATTGAAGTCCCCGAGAACGAGCACGGGGAGGGAACGATACCCGGTGACGACGACGCCCAACTCCGTAAGGGAGTTTTGGAACTCGGCGAGAGTTCGGTTCGGGGAGAAGTACACTCCTACCACGACAATCTCCCCGAACCGTGCTGCTACGCACCCCTGTCCTCTCCTGACGTTTTCGAGGGATGGGGTACCGGCAGCGGCCGACGAAATTAGGGCCACTGAGCCATTCAGGTCCTCCACCCAGTCATCCCTGGGCGGCACCAAGTAGGGCTCAGCGACCACGGCAATGTTAATCAACCACTGTGCCATGCTCTGGACCAACAGGTCCTGAGCGGCGGCGCAGTGGTTGATGTTCGCCTGGAGGAGGCGTAATGGAGCCGTTATTGGCACTCCATTTCAGCTTCCTCCTGAGTCCCTTGTGAGGGCTCATTCGCGGCTACCGAAGCGACGGCGGCGGCAGTAACGGCAGTGGTGATGGCGGCAGCGGCGACAACAGTGGCGGCGGCGGCGGTAGGGACGGCGGTGGTGGAGGGCTTCTTTTTGCCCCCGGCCTTGGCGGGTGGGGCGCAGGCTTTGCTCCCAGCCCAGTGATCGGCCGTCTTGCCAGCTACCGCACATACAACGCAGTGCGGCGTGGCGTTACACGAGCCGGCCTTGTGTCCGGGCTGACCACAGCGGAAACAAAGATCGCTGCGGTCCACCTCCGAGGTGCACTGGACTCCCACGTGGTTGCCCACTTGGCAGCGGAAGCACCTCAGAGGTCTGGGTTCTAGCAGTTTGACCTGCGCAGATACCCAGCCCACCAGGAGTCTTCGGCCCTCCGATATTTTCTTGGCCGCCGTCACGGGGCAGCTCACCACGACGGTTCGCATGCCCGTGTGGTCAGGACGTATGGTGCCTGCCTTCACCTGCTCGGCAGGGCACCCCCCAGTCCTGACAACGGCGGCCACCACCTCCTCCTCCATGACGGAGTCGTCCAGGCCTAGAATGCGCATGTTGACGCACTTGGTGGGCCTGGACACTCGGGCCTCGTCCGCATTTAAGGACGCTCTGAGCCTTTCGGCCAGAGCGTCAGCGGTCGGGCCACTAGCTGCACCGGGGATCTCCAGCATCCGGGCCCCAGTCATAGTCATTCTGAGCCGGATGCCCCCAGTGATGCCGATCTCCTGGAGGTTCACCGCCTCCTTCGCCTTCGCGAGCACGTGGCCGTACGTCACGCCCCTCTTCTCCGCGTCCGGCTGTAGCGTGATCACTACAGCTGCGGTCTTTGGGGCGCGGAGCATAGCCGCGACGCTTCGCGCTTTTCTCTGCCGCCTCCTCTGGCGTTTTTTAGCCGCTCTGGCTGCCTTGCCCGCCTTCTTCTTCTCCCCGGCCACTTGCCATCCGGCTTCGGCCGCAAGAGAGTTGGGAGGCGGGGGTGCCGGTTGCGGTGCTGGCGCTTGAGCCCTCGCCGCCTGTGAATCCGGCCCACCTTTCTTCTTCGGCTTGGCTTGTTTCGCGGTTGCCGGCCCGGCCCCTCGGTTGGCCTGACCGGACGACCCCGGTTTGGCAACCACGGCGGCCGCGTATGAGGCCGCCTTCGGCTGGCCCGATGCCTTTTGGCTTGCCGCTAGCGGGGGGCGCAGGACGATGCTCTCCAGGACCGAGAACCTATGTGCGAATGCAGCCATCTCCTGCCGCACTAGGTTAAGGACCTTTTCCTCCGCCGACACGGGCTGCCCGTGCTTGTGCCCTTGAGGCGCCTCCTTTGAGCTGGCTCCTCGGAGCCCGGCCAGGTCTGCTCGGAGCTTCTCATTCTCCTTTTGGAGAAGTTCCGTGGTGGCCGCCAGGCGAACGACCTCCGCTCGCAGCTTGGACATTTCGTCCGACGGAGGCCCGCAACAGTTAGCCTCCGCTGCCGCTAAAATGGAGGCCGAGGCCGCACTTATAGCCGTGTTTTTGGAGGACTGCGTCCTCTTCAAGGCCACATCGCGGATCGCGGCCTTAACGACCTCCGCAAACCTGGCCTTACGCTCCAGATCCTGATCGGAGGCGCCACCCACCCTTGTGTCTATGAGAGAGACGGAGAGTCCTCCCGGCTCCTCAGTGGAGACCCCGGATGAGACTCCAGGATCGCTCTCCCCGTCGATTCCCGGTATATTGGGCCGCTTGAAACGACCCCGAACGTCGCGCCCTGGCAGAGGAGCGGAAGATCCGCTCGCCAACGCACGACCCCGGCCTCTCCTCGCTGTCGCCACTTTCGCAGCTGGCAGGTTCTCCTCGCTTGAGGAGAGAACCACCGACCCCACCCGGTCCGAAGAAATTTCGTTGCGCGATCGTTTTCTCCAAAATTTGGAGCGACCGCGCAAGTTCTGGTCGGACATATTTGGATCCTCTATCGAGGATCGGGAGCCTCCTCGGCTCTTGTTGCCGTCGCCGGCAAGCGGTACCTCCGCAACATTACTTCCTTGTGTTTTTTGTGTGTTATCCATGTAGTTCCCACGAGTAGTAAGGAAAGAATGTCCACCCAGGCAGAGCCTATTTACCTGGGTAAGCCTACATACTGCAGAGTGCGGCAGGTGCTCTACAGGGGAAGCGCTCGCGACTGGACTCCCTCCAGCCATTCATCCTCTCACCGCGCTTCAAAGCTTAGGATTAGGTGGTTTTTTATCTTAGAGGTAGCCTTCCTCTGGGCCAGGCGATTAAGCCAAGCCCCCGGCGGCGGCATTAAACATGCCTCCGTTCGCTGTCCGGACAACCCGACTCAGTGAACCCGCCGGAAGTTCTCTCCTCAAGGAGAGAAACATGCGCCGCTTTGGTGCGCCTGCACCGCAGCGGCATGGTCACGTCCTCTGCCAATCGACTGCCATCGATCGATCGGGAGCAACCCCTTCCCGGTATCTCTCTTGGTCTGGTCTCTCACTTGGACCTCTCCGGCATGAGCAGGTAACTCTACCGGCAAAGCTCCAAGATCATTGAGACACACAAGCCCCACCACGACGACAACGTGGAGATACGGCGGTGGGGGTTCGAGTACCCTAAAAATAAATTCTTGATTTTTTTTGAGACGCGAGGAATTCGCACTAAAAAAATGCTTTTTCTCATTCACGCTTGCTGTAGACGGGAATTAATATAGGTATCTAAGAATAAGATCTCTAATCTTATTCGTAGATATATTAATTAATTATTAGCTTGTAACAGCTAGAGCATGATCTAGCAGTATGCCAAGTTTCATGTAAATCTGTTCAGTCAACGACATGAAGAGGAACAAACAGACACACAGATAGAGTAGTAGAGTTCGCTTATGGTTAATGGTAGTATGTCTTAGGGTCAACTAGATTGTTTACAGCTTTCCCAAGTTTTGACTAAGCCCTTCAAATCAATAGTTTCTTCTTATTTTATAAACAGATGTCGTTCCACGAACTTTATTCAGGTCCTTCCGTCCGGCGTCCGCGGTCGGTTACGAATTCAAGTGATCCCCGTGTATCAGGGACGGACAGCACTCATTACGCGACCCGGGTTACGAATACTGACCCTAATTGTGTCACTTCGTGCGTAAAGGACCACTTAGTTACCGAGCCTTGGGGCACTACCAGGGGTGGGTGGGTAGTCACAAAGTGAGTTTTTAAAATTTGAGGGGAGGTCAAAATGGGACTTGTCTTTTCAGTTTTCATTAGATTTTGAATAGAGTCCATTTATCTTAGGATCCAAAATTAGACTCCGACAAACAAGCTTACCTGTGTACAAAAGTGAGCTTAACCCACAGTTGAGTTCAACTATCGTACTCATGTTTTTCTAACATCTAACTTACTTTTGAACCAACTTCAAAAAAGAGAGGAGGTTCTTAATTCGACTTATTGTTCTTTTTTCATCAAGTCGGTCAAATCGATAAACTTTTCCTAAAATTAAGAAAAACCAGCTTACCTTCAAACTCACACTTTCAGGCATCACCAATAGTAGTGGTATCCCCTGCAAGGTCGATGTCTGGCGTCCGTGAATAGATGGAGTTAGGCAGCCACGAGCCACGAGCCACGGGCCCGAATTATACGACGCTTTTAATTTTACATACTAATTCACGTAATCATATAGACTCTCTAGTAGATTGGCACTAATTTATGCTTAACTAATGCGTTTTCTAGAGAATATAATTAAAGTCGAACAAATTACAGCATTAATTTGGTAGTATGTGGTTAATTATGTCATGCGCTGTTAAATAGATGTAATGTGATAGGTGTGCCTATTTAGTTACATCAAAGAGGCAGATAAATATCTGTCTGTTTGATTTAACTAAATATAAATAACTAGTTGACTCGCGCCACTTCGCTCCTATTGGTTTTAGCGTGATGGTATATAGCCTACAGCCTTCCTCGATAAATGGGCTATCTAACACTGAAATAATTTTTCAAATCGGACCAGTTGTTCCTGAGATTAGTGCGTTCAAGCAAGCAAACAATCAAACAAACTCTTCAGCTTGACATATTAAGTAGTTTAGAGTATAGAAAAGTATAGATAAAGATTCGTACGTTATTGATATTTATATAATAAATGTTTGTATTAACCGAAAGAAACACGTATCTTGTATTGGGCCTTTACTTTTTACTATTTTAGTTGTGGTAGCAGCAATACACTCTGTGAAAATGTCAACCGTCTACCTATTACTGTTTATGAGATACAGCCTGCTGACCACGACAAAGCCGTGCTAACTGAAAGACAGGCCGATACAAATACAAATAAAATACTAATAATTTATTTGCTGGATTATGGGTACATACATGTGGTGTTACAAATGCCGCAAAACCGATGCAGCTTATTAGTAGGGTTCTAGTGGTTACGGAACGCTGAAAAGAGGGTATACTACAGGAAGTAAACAATCTAATTTTTACTTGAGATGGTTTAACTCTTGACTCTAGTCTAGGTGGCAGAGACAAAGTCAACGATGAAGTGAGCTTACCCAAAAGAAGCCTGTTCACTCTAAGTTGCAAAGAGGTTGGAAAATTATCATTGGAAAACCTTGAGAAAATATCAGGTCACACTAAAAGCCAAAAACACTCTGTTTTGAAGTGATAACCCTAATTAAAACTCAAAACGTGATACTTTTAACCCCATCAAACGCGGTTAAACGGAATTTAATCAAGGAGGGTAAAATAACTTGGTCGACAACGATTTTTAATTAAAAAATACACGTTTAAATAAACCGCTTTCTATTTATAAAAAATAAATCACTCCTTAAATAGCTTGTCCCGGTTAAGCTGCCACGGTTAAGCCGAGCTGTTGCAGTTTTTCGAGTTGTATCAATTATTTGGTGCGGTAACGAATGAAGGATTTTGTTTTTGGTTCAATTTATTTGGAGTTGTTATCGATTTGATAAATCTTTCTGTAGTATGAGATCGAACAAATAAGACACCAAAAGAAAGAAAAAGAAAGAAAGAAAAATATTTATTTGGGACTCGCACAAGACATACATATCAATCAATACATACATATAAGCGGCGTCTTAAAATTAATTTGTGCGAGGCCAAAAAGGTCCCTGTCTCAGCATTTGCTAGAATCAGAAATCTTTACTATCCTAATATACAACTTGTAACAGACTAAACGCAATACCTCTTAAGGGGTCATTGAACTCCTCATTATGAACAACTTTCACTATGGGACCAACACTGAAATCGCGAAAAAACAAATCGACTCCCCCATACATTTCTGTGCGCATAACTCGACAAAATGTACTGAACAGCTGACTTTTTTTCGTGATTTCGGGTATAGTAAAAGTTGTTCTTAATGATGAGTCTAAAAGCGTCATTATGACTTTCCAGTGGTCAACCACTGACACTCCACTGAGAGAAATGGCATAGAATCTTGTCAAAATCAACCATTATGAAATCAATGATAGATCATTTTGACACTATTGTAATAGCAGACTTGGGGCCCTGGTCGTAGAAAGCTAAAATTTGGCTAGGTTCTTCGGGAAACGTTTGGGAGCACTAAGAGAGGATTTCCCAAAATTTCTACGGGAACGGGAAATCAGGATATGCGCGTACGAAGTCGCGGGCAAAAGCTAGTCTATACTATATATAATATTATAAAGAAGAAAGATTTGTTTGTTTGTTTGTTTGAATTGAATAGGCTCCGTAACTACTAGATTTGAAAAATTCTTTTAGCATTGGATAGCTACATTATCAGGGAGTAACATAGGCTATATATTATCCCCGTACTCCGAACGGGAACTACGCGGGTAAAACCGCGTGACGTCCACTAGTATTAAATAAAAAGGTATTTAAAACAAATAGGTATTTTTTGTAAATATGGTTTAATACTGGGCATTTTTGTATAATAACGAATATCAAATGCGTAATATTTGAGCAGTATATATTAAATAGCCAGCAGTGATATTACATTCCCCGAACGGCTATCTAAATAAAAAGCAATATCGAACTATATTAGATTACAGATTTGACGATGACGTCATCTATGTGCCGATACTTTGGACTATACTTGTTTTGTTTTGGCATGGCAATAGTGGTCATTGCCCTTTTCTTGATCGGGGGTACTGTGACGAAAATGTCAGGATACACGATAATTGTAGAGGCAGATTTGAAGATACAGGTTTTTTAAAGGATGGGATATCATCAAATGACTCCTCCCGCTCTCGGAGGAGCCCAAGGGAGTGTCAGACTCTTACTTACTAAAACCCATCCGTGTTCCTCTTGATGCGCTTTGCGTTCCAGGGCCGCGGTGACTCTTTCGATTCGAACAATTCCGCAACCCTGGAGATACAGGGTAGCCTTAAGTCTTTAATTCTGTTTTTGATTTTATGGGTTTTAATAACCGTTCAGTGACCACTATTGCCTTTCCGAAATGCGGAAGCTATATTACTGTTTAAAATTAGATTTTTTCTAGCCGTAATTTATGCTTAGTATTTATTTTTTTAATGAGAAAGAAACGAATGTTCACCAGCTTATCGAAGCTGAAGTCAATAATACCAATATAACTGAACCGGAATACCAATTCTCGACACAGTAAATAATTTCAACACCGCACACCACAGTCGAAAACACTTACAACTTGTTACAAAAGTAAAATTGAATTGAAGAAACTTAACGCGACTAGGTAAGTTGGTACATTCGTGCCAGATAACGCTATCTTTACATAAAAGATTTTTGTTAAAAAAAACTTTGGTCCTTCCACCCGCGGTGACGCTAAAGATAATGAGCTCGCTGGGACTTAATTAAAATTGTCTTGGCTGAATTCCCCTTTTAAAATTCATTCGCGGGGTGAAAATATGATAATTTTAACACAATCTCCCAACGTGTGGGGTAACTTGAAATATAGGTGCTGGTATGTTTAAATTATATTTTTTGGCGTGAACTCGTGAGAAATAACTCTGTTTTTTAGGGTTCCGAACAAAAAATGGAGCCCTTATAGGATCACTCGGGTGTCTGTCTGTCTGTCTGTCACAGCCGGTTTTCTCCGGACCCACTGGAACGATTCTATTGAAATTTGGTATACATAGGGGAAATTTGGGCTTCTGTGACCCAAACACGGACGCGTTACGTAAATCATTAAATTTTTAGTATGGGGGTCACTTTCGGGGGCCAAACTAAAAAATTAAAAAAAAAAGTTTTTTGAACAATATTGTGTGACATATTAAATGAAAGAGCTTTTTTTTTTTATTTGTGATGGGTTTGCTCTTGACTCTAGTCTAGGTCAGAGATGACAGAGACAAAGTCTAGAAGAGTTTTAAATATTTTTTTTCATAATTTTAAAATAAATGGTTTTGAAGTTATTCAAGAAATTAGACGAAAAATGACCATTCCCCCCTTATCTCCGAAACTAATGAGCCTAAAATTTTGAAAAAAAAAAGAAATGGAGATAATAGATCTTTACTTATAGATTACAGGAAAACTTATAAGAAGTCTATAGTGTTAAAATAACATGTAAAAAAAATGAAATTCGTTCGAAACCCTTTACACGCGAGTCCGACTCGCACTTGGCCAGTTTTTTACGTAGTGGTTTAAACGTTTCTATGAAATTAAATGTCGTTGTGCCAAAGGAAATTATTCTGCTTCAAAGCGACGCCACATATTAAGTTGTGAAAGATACCTTATCAGGGGAATATTTCTTAATTTTGTCTCAGAAATCAATAGCACACCCATACGTCGTGATTACCAGCAATCTGTTTTTTTTTCTTTTTACCAATTTTGAATATGAAAAAATAACAAATCAGAAAGTAATCTTGTTTTCCGAGACTAACTCTAAATAGTTATCTGTAGTTTTTCTTCTAATTTTCTCCCGAATGTGCCTTCAAAGAGTGACGGTAATCTCATTTCATCATTATAGGTCGACGTAAACAAGACACGTGTAACTGTGACGTAACACGAGCCATGTCGAGCCATCGACTTAGCCACACGTTATCTGAAAATTGACACACTGTAGGTGCCTAACTAAAATTATAATAATATCAATATTATCATTTTAGTTAGGTACCTACAATGTGTCAATTTTGCTAATAAAAAATTCACTGTTTCCAGCGATGACTGCTAGACTGCATTGGAATTCCTGAGAGACCGTGAATAAACGGGATATATGCGTACAAAGTCGCGGGTAATATCATATCTCTTAAAATGTCTGTTTAGCAGAAATGCTGTCAAGGTCTAAAGCAAATTAAGTCTGAATATAAAATACGTCGGCCTACACACAACCTATCCCTGGCCTAAAAACTAATAGAAATACTCAAGAAATATTCTGTAAATTTGATAAAGTTGTTCCCTCAAGCTATCCTAAGCAAACTAATCTAAGTAAAGGTAAGTTAATCTAATCTCACTTAATGTACTTAGCTAAGTAACACGATTCCGATTTCTCATTATGTCGTACTTATCCGTCGCTTTGAGAACTACTTACAAGTTAAAAATATTGTTTGAATTTATTTATAATACTGCTCGGTAATAACAGTTTAAGTGTTTGTAATTTGGAATTCCTTGTTCTAGATCCAAGCAGAGCTTAGTTTCTTACTTAGAAATCTAAGATGGTTCGTGTTTTGTTTTGTCAAGTATTCGCAAACGAACAAACGGAAAGGGTTTAGGGGTTAAAGTATCTACCTATTTTTTGGCTTCAACACCGGAGTGTGACTTGTTTGCTGGGAGATGGATAGACGTGTGTCGTGCATCATGTTTAAGATTTTGTGAGAGATAAAATGTCATAATTCTAATTATATTTTTTTTAAATGTTTTACAATATTTTTATTTTATTTCAATGTGTTTATATTTCTTTAGTTTTTCTCATTTTTCAACCATTACTTTTTTATTTACAACTTCCTTTTAGTTAAGTCCTATTTATAATTTGCACTGTGCAATGCTATGTATGTAGTTATTTGTCATGTTGTTCATGTAATTATAAATAAATGAAAAAAATGTCTGTAATCACGATAAAATGGGTTTCGTCATCATCATCATCACCATCATATCAGCCGAAAGACGTCCACTGCTGGCATAGGGCTCCCCCAAGTGTCGCTACAACAACCGGTCCCAAACCAGACCAGAGAATGAGCGGCAGTACTCTCTGAACAATGCAATAGCTACACTGCGATCTTCAACCCGCCAACCTAGCGCGGCGATTATGGCAAACCCCCCATATGATGAGCACAACAAAAAAATGGGTAACAGAAGGCATATCGAATATCAAAATGTATAAATTGTGTATATAATATTCTAGCTTCTTCTGGCAGCGGCTTCAAACGCCTAAAATTATCCCAAGGGCACATACTGCCGGGACACCAAAGTATCCTATGTCGTACTCCAGGACATGTTCTACCCGTGAGCTAAGTTACATCTAAATCCTTTCAGCCTTTATGAAGTGAAGAGGTAACAAACTGGCAGAGCTTCTTTCGTATTTGTGGATGTAAAAGGATTGCTTTCATTCGGTACAAAACTTAGTGCCACATTTACAGCCCGACTGAAAACTTATGAATAACTTAACTCCATTTCAGAAACGAAATAGCTTCAAAAAACATTCTCCAGTTATTATAAGAGCTCGTAATATCACACTTACTTGTTATTCCGTACTTATCGCACCTACTAACGTGACAATGGAACCAAAACGATACTCTTACCAGCTCTCAGATATTTTCCTACATACCTAATTCCGAAATTCACGAACGAAAACAGGTCAAGCTTTTCTGGTCTTATAAAAATTTGGTCTTTAGGTCCAGTGTTAAGAGAGCTCCTAGACGAAACCGCCCAAGACGTCCGTAATAGGTACAAGTCATCTTTCATAGATGACACCGCTGTCAGGCCCACGCACAACTGGAACAAGTAAAACTTCCGAGCCAAGACAATTGGTTAAAAATAATCATGACACGGTGAAAACAGAACCTTGTAACTTAGGTCCTAAGGTAGCTTATTCTGTGTGGCTGGTTTGGAAAACTGGGTCGAGTACTGTCCTTTAGTTTGACGGTAATTCATTATTACTAAAGCCTCTTCGGTGATGTGTCTGCGCCGGACAGCCGGTCAGGGCATCCCGTTCGGACGATCGCAGTCGGGACGTGTGGATGTGACTTGATAGTTACAGCCTATTTAATTCTCTAGAGTTACAGGTGCTGGCAACATTTTTAGTACTCAAAACTGTGGTATTTAGCCGCATCTGTTTTGACTTGTAGCTGACCACAACGAAGTTAGGACAGGGCTAGAATTTAGAAAGCCAGTTGAAACTTTCGTTAGTAAATACGTAGGTTTGCTAGCATTAAGCATAGCATATTTTATTAATCCCCTCGTTTCAGTAAGTCTGCTAAGCGAGATGGTTTTTCCCCTGATCGTTAAGTGACATGTATAAAGTATAAGAATATTTAAAGGGTTTCCACTTGAAGCCCTTATTTTAAATAATTTTCGTTTAAAATTTCAGAACGTCTTGAAACTGAATAACTGTGCAGTAAAGGATGTGTCGGAAGACAGATCCGTACGCGAACATTCTTCTAGCGAAGACTTCAGCTTATCGTTAAAAGCATGTCTGATGCAGCAGGGCTGTCTACCAATCGATAAGACGTAATGAAAGTCCTACATCGACACTTTTGTCCATTTCTATCGCATCTTCTTTCGTTAATGTGGTTTGAAAGCCTGACCAACTTAAATATATGAGACTGAAAAGGACATGTCTGATCTACCGCACGGTCAAAAAGCTATGGGAACGTAAAACATACTATTGGTGTCCTAAAACAGCGACACGAGGCCGCGGCAAACCACGTCGGAGATGGTGAGACGACCAGATGTCTTCCTAAACAATTGGAAAAAGTAAGAGCAAAATCGTGAACGTTGGAAGGAATGGGGGGATACTTGCCTAGCAGTGGGCTAGTTATATGGCGCTGTATTTTTTTTCATGTTTCGTTGTTCAAGTGGTTGGTGGGGTTCTGAGCACGATGCCCAGGTGTTGCAAACAATTTTTGGGAATTATTCTCTGCAGCTCGGAATCTGAAACTGTTAGGAATTACTTTTTCTACATATAACATGAGATTAAAACAATTTGGAACATGTTGGTCGGAACGAGCTCGAATTGTCATTCTTACTTACTTTATTTTTACTATATCTAAGTTTTCATGGTAATATTTTTTTCAGAATAGTACTTACTGCACTTTGTGTGATATTATACGTAGTTTCACCAGAAGCTTAAAAAAACCCAAAAGTAATATTTTAATAAAAATAATGAGCATAACTTTCACGCTGCAACCCTGCCGTGAAGATTAGTTTTTGCGTGCTCTCTTAGCTTCGGTTAAAAGGTCCGCACGCGCCGCTGACTCGATCGACAGAATATGCATTGTTTTAATGGCTGTTTTATTTAGCTTACGGTTATTTTTCTTGCAATATTTACCCTTTCCGAAATGGCATGTTTTTTAACCTGATGCAGTCGAAAATAATTGGTGTCATAGTAATCTACACTAATATAATATTATAAAGAGGAAAGATTTGTTTGTTTGTTTGAAATGAATAGGCTCCGAAACTCCTGGACCGATTTGAATAATTCTTTCAGCAATGGATAGCTACATTATCAGGGAGTAACATAGGCTATATTTTATCCCCGTACTCCCACGGGAACGAAAACTACGCGGGTGAAACCGCGTGACGTCCACTAGTTTGAATATAAGTTGATATTTTTTATTAGTTTTTTTTTAAATACTACCACTTAATTCTATGTAAAATTAGTATTCAGCTGCTTCCAGTTCGATATAGTAAGGCTAGACAGATAGAAATACTATAAAAAGCGGCACAGATTGCCTTCTACAAACACATTTGTGGAAATAAACTTACATTATAGATAAAACTGGAGCTTAACATATTACTCATAGGGTACAATGGGGTTGACGTATCCGTGCGGATAAAAACCTCTTATATAAAAAGAAAAAAAAAGTCACTACCATACTTCTTACAAGTTATCACAACTCTTGTAACAATACAATAACTGAATGTTATTGTCATCCATTGAAGACAACAGGTCACCCTTGACGATGAGACTACTAAGTCAATGTACCGTGACGAATATGTCCTGATCCTGTTGTACCGTGACGAATATGTCACGATCTTTGTAGGCTTCGACATAAAACTCTAGGGAGAACTAGATTTCAGGGTTTTATTTTGGTATTTTATTCTAGGTATTTGTCTGGGTATGAAAATAGCTGGTATACAAATAACATTAGGATCTCCATCTACAGAATTTATATTAGTATGCTCAACTAGTAGACGGATTAGGAAGAATCTAGTGTTATTATTGGCAACTGGTGTTATCCCACTTGTAAATGACCCTTGGTGACTATTGGTCTAGCACTTTTATGTCTCCTACTTGATAAGAAGGGAAGTGGAAATTACGTTTTCTAACACCTCGTCAGTTCTTTTCTGATTAATTATGTTCCAAGACTGTTAGGGATCCAAGACAGTTGAATCGTTTCTCCGGGAATATCCTTTCATTGACTCGGCGTTTTTTCTGGTGGTCGCTACTGTTGATTCTCGCTGTTAGAAGTTGCAGTTGGATTAAGTGTAGTGGGTTAGTCCACTTAAACCACCAAAGTCCACCACTTAGTCTACCAAATAAAAATGTTAGTAAGTTTTAAATAATGATATCTTTTTTGTTTCTCTTTCTATTAGGTATCTCCTGACCACCCTTGGTTGACTGGTACAAAATATCCTCAAAATATCCTCTCAGGTCAGACTTTATTTATTGACTCTTCATGCACGTGGGTGCATAAAAAATCATGAAATAAAGTCGAAGTAGACTTAAAAAGTTCTAAATAACTACGAAGCTTAGATAGCCCTCTACGGTGGCTATATGTCTGGAACTCTTGTTTGCACTAAAACATGGCGCCCCTAAGCATTACACCTAGACTAGACTTTGAAGGGCAATAAGACTTGGAAACTAAGCATTTCTTAATAGTTGTTAAAAGCCTACATAGCGCTTCGTCAAAATATGTGTTCAAATAATGTTAAATTCAAATGACTCATAGTTAAACAAACTAGATACTTGTTCAACAAACCCCACATATCTACTGCAGATACACATATTACACATACATACGTCTGCCATTATATTCCACATTGTTATTCCAGCCAGAGAAGTATGCAAAGAGGGAGGCATAACTTAAACAGTGGAATATATTCCCTACCCTCGAGTCGAAGGTAACTGACTGACTCGGAATAAATGACTAATTACTGCCCCAACTCATTAGCACAGATTTCTCCCTCCAGCACTGCCAAATTAAAGAGCTCACTCAGCCAAATGAGCACGTACATAACAGTTACATTTGAACTCTGTAGGGTAATACTTCAAAAGTGGGTGGATTTTAAAATTGTGTTCGCGAAAGGAGCAATGATAATAAGACGCTTTTCATTTGTTACACGATTATGGTTGAGCTTAATTTGTGCGTGTGTTTGAATTAATGTCTTTTATTTATATGGCGTCTATTTCTGTCTATTTTCATTTCACAGTTGTTATTGAGAAATGTCTTACTCCAGATTTCTGAAATACTTGATGTTGAGTATTTGTCACAGTCTTCTTTAGCCTAAAAACCTGTCAAACTTTACGCAAACTCTTATTTTAATGCTGAAAAAGAACCTCTAGCTATTTTCCAATAACTGACATTAAAAAAACAAAACTGCAGTCCGTAAACCAAATCTGAACCAACACAACGAAAAACAGCAAAGACTCCGCGCAGCACACTCTTACCAGTCAGCAGAACTAAATACTTTATCCGCGTCCAATTATACAATAAACAAATAAAAACAATGCCACAGCATAAAACAACCGCGTTCGAAACAAAGCGGAAAGCAGTGCATCAACGTGCAAACTTAATAATTTGGTGCAGCTATTCATCACTCTGGAAACTGCGAGGAGTTCGGATGCATTAAATGCAGGATACGAGAGTGCGTTCAAATTGAAACATTTTCGTTGGGAACACTGAAACGTACTCCGTTTCATTTGAATTTTTTATTTTATTGCTGCACTACACCGCACGGGGACATCTGACTAAATTGAAGTGAGCTCGTTTTATTTCTGTGTCGTGTAATAGTCAGGTATTTTTGTGAGGTTTGCAACCGTTTGATTCGGTGAACGTTTTGTACACGAGGGAGTTAATTAGTTAATTAACAGGCATGTTTGTAGGCAGTGCACGGCCGGTGTCTGATTTGATGTGTGTGTGCTTTCGCAGGCTACTGATCGCTTTGCTTCATCGGCATTGTCTGCTCGCCCTGATAATATCGCAAAATAGTTGCTTTCAGATTGACAAGATCTATCAGTAATTAGAGTATAACAAAATGATGTATGTTACAATTCAGAAACAAATCGAATACTTACTAAATACGACCCTTCTTCAGTTGAATGTGTAGGTAAGCAGCTTAGGTTCATGCTCCATTGATAATAATCCGTCTTCTTTCAACCAGCCACGCTGAAAATGTGACATTCATTTGGAAAAGTCTATGTTCTTTAGATACAGAAAAATCCTGTCGGTAGGGTAGTCTCGCGTGCGGATTCAATTGCTTTGAAGCTGTTGGACCTTTTCACTAATCGCGGTTTACGTCGACATGTGCTAAGTAATACGATGGCGCTTTATTTTTCTTTCGATGATGTGGTTGCTGAGAAAATAAATAGGTTGTTGGGTTAAATATTTTAGTAGGCAGGCTCTCAATACTCTTGACGGTAAATGTCTGAATTAACATTAGAACAGCTTCTAATCATCATAACAGGCGAAGACGTCCACTGCTGGACATAGGCCTCCCCCAAAGGAGTTTTGGCGATCGCAGTGTATGGTGTTGCGTTTTACAGAGAACGCTGCTGCCCATTCTCTGGTGAGTCCCTTAGTCCCCTCTTACGACACTAACGGGAAGTCATGGGATGGTATTATTCTTTTACGGCACCATACCGCACCGGCCGACACCATACGGCTTCCAATCACGGTTGAATAATTTATTGCTATCCGCAAAATAATGTTCATAAGTCATAACTCACGCTTTATAAATAAATGATACAGTTTTAGGTTTCTTTAATTTCAATCATCTGATTTTTATGGCAGTACCAAAACTGCTTTTTATTGAACGAGCTTGTGTATTGAAATTATGTCAAACTACCATTTTTATTACCTTTCAGTTAAAAGTCTGACTATTGAAAAATCAGCCATTAGGTATAGAAACACAACCATGAGCTTCAACAAGATTCCTTGAAGTTATTTTAATACACCGTATCGAACACAATTAATCTGTCTTCAGATTACCGCAAAGCTTGCACGCTTCAATGAGCAATTTCCAATGAAACCTACAATTCGAAGTCGGATCGAAGGTCCAAGTATCTTGTCGCAGGACTTGATTCGTCCGAAGCAATAGATCCAGGGATTACAGCTAGCGACAATAAATAAATTGGTGTTTTGCAATCAACGCGTCCAGATCTCGAGTCCAGGGTAACAAATTACACTAGTTTACATTTTACAAGGAATTGTTCGTGCGAAATAAACTCAGCAGAATTTCAACGGTTTGAGCAAATAATTTACGTGCTTAGAAATAAATACCTTTTGTGATTGGTGAATCGTTCTTGCGTTAAATATTAGGGGTGAGAAATGTACTTTGAACTGCATTTGTATTTAATTTCGGTTTCAAGAACTGCTAAAAGAGAAAATTTTAACTTTTTCTTTAAAAAAATAGATGATGTGATAATCGATGACCTGGTGAAGACTCAAGCACATTCGCTGAATGTGCACATAAGACGCACAGGACGGATCGATGTGGGGACTCTTGGGTGACGCCTTTATTCAGCAGTGGACGTCTTTTTGCTGTAAAGATGATGAAAGTGGTGTTGATAGTAAGGTATATAATATCTGTTGTATCACAGTGATGTATGCATTCAGAAGTATTATCAAAATCTTTATTTGTAAAAATTAGTTGAGTTACAGAGTGCAAGAAGATTTTATTTACTTTACTTTAAATTCATCACTTCGACTTTCCACTCCCATTCCTCCAGTCGCCGCGACCTACTACATTATCTAGTGATAACTTATTTTTATGATCTCTCCAAGAAACTTCCTGAACAAGTAGTGTAATAAAAGCAGTAAGTTTCGGGAAACTAAAGCGACTTGACTTACTGCTCGAAGTTGTTCAGTGTTCACCCCTTGAAGCAAACACCTTTGGATCGCTTGTAGCCGCAAATGACCGGCTCTGGAACACTTTCAGCCAAGTGGCTACATAAAATCGTGTTTAAAACACAAGATTCAAGCTTCTCTTTGAACAAGGTTTTAGTTCTGTTTGTTACTCTATTAGGGCTTTAATGGTCTAGTAATTTGTTCCGAGGATTATTCACCCCGTTATTAAAGTTTTAAAAAACTATTTATGAAATTGGCACTTTACTTTTAGAAAAGTATTGATGTCTTTAAAATCTCTTACAATATGATTGATTGCCATTTGATCTACTAGTTAGGAAATATTAATTTCGATATTATTTTTTTCAATTAAGGCCAGTTCATAGCTATTTTTCATATAAGTCATATCTACAACTACACCATCGTCATTATTTCAAGCATCGTGTTTTCATCCAAGTAGTGAGTCACCCCCTTTCTAGGAATTATTATTTTTCATCCAGTGAAAGAACATTCTAACATTGACAGTCATTATTATTGGAGAATTTAATACCACACATTAAATCCTCGACAATCCAAGAATAAATACCCGAGAAACCTTTCCTCCTCAATTTAATATGAGTCGGTTTAATGATATTTTGTACTTTGATAAAATAAATCCCTCTTTCTTATAAACGACTGACGACTGCAGAATCCGACGAGGGTTCTCGTTTCTTGGAACTTGCGCCGCAATCCTTGAACCCACATCTTATGAAATGTATAAAGATATAGGTAATTGGCGCTATAACTGCTATGTTTATGAAATTCTCCTCTGCTTTTATATCAAGGAAAACTTTTAGTACATGTTCTTGAGCCTTGTTTTTAGTTTTAAAATGATTTGATATATCGCTGAGGATTTAGATCCTGTTTTGTAATAAACATTAACTTTATCTAAAGTGTGTGTATGCCTTTTGTATCTTTTGACCTCTTCAGCCATCAACTGTAAATGCGCTTTATCAACACAAAAGTCTTCTACCATTTTCAAATATTCTCCTTCAATGTACTTTGTGTTATTCTTTAGCATTTTCTTTTTGTTCTTTTTCCACAACGTCCCGCAAACAGCAAAATAACGTAGTTTACTGTTTGCAGTAGCTTGTACAGAATCTTAAACAGTTAATACTACTACGATACACATTTTTCTTCCGGCAGATCGGAATGGAAACAATAATAAATTTTAAACAAGTTATTAAAATTCCGAATGGAAAGCAGTTGCATTGCTATGCCAACATTTATACTGATTAATGATCACGTTGTATTAATAAATTATTTTCACTTCGTTTGTACGTCTAGGCAAGCACAGAGACTAATGTATTTGGAATCCATTAAAGTACTTCAACTTACCCAGTCATAACATCTCCCAAGGGGAATTGAACTTTAGATTTTGATATGTAGAGTCTAATTTTGTCTGTGTTATAGGTCGTACTTAAGTTAGTGATATAGAGCGTCTTAAACAGGACAATTTAAACTAACACCTAGTCTTAGGTGTGCAGATTTATGATACCACGAATGGTGGAAGTATTTGTTGGGTGACGTCACTTCTGGTGCAGCCAAGTACTAATTGTGTAGTCAGGAGTTGCGTTATCTGTGGTACTTGGCAGAAGACGTTCTGCAGATAGTTGGGAGTAGTTTGAGACGTCGCAACTAAATGATGTTGGTTTAGCTTCGGAGAATAGATTTACGTCTGTATGTCAATGAGCAAACTGTTAACTCTCTAAGTGGAGGAAATGTAGCTGTGAAGATATTGTAAGGTACTCTCACTGCGAATGTAGATGAGATTTTGTTGACAACTTAGTTCGTAACTGCGATAGAGAATAATTGCACGTAGTCCATGTCAATTTAGTCTGTAGTCTTAAGGTTGGCTATGATCTACATATACAACGTGTAAGAATAAATGCAATACATCTTAAGGGGGCATTGTACTCATCATTATGAACAGCGCTCACTATGGGATTAACACTGAAATCGCGAAAAAAAAGTCAACCGCCCCATAGATTTATGTGCGTATAACTCGACAAAATGTACTGAACAGCTGAATTTTTTTCGCGATTGCGTGGTTGGTCCCATAGTAAAAGTTGTTCATAATGATGAGTACAATGACCCCTTAAATGGTATTGCGTTTATTCTGTTACAACGAAGTATGTAATTGAGGAAATAGACTTTCCAATTTCCAATGTGTTGTAGCGTTTTTTTGGAAGAATCATTTCGTTTCCAAATGGCTTTTATAATGCGCACAGCGTCTCTGTCATCTCTGACCTAGACTAGAGTCAAGAGCAAACCCATCACAAATAAAAAAAAGAAAAAAAAAGACTGCGATGGGCTATTACTACTTTCCTCCTGGCTGTGTATAAAAATAAGATTTAATAATAAAAAAGACTATTTCCTTACAAAAAAGGCTCTTACTAAACACACAGGTTACCAGAAACCTTGTCTCCGAACATGTCCTATATCCCGCAGGTACGTATCGACAAGGTCTCCAGCTGCGCAAGAAATGATGGGTCGTTAGCTTATCGGCTGCTCAGCTAGAGCTATCCTAAGTCGACTATTATAACTTACGGCGTAACGCTCCGCATATTTTAACATAGTTCTATCGCTGTTGGAGTTAAGACAACATGTTCGGGGATTTCTGATAAAGTTTTTGATGTGTTTTTTCCTGTAGGTGTTGGGATAGTTAAGATTTTTTGTGGTGTATAATAGAATAGAATAGAATGGTTTTATTTCAGACTGGAGTTCATAGGGTTAGTAACTATTTAACTTAAATTCTAGTGTTAGTAGGGTACAGACACAGATAAAAATAGACAATTAACATTCAGCGTGAAGCCGCATCCATCTCCGCAACATCGGGGAATCCCACAGATCTGCGAATACACTGAGACTACAGGTGCTGCCGCGAACACGAGTCTTCAGGGATGCATATCTTTCTTTCTTTCCTTTTCTTTTCTTTTTTTCTTTAATTTCGGAAGTCGGTGTTTTTGGTTTTGTTTCTTTGTTTTTTAACACCGACTAGCGACTTCCGAAATTAAGGTTATTTTATATTTTGTTTGAATCACAAAAATCGGACCAGAAACCTCGGAGTAGTCGGTGTACATACATAAAAAATATACCAACCGAATTGAGAACCTCCTCCTTTTTTGGAAGTCGGTTAAAGATGGACTCTACCGCTTTGATAATAAGTTATGGTGTGTAGAAAGTACTACTAGACTTTAAAAGAAAATCAGCTGTTCAGTACATTTCGTCGAGTTATGCGTACATAAATATATGAGAAATCGATTTTTTTTTTCGCGATTTCTGTGTTGGTCCCATAGTGAAAGTTGTTCATAATAGTGAGTACAATGACCCTTTAAGAAGTATTGCGTTTATTCTATTACACGTCGTTTAATTAGACACCACCAATATTATATACCTAGGTGAGAAATGTTTTGTACATACCGGAGCTTTCAAATGACTTACTATCTCTGTACGTAAGATAATACAGGCTGGCTTTAATGTAGATAGTATTTACTAGCTTTTACCCACGAATTCGTACGCGCATGTCCCGTTTTTTCCCGTTCCAGTGGAAATTTCAAAAAATCCTTCCTTAGTGCTCCCCTACAATCCCCAAGGAACTGACATGCCAAATGTCAGCTTTCTACGAGCAGTAGTTTCGGCTGTGCGTTGTCTGTTGGTCACTCAATTAGTCATCAACGGAAGAATTTTATATATATTACTAGCTGACCCGCGCAACTTCGTCTGCGTCACAATTTTCATCTATAATATAACTTTTACCCTACTCCAACCCTACTCCTACCCTACTCCTACCCTACTCCTACCCTACTCCTACCCTACTCCTACCCTACTCCTACCCTACTCCTACCCTACTCCTACCCTACTCCTACCCTACTCCTACCCTACTCCTACCCTACTCCTACCCTACTCCTACCCTACCTACCTACCTACCCTACCTACCTACCCATTTTTTTTTTGCTTTTAAACCTTCCCTGTATTTTGGCAAATCCAACAAAAAAAGAATTATTAAAATCGGTCCAGCCGGTCTCGAGTTTTAGCGAGACTAACGAACAGCAATTCATTTTTATATATATAGATTATTTATTTATTAAAACTTGATGCACTAGTAAAATCACTGTACAAAGGCGGACTTAATGCCTTAGGCATTTTCTACCAGTCGACCTTAGGATGGTGCAGAGACAACATGGCAGGTGCAACTTAAAGCAAAGACAAACAGAGAGGAAAAGAAATACATTTATATTGATTAGGATATTAGGATTAGGATTTCCATAGGTAGCATCAGGACTTAAATAATAGTTTTGATTGCGCAATTAATCCACAGACCTCATAAACCACTAAATTATAAAAGTTAAAATTACTGCGAAAATATTTAGCACCTGACATATTTAGTCCAGCAAAATTTACTAGAAATTGTATTAAACCGAAAATAAACCCCGCTTATCGTAACAGCACACTTCTCCTGTCTACTTTAAAACATCCAAACATAAAACACGTAAGCTTATACTCTAAATGGTTCTAAAACACGTAAGTCTATACTCCAAATGGTTCTAAAACACCGTTCTAATTCCCAAATAGATTTGTGGCTCCTCCGTCGTCTGGGCGCGGTTGGTCTCAACGATGACATTAAGCGGGCCGTCTGGTGCGTGGCAGGCCATATCTCCGGCTACCGCAGGTAGCCTAGATTAAACTCCGGCAGGTACCAGCTCCAGATTAAACATAGACTTGGGGTGCTGTCACACCGGAGCGTGCTTATTATGATTCGTCTGCTTAGTCTTAAGAATTGGACAAACGGTCTGACTTTTCCGAAATATGTTAGGGTCGGCTTTCAGTCTCTCCAGATGCTTGAAAACCGATCTGTATCTGACTTCCATAACCTAGTAACTGGATAACCATGATACCGATTACCAAGATATAAGTTCTTCTGCCTACAGAAATGACTGTCAAAAATCTGAAAATGTCAGCCGTGACTAACGGTTAAATATCCTTTCCGCATTGATATATAAAAAACCCAAGATGCACAGTTTCGAACAAATGCAACACTCGAAACTGTCGTCAAAAACTGACAAGTATCAAGTGTCATGTGTGAGTTGTGTGTCGTTATACTATAAACAATCTTTTTTGCAAATTCAACCTTACACGGATCGCTTAAAGTTGTTTTTACAAAGCAGTGCAGCTAGCGAGCGATGTGAGGCTGTTTGAAACTTGCGCACAATTATACATTATGCGCTTGTTTTTTGCGGACGTTTTTGAGATGCTGAGTGTGTATCTTGGGTTTTTTTATATATCAATGCCTTTCCGAGAAATCTTGGTGTGTAATGTATGGTCACTTCTTGAAGATTGACCCGTGCGGTTAACAATACCTAGCCCCGAGTTCTTTTCTGGCTTTGCATTTAGCAAAATGAAGGAACAGATTCATCAGAATTTAGAAACATGTTTCCTGTTCATGTTAGGAATGTTAAGTGGAATATCGTTATGTTGCTCAGTAAGAATAGGAAGGTATGTTGTCTTACTTGACAAGGAAATATGATAAGTAATTTCCAGGAAGCAACATGCAGACTATCATTTTTGTCGAGCGCGCATTTCCGTCACGTTCTTTTATCAAGGTCTCTATTACATTCTCTGAAATACGTCATTCGTCTATGTTTGTCAAGAAAACGAAAAAAGATTTCATGTCATTTAGCTAGGAGAAGACGAAAGTATGGGCTTAGCCTAATTAGAATATAATGTTCCCACTGCTGGCTCTGTTAGAGGGAGTGGGTAGTATCACCACGCGGGCCCCGTGTGGATGTCATATGTCTTCGAATTTTCAATCATGCATAGTTCCTCACAAAGTTTTTTTTCACCGTTTTAATGAAATGATATACAAAAAAGAAAGTGTCGTTATGAAATGTTCCCTTAATTCGAACCGACGTCTAACAACTAAGTTATCGCCGCTACCACTGGGTCACCACTGTTTTTCCCTTCTTCTGAAGACGGATTACCACTATTTAAATCGATCAGTTCAACTAAAACGCCAAACCCACGGTAATAGTTCGGTGTGATAGGCTCCCTCCTAAATCCTGTGCTCCTCCGCGCCGGCCGGTCATTCCTCCGCGTCACTCAGATTTAATCAGCCCCCGAGTGGCCAGCCATAGCCAGCAGCCGCCTCTGCTGGCCTCTTTGTTTACTGATCGCTTCCTCAGCAAATACACTACATCTATGCATACGTTCATGTGGATGTGTGCTGCAATAATTGAGATAATCAGGTTGGTTCGTCTTCTTGGAACGTAACGAACTGTAAAAGGGACACACCTTTTACAGTTTTATTTTACATCAAATACGTTCTTACTGTTAATTTTGTAAAGCCTTTATTCAAAATGTACAACATACTTAAAGCAAAACTTTTACCAACTTTTACTGTGGGACCAAATCAGTAATCTCAAAAACAAAATCATCAGCTATTTAATACAATTTGTCGAGTTTTAGTTGGTTGATTTGTTTTACACGATTTGCTTCTATCCATTGTAAAAGTTGTTAATAATGATGATAACAATCAATAATAATTTTCAGATTTTTCCTTTAACCTGTTACTACCTGTAAAAGAAGGCATTAAAGGCTAATAAAATGTTACTTTCACCAACTTCGGATAAGTATTGATTTAACATCTCGGAATATTTGCCGTATTCGCATCCTGCCTTAATAGAGGAGTAATATTATGTTTTCCGAAGATTGATTAAATTTAAAATATATTAAGCAAAAGATATCTATATAAAAAACCGGACAAGTGCGAGTCGGACTTGCCCATCGAGTTCCGTACTTTGTAGGTACATATTACTTTAAATAAAGACTTTATTTTTTATGATTTAATTACAAACGTTTAGTTTTCAGATTTTTCCCTATACTTGTAGTATAAAATTGTATTACTTGCCAAATTTCATAGTTCTAGGTCAACGAAAAATACCCTATAAATTTTGATTCCCTTGAGAGTGTCGAAATATACGTTTTTTGCGGCATAAACGACCGTATCTTTTTTATGTTAACATAGAAGTTTGATTTTTCACAGCTTTAAGGGACTGTAGACCTGAGTAAATGGTTTTCAACTCGATACCTCCACGGGTTCCCGAGATAAAGGTTCTTGACAGACAGACGACCGGACGGACGGACGATCGGATGGACGGACGGACGGTTAACAAAGTGTTCCCTTTTATTTTTTTTTATTTATTTGTGATGGGTTTGCTCTTGACTCTAGTCTAGGTCAGAGATGACAGAGACAAAGTCTACGATGGAGCGAGCTTACCCAGAAGGAGCCTGTTCACTCTAACTTTGAAGAGATTAGGGTTGTATGCGTTTGGAAACACAGACGCAGGCAGAGAGTTCCACTCCTTTGCTGTGCGCATTATAAAAGACGTGTGGAAACGCTTAGTGCGAATTGGTGGAATAGTAACAAGGTAGGGATGGTAAGATGCAGTGCGTTTGGATGTCCGATGGTAGAAGGGGGCCGGTGGAATGAGGTCGTGGAGTTCTTGGGCACACTCACCGAAGTACAATCTGTAGAAGACCGACAAGCAGGCACCCTTACGGCGATGAGCCAAGCTGTGTAGCTTGGTATCCACCAGTTTTTCGTCACCGATGAGCCTCTTAGCTCTGCGTTCCACCGAGTCAAGCGCGGCAAGCTGATACTTAGCTGAGCCATCCCAAAGGTGGCTACAATACTCCATGCAGGATCGGACTTGCGCTTTATATAGAGTTAAAAGCTGTCCAGGCTTGAAGTATCGCTTCACCCTATTTAGGATGCCCAGCTTTTTGGCAGCGGTTTGGCTTTGTACTCGATGGTGGCGCCGAAGTTGAGACTGGATGTCAACTCCATGCCTAGGAGCTCGAGCCGATCAGTCACAGGAACAGATGCACCCCGAAAAGTAGGAGTTTGGTCAAAACGACTCCCTTTTGCGGTAAAAAGACACGCCTATGTTTTGGTGGCGTTAAAAGTGACCACATTGTCATCACCCCACTGGGAGACAAGGCTTAAGGTCGAATTTGTCCGCTCTACCATGGCCTCTCTCAAAGAACGAACTTCATCCCCGCTGGTTGTTGCGCTGGACAAGTATCTCTCTGAAACCGTACTGTCATCTGCGTACCCAACAAGACCAAGCTGAAGTAGGTCATTGATGTGCAGCAGGAAAAGAGTTGCAGAGAGAACGGCCCCTGAGGAACTCCGGCATCCATAGCCATGAGGTCAGAGGAGCAGCCGTCAACGACTACTCGGATCGACCGTTCACTCAGGAAGTCTGATATACAGCTACAAAAACCAACTGGGATACCATAAGCAGGAAGCTTGCTGAGCAGACCTGCGTGCCAAACCCTGTCAAAGGCCTTCGAGATATCGAGCGACACGGCAAGTGCTTCGCCGTGTCTCTCGATGGCCACGCCCCAGCAGTGCGTGACATACACAAGAAGATCGCCAGTTGACCGTCCCCGGCGAAAGCCATATTGACGGTCACTGAGGAGATCATTGTCTTCAAGGTAGGTCAGCAGCTTACTGTTAAGAATCCTTTCCATAACCTTGCATAGGATGGAGGTAATGGCGATCGGACGGTAATGTGCAGGGTCAGCACGGTCTCCCTTTTTGGGCATCGGTTGCACATTCGCAAGCTTCCATGATTTCGGCACCGTTCTTTTCTCAAGAGAGAGGTGGTACAGGCGTGCTAACACAGGAGACAGTTCAGGTGCACATTGCCTCAACACTCTCGCTGGAATGCTGTCAGGCCCGCTGGCCTTATTCACGTCTAGACTGCACAATACTCTTCGGACCTCTTTAATGTGAACTGTGATCTTCGGCATCGAAGAGTCATAACGAGGTAAAGTTGGTGGTTGCTTGGAGCCAGCGTCCAGACGCGAATTGCTTGCAAAGAGAGTTGCAAATAAATTTGCTTTCTCACTTGCAGAGTGAGCCAGCGAGCCATCAGGTTTCAACATAGGAGGCAAAGTGGGTTGACAGAAATTCGTTTTAACCGCTTTCGACAGGGACCAAAACTGCTTACTACCAGGAGGGTGCAATGCTAATTTGGCCCCGATACGTCCGACATGGTCAAAACGTGCCCTACGTAAAACCCGCTTGCAGAACTTAGCGGCAGAATTAAAGGCTCGGTCGCGGGCCTTGATCCACGCTTGGTATGCAGACTCTTTACGGGCCTCAGCGTGAGCGCATTCTGACGTAATACCAAGGCCGGGATTTGTGACCGAGCGGGATGTCGGAGAATGGAATAAAATACTCCATCCCCTGCCGAATCACGTCCGCAATCAAGTCAGCACAGCACGAGGGGTCACTCGAGGAGAAGCACACTTGCCGCCATGGATAACATGCAAAAAAGTGCCGCATCTCATCCCAATCTGCTGACTCGTATCGCCATACTCGTCTCGTGCCTCTAGGACTCTTATCTGGAGGAGAGCAGGTCAATACGGATTTCACCAGGCAATGGTCAGACGTTCCCAGCGGGGCTGAGACCGATACTGAATGACTGCCCGGATCAGTTGTCAGCAAAAGGTCCAAGCAATTGGGTGTATGGGCGTCAACATCCGGTACCCGCGTTGCCACATTCAGCAGCTGGGTTAGATCTAGCGTTAAAGCAAACTTGCGCGCCTCTAACCCGGCATGGTCAGTTTTCTGGTACGGGAACAACCACTCTTTATGGTGGGCGTTAAAGTCCCCCAGAAAAATGAGCTTCGCTGTTGGGTACCGTTGTTGGGCTACGTCGGTCGACTCCACGAGGGAATTAAACAGCGCTGTTGTCTCCTGGTCACCGCTGTGTGATCGGTATACGCCGATGTAGATGAATTTTACCACGCCAGTGTCCACAAGTAGCCATATGGCAGAAAAACCCGATTTCTCAAAGCAACGGAGACGACGACAACAAATGACATCGCGGACGTACACACAGACCCCAGCCTGCTTCTTGAACTTGTGTTCAAGAGAGCAGCCCGGGTAGTTGAGGTACGCCACGTCCAACGGGGTTGTTATCTTCGTCTCCGTTAAGAAAAACAGGTGCGGCTTCTCGGTCTCAAGATGGTGATGGACCGGATCGAGATTGGAGTGCAACCCCCTAATATTAGTGAGGTGCACTTTTTCCCTCCCTATAAGGATTCCCTTTTTTACTTTTCGAGGTACGGTACCCTAAAAATAAGCAAATGATTGAGTAAATACAGACACTGAAGTTCGAAGCGTGTTCCATCTTTGAACGTATCATTGCTTACCATCAGGTGAGATAGTGGTCAAAGGTGTGCCTATCAATAGTAAAAAAAAACAGTTATAATTTAGAATAAGCATTGATTTATTTTTGAATAAGGCTGAAAAAGCCACAAATGACTTATTTCTACTTTTTGTCATTTCGTCCAACAATCAGCCCATTATTTTAAAAGCACGGCCCTAAGTCCACATTAACAAGTTTAAACCGTACATACAAGATGTATTACTATTGTATAAAGTCTCGGATCCTCCACAACCACGGCTCTAATCCTGTAATTTATGACCAAGCGAAACGTTACATGTTTCTCTTTAATTCTCCGGAAAATTTCCTCCTTAAAACTATTTCGGTCCCGTTTGAGAGCTAACTTTGGGTCTAAAATACAGGGACATTTCTGAAAACTAAGTGTACTAACTATGAAAATTTCTAAGAAATTTCTAAGAAATCTCCAAAGTATCAAATATGTCTGTTCAGTCATGTCAAAGGCTCAAGGCTACACCACTAGATAGTTTGTTCACTCCAATCTCCAAAACTAAAATAATGATCTTGAACAATATTTCGAGAGAGCCACGACGAAATTCCTGGGATACTCCAAGTACTCGTATAATCACGTTATCCTCCTACACAACACGCCCTCGACTCAGTCAACAGTTATCCCAAAAAACACAACACAATTCAACCTCTTAGCCGTGATCCAATAACTAAACTTCTTTGTCTACAAAGCGTGTTCCCTCTCCCTCACACATACGAGTTGTGAGAGGGAGGTGCGCAGGAGAGCATTTATCGTCGGGAAAGAAATTAAAGTCGTGCCGAATCGAACGGTTTTATCTTCGTGTCGATAGCGGTCACAAATTATGTGCTTCCTTGGGTTAGGGGCTGGTTCCGTTAATGCGACCAGAGTGCCAATTCTACTAATTTTTCAGCAACTTTCGCATTAGCATGTCAGTCGCAATCTGTCAAAAATGTATGAAAATTAAGCCATTTTGACAGTGACATGCGAATGTGAAAGTTGTTTAAAATTAGTATAATTGGCCCTCAGGTCGGAGATAAATAATTTTGGTCTTGATAGTAAAAATGTTGTAGTAGTTTCAAATAGAAAGTGAAGTGTGAAATGACAAAACTCAATAAATGACTCGAAGCTAAAACTAGAATCCAATAAGCCAAAGCACCTAAAATAAAAGAATAAAGAAGAGAAAAGCCTGCACTTACGAAAACAAATCAGAAATCGAATTTGACAAAATCATTCTTAAGAGCTGGTAAAAATCCGTTCTAGGAAAACGTCCCGCTAACCTCTCCCTTGGCACTCAGCTTGTAATGAAATTCCAACTTTATTCTCAAGGTACAAAGTCTCAATCCGCTTAGCCGAGTGCTTCACTTAAGGTTTAGTCAAGATAAATGAATTTCTACTCATTGAAGATCAATCCAGCGGCGTTATCAGTGTTTTGCGCCTTATCTATGGGGGCGTAACAATGTCCGTACGATTTATAGTAGTGGATGTAGCGATAGCCTGGCTCCTGAGGACTGACTATACATACGACGTACTTAAGAAATTCACGGCTATAGATTAGGCTTACCTGGAGGAGATGGCAAATAAATAGGAATGCCTTTTCGAAGTTACGGTTGACTGGGAGTTGTTGCGATATTTCTCAGTGTTCAATTCTATCGTATTACCAGGTGGTTCAGGAAGGTATTAGCCTGTGTTTCTCCTTGATTAATAGGAAACATGGACGGCGAGACTTTGTATGTAAAAAGTCATAATTCGAGATTTGGATCTCGACTGTTTTCTCCTCCAATATTGGACCGCTTTAAGAGATATTTCACAAAATGAATAAGAAGGATATATACTGTGTCCCTATGTTTATTTTTTGATGATTTATTAACCGTGTAAGCACTAGAACCCTCACATAATGCTCGTCAATAGAGCCCTTGTGTACAAATTTGGCAACTATTAATCAAAAAAGGAAAACATAGGGACACAGTATACATTCTTCTTATTCAGTTTGTGAAATATCTCTTACATCGCTCTAAAATTGGAGGAGAAAACAGTCGAGAGCCAAACCTCGAATTATGACTTTTTACATACAAAGTCTCGCCGCCAGCAATTCCTCTTAATTGTTTTTCAAATTAAAGTTTAAAGTCCTACTGACTGATGCATGAGTATTTGTGTAATGATAAGGGCGTTCTTTAAGCTTAAGCTTATGACGTCACCATAGAATTGTTGTGTCGATAGTGTAGAAATTCGTTGTTCTTGCATTGCAAAGTTGGCATAACAATCAATCAATAAAAATATGAAATTCTTCCGTTATTGAGCGACTGAGTGAGTGACTGACAGACAACGCACAGCAGAAACTATTAGTCGTAGAAAGCTGAAATTTGGCATATACATTGGTTCCTTGGGGAGCGTAAGGGAGGATTTCCCGTAATTAATTCGGCAACGGGAAAACAAGGGATTATATTACGCGTGTGCGAAGTCGCGGGCGAAAGCTAGTGTTCTATAGAAGAGTTGAGCGAAACAAAATACAATAAAGCAGCTTCCAATACCAACATTAAAGGCAAGATTAAATCGTTCATACCATTAAACGCACACACACTACAAAGGCGAACAATAAATCACTATTATCAGTAAACCCGTACAAGAATAGGAAATTAATTTATCGGTATTTTAGGGATTCTTGCTGGTATAATGTACACTTAATTTAATAACAGGGCCGTAATCAGGATTGCGATGCAGTGGCGCGCAAATTGCCTTGTTAGTCTTTGTCGCTGCCACTAGGGGCGCCACCGGCGACTAGACCCAGTTCTTTTGTTTGTGGTTGTCAAAGATTGCTGGCGTGGCTTTTGATTTGTGGGAAAAGGACTTTTAGGGTTGTGTAGATTTATTTTGATGAAGTCAAACTTACCTACCTAGCTATAAGTGTGTTTGTGTAATAGGTATTAGTACCATCAATTATAGGTTTTTTCTTGGTCGCTGCGGCTTTTCTGATAAATTTACTGAAACCTGATTAATTATGCATGCTCTGATGCATATTAAAACTGTATGCGCTAGTAGGTAATGACACTGTTTAGTGAGCTAATAGGGAATATGCATGCGATTTTTTTGTTTGCAAAATAAAATACTTATTAACTCTAATAAACAATTATGAAATTATTTTTTAAATACCTTCATCAGCCATGAAGTTACAAAGCTTCAAAGTTTACAATTAGAAAGAGAAGTCCGATATGAATTGTGACGTCAAAGTTCTTGGCGCCTATACAGCTGCCATAGAAAACAGCGTATCCGCGAGAGGGACAGATACATTTGTTTAAAATAATTATATATCGTTTGTTTTTCGAGCAATTTTGACTGTATTTTCACTGTTAGTATTATATTTGTGTATATTTTTAGATAAACTGTATAGATAATAAATATTTTTGTCGTGCATTTTCCCAATTCTACTAATTTTCAAACAAAATTTGCATTCGTATCTCAATCGCAATGTGTCAAAAATTTATGAAAAATTAGGCTTTATGCGAATGCGAACGTTGTTAAAAACTGGCCAAGTGCGAGTCGGACTCGCGTGCAAAGGGTTCCGAACCAATTTCATTGTTTTAGTATATTATTTTAACACTACAGACTTCATATAGGTTTTCCAGTAATCTTAAGGTATAAAAATATTATCTGCATTTTTTTCAAAATTTTAGGCTTAGTAGTTTGGTCATTTCTGGTCTGGTACTCTCCCTTTTTTTTCTTTCATCCTCAGTCTCATATTCAAAGATATATTTTGATAAGTGACTAAGTAGGACCAAAATGTACAAGCTTGGGACTGTCAGTATGTTTAAATTATTAAAATGAGGCATTAAAATAAGCATTCGAACCCTCACAAAATGCTCAACATTGTCCGATAAATCGCTGTCAATAGAGTCATTTCTGGTCTAATTTCTTTAATAATTTCAAAATTTTTAATTTTAAAATCATGAAAAGATATAACTAAAGCTCTCACAGTAAACCCTTTCATTTGATATGTCACGCGATACAGTTCTAGTTTGACCCCCAAAAGTGACCCCCATACTCAAAATTATATAATTTACGCGACGGGTTCGTGTTTGGGTCACAGAAGTCCATATGTGTACTAAATTTCAACAGAATCGGTCCAGTAGATCCAGAGAAAACTGGCTGTGACAGACGGACAGACAGACAGAAACCCGAGTGATCCTATAATGGTCCCGTTTTTACGAATGTTCGGAACCCTAAAAATTAGTAGAATTGGCCCACAGTTGTGAGCCTAATGTCTTCGGCATTGTCTAGCTTAGGGCGGTCGACCTTAGGGTGGTGCAGACAGGGGCAAGGAGACAACATGGCGGGTGCAACCTAAAGGAGAGACAAACAGTGAAAACAAATACAGTATGTGTTTTTCTCGTCCGTGCGGTGTTGCTCACGGACAAGCAAAAAAATAAAACTGAACAACGACCCCATAATTATCGAATAAACTTTTCGTTCATTAAAAAATAAACGGATTGTATTTTATTTAAATCAAAAATTCAAATTCAACAAATGAATTGTGAATAAATCAAAAGTTGCTACAACTCGGCGGTAACGAAGCGAAAGTTTTGCAATTGTTTGATTTCAATCAAATTATTAACTAAAATTTTGATGTGATTTCAAAGGCAGATGTTATCAGTTCAGTTCGGTTCAGTTCCCGGTAACGTGAACCTCGCTTTGTGTAATGACGAATGAATCCCTCATACGAACTTTTCTGATTACAATTCAATGGTCATTTGTGTTTTTAGGGTTCCGTACCTCAAAAGGAAAAAACGGAACCCTTATAAGATCACTTTGTTGTCCGTCCGTCTGTCTGTCAAGAACCTTTATCTCAAGAACGCGTAAGGGCATCGAGTTGAAATTAAAACCATGTACTCAGGTCATAGTCTCTTGAAGCTGTGAAAAAATCAAAGTTCTAAGTTAACGTAAAAAATATACGGCCGTTTATGCCGAAATAAAACTTATAGGGTATTTCCCGTTGACCTAGAATTATGAAATTTGGCCATTAATACCGTTTTATACAAAATTATAGGAAAACTATACATTTGTAATTAAAACATAAAAAAACATAGTCTTTATTTAAAGTAATATGTACCTACAAATTTGTGCGGAACCCTCTGTGGGCGAGTCCGACTCGCACTTGGCCGGTTTTTTTAAAAATTAAAACTGATATACCTACATATGTGTAGCGTGTTAAATTTGGTAATTTTTTAAGTACTTTCACCTCCTGAAAGATATTGTGTGAATAGGAAAGTCGCTTATTTAATATTCAGAACAAAATATTGTAATATTTTCGACACGTAGCTACACATAACACAAAGCTTTGAATTTCCCCTAAAATTCACCAAAAATACATGACAAATTGCCGCCCAAAAAACTCGGCAAGCAAACTGTCAAAAAAATGTCTATGGCAAAAAAACGTTGTATTTCTGGTCACGTCTATGCATTGTTTACAAAAGTCCACATGACGGCCAGCGACGGACTCCATCCATCATAGCCAGTAATGAAATTAGGCTAGAGTGTTCCCAAATTAAATAAATGCCTAGCAACTGATTGATGAAAAGAGAACGGGAGAGGTACTCGCAATTTGGTGTTTTGGTACATCCTTAGGGCTGATGCGCACCTGGCACTAAATAGTATGTTTTGGTCATTGATATATAAAAACCCAAGATACACACTCAGCATCTCAAAAATGACCGCATAAAACAAGCGCACAATTTAAAATTCTGCACTAGTTTCAAACAGTCTCGCATCGTTCGCCATACTGCACTGCTTTGTAAAAACAACTTTAAGCGACCCGTGTAAGGTTGAAATTGCAAAAAAAATAATTGTTTATAGTATAACTACACACAACTCACACATGACACTTGAAACATGTCAGTTTATGACGACATTTGAGAGTGTTGCATTTGTTCGGGACTGTGCATCTTGGGTTTTTTATATATCAATGGTTTTGTGAAGTAATATTCATTTTTAAGGTAAAAAGAGTTCACTTATTCTGGGAGCCTAAAAAGGCCACCTTAGCAGAATCAGATAGCAAATAACGCTACCCGTCATTGTCAAATTTTCCCAATGAACCTTGAACCTAATGCGTTGGCAATAAAGATGAAAATTAAATTTGACAGATTGTTGTGTGATTAATATTATGATTCTAAAATGATTCTCCTAAAGTGGCCTGTTTAGCCCCCCTGGTCTAATCAGCCGGTCGATTCTGAAAACATGTCGAAGTGAAGGCTTGGGTGAAGTGATGACGAAGTGAGCTGTCTTTCCGTATTGATTACTTGGATTGACAGCTTACTTTGTGATCACTCCACCCAAGCCTTCACTTTGACATGTTTACAGAATCGCACTGCGGTAGTGGTGAATTGAGTTGTCAATCCAAACAATCAAGATGGAATGACATTTCACTTCAAGCTGCACTCCACTTAATTTTTCAGGGTTAAAGGTTCACTTTCTAGCACTGACCAGCGCACCGTCCTCAGTAGAGCCGAATACAGACTGGCCTGGAAGCAACTAGTCACTAAATCCGTCAAAGCTTTTCAGGGCGGGCAAGACCTTCGGCAATGAAGCACACAAACAAGAAGAATAATCTGCAAGGTCTTCCTTTTCTGTCAGAGAATATGACAGACAACCAAGGCAGTATTGGCACCAACCCACGTACAGGGGTTGGTATTGAGATAACTACTAAGGTATTCTACCACGATAACCGATTTATTTAGAACTAGCTTCTGCCAGCGGCTTCACCCGCATGGTCCCTAGCGGATAAAAAGTAGCCTATGTCTTTTTTCAGGCTCTAGACTATTTGTGTACCAATTTTCATGTAAATCGGTGCAGTAGTTTTGGCGTAAAAGCGCGACAGACAGACAGACAGAGTAACTTTCGCATTTATAATATTAGTAAGAATTAGACTACGTTTCCACGGAGATACATGTGCGAGGATGCGTGGCAAGGAATGAGTTTGTTAGAACCAATAGAATGGCTTCATTTACCCAGCTTCGCTCAGCAAACACATCCATCCTCGCACATCTCCGGTGGAAAAGCAGCCATAGTCCTCTGTTATTCTTCTTCAAAGTTTTCTATTGCTTCATAAAGGTCGATTGTGGGATGAAACACCTACTCATTAGACAAACATTTTGTTGTTTTGGCTTGAAATGTAATGAATACATAATTAATTATGTGTTTAGTTTCTGTTTGAAGCCAGGAAATAAAATATAATCAAAATATATACTACAGTATTTTATTTTTTGTACACCTATCAGAGTGTGGTCTTTTAATACAAGGTCGCCTGATAGCGAATGCTTTGTGGCAATAAGTCCGCTTATATGTATCACTAGCTGACCCGCGCAACTTCGTTTGCGTCACAATTTTCATTACTGCTCCGCTCCTATTGGTCTTAGCGTGATGGTATATAGCCTATAGCCTTCCTCATAAATGGGCTATCGAACAACGAACGAATTTTTCAAATCGGAACAGTAGTTCCTGAGATTAGCGCGTTCAAGCAAACAAACAAACAAACTCTTCAGCTTTATATATTAGTATAGAAGTATAGATTACTGTACAGTATTACATAAAAAAAAACTTATAGTTCCGGCCTAGTTACGAAAGATAAGTCAAATGAAATTGATTCAAATCAAGTAAGAAACCGAACCACATCAAAATTCTAAGGTAGACATATTTCTACTCAGTTCTCGAGAATTCCAGTGGGGCCGGTAATTTTATTATAACGTCGTCCCCCGACGCCTCTCACTTCACCGAAGACGCGTCACTTCGCAGAATCTCGACGTTATTCTTGCTCAAGACTTTTCACGACAGAATCTGCCTACTAAGTCAACAATTTAGAGAGAATTAAATCTTTTGTAAAAATGAAACAGATTACGGTTTTACTTTAATCGGAATCTGGAAAATTCTCGGAAAAACAAGAAAAAGAGTTCGGTTAAATTTTAGTTTGGAGACTGTTACAAATACATTTGGAGACTGGCTTTTTTAACGAAATTAGATTACTTTTGTACAATTCCTAAAACACAAGAACCCCGTCATAAACATGAATCAGATCGACACTATTTCGAGAGACAGTTATTGAGGCAAAAAGCACCCACAAAGCTGCGGACCTATAAGAGAAACCGACAAAAAGCTAATAAACCAATACACCGCCTTATAGGCACATAACATTCCTCTATACTCGCCTATTTCAATCCACACAGAAAAGGGCGAAACGGCGAAACACATCCCTTCGTCACGCGCCACGAACCGGCCTGCGGTACGTCGACGGGAATAAAACCGGCCGACCGGCTCCAGCAATATCCAGCGGAGCCGTAATATCGAGTAGCTGACATGGGTCCGGCGATATTGCCGCCCAGTCTTATCTCTAGGCACGTGCCCTATTGATTTCGCGTAAAACACAGGATTATATTGTACCAGAGCCAGTGTGAAGTGCCCAGGGGTATTACATGATGCCCAGTGTTGAGATACGGTAGTTTATGTGTATTTTTTAACTCTTAGTTCGCAAAAGGAAAATGGAAGCTGCTTATCGTCTTGTAATTCAATGTTCAGTTGTATCGGGTTTCGATAAGTAACCAACTCGTTTAATCTAGCTGTTGATATTGATCTTGCTTCCAGTATTTTTTATGGGTGCGAGGTAGACAGGCGATGCGAGGATGTATAGCGGCGCTGTAAAATAGTGTAATTATTTCAATCAAAGCTGTGCGTGAATCAGTTTACGTAATGAAGCTGCGTAGCTCAATAGTGCGAGGATGTAGCGGAATCTTTTCAGCTGTGCGCGGCTACCTTCACACACATTCCTCGCACACACTCGCCCTTTTCCACCAAAGCTGCGCTCATCCAGACCACGGACTGATCCTTCTGGTGGAATTATGCCCCGCTACTTCCCAAATCACAAATAAAACAGTTGTAAAGCACACTAGAACTAAAACTAAATCACTCAGTAAAGAACCGGTATTATTATGAACCTCATCACCATGAGGGGTTAGTAAAATGTCTGCAGTAGACTTGACTCTTCTTGTGCTGATAAAGTAATAAACTTCCAGCATTGGCTTCCTCGTAGCAAATTATTTTAACAGGAGAGAGTTTTTCGAAGGACTAGTCTTACCGTAGAAGTAATTTTCACATAGTCTGTTATCTTGCTGGTGTACCTGCCTCTAAAGTTAGTCGAAGTTTTAATGTAGGTATTTCTTATTATTCCTTCATCTTAAGGCCCTACCTCTGCTTCAGAGCCGTCGAAAGGCTACTTTCTAAAGGATATTCCCCATTAACGGCTGGGTCAAAAGATTGGAAAAAAAATATATGTATATGGTAGATTCATAAACAACAATATGAACAATTGTTGGTTTCGTATGACATATAGTTTTGCTGTAAAAAAATATTTAACAACACGCTATTTTTTGGATATTTCTTCCAAACGGCTTCGAAGTTTAAAAATATTTTTACATGGAAAAATTGCTGGTAAAGTGTACTACAAAGTGAACATTGCTCATGTAAATCAATCAATATTTTGCAAAGAAAATGTTCAATATTGAGTCTCCCATATTTTTAAAGCTCTGTTTGGACGAAGGCGGCAGTCGTGCGTTAGCACTGAGACGGGGAGGCTGTGTCGCTCGTTGCTCCGCTCGCGCTATCGACCGACTACGCGTATATGAATGTGTTAGTGCAAATATTTACGAACTTTTGTATTAGTGTGCGTTCATAGACTAGCTCTTTGCAGAGGAGCCAGCTTGATTGAGCGCGTGGGCGCATTGTACAGTTTCATACAGCAACTTTTATCAAAATACTATCGGCGTCGCTCGGGTTTTATTTTTGTCTGCTCTTTTTTTTCAAACGTAGCCAACGTTAATTCTTAATTTCTTTTATTACCAACAAACTGACTAATATTAAAGAAAAATAAAAAATCAATATAAGTTTATTTATTCATTTAAACTTCATGAACAATAGTGGTACATAGGCGGACTTAATGCAACGAGGACTTCTCTATTAGTCAACCTTTGGGTTAAAATAAATACACTGTGATAGGTGTACAGCTCTTCAACACAAACATAAACAAACACAAGTTCATAAAAAAACATTTAGTATTTATTTTCATTATTCGGTCGGTATATGAGGCGTGTCAGTCGCGTCTGGGACCGTTTGGCTAAATTAAATTGTTTTGATAAAATTATGATATCTTTTGAATGTTCGATTTGAGTAATTCAAAAAAATAAGTGAATTAAAGTACGATTTACTTTGATTAAACTAATACCAAGGTGCAAATAACGTGGTCTGCTTTGGTCTGTCATGTCGTATCTATTAATTTTTAAATAAAAAAAGTGACATACAATAATAGTTGGGCATTTGGTATCACTGCCTTTTCTGTTTGTAGATATTGATGTGTCCTCTAAAATTCGAGTTTATTATTTTATTATATCATCAATCATTTTCGCAGCGCACGCAAAGGGAGGTAAATTGCAGGGTTCCGTAGTTAAATAAGGATTTACAGCGGTAATTCTTTTCAGAGACATTTCTCCAGTGTGTCTTCACTGTCACTTGGTCGGGTTTTTTCAATAATCATCGTCGTATTTCCAGTTTACAAAATAAACCGATATAAAAACGTTATCAATTAAACACCTAAAACTTTCAAAGGAATCACAGAATCTGAAGTTTTAGTTAATGAAATTGCCACAAAATTATTTAGCAGAGCTGAACTATGAAATAGACTTAAAATTTATTTATTTCATTTACTTTACTTTATAATGTACTTTTTTTATTTGAAACTTTTTACGAGACTATAAAGTAGTATAGGCAGAAACAAAAAGTAGTAAGTACACTGCATACTCAAACTCAAGGTCAAACTGTTACCAGTGCACTGGTAACAGTTTGACCTCGAGTTTCGAGTATCTTTATATAGATCGTAAGCAGAAAAGACGAAACTGCTTCACAAAATTGTTTTTATCTGACCTATATTGTTTTACTTCTGTTTAACCACATTCTTATAAAAAATGAGACCAGTGAATAAAAATATGCGTAGCGTATGTATCTATCTAAACTAAAAATCAGCCGTGCAATCGCCATACTCTTGTGTAGTCGTAGGCAAAAAAGCCGGCTTGGCGCGCATGTCTGCGTCCTCGCGTAATCTTTGATAATAGTTTTGAGGTAGCGCGTGCCCTACGGAAATGTTTGTGTGTGCGGCGCAGATATGAATGTGTGGCCCAGATGCTCAAGGTATGAATGTGTGGCCCAGATGCTCAATTCATCTACACTACACTATGCATAATTATATCGTACTAGCTTATGCTCGTGGTTCCGTTCGCGTTAATATATTCACCTGTCAAAAAGGAGCCTATAACCGTCTCATCTGATTTTGATGAATTTAGGTAAAGAGAAATCGCCTATCTCTGTGCCTGAATTCATCAAACTCGTTTCAGCAATTCAGACGTGAAAGCGTAACAAACAGAAAAACAACTTCATCATCATCTGCCTAGCCTTTTCCCAACTGTATTGGGGTCGGCTTCTAGTCAAACCGGACTCAGCTGAATACCAGTATTTTACGTGGAGCGGCTACCTACCAGACCTCCACAACCCATAAACAGGGTAACACGGTACATCTTGGCAAGACTGGAGTCAGCTTACTGGCTTCTGACAATCCGTAACGACTGCCAAAGATCTACAAATGACAGCCGGGATCAACGGCTTAACGTGCTTTCCGAGGCACAGAGGAAACTCGGTATGTTAAGATGGTCACCCATCCACAGACCTTGGGAAGCGTTGCCAAGGACCTGGAAGATCTACCTGTGCGGCTGTTATTCTTTAGCCACGAGCTCTTCAAACAAAAAAAAAAAACAACTTCACTTTCGCATTTATAATATAAAATTAGGATTCGTAACAAAATTGTATATTCTTACATAAAAACATCGTGTTTGGTAGCAAGTGTTTATGGCTAGCGTTAAATACTTGGTAATGCAGTAATAAATAACTCTAAGATCAAGCAAAAATCTTACAATAATGCGCCAAAATCCTGCGACACACATCTATCTTCAGCATCTTAATCTTGTCCCAATTCCTTCAGCGCGCACTCTAACATACCTAGAAGCCCTAGTAGCTCCTACCCTCATATAATTGATTCTCGTTACGTTCGAGATCTCCATCTGAAGGCTCGGCAGCTCCGACACATTATGATAACCACAGTAATGGCGCGCAGGGAATACTTCACTTTATTTCCACTATTTTTCGCTCCATCATGTAAGTAGGTACGGAGAAATATCTCGCTTAAGTACGTATTTTAGGTTTGTGTGTGATGTGCTGAATAACGTATTTTGTGCTTAGGTTTTGTAAAGCCTTTGTTCTGAAGGTATGTAAATAGTAAGGTTACTTCTTTGACTCACTTTTATTAAAGGTAGAAAAAGAAAGATCAGTTGTTTTGATGTATTACTTTTAGTCTAGAAAATGAGGTCTTCAATGTCTTTCCCAGATAAGAGTCAGTCATCATCATATCAGCCGAAAGACGTCCACTGCTGGACTTAGGCCTCCCCCAAGCAAGGGGGGATTTGCCATAATCGCCACGCTTGGCAGGCGGGTTGGCGATCACAGTGTATGGTGTTGCGTTTTACAGAGAACACTGCTGCCCATTCTCTGGCGAGTCCCTTAGTCGCCTCTTACGACACCCACGGGAAGTGATGGATCGGTATTATTCGTTTGCGGCACCATACGGCACCGGCCGACACCATAGGCGTAGAAGAGTCAGTTATAATGAAAGTATTTTTAACTGGAATTGTAACCAACTAATAAAATCATGGTGATGGTGACATTTGAAAACAGATCGAAATAAAAACTATATCTAAAGCAGAAAATATACAGCTGAAGAACTCAAGGCTAAAACAAAGCAGATTTTCTCTGTATGGTATTGTAGCTTTGTTCTTGTACTTGCAGCGTGTTTTAAGAAACCCGTTCTGCAGTATTACTATCTGTATATCTATCTATCTTCGCTTTATGTCTGGAAGAGATGCTCACCCTCTTTTTTTGTACTTTTGTTACTACTATCGTAATTAGTTTTATCATAATAATTTATTTATTCTTTCTCTACGATAATGTCTGTAAGAACGAAATCGTTTTTTTTTATTTTATTTTTTTTCATTACTGATTCATTGACAATCAGTTTTGTGTAATGTAGAAGCATATTTTTTAAATTTTGTAAATGTGGGTACCATGAAGCCATTTACATTATTATGGTGATTAGATATAGTTTTTCTTGTTGGATATGAACGAGCATGGTAATTGAAAGCAATTCATGCTCACTAAAATTACTCGCTGATGGAGGCGCGTGTGTTGAATCATTCGGTTCCCTTTAAATGGTTGAGCTGAATGGTACCGATACACGCGTCATGTTCGTGAACGGGCGCCGTCAGTTGAGATTGGTCATCTCTTAACTACCATTGGCTGATTTAAATCTTTATATTTAAAATTTTTGTAATAAGCTTTTTTTTCCTTTGCATTGTCCTCACATGCAGAAACAACAAGGATATGTAACTTGGAATTTTGTAAAACATTACATGATTTAAAAGAATGTCCATGGAGTTTCTTGCAAGTTCTTCTCCATAGAGATTTACGCTTTGGAACGTGCAAATAGCTTTCATGATTTTGACTGGCCGACCTTGACATTTCAAAAGTGCCTGTAAATGGTTTATTTGAATCTTGAATCTTCGCAGAAAAAGGCGCTGCTCTACAGCAACCTATGTGTACTTAGAATCGCTTCGTACGAAAATGTAGATAAGGTCGTCCTCTGCGATCCATAGCCATGCTACCCACAAATACGTATTTTGCAAAAATATCGACAAAGTGCGAGTCGAACTCGCACACGAGGTTCTGTACCATAACCCGAAAAAATCACGTTTCTTGTATGGGAGCCCCCTTAATTGTTAATTTCATTTTTTTATTATTATTTGTTGTTTTAGCGATAAGGCCGCCCATTGTGTCACCCTATGTAATGTTTCTCATCTATCTTTTTTGTAACTTATGTGGTGTACATAATAAAGAGTATTCTATTCTATTCAATACACATACAAACTCTGTAAATTCAACTGTCTACCTATTACAGTTCTTAAGCTTCAGCCTGCTGACAGACAGACGGACGGTCGGACAGTGGAGGCTTAGTAATAGGGTTCCGCTGGTTACCCTTCGGGTACGGAACCCTAAAAAATGAATCGCGCAACGTTAGTTGTATCGGCCTATGTATGTATGTTTGTTTGTCTTTAGGAGAAACACGCAGAGACCTACCTAAAGCGTTATTTCGAGACATAGTCATGTGTGGTATAAAATACCAGACAGACGATTCTACTTTAATGTTGAGAAAAACAAGACATTTAGCAAGGAGTCTGATGCAGTTGGAATTAAAATAAACGCATCAGCGTGTCTAAAGAGGCCACTTTAGCAGAATCGTAATATTAATCACACAACAATCTGTCCAATTTCATTATCATCTTTATCGCTAACGCATTAGGTTCAAGGTTGATTGAGAAAATTTGACAGTGACGAGTAGCGTGATGTGCTTTCTGATTCTGCTAAAGTGGCTTTTATAGACCCGCTGAACTGCTTTCTCAGACTGCTTGAGAAGTGACTTGTTTGTAACTATTTATATGGTTAAGCGCTTCAACGTGTCCTTACAGGCTGTCTCTGAATGGGGCGATGCCAATCTGGTCAAGTTCAATGCTGTTAAGACCCAAGCGTGTCTTTTTTCCGCTAAAAGGAGCCAATTCCACCCAGCTCCATCTTTTCGTGGTGTAACCGTGCCGATAACCGACCGACTTGAGCTTCTTGGTGTTACGTTAACATCTACCCTCAATTTTGGCCCTTTCATAGAGGCAAAGGCTCAAGTCACTGCCAGAAAGTAGGGGGTCCTAGCAAAGGTGAGACGGTACTTCACGCCGGAACAGCTGTTCAAGCTCTATCAAGCGCAAGTTCGATCGTGTATGGAATACCGCTCTCATCTATGGGACAGATCTGCCAAATACCAGCTTGATGCCCTTGAGTTAATTGACAAACGAGCCAAGAGGATCATCGGTAATGACAGGCTCGTCGAGTCGAAGCTCCAAAGTCTTGAGTATCGACGCCAAGTTGCTGGCCTGTCGGTTTTCTATCGATTTCACTTTGGGGAGTGTGCGACGGAATTGCATGATTTAATTCCGCCAAGCCCGTTCTATCATCGGACCACAAGACGAACGGCGATGCGCCACCGATACATAATGGACATACCACCCACACGCACAAAACGTTTTGGGAACACATTCATAGTGCGTACAGCTAAGGAGTGGAATTCCCTGCCAGAGTCTGTGTTTCCAGATAGCTACAACCTGGGAATCATATAAGACAAGAGTGAATAGGTTGGTTCTAGGCAAACGTGCTCCATCTTCGACCGCATCATCGCTTACCATCAGGTGAGATAGTGGTCAAACGTATGGCTAACTACAGTAAAAAAATAAAAAATAATTGTCTTCAGCGGTCGGGTTTTCGGACACAAGACAATTTTTCTCTTGTACCCCCTTTTTGCCTTGTAAAGACGCTCATCTCCATTTCCTATTTTCCGTCCCATACATTAAGGTATATCATAGACGCCAGCATCCAATACATCATTACTCCATGTAGCAGCGACGCGATCGATCGTGTTCTACAGCAACAGCCAGGATTTATGACTCGCCGTAAAACGTGAGCAATGAGCCACGAGCTACTCATATCGTATTTGATAGACTAGTTTAAACATGGCGGCTGCAGGTAAGCTGATAGTTTAGACGTGGAACTATCGCGGTATCAGCATACTGTCGTGGGTGTGTCTGAGATTAATAAGGTAAAAGTTATGGCTTTAAGTTGATTGAAGAAGCAAACCATCTTGAAAGAAGAACACTTAAGGGGAATAGTGCTATTCTATAACAATTTTATCGTGATAACTTAGGTGAATTGAGCAGCAGTGAGATTCTGTAAATATCACATAGTTAAAACTAATGCAGGCCATAGACGTTCAGGCTGCAAACAGTCTGATCGTACTGTTTGATCAAATAGAATTACGAAATTTCACATTTCGTCATGCCATTTCACGGCTCATTTTACCAATTTTATAAAACTGTATGAACCAGTCAGTTTGATCAAATCACTTGAACGTCTATGGCCCGCATAACGCGAAAAGGCGGTCAATCCATCAAATCAAGAGGAATAACATTTCACTTCACCTCTCACGGCTTACAGAATCGAACAGCTGTCAAACGCTAGCATTCACTGGAATGACAGTTTACTTCATGCGACTTCACCTAAGTTATCAAGGTAGGTTTTGACAGAATTGACCGGCAGGTATTTGGCTAATTAAGTTATACTACATGCAGTACAACAACAACAACTTTTACTATGGGACCAACACTGAAATCGCCAAAAAGTCGACTTCCCCATAGATAGTTGTAATTAAGAGACTATAATTAAGAATTTGCTAAGTAATTTTACATAATTAAAAAATACTTCTCTCCTAACTTAGTAATACTTATCTCGCTGTGCCCGACAGGGTACATGTGAACTAATTGTTGTTTCACCGCCTAAGAATACATGTGGAATGCAATAAGTAAATTATGTTTGAATAACACGACAAAATGTACGTACTGAAGAGCTGATTTTTTTTATAGATAGAATTGCAACGTCTTTCGATTTATGAAACAGTAAACTTTTATTACTTACCAAGCATGATTCGTGTAAGATTTACGACGGTGATAGTTTTACTAGTACCTATTAGTTTGAACATAAATATTGTCACATAAATATCTGCCTGGTCACCAGCTAACCTCAATTGTAATATTTATGCCAGACAGAATTTTAATCACTTTCTTCTTGCCCCCGAAGCACTCGCCTTTGCCCCTGAAGCAAGTGATTTAAATGATCACAAGGTCAAGGGTTTGATGGAGAAAGCGGTGCTTATGGAGACGGCTCGTATTGTTAGGGTTCCTTTCTCTGGAGGACCGGTAGTTTGGACCCTGTTCCCGATATCGGTGGGTTCGTTTATTTTTTAATCTTTTTTAATGAGTATTTTTTATACACGGCGCCATTTTAGTAGTCTTACAAAGTAAGACCACTCTTGTACCCGACCTAAACTACCTTTAGGCACGATTATTTTTTTTATAGAATTCATTAAGATGATAGATAAAATGAAAAAAAAAATAATGCATTAGAATTATGAAACACCCTGTTAGTAATATTTACGTATCAAAACAATATCACCGTTCCATTCCACGCCGTCCTTGGAACACAAGGCTAGGACTGCGGACGCTCTTGGATGTTTGCGTCATGACAACGAATAATATTTACACTTTTTTAATAATTCAAATGATCATACATATCGTTTTTTAGGCTTCCGTAGCCAAATGGCAAAAAACGGAACCATTATGGATTCGTCATGTCACAGCCACTTTTTTCCGAAACTATAAGAACTATAACTGTTGAAACTTGGTAAGTAGATGTATTCTGTGAACCGCATTAAGATTTTCACACAAAAACAGAAAAAAAAATTTGGGGGTTACCCATACTTAGAACTGAAACTCAAACCCTTGTTGCTATTCCACCAATTCGCACTAAGCGTTTCCAAACGTCTTTTATAATGCGCACAGCAAAGGAGTGGAACTCTCTGCCTGCGTCTGTGTTTCCAAACGCTTACAACCCTAATCTCTTCAAAGTTAGAGTGAACAGGCTCCTTCTGGGTAAACTCACTCCATCGTAGACTTTGTCTCGGTCATCTCTGACCTAGACTGGAGTCAAGAGCAAACCCATCACAAATAAAAAATAAAATAAAAAAATTTTTTCATCAATACCAAACATGTGGGGTATCTATGGATAGGTCTTCAAAAATGATGTACAGGATTTAGTACCATTTAGTTTGCGCGAGAAACATTTCAAAAGTGATAAAATGTGTTCCCCCCTGTAACTTCTAAAATAAGAGAATGATAAAACTAAAAAAAATATATGATGTACGTTACCAAGCAAACTTCCACCGAAAATTGGTTTGAACGAGATCTAGTAAGTAGTTTTTTTTAATACGTCATAAATCGTAAACCGCAATTTACCTGCCATTCAATCAACTCAAATAAAAAAAAAACATTTAATTTCATAAACATAAACCATATGCATAAACCGTGAATTTTGTAATAATAAATCTGTAATAGGTGCCTAAGTAAATAATCATTGTAAAGTTACAACGAACTACAAGAACTTTTATATTATGTTACTTACTGCTACGGAACCCTTCATGGGCGACTCCGACTCGCACTTGGCCGCTTTTTTTCATAACGAATGTCTAGTAGTCATTGGATAGAAGGTCTGTCGTTGTAAGACAACTAAAATTGCAACGAGTATAAAGTGTAAGTAATACGAAAAGAAGTTGAATAAATGAAAATGACATATTTTGTTATAGAGACCATCAAATGCACTACCAACCACAGAAACACCCGCATTGATGTCTGAACTACAAATCCAAAGAGGAAGGAGCCAGGCATAATTGCACAAACACAATACTGTAGGCGCCCTAAATTCCCGTGTAACACTAATTTTCACAATGCTGGTGCAAATTTCAGCATAGTTGTGCAGATAATAACGCAAGTTGGGCGACAACATTCGGGATGCTGCGCCGAAAGTTGCTCGGCATAATCTGCTGGTGTTAATGTACCCAACGGTTATCTGACAGAAGTAATCTGCATTATCTTTTCCGCTATGGTGTGGAGTTGAGATGCAATTAAAAGTAGGAGTGATGTTAATCTGGTATGAGAATTTGTAACCATCGAGATTCAGGACCAAACATTTTCTGTTGCATACGAAAATTTGATTTTTATTTGTGAAATCTAGTGCACATGTGGTATGGGTTGGTATGATGGACATCGCCCTGTAGCGGCATCAATGCCGCCACAAGAAAAACCAACCGAGCAAATCTACGTCGCAACAAAAAGAACCGCGACGCCATCTATCCAACTAGCAGCGAACTACTACGCCGAAATCCTGCATCGCGCAAGCAGAGTTTACTGCGCGATTTGAACATATACATCAGCCCGAATATTAACTATCGGGGAATAGCCCGCCAGGCACAACAGCCGCCTGACTGTGAAATGGTGTTGTCTTTCATTCTTAGTTCGGGTTCGGAACTAATCGTAAGTGTGTTGGTGATACGTAGTAGACTAAGCCCGCAACTAAGTCCGAAACTACGGACTTCGGGCTTAGAGAGAAGCCCCCCTGGTCGGAGGATCCTCCCTTTTCAACGGGGGTTTGCGGGACTTTACTTTCGGTTTCGCATACCTTCCAAAGCCCTACAATACTTACATTTGCGTACAGCTAAGAAGTGGAATTCCCTGCCGTAGTCTGTGTTTCCTTATATATACAAACTTTGGGGTCTTTAAGTCAAGATTGCATTGGTTACTTCTAGCCAAGCGTACTCTACTCTTTTTCTCTTTCTACTAGTTCCACTAATTTTCAAATTTCATTCGCATTTGCATCAATCTGTCAAAAATGCTTGGAAACTAAGTCGTTTTTGTCAGATTGCGAATAAGGCACGAATGCGAATGTTGCTTAAAAGTTAGTAGAATTGTCGCTCTGGTAAAAATGTGGTCAAACGAGAGTCTATCTAAGTATATCGTTAGAATATAGTTCGCGTAAACATATTTAGGAAGGATCAATTAAATTATTGGTCTAGCTAGGATCAGCCAATATCTAAAGACATGCAAAAAGTGCGTTGCAATCACATTTAATTGCATTAACAGAAACATGAATGTGTCATGTGCCAAACGTGATACAAAATTATGACTACTTAATTTGACGACAATATTAAATGAATAAACCTAACTATATACATATACAAATACATATACATATAGTTAGGTTTATTAGTTGTTTAGTTCGTAACGTATTAAAATAAAATATTATCAATATAAATAAGTAGTAACATGTATTAATGACAAAGTTCAAATTTTATATATTAAATAATTTGATAATTATCATCTATCAGTCAGAACCCCATGATATTTTTACACCAGTTAATCATTTCTACTTTTATTGAATTTTGTAAAAGAAAATGTTACCAGTGAGCTTTTTTAATTCAGTACTCGCTTACAACTTGTAACTCAGCAACTCTTGTCTGGGGCACACGACCTGGATATCAATCAATCATTATGTTCCGCTAAGAACCTTGTACAGGATAGAGCAAATGAGCAAAATTGTATGATCTACTAGCAAAATATTATACACACAAAGTAAAGACACTCTTCTACACGTAGGCACACAAATTTAGACAAATGATTTGTTTAAATATGATAAGCGTATTGTAAATTGAAAGTATTTATAAAATATATCTTTGAATAAGGAATGCTGATTAGAATTTAAATTTTAGTAGGCGCCAGATAGATGTGCAATAACGGTCATTGACCCACATGCATTTATTCAATCAATCAATCAATCAATCATCGTTTATTTGCCAGAACATGGTAGGTATGTACATTACATGATCTTAAGTTTATAAAGACTGTCTCGTCATATTCTACCACATGGGCGTACAAATGTTTAACAAGTTACATTGGTGATAAATTATAAATCCTATCCTCCTTATTATTTTTCTTGTGCTTGTTATGAGATGTACAATAAAGTATACAATAAATAAATAATAATAATAAATATTTTCTATACTTATAGTTAAAATTCAATAAAGGAATGTCAGTTACAAAATGAAATATTAATAAATAATTCAGAAGAAGTCATTTAAGAAGTCATTTAAATTATAATACCATTTATTACACAAAAATTCTTTAAATGGCTTCTTATTATTATTGAGTTTCTTAATATCAAAAACAGAAACATAGACATAAAGGTTTCCTGAATCGACTTTATCGTGATCCTTTATGTTCTTTAGTAATGAAAACGGTTCATAATTTATTGTTCGGGTATCTACGAAGGGTTATTAGAGAAAGGTCATTGTACTTTATTGCAAGTTTATCTGGCGTGTACCATAAGCTTGTGGTATTTCTTTCTTATGATCAAGCCTGAATATGTTTAAAAAAATCATATCACGTGCTTATTTTAAATACTAATTAGCAGATTCTTTATTCTATAGTTTGAGTTTAGAATCCGCAAGTCAGTATTAAAACTAATCATAATTTGCTTAGATTTTTAATGAACAAGTCTGGCATCTTAAACTTAACAAACATATTAAAACCCAACATTAATTAATAAACAAAAAAATATGTATATAAAAATAAAACAAAACCTTAGAAGCTTCTAAATGAAAATATTCCCACAGAAGCCTTCTCAGCTTATTTGCTAACCCCGGTTTCGCCAACAAAGGCGCGATAAGCAAGAAAGCCGCCTATCTAGGTTTGACCTGAGACAAATAAAAAGCGCGGCGCTGGGGCACATTTTAATCACTAGCTCCTCGCCTCTATTGACGGCTCAATTTTGGCGTATTCGAACGAGTCTGTCTGTTGGGTAGCGGGCTTGGTGTTGAGCGGTAGCGGGAGCGGAATAGTGTCGTGTGATATGAAAGTTTGTGAGGCTTTGAAACTATATATCAGTGATAGGTATGTTGTAGATCAACGTTATTAGTATAGGTATTCCAGATTTTTATCCTGGATAAGTGATCATGGAGAGACCTGGGCCAGGAATATTCAGGTTAAAAAAAAACCACGACACTATTGGACATCCCAGGATTTAATAAAAGATTTACTACCAAATTCTGAATTAAGCATTTTAAGTTAAGTAGATATTTCTCAAAGTCATATTTAGCCAGAAAACCTGTAAAAAATTAGCATTTAAAACCCGTATTTGGACATGTTCTGAAGTCCAAAAACTCGGAACAGAAACGGCCTTTAGTCAACACGTTATTGACTTGTTGGGAAAAGTAGTAAAATAATGTTGACTTTATTTCTCAGCATAATATATTAATACTAGTTGACCCGCGCAACTTCGCCTGCTCAGCTCCTATTGGTCTTAGCGTGATGATATATAGCGCTATAGCCTTCCTCGATAAATGGGCTATCTAACACTGAAATAATCTTTAAAATCGGACCAGTAGTTCCTGAGGTTAGCGCGTCCAAGCAAACAAACAAACAAACTCCTCAGCTATATATAATTTTTAGTGTATAGATTTGATTCTACAGGTAATAAAGAAAGACAATGTAGTTTGCTGTGAATATGAAATTCTGTAAAACAATCACTGTTTCGTTAAAACGTTGTCAATTTATATTTCCGAATGTAATTGACAAAGTTTATTAATTGGCAGTGTTGTACTGAAGCTTGTTTTTAAATATGGATTAACAATGTTCTCGGAAAGTCGGAACACAACAAATATTTAAATGTTTAAAATACAAGCCATGTTGAAAAATAAATGGAATAAAGCGATTATTTTCTTGCACTGCTCACTATAGCAGATTACAATAAATTAACACACATGTGTAGTTTAAGACAATTATTAGTAGATTCTTAATTCCAAATTGAGTAGCCGAAATCTAAACGTTGATTGACTGAGTGCCAATTCTAGTACTTTTTTTAGGGGTGTGCTACATTAATACGAAAAACTTTATTCCGACAGTCACAAATACGAATTTCAAAATAACGATTTTCATAATTCTGAATGGTTCAAAATTCCTAATATAACAACTCCGATTTATGATTCATCTTCTTTTATTATTCCGACATATCAATATTCCTAATGTTTATAATTACTATTTTTTAAATAGCGTGTTTCAATAGATCGAATAACAAAAAGTCCGACTTAAGGAAATTCGAACCATCAAAAATACGAATTCCGATTATTAAAATATCTATTAATTAAAATTCTGAAATAAAAAACGCCTTGTAAAACTGAATAGCAACACAAATAACCACAATTGCTCGTCAGAACAAAGCATAATATTACATGAACATGCAACATGTAGCTTGCAAGCTAGCATGCACCATGCAAGCAAGCATGTAGCATGCAAGCAAGCATGCAGTATGCAAGCGACCATGCAACATGCAGCAGGCATGGTTTCTGTCACGACTCCGGCGCTGCGGGGCTCCGGCGGTGCTTCGCGAACTTATCGTCGCAGATGGTTTTAACGCTCTTTAGCAGTTTATTCGAAGTATTGAAAATCGGAATGTCGTTTTTCGGACTGAAAGCCCACCGAGCATTTGATTCTTAGGACGTATGAAAATCGGAAAACAAGCAATCGCAATTACGACTTTCGGTAAAATAAATTTCGTAATTTTTAATAATAGACATTATATTTCTTATGAAATTCGGACTTCTGAAAATCGGAATATCGAAATTCGGAATAAAATATTTCGGAGTATTTGGGTGTTCCCCTTTTTAAGTAAGGTCCCATTCGCATGTCAGTCGCAATCTGCCAAAAACGTATAGAAATTGAGGCTTTTTTTTTATTTGTGAGGGGTTTGCTCTTGACTCTAGTCTAGGTCAGAGATGACAGAGACAAAGTCTATGATGGAGCGAGCTTACCCAGAAGGAGCCTGTTCACTCTAACTTTGAAGAGATTAGGGTTGTATGCGTTTGGAAACACAGACGCAGGCAGAGAGTTCCACTCTTTTTCCTTTTCCAGGCTTTTTTGATAGTTTGCGACTGAGATGCGAATGCGAACGATGTTTGAAAATTAGTAGAATTTGCCCTCTGTGCTGGCTGCACAGAAGGTATTCATATTTACTTATGGGTTCTGGGGGGTTACTCTCTAAGCCCGAAGCCCGTAATTTCGGGCTTAGTTGCGGGCGTATTCTACTTCGTATCACCTACGGACTTACGATTAGTCCCAAACCCGAACTAAAAATAAATGACAACATGATTTAACAGTAACTGTCAAATCGTGTTGTCATTAATTCTTAGTGGTTTGGTGATACGGAGTAGAATACGCCCGCAGCTACGCCCGAAACTACGGACTTCGGGCTTAGAGAGTAGCATCCCTGAATTCAAATTTTCAAAGAATTTGAATTTAAAATCTGCTAAAAAGTACTCAAGCCGAGTAAATGTTTATTTTTTTTCATGAATTGCCTGTTAATTTCTGTGTCTATTTTTACATGACAGTGGGTAACACAAATGACTGCAGTAACGGCAGCTTGGAAATTATAGTGCTGGCAGTGGCAAATTGTTACCACGCCGAACGGTTGGCAGGACAAACATTGTTTCCGCAAAATAATCTTCAGATAGGTGCAGGTGTTTAAATACTATCTTTGTAGCATAACTATAGATCATGAACCTAAAGCTTTTCGACGGTAACGGATTGAAACCATATTAGAAGCCAAAGATCTAAAATCATCTTCCCATGTTTCATAAAACTGTAATTTTGTTTATTTTTTTGGTATGCGTCATGTTTGGCGCAAATAAACGCTTTTTCTTTCTTTCTTCTTCTTTCTTTCAGAAAATCTGACACCAGTCTTTGGGTCCAAAAATCTAGAGAAAAATCTAGATATTAGACCAAAAATTACCATTCTCTTATCTTCGAAACTACTAGGCCTAAAATTATGAAAAAATAATGCAGATAATAAATAGTTCTTAACCTATAGGTTACAGGAAAACCTATAGGAAGTCTGTGGTGTTAAAATAACATGTTACAAAAATGAAATGGTTTCGGAACCCTTTGCACGTGCGTCCGACTCGCACTTGACCGGTTTGTTTTATTGAAATCAAATATAAATTCTTTCTAGTCGACCTTTCGTAGGTAAGCGACGAAACAAAGGTTTTACCTATACGTGGAGAAAACTCAAATGCCAATATTTTTACAATAAAATGAGTTATGAACCCGAAAGTTAGAACATGCTCAAAGTTTTAAGGGCTCAAAATTACATTTGCTTACTAACTTTTAGGTACGTAGCTCAAAATAATGACACAAAATTCTTCTCCTATTGTTTCACCGCCTACACTACGACGAAACATTGAAAAAGTTAAATATTAACTTAACCGGCAAAGAGTTCTCCAAGCCAGACTTTCAAAAGTACACGTTAACGTAATTTTCTTGCTCAACGAATGGATTGATTACACACCACGGCAAATGAAATGACGTCGCCTAACAAAGTGGTTGAGTATCCTCAAAATAGCTCCGAATAGTTCTGTAATCGCGTTTGACATAATACGCTATTTGTTCACGAAGACGTGACACAATACAATTTGGTAAAGCGCCGTCTTGAACTTGTTCGTGAATGTAAAACTACAGAATAGTTCCAATATACAAGAGATTCAAAGAGAGCCAACACAGTACAGTTTGTCACTGCGTAGTTGGTATCTGTAGTGCTATTCTATTAGGTGTAATGAACATGAAGTGACTTATCAATACCAATAATCAAGATGGAATGATAGTTCACTTGAAGCTTCCTTTACCTAAATTACTACGATGAGGTTATTCCACAATAGCAGTGTTGGTATCTGTTGTGGATAAGTGACTGCCCTGACTGAATCAAAACAAAGGCGATGCAGTTGCTGCTGCAGCCTTTGTTTACTCGGCTAACGTGTATTTTCAGTTGACTGAAAATATCGCAGACACTAACACTTGATCCGTCCGACCGTTATATCGAGGGATATTGGGCTGGGCACGTCCAAACGAGTATTTTACGTTATCAACCACAATACTCCGCTACCAACCACCACTCGTGACCGCTACCTTACAGTCCTTGCACCACCGGAACTAGCTCACGCAAATCTCCAGCCCGTTCCTGAGACATCACAAACTGTCGCCCCCCGACGCTCCCGCCCCCGCCGGTACTGAGCACGCGACTCTCATCTTACGCCATCTGCAGTCCGCAGATTACTTTGCAATTGAAAACAAATAATAATAAATACGGTACTGCGAGCACGCCCCGGGAAATTGGAAAAAGGGAGAAAAACCAAGTATTCGGTCCTGCCTCTGAGATATTGAGGCAGCAGCAGCCAGATGCTCAAATATGAGTTTTATGTCTTCAAAATATAGATGTTTCAGTCGGCTTTTATTGCCGAGCCCTCGTTGTGATGGATCTGCGGTTTGGCGGGAAATGTTGTGTTGGCAATTGTTTTTAGTTTAACTTTCCGCAGATGTACATCTACGGAAAACACGCGGGTTCACTGTACTTTGTACTGCGAATTTACCAGTATTTCACTATACTGTGGGTCCTCGCTTTTTTGGGGTTTCGTACCTCAAAAAGAAAAAACGGAACCCTTATATTATCACTTTGCTGTCCGTCCGTCTGTCTGTCAAGACTCCTTATCTCGGGAACACGTGAAATTAAATCCTTATACTCAGGTCTACGGTTCCTTGAAGCTGAAAAAAAATCAAACTTCTAAGTAAACGTAAAAAAGAGCTCTCAAGGGAATCTAAATGTATAGTGTATTTCCCGTTGACCTAGAACTATGAAATTTGGCTAGTAATACCGTCTTATACTTCAAATATAGGAGATGAATATAGGGAAAGCTCTGAAAACTATACATTTGCAATTAAATCATAAAAAAATAGTCTTTATTTAAAGTAATATGTACTTACAAATTTGTACGGAACCCTCTGTGTTGGCGAGTTCGACTCGCACTTGGCTGTATTTTTTGTGTGGCCACACTTGGTAAATTAATTTGCGACTGCAATATGCTAATCAAAATATCTTGAAGCAAAGGCGAGAATTGTTGCCCCATACTTTAAACCCCTTTTTATGCCAGTGTTCCATTCTTTACAATATAATAACTTATTTTAAAGTCTAACAATGTTCCGACAAACTCCTACCAATTGTGTCTTCCTTAATCCGTGGAGACGCTTAATAGTACCATAATACCGTGAACACTTACCCACACTCGTCTTATATCTGTTGTTACTAGTCCCCAGCACTCGCTAGGTTGTGTCCTAGTGCTCCTGAGGGTCGTGTTTGGCATGTAACTTGTATAAAAGAAGCCGTTTCTTTCAGAAAAGATTCAATCTTTCAAGCTTCGAGTTTTTATTACGCACTTTGTTTTGTTCTAATCGTTTGAGATGTTAATACGTTTTCTGTGTATTTTATGAAGGTATTTGTTTAAGTGATGCGGTAAATAAATAAAAAAAATTAAATTAAAACTGATATGATATGAACTTACTAAACAAAGATATTTTGTACCAGCTGAAAATGCAGGATCGATTCCCCATAAAATCCCCATATTTGTTTTATAAAGAAAAAATATTGCACTGAACACAAGTGAATTGAAATAGGAGCAGGAAGAGAATTAAGTTTTTTGCTTGTCGGGGTCTATGTGTAAACAATGTTTATTATTCCTTTGGTAAAAGCTTGCGTACAGAGTAATGGTGTATCTGAAAAACTTTTAACAAAAAAATATACGTCTTCGTCAACGCAGAAATTGAAATAAGCAAAAATGCTCATAAAATAAAAACTACTGAACCAAACTGAATCAAGTTTTTACAGAACGAAATGGCAAGTACCTATACCGCATCGAACTAAAAAGACTCAGAAATCGGATCAAAAATCTCGGAGTAATCGGTGTACATAAATAAATAAAAAAACCCACCGAATTGAAAACCTCCTTTTTTGGAAGTCGGTTGAAAAAAATCAGTACCATTTGCTAAAGGCATATCTGCAGGTGAGCACCTCTATCTCCTCCCACGACATGTAATCAACTCATGTAACAAGCATATGACCTACGGTACCTTCATAAATTAGATACCTACAATATTACAGACACAACATTCTGCCTACTTAATACAGAACAAACAAAATCGAATCCTAGATTGGCTCCAGCACATAGATCAAAGTGAGCCGAGACGAAGGATGAATAACTAAGAGGAGCATGTAAAGGGCAATCCCTGTGTTTAAGTAGAATCGAGCCAGCAAAATGTTATCCTGCAGACAACTATCAATTACTCAAGTTAAAGTAAACTTAAATACACGTGCCTGTAAGTTCAATCGGGGGTAGATAAAACGACTTGGTAGTATAATTATGTGGGTTCTTAGTGGTAACCTAACCTTACCATCGCATTCCATCACGTGAGAGCTTTTCGTAGCACGAGTCATCAGTGGCAGCAATCGGATTGGTGGTTACAACCTCCGAATACAAAAATGTACAATAGTACATTGTTATCTTAGGGCTGAAAGTTACTGATTTAGTCCCGAGACGGTGTTTGGCGCCCGAACGTAGCGAGGGCGCCAATAGTTCGAGGGACTAAATAAGTCTTTCGCCGGAGGTAAACACTGTGCTTTTCATTACGAATACAAGGAAAGTAAAACTAAAAACACGAATTAGCTGAAGAAAAAATCAATATTTGAATTTGATGAACTTACCGTGTTAATACAAACATCTGCTATACCTACGTAAAAAGTATGAACAAAAATTTACAACTCGAAAAAACAAATGAAGATCAGACTACTTTCCCCGCTTATTTTGTTTTTTTTCTGAGACCGGCCAGACATTTTACATTACCATCATTGAAAAAATGGTAAATATTTTTGCCAAATCTATATTATTTTAAAGAAATAGTTGAAAGTAAATTATAATAAAGTCATTTAAAAAATATAATCTTTAGTTAAACTCATCTTTATAATATTTCAATTTTACATCGCGCTGTAATTGACTGGCTGTATAGAAAGTTGGGACAATATAAATGTTCAACAAGTTTTTTTTTCATAATTTGACGGCTGTCTGTTGAAAACGATTCTGCCTAGGGCTGAAAAGTAATACTTCCAACCCGCTCCTCAGGCAACTTCAGGCCTTCTTTCCAAGCATGAGTAATGAAAAGCATTTTGTATGGGCCCTTTTTTTTGAGGTTCGAGCCTCTTAAGCCGGTCTAGGGTTCACCTGATGAAAAGCGACGGATGGTCTACGATGGCACAAGTAAGCCCAGGAGATAGCTCTTCAGTCATTCTTTAAAGGTCGACGATAGGTGGTACGGAACACAGACGTTGCCAAAGAGTTCAACACTTTGGTTGTGCGCATAACAAATCAGCATGTTTGCATCTGCAAATTATTTGGCGTTACAATTTTCAAGAGGCAACAGTAATGTTGATTCTATCAGTCGACTCACATGACTGTCGTTTTCAGAACAAACTCTTTGCAACTAAGAGAAAACATAAATTTCAACATAAAACTCATTCCCATTTTATTTTTTCACTACGGATCCCTAAAAAGCAAATAAAGTGTACATTGGTAGATGTAGCGAAAGGCTGGCATGTCCAGCCAATGACGCCATTGAATCTAAGTCAATAGCAGAGCATAACGATTGTGTGTTCGTAACATTTCATAACAGCGCGGAGGTACAGCCTGAATATTTTACTGGAAGTGGCCTGTCATTTTTGGCAATTTTAGTTCTTGCCTCCTTCTTCCTTCATAAATTAATCTGTTTTGCCTTTTGTCAACTAGATAAGGAGCCAGTCGTACCAGGAGCGATTATCTGGCCTCCACAACTCAGAAATCGGGTATCACGATACCCCCGTGGCAAGACTGGTAGGTATCACAGTTTTTGGGGTTTTAACTACTCATAACGCCTGCCAAAGATCTTCAAATGACAGCCGGTCTTGGCCGTCATCTGTCAACAACAGCTTAACAAAATCTAAATCTTCTTGCCTCTTTCTCAATATTGGTAAAAAGTAGCTTGAGTACATATGAACGAACAATAAAATGCATTTTGTACTTTAGACACCGTCCAAACAATCTGACTATGGGTGTTTGCAATAAATAATAAAGATCTCGGATACGTGACATGGCGATGTTATCGCTGAGAGCGATGTCTGTCAGACTATTTTTGGATGGATTGATGAAATTAATATAAAAAGGGTCATCCGCAGTATGCTAACTAACACAATACAATACACAAAATATACACCTACATATTATTTGTTGTACATTTAAATAAATATTTAAAAAGTGAAGATGATAATTAAAAATATCGAAATCGATATAGCTTTCAAACTGAAATCCAGCAACGTACAGTACAAATAAACATGGTGATGGCACTTCCTCTGACAAGTTCTTCTTCGTGTCTGATTTCTGTAAATTCCATTAACTGGTACAGCAATCAGGTGCATTAATATCTTGTCCCGTTATTATCAATTGGTCCTTTGAGAGGGCCTATGTACACGGCCCATAGGTAAATAGCAAACAGGTAGTCTCTCTTCGAACCACATGAGCGGTGTTTGCTTGCCGTAGTGATTACAAGATAAACGTTATTGTTTTGAGGAAGCTTCTGTATGGCAAACAGTATTTAATCAATAAAACATTTCAGTCCAGTGATTGACTAATTGGACTATGCATTATTTACCCTTTAATTGTGAGTATGATATTTTTAGGGCACCGAACAAAAAGCGGAGCCCCTATAGGATCACTCGGGTGTCTGTCTGTCTGTCTGTCACAGCCAGTTTTCTCCGGATACACAATAATAATAATAATATAATAAAAGTTTTTTGAACAATATCGTGTGACATATCCAATGAAGGGTTTACTGTGAGGGTTTTAATTATAATTTTTTCATAATTTTAAAATAAATGGTTTTGAATTTATTCAAGAAGTTAGACGAAAAATTACCATTACCTCCTTCTATCTCCAGAACTACGAGCCTAAAATTTTGAAAAAAATGGAGATAATAGATATTTACCTATAGATTACAGGAAAACCTATAAGAAATCTATAGTGTTAAAATAACATGTAAAAAAATGAAATTCTTTCGGAACCCTTTGCACGCGAGTCCGACTCGCACTTGGCCAGTTTTTTATACAATGACCTTTGGGAAAGCAATGAAGTGGTCGACGACGCAACATGCTTGCCTTGCCTTGCCAGACGTAACCGTGGCTTAAATACACCGAGGCTGTATCAGGAAACATAAATCCGTCGGAAAATTCCAATCTTTCTTAACGTTACGGAAATTTTAGGCAAACAAAACGTTTTGTGCGTATGGGCAGGATGTCCACTATGTATCGTTGTTGAACATAAATCATATGGTTTAATTAAATTTACGTCTTCTGTCGCGTCGAAACAATCTATACAAAAACATTCGCTTAAGCAGCGGTTACTGTTAGTAGGTAAGGCAGTCCCAATGCTTGCTCACAGGTCTAGACAAAATGACATTCTATCAGCCGTTAGGATTGTCACAAAGTCAAAATAAGAGTATTTGGGATCGACCATTTCATTTCATCACGACCGTGGCATTTTGGTAAAACATATCAATGACATATATTTTGGACTTAATAACGATAGTCATCGTTGATGGATAATGTCGTCTAGGGTCTACAGTAGGCCCTAGACAAAGTGCCATTATATTAGCGAATGCGATTGACGAAATGCCAAAATATAAGGGGTTGATTACGTGACATTTCTACAACGTTTGACAATCCCATACATGATTGATGTTTTGACAATTGTCACGCTACGAATGTCGCTTATCTAGAGCCTTAGAGAGGAAAAAGTGATGCTAAATCAAATGCTTAATCATTTTAACACGAATAACATCTTTCATGATAAACAGTATGGTTTCACCAGGGGACGTTGTACAACTGACGCGGTACCTTAAAGCACATCTTTAATGCGTGGGAGGACGCACAGGATGCCATAGCTGTCGTTTGATTGCGTTGATCACGATACATTACTCCCGAAGCTCGGGCTTTACGGACTGGTCAAAACAGCGTTAAACTTGGTCAAATCTTATTTGAATGATAGACGGCAATTAGTTCAAATAAAACGGTGTCAATTCGTCGGGATTAAACGTGATAATGGGCGTTCCCCAGGGCTCGATTTTGAGTCCTTTCTTGTTTTTGGTATATAAAAGAAAACGAAATGTATAAGATTTGCTTTACCCAATGTCAAAAGCAGTGATTGTGACATAGTATTGAACAGGGAAAAACTAGAATTTGTCGATAAAACGGTTTTCCTGGGAATTACGCTTGACCCAAGGCTACAATGGGGCCCTCATATAACATCTCTTTCTGGACGGCTAAGTTCAGCAGCTTATGCTGTTAGGAAAATCCGCCAATTAACGGATGTCGATACCGCGAGACTGGTCGATTTTAGTTACTTTCACAGTATCATGTCTTACGGTATTTTACTATGGGGACGGGCTGCACACATTGAGTCTATTTTTATTCTGCAGAAAAGAGCCATCAAAGCGATATACAATCTCCGCCGGCGCGATTCTCTAAGGGAACTGTTTAAAAATATTAACATCATGACGGTACCTTGTCAATACATTTACAAAAACATCATGTATGTCAGAAAGAATTTACATCTTTTTAGTAAAAGAGGCGACAGACATAATTATGGTACTAGAAATAGGGACCAATTAGTTCAACCAGGTTTCAGACTGGCTAAAGTTGCCTCATATTTTATGGGGTACTGATTAAAATGTTATAATAAGATACCTCCCCATATATTAGAACTTAATGAGACAACATTTAAATCTTGTATTAAACGCACACTATGCAGGCAAGCATATTATAAGTTGGGGGATTATATTGAAGATAAAAATGGTTGGCTGAATGCTGGTCCGGCTCCACAGCCACTAGGGCGCACAAAATAATCTGTTAGCATTTGGAAACATTGTTGGACCGGCTGAAGATAGTAAAAAAACAATATTTGCATTGTAAAGACTCAATTTATTTAGCAATGTATAATTTCATCCATTTTAACGGCACATGTGTGAGTACTGTGTACCTTAAACTTAAGCTATAGCTATCAGTTTTAGGTTTGTTTTTGACTTGAATGTACCCTGGCGGTTGGGAGTGTCATGCTCACACAAAAGTCTGGCTGATGGTGGCGAATGCGTTAGATCATTTGGCTCCCTTCAAAATGGTTGTGCCGAATGGTGTTAGCGCATGCGTCATGTTCGTGAACGGGCGCTGTCAGTTGGGACTGGTCATTTCTCAGTTGCCATGGTTTATTTTAAATATTTCTTTAAATTGTTCCTTTTTTCCCGGACGCTTTTATCCTGCTCGTCTTTTACATCGTTCTCACATGTTTGTATAATTTCAACTTGATGTAAACAAAAATTTGTAACAATTTATTATTTTTTAAAAGAGTGTCCGTGGAGTTTCTTGCACGTTCTTCTCCATAGAGATCTACGCTTTGAAACGTGCAAATAGCTTCATCTTTTTGGACTGACCGACCTTGACAATTCAAAAGTGTCTGTAAATGGTTTATTTGAAATATACGATTTGATTTGATTTGATTTGATTTGACTTTACATGTGTTGAACAAAAGCTTGGTGCTGTCAACGAAGTCAGCCATTTCCATTTTCTTTACGTCAGTGTTCCACGAAGCGATTCGCATCACGTGCGGCGCCGCTGACGGATTGGTTGGCGTCGGCCGCAGCATACTGATGGGCGACAGCGGATAGTTTTCATAAAGATAGCCCGGGATTATGAGGAATGCGCCCCCGTCACGACCCCACCTTTATGCGTTATTTATTTGGGGTTTAGCGGATTACGTGTGTTCGGACGTTCTGCTGACTTAGCTGGCTTGTTGTGTCGCTAATGCTTCGTTTAGGATTTAGTTTGATGGAATGGCTCCCTTTAGAGCTGGTCAGATGCTAGCGACTTAAATATGTATTGTAGGACAAAAGATCACATTAAAATTTGAATTCTCAGACAATATTCAGTGCGATAAAACTCTTACCATGAAAAAAGGGTGAAGCAAACTTGATGTGAGCTGTGAATTTAGTTTCCTTATGCTAGGCATTGACAGTTCGTTTCACCTATGTTTATAGCACGTTTTTACAGAGTAGCAGTTTGACGAGATAAAGAAGAGATAAAATCTGTTATTGGATGTTGTTGAACAAAAAGTCGCTTTTCAAAAAAATCCAACGCCCCCTGGGTCTCATTTCTCCTGAACCAATCAAGAATGTGTCCCAGCAATTTGCTCTTGGCAAAATAAACCAAAAATGCTCTTGATGAGCATTCCAGAACGGGCTTATATTTTTTTAGTCAATTGATTTGGAAACCAAATCAATTAAGGTATACTAATTGGCTCTGTTAAAAGTATCAAAGCAAAGAGGTCTTCATTTTCTCCGTAAACCATAATTTCTATTAACCCTTCACCAAATGCGATTCCCCAAATCTTCCGCAAACATATTCATCAGAAGTTAGCAAATAAAGTAGCGGGTAGGGGCAGCTCATTGCTATGTACCGGAGGACTGGGATAACCGGGATAACCGTACGTTAGACTAATTGGCCGGATACATTATTTTCTTCCCGCATCATCCGGCTGAATCAGGCTGCTCAGCATTCCGCCGGTGTACTGCTCATATAGTTGTGATATGGAACGTTTTCGGGTAATATTATTAGTCAGCTTGTAGGTAGATTGTGGTGAAGGAGTTGTGTAGGTTGTTGTGTTGTCAGGGTGATATTTATCATGTGCAGGTCTATGTCTACATGAGTTGATGGATTCAAAATACGTAAAAACGCCACTTGCTAAATAATACTACCAGCTGCATTGATAAAATGTCCTCAAATCTCTGCAAAAATCAATGTTCAACATAATATATCAGCCGAAAGACGTCCACAGCTGGACATAGGCCTCCCCGCGCGTGTCGCCACAACAACCAGTCCTGTGCGTCTCGCATCCATCGGTTACCCGCGACCCTCACCAGGTCATCGGTCAAAATAAATGTTAGGAATAGCAATTTCTTTTTGGGATTGTATTGTTAAAGTTAGATCTATATTGTGATGAGCACAACGACCCCTTTCAGTTTATCCGTAATTTCAATTACGCTTTGTACCTAAACCTAAATACTTATATCTTTACGAGTACGCCCCACTCAAACTTGTTTCTTGTTAACAATTGTTTTCTTGACATCCACTTGTACTAACTTCAATAATAAAACTTGACCTTTCACCCCAAAATTCCTACAAATATTACCAACATGCGTATACAACATCCCAATTAGGTCCAACTATATCCCAGGGTCTCATCAAGTGATTGGTAGTGACCGTAATCACTTGTAGTGATGTCCTGCGTTGTGTGTAATGTTGAGCTGTTGTTGTAATGGTGAGCTGTCGTGTGTAGTGGTGAGCTGCGTTGTGTGTAGTGGGTAATTGTGTTTGTCATAGTTAACAACGAGTCCTCGCCTCGGGCGCTCGGGATTGACGACTGGGAGCTCTGCGGAGGTCAAGGGAACGGCGGTAGCGACAACAGAGTTACAAGGGAATAAAATGGGAACATAAAAACGGATATCTTCGAATAAAGACTTGCCACCCAAACAGAATATGATATAACTTATAGTAAATTGGTTGTAGTTGTGTGTAAGCCGTATGATTAAAAGCTGTTATTACTTTATACATATCAGAATCTACTAACTCACTTGTTAAAGCAGCACTTTAAGCTCGACCACTTTCGAAAAATGATTTTAAGTTACAGTTCATAATTCAGTAATTTACTTAAACTCCAAAATCTGTACCAGACATTTTCTACTAGTTAGTTAATTGTGGTGAAGAGATAATATAGCAGGCGCATTGGCTGGCTTTGCAGAAAAGGACGTAACTTTTTCTTGTTAAAAGGTGTGCGAGTATCTTGTAATAGCTTAAGAGGAGACTCTAGACCTGAGGAATTAGAAAAATAGGTATTTGAAGAAACTATTGCCGATGCCGTCGCGCTGCGCCCTATCAAGCAAAGTGCGAAAGCGACTACTGCAGCAAAGGCTGATTTTTCCTATAAAAACCTTGACCAAAAGACGTTTTGTATTCTGCTGTTTTCTTCTTCAAAACTAGACTGATGTATACAACGTGTTGTTTTGCATCCTCGTCAAATTTCAGGAGGTTGTCATAAAAGACATAAATAATCAATCGAAAGTACGGTAGCGGGCAATAACTAATAAGCGCTGCTTTTTGTTGTTGTTGAAATTTAACAGTATTTCAGAATTAAGCCCTCAATACAAATAAAACAGAATCACCGACTACGCACACAGCGACAAGCAGCTGTATGCGTGAGTGTCGACTTCTTACCTACGAAATGCTAGCGCGCGCGCGCGACCGATCAATGACCGGTAGCAATAATTTTACCTAATTTTATTTCGAAAATCACTTACATTATTGTCATAAATTTCGCTTGATAATTTACTCATCTTTGAGCATCATTGGAATACGGAAATCTTACTAATGACAATAATACTAGTGCGCCAAAGAAAAGTTCACTGACCTGTTATCAGATGATTAATAAAATGTTAGTTTTGTTTTTCGTAGTGATTTTGTTTTTATTTGTGGATTTCCTTCCTACTTAACGGGCTTAGGACCGGCAAGAATGCCTTAGTTAGTGTAGCGATCTACTAAGTCTAAAAATCTTTTCTACGTTTGATGGAAGTGAAAGTACGTGGTGATATTTTCGACTCTTAGGTATTATTGGCGTAGTTAAAAATAAAATTTGAAATCAACTTATTTACACTAATAAAATTGATTAAGCTTACAACGTATTTACAAAATGTACAAATAAATAAATTACCTACTTAAGTTACCCGGAGGTATTGTTCAAAGTTGCCACCATCACACTCTTCGCACAATCGAGCACAACGTAGCTGGTTTTCCTTCAGCTTACGTAACACTAACACATTCGTTTTTAAAGTGTCGAAAGCACTAATGATCCTTGCATGTAATTCTGTTACACTTGTCACTTCCTCCGTGTAAATTAACCTTTTAAAGTCTCCCCACAAATAAAAGTCTACAGGCGTCAGGTCTGGAGAACGCGGAGGTCAGGCCACAGGTCCTCCGCGACCGATCGAGTGGTCACCAACTTTTCGGTCAAGTACTCGCGTACTTGCCGACCATAGTGAGAGGGAGCGCCATCCTGCTGGAAGTAGAGGTTGTGCCTTGCGGTAGTGGAACGGGTGTTGAAGTTCACGTTTCAGTAGACGCTACACTGTGGTGTGGTGCACTCCTAAGTGTTGACCAGCCTCCCGCGTGCTTGCCCGTGGGTCTCGCTGGAAGTATTCCAGGATGTCTTCCTGCAAGGCGACAGGCAGGCCTACGCTGCCGCGAGCATGAGCATGCCGGGTAACGTCAAACTGCCGATGATCCCACAGTCCCTGCGTAGCAGCCAGCATGACGCTGTGATGGGGGTTCCCGATCGGGAAACATTTCCGTGAATATCCGGTTGGCTCCACGTAGGCTGTCTCCACTGATGGCATACAGGCGGACCATCTCCACCATCTTGTACCTACGTCTCAACGATGTACGCAGAAACGGAATTCGCAAAGCGTGCGTGCGCTTCGGCGACATCAAACACACTGTTAGTTCCGGGGCCGCGGGGGCCGGGGGCGTGGCTAGGAGCTTGCGCGGGAGAATCCCCGTACCGTGATTGGGGTGCGATTGATTACCTACGAATTTATCGAATGATCGTTGCGCGTGTATGTATTGTTCGTTTGTTTGTGTGTGAAAGCGCGGTTATAAGGCTAGTAACAGACGGGCCGCGGCTGGTTTACACTTACGGATTTCCGTAAATCAAAAAATTAAATTAAAAAAATACCTACCAATTTTATTGTCGATTTGGGTCGAGAATCATTAGCATAATTACGTCCTTGAATTTGACTAGGATGCAAATCAACACGTTGTATATCAAAATTTAAAGGAAGACAATACCTATGCTTCTATTATTTTATATTTTGTTAAAAACTTGTCTGATAGTCGTCTGAATATGGCGGTAAAAACCTTTTTTTATTATATGTTCCCCGATTACTCGAAGATGGCTGGACCGACTTGTTTTTTTTTGTAAGGGAATACTTCCCAGGTGGTCCCATGGTCATCAAGTTAGGATCTGATGATGGGATCTTGGAGAAATATAGAGAACTTTTCAAATTTTATAGGCACATTTGAAGCGAATTGGGTAGTTTTTGGAAGACTACTTTCTCGGAGTGGTCCCATTTCAATTTGGTGAAGACCTGATGAAGAACTTCGGAGATAAGCAACGGAACTCCTCAATAAATGATAGCAAAAGGACCGGGATTGCTGAAATCTCATCTGCCTATTGTTTACACCAGTTCATAACATAACATCACGCCGGTACGCTATGAAGGAGTAAGCACATGTGAACCACTTCGGTGTTTTTGGTTATTTTTTTTTGTTTTTTTTTTTGACACCAATTTAAAAAATTAAAGTTATTTTAAACTTCGTAGTGTTTTGATTTTTGGAAGTCGGTTGTTTTTTTTTTTTTGTAAAAAAGCTTTTATACTTTTTCATATCCGCTGTTAACTTGTTTTCCGCACTGCTCCCCGATACTTCGGTATTATTAGCTTTATTCTAGGGAAATCCGCTTTGTTTCCCCGCGAGTAAATACTGAAATATATATGAGCGCGGTGCTGTCCATAATTGGGGCTAGGACGCGCACGATGTTTGTGATATTAGCGGTTTATGATATCACCGGGTCAGGCGCTGCTGGGTGCGGCTGAGAGGGGTTTGTGGAAGGAAGTTTTTAGCAGAAGAGTTAATAGCTTTTAGATAGAGTAAGTATCTAGTAAACGACTTCACTTCTCTTTACTTCGTTGCTATTCTGTGTCTGAAATCGTACCGTGTAAAGAAGTGAGGTGAATTTATGGTAACCTGTCGCAGTGATTTCCAGCTATCATTAGTAGCACCCATGACGCAACGTGGCAAATGACGGTTCACTTGCCGTCAACCGTCATTTGCTCACTTCATATTTTTTTAAATATTTTTATAGATCGGTACTACCGCAACCGTTTTTTATAATGATGCTTTAGAGCACTATGACTAGTGAACTCTTTTAGAGTCGAGAATGATTGCACTTATTTATATATATGTATACCCATCTAATAGATACCCATCATTTGTACGCTTTAACTAGGTTCATACTACAACGATAACGCACGAAGTATAGATTCTTGTGGTTTATCTGATCGTGAAAAGATTTAATTGCGTTTGAACAAACTTTTAAGCAGCATCATTATCATCTTCCTGCCCTTATCCCAGTTCTTATCTCGGACATATACATTTTCCCGTTCAACTTGACACATAAAAGTTTTCAAAAAGAATTTTACATTTTAATAATTTACGACAAAATTGAATCCAATCAAGCTTGTTATTTCATTGTTCGGAAATAACAGCAAAAGTCAATTTTTACGAGAAACAAAATGTGCTTTAAAATTTTTACTGCGTCGTTCTCGTAAAAATTCAAGTCAATGCAAATAAAATGCAGAGTGAGTACCTTTTACACGAGCTTCATCCGTCGTACCTTCAGTTAAAAGAGGAATGATGGGCTATTTCGTTGTTTTTAAAACTCTATGCTTTACCTAAACGACTATACCTACCTCCAATGAAATTAAAGTAGTATTTTAATAAAAACGGTCTATTGAATTTATGATAAATAAATCGATGTCGGTATAAATGAAAATAACTATGTACATCCAACTTCAACTTAAAAAAAGTAATTTACTGTACTTAACAAACTTATTTGTTTTTCATTACACCAGCTCTAAGTATTCAGTTTACTATTATTTCCTATTTTTAGGGTTCCGAACAAAAAACGGAACCCTTATAGGATCACTCGGGTATCTGTCTGTCTGTGACGGGCGGGCGTTTTGGGGGACTGTCTTTTGTAAAACTTGACGTTCAAAAAGTGCTGGCTCTCAGCCTAATTTGAATAAACGACTTTTGATTTTGATATTTTTTTGATTTTATCTGTCCGTCTGTCACAGCCAGTTTTCTCCGGATCCACTGGACCGATTCTGTTGAAATTTGGTACACATATAGACTTCTATGACCCAAATACGGACGAGTACGTACGTACATCATTAAATTTTTAGTATGGAGTCACTTTTGGGGGACAAACTAGAAGATTTAAAAAAGAAGTTGTTTGAACAATATTGTGTGAAATCCAATGAAAGGGCTTTTTGTAAGGGTTTTAATTTTTATTTTTCATATTTTTTTAAATTTTTTTTTTAGTTATTCAAGAAATTAGACGAAAAAGGACCATTTCCCCGCCCACCACCCCACCTTTATGCGTTATTTATTTGGGGTTTAGCGGATTACGTGTGTTCGGACGTTCTGCTGACTTAGCTGGCTTGTTGTGTCGCTAATGCTTCGTTTAGGATTTAGTTTGATGGAATGGCTCCCTTTAGAGCTGGTCAGATGCTAGCGACTTAAATATTTATTGTAGGACAAAAGATCACATAAAAATTTGAATTCTCAGACAATATTCAGTGCGATAAAACTCTTGCCATGAAAAAAGGGTGAAGTAACCTTGATGTGAGCTGTGAATTTAGTTTCCTTATGCTAGGCATTGACAGTTCGTTTCACCTATGTTTTTAGCGCGTTTTTACAGAATAGCAGTTTGACGAGATAACAAAATCTGTTATTGGATGTTGTTGAACAAAGAGTCGCTTTAAAAAAAAAACCCAACGCCCCCTGGGTCTCATTTCTCCTGAACCAATCAAGAATGTGTTCCAACAATTTGCTCTTGGCGAAATAGACCAAAAATGGTCTTGATGAGCATTTCAGAACGGGCTTATATTTTTTTTAGTCAATTGATTTAAAAACAAAGTCAATTAAGGTATACTAATTGTCTCTGTTAAAAGTATCAAAGCAAAGAGGTCTTTATTTTCTCCATAAACCAAAATTTCTATTAACCCTTCACCAAATGCGATTCCCCAAATCTTCCGCAAACATATTCATCAGAAGTTAGCAAATAAAGTAGCGGGTAGGGGCAGCTCATTGCTATGTACCGGAGGACTGGGATAACCGGGATAACCGTACGTTAGACTAATTGGCCGGATACATTATTTTCTTCCCGCATCATCCGGCTGAATCAGGCTGCTCAGCATTCCGCCGGTGTACTGCTCATATAGTTGTGATATGGAACGTTTTCGGGTAATATTATTAGTCAGCTTGTAGGTAGATTGTGGTGAAGGAGTTGTGTAGGTTGTTGTATTGTCAGGGTGATATTTATCATGTGCAGGTCTGTGTCTACATGAGTTGATGGATTCAAAATACGTAAAAACGCCACTTGCTAAATAATACTACCAGCTGCATTGATAAAATGTCCTCAAATCTCTGCAAAAATCAATGTTCATCATAATATATCAGCCGAAAGACGTCCACAGCTGGACATAGGCCTCCCCGCGCGTGTCGCCACAACAACCAGTCCTGTGCGTCTCGCATCCATCGGTTACCCGCGACCCTCACCAGGTCATCGGTCAAAATAAATGTTAGGAATAGCAATTTCTTTTTGGGATTGTATTGTTAAAGTTAGATCTATATTGTGATGAGCACAACGACCCCTTTCAGTTTATCCGTAATTTCAATTACGCTTTGTACCTAAACCTAAATACTTATATCTTTACGAGTACGCCCCACTCAAACTTGTTTCTTGTTAACAATTGTTTTCTTGACATCCACTTGTACTAACTTCAATAATAAAACTTGACCTTTCACCCCAAAATTCCTACAAATATTACCAACATGCGTATATAACATCCCAATTAGGTCCAACTATATCCCAGGGTCTCATCAAGTGATTGGCAGTGACCGTAATCACTTGTAGTGATGTCCTGCGTTGTGTGTAATGTTGAGCTGTTGTTGTAATGGTGAGCTGTCGTGTGTAGTGGTGAGCTGCTTTGTGTGTAGTGGGTAATTGTGTTTGTCATAGTTAACAACGAGTCCTCGCCTCGGGCGCTCGGGATTGACGACTGGGAGCTCTGCGGGGGTCAAGGGAACGGCGGTAGCGACAACAGAGTTACAAGGGAATAAAATGGGAACATAAAAACGGATATCTTCGAATAAAGACTTGCCACCCAAACAGAATATGATATAACTTATAGTAAATTGGTTGTAGTTGTGTGTAAGCCGTATGATTAAAAGCTGTTATTACTTTATACATATCAGAATCTACTAAATCACTTGTTAAAGCAGCACTTTAAGCTCGACCACTTTCGAAAAATGATTTTTAAGTTACAGTTCATAATTCAGTAATTTACTTAAACTCCAAAATCTGTACCAGACATTTTCTACTAGTTAGTTAATTGTGGTGAAGAGATAATGTAGCAGACGCATTGGCTTGCTTTGCAGAAAAGGACGTAACTTTTTCTTGTTAAAAGGTGTGCGAGTATCTTGTAATAGCTTAAGAGGAGACTCTAGTCCCGAGGAATTAGAAAAATAGGTATTTGAAGAAACTATTGCCGATGCCGTCGCGCTGCGCCCTATCAAGCAAAGTGCGAAAGCGACTACTGCAGCAAAGGCTGATTTTTCCTATAAAAACCTTGACCAAAAGACGTTTTGTATTCTGCTGTTTTCTTCTTCAAAACTAGACTGATGTATATATAAAATATCAAAATATTAAAGGAAGACAATACCTATGCTTCTATTATTTTATATTTTGTTAAAAACTTGTCTGATAGTCGTCTGAATATGGCGGTAAAAACCTTTTTTTATTATATGTTCCCCGATTACTCGAAGATGGCTGGACCGACTTGTTTTTTTTTGTAAGGGAATACTTCCCAGGTGGTCCCATGGTCATCAAGTTAGGATCTGATGATGGGATCTTGGAGAAATATAGAGAACTTTTCAAATTTTATAGGCACATTTGAAGCGAATTGGGTAGTTTTTGGAAGACTACTTTCTCGGAGTGGTCCCATTTCAATTTGGTGAAGACCTGATGAAGAACTTCGGAGATAAGCAACGGAACTCCTCAATAAATGATAGCAAAAGGACCGGGATTGCTGAAATCTCATGTCTGCCTATTGTTTACACCAGTTCATAACATAACATCACGCCGATACGCTATGAAGGAGTAAGCACATGTGAACCACTTCGGTGTTTTTGGTTGTTTTTTTTTTTGGCACCAACTTAAAAAATTAAGGTTATTTTATACTTCGTAGTGTTTTGTTTTTTGGAAGTCGGTTGTTTTTTTTTTGTAAAAAAGCTTTTATACTTTTCAAATCCGCTGTTCACTTGTTTTCCGCACTGCTCCCCGATACTTCGGTATTATTAGCTTTATTCTAGGGAAATCCGCTTTGTTTCCCCGCGAGTAAATACTGAAATATATATGAGCGCGGTGCTGTCCATAATTGGGGCTAGGACGCGCACGATGTTTGTGATATTAGCGGTTTATGATATCACCGGGTCAGGCGGGGCTGGGTGCGGCTGAGAGGGGTTTGTGGAAGGAAGTTTTTAGCAGAAGAGTTAATAGCTTTTAGATGGAGTAAGTATCTAGTAAACGACTTCACTTCTCTTTACTTCGTTGCTATTCTGTGTCTGAAATCGTACCGTGTAAAGAAGTGAGGTGAATTTACGGTAACCTGTCGTAGTGATTTCCAGCTATCATTAGTAGCACCCATGACGCAACGTGGCAAATGACGGTTCACTTGCCGTCAACCGTCATTTGCTCACTTCATATTTTTTTAAATATTTTTATAGATCGGTACTACCGCAACCGTTTTTTATAATGATGCTTTAGAGCACTATGACTAGTGAACTCTTTTAGAGTCGAGAATGATTGCACTTATTTATATATATGTATACCCATCTAATAGATACCCATCATTTGTACGCTTTAACTAGGTTCATACTACAACGATAACGCACGAAGTATAGATTCTTGTGGTTTATCTGATCGTGAAAAGATTTAATTGCGTTTGAACAAACTTTTAAGCAGCATCATTATCATCTTCCTGCCCTTATCCCAGTTCTTATCTCGGACATATACATTTTCCCGTTCAACTTGACACATAAAAGTTTTCAAAAAGAATTTTACATTTTAATAATTTACGACAAAATTGAATCCAATCAAGCTTGTTATTTCATTGTTCGGAAATAACAGCAAAAGTCAATTTTTACGAGAAACAAAATGTGCTTTAAAATTTTTACTGCGTCGTTCTCGTAAAAATTCAAGTCAATGCAAATAAAATGCAGAGTGAGTACCTTTTACACGAGCTTCATCCGTCGTACCTTCAGTTAAAAGAGGAATGATGGGCTATTTCGTTGTTTTTAAAACTCTATGCTTTACCTAAACGACAATACCTACCTCCAATGAAATTACAGTAGTATTTTAATAAAAACGATCTATTGAATTTATGATAAATAAATCTGTCGGTATAAATGAAAATAACTATGTACATCCAACTTCAACTTAAAAAAAGTAATTTACTGTACTTAACAAAATAATTTGTTTTTCATTACACCAGCTCTAAGTATTCAGTTTACTATTATTTCCTATTTTTAGGGTTCCGAACAAAAAACGGAACCCTTATAGGATCACTCGGGTATCTGTCTGTCTGTGACGGGCGGGCGTTTTGGGGGACTGTCTTTTGTAAAACTTGACGTTCAAAAAGTGCTGGCTCTCAGCCTAATTTGAATAAACGACTTTTGATTTTGTTTTCTTTTTTTGATTTTGTCTGTCCGTCTGTCACAGCCAGTTTTCTCCGGATCCACTGGACCGATTCTGTTGAAATTTGGTACACATATAGACTTCTATGACCCAAATACGGACGAGTTACGTAAATCATTAAATTTTTAGTATGGAGTCACTTTTGGGGGTCAAACTAGAAGATTTAAAAAAGAAGTTGTTTGAACAATATTGTGTGACATATCCAATGAAAGGACTTTTTGTAAGGGTTTTAATTTTTATTTTTCATGTTTTTTTTCATTTTTTTTTTAGTTATTCAAGAAATTAGACGAAAAAGGACCATTAACCCACCCACATCTCCGAAACTACTGAACCTAAAATTTAGAAAAAAAAAAGAATAGAGGTATAATGGAGGTAGGATAGATCTTTACCTATAGATTACATAAAAACCTATAAGAAGTCTATAGTGTTAAAATAACACGTTAAAAATGAAATTCGTTCGGAACCCTTTGCATGCGAGTCCAACTCGCACTTGGCCAATCTTTATACGAAGTCTCTACTCTCTCACTTGATTGCCTTACGCGCTTACATCACACTATTTACCTACACTTTATCACAATATACAGGGTGTATAGTAGACTCTTCCTCACCTCGGCCTGACTACAAACGCTGGAATCTTTATAAGTGCGATGTAAATAAAAGGCACACGGGCTGCAATATAAAACGGCGGCTACGGTTTATTTCGACATTTGTCGCGAATAAATCACAATTTGAGAAGAACTATAGTGGTGCTTTGCCAAGAGACGCCGCGGCGCAAGTGCCGGCTTGAAGGGCGGGCTCATACGGGGGAGGAGTTGGGACGGAGACGCTTCGTTGCAGAAGTTACGCAGAATATGCTTTGTAGTAATACTATAGCAGTCTGTGGTAGTGATCAGGGCACAATGCTCGCTCGATGGGGTCGAAAAGTTTTGGAGTGGAGACTGGCGTACCGGAGGACGAAGCGTTGGAAGGACCGGATACCGGAGGACTGACCTAGTGACGGCCGCGGGAATCCGATGAATGCAGGACGCACAGGACTGGTCGATTTGGCGACTCTTGGAGAGGCCTTTGTCCAGCAGTCGGACGTCTTTTGGCTGAAGTGATGGTGATGATGTATCTGTCACAAGTCGCAAATTAGTAAAATCAAAAAACCCGGCTGCAAAAATTTCAATCGGGACACTTTTATGAATGAAAACTGTTTCCTAATTGAATTTAAACAAATAGATATATTTTGCAACCTCCATATTAACGACTTACAATTTAGCGCCCAAATCCGCCATATTGCTTTTTTTGAAAACACCTATCTAAAGACACTTGGGTTTTTGAAATGAACCTAACGATACCTTAATATTCGAAATCCATTCAGCCGTTTGGAAGGTACGAGATAATAAAGAAATTTACAAACAAACAAACATACATACAAGATACGCGCGAAAAACATAACTCTTCCTTGGCAATCGGATAAACATAACCCTTCCTTGGCAGTCGGATAAAAAGGCCTCTCATACTATAAAGTTGTCTAGACAGAAAAAATATAGACAGCTCACTTAAGACTTCTCCATGTAAAAAGAAAATCTGTGTTCTGGTTTTCAGATGACGGAAACGGTGAAAGAGGACGAAGCAGGTTTTCGCATAATGATCTAAACCGTCAAACACGCGCTTAACTAGTCGGTAAGTAATGCTTCTATTCACTCAATTATAGCTCAAAGTTATATAATTAAACCCCTGAAGGACTTTTGTTTTGTTTACTAACTGGGGAAAAAATAAAAAATAAAATAAATGAAAATAATAAAATAAGGACGCATACAAGTAACGTTTACACCACGCGAGTCGGCTTGGCCCCAATAGGGCCTTACGGTTGGGGCGATTTGGCCCCAATCCGTCCTTAAGAATCCTGACAGGTTAAGTTTATTAAACTTACAAAACTTTTGTCGATGTTGACGAAATCTAGGTAAAACCAACAGAGCTCCTCCGAAACTTATTTATAACGCTCATGAAGGGAAGATATTTCCTATTAATATAGCCACTTCAGGATAACATCGTACACGAGGAACATTTGTCATTAATTCGCGTACACGGAGGAGAATAGTTTCATACATATGTATAATTTACAAGCGTGGTTTATTTAAATATGTAGGAACCACAAGGTTCAGGCCTTTGTTACTAGCTTCATATAAATTATGTTTTAACGCGTGTGTTTTATAGAGGTCGTCTCGTTACCTCGGACTAATAAACCGGGGTTTGATTCCCAGGTAGACTCAAGTGTAATTGGGGTTTTTGTTAGTAATATGTTCGTTTTAGGGTTTTCGTTGGCCACTGCTCGTTTTATTGGGAGTGGCTCAAAAATATGTACGAATAAAAAAAACAATTTCAGGTTCCTGTAGCAATCGCTGTATCTATCGTTTTTTTACTCAAATGCATTTGGGGTCGACGCAACTAAATCTTTTTCGAAGCATGAACACATACGTCATTCATTTATTTTGATTTGTGTTTAGTAGTTTTTGTGCTTTAGTTACTGTTATTGGTTTTAAACTGTTGTAATGAATAAAAAAATTCATTATCTTCATCATTTTAACCGCAACTTACACTGCTGGACACAAGCCTCCCACATACGTCACCACATCGACTGGTCCTGTGCGTCCCGCATCCAGGTGATCCCGTGACCTACGCCAGCTCAACGTTCCAGATACAACATGGAAGCACATATATGTATACATAACAAAAAAAAACCATAATATTCTTTTCTTAGTTGTCATATCAGTAGTCCTTTTGCGCTTTCTTACCAAATCGTCTTTCACAGAGTCCTCTATCGATTTTTTGGTCTACCTCTCCTCTATTCGACCACATTCATCTTTAAAACTTTGCTCACAATATTCTCATTCTTTCGCATCAAATGTTCAGACCAAAACAACCGATTTCGGAATCAATAAATTTAACATACTTACAAAAAATTTTGGTAGCATTATAGTGAAAAAAAAAACTAGTTCGAATGAAACAATTTAGGGTTTTTTTTTGTTTATTTTGGAATGGGCCATGGCTCAAATTAATAAACTAATACACAAATATACTTAAACAGTTTATACAAACAAATAATGAGAAAACAAAATTACAAGAAAATTAGCGCTGTGACGATACTACTGCCAACTTCTTACGAATGTGCTCTCGAACCTTAACTTTGAAAGTTAATCGGTTGGTTGCCATCCTGATTTCCTGGGGAAGCGCATTCCACAGAGAAATGGATTGTATAAAAAAAGAATTGTGAATGAAGTCAGTACGGTGTGGGGGAGAAGCTCTGTGTACGACTAGTCGGGATATCGACCAAGTGCGAATGGTACCCTGCAGTACGTTTGATATTCCGGTAGTAAAAGGGCGATGGTGGGATCAGGTCGTAGACTTCTGTATTTTTTTCTTGTCGCTATGACAATGACTTGCGTTTCCCCCCACAATACGTCGCGGTATGTTTCCAACGCAACCTGGCGGCTTGCATCGCCGATGTTGATATGAACTTATATTCTTTGCATTTACATAACCTATTTCAGCGAGACTACGTCCTCTAGACGCTCACTTTGTGCAAAATACTATTGTTTAGATCAAAATGAGATAGAAACTTATGACTATTGCGAACTAGCATAACTTGAGTAAGTTGAGAATGTCGAAAAGATGGAAACTTTCTGAGCAAAATAAGCATTTTAGGGTCGTAGCATGTGGTGCTCTGTAGCTTCTACCTACTTCATAGGGAAAAACGGTGGAGGATCTAATAGCGCTTATGTTTTTTTCAAAATACCACAGATTGGCGTAACCATCACAGAATTTAGCTTTTTGCTTGAAAAGAGGAATATGCTATTGTGTTTCCTGTTCAGTATTCCCAGGTTTACAGTTTCAGTCAGTTTTCTTAGTAGACATCCATGTTGTGCCAAGATTCTGTCGATTGCTTGATCTTCGATGGCGATAATCGTTACATTCTTCTTCTTCTTTTCGAGTCGACGGTGAACCCGTAAACCCAGACTCTAGTTGGCGCCCAGTACGTGCCACGTTTATGCGACATCATTGGCATTTATTAGGTTCTCAATGGTGCAAGGGAAAGGTATCGTTACATTAAAACTTTATCAACAACGACCCATCCACTTACCAAATTCTGATCACACACCCATGATTAAAACCAACGCCATTCAATTTTTCCTATCTCCCATACCATTAGGCTAAATAATTTCAATAAAGGCCCCCTAAATACCCCATAACTTTGCTGTAGAACTCGTAACAACAAAATAACGCGCATGTTTGTAGAGTGAGCGAGTGCCATGGGGGCCGTAATCCAGGGGTATCGCATAAACCGACCGGAATCGTTTATTCATTGGCACATCACACACACGCGTGGTTGCGTTAAAATTCTATTCCAGCTTGCACTATCGCGACTCGTTTTATAGTGTTTTTGAAGATTTTGACTTGGGATGAAAACTGTTGTTCATACTTTGAGAGATTCTCTGTTGGGATTTTTCATGGGAAGGGGATACTGATCTACTTCCATTTAAGGATGCAACGATAACCCCTAACAAAAATCTATAAAAGTGGACTGCGTCTTTCTTAAATTAAACCATCACAAGTAACCTAAAATAACTGCTATAAAATTGAAAAACAATTATTCATCAGTCAAACTGATGACTTGGACAACACAGATAAAGACTGTCAGTCACCAGTAATTAACAAGCTTTCATTAATCTATGACACACGTCATCGTCTCTGGTAGACTGTAACGAGCAACATAACTGAAATTCCTGAATACCGAACAATTTCCGGGAATCCAGTCAGCCGCCACAGAGAGTATTTCTTTATTCCCAATCCGCCACCAAAAACAGTAACAATACACGATTTTTTAATCAACCTCACTTCCGAAAAGATTAAAAAAATGTCATAGTGTATCAAACACGTCATTCTGAGTGACGGCGCGTTCCCTGGCGAATTTTAAAACAATACGGACGGAGGTGCGTAGGTAGCTAACTAGGCGGGATTAGAGCTGAATATAAAAAGGTTCACCTGTTGTTCATGATCATTAATCATTGGAGCAATTGCTGAGCAAATTTATCTTTATCAAGGCCCCGAAACGACGGGAGTTCGTATAATGACTCGTAAACATTTTTGATAATAAAATAAAGAAGAGTAATAACAGAAAGTTGGTGTTTCTTGTTTAGAATTGTGTTAAAGTTTCGCGTTTAGGCTCCGCCGGCCTGAGTTTTATGGAGATGTTTGACGCTTGTTGTTTTGTGTTGAAAAATAATAATCAGCGGAGTGTGGATGCTTTTATTGTGATTTGTAATAAGCGGTGTTTTTGAACTTTGGTTTCATGGAGATTGGGGCGTTGACTGTGGTCGTGGAGTCTTCGCGACTAAAATTGAAGGGCAATAGGGTATTTGACTGGATTTTTTCTCTATAACTTTTCTCAAAGCTTATTTCAAACTTGTTGAAAAATCTATATAACCACAGAAAAATAATTGCGAGTCGCTGACTCGCAAGTCACGCCATATTGAATTTGCGCATCCACTACAAATGACGTTCTGTGTGACAAGGATAAAAGAATAATTTTAAAACCGCTGTCTCTATTTTTCAACCGATTTTTTTACAAGTTGTGTCTTTTTAGTAAAATCTCTCAAAACAGTATTCATTTATGTAGATTTTTTATGGTAGTTGTATACCCTATTGAAGTTTCATAAGTGGAAGCGTAAGCGATATCTTCTAAGGAGCCGTCTCCACGAGCGACAGAATCGCGGCGATATTATCGTCGTGCGTATTTCTATAACAACTCTATGAACGTGTCTCCACACGGCGATATTATCACGGCGACTCCACAAGTGAAAAAACGTCAACTGGCAGCGTTATACTCGCTCGTGGAGATGGCGCCTTGGTACAAATTTAGTTATATTTTTGCTAGTCGCAAACCTATTTCTATCACAGCCTATATTTAGATACCTACGTGAGCAGGAAATTCACTACACTTATGACGCAGCAGCAAAACTTGGGGAAAGCCATAGCTAATCAAAGTTGTGTTTGCGTTAGGAGCTAGCCACGTGAGTCGTCGCACGTGAACACAAATAGGCACGTTGGGATATTGCGAGCTCGCAGGGGTAAGCTGACGTGACGGGGAAACGCAGTATGTCAGGTGAGGGAATTCGGTGGGTATAAAGAAGGCTTCGGTAGGGTAAATGAACTTGATGGGAGTACCTATGGTTGTAAGGGTACATGGAAGTTGGTTCTCGAGCAACTAACAGGCACTGAGTTATGAAGTTGACCTTCTTCTTCAATCTTTAATTTTTGTCATTATATTCCACAAGATGAAAAAAATCGTCTATCCATTTTGACCGACGACTTCAGGCTAGGTTCCTGATGTTTTTTCAGTATCATGCCACAAGGAGTCATCGTTCCTGGCAATCTTTGGGACAAAACCGGGTTCCTACAAAAACTGGTCTATAAACGTTTCTGTTTTTTTTTTACCATTGATTGGCATACGTTTGACCACTGTTTCACCTGATGGAAGCCATAATGCGGTCGAAGATGAAGCACGCTTGCCTAGAAGTAGCCTATTCACTCTTGACTTTGACCACAAGACGAACGGCGATGCGCCACCGGCACATGGTGGACATCCCACCCACACGCACTAAACGTTTTGGGAACACATTCATAGTGCGTACAGCTAAGGAGTGGAATGCCCTGCCAGAGTCTGTATTTCCGGAGAGCTACAACCTGGGAGTCTTTAAGACAAGTGTGAATAGGTTGCTTCTAGGCAAACGTGCTCCATCTTCGACCGCATCATCGCTTACCATCAGGTGAGATAGTGGTCACACGTATGCCTACAAATAGTAAAAAAAAAACTTAATGACTCTCAGGTTGTAGCTATCAGGAAACACAGAGTCTGGCAGGGCATTCTACTCCTTGGCTATACGCACAATGAGTGTCTTCCCAAAACGTTTGGTTAGACTCTCACAAAGTGAACACTCTGCATCCCCTGCCCAGTGGCCCAAGTGACACGATATTAGCATAGGTATTACGGCTTTATTAAATGCATAACACGGCGCGGTAATGTGGATTCAGAGCTCGGCTTGACACAATATTGAGCGCGGCATACCTGGGGACTGTTGGCTCGCTGATCGATTTAGAAGCTGTCTCAGTTTGCAGATGTTAGTGAGAATTCTGGGTTTTGGGAATATAGGATTGGTGTTAATTTAAGTTAATCTTAGTAACTTTTCGCTGTAGGAATGCTTATATGTTTTTCCTCCGTATTTATGACTTATGAGTCGATCGACCACTGATTTTTTTGTCCGCAAATCATTTAGCTACCTGCACAACCAGGAGCTGAACGCAATAATAACAGACGGACGGATCTATTCGAGGCTTGCCGAAGTCATTTCGGCGATGGGTGACGACCCATTATATAGTATATATATATATTAGACCTAACAAATACTATTGTCACTAAACTTGATGAAAAACAGAAGGTCATAGGCGTTTTCCTAGATTTAGCGAAAGCCTTCGACACTTTTTCTGTCCCCACCCTCATTGCCAAGCTGGAAAAAATTGGTATAAGAGGCACTCAACTATCCCTTCTCAGTAGTTACCTCACTGGCAGAAGACAATGTCTCAAGATAGGAGATTGGACCAGTGATGAACTCCCAATAAAGTACGGAGTTCCCCAGGGCAGTATTATCGGTCCCACTCTTTTTCTCATTTATATAAATGACCTTTGCCAGCTAAAGCTTCCTAATGCTTCCATCTTTACATATGCCGATGATACTGCTCTAATTTTCTCCGGGGATACATGGGATCTGGTGTTTCAATATGCACAGTCTGGACTTGGCATTGTGACCAGCTGGTTGGCACAGAACCTGCTCACTCTGAACGTTGATAAAACAAATTACCTCACCTTCTCACTTTCAGCCGCTGGAAAGCCTCCTTCCTCTTCTTTTGCTTTAATCGCTCACTCCTGTATTTCAACTCACCATATGGGGTGCGTTTGCCCCCACCTAAATCGGGTAAGTTACATTAAGTATCTAGGAGTGCAGATCGACGACTGTTTAACCTTTAGTTCTCACATTGAAACACTTACTTCACGGTTGCGCAGGTTAATCTATGTTTTTAAGAACCTCCGTTACGTTGCTGACTCAAAGGTAATTAAACTTGTGTATCTAGCACTCTGCCAATCCCTCATCCAATACTGTATAGTTACTTGGGGTGGTACAGGAAGGTCCCACATGTTGAAAGTAGAACGCGCCCAAAGGGCACTGTTGAAAGTTGGTTGGCTGTTACCCTATCGCTTTCCTACCACAGACCTTTACAAAACTTGTAAGGTTCTAACTGTTCGTAAATTATATATATTAAATCTTTTAATGACAACTCACGGCCACACTCCCTACGATCCTTCTTTGATCTCCCAACGACGTAAGCATTCGGTCTGTCCCTCGATTCGTACAAATTGTGCTTCGACCCAACGCTTCTTCCGCTTCCTTAGCAGTCATGTATACAATAAGACTAACAAAATTTTAAACATATACCCCTTGTGCAAATCCAAATGTAAAGCAAAAATAACAAATTGGCTTCTCGACTTGGATTATTCTGAGACAGAAAATATTTTAGCTGTTTTAAAATAAATTAGATAGGAAATTTGTAGACCTCATTTTAATACACACACCTACACTCACTCTAACAAATATACTTTCACACACACACACACAACACGCACAATACACTACACACTCACAACATTTTTAGTTTTAACATTTCTCCTATTTTAGTTTTTAAATATTCCTCTCTGTACGTGAAGGCTTGGATGTTTATAAATTGGTGCTTAATAGTATTGTTTTAAGAGGGTGAGAGCCTGGAGATCTGTCATACAGGTCCCGAACCCACTACAGACTCCAGCTCTCACAAAGGTTACAATTTGATTAAAATAATATGTCACGAACCAATGTCGGTACCTTTTGAGAGAAATAAATCATTTATTATTATTATTATTATTATTATAATGATATTTCTCTGTGCCTCGGAAAGAACGTTAAGCCGTTGGTTCCAGCTGTCAGTTTTGAAGATCTTTGACAGTCATTACAGATAGCCAGAAGCCAGAAAATCTGTCACCAGTCTTGCCAAGGGGTAACGTGTTCGGCCTGCAGAGAGCGGGCGTTGAGTGGCTCTTCTGCCGGGGTTGCGGAATTTGTTCGAATGAGTCACCGCGGCCCTAGAACGCAAAGGGAATTGGGAGGAACACGGATGGGTTTTAGTCAGTAAGAGTCTGACATTCCTTTCTAACTATTTTAAGGCTTTAAATTTCTAAAACTATTTTAGGGCTGTGCGCGCCACTATTAGTCAGCCACATTTCACCGTCTGCGCAGCAGTCTATTGCCATCTCAACGTCTTATTTATTAAATTTCTATTTAACCCATATAGTTTTTTTTTTTCATTATAAGTATTAGCTACGTAATTTTTACGCTGCTCCGATTGACAACAAATTGTCATTGTCAGCTGTCACTGGAAACCAAGCCTCTGTCTCGCATATTAGTCCCAGTATTATGCTGAGCGATGGCCGTTTTACGCGTATGCGTCATGCTTGGCGCAAATAAACACTTTTTCTTTCTTTTTTCCTTCCGCTCTACCCAGAGCGGAGTGATCTGATGTTTTCTCATCCTTAAAAAAAGGTGTATCGTGTTACTTAGTTGCTGGGTCGTGGAGATCTGATAGGCTGTTACACCACGTTAAATACTAGTACTCTGGCTCCTGCAATACAGTTTAAAACTAGCTCAGGAGCCAGGGAATTTCATATTAATAGTGGTTGAAATTGATACAATAAAGAATTTATTATAATGTCCTTTTTAGGGTTCCGTACCCAAAGGGTAACCAACGGAACCCTATTACTAAGCCTCCGCCCGTCTGTCCGTCAGCGGGCTGTATCTCAAGAACCGTAATAGGTAGACAGTTGAAATTTTCACAGATTGTGTATTTCTATTGCCGCTATAACAACAAATAATAAAAATTAAGGTTTATGGTACGGGACCCTTCGTGTGCGAGTCCAACTCGAAGTTGGCCGGTTTTTTCATTTAACTATACTTATATATTACATTCTTAAATATTTCAATAAAAAAAAAACATTTAATAATATAAAAATAGTAGCCAACCGGTATCGGGAACAGGGTCCAAGCTACCGGCGGTCAGATCTCCAGAGAGAGGAACCTCCTGCTAATTCTAGCTGTGTCCAGAAGTAACGCTTTCTGAATCAAGCCCTTGATCCAGCTGCCTAACGAGTACCTCCTGAGGTGGTGGTCGAGCCCATGGCTCGTGGCTATTAAGCCATTATTATTATATTTAGCTGTATCCAATTTGACTGAAAGTTGACCCGAATATAGTTGAGAAAAAGTCTAGGGAGATTGATTGACAGACTACTGATTGTTTTGGCCGCACGGAGCTCGACAGCTCTATCATTGGCAATACATCAATCAAATCTATTAATGTTTACGTAATCGGTACTTTGTCCTACATCACATCTGTAACGAAATTGTACCGAAAACTATTATTTGTTTGGTAAATACTGTTACATTGCAAATTAATTATTCTGTTAAGTTAGGACAGATTGCGTCGTTTACTCTGTTTTTTTTTTTTAACTTAACTCGAACTCAAAGTCAAAATTCTTTATTGCGAACTAAGTGTCGGGTAAGTACAGGACAGATGTCAACAAAAATAGGAAGGTTCTTATAACTTAGTTGCCTAACATATATTTTGATATTGTTTTTGATTTCGATAGATAAAAGTAGTCACATTTCAGTTTTTTTTTTCATATCTATGGCTACTTACTTCAATTATGTTTCATGGGACATCATGTGACAGTTACTGTTTTCAATGTGGTTCGTTGTAAACAGTAATTGGGACTTTCATCCACCTGTCAAATTGGAATAAGTGGCATATTATCGTAAACCTTTGTACCCACGTAAACTAAAGTTGTCAGGTCCACCAATGCACTACGTGTTACACTCTTTTATGGAGTTGACATTATTGTCATGCCAGTGTATCACAGAGGTTTTACACATGTATTTTATTTCTATGAAAAAAGTACTTTTGTTTCTCCTTTATTTTTTTACTAGCTTCTGCCAGCGGCTTCGCCCGCGTGGTCCCTAGGGAACATACTCCCGGGATAAAAAGTAGCCTATGTCCTTTCTCAGGCTCTAGACTATCTGTGTACCAAATTCATTTAAATCGGTTCAGTAGTTTTGGCGTGAAAGCCCAACAGACAGACAGACAGATAGACAGACAAAGTTACTTTCGCATTTATAATATTAGTAAGGATTGGTTTTGTTATGGTGTTTATTGTATCTAGTTAGGCAAGGCAGATGATAAAGTGACTAACTTCATAATCTACCCAGCTTTTTCACAACTGGACCGTTTGGACTGCTACATATTATTTACATAATGTTTTAAGTTCACTAAAAAAAAAGTGGATCACTGTCCAAAGCAAATAAATAAAATTAAAATACTAAGTAAATCAAAACTGATGGCATCGAAAGCGTCACAAGCAGGCATGTCACAATAAATTTCAAATATAAACGGTTATATTTTTCCAATATTAACCCTTATTAGGCCACCTGTTGCCCCCACAATAAATCATGGCGGACTCAGTGCATTAGATTAATCTTTTGCGTAATTTATTAGCGATCGTCCGGATGAGCGAGAATTAAATAAATTCTTCTCTAACTTGTGGAGGATTATTATAAAATGATAATTTCCATTGTGACAGTTTGAGTTGCGATTGGTATTTATGGGTGTTTTCTACCAACTGACACTATAGGCTGTAATCAAGCACTAACCCTATGTTCTATTCAATTCAATACCAGAGTTTCATGAGTTTTCAGGCCAATGTCATCATCATATCAGCCGAAAGACGTCCACTGCTGGACATAGGCCTCCCCAAGTGTCGCTACAACAACCGGTCTTGGGCGTCTCGCATCTATTGGCTAGCCACGACCCTCACCAGGTCATCGGTCCACCTTGTGGGAGGCCTTCCAACGCTGCGTGTTCCGGTACGCGGTCGCCACTGCAGAACTTTTCGGTCACATCGACCTTCTTTTCTGCAACAATATGCCCTGCCCACTGCCACTTTAGTTTGGCGATCCTTCGGGATACGTCGGTAACCTAAATAAGGCTAGAGTAGAGTTTGACAAATACTGAACTACAAATACTTAATCCAATTATCAGGTTTACTCGTCGCCTACAACGATTTCACTGTTATAGTAGTACTAAGCGATAGGTTTAACACTAGTCACACGTGGGGATATAGCTCAGTGGTAGAGCATTCGACTGCAGATCGAGAGGTCCCCGGTTCAAACCCGGGTGTCCCCTGACAACTCCTGTTTTTATTGTTACTCTTTGCATAAAACTAGTGGATTAACTTCATAGTGAAAAATCACCGTAATTTTTTGGTTAATCAATTATCTAAATAACTACCGTTTTTCAAGTGATGCGGTTCCCAACGAACATTATTTAATTTAATTTCTATAAGCAAGTAGCTTTTGCAAAGGTAAAAGCGATAATGCGAAAATGTCTCTATCTCTGTGCCAATCAATGTTCATACAAATTAGTTCACCGATTTAGGCATAAAAGCGTAGCACAACAAAATTACTTTTTCCTTTATATTATTAAGTTAGGAATAAAATAGACAAATGACATTTTTGAAACATATTCAAGTAAATTTTATAGTTCATATACTTGGCCGCATGCGCTTGCCTGTGCATAGGTTTTTAAAAAAGTATTTACTTTCCTTTACACTAGGTGTCGCTTCTGGTCATCCGTCATCTCGTTTTACTGCACATGTTTGGTTAAATTTCCTTTTTGAATTTAATGATTATTCAGAATAAACTAAAGAAAAAAGTGTATTATAGTCGTACCTTGCATTATGTTTGAACGACCTTTAAATTCCATTTACTGTAGGTACTGTTGCAAAAATACACTGTCTAGACGGTTAGGTTTCCATTTACAATTCTGTTTATTGTCCCCTGAATTGTCATGCTTTGAATATTTTGTGGCAAGTACTTACCTAGCTACTGCAAAGTATTACTAAAACGGAGAGAGCTCTTTTAAATCCTTGGGAGATACTACTACAAGATACAAGACCAAACAATGATGGATGAATAGAGTATTTGACTGGATTTTTTTATTACATTTTTCAAAACCTAGAGAGCAGACATCACGCACTTAAACATTATTGCTTATCATTATCATCATCTGCCTAGCCTTTTCCCAACTATATTGGGGTCGGCTTCCAGTCAAACCGGATTCAGCTGAATACCAGTATTTTACGTGAAGCGGCTACCTACCAGACCTCCACAACCCACAAACAAGGTATCACGGTACTTCTAAATCTCAAAAATGGTGCTGGTGTCAGCGTTTTAGAATCTGTAATCTATCTTCTTCTATATTATAGAAGAAGATAGATAATGATAATGATAAGCAATAATGTTTAAGTGCGTGATGTCTGCTCTCTAGGTTTTGAAAAATGTAAATATTTAAAAGAAAGTCGTGTTAGTTACACTATTTATAACTCAAGAACGGCTGTACCGATATGGCTGAAAATTGGTGGGTACAGTGGGTGGGACGTAGGATACTGCTTAGGGTAGGTAGGGTAGGGTAGGTAGGGTAGGTTAGGTAGGGTAGGGTAGCTAGGGTAGGGTAGGTAGGGTAGGGTAGGTAGGGTAGGGTAGGTAGGGTAGGGTAGGTAGGGTAGGTAGGGTAGGTAGGGTAGGGTAGGTAGGGTAGGGTAGGTAGGGTAGGGTAGGTAGGGTAGGGTAGGTAGGGTAGGGTAGGCAGGGTAGGTAGGGTAGGTAGGGTAGGTAGGGTAGGTAGGGTAGGTAGGGTAGGTAGGGTAGGTAGGGTAGGTAGGGTAGGTAGGGTAGGTAGGGTAGGTAGGGTAGGTAGGGTAGGTAGGGTAGGTAGGGTAGGTAGGGTAGGTAGGGTAGGTAGGGTAGGTAGGGTAGGTAGGGTAGGTAGGGTAGGTAGGGTAGGTAGGGTAGGTAGGGTAGGTAGGGTAGGTAGGGTAGGTAGGGTAGGTAGGGTAGGTAGGGTAGGTAGGGTAGGTAGGGTAGGTAGGGTAGGTAGGGTAGGTAGGGTAGGTAGGGTAGGTAGGGTAGGTAGGGTAGGTAGGGTAGGTAGGGTAGGTAGGGTAGGTAGGGTAGGTAGGGTAGGTAGGGTAGGTAGGGTAGGTAGGGTAGGTAGGGTAGGTAGGGTAGGTAGGGTAGGTAGGGTAGGTAGGGTAGGTAGGGTAGGTAGGGTAGGTAGGGTAGGTAGGGTAGGTAGGGTAGGTAGGGTAGGTAGGGTAGGTAGGGTAGGTAGGGTAGGTAGGGTAGGTAGGGTAGGTAGGGTAGGTAGGGTAGGTAGGGTAGGTAGGGTAGGTAGGGTAGGTAGGGTAGGTAGGGTAGGTAGGGTAGGGTAGGTAGGGTAGGGTAGGTAGGGTAGGGTAGGGTAGGGTAGGGTAGGGTAGGGTAGGGTAGGTTGGGTAGGGTAGGTAGGGTAGGTAGGGTAGGTAGGGTAGGGTAGGTAGGGTAGGGTAGGGTAGGTAGGGTAGGTAGGGTAGGTAGGGTAGGTAGGGTAGGTAGGGTAGGTAGGGTAGGTAGGGTAGGTAGGGTAGGTAGGGTAGGTAGGGTAGGTAGGGTAGGTAGGGTAGGTAGGGTAGGTAGGGTAGGTAGGGTAGGTAGGGTAGGTAGGGTAGGTAGGGTAGGTAGGGTAGGTAGGGTAGGTAGGGTAGGTAGGGTAGGTAGGGTAGGTAGGGTAGGTAGGGTAGGTAGGGTAGGTAGGGTAGGTAGGGTAGGTAGGGTAGGTAGGGTAGGTAGGGTAGGTAGGGTAGGTAGGGTAGGTAGGGTAGGTAGGGTAGGTAGGGTAGGTAGGGTAGGTAGGGTAGGTAGGGTAGGTAGGGTAGGTAGGGTAGGTAGGGTAGGTAGGGTAGGTAGGGTAGGTAGGGTAGGTAGGGTAGGTAGGGTAGGTAGGGTAGGTAGGGTAGGTAGGGTAGGTAGGGTAGGTAGGGTAGGTAGGGTAGGTAGGGTAGGTAGGGTAGGTAGGGTAGGTAGGGTAGGTAGGGTAGGTAGGGTAGGTAGGGTAGGTAGGGTAGGTAGGGTAGGTAGGGTAGGTAGGGTAGGTAGGGTAGGTAGGGTAGGGTAGGTAGGGTAGGGTAGGTAGGGTAGGGTAGGTAGGGTAGGGTAGGTAGGGTAGGTAGGGTAGGGTAGGTAGGGTAGGGTAGGTAGGGTAGGTAGGGTAGGTAGGGTAGGTAGGGTAGGTAGGGTAGGTAGGGTAGGTAGGGTAGGTAGGGTAGGTAGGGTAGGGTAGGTAGGGTAGGGTAGGGTAGGGTAGGTAGGGTAGGGTAGGTAGGGTAGGGTAGGGTATGTAGTAAGCGATCTGTGGCTCGGGAGAAGGCACGGCTCCTTGTTGTTTCGCGTGACGCAGGTTCTCTTGGGGCATGGCTGCTTCGGGAGGTTCCTGTGTCGCATAGGCAGGGAGCCGGACGCTCGGTGTCACCACTGCGTCGATTGTCGGGAGGACACGGCATGGCATACGCTGGCAGAGTGTGCCGCTTGGGAGGAGCCGCGCCGTGCCCTCATCTCTGTGGTAGGCAGTGACTCGCTGCCGGCCGTAGTTCGTGCTATGGTCGACGGCGAGGAGTCCTGGGACGCGGTGGTCTCCTTCTGCGAAGTAGTTATCGCGCAGAAGGAGGCTGCGGAAAGGGAGAGGCAGATCTCTACCTCCTTCCCGGCCCGCAGCAGACGCACCGGGCGTCGGAGGAGAGCATACGCTACCCTCTTCCGGCCCCCCTAACTGGGTCCAGAGGCGGCGGACTTGGGGATGTCTGTCGCCCCCCATTCTTCCGGACCCGAGGTGGCGGCGCGTCGTGTTCCCGTGCGCCCCTTTTGACGTCGCGGGGGGGTCAAACACCTCACTCCCCCCGCTGACCCGAGGTGGCCCGCAGAGGCGGGCCGGCACCAGCCGGGGATCACGGAAGTCTCGTAAGTTTCCAGCGATCCCCGGCGTATGTGAGAGGTAGAACACCGGGGTGGTTTCAGTCAGTAAGAGTCTGACAGACCCCTCCGCCCGCCCCAGGGCGGAGGACATCCATGAGGATTTCCCCCCGTAAAAAAAAAAAAAGTTAAGGTAGGGTAGGTAGGGTAGGTAGGGTAGGTAGGGTAGGTAGGGTAGGTAGGGTAGGTAGGGTAGGTAGGGTAGGTAGGGTAGGTAGGGTAGGTAGGGTAGGTAGGGTAGGTAGGGTAGGTAGGGTAGGTAGGGTAGGTAGGGTAGGTAGGGTAGGTAGGGTAGGTAGGGTAGGTAGGGTAGGTAGGGTAGGTAGGGTAGGTAGGGTAGGTAGGGTAGGTAGGGTAGGTAGGGTAGGTAGGGTAGGTAGGGTAGGTAGGGTAGGTAGGGTAGGTAGGGTAGGTAGGGTAGGTAGGGTAGGTAGGGTAGGTAGGGTAGGTAGGGTAGGTAGGGTAGGTAGGGTAGGTAGGGTAGGTAGGGTAGGTAGGGTAGGTAGGGTAGGTAGGGTAGGTAGGGTAGGTAGGGTAGGTAGGGTAGGTAGGGTAGGTAGGGTAGGTAGGGTAGGTAGGGTAGGTAGGGTAGGTAGGGTAGGTAGGGTAGGTAGGGTAGGTAGGGTAGGTAGGGTAGGTAGGGTAGGTAGGGTAGGTAGGGTAGGTAGGGTAGGTAGGGTAGGTAGGGTAGGTAGGGTAGGTAGGGTAGGTAGGGTAGGTAGTATGTACTCCAGTTTTATAGAGAACATCAATATCCACAAAAAAGTCCGCGAGGGTACCTATATATCCAACTGTTATGGTTAAGTCACAATAACCGCTTTTTGTTCAAATTATTCGATCAAAACCCGGGTGGTATGGAAAAGTGGTGATTTTGGTATTATGATATGAATCCTTATCCATTTAATTGTTTGGTAATTTGGGTTGGTTATGTATATGTAAATTACACTTCAAATTATGCATATCGGACCTTTCGTTTAAAAGTTACGTCGGGTATAAAAATACTCTAAGTAAGAAAAATGTCGCGGATTGAGCGAACAGCCCTACGTTTAGTCTATTAATAAGTAATTTACACGTTAGCCTTTATAGTGGGAGGACAAAGTCGTGGAGTACCTACTAAACCAGCGGGAACGAAGTCGCGGGCGAAGTGCTAGTCTGTGATAAACAGAGACAGCACTAATGGCGTGTGACGTCACTCACAAGTCCCACCATATTGAATTGAAGTACAAACGACATTGTGCGTGACAAGGATAGAAGAATAACTTCAAAAGCGAATAGCTTCACCAATTTTATTTATTTTTACCAATCTTACTGTTTTAATAAAATCTATCAAAAATATGTATACATTCATGTGTATTTTTCATAAATGTCAAATACTAATATACTGTCTGAAAAATGGTACGGCTAGAGTGGAGGTGACGTAAAATAGAGATGAGTATTGTGTTTAAAAGTCTCGCGTTTGTTCACAATCACATCTGTCGACGATGGAACACGGTTGACTAGAAGTAGCCGGTTCACTCTTGACTTAAAGAGTTTGTAGCTACCAGGAAGCTCATAAATAAATAAATAATCCGGTAGGGCAGGCTGTACGCACAATTAAATGATTCCCAAAAAGTTAAGTGCGTGTGGGTGACATGTCTACCATGTACTGGTGGCGCTTCGCCGTAAGTCTTGTAGTCTGCTGATGAGTATCGAAGAAATCGGCCAGGTGCTAGTCGGACTATAAACAAAAAAAAAAAACAAGTTTCTTTGTTCAATTTTATTTGTTTTTATAGCGTCATTAGAAACACACACTCTGTGAAAATTTCAACAGCCTACCTATTACGGTTCTTAAGGTACAGCCCGCTGACAGACAGACGGACGGATAAAGGCTGACAAATAATAATGATGAGTACTTAATAATACACGTCCTAAAGTTAACATTTATATTAAAACTTGCAGTCAAATGTAAATGAAAACCGATTACCGGAACATCGGCACAACAAAAGCCTACATCGACAAATTCAAACGTATGCTATGCGTGATTATGGCGCGATTCTCCCCTTCAGCGCGAACAATACGCGCTGATTGATCCACGCGCCGATTTAAACAGTATTCAAACGCGGCTTCATTATCAGTTAAACGGACGGTGTAATGGAACAACGAATCAAGCGACATGATCATGTGCCTACCCTTGGCCCATGTTACTTTGGGGTGCTATACCTACATGTCCTTCTTCTTCTCTTCTTCTCTCACTGGCTGCATTTTCTGTGCATGTAAAAAAATGAATGTCTTTTCAAGATGGAGAAGAAGAGGCCTCCGTCTCCATCTTGGATAGACTTGGCATTTTTATTCATAACTCTTTTAGAAACATGTATTTCATATGTTACTGTGTGCGGCACGATGGATCGATGATTTAAAGAAAGTGGCTGGCAGCGGATGGATGCGGACTGCTCAGGACCTGATGTTTGGCGCTTGGCGCTCTTCGGGGGAGGCTTACGTTCAACAGTGGACGGATATTGGCTTAATGATGATGATTTCATATGTTCCCTGCTCATGTATACCAAGACAAATGATTTTCTTTCAACTTTTTTTTCATTGGCGCCAGTTTCAAATTTCTTCCAATAACAATTTAGCCTAACGAGAAACCAAAAAGAGCATTTTCAGTATAGCTCAATTTTTCCACTGAACTAAGAGCTTAGCGTGAATATTTTTGACGTATAGTAACGTAATGTTAAATTTAACCATAACTATAGTACTTGTTTCACACATAATATTTATTTGAATTGAATAATTATTCTTGTTTTCGCATGATACAAATTGTGTATGTCGCATAAAATTAAACCAAATACTATGGGGTTGTAGTTTTTTTATATTCAAAATTCACTTACATTAACATTACTATACGTCAAAAATATTCGTGCTAGCCCTCTGAACTCTCTCAAACATATAGTTTATTTTCAAAAATTATTTCAGTGCCTGTATAAAAGGACAAATCAAGAGACAATTTTAAATAAATTCAACAATTTACAACATTTGTACCATATTCTCTCAACTCTCGATTTTCATATTTTCATAAAACTGTCGCTTGTTTCTTTATTCCGTAACAACATCCAAATATCGAATCGACTCGCGTCAATCATTACGCGTCTTTATCTCATTAACGCAAATTCAGCTGCGGCGATAATTATTTTGTGATGGTTTTATTAAAATGAACTCGGAGAAGGAATAAATTCGTAGGCTTTCTGTTTTATTTGAGTTTTGAGGTAAATGAATGTGCTCTTGGTTCTACAAACGGTGGTTCACCGAAAATGTAAAGCGGTTTGAGAATTTAGGAAGAAAATGGTTAATTAACGGTATTCAGTGTTGTATTTTTAATCCTTTAAGTTGTGAGTACAACAACACGATTCGCTCAATGTGCCTGAGTGTTTGGTTTCTCTGTTTTGACTTGTAGTTTTGATTATTATTTACGTTCTAGAAATGCACTTGACTGTAGAAAATCGTTTGAAATAAAAAGTTATCATTTAAAAATCGTGATCGAATCAGGAATGATGATAACCGCAAGAGGTTACCGAAGGTTACCGTCATAGCCCGAAGGATCGCCAAACTAAAGTGGCAGTGGGCAGGGCACATTGCTCTCAGAACAGATGGTCGATGGGGCCGAAAAGTTCTGGAGTGGCGACCGCGTACCGGAAGGCGTAACGTTGGAAGGACTCCCACAAGGTGGACCGATGACCTGGAGAGGGTCGCGGGTAGCCGATGGATGCGAGACGCGCAGGACCGGTCGTTGTGGCGACGCTTGGGGGAGTCCTATGTCCAGCAGTGGACGTCTTTCGGCTGATATGATGATGATGATTTTAAAAATTAAGTAATCCCTTTTCATTCGAAATCATCAAATGTCTCCTTCTGCTCTAGACGGAGCGAAAGGGAGTGTCAGACTCTTACTGACTAAAACCTACCCGTGTTCTTCCAAATGCCCTTTCGTTCCAGGGCCGCGGTGACTCTTTCGAATAGTCCCGCAACCCTGGCAGGAACTTAAAACTTCCTAGTTAAATCTTACTACTTATTATAAATGAACAAGTTTGGATGGATGTTTTACTCAATCACGCCAAAATGGTTGAACAGATCTAGATGAAATTTGACACAGAGATAAATTGTAGTCTGGAATAGCACATAGGCTAGCTTTTGTCCCGGTCATATGTTTCCTTGGGATCATTTCCAAATTCCACGATAGCGAAGGCGCAAGCAGAAGCTAGTAAATAATAATTACTTGTCACATACCTCAGAAGCGCATTCCGCGATGCTCCCCAGCACAGCATACATTGCTGGTTCGCCACGCCGGCCACACTCGCGCACTATGCACGCGCGGCAGTGGAATGACAAAATATGCGCCGGCGATATTGCAATGTCTTCCCTGATATTTACGGCAGCCGAACGTAAAGAATTTGGTGCGGCTTGAAGATTCCTCCAAGTATAGTTTCGAGAGGCTCTTTGGAGTACGTTTGAAGGTATGCGTGGCTTCCTGAAATGTTTAGAGTAAGATTATGTTGGTCTAAGATGTTCTTGAAAGGAACGTGACTTTGGTATAACTATAGTTAAAACGAAAGGTGACCAATAAGAAAAATATGTAAAAGAGAATCAGCCAAATGCTTGTGGATTATGTTTCAGGAGAGGAAACTTAAATCTCACTAACTTTTTCCCACAACTTTGAATGCACGTATCCCATTTTTCTCGTTCCCGTAGGAATTTGGGGAAATCTTCTCTTAGTTCCCCTACACTCTTTAAGTACCCTAATTATAAGCTTTCTACGACCTGTAGTTTTGGCTGTGCGTTGTCTGTCAGTGATCAGTAACGGATAATTTTTATTTATTTGCATTAGGTGTGAATCATTTACAACAGGCAGTTGACCATGAAGCAGGATATAAAAGTTTTTGACTATCAAAGTCAAAAAGAAAAAATTGGATCTCAGAATGATCAATTCTGACAATAATATTTTTTAGATAAAGAAGCATAATAACACGTAGTCGCTGATCCATACCTGTAAATTTAATAAATTAATCACATTCAAACGCAAGACACCAACCACTATTTTTCCTCACCCTCCTCAAGCACTTGAAAATGCAAATGGTCTCCTAGGGCGGTAATTAGTTCAAGCGCTGTCGGTCCAGGAGGCAGCGATGACTTATCTGAATTGCGAACAAAGGCCCGCCGATGTTAACTTATAAAATAGACGAAGTAATTTGCGTCACGTTACATTTTACAGTTTCCGCCACAGGACGAGTAGGGTGGCTGTGTTTGGAGCTTGTGGTACACCGCAGCGAGCAGGCGCGGTAGGGAATTATGACTGAAATGAGGGATTTATTTATAGTAAAATATACCAAGAAGATAGTGATACTATATGGCTCAAAAGTATTTGGCCACCCACTTTGTAAAACTACTTCATACTTACTTTGATTATTTTTGAGCAATACCTTAAAATAACAATACTGTTTTATTTTTTTGATGATTCATGTATGTGGTGGGATCATATGGCAAAATAAACGATGGAATCCTTGTTAAAACTTTTTTTTTTCAGCACACGTTAAAAGATCAGCGTGTCACGCACCGTCGTGAATCTAGTTATATCTACCTCTCGCACACATATTTCCCTTTCTTTCATCCGCTGTGTTCATACTTTAAACTTATCATAATAATTTTATCCTACACTAGCTGACCCGCGCAACTTCACCTGCGTCACAATTTTCATTACTGCTCCGCTCTTGTTGGTCTTAGCGTAATGATATAGCTATCTAACACTGAAAGAATTTTTAAAATCGGTTCAGCAGTTCCTGAGATTAGCGCGTTCGAGAAAACAAACAAACAAACTCTTCAGCTTTATATATTAGTATGGATGTAGTGCCCCCTTGTTTATAATGATGACCTAAAACTGCTTTAGCCGCACAAAAAGCATATGGCAAAATACTTTTGAAACAAAAATACATATAATTCTCCTCTTTCCTGTGAGTTGTTGAAAAGCTTCATCATGATCATCTCAGTTAAAAGATGTTCACTGCTGGACGAAGGCTTGCCCCAAGTCATAGCATTCAGCGAATTCCTTCGACCTTCACCAGGTTATCGTTCCACCTTGTAGGAAGTCTTTCAACGATGCGTCTTCCGATACGCGGTCGTCACTTTAGTACTCGAATAACTAGAAGGTTTGAAATACGGAACGTCCTGTGCGTACTCTAAAATAACTGAAGTATACTTCTCTCAACGCAAAGGGCATTAGGAGGAACACGGATGGGTTTTAGTCAGTCACAGTCTGACACTCCCTTCTGCTCCACCCAGAGTGGGAGGAGTCATTTGAGGATTACCCATTCTTAAAAAAAAATGCTTCTCTCGTTAACAGTGGAACCCCTTCAGATTTATAACTGTGGTCTCAAAGAAAAGCAAGTCCATTGACTTGTCCCGCTATTCGGGTCGGTGTAACATGAGTCGGCAGTAACTCGAAGTCAGGCTAATCCACGACTGCCGCTATTTGTTGAACAACAATGCGACGTGATTAGCACGCCCTTTGTTCCTCTCGCATGTTTTCACATACTTTGCCTGTAATATTCTGTTAATGTATGCCGAAATTAATATTGCCAGAATGTCGGGAGGTTGCCATTTGCGGGATATTGTAATTAGTTATGTTCTTGAAAGCGGAATTATTTAAAGTCGGGGTTTGATTACGGTTTTAAATCGTTCTTTGATTTTAGATCACTCAGAATTATTCATACAGTAAGAAAATCTTACGAGATGATTATGATCGCAGTAACAGTTCGCGTCACGTAAGTTTCCCGTTCTGAAACCAGGCCCCATACTTTGATGTGTCATTGCCGTCAGGATACTGTTATAGAACTACTGTACTACTGTCAGTTGGTATTATGTACATCTTGCAAGTGAGGCACACACTGTGTAATCCTATCTGTTGAGGCACATTGTGTTGCTCCTGTACACTCACCTTTACTTCATTACAATCAATAATTTTTAATAGTAGTCTTACGGACAGTCCCGCACACAATTGGTATCATGCACACCTTGCAAGTGAGGCACACAACGTGTAATCCTATCTAGCGAGGCACATGTGTTGCCGTCTGTACCGCGCGCATAAATCAAGCGCATCCCTACTGAGACTTGATTCCGACGTTTCATACTGTTTGTACTTAGCCTTAACTGATATGTTGCGCTTGAGGTTGACTTTTATTTATGTTGCACGAAGCCTTTTTAATTTTGTTTGGAAGAACAGTTTTAATATGAAATTAAGCGCAATTAACCTCTAAGTTGTGCGTGTTGCGAAATGTGCTCGAGTTTATTAAACGTCCGAATAAATCGTATCGTTTTTTATACCTACTGGCTTTTGCTCACGGCTTCGCTCGCGTTAAAGTACCCTATAACCGTTTCCAGGGTCCATATACTTGTGTATCAAAACGTATTCGGCGATTTAGTTGCGAAATCGTAACAAACAAATTTACTTTAACATTTATAATATTAAATTAGGATTATGTAGAAAAATACCGCATATTTTCCGCAGAAAATCTATCAAACCCAGCTCTTTTGATAAACTCCCAGCTCATTTACACCCGGAAAGACCCATAAATCAATATAAACCCCGAAAAAAACATCAAAAGACTGGATTATCAGCTATCCTCTCATCGCCTGAACGGGTCAAACTGAAAAATATACGAGTTATTCGCACAATATACCGGCGATATCTAATCTGCGATATGAATGGTCCGGGGCGTGCCGAGCCCGGCCCGAGCCCGAAATGAAAAAGCCCCGACCCCCAATATGGCGTTGGCAATAATTACAACGGAGTTGACCTTTTACACAATGTCATACGTGTCTGTAACGATTGGATGGGACACAAAGAAGGCATAGAAAAGGGTGCCGACTCAATTATTTCTGTACGGTCGCAAATTCTCGTGAAGAGCGACAATATGGGGAAGCTGTCTTTTTGTTGAAACGTATTTGCTTGAAATATATTCTGTTGTTGGAGTGTATTTGGTTATCAAAACAGGTTTTCTGATTAAACAGTTTCGACGCGGAAAATGGGCATATGATTTTTTTTTTTTAAATAACATGTCATGATAAAATATTGTGATGGATCGCAGTAAACGACTGTACCAATCAAACTCTCGTTTGGTGCCCCAGAGCCTTAGATAAAGAATCATCTGAGACATAAACCAATATGAAGAATGAATTAAATATAAAAATAGGAATTCGTACATCTCATTAATAACAAATCTGCAGTTACCTTGTAAATACACCTTTCGAAAAGTACAAAGGAGCGATACCAATCAAGTTATGAGGCACATTGTTCACGTATCGGTTACAGCAATGGAGCCATTGTTGTTGCTGTAACAATGTGTGCTATCCGCAAACACGGACATTTTCTTACTGGAGGTAACGGTCGGATGTTCGATCTGACTTATTTGAAATTCGAATTTGTGAATATTGTGTTCGTGTAATGTTCTGTTTAGATTTGTTTAAACATGCTTTGTGTTCGAGATTTGGTGTTTCTAGAGCGCAAAATATAATTGTGTGAAGTTCCATGTTTAATAGTAATTACAGTTTTTGATACTCCGTACACTACAAAAAAGCGTCGAATTTTATTCAACTTTGAATGCATTCAATTATCTCTGAACGACTACAAAATAACACGTCGATACAGCAGAGAAGCGCAACATTCAGTCCAAATTAAACTAAAGATTTTCAAAACTAAATAATCCACTGAAAACCTCAAGTTATTCCACATAGAAAATAGAAATTCGAAATATTTTTAACTGTACCAAATGAATTTGAAATTCACTAGTCGTCGTGGAATCGTGGTGCCGTAGAGGAAATCGCGAACGAATAAATAAAAATCAAAATGAAATAATAAACTGCAGCGAAGTTATTCGCTGAAGTTCGTCGATGATTTTCGATTTGTAAAGTTTTAAAATAGCGCTAACTGTGCTACTCGGCGCTGTTTCTGAAGCGATTTCATATTTTATTCGTTAACTCTAACTAGTTGGTGTTCGTAGTTACAGGTGCAAATAGTTTATTTCTCTTGTGGGGTTTAATGAGTCGCTTTTGTCTGGTAAGGTGTGTTTTTTGTTGGGAGTGAGAGCTGAGGTTCTAGACAAAAGTCATTCTTTAAGCGATAGTGTAGTAAAGGCGATTGACAAAACATCGAAAATGTGCGGGATTGACAAATGGCAGTCAAATTTTACATACGTTACCAAATCGATTGAGATTCCAACAATCGTATTCGCGCATAGAATGACGCTTTTCCTAGAGCCTGTGTAATTTGGCAAGTGTTCCTTTTATCTTTAAGGGAGTCTGGTAATGTAGAAACCTTATACAACATGTAACAAAATAAACGCAATACCTCTTAAGGGTTCATTGTACTCATCATTATGAACAACTTTTACTATGAGACCAATCCCGAAATAGCGAAAAATAAAATCAGCTGTTCAGTACATTTTGTCGAGTTATGCTCACAGAAATGTATGGAGAGTTGATTTTTTTTCGCGATTTCAGTGTTGGTCCCATAGTGCAAGTTGTTCATAATGATGATGATTTCAATGACCCTTTAAGAGGTATGGTGTTTATTCTGTTACAGGTTGTATGTAGTTATTTATATTCAGGCTATCTCTTAAAAGTCATTTTTTACATGTGCCCGATGTAACATAGATAAATATGAGTATGTATGTATGTTTGATTCGCTTTTTCACTTAGAGATGAAAAATATTTTCCAAGTGATGAAAACTAGCTTCTCATAAAATTAATACTGTTGTAGGTTTCAGTAGCAGGTGATACCTTAAATATCTTCAGTTTCTACTAAGTGTAAAATTAAAGGAAATGTAACTCTGAGGTGGAAACAAATTCCTAGGAAGGAATCAAATTCCAATTTCTTTTAATAAAAATCTCGAGCTACGAAACCTTACAAAAAGTAAAAAAGTCATGAAATTGATATTCCCATTGAAAGCCGAACTTCGGCATTTAAAACTAAGAGGCTTCGCTTATTTTCGTCTGATGGTATCGAATTATAACGAAAAAACCATCGAATAAAAATCTTACAAAAATACTTATTAGATTTTCCGATGGGATTAATTTCTTACTTATTAAAATAGAAGGAAAAGGTTCAGCAAAATACACAGTTTCCCCTTCCTTATAAAAATTACAAGATTAATTAAATTTGAATTATAAAAAGGGTTCAGTTTTTCTTGGCTTTTTTGGTATTTTTTTTTGCATTTTGTTACGCAGTTAAGTAAAATTTTATTTAAGGAATTAAAACGATAAAACGATTACTGATGATTTTATCTTAATGTTTTAAAGAAAAAGAAATGTACAGAGAGAGTGATGACTATGCATCGTATCTGTAATTTCAATTTAGCTTTACTTTCTACTCGTGATGATGGAGGACCGATTTACTACTTTGAGTCACTAATCTTTTCACAATACGTCCCAAAAAACACTCATTTTTTTTAAGACTGGGAAATCATCAAATGACTCCTCCCGCTCTGGGCGTTGCAGGAGGGAGTGTCAGACTCTTACTGACTAAAACCCATCCGTGTTCCTCCTAATGCCCTTTGCGTTCCAGGGCCGCGGTGACTCTTTCGAACAAATTCCATAGCCCAACAAATTCCAAACACACTTTCAAACAGACTAATCAATCACACATCATCATCTGCCTAGCCTTTTCCCAACAACATTGGGGTCGGCTTCCAGTCAAGCCGGATTTAGCTGAATACCAGTATTTTATGTACTAATCAATCACACATATATCACCATTAAATAATAATTCGCGCAAACTCCACCGAACCATAAAAACCGCAACAATTCCAACCCTCCGTCAATTCCAGCCAGGAGCATCACTATAAGTAATTCCCCAGTCGAGCACATCACTATAATTCCGCTCCGTTCCCGCTCTACGACATATGAATGGAATTACCATTGCTAATTAGCTTTTAGCAATACATCGCTTCAGCCGCTTACGGGTGAAGTAATTCGTAGCACGTTAAATCTTCGCTTTATTTGCTGTCTGTACGTTTAGAGTATCAGGAACTGTGTTTAGGGGGGCGTTCGGTAAATTAAATTGAGCGTTCCTTTTTCATGTTTAATGAAGTTGAGCATTTAAGTTGTTATACCTAATAAGGTCTTTGAGAGAGACAATTAGGTGGTTACAATTAACTAAATATATTACACTAGTGGACGTCACGCGGTTTCACCCGCGTAGTTCCCGTTCCCGTGGGAGTACGGCGATAATATATAGCCTATGTTACTCCCTGATAATGTGTAATGAGCTATCCAATGCTAAAAGAATTTTCCAAATCGGTCTAGTAGTTTCGGAGCCTATTCAATTCAAACAAACAAACAAACAAATCTTTCCTCTTTATAATATTAGTGTAGAAGTGTAGATAAATATTTTTTTGAAGTATTTTATGATCACATTTTCAGGGCTCCGTACCCAAAGGGTAACTAACGGAACCCTATTACTAAGCCTCCGCTGTCCGTCCGTCCGTCCGTCTGTCCGTCAGCGGGCTGTATCTCAAGAACCGTAATAGGTAGACAGTTGAAATTTTCACAGATTGTGTATTTCCGCTATAACAACAAATAAAAAAATGGCCAAGTGCGAGTCGTACTCGCGTGCGAAGGGTTCCGAACGAAATGTTCAAAACAATTTATTTTAAAATTATGAAAAAAATATAATTAGAACTCTCATAGTAAGCCCTTTTATTTGATACTAGCTGACCCGCGCGGCTTCGCTCCCGTCAACTGGCTATTCTACCTACCGACCCTAACCTACCTACCCTACCTACCTACTCTACCTACTTACCTATCCTACCTACCATAGCTACCCTACCTTACCTACCCTACCTACCTACCTACCCTACCTACCCTACTTACCCTACCTACCTACCTATCCTACCTACCTATCCTACCTACCTACCCTACCTACCTACTCTTTTTATGCTTACCTTATTGTGCTATTCCGGACGAAGACTAATCCAAAAACACAAACCTATGAAAATCGGTCGAGCCGTTCTCGAGTTAGAAAAGTGTTCGAACAAACCCGACTTTGTTTTAAATATATTAAGAAGATTAAGAATTTTGCTATATTGTGAAAGATTCGACCTTTTTCTAGAAGACATTTTTTATATTAGCGAGACACAAATAAAACGCATAAACTGAAGGAAGACGGACAGCGGTGGCTTATTAATAAAAAGGGTTTCGTTAGCAAACTTGGTACGGAACCCTAAAAATCGACTGGGTTCGCACGAATCAAAATCGTACGCGAAGGCTTAAATAATAGGGTCCCATTAGCAACTTTGGCACGGAACCCTATAATTTGCCTTGGCTCGCAAATCGAACCGTTTGATACTTAACACGAATTAAAAACTTAGTTGCGGGCAACCTGGGAGTCTTTAAGACAAAAGTGAATAGGTTGTTTCAAAGCAAACGTGCTCCATCTTCGACCGCATCATCGCTTACCATCAGGTGAGATAGTGGTCAAACGTATGCCTATCTACTGTAAAAAAAAAAAATATTCCACTCCGTATCACCTAACCAATGAGAACTAATGATAACACGATTTGACAGTTACTGTAAAATCGTGTTGTCATTCATTCTCAGTTCAGGGGGGCTACTCTCTAACGAAATCCGTAGTTTCGGGCTTAGTTGCGGGCGGGCATTTTCTACTTCGTATCACCTAACCACTGAGAACTAATGATAACACGATTTGACAGTTACTGTGAAATCGTGTTGTCATTCATTCTCAGTTCGGGTTCGGGACTAATCGTAAGTCTGTAGGTGATACGGAGTAGAATACGACCACCCGCAACTAAGCCCGAAACTACGGATTTCGTTAGAGAGTAGCCCCCCTGGTTCGGGACTAATTGTAAGTCTGTAGGTGATACGGAGTAGAATACATCCGCAACTAAGCCCGAAACTACGGACTTCGGACTTAGAGAGTAGCCTCCCAAAATCGATCGCTCCCGTCACCGTGACCACCTTTGGTACGGTACCTTATTATAAAAAACCAAACTACTAACCTAAACTAAACCTAAACCTAACTACTAACCAAAAAACTGGCCAAGTGCGAGTCGGACTCGCGTGCAAAGGGTTCCGAACGAATTAAAATTTTTTAACATGTTATTTTAACACTATAGACTTCTTATAGATTTTCCTGTAATCTTTAGGTAAAGATCTATTATCACCATTTTTTTCAAAATTTTAGGCTCCGTGGTTTCGGATATAAGGGGGGGAATGGTCATTTTTCGTCTAATTTCTTGATTAACTTCTAAATCATTTATTTTAAAATTATGAAAAAAATATAATTAAACCCTTCACAGTAAGCCCTTTCATTTAATATGTCACACGATATTGTTCAAAAAACTTTTTTTTAATTTTCTAGTTTGACCCCCAAAAGTGACCTCCATACTAAAAATTTAAAAATTTATGTAACGCGTCCGTGTTTGGGTCATAGAAGTACATGTGTGCACCAAATTTCAACAAAATCGGTTCAGTGGATCCGGAGAAAACTGGTTGTGACAGACGGACAGACAGACAGACACCCGAGTGATCCTATAAGGGTTCCTTTTTTTTCGGAACCCTAAAAATGGACTCTGTCTGAAATATAAGATTTTTATTTATTATTATTAGCCTTGTTTCGCAAATCGAACCGTTCGTTGCTTCGCTCTAAACGGAATCAATCGCGGAGGCTTAGCAGTAGGGTCCCGTCAGCACAGCACCTTTGGTACGGAACCCTACAGGCCAGGGGGGCTACTCTCTAACGAAATCCGTAGTTTCGGGCTTAGTTGCGGGCGGGCATTTTCTACTTCGTATCACATAACCACTGAGAACTAATGATAACACGATTTGACAGTTACTGTGAAATCGTGTTGTCATTCATTCTCAGTTCGGGTTCGGGACTAATCGTAAGTCTGTAGGTGATACGGAGTAGAATACGCCCGCCCGCAACTAAGCCCGAAACTACGGATTTCGTTAGAGAGTAGCTCCCCTGATCCGCAAGTCGAACCGTCCAGAACTTCGCAAAACTAAATCAGTTTAAGACTCTACGATAAATGCACTTTAAACGAAACCAGCATAACTCAGAGATTTAACCAATAATGGTCCCTAACAGTTTAAGACCTTTCAGAGACCAAACCGAAATTCCTTCGAAACACGAATGTGTTTAGAAATTGTGTGAGATCATTCTCCAGCGGAAATCTTAACACCGCAATTCAGAAAAACGCGTCATCAGTGCAACGCCATCTATCGACCTTGTAAACTGACAAAATATTTGGCAGCGGAAGACGTTAAATAAGAAGCCCGTATGTAACGGTAAATAACGATAAGGTATTAAAATGTTTACTTTTATTTTGCTACGTCTTAAAAGTTTCACAAATAACTCAATCAATGTGTTTTGGTGTAACATTCATGCTTTCATGCATTTTTTGGTTCCTCAATAGATGGCGCTCTGACTAATCAGAATACATAAGGAAGTTTCTTACTAAACTAAAAATTCAATATATTTTGATTTTGTGGATCGATTGTATCGATCAATAACGAAAAGGTATAAAATGATCACTCTTATTTTGCCACGTATTAAAAGTTTCACAAATAACTCAACAATTTTTTCGTGCATTTTATTTTTCTCAATAGATGGCGCTCTGACTCATCAGAATACATTAGGAAGTTTCTTCCTAAATTTAAAAATTCAATATCTTTTGATTTTGCGGGTCGATTTTGATGAAATAAACGCTAAATGTTACTCGGGTTATCCCTTTATATTTTTAAGTACTTAGATTTGCAATCTAATCTGTGGTTTATGCGTGATGCTCCCACAAACGCACAGACAAACAGACAAACAGACAAACAGACAAAAATTTCAAAAATTGCATTTTTGTGGTTTATACCTTTTTCCTGAGTTTTCTGTGTAATTTTCATGCAAAAATATTGAATGTACAGACACGGTTAGTCTACGATTTTATTATATGTATAGATGTGACACGATATTGTACAAAAAACTTTTTTTGATATTTTCTAATTTGGTCCCCAAAAGTGACCCCTATACTAAAAATTTAATGATTTACGTAACGCGTCCGTGTTTGAGTCACAGAAATCCATATGTGTACCAAATTTCAACAGAATCGGTCTAGTGGATCCGAAGATAACTGGCTGTGACAGACGGACAGACAAGTGATCCTATAAGGGTTCCGTTTTTTGTTCGGAACCCTTAAAATTAAGGTTTATGGTACGGAACTCTTCGTGTGCGAGTCCGACTGGCATTTGGCCGGTTTTTATAGATAGACAGCTGCTGCTTGATAGCTAGCTGCTTTTAGCAGTGCTTCACCTGATAGTAAGCAAAGATGTGTTGATGGACCAAACACGCCTAGAAGTAGTCTATTCACTTTCAACTTGGACGTTTTGCTTACATCGTGTGTAGGTTGCGTCTTCTCACACGCCAGAAAATAAATCAAAACTATATCAGAATCTATAACTCCATCAATCCAGCATCCCAACACCAAACGAAGTCTCACATTACACTTAATAGGTATAACTGCACCAATTAAAACGGTGGTCAGTGGCGATACCACTCATTTGCAACGGTATTAATATCCATCAGTTGCCAGCACGCAGTGACACGGTGCACGGCGCGAATTGTTGCAAATTGCGATACAGCTTGCATAAATGTTGTAAATGCTTTTGTTTCGCTGTATTGGACCGTGTCATATCTGTCGAACGGGCATTTTTGTTTTACTGGGAAATCATCAAATGACTCCTCCCGCTCTGGACGGAGCGGAAGGGAGTGTCAGACTCTTACTGACTAAAACTCTGCGGTGTTCCTTCAAATGCCCTTTGTGTTCCAGGGTCGCGGTTACTCTTTCGAACAATTCCTCTACACTGGCAGGCACTGGCACTAGCGGGCACCGTCAATTATGCTGACATTTCTTTGAGGCGCGCGCGGAACACAACGCGCCATGGACCCAGGCTTGGCCCCTTACCGGTCAGCGAGCCACCCATCGCTCGCCGTCCGCACGCACCGCGCACCACCAGGCAGTGAAATTGTTGTAAATTGCGATACAGTTTGAATAAATATTGTACCTAAATGCTTTTGTTTCAGCTTATTGTAGACCAGGGCTGAAGCCTTTGAAAATGGTAAAAAGTGAATAAAAAAAGAATTGGTATGAAATCCATTAGGAATTCTGAGGTCGGGAAGTGGATGGGGGTGATTTTTTTTTGCATTTTTTGAGATTTACCATAGTAATGTATATTTTCTTATACCATCAGAAAGAAGAGATTTCAACGAACAAATAGTTCACCGACTTTTTTAAAAAGCAGACTGTTAGGAGAATTTTCGATTGAAAATTAGGATGGATGGATGAGGATAAATGTCTTATTTTGACTTAATATCGAAAAAGCACCCTAATTTCACCAAATTTCGTGAAAGATAAAAACAAATCTACACTAATATTATAAAGAGGAAAGATTTGTTTGTTTGTATGTTTGTTTGAATTGAATAGGCTTCGAAACTACTGGACCGATTTGAAAAATTATTTTAGCATTGGATAGCTACATTATCAGGGAGTAACATAGGCTATATATTATCCCCGCATTCCCACGGGAACGGGAACTACGCGGGTGAAACCGCGTGACGTCCACTAGTATCCAATAACTTGGTTATTTGAATTTTCACATAAATGAGGTTATGTGAAAAAAGTGAGAATACAAAAGTTACAGATCCTTTTATTACCTACAACTTTGCCATTTAACATTTTTCCATAGGACTTTTAGTTTTGCCGGAAAACGAGATAAACCGTTTTTTTACCTTTAAAAACTCACCCCCATCCACTTCCCGACCTCACATCGCCCGTAAATTATTTTCCCTTTCGTTGTTGTTTTATTCTCTTTCTTTTCCAATGAGTTTCATCCTACCATATTTTTTTTTGGTTTAAAAAAATATCAACCCTGGTCTATTAGGCCATGTCATTCAATTCAAAGGGGAACTGACCGTAAGGAAATGTGAAGATTTTCCTGGAAAAGCTCTTTGACTGTCAGCGGTGTCTTTGTGCGTTATTTATAGTTTGAAAAGTCAGGCTGACAATTACGGTTGAGTAGATTTTTTAGGTTCCGTAATTATGTCCGAATGAAAAACGGAACTCTTATAGAATCACTCTTCTGTATTTCTGTCTGTCTGTTACAGCCAATTATCTTCGAATCTCGGTAGGTACACATATGAACTTCTGGAACCCAAACACGGACGCGGAATTTAAATAAATAAAGTTTGAGTAAGGGGTCATTTTTTGGAGAACAAATTAGAAAAAGCTGAAAAGTGAGTATTACCCCTTATCTCCAAACTGACAAAAAAACACATAATAGTCTTTACTTATAGATAACAGGAAAATCCATAGCAAGTCTATATTTTTAAAATAGTTTTAGAATATGGTTGTATTGGCCAAATGGGCATGGTATTCAGTGAGCTGTGTGTCTTGGTGTTCAATTCATTGGAAAAGGAATTCGAGTAGCACATAGGTACATAAGTGATCTAAGGGTAGACCTAATATTAGATTTACACAAAAGGTTTCCATTCACATAATACTTTTAATTAAGTACAGATATCTACCCGTATTTAATGACTAAAACTAGTCACAGGACCATCATAGGTGCTAAATATACTACCAGTGATATTATTTTTTTTCCTTCTCATGTGGTGATACCAAAATTAGGCAATATTTATCCCTTTTCAAGGTCTGAACTATTGTTTTGTTGTTTACCATTCAATGTTCTTCGAATAGACAGGAATCTGCGCCTACCTTACGCTCCCTACACGATATTCAGAACCAAACCAATTAGCGGAAATTATTCCTTCAATTCCCAGGAGCAATTCTCAGAAAAACCAGTTACTCCCCTAACAAAACAACACAGGGAAGTGCTTGTTTTTTACCGAAAATCTCAGAGGCATCCAAACAGGAACCCATTTGACACCTCACAATGTTTCGAGCACGAACAAAAATCCAATTTTGATTAAAACTTTATAAAGAGGGGAGCGCTCGATTAATTTAACTTTTTTTTGCGGTACCCCTGGCCTTTTTGTTCAGCCAGCATTGTCGCGATCCACTCGTGGGAATATTGTATTTAGAGACAACTTGTGACGGGATCTTTATAATCTAGATAGAGGACCGGTGGACTGGAGCCGGATAAAAATGTAGACTCGTTTTTGCTCAGTATTGTGTTTGCTGCAATGCGACTGTAGTTTGCGTGAATGTTAGGTAGTAGTAGGTTTTAATAAACTAAACAAAAGCGGAAGACGCAGCATTGGCAAGCCTTCCCACAAGGTAGACCGATAACCTGGTGAGGGTCGCGGGTAGCCGATGGATGCGAGACGCATAGGACCAGTCGTTGTGGCGACACTTGGTGGAGGCCTAGGTTCAGCAACGGACGTCTTTCGGTTGATACGATGATGATAATGAATCAAAAGCGTAGCTTTTGAACCATCTGTAAAAGTCTTATCACACAAATCAGATCAAACTTGCGAGTCTCAAGAAGTCAGGACCATAGAACTACTTTTCTTTCAGTTTTCACGGTTATGGTTCCTATTTGGTTGGTTAATTTTTATGGGCAAATGTAACTGTGGTCAGTCGTCAAATTAAGGTACTTAAGTCACAAATTCGGTAACAATCAAACGATGGGAAATCATCAAATGACCCCTCCCGCTCTGGGTGAAGCGGAAGGGAATGTAGACTCTTACTGACTAAAACTCATCCGTGTTTTTCCTAATGCTCTCTGACTTCCAGGGTCGCGGTGACTCCTTCGAAATAAAATCCGCTACCCTGGCGGGAGCATAACCCCCTATACCTTAAATGGTAACCAACACATACTAACTCCAAACTAACCGCCACCTAAGTGAACAAAATATACCTACCAACATAAAATTGAATAAATTAGCGTCCATGACAGTGGGAACAAAACAAAAGGATAAGTTTGCGCCGCTCTAAGTACCAAGTTATAACGCCACCGTTGTTGATGTATTTTTCTTTGAAATATTTCCACTTAATATTTCCTCCGTGTCCTTGGAACTGCTAGTTGCTTTGTTGTTATGTTATTATTTATGTACTGGCAGGAAGTTCGTCAGGTGGCGGTTGAGACTTATTTTCAGGAACTAAGTTTCTAACTATCACGAAATATCCATCAGTTTTTCCTGGTCGGAAGTTATTGGATACTTTCGGATTTTTAGGAGTATCTTTTTGTATTGAGGAGGAAATTATTTCATTTTATTGACCTTATCACATTTATTTCGGGGTCAGTGCTTTAGATTATGTATTTTTCTTCCAAACTTCTTCATTAGTCGTTATCTCATAGAATGGAGGGGACTATTACCACCTTTCTAAACACTTCGTTTATCCGTATATCGTTTTTAGGGATCCGTACCCAAAAGGTAACCCACGGAACCCTATTACTAAACCTCCGTTGTCCGTCCGTCCGTTCGTATGTCTGTCAGCGGCCTGTATCTCAAGAACCGTAGTAGGTAGACTGTTGAAATTTTTACAAATTGTGTATTTCTATTGCCGCAATAACAACAAATAATAATAGTTCATGGTTTATGGTACGGAACTCTTCGGGTGCGGGTCCTACTCGCACTTGGCCGGTATTTGGCTATTATAGCCATTAAAGAGAGAACTACAAAAAGGCAAAAGTCAAATCAATTTACATAAGGTAGGCTAAAAATATCAACTTTAAAAAGGTCAAAACTTACAAAAGACGGTCCCAAAAACACCCACTCTTTGCCATGTCCTAGTGTGCCACCCACTGTGACCCACACAAGTCAACCTTTTACAATATGTAAAGGTTAAGCTTTCCAATCTTAGACAATGAAATGGCTGTTTTTTACTTCGGTAAGCGACAGGAATCGATAAACAATACTGCTTTTACATATCATCTAAAATGATATAAAATGCACAAACCCCAGTGTCTTTTTAACCCAAAGGTTAACTGATAGAGAATGTGTTGTTGCATTAAGTCCGCCCATGTACCACAATTGTACATAAAGTTTAAATAAATAAATAAAATAATTCGATGTCTGCGTTCTCGCAATATAGAAGTAAAACGGTTAATATTTTTAAATGTAACGTTTTTTTCCGATTTGAACTAATATTTTTACCAAATATAGATTCAGGAAACAAAAGTGTTAGTCGATTTTTGTTTCTGACTGTACCTATTCCGGCCTTATAATGGAACTTTCTTCTACGAACCACAAACGCATTCATATCTTTCAGGCTTTTTTTTTTTTTTTTTTTTTTTTTTTAAGGATGGGAAATCATCAAATGACTCCTTCCGCTCTGGGTGAAGTAGAAGGGAGTGTCAGACTCTTACTGACTAAAACCCATCCGTGTTCCTCCTAATGCCCTTTGCGTTCCAGGGCCGCGGTGACTCTTTCGAATAAATCCCGCAACCCCGGCAGGCATTGGGCCCTAGCGGGCCCCGTCTTTAATGCTGACAGCTCTTTGCTGGCCAGGCCCGGGCTCTTTGCTGACCAGGCCCGGGTCGACGGCGCGCTGTGTTCCACGCGCGCCGTCGACCCGGGCCTGGTTATGACCAGACGGCGAGTCACCCAATGCTCGCCGTCCGCAGGCCCGCGCCTACGGTGGCCGAGAATCGCCCTGCGACTCCCGACGCCCGGGGAGTCTTCTTCTGTTGCGGCGGCTGGGGCGTGAGGCTTCCCTCTCCCTCACGCGTTCGGCTTCCTCCTTCGCAAGCATTACTGCTTCGCAGAAGGAGGTGACCGCTTCCCAAGTCTCCTCGCTCCGGACCATGGCTTGAAACAGGGCCGACCGCGACAGGTCGCCACCGCCGATCGCCTCGACAAGGACACGGCGGTGTTCCGCCCAAGCAGGGCAGACCTCCACCGTATGCTCCACCGTGTCCTCCGGGCGATCCTCGCAGTGTTGACATCCGGGCGTATCCTCCCGCCGTATTCGAAACAGGTACCTCCCGAAACAACCGTGTCCGGTGAGTACCTGCGTCAAACGGAAGGTAAGGACGCCGTGGCGCCGCTCTAGCCACTCCTCAAAGAGGGGACTTATCGCCGCAATTGTGGCGTGCCCAGCGCTGGGTTGCGACAGTCGTTGTCTCCATACCGCCATGAGATCCCGCCGGAGCTCCGTCCGCCGTGTTGCGATTTGCCGCGGCAGAGGAGTCTCGCCCCGGCGTAGCGCCTCCACGCGCCATTCGTAAATGAGCGCGAGGGCTCTCGCCTCTAGATCCCATGGCGGCAGTCCGGCAAGGAGGCTCGCCGCCTCGCCAGAGACCGTGCGGTATCCCCGGGCCAGCCGGATGGCCATGACCCTCTGGGACGCATTGAGGTAACGGGCAGGTCGCTTCCTCAAAGTAGGCGCCCACACCGGTGCCCCATAAAGGGCCATGGACCGCACGACCCCCGCATAAAGCCTCCGGCAGGAGGCGTTTGGACCCCCTAGATTAGGCAGAAGCCGCTTGAAGGCAGCCCCGGCTCGCCCCAGTCTGGGAGCCAAACGTCGGAAATGCTCGACGAAGTTCCACCGGCTGTCAAGGACGAGACCCAGGTACGTCATCGTCGATCCGACGCCGATGTGAACCCCTCCTACCGTTATTTGGGATCCCAATGGTGGCCTGTTCCGAGAACCATGAAAACACATGGCTTCGGATTTGTGCAGGGCCACCTCGAGACCCAGCTGCCGGATCCTCTCAACGACTATCGCAACCCCGCGTATCATAGCGTCGGCCGCCGCCTGGTGCGATCCCCCTTGCGCCAGGACCAGCGTGTCGTCAGCGTAGCAGACCACGCTGACGCCGCTAGGGAGGTCGGCGCGCAGCACCCAGTCGTAGCCGATGTCCCACAGGAGCGGCCCCAGAACCGAACCCTGTGGAACACCGCACGACATCTCTCGCCGGTTCCACTCTCCCAGGTGACCGGGGTAGATGACGGCTCTGTCCGTCAAGTAAGCCTCGACTACGCGACGGAGGTAGGTCGGCATCCGGTGATACCGAAGTGCCTCCCTGATGCAACTCCAGGGCAGGGTGTTGAAGGCATTGGCAATGTCTAGAGACACCGCCAAGACGACCCCGCCCCGAGAAACCGCGTCCCCCGTCGAGAGGGCTCTCACGCGCATGATGGCGTCCACCGTCGAGCGGCCCGTGCGGAAACCGAACTGGTTCTCCGCCAGATCCGGCCCCACCCTCACTAGGTGCTCGACGAGGCGGTTTGCAATTACTCTTTCAAAGAGCTTGCCCACCTCATCGAGCAGCACGATGGGCCGATATGCGGACGGAGAGTCCGCAGGGCGCCCTGTCTTCTTGATGAGGACCAGTTTCCCCGTCTTCCAACGAAGTGGGAACTGGCCCCTCTCCATGCATGCGCTTAGGAGCCCTCTAAGTCGAGGCTCAAGAGCCTCCAAGGCCAGGACCCAGGCTTTTCCAGGTAAGCCGTCGGGTCCTGGGGCGGTATTTTTGGCCTTCAGCCTGTTAACCGCCACTCTCAGGTCTACCTCAGTCACCTCAGGAGCATCGTCATCGTCGTCATCGGTGTAGTCCGCATCGGGCATCGCAGGCGGCGGAGCCATAGGCGGGGGAGTATGCTCCCCTCGCGAGGGGAACAGAGCGCTCACCACGTCCTCCACCAGCTGGGGCCGGAGACTCTGCGTCAATGGGGGGGCCCAGGTGCGGAGCTTATTCCGCACCATTTTGTAAGGTCTTCCCCACGGGTCCCCGTTCAGAGACTCCAGCATCTCCTTGCGAGCCAGATCTTTGGCCTGCAGGATCCCCGCTCGGAGGGCAGTTTTCGCCACTCTGTACTCCTCGTACAGCTCCGCCTCTCTGACCTGCGCATCCGGAGGGCGGATGCGGAGCCTGCGGTGCCTGGTGTACCGGCGCCGTGCAGCAACGCATGCCTGACGCAGTGTCGCCAGCTCTTGCGACCACCAGTACACCTGGCGGCGGGCGCGTCCCGGCTTAACCCGGGGCATTGCCACGTCACAAATATCGGACATGGCCTCCCGGAACCACTCTGCCTCGTCGTTGATGTCAGCAGGCCTGTCCGGAGGTGACATCCAGGCCTGCACGATCGAAGCTTCCAGGAGGAGCTCCCGGTCTAGCTGCTTCAGCGCCCACCGCGGACCACTCGGGGCCTGCCGGACTGGCGCGGTTGAGGTCTGGGCGGAGACGTCAAACCGGATATACCGGTGATCGGAATAGGTCTCCACCTCCTCTAATACGCGCCAGTCAATGACACGCGGTGACAGAGCAGGGCTGGCAAACGAGATGTCCACCACGGACTCCCCCTGCATCCGCACACACGTGGGGACAGAACCCCGGTTTAGGACGACTAGGCCTGTCTCCAGAGCCCAGTCCTCCACCATCCTGCCCCGCGTGTCCGTATACCGGGAACCCCAAGCCAAATGCTTGGCATTGAAGTCCCCGAGAACGAGCACGGGGAGGGAACGATACCCGGTGACGACGACGCCCAACTCCGTAAGGGAGTTTTGGAACTCGGCGAGAGTTCGGTTCGGGGAGAAGTACACTCCTACCACGACAATCTCCCCGAACCGTGCTGCTACGCACCCCTGTCCTCTCCTAACGTTTTCGAGGGATGGGGTACCGGCAGCGGCCGACGAAATTAGGGCCACTGAGCCATTCAGGTCCTCCACCCAGTCCTCCCTGGGCGGCACCAAGTAGGGCTCAGCGACCACGGCAATGTTAATCAACCACTGTGCCATGCTCTGGACCAACAGGTCCTGAGCGGCGGCGCAGTGGTTGATGTTCGCCTGGAGGAGGCGTAATGGAGCCGTTATTGGCACTCCATTTCAGCCTCCTCCTGAGTCCCTTGTGAGGGCTCATTCACGGCTACCGAAGCGACGGCGGCGGCAGTAACGGCTGTGGTGATGGCGGCAGCGGCGACAACAGTGGCGGCGGCGGCGGTAGGGACGGCGGTGGTGGAGGGCTTCTTTTTGCCCCCGGCCTTGGCGGGTGGGGCGCAGGCTTTGCTCCCAGCCCAGTGATCGGCCGGCTTGCCAGCTACCGCACATACAACGCAGTGCGGCGTGGCGTTACACGAGCCGGCCTTGTGTCCGGGCTGACCACAGCGGAAACAGAGATCGCTGCGGTCCACCTCCGAGGTGCACTGGACTCCCACGTGGTTGCCCACTTGGCAGCGGAAGCACCTCAGAGGTCTGGGTTCCAGCAGTTTGACCTGCGCAGATACCCAGCCCACCAGGAGTCTTCGGCCCTCCGATATTTTCTTGGCCGCCGTCACGGGGCAGCTCACCACGACGGTTCGCATGCCCGTGTGGTCAGGACGTATGGTGCCTGCCTTCACCTGCTCGGCAGGGCACCCCCCAGTCCTGACAACGGCGGCCACCACCTCCTCCTCCATGACGGAGTCGTCCAGGCCTAGAATGCGCATGTTGACGCACTTGGTGGGCCTGGACACTCGGGCCTCGTCCGCATTTAAGGACGCTCTGAGCCTTTCGGCCAGAGCGTCAGCGGTCGGGCCACTAGCTGCACCGGGGATCTCCAGCATCCGGGCCCCAGTCATAGTCATTCTGAGCCGGATGCCCCCAGTGATGCCGATCTCCTGGAGGTTCACCGCCTCCTTCGCCTTCGCGAGCACGTGGCCGTACGTCACGCCCCTCTTCTCCGCGTCCGGCTGTAGCGTGATCACTACAGCTGCGGTCTTCGGGGCGCGGAGCATAGCCGCGACGCTTCGCGCTTTTCTCTGCCGCCTCCTCTGGCGTTTTTTAGCCGCTCTGGCTGCCTTGCCCGCCTTCTTCTTCTCCCCGGCCACTTGCCATCCGGCTTCGGTCGCAAGAGAGTTGGGAGGCGGGGGTGCCGGTTGCGGTGCTGGCGCTTGAGCCCTCGCCGCCTGTGAATCCGGCCCACCTTTCTTCTTCGGCTTGGCTTGTTTCGCGGTTGCCGGCCCGGCCCCTCGGTTGGCCTGACCGGACGACCCCGGTTTGGCAACCACGGCGGCCGCGTATGAGGCCGCCTTAGGCTGGCCCGATGCCTTTTGGCTTGCCGCTAGCGGGGGGCGCAGGACGATGCTCTCCAGGACCGAGAACCTATGTGCGAATGCAGCCATCTCCTGCCGCACTAGGTTAAGGACCTTTTCCTCCGCCGACACGGGCTGCCCGTGCTTGTGCCCCCCTTGAGGCGCCTCCTTTGAGCTGGCTCCTCGGAGCCCGGCCAGGTCTGCTCGGAGCTTCTCATTCTCCTTTTGGAGAAGTTCCGTGGTGGCCGCCAGGCGAACGACCTCCGCTCGCAGCTTGGACATTTCGTCCGACGGAGGCCCGCAACAGTTAGCCTCCGCTGCCGCTAAAATGGAGGCCGAGGCCGCACTTATGGCCGTGTTTTTGGAGGACTGCGTCCTCTTCAAGGCCACATCGCGGATCGCGGCCTTAACGACCTCCGCAAACCTGGCCTTACGCTCCAGATCCTGATCGGAGGCGCCACCCACCCTTGTGTCTACGAGAGAGACGGAGAGTCCTCCCGGCTCCTCAGTGGAGACCCCGGATGAGACTCCAGGATCGCTCTCCCCGTCGATTCCCGGTATATCGGGCCGCTTGAAACGACCCCGAACGTCGCGCCCTGGCAGAGGAGCGGAAGATCCGCTCGCCAACGCACGACCCCGGCCTCTCCTCGCTGTCGCCACTTTCGCAGCTGGCAGGTTCTCCTCGCTTGAGGAGAGAACCACCGACCCCACCCGGTCCGAAGAAATTTCGTTGCGCGATCGTTTTCTCCAAAATTTGGAGCGACCGCGCAAGTTCTGGTCGGACATATTTGGATCCTCTATCGAGGATCGGGAGCCTCCTCGGCTCTTGTTGCCGTCGCCGGCAAGCGGTATCTCCGCAACATTACTTCCTTGTGTTTTTTGTGTGTTATCCATGTAGTTCCCACGAGTAGTAAGGAAAGAATGTCCACCCAGGCAGAGCCTATTTACCTGGGTAAGCCTACATACTGCAGAGTGCGGCAGGTGCTCTACAGGGGAAGCGCTCGCGACTGGACTCCCTCCAGCCATTCATCCTCTCACCGCGCTTCAAAGCTTAGGATTAGGTGGTTTTTTATCTTAGAGGTAGCCTTCCTCTGGGCCAGGCGATTAAGCCAAGCCCCCGGCGGCGGCATTAAACATGCCTCCGTTCGCTGTCCGGACAACCCGACTCAGTGAACCCGCCGGAAGTTCTCTCCTCAAGGAGAGAAACATGCGCCGCTTTGGTGCGCCTGCACCGCAGCGGCATGGTCACGTCCTCTGCCAATCGACTGCCATCGATCGATCGGGAGCAACCCCTTCCCGGTATCTCTCTTGGTCTGGTCTCTCACTTGGACCTCTCCGGCATGAGCAGGTAACTCTACCGGCAAAGCTCCAAGATCATTGAGACACACAAGCCCCACCACGACGACAACGTGGAGATACGGCGGTGGGGATATCTTTCAGGCTGGGGTGACATTTCTGCAGACATACATAGAATAATGGCGGGAGTGCGCAGTCTGTTCCGACACCAACTTTATCTTCAAACTCCAGCGATCCATTTCTCCAGTCCCCGGCACAAGCAAGGCTTGACTTCGCAGCATACAGCTCACTCAACTCAGTTTTGATGTTTCCTTAATTTGTAGGTACTTTATTACTTAGACACTTTTCTTTTGTGTAAGGTTGATTGTTAAAATCGAAGGATCACCCGTGGCCCTTCAAGGGTGACGTGACAGATGCGAGAATTTGACAGTTTGTCCTTAAGGACGGTGAAACAGATGAAAGGACAAAGCGAGAAACATACTGGTCCTACGTACGCAACGTATGCAGCGCTTTTGTATCGTATCGTATGTTGCGTTGCATACGTTAAGTGTTTCTACTGCATAGTTTTTCATATAAAATTAATGGTCCAGACCAGTTTGTCTCTAGCTTAATATTAGGATTGGTTTCAGTCTTACCAGTTGCAGTGCAATTTTAATGTTTTACAAGGAGCGTCTGCGTATCAGCCTCTGGCCACTATCTAGAGACTGGATGGCACGATACCCATTGAGTACCCGAGACTTATTGAAAGCAGAAGGATGAACAACATGTGAAGCAGAAAAATGATTTTATGGTCAATAATACGTTATGTGGGCGGGTAGGTAACTCATTTTTAGGGTTCCGTACCCAAAAGGGTACCCAAAGGAACCCTATTACTAAGCCTCCGCTGTCTGTCCGTCCGTCTGTCTGTCATCGGGCTGTATTTTAAGAACCGTAATAGGTAAACACTTGAAAAGGAACACTTCGTGTGAGAGCCCGACTCGCACTTGGCTGGTTTTTACTGTCTTATTAAAAAAAAAACTAAAACTATATAAACTAAAATTATTTTCAAATATAAACTAAAATTATTCAGCTTGACAACACCGAAACAAATAAACTGCTTGAGTTTTTCTGCTCATCATTCAGTGCTCGAGTCGTATTAAAAAGTCATGAAAGATAAAATACAAGAAACAGAAAATAGGTAACCTATTTCTCGCTGACGCTTGAAGCTGGCAACAAAGAAATTCTAGTCGTGTCCTCAGATTTCTATCTATTCTTCGATCAGCATAAAAATATAAGATTTATTTATTTATTTTAACTTGATTTACAATCACGAAGCAACGTGATCGGACGACTCGGCCGGCCCCGCAGGATTAGTATTCCGTTCTTGTGTACCGACAATAATATAATTTCATAAGTTCCATACTTTCTCTATCGACTGTTTGTGTTGTGTTAGTTGTTCAAGGCGGAATTCATTTTGGCTTCGCGGATTAGATTTGGATGAAACGACTGCGGGGCAAAGGGCTAGAATTTGATTTTGGGTTTAGACTTAATCGAGTTGGGCAGAAAAGAAATGAGAATGAAGTTTATTATTCACAAGATAAAGCCAAACTTCGACCTCAAATGCTGAAGAAAGAAAAACGGTTCACGAGATGTGCGAGAACCCGTATAGGTACAGTATGTCAGAAAACGCGTCAGCCGGGTTGGTCACAGTCCACGTCGAAGGAATTCAAGAAAGATAGACCTACTTTTAAAGTAGGTCTAGCACACCCCGTTCTAGGTAATCACGCCCGTCTGGTACAAAGTTGGTTAACCTTTTAACCGCTGACTTCATATCAGTTGTCGTGACCCCAGCGCTCGGCACAAAAAAAAAACTACAAAAAAAAAATACCAACAACAAAGAGGAGGCATGTTGAAGTGGAAGTGGGCCGGCCATGTCTGTAGGTGGACAGACGGTCGATGGAGCAGACATGTGTTAGAATGGAGGCCGTGTATGGGCAAACGTAGTGTGGGACGCCCTGCGAAACGATGGATCGATGATTTAAAGAAAGTGGCTGGCAGCGGATGGTTGTGGACGGCTCAAGACCGGGATGGTTGGCGATTTCTGGGTGAGGCTTAGGTTTAGCAGTGGACTGCAATTGGCTGATATGATGATGAAGATGATGGTGAACAAAGAGGGATGTGGAATACTTAACTTTGGTCTTTACGAGGTTATTATTTGTCGGATCAATCCGCAATAAAAAGATTAAAACATAACATAACATCACTTACGGACAGAGGCGTTTAGTTACACCCATACTTTGTCAGTCATGTTTAAGTTACATGCAATAAATAGAAGACGAGCCTAATGCCATCACCAGGGAAAATGTACACCTCAGACTGTTACAAAAAAAAAAAATCTATTTAAAAATCCAATAACGCTTTTCGTATTTATCAAAAATTCATTTTAAATACAGCCAGATTGCCCCTCATCATTATAAAACAATTTAAATGATATAGCGATTAAAATTAATTTAGCTAGCAATGCTACATTATTTAGTGTCGTCCGCGCGATGCGCGATGTAATTACGTAAATATGAGCAATTCATTCGTTTCGCTGACAGGTCGCTGAAGCGAGTGCACCTGTCCACAAATGTACTAAAAATATGTTTATTTAACTTGAAATGTTATTCATTTTACTCCGTTCGACTGTGTACGGGTGGTTTTGTTACGTGGAGATTGGATTGTGTTTGTTCCAGCTGTTTTATTTGTTTGTAAGTACTGAGTTTTGGATTAAAAACTGTTTAGTTACAACGTTTAATCCTCTGCTGTACTTTTTACATTATTTCGCTGCATATTATGACTGTATATATAGTTGTACCGACGCTTTTGTGGTGCTCGTCATTATTGATTCCGGCTCTCAGAAAAAGCAGTGGTTAAGAGAGTCTGGCGGGTTTGTCTAAAAAATATAGAAGCTGTACCTATTTTCACTTTGGTTACATGTGCGCGCGTCACAATGTGGTTGTTCTATAACACTATCTAAAATCTAGTGACCAGTTCACAATTTTAAACCATGGCGGGTTTGTCTAAAAATATAGAAGCTGTACCTATTTTCACTTTGGTTACATGTGTGCGCGTCACAATGTGGTTGTTCTATAACACTATCTAAAATCTAGTGACCAGTTCACAATTTTAAACCATTTGATACCTCCGACGGTTGCAATAAACCGCTAAGCGGCTTACTCAATAGCCATCAGTTACATTATAAAATTTTCAAATCCGGGTTGCGGCGATCAAAAACCTTTGTGTGCCGTATAAAATATTTCGGCATATTTATTAAAGCGATCGCCAATCAATATCAATGAGCCGGTAATACTGAAAGCGATTTAATTAGCTGGGACCGCGGCCCGTGCTCCGACCACATATTAATCAGGGGGGATTTTTGGTTTAAGTTCATTTGCTTTTTTTGTAGGTAGCTGTTTGTGTAGATTTACAAGAGGAACTCGTGGCTAAATAATAAGAGCTGCTAGCGTTGCTTAACCTTGTACAAAAGAAAAATATTGATGGGTTTCCGTCTTAACATACCAAGATTACTCCGTGTCTCGGAAAGCACAATAAGCCGTTGGTCCCAGTCATTTGTGGATATTTGGCAAACGTTACGGATTTTCAGAAGCCAGAAAGTCTGACTCCAGTCTTGCCAAGAAATACTGTGTTACCCAGTTACTGGATTGTGGAGGTACGACAGACAGACGCTCCACGTAAAATACTGGTATTCAGCTGAATTTGGTTTGACTAGTTTGATCCCATAATGTTAGAGTTTTTTCTTCTCAAAAACCTCTAAGTGTTCGAGGCAAATGTGGGTAGTTGGAAAAATGATTGAAAAAGTTGTAACGAAGCGTTTGATCTTACAAACTTCTAATTATGTAATTTGATCTGCAACTCAATTGATCGATCGCAATTATAAAAAATGTGTCGCTCTAGAAAAATCCTTAAAAATATCTCAGCATTAAAACTTACAATTCTACACGAAAAAATATCAACACTCTTTTTATTTTACACTCTAAAGCAATTTCTAAGGGATTAAGTTACAAATACTAAAAAAAAGTAAAGTCACGGCAAGCAAACTAATATTTACAGAGCGCTTAAGAAATGAGAAAGCTTGGCGCGGCATTAAATAAAAAACAATGAACAGAATGAACGACAAAGTCGATGCGAGACGAAGATAAAAATACTAACGAGAAAATGTTATTTACGCTGTCTTGGATAAAAAATACTTATCTCTCGATATTCAGATAATTATCGAAAAAAGGTGATATTTTCGACCTTGCTTGGAGATATTCGTAAGCAGTAGGTTGATAGCCTAAAAACAGTTCGGACACTTTTTCTGATGATTCTTAAAATTCATGAATTATGTAAAGTGGTGTCTACGAGAGACACTTGATACGTCTGGTTTGCCGAGAGCCGTCAGCAACGTTATGAACTTTACTAAATGGAAACCCTCTATGATATCACGGCAAGTTTAATTCTTATTTGGCTGGATAACCTAAACCGATCATAAAGAGGTAAAATTGTAGGTTTCTGAATAAATGACTACAATACGCTTCTTACTATAAGCTATAAGAAAAAAAAGGATATGATGAGATAGCGAAACCGTGGGAAAATCCAGTTCGAGGTATTACGAACCATCTTCATACCTACAGTAGTATCTTTCAAGTGTACTTTAAGGTATAGAAACTTAGTAAAAACTAATGAAGTAACTATTGAAAACAAACACATTTTCCTAAAAAGTTTTCTATGATATACGTATTAGAATACCGAGTAATTACAACGCTCCACTCCCAACTAGACGGAACTGCCCAAATCCGGTTCAATCCCGATTATTCTCGATTATTCCGGTAACAAGGGGCATGGGGCGCGGGGGCGGGCATTATAAACACTCGCCGACACTAACGCGATTTAAGGCTTTTGTCCTGTTGCCTTCACATGTGGTGTAAACCAATAGCAGAAGCGTGTGGATGAGTGTCTGATGACATCATATACAAAATGTCTACCTATACATATGACAGACAAACAAAGGACGGACGGACGGATGAATGGGCGAACGGACGAACGGACTGACAGCGGAGGCTACTTAATAGAGTTCCGTTGGTTTTCCTTTGGATACGGAACCCTTTTTATATGGATGGAAAATCATTAAATGACTCCACTCGCTCTGGGCGAAGCAGAAGGGAGTGTCAGACTCTTACTGACTAAAACCCCTCCGTGTTCCTCCTAGTGCCCTTTGCGTTCCAGGGCTGCGGTGACTCTTTCAAACAAATTCCGCAACCCTGGCAGGCACTGGTCCTAGCGGACCCCTTCTTCTATGCTGACATCTCTTTGACGCGCGCGTGAAAACAATGCGGCATCGACACGGGCCTGGTTCTCATCGGGAAGCGAGCCACCCGATGCTCGCCGTCCGCCTTCTTCTGTTGCGGCGGTTGGGGTGCGAGGTTTTCCTCTCTCTCACACGTTCGGCGGCTGGAGTACGAGGTTTCCCTCTCTCTCACACGTTCGGCCTCCTCCTTCGCTAACATTACTGCTTCGCAGTAGGAGATGACCGCTTCACATGCCTCCTTGCTCCGGACCATAGATTGAACCAGGGCCGGTCGTGAGAGATCGCCGCCACCGATCGCCTCGACGAGGACCCAGCGGTGTTCTGCCCAAGCAGGGCAGACTTCCACCGTATTTTCCACCGTGTCCTCAGGACGACTCTCACAGTGTTGACACCCGGGCGTGTCCTCCAGCTGAATCCGAGACAGGTATCTCCCGAAACAACCGTGTCCGGTGAGTACCTGCGTCAGGCGGTAGGTGAGGATGCCGTGGCGCCGTTCTAGCCACTCCTCAAAGAGGGTACTTTGTGTCGCGCCGCAATTGTGGCGTGCCCAGTGCTGGGTTGCGACAGTCGCTGTCTCCATACCGCCAAGAGATCCTGCCGGAGCTCCGTCAGCCGTGCTGCGATTTGTCGTGGCAGAAGAGTCTCGCCTCGGCGTAGCGAATCCACGCGCCACTCGTAAATCAGCGCGAGGGCTTTCGCCTCCAGATCCTACGGCGCGGCGGCAGTCCGCTGCCCCGCCGGTGGGTACGGAACTCTAAAAACAAGTTTTTTGCTTGTCATCATACGAAACCCTTTTGCCGAAAATCCTTTGCTGATCTAAAATCCCTTGCTTTACCATAGGTAGAAACTGTATAATAAATCTTATACTAATAATAACCCTTGCAAAATTGATTTTGTTTGTTACGTCCACTAGTTATTAATAAGTAGGCAAACTGAAGGACGAATAAGATAATTTGAATCAAAACGCTCTCCAAGCGGCTTCGGAATGAAGTAGCTAGGAGGAAAGCCAAGAAGCAATATTTTATAAAAATTCTCAGAAAATAAATCTACTTATACCTTTCTATTTAACCTTGACTTCAGTTACTCCTAAATACATTAGAATAAGCACAACCATCTCGCTCCCCCGTCCGCCTTGCTCCACATATCAAACCTTAAGCCCGGCGACTTAGACGTACTCCCTTGCTTAATTTCGCGGAATGAGCTCTTAAGCGCGGCCCTTCACTTGTCTGGGCCCCTGGTACTGTTACTACTACACCTGAAACTTGCCCTATTTAATATGGCCTCCATTTGTTTGCCTATATTGCATTTTATGTTGCCCAGGATTTGTGGGAGCTGGTATTAGGAGACGTAATCATTTTGGAGTGATTTATTTAGGTCGGTTGGTTGAAGGTTACTAGCATTCCTTGATGCTATGTCAAGATGTTTCTGGCGTTGATGATAAGTTAGCATAATCAGCCTTTGAAGTTTCCATTGCTGGGACACAGGCCTCCCTTGAGAGAGGGAATGGGCTGTAATCCACAACGAGAGCGAGTCAAAGGTATTCGAAACTTTTTGGTTCTACTACATGCCGGTTTCAAAGTTGTCTTAGTGCAAAGGTAATCAGTATGTACTTGCGGTATAGGTATGTGAAAACGTCGTCAGATTCCAAGAGTCTGACATCTAACTCCTGGGTTTTAAAGGCGATATAAGCAGTAGTTTCAAGTAAAATACTGGTATTCGACAATATCTGGTTACACTGGAAGCCGGCCCCAACACTGCTGAGCATAGACTATATAATTAATTATTTAATAACAATATTTAAATATAATAACTTAATTGGGAGTTACATATTTGAGCCGTTTGGCGTTGAAACATTAGGCCCATGGGGTCCGAGTGCGCATCGAGTCTTTCGGGACATCAGTAAACAACTTGTGGACTGTCCAGCCCTCTGGTCTATTCTTCGGCCAAAGAATCAGCATTGCCATTCAACGCGGCAATGCTGCCAGTGTTCTGGGCACTTTTGCCATTGACAGCGATGTGGATTATTTTTTTGATGCCCAATGATTAATTTTGTTTTTATACGCGTTTGAACATAATTTCTTGATAATTAGTGTAGTTGTTTAAGTCTTCATATATACATATATTAAATGTTTCATTACTAAAAAAAAATATTTAATTATTTTTGAATGACACGATTTCACGTATTTTATTTCATTAATTCTGTGTCATTTTATGACAAATTTATTTCACTGACATAGTATTATTTGCCATTTTTCTTTTATCCTTAAGTTTTGTGACATTTTACGATTATTTCTTTTTATTTTACTGACTTATAAATGCAATTTGACATTTCTGTTTATTATTATTATTGTATTCATTTTATTTGTTTTGTAATTCTTATAAATTTGCACGCCTTTTGGGTGAAACATGTACGTACGAAATATCAATATTGTAACATCCTGCATGCTTGATTCGCATGTATACGCATGTTTTGACAGATAAAATTATCTTTATCTTTAATTGTTTTTGTTAATCCATAAATTGGTTGTAGGTACTACTATAATTGAGAAACTAACAAGGTGACACTACTGTAATTGATTTTCATACAAGCTAGAAATTCTCAATATTTAGCATGATTAATGGCACTAGACCTACCTGCTAATTAAACAGTACTCACACTGTAAGTCACTTTAAGCTTTGCCAGCGAAATGGCTCTCCAAGAGAGATAAATCGAGCTTTACTGTTTAACCAATTTCTGATATTACAGTGCGAGTTTATTAACTTATTAAATTGGACTTGGATAGTTTAGGTTTATGAGTTTTTTTTCTGTCAACATCTTTCTGGTTTGCTGCCATGCATTCAATCAATCAATCAATTTATTCGCAGTAAGTGTTGGTACAATTTCGGTCTTAACGTAGATAATTATTTATAGATCCATAACACTTAGTCATAATTATGTGACATGCAAACATTTGGGTTAAATACTAATTTACAGTTAAGTACACATCATTTATTATTATTATAACCAACTTGCATTTACAGTTTATAACCACACAAACAAGTTATTGGTCAGTACAAAACAAACAAATAACATAATAGAAAAATAGAAATGTCATAGAATCATAGGTAATAAAATTATCAAAAAACAATAAAAAATAAATAATAATTAATAATAATTTGTAGACAATGACATTTGACAAGCATGACCATTGAGAAATTTATTACATTATTACGTAAATTAAAAAACAAAATAATATATTGATGTCCGATGGAATTATTGTTATTATTAATTATTCACTCTCTTTTTAAAATGTCGCTTACTGAGTAGAAATTCTTTTCTAATACCCATAATTTAAGATGTCTTGAAAATTTATTAACGGGTAAGATTTTGATAGTGTCAGGTATGGCATTAAATATGCGACCACACATTGCATAGCTATTTTTACTATATAGTGCTGTCTTAGGAATTATGGGTAAAACTATTCTATTCTTGTGTCTACTACTTTTTGGATACATTTCATGAGCTTTTTTAAATAGCTCCGGGTGAATTTCGACAAATTTAGCGCATTCAAAGATATTCTTTTAAAGGAGATACGACTCGACGACCATATTAGATAAAAATATTATTTAAATCTGCGTCGTTGAAGTGGTGGTCCTGAGCTTGATTCGTGAGTCAAGCAAAGTATTTTTGGGTTTTTCAATCTGGGATTTTTCAGTAGAGGCCAAGGATCTGGATTTGTGTCCGCTTGATGAAAATAGGCTCACACACAAGAACGTACAGTCGGTTCTCACAATTATCTGACCCACCCTAAAAACAAACGAATTTGAACCCTCTACTTGTAATATTAAGGTTTATTCAATTTATATGAGCTCGTCAGATAAGTGCTCGTGGACTCGATGTCGGAGCCACCGGCATTATATATCATTTTGTTAACCTATTTTAATCCTTATCTCGTTGACGTTAAAGTTGAAAAGCTTTTAAGTCACATTACATAATTACAACCCAACCTTTAATTTCGCATGTTATCAATAAGTTCTTGTGGCTTAGAGGTTTGATGCTGGATTGGCAACGAACAACATGTGGGTTCGAATTCACAGCCCACCTAATATCAGTTTCTTTTTTAATTTGTTTTCATTTCTACAATATTGCATTATTAAAGAACGACCAATATGATTTACACCTAGTAACTTATCTTGTAAACAGGTGGGTAAATTAAAAAAAACTTTAAGTTCACAGAATTTATATTTACCAAGAATGGTTGGATACGAAGTAAAACATTGCTTCGTGAGGTAGGTAATAAATTCTTCTAGTCGATCAATCGCAGTGACTGTGCACACACATTTGTAAATCGTTTCATATAACTCGTTAAGTATTTTTAAGCAATTTGGTGTCAAAAAGCATCATGTCGCAACTTAATGACTATATCAAACATAAAATCATATTTTTACATGAGCAGAATGTTGGAATTAGAGAGATTGGTCGTCGACTTAATATAGCAGTAAGTGTTTTTTTACCTATTTTATTTTATTGATTGTGAGTAACGCGTAGTTGGCTATTTTACCATTACATTCACTTCTTACAAGTTACATACACGGTTCCAAAAATGTTTTTTTTTTTGTTTTAGAGAAATACGGTCAGACTATGGCTAAGACGTTATGGAGACAGTGGAGATATTCAGCGGATTCGTCTAGGAGCAAAAGCTATCAAGTATAATCCCGAATTCGAACGCCACTGGGACATTGTTGCAAGCCATGTTGAAAAACCATTTTTACCCATTCGTGTAACCGCAATAAATCACAATATTTCAGTGGAAACATTGAGAAGGCATTTACACGCTGCTGGGATAAGGAATTATAAACCGGCACAGAAAATTGCATTGACACCTGCTCATCGCAAAGAAAGGGTCCGTTTTGCCCAGGAATATTTAAATTTTAATTGGGAAGAAAATGTTGTGATCTTTACTGATGAAAAATCATTTAAATCGGATAAAGATGGCCGTAAAATCTTATGGCGAAGGAGAGGAGAACGCTATAATGAGAAGTGCTTGCTACCTTGTAGAACCAGCGGTAGAATAACCCTGGGCTACTGGGGCTGGATGTCGTCTATGGGACCTGGTGAATTGGTGGAAGTAGGTGGTAGGTTTAAAAGTAGTTTGTATTTGGAGATTCTACGTGACGTCATGCTGCCGACTGTGCGAATTACCTATCCGACATCACATATTTATTTCATGCACGATAACTGCTCCATCCACCGTGCTGGCATTGTGCAGGATTGGTTAGCTGCTCAAAAAGATGTGACAGTTATTAATTGGCCATCTAAAAGTCCTGATTTGAACCCTATAGAAAATCTATGGGGTCAAATGGTTTTAAATTGGGACACAACGGAAGTGCGGAACAAACACAACTTGGTTGAGATCGTGACATCGACTTGGGAGCACATGAGAGGCAAAGATTTGTGTTGGAATATGGTGCGCGGTATGCGTAGCCGCTTACAACAAGTTATAGCAGGGGACGGTGCGCCACTCCGCTACTAATTAATTTAGTAGGTTTTTTAAACACACCATATAAGTAAATGCTCAATGGATTGATTGTTAAACTATTAAAATGTTGCAGATTATGTGGTGATGTTATTGTTATATATAGATTTTTTCTATTTAAATAACATGTTTATTCACTACATACAGGCAGCTATAAATCTGTAAAGCATTTCACAGATGAATTTATTTTCTCGATGACAAACTTTTAAGCATAAGCATACCTTTTTTACTGTTTATAAATGGTTATATTTGATTATGGCATACTAATATAAAATGTATATTAATTTGGAAATATATGAGCATTTACTTACTGTATCTTACCTAAATGTTTTAATGAAATAATAATAATTTTAAACTTGCAATTGTTTAGTTTTATTTCTATACAAACCGCCCGTTAGACGACGTAGGGACGTCGTCTAACGGGCGGGCGGAGACGTCTTGTCTTTTAAAACAAGACCTTACGTCGTCCATTAAAGAAATGTAAAAAAAGTGTAATAAATAATTTAAAAAAAAACAGCTGAGCAAAAAGCTATATTTAGGTTAAACTTGGTTTCGAACGTAGACAACGATGAACAACGCACTACCTTAGTGACCACAAGACTAATTCAACTCTTATAAGCCGCATTGAAATTTGATCTTAGGTGTAATGCTAGACGTAATATTCTAAAGAATTTGAACCTTATAGTATACTTTCATAAAGTTTATTCTTGCACAGCACAAGCAGCCTTCTCTTCGTGCAAACAGATTTTGTATTTTAAATAATCCCTCCATTGAGACATGATAATAAAAAAAACTACCTATAAAATAGAAAATAGTAAGGAGATGTTGTTTTTGCAATTTAGTAAGGCAAGGTAAAATATATTTGTGCGTAGTCACTGCCTTAGTAGCATTTGAATACCAGTTTTATAATGAATACGAATATTTATTTTTCAACTACCCACTAATTACAAGTTATGCGAAAATATTACCATTTTTGAAAGTTTATATTTGAAGATTATCCGTCATAGTTTTTTACAATATTACAAGAAATAGTTTTGGAATAAATTATAAATTGATAGCAAAACAATATCTTCATCGCAAGATTTGATCTTGCAACTTGTTTCTCTCAGTCTTATACACAGACCACGAGACCAGAATTACTTGAACGCAATCATTAAAATAAGCTATTAGACTAATAATATTATAACAAGTAGTTATAACATATAACCTAATGCTGACGTTATAAAGATCAAATTTGCGTGTCTGTATTATTATTGTATTTGTTCATCGAGTCCACGAGCACTTATCTGACAAGCTCATATAAATTGAATAAACCTTAATGTTACAAGTAGAGGGTTCAAATTCGTTTGTTTTTAGGGTGGGTCAGATAATTGTGAGAACCGACTGTACTACCTACAAAACCTACATACCTGAAAAATCCGGCCAAGTGCGAGTCGGATTCTCACACGAAGGGTTCAATACCATAAACAACAAAAAAGCTTGGAGCCCCATTTAATTTGTAATTTAATTGATTTTTTATTATTTGTTGTTACAGCGGCAATAGAAATAAACACTCAGTGATACGGTCCTTGGCGCGCTGACAGACAGACGGACAGCCGGAGGTTTAGTAATAGAATTCCGTTGGTTACCTTTCAGGTATGGAACTGCAAAAATGAAGATTTCTATGCATACAATTCTGAGTAAACTCTCGGGGAATCCTTTTAACACCGTAGTGTTAATGTCACAGAAGATAAAAATATTCACAAATAATATCAGAACACAACGATTGATATCTGAGTGCCATCGTTGTTTTTATAGCTGCTTCACTTTCAGCGGCAGTAATGAAAAACAAATAGCGATGTTTTGCTTTTGTTACAAACGATAAACAATAAAGTGCATTTTATTTATGGAGCATCCGTTAAAATTGAAAGAACTGCCATGGAAAGTTTCTGTTACAGAGTTTGTGTTTCTTTGGACCAATTCTGTTGAGATAACTTGACACGAAAATGGTCTTTATTACTTAGGAGCTTAGAGGTAAGAACAAAACGACTCTATGGAGCGCCTTATGGTACGTGGAGTAATAAAAAATAATGGCTTGATACCCATGACATGGACCAATTGGACACGATTCATCATGACCACGAGTTGAAAAAGAAGGAACCAGGCTGCAGATATTATACACGGTGCCATTTTAGTCGTCCTACAAAGGCGACCCACTTAATTTACCCGACATAAACTACCACTAGGCGCGATTAATTTTTTAAAATAATTCATTAAGATAATAGCACAATAAAAATAAGTAATGCATTAGAATGATGAAACACCCCGATAATAATGTTTTCGTGGAGCACCTCAAGGTATATAGAGTACAACACAACGGCCAGATGAAGGGACCAATTGGGCACAATTCATCATGATCACGACTGTTCTGTCAAGAGTGAAGCAAAACAGGGAACAAGGCTGCAGATATTAAGAAGTATGCCTTACAGTAAATTGCTAAAGTATCTAATTTGTCCTTTTTATTGGGACATTACACGTTACACTTTTTCCTATTTTTCTGACAGATTTCTCTCAAAGATAGAATCGATAGTGGCGAAAGCCAGAAAAACATCGAAGCAATGTAGCTTGACGAGACCCGAAGAAACAATTCAACTGTCCACGACCCTGCAGTAATTTTTATCAGAAAAGAAAGAAGGAAGAACAGCAGAAGTAGAAAGATAAAATATAACTAATTATCGTTTCCACTTAGTGTACATGGCTTACTTAAAGAGCTTTTTTGACGCACATCACGCGTCATAAATGGTGATGCGTGATGTGCGTCGAAAAACTCTGTAAGTTCATTATGACTGTAGATAGATTGACAAAATTTTTTCCTTGTTTTTTTTTTTTCTGTTTGCAAAGTTAATTTAATCTCAATAGCTTACAGTATAAAATGCAATACCAGTTCGGCGTGTCGCACGTTCTGGCTGAAGTATGCGAGCTCGCGAGCTATATTAAGTGTCGGGACGCGACCGCATAGCGGCTGTCTTAGTCGCCGAACAGTTCGCTTTATGTAAGTGCATCGATCCGGGGGTAGAGATTAGGTATAGGTTACAAGATTTTAAGTCTTACAGCAAGAAAAAAAAAAGAGATGCTAGAAAGACGAAAATTAAAATAATTGTTTGGAATAACGTATAACAATCCCGCAGAATTCTAGTTCACAGTCTCTTTTTCTACGTTTGAACGACATATTTTAACTTTCTTTCCCGAACGTTCAATTAAATATTATTAAATGTTCTCGATTCATTGTCACGAGTTTAGGCTTATTTATCTCGAACGTAGTTCATTTAATTTACTTTGCTTTGGTGCCGTAGCACTACGCCGAGATAGCAATCGCGTCACGCGCCCCAAAAATGGCAGGTCGCCATGTGGGGATGTTGTGTTATTGAAACAACTGTTCTCAAGCGATTACCTTAAATTACTGACTAAAAGAGTACTAGTGTATTATATATTAACATTGACAATATACTATATAGGTAGTACTTACTACACGTCACTGTCTAATAACCTCAAAATCTATTACACAGAGAGACTCGAGTTTTTAATTTATTTTTGTCTAGATTCTGCCAGCGGCTTCGCCCGCGTGATACCTTGGTAATTATACTCCCGGGATACAAAACTTATGTGTTATTACAGACTATAATCTACCTTTGTTCCAAATTTCATGAAGATCCTTTCAGGCGTTCTGACGTCAAAGAGTAACAAACATCCATCCATCCTCACAAACTTTCGCATTTATAATATTAGTAGGACAGGATAGGAACACAACGTAGTTCAAGAGCATTAACCACAAAGGAATCAAGAGAGGTGATACCGGCATTGAAGTCGAAAAATATCCAAACACCTCTCAAACACAAACACTTTGATCTTTTAAAAATCTCCAATTTTCACTTTTCAAACGCGCCATCAAAAATATTATAATTGGAATCAAATCTTCTTATTTTCCATAAATAGCTGTAACATTATGCTGCGATTATAATATCGAGTTCTTTTCGAAGATCAAAAGAAGCCAACTATATAGAAAGGCAGATAGAATTACGAAAGCGTTGTCCAAAATCGTTACATAAAACGTCTGAAGTAGATTCGGCCTTTGTTTAAAGGTAAGACGATATTCAAATCGAGAAAAAAACAGAGATAATTGATAAAATAAGCAGCAGTCGTTTACTGAGAGGATTTGCCGATACACATTTTGAATGGCAAATGGTTCTAATGGATTCTGAAAATTCAGTCGTCATCGTAGAGTAAAAATTAAGTTGTTTTTTTGTAGCGTTGTCACGTCCCGTTTGATTGTCTCCTGTTTCGGAGGACTCACACAGCTTTGTTGTCGTGATGTCTTCAATTTCGTGCGGATTACAGGCTAGTGGAATCTGGCTGACTTGATTAATGTCCGAAAGGACCAGCCTGACCAAGCGCAGTGCTAAAGGTTGGGACAACGAAATTATTCCGGCAAGCTAACTGTTGATGTATGTACGTTTGTCGCGTAGTAAGAGCACGCTTACCTGTAATCTTGTTTTGCATGTTAGAGGAGAAAATGTCACGTTTGAAGGCACAGTCAAGTTGTTTATACCTTCGTCAGATTTCAATCTTTATAATTATCTGTGCTTCTCGCACCCACTGGTCTCCCGCGTCTCTCACCAGTTCATGGGTCTACCTTGTAAAAGATCCTCATTCCAACACTGACTCTCCTAGTACGCGGTAGCCACTGGAGTACCTTTCAGCGTTATCGACCAGCCATTCTCCTCCGAACAAGTTAATGGCCGTCTATGATACTCACAATGAGCTCATATTTTGTGTTCATTTGCTCGTTAGCGTAGCGCAGCAAAGACACGTTTGTTCACAGATAAAAAAACGCGCAAGTACGAGTACACAGTACAAGACACGCTTGCGAGTGGCACAATAACCTATATTCCTTTGATGGTAATGAGTAGCGGAATGAAAGCAGTAGCTGCATACACAACCTTAATGGAGAAAAGGATATCGTCAATGGATTGTTACCTATGTGAACATTTTCGTATTACTTTTGTGTTGTTTGGGTGTTTAAAAAGATGTATTTTTGTTCCAGAGACAACGTTGCAAGCATAGCCAACATGCTTGCAACGATGTCTCTGGAACAAAAGTACTGACTCGCTAAAATTAAATGCAAGTCAAGTGAAACGATTGGCTCTTAGGTTAAGTCATTCAACCCAGCAGTTTCCGCGCGCTTAGTAATTTGATAGCTTTACTTTTTGTATTGTTATGGCCCGCGCCTTCATACGCGCATGTTCAGTCATTCCCGTTCCCGTAGGAATTTCGGGAAATCCATTCTTAGTGCTCCCGTATCGAGAGGAAGCTTCATGCCACAGCTTTTACGACCAGCAGTTTTGGTTGTGTGTTGTCTGTCAGTTACTCACTCTATCAGTTATAACCGGAAGATTTTTTTTATTTTTTTATTTGTTCCAGAAAATAATAGTAATTGTTAATAGCGTTGTCGCTTCATGTATAATGGTTTGTTAAATTCAATAGTAAAAATTAAAACCTTTTCTCAGAAAAACACTGAATAACAGACTTACGAAAACGATGAAGAACGATTATGTCTAAATATAAAGTCCCCTGTTGATAACATCATGAAATGTAACCATAGCAACGTAAAATAACAAAATTGTCGCGTCCTGAAACTTAAACACAAGATAATCAATGAGAGCTATCGCGTTTGAATTCACCACTAGCGGCGCTAGTGTAGCGTGAGGTCGTCGTTATGTCAAATGTCACTGTTGGTTGGCTTTTGACTCCAGTTTATTCACTTATTTGTTTCGATTTTTGTGAATATTTTACTAAATCACCCTGACTATAGCAGAAGTTACGTTTCTACCGACCACAGCATTGAACTTTCTTTTTTTGTTGGAAATATGTATATTATCTTCTTCTTTTTTGTATTGTGATGAGTCCACGTAACACTGCGACACTATTTATGTTGTATTAAATCGCACGTTTACGGCATCAAATATATTTTTTCTTCTAACTTTGTTCACGTGCGCGTAATAACAACTTTAATGCCATGATTAAAGACCATACTCGATAGTGGCGCCAACTGGTGAGTACAAAAACGGTAGACCTCATTCAGTTGCAATACACCGCCAGGACAGGTTGAGCATGACCCGAAACGCGTTGTTATATGTGTTGTACACGAAGAGTGTTGTATGTATGTATCACCGGAAAATTGCAAACTCCGTAAGATTGTACTAAATTTTTATCTACACTAATATTATAGAGGAAAGATTTCTTTGTTTGTTTGTTTGAATTGAATAGGCTCCGAAACTACTGGACTGATTTGAAAAATTATTTTAACATTGGATAGCTACATTATCAGGGAGTAACATAGGCTACATATTATCCCCGTACTCCCACGGAAAGAGAACTACGCGGGTGAAACCGCGTGACGTCCACTAGTTAGATTATAAATTCTCGATAAATTGTGAACAAATGTTTTTGAATACAATAAATCCTGTCCAAATTCAATCATTTCTAATATATCTGTGTCTATTTGAGAAAAACACACGCGATGTTTTACAATTTTGTTTTGTTTTCTGTTGCACGCGATGTTTTACAATTTTACGGTGTCTGCAATGATCCGGTGACTTAAGCACTCTTCGTGTACTTGTACCAAAGTTGGCTGGTGTAGAACTTCGAGCAATGGCAGAATCGTATATTAGCATGTTACTAAATGCAATTCTACGTCGTTATTTTTACTTCTAAGCCACGCAAAGTAATTGGCTAGACTTTATCAGGGCCATTGCCATGTTTGAAAATCGTTACTACTGTTTATTTTAACATGTGTAAGTTTTCTTGACTGTTGTTGTTAACTTGTTTCAGAGTATATTAATTGTATCAAAAGCGCGCTTGAGGTCTAAAAACTGTTTATCAAAAAATGAAACCTCCGAAAAAGTTTAGTAGTTTTCAGTTTTTTCGGAGGTTTAATTTTTTTTATTAAAAGCTTTATACTTTTTGTGGCTATAATCTACTAATTAATACATGTTTAATTTTTTATTACTTTAATAGCTACCTATCTTACTTTAGCTACTAACTGTTATATAATCCTACTTCAACTGTTACTTGTTGTATACTATAAATACTCAAAGAATCTGGATTTATATACCCACATACCCATGTGGGTATATAAAGCCTGATTTTTGGCCTATAAAAAATGCTACACAACTCTGCATTAAAATCTGTGTGTGAAAAATAAATCACCCCCATTTTCCCCCCTTTAGGGTAAGATATTTTTTTACAAATTGATATGGGACCACTTTCCAGATATACCCTATCCAATAAAAAAAGAATTATCAAAATCTCAAATACTCTGTAAAAAGTTACGCGTGATCGTACATTACAATCAGTGAGTGAACAATCAATCATCCCCTGTTTTCCTACCCTTAGGGTTGGAATTTTTTTTCCAAATTTATATGGGACCACCCTCGAGGACCCTAGTTTGCTACTATTTTTAGAATTTCCTTGACATCTGTCTTGGGCTGTCTTATAATATTTTTTTCCTGATGTAGTTATGCCAATAGTTCTGGAGGTCGAATAGGCAGCCGCTGTAAAATACAGGTACCTAGCTGCATCCAGTTGGGCTAGAAATCGGCTGATTTCTAGTGCAACTGTTTGGGAAAAGTCTAAGCAAATATTGATGTACATAACATAGTTATTTATTACTTTCTTCACAAATGTCTAGTGTACACAGTGCAAGCTAGCGTTCGAGTCAGCCTGCCGAGTAGCCGCAGTGCAGTAACTCGTATGGTCGTCTCTTACGAGTTACTGCCACGTGCACGACTCGCACGCTAGCTCGGACTGAGTAAACTAACCACAACAGTCTAAACTCTGAATATGTCACTATACTACTACTACTTAGCAATCACCAAGTTCTTGGTGATTGCTAACTTTAGATCAGGCAAGAAACATCAGCCGACCAAGTCAGCTTATAGGTATCTACAAATTACATATTTATCATTGTTGAGCCGTCGCCGGTCTCCATCAACGTCAGGCTGTCACCTAAATAAAGACAAATGTCAGCGGTGACTTCGCGAACAACTTCCAACAGAACTCGTTGAAAAACGTCGGCCAACTCTCTAATATCTGTTATAATTCAATTCAATAATTGTTTGATCTCGCTCAGGGCATTAATCAATTTCTAGTACAATTCCGCAGTTAACTTTCGAGCCATTTGCAAATTTAATTCTGGGTTATGTCATAGATTAAGTGGGGGTGGCAGGTAGATAGGTTAACTTTTAGGTTTTAGTGTCAATTAATAACAGCGGATTTAAAAAGGCCACTTTGTCAGAATTATATTAGAATCGAGTCGAAGCTCCAAAGTCTTGAGCATCGACGTTGATTTGCTGGCCTATCGGTTTTCTATCGCTTGCATTTTGGGGAGTGTGCGACGGAATTGCGTGATTTAATTCCGCCAAGCCCATTCCATCATTGGACCACAAGACGAACGGCGATGCGCCACCGCTACATGGCGGACATCCCACCGACCCGCACTAAACGTTTTGGGAACACATTCATAGTGCATACAGCTAAGGAGTGGAATTCCCTACCAGAGTCTGTGTTTCCAGATAGCTACATCCTGGGAGTCTTTTAAGACAAGAGTGAATAGGTTGCTTCTAGGCAAACGTGCTCCATCTTCGACCGCATCATCGCTTACATCAGATGAGATTGTGGTCAAACCACACAACAATCTGTCAAATTTCATTTTCATCTTTATTGCTGGCGCATCCGGTTCAAGGTTGATTGGAAAAAATTGCCAGTGAAGGGTAGCGTGATGTGCTTTCTGATTCTGCTAAAGTGGCCTTTTCAGACTACCTGATATTTTAATGAATCTGAAAACACGGTCTGACAAAAACTGGTAACCATCCTCAGATTGAAGAATCAGTATGTGGTAAACCATTTAGGGACTAAATGGTACATGAAAATATGTCGTCTAGCAAGGCTTAACCCATAAATATTTAAACAAATCCAATTACATACATCATTTCGAGGAGCTCGTGGCTAGATAATTATAGCCGCATGGTTCGATCTTCAAGGTTAAGCAACGCGTGGCAAGGTAGGTTTGTGGATGGGTGACCATCTTAACATACCGAGTTTCCTCCGTGCCTCGGAAAGCACGTTAAGCCGTTGGTCCCGGCTTTCATTTGTAGATTTTTGGCAGATGTAACGGATAGTCAGAAGCCAGTAAATCTAACTCCAGTCTTGCCATGAAGTACCGTGTTACCCAGTCAATGGGTTGTGGAGGTCTGGTATGCAGTCGCTCCATGTAAAATACTAGTATTCAGCTAAATCCAGCTTGACTGGAAGCCGACCCCAATATAATTGGGAAAAGGCTAGGCAGATGAAAAATTACATACATAATTTTGAGAATGCCCGTATTCTGCAAGAAAGGTATGCGGATTGGCTGCTGTGGCGCTGCATATGATAGGTGTATATCAAGCAGTGAGCTGAGATAGCATTGAAACATTGTAAAGAGGAAAATAGCTTCGAAGCTTGAGACACCTGTAGCAGACAGAAGAGGCGTTGGATCATCTCGAACTATAGTTTGAAAGACACACGGAGCTATGCTTTGTCTTGGATCTAGCAATTCTTTTTAGCACAGTATGTACTTCTCAAACTCTCTTACTATGCTACTATAATACATGCTTCTTTCTTCATGTTTCTCTTAAGAAGTTTGTTCCCACTTAAAAAGATTTAAAGAATTGCATGACCCAGAAACAAAAACCTCGCAATACTACTTGGCACTCTCTTGCGATCAAGAAAACATTTCTGAATTGTTTTCACAATATTGTATTATGAGTGGCGTACTGTGAATCATTGAAGCCAATTGTATTCAAGTAAGAGACACGATAATCGGGCTGGATGGCCATAGCTCCAGTGGCGCAATTGGTTAGCGCACGGTACTTATAAGCAGTATGTCGTGTGAGGGATGCCGGGGTTGCGAGTTCGAGCCTCGCCTGGAGCATATTTTTTATAGTAGGTTGTATTGTTTTCAAGGAAATGACCGGGAAATGGGTGAGCAGTGATTTAGAATGTTTGCTCTAACTTTCTGAGAGCCAATTCAATATGATCTGCTGTCGTTTTGCGAGATACATTATTGTGTTTTGCCATTTACGTATACTAGCTATTGCCCGCGGCCTCCTTCGCGTTTGAATATAGATTATCCCAGAAAATGTAGCCTATAATCGTCTCCAGGGTTCCATTGCAAATTTCTTCAAAATCTGTTCTGAGATTTAGGCCTGCAAGCAAACTGTCTTTCGCAATTATAATTATTTCGTTAATTAGGATTCACAATCACAATAAATACTTAACACGAGGATTGACGTTAGATTTTATCATTACAGATTTGATCAGGTTCTCAAAAATTAGGGGTTTGTAAGCCCAAAACAACCAAGTATTCCAGCATCGTTTCTATTTACACAAGTTTCGTGTTTGTTACTATTGAATGAACTGTAGGGTTATGTGAACGTAAGGCAAAAATTCCAGACAGAAAATAAATTTAAATGGAACTAAGGTACGTTAACTTTTTCTTAACCATTGCCCCTGGAGCAAATACCGACTTGATTACTACTTATGTAACAATTATTAAGTTCTAACTTAACACCAGTCACCAGAAAACAAAGGTGTATCCCCTCTACATATCTCCAGTACAATTTTATTCTATGAGCCCTCACCTCGGATGTTTCTTTCAGACTTTCCGCCATAATCAGATTTCACTTAAATTATACCTGTTTCAATGATTTATCGGCAAAACTTGTCCGTGAAACAAGGCCTTTCTTTTTTCTATTATTTGAATGTCAATCGAGTTGGGACTTTCATCTTCTTGATACTTGCAATTTGCGTAATTGATTTTTTTTTACTTTGACGATGGAATTTGATTGGATTTGGATTTTTAATTAAATTAAATTTATTTATAGCTATTATGGTTGTTCTTTAATTTTATTAGGTATCTCATAGGAATTTATTTAACAATATTTGTGTTTTATTTTATATTATTTTGTGTTTTTTTATGTAATTATCTTGCATTCATCCCATTTTCTTTCCCTTTATTTTCTAATTTCTTGTAACGTATTTTTGTTTATTTTAATGTTTTAGTCCTTGACAAACTTGATGTACCTACCTAAATAATAAGTAAATGCTGTGGTCGCCTATAATTAGAAGCGTACTCTTGTATTTTTCCCTGTCTATATTGTAATGTATGTGATTGTGTAGCCTCTGTTGGCGATCCTAAAAATAAATAAATAAATGGGTAAATTATTGTGTTCCTTGTTTATGGGTTATGTTTAGTAAATGGAGTTTTACTTGATCATCATCATCGTCATAAAACCTTTACAAGTTCACTGGTGGACATTACCTACTCTGTTAGTCGTGCGTACATCCGAAGGTCGTCTGCAGTGCGAGTAAACATCGTACCGTGTAAGCTTCGGTGAATAGAACATGAAGTGAGCTGTCAATCTATGTATAAAAACAAGATGGAATGACAGGTTACTCCATGTGGACTTCACCTAAGCTTGCAGAATAAACCGGCTGGTAGTTATCGATGTCAGTGATAAGTCCGTCATACTCAATTATTACCACTGTTGTCAAAGAACTCTATTACAATAACGTAGTAAAAATAAATATCTGTAGGCTTTTTCATGTATTCCTATGGTAAAATATAATCCTTACTAATATTATAAATGCAAAAGTAACTCTGTCTGTTGGTCACGCTTTCACGCCAAATCTACTGAACCGATTTAAATGAAATTTGGTACACAGATAGTCTAAAGCATGAGAAAGGACATGGGCTACTTTTAATCCAAGGAGTATGTTCCCTAGGGACCACGCGGGCCAAACCGCTGGCAGAAACTAGTATCCTAATATACAAAATTCTTCCGTTACTGACTGACTGACAACGCACAGCCGAAACTACTGGTCGGTAGAAAGCTGAACTATTAGAGAGTATAGGGGAGCACTAAGAGAGGATTTCCCGAAATTTCTACGGGAACGGGAAAAAACCGGAATATGCGCGTACGAAGTCGGGGGCAAAAACTAGCAATTACAATATAAGATAAAATTACTATTTGACTATAAGATAAATCTCCATGGAAATGACGTCATATGAAAATAAGTCTTAAAGAATTCCCCATAAACTCTATAAATAAGTATGGAATGCTCAAATTGATAATAGACCCAGTAATATATTATGTTGATCAAATGGTAATAGCGAGATATTGATGCCACACTATGTCGGTATTAGGTGCTACAAGATTAAGTGGGGTCTATTTTTCTTGTATTGCTTGGGTTAATTAGTGAAACATAATATGGGGCATATTTTTATGATAATGAAGTCGGTCTTGATGATTAGCTCTTTTGACTGACTGACTGGGTTCGATATTTTTATTACAGAGAACCTATCTAATTATAACTTTGAAGGCGGTTTTAGGATTTTGGCAGGCATTTTCTAAGTCATAATTGCTCTGTAATGTTCCCACTGCTCTGTTTTCTTTTTGTGAGACGGACTAGGCTATAAGGTGGATGATGTCTGCTGACGAAGTTATTGGTAAGTCTTGGCATGCCCATTTCTTCAAGATATTTTCCTTTAACGTTTTGAGAGCAGTGTTTATGAAAAAAAAAAACACAAAATAAAATGCTTATCTGGGTTCGACCCAGCTTATTATTGGTCATGATCGAGACCAGTGTGTCACCACTACCAGTATTTACTTTGAATTACCCACATTATGTACTAATACTAGGAAATTACATCAATCGTTTCGCAAAGACAAAACTTAACTCACCATCAAAATCCAGGATCATTAATTAAATTAAAATTAAACAACGAACAATCTTGATACTTTAGACGTTTCATTATAATTAATAACGGCCAGGTGAGCAACCAATGGACATTTTCATTTACGTTGTCGGCCAAAGATAAATATTTGTGATATTAACAACGGAGACTCTGATTAACGATGCCGCATTGCTGCCGGGTAGTGCTGGGACAAGATAGTCGAACACTATTTATTTTATTTTAATTTGATATGTTGGCAAATCAATCTTGTAATTTTTCCATGCGAGTACTAACCGGTGTAAACTCTAAACAAGTGCCACTAGCACTCATTTAGTTGAATACCCTAATTACTGGCAGATCTAGCACAAGTTGTAACTGTAAATGTATGTCAAAAGAATAATCAAGCTGCCTCACAGTATAGAACCGTGCACAAAAACGAAATGCCGAACTGACAACATCTAAACTGGACACAGGTAAGCACGAGCAACGCTAAATCTTTTCAGTTGACTGAAAATATGACATAGCATATTCACCTGTTATTTATATTAACAGTTCATAAGTTTTGCTTACAGAGCAGTACAAAAGTTTTAGTCGCAAAACTCCATACACGTGTTCATAATTTTCTCTTTTGTATAGCAAACCGCTAAGCTCGTACTGCCAGGATTTTGCATTTTTATAAATTCTCTGCATTTTAGTTCGCACCCAACAATGTGCGGCTGATAGACCATTATATTTTTTCGCACAGATTGCAAAAGCGTTAAAAAGATAGAGCGGCGCAAAATATCGATATCGCAGCAGTACGTCACTAGCGCCAGTGTCACAGTTCTGAAATTGAATTTACAAAATGAAAACCGTTAACTTATCGACTTTTGTGAATAAGAATTTGATGAATGGATCCTGCAATGCCGTATAATTATGATTGAGCCTTTAAAAGGAAAGATAAATTGATCCGTTTCAGCGGACGCCAAGATTCTGAATTCATTTACATTTTATTTGGATTACGAGAGATTTGAAGTTGTACACTTTCCCCAAAATTTCTGAATTAAAACAATAATCTTGTAACTAATTGTCGCCTTACCGTGAAAATCTGTGCCTTCAGAAGGAACTGTATTTTCCACATAAAACGTGGTTGGAAATTTGAACTTAAAAATTATAATATTAAAACATTGTGAAAGAGCAATCGCGGCCCTGGAACGCAAAGGGCTTTAGGAGGAACACGGATGGGTTTTAGTCAGTAAGAGTCTGACATTCCTTTCTGCTCCGCCCAGAGCGGGAGGAGTCATTTAATGATTTCCCATACTTAAAAAAGGGCTTGTCCATAATATTGATAAGTTCTAGATGTTAAAGATGAACCTTTTCTTTTTCATTTAAATCTTCCCTTAATACTTTCTACCCTTCACCCCAGGCCCTCAGCTCAGAAACCCAAGCTCCTTAAGCTCACTTAGAATACACTCTAACTAGGAAAACTCCTCTTAAATTCTAGTCCAAAACTCAGTTTAATTTCATTTTGATGAAGTAATAAGGAGAGTACTTAACATAGATTGAAAGTTTTCATATAAATAATGTCAGCTTCGAGACATTAAGCGAAGTTATTCAAGAACGTTTCAAACGAGAGCCCATAACATCTTAATACCTTGTTTTATGGGGCGTGGCAGAGTTATTGAAAGTTATAGTGATGAGAGAGAACAATAAGCTGTTAATATTATCGTTAAATAGTGATAGTACCTATAATGTACAAATACTTATAATCTTTCAAAATATATCCTTTCTGTTTCTAAAAATAAATGAGATGGTCAGACGTGTTGCTAGCTAGTTTTTGGGGTTCCGTACCCAAGGAGTCACCAACGGAACCCTATTACTAAGCCTCCGCTGTCGGTCCATCCTTCCGTCTGTTGGTCAGCAGGTTGTATCTCAAGAACTGTAATTTTCTTTGCCGTTATTACATGAAATAATAATTTTTTTTCCGGTTTATGGTACGGAACCCTTCGTGTGAGAGTCCGACTCGCACTTGGCCAGTTTTTACACCTCTTTCTCTTAATAGCTCAAATATTAGGCAGTGAAGCGAGCGTTACGAGAGCTGTTTTTGGTAACTTTTGTTTGAAAACTGCCAAATTTCTGACTTATTTTCATACTGAGTTGGTTATAAATTTACTATACCTACATAGATTTTTAGTTAATATTATCTATCAATTTCCACCGTCGACTTTGAAATTTGTGATTCAGTTAGGAAGATAAAAGTAAACAGTTATTTGTGCTACCGTGGCAATAAATAATTTTTGCTAGCCAGAATAAGTAACTTTTGAAAGTGTTTCGTAGAAGGTAAAACAGCCATTACTATCTTCTAAGAACCTGTAATGGCTGGTAAAGGCTTCACTCGTTTTCTGCCCATATTTACCCTCTACGATTCGCGAGAAATCAATTTCACTTAGTTGCTTCTCCACGTGTCTCTACATCAGCGTAGGTGTGTGTCAAAATAATGAATAAACACCTCAAAGGTTTTGAGGTCAGACAGAAGACGGGACCTTTAAATAAAAAGTAGGTTAACGAAATAAAAACAAGCTCGTATCTACCAACGAAATCAAAATTCATGCCCATTGTTGGAACCATTTAGAAGAATCGGAATATATTTCTTACACCTGTTTTTCGTTCAAGTATCTCTGTTTAAGTCTAATAAGTTTTTATTGAACATAAAATAATATTTTACGGCACTCCTTTAGTACTTTATCCGTTTCTGTTCCGAGTGTTTACTAAATTCGGTCGTGGAAGGTACAAACACTTGGAAGGTTGTTTGCATGTACGTACAAACAACTATGAGGTTTCTGTGTGATTTTTATAGTGTACTATAAAAAAGTTTTAACAAATAGTTCTTAACCCGCCCGCTGTCATTTGGAACAGAATTGACGATTCTGGTGATAAAATCAGAGACAAAGAGAGTCTACCTTCAAATCAGTAATGAATTATGACTTAGTTTCTGCCTCGTGATCGTGGTTTTTTTTTTGTTTTGTTTTGTCAGGAGTGGGTGGGAAATCCTCATGGACTCAACTGCCCCATACGATATGAGACGGTTGGGGCAGTGCCGGACTCTTACCGGCTAAAACTCACTCCTGCCACGCTTGTCGTCCTCTGACTTGGACAGAGACTTGGAAGCGATTTTAAGTTGTGTTTTTTTTTAGTTTATTATGACCATATGTCTAGACTATTCTGTATCTAGCAAACACTTCAACCTACAACCTAAGCTACGAGACTACTTATTTTAATATTTAAATCTTATTGATTTTTTTTTGTTCATCTTATGTTTAGGTACTTACACTATATAACTAAGTATCCTATTTAATTAATCTTATTTCTATGTTTCCTACTTGTCTACAGTAATCTAAAAATAGTTTTCTATGTCTGCCTATCATAAAACCTGGCACATTTTCAGCGGTCAGTTTGACGTCTAGCTGATTTTCTAAGTCGTGCCGCTTTTTGGCAGTTTTGGGACAGTCGAGCAGTATATGCAGAACTGTTTCTGTCATATCTGGCTCACAGGCGCACGATGAAGTCTCTTTACACTTGAAGCGATTCAGGTATGCAGAGAATGTACCGTGCCCTGTGAGGATCTGGGTGATTACGCTAGTGAGCTCCATTTTCCGAATAACACTATACGCCGCAATCGCATCAAGGAAGAATAGCTTTGTTCCGGAGGCTGTTGCCCCAGACTTATATCTCCCGTTCCATTCGTCAAGCGTCCCCATACGTATTTGACGCTTGACGAATGCCGTGATCGTGGTTTAGGCTTTTGGTTTGTGACCCAGTGGTCGTGGGTTTGATTCCCACGGGAAGAGTATACTTTGTAAAGTTGTTTTCCAGTTTGGCTAGGACATTGCAGGCTTGAATCACCTGATTGTCTGATAAAAAAATTGATTCCGTGCTTCGGAAGGCACGTCTAAGCCGGTGGTCCCGGCCGCCAAATGGCGGTCGTCAAATAAACCATGTCAGAGGCCTTTGAGGCGGATTAGGAACTCTGACACTAGGGTGAGTGGGGTCGTTAGACCTTACTGGGCAGTAAGGTAAACTTAGAAACTAGAAACTTAGAAACTAGAACTAGAAATTTAGTCTTCTTCTTATCGTGTGGGCACACGATAAGAAGAAGACTAAGTTTCTGATACAGGCTTCGCTCGTGTGAATATTGTCCCAAGGAAACATACTCCCGACATAAAAGTAATTTTTAGTCATTTTCCAGGACATGGTCTACTCGAGTACCAAGTTGCATGCCGTTCAGCCGGACGTAAAAAGGCAACAAACAGACAGGGAGATAGACAGACAGAGTTACTCTTGCATTTTACAATGTAAGTATGGAAGTATGAATTTAACTACTGTTAGTTTGAAAAAAAAAACATAAGAGAACGCATAACGATTTATGTCACGTGTGAATATTATGTTTATTAATTTCCCACACTATCTAAGTTCTCCACAATTATATTCAAATAATTAGCCAACATTAGGCGTACGCCACGGCAGCGGTACAACCGCGCCGGTGTCGTCAAAAGCGACGTCGCAGTAATTTGTAGGCAGTTAATTATTCAGCCGCATGCAGCCAACCTTTGTTATTCAAATTAAGATGCTCGTTGCAAGTCGCATGTAGTGAGAGCGACTAACGGCTCGTGCGAACTGCGCCTTATGTAGCCTAGTTAGGGCCTTTAATTTCGTAGCGCTATATTTGTAGTGAGCAGTTGTATGGTGTCCGGTAGTGTGCATTGTTAATGTTGATGGAACTGTGGTTGGGTTCTGTACTTAGATAAATTATTAGAAGTGGAAAAATTGCGATATCCTTATGAGGTTTGGAGGTTTGAAAGAGGCTTTTGTGTTTATATTAGGTAAGCTGTCATAACCGAGTATTTTGATTATTATAAGGAGTGCTTCCTTTAAATATCCATAAGACTAACAGGACTATAAAAGTGAGGCGCTTGTAATTACCTCTCTGAATCCGTTTACAATAAATTTCATCCGGATTATTACACCAAAGTTGAGTTCCAGCATCATCATTCAATTCATCAGCTCAATTCCACTTTTTTGGCTTAGATGTCTGGTTTCAAAATGAAACCAGATAAATGGCACACAAAATCTCTTGATGAGGCCACAAACAACACCACCCTTTACCAACCAAACCCGCCAACAAAGTCATTAGCACGTGCAAACGCCGTAACGACAGCTCCTAATCAAGTTTTACATTCAGTCCATTGCGCGTCATGTGGGTCCGATCGGGGCCAACAAAGCAATCGAGCCAGCAGTGGATGGTCCCAATTGGGCTCCGAATCTCCGATCCACTGCGACTTAAATAACGTGCAAACGAACCTGCGGCCATTATCTAGTGGTCAGTGGGCGCCATGACACAATTTGAGTCTGAAATGGTTCAACTAACGCACGCTGATTGGTTGTTTTTGCTTTGTCTGCTTTGAATTTCAATTGGTTGTTATTAAAGTTTATTTTTGTTAGAGTTGCATTTGTTTTGCGTAGTCTAATAAAATGCAGTGTTTATTTGATCGTAAAAGAAGCTTCTGGACAGTGGCCAAACCCGTTTTCTCCTTAATAGGTATCCTGTAGGTAGCCTGTTTTCTCTTTTACTACCCATTTTAAGCAAAGAAGAAAAGATTTACGAATCTAAAAGTAACTTTTCTTCGGCCTGTGATTATCATCACGTTAATTTTCACTATATTTAAGTTGTCAGGAATATGAGGGATTATGGCTCCTGCGATGCAAGTATCGCTTATTTTATTAGTTAGAAGATTATTATGTGCTAGTCATTGAATGTACAACCGTGATTAACGTATTTTTTTTTATCGGCATATATGTTTGGAGTACAAAACAATATAGGTACGTATTTATTGTAGTAGCGTTTCTGTAAGCTGCTACGCCCGCGTGGAAGTCGATAATTATCCCAAAAACTGGTCAAGCGCGAGTCGGACTCGCGTGCAAAGGGTTCCAAACCAATTTCATTTTTAACATGTTTTTTTAACACTACAGACTCAGTGTCAAAAGGAGTCAGGAGACAGTAAAAGATTTTGTGTTTTGGTATAAAGAGGATCTAGGCAAAGTAAAGTAAGATTGGGCACGCCACAATTGCGGCGGTAAGTCTTCTCTTTGTTGAGTGGCTAGAGCGGCACCATTGCGCAGCGTCATCACCTTCCGCCTGACGCAGGTACTCACCGGACACGGTTGTTTCGGGAGATACCTGTTTCGGATTCAGCGGGAGGACACGCCCGGGTGTCGACACTGTGAGGGTCGTCCGGAAGACACGGTGGAATATACTGTGAAGTTCTGCCCTGCTTGGGCGGAGCTACCTGTCGCGATCGGCCCTGGTCCAATCTATGGTCCGGAGCGAGGAGGCATGGGAAGCAGTCACCTCCTTCTGCGAAGCAGTAATGCTAGCAAAGAAGAAGGCCGAATGTGTGAGAGAGAGGGAAACCTCACGCCCCAGCCGTCACAACAGAAGAAGACGCCCCGGGCGTCGGGAGTCGCAGGCCTGCGGACGGCGAGCATTGGGTGGCTCGCTGTCCGATCAGAACCAGGCCCGGGTCGACGGCGCGTTGTGTTCCACGCGCGCCTCAAAGAGATGTCAGCATAGAAGAAGGGGTCCGCTAGGGCCAGTGCCTGCCAGGGTTGCGGAATTTGTTAGAAAGGGTCTGGAATCACCGCGGCCCTGAAACGCAAAGGCCACTGGGAGGGTACACGGATGGGTTTTAGACAGTAAGCGACGACACTCTCTTCTGCTTCGCCCAGAGCGGGAGGAGTTATTTGGTGATTTCTCATCGCTAAAAAAAAGGCAAAGTAAGATTTTATCAGCGAAATCGACTGTCAAAAAGTTCGAAATGTATGGCATTGATAAGCGCTACCGAATTGTGTAGTCAATCCCTTTTGACCAGTGTTATTGCTGAAAGAATCTTATTTTGTATAACGCCTTATATATTTCAATAAAAGCATGTTATAGCATTGCTGCTAATCAGTTCGGAGATTTTGATAAATAATGCTCTACTTACCTATATCACTACCTTAAAAGCACAAAATACACGTTCTACTAAACTCTCAATATTCAATATTCATAGCTCTTGTAAGTTCTAAGTAACAATACTAAAAGTATGTATTCCTAGTAGCCTCGTAGGTGTGGCGAGTAATAACGTTAGCGTATCGAGGACTTCTCGTTACAGCATTGCATCGCGCCGGCTAACTTCACTTGCAGGTCGATCAGAACCAAGAAGATGGCGATGTGGTAATTTGGAGGAGGACGAAACAAGTTGACTGTTGGGAGTGTGAACCTGATGATACGATCATATAATTTATGCTTGTAACGAGGTTGGTTGTTGAGGCCATCAAAGATCTTAAGTATAAACCTTTAATGGCCTCAACAGCCCGTTCTTGTTTTTTTATCGGCAGTAAGGTCTAACGACCCCACACACCTAGTGTCAGAGTTTCTAAACCGCCTCAAAGGCCTCTGACATGGTTTATTTGACGACCGCCATTTTGCGGCCGGGATCACCGGCTTAAACGTGCCTTCCGAAGAACGGAATCATCTTTTTATCAGACAATCAGGCTATTCAAGCCTGCAATGTCCTAGCCAAACTAGAAAACAACTTTACAAAGTATGTATTACAAGGCAGAGGCCTAAACCACTCGACCACGGAGGCAGTTACTTATCTCACCTGATGGAAAGCAATGATGAAGCACGCTGGCATAGAAGTTACCCTCTTTACTTTTGACTAAAAAACTCTCAAGATTCTAAAAAAAATCTTAAGGCCGTATCTTTGAAATAAATGATAGCTCGAAAGCACCGATTTCATCTCCTGGCACCGCGCAGTCCCCGCATGCTTCCATGTGCAAAGTCCGAAATATCGAACCTAGCGCCACAACATGAAATTAATTCAAACCGCCAACTGATTCAGTGTTGCCCGCACGCAAACTTCATAAACTTCTTCTGTCAAAATATTAACACAAATCAGCACTCTTATAAACAGTGATTTTAGACGTAGATAAAATACAATTTAATAAAATATCGAGTGACGAAAAATATTGATTTGTTTAAATACTCATTTTTTGCAATCGTTGGTAAATTATATCATGTTCTGTATGGCTCCAAATTATTTTGAAAACTACTAATTCAGTTGACTATTTAAGAACATGGCCATAATTGTGCGATAGAGATAGTATTAGAGACTTGTAAGCATACGGAAGGTATGGAGTAGACCAGTTGTATAAAAGTTATATTTTAATCGTAATTGAAATATATACACAAGTTATGAAAACGAATGAAAAGATAAGTAGTCAATTTGTTTTTTTTTTCGCGTGGCTTTACTCACGTAGCCTTTTCCACAGAAACCGTGCATTTTCCGGAGATTGTTTTGTATCAGTGAAAAATAAATCGAACGTCCTGTAAACATCGAGCTCCTAGGCATGGAGTTGACATCCAGTCTCAACTTCGGCGCCACCATCGTGTACAAAGCCCAAACCGCTGCCAAAAAGCTGGGCATCCTAAATAGGGTGAAGCGATACTTCAGGTCTGGACAGCTTTTAACCCTATATAAAGCGCAAGTCCGATCCTGCATGGAGTATTGTAGCCACCTTTGGGATGGCTCAGCTAAGTATCAGCTTGCCGCGCTTGACTCGGTGGAACGCAGAGCTAAGAGGCTCATCGGTGACGTAAAACTGGTGGATGCCAAACGCTTACAACCCTAATCTCTTCAAAGTTAGAGTGAACAGGCTCCTTCTGGGTAAGCTCGCTGTAAAAGAATAATACCATCCCATCACTTCCCATGGGTGTCGTCCGAGGCGACTAAGGGACTCGCCAGAGAATGGGCAGCAGCGTTCTCTGTAAAACTCAACCATACACTGCGATCGCCAACGCGCCTGCCAAGCGTGGCGATTATGGCAACCCCCCGCCCTTTCGGGGGAGGCCTATGTCCATCAGTGGACGTCTTTCGGTTGATATGAGACCCTAAATGTGATGCAATGACCCTTTCAGTAAAGTTCCATCGGAAGTATACATGAGCACCGCTGCTATTATATGCGGCATTCCAAATCCGGGGCTGTAGGATAACCCTGGTTCCATCCTCAGGCCCATATTGCTAAGTAGTAAATAGTTTCATCCTCATTGTTGTTTCATCCACGGAACATCTTCAAGACTTAAACCAAATCATGGAAAAATACTTGTATTAAACTACTTGACCGTCACTGGAAGCTTTCATATGAGATGGCATTTCCGTTTCCCATCGATTTCTTACCAGTTTTCGTACTTTTATCCCCTCTTTACTTCCGACTCAGTGGCACCACCTGGTGGTTGCGGGTAGTTTTTAGTTTTCGTAAAAAAGTGGCACGCCATTTTTGTTCACACGCTTCGCGAGCATGTCAAAATAACTGTACAAATATTACAAAAACTGGGGTGGACAGGAAATTTCGTAAAATCTTTTGTTTCTCCTCAAAAGGTAATTTATTTAGGGATACTATAGAAACCATGGGAAAATAAAAAAAATCCTACCAAAAGAAAAGATTCAGGATATCATCACAAAGATAAATCAGGTTATCAGGATAAATCAGGCGAACAAGAGCGGTTAACTTTAAAGGAATTGCAGAAAATAGTGGGACTTATAAATTTTGCCAGTTTTGTTGTCCCTCGGGGTCGGCTCAGTCATCGACAGTTACTAATGTTCGTAAATTCGCTGCCAGTCCTGCCATCAAAGACCTACCCACTACCACAAGGTGTCTTAGAGGGACTAAACTGGTGGGCCCAAAATTGTCAAAGGTCAACACCCCTTCAGTACCCTCCTCCAATCTACACTAAAAACCTACGAAGTAGCCTGGAAGCGCTGGTCGTCGTGGTGCCGTAATAAAAACCTTGACTTAATGAATCCCACTGGTTCACAATTAGCGCAGTTTCTATGTGATTTATATTTAATTGATAAGTTGTCGTATAGTTCAATACTTTTACATAAATCGATAATTTCTACACTATGTAACGCTGAAACTTCAAGTCAGTTAAGTTCACATGTTCTAGTAAGACATGTTTTAAAATCTTGCCCTTAAAAATCCAAAGGTCACAAAGCCTCCAGTTTGTGATATTGATAAATTAATTTCATTTTTGAATAATTACACAATTAATTCAAATAATCTATTTCAAACATCACGTCATACTGGAATTTTGTTGTTGCTTTGCTCTGGTAGGCGAATACACGATCTAACTCTACTTAATATCGATCCTAATCATTGCATAAGATCTGATAGCAGTATAATATTTTGGCCTCGGTTTGGCTCCAAAACTGACAGCACTAATTATAGGCAATCCGGCTGTAAATTGCTTTTAAATACCGATAGCTCTAACCTTAACCCTATATACTGGACAGAAAAAACTATAGCATTATAAAACGACAGACGTAAAGCGGCAAAATCAACTAATTTATTTATTACGATTAGAGGTGTGGCTAAACCTGCTTCACGTACAGCCATTGCAGGATGGGTAAAGACCCTGTTTCGGGAAGCTGGCATTGCAGCCACACCACTTAACACCCGGTCTGCTGTAGCCACCAGAAGCTGGTTTCAAAATTATCCTCTCGACGAAATCTTGGCACGTGGAAATTGGCGTTCAGCTAATACATTCCAGCAGTTTTATAGACGAGAAATAATAAGAAGTACTGATTCACAAAACGTCACACAATTGTTCAATCCAATTGATTAACTTTGCTAAATAAAAATGTTATTTACCTAGAACAGATATTCTTAAATTGGTTGTTTATGATTACAATTTATGATTTCTTATTAAAAAAAAAGTTAATTATATTTCTAAGTTACACACAGTAGTTATAGATAAAGTTTCTAGAAAGTACACTTATCTATGTACTTTCATTGAATTGCTTTATATGTTTATTTAAATAAATTATTAATTACAACTTTGTTTAAATTCTCTTCTATCTCTCTTCTTTCTTGCTTTATCACATTGGCCTACAGTATAGCACCAGGCGATAACAAACAGATCTCATAAGAAAGCTTCCAGTGGGGTAAGTATTTTAATATGCGTTTTATTTCAGGTAAAACGCTGATATTGTATTGTACTGTTTTTGTCTTCGTAAACTATACCTACCAAGACTTTTGATAGGTTGGAATGGCGGAAAAATGTTAACCTTATTCTGATGTTTGTAATGTTTGTTGTCGTAAAAGCGAAAGAAAGTAAGCGTTTTAAACAAATTTGGAAGGTAAAAATTAAAAAATAATGTATAATTTTTTCGCCGACTTTATGAGAAGGCTTGATTTACATACTGTTTTATTGGCGATATATCTAATGAGACGTTGAAAATGCGTCATAACTAACTTAAGGCTTTGAAATTACGTCATTGTCAATTAAATTGAACTTGCTAATATTTTATTTTTACAAAAATATGTCTGTGGTATGAGATGAAGTAAGGCTGAAATGATGAAGGATAAAGAGTCACAAAATATCAAGAGCCCAGAATTATGATAAATTAAAATTGGCCTTACAACTATTACAACATCACATTGATTTAGATTTATAACATTAGTAGGATTAAATATTTTTCATTTATTTCTGGTAGGTACTTCTAAAACCCACGCAGAAAAGTCGGGGCAAAAAGCTAGTATTTACTTAACACATTTTTCACAATTCAAACGCGACTCCATAATTTTCCCTAGGCTTGTTGCCTTTGACATGTAACACATTCTTGACACATTGATGTTTGACGTATTTCAATCCTAAAATGAAAACATTTATTTTAGCGTGTGTCTTGAGTTAAAATGTAAGAATAACGCTGTATAAACAGACACTCCAATATAGAAAACATAATGTTTACCCAATATTGATTTGTGAGATGAGAACATTGGAGGATACAGTACGTATGTACAAGTAAAGGTGATGACTTGGAGACGTTATTTTCTTCAAGCCGTTGCTATTCATTTCCTGGTAAACGAGTCCATTGTCGCCTTCAGGTATGAAGTCCCAACGACGTTGTACTTAATTTAGTTTTGCTCTTTTATTTCATACCAATTTTATACATAATTCAAAAAATAGTGTGGATAGAAAAATATTGCGTTTTATATTATTCAAGGTCACAAAAATACACATTCACATGGTGCAGACATTTTTAACACTAAATTTATCTATAAACGACTAAACTATTAGCATTTACTGTAAAAAAATATATTGAAATTACGAAGATCTGACAGCTCCGATTGGCAGAAAATTGATATAGGTCCTGCTTGCAAGAGCTCCACGGAGCATCTGAAGAACTGAGCAAATGAGAGAGATGCAAATACTTTTGCAAGGCAAAACATGAGATGGAGATAATAAGAGTGTAGCTCGGAATAAAAAAACGTAAGTGCCAAAATAAATTTTCGGATTTGATAACATAAAAGTATTATTATATCGAAATCTGTTCAGTTGAAACCTCGATAAGGTTATTTTATATGCTATAAAGTTATTTTCATAGGATCAATCTAAAGCGTTGCGTCTTGTAGCTAAAAAAAGTAAAAAGATATTTCGAACTTTGTGATTTTTTTCTATCGAGAAAATTTCTTCGTATCGTGTATTCCTTCAGTTGGATACTAGATCATAAAGTCAAAAAGCATATACCGTAATCTCACATCCCTGTGCGAAGTACCTAACAAGATACGTTAAAACGAAAAACGGCCTTATTCTAAAGGTATCCCCTTAAGAGTCTGTGTTTCCTGATAGCTACAACCTGGGAGTCTTTAAGACAAGAGTGAATAGGTTACTTCTAGGCAAGCGTGCTTCATCCTCGACCGCATCATTGCTTACCATCAGGTGAGATAGTGGTCAAACGTATGCCTATCAATAGCAAAAAAAAAAAATGTAGCTGTTTGATTCCGGCAAGGAAGTTTACTCCTTAGTTGTATTTCACTGAATATTCAGACTGAAATCCAAATTCTTTATTAACTGATTGGTTTAAAAGATGACGGGGTGGTGTAAATGGCGCAAAAGAAGTACCTATGTGAAAGGATCGTAGCCGCTGGCGTTCTGTAGTTACTGAGTATCCCTTGGGAAAAAGGCGTGAGTTTGTACATGTGTTGGTAGTTTGTCTATGTAATCTTTGTATTAAAAAAAAAACTTTTTACAAAAACATATAACCGATTTCCAAACAAAACACTACAAAGTATAAAATAACCTTAATTTCGGATATCGGTGTTAAAAAACAAAGAAACAAAAACCAAAAACACCGATTGTTTTATTTTTATTTTTCACTTTTAAGTGGTGATACTAGGACGATTTCATCGTCTATGCAGAAATTGAAATAAGCAATTTTTGCTTATTTCAATTTCTTATAAAATAAAAACTACTGAGCCAAACTGAAATGACAAGTATGGCCGCATCGAACTAAAAAATAATCACAGAAATCGGATTAGAAACTTCGGAGTAATCGGTGTACATACATAAAAAAATACCAACCGAATTGAGAACCCCCTCCTTTTTTGGGAGGCGGTTAAAAAGACTCTGAAGGAGACCAAGCACATCTGTATGCTTGGTCTCCTTCTGAACTCATCTGAGTTCATCTGTTCTTAGACCATTCTCTCACCATTTTCTAAAAACCACATCAAAATCGTCCCACATCTTGTCCAACCGCGCGGTCCAAAGTAAAGTAGTTCATCGGTCGGCACTAAGTGAATAGTTGGCGACTAAGTTGCGACTAAGTTGCTTCTAAGTCCGCTAAGTAAACCGAACCAGCCGCCTCCCCTGATATGTGCTGATAGCTCATTCCAACCACACTTGCGCACTCAACAGTGAGTCAATGGCCTTACAGAGTTCCTGAAATTGACGTGATTTGCACCTGAAATGTTCTCGGAAAGTTTTTGGGGATGTTTGTGATCGTTTTCAATATCGCTGATATTTAGCTCGTTTTGTGGGAAACAATGTTGTATTCTGTGAGCTAATCCCCTTTCGCAGACCAATTGACAAACTTGCCATTTAACCAATATCAAAACTACGATGCCGTTATTCACAATCATGTTTCAATCATTTGATTTGAAGGATATTTTATAAGGTCTCTGAAGAGTGGGTTTGTTGAAGGTTATCTTTTTCTTTATATTTGAGGAATATCATTTCCAGATATCGAGAAGATATCGTTTTTTGGGACTTCAGTCAGCCAACGCAGCGCTTAGTAAGTACAACCTTTTATGCTTCACTATTTTCAAACCCCCATTTCAAGTAAACAATTATTCAATCTCAACATAACTGAACATGTTTGTTGAAACGTTCCACTTCGCAGACCTCGACTAAAATTATAAAACGACAAACAAAATAATGTCATAATGGAAAATCTTTATTCTCCACTGAAACCACATATCACGAGTCAACTTTTCCTGCAGGTGGGTGGGATAATAATCTGTGTGCAGGTAGGCGGGCCCGCGCGGCGCGCTTGGCTTTGCGTTGCATTGAAATATCGCGGGGGCTTTCATTTCATTGTTTGAAGCTATCTGCGAGCGCCTATGCTCTATCGCCAGTAGGGTGACTGTGAGCTAGTGGACTAATGCAGGACGTCTGGTCTGTAAGGAAAGGGTTAACAGTTTATTTTGGTTTCTTTGCTGAATCCTTTAAGAGTTACCGAATTATCTGATACAGACAAAAATCAAACAGATTAGAAGTGGAAGATGAAATATATTTTTTGTACTATCGAATGGGTAGCTTGAATGTTTCTAAAAAAATATTGAATCGCGTACATATTGTCGGTTTAAAATGTAATTTTTATTTTTGAGTTGTAAAATAATGTGGTAAAATATTCTCTCAGTCCTTGATCGGGAATATTTTACCAGTATCTATGTTACATTGTGAATAATCTTTAATGACAGCTTGAAACAAGTATAATTACGATACGAATCGTAATTATACTTGTTTTTACGCTGTCAGTAACTGTTTTACCAATTATAAACGGTGTACCATTGTAAGTTAATTCACTTGAGATTATTATTTAACTCGCTTAATAACCTTATGCTTCTAGTGAACTGAATATGACAAAAAATATAAACAGGCTAATAATAAAACACGATTAAATAATAGTTTTCATCAAACTTGTTCATATTTTGTAAAGCTTTTTAAAATTCAGGTTTAGCTTGCGCATATTTAATATTTATTTTTTTCATTTGGTTTATTTGTAAAATTGCCTAATACGCCGCTAACGATATTAATTAGTTCTCAACAAAATTTTGATTTTATAGCTTGAAAAGTTTAAAACGATGTGCGAATTTATTATTTCTAGTGAATCAGCAATATTATGTAGGTACACTGGTAAAAAAGATTTTTCATTAATGCTTTTTGATGATTGACGTGTTATATTATTAATTTAAATGAAAATAAAGCAAGTTCTGCAGAAAATATGTTTTTTCGTGAACAAAAATTAAGTATTCATTTTCAATAATCGGTATAGTTTATATATATAATTATGATATCCACATAAACCTTACATGTCTCGACATGAGACTATTTTCATGTTTTATGAACCTATCCCATTACATTTCATATTTTTATAGTCATAAGAAGGTTTTTAAACGTTTCTAGATAGACGATGATGACAAAAGACAAGGAACAAAAAATTGTACACCTGTAGAGTTTAATAACACAGTTTTCCTTCAATAGTCAAACCGAAAATTTTGCTGTCCATCGCGACAGGTTGACAACATTCCTCACACCTGTTCACTCGTAAAAAGCAATCACAGCTTGTAGCACCGCGCCCGGACAGTCTCATTACACGCCCGCTCGTGGTCACCCTACCCTCGGATCAAAGTGATTCGCTTTTGTTCCGGCTGACGGCGCCGTCGAATGATTCCGTGTTAGTACAGTGATTGCTTTTTGACGTACCGTAGTTTCGGTTCGATGCCTGTGCCGATCCGATCATGTATTACGACCGATATTCCGCTATTTACAAATTGGCCTGTTATTGTTTCGCGATAGTGACGCACGATGTTTGAATTCGTTCGTTTGATTGGTATGCGAGCTGTCAGATTGAGACATGTTCCGTGGATGGCGTGCGAATGCTGGCTCGAACAATGTGAGTTATGAAATGTGACAGTGTTTTGGTAATACACATTTAGTTTGAAATGTCTGTAGGCATGGTAGTAACCTATGAGAAAACTAACAAATTTAAATTTCAAATTTAAAGTGGGTTCTGAAAACGATTGCGCATCCCTGTGTTAACAGGCCTGTAAAATGTCATAATTTAGAGCATAGCACGCTAATCGACATCATTAATTTTTGAACGTTAATTACTGAAAGTGGACCTATTCAAAGCCTCCTTATAATGGTCATATTATAACTATTCCTTAACTAAAACAAACTTAGACAGAATACTGTCAGTCTGTATGTTTAAATTAATCAAAAATGCAACACAATTCCGTACAGGTGCATGCGCCACCATTTTATTCCACGACTCACGAATCAGCCATGAATAAAACAAACGCCAACAGATTTGTTTCCCATACATTGGAACAAGGCAAAGTATTTGCCGATAGCGGGCTCCAGATCAACAAAGCATGTACAGCGTCTAGACCCGGCTTACCTATCCCGGGCTTACGTGTGCTCTTAGGTACCCCGGGCTTACCGCGGGAATGTTCCGTGTTTGCCCACGAATCCCGCTTTGAGTCGAGCCCGTGTTTGCTGAAAAATTCAGCCAAGATTTGGAGCGTCTAGGAAATGCCGAAGCATGCGTCGGCTGCCTGATGTTGGCAGTATTGGAGTATTGCGGCTTTAGCTTCGAGATGCTCGAGATTAATGAACGTCAAAGATGGAACGTTCCAGCGGTTTTTGTTGCATTTATATCTGCGTGTGGGGCCCGTATGGGGCTCAGAATTGGATTCTGAACAGAGTATGTCGGGTTAAGAACATACCAAAACCTAATTTGATTTCATATTTGCGCAGGTTTTCAGGTAAAAGTAGAGTGTGAGAAATACATACTCAACTGGAAATGCTAAATTCAGCAAAAGGGTTTAAGAAAATAATTAGTTCTTGAAAGAGGATTACTATTATTAGTCATGCATTTCTCAGAAAATTGAGATCCTATGTGGTTAATTACTGAGTTCTGAGTTTGTTCCGCGTTCGGATTCACCGAAACTGGTTTGCATTAATGGCTTTAGTGGTTGAGTAATGCTGCTTGGTAGCATAAAAGGGTGTTTCAATCAAAGTATTACTTTATCCAAACTAGAAATATTTTTTAATTCCATTCAAAATTTAGTAGCTAAATCTGAAACCATTCAAATCTGGTGGAAGAAGAAACTGTCAAATTACAAAAAAAAAGGAAGTACCACATGACATTTGTTGTTTCGCATAAAATATTGTTTAAATAGACACAGGAAAATACTTTATTCGCAGGTATAGTAGCAGAACTTCCTCGCAAAATTATTCCAAAAGGACACATCTATACATATAATAAAATCGTAGACTAACCGTGTCTGTACATTGAATATTTTTGCATGAAAATTACACAGAAAACTCAGGAAAAAGGTATAAAACACAAAAATGCAATTTTTGAAATTTTTGTCTGTTTGTCTGTTTGTCTGTTTGTCTGTGCGTTTGTGGGAGCATCACGCATAAACCACAGATTAGATTGCAAATCTAAGTACTTAAAAATATAAAGGGATAACCCGAGTAACATTTAGAGTTTATTTCATCAAAATCGACCCGCAAAATCAAAAGATATTGAATTTTTAAATTTAGGAAGAAACTTCCTAATGTATTCTGATGAGTCAAAGCGCCATCTATTGAGAAAAATAAAATGCACGAAAAAATTGTTGAGTTATTTGTGAAACTTTTAATACGTGGCAAAATAAGAGTGATCATTTTATACCTTTTCGTTATTGATCGATACAATCGATCCACAAAATCAAAATATATTGAATGTTTAGTTTAGTAAGAAACTTCCTTATGTATTCTGATTAGTCAGAGCGCCATCTATTGAGGAACCAAAAATGCATGAAAGCATGAATGTTACACCAAAACACATTGATTGAGTTATTTGTGAAACTTTTAAGACGTAGCAAAATAAAAGTAAACATTTTAATACCTTATCGTTATTTACCGTTACATACGGGCTTCTTATTTAACGTCTTCCGCTGCCAAATATTTTGTCAGTTTACAAGGTCGATAGATGGCGTTGCACTGATGACGCGTTTTTCTGAATTGCGGTGTTAAGATTTCCGCTGGAGAATGATCTCACACAATTTCTAAACACATTCGTGTTTCGAAGGAATTTCGGTTTGGTCTCTGAAAGGTCTTAAACTGTTAGGGACCATTATTGGTTAAATCTCTGAGTTATGCTGGTTTCGTTTAAAGTGCATTTATCGTAGAGTCTTAAACTGATTTAGTTTTGCGAAGTTCTGGACGGTTCGACTTGCGGATCAGGGGAGCTACTCTCTAACGAAATCCGTAGTTTCGGGCTTAGTTGCGGGCGGGCGTATTCTACTCCGTATCACCTACAGACTTACGATTAGTCCCGAACCCGAACTGAGAATGAATGACAACACGATTTCACAGTAACTGTCAAATCGTGTTATCATTAGTTCTCAGTGGTTAGGTGATACGAAGTAGAAAATGCCCGCCCGCAACTAAGCCCGAAACTACGGATTTCGTTAGAGAGTAGCCCCCCTGGCCTGTAGGGTTCCGTACCAAAGGTGCTGTGCTGACGGGACCCTACTGCTAAGCCTCCGCGATTGATTCCGTTTAGAGCGAAGCAACGAACGGTTCGATTTGCGAAACAAGGCTAATAATAATAAATAAAAATCTTATATTTCAGACAGAGTCCATTTTTAGGGTTCCGAAAAAAAAGGAACCCTTATAGGATCACTCGGGTGTCTGTCTGTCTGTCCGTCTGTCACAGCCAGTTTTCTCCGGATCCACAGAACCGATTCTGTTGAAATTTGGTGCACACATGTACGTCTATGACCCAAACACGGACGCGTTATATAAATTTTTAAATTTTTAGTATGGAGGTCACTTTTGGGGGTCAAACTAGAAAATTAAAAAAAAGTTTTTTGAACAATATCGTGTGACATATCAAATGAAAGGGCTTACTGTGAAGGGTTTAATTATATTTTTTTCATAATTTTAAAATAAATGATTTAGAAGTTAATCAAGAAATTAGACGAAAAATGACCATTCCCCCCCTTATATCCGAAACCACGGAGCCTAAAATTTTGAAAAAAATGGTGATAATAGATCTTTACCTAAAGATTACAGGAAAATCTATAAGAAGTCTATAGTGTTAAAATAACATGTTAAAAAATTTTAATTCGTTCGGAACCCTTTGCACGCGAGTCCGACTCGCACTTGGCCAGTTTTTTGGTTAGTAGTTAGGTTTAGGTTTAGTTTAGGTTAGTAGTTTGGTTTTTTATAATAAGGTACCGTACCAAAGGTGGTCACGGTGACGGGAGCGATCGATTTTGGGAGGCTACTCTCTAAGTCCAAAGTCCGTAGTTTCGGGCTTAGTTGCGGACGTATTCTACTCCGTATCACCTACAGACTTACAATTAGTCCCGAACCTGAACTGAGAATGAATGACAACACGATTTCACAGTAACTGTCAAATCGTGTTATCATTATTTCTCATTGGTTAGGTGATACGGAGTGGAATATTTTTTTTTTTACAGTAGATAGGCATACGTTTGACCACTATCTCACCTGATGGTAAGCGATGATGCGGTCGAAGATGGAGCACGTTTGCCTAGAAACAACCTATTCACTTTTGTCTTAAAGACTCCCAGGTTGCCCGCAACTAAGTTTTTAATTCGTGCTAAGTATCAAACGGTTCGATTTGCGAGCCAAGGCAAATTATAGGGTTCCGTGCCAAAGTTGCTAATGGGACCCTATTATTTAAGCCTTCGCGTACGATTTTGATTCGTGCGAACCCAGTCGATTTTTAGGGTTCCGTACCAAGTTTGCTAACGAAACCCTTTTTATTAATAAGCCACCGCTGTCCGTCTTCCTTCAGTTTATGCGTTTTATTTGTGTCTCGCTAATATAAAAAATGTCTTCTAGAAAAAGGTCGAATCTTTCACAATATAGCGAAATTCTTCTTAATATATTTAAAACAAAGTCGGGTTTGTTCGAACATTTTTCTAACTCGAGAACGGCTCGACCGATTTTCATAGGTTTGTGTTTTTGGATTAGTCTTCGTCCGGAATAGCACAATAAGGTAAGCATAAAAAGAGTAGGTAGGTAGGGTAGGTAGGTAGGATAGGTAGGTAGGTAGGGTAAGTAGGGTAGGTAGGGTAGGTAGGTAGGTAGGGTAGGTAAGGTAGGGTAGCTATGGTAGGTAGGATAGGTAAGTAGGTAGAGTAGGTAGGTAGGGTAGGTAGGTTAGGGTCGGTAGGTAGAATAGCCAGTTGACGGGAGCGAAGCCGCGCGGGTCAGCTAGTACATACTATTTTCTACCGTTAGGTCCCCGCCATTCAGCCAGCGTATCCCAAATACGTCCCCGTTTTATTTAACGTCTTGACAAATAGATATTTACATTTTCACTGCCTAACATAAATAAATACTTGCGCTCGTTCCAGGCCGTATTACATCGATTTATCTTGATTCTGAAGCTATTAAATTTGATTCAATTGAAAGGGTTCCATGATTTAGGGCAGCACCTATTTAGTTCGAGCCTTTGATTCCTGAAATAGTTCATTTATTACTCAGTGTTAGGTACTCGTTTTATATTTACTTAGGGAATTTCAAGGCACTGTACTGGATTTCTAAATTGATTGTAACAGGATATAATTTGTCATTCCTCCGTGAAAGTCTCTCCCCTAAATTGTTTATTAGCAAAAATGTTTCAATTGTTAGATTTCCATTAATATAAGGAATAGACTTCTGGAAGATCACCCTCTTTTGATGATCTTCTAATCACTCTAACGCTTCAACTGTTTTCTTAAACCCAATTTCTTCTCTTTTATTACCATGACAAGTGCGCATCGCAGGCGAGGCCGCGGCACAAAGCTAGCGCGACCACCGCACATTTTGCCTCGCCGATGAATATTCAAAAAGCTTTCACGTCGTCGCCATTTTCTTGAGCGGAGTGCGTACTCCATATCAATTAGTGACGACATTACTCCGCCGAACGCGAAACGTCTAGCTATGAATATTTTTAGTTTAGCCGTCGCATGATGGATGGGCGCACATACTTGTGAATTATTAGGAAGTTGAAACGTGTCGAGATTTTTTTTCCTTCTAGAAAAGATGGTTATGTGTAATGAGTTTTGTTGCTCCGAATTTTACGCAGAATGATTCTCTTTGTCCTTAAATATGAATTGCTCAAAAACGAAACTGATTCCTTTGTAAAAGCTTATTTTAAGGACGAGAAATTATTTGCTCTGGGCGGAGAGGAAAGGAGTGTCAGACTCTTACTGACTAAAACCCATCCGTGTTCCTCCTAGTGCCTTTGCGTTCCAGGGGTGGCCCTTGAACTCCCCTGTGACTCTTTCGAAGAAATTCCGCAACTTGTCAAAAGTTTACCATCTTAGAAGTACTGAGTAGAGCCTTGAGTACGTCGTTCGTGGTATTCCTTCAGGATCGTCTACAATTTCAGCTGTAGGTTTATAGGCAAGTAAGATATTTTAGCTTTATAAATGTCCCTGAATGCAACGCATCTACGATACTTATGGGATATGTATAAGCCTCATAAAGCAGTGAATGCCTCATTTGTTGTTGTACCATAGGATATGTAGCGACATCAATGCCGTAACAATAAAGAATCGCGACGCCATCTATCCAACTAGTAGTGAACTACTAGGTCGAAATCCTGCATCGCGCAGATGTCTGCGCGATGCAGGATTTGAGTTTACCGTGCAATTTGAACATATACATCAGCCCGAATATCAATTATCGGGCAGTTGCCCACACCAGACTCAACAACCGGTCGGAGGAGCCTCCCTTTTCAATAGAGGTTTGCGGGACTTTACTTTCTGTTCCGCATTCCTCTAAAGATACAACCACTAAAAACTAGGTGTGCCAGACGCACTCAAGTGATGATCATCAACACACATAAAAACTACGCTCTATGTAATGTTGTATCTGATGGAAAATGTTGGGATATCGTGCTGGAGCCGCGTTAGCGTCGCTTTAAGTAATAACATTTGGATGACACGTCACCGACATGGGTCATATTATTATAGCATCATGAGCGTTTACACTATGACTACCGAGAAAAATAGTTTTTAATGTGGTGGTACAAATTTAAATCATAATTAAGTTAATAAAGTACCAATATTTGTCATAATTATTTCCAATTAAAGTTAATGACAGTATGTTTCCCAAAAACACGATCTTAAAAGTTTTTAGGTATCTAATGGTTCTTGGTTATTGGTGACAAACTATGTACAGGGCAGTTCACTTGGTGGTAAATGGTCAACGATCGCTAACTTTTTTTTATTTAAGTGGAAAGATCCTACCTGAAATGTCACGACATCAATAAAATGTTGTCAATAATTTATATTCCATTTAATTATAAATACTTCTGCTTCCGGGCGTAAAGACGTGACCCTATGCTATGTAATGGGAACCTGTCGTAGAATTATGGAGACGGTATTTTAAGGGCTACCCCTTTGGAATACGAACCATTGGTCGATTAAAAACTACCAATATAAAATAGGCAATTGTTATTGTAATGTATTCAAAAAAAACAAGATTTTCACACAGTTAAAAAACGATGATCATAGAAAAATCCGCGAACACGTGTGTGACGTATGTACAGTCACCAAGTTAATACGTAAGCCCGCTCGACAATGGGGACCCTACTCATCCAGCGGCGATTCCTTCCCATTCATTGCGTCCCCCACTCCCCCCTTTTTTAATCCGAAACTTATGACCGTGTAAATGTTACGGCAAGGGTTAATATCGTATTTTATTGGTCGTGTTTCGGCAAGGGTCGGGGTTCGGATTTTTTCGGACTTCCCCTTGAAATACTTTGAAAAGGTTTACAATGTGTGCTGGAACATGATATTAATGGTATGGTGCTATCTTTTGGGTTTTATTTTGGTACATCACTCAATGCTGAAGTTGGTCTTGTCGGTAACTCATGCTTTAAGTTTCTAGTGTTTACGCTGCAAATTTAGTATTTTTAGGGTTCTGTACGTCCGAATGAAATACGGAACCCTTATAGGATCACTTGTTTGTCTGTCTGTCTATCTGTCCGTCTGTCATAGTCTATTTGCTTCGAATCTGCTGGACCCATTCAGTTGAAAATTGGTAAAGAACTTCAGATTACAACTATAAGTAAACAGACTGTCAGGGAATTCCACTTCTTATCTGTAAATGTGTGAACGGCATATTATGATACGGAGTTATCGTTGAGAGACTGACTGTACTATTTTTTTATTTGTGATGGGTTTGCTCTTGACTCTAGTCTAGGACTTAGATCACAGGGACAAAGTCTACGATGGAGCGAGCTTACCCAGAAGGAGCCTGTGCACTCTTACTTTGAAGAGATTAGGGTTGTAAGCGTTTGGAAACACTTAGAGGTCACACAATGATTACCTACATAGATAAAGCACCTCTTAGCAAGCAACTCGTATGCAAGTTTAATAACATTACGGGACACAACCCAATAATATATTTGATCACATTACACCTCGGTAACTTGAAATATAATGCAACTTGGATGAAGGCTGGTTTCAGGTGGAATTGGGTCCTTAAAAAATCTCCTACTATATTTCCCGATTATGTAAAAGGACTTTCATAAAGGACTTTTAATAAAAGTCCTTACTACTCATAAAGTAACACTTGCTTACAAGTATTAGAAGGCGCGTCGCGTGTTGACGCGATTATAACCCGCGAGTAATGGCGGCCGTCGTCATGATCTGATATGTTACTGAAACATGTTTGCACTTTATTTTCACGTTCAGTGATGTAATAATGATTGGGGTGGGCATAACTTAAGGGTTTTAAAAGCTATTCAGCATATTATATGCAAAGCGAAGTGTTTCTTTTATAAAAATATCTGATATTATTTCTCATGTCTCACAAAAAGACATCAAAAATGTTTTACTGTTCTATAATTCTGCACAAACATCGCCTGATTTTGCCGAGAAATCCTTGTTACCTACTTTCGAAAAATTCTTCAAAAAATCGCTATTGCTTTTGTAAAAAATCCATACGATTTCGCACGCAACTCGCCACTCTTCGCGTGTGTTGTGTTGGACGCGAGGTGCACTTTACTGCCAGGCTGCAAACTATAGGCCTTAGCTATCGGTCTGCTTGACAAATAAATGTTCACGATTGTGTTCACGGTTGAGTTTTCAGCCTTATTCCTCGGTTTTCAGTCGTCTATTTCTATGCAGCTGAATGCCAATACACAGGCAGGGCACATTGCTCGCAGAACAGATGATCGATGGGGCCGAAAAGTTCTGGAGTGGCAACCGCGTACCGGAAGCCGCAATTTTGGTAGGCCTCCTACAAGGTGAACCGATGACTTGGTGAGGGTCGCGGGTAGCCGGTGGATGCCGGACGCACAGGACTGGTTTTTGTGGCGACACTTGGGGGAGGCCTATGTCCAGCAGTGGATGTCTTTCGGCTGATATGATGAAGATGATGAAATATTAGTATGTTACATTCAGTGACTGCTTCTCTCACCTTCATAACCCAGTAATCAGTGGTAACGATACCGCTTGGCAAGACTGGTGTCAGATTTCTATCTCTGGCTAACGGTTCCTATTGTCAAACATCTATAAATGGGTTCTGCGACCAACAGCGGCCAGGTATTCCCAATATTTCATCACTTTGAATCAATAATAAACAAACAAATAGTGATTTATGAAAGCCAAAAAAAATACATATTGTAGTTTACTTTATGTACTTTGACAATTTGTGGTTCAAAACATAATATCGAAAACTTCACTCCATCAAAAAAAAAAAATCCGAAGAGGAGGCTAAATTGACCATTTTTTCATGTTTTTCTTATTTTTCTTGAAGCTTATGAAACTTTTAGTTCCAAAAACCATATGTAAGAAAGGGTAATAACATAAAGAAGAATAATTTATGGTTAAATTTTGCAAAATACTTTAATTTTTAATAAACATCAAATCAGTGGAGAATAGCTTGCCTTTGAACCCCGCAGAGTCCCACGGGGCGTGTTTGGAGCCAGACCTGTGACGTTTTTTTTTAAAAAATTGCGGCAATGTCGTGTAAAATATAAATGGCCAAAAAAAGGAACAACAAGAAAAAGATGACACTCACGAAAATTCAGAAGTTCGGGCAAAATATGTTGAAAGTATATTATTGTTTTAATACACATTGTTTTAATTAAAAACGAAAATATTTTGATCTGATTTGTTGACATTTTTGACATCTGACAATAGGGTTGGACACATTTCAAATTGTTATCGATAAATTAACGTATCTAACATAAAGGAGTTTCAATAGGTACCTTTTTAATTTATTCCTAATTATTATTTAAGTATTAAGATTACAAAAAAACAACTACATTCCATCTCCTATTTATTAAAACTGATAGTGCGGATCAACGGAAAAACGGAAAAACTACTTATGTGAATTAAGAATTATTTTTTCTTTTCGACTTCATAAAGTCATGGCACACTATACCGGCACCGCAACGGCACCGCTCCAATCCAGCAATTTACTTGTAATTCAAATTAGAGCCTTAAACCGTGTGTTGTAAAATATATTTCAATATGAAAATGACGGCAGCGGGAAGTCAACCCGCGCACTGTAAGCGACCTAACCGCGTGCTTCCAGCACGCCGACCGCCTGCTTGCAGCGCGTCGACACCGAGTCGCTGGCGAAACAACTTCGTCTTTGCGCCGTCGCCGCGCACCACTATCGCCCCTTGCACCTCATCTCGCGCGGACGGCGAACTTGCACCTCGCGGACGGCGCGCAGACGGCGAATTTGCACATCGCGGCCAGTGCGGACTGCGAGGTTGCACCTTGCGGCCGGTGCGGACTGTGAGCTTGCACCTTGCAGACGACGCATATTTAGCGCGCTGGTGGCTAGACGTAGCCTAAATTCGATGCGACGCCGTGCCGTTGCGGTGCCCTCATAATGTGCCATGACATAGTCATCACAGGATCAGGGCCTACGGATCATACTATAAGATATTTTTCCTCTTGGGACCAGAAGAAAACTACTTTATCAGCTTACTCACAGGTCTCTATTATGCACAAAAAACGGCGGTCAAACAGAAAAATATGACTGCTTTGAGCTTTACCTATGCTATCAGAATAAAGATACATCTAGTACCTAACTAGACACAGACTTTGCCTGGTCTGACTAACCCGGACCCGTTGCAATAAATCAAAAAACAAATCTAAGGGTAGCAATAAAATCGATGAAGTACATACCTGTCATTAGCTATATTTAGTTAGATATCATTGAATAGATATTTGTTTTCTATTTTGAATGATGGTTTAAGATTTATAACAATTACCCACTCCTATCAAGATCAGAGACTACACTCGAAAATGTAGATAAGAACGTCTACCTGGAACAAACGGTCCAGTTAGGTTGAGCTAACTTCGAGAAAGAGATCAACCGTCGAATCCGACTCGGCTAGGCGGCGTTCGGGAAGTTGCGTGGTATCTTATCGTCTCATATACCACAGTGTCTCAAGTGAAAGAGAAAGTGTATGTGATAGGTGACTTATGGAATCGAAACTTGGTCGCTCACATTGGGCCTCATCAAAAGGCTTAAAGTCATCCAAAGGGCAATGGAGAGGGTAATGCTTGGAGTCTCCTTGCATGATCGAATCAGGAATGATGATATAGTTCAAGTTCAAGTTATTTATTTCATGAACAAGAGAACGAAGGTTAACGACATTGCCTGAAGGATCGCCAAACTGAAGTGCTGTGAACAGAACAGATGGTCGATGAGGCACACTTAGGGTAGGGCTATGTCCACTAGTGGATGTCTTTCGGTTGATATGATGATCATTTATAAATTTGGTTTGCAACCATTTTCACCTAAAAATTTTCGTGATATAGGTAGTCATGTTGGGTATCAAAGAAATGTGCCACAATGGAGACATTTCCAAAAATGTTTTACAATATTTTAATCGATAAATTTATATTATAACTGTAGCAGCACGACTCTATTAGCCAAAAAGCAATAGGATATGGTTACAGTATAAGCGTAACAGTAGAACCATTTAGCTCATCATAGCTTTTTACCAAAGGGGATGAGCATTACTGCAGATGTGTACTGTGAACAACTGAACACAATGATGGAGAAACTTGCACATCTCCAATCCGCTTTGGTCAATCGCTCGTCTCCGCTGCTCCTGTACGACAACGCGTGACGTCATACCGCACAGCAGACGGTCTCCAAGTTACAAGAGCTGGGGTTGAAAGCTCTTCGTCATCCGCCGTACTCACTAGACCTTGCGCCTACAGACTTCTACTTTTTCCAGAATTTAAAACTCTCTTGGCGGGAAAAAAATCAATATTCGAGAGGCGTAAATGCCATTTGAAGAATTTGTTGCCTCCGGTCTCATTTCTTCAAGAAGGGCATCAATAATCTGCCACTGCCTTGGCAAAGATGCATCGATTGCATGGGCAATTACTTTAATAATAGAAATAAAATTTGGAAAAAAAAACTTAAAAAAAAATACAACCTAATTCCAAATAAAAAAACACTACACAGTAAAAAAAAAATAACTTTAATTTCGGAAGTCCGTGTTATTGGTAGTTTCTTCTTATTTTGACACCGACTTCCGAAATTAAAGTTATATTTTACTTTGTAGTGTTTTTTTTTGTACTTGGAAGTTGTAAAAAGTTTTTTATTATTTCCCCGTTGACCTAGATTTATGAAATTTGGCAAGTAATACCGTCTTATGGTAGGTACAAGTATAGGGAAAAGTCTGACAATTATACATTTGTAATTAAACCATAAAAAAGGCACTGATTTAAAGAGGCAGTTGTAAATAGCGGTTTTGGTAAATTAAAAATTATAAATGGCACGTTTAATAACTAGTTCAGCAGTTAAAAATAAGCAGTAAAGTAAACAAAAATTAGTAATAAAAAATAATGAAATGGATCAGTGAATATATAATTGAGCAGGAAAATAATTAAATGGGCGGTAAAAATTATTGAACGAGCGGTTACGTGTGGGCAGTAATAAATCGGAATTTTTCGGTAAGAAATCTCATTCTAAGCAATTCTATAAACAACTAGTGGACGTCACGCGCTTTCACCCGCGTAGCTCCCGTTCCCGTGGGAGCACGGGGATAAAATATAGCCTATGTTACTCCCTGATACTGTAGCTATTCATTCCTGAAAGAATTTTTCAAATCGGTCCAATACTTTCGGAGCCTATTCATTTCAAACAAACAAACAAACAAACAAATCTTTCCTCTTTATAATATTAGTGTAGATGAGGTGGTAAAGTAGATCCTTAGTCAAATTGCTGATTACCACCTACCAAGGTAGCTCGACCTATTTCTGTTTGCAAGGTTTAAAGTAACCTAACCTGTCCGAGTCGGGGTGCCCCAAGTCCCGAGCTCGCTTCGCTCGCTCGTACATCCTTAGTCAAATTGCTGATTACCACCTGCCAAGGTATGATCTGCCGAACTATCTATCAAACCGCTCATTCCATCATTTTTACCGCTTATTCAGTTATTGGACTGCTCAATTATTTTTAGAATTGACATTGTATGATAAAATAACCGACAAATAGATTTTTTATTACTGTCCATGTTTTACTGTCGCAATAATTAATCAACCGCCATTAAATTAAATAACTGCTCAATTTGTTTTTCAACTGATCATAATAACATCTCGAATATTTAAATAACAGCTCAATAAATTAGTAACCTAAAAACAATATAGTCTTTTTTTAATTAAAGTAATTTGTATCTACAAATTTGTACGGAACCCTCGGTGGGCGAGTCCGACTCGCACATGACCGGTTTTTTATATTGTTTTCACATGTAGGAGCAGCAATAATAGTGTAACTATAGGGATCTACGCTTTGGAACGGACTCCCGGGAAATTCAATAGTTCCTGTAAATGGTGTTGTTGTAATAAATGCTTTCGAGATTTTATGGAAAACGTTCGGTTTCTTTTTCTGTTATTACTATGTTAATTTACTTTTTCTCACATAGCTATATTGTGTTATTAAAAACATCATCATAATCCAAACTACATCACTATCACTAACACTAGATCACTACATATTATTTTCATTGCCAACAGGCCCGGATAACCCAACCTTAACGTATTGTGATACAACCATGCTTGGATGTCTCACCCTCCGGGGACCTCAGTCAATTTAATCATAAAAAAAGCTTTAGAAGAATTAGGAATTTAGAATAGGTTCAAATATTGACATACGATGATTGATTTGTTTTTCTGACAGTTCTGTAAAAGTTTTTCTTGAGAGCACCCGCTTAATATAATGATCTCTTAAATCGCTTAAAGTCTTTTTTATTGATACCGATCCCGAGACGTTCCAGAAGCCCTAATCGGAACGTCCACAGTACTTTCTGCGGCACGGAAGAGTCCTGCCTGTTGAGCGTGGCTGATGTTACTTATTTTCTGGGATAGTGCAACTCCGCGAAACTAGCATTGGATAATTCCGCGTATCTGACAAATGTAGCTATACAATATGTGAAAATAGTACCTATTGGATTTTATTAGATTTCTACTGTTAACATACAAAGAACACATGAATTATTACACTCCATGTAAAAATGAGGCCAAAAGCCGTTAAAATAAAAAAATATAAACATATAACCTTCTCCTGAAAACCTACACGCAGTGCAGATACGCGCCCTTTACGTATGGTAGATTCGCGGATTTGCACTATCCCTGACGTTATACCTCATCATATCAGCCGAAAGACGTCCACTGCTGGACATAAGCCTCCCTTATATGCCTTTAATAAATACTTGGTCGTTTAATGTCTAAATAATTAAAATGTGTTTGTTTTCAAATGAAGATTAATTTCATCTTTTAAAACTTCAAAAAATTACATTTTCTGTAAACCAGAATTAAAAAAAAACAGGCCAAGTACGAATCGAACTCGCTCACCGAGGGTTCCGTAAAAATTTTTAGCTACAAATTACTTTAAATAAAGACTATATTTTTTTAAGATTTAATTACAAATGTGTAGTTTTCAGACTTTTCCCTATACTTGTAGTATAAGACGGTATGACTTGCCAAATTTCAACGGGAAATACCCTATACATTTTGATTCCCTTGAGTGTCGAAATATACGTTTTTTGCGGCATAAACGACCGAACCGTTAATTTAGAAGTTTGATTTTTTCACAGCTGCAAAGGGGCCATAGACTTGAGTATATGGTTTTAATTTCAACTTGATACCTCTACGCGTTCCCGAGATAAACGGTCTTGCTTACAGACGGACGAACAACAAAGTGATCTTGTAAGGGTTCCGTTTTTTCCTTTTGAGGTACGGAACCTTCAAAAATCGTAGCGCTAATATCAAAATGAATGCTGAATCCAAATTAGCAAAGACTTACCTACGCATACAAAATTGGTATGAAAAATGAATACAACAAACTTTATTTATTTAACATCATCAGTAAATCCATTTATTACAAGCGAGACAGAAAGTAATCCGACATGACGTGTAACGTTTCATTAAATACTCTGAATATACATAATAATAAAAATATACTTATTTCATTTTCCCCTATTTGGATATACGCTTGATCTAGCGTCTGAAAACCATTTTAGTAATAAGTAGTTGAAAATAATCGGATAGGAATGTTATGTAATACTTGAAAACTAACTTGTTTATTTTTACAACTATTAAATAAATAAAACAAACCTTAAATATATACACTTAAAATAAAATATCCTAACTAAGATAAGGCGTCAAAAAATTCGTCCGCATCGCTGTCCACCGGAAGTGAGCCCAAAAGACTGGCGGCATTGCCACGTTGTATGGCAATGCTTATCCTCTGTCCGAGGTAAAAGCCAGCCCTTGGGTCACGCGAAGTGTCAACTAAGCGTTTAGATAGATCTTTAAATAAGGCATGAGCACTCGGACCCCACGGTCCAAGAGTTTCAACCCCAAAACGGCTCAAAAATATAATTACCAACAAGGTAATATTTCCGCCGCTTGAGGTTCTCAGCAGCCGCAGCGGCAGTACCAGCACAGCACGACGAGCTAGGAAGATTGGATGGCGCAAGAGTATCGACACAAGTAGCGTCCCACACTAAAGGCCTACCCATCTTCCATGGAAACAAAGACATACCGTCCGGTCGCTTGCCGTCGTTGCGTGCCAGGCCTTTGGGTTCTAGTACGGCTGGAACGCCGACGGCGACAAGAGCGCGTCGGATAATGTCGTTGATGTTTGCGTGCCGTGCAAAGCGACCCGCACTTCGACTGCATGAGAGACCGTGGTTCCCGAGGCTGTTGACAGCTTCACCACAGTGACAACGATGAGGAGAACAACACGATGCGCCTAAGCGAAGGGAAGCAGCGAGGCGGAAAGTTGTATCGTCGAACAAGGTGCCTAAGTTCGACGACGGTAGTGCGTGAAGCCAGAGGCCCGACTCCCACTCACCCACAACCAGCAGGCGCGCACGCTCCGCAGTAGAAGTAGAAGTGGCTATAAGGTTCCTCTGAACTTCTCTGCAGACCGGCTCATCCCACTGTCTCTGGTATGATGGGTTGTCGGGTAGATTTACATTCGGGCAAGCGAGTTTCCAAGCATTCACAGCCTCGGTGAAGCACGGCACATCAAAATCAATCAGTGTGGAAGCTAGGATATTCCTGATTAATTTATTAGTGCCATGAACCGAAGATATAAAAGCCGGTAAACTAATACTGGTAATTTTGCTGACGCCGAGGCCTCCCATACGATTGGGAAGAGTAGCTTGATCCCAAGCTCGGTCGTCCATGGCCACATTTAAAATTGAAGATAGTGTATGCTTGATAATTTGGTCCATTTTTTCTAAAAGGTGAGGGTGCTTCCACATATGGGAAGCACGAAGAAAATATGTCAATTTAGGACCAAAACAGCAGTAACGAATTATGGTGATAGCCGAATGCATGTTAATTTTTAACAGTCTTTCCGAAACGTCTTTGAAATTTTGAATTTTTTCTTCGACAAAATTGGGAAAGGAATTCTCAAAGATTGGTGACCCAAGGAGGTGAAGAGAGCTTTTGTCCATAATTTTGATTCCAGGGGCTATTGCGTTGAATTTTGAAAGTGTGAATTGTCGGTCAGTACTGTCAGACAAAAATAATTCGCATTTGGAAAAGTTCAGATCAAGTCCAATGGAATGAAGTCGATTTTTTAAAAATTGTAGATCATTTAATACCAAATTTACATCGCCTCCAAGGATACCATCATCGAGATACCAAACATTAAATTTAGAATTTAGCTGTCGAATAATAGGGTGAATAGCTAAACTAAAGATCACTGGCCCGAGGGGATCACCTTGTTGACAGCCAACAGCAGATTCCAAAAGGTTGTCCCGATAAAGTAATTTAGATGGTTGTCTAAATGTTGTTGTTGTTTTTTATTTACTTGAAAATAAATAAGAATACATATGAAAAAGAGATTTTAAACTTAGAAAAAAAGTACAATAAATAAATCGAAAACAGCGATAATTTTTAAGATGTTACCTAATTGATTTTGCGATTCTAAATATAAGATTTAAGGGTGAGTAACCTTATAAATCTGGGATCACGTCAACGCCTACAACTTAACAGACTTGTAAAAAAACTAGACTAATATCATTATAAATACAGTAATTTGTTCGCAATAGAAATTCAACTGAATAAAAATAATTATAAATGAAAAATTATTCAAATCTTGACACTCGAGGTGTGAATATTAATATGGCGCGACGACCAGTTCTGATGAATTACAGCATTAATTTTATTTTTAATTATACTACGTCAAATTATTAAACATTCTGTGAAAATGTCCTAGATTTTTAGGTGAGCCACTATTAGTGCGCCTTATTTTGTAAAGCTTTATTTTATGAAGATTTTTTCTTTGAAGGCCTTTTAAACAAAGCTAACGTCGCGTCGTCTACTGCATATATATTTTAGCCCCGATTCGCATTAAGGCTGCTCTCTCGAGAAATGCTTAAAATCAGATGAAGCAACTTTTCGTCGGTATTTACTGAGAAATTACATCTGAAAAATATAGGTAGTAATCTACATGATATGATACGTAATTTGGTTTAGCCAGAATTTCTGTGTCGGTATCACATAATAAGAAAAAAAATCACCAAATCACCTCCAAATCGTTAAGATGAAACCATTTTACTCCTTCATTTTTTAACAAAAGTCTAAACAAAAAATATTTACTGCTTTGCGATACAAAGGAAATAAATTTGGTTTTGTTACTTTTTTAAAATATGTGTTATTTTTTATAATAAATTCAAAATGCGGGTAGCGGAGTGGCGCGTATAGTACAGGAGTAGTTTGCTCCGTTTATATGTAATTCTTTCATACAAACAGATGTTCCCTATGTATTTATAACTGTGTTGTTGGATTATTTCAGACTCTCTTGGTAAGACATTATTATGTATACACAATTGATTTGAGGTAAATAGTTTTTTAATCATTAAGGTCCTTCTATTACTCAGTAAATTAAACAATTCCCAGAACTGTCACCCGCTTAAAACAATTATCTCTGTACACGTTACATAAAACACAATCCGGAAATATTCGCCAACATCAGCAAATTCAGCGTAACGTAGTTCTACAAGAGTGTACCCGTGGAATTAGTATTCATTGATTTAGGCACAGTAGTTAGGTGAGTACAGTCGCCAACGTAACGGAATACAGATAAAGGTTCCCTTTGACATGTCGACTGTGAAACCACAACGTTCTGACTGCCCCGTGTGAACATTTCTTACCTCTAAATCTCATTGATCAGTTCTCAGAATCTAAACCGTATATTTTAGCAACGGACACAAAAATTTATACGTTTTCGCAAAACATTTTCCTTGAATAATGTTTAAAATTCGTAAGTATTTTCATGGAAATATGCTGTGAACATATTATTCAATGTCAGGTTCTGTTTTAGGTTCCATCGTGAAGATGCTACAACAATTTTGTCTGGATATTCTGTTACTGAAAATACTTTGTGTTATTAGGTATCGACATTTTTCAATGATGTTGTTCGACATTATTTTTAGTAGAATTCCTTGTGTAATAGTTGGTCTGGGTTGATGCTTTACTACGAAACCTGCATAAGATCAGCAACTGCAAGGAATGTCAACCAGTGAAGATTCAACCTCTGTAGGTCGCAGTCACATGTAATTAAAATTGATTTTGATCTGAGAATGTGTTTTGTGTATGTTGAGATCGCGATAGAAACATGTAGATAACATATTTCCGACCCGGACACACAAAATTAGCAAATTAATTTTAGCTTTTATTTTTTCATTATTTCTTTACTTTAAACTTTTATAATTTTATCTTACTTCTGTAATACCATAATAAACCATACCGATATTACCATAATAATAAATTCTTAGCTGTTGCTGTAAGCAAAAAAGTTCAGTCTGTATTACATTTCTATTAAATGGCCATCAATCACCATGTATAAAATCAAATAGACACGAAAACTGCCTAAAAATAACTTAGAAGATAAATGTAACACCTAAATAAAGAACACATGAATATTTTTAGTATGTATGCACAATTATTCAGCAATATCATCTAAAGATACGCACGTTCGAAATCTCATTACATCCATAATCACGCTATCAAATTCAGCCTTCGTGTAATCAAATTCCAATAAAATTCATGGGCGCAAGTCGTGGACTACACATCCGTACAATTGGTAGTAAAGCACGAGTCATTGAACACCGTCTCCCACACATTCAATATGGATCACTGCCTAGAATACTGTGATTTGGGAATTTATAATAGCTATTTTTCTGGATATTTGCATGTTATTATATTTTTCTGGGACAAGTTTCGTTATTAAAATATTTATGAATGTCGCGGGCAAGAAAATAAGGCTGTCTAGGTTCGTGAGATTGATATGAAGTAAATACTTTAAGATTTGACAGAATACGTTATTGTTTCATTCAGCATATTCAGAGTGTATTTAAACTTTCGATTATCTGGGTGGATATATAATTTAGCAATACCTCGGGCTGGCTTTTACCTCAGACAAAGTATAAGCATTGCCATACAACGTAGCAATGCCGCCAGTCTTTTGGGCTCACTTCCAGTCGACAGCGATGCGGACGAATTTTTTGACGCCATAATTATTAAAGTTAGATGTATTATTTTCCATTTTTAGTGTTTGACGCCATATTATAGTTTTATTTTATATTTTAAGAGCCTAAGTAAATAATTTCGTGGCGCGATTTAGCATCCCTCTCCCCGAGCGCACCGCACACTCTCCTCGTACTCCTGCATCACAAGTTCAAAAAATCGAATATAGCGACACCCCGTCAACTAATTCAAACCGCCAAATGATTCAGGGTTACTCGCAAGCAAATTATATTAACATATATCGATACTCTTATTAACAACCTTTTTAAAGAAAGAATAAAATAAATATTCAAAGTAGACAAATAGTAAAGTTATTCGTGTTATATCATTATCTGCCTACAACTACACCCAACTATATTCTGGTCGGCTTCCAGTCAAACCCGATTAAGCTGAATACGTATTTTACGTAGAGCGGCTGCCTGCCAGACCTCCACGTCCTCAACCCATTAACTGGGTAACACGGAACTTCTTGACACGGCAGGAGTCAAGTTTATTGGCTTCTGACTGCCAAAGATCTACAAATGACAGCCGAGACCAACGGCTTAACGTGCTTTCCGAGGCATGGAGGGAACTCGGTGTGTTAAGATGGTCACCCAACCACAGACTAACCTTGGCAAGCGTTGCTTTACCTTGAAAATCGACCCGTGCGGCTGTTATTCTTTAGCCACGAGCTCCTCCATGTTTCATTCGTGTTATATAGAGTGGTCAAATTGGATGTTCAACTTTATTTTGCCACCAAGCTAAGGCCAAGGATTGCAGTTCAAAGGCCGCCATTTTGTTTTTGAGACTTTTCAAGACATTGATCATTACACTAACTTCATTCGAAAGTTCTAATACAATTGAAGAACTTCCAAATCATATTCATCGCTGATGGTATGTAATAAGTAAGAGCCTATGCACACGGCGTATTTTTACCGCTCCGACGACGCACGTTTTGGGAACGCGGGTCCACGGCGTTATAGGTAAAAGGACCAAAAAGCAGATCGTCGCATTTGCATCGATTCAAATGTGCGTACAAAGCGATACAAACGCGCGCAACAAGCGCATTCAAAGTACGTGTGTATCGAGTTTATTTACTAAGAGGGGACTCTAGTCCCGACGAATTTGATAAATAGGTATTTAAAGAAACTATTTCCGTTGCGTCGCACTGTGCCCTGTCAAGTAAAGTGCGAAAACGACAACTGCATCAGAGGCTGATTTTACCTAAAAAAACCTTGACCAAAAGACGTTTTGTATTCCACTGTTTTATTCTTCAAAACTGGACTGATCTATAAAAATTACGTATCAAAATTTAGAAGAAGACTACATCTATGCTTCTATTATTTTCTATTTTGATGAAAACTTATCAAATTTGTCTGATAGTCGTCTAAACATGGCGGTAAAAACGGGCTGTTTTTTCGGGTTTTTAGATAGTCATAATGCTTTAAGTTTTTAGTTTTTAGATAGTCATGATGTTTTGGAAAAAAAGATAGAGGCACGTATTAATTCAATCTAGATTTTTTTGGAAAAAAAATCATAGGTCTAGCAGCGGAATACGTTTGTATGGAGAAAGGAAATACGTTTGTGGGAGTTACCCACTAGAGTCCCCTCTTAATTGTCGGAGAAAGGTGTGGGGGATAGGCACTGCATGGTTTACTTGTCACTCACACGACATCCGATAGCAGTTCCAATTTTTCCCCCATCTTTTATGATTGGGCAATGTTTTAAAAGTTGTATTAAAATGACCATCACTCAATCTTCTTTCGCTCGTGAATGGGTCAAACCAATAACGTCGCTTATTTTTTATACTTTCAGTAATAAAGCCAGCGTAAGCAGTGCTGTCTCGTCAGACTCCATTTTACTACTGTTGAGGAGTCTGATGAAAACACAGAGATTTCTATACAGAAATACATACGCGCGACTGCAGCGCTTTTATACCGTCTATCGCCGTATCAGCGCGTTTGTATCGATACAAATAGGTTTCCACAAAATTTTTGTATGCAAAAATTAACCATCAGCGCCTGAACTTCGTTTAAAGCGCGTTAGCACGCATCATCACGATCGATCGATGAGGCCTTACACACGATAGGCTTCTCGCGATTTTCAGCAAAACGGTAAGTTTTATCATAAAATTAGTTCAGACAAAAATTGTAGATCAGATAAATAATTATTTATAAAAATGGCTAGATACTTTTTTCCTAAGAGCCACCGTTTCTGAGATATATCGATTCAAAAAGTTGGAAGAGTTGTAATCGTCATAATATGCACACGTTTCCACACCACCTTGAGCGATCACTCAGGTCTCAAAAAGCTGAGAATCTACACTGACGGATCAAAGACAAGCACCGGAACCGTAGTTGGAGTTTCCTCCAATGACTTTAACATCAGAATATCCAGACCGCTAGGTAAACTCAACACCGTCTATCAGGCGGATTGCGTGGCCTTTATCCTGGCGGTCTATGCCATAGAAGCCAGGGGAGTCACGAACACCCACATTCGCATACTCTCCGACAGCGCCTCAGTCCCTCAATTCCTAAGGAAGCATCACACCACCTCGAAACTCATACAAGAATGCCACAATGCTAGAACGCATCACGGTGACCAACCGCAACACTGTGACGCTGCTGTAGATAAAAAGACACAGCGGATCACAAGGAAATGACGCGGCCGATGAGCTGGCCAGGAGGGGATCTGATATTGTGGCTGTTGGAGCCGAACCCATAGTACCACTCCCCTTCGGCCAGCTGCGCACATGGCTACAAGAACACACCCACAAACAAGCGGAACGCTAGTAGGCCTTAGCACCCCGCAGCAGGCAGTCCAGGGAGGCTATGCCATCCTTGAACAAACACTTACACACGATAGCTATTACGGACAGTCCTTTATGCAGAGCATGCATGGAGGAGGAGGAAACGGTATCGCACGTACTCCTTGAGTGCATAGGCGTTACCGAAATACGGAGTCAAATAATAGGGTCACAGAACTCGCTTACAGCTGTTTTTACACACCGGGAAAACTAATCAGCTAGTCTATTCTGTAAGTAACTATTTCGATATCGAGCTTCACCTGAGTGACAAAACTCACAAGTGAACTTTATTGCACACAACATAAAGGTCTTAATTTGAAACTCACCTCGAATTTCACTGTCGAGATACGAAAATGTTGTTGCAGAATAGCACTACTGTTTCTGGAGGGAGGTTGGCTGGTTGGAGTATTGGCTCACGCACAATGGTCCAACATCAGGACTAAGTGCGGAAACCAAATCCTAATAGATAGATAGATAGATACCGTTTTGCTGAAAATCGCGAAAAACACGTTTTTGTGACTTTTGACCCCAAGTAATTTTTTTCCAGGTATCGGATCGATGAGGCCTTTTTAGATTTCATTTATCATAGTGTTTTGAACAATCCTACCAATTTTGAGCTGGGTGCGATTATTGTAACTTCACTCCTGTTTTTTGGTCTAATTTGACCGGACTAATACCAATTGATTGGTTTTAGAACTAATATTTTAATTCTGTACCGCAACAACATTATAAATCAAATAATAAACATTAAATCATCTAAATAAAGGTGTCAATGTCTAATAGAATCACGAATAAGTATGTTTGGGGCTAGAATTATGAGCAGTAGAGACTACAAGGAGGTCAGAATAATGAAGGAGTTTCGGGACTGTATACTATTTATTTACTCTTCATTTCTTTTAAAGTAGGTGTTGAGGCCTCTGACCTCATTCCCCTCTTTTTATGATTATGCGTTATACATTTTTTGAATTATTCTCACTTCTCTCTTGACCTAGGTCTGAAATTCACGCAGATGAAGTCGCGGGCAGAAGCCAGTTTCTAAACTCAATTTTTTTCGTAAACTGGCAAGTTTAATTACATGACATATTGATGTTTGACGTCTTTCAAAGCACGAAATAAATTAATTTATTTTAGCCTGTTTCTTAAGATAAATTTTGAGATAAGAGCTATAAAAATAGACACTCCAGTCCAGAAAAAAAAATGCTATAGCTGTAAATGCTTACGTGACTGAAAAACAATGTTTGTGGATGTTCTATACACAGAAGTGAAAGTGATGATTTTATAATGATTTGCCGGTGTTATTAGCCACTATTAATTTCCTGTGATATGAATCCTTTGTTGCGTTCAGGTATGTTCCCAAACGTTGTGCTTTATCTAATTTCAGTCTTTTATTTCATACCATTTTATACATCATTTCAATGTTGGCACGAATAGAAAATAACTACGATTATATATTGTTCAAGGTCACAAAATTACAGTGTAAATAATTTCATAGCACGAATTTTAATAAATTATAACTTTAAGCTGCTAAACTATGTAAAATATTGTAAAAAAAAATATTTAAATTACGAAAATCTGACAGCTCGGATCTGCAAAAAAGTGACATAGGTGCTACGTTGACAAGGCCCACGGACCATCTAAATTGATCTGAATCGACAGTGATGCAAATACTTTTAAAAGGCAAAAGATGAGATGGCGATAGAATGAGGGCGGCACGGAATAAATAACGTAAGTGCCAAAATTAATTTTCGGAGTTTATAACATAAAAGTATAACGAAATCAAAATATATTAAGAATTTAGCTAGATAAGATTATTTTCTATGTTTAAAAGTAGTTTTCATAGAATCAATATAATGCATTACGCCATGAAAATGAAAATGGCAAAAAGACAGACCGAACTTTGCAATTTTTTTCTATCGAGAAAACTTCTTCGTATCGTGTATTGCTTTAGAATTTAGGTAGATCATAAAGTCAAGAAACATGAACCGAAATATCTAATCCCTATTATAGGTACTTTACGAGAAAAAACAATTCTCAAAACGGCCTTATTATTTGCATAGCCCCTTAAGTGTATACAGTTTGTTATTTAAATAAAATTATTTTAGATGTTACCTATTTAGCAATTAATAAAGTTAGTTTTTTTTCTTTTATTTTGTGGCAAGTGTTATTGGTTTTTTTTTTGTCAGAATTATCCCACAGATCCGGATTTGTCTGGTAGCCAATCCCAATATGAACGGCTTCCAGTCAAAACCAGACTGTGGAATATAGTTGAGAAATTACTCTACAGATGACAAACCCAAAGTCTGTAGTTCCTCCAAGTAAATGACAAAACTCGGGTTTTTATATATCAATGCAAAACTCACATATTATGGAAATGTCATAGTTAAACCTCTACCTAGGTACTTACTAGGTTATTTGTACTGTAGTAAAAAACGTTTAGCTTCAGTTAACTATAACAAGCTATTACCCATTAAATAAGTTGCATGTTAATTACTTCCGTGGAATTTCCTGCAGTTAATTTAAAATGTGTACGAACATAATTTACGGCTAGCTAAAATTCACAGAAATATTAAAAAAAAACAGTTTATTATGTCTATGCTAAACTAAATTGCTAACGTTATATTTAGACTAAATATATAAGTGTTTAGTGGAGTAATTCATAATGTCGTAGATACAGAGAAGTATTCCTGTAAACTGTGAACAGTGCTATAATTTGATGTTTTATGTAAATAATAATCATAAACATAATTAGACGGTAATATTCCAATTGATAATTGATTGATTTTCGCAGGACCAGTCGTTATGGCGACGCTTGGGGAAGGCCTATATCCAGCAGTGGACGTCTTTCGGCTTATATGATGTGATGATGATGATTCCAACTGATGGAATACAGCCCACCTCTCTGTATTTGGCTGTAATGTACCATAACTGACCAGCTCAGTGCGGGTTGGTAGAATTTTTCCTTCACCGTTTTGAGAGCAGTAGTGATACAATTAATTTCATAGTGTAATAAGCCCACAAGGTGGACCGATGACCTGGTGAAGGTCGCGGGTAGCCGATGGATGCGAGACGCGCAGTACCGTTTGTTGTGGCGACGCTTGGGGGAGGCGTATGTCCAGCAGAGGACGTCTTTCGGCTGATATGATGATGGTGATGATGAAAGTAATGGGCAGACGAAGTTGTTGCCATTGCGGGTAGAACCTGGGATGATGAGGTTGAACAAGAAAAGAGAGGCTTAGGCTCTGTAGTGCGCGAAGTTCGGCTATGGATGGTGATGATACTGAATGCGTCCGCCTGCATTTTCATCTCATTTTATATCTTATCATATCCAGGCTGTAACTACTGGGCCACCATTGCTCTTTATATCACACCACATTTATAAGCATCTCTACCTAAGAACTTCGCGCCACAAATTACCGCTATAAGTTAAAATAAATCAGTTCCGAGTATTACCAAAAGCGTTCCAGGCCAAGTTTGTGCAGTTTACCTCAGTGCAAAGATAGTTCTGAATTTATTGATGTCAGTGGCGGCAGTACTCCGGTACCTACCTCTCTACCTACCCCACAGCCCGGCTCCTATCATTTGTGGTTTTCCAGCGAATCTCGCATCGCTGCAGCGCTGTACGTAGATAGCTGAAGCGCTCTCCACAAATTTTACCTTCCTTCCGTATTTTAGTTCGGAAATATCATTTAATTTTCTATTCGTAACGGTATGTTAGTAGTTTTGAGTGGAGGGGTTTTAATTATGTGTGTAATAATTATTTTCATAGTTGGTATGTTTGAATATTTACTTACATTATGTCTATCTTTGGCTTTGACGGGATTGCTATTCCTGTTGCTCGCATCCGCAGACATTATCGGCTTAAAACAGGTCACTGGCTCACCAACCAAAGTATTCGACATAACTCACAGAATTAGCAAGCTGAAGTGACAATGGACCGGCCATATTAGCCGTAGAACCGATGACCGTTGGGGTAGACGAGTTCTGGAGTGGAGACCGTGAATCGCCAAACTTAAGGTAGGATGCTCCTATAGGCTAGGTGGAGCGACGATCTTTGCAGGGTGGCTGGTAGCAGCTGGATGAGAATTGCCGGAAATCGAGTCGAATGGCGTGCACTAGGAGAGGCCTATGTCCAGCAGTGGATTGCTATAGGCTGATGATGATTATGGCTCACCTTTGTGTCTCCGGGGGAAGACTACGTCCAGCAGTTGTTATCTTTCAGCTGAAATTCTGATGGTGATAGTTGTATAATCATTTTCAATAACTGATAAGCTTTTGGAGTTTTTAAGTATTGTTAAATTGGCGCAATTAAATTCAGTAATACCTAATCGCTTTGCTTAGGTTTAGATTGGATTTGGAGTATTTTGAGTTAAAAACGTGTCAAACCCTACTTTAGTGTCAAATTACAGGTTTTCAAGATAAAATTTAATGAAAAATATGCCTAATTCTGTAATCGGGGTATGATATTGTTTCCTCCTCTTGAATTAAAAGTGAGACACCTACTTCCTAAAATGAGAAACATGACACATTACACCCTTTATAAGTTCAAAACGAAGAGAATTTCACATACAAAGTGTACACAACACAGACCAAGATCGCTATCCCACAGGACAAGTTTATTACTGAAATTATTAGGATTCTGTCACACAATAACGTTCCAACGGAATTATACGAGTTGCTCCCAGACACGTTGTAAAATTGCCCAAGATTGCTGTAGTCAAATGCAATTATTGCTCGGTTGTAGTCCCAGCGGTGTGGCGCGGTAATGAGAATTAGTAAGTCGATTGTGGACTGGGAATTAAAGAAAATCTTAGTACATTATCACCTGCAGTTCCATTTAAGCTTTGAAATAAGCTCTGTGAGCTGAGAAGCTTAAATGAACGATCGAACGTAATCTCTATAATGTAGCATGAGCTATTTAAGATTGTGTGATTTAAAAAAAAATAATGTGGTCACCTGTGTAGCAAATAACCTTTTACGAATTATAAGCAAATAATTGGATTGACGGATGAATTACTAATAACTATTTCGTTTGAGTTAATTTTGGTGTTTCTTCTGAAGGTTGCCAGACATGAAACACCGGTTTCGTATAGATAAAATTGATAAGAAAGTTTGACGTATAAAAGTATTATTTTTAACCTATTTGCTAAATAAGTATCATTTATTAGTGAACCGGAGCCGTTCGCATCAAAAACATCAGAGAGCCAATTCTAATATTTTTTAAGCAACGTTTGCATTCCCGTATAAAAATAAAATCAATGAAAAAAAAAATAACAATAAAAAAAATAATTGATATCAGTTACAATCTATTAAAAAAGCCACCATTTCCATACAGTTTTGACAGATTGCGACTGACATGTGAATGCGAACGTTACTTAAAAATGACAATAATTGGCACTCTGTTTAAAATCTATGCCATGGCAGTGGTTAAATCCATAAAAATGCGAGTGCGGTTTTTGCTTTCACGTCTAGTTTTATTCTGAAAACGTGAAAACTTTGGTGGGAATGAGCTTCATTTCACCTTGATTGTAAGGATTGACAACTCTCTTCATGTCTCTTCACCTAAGTTTTTACAATGAGAATTTTCAGAATGACACTGCAGTTAAATAATAATAAATTGTCCTCGTGCCTAGTCAATGACCTTCGTTGACCAACAGTCGACCTCTTAACCCTTTCTGTCTTAACACAAGTCCTAAGCTACAGATTGGCAGCACGGTCGCGTAGTCGTGGACAAACGTCACGTCGTCGCGCCGTTGTCGCCTCGTGTGTTTGAGACACACAACACGCCAAGACACCTCACGAGACACGACCAATCACGCTGGCTTAGATCACTGTGAATATGTGGTTGTGCCCCGATTTCTGATAAGTTGCTTATTGATAAAGACTGACCTGAAGTTTCGATGGATGGAACACAGAAAGGCTAAATGGTTTTGGAATAGCACAAGAGCCACATTTATTCCGAGGAGTAAGTTCCTTTAGGATAATTTCTGACATTCACGCTGGCGAGGCTGCTAGCTAAGTTAGTAATTATTATAAAAGGAAAAATGTTTGTTTGTTTGCATGGGGTAGACTTAGGAAGTTCTTTCTGATCCGAGTTCCGTGTGCTCCACTACTGTAAGAGATATATTTTATTAATGGATAATTGACTTTTACAAGGATAAAGTAGCGAGAGAAAGCATAATAGTAAAGGTTGACTGGTAGAGAATGTCATGGCATTAAGTCTGTCTCTGTACATTTGTGTGCTGAAAGTGTTAAATAAATAAATAATGTCTTGTTGAAAGTTTGAAGAGAAATAAACTGGTCAAGAGCGAGTCGGACTCGCGTGCAAAGGGTTCCGAACGATTTTTTTTTAACATTATAGACTTCTTATAGGTTTTCCTGTATACTATAGGTATCTATTATCTCCATTTTTTCAAAATTTTAGGCTCAGTTGTTTCGGAGATAACGGGGGGTTTGTCATTTTTCGTCTAATTTCTTGAATAACTTCAAAACCATTTATTTTAATATTATGAAAAAACTATGGTTAAAACCATCACAGTAAGCCCCTTCATTTGATGTCACACAAGATTGTTCAAAAAACTTTTTTTTTAAATTTTCTAATTTGATCCCCAAATAAAGTGGGTCACTTTATTTGGGGATCAAATTAGAAAATTAAAAAAAAAGTTTTTCTCAGTCTCAGTCATACTCAAAATTTAATCATTTACGTGAAACGTCCGTATTTCGGTCACAAAAGTTCATATGTGTACCAAATTTCAACAGAATCGATCCAGTGGATTCGGAGAAAACTGGCTGTGACAGACGGACAGACAGACACCAGAGTGATCCCATAAGGGTTCCGTTTTTTGTTCGGAACCCTAAAAACATTTTTTCTGCTCTTTCTGTGGTCTGATTCCATTTAAGCACAAATCAATAAAACCATTCAAACTGTTTTATTGCAAGTGCAGAGACTTGAAAATTGAAATGTGTAGGCGGCCATCCAATTGGCTATCAATTTCATAAGGAGACCCTTTAGTCTGGTTCATTGACCGTCTTACATTCAACTATCATTCGCTAGACAGTTCAGTCTGTCGTACCCAAGTTTCTTTGAATATCTGAGGCTCTAGACATATTACCTTCTGTTAGCGGTAACGTGGCAAAGACGTCTTGTTGCGGCGTTTGTCTATACGTCAAAAATGGGATAGGCAAACGCTGTCGAAATGTCACGTGATTAATCAGTATATATAAAATTCTTCCGTTACTGAGTGACTGAGTGAGTGACTGACAGACAACGCACATCCGAAACTGCTGGTCGTAGGAAGCTGAAATTCGTAGGTTGCTTGGGGAGTGTAAGTGAGCATTAAGAGAGGATTTCCCGAAATTCTTACGGGAACGGGAAAAATCGGGACATGCACGTACGAAGTTGCGGGCAAAAGCTAGTCCCTTTTGTCAATCGCTATCGCTTATATGATGGTACTGTGTCTAGAATCTCTTCTGGCTCATATTTGCAAGGAAAATGTGAAGAGAGCAACCCATAACGTGGTAAAAACATTAGCAAAGTATTCCTGACTTTCCAGGGTCCAAAAATGTTCATTTCGTGTCTCTAACGGAGGCTAATTAATACACATAAGACAATCACATACCCTCATACATATGAAGTCTACCATCATTCCTGATACACCAAAACTTAGCAAATCAGTTGCATGCCGCGGGCGATACGCACGTGTCACGTCGCGTGTCGACGTGACCGCCTCGCTACGTTGCTGCCTCGCTGCTAATGCACGGCGACACGTGTCTGGGGGTGATGTGACACCCGAATAGAGCTGATGACTTTAGCGCCTGGTTTTTGGTTGATTGAGACTTGTATGGCCACGTTTACATGATTTTTGGTGCATGGCGTTGATTGGAGTAACTATTTTGCTGCTACTATTTGTTGGGCTACATTTTTGAGCATGATGACTCAAAATGTTGGTGGAAAAGCAACTTTTCTGAAATATGACATGGCGTAAAAATAAGGACTTGAGTAAAAATCTATATTAAAATACCAACCTTGTACTTAAAGCAAAACATGTCGCGTGCCAACTTTTTTAAATTATTCACTCTTCAACTTTTACCAATCCTATAAAATTCATATTGTGATGAAACCACTGAAGCAAGCTCCTGCATACCGAATCCATCGAACTTCCAAACACAAACAGAAACTAAATCAGGACTTTTAAAAAAGTCAAACTCTCGTGCTAAGCACACTGCAATATCCCTTGAGGGGTGACGAAGCAAATGTTGCATGCTAGACAAAATTTATTAGATTCTCTTCGAGACCCAACCAAAAGTAAACCTAATAAAAATCGCCGTTAAGTCTAGATTCCTTTGTCGTAAAAGTGGAGTGACTAGGACTTGATGTTGGGGATTATTGCAAAAACTTTTGCATAGTGAGATTTTGACTCCAAATGGGCGATTTGGAGTCTCGCTCGGCTACTTTGGAATATTCTAGTGGATCTCCACATCAGTGGCTGCAGTGGCTGGTCATTCCATTACTTATGTGCTGTTGTTTCCTTTTGTTCGACGCTTATCGTTCGACTTTTGTGCGATGACTCTGTCTGCGCACTAAAATGCAGCTGAACTCTGATTGCTGTCACTTACAGCAAGGGTATCCGGTCTAGACTTTCATCGTTTGATATTTCATATTTCACAGTATTTTCAAAAGCTTTGCACTGTACAGTAAACACACAAAATGTTTTGTGAAAACATGTAGTTTTTTATTTAATAAACAAAGCTTGCGGTTGACAAAATGAACGAGTAAATAATTACAGCTTCAAATAATTTGTAGCAAATTGGACATGCTGTGATTGGATTTTTATTCTAGCCGATGAATGAATAAAAACTGATATTTTTGCTATTTTAACATAACATTGGACGGAGACAAAAACGTCGGTATAGAATAAAATGTATAACGTAATCTGTTGTTTTCAAACCTTTTGTTTCTTAAAATTCAATTAACGTCATTCAAAAAGGAATGTTTTGTCTAAAAAAATAAGATTGTCGACCACTGCGCTTTAAATGACCCGACGTTGATTGGAGACCAGTATTTTTCAAGAAAGTCGCTTACAATAGCCGCTGGTATATCCGGAAGATAGCTGAAATAATTGCTAGGACTTAGAACTTACACTGAAAATGTTTAATTATAATGTACTATACAGCGTGCCTCTTTGGTCCAGTGATCACAAACACCACTGCTGATTGTAGATTCTAGTTTTGATCCCTAGATTGGGCAAAATGTTTTTATCTGAAAAACTTAGAAGTAGCTCGAAATCTGGTTTGGTGGATTGCAAACGTTAGCCCCCTTTTAAAAACCCAACAGTACTTTGTATGACCCGACAGTCAAATCTAGGCACTCATGCTCAGTATAACAGAGATCATTGGAAGAAAAACCGGCCAAGTGCGAGTCGTACTCGCACAAGATCCGTCGTGTGCGAGTCCGACTCGCACTTGGCCTGTACACAAATAATAAATAAACCTTAATTATTATTTTTTTTACATAGAAATATACAATCTATGAAAATTTCAACTGTCTACCTATTACGGTTCTTGTGATACAGCCCGCTGACAGACAGACGGACGGACAGCGGAGGCTTAGTAATACGGTTCCGTTGGTTACCCTTTGGGTACGGAACCCTATAAACAAGCCAGTCGATAAATATTTTTTTTATGAAAAATCTCGAGAGAAGCCTACTAACTTTTAAGCTTGCTGCTTGCTTTTTCATTATCATGAAATCAATGAAATACAAAATTTTTTGTTCCGCACATAAAAAGCCTTTGTTTCGAGACTCGAACTAAAAAAAAACTCAAAAAATTGAGTTACGTCGACATCACGGCGAACGTAGGAGTAGATTTTTTTTTTCGCGCGGGAAAATCGGTCGCTTGTTTTTATTTTTCGTAGGCCACGACAAAGGGATCCGCGGTCCCGAAAAGAGGTGAAGCTATGAAGTTATTTACTGCCGACGAGCAAATATGACTTGCACGCCTTTTTGCCCTTTACTGCATACAAAAAGATTTTTCATTATTTCGTAAAAATATGAAACAAATAAGCTTTGTTTTTAGAAAAAGCTCGTGTTTGATAGACTAGTTTAAACATTATGTCTGGGCCATTCACATCGAATGAAAAACTTACACATAAGCTCCCGTGATTTTTAATATTATTTATTTTAAAAATCGTGTTATATTTTTGTAACACGCCATAAAAATATAAAGCTGATATTTCTTCTAGAACTTGAATTTATTAAAGCAATAAAGTTACAGTTTATAAAACCTAAATGTTTTCATTCCATATTTTGACTCGATAAACAATTTTTTGCGTAATTTTTAAGCCTAAAATAATAGGCATTTTTCTTCAAATCGTTCAACTATTTCCAAACCACAGCTTCCAATAAAAATGCTCATGTTTCGCTTCCAAGAACGACTTTGTTTATCCTCAAACAGATTTGCATGAACCAAACATTCGAACTAAACTGTTAGTACAATACATACAAAAATCAGCGGTTTTCAGCAAATAGTAGGTACAGTAACACTCCTCGATATGCTATCAAATGAAACATCTGAGCATCGAAACATCTAAGCAAACACATGCCCGGTCCCGATATTTGCATTTAGCCAACGTTCCGCTGACTGGCAGCCTCTACAAATATGATTTTTATGCGGAACCCAACGTCAGGGACGGACAGCTCCACAATGCCGGAAATGTTATCAGTATAAAGGTATTGAATAAATACCTTTGGGCTGCTTTCTCAAAGAGTTAAAAGTTATGTTTTACATTTATTTTCGTCCAGACAAGAGATACTCTTCTGGACCAAATGGATTAACATTTCACGTTTGAACATTAACGACAGTTTAATTTTCTAATGTCATTCAAATCTTGTAGAACAATAAAATTTTAATTACCACTTTTTGAAAGGAAAATTAAGCTTTAAATCAAAAAGAAAATGTCTGGTAGGCTTGAGTAGGTACTTACTGACATTTCTTTTATCTTTAGATTAGTATTCAATTATGGATCCAATTGTCCTGTCAAAGTGAATTCTAAGATAGGTATCCTATTATTACAAGCAGTCTTAACCTGTCGCACGGTGGTTAATTTTTTGTGTCAAAAATCTGCCTGATTTTTCTTATAAATACTTTTGTAATTGTCTTTACTCTTTCTTTTAAGTTGTAGTGTCTATTCTGCCTTCTTCTATTTGATACCCTAAATATTGTTACGAGCTTAGGGTTCGTTACAATAAAAACAGCCGATTAAACAACCAAAACTGACACTTTAATTTATAACACTAATTAGCACTTTAAAACACACTAATTATAAAACACAATCGCACTACTGAACACTTCACTTCACTATAATTCGCAGTTGAAGATCGCTCTCGAAGTTATCGTTGGTATCGCCAATTCAATACTGACTGCCGTCGCCGGATGTCCGCCCTTTATATACCGACAGTCATTTCCAGAACCCTCCTGTATGGAAACCTCTGGAAAGTTCGGGCACACACAGGTCCCGTCAAAACATCGAGAATGTTCTAGCACGTAAATGTCTGCTACTGGATACTAGATGGCGCCAGCAGCATGCCAGTGTCTGCTACTTGATACTAGATGGCAGCACGTAAATGTTTGGTTGGTTTCCGCTACCTGATACTAGATGGCGTTAGCAGCACGCAAATGCCGCCATGTGCCCAACATTAATTCTGGCGCGTAACACTGCCCCCTCCTAAGACATGCTCGTCCCGAGCATTATGGGCCCCATAATAACGCGCCAGTCGATCCACGTGGACGATTTTAGGAGCACTTCTTGTACCTTTTTGTATACGGTAGGTCACGTCATTGATTTTTGTCACAATCCGGTACGGCCCGTCCCATTTAGCTTGAAGCTTAGGAGATTTCCCTTTACTGCGAACTGGATTGTGCAACCACACTAGTGAACCTTCATCGAACCCTTTATTGTTCATTTTGCGGTCATAACGGGTTTTCATCTTGTCAGGCATTTGCTGGCCCGATTCTCTGACGTGTTCATAAATGTCATTCATTTTGTTCCGCAAGTCATTCGCATAATCGGTTATACTACGTGGGGCATCAGGTGGCATTCCAGTGATCAGGTCTGCCGGCAGCCGTAATTCTCTACCAAAGTTTGCGAAAGCTGGTGTCACTGAAGTGTTTTCGTGAACAGCACTTCGGTATGACAATAAAAACGGTTGTATATGCTTGTCCCAATCGCGTTGCCGATTTTCCACAACTTTTGCCAAGTACCTCTCCAATGTCTGATTGAATCGTTCCACCATTCCATCCGATTGTGGGTGGTAAGAAGTTGTTCTCGTTTTATGAGTACCCATCACTCTACAAGTTTCCTGGAATATTTGTGACTCGAAATTCCTTCCTTGATCGCTGTGAATTTCCAAAGGTACTCCAAAACGACAGAAGACTTCATGAACCAGTTTATCTGCAACTGTTGAAGCTTCTTGATTTGGAATAGCGAAGACTTCCGGCCACTTAGTGAAGTAATCCATTACAACCATGAAGTACTTGTTACCACTTTCACTTTCCGGAAACGGTCCCGCAACATCCAGAGCTATCCTTTCCCATGGTGCACCAACATTGTACAATTGCAATGCACCTCTGCTACGAGTTTGAGGTCCTTTTACAGCCGCACAACTTGTACATTTGCGACACCAGTCCTCAACATCGGCACGACAATGGACCCAGTAAAACCGTTCCCGTATCTTCAGTAGAGTCCGTTTGACTCCCATATGGCCTCCTGAACAGCCATCATGGTACAGCTGTAGAACATCCGGTACTTTAGCTTTAGGGACAACCATTTGCAAATGACAGCTGTCTCCTCGAGCATTTTCCCATTTACGGCACAGTACTCTATCCTGAATTACTAAGCTGTCCCATTGGGCCCAATAACTTTTTGTGATCGAACTCATCGCTGAGACATCACTCCACGTGGGCTTAGGAGCACTGGCCTTCATCCACTCTAGAATCGGCTTGATGTCTGAATCTTCGTGCTGAGCACGTTGTAGGCTTTCCTTCCACTCGTTGCTGAGGTCTGTCTTGAGCATCCTCACAGGTATGACTTCTTTACCCTCTTGCCTAGTACAATGCTTGCAGTCTTCAGGGCAAGGTCTTCTTGACAGTGCATCAGCGTTGCCATGAGATTTTCCGCTGCGATGTTCTACCACAAAGTCGTATTCCTGCAGTAGTTCAATCCATCTCGCAACTTGTCCTTCTGGATTTTTGAACTGCAATAGCCATTTCAGCGCAGCATGGTCAGTTCGTAGGTGAAATTTCCGCCCCAGTAGATATTTGCTAAAATGTTGCAATGACTTTACCACAGCAAGCAATTCCCGTCTCGTGACACAATAATTCCTATCTGGTTTTGACAAAGACTTGCTGAAGTACGCAATCACAACCTCTTGATCGCCATTCCTTTGAGATAACACACCGCCAACTCCAATATCACTTGCGTCTGTGTCAACTATAAATTCCTTACTGATATCAGGATACCCCAAAATAGGTGTTTTGCACAGACGGTCCTTTAGCTCCTGGAAAGCGATGTCGCAACTTTCATCCCAACAGAAATGTCGCTTTTCCTCGGTTAGCTTGTGCAGGGGTTTGGCTATATCTGCAAAGTTCTTGACAAAACGCCGATAATAGGAGCACAAACCTAAAAATGCTCTGACCTGCGTCTTGTCTTTTGGAATTGGCCAATCCTTGACAGCGGCGATTTTCTCTGGATCCGTGCGGATACCTTCTTCCGACACAACATAACCCAAAAAGCTAACTTGCCGTTTGAAAAATGAACACTTTTTCGGACTCAACTTGAGGTTGGCACTCAGGATCTTCATGAGCACGCGTTCCAGGTTTTGAAGATGTTCTTCAAACGTACGGCCTACGATGATGATGTCATCCAAGTAGACAAGGCAGGCATCACCAATCAACCCGGTTAGTATCAGTTCCATCAATCTTTCAAACGTTGCCGGAGCGTTACACAATCCAAATGGCATAACTTTAAATTGCCAAAGACTATTTCCTGTCGAAAATGCAGTTTTCTCTTTGTCTTTCGGGTCCATTTCTACTTGCCAGTAGCCACTTTTTAGATCTAGTGTGCTAAACCACTTTACTCCACTAAGCATGTCCAGCGTGTCATCAATTCTTGGCAAGGGATAGCTGTCTTTCTTCGTAACGTCGTTCAGACGACGATAATCAACACAAAACCGCATGCTGCCGTCCTTCTTCCTTACCAGCACTACCGGTGAACACCATGGACTGGATGAAGGTTCTATAACACCATTCCCTCGATCATGGTTTCCACTTCCTTTTCACGTGCTACCGGTAATCTCCTTGGCCGTTGACGGATAGGCAATTCTTCTCCTGTGTTTATTTTGTGTTAAACTAAGCCAGTCCTCCCGATGTCAGCATCGTTCGAAGAGAAAACATCGGTGTACTTAAGTAACATCCTCTTCGCCTTGACCATTTCATTTTGAGACAGAGCGCTGCGACAGTCTTCTAAAAGTGTGGTCACTCTCGTTTGTGCATCCTTGCTGAGGGTCCCAGTTGATACATATTGGCATCGACGCAACCAATCCACTTCCTCGCAGGTACCCATCAGTGTGCCCTTTTCTATCACCTGCTCCTTGTCACAAAGGTTCAGCACACGTACTCCTGAGATGTCGGTGGCTCTGGCCAATGTTCGTGCCACTTTCCATGGAAGGTCATTGTCTACCTTTTCCACGAGTACGCAACGATGAGTTTGTCCAGGATTCCGAGGAAGACTAACTGGTACAATCGTTTCCGATCTCGGAGGAAGAACAATCTTCTTTAGGTTGTACACATTTCCAGGTAAAGCCCCTTCCATGAAAAGTTCCTCTTGTCCACATTTCATAACTCCTGTATTAACGTCGATCTCACAACGATTCTTCCTCATAAAGTCTAAGCCCAGGATGCAATCGTCCATTATATCGGCCACAACAACATTATGCAGGTAGATTTTGTTGCCTAGCTTCAACTCCATCTCTCTTTCTCCTCGGACGGGTATGCGCTGACCGGTGGCTGTTACCAAATTTATACGCTCTCGGTTGTATGCAGAGTCCCCAAGGAGCCGACTTATAATTTGGGAACTGACAACCGTGCGAGAAGCTCCAGTGTCTATCGTCAGCTTACATGGTGTCCCGTTGACCTCGCCCTTGATGATAAGGCTGTTCCCGTCACGGGTTTGTGAGATCGAAATCCTTGGGGCTCCTTGAACATCAGCCAGCACCCGTCCCGCAGTCCTGGCTTTTACTCGTTTCCCTGCTGTTGCTGGGCGGTGCTATTAGCCGCCCCGCCCTCTGGAGATCGGCTACCTTCCCCTTCTGCAGTTCGCTTAGGGCAACTGGATCGAAGGTGGCCCCTTTCACCACAGCCGTAGCACCTAGGGCTGTATCCTTAACACGATCGCGAACTGTAACCGCTGCAACATCCCTGACGCGGTGGGAACGATGATCTTGCCGCACAGCTTCCACCTCCAGTGCATGGGCTAAGGCGTCCTTAAGCGTCCCGTGGTGCCCGAGCCGCACTGCAGCCCTAACCTCTAGGTCGCGGATGCCGTCGATGAATGCCTGCACCAGGTTCCCTTCAATGAGCGCTGGTGCAGACTGGTATGCTTTTCGCACCAGCTTCTCCACTTCCAGGGCCCACTGCTGCAGGTTCTCACCGCTGCGTTGCACGCGATCCCTTAACTGCGCACGAAACACGTGCTCCAGATGGGCGTCGCCATACCTAGCTTCCAACGCCTCAAGCAGCTGCTCGTAAGTCACCTCCTTACCGAGAGCTTCCAGGACAGTTAAGGCCTGGTCGCGCAGGCCTAGGGTGAGGGCAGTCATGGCCTGATTTTTACTCCACCCGTTCGCCTTCATGACAGCCTCAAACTGAATCTTGTAGGCCGACCAAGAAGACGTCCCATCGAACGGCGGCACTTTGAACCCACGTGGCGAAGGTGTAGTGGCTGCTGAAGTAGCAATCCCATCTCCAAGTTTAAGGTTGCCCAACTCCTTCTTCATATCAGCAATGACGTCATCAAACTTGCTGATCCTGGTTTCAGCGTCTGACAAGCGGTTGTCATGCTGAGCAACCTTATCCTTCACCTCCTTCATGTCTTTCCTGAAGGACGCGTGAAGTTCCTTCATGAGGAGCATCTGTTCTTCCTGGCAGCGCGCCTGCTCCTCCTTGTCAAGCTTGAGCTGCTCTTCCAAACGACGGGCCTGTTCCTCCTGTCGTCGGGCCTGCTCCTCCTGTCGTCGGGCCTGCTCCTCCTGTCGTCGGGCCTGCTCCTCCTGTCGTCGGGCCTGCTCCGCCTTGTCGTGCTGCAACTGTTCTTCCAACCGACGGGCCTGTTCCTCCTGTCGGCGGGCCTGTTCCTCCTGTCGGCGAGCCTGCTCCTGCAGCATCATCATCAGAGCAGCAAAGTCTGGTGGTGGTGATGCCGGAGCTACTGTGGACGGGCCGGCCTCCATGGTCGGTAGCTGACCTGCCGACGTCTGCGGCGTTGCACCACCAAAACGCCTCTGGTCCGTCTCCTGCTGGCGTTGACTACGAGTACGGATACCCTCCGTGTCGTCCTTTGGCAGAATCGGCATGATTATCCACTATTCTGACACCAATTGTTACGAGCTTAGGGTTCGTTACAATAAAAACAGCTGATTAAACAACCAAAACTGACACTTTAATTTATAACACTAATTAGCACTTTAAAACACACTAATTATAAAACACAATCGCACTACTGAACACTTCACTTCACTATAATTCGCAGTTGAAGATCGCTCTCGAAGTTATCGTTTGTATCGCCAATTCAATACTGACTGCCGTCGCCGGATGTCCGTCCTTTATATACCGACAGTCATTTCCAGAACCCTCCTGTATGGAAACCTCTGGAAAGTTCGGGCACACACAGGTCCCGTCAAAACATCGAGAATGTTCTAGCACGTAAATGTCTGCTACTGGATATTAGATGGAGCCAGCAGCATGCCAGTGTCTGCTACTTGATACTAGATGGCAGCACGTAAATGTTTGGTTGGTTTCCGCTACCTGATACTAGATGGCGTTAGCAGTACGCAAATGCCGCCATGTACCCAACATTAATTCTGGCGCGTAATAATATGTACAAAACTCTTCTTCAACTTTTATCGACATCTTCGACAATTATCATCATATTTCAGCATATTTACACAGAAACTCGATGAATATTATTTTAAACCTTCCTCATATTCCTGTGTTATTGATTGTTCTCTATTGCATGATGTGGTCTCCTATAATTAAGGTAGCACATAGATTTTTGTTCTTGTCCTTTATGTTGTTTTTTGTTAGCATGAAAGGTGTATTCTTTGTTGGAGATCCTAATAAAGTAAAAATAAAATAAAAGAAAAGAAAGAAAAATATTTGACCGAATTTCATTTCACCTAAAAGTATTCAACTATTATCGTTTCGTTTTTTTTTTACTTTATGGAAGCCACGTTTGCCACTGTATCAGTTGACGGGTACACTACATTTATACGAAAAACTTTACTCCGACAGTCACAAATACGAATTTCAAAATACCGATTATCATAATTCCGAATGGTTCAAAATTCCTAATATAACAACTCCGATTTATCATTAATCCTTTTTTAATAATTCCGACATACCAATATTCCTAATATTAATAACTACTATTCTTAAAATACCGAGTTTCAATAGGTCGAATAACAAAAAGTCCGACTTACTGACAATTCGAAACATCAGAAATACGAATTCCGATTATTAAAATACCTATTAATCGGAATTTTGAAATAAAAATGCCAAGTAAAACTGAATAGCCAGACAACTAAACATTTGCTCGTTAGTACAAAGTATATTATTATGTTTAGTATGAGGAGGTAGAATTAAAAAACTAATGACAGATGCAAGCAAGCTTGCAGGCAAGCATGCAGGCAAGCATGCAGGCAAGCATGTAAGCAAGCATACAGCATACAAGCAAGCAAACATGCATTATCCAAGCAAGCATGCAGCATGCAAACAAGCATGCATTATGCAAGCAAGCATGCAGTATGCAGTAGGCATGGTTTCTGTCACGGCTCCGGTGCTGCGGGGCTCCGGCGGTCCCCCGCAAACTTATCGTCGCAGATGGTTTTAACGCTCACCACCGCGGCTGAGGCTGGCTTGCGGGCCGCCTCGCCCCTCCGCACCTACGCGGGCTTAAATTACACTTTAGGGGTAGGGCAGACAAGACTACGTGGATTCGGTTTTACAGCGATTCGTTTCTGTCACTTACTTTTGTAGCAATACTTATTGACTGATAAGACAATATTTTAATTTAAGGTTCAAAATACTAAAAATTATTCGTTAGGTATATTAAACAGTAAGTCTTTTGACCGTAGTTATTTCAAAAATAGTTAAAATATCTTTGAAAATTATTATTTGTAACGTAACTGAATATTATACTGATTGAACCTAAATTAAATTCTTAATTTTTGCAGCCGTTTTTCGTATCGAAAAACCAACGAGCATTTGATTCTTTAGACGTATGAAAATCGGAAAACAAACAAATCGCATTTATGACTTTCAGTCAAATAAGTTTCGCGATTTATAATAATAGATATTATAATTATTAGGGATTATGAAATTCGGACTTTTGAAAATCGGAATATCGAAATTCGGAATAAAATATTTCGAAGTATTTGGGTGTTCCCTCAGTTGACCTTTTATTTATCAAATCCTTTTTTTTTTTTCGTTACTCCGAAGTTTCATTTGGTCGAAAAACTTTTTACCTAAGTTACAATGAAATAACATTTGTTCGAAATATTATGTTTCCGAACATTCATTATAACACTGTTTTAAGTGGTAATGGTGGTGCGGTGGTGGTGGTGGTTAACAAAAGTGGTTTTAAGTGGTCCCAGTAAGAAACATGCAAACAAGAATGCTTGCTTCAAGCATGCAGCGTGCAAGCAGGCATGCAGCATGCAAGCAGGCATATGGCAGTATGCAAATAAGCATGCAAGCAAGCATGCAGCGTGCAAACAAGCATGCAACATGCAAGCAGGTATGCAACATGCTAGCAGGCATGCAACATGCAGCAAGCATTATTTCTGTCACGGCTCCGGCGCTGCAGAGTTTAGACGGCCCCACGCGAACTTATCGTTTCTGTCACTAAATGTAGCACAACATATTTTTTTATGAAACTATTTTAATTTAATATTGAAAATGCTACCAAATAAACAACTATATATTTGTAAACAAATAATATTCCATAAAATGTTGTTTCGGTGTGGTGAAAATATGGCAAATAAATCATTTGGCAAATGAAAAAACTTCAAAAGAGACTTCGGTCAATCATCATCATATCAGCCTAAAGACGTCCACTGCTGGACATAGGCCTCCCCCAAGCGTCGTCACAACGACCGGTCTTGTGCGTCTCGCATCCATCGACCTTTGCCAGGTCATCGGTCCACCTTGTGGGAGGCCTTCCAACGTTACGCCTTCCGGTACGCGGTCGCCACTCCAGAACTTCTCGGCCCCATCGACCATCTGTTCTGCAAGCAATGTGCCCTGCCCACTTTATATGCGGGCTATGTCGGTAAACTTGGTTCTCTTGCGGATATCATCATTCCTGATTCGATCACGCAAGGAAACTCCAAGAATTGCCCTCTCCATTGCCCTTCGAGTGACTTTGAGCCTTCTGATGAGGCCCATTGTAAGCGACCACGTTTCAGTTCTGTATGTTATCACTGGCAACTTTCGTCTTGAGACACTTTGGTATGTCGGACGAGAAAATATCGCGCAACTTCCCGAACGCTGCCCAGCCGAGTCGGATTCGAAGGTTGACCGCTTTCTCGAAGTTGGCCCTACCTAACTGGATCGTTTGTCCAAGGTAGACGTACTCGTCTACAACTTCGAGTGTAGAGTTTCCGATATTGATGGGAGTGGGTGCTACATGGGTATTTACCATGATCTTGGTTCGTTTTGAGACGCACTCTTTCGGAAGCTCTACTGAGGTCATCGAGCATTGTACTGAGGTTCTCCGTAGTCTCAGCCATGACGAATATATCGTTGGCAAATCGAAGGTCGAATCGAAGGATGTAATCGCCATAGACATTAATGCCTAGCCTTCTCCAGTCCAAAACCTTGAAGACATTCTCCATTGCGGCTGTAAACAGTTTCGGAGAAATGACGTCTCCCTGCCTCACACCCCGCTGCAGGAGGTCTGATCCTGAAGTCGGACTGACATGTCTGTTTTTGTACAAACCTTTCAACACCTCGATGTACCGATAGTCGATCTGGCATCGTTGGAGAAACTGCAGCACAGCCCAAGTCTCGATCGAATCAAAGGCTTTCTTGTGGTCCACAAACGCTAAGCAGAGGGGCCGATTATACTCTTCGGTCTTCTGTGTAACTTGACGGAGCGTATGTATGTGGTCTGCGGTGCTGAAGCCTTTTCGGAATCCGGCTTGTTCGGGAGGCAGGAAGTCGTCAAATCTGCGTGCGAGACGGTTCGTGATGACTCTGAAAAACAGCTTGTAGACATGGCTTAGAAGTGAGATGGGCCTATAGTTCTTAAGTAGGGCATTGTCGCCCTTCTTAAAGAAGAGTACCACCACACATCTACTCCATGCCTGTGGCGTTTTCCCTTCAAGTATGACGGAATTGAACAGTTCCTGAAGGGCCTTAAGGACCGGTCTTCCAACCGCCTTCAGGAGTTCGGCCGTAATTCCGTCCTCACCCGACGCCCTGCTGTATTTTAGCCGCTTCAGAGCCATCCTAATCTCATACAGGCTGACGTCCGGGATGTCCTCGGTAAAGTGCCGGGTCAATCTAGCTCTTGGGGCGTTAGCTAGATTCGTATCGGGTTTAGTCATTGACGTGTATAACTGTCCGTAGAACGTCTCGATCTCTCTCAGAAGCTCCGATTTGGCGAATATGGTTCTGCCATCAGCGGTCTTCAGTTTCATGAGCTGGCTTTGCCCAACAGACAGATCTCTAGCAAAGACCCTGGAGTTCTTATTCCGCTCTATCGCGTCTTTAATATTTTCAGTATTAAAGCGGCGGAGGTCTCTTTTGAAGGACTTGGAGATCCGTCTATTGAGCTGCCGGTATCTGCACGCATCTTCTGAAGACTGCAGAATCATATCCCGCGTCTCCTTCATGAGCTTCAAAGTAAGATCAGAGACCCTCTTGTTCCTATCTGTACGGCGAGTCTTGAAAAACTTAGACCCGACCGTATGGACAGTTTCCACGAACCCATCGTTGCAATCGTCCACGGAGCTCCCTAGGCACTCGAAACGGTTCTGAAGTTCGAGCTGAAAGCTCTCGGAGTTTTGGATCTGGATCTGTGCTGGACGGAGCGTAGACCTCATCAGTCGGGACCTTTCTAGCTTGATATTTAGATTCAATGTCCCTCTTACCATGCGGTGATCACTTCCGGTTTTCGCCGCGTTAATCACAGAGACATCATTGAATATTTGCTTCTTCGTTGACATGATGTAGTCAATCTCATTTTTGATTACACCGTCTGGGCTCTGCCAGGTCCACTCCCTGTGCTCACGCTTTCTGAAGAAGGAGTTCATCATATAGAAGCCCTCCTTCTCCATAAAACTAGCCAGTAAGTGTCCCCGGTGGTTCCGACGTCCAAATCCGACACCGTCTCGTTTGCCCAGTTTCGCGTTGAAGCAACTTCGGTCAATAGCAAACAGTTATTATGTAATTCAGCGAAATATAGTTCGGTAAAATAATATCTATGCCACATGATACTTTGATGATCTAAAAATCTGTCAAATAATGCATATAGCAAAAAAGACGTGGGTCAATATTTTTTGGTATAATGAAATTCGAACAAAATAAAAATCGGAAAAGTGATCGGTTCCCGTTTCTGAGTTTACCGCGTACAGACATACAGGCAGACGCGGAGAGCTTCTTATAATTTGTAGCGATAGCGATAGTGACGATGTAGCGATGTGTTAATAAAAATGGCAGATTCAGCCACAGCAACATTATTTTTTAGTTTTTATTAAAATAGCATCTCACAAAACAGTACTCGCTTAGTAAATGAGCTTTTACTAGAAAACTAACAGCTCTTGCGAGAAGCTCTTTATTATAAAGACGACTGCTAATGCTGGTTTACGTAGAGCTGACAGTTAAGTTTATTTAATCTCAATTAGCAAGCAAATCATGTAATCTTTATTCATTAGGGCAATTACTTACGTGCCTAGTGATGCTAAAACAAAAGCTTCTCGTAGTCTGGTCTTTATATTTGCTTCAAAATGTGGAGACTAGATTGTGACTATTTTAGTAGCAGACGAAGGAAACCACAGATCCAATGACTGTGGTTTTCTTAGTTTATTGGTAAAATTGACAAAGGTTTTCTGTAATATAGTAATTTAACATTTTTTACTACGTATAAACTTTCGTAATCTACATTATTATTAAAAAACGTTTTATCCTCGTTTAACCTTACCTACTCATTGTATTTTAAACCCTACAGACTTGATTAATGTTTTTTTCCAAGTGAACAACGTGATTTTTTTATAAACTTTCATTTTTCCAGCCACGATGATAAAAAATTACTCTCATAAAAGAAGAAAACAAACACACGTTTAGTTCTTGTTTGTATTATTCTTTTTATTATTATTATGTAGGGATTCGTTGTTTTTTTTTGTGGAATGTGATAAATGAATACGTTTTATAAATTAAATTCCACCGGATTGTTTAATTCTTCCTGTCTCTTCACTAGTGCAACATAACAACGTGCAAGAATCCGCATGTATTCGTGTAGGGAAGTTCCCTGACGCCCGCAGCTCTGCTGTCAGACTATTAGGTACTCTTTTCATGAAATTTTCGATGACTTTTTGCCTAAGATGTTACTGTATCTCATCGATGATGACGCGTTGGAGTTAAAGCTAGTCTATTCTGTTAATAATTATTTCGATATCGAGCTTCACCTGAGTGACAATGATCACAAAGTGAGCCTTATTATACACAACATAAGTCTCACTAATACGAATTTGATACCTCACCTCGGATTCCATTGTCGAGACACGTCTCAACTCCGTTATCATGCTTAGAGTTTTTTAACCACTTTTCGATTTGTTGACAAATTAGGTGCACATTGTGAATAGGTTACTTCTAGGCAAGCGTGCTCCATCTTCAACCACATCATCGCTTATCAACAGGTGATATAGTGGTCAAACGCGTGCCTATCAATAGTAAAAAAAAAATAAAAAAAAAATCTTTTCTAAACGCAAATTTTGCAAAGTTTGCGAGTAGTCTCAGCGTAAGTTTCCCCATTTTTGTAGTAAAAGGTATTTACAATTACGCGTTATTCTTTTGTATAGCGTTCATCAAATCATTATCTTTCTCCTTAATCGTCTTTACTTGGGTTCTCTGCTATATTGTTTATATGTATTTATCTATTATGTAGTTATTGTATATATAAATAGTACACCTAAGGGAGTACTCACACTTTTTCAGCTCCATTCAGCTTATGCCCATAGAAAACAACGATTTTGTATGGAGATGCGTCCGCATCCATTCAGCTTTCCGCGTCTTTTCAGCTTTCGCGGCAAACAAGTATAAAATGAGGACAAATGTGTTTTTATCATGCGAATGCTATGTATGGAGTTCAGCGCTGTTCCGCCGCATGCATCGTCGTACGCGGCCTTACGCAGCGGAACAGCGCGGTACTCGACTCCGTGTGTGACTGACACTGGCATAGGCAACATCAGGGATTTTAATTTTTATAATAAAAAAATGTAGCTAATTAGTCGCCAAATACCAGAATTAGTCGATCACTGGTTCAAAAGTTGGGTTTATAGGTGGCCGATCTGGGGTGCGCCTACCCCAGCTTGGTCTATTTGAATCTCAAAAGCTAGGGCACCTAGCGAAGATCTGTTTTCTCTCTTAATAGTCGCTAATTAGTCGCAAGTTTTCGCCAAGTCACAGATTTAATCGGGTCTTAGTTTAGAAGATACAATGAGTTCAATTTTTAAGGTAGATATTCCAAGAGCTAGATTGAAGAAATTGCTAAGAAAAAAATCTCCTAAAATGTGAATTATACTTCTCGTTTTATCGGTCTAAAGTCCGTAGAATTGTCAGAGAGAGATAAATTCTCAATCCTTCGATTTAGTTCTTAGACTGTACCTGTACTGGGTCGATCCAATGTCGTTTGCGTTTTAATTTTTTACGTTTTAATTTTATCTATTTCTTCTGCAAGAAGCCAAATGATAAAAATATCGCACATAGAAACGTCCATTTTCAGAACTAAATGATTAAAGAGCGTGACTACCGCCACACCACCTTCAAAGTCGATTATCTCGGAAACTACGAAGGTACCATTTTTTTTGTTCGAGTACTAATAATTAGTAGCAATTGAGTACTAATTATTTACCAAAAATGGTAGCGATTGGCGGTGGTGGTCCTGCGATAGTCACGGACATCTTACCATTTTCGCTGCGTATTCAGCGCCTTTCTCATTCTTACGACGCTGTACGCGGCTGATGGAAGCAGAGCTGTATATGTGTGACCAGAATCGTTCAGCGAAACGGGAAAGCAGCTGAATAAATGTGAGTAGTCCCTAAGACTACCTGCAGTACTGTCACTCCTCTCTTTAAAATCCATCCAAAGGTTGTCTTTAAAAGATCCCTTTTAGCGATAAGGCCGCCCATTGTGTCACCCTATGTAATGTTTTCTTCATCTATTTCTTTCTGTAACTTATTTAGTGTACATAATAAAGAGTATTCTATTCTATTCTATTCTATTCAATTTTTATTAATCGGAAAAATCATTAATCACACCTGTCAAAATTCTGAGTTGCCACTTGCGCGAAAAAAGACGCTAAACAGTGCTTATACAGGCACTATTTACAACGTAAAAATGAGCGTTATTTTTATAAAATTCTAAACAATAAAATCTTGCGTTGTTGACTTGTTGTGCATAATACTCATATAATTCTGCGGTTTCCACCCACAACGAAACGCTAAGTTATAAATAATAGAACATTAGCCGTTACATATTTTCAAAAAACTTGGTTTAAAAGCATTGGCTTTTAAGTGCATAAGTGTTAGAGGGAGGCACTACTGCAAGACATATTATAGCGACAGCAAATCTAATTTAAATCTTCGTAACCAAGATTTAAGGTTGAATTTCATGCGCCAAGACTTTGGGAGCTGGTTCTTTACAATTCTTTTAAACAAATTGCATTGCGAAGATGTTGTTTGGTAGTTTCCAAGGGGGGTTTTGTGCTTCCTGTATTACTTAGTTTCAGAGGAGTTCTGAAAGACATTGGACCGTTTAAGTTTTGATATATGGACACGAACATGACTTAACGTGAGTTCGTTGCTACTTATTTGTATGCTGACGGAAGTAGCTGGGGATATTGGGAAGAATGGCGTATTTGAAAGTTATTGTTTTGTATGGATCATTCAATAGAAGGTTTTGTTATAAAATAAACTTGTTCAAAGTTTGACAGCTTTAGCTTCTACAAAACAATGCGGAATTGTGAACAATTGTGTGCAAAGGGGATGATTGAAAGGCAAATGAAGTACCTTACCTGGAAGAGCTTTATGGGCAAAAGTATTAATCGAAATTAAATGAATGGAACAACCAAATACACAATCTTCTAGTTTTGCTTTACGGCACTACTTCATATTCATTCCCCTTGGTCTAGTTTATGATACTCACTCCACCCGCAACAAATTAAAGTCTGATTCCGAAGTCCAAAACAAAAGTTGTTCCTGAAATTGTGTAAAAGACTTGGAGCAGTAGATACTCACTACTTGAAACCAATCGACTTTCTAACGTATGAATCGACAAAGGCGATGGAAACGAAAGCAAAGTCATTAATTCTACGAAGAAGAAATTAAAATCCGATACGACACAAAATTTCCTCTTTTTACTCCAGTCTGTACATTGTTTTTACTACATTAAACTTTCAACCCTATTTTCGGGTCGCTAAGGTGGTTTTTTCATTGCATTTTTCTGGTACTTATGTTGAATTAATCGGAAAACAAAGGAAAGTTTCCAATTTAATTTGCCGAACACTCCTTATCGTTTTTTTAGTATTTATCTCCGTTTGATTACATTAAAGTGAAATGTTTTCTCTCGTTTACTTTGCGGGCGCGCTAATTCTACACTAATTATGGCCAATCGTGATTTCTGGTCTGATTCGGTAGAGGTTATCTGATATTATTAGTTGTTGAAATTGTGGTGTCATCACGTCGGTGTCACCAGTTTGGAGGTATAATTTTTTGGGACAAGCCCGCCACACATTCCCAACCACTGCAACTCCTGAAAGCCAGAATCAACAGTGGCGACCACCAGAAAAACGCCGAGCCAATGAAGCCCGACGAGTCCCGGAGAAACGATTTAACTGTCTTGGATACTGCAACGAATTTAATCAGAAAAGTACAGCGGAGGAGTAGGAAAAAAAATATATAATTTCCACTTCCCTCCTTATCAAGCAGGAGACAGAATAGAGCTAGGCCAATAGGCACCAAGGGACATATACAACTGGGTTAAGCCCAGTTGTCAAGCACCACGGATTATATATTAATTAAAAACTAATGGGTCCTAAATTGTGAGCTACTTTTGTTTCCAGTAATAGGTATGGCAAAATCGCCTGAAAGCACGGAAATTTGTTCTGGTTTCTACAAGGTCCATGTAGTAAACTACTCCAGATGTAACCTGAATACTATCTAACATAATATTGCGTTCAGTTTGCCAAAGAATACACTCCCATAAGATGTGGTGTGCGGATTGTTCGTATTCATAGTCGACTGTAGAACACTGACATAAAGGCGAGGCCACAAGCCTAAAGGAAAATAATTTACTCTTAAAGTTGCCATGAGTTTGGAGGTATGCGGTAGAGAGAGTAAAGTCCCGCAAACCCCCATTGAAACGGGAGGATTCTCCGACCAGGCGGTTGTTGTGACTGGCGGGCAACTGCCCGATAGTTGATATTCGGGCTGATGTATATGTTCAAATCGCACGGTAAACTCTGCTTGCGCGATGCAGGATTTTGACGTAGTAGTTCGCTGCTAGTTGGATAGATGGTGTCGCGGTTCTTATTGTTGCGATGTAGATTTGCTCCATTGGTTTTCCGCAACATGTGCAATGAGAATTTTTTACTGAAGTTTTAGTTCATTGCTTTATGAATTATGGTGTTTCAAGCAATGCACTTCTAGGCTCAATTTCTGAATGTATAATTTGAAGTTGAGATCTTTTGTAACTTTTCTTTAGCCTGAAAACCTGCCATTATTTAGCTTTTAAATAGGGTTCACGCGTTCATAGCTCTAAATACTCAATTCAGAAACCCGCCCTTAGAGTGTAGAGTTTGACTCGTTTTTTACTTCAAATTCCCAATTTAAAAACTGGGTGATAGTCTCTGTAATAAAGAGTCACATATAAAAATGAAACAAGAGTACTGGATGTAGCAGGGTTATCATAACAATAGCACAAAATGAATGAGATTTGCTTTATTTAGAATACTTTTTATGTACAGAAATAAAAGATTTGAGTACAAAACGTGTTCTAAATTATACAGACAAATGACCATCGCAACATCACCATCTGCTTAGCACTTCGCCAAATATATCGGTGTCAGTATCCAGTCCGGCCAGATGCAGCAGAATACTGTACACCGATATTTTACTGGATAACGCGATGAACTCCTCGGTAAGACTGATTGTCTGAGTATAGAACTTCTTATTACCCTGAAACATTTTTAGGGTTCCGAACAAAAAACGGGAACCCTTATAGGATCACTCGGGTGTCTGTCTATCTGTCCGTCTGTCACAGCCAGTTATCTCCGGTTTGGTGGGTTCACCGATTTTGTTGAAATTTGGTACACATATGGTCCTTTGTGACCCAAACACGGACGCGTTACGTAAATCATTATTTTTTTTAGTGAGGGGTTCACTTTTGGGGGTCAAACTAGAAAATTAAAAAAATATTTTTTGAACAATATCGTGTGACATATCAAATAAAAGGGCTTACTGCGAGTTTTTTTTTAATTTTAAAATAAATTATTTTGAAGAAATTAGACGAAAAATTACCATTTTCCTCCTTATCTCCGAAACTACTGAGCCTAAAATTATAAAAAAAATGGAGATAATAGACCTTTACCTATAGATTACAGGAATATATAAGGAGTCTATAGTGTTAAAATAACATGTAAAAAAAAATACCTTCGGTACCTTTCGCACGCAAGTCCGACTCGCACTTGGCCAGTTTTTTTTTACTTCCTCGAAGCACAACCTACCTTCTGAATATATCTGATAGTAATAAGGGTCTCCCACACAAGTGTCCAATCAGGTGTCTCTTATGCATTTCGTTGCGTCTCCAAGACGCTTAAATCATTTCTCCTGCAGTCGCAGAGCTTCAGTGCTTTACTGGTTACTACTATGGAGGAGGTAGAATAGAATAGAAATAATTTTTATGGTACACAATAACAAACTACAAATGGATCCTTCTAGGAGTAAGTTGTTGGCGTTAGTGTGGCGGGTTCTTCCAAAATAACAAGACCGGTAACTTCTGACAAAAATCTTGGTACAAGTGACAGCTGAGACCTTATGCATGACACTCGTTTTGACACTTTAAAATTAATTATTAATTTATTGGATTGAATCAGGGATGTGCTCGTGGCTAAATAATAACAGCCCCATAGGTCATATCTTCAAGGTGAAGCAACGCTTGCCAAAGTTGGTTTGTGGATGGGTGACAATCTTAACATACCGAGTTTCCTCCGTGCCTCGTAAAGCACGTTAAGCCGTTGTTGGTCCCAGCTGTCAATAGTAGATCTTTGGCAGTCGTACGTAACGGATTGTCAGAAGCCAGTAAATCTGACTCCAGTCTTGCCAAGAAGTACTGTGCTACTCAGTTAATTTTACTATTAAATGTGACAAAAAATCAATTTAATTATTATTATTTTTATACATTTTTACTAATAATCTAAAGACCTTAGAGTTAATTAATAGTGTCAAATAATATTGTCCAGCTAGATCGGCCTTTTGAACCATAGTGCGACGTGACCTTGTCCCGTCGTCATTCTCTCGCCTACAGCGCCTCTCGCGCCTGACCAGCCTCATTTCCCTGCGCGTCAAATATTCAGCAAGCGGCGGCGCCCGGAAGTGACCGGATCGCTTGATTTCTCTGAGGTGCTCGCTTTGTTTAGCTGATCAGCCTTGTTTATTATATCTTGTTTGGGCGGCTGGCCATGGATTTGGATTACATTAAGGATTTTTATTATTTTGTAGATGGGGCAGTTATGATCCCCGTTTTAGTTTTCATTTTGTGGGATTTGAATGTAGAAACTTCAATTTTTAGATTTAGTTTTTCGAGATTCTGGTCTTGTTTGAGGTCTATAGGAAAAGTATTTTATAGGACTCATACCTATGTATACTCACCTGACGTACGATGGTCCAACATCAAGACTAAGTGCGGAAACCAAACCGCGATAGATTGATAGACCTATCTAAACCATTTTTTTAAGCCATCAAATGACTCCTCCCGCTCTGGGCGGAGTAGAAGGGAGTCTCAGATTCGTATTGACTAAAACCCATCCGTGTTCTTCCTGATGCCTTTTGTGTTCCAGGGTAGCGGTGACTCTTTCGAACAAATTCTGCAACCCTGGCGGAGACCTATCTATACCTAATGTTTAAATTTCAATGACCACGGAAAGTGACATTGAATGGTCCTGGACCTGGGATGTCTGTATGTTTTTTGCATCATAGTATACTTTGTCCATTCTAGACCTCATGGAAACTATTTCATCACGCTATGAAAATAAACCCGTTGATTTAGCAGAATAATAGGCTGCATAATGCTAAGGCAGTAAAGGCTAACTAAACAGGTATATTTTAATAGTCTTCAAATAAGCAACAACAAAAAATGGGCTAACAGATTATAAATAGAACTTCACTATCAGTCATAAAATAGCCGAAGATAAGAAAAACAGTATTATTTTGAGCTTAAATCATGAGTCTAGTCTTAAACACGTAAATAATTTAAGCTCTCTAGGTAAGCACCTACTTAAGTATAGGCCCTTAATCGATAAGTCCTACTTAGGAGCAGGTAAACAACTTAATTCTAACTTAGGTAATTCTGAGGAGTCATTTAGGCAAATGTATTTTTAAACTGTAATGGAGAAAGATAGAATAAAGATAATAAGAAGCATAACATTTGTTGTAAGTAGATACTTTAGAATTTACAAACGTAAATCACAGTTTAAGAAGTTGAACGTGATGTTATTCAGTTATTTTAAATTGATCTTTAAATAAAGACGTCTATTTTTGTTAAACTCCTTTATTGTCTATTGAATTTAAATAAGGCTTTTCAATTGCTGCCAATTGCTGGCACAGACGACGACAACAATACACTTATTACAGGATTTCATGTCGTAATTTCGAACTTGAACTCTATTCCAAATCCATTAGATGCTTTTTGCGGTGTGTGATAACGATAGCGTCGGTAATAATGTGCTACGTTTTTAATAAACATTATTTATTGCGTTACTGTGTGTAAAAATAGAAAATTCTTTCTTTCTTTCTTCAAAGAAACCGTGCTCCCCCAAATGAAATTCCATCGCCACCTCCTAATGAAACGGGGAGGGACAGCCGTTTTGTAGCAACCGCCGCACACGAAAACTTGTGCGATTCCGATCTTTCCGGAAACTTTCGTCCTTACATTAATATTGCTCCCATGTCCGCGCCATTTGCAACTAAACCTGACCTATCAAATAAGGAGTCGCCACATCGTCAGGCGTCAAATTGACGCCGTCACGTAAACCGGTTTGCGTTAATCTGACGGCACAGGACGCGTCGCGACTGACTGCCCATAGGAAGGTATGTTACAGAAGGATCACTCCAAACCTGAAGAGCAAATGAACCAAAACTGTATCACAGGTTACGTATTGACTTATTGATCATCCTGTTTATACCAATTTTATGTTTGGAAAGCATGTCGTTTTATTCCAAATATCTCGTAACACCTTCAACAGGCGGTCTATTCTGTCAACGTCCTACAGTGTACACTGAGGTGGAGTGAGCATGACGTGAACTGTCATTACATCATGTTTGTATGCATTGACTGCTCACTTTACCTAACCTAAGTTTTCAGAATCGCAATGCTGTTCTGTGAACATAACTAAAATGATAAATGATATTTATTTTGCAAATAGGTTACAAGTAACTCTTTTACACGTCAATTATTTTTAGGGTTCCGAAAAAAGAGGAACCCTTATAGGATCACTCGGGTGTCTGTCTGTCTGTCTGTCTGTCTGTCTGTCCGTCTGTCACAGCCAGTTTTCTCCGGATCCACTAGACAGATTCTGTTGAAATTTGGTACACACATGGACTTCTATGACCCAAACACGGACGCGTTACGTAAATTATTATTTTTTTAGTATGGGGGTCACTTTTGGGGTTCAAACTAGAAAATTAAAAAAAAAGTTTTTTGTACAATATCGTGTGACATCAAATCAAAGGAATTACTGTAAGGGTTTTAGTTATATTTTTTTCATAATTTTAAAATAAATGATTTAGAAGTTATTCAAGAAATTAGACGAAAAATGACCATTCCCCCCCCTTATCTCCGAAACTACTGAGCCTAAAATCAGGGACCGGACAACCCCGCTTAAGAGTTAAGCCTTTTGATAGGGTAAGCCGTACATGAGGTAACTCATATCGCAGTGTTACCTTTTGATCGAGTTACATCTCCGAAACCCAGCGAAACGGTTACCACCTTTATTATGGTAAGCACGTGAAGGGGTTAACCCCTTCAATGGCTTAAGCCTTTGAAGAGGTTACCTTCACGAACAGCTTTTATTCGGGTTACCCTGACTTACCTAATACACTTGAGCTGCATGTAGGTGCGGGATACTTGCACCCGAGCGGCGCCTCATTGCCTAACTATTTTTATTGACTTATTACGAATTTGAAAACAAGTGATGAAAGTCGACAGATAGCGAGCTAATAATTAGGATGAGTAACACAGGTTAGTGATTATTATTTAAAGTACTGAGTTAGGTACCTTAATGTTATTTAAAAATATTGTAATTATGTTAAGTTACAAGTTACAACTGAATTACTTGGCCTTGTAAGTACCTACTTATTATTTATTTAGTAACATATATTTTTATTATTATTATCAATAGGGTTGATTGTGTTTCAGGTGACGCTAGCGATACTGATGATGATAATGTACGATTCCAAGAATATAGTCAGCCGCTTTTTACAGAGAATCAAGACGAATTCCCGAGTACGATTACTAGCACAGGCGGCAATGATATATATTAATAGGTTTAAACTTTAAACTGTGTACTCGTAGGTATAGTATATTTGGTTCGATGCAAACTCTGGCGGTTGTAAAAAAAAGTGCCGAACGACGCGACGTGCGCGCAATGTTTTTATTCTAATAAAAACTCGCCAAGTGCGAGTCAGACTCGCGTGCAAAGGGTTCCGTACGAATTTCATTTTAATAACATGTTATTTTAACACTATAGACTTTTTATAGATTTTCCTGTAATCTATAGACAAAAATCTATTATCTCCATTTTTTCAATATTTTAGGCTCAGTAGTTTCGGAGATAAGTGGGGGAATGGTCATTTTTCGTCTAATTTCTTGAATAACTTCAAAACCATTTATTTTAAAATTATGAAAAAAATATAATTAAAACTCTCACAGTAAGTAAATGGAAGGGCATTTGATATGTCACACGATTGCACGCGAGTCCGACTCGCACTTGGCTGGTTTTTCTATGGGAGGTTGGCATAGCACCCTCGCTGCCATTTAGTTTTTTTTTCAAAGTAGCGGCACATGATTTAACGTGCATAAACACGGTGCCATTTATTCACACACACGACATAGATTGACTTGGTCATCGCATGAAAACACAATGTATCTCAAGTAAAGATCCTTAAGTAGAGACTGAATAAATTAACCGACTTGATATTACATGGATCTCACAACTTTTTACGGTAGAAGAACTGAGTTGGAAGACTTGGTTTTTTACAAGTTATGTTATGGCATTACATTTGCTTGTGTCAATTGATGCATCGTATACATAATATCGGTGAACAGCACCTCGCCTCGGCTGTGACCTTGTCACAGATAAAATACCTCCCTAAATTCCTTGCTTAATAGAGAAGTACTACAACATACACTTTGCCGTGTGGTATCCGGCAAGTAAAAAGAATAGACCAACCCATCTACTCACGTGGGGGTCGTATGAGGCGACTAAGGGATATTAGTCGGAATGACAACAATGCATCCGTTTTTTGGCTCCGGTAACCGAAACATGGCGGTATATCCATGAACCATGCTGGAATGCTCCCAAATGCCGAACCTTACAGTGGGCAGCAACACTATAAGAGAAAGCATTCCAGGAACTGCGGTCACCAACCCGCCTGCCAAGCGTGGTGACTATGGCAAATTCTCACTATGAGAAGCAACCCAGAATCCCAGATTCACGGCCCCCAGTTCCCGGTAGCTGCACTATTCCTGGCCATGGTACCGGCCACGGTAACGGTGCGGTGCTAAAAATCCCCTGGCTATGGCAGGGTATCAATCCCGAAAAATTGACCTGGCAACGTACAACGGACGCTCTCTGCGGCTGAACGAGCGCTTCGCTGAATTGGAAGTAGAGTTAAGTCGTTTTAACTAGCACATCGTGGGACTATCGGAGATCCGAAGACGGGGAGAAGATGATAAACCTCTATAGTGGTCATTTGCTCTATTTCCCAGAAGGACACCAACCATCCCAAGGTGGCGTTGGGTTTATGGTCCACAAGTCACTCAGGGGTAACATTGTGGAATGCGGCAGTGTGTCGGCAAGGGCTTGATACCTTTTACTTAAGATATCAGAAAAGTCAAACATCCGCACACCCTGACGAAGAAGTCGAGGCCACGTACGAAGACATAGTGAAAGCTATGTCTCTTACCAAAACATTCTACACTGTTGTCTTGGGTGACTTCAACGCTAAAGTGGGAGTACAAGAGAGTGATGAGTCGAGAGTAGGTCCATTTGGCTATGGGCGCAGAAATCACAGAGGGCGAATGCTGGTAAACTTCCTCGAGGCTCAGGGGCTTTTTCTGATGAACTCTTTTTTCCATAAGAATCCTCAAAGGAAGTGGACCTGGCGAAACCCCGATAACGTGACAAAGAATGAGATCGACTTCGTTATGTCTGATAAGCGCCATATGTTAAGAGATTTCTCTGTGATCAACAGGGACAATACCGGAAGTGATCACCGACTGGTTAAAGGCAATCTGAATATTAATGGTAAAATCAAAAGAGTGCGCCTAACGAGGTCGACCGTCAGACCAACGCTGCCCCAGGTCGAAGCTGGTTGCGAAAGCTTCCAGTAGGACCTCCAGACCCGATTTGCCATGTTGGAAACCACTGAGGACCTTAACGATGCCACCGAAAGCCTGCTTACGTATCATCCGCGAGGTAGGTAATAAACACTTTCGACCAATGAGTTATGGACGTAAATCAGTACTCACAAGCGAGAATCTGGAATTTATGAGGAAACGACGAGAACGCCCGAATGCCACACCGTCTGAGCGTCAGTTACTTAACAGGGAGATCAAGAAGCTAATCAGACGCGACACTCGGAAGTCCAAATACCCGAGACATCGAGCAAGCCATAGCGCGGAATAAGGGCTCGAAGGTATTTGTCAAGCCCCATACCTCTCGTTGTCATCTGCCGAAATTCAAAACGTCACAAGGCACCACCGTCACCTCGAAGCCAGAGATACTCGCTGAAGTCGAAAAGTTCTATGGAGACTTGTATGCTCAAAAAACATGCCCACCTCAGGCCCACGGCGCGGATCATCCACGGGCTAGGCTTACACACCATCTCAAAGACGAGCTACCCGACATTCACATGGGTGAGATTAGGATAGCTCTCGGACAACTTCATAACAACAAAGCTCCGGGGGATGACGGGATAACCACAAAGCTGCTCAAGGCAGGAGGAACACCTGTCTTAACAGAGCTTGTAAAGCTGTTCAATTTCGTCATCCACACTGGCATAACACCGGAGGAATAGCACAGCAGCGTGGTGGTATTATTCTTCAAGAAGAGCGATAACACGCTCCACGAGAACTACCGCCCCCTTTTACTCCTGAGCCACGTCTACAAGCTGTTTTCGAGAGTTATCTCGAATCGTCTCGCCCAAAAGTTCGATGACTTCCAACCATCGGAGCAGGCCGGGTTTCGAAAAGGCTACAGCAACGTAGACCAGATACACTTTAGGCAAATTATTCAAAAGACCGAGGAATATAATCCGCCTCTGTGCCTAGCGCATGTGGACTACGACGAAGCCTTCGACACGGTCGTGACCTGGACTGTCCTAGAGTCCATGCAGAGATGTCTTATCGACTACCACTACGTAGAGGTGATGAGATGTCTGTACAAGGCCGCAACAATTACCGTCCAAGTACAAGAACAGAGCAAAAAATCAATCCAACTGCGTCGAGGTGTAAGACAGAGAGACGTCATCTCTCCGAAACTGTTGACGAACGCGTTGGAGGACGTTTTCAAGACGCTTGATTGAAAGGATGGGGTATAAATATCAACGGTCAGTATATCTCACACCTCCGAGTTGCGGATGACATTGAAATCAAGGCGGAATCTTTACAGAAGAATACATAAATATCTAGGCCAAATTATACAACTTGGGCGGTACAACTTTGAGAAGGAGGCGACCAGAAGAATTCGCTTGGTGGCATTCGGGAAGCTGCGTGATATGTTTGAATAGTCGATCCCACAATCCCTTAATACCAGGGTCTATAACCAGTGCGTCCTACCCGTAATAGCTTACGGAGCCGAAACGTGGACAACACTCGCCATAGGCCTGGTCCACTAATTCAAGGTTGGTCAGCGTGTAATGGAGAGAGCAATGCTCGGGGTTTCTCTGGTGGATAGAATTCGCAACGATGTCTTTCGTCAGAGAACTAAAGTTACTGACATTGCGCGTAGGATCAGCATGCTGAAGTGGAAGTGGGCCGGCCATGTCTGCAGACGGACAGACGGTCGATGGAACAGACATGTGTTAGAGTGGAGACCGCGTGGGACGCCCTGCGGCACGATGGATCGATGATTTAGAGAAGGTGGCTGGCAGCGGATGGATGCGGACTGCTCAAGACCGGGATAGTTGGCGCTCTTTGGGGGAGGCTTACTTTCAGCAGTGGACAGATATTAGCTGAAATGATGATGACTTCTGTCTCTGCTCCAAAGTTTAGAAGTCTTATCTACAAAATTATTTTAGATTACAATGGTTAATTTATTGTTTACTTATTCTCTCTCACTCTTTATTTGTCTGTTGTTTGCATGCCTATTGTTAAAAGCTCACTACTAACTAGGTACTTCCCTGTTTTTACAACTTAGAATAGCGCACTATTATATTATGACTTAAATATGCTGTGGAAAATGTCGTAGGTTATACATTTGTTATTCTGATATATTTATAACTTAGCATAAGATTTTTAATGTATAACTGTTTATTTTCCCAAACAAATAAAATAAAATAAAAATGACAACATTAAGCAAACAAAAACACTGCTAAATTTATTTAATTTACTTCCGTAGTTCCGTCCGTGTTCCGAATTAAATGACGAATGATGAGAATAAACAAGAATAGACACGAAAAAGAAACATTACCTACAATGTTTAGCCTGTGCGACAAGAAAAATTGAACTATAAGATCATACGGACAATGATTATTATTCCATGTTTACAAGTCGCTTGGTACACGCAACAATGGCGCGCGCCGGGCGACAAGATGTCACATGCGGTCGTGGTTATGCAATTTTCAAACAATTGTCGATTTCGTAGAGTGCATATTACGATGTGTTGGGTTCGAATGGCTTACCCTGTTACAGAGTTACAGGGTATTGAAAGGGTAAGCCGTTCGGAAGGGGTTACATAACACCCGTTCGAGAGTGTAACACGTATCATAGGGTTTATTTTTGAAGCGCTTAAAAAAACCCGTTCAAAAACCCTTTCAACGAGTACCCGGCCGGTCCCTGCCTGAAATTTGGAAAAAAACGGAGATAGTAGATCTTTACCTAAAGATTACAGGAAAACCTATTAGAAGTCTGTAGTGTCAAAATAACATGTTAAAAAAAAAAATTGTTCGGAACCCTTTGCACGCGAGTCCGACTCGCACTTGGCCAGTTTTTTTTGACATATTTATCTAGATGAGGCCGGATGTTTCCTAGCTGACTACCCTGAGAAGAAACACCGAAACAAACTCAGAGGTCACAGTCTCTTTTGAAGTCCATACAATTGCTAATAACATATGAAAAACATGTAGGTTAAGGTCTGAGGTGGCCTTTTGAGGAAAGCACCACGCAGGTTTGAGTGGGCTTGTCCAGACAGTGCAAGCCTTTGTCAGTAATCGTGCAGCTCAACTCAAAACTTTGAGGAGCTCAACGAACCGACGAACAATACCAAAGTAAGGACATTTGGGTAAGCCGCATAATATACTCAAACTGCCAGACAGTCATGAAATCAATCCTTAAAATAACGACCTACATAGTCCTCACACTTACAATACATCATTTTTTTAAGAACCATGCAGATTAGTGTCTGAGATGGTCTTTAGAAGAAAGAACCACACAGATTTGAGTGAACCTGTCCAGTCAGTGCAAGCCTTTGTCAGTAGTCGTGTAGCTCAACTCAGATCCACATACGAGCTCAACAACTCTACGAACAATACCAAAGAAAGGACATTTGTGTAGGCCGTACAAAGCACTCAAACTGCCAGACAAACATTAAAGTTACTCAATGAAATAAAAAATAATCCACATAGTCCCCATTCATAATAAAAATAATGATAATGTCAAAAGAATTATGTCAAATTGTATATGAAAAATTAAATTAAAATGTCAAATTTTATACGTCCACAGCATTGCCTAATTTCTTCGATGCATCCAGAGTTGGAAGGCCTCCCACAAGGTGGACCGATGACCTGGTGAAGGTCGCGGGTAGCCGATGGATGCGAGACGCACAGGACCGGTCGTTGTGGCGACGCCTGGGGGAGGCCTATGTCCAGCAGGGGACGTCTTTCGGCTGATGTGATGATGATGATGATCCAGAGAAAAGTAAACTTTTTCATCAGTTTTTAATACTTGTATTACACTGGACGAAGGGGAATTGGTCAATAAATTTTAACCACGTTGCGAGATCCAACTGTAAACACCTAAATGAGTAGTGAACTGCTCTGCAAAAGATCATGGCAGAGCCCTGGATGCCAAGGCATTATTGGAAGGTTTCCTAAACGTAAAAAACCGGACAAGTGCGAGTTCGACTCGCACACGAAAGGTTCCGTGCCAAAAACATTTTTTTTTATTTGTTGTTAGCGGCAATGGAAATACACAATCTGTGAAAATTTTAAATGTTTAGCTATTACGGTTCTTGAGAAATAGCCCTCTGATAGACAGACAGATGGATGGACGGACGGACGGACGGCGAATTCTTAGTTGGTTACCCTGTGGATACGGAACCCTAAAAAGATTATTTTCTCCATTAATTAGTGGGAATTCGGTCCTTTCCTGCTGGATGTGTTAGCGGACCATTTCCTGGCAGTAATCGACTGCCGGCTGGACTGATCGCGACGTAATCAAATATTAATGACCATGTCCGCTCGTTATGATGTACGGGACCCAGCGTCCGAAAGGGTACCGTGTTTACATTTTACTGATCATTCTGCGAAATGTTCGCTTTGAAAATGTCATTTGAAGCTGAATGGTACAGCAAAAAGGACTAGGAGGCTTTGAAGGCCTTTCAATAATCCTGGAAAATCCTGCGGTTCCCGAAGGCTGTTTGTCCTATGGCTTGTTGTAAAAAGGCTGCTCATGTACCGCTACTGCAAACAAACTTTAAAGAAAAAAAACTGGCCAAGTGCGAGTCGGACTCGCGTGCAAAGGGTTCCGAACGAATTTAATTTTTTTAACATGTTATTTTAACACTACAGACTTCTAATTTTCCTGGAATCTTTAGATAAAGATCTATTATCTCCATTTTTTTCAAAATTTTAGGCTCAGTAGTTTCGGAGATAAGGGGGGGAATGGTCATTTTTCGTCTAATTTCTTGAATAACTTCAAAACTATTTATTTTAAAATTATGAAAAAAAAATATTATTAAAACCCTCACAGTAAGCCCTTTCATTTGATATACCACACAATATTGTTTAAAAAACTTTTTTTAAATTTTCTAGTTAGACCCCCAAAAGTGGGGGTCACTTTTGGGGGTCTAACTACATACAAAAAATTTTATGATTTACGTAACGCGTCTGTGTTTGGGTCATAGAAGTTCATATGTGTACCAAATTTTAACAGAATCGGTCCAGTGGATCCGGAGAAAACTGGCTGTGATAGACGGACACACAGACAGACAGACACCCGAGTGATCCTATAAGAGTTCCGTTTTTTTTTCGGAGCCATAAAAATTATAAATAATAATTACTTAGAATAACAAAAAATGTCAGTTATTGTGGCGACACTTGGGGAAGGCCTATGTCCAGCAGTGGACATCTTTCGGCTGATATGATGATGATGATAACAAAAATTAAGTTATGTATGTATTTTAGAATAACTCATACATATTCTGAACGTCAATCTTTTCTCAACTAAATACAAAGTCGATTAAGTTATTATAATGAAAACAAAGAAAGAAGATAGGACTAGAGGATACATCGGAAATTGTTTTTTATTATTTATTTATTACCAATTTTACTGGACAAATTACATAGAGTCTTAAATATATATCTTAATTCTAAGGATTACGAGCCTGAACTAGGAAATCCTGTGTTTCAGGCGAGAAGATCTAAAATAATTTAAAATTAACAAATAATCAAAAAGATTCTATAGTACAATACAAATGTGTAAATAATCTGTGATATAGACAGTTAACAACTTAACTTCTAGATAACTAACTAAACTAGGTCTAAAATTGTATAAATCGTACAGTTTTTTAAATAACAAGGTACTTAAACTAGGTCAAGAATTGTATAAACAAAATCACTTTAGCACAACCAGTAAATTCTCTGTATCATTATAGGACATTTTTTGAAGAGTTTCCATAAGAATTCTATAAGCTTTTTCTGTTGAAAGCTATAAGGGAGACTCTTGTCCAACTGTGGGACAACCTATCTTGTTAAAAAATGCTCATCTTACTATTATAAAAAAAAGTATCTAATATTAATAATGATAAAATAGATAGACACTGCACTAGAACGTATAATGGCGACCGTAATATCTAGCCTGCAATAAGAGTTTGGTTCGAGTCCAAATGCCCTAAACTGAATTGAGCAGCCATTGTTACAACTCCGGATTAGTGCTCCATAATCTTTATTTTCTTGAAACGCTTCTTATTTGAGAAGGTTTTATGGGTTATTTTAAATATATCTAGGCGGTAATCAAAACGTTAGGATTTTGATTATCGCCTATATATATTTGGTTCTTTTTATGGCCTTATCATTGCTAGTTGTTTTACTAACTACATCCATAATGCCTGTGAGTCTAAAAAGGCCACTTTAGTGGAACCATATTAGGATTATAATATTAATCATACAACAATCTGTCAAATTTTATTTTAATCTTTATCGCTAAAACATAAGGTTCAAGGTTGATTGAAAAAAAAAACAGTTTCGGCTGATTACTGGCTGATACAACTAAAGTGGCCTGTTTAAACCTGCTGGTATGTACTGTTTATTTCACATAGGTACTGTGAACCCCCTTGTCTGCCAGTAAAATGCAGACAAGGCTAATTACAAGGCAAATTAATGGGCTATTTGCATTCACTACTTTCATCCCCTTGGATTAGGAATGGTGAAAATCTATTTGTATTGATAAGTAAGTCATGTAGTAGCTCGCTTTTAAGGCTGATGCCGTAAATAAGTAATGGTTTAATCCCAATTGGTGTTTCATGTCTAATAATCCGTCCGTTAACCGTGAGTCGAATATTTCCTAAAAATCATTATCCTCTGGGGACCTTCTTGGGTACTCGGGTAAAAATAGGTAATTTTCTCAAAACTTCCTCATCAAGCTCATCAATTCTGCCGGACGCACATTGGTGGTGTAGGCACAGCGTATATCTATCGGCAATATAATATACTAGCTGACCCGCGCAACTTCGTCTGCGTCACAATTTTCATTACTGCTCCGCTCCTATTGGTCTAAGCATGGTGATACATCCTCGATGAATAGGCTATCTAACACTGAAGGATTTTTTCAAATCGGACCAGTAGTGCTGAGATCAGCGCGTTCAAGCAAACAAACAAATAAACTCTTCAGCTTTATTTATTAGTAAGTAATAAGTAAAGTAAGTATAGAAGTGTAGATATATTTTGAAACTAGCTTTTGCGCGCGCCTTCATTCGCGCATATCCCGTTTTTTCCTGTTCCCGTAGGAATTTCGGGAAATTCTCTATTGGTGCTTCTATACACTCCCCAAAGAACCTACATGCCAAATTTCAGCTTTCTACGACCAGTAGTTTCGGCTGCGCGTTAACTATCAGTCACTCAGTCAGTAACGGAAGAATTTTAAAAATATTGATGATGATTTTGAAATGTACCTTAATTACAAAGTTATCCATGTTCAACTTAGATAAAAACAATTTTTTTTTTGTTCGTGATCATTGCCCATGGCAGTGAACATTTTACAGACCTCTTTTATTTTAGAATACTTTTATACTCCAAATTACTACAGCAGTAAACTCAACTCAACTACGATAAAATCTCCAAAACCAAATAACGTTATAAACAAAATTACTTAGCGAAACACTTTTCATATAAATGTAGTGTACATTGTAAAAGTGGCCTCGCCCAATAAACCTGAGCGCGCTACATACGTAAATTCAAATAAATGAGGGAGACGTGGAGGCTTGTCGCAGCCGTTACTTACCATGTATTTATTCTTATAAATCGGACTTAATGCAAGTACCCTCGTAAAATAGACTTTTTGGTCGTCGCCTTCAAGGTATTTGTAGCTGAAATATGGGAAATAGGGTACCGTTGTAAACGGCCGAACGACGCGCCGTGTTTGAATAAACTCGTGTATAAAATCCTGTGAGAAGTGTGTACATCCTATGTCACACATCTTGCTGTACTCTCGATTGAATGGCTCGGTATATGTGGCAATTTTTCTCGTAAAATCTGCCCGCTCTTTCTTATCTTTACTGGTTCAGACAGATCTTTAAGACGTTTGTACATCAAGTCCATAGCGGTTTCTATTTGCGTTTAGTTCAAAAGACATGTAAACGTGGGTCGATGAGATTCATATCCGTAGATGAATTCTAACTTTTGTTTAAATCTGTTTAATCTGTGTTCTAGGAACTATCATAGCTTAGCTAAAGTGTTAGAAAATTTATAGTGATTAAAGTCTGTGTGTAAGGGAATGTATGGAGATTTTTTTTATTTCAGTCTTCAAAATAGTTATTCCATTTTGGAATAGCAATCACCATTCCACACAAAAATACTCCGGAATTCACATGAGCATATCGAAAAGAAACAAAACACAAACAATATCCGTGCATAGAAGAATTTAGATTATTTTACAGCGTCCGACTCTCGCACCATACCGCGACGCTCGGCTGAACATTGTCGAATTTTTACGATAGCCGTACAACAATAAAATTTAATATCTCTGCGTGTTGAGAGGATTTACCAATTTATTGGCGTTCGCCGTGTTTATTGTTGTGATACAATGTCAATTACAATTTTAGTCCCAGCTATACATTTCCAATTGTGATCGGAATTACAAGAAGATACATATTTTTATTGAAAACGTGAACTCTTATGAGGCTGCTGAAGCCCTCGAAATAAGAGATAAAGAATCACAAGCCGTGGGAGGTAAGTGATACATCTTGAAACTACAGACACCGATACAATTTAGTCCTTATTGGCTAGACTTGCGTGGGACGATCATCAAAATTCTATGAGACTCGTAAAGCAACGTTTATCTCGGCTAAAGGGTAAGCAGAACTTGGATTAGTGTCGCAAAACGGCTTAACGTCTATTAGCATAATAATAAATACGGCGGTTTGAATAATGATTGGCTCTTTGTATAAAATAATTATGCTTTTCAATCAATCGATTTTGTGATTAATGGTTATAACTTATTAGATAGTTCAGCAATGTTGGAAATATTTATGTAACATTGGTTTTGGTTTATCTAAATTGGAGCTAACAACATATCGAAGTTTTGTCATCCTTTGGAATAATTTCTCAGTCGGCTTTTACGACTCCCGCGGGTAGTTAGGCTCAGACGTGTCCTTTTTCAGCCCCTAGATGGCAAAATGTTTGTCTCACATACTCAAATTAACAAAAAATAACGATGTTAATATTGTAGAGCACTCCAGTGAATCTGATTTTAAATCTGGCTGGTGCAAATCTTGGTTCAGTGTCCCTTGGAAGGTGGCCAGACGAAATGAAATGTCTTCCCTCCCCCCCAAACACTTCGTCTTTGGTAAAACTATTTATAGGACTTCGATTATGGCTGCACATCGCCATTTTATTGTCAGCTCCGACTATTATATGATTTTTATTACAGCACTATTTTTAACACCATTTATTGTCGTCTACTGTGAATAAGGGTGCTGTAAGTGCTCTCAGATTGCTGACTTTTTATACGTGTTTTACTTAGCTTTTTCCATTCTATATTATTCTACTGTTGAACAAAGAACTCTTATCATATCACATAGCGAAATCATGAATTCTTATCATCATGTTTACTCAAGGTGGATTAGCGATATCAGACTTGAATTGCATAAACTTAGGACCACCTTCTTAATTAAGAATTTGGAGTTGAGAACGTGTCAAATCCTCTTTTTTTTAAAGCCAGTTTGACAGATTTTCGGGCTAAAGTAGAGTTTGACAATTGCTCCGTCGTTGTTCAGAAATTGGGGAAAGTCCGGGCTATCACGATATTTTCCTTTACTGATGTCAGTGATGACCAATGTAAACTTTGAAAGAACATACCTACATACTGGACCTAACCGGATTTTAACACACGCGGGTAAATAGGGTATATTACTGAAAAAAAAAAAACTAATTGGTCCGTCAGATAGTTTTCCAAAAAATATTGAGCACATATTTTTTCTTTTTTCACTTAAACAAAAAATAACGAAGATACAGTACGTTGAAAACTCGCGTGACGTCACTACGATATCGATAGTACAATTTTTGCTAGCGACGTGACGTCACCAGGCCCCTCTCCCGAGTTTTGATGCGTTTTTTTTATCTTTGTCAATATTCATTGATTTACAAAAACAAAAAATACGTGTCCATTATTTTGCAATACTCTAACTGACGGACTAAATAGATTTGCAATTTATTGATAGTGGAAACTAGCCTATTGTTAATTGATGTTTTATAGAAGCAGCAACCCTTAATGCGATAGAAGACAGCGACAGTTCATATTTTTTAGGTGGAAGTTACCTTTTCCCTATTTCATATTACAACACAATACACGCTCTACGCATAGCTAATATTCTCCTATCATAAAATCCAAACTCAATTTCGCGAAGCTTCCAAAACTTGTTCTTTACCTTTTAATCACACGTCTTTGGAGTACACATAAAATAAAATTGTTCCGAAAAGCGAGGTGCCCGTCAAAGTCGCGCGCTGCCTACATTTTTCTTTACTCTGTAATTATATACCGTTGGGAACGCCGCGTTGTGTTATCTACTTTATAGGGACCCGTAATGAAATGAAAAAACCCTGCCTCTTACGGGTTTAGGATGTTTACGTGCCGTAAATTACTGTTATCTGCTTAAGAAATATGCATCTAATATGGAGTTATTTTAATAACGCAGTATTTTTTCTCTCAAGGCGAGGCGGAATTAAAAAGCTCGAGATTCTGGAGCTGGAGCTTTAAGTTAAGGCTTTGTTTTGAAACCTTTAATAAATCGTCGACTAAACTTGTGAATTACTGTAGTTCGTGACCCAATAAACTATTGCTACTTATCTTCAAGAGGTATCGATTGACTTTGTGTTACTAGTTCGGCGCTGGCTCGCCTGCCTCTGCAGAGAGCGAACACGGATCACCTTGATCTCGGTTTAGAAATACCGACAATACATTCCGCGTTCAAGAATTTCGGCACGGAACTGCGGCTTATTCTGAAGTCTAATCCGCCATCTTTGTTTTTTAGGAATTGAATAAAGAATATGTTTTAGCACACTCTTAGCTTTGAATAATTTTCACTCAACGGCGCACCGGGGCTAATGGAATAATTATAAAATAGAGCTTCAAGAGAAAATACGTGTTGAAGACAATATTCTAATACTTTGTCGGGGTGATAGCATCGCCGGTAACAATGCACGTAAGTTAGTTTCGAAACAAAAACACCGGCTGGCTGCTAGTCGTCGGCGTCGTGGGGAAGTGGCAGCTCTCCTCACCTCGTTAAACCGAAGTTAAACGAAACTTTCTTACGGAGTTAAACTGAGGTTATCTTGCTTTCACGAACAATTTAATAATGGAATAAACTCGCTGAATTATATTTGAGTTTTCATTTCGTTACTCTCGTTATATCTTCTTTCTCTTTGTGTTTGATGTTGGTCCATTTCACTGCTAACATTAATTAGGGAGACTTCATTAAACCTTGCGATTTCTTGCTGGTCATATTTTCTGTTTTGTCCTACTGTGGGTGCAAATAAAAGATTTTTGTGACAATACAATCTTGATTTGTTTCAGAGCTTTTGAAATGGGTTTTGTGGCAAAGCTGTGTCACCTCGCCGTGGTCACGATTCTTCTGTCAATAACCTTTGGGTTCGACTTGTTTTGACCTACAGATTGGTGAGTGAGCGGCTAATTGCTAATCAGACATGGCTTACTAAAGGGTTAATTGCTCGGATTTCGGAGATTGTTTTAGGATTGTTTAGGACTTTCTTGTTAGACGAGCGATTTGTTTAAAAACTTGCAATTTTGATCGTTAAACTTCGATCAACGGTTTAAGTACCTATTTGCGGTGTTTATTGAAACTCAAAACCAAAATTGAATAATCTGTTCACTGAACTTTAAACCTGCAAACAGTTAATTGTTTTATTTATCAAAATCTGCTTCATGTGACACAGTGTTCTGGAGACAAAAACAGAGCTATTTAGAGGCGAGGAGTCCCCCCTTCCCCCTCTGGAGTGCGAAACCGAGCCAGTTCGTGATAAGCATCCATTTTTGCGAGGTCCTTTCTGCGAATTTATTAGGCAGTTTGCCGTATTGGCCGCACTGGGGCGCGCTACGTGGGCCCGGGGACCAAGCGACACGGTGCTGCGAGAAATGAGAAGAGGTTTTAATATGAAACAGGAAGAAAAAGACCGTTTATTATATTATAAGTGTCACGTTTTGTATCAATATCGTTGCCAAAATTTTATCTAAACTGAACACTGAACTAAACTGAATTATGCGTTAATTCTTGACATCGAGATATTGAAAAAATAAAGATTAAAAAAGTTAAGGTTCAGGTTTTCATGATTTTATTACAAATGTATAGTTTCAGATCCCTATACTTGTAGTATAAAATGGTATTACTTTCCAAATTTCATAGTTCTAGGTCAATGGAAAATGTGAAATTAAATATAAGTTTTTTGAGGCATAAACGGTCGTATATTTTTTTACGTTACTGAAGTTTGATTTTTTTGCAGCTTCAAGGGACTGTAGACCTGAGTAATCTGAGTATATGGTTTTAATTTCAGCTCGATACCTCCACGCGTTCCCGAGATAAAGAGTCTTGGCAGACAGACGAACGGACGGACAACAAAGTGATCCTATAAGGGTTCCGTTTTTTCCTTTTGAGGTACGGAGCCCTAAAAATAGCGACAGACAAAATTAATTAATCCTTGTAAATTTGACTTTCAGGATATTGTTGCTGATATCGAGGTTCGTCAGGAGATTTTAAAGGGTTACAAACAAAAGTATCTTGAAGATACTTTTGTTTGTAACCCTTTAAAATCTATCCATTTTAATTCACTCAATCGCTTCAACTCCAGCCACACGCTGCACGCACCCTAACAGACGGATCGAAGGCCCCACGGGAGCGTCTCTGTCCTTTTTACGGCGTTCCCTTTAAAACAAGCCGATGATACGTAGCGGGCGGCGCCGATAGCTTCCACACGAACCCATATATCCTGTGACACTGATCACCATCCACTATGAATCTCGCCGCCATTCCGTTTACTGGCTCTTAATCAAGGGTTCAGGGATTTCTGAGGGTTTTTCGGTCAATTTGAATGTTCGGTGTTCATTGTTGAAAGTCGACTATTGTAATGATGATTGAGGGTCGTCTGCGAATTAAAGTTCGAAGCTGTTTTCATGGATCCATATTGCTTTTTTTTTCAATTTAAATGTTAACTAGCTGCTGCCCGCGGCTCAACCCGCGTTACCCGCGTTTGGTTCAAAAATTAGCCTAAAGGAACATATTCCAAAAAGTATTATATGTAGTATTTCAGATTGTAATCTACTTCTATGCCAAATTTCATCAATATCTGATCAGCCGTTCTGACGTGATATATTATAGATTTACACTGATACGTACTTATCATTGCACGATTTAGTTGAAAGTATACGATACGTCACCGCTTCTTTAAGGTCTAGCTAAAGAGTTTGTTTGTTTGTTTGTTTGTTTGTTTGAACGAGCTAATCTCTGGAACTCCCAGTCGGATTTCGATAATTCTTATTGTATATGACAGCCACATGCATGAGGCAGCCACGCGTACGAAGTCGCAGGCAAACGCCAGTTAAGTAATAAGTTATATTTAGTACTTAAAGAAAATGAGACCCGAATGTTGATTTCAAAAGCAAAATGGTTTCTGGTTTCTTATAATTCGTCCGTTTGTGGTCCCCGGTCCCGCTAATACGGCCTCCTTGTTGCGAACATTTTGTTTTTCAGCCCAATTTGTAAATAATTTACGGAATTCTGGAAACTCTACGCAAAGGCTAAGTTAATTTAATTATTACCTACTTCGAACTGTTTTTGAAGTTTGATACTGTATTATTTATTTTGATCGGTCGACTGCGAAAACAAAATTTTCTCCGAATCGGAAAAGGAAATGTTTTGAAATCTATTTTCTTCCTTCAATGAATATTTATAGATTCTCAGAAGGTACGTTGAATCCCTGTGGGGTCACGACCATTTTAATCACTCAATAATGAATAAAGGTCACTTTCATCACTCCTCTACTTATTTTTAACCGACTTCAAAAAAGGAGGAGGGTCTCAATTCGTATGTTTATTTATTTTTTCGTCATACGTAGACGGACTCGCAAAATAAACTTTTTGATCGAAAGGGTTTTCGAATTCTGAAATGGTCCTAATTAAATTTCATCAAAATCGGTTTTGTAGCTTGGCTTTTAAATCATCATCATCATCATCATATCAGCCGAAAGACGTCCACTGCTGGACATAGACCTCGCCCAAGCGTCGCCACTACGACCGGTCCTGCGCGTTTCGCGTCTATCGGTTACCCGCGCCTTCCAACGTTGCGTCGTCCAAACAATATTTACAAAAAAAATTGGACGTCGTCGGTTGTTTTTTTTTTTGGCATTAATATAGTCTTTATTTAGATACGGAGATTTGACAATGTTTTAAAGGTTTGATGACATGGTTTGAGCTTAAACGTTAATATTGAAAAAAAAAAACAAATTCAATATACCGAAAAATATCCCAAAAAGCGCGACTAAATGAAACCACTAAAACTACCGATTTTAAAATGACAGTGTGCGTCCGCGCCGCAATCACCCTTGATTGTCATGCAAATCTCTGCTAAATTGTGGCCGCGATCGGACGGACGGAGTCAAACAACTGCAGCCTTTATTAACTGTCAAGTTTTGCGACAGTGACAGAATATACGGTTTTAGTTTATTGCAATGGACGCATGTCTTTAGACTTGGTGATCCTTACTTCCTTATTTTATTAATATTATAATCCTTATCCTTACTAATATTATAAATGCGAAAGTAATTCTGTCTGTCGCGCTTTCACGCCAAAGCAACTGAACCAATTTTAATGAAATTTGGTACACAAATAGTCTAAAGCCTGAGAAAGAACAAAGGCTACTTTTTATCCCGGGAGCTCAATAGGGATCACGCGGGCGAAGCCGTTGGCAGAAGCTAGTAGGTACATGAAATGTTCATTTCGTGCGCTTTTTACTAATATTATTAAGCTCGCAAGTTTTATTTTTATAATTATCATTGATATGCTTTCGGCTGACCGCTATCTCACCTGATGGTCAGCGATGATGTGGTCGACAATGGAACATACTTGCCTAGAAGTAACCTATCCACTCTAGCTTGAAAGAAACTTCATTGTCAGTATCATAATTTCAGGCGAATGATATCCATTGCTGTATACAGGCCTTCCTGAAGCGACGCTGCATCGACCAGTCCTGTGATTGTCGCATCACTGTCATTAGTCCATCTTGTGGGGCCTTCCAACACTGTTTCTAGTACTGTATCTCCTTTTTCTCTTTAGAATCCATCCACAGGTTGTCTTGAAAAGATCGCTTTTAGCGATAAGGCCGCCCATTGTGTCACCCTATGTAATGTTTCTCATCTATCTTTTCTGTAACTTATATGGTGTACATAATATAGAGTATTCTATTCTATTCTATTCTTCTTTCGGTAAGCTTAAAATTTCAATCGAAGATTAACGTAACTTTTTTTTAAGGTTGGGAAATCGTCAAATAACTCCTCCCGCTCTGGGCGGAGCAAAAGGGAGCGTCAGACTCTTACTGATTAAAACCTATCCGTGTTCCTACTAATGCCCTTCGCGTTCCAGGGCTGCGGTGACTCTTTTAAAAAAAAATCCGAAACCCTGGCAAGTTTAACGTACCTAGAATGTACTTTCAAGATTGTTGTAACATACCTTCGCCTTCATTAAGCTCTAGTCTAAAAGTATAAGTTCATAGCAACTTAGCTGTCAATAATATTTACCTATAGGTGCTAAAGGTAGATATTTTGTCTCATTATCAAATTCTACCTACACCCATCTTATCAAAATAACCTTACAAGCTCACAAATGATGTGGGCGTCGTTTATTACCTAGACATCTGAAGGGCATGAACATAAAACCCACAATATATCTACTTAGTTTATTTATTCTAAGTTATATCGAAACACTTAGACAAGGCTCAGAATTTCATCATGCCACACTCGAGGGAAATTGAAGCGAACACAACCTAGTGGATGAAAAATCAACGATTCACAGAAATCTGTTTATTATCAAATAGCTAGTTTTTAGGATTCCATACCAAAAGGGTAACCAGCGGAACCCTATTGCTAAGCCTCCACTGTCAGTCCGTCCATCCGTCCATCCGTCTGTCTGTCAGCATGCTGTACCCCTCAAGAACCGCAATAGGTAGACAGTTGAAAATTTTCACAGAGTGTGTATGTCTTTTGCCGCTATAACAAAAAATAGTAAAATTTAAATTAAAGGGGAGGGCTCCCCTTTAATTTAAATTTTACTATTTTTTGTATTGTATTCATACAAGAAACGTTTCGGGTACAAAACTCTTCGTGTGAGAGTCCGACTCGCATTTGGCCGGTTTTTTATTGGATTATTTTAATCTAACTTACACTTGTCGGGATAAATGTTTCTCTTGAAGGAAGCCTTTGATGTGTCCGGTACGGCAATCGACGTTTGAATTGTATAAAGTATTTGGGAGCATTCTAAGAAGGACTTTCTATTTAATTTGTATGTTTGTAGCAACAAAGCCTGGCTCGTTTCAAAAGCAAGTGTTTTCCTAGGAAAATGAAACAGAAGTTACGGTTAAAAATAAAAGATGGTTGGTTTTTCCTTCTTACTAATGTTAGTAATTATCCTAGGTACCCCACTACCATCGTGAATTGTGATGCAATATTTTTTTTAACGATGTGAGTTCTGAGACTTGGGCAAATATTATTCACGTCTTCTTGACACGTTGATTTTTTTTTAAAACAACGATTTTTCTTGAAGCTTTTGATATGTCCATTTCAAAGAATTACAAGTGCGTTTGTAATTCTTTGACAATTCAGCAACTTGGAATGGTTAAAAAATTCTAAACATCAAGTTTGTTGTTCCACTGCAATTAGTTACTCTGTGTCTGTCCAGGCGTCTAGAAGTGTGTTGGACAAATACCCCTGATACGAGCGAGGGGCGAAAGAATCAGTTTTGTGCGGGCGACCGGCCAAAACATGATTACGTTGGCAGCCTGCTGGTACCGCCATGTCTAGTGGGGAGTCATATTTTATGTGTTGGTGAGCCTGTAATGTGATTTCGGAGTAAATAAGAACGCTGGAGTTATTAATGAGATCGATTTTAAATGTAAGCTCTAAAAATGTTATCGTACTGTTGACCTGAGCTGAACTCACTACGTTAAACCAAAATAATTGTACTGTGTTATCCATTGCAGATTCAGCTCAACTAAAAAAATACTGTAATAAATAAGAATCGTCTACATAAAACTCAAAAAAAAAACACCAATCACAATCAGCTCTCACAACACCCTTTAATTTCCAACTCATCAATGCAACGCCGCCGCATTAATCTGTGCAGTTATTTGTAAAAACACAGTGTAGTGTATAATACAGAGGCGGCTGCCAATGCAATCACCGGCTGGCGAGGTTCCCACTCTAAAAGGATTGTATTTGATGCCGTGTGACGGTATATCACGTGTTTAGTGTGGACGGGGGGGGGGTGTCGGGGCACGAATTTTGTCATTTTCTAGCTGTTTTGAATTTAGGAGAGTGGCTGGGATATTGTGAATGTTTTAGGTATTGCAATACACCTTCGAATCTTCCTGAGTTAGTGTGAGCCAACTTCCAATTTAAGATCTATAAAATATTTCGGTCTTTTCAAGTCTTGATGTAAAAAATGACTAGAGTTTTGCCCGTTCTTCCTTTCTTCTAGCTTCGGTTTTCTGACTGACCGATTCCTTGCTTATAGAGTGCTCGAAAATAAAATTCGAGGTCGACTTTAAAATTCATGAAGACAAAATTAACACCAAGTTTGACGTATTAACATAAAAATCATTTGCCTTGTGACCCGGTGGTCGTGGGTTCGATTCCCACGGGAAGAGCATACTTTGTTAAAGTTGTTTTCCAGTTTGGCTAGGACATTGCAGGTTTGAGTCACCTGATTGTCTGATAAAAAGATGATTCCGTGCTTCGGAAGGCATGTATAAGCCGGTGGTCCCGGCCACCAGATGGCGGTCGTAAAATAAACCATGTCAGAGGCCCTTGAGGTGGTTTAGAAACTCTGATACTAGGGTGCGTGGGGTCGTTAGACCTTACTGACACGATAAGAAGAGAAGAGACGTATTAAAATAAAAGTACTTGATGACAAATATTGCCAGCTCCTTAATAGGAAGACAAAAATCTATAATTATAAAGAACCACCCCAAAAACCCTACTTTTAAAATACTGTTTGTTATACCTATGTAGGTAGTACTTTTACTTACATTAAAACACTCTTTCAAAACTCAACCGATAAAAAAGCACGTCCATTATCTTTTACTGAAAATTTCTAACGAAAAAATGGTGCATTTTGCACTCTTTAAAGTCCCCCGAGCTTAATATTACACGGGCATACATAGTTACACAGAAAAATGCCCCTAACGGTTGTCACCTTGGGAAATTTTACACTCTACAGCATATTCTCACCTAGGAAGGAGCAATGGTATTTCATAGAGGGATGCCTGGCGTGGCCCGGTCTGAGGTATGGGCGGTAGCGGGAGCGGGTTAATTCGAACGCTTGGTTTGAAATAAAATTTAGGGGAAAGCTATAAAGTCACGGTTATTTTAGTTACATTGGTAAACGTAACTTTGATAGTCAAAACTATTGTCAAGATGACAAGTTTGAAACTACATAGCTGCCATTACAAAAGGAATTTTCAAAGTTACTTGCATAATTTATTAAGATACTTTACAAAGTTTACGAAAGGATTAACAAAATTGTAGTGGCATAAATAATTGGTAACAGCTGTCTTTGAAAGTATGAAAGATTTTTTCCTAATGGCTAAAAACTTATTAAAAATAAAAATCGTTATCTCGACGACACAGATCACTATAATAATATGCAGTCAACTAAGCTATTGGGTATGCAGGCAGCTAACTTGCAACTACTTTTAAACAATGTGGTGAGTGTGCTGTGTAGACAATTATTGTACAACACACTCGTAAGTATGTCAAAAGCTTAAAAAATTATAATGCACACATTAGAAATAAACATCGGCAGTGCTGTGGAGAAATTAATATTTTTGCCAGTATAACGAATAGCTTTTTGACTGTACTTACGTTTTCTAAAACTAAATACCAATACGAATAAAAAATACTCTCACTTGTAGTAAACACCGCAATTAAACGTAAGGACTCAAAATTAAACAACAACAAGTAATTTCGTGTCATTTTCACGTAAACTTATGCAGTACATGAGACTTGGAAGCATTCGCCATTACATAGTTAATGCGGGAATTGCTACATTATTACGTGATTATGGCTACGGTCAGGAAACTCCTAATTAGCACACCACATACACATAACTATGCACATTTTGGTTAGCACATAGTCTAATTATGTGTGTTGTGTATCACGTAATATAAATATAATATGCGTGGATGCGTTGGCATTGGATTTTAAAAGAAACAATGCAAAACCTAAGAAAGGGTTACTGTACTCATAGTTAAGAACAACTTTTACTATGGCACCAAAACTTCTTCACACATGATTTTTTTTTTCGAGGTGTCAGTCTTGGTTCCATAGTAAACACTAGTTTTTCTTCCACTTCTTCGCCCCTGTGGCTTATCGCACAGAACTTGTGATTTTTTTTCGAGCTAAAAAGTAGCCTATATCATTCGACTATAGTGAGCTTTCAATCAGTCAAAGAATTTATGCCATCAAATCTGAACCTATTTCCAGAGATTTTACAATGATATAGGTCAAAGTCAAAAGAGACTGTGAGTCCTTCATTAATGTGGAGAATAATTTGGTTTTATGTGTAGTGCGACCGTATTTTAAAAAAACTTAATATCAGAATTCTTGAAAATTAATAAACCGCCTGTGCCAACGCACTATTATTGTCAATGACATATTGACATCAGATAACTAAATATCTAATAAAAAAATATCACCCATAATATTTAACCCTTCCAACCTTGAGCACACCTCTCCGACCGCACGTCTATGCTACAATCGCAAACATTAAGTGTGTGTAAGCACTCCTCTAAATAATGGCAGAGCATTAATTACGGCGATAGTTAGGCGTGCCCCAGGGAGCCATTCTCAGCCCTACTCCGCTACATTAGCATTTTAACAACTCTGATATGATGCTAATGTGCCAGCTTTGATTTGTTTGTCTTGTTTTAGTTGGTTGGGTTCCTTCCTTTCATTTTGGCTTCTTGTATGCCATTCACTGGGTTAGAGTGAGGGGTTTTATGCGTGAGTAAATCTCTGTGATGTTGATTGAATGTAAAATGTTTTAGCGTCATCATTTAGTCGTCAAACCTTGGTGCCATTTCGGTGTGGATGGCTTTAGATTGTCTGCATCTGTCAGGATGATGAAATTTAAATTTGAACGAGGTATCATTCTCATGAAATATAATAAGCTGGTTACGATCACTCTACATCGTGGACTGGAGTTAGTGGATTTCTTATTTGACAGTGAGCCCACTCTTGACTGCCTGATAGAAAGCAATGGATAAGAACTAAGATTAACTCTTGCAATAAAGGCTGACATAATAGCTTGTAGGTCTTGTTTGACTTCTTGTTATATCAGTTACTTTCTTTGCATAGGTTAAGCCTCGATCCCAGCAGCGGATCGAGTTCGAGCCGTACTTTAAATCCTCGTTCAGCTGTTCCCTTGCACCCTCCACCGACATGTTCGCGCCAACGGCGGGCGTTTTACGCTAGATTCTGATACGAGACTCCCCCGAGGCCTCTACAAAATAACTTCTAGTGTGGAATTTTTATTAACCACCCGCTTTGAGTGGTGCGCTGGTGATAAATCGCGGGCTATTTTATTTTGGACGTCTATCCGGGTCTAGATCTAGCGGGGTTAAGGATGTTTTGCTATCATGTACACGTCCGAATATACTTACAAAGAAGCCTAGGAATATATTCCTCGTAGATTTTATTATGGTAATGTTGAAATGTGAAATGTTTTCTTGAAAGAGTATCTTAGTGCAGATTGTGATTCCTAGAAGCAAAGCTTAGGTAGACGGTATGAAATATCAATTGCTCAAGTAGATATTTATTTATAAGTAGAAACAGAAATTCTTTTGTTTTGTTATTTTGTTTTTAATGTAATTGTTGTTAAAATTGAAATATATAGTGACAGGTTGTAAGACCCTCGCCCATGTACTACCCATGTTCTGTAAATAAGAGTAACCCTTCCCCTCAATCGACTTTTACGATGGAGTTTTACGACTAGCGCGAAATGATAATTTTGTTTCCTTTCAGTTTTCGATTAGTTTCAAGGAGACGTATATGGATTTGCAAGTTTTATGACGAGATGAATAAATTGAAATTGAAGATATAAAGTATAGTTGAAAATGACTTAAGTTGCAATATCAGTTATGCCAATAATATTGAACATCAAAACGGTTTCAAGCCACGGTTAACAGTTTCGTGCAAAATCTCCTCAATGCAAGGACGAAATACTTACCAGGAAATAAAACGACATATATGTTGAACATCCTAATCTCCTTTCACCATCCAGCAATAACATTTCAAATCTCGTGCTCCGAGCGTGTACATTCGTAATATACGAAATAAGGTGACCGTTATAAATCACTTTGCAAATTCACTCAACGAAATGTCGTCAGGAAATGTAGAAAACGAAGCTCCGCCACCACACAGAAATTGTAAGAGAGAGCTGAGTGGGAGCTGAGAGTACAGAACCTCCACATGCCTTTCCTGAGCTAAACTACTCTTCAAAAGATAGCCGCAAAGGAAAGGATAATGAAGTCGGTGGAGTGTTTCAAAAGTCGACTTTAAACAACTCAATGTTCTTAACTGTTTGTCCAAGTTTGTGCGACTTTGTGCGAGTACCTGTTGTTGGCACGTTTGGGATTCTTGACGGTTCTATTTCAATTGATTTTTGGAGGATTCTTTGTTTGTTTTTAGTTAAAATCTGGAATGTTTTCTGTCTAGATGCTACCGCTGGAATCATTTACAGCGTAATCAGTTGTAGATCCTTGTGAAAGGTTGGTCACGTTTTCTGAGATAAAGAAATCTTGTTTGCTACTTATTTTTTATATTGATAGGCTTGCGTTTGACTACAACCTCACCTGATGAAAAGCGATGATATGGTCAACGATGGAGCACGCTTGCCTAGAAATAACCTATTTACTCTTGACTTAAAGACCCCCAGGTTGAAGCTATCAGGAAACACGCACTTCGACAGGGAATTCCACTCCCTAAATGTACTTATTCCGTTTTGAAACATGATTTTACAAGGTTTGATTTCCGAAACCAATTTTTAGAATATAAAAAATATACAGGTATACAATATTTAAAAGTGCTATAAACACTTAATTAGTATCTTTGAAGATGTAGAGAAGGATTTAAACGTGAATCATTAAACCTTACTCAACCTACCTTAAGGTCCCAATCCTCCTAGACACAATCCCAACAACCTTACATCAATAACCTTATGTAAACACATCGCCAGTCACGAAATACCTAACATAATTCACAAAGGCAATCAAAAGCCGAAACTGTCAGGCGATGTAACGGCGACACTTAGTGAACTTGGCCCCTGTGGGACCCCGCATACGCTGCCATTTGCATTGCTAATCCGACTCCTATTCATATTCGTGGCATCTACGCTGTGTTACAAATTGTATGTTGGTTGCTTTTTATGGCAGATCATGGTGTTGATAGGGTAGCTATCTGATTGTGTTAGTTTTACTTAGCGTTGCCATGAATATGGAGATTTTGTTAGTGTTACTAAGTGTTTACGATTCCCTATTATTTTATTTGCCTTTGTGTTCCATTCGATACGATAATCTTCCTATGTTTTATAAGTTATTTAAGAAATTCCATTTTGAATTAATATTTAAATTAAGGTATAAGAAGACAGGATCATTAAAAATTATAGCATGTGCCAGAATAACGACAAAGTGATAAGACCTCAAAATATCGCTTATTAGTTTTGCTATCGATGCCAATAACTAAAAGGTAGCATACAAAAATCTGAAGCCAACTGAAGGTTAGGCAGGCAAGAAGAGCAGAAATTATAATGTCGTCAAAACTGATTTATGTCAATTAACAGTTAGCACCAAGATAGCCAAACTTGCAGCGCCGATTTTTAAACAGCGCGGACGGAAGTTTACAAACACTGCCGGTAGTTATACGAGTGTGTGTAATTGCTTGGCAATTCTTGTCAGTTGCTGACTTGAGACTGCGGGGTTAACTTTGAGGGGTAACACTTTTAAGGCGCCATTCTACTGATCCCCGAAGCATCCTCCATTTTATCTTTACCGTTCTCTTTTTGGAGAAGATGTCATATCAACTCAATATTATAAAGAGGTAACAATGCTCGTTTGTGTGTAGTATATGCTTTTCATGATCTAACTACAAAAAATATTTTCCTGGTCAAAAGATACATTATTGCTAGGTGTCATACATAGATTACATTTCATTTCGAAATAATTCAACATTTAATTGAGATTGGCGACGGTAGCGAAGCCATGGAAAAAGACAGTGAATAGAAATATATTATAACTAATTAATTTATTGATTGATGCTAATGCCATCCCACGTAGAGTATTTACCATACTGAATTCTGACAACACTCACAGGATAAAAAACGATATATTTTATTCAAAAGCAGGAAAATTCTGCAAAAATAAAACATATTTTCTTTGAAATTCAACAAGGAAACGAAAACATATCCCAGAGGACCGATAAAACATTTTTACCTGAGTGTGATGCCCGTCACAACTACCAACAAACATTTAAAACACGTTTCTCTTTGATACCAAAATCGATGAAACTCATGCCACGAATGAAGATCTCAACGAATCAGATCTGAAGGAATCTTCGGAATATATTCGTGACCTCATTTTAAAACCATTAAGCATCGTAGACACACACTAGAATGTTTGTGGTAACACGAAGGAATTCTGATGCCTATTTTCACTAACGTCAAGTTAAACAATGCTAAGTAAGGTATTGCCTGATGATAGATAGGTGGACGTGTGTGATATTTTCAACTCGTCAGCTTCGAATGTAATGTCTGTGATTTTTGGGGTTCCGTACCCAAAGGGTAATCAACGGAACCCTATTACTAACCCTCCGCTGTCCCTCCGTTCGTCTTCTTTCTTTTATCTGTATCTCAAGAGTCAAAATAGGTAGACAGTTGAAATTCCGAACGAATTTCATTTTTTTTACGTGTTATTTTAATTTTAACACTATAGACTTCTTATAGGTTTTCCTGTAATCTATAGGTAAGGATCTATTATCTCCATTTTTTTAAATTTTAGGCTTAGTAGTTTCGGAGATAGGGAGGGGGGATAGTAATTTTTCGTCTAATTTCTTGAATAACTTCAAAACAGTTTATTTTAAAATTATGAAAAAAAATATATTTAAAACTCTTACAGTAAGCCCTTTTATTTGATATATCACACGATATTGTTCAAAAAACTTTTTTTGAATTTTCTAGTTTGACCCCCAAAAGTAAATCGTAATAATAACGTAAATCATTAAATTTTTAGTTTGGGGGTCATCCATACAAAACAATTAATATATTACGTTACGCGTCCGTATTTGGGTCACAGAAGTCCATATGTGTACCAAATTTCAACAAAATCGGTCCAGTGGATCTGGAGAAAACTGGCTGTGACAGACGGACAGACAGACACCCGACACCTCGGAACCCTAAAAAGTATTTTTTTCCTCTTATGGAACGGAACCCTTCGTGTGCAAGTCCGACATGTACTTGGCCGGTTTTTAACGCACGTTCAATGTCGGTCAATATTGTTCAAAATCTGTTAGCATCGATAACATTTAGCTGTCGTCTTGAGTTGTTGCATGGCATACACTGCAAAGAGATGCTATTCGAAATATTTAATATCGCCACATGGATGAGAGACGGCGTGGGAGATAAATGTCCTAGGCAAGAGAGGGGGGGCGAGAAATACACGTGTCCTGACATTCTTACAGTGAGGTGTTGCCGGGAAACAGGTGCAATAATGTTCCGGGTTTATGGTTTATGTGCTCGTGATTTTGTGCCGTGGAAGAATTTTTAGCGAGATGTATGCAGTTACATCCTTGTAATGTGTTGCTCAGAAATGAAACGAACACCAATGAATTCATTTCAGGAAATTATAATTAATTGAATTTAGATAGCTTTGTTGTATTCAGCTGAATCCGGTTTGACTGGAAGCCGACCCCAATATAGCTAAGGAAAGGCTAGCCAGATGATGAGATGAGCTTCATGGTGTATATGATGGCCGTTTTGCGGGGATGTGGCGCATATCTCCCTAACACGATACATTTTTGTATTGTTTTTTTTTATCGTCACGATAGGCGCAAATAAACTTTTTCTTTCTTTTTTCTTTCTTTATAGATAGTTTTTCTGTTATTGCTTTTTTAACCCTCGGTATGCCTGGTAGGGTCTGTCAGACCCACCCTGTGACTTAAACCGTTGTATTTCATTAAAATATGATGTTTCTGCGCCACCATTCTCAGCTGAGCATTTTCAACCAATTGAAGCCTTATGGCAACTAATTTAGCCCGGAGTTAGCTGAGATGGTGGAAAAACACAAAAAAAAACCCCTAGCGCCGGTGTTAAATCCATAGGTTATACCTACACCTCTGCCTACACCCGTTGATGGGAGTGACAAGGACTGATTGTTTTAGCATTATCTATGGTCTTTATATTGTTCCTTCTATTGTCTAAAGTTTTGTTGATTTTGTTTTTTTTTTTCACATGAGTGTTAAGGCCTGTTTTTGGTGAAAGCATAACCTTTAATTATTATTTATTAATTTATTTAGTTAATATGGTGGATTTGTTTTTTTTCATTTTTATCCCTATTACATACCCCTAGTACAGATATAAGTATGTTGAGATACACCAGTTACCACAACTAGTACGAAAAATAGTCACTTTAAATTAGGGTCTGACAGACCCACCAGGTATACCGAGGGTTAATTAGCTGTTATTGGCCCACGGCTGGCCAAAGGCTTCCCTATGTTCTTCCAGTCATTCTAGCATATACATGCAAATCCACATGGCTATGATCAGTAAAATATATAATTTCGTGATCACATGCATTTATAACCAAATGAACTGTGGAATATCGTGTGCTCTAACGTTTTATACTAAAATATCATACCAATCATTACTGTGTTAACAGAGGCCACTAAGTTTCCATTAAAAAAAAACCTTTGAATATTATCACAAAACAAACTGCCGCTGGCAACCCACTACATCTTCTTAACACTCCAAATCAGTCCATGAATCAGAAGATAACCCTATAAAATATATCCCCGACAATACTTACAATGGCTGATAGCATCTAATGTGCTGATTGGAATCTAAACTCGCGCCGCGGTTCGAACGCACTTAAATGGTCTTAAGCGCTGGGAGTTAGAAGTTAGATGAAGTGCAGTCTTCCCTGGAGAGCACTGTATGACTTTGGTCTTGTGTGAGCGAATTTCGGTTGGAGAACTGTTTTTTAAATGTGTTTAGATTTTTATAGCCGCACGGGTCGATCTTCAAGATTAAGCAACGCTGGTCGAGGTCGCTCCGTGTACTAGTGAAGCCTTCTAACATACCGATATTCCTCCATGCCTCGAAAAGACGTTAAGCTGTTCGTCCCGGTTGTAATTTTGTAGATTTTCAACTGTCAGAAGCCAGAAATAGTAAAAGGTAGCGTGTTACCCAGTTATTAGGTTGTGGAGGTCCCTCAGCAACGAGGATTGCGACGTGAGGAGGGGGAGGAGGAGGTCAAATAGGCAGTTTAAAATAAGGGCAATCGGCTGCATCCAGTTTTTTTTTAAATATTACCCCACGCTAGGAATTTCTCTTGTATCGTGGATGCGTTTTCAAACATACAAACTCACACACTCAAACATACACAAACCGCCATACAAACATAATAATTGTTCCGTGCGGGAATCGAACCCGCGACACGCGGTACAGCATCCAGTTAGACTGAAAGTTGACCCCAACGTAATTGGGAAAATGCGAGGCCGATAGTTTGTATTTTTTTATGGGCTAGGATAAAACTGTACCTATGTGTGTGTGTCTGTGTGTGTGTGTATCACCAAGTCAGATTGCCACTTGATCAGGTATTCCGATGCTGTGACACAATCATTCTGTGTTCAACTTTTTTGTCACATATTAAAGCGGGTAAATAGTTTATTTTGCTAAGCAAAGACCTTCATAACAATAAGCTGAATTTATCATTAATTACGAGCTCTTTGTTAATAACGCCTGTAATGTTCTTTCCACAAACTATTTTGAAGAAAAGGAACAAGTGCCGCCCGAAAGCTTAGTTTGATTTTTAGTCATTTCTTTTTCATCCTTAATTTTTTCACCAGAACTTTAAATCCAAGCAAAGCTACCAAATGTATATGCTAATCCCAACTAATATTATAAATGCAAAAGTGAGTTTGTTCCCTCGTCACGTCTTAACGGCTGAACCGATTCGGATGAAACTTGGCACACAGGTAAACCATGACCTGGATAAGGATATAAGATACTTTCCATCCCGGAAGTATGTTCACTTGAGATCATTCTCAACATTTACGTGGGGGAAACTGCTTGCGGGAGCTAGTATTCTGTATAGGTACGACTGTCAGGTAATATCGGATCGGCGTCACGTCACGTTGACGTCGACGTCACCGAGAGCGCGCATTGTTACTCATGTGGAGGGGAGAGGGGATGACGTCAGATGGAGGATTATTCTGCAGCGGAATATTAGAATTTTTATTCACATTTCCTATAGCTCCAGTTTATGATGTTTGGTTTCCGTGTCCCTCAGGGAGGATTATGCCGTATTTTTATAAGGTTTAAAGGCACTAGGTATAAGTTTCTGTTGTTTTACCATCTTATTGCGTTAAAATTAAAGGAAGTAATCAAATGTGAACTATAGCAAAATTAAATAAGTATTTCAACCGTATTTTAATAACGATTATATAATTTTTATTTTATTGTCAGTTGAATTTCACAATTGCACGTATCCGAAATTACTAAAGTGCCTTGCCATTATCAAAGTTAGGAAACTTCACAGTAAAAGACGAGAAAGCCTCGTCTCTAGAAACAAACTCAAAATTCCAAGAACAAAAACAGTAATAAAACGTCCGGAGCAAGTCGCAAGCTGCCACTAGTCCAATAAAATGCATCCCGCCGTCCATCAGTCGGCTACACTCGGCAGTACTCGACAGTACTCGGCAACACTCGGCAACTTCAGGAATTATCATTACATTAACGTTATTACACGGAGCGGAAAAAAGTAAAACTTCAACGCAGGCTCTACGTGAATTTTTCATTAAAAACAATTTCTCTGGCGAACGCCATTTCTGAGATGGTTGGCAATTAGTGGGCCCCCGTAATTGCCCAAACGAAATCCTCTCGGGTATTGTTAAGACGAGGCCCCACTGTTACAGAAGGAAAAGTTAAATAAATGACCTTAGAATGTCTTGTCTTTTGAATTTCAGCGATTATCGTGAATAATTCCAATCTTAAAGTTTTGATATCTCACTTTTTTAAGATGGTTTCAACTATTTTGGATAATTTTAAAGTGGTGTTCAAGGTAAACGAGTCAAAGTGATTATTATTTTTAATTTCCATGAGTTTACGATAGCCGACTCCAGTTAAGATAATTAATTAAAGCAAAACATCAACAAAATCTGTAGCAACAAGCCGGCTAACAAAACAAGGAAAAACTTCGCCTGACTTACAGGAAGAAAAAGTTTATATTGGAAGTTTGTTAGTTCGAGTGACAGAATATTAATTATTTATAAATATTGCAGGCTAAAGAAAATAATGGACTTAACAAAATGAGCCCTACAAGGACTTTTTAAAGTTCGTTTTTTTACATGCCTCATGGTAGTTTCATAAATGTTAAAAAAAAAACGCAAAAAAGACATTCTAGTATTTCAAAAATTTAAAATTTAACGCACGACAAAAAACTCTAAATGGCACAAGACAAAGTTCGAATTCCATTGCAACATTTACTTTTAAGGGCCAATTTAATAGAAATCGACACTTAAAATCGTCTATGACTCAATGCCAAATTCGATGAGTTCATGTCAAGTTCATGTCGATGGATTCAATTTTATTTATTTTTAAGTAGCACTTGCCTGCGGCTTTGCTCGCGTGAAAAAATATCCCATAGGAACACAGTCTTGGGATGAAAATCCTACTCTTTGTCCTATTCCAGGACATGTACTAGCTGAGTGCCAAGTTTCATCCAAATTCATTTAGCCGTTAAAACGTGAAGAAGAAATAGATAAACAAACTGACTTTCGCATTTATGATTGTGTTAAGATTACAATTTCAAGCCCTCTCCGATATAAACCTAGGCATAGCTAGCTAGTGTAATAGATCATGTTAACATAACAGTGGTCACCGTGTCGCCGTCTGACTCGCATTCAAGTGGCCTGTGGGCGCGTCCACTCTAACGTCAGCCCGTTACATTTGACCGCTTCAACTTGGCTTCGGGTATCGCATTCGATTTCGTCATTGGTCACCATTTTGCCACAGTGTAGATAGTATTATTGCTTCTCAGAATTGAATATTGAAATGAAGATTGGGACAATGATATCCAGATTCGTCTAAAAGCTTTTTCAACAGCGGCTCTGCCATGGCTTATCCTACAGGAACCGTGCATTTTATTGGTACAAAAATATAACAATCAGCGATTGTGTTACTGATTTTGTTTGTAAATAATTAGACCAGTACTTTTGGAGGTTACGTCCCACAAACAGTTTTACTGTTTGTGTATGTTAGGATGGGAACACGGGAAATCTATCACATGGTCTGGATGATGGCATCGAATGCTTTTTATCCTGGAAGTACGCTTCCGAATATTTTCGACTTTGGCGTGGCAGTCAATGGAAAAAAAAGGAAAGGAAAATAATGAATACAAAGGAAATAAATAAAAAAAATAAAAAAGACAGTAAAGATGACTATGAGAAAGAAAACTAAGCATAAAATGCACACTTATTTATACGAGTACAAGTTACTTAGGTACCCTATATTATCTAAGGTGACTATTATCTTATTCTAAAAGTACAGTATGCTCCGAGCCTTACCTAGTTGTTCTTCGAACGTCCCTCAGTTAACCTATTTACGTTGTTATCCGAATAATAGCGGGAAAGCCTTTATTTTTAGAAGACGTCGTTTAAAACGCCGGAACAACCCGGTTACAGTACATTTGGGTAATACGTTTGAGAGAAGGTATAAACTTAAGTGGCTTGTTTTATTTTGCATCTATCTTGGAACCGTCTGCAAGTTGTATCTTAGATAGGGGTGAAAAAAAAAAAATGGCTGAAATGAGTAAAACAATACGGGTCTTCCTGTGAACTCACTGCATTAAAATCAGTGGATAAATTCTCGGACTTGCAAGTATAATTCTTGTCGCACTAAATAAATCAAACCCTGACTATTCTATTTGAGGACCATTCCAAAGTGACATCCTTATTTTACCTTAGCCAGAATCTACTTATAACCCTTTGCTTTACAGGCTTCAAAAAAACCTATTCATCACAACTAACTAACGTTCGTTCTTTAACTATTCATACATAATCGTTTTTCCTCATGGGTGGGCAGAAAGTACAGAACGCAACCTGCTACGATCCTGACATACTGCTTTTGAACCAAAACTATTCAAACCACTAGCAAAATCATTCTGAATGGGTACAATAGTTTTTATTAATAACCCTCTTTTTGGGCTTCGCTGCAGTTGGCTAAAAACACAGCACAATATTATCGTAGAACTACCATCCTAATTCATCAGAATTACCTAAACTGACTCGCTCAACGTCTTGACTGACAGTACGATTCAATTTCAGTCAGCCCCGTTTCAACAATGCCTCATAATCGTAGGATTTCGTATTTTAATTATGGATTACGACTGAAATAGGTGAACGAACTGCTGAATGAAATAGGTGAACGAACTACTGAATGAATTTTATAATGGAATTGGGCACTAGGTTGTTGTTGAGGCTTTGTGGAATTGAATGTAGTTGGGTTTTTAATTTGAGTTACGTTAAAGTTTTAATTGGAGAATGAGTTTGTACAGGAACAGGTATTTGATTGGAGTATAAACAACTAAAGAGTAACCTATAGTAACCTGTAAATAAAAACTTTGAAAAAGTTACGCTGAAATTCTAAGTATCGCGGTAGGCCAGTAGATGTTATACATTGCCTCATAAGTTAATGTCAATACAAAACCATTTATAAAATAACTAAAAAAAACAGAAAAGTATTCAATCTGATTATTACATTAGGCCCATGGGGTCCGAGTGCTCATTGAGTATTTTGGGATATCTGCATACAACTTGTCGACTGTTTACATGATCACTGGGCTGGACTTTTCTTCAGGGAATGAATCAGCATTGCCATTCAACGCGGCAGTGCTGCCAGTGTTCTGGGCACTTTTGCCATTGACAGCGAAGTGGATGATTTTTTTTTGCCCCCTGATATATTTTATTTTTCCACGCGTTTGGAAATAATTTTAAAATATTAGATTATATTTCTGATTTCATCTAATTATTTTGATGTGTGGATTTCATTCTTGTTTTATTTAGCCTGTTAAAAGTTGATTTGTGTCCCAACAGCGTCATTAGCTCATTGTACTAAGTTGTATTACTACAAATGTGTAAATTGTGTGCAACAAATAAATAAACCAAACAATTTTTGAAACATATCAACATACGTAAAGTCACACCTTTTTTCCGTGAAGATTGGCAGCAACTAGAGAAGGCCATTTGCTACGATCATTACATCTGCTAGTGAAATCTTAATCTATTAATATTATAAAAAAGAAAGATTTGTTTGTTTGTTTGAATTGAATAGGCTCCGAAACTACTATACCGATTTGAAAAATTATTTTAGCATTGGATAGCTACATTATCAGTGAGTAACATAGGCTATATATTATCCCCGTACTCCCACGGAAACGGGAACTACGCGGGTGAAACCGCGTGACGTCCACTAGACCGATTTTCAGGATTTTTTGTGTGTATATTCGGTAGGTATGAGAATAGGTGGTGGGCTATTTCTTTTTTTTTGCAAAACAACGTTTGCTGAGTCAGCTAGTATAGAAGAAAGAAAGAAAAGACGTTTATTTCACCAAAAGCGACGCACAAAACACAAAATTAAAAGGAAATACCTTAACAACTAACTAAAAACTAAATAACCTATTATCGCTAGAGGAATGTCAGGACCAGGCATTAACTGCCACAAGCCTTTGTTCACACCACAGACAAACAGAACACAGTTCAACCCTCGAGTGAAAAAAATAAGTTCAACTCACTGTCTATGGTGCGACCGCGACGTCCGGCACTGACAAGTTGACATTGATATTACAAAAAAAAATAAAACACCGGTAGCACTCCGGGAGTGCCGGCAGAAGTGAAAACATGTAAATAATACATCCTTACTGTCGCGGTCACATCATAGACAAACCACCGACAGCAAAATAAACAAAAAGACACTGACGTGTGGCCGCGATAGCGACTGTCAGTGACAGATGTCAATCTTGACACAGTTCCTGACATAAACAAAACGAATCATAAAAACAACAAAAAATAACGTTGTGTTTAATTATAAGTACAAAAATACTATCATTTATGAGGTAGAATACAATGTTTATTTATTGCGCTATCGTACACAAATATGACAATTTACATGTTATTATTCATAATATTATATCGTTATTTATTTATATATTACATTAATTTTTATCTCTTAGAAAAATCAACTTTCATCCACAATTTCGTAATTCCGTAATTTCGTATCCTCGGATACGCGTGGCACGCTGTACATAAACACAGACGGACATTCGCGCAAGCGCCCTGTGCCGCCTAAGCGGAGCAGCACACTCAGGCACGGTAGAAAGAGTGGGAGATACTAGTTCCTCTCCCTTCCCCTCGATCTTACGCTTTTTCGCATCACGTGACCCTGACGCGAGTCCGTCTTACGCTTTTTGCGATCGGGTCACGTGACCCTGACGCGAGTTTAAGATTTTATACCCATTACAGAAAAGTGCTCAACGCCGCTAAAGAAGTTTTCACTTCAACAAAATAAACAATTTACAGTAGGTACGAATAAGATCGAAGACATAAATTTAAGTTGTGTGTCGCATCCGAGCAAAAATCGGTCGTTGCTCAGCGTATGCCGCGACTCTGGACAAGTCCAGAAATCACAGCGCTGGTTTTCGGCAACCACCGGTTGAGTGGCATTTTGGCGTCACTCCGCGTGCACACACAAATAAACAACACAAGGCAGGTAGGTACTTTACATAAATATCTAAATCAAACCACCAAAAATTAAATACTGAGAATAATAATAGTTCAATTTTAAAAGGAATGATCACAATAACAACAAATTTGTTCAAGTCAAATAAATCCAACAAAACACATGATACCAACATTACACATTACACAATGTTACACAAAACAAAGCTAAAATAAACTATGAATCTGTGTATATGTATAAAATTCTTCAGTTAGGCCCTGTCCGCACTGCGATATTTCACCGCGCGATATTTTTTTCGCAATTCTGTAACACATTGAATCCTATAGCCGCCGCAATGGTGGTAAAAAATTCGCGCCGAAAAAAAATCTGTTTTTTGATGCGAATTGAACGCGATGCGGTGCGGATTATTTCCGCGCGAATGATTTGTAAAGTATAAAGTAGTTATGGATAATTATGTCCGCACTGCAAAGTTTCGCTCAGCCAGATGATGATTTTAGACGTGCGTATCACTACCGGGAACTGCATCAAATTGACAAAAATCGTACAAAATGTTATTCGCAGTGCGTACAAGGTGTAATTCCGATCAAGGAATTTAATACGCGAGATAAAAATCGTGCGGTGAAATATCCGCACTGCGATATTTCACCGCGCGATTTTTATTCTATAGGGCCTTACTGATGAGTGACTGACAGACAACGCACAGCCGAAACTACTGGTCGTAGAAAGCTGAAATTTGGTATTAAGGTTCCTTGGGGAGTGTAGGGGAGCACTAAGATAGGATATCCCTAAATTCTTGCGGGAAAGGGAAAACAGGGATATGCGCGTGCGAATTCGCGGGCAAAAACTAGTGTACAAAACCCGTATAAATAGCGCATTAAAAAGTATGAGAAAAAGCTATTTTATGATCACCTCTAAGTTTTTGAAAATAATTATTTTGCTTGAATAGGCACTGATATTTCTAGCTAACTTCTACTAGGCTCAAAATTGTTGTTGGCTCATAATTATTTTTATATTCCAAAATTAAAGTTCACCTTGCGGCTATTTCTTAAAATTTTATTATTTTCGTGTTAAAATATTTTAGTAAAGCACCCAATACTATTCGGTCGTCTGAGTTTAATAAAAATCCTGAGGCTGCTGATCGAATAATAATGAATCTCGAGAGAAGCTGCTTTTTACTTCGCCATCTATCTGATTGATGTCTTTTTTTAAAAAACTTATTTAGATTCTTTAAAATTAAATGCCTATTGAAGAGGTATTTTCTCTCGAGATGAATAAAGAAGCATAGACGCATAATTTACTAAAGATTTAAGTAATTGTAAGTTTCTTCACATTTTACTACTTTAGTTTCAAACTACATTAAACATTCAAACAAAAATCACAGATGAATTCAATTTTAACTAATCCTTGGAAACTTTTTAAAATATTGTGGCTTTTCACCGTTATGAAACCAATTCCAAAACTTGTTAAAAATATAACTTGTCAAAAATGCGTTTTTTGACGGGCGAGCGTTTGAGGCACTGTGTTTTGTAAAAAATGACGTTCAAAAAGTGCTGGCTCTCAGCCTAATGTTATTGACATTACGAGTTTTGAATTTTTAATATTTGAATTTTTTACAAATGCGAGTCAGATTAAAACGCGGAATTTCACCCCACAGACCGACCGGAAAAAACTGGTAAGAATGTAGGTAAATTAGAAGTTTTTATACAAATTGCGACTTTTCTCTTCTCAATCTCGAGAGAAGCCGCTTTTTAATTCGCCATCTATCTGATTGATGTCTTATTTTAAAAAAAAACTTATACAAATTGCGACTGAGATTAAACGCTTACTTAAAAACACGGATATTGCCCCTGTGATCCAAAGTTGTCATTATTCCTTTTATTTCTTTATATTCCCAGATGTGCAAGTGTGCCTACAAAACTAGGTTATTCGAGTGAATTCCAAGTGTTATTGTTTTTGGCAGGGAGCTGCATCACTGTTACACTTCGCTATGCTTATGTGTGGAATATTTAATTTCGTAATGTTCATTACGTTTTACCGCGTGGGTCTTGGCTTGGCAATAGCTTCTAGAGACCGCTAAGGTTTCTTTGGCCGTGTTTTTCGACAGTCAATCCTTCGAGCGTTTTCCCAACTAGACTGGGATCTGGGTAACACGATATCCATTGGCAAGATCGGTGTCAGATTTTCTGACTTCTGACTATCCAATATCTCCTATTTTGAATTGGTTGTGATTTAAGGGACTGCTCTTGACTTGTTTGTATACAAAACTTGTTTGTAGTTGAAAATCAGATATATTCGAATTATCTTCCTCCAGCACAAACCTTGGCACCCATGAACCGGCTGATGAGAGGTTATAACGAGAGCAGTACACGTACCAATGACATCAACATATTCAGCAATTCACTGTCACAATTTCGCAGGCATGCACTGGCCTCTAAGCAGGATAAAGATTCCTAAAGGCTGGGTTCACATTTTTATTTTTCATTTTTTTAACTTTTTCTCTTTTTTAACCCCCGACGCAAAAACGAACGAGCTATGATGCCACATAGCTCCCGAACGGATGAACCGATTTTGATTTTGATACTTTTGTTTGAAAGTCGGGAGTGTTCTTAGCTATGTTTGATGAAAATCAGTCCAAGATTGCGGAAAAAATATTTTTTCACAACTCCCTCAATATGGGTATCAAATGAAAGGACTTGACTAGTAAAATACTTTGCACTATGAAAAATTTCAAATCCAAGATGGCCGCCACCACAAAATGGCGAGTAACACTTTTTTATTCACAACTCCCTCAATATGGGTATCAAATGAAAGGGCTTGAATAGTAGAATAATGTACACTTCATTAAAAAGGAATGAGGAATATTAACTAACGAAATGAAAATTAAGTTTAAAAAGTATGAATTATAAATTTAAAAAAACCCCGACCAAAAACCTTTAAAATGTTAAAAATAATTTCTGATGATCCTTTTAGTTTAATATAGGTACGATTCTTTGGGCCAAGCGTCATCGCGTCGGGAGACCGCAAATAATACTTATACTTAGATAGTTAAGGCCCTATCTCTGCTAGAGCCGTCAAAAGGCTACCTTCTAAAGGATATTCCCCATTAACGGCTGGGTCAAAAGATTGGAAAAAAATATATGTATATGGTAGATTTATAAATAACAATATCAACAATTGTCGTTTTCGTATGACATATACTTTTGCTGTAAAAAAATATTTAGCAACACGCTATTTTTTGGATATTTCTTCCAAACGGCTTCGAAGTTTAAAAATATTTTTACATGGAAAAATTGCTGGTAAAGTGTACTACAAAGTGAACATTGCTCATGTAAATCAATATATATTTTGCAAAGAAAATGTTCAATATTGAGTCTCCCATATTATTGAAGCTCTGTTTGGGCGAAAGCGGCAGTCGTGCGTTAGCACTGAGACGGGGAGGCTGTGTCGCTCGTTGCTCCGCTCGCGCTATCGACCAACTACGCGTATACGAATGTGTTACTGCAAATATTTACGAACTTTTGTATTAGTGTGCGTTCATAGACTAGCTCTTTGCAGAGGAGCCAGCTTGATTGAGCGCGTGGGCGCATTGTACAGTTTCATACAGCAACGAGGACTTCTCTATTAGTCAACCTTTGGGTTTAAAGATATACACTGTGGTAGGTGCACAGCTCTTCAACACAAACATAAACACAAGTTCATAAACAAACGTTTATTTTCATTATTCGGTCGGTATATGCGGCGTGTCAGTCGCGTCTGTGGGGGACCGTTTGGCTAAATTGTATTGTTTTGATAAAATTATGATATCTTTTGAATTTTCGATTTGAGTAATTCAAAAAAATAAGTGAATTAAAGTACGATTTATTTTGATAAAACTGATACCAAGGTGCGAATAACGTGGTCTGCTTTGGTCTGTCATGTCGTATCTATTAAATTTAAATAAAAAAGTGACGTACAATAATAGTTGAGCATTTGGTATCACTGCCTTTTCTGTTTGTAGATATTGATGTGTCCTCTAAAATTCGAGTTTATTATTTTTTTATATCATCAATCTTTTTCGCAGTGCACGCAAAGGGAGGTAATTTGCAGGGTTCCGTAGTTAAATAAGGATTTACAGCGGTAATTCTTTTCAGAGACATTTCTCCAGTGTGTCTTCACTGTCACTTGGTCGGGTTTTTGCAACAATCATCGTCGTAATTCCAGTTTACAAAATAAACCGATATAAAAGCGTTATCAATTAAACACCTAAAACTTTCACAGGAATCACAGAATCTGAAGTTTTTGAGTTAATGAAATTGTTACAAAATTATTTAGCAGAGCTGAACTAAGAAATGGGCTTAAAATTTATTTATTTCATTTACATACTTTACTTTACTTTAGAATGTACTTTTTTATTTGTAATCTTTTTACGAGACTATAAAGTAGTATAGGCAGAAACAAAAAATAGTAGGTACACTGCATACTCAAAACTCAAGGTCAAACTGTTACCAGTGCACTGGTAACAGTTTGACCTCGAGTTTCAAGTATCTTTATATAGATCGTAAGCAGAAAAGACGAAAAATATGCGTAACGTAACTATGTATCTATCTAAACTAAAAATCAGCCGTGCAATCGCCATACTCTTGTATAGTCGTAGGCAAAAAAGTCGGCTTGGCGCGCATGTCTGCGTCCTCGCATAATCTTTGGTAATAGTTTTGAGGTAGCGCGTGCGCTACGGAAATGTTTGTGTGTGCGGCGCAGATATGAATGTGTGGCCCAGATGCTCAAGGTTATTGAGCCTACTATACACCTTAATACAAAAGATTTGCGGTCTCCCGAGGCGAAGATGCTTGGCCTACAGAATCGTACCTATATTAAACTAAAAGGATCAATAGAAATTATTTTTAACTTTTTAAAGGTTTTTTTGTCGGGGGTTTTTTAAATTTAAATTTAATTTTTTATTAATGTCATTATTATTTAAAATTTTACTTTATTTGACTTTTTTTTTAGTCTGAAGTTTGCTTTCGCTTGCGATTGTGTGTCAAGCTGTACGTATTTAAATTAGTAGTACGTTTTTGATTTAGTATGTAAGATTTTTTGGAAGTGGCACTCCTGTAAGTAACAAGTTCACCCTACTTCATAACATCTGTCCTTTTTCTTTTTTAGGGTTCCGAACAAAAAACGGAACCCTTATAGGATCACTCGGGTGTCTGTCTATCCGTCCGTCTGTCTGTCTGTCTGTCTGTCTGTCCGTCTGTCACAGCCAGTTTTCTCCGGATCCACTGTACCGATTCTGTTGAAATTTGGTACACACATGGATTTCTGTGACCCAAACACGTAACCGTTACGTAAATTATTAATTTTGTTAGTATGGGGTTCACTTTTGGGGGTCAAACTAGAAAATTTCAAAAAAAAAGAGTTTTAATGTGTGGCATATCAAATAAAAGGACTTACTTTGAGAGTTTTAATTATTAGTTTTTCATAATTTTAAAATAAATGGTTTTGAAGTTATTCAAGAAATTAGACGAAAAATGACCATTCCCCCCTTATCTCCGAAACTACTGAGCCTAAAATTTTGAAAAAAAATGGAGATAATAGATCTTTACCTATAGATTACAGGAAAACCTATAAAAAGTCTATAGTGTTAAAATAACATGTTAAAAAAAAATCCATTCGGAACCCTTTGCACGCGAGTCCGACTCGCACTTGGCCAGTTTTTTTTGTGTAAGCCTTAGTGAATAAGTCGTTGGAGAGACATCATTAAATAAATACAACTACTAAAGGCCAATTTACATGATGCAAGTTTTTTGCCTGTTGCATACAATTGAATTGAAACAATAAATGACTTGCATGGTCAATTGCTTTTTTTTTTAATAAACCGTTGCCCCACACTAGGAATTTCTCCTGTATCGTGGGTGCGTTTACAAACATATAATTCACATACACAAACAGCCAGACCCGGAACAACTATCTGTAGGCCATACAAATATTTGCTCCGTGCGGGAATCGAACCTGCACATGCAGCGCAGCAGTCAATCGCTCAACCACTGCGCCAACCGTGTCTTGGTTATCCATCTGTTGGAGCTATTGTTTTGTCTATGATTAAATAAATAAATAAACAACACGTAACATTCTTGATATGTTAGACAAGTTTTGTTTCAAGAATTTTCTTTGTGTAAACAGCACAGTACTTAATAGATGAGATGTTACAAACAACAGTTTGGTTGAATGAAAGGTAAACTGATAACCTTAAATTACCTAACTTTTATTTATTCTCGAGTATTCAATTTATAAAAACACTAGCTTTTGCCCGCGATTCCGTACGTGCATATCCCGTTTTTCCCCGTTCCCGTAAGATTTTCGGGAAATACTCTCTTAGTGCTCCTCTACGGAGAGTAGGATAGCTTACTGCCAAATTTCAGCTTTCTACGACCAGAAGTTCCGTCTGTGCGTTGTCTATCAGTCACTCAGTCAGTAACGGAAGATTTTTATGTATTAGGATTGGCTGTGACTGACAAACGGACAGACAGGCCCACTACTTACTTTGATACCGTTTTATATAGACGCCCAATATAAGTCGAGAACACAATCATTAATATGCCTCCTGAATATTCTTATAATGATACCAAGAACCATCACACATCAGTCTTTCTGATGAAGGTCTGAATAACACGTTCTTCTCGGTAGGAGAGTGTAATTTTAATACAAAATACACAATTTAGGCATTTTGTTCGAAAATGTAATTAGTTTTCTTGTCAGACTTCAAGTTATCCATCATGTCACTGATTACCGGCTTTATTTATTTTGTTCTTATTTTAGGCTACATAAAAGAAAATCAGTCTAGTTAATTATTTCTACTATTTACCTACTGAAAAAGTGAAAACTTAATCAAGTATTTGATTATTTAAAATCTTCTTATCGTGTGGCAGTAAGGTCTAACGACCCCACACACCCTGGTGTCAGAGTTGCTAAACCGCCTCAAGGGCCTCTGACATGGTTTATTTGACGACCGCCATCTAGCGTATAGCTATACGTGCCTTCCGAAGCACGGAATCATCTTTTTATCAGACAATCACGTGATTCAAGCCTGCAATGTCCTAGCCAAACTGGAAACAACTTTACAAAGTATGCTTCCCGTGGGAATCGATTCCACGGCCACCGGGTCACAAGGCAAACGCCTATACCACTCGTCCACGGAGGCAGTATTATTTAAAATTCATCTAGCTGTACCGAAATCTCACGTTCCTTTAATTGTATGTCTTCAAATAAAGCAATGTCATTCAATTTGCCTAGCTTCTTCCCCACTATGATAGAGTCGGCTTTCAATCTAACTGGATGCAACTGAGTACTGCCCAATAGCTAGATAATACTTAGGTACGGAATCCCTTGGTAAGAATCGTGACAGATATTCTCTACAGACCGACCTTGGCAAGAGTTGCTTAACCTTGAAGATCGGAGTTATTACGTTATTATTTACCCACGAGCTCTTCAAAGAAATGAAGGATTGTCAATCATTTAACCACAATTTAAGTAAGATTCGTAAATACGAAAGGCGTATGGAGCACGGAAGTAGGAATGCATGCTAGCATCATATATGAATGACTTACCTCCGGAAATCTGTAATGCAAAAAACTGCTCAAGAGTGCTGAAGAAATACTTTCTAGATTACAAGGCGATCTAGAATGTGTCTTTTTATATGATGAGTTATATACATACACCTACTTAACTGTAAATTTATACTTACTTATATATAAAGCTGAATAGTTTGTTAGTTTGTTTGCTTGAACGCGCTAATCTCAGGTCCGATTTGAAAAATTCTTTCAGTGTTAGATAGCCCATTTATCGAGGAAGGCTATAGGCTGAATATCATCACGCTAAGACTAATAGGAGCGGAGTAGACGAAGTTAAAATATGTTGTAACACCGAGTTGCCGTGACTGGCCATACTACTGTTAAGCCCGTGATAGTTTGTGTTGGTATGTTTTTACATCAAAATTGTGAAAAAAAAGGTTCTTAGATAATAAACGATAAAAAACATAGCTGGAGATTTGACTATACATCAAATTGAACAGGTGACCTTTCAGGAGACAGGGCAGGTCTCTTACATAATGTGATATTTTTATAATGGCAAGAAATTTTAGAAGAGATATTAACCTTTGAATTTAGTAATCATTTTAGTAGGTCGTTAGATACTATCTATTTGATCTGAATATAAATAACGACGAACTGATAGTTTTGAAAAGGGTAAACAACTTTTATGGCAATATTTTTATAATTAACCATATTGTACACCTCGTTATAAGCACAGAATAAAAATTAGTAAAAATACAAGTGTCTAATCGCAATGTCTTTTCGCACCGCACAATCTCTTGCATACAGCCTTTGGATGGTTTGGATGGGCTGTCAGTCATAATCAAAAGAAAAGTCTAATGGAAATTTCAATTCTATTTCTTTTATTTGTTCTACTAAATATCTGCTAAACAAAGTTTCCTCAAGGCCCCTTCCATAACTCAACCCTCACCTACAACACTTGCACCCAAACAACACCCAACCCTTAAATCACAATTACAATTTCATTAAGTAATCGCACCGATGTACCCCTGCCGTGCCCGGCTGTACACGGACCGTGCCCAGAGTGTACCCAGGGTGTGCCCACACTGTGCCCGTAGTGTGCCCGGGCTACAATCAACTCGGACGGGATCAACTTGATTAAAAGCCCTTTGTAACGGTAGATAGATGTACCTACAAACATTGCGAGCGATATTTGCGAAGGGATGCTGAAATCTTCAAAGTTTAGGTGCTTGAGAGAAGTTTCTTAGATCGTTGGGAATAAATACATAGTAGTAAATATAGTGCGTTAAAGTAGCAACTGAATAAGACCGTGAAAAAAGCTGATTAAACTTATTTTTAATTTACATATAGTGTTTAACAACTTATGATTTTAAATGATTTCAAAAAAATCTTTACTAACTAACTTAAACAAAAAGTTATACAAAATATAGTTACGAAAAATTCCTCGATATCGCTGTCTACTGGTAATGTGGCCAGTCTTTTGACTGGCACCGGCATTACCATGTTGTACACACATCAAAAAAGTTTGCGATCATTATGAAAAATCGAAAAGTTTTTTGTTACGGTAGATTATATTATGATTTCTTCTTCTTTTTAGATTCTTTATTTAAAAATATAGAATTAGAATATAAAACAATAAAATAGTTCAATTGTTTTTCCGTATAAAAAAGGCTTTCAGTCCTAGCTTACGCTCATTCGGAATTCTGATTTAGTCAATTTTAACGGATTTAAAATACTTTTTCGCGAAAAGTTGTAATTGAAAAAGTGCCAAAAGGATTCTCAGAAGTTATAAGAGCAAGAATAGTAACTTTGAGGGAAGAAGGATACACCGCACATTTTGTTGCTATATCCCAATTCTGTGTCGTGACCACGTTGCAGAGGTACCTCGGGATGGGTAATTTAGCTGACCGACCCCGCAGAAGTCGCCCAACTGTTTGGACTACTGCCCAAAAGCGCTATATTAGATTGCTGGCAGCCCATGACCCAACAATCAACGCTACTAAAATAAAAGCTGAAGTTCGGGCCGCCTCTGGGCTTGAAGTTAGCACTCAGACCATTCAGAATTGCTTGCACCAGGCTGGATTACGAGCACGGTCTTGGCGAGCGCCTCAGAATTCCCGGCAACGTCAATGACGGAGACTGCAGTTGAAAATATTTGGCAAAACTATCTCTTCATTGACGAATCGCGAATCAGTACTCATCCAGACCAACGTGTCCGTGTCTGGAGAAGACCAGGAGACCGTGAAAGGCAAAGAACTGCCACTGGAACAGATCAGCAAGTCGCGAAATGTGTGTTCTTTTGGGGTGGTATTATGATTGGAGCTAGAACGCCTTTGATCCCGTATCGAGGCTTCATGACAGCAGTCATGTATAAAGCAGTTGCTATTGATGGAATTGTCAGACGATTTCGAGTAAACCATGGGCACCAATTTGTACTGGTTGACGATAATGCTCCCGCACATCGAGCTCAACGAATCAATGCTGCTCTCCAAGAATACAACATCACAAGGTTAGACTGGCCTACCGGCTCCCCTGACTTTTAAACCCAATAATGCACGCTTGGGATGCTCTTAAGCGAGCTATTTTTAACCGTCAGCCACGTCCCCAGACAGTGCTAGAGCTCAGGGCAGCCGCTATTCAAGAATGGGGCAGGTTACCTCAAGAAATGCTGGATAACTTGATCCTCAGCATATCCAGGAGGATCTCCGCATGTGTTCGAGCCAGGGGAGGAGTTATATTATATAATCCTTTTATTAATAAATGTTGTTTAAGTTTTGTTAAACAGTCTTTTTATTTCTATCAAATTCCTGTTACAATTACATTCTGATTGATTACTCAATTTTTGTAAACAAAGTAAAATCAAACAGGGTGTTTCTGTTTAAAGAAAACACACAACAAAGAATTTTTCTTGATAAACTTAAATTTAAAAATATAAATCAGCTTATGCTAGTGATCACAAACGTTTTTTGATGTGTGTATGACAATAGTAAAAATCAGCCCTTGAGTTTCGCAAAATGTCAACGAGGCGTTTAGACGGATCTTTATAATCACACACACGTATTTGTGTATAAACTCACTCCTTTTGCTCAAAGAATGGGCAAAAAATATAGAATCATTCGCTACGATTCATACTCCTTTGGCTTTGTTTGATTCTAATGTGTACACTTATTGTGACAGTAGAGTAATTTATATGTCTCATTAATCAAGGCTTTACAAATGTAAAACACTAAATTATTATAATTATATACCATCTCAATTTCTGAGGTATTTCATTAGATGTTAATAATATCACCGCATAATAGCACTGAGGTAATAATATAATCTAAATTATCTCATGTAATTACAGTCTCGGTTTATTGATTACGTTTCCAATTCAATTCAATTCGTATCGAGATTGAATTAATTATCGTGAGTATATATATTAACTATTGATACGTATTTATTGGTAATATTTAAGTTTAATTTTCTCTGACATCTACTGCTGTGCTTAAATATTATTTTGCCAAATACAAAAATGACGTGTATATTCTTAGGAATTCTGCCAAAACACTCACCTTATACACAGAATCTAATCTATTTTCCTTCCCCGCAACAACACAATCAAATTCATAAAGCGATCAGCCGTCGTACAATAATTCGGAAAATACGCAGCATTTGCGAAACGGAGCGCGTCCCATATTCCGGACTCATAAAAATATACATATATAATACATAACACTGAAGGTTTCAGATATCTGATTATAGTATTGGGTCCCCATCACATTATGATAATGGATACTTGGGCGACGCCTGGTTATAGAAATAGATTGATTTCCAATTTTTTCCCTTGCCCGTGGCTCCGGGGAGGCGGCGCCTGATTGATTTTTAGGTTATTGCGTCGGATATTACTATAGGTTTTCGATAATTATACGATAATGTCGGCCCCTTCTGTTTCGCGCCGTTATCGGGGACCGCGATATTATCCGGACTCCGGTACGTAGGTACGTCGCTAGTTATAATTGTGTTTTACTGCTGGCTTTTATTCGAGTTCCACGAATGGAATTAATATTGCTGGATTTTGGAGATTGAAATTATTTTTAGGTGCTGACATTGACTTTGATAACTTTTACTTCTAAAAATCTTATTTTGGTTTTCGTGGAAGTTCACCGTGTTTTGAAACATCTTCATTTTTTTTAACTTTTTATACAGTGGTGCTATATAGGCGGACTTAAAGCAGCAAGGCATTCTCTACCAGCTAAAGTTTGGCTTAATAAAACTACCACCAGATCAGATGTATGACCACTTTAGTCTATAGTCAGCCTGCATTTAGACTGTTTACCTTGTGTTTAAGACCACTGTCCATTAGTCGATGGAGCAAGAGCATATTTTATAATAAAAATATTAGTTGTCACTGTTAACCCGATGCATACAAAGTTTCAAAGTATTAAAATGATTTCGTTTATTTATTTTCTTACATATAAATTACATTTCTATTTCTTTAAAATACACATTTAAAAAACACTTAAAAATATTAAAAATAGTAGTCCGTCGGTGTCGGGAGCTACCGGTGGTTAGGGCTTCAGAGAAAGGAACCTCCTCACAATACGAGCCGTATCGAGGAGTACTGTCTTCTGTAGCCCTTTACCGTTAAAATGATTTATTATTATTATTATATCTAGCCGGGACTTTTCCACTGCTGGGCAAAAGCCTCACTCCATTCTTTCCATTATTCCCTGTTCTGTGCCTCTTGTTGCCAATTCCCAAGGGTCTACGTCCAAGTCATCCCGCAAATCTTCGTGGTCTGCCGCGGCCCTATCTCGCAATTTTAGGGCACCAATTTTGTGTTTTGTGGGCCCACCGCTCAATGGGCATGCGGCAGACACGTCCAGCCCAGTCCCATTAAAGCTGGGCAGCCTCCTGAGCCACGCCTGCGATTTGTATTTTGGAGCTTAGTATAGTGTTTCTAACGCGATCCTTTAATTTAACACTAAGTATTACTGGGTTCTGTAGCACGTAATGATTTACCTATCCATTCAATAAATAATTTTCTCACGTAGTAGGGGCAAAACACGCAGCAATAATTTGACAGGCGCGACTGGTGTCCGTACGTCACTAATATGTCGCGCAGCACTCCTAAACTAGCTATAGCGTAGTCGTGGAGCTCGGCATTACAAGTAATTACTCGCTTTTAATTAAACGACTGAATCAAGCTGTCTCTTGCACTAGCGCTACTGACGGAGCTAATGAACTAAATAAAGATATGTTGCTTTTTATTCTTAGTTTTGCTTCATGTCGTTTTATTTTAGTACTCTTATTTACTTCGAGTTGTTTAATGGAAGAAAATCTGGAGTTAATTTTCTGTTCTTGCCTTCACCAATTTAGCTAGTTATATTATCTATATAAAAATGGAAACTTATAAATAAAAGGAAATCCCAATCCAATTAAAATTTCGGAGTAATGGTTGGGCAAACATACGATACCAACAAACATGGAACATATAGATATCACAGGTAAAAATTTGCAAATTTTGCATTGTTTTGGAGCTCTTATAGATTATCATAAATGCATATAATTATTGCAGTTCCAAATAAAATAACATACGTACCTGTCGAATTGATAACCTCCTTTATGACGGTCGGTTAAAAATGGCATGAATCCCAGTCGTCCAAAAAATATGTCAAGTATTACATCATACCAAAAGTGTCGTAACACCAAAACATACCCAAAGACGAAACCACCTCACTATCCAAACTAAATAAACTTGTAACCCTAAAAAGATTACCTCCGAAGATTTTCCAAGATAGCCGAACACCTTAACCCTCGCCGACGTCAATCGCTACCCTTCAACAATTACGGTCCAACAGGCCCCATCAGACTGTAATTTTCCACGCCACTTGGCTTAATTAGGTCAAACGTCCGTCCCTTGGGCTCTCGGACACAGTTTAAGACGGTTGCTCAGGGTTTAAACTGGGCCTTAAATCGTCTTACGTCAACAAATGCCTTGTTTTGATAAAGGCTTTCGAGATTAATATAAGGAGATTATTCTGAGTTTTTTTTTTTGGTTTTAGGGAGATATTAATTGGAAAGAAATTAGATTTAATAACTCTTTGTAGATGAAAATCCGGATGTTTTTTGGTCTTACCTGAAAATACTGGTTTTCCTTTTGTAAGAGCGTATCAAGTTAGAAATCTTCTTTCCTACAAAATCTGCTACAGATTTAATGGATTATTTTATGTAAAAAATCACGAAATGTTTACTAGGGTACGGCTCAGGGGACATTTTGTAAAATGCCGGAAAAATGGGGTTAAAAGTTATGAAGATTAACGTAAACAAAAATTAACAATGAAATCTAGTAAAGATATATAATCTAAGTAAAAACTAGTACCAAAGGATTACGATCGCTACAGGAGTAATACGGAATGGTGTCGGGACCATGATAGTAAGCAAATGTCGTCCAAAGGTGTTCAGTCTAATACCAACTATATGGACAGCAAATAGACAGGTCAGTATGGATTATTATAAATTGTTATCAATATGTAAAATATTCCGATACTTAGTGACTGAGTGAGCGAGTGACTGACAGACAACGCTCAGCTGAAACTACTGGTCGTAGAAAGCTGAAATTTGGCATGTAGGTTCCTTGGGGATTGTAAGGGAGCACTAAGAGAGGCGTGTACAAAGTCGCGGAAAAAAGCTAGCTCTTGTGCTCATTATTTCTCGGAATTATTGCCATGTAAGGCAACTATTCCGAGTAATAAATAAACCTAGCTAATTAACGTCAATCTAAGGATCTTAATCATCACAATCAACTATTTGTTAGAATATGGTACAATGGTCTTAAGATTATTTAGTAGTATCATCACATTCTGCCAATTATGGCGTGCAAATTTCAATGTTAGGTGCATACGAATGGTAAAGGATTAACAGACATGATCATAGTCTTTTTCTTAAGAAATTAAAAGTAAGTACAAGAGAGGGTACAAGTTTAAATAGTTTCATATTATTATGAGATAATTTTCGAATGTATTCTCCAGAACTCCTAGATAATATTTCTAGCCATTGCCAAAAGCACGTCCACTATCGTAACATTAGGAAGCAGTGTCGAATCTTTAATCCGGTGCTATGCAAATGACCCGAGCAGGCATCCAGCACAGCACAGCCCCAGTGGCAGTAGTTAACACCAAGAGTTGTAATTCACGCGATAAATAACACATTTCATTCGTATTTGCATTCGTCGCTAAGGCGGAAATTGCTTGCAAAATCTCGACCCCGACGTATAATGGCATTAACGAGTTTCCGTTTCAGTGGATATGGTACTTAATTTTGGATTTTGAGGCCAGTTTCCGTCTGTAAATTTGCACGTGCTCGTAGAGAATCATCTGCCTAGCCGTTTCCCATCTATACATATTAGGGTCGGCTTCCAGTCAAACCGGATTCAGCTGAATACCAGAATTTGACGTGGAGTATATACCTATTAACTCATGCTCGTAGAGAATAGTTCAGTAGTTATTAAAAATACACAAGGTACTGCGATGTATATTACGTTAATGCGCTATTAAATATAATAGAAGACTCTGTATTATGTACATGAAAAAAAATTCAAAAATGGTAATTGAAGAAACCATTACATAAGGTGACACTTTGGGTGGTCTTATCGCTAAAACGCGACATCTACACAAACATTAAGGACTGTAAGCCGTTCTGTAACTGAAATGTTTTAGAAAGTTCTTATCATGCATCGACTGAGCTTTTCAGGCAAAAATTCGCTAAACCTTTCTAAAAACGTAGTTTTTACAAAAGATTGTCACCATTCTTGAGAACAGTCCAACCTAACCATTGATTTCTTTCCGTTCTCTCCATGAAATTGAACCCGGATCACCCAACGAAACAGCGCAATATTACCGCATCTTCGCTGCAGCGCTTCGCATCCGCTACATCCAGCGGTTGCATTCCAATGAGATGCAAATGCTAGAAGCGGCTGCGGTGGGGAGGCGCTCCGTAGAAATTTGCGGAACACTGTTTGTCGAAATTTCTCTGTGCAGGTAGCTGTGACCGTGGTACGATCGATAGATACTGTGCCTAATGTTTCGCGTTCAACACCTGGGAAGAACAATTTGTTGACTTAACAACGAGGACTGGGAAAAGAAAGAGCACAGCATATACCTACTCCAAAGAATTCCTGTATTAACATACGAGTACATATTACAATTTACTCATTGAAATCCTTACAGTAAAAATATATACTGTTAATTTCTTATATACAATGCTTTTTGTCAAGATTTTGAACAAAAAAACTGGCCAAGTGCGAGTCGGACTCGCGTGCAAAGGGTTCCGAACGAATTTTATTTTTTTAATGTTTTTTTTAACACTATGGACTTCTTATAAGTTTTCTTGTAATCTATAGGTAAATATCTATTATCTCAATTTTTTCAAAGTTTTAGGCTCAGATGTTTCGGAGATAAGGAGGGGAATGTTCATTTTTCGTCTAATTTCTTGATTAACTTCAAAACCATTAATTTAAAATTATGAAAAAATATAGTTAAGACCCCTTCAGTAAGTCCTTTCATTTGATATGTCACACGATATTGTTCAAAAAACTTTTTTTTTTAATTTTCTAGTTTGATCCCCAAAAGTGACCCCCATACTAAAAATTGAATAATTAATTAACGTAACGCGTCCGTGTTTGGGTCACAGTCAAAGCAAAGTCCTACGTGTACCAAATTTCAACAGAATCGGTCCAGTGGATCCAGAGAAAACTGGCTGTGACAGACAGACACCCGAGTGATCCTATAAGCGTTCCGTGTTTTGTTCGGAACCCTTAAAATTGCTGTGAGTAGTTGACACTAAATAAATGGTCCTGTGACGCAGTTATAGCAAGGATTTTTGTTAGCTTCCAAAATCTTCTCTTCCGTTTACAGGTTAAATTCAGATTTAATCAAAAACATCTAACGTTGCGCTTTCCCAGACCAATAACAAATTGAATGGAGGTTTTCGTTATTTCAATTGAATTCCATTTAAAACATTTTATTTTTCATAGCCCTACATGAGCATTTCTAAAACTTCAGAAGCTAGTGCACGGTTCGAATTGGTCGTTTTCTGTGGATAAGACAGAGACTCTACGGTAGCTCTTTTGACATTGTAGATAGAATATGTTTAAAGTAGACCAAAACTCACAATTCTTACAAAACTTAATTTTATGGGGTGTAATGGTAGTCTTATCATTGACATCAGTTATACATTTCTACCATGTATCGTATTATTAGTTAAGTTAATACCTAAACGTAATAGCATCGAAACTAAAAATAAAATTTCTATTTTTATAATACTAGTCTATTTTCAGGAGTGGAGACTGAAAATTCCAGAGTTCAGGTGAGCGTGACGCTGTAACGGCTCTGTAGCGATCGATAGCTCGAAGTTAATGCGGCGTGCTGTGAGGATAAACTGGCTACGTTCGTGTTTAGTTTAGTTATAACATAAAGTTTGGTAGGTCGTTTGATATACCTACTGGCAGTACGACCATTAGGACTTCATTTAAGACCAATTTTTGTTCTTCAAATAAAATTACTTTTGTGGTTGAGAGGTGTTATTAGAGGATAGAGTTTTTGGCAGTCTTTCATACCGCCATATCATCATTATAATCCACAGCCTGACTTCGTCCACTACTGCCGAGCATAAGTTTCCTATAACCTGGAACCTCTGACCTGTTTGACACAGGTACCTGTGACAGCATCAAACAGGTACTACACGCGATGGCAACAATGTCATCTGCCCATTTTGCCGCCGGCCGACCGACACTTATCCTTCCAGTTCGCAGACACCACTCGGTCACCAGCTTATTCCACCAATCATCACTGCGCCATGCCAGGACGAGTCCTGCACAGCTCCATTTAAGTTAAACACTATAAAAATATTCAGACCAACGTCATGAAAACTTCAACACGGGTTCCATGCAGCAATTGTAGAACTCTCTACCAGCTTCTGTTGTCTTGACCAATTCACATTTTCACCCAAAATAGAGCAAATCAAGTCTTAGGAACTTTCAGGGGGCCTAAAAAAGCCACTTTAGCAGAATCAGAAAGCACATCACGCTTCCCGTCACTCAAATTTTCCCAATCAACCTTGATCCTAGTGCGTTAGCGATAAAGATTTTTTTTTTTTTACTTTATATAGGCATACGTTTGACCACAATCTCACCTGATGGTAAGCGATGATGTGGTCGAAGATGGAGCACGTTTGCCTAGAAGCAACCTATTCACTCTTGTCTTAAAGACTCCCAGGTTGTAGCTATCTGGAAACACAAACAAACTCGAATATGATTTAAGCAAACTTGACTTTAACCCAGTTTATAATACTGCTGACGCAAATTTTGCTTTATCGTATTTAATAAAACATGTTCAATCAGCAATATTACGTAACACTACTGTTATTACGACAAATAAGAAACTTTATAATATCAAGCCTTGGATTACTCCTGGCCTTATTCGGTGTATAAGACACAGAGATAAACTTCATCAGGCATCAAGGAGAAACCCAGCTGATAGTATCATAAAAATCACATATAAAAGATACAGGAATCTTTGTAACAACCTTTTAAAGAGCTTAAAAAATAATTACGATAAAAATGAACTAAAGCGAGCAGGAAAAAACAGCAAGCAACTTTGGAAGCATATTAAAAACGTAACCTATACGTCAAAACAGCGTGAATCAAATTCGAGTTTGTTGCTAACTAATAGTTCACCTATTTTATCAGCCAACCTTGTCAACAACTTTTTCGTGAATGTTGGGAAAACTCTTGCCGAACAGATTCCAAAGAATTACTGTGTTCAATCACCTTCCCAAGAATTGAATAATGTGCGCCCGCTAAAACCTTTTGGCTTGCTGGACACTGACGAGGATGAAATAACCCAAATTATTTTTGGACTAAAAGACGACTGTGCAGTGGGATGGGATAATATTAGCAATAAGATCCTTAAACAATTCAGGCATATCCTGGTACCTCCCTTAACACATATATTTCGTATTTGTCTTTCCGAAGGCATTTTTCCTAGATGCCTAAAAAAAGCAGTTGTAATCCCTATCTTTAAATCCGGGTAACAAAGATTTTGTTAATAACTATAGGCCAATATCATTACTCCCCTCAATATCTAATTTACTAGAAAAAATTATAAACAACAGACTAGTGAACTATTTAGAAAAAAATAATTTATTATCATCTGCGCAATTTGGTTTTAGAGCCAGGCTATCCACAGCCGATGCGGTGCACCACCTGACCGATTAAGTTTCAGAGGAACTTGGCAAAGGAAACCAGACCCTGGGGATCTTCCTTGATCTAGCGAAGGCCTTAGACACAGTATCTATTTCTAGGCTCCTTACTAAATTAGAGACCATGGGAATAAGGGGAACGCCACTGAGACTGTTTGCTGACTACCTAGACGACAGATATCAATGTGTTAGAATAGACAATATTACGAGCGATGAGCAAAAAACTACTGGTTTTGGTGTTCCTCAGGGAAGCATTTTGGGCCCAACCTTATTCCTGATTTATATTAACGATTTGTGCAATTTAACCATTATAAATGGCAAAATTGTTTCATATGCTGACGACACGGCCTTAGTTTTTACCGCTAAAACCAGTAAAGAATTGTACGAATACGCTCAAATAGGTTTCGATATTGTGACTAAATGGCTTCAAAGCAATTTACTAACATTAAATGCTGACAAGACAAAATATATTCACTTTTCCATGCGCAATCCTCAATTTAACGCTACTAACCCTCATCTGTTTGCACATAAATGTGGATTCCATCACTCAATCAGTACATGCAATTGTCCATTTATCCTCCAAACATGCGACATTAAATATCTCGGAGTTATTATAGACGAAACACTCTCTTTTAGACCACATATCGAAAGTCTGGTTAAAAGAGTACGTACATTAATATATGTTTTTAAAAAACTGCGGACGATTACAGATTCAAAATTAATCACGCTAGTTTATTTGGCCCTAGGTCAATCTGTAATTCAGTATTGTATCACTTCATGGGGTGGAGCACCCAAAACTCACTTACTCCCTCTTGAGAGAGCTCAGAGAGCCATTTTAAAAGTAGCCAATTTCCATCCCTTTCTCTATCCCACAGATCTCCTATACAAATCTTGCAACGTACTATCTGTTCGCCAGCTTTTCATTATGCATTTGGTATTAAAACAGCACACCATGCTTTCCTATACCACCGAACATACAAATAAGAGACGGAATGATATTGTATGTGATTCAAATGCGGTTTCAAAGTATGTGTTTGTAAAAAGTTTTTTTACATTTTTAGGTCCATTTCTGTACAATCGATTAAATAGAAAACTAAGTATCTATAAGTTAAATTATTATAGCTGTAAAAACACAATTGTGCAATATTTGCTTAGTATCTCTTACGTAGAGACAGAAGATCTTCTTTTTGTCTGTAAATAAATTATGATGTGTCCTTTAATTTAAGTTTTTATTATAGTCAATTGGTTTGATTCATTGTTAGTTTATTATTTTAAGATAAAATGTATGTATAAGCACTTACTAGCCTGAAGCACAGGTCCATCCTAGTTCAGGCAAATTAGCAACTGTGTTCTAAAAAGTTTAAGATTTATTTTATTGTAAATGTGCCCCCTTTTTAATTAAATAAAGGATTAATTATTAAATTATTAAACAGACTCTGGCAGGGAATTCCACTCCTTAGCTGTACGCACTATGAATATGTTCCCAAAACGTTTAGTGCGTGTGGGTGGGATGTCCACCATGTACCGGTGGCGCATCGCCGTTCGTCTTGTGGTCCGATGATGGAACGGGCTTGGCGGAATTAAATCATGCAATTCCGTCGCACACTCCCCAAAATGCAAGCGATAGAAAACCAACAGGCCAGCAACTCGGCGTCGATGCTCAGGGCTTTGGAGCTTCGACTCGATGAGCCTGTCATTACCGATGATCCTCTTGGCTCGTTTCTCAATTGACTCAAGGGCATCAAGCTGGTATTTGGCAGATCCGTCCCAAAGATGAGAGCAGTACTCCATACACGATCGAACTTGCGTTTGATAGAGCTTGAGCAGCTGTTCCGGCGTGAAGTACCGTCTCACCTTTGCTAGGACCCCCAACTTTCTGGCAGCCACTTGAGCCTTTGCCTCTATGAAAGGGCCAAAATTTAGGGTAGATGTTAACGTAACACCAAGAAGCTCAAGTCGGTCGGTTATCGGCACGGTTACACCACGAAAAGATGGAGCTGGGTGGAATAGCTCCTTTTAGCGGAAAATAGACACGCTTGGGTCTTAGCAGCATTGAACTTGACCAGATTGGCATCGCCCCATTCTGAGACAGCCTGTAAGGACAAGATCAAGCGCTCAACCATAGCCTCCCGGAGAGACCGGATCTGCGACCCACCAGCTCGTGTGTCGGACACGTATCTCTCAGCAACAGTGCTGTCGTCTGCATACCCAAAGGTACCGGGTCTTAGCAGATCATTAATATGCAGCAGGAACAATGTTGCCGAGAGCACCGACCCCTGAGGAACCCCGGCATTAATATCCAGTAGTCCAGACGAGCAGCCATCTATGACCACTCGCATAGACCGATCCCTCAGGAAATCTGCAATCCAATCACACAATCCGGCAGGCAGACCGAAGGAAGGAAGCTTACTAATAAGGCTATCGTGCCAGACCCTGTCGAAGGCCTTTGAGATATCGAGGGAGACCGCAAGTGCCTCCCCGTGCTTCTCTATGGCCTCACTCCAGATGTGAATGGCAAACGCTAGAAGATCCCCAGTAGACCGATTTCGGCGGAACCCGTATTGTCGGTCGCTAAGGATATCATTCGCTTCTAGGTATGCTAGGAGCTTACGATTCAGTACGCGTTCCATACTCTTACAGAGTATGGACGTTACCGAGATGGGTCTATAATTCGACGGGTCAGCTCGACTACCCTTCTTGGGTAGTCGAGCTGACCCGTCTGCTGGTCCGTATGCTGGTCCGGCTCCACAGCCACTAGGGCGCACAAAATAATCTGTTAGCATTTGGAAACATTGTTGGACCGGCTGAAGATTGTAAAAAAAAAACAATATTTGCATTGTATAGACTCAATTTTATTTAGCAATGTATAATTTCATCCATTTTAACGGCACATGTGTGAGTACTGTGTACCTTAAACTTAAGCTATAGCTATCAGTTTTAGGTTTGTTTTTGACTTGAATGTACCCTGGCGGTTGGGAGTGTCATGCTCACACAAAAGTCTGGCTGATGGTGGCGTATGCGTTGGATCATTTGGCTCCCTTCAAAATGGTTGAGCCGAATGGTGCTAGCGCATGCGTCATGTTCGTGAACGGGCGCTGTCAGTTGGGACTGGTCATTTCTCAGTTGCCATGGTTTATTTTAAATATTTCTTTGAATTGTTCCTTTTTTTCCCGGACGCTTTTATCCTGCTCGTCTTTTACATCGTTCTCACATGTTTGTATAATTTCAACTTGATGTAAACAAAAATTTGTAACAATTTATTATTTTTTAAAAGAGTGTCCGTGGAGTTTCTTGCACGTTCTTCTCCATAGAGATCTACGCTTTGGAACGTGCAAATAGCTTCATCTTGTTGGACTGACCGACCTTGACAATTCAAAAGTGCCTGTAAATGGTTTATTTGAAATATATGATTTGATTGATTGATTGATTGATTGGGCACAGGCTGCACGTTAGCTTGCTTCCAAGCATTCGGTACTTTACCAGTCTCAAACGAAAGGCGAAATAGGCGTGTCAAGATTGGAGACAACTCAGGCGCACAAGTCCTCAAAACAATTGCCGGTATCCCGTCGGGGCCACTAGCCTTATTCACGTCTAGGTTACGCAATACCCGAAGAACGTCCTTCTGATGAATGCGAATGTTCGACATACTCGACTCGCATCCATCAGGAGAAGTAGGGGGCCTCGCGCCACCAGGATCTAGACGCGACGAATCCGCAAACATAGAAGCAAACAAGTTTGCTTTCTCCTCAGCGGAGTGGGCCAGTGACCCATCGGGTCTCAGCAGTGGTGGTAGTGAGGGGCGGCAGAAGTTCGATTCGACCGACTTAGCCAGGGACCAAAAAGCTTTACTACCTGCTGGGTATGAGGCAAGTTTGTTCCCTATTCGGCTAATGTGGTCAAACCGAGCCCTCCGCAACAAACTCAGCACCAGATGAAAATTAAAGGACATGGACAAAAAAGTACATTCCATTTACGCAAACATAGTCAATATTATTATATATTAAAAAAAGAAAAATGAATTAATACGTAGTTTTTGACCTGTCTGAACTCGTCAGTTTTTATTTCAAAATAATAGTAATGCAAGATGAATTCAAAGTACCATTTGTCAACGTCCGCCATATTGGACCATAGAGAAAGATAAATATAATAATGGGCGTTCCATACCAAGCATACTACTTGTAGACATGTGATATGGACGCCAAAATGCTTTTATTAAGAACATTTTATTCATATGAAACTGTCTTTATTAGTATTTTTTGCATTTAATAAAATTATCTATTCATAATGTTGATGTGTAAGATAGTTTTTTTATATATTTCACACAATAAAATATCTTAAAACGGAACGCGTTTAATTGTTTGACCATGTGTCATTGTCTATGTCAAATGTCAATGTAATGTCAATGTCATTATTGCGTAGGTAGTTTGTGTTTTTGAGATTATTTTCTAATATTTTGACCCCTGCTTATTTCTACGGACTGATACCTTCTATCGCTCGATTACCTATTAGCTATTAACACTGGACTCTGATTTGCATTACGTTTCGGATTTGTTTTGTGGATCAAAGTGGATGCAAAGGTTGCAGAGACATCTCATATCCTCGCTTTCTGCACACCATCAAACAAAACTTTCGCATTGGATAACCAATTCTCAAACCCAGGTAAGAAGTTGGACTATAAAAAACTTAACCTGATTTGTTTTTATGTAATTCTGGTATGCGAAATTAACTTACAGTGCATCTTATTTTCAGTTTCCTCTGGATACATTTATTTGTCATCCATGCTTATTATTATTAAATACCGAAGCTGGGGAACACGAGAGACTACGGGGCATAACATGGTTTGCCTTGGTTGTGGCAAATCTGAGAGGAAAATAAGACACCATAATGTCAGAATGGAGTGTCCATTGCTGGCTGTCCTAATATCACAAAATACTAATTATGTGGTAAGCATTTTGGTTTTCATTACTATAAATACCTATTTGTATTCATTTATTAAAATACGAGTTTTCATACTATGTATGTATGATTGTAATATCTGTATTTTCCATCTTAAACATATGCTTGCCTAAAGTAGGCATGTGTAACATAGTACTGCCTTTTAGAATAACATAATACTTGAAAACATAAAGAGATAAGATACCCCTGTTACTAAAAATTATATAAACATAAGCATTTATCAGTGTTTATTCTGTGGTTTATTTTCAGCCCTCAAGAAACAACTATGTTTGCCATGTATGTTGGATGCGAGAAAATAGACAGGCAGTGCATGACTCATCATGAGACATGCAGGAATTGGCTTCGGACAACGATGCAGCAGTCCCTAATGTTCAAGTTGTCAGCCCACCAGAGCCACCACTACAAAGGGAAAATAATACCTTATCATTACCTAATTATAAGCGAGCTTCGATCACATCTGTTCATTGTATATTTCAACAATGCAGAAACAGAATGTTGCATTTGGTCCCGCAATTCATTAAAAGACTGCTTTTGCAAGAACATAGTTTCTATGTTCCTCGGAGCTGTAGAGTGTATGAAACACACTTGTACAGCAATCAGTGGCATTTATTGCCTCAAATGAATGAGACACATTCTACATTTAGTGCCATCCATATAGAAGACATAATTAATATTATGAAGACAAAAGCTAATATTTTGAACTTTGAAAATGTCTCAGAAATGCCAAACCATTTTTGCCATTATTGGACGGGTCTTACAGTACCCCAGTTTTTAATTCTGTATAATCTTTTACCTCCTGTTAATGTTAAGTAAACTAATAGGGTACTATTGTAATTGCTTTGTAGGGAACCGGACTGTTGGTTGTTGTTGTCATGTTATTATGACAATAATTTGGTACCTTGGTTGGGCAAGACACCAAAACAATATCCAGCAGGATTTTTAGACAACATACTATTAACAATTCAAGAATATTAAAATATTCTAACAAAGGCTAATATTTCTTGAAAACCATAATCACAATTTAAAATAATAATATATAAATCAACTAGCTTTTGCCCGCGACTTCGTACGCGCATATCCCGTTTTTTCCCGTAACAAAAAACTATCCTATCTTTTAAGTTGGATCAAATAACAGATAGTTACAAAGTTTCATCAAAATCGGTCCAGTAGTTTAGGGAGTCCATCGCGGACAAACAACGTGACACGTGATTTATATATATTAAGATGGTTGTATTTTTTTACATGTCTGGTTATGTTTAAAGCAGTTATTTATGTAATTACTGAAGCCCTATACTTACACTTTATCCAGATTTTTATTTGTGAAATAAAAAAAAAGCTGGTTGATTGTCCTCTCTCGGTTTCTTTATTAATACTATCGCTGCATTGCTGTAATGTATGTTATCCAGGTAGGCATTTAAGATATAATCGTTATAATACAGCAAAATATTTTTATTTATTTTCTCTAATAAATAAATAATTATTTTTACTTTTTGTTTTATTTTGTGCTTCCCTTGTTTATTGAACTATTTTTAAAAAAATATAAGGGTAACCTGTAAAAATGTACTTTAAAGAAAAACATTGGTTTCGAATGTATACTTTGTTAATATTGTTATTATGACTGCCTCGTTGGTCTAGTGGTCGCAAGCGCTACTGCTGAGCATGAGGTCCTGAGTTCGATTCCCAGGTCGAGCAAAGTGATATTGGGTTTATTCATCAGGAATTTCTCAGTAGCAGCCCGGATTCTGGATTTGTGCCCGGTTGATGGCAATAGACTCGCCCCCTATTACATGGTATTCAAAATAACTGGTGAAATGTGGGTGTACTGTAGGTACACCTCTGCCCAACCCTTCGTGGAATACAGACGTGATGTTATGTTTGTTATTATTGTCACATTTTTTGAGACTATTTCCCAGTTTAATAAATGTAAATCAATATGCAGTTTAAAATCCTTCATTTAGGTGGCCAGTACTTTGTTTAAATGCTTAATAATACTAAAACCATATACCTAAATAATACCTAAACGTAATAATTCACAACTGTTCGCTATTTTAAAGCGCCTTTAAGTTTTTTAATAGCGAAATTATAATCTAACACCTTATTGCTAGCAATCTGATTAAAAGGTTTTATGAAACTGTTTTTGTCTAGTCTGTTGTAATGACAAGTTCTCTGAGTTTTTTATTTATAGCAATTTAATGAGCCAATATTCACGAATATAAAACACCAAAAAACATTGGTGTAAACCAAATTCAATAACTATGCCGACGTCCATACAAAAGTTGGCCATGTCCTTTGACAGACTGTTGTGTGGTTAATATTATGATTCTAATTTGATTCTGCGAAAGTGGCCTTTTTAGACTCGCTGGGCCCACTTGTTCCATTTTTATTTCTGAAGTCTTTCTGTCATTCATAGACGACACGGTGGGCGCAGTGGTTGAGCGATCGACTACTGCGGCGCGGGCGTGAGGTCGATTCCTGCACGGAACAAATATTTATATGGCCTACAGAATAGATATTTGTTCCGAGTCTGGCGGTTTGTGTATGTGACTTTGTATGTTTGTAAATGCACCCACGATACAGGAGAAATTCCAAGTGTGGGGCTACGTTTATAAAAAATGTAGACTCCATCCATTGCTTTCCATTACACGAGATTGAGACAAGAGCTTGCTCAACACAAAATAAAAACAAAATGGTACACTATCAATCAACAAATATGCCTAAACTTTTTCCAACTATGTAGGTGTCGGTTTTCAGCCTTATCGGATGCAGTATATTCCACTTGCCTACCTAACTTCTACACTACAGTAACTCCAAGACACCTCTTGGCAAGACTGGTGTGAGATTTCCTGGATTCTGACTACTTGTAACGACTGTCAAATATGTATAAATGACAGCCAGGACTAATAGCTTACTGCGCTTTCCGAGGCACGGAGGAATCTCGGCATGGTTAAGATACCAATCCACAGACCGACCTTGGCAAGCGTTGCTTAACCATGAACATCGACACATGCTGTTGTTATTATAGAGCCATGAGCCCAACAACTTGGCTCATCTAATAAAAAAAAAGAAAAGAAAAATGTTTATTAGGGACTCGCACAAGACATATATAACAATCAATACATATAAAAGTAAGGTAATTAGAACTAACCATCTCAAAATAATAAAAAAATGATACGTGCTCCGGTCACTATGTAGGTATTGGACCACTCTAAATACTGCCCTAATAACGTTTAATCGTCCAGCATGAGTAGGTCTTGTTAGCCTGCACTTGCACTTGTGACCCACTGCTGGGCAAAAGCCTCCCCTTTCTACCTCCAAATCTCTCAGGTCTACCCATTAAAAAAAATAAACAATTTTACAGCCAGCCAGCTAGTCTCTGCCGCCAGTAGTATATAACTCAGTGCCCATTTTATACTCTAAAAACCTGGGCGTCCACATGGATGGACCTTTCATGGGAGGTGAATATCGCTGATATTAGTGAGAGGGTACTCTACTCTTTTCAGTCTCTTAAACGTCTCCAAAAAATCTTACCATTTCACACTAAGGTCAGTTTTGCTCAATCTCTTCTTCTACCACTTATAAACTATGCAGACGTCTGTTTTCTAGATGTAACAGAAGCACTCCTATATAAACTCGAGCGATTGCAGAACTTGTGCATCCGCTTTATTTTTTGGCTTCCGGAAATACGATCACGTAACGGATTTTCGGACCGAATTGAAGTGGCTGCCGGTTCGGCGTCGCCGAGATACCCATATCCTATCCCTACTCTATACTATCCTTCACAATCCTAATTCTCCTCAATACCTTCGTGAACGCTTTGAGCACCTCGTCCCGAGGAGTAAACCATGTCGCATTGCCACTTCTCTTCTCCTTCGTACTCCACGTCACACTTCCAGCCACTATGGTGGCTCCTTCTCTGTTACTGCAGTGCGTCTCTGGAACTCTCTCCCACACTCCATACGCGACAGCCCTTCTCTTGATGTATTCAAGAGGAAAGTTAAAAAAAAAGCATATCCTTTCGATTTTGACATAATATTCATAAGTATGTGTATATATTTATATTTGTGTATGTAGGTATATTTATGTATTTTAATGTGCACTGGATCCTACCCTCTACTGTGATCTCTCTCTATCACTCGAAGGTTTGCTGGAGCTCGCCTTTGTACATGAACTTTTCTTCACTGTAAAATATGTGTTGCTATGGTGCACAATAAAGAATTAAGAAGAAAATTGCCCTATTTTCTTGTAAAACATTTTCTATCCAATCGTTTTCCTGGAGCCTGACCATTACGCAAGAGATCGCACTAATTTGCAATCTTCTGTGAACAAATGCAAATTAATTAAAATGTAATTCGACACGTGTTTTGCCTTTAAACGAGTCTCCCGAGGCGGTCGTCCGACGGAGATGGAGAACTTACTTATAGTGTTCATAGTAAATAGTAAAGAAGTAGGTGAGCTAGGAAAATAAGATATTAAAAATATGCTTTTAGGGTTCCATCCATACCCAAAGGGTAACCAACGGAACCCTATTACTAAGCCTCCGCTGTCCGTCCGTCCGCACGTCTGTCTGTCAGCGGGCTTTGTCTCAAGAACCGTAATAGGTAGACAATTGAAATTTTCACAAATTGTGTATTTTTATTGCCGCTATAACAACAAATAATAAAAATTAAGGTTTATGGCGCGGAACCCTTCGTTTGCGAGTCCGACTCGCACTTGGCCCGTTTTTGTTAGAATCCTACCTGTACAGTCGAAGATTGATTGCTCATAATTTTATGAATGTAAGCCCCAAACGTAACGTAAAATATGACGTAAACAAAAAATGCAACATCCTGGAGACAGCTTGTATGAACTTATATCCAACTATGAAGTATGATGATTGGTACAAATATACTCAGTCCATTATACTCATAATATTTGCATCGTGATTAGTTGTCCACTAAACAATATTTAACAAAAATAGATTTTCCCAAAAAAAAAAATATTGAAAAACTTGTAAACGTATTATCAAATTCACTGTTGTGTAAAATAATATTGATAGGCACTTTTATGGCATCATTGAAATTAAATAACCGGGTTCAATATAAAAAATACTCAGAGCAAGAGGATTGAACTAGTAAAACAAAACAACAACATTTATTTGTGCTTCAGGTATGAATGAATGAATACAATAGGTACAATTAAAATATGACGTACAAATCCAAATGAAACAAAACACTTGTACCTCTTTGATTCCCGTATCAAAATATGGTTTACCCGCCTGTTATAAATTGCTGGTATACCCAACTACGGTAACTATATTTTAATGGCGCGTTCTCTTACAATATTACAGCGCAGCTGCAGATTGCAAGATTACTTCGCGATTGGAAATAAATAAAAACGTTGGATGCGCCCCAGCCGCGTCGGTCTCGCTCGACCGTGCCGCTGGGTTCCGCAGTATTGTCGAATAAAACTTTCGTTTTATGATTTTTATAAAATTGCTTTTTTTTGTAAAAAGTATTTGTTGTGACATTTTAACTCTACAGAGGAAATCTTTTAACCGTTTGCAGCCCCAGGTTGGCCCTCGTGCAAAACCAAATGAATCTTTCAGGATTTAAACGCGGCCTATGATAGTACAGTACAGGTTGCTATATAAATACTGATCGGACACATTTCTATCAATTGCCATGAAAAGAAGAAGAAGGCTATATGGCGATAAACCAGCTTTATGAACCTACTGATAAAATATTCTTGAACCTCATCTAATAAGAATTTAGGAAATATTTTATGGTATTATTATAGACGTTCTTAACTTTCGGTATGCCTAGTAGGGACAGACCCATCCTGTTACTTAAACTGCTGTATTTGATTAAAATATGATATTTCTACGCCACCAATCTCAGTACCTGAACATGTTAAATCAAAAGAAGCCTTGTTTTTTACTTTAGTCCTTTAATTTTATAATTTAGTTTAGTACTTTAGTATTACTCTGGAATGGTGAAAAAATACAAAAAAAAAACCCGAGCTCTGGTGTCTAATTCAGAGGTTATACCTTATAACTCTGCCTGCACCCGTTGATGAGAGTGATAAGGACTGATTGTTATTGCATTATCTATAGTCTTTGTCTTGTCCCTTCTATTTTCTAAAGTTTAGTTGAGATTTCTTTTGTTTTCACATAAATGCAAAAAAGGCCTGCTTTTTGCTAAAAGCATAACCTATTATTATTTTTTAATTCAATTAGCTAATATGGTGGATTTGGTTTTTCATTTTTATAACTACTATATTCCCCTCATACAGATATAAGTATGTTTAGATACACCAGTTACCAAAACTAGTAGGTCTGACAGACCCAACAGGCATACCATGTAACATTTTGCCACGAGGCATAACGAGGGTTAAGACTTAATTTTGACATCAACGAAGTAGGTACGAGGTATTAGCCAAAAGTGGTGAAATTCGATCAAAACATTTTATTCTAAATCTACACATTAGTAGTACCTCAATATTAATTATATTACAGTCACCCCGTCACCCGTCGTCGTAGGAAGTTCGTCAAAGATTTATAGTTGGCAATTACAGAGGCGCCTGCTCATACTGAGACACAAAGGGCCACTGTATGTATCTACGACGTACATTCTAATCCTATCCTATCCTACTAATATTATAAATGAGAAAGTTTGTGACGATGGATGGATGGATACATGTTTGTTACTTTTTCACGTCAGAACGCCTGAAAGGATCTTCATGAAATTTGGCACGGAGTTAGATAACACTTAGAATTTTTTTTTTGTGCAATTATATAAGTTTTGGTTCATCTAGTTTTAATCAAATGTTGGCTTCGTTAGCGTTAATCTGCAACCAGCTCCAGGGACCCATCTATCTCTGAACCAAGATTCATCAAAATTGGTTCAGCTATTTATTTGTGAAAGCGTAACAAACAGACAATCTACTCACTTTCGCATTTGAAATATTTTTTTTTTTGCATTTCCAAGTTGGGTCGTATAATTTAATTCTCTAGTTGAATTTTTATTTTTATATATTTATTTACTAGCTTTTGCCCGTGACTTCGTACGCGCATATACAGTTTTTTCCCATTCCCGTCGGAATCTCAGGAAATCCTCTTAGTGCTCCCCTGCACTCCCCAATTAACCTACATGCTAGATTTCAGCTTTCTACGACCAGTAGTTTCGGCTGTGCGTTGTCTGTCAGTCACTCACTGACAGACAACGCACTCAGTAACGGAAAATTTTTACATATTAGGATTGATTAAAAAATAAAGAGCAGCAGAGCAGTGGTGGCCGAGTGGTAATGGCTTCGACTTACGAGTTGTAGGTCGCGGGTTCAAACCCAGCCAGGCACTACTTTGTGTAATTTATTTCATCACCACTGCTCTCAAAACGGTGAAGGAAAACATCGTGAGGAAACCGGCATGTCCTAGAACCAAAAATTCGAAGACATGTGACATTCACCAACCCGCATTGGGCCCGCGTGGTGGATTACGGCCCATTCCCTCTCCTAGAGAGGAGGCCTGAGTCCCAACAGTGGGAACATTATAAGGCCGACTATGCTATATGTAAAAAATAAAAATAAATGCTTCTAATGACAAATTTTATTATTTTCATAATCTGGCTGGAAAATAAAAAGCTAAGCAAGGAATTTATTACTTCATTAATATATTATTACTTATTTAATTTGCTAGTATTTGTTGCTAAAATTAATCCTCTTTTCTCAGAACACCTAGAATATTCAGGCAAACTCGTGTAGTTTCTTAAGCTGTTTACTTAATAATTCTGTATTACAAATACTATTTTCTGTGAATAATTACATGAATTTAATTCTAGGAAACAGTCAAAATTGCTCCAGAGTTAATTATACTCTTTGAACGAAACCTTTCAAAGACTTTGAGACAAAAATCTGAAACAAAGAAACAGGATGAACTTCCAAAGAGGTATTGTAGTCGCAATGAATACTGAAACTGAAGAATTTCACAATATCTAAGTGGAACCTTGTCGCAGTCGTTTGATGAATGCTCGCGACTTTAATGCCTGAAACGGGCTTTACTGAATGTCTTCAATATTTCAATAGTCGCTGTGCCGGAAGTTTTGTCCGAAAGATATTTGTTTCGCGTCTTGCTTATAATTTTTTTTAGGGTTCCGAAGGGTAACCAAGGAAACCCTATAATATAAGATCCCGTTAACAAAGACCTTCACCGAGCTGTTTAATGGATCGAACCCATTTTTTGTGTAATTTAATATATCAAAAATATATTGCATATGGGTTGCCTAGCAAATTTCAGTCCAGGATATTTTTAATTATTTTTTTATTTTTTTTTAATATTTCACCGGTTTGGTTAATATATTAATTCTATACCAATCGAAAGTATATGCAAAAGTTAAGTTGCCTATTTTTTTCCTGTCACAACCCTTGGGTTGCCAGGTATGAACAGGTAAATCGATACTAGTAATTTGCACCGGTCTGGTTAATGAATGAAACTTAAATAAAAATAAAGTTTATTTCATTACGAACACGGTGATATAGGGTTGCCTGCGAAAAATTAGTCCTGAATACCGGTTGCCGAATTTGAAAAGATTAAATTTTGCTCCGAGTGAATGTGTGCGACTGAGAGGTCCCTACCAACCATCCCATGCGCTAGAATAGGACACAACATAACAGCTATTTGTAACCCGGCCTTTTAAAGAGAGAGAGTGCGATTGCTCTCTGCTCTTGAAAACAAAAAGGATAGCGATAGACGCGTACATGCAGAACATCATTTTGGAGTAGATTGTTGATGTAGTTGCAATTGAAAAAACGTACTGCTGAATATTATTTAACAACTGGCCAAGTGCGAGTCAGACTCGCGTGCAAAGGGTTCCGAACGAATTTAATGTTTTTAACATGTTATTTTAACACTACTGACTTCTAATAGGTTTACCTGTAATCTTTAGGTAAAGATCTATTATCGCATAACTTTTGCATATACTATGGGCTGCATACTTTCGATTGGTATTGGTTTAAATAAATAAATAAATAAATAATAATCTATTAACCAAACCGGTGAAATATTAAAAAAAAAAAAAATAATTAAAAATACCCTGGACTGAAATTTGCTAGGCAACCCATATGCAATATATTTTTTGATAAATTAAATTGCATAAAAATGTGCTTGATCCATTTACCAGCTTGGTGAAGGTCGATGTTAACGGGATCTTAGACCATATTACTAAGCTTCCGCTGTCCGTCAGTCCGTCCCTGCGTCCGTCCTTCTGTCAGCGTGCTGTATCTCAAGAACCATAATAAGTACACAGTTGAAATTTTCAAAGTATCTATTGCCGCTATATCAACAAACTATAGAAGTTCAATTAAATTAAAAATTAAAGGGGGCTACAAGAAACGAGTTTTTTCGATTTATGGTACGGAGCCCTTCGTGTGAGAGTACGACTCGCACTTGTCCGATTTTTTTTTATTATTTTGCTCACGTGTGACTACTAGGTATATATATCACCGATGAAACGCGGTGACATGGTTGACTTTGAAGCAGTTTAGCCTAGAAGTAATCCATTCACTATTGACTTAAAGTCTCCCAGATTTTATATTCGACAGGAAATGTCACTACCTAATTAGCTAAACGCACAATTATAGAATTCTCAAAACGTTTCGTATGTTTGTCTACCATGTACCTACCAGTGGCGCATCGCCACTACTATTCACTTAACCTTAATATAATTTAATATACAATTTCAGGCATACACATGTTCAGCGTTTTATCATTTCTAAAGCGGAACTTTAACAAAGCAGTACTGCTGCACTCCAGAACAAAACCTCATACAACACAAACAATGTACACAAATCAATCTACAACATTTTTCAGATTAAAAGACCAAGACATTCTCTCAATTATCATTTAAAATGTAGTCCAAACATAAATCTATTTACGACTTAGCACTATTCAAGGAACTTCTAAGAGTATTAACCGACAAAAATAAGAGTGATTTATGTAGTACGGCCATGTAGTGCGGTGTTGTAGCTCTGTAAATTGTGCGGGTATGTGCCTGGCTTGCAAACGCTCTGGTGAAATGGCTTGTATTGATCAATGGCTCTCCTGTGCGTTGAAGTCGACATTCTTGGGATTTAGTGGCTCAGATGAATGCATGGATTTTATAGGAATTCTGGTATTGGATAAAATGTGAAAGTTATTTAAGAAAAGCAGGAATGATTGGAATTTCCGTTTTAGTTAAGAAGATTTCGTTGAAATATTTGTGTGCGCACAGTTTTTTTTTATAATTATTAAATTATAATTATTAAGGTTTTCTATTAGAAAATTGTCGATAGTTTTCTTCCCGGTTAGTGGCAATGTCACTGTTGTAATTGCGTTATGGAAGCTATTGACACACTTGTGTATTATATAAATATAATACAATACTACAACACTACTTAAACTACTACAATACTTATATGGTGTACTTATTCAATTAAAGTGGCAGTGGGCAGGGCACATTGCTCGCAGAACAGATGCTCGATGAGGCCGAAAAGTTCTGGAGTGGCGACCGCGTACCGGAAGGCGTAACGTTGGAACGCCTCCCAGAAGGTGGACCGATGACCTGGTGAAGGTCGCGGGTAGCCGATGGATGCGAGACGCACAGGACCGGTCGTTGTGGCGACGCTTGGGGGAGGCCTATGTCCAGCAGTGGACGTCTTTCGGCTGATATGATGATGATGATGTACACCATATAAGTATTGTAGTAGTTTACGAGTATTCTATTCTATTGAAAATATTACTATTCGATGTTTATATTATAATCACTTGAGCATACCACAGCTTCAAAAAAAGCTTGTTCGATGGTATGTCGTCACATCTTCGCCCAGGACTTCGCTCACGTATGGAAAATGCATTATTTATCCTAATTCAAGTTTCGTTCAAATCCACTGACCATTGAGACGTGATTGATTAACAATCCTGTACATTTATACCATTCCGTTGCTTTAAGTTTTAATAAATAAATAGATCAGATTTGTATAGTTCGAAATAAAGGATATTTCTTTTATTTCTTTCAACCGTTTACTTCGACAAAGCTTTTAACTTAATTCCGCGGCGCCAGCTCAAATTATTCAGTTCGTAATAATTAATTACTTGACCCAGGACACGCTATTGTGAAGAATTCCTCAAGAACTACCGCTCTCCTTTGTTTTCGTTGGCACAGACGCCTTAAGACGACTGTAGTTCAGTATCAAAAGGATTACTTAAAATATTTGAAGAAGAAATTTAAAGACGAGAACTTGACTATCAAGAACGAAATTTTAGTAGCGCTGGGTCAGGTTCTGATAGATAATAATGACAAATTCTTTCGCATATCTCTTTTTTTCCGGTTCCCGTATACATTTCGGGAAGTTTTCTTAGTGCTCCCCTACATTCTTCAAGGAACCCACATACCAAATTTCAGCTTTCTACGACCAGTAGTTTCGGCTGTGCGTTGTCTGTCAGTCACTCAGTAACAGAAGAGTTTTATAAACAAACAAACTTGGGGCAACCCCAGTGACTTATAAGGATACTTGTGATGGGTTTACATCGCAACTTCCGCTGGGTTACAATATACACTGTTGAGACAAAATTAAAAGGAAAGGAAAAAAAAATTAGGTTCTAAGATGTTGTAGCAAGTTCGGGTATGTATAGAGTTTGTGGGTGTGTGTGGTGTGTGTGGAGTGTGTGTGTGTGTGTGTGTGTGTGGGGGAGATGGGTGTGAGTGGCGTATGGGTGTAAGTACATGTATGTGTTAATGATTGATCGGTTGATGTATGTTAAGATTGGGTGCAGGTTCTACTTTAGCATATTCTGGTTAATAATAGTTCAATTTCATTGTATGTTTGTGATTTTAACCATTCCGATAGAGTATTTTTGCATTATAACCGCAAAATGGGGTAAATATTCAATATATGGTTCAATTTATTATAAATATAGGTAGATTGAGTGTTATGCTGGCGTCTAGCAAATACCGTACGGACCGGAGTGGAATGGGCCACAATGCCTTTACGTCTTTTATCGAGCTTAGATAGATCAAAAGAAAGGGTCTTGTGTAGATATATGGTTGTGTTCAATACGTATCATTTCCTTACAGTGAGAAGATTACTAATCTTGTTAAGGTTGTCTGTAGAGTAACGAAAGGGTTTAAAGTACATAACTTTAATGAGGGACCTTTGAGCCCTTTCTAGGTCAAATTTGGTCTTGGTGGCCCCTCCCTAGATCGGTATACAATATGTGATGACTGATTGTACCAGGGCAGTATAGATTTCGTTTAGTAGCAACGGTGGCAACACATGGCGTAACGTTTTAAAAATCCATATAAGTTTTCTGACCCTGGCCATGGTATTTTCAACTGATGTACCAAGATATTTAGTGAAATTAATTCGCTGTATGCTTTGACAACTACAAGGATAGTGAGAGGTTGCACACTTATGGATCACGATCCCAAAATCGGCACCTGGCTGTGTCCTCTGATTTGGAGTAAAGCAGATGAAGTTAGTTTTGGCTACGTTGAGGGTTAAAAGATTAGCATTTAACCAACTTGCTATTACCGCTAGTCCACGTTCAGCAACAGCACGCACGGTAGACTATGAGTCACCAGTGAAAACTACCGCTGTATCATCTGCGTATGAAAACATTCGTCCGCCGCTGTTCCCAATATTACACAACTCGTTTATAGAAATCAGGAACAGCGTCGGGGCAAGCAAACTTCCCTGGGGCACTCCAAAACATACAATTTCTTCATCACTAGTGAGTTTTCCAACCCTAACTTGCAGTTTTCTGTTAGATAGATAACTACCAAAAAGAGAAAGAGCCGTGCCTTATGCCGATTGTTTCGAGTCTGTGCAGAAGGATGGGGACAGAAACGGTGTCAGATGCCTTTTTTAAGTGTAAGAAAACTGTAAGATATTTCAGTCTTTTATCGCCAGTTAATGCCTTCGCAGCGTCTTGTGTAATCGAGTTCCATGAGTATGCCATCTACTTCCTGCGGGTTAGTATCAAGCAAAACGAATGATGTAGTATGCTGTTCACTCCTTAGGTAGGAAGAGCTAGGATTAGAGAGGTTAGATTTTTTAATTATCTCTTCCGCCAATGTTTCACCAATTGTAACAAAAAACTGGGTAATACGGTTTAGAGAATCAAGAGGGTGTGATCTTAAGTAGATTAGGGTTGTCTGATTTAGGGGTTTTAAATTGTGTAATTTTGTTAAATTTTAGCCAGAGCTGTTCTGGATTGTTTATTGACCTAGTTATTTGTTCTCTTTGTGGTTTTCTTTTTAGTTTTTTTTATTAAGTTTGTACAATAGTTACGAAAACGTCTGAAAGTGATTTTTAATATTATATTATAGGAATCTTCCTTAGTTTGCACTTGAATTTTATATCGGAGATTAATACATCGAAGTACACTAGCTGTCATCCAAGGCTTGGTAACCCGCCTACTGTTTGGGACTGATTTAGTTGTAGTATTTGATAATAGTGAAGTTTTTATTAAATCTATTAATTTATAAGCTATGATCTCAGGATACACGTATTAAACAAAAATAACATATCAGTACCTATCAAGTAAGTGTAGGCACTATCAAAATCAATTACAGTTTTGGTTGTTGTGTGTGTTCAATGTTAATATATTTGTACGCCAAATGGCAAAACATAGAGAAACTATAAAATATCTATTGTAACATCTTATAATAGTTGTTAATAGTGTGTATAAAATATCCTAACTAAGATAAGGCGTCAAAAAATTCGTCCGCATCGCTGTCCACCGGAAGTGAGCCCAAAAGACTGGCGGCATTGCCACGTTGTATGGCAATGCTTATCCTCTGTCCGAGGTAAAAGCCAGCCCTTGGCTCACGCGAAGTGTCAACTAAGCGTTTAGATAGATCTTTAAATAAGGCATGAGCACTCGGACCCCACGGTCCAAGAGTTTCAACCCCAAACGGCTCAAAAATATAATTGCCAAAAGTGTATTGTAACCTTTGTTCACAAATAAAGATTATTGATTGATTGATTGGTTTTGGCGGACTTTTTAATTTTTAGTGATCGGGTTATGTTTATTAATACCATTGCGTGGTCTGTGATTGAGGTATTAATAACACCCAAAAATGCCGAGCTCAAAGTTTTATCAATTTTTATAAGTGCATGGTCCAAACAACTTTGTTCTCTGGTAGGTAAATAGTGCCCTGGTAAAAGGCCATGTGCCGCTAACATATTTAAATAGTTTAATCTGTTACTGCGTTGTTGAGATGTTTCGGAATTCTTGATTATTATGTCAAAAGTTTAGTGAATTTATAAAATTATCAGCACAAAGGTTAGAGGGTGAACGGTAGATGCCTATGATGGTATGATAAGAAATGGATACCTGGATATCTGACGCATGTGAAATATTGATTTCAGTAACATGGGCCAGGTGGTCATATCGAACGTATGTTACCACACCGTCATTTTGATTAAGCTGATTTTTCGTAAAATAAGAAATGTAGTTATCAAGTAATGGTAGCTGTCTGTGATAGTTAAGCCTGCACTCCGTTAACATCAACACATCTATGTTATGTTTTATTTGTGATAAGTTTAGCTGTAAGTCTTTAAAGTTTGAATAGACACTCCTGACATTTTGGGTTACTACTGTCAAAGTTACCATGCTGTAAGTAATTATGCAACTCTTCAATGTTGATAATAGCCGACTTCGAAATTTCGCTGTCATTAGTTCCCGTATAATATTAAGATTGCTATCCATTTACGTGTTTAAAATACAAGTGGTGCTTCGAGCAAATTACGATAATGAAGAAACATCGATAGACCAATTGTAAATATTCCAATTCGACACTTAATGAATTTACGAAAAGCGGTTTAAGTATGATCAAGAGTGTGTGACCTGTGTAATGGTGGGTGCATGATAGGAGATTGATCGATTTTTATAGTGAGCGTTGTTGAGTGTAATGTGTAAGTTTTATGAGTGTTGCTTTTTATAACATTATGGTGGTATTGAACAAGCTTAAATGTGTAGATTTTAGTAATTATCCTGATGCTTGCCACATTTAACGAGTTATAAAGATAAAAAATTAGGTTACCAATACACAAGAAAATAATGAAAGTGAAAAACTAGTATAAACTTTTACATAACTTAATCACAGTTCTTGCATTAAGTGACGTACCTGAGTTTCAGTCTTGATCAAATAGCCCGAGAGTTTTCATCAAGTTTCGCGAAGACACGTCCAAATGTGGTCCAGCAGAATTTATATTGTTTTGTTTTGGCTAGGTCCCACGCCAAGAAGTATAGACGGTTTTCCTTAACAGTAAGATGTTCAGATATAAACACAGGGGTATCCTCATTGTTGGTGAAGCCAAGATGCTTAGCCTGCAGCTTTGTTTTATTCTTTATATTATAGATTTTGGCTTTCTGTAGAAAATGTTTTTTATTATCGATAAACCAAGCTCGACAATAAAGGGGGTGTTTTTAACCTCAACCTTCTTGCCATGGATTCTATGTATATCCTTTACATCTTTCACGTCCAAATTACCGCTAATGCTCTTTGAGAGGGATAAAATCTAGTTTCTTGAGGTTTTCTAGGAACGTTCTTGAGTTCTATACAGGTTTTCTGCGAGCATCTTTGCAGATTTTCCATTCTTTCTTCCAATATGTTTATATACTCTCGGTATTTTTTTGGTTGTACCTCAAGAGACTCAATTCTCTTAAGAAAAAAATTGTGTTGACTGGACAGGCGAGTTACACTAGCTTCAATACTAATATAAGTTTGCTAGATTTCCTTTAAATTTGTATTTATTACCAAAACTTCGCTGTTTTGAGTGGCCAGAAATGATGAAAATAATTCCCTCATCTCCTCCTTAAATTTTCAAAATTCCGCAGGTAAGTCATCGTCTCTCATCCTTTTGCGAACAGCAACACAGGTGTTAGGTGGCGTAATATTTCCCGCTTCACTCACTTTAGGATTCGACAGCGATTTATTCGTATGTGAAGTAAACATGTTACTGGGGAGTAATAAGTTCTAATTAGTTCGAGGATTTTTTCGCTGGCGCCAAGAGGAGGATCTCGAACCTTGAAAACGAGTGAAAGGAATTTCGTGTAACAAGTATGCAATACAAGTCCGTGCGATTACAAAAGTGTTCTATTATTTAATGCGTAAGTGGCGCGTGGCGTAGCCGATCCCTTCAAGGCCGCTGTGCGATGTATCGCGTAGCAGATAAGAATCACCCGTCGTAGCACTGTAGCAGCGTAGCACTCAATGCGGAACCGTAGCAGCGCGCGTGACGTACTCGTAGAACATTCTCCGTAGGCAGGAGACTAATTTCGCGCGATGACGCACACGTTGACTCGGCACAGTGGCTACTAACTCGACCCGACGGTTATTTCGGTAACGTTGGTTCTCCTGCGGATGTGTTCATTTCTGAATCGATGACGAAAGGAAACTGAGCGTAGCCCTTGCCATTGCCTTTTGGATGACTTTAAAGCCATGAAATGATTTTAAACAAAAGGAAAGGACTGCACTCATCTAAAATTTAACCCCTAGATAAAAGTAATTCTAACTAAAATACTATTAAACTAAGTACAGGTAGTAGAAAATTCGCTAATATGGCACCATTTAATTCGGCACATTACCATTGGCCACTCGGGCCGCGGGAAATTCCTCACTTCCGGCCCGCTCCGGCTTTTCATGAGAAACGCCTGAAGATACTAATTTCCGGTTCGTGAAAAGCCTACGGGGAGGTTTTTGTTACTTTGTTAAATGTATATTTTTCTATCTTTTTTGTTGATAAGGCAGCGAAGAGATTTAATATGTAAATTCATGTTTTATTGGGAGGGTTTTATATTTGTAGGGGCTTAAAGTTTTATGATACTAGCTGGCTAGCTCTTCATATCAATAAATTCGACAAAGTATTTTTGTTTTCACTAATAAAGCAGCAATACTTATTGATCAGTAATAGTCGTTGAATATTTTAAAATATTTAACGCCATGATATGCAAAAAAAAAAATACAAATAACTTCTGTACATGCATAACAATTCAATCATTTGTTTAAAATGAAAGTAAGGTAGTAGGAAACTAAAGATTTTCCACATTTTCTGGAAAGAAAACAAAACGCCATTCTAACTCAAATTAACACGATTCCCTTTACAAAACTGCATATTCCGAACACCATTACAGACCGTCTGTAGTCCCACTCCGCGCCCCGCTACAGGCAGTACAGGGCACCTCGCAAAGAGTCACGTTTTCTATGCGGCCCGGCCGTGAACAGGAAATTAGAGCCTGCGGCCTCAACGAATGGATTTCCGGAGCAAGTGGCCCGCTGGCCTTTATTTAACTTTTATTGTAGTGGCGCGAACAATTGTTGTTCTGCCTGATTTTAACGGACAATTTAAGTGGAGTAGTTGGGATTTATATTGCTGTTATTGGACACATGTTCTTGTGGAGGTTTGCTCTGAAGTAAAACATGTGTGTCCGCGCAGTTACTGCTGGAGTTTGTTTTCTGTTCGGATATAGCGGAGTTTGTTAGATTTTGTTGCGGAGCTCTGTAGCTAATTAACAAGGTTCATGGAATTGTGTTTATCGTATAAAAAGTTAGTTTGTGTTGCCCGTTTTTCTTAATAGGTCTCTATTATTTAGTGTCCATTTTGAATTGTTTCTCCGAGAGCTTCATTGCCTCAGCGACTTTCTGGTGGTCACGACTGTAGTTTCTGGAGATTCAGCGGTTGCAGTGGTTTGTAATACAATTAGGGCTTGCCTATTTTCTAAATCAAATCTTTGACATTAATTTTTATGATTTTTATTCAACAAAGTAAACACATCTCACATGTAGTAAAATAGCCGTATTTACAATGGTTATTACTCATTATAAATGAAAGCAGTAAACAAATAATAAGATTGCTGGATATAAATGAGCTTCTGAGTATATTTATAGCAGGATTTGACGGTCCAACCCGCGGGTGACGTACGCTCCATAGTTTTGGGATGAGTGAAGCGGTGACCGGTGATATGGTTCCGTCCATATGTATGGCGGAAAAAAATGTAGTTATTATATCTAGTTTGTATTGTCCTAAGCAAAGGCTTCACTGCATTCTTTCCTGTCCCCACTTCTTTCCCATTCTTATGCAAAACATTTAAGTTGACCCAGCATCTCCATTACCACTTTTGTAGTAATAAAACAAAATGAATCCCTGAATGTAGTCTGTTTATAAACTAGAAGGCCTATTCTACACATTTTTAAGCACTGTTCTTGCAGCGAAAGAAATATTAATGAAAGATAAGAAAAATGAGGGAGTTAGTGATAGCTTCACGGGTAATAGGACAGAATGGAAGAATTCGTTTTGCGCCGACCACAAGTAATATGGGATAAGCAGGAAGATGATGATTCGACTAAGATTCAAATGCGAACATTGCTAAAAATTGTACCTAGAGCCTTCTGATCTATAATGCTGCGGCCACACTACCGTAATATGGCAATAATTATGGCCATAATTGGTGTTGTTCCAGTTGGTTTTGTTTCAATTATGGCCAAAATTATTATATACTACCATATAACGGTAGTGTGGCCGTAGCATAATAGTTTGGAGTTGCTAGAGATCGTAGTCAAAGAGACATTCAATCAGAAATGACTTGTCTCACCAATGGTTTGTCAATCAAAGAGCTTAGTGGCATTTTGGTAGCTCATATTAATCCCTTACAATTCTCTTTTCAACAATCATTGTAACTGACAGATTGGCACCTCGTCACGTTCTAATTACCTCGCTAACTCTCCGAGGAATACCTTCAGACTGTATTAGTTTTGAAATTAAATATTATTATAGAATATCAAAAGCATAGTTTATCGGTTAAAGCTCCATTATGCACATACGAGACTTAAATAGCAACGTTGACTGACATTAGGATTATAATAAATTCAATTCGTGTGAATATTTTGTAAAGCATTTTATATCGTCAAATAACGATTCAACAATCTTCATATTTCGACAGCTTTTCAATTGAAAACATGTCTTTACTTCAACATTATTGGATATGTACGATATTTGACAGGTGTCAACCAATAATTGTTAACAAAAGATGAAAAATAGAGCTTGTAGATTGTATTTTTGATAGCCCTACTTCAAAATTAAACATCACGTTTTAATTCACCCGCGCCACACGCCGTACGGAACCCCGATACTACGCAGCATACAAATTACGCAGTCCCGCCGCGTCCACTGAAAAATCTTCGTGAATTTATTTCTGCACATCCCTAGCATTAAAATCCAGGCCAAAGCCTTTTTGTTATTATTTGCCCCAGAAAATGTTTCTAGCATCGGGCCTCGCTGATGAATTTTAAGTGGGCAATCACTGTTTTTTCATTGTACACTATTTGTTCTTTTGAAAGCATTTGAAGAGGATTGATTGTTTCTATTTCCATCTATCGGTTCTATCCAGTTTCTTATTTTGTTGTGTTTTTTTTTCAGCCGCAGGCGTATTTAAGTATTCATGAAAAAACAAACTTGTGTCGTGTTGTTGGGCAACTTTTTATACAATATTTTTTGCTGTGATTGGGTCGAAGTATATCTAGACTTTCGTAAATTGTTTTGTCAAGAAAATGAGTATCTTAGATAGGTACCTACTTTTTTGTAACAGATCCTTGATTTCTGTACAAACAAGATACAATATTTTTAAACGTGACTGAAGTAGGTACTTTGAGAATCTCGCTTAAATTGCCTTCAAAAAATGTGTTCAAATAGTGAGCAAAAAAAGCTTCTTCTTCTTCTTTAAGTACCTGTGTCCCCTAGATGGAGCAGAGGGCGTTCACAGTGCGCCGCCATCCCGAACGGTCTTGAGCTTCGCGCTTCATTTCGCTCCAGGTCTTTCCTTGGGGCGACCACGTTTACGCTTTCTTTGGGGATTCGAGTCTAGGGCTTGCCTCGGTATGTGTTCAGGATCGGGTGGCCGACCCAGTTCCACTTGCGGCGTTTGATCTGCTGGTCCATAGGAGTCTCATCGCAGCGTTCCCACAGATCTTGGTTGGAGATTTTCTCGGGCCAGTCAACACCGAGGATACGACGAAGAAATCGGTTGATAACGACCTGGAGTTTGTGCGAGATGTCCTTAGTGACCTTCCATGTCTCACATCCGTACAGCAACACGGTTTTTATGTTGGACCGGAATATTTTGAGTATTACTCTTTGGGTCAATTTCCTTGATTGCCATACAGGACGGAGCTGTGCAAAGGTTGCTCTTGCCTTGGCAATTCTGGAAGTGATGTCTTCTTCAGTTCCTCCAGTTTCTGATACTACACTACCGAGGTATGTGAGCAAAAAAAGCTACTTTCATTATTTATTTTCAGCCTGAAGAGCCAAGACCTCCCTTTCTTCGTTCCATTCCTCAAACAATAATCTAAATATCAAATATGAAACACTAAACCTAGTTTAGATTTAAAACAACCAGATCAAAATCCTGCCTCCCATAAACAGAGCATAAAAGAGTTTCGCGGAGACACCGCGTATATAAACACATTTGGGCTGGCAATAAAGGAGAATGCCAATGTCTTCGCACGAGGCGAGCGTGCGTCTATGAATAATATATAGTGAATCTTACGGAGCATAATATTAGCCTACCAACGTCGCTTTTAAACAGTTTTTCTGGGAGTTCTGATATGGGATTATAAAGCTGAACTGGAGAGGGAATTCTGGCAACTGAGTAGGATGCTAATATGTAGCAAATCTAGTGGCAGTGGGTGGGAAGGGCACATTGCTCGCATAACAGAGGGCCACTTCTACAAATTTTTGCAACGTTCGCATTCGCATATTAGACAGTTTGCGACTGAGATGCGAATGCGAACGCTGCTTGAAAAAAATAGTAGAATTCGGGGTCGTAAAGTGGCCAACGCCGTGTCCTTGTCGAGGCGATCGGCGGCGGCGACCTCTCGCGTCCGGCCCTGGTTCAATCCATGGTCTGGAGCGAGGAGGCATGGGAAGCGGTCACCTCTTTCTGCGAAGCAGTAATGCTAGCAAAAGAGGAGGCCGAAGCATGAGAGAGAGGAAAACCTCACGCTCCCGCCACTGCAACAGAAGAAGACGCCCCGGGCGTTGGGAGTCGCAGGGCAATTCCCGGCCACCGTAGGCCCGGGCCTGCTAATGACGAGCATTGGGTGGCTCGCCGTCCGATCAGAACCAGTTCCGGGTTGACGGCGCGTTGTGTTCCACGTGCGCCTCAAAGAGATGTGGGCATTGTAGATGGGGCCTGTTAAGGTCAGTGCCTGCCAGGGTTGCGAAATTTGTTCGAAAGAGGCACCGCGGCCCTGGAACGCAAAGGGCACTAGGAGGAACGCGGATGGGTTTTAGTCAGTAAAAGTCTGCTCCGCCCAGAGCGGGAGGAGTCATTTGATGATTTCTTTTCCTAAAAAGGGTTGTTAAATGGCTACCGGGTACAAGAAGACTCAGCATTTAAAGGCTTCCCTCAGGGTAGACCGATGACCTGGTGTAGGCCGCAGGAATCCGTCGGATGCAAAATGCTCAGATCTGGATGATGTGGTGACTCTTGGGGGAGACCTATTTCCAGCACTTGTCGTCTTTCGGTTGGTATGATGATGATGAGTAGGGTACTCAGACCGTCTCGTTAGTGTAGCGGTAGCAAGTGGTACTGAGCAAGAGGTTCTGGTCCGAGGTTGAGCATTTTGGAATTTTCTCACTAGAGCCCGTAGTTTGGTTTTTGCCTAGTTGATGATAATATACGATTTCAACATAATTGGTGAACATACCTGTACTATAGGTACCCCCTACTTCTGTCGGGGAATATAGACGCTATTTTTAACAGAATTTCATTTAGGTATTCAGTGAAAATTTTATTAAACCTATACCAATATTCGCATGAGCAAACATGTCTCTTTCGAGTTCCAAATAAACTCACTCATTAAGTCAACACACGAATCGTCCAAAAAACTATTCAAACAAACGCTAGCGGCATTTAAAAAAACTGCTCAACTGAATTAAAATTTCCCCAAATCCTGAACTATGACTAACACAATTCACAAGAGTACTACGGAATGTGCTCAGACGGAAAAAGCACATTTTACGAAGGAAAAATACGAAATATTACATTGAGACAGAGATAAATAAACCAATACGGGGCACATTTAGCCCATGTGCGGTGTAATAAAAGCACTACGACATATGCTCGCTCTGTGGGTCCCTTTGTTTCGTGTAATGCGATTTAAAACACGAACATACACCCTTTTGGAGCAGAGGTCGTAGCTGCATTGGAGGTGTACTCTTTGTGGCACACCACTGTATAATTTGGGATGTGCTCGTTCAAATGATATGTTAGAAACAATTCCTTTTTGTATTGTCACAAAGGAGATTTGTTTCGGTGTATATTATTTTGTTCTTTTAATTTTATAAAGAAGGGCTTCTAGTGCAAATTTAATACAACAGGGCATCTCACTTGATTTGTAATTTCTGACTAATAATAAAGTTTTAACAAATTTGATTTTTGTTAAACAAAGCACCCAGGATGAAAGAGAAAGTATTCTTTATTGTGAATTAGATTTACGATTCTTCTTTAACTTCAAGTGAGTTACATTGTGTCCTTGTTGGTGCATCACCTTGCAGCTCTCTTTGCTGAGGACCGATTCCTTGACCTTTTTAAATGGCACTACTTTCATTTTCTTCTGCAACTATGTCATGTACTTTGTCTTGGTGTTTTATTACATTTTGGTTCAAGGAAATGCTCATACGTCCTTGTTTTGCTCAGTGGCTCTGTCCCACGTTGTGTAATAAGCAATACAATAAACTTATCAGTTAATTCCTTCTTCTTCATGTTTCTGGCACGACAGTAGTTTAAATGATTAGCCCAAAACATTGCCATTTTACGGCAACATAGGTGGAAGCGCATAGTTTATTTTTGCTACTTGTATTGGGACACAGAGAGCAGGATAGAAGATGGATGATGATGGAGGATTGAAAATGGGTGACTCGGCTCCTCACCACACCACTCTGCTTCTGACCCATCAAAATAGCCTCTCATTGCAAGCCCATCTTTCTTATTGGTTCTTGCGTCGATTCAGTGACATCCAATAGGACCACAGAAAGTTATCCCGAACCCGAACTGAAAAGCTAGGTCAGTGTATCTTTATTTCAGGAGCCAGTTCTTTCATAAATAACCTAATAAACCTAACCTAATCAACAAACCAAAAAATAACTAACTAAAAACCCTTTTTAACTGGCTCTAATAACTCTTAAAAGCGAAACAAAATTCTATTTACAGCGAGTCACCTCCATTTCTCAGCATTCCATTCACTACTACGCTCTTCTAAAAAAACGTCGTAAGTAGAACGGGACGTTTCTTGGTTCGTTTAAAACCCCGCGAACTTAAGGCTGGGTTGCACTGTAAAAAGTAGAGGCAACTTTGGCACAATCCATGCCTAACGAGCTCTCTAGGTAATTAACTATTTGTTTCCAAGTCAAAGAGTAGAGTTTTGCTTCGTTTCCACGGCGCGAGTTACAGGAGGATTTAGTTTGTTTGTGGAGCTTCTAGATACGTGTGTGTGTTGTTTTAGTTCAAAGTTAATTATTTGTTTTGATTCCGGGTTGCTTGAACATAGTTTGTTGTTTTACAATTGGTATGACATGACTGTACTGGATATCATTTGAAAAGAACCACAGAGAGTTGACTGGTAGTGAATGCCTTGTTGCAATAAATTAAATCCCACCTTGTGAGAGGCAACGTTGGAAGGCGGATGGAACAAGGTAGACCGATGACCTGGTGAAGGTCACGGGTAGCCGATGGATGCGAGACGCGCAGGACCGGTCGTTGTGGCGACGCTTGGGGGAGGCAGGTCCAGCAGTGGATATCTTTTGGCTGATATGATGATGATTAAGTCTACCCATGTACCACTATTATACATAAAGTTTAAATCCTAATATAAAATTGTTCCCTTACTGGCAGATTGAGTGATTGAGTGAGTGAGTAACTGACAGAGCCGAAACTATTGGTCGTAGAAAGCTGAAATTTGGTATCTTTGGGGAGTGTAGGGGAGCACTAAGAAAGGATTTCCTGAAATTCCTACGGAAACGGGAAAAAACGGGATACGCACGTACGAAGTCGCGGGTAAAAGCTAGTAAATAAATAATATTTTAAATATTTCCAACGGAATGTTTAAGGATAAAACATATTAAGAATTATCTACTTCCATTGACCGTGCAGCTAAGGAGTGTAATTTTATGCCGGAGTCTGTGTTTTCTGAAAGTCAAAAGCATGCTTCATCGTCAACCACATCACCGCTTTTCATCAGGTGAGATTGTGACCAAACACAAGCCTGTCAGCTATTAAATAATATCCATCCTTACCTCGTTGCTATTCCACCAATTCGCACTACGCGTTTCCAAACGTCTTTTATAATGCGCACAGCAAAGGAGTGGAACTCTCTGCCTGCGTCTGTGTTTCCAAACGCTAACAACCCTAATCTCTTCAAAGTTAGAGTGAACAGGCTCCTTCTGGGTAAGCTCGCTCCATCGTAGACTTTGTCTCTGTCATCTCTGACCAAGACTGGAGTCAAGAGCAAACCCACCACAAATAAAAAAAAAAATCTATCAATAATGTGGGTTTTCAGGAGGATGCTGCGAATTCCATGGACTGTACTTACTTGTCCATTCTTAAGGAGCTCCAAATAACCACAAGACTATCCGCTGTCTGCTTCCAGCGAATTCCTAAATATTTTGGATATGTCACTCGTAGAAACCCTAACAGCCTCGAGAAGCTTATGGTATTTGGGCAAGTACACGGGAAAAGACCACGCGGGCGCTCACCTACGCGTTGGGCAGACCGAGTAAAGACGCTCACTGGCCTATCAATAGCCGAAGCTTTTAAGACCGCCGAGGACAGAGAAACGTGGAAGAACATAGTGCACCGAGTGATCAATACCTCAGAGTAGACACGACCTTCAACTATGAAGATAACGACTAAGAAGAGAAGATCAATAATGTAACTAGCAATAGTTCTATAGCCTATTAGGAATCAGTAGTGCTATTCTGTAACAACATTTTTGTGTCTCGACAGCGGAATCCACGGTGAGGTATCAAATTCGTATTGATATGAATGAGCTTTGTTTTTCAGGTGAAGCTTGATATCGAAATAGCTATTTACAGAGTAGCACTGCAGTAAAAGCGTTACTGTCAACGCCAAGCTCACTGATCAGCAAGAAATAAGGAAATCTCAAGTTCATTCTGATCGAGGAAAAAATTAACATAATTATTTTTTAATCAATACTCCCCGCTGCTCTCTTCCCGCTCACACCGTGTGTTAATATTTCGGCGCCGAACAGACACGCCTAGAGTTTTTAACTTGATGAAAAATACAAATGAGGTTTTTAATTGAATTCTTTAACATCGCCGCAGAGCGGGGCAAGCTCTTGTTTACGTTTAAAAACATAGGTGATTATTTTATGATGCAATACAAATGTTAGCTGGGACCAACGGCTCAACGTGGTCTCACACCACCGTCATCCATCCATAGATCAACCTTGGCAAACGTTGCTTAACCTTCATCGACCCGTGTGGCTATTACTATTTAGCTACTACCCACCTTATAGAATATTATTGTAAAATCGTTTGTGAAGAGAACAGGTTAGTGCGTTGCTGGTCAGCAAAATAATGGTTACACGTGGCTCAGAAAACATTAAATTTGTATTATCATGTCATTCAAGATTATAATAATATTATTTAAGTTAAGGTACAGTAAAACGTTACGTAAATATTCCGACAGCAACAACAATATTGAATCTCCATGTAAAATAGTTTCCGAATAGACATCCCTTCCGTCCGAACATTGCTCTAAAGCAGACGTGTTGTTGGTTCTTTCGTAAATTTTTAAAGTTACCTTTTTATTCTAAAAATAATTGTTTCCTACAAAACAAAAATTTGTAAATCTAATTTTGATTTAAAAATAAAGTCAAAATTAACAAATAATACAGAGTGAAACAAATACAAGTCAACTGGAGTTCCTGGATATTGGCTCTGGCTGCCTCTGGAAGAAATATTAAAAAACACCAACTACCAGGCTACCATAGGCCAAGACAATTACAAAAGACTGTGAGTACTGAGAACGAACGGGTGAGTGAGATAGAAACAAATAAATAGTAATTTGTATCCAAGCAAAAGTACTAGGGTCGCATAAACACAAACGACTTAAATGGTAATACAAGAAAACCATTTTCGAAAAGATTTCTGAATGTCCAATTGGCTCGTTTGGTAAGCGTTGCACATCCAAACTAAAAGACCCGAGTTCGAATCTCACGATTTGATATTCTTTTTGTGTTTTTATTTTGCTGTCTTCAACTTTGGCCGATCCTTATTATTATAAAATGCCATTAAGACGTACTCCACCACCAACGCCAGCTGTACAATACGATTCGGAACCTGACATACCATCGGAAAAAGTGGATCTTGATCCTAATATTATTAAACGTAAGCGCAAGTTTGATCAGATGGACGATTTGAATGTGTTCATGAGTGAAATGAAGAATCTCTTTACCAAATTTGAAAAGGAGCAGAATGATAAATACAATGCTCTGCATGCATCTATGATTGATATACGAGAGTTAAACACATCAATCAAAACATCATGCGAGTTTGTAACTGGAAAATACGAAGATCTTTTAAAGGAATTCAATAAACTTACGTCAGAGCGTAAAGAAAACTTAGCGTACATTCAGATAATGGAAGAAAAGGTTGAAAACTTAGAAAGAGTTCAAAGATCTTCTTGCCTGGGCCGGCAGTCTCGACATGGATAGCGATTTCGGTATCTTCTACCGATTGTCAAAAACTAACGAAAAAATTCGCTTGCCATAACAACTTTTGCGCTAAATGGTAGTCTCGACTCCTGAGATACCGACCAAATCATGTCATAACGATGTCGGTAGTGCTAGCGAAAACCGTATTCATAGTTCAGCCCATTTTAAGAAAATTACTAGCCGGCAAAAAATCTCCTCGAATTTGAGGAAACATTGAGAAACCTTAACAAAAAATACTTTGATTTTCTCGGGATATGTGCAGATATGACGTAAATATTATATTTAAATCATTATTTCTCATAGAAAGATATAAGTTATGTAAACTTTAATGAGTAAGTTTTTCCGTTTTAAAGGATGAAATTAACTTTTCAAATTATTTAAGGACACAAAAGTTTACCTTCTTGCAACATTAATTACCAACTTCAAACTATACTTGTCAATATTGACAAATTCATATTTGTCCTTGTAAACTATTTATTAAAATTTATTTTGTTAATGATTGTTTATTACGAGCCTTTTCAACCCATTGATGGCTCAAGGTGCAACCCCGCTAGATGTAGCTTCTCATTTAAGTATAGATCAGCTACGCAATAACACTTGGGATTCCACAGAAAGTCAGTAATTCCAATGTTTATGAAGAGACGGCTCATGTTGATGTAGATGCTCGATAATCCCGTGTTCTGATATTCTGTAAAGGTAAAGATTTGGGAAAATCCGCACAAAGTGCCGTATAGTCATTACTATGCTTACAAAATGCGGTTTAAGGACTCCTTTCACACCAATTGTGAGTGCGGTGCCCCTGTGCAAAACATGACCGAAAACTACTTTTAGTACCCCAGTACCCTTGCTCCTGCACCTTTCAGTACTTAACAAATGCCACTGATGACCCTATAAACATAGCCACTTCTGCACGAGTCTCGGCACAACTTAAACTTAAAGGGTTCCCAACTACTCAAATAAGGAGGCGATCGGAAGCAGAATTTAGCAAGAGGCACTGAAAACTGCGGTCTAAAGAAATCAAGAAACTATGAAGAGAAACATCAAAGTAATGTGAAATAGTGATACTTAAGTGATAGTGGAACAGTGATAAATAGTTACATTTGACAAGGATATGTGTGATGTACAAGATGTTTGTCTTATGTAGGTAGGTACTTCTGAAGAGTGTCTAGATATAAGAAAAAAGAAAGATTGGTAAAAGTATGATCCCACTGTTTCTCATTCACATTAAAATTGAGCAATGTAGTTCCCAGAGATGCCCTGCCTAAACTGTATGCTGGTAAACTAGCAATTTACCAGCTAAAATGCAGGGATTTCAAAGATTTCACAGTAGTTCTACCTCCAACAGCCACTCTTGTGTGACAGAATAACAAAATAATCATATCTTAAGAGGACATAATATAGCATGGATGATGATGATGGATGGAGGATGAGGATGTAACATGTGCTATTCGAGACTTTGTTTTGACAGAAACTATACATTTCATATAGGTTCTTATTGTTGTTTGTTTTGATGTTCTATAACTTGTTTCTAGTTTAATTAATACTAAGTCATAACCAAAATTAGTAACTTTACTATGTGAGATATTACCACATAATTATGTCTATGAAATACCAAAAAATGTCTTAGAATACATCACTCTTAGATGCCTACTACTCTTAGAGTACCTACTATGTTTTTTGAAACTGATAAGTAGATAGGTGCTTTGTCATAATTATTCATTTGATAATATTGTTCCCACTAGCATGAAAGTAGATTCTAAGCATTGAAATATATTTATGTTTTGTAACTTCAATTTCATCAATAAGAAAATAAAATAACAGCTTAAGTAAGCTTATGATTGGATCCATTATATATTTCTATATTTACATATGACGGCGCTACGTCATCGTACGGTTGTACACGGCACGTGCACCGGACCGATCAGGCGATGTCGCCATCCCCACCTCCCCCACTACTCGACTTGTTTGTGCTCGGACGTAAAAGGAGACCGCGCGGAGCGATCGGGGCATTCTATTCTAGACCTCGGTCCGATGCACGTGTTGTCATAGCGCCTAGATTTGCTAATATCGTCTTAAAACCTTTTAGTTAATAATTATGATATGATAATTAATTGAGTTCACAGTTATTATTAATTAAGTGAGTTAATCGAATAAAATTGATTAATAAGTAAACTACCTACTTTTTTTACTTTAAAATATCCAATCCTGATAATACGCCTACACATACATATTTTCATAAGAATTATTATTTGATGACAATCAAAAGCTAGTCTAGTTGTTAAATAAGAATGATATTATTATGTTATCTAATAAAGTTGAAAATATATGTTCTGATTGTGTGTTATTTATAAACAAAGCCTTACCTTTGTAAAGGCTTATTTCACTTTTATTATATTATATTTAACTAGCTGACCCGCGCAACTTCGTCTGCGTCACATTTTTCAATTCTGCTCCGCTCCTATTGGTCTTAGCGTGATGATATATATAAATACATATATCATCCTATAGCCTAATCATCTAACACTGAAAGAATTTTTCAAATCGGACCAGGAGTTCCTGAGATTAGCGCGTTCAAGCAAACAAACAATCTCTTCAGCTTTATATATTAAGTATAGATATATGATGGTGGATTTTTGTGAGGAACATTTTTGTCATTTCATTTTTGTTTGAACATTTTTTTGGAATATTTTTTATCTAGGTGATTAACTCTCTGACGATTCAAAAGTTCCTGTTTAGTCGGACTTTGAAGTAAATGGTTAAATTAATCAGTTTCGTATAAATAAAACAAGAGTTTAAACAATTAAAGGAATTACTTTTAATTTGTTTTTCAATCATGCATATTTTTACTAACCCTTTGGACTCCGGTCTAAAATAAAAACATTCTATTCTATTCTATTTCACAAAAGACAGACCTTCTAGAACCAGAATCTATACAAAAGTATGCAAAGTAATAACATCAGTCCGCAGTATAAAGTAGATACGAGTACATATGTTTAGGTGATATTTATGACATGAGATATGTTTGACATTTTTGTTTAAAAGTTTCCCTGTACTTTGATATAGTTTGTATGAGCATTAGTATTCATAAATAATCAAGTCAAACATGTCATAATAAGACGCCTGTGTATCCTTCGTACTTCTGCCCATCCAGTGTCCATTTCTGGGAACAAAAAACATAAGATTTTAAGATATTTTGATATACTTGTTTATATAATATAATATAAAACAAAGACGCTTATTCAGTTTGTAGTTTGCACGCTTATATCTTTAAAACTGCACAACGGTTTTCGTCAATAGACAGTGATTCAAGAGGAAGGTTTATATGCATAATTCGTCCCGAAATTCCTACGGCAGAGAGAAAAATGGGATATGCGCGCACAAAGTCGCGGGCAATAGCTAGTAACTAATGAAAAAATTGTCTATAGGTTATATTTATGACTAACTGACCCGTGCCCACTTCGTTGGGTGGTATTTTTCGGGTTAATATATATCCCATGACACTCACAAATAACGTGGCTTTCTATTGGTGATAAAAAGTTCAAAATCGGTTCAGTAGAAACAGAGATTACCCCCTACAGCCTCACAAACTTACCTTTAGTATAGATAGGAAATTTATAGGTATTTGAGCTACGTTAATAACATTCAAACAAAAGCACAATGGAAAGAACCAAATTCTCACCTGTATCTTCAATGCCAACCTCAATGCCAACCTCAAGGCTACTACCATCATTGGTTGATGCGGCGGCGTCTATGTCCTTCAATTAGTTTGTGTTGATCCTCATATTATTTATCAACTAAATCAACTGGCACTGATCTCACAGGCACATAAACACTGACTTCGGCACACCAAAACATTTCTTGCAGAGTAGTAAGCATCTGTATATTGAGCGACCAGAGGGTCACTCAATACAGTAAACAGTACCAGAGGGTGTGCCAAGCTGTTGATTTTTCAGTGGGGTTATTAGCCATGGCTCCAATGGTTCTTCATCATGCAGCACCTACAATATGTATAAAGAATTATCCACATATATAGCTTTTATCTTACTAAGCAAACATGTATAGTGTGGAGTTAGCGCATATTACACTCATATAGGAATCATATCTTGCTCCTGGCTCTCAAGCATTGATATTTAAAGTTAAAAGGTCACACACAACTATAACAATAGGTTTAATATACCTAGTAGGTATATAGTATGCGTAGTATAACTATACACAAGTAGGTATTTTAGCCAAATTGGGAAATTTATGAAACAATATCAATAGTGAAGGTAAACATACAGCTTACTCATCCAATGAATGACCCTTGTGGTGCACGTTCACCTAGGCGTGCTCCTCATGTGACTTTAGCGTTAAATTTCAATATTGAATGCAGTCACTCCCCTATGGCAGTGGGTTTGAAGCATTCCTAGATTTCTTCACAACATTTCGCTCGTCCTGATTGATGAGGAGCTTAATAAGCTTCCGTACCTCGCAGTTACGGTCGTTTATCTCTGTAACATAGTAAGGTACCTACTATAAAGGCTTTGCAAATTGGATAGTACCTAATAACAGTTTGGTATGCAATGACACTCACTTGGGTCTCCACAGAAAGTCCATAAGAGGGTTGTCTTTGCAGGGATTGCCGAGGTTCATCCACAGGCTTCACAATCGTACCTTTTTTGACCCGATAGTACCCGGTACAAAGACAGAAACCGATTTCCCTCCAAATCCACATCATCTCACTTTCGTGACGGTTTTTGCGACTTGGCGTCGCGTAATCATATCGCACCTGTGTTCCAGCGCGACTAAATCCCTTGCTTAATATGCTTCGTCCATAAAAAAAAACCACATAAACAGTAAATTATAATCACGAAACTCTCCAATAACACGGTTGTCAGGCGTTGTCATGGCTACCGAATAATATCGCTACGCTTATCACGCTGTCAAAATTCGGCGCTAGCCCATAGCGAAATTCGCAAAAGTTAACGACAAAGTTCGGTAATTTGACATTTGCTTGCGATGAAATTAGCGCGTTTTGAATGTAGAGACTACCAAATATCGGTAAGTTCAAATCGTTAGGACTTAGCGACCGAATGCGGGCGCTACGCTGTCGTTATCTATGTCGAGACTGCCGGCCCTGGAACTAAGGAACATACCGGCTAAATTGAAAGAAACAAAAGAAGACCTATCTAAGATTGTTATTGACACTGGTAATTCCTTAAACGTCTCAATAAATACCTCTGACATACGTGATATATACCGATTAAATACAAAAAATGAAGTAAATAATAATAATAATAATAATAATAATATCGTTTATTTACAAAACAGGGCACATTTACAGTAAAATAATTTACATTTTTTTTAAAGAACACAGTTGCTGATTTGCCTGAACTAGGTTGAAACCTGTGCTTCAGGCTAGATAGTGCTTATGTAAACATCAATAATAAAATAACAATTTATCAATTACCTATAATAAAACTTAAAATTAAAGGACACATCATGTTTTATTTACATACAAAAAGAAGGTCTTCTGTCTCTACGTACGAGATGCTTAATAAATATTGCACAATTGTCTTTTTACAGCTATAATAATTTAACTTATAGATACTTAGTTTCTTATTTAGTCTATTGTATAGAAATGGACCTAAAAATGTAAAAAATCTTTTTACAAAAACATATTTTGAAAATGAATTAGAATCACAGACAATATCATTCCGTCTCTTATTAGTATTTTCGGTGTTGTAAGTAAGCATGGTGTGCTGTTTTAGTATCAATTGCATAATGAAAAGCTGGCGAACAGTCAGTACGTTGCAGGATTTATATAGGAGATCTGTGGGATACACAAAGGGATGGAAATTGGCTACTTTTAAAATGGCTCTCTGAGCTCTTTCAAGAGGGAGTAAGTGAGTTTTGGGTGCTCCACCCCATGAAGTGATACAGTACTGGATTACGGATTGCCCTAGGGCCAAATAAACTTGTGTGATTACTTTTGGATCCGCAATAGCTCGCAGTTTTTTGAACACATAGATTAATTTGCGCACTCTTTTAACCAGACTCTCAATATGTGGTCTAAAAGAGAGAGTTTCGTCTATTATTACTCCTACTCTAAATAAACCCATTATAGTCAACTTTACGACAGTAATCACAAAGGAAAAAGTAATTAAATCTATAAAATCATATAATCGAACTAACAAAAACAACAAGTTTTCAACAGCTAAACTGCACATAAATGGTCCGGATGTCCCTGTCTACATATCTGAACATCTAACTTCCAGGGCTAAACGCCTGTTCTTTGTGGCTAGAGATTTTTCTAAAACCAATGGGTACTCCTTCTGCTGGACGGCCCACGGTAAGGTTTTTATACGAAGGAAGGAAGGTCAAACCGCTCATTGCATTAACAATGAATCTGACTTGAAGAGCCTAAAAGTTGAAGATTGACTATTTCTCAACAATATTTTATATTTTACGCCTATTTTAAATATTGTAATCATAGTTTTAGAATATGCATGCTTTACCCTAATTAATTTTTTTACACGGAAATACATATCTAGCGCTTTTGTAACCCAATCACACATATTTTGCATACGTCGTACTCTCCTTAGACCCTATTTCATTCCAGTCACACATAAGTACTGTTTTGAAAAACTTGATACAGCAATTAAAATATTAAATTGTAACCAAAATGGCTGCCAAAGACTAAACCTTGGACCTTTTACGAGCACCTTAATATTTATCTACTGCACTAGTGGATAGCTTAAATAAGTTTATGGACTCCGTAGAATCCTATAATGTGTCTCAATCCTTTATGTGTTCGCCAGACCAATGTTTGCAGCATCTACAATCCTGTAAAAAAACACTGAATATATTGCATGTAAACATTCGAAGTGTAAACCGAAACTTTGACGGCCTAAATGTTCTTCTTCACTCCATGGATGTTAAGTGTGATATTGTTATTCTCTCAGAGTGCTGGTTGAGTAAAACTACTGACATTCCTATTTTGGATGGATTTTACTCCGCAAAGTCTGCTTTTACAAACCAGAATGACGGTGTATTAATCTACATTCGTTCTGAGTTAGATTTTAGGATTGCCGAGCCCGTGTTTCAGGATGCAAACTGTCTCATTTTGAAGCTAGACCCAGACACAGTGATTGTTGCAATCTACCGATCACCTTCAGTCAGAAATATTGAGAATTTCATTAGCTCCCTGAACGATACACTAAGTTCCCTTACATCGGTAAAAACGGTTGCAGTGATTGGAGATTTGAACATTAACATTCGTCCAGGAAATAGTGACTCGAACTCTGAGGAGTATTTAAATGTAATGGCATATCATGGGCTTCTGCCAGCCCACCTGTTCCCAACACGTATGGATAACTGCCTTGACCATGTGTTTCTAAAATCGAACAAATGTTCAATAGCGCTGGTTTTAGATTCATTCTTTACTGACCATGCTCCTGTCTTGTTTTGTCTTGAGACTGTCTCTTTAGTTGAGAAACCTAAAAGCTTGATCCGCCAAATTAACTTTCCAGGTGTCATTAGTTACTTGGAAAAATCGGACTTCTCTAGCATTTTAAATAGTACAGACCCCAATCAAAGTGCTGAACTACTTATCTCCATTTTATCTGACTCTATTAGTGAACACAGCAAGTTAAAGAAAGTCCCGCATAGGAAGCGAATTATAAGGCCTTTTAAGATGCATACGTAATCGTGACAAGTTGCATTTGAAATCAAAGCAGGATCCTGAGAATCACATAGTTAAACTAACGTATTCAAGATATCGAAACTACTGCAACAACTTGCTCAAGACAATAAAATGCAATTACGAACAACAACAGCTACAGAGAGCCAGTGGTGATTCCAAAGCGACTTGGGATATCATAAAAACCATTATTTATAAGAATACCACACCCACAAGCAAATCGAGAGATCTTCTTAAGATCTGTAATGATCCGGATTCCTCTGTCAACGCTGTAAACAATTACTTCGCGAATTTTGGTGGTAATCTTGCTCACAGGATACAGCAAGGTCAACACGCAGCTAGCAATAACTTTGTTTTTAGTTCCATGTACAACCCACAGGGCAATTCATTGGTTTTGCTCGAAACTGACTTTGATGAGGTAAACAGTATAATCTCGGAATTAAAATATAACTGTGCGGTTGGATATGATGGCATACCTGCTTCAGTTATTAAAGCTGCTAAGCATGTTCTCATCCCTCCCATCACTCATGTATGCAATCTGTGCTTGACTCATGGCATTTTCCCAAAGTCTTTCAAAAAGGCTTTAGTTACACCAATATTTAAGGGTGGGGAAGGGGATCATGTTGAAAGCTATAGGCCTATATCTGTTCTTACAACCCTTTCCAAGATCCTTGAAAAAATCCTAAATAAGAGACTTCTTAAGTATTTAGATTACAATAATGCGATTGCTCCTAACCAATACGGCTTCAGGAAAGGAAAATCAACAGAAGATGATGTGCTTGAGCTATCAAATCACATTACAAAGAATCTTGACACGAAGAAAAAAACCATAGGTATATTTCTAGATTTGGCCAAGGCTTTTGACACGGTTTCTACCTCCATCCTTTTACAGGCATTGGAGGAACTAGGTATAAGAGAGACCGCTCTGAATATTTTTCGTGACTACCTCTCAAAGCGTAGCCAACGGGTCAGGGTTGAGAGCTATACTAGCAATGAAGAGGACTTATTTTTCGGAGTTCCACAGGGCAGTGTGCTGGGGCCTACTCTCTTTCTTGTGTATGTCAATAGGCTATGCCAACTCTCGATACCTGACTGCAAGATTCTTGTATATGCAGATGATACGGCACTAATTATAAGTGGGGATACCTGGGCTTCCGCTCACCGTTCGGCTGAATATGCACTTGGTGTTGTGATGAATTGGCTCTCCTGTAATCTGCTCACATTGAATGTTTCAAAAACACATTACGTTACCTTCTCTGCCAACTCTTCTACGCAACCTAATATTCTGCACATAAAAGCTCATAGATGCTCCCATCCTGCGTCTAACACATGCGATTGCCCTGCCATTCATAGAACATCTTGCGTGAAGTATCTAGGGGTGTACATTGACTGCACTCTAAGTTGGAACAAACACATTGACGTTACGGTATCTCGTATACGTAAGCTTATGTTCCCAATAAAGAAGCTTAGAGCTGTGGTCACTGCCCCACTGCTGAAAACTACTTATTTTGCCTTAGCGCAGTCAATTCTGACCTATTGCATCCCTGTTTGGGGCGGAACATATAAAACTCTTATGCTTCGTCTTGAAAGGGCGCAGAGGGCAGTTTTGAAGGTGATGCTACACAAACCCTACCGTTATTCTACAATCCAGCTGTACAGGGACATATCTGTGCTTACTGTCAGGCAACTTTGTGCACTCCATATAGTCCTACGTACTCATTCCTCACTGATTTATGATCCTGAACTGATTACTCATAAACGTCGGAAAGACATGGTTTGCCCTTCTATGAAAGCCCATACTGCCCTAGCAAGTCGACACTTTCCGAACTTGAGTGGTCGCCTTTATAATGCACTCAATAAAGTTTGCAATATATATCCTTTGCCGAAATATAAATGTAAGAAAGTTGTAAGTGAATATCTTCAGGGTCTTACATACGAAGAAACTGAAAGACTATTCAACAGATATATATAATTTACTATGCGCTATTACAAAATAAATATTATAATCTCACCGTCACTTAAAAGTATTTCCATGCATGCCTTTAACTTAACTTTTATAATTACTATCAATTTAATTTAATCAAATTATGTTATATTGTAATTATTATTAATTATTGCGCTATTTTTATTTTTTATTATTTTAAATTTATATTCTACTAATTTTTAATTCAGAATTTGTATCAAAATCTTGCAGTTACTATATTGTTATATTGCAAATAATTATGTTAATTTTTGTTGTTTAAATCTGTAAGAGGAAGGCGCCGATGTCCGTCACACAGTTTATACTAGCACGGACATCGTCGTTTACTCTATCTTTTAAAAGACAGACATTTTGTATACTGTTTTGAATAGGATAGATGATTTTGTACCCACCTTTCTGTTAATAAATTATTATTATTATTATTATCTATTTCTAGCCCTTCAAGGTTTGATACAAACAGGAAATATCCAACATGTTTCTATAATATCCCTATCAAAAGAGAAAAATTCTTCGTACGACGAACAACCAAAATTTGCATTTTTCGAAGCAAGTTATTTTTCTAACGGAACTTATTCAGTTTGAAACAGACATGCCACTCTATTTGTGTCTACATTAACAACAACTACAGAAATGTGAAGAATATTTACGTTTCTCATACATTTACTGTCAGTTTCATTTCATCGTACATTTTCTCTCTCACTTGTATATTCAAAAACGTTTCTATGTCGTTTTTGTAACTTGAAGATTTTAAAAAAGAGTTAGAAATTTTAATACTGTGAACTATGCACAAAGTTATAGTAGGACCTATACTTTGACCTCAGTCGGTCCTTTCCCGCTTGGCATTTGTTTAGCTGACGAATAAAAATAAAAAGTAAAAAATAACGCCAGCATTTTAGAGGCGACTTTTTCGAGTGTAGAAAAGTTACATCTAACTAAACTGTAAATTCGACCATGCCGTTTTTAACGCTCAAATATTTAGGCTGTTGTTTTGTGAAACGAAAACCGTTGCATTTTATTATCATTCGTTTGTTTTAAAATGTTACAAAGCAAAGATTTTTCACAGTTAAACAAAGTTAATATATTGTATTTATTTAACCTAAAATGTGAACAGCGAAAAGCCACAAACATCCCCATGAAAAATAATTCCATTTCAAATTTTATCATTGAAAAATCAAATCCATCCGAAACGGATCGCTCTAGGACCGTATTTACATTGGGGCTATAAAAGGCGAGCGTCGCGCCGGTTCGTTTCAATTCATACACGGGCGTGCGTGTCGGCGTCATGAATAATGCACGCCCGAGCCGGGAACGAACCGGCCCGAACCGGCCCGAACTAAGGCCCTTTTAATTTGGTTTTAGGTATCGGCAGGTGGCATCCCTAATTTTTAGGGCTTACGCTACTTGAACCAATTAAGGTGCCGATTTTTCAATCGTCTGACGACTTTTGTCTGAATATTTACTTGTGGTGGTTTGGCATTCCTTATGTGTCGAACTGTAATTAAAGTTAATTGTAGTGCGTCTGAAATGTTTGCATGTAGGCAAACTGACGATTTCTGTGCTATTATGCGCAAGAGAACCGCGTCTATAATGAGTTGGTTGAGGGGGAGTACCAACATCGTCCTGAGGACATTACGGGACAAACTGGACAATCCAATCGCTGGGCACTGGTTGCACACGCACTTGTGTACTCGGGGTCGGGCGGTTGGTAGGGTTCGTTAATAATTTTGATAGTTTTAATTAATAATTTAATAATTTAATTTTTAAATATGATTTTAATTTTATTTAATTACGATTTGTTTTAATTTTGGTTTAATTTTTAAGTATAGGTTTAATTTAATTTTTGTTTATTTTAGGTGTTATTTATGTGAATCGATGAGTGTATTATGGATTTTTACTGTCCGAAATAAACTTTGTGATTGATTGATAAATTGGCTCTCAGTCATCTAAATAGGTAAATTTCAAAGATCAGGATTCACCCTATTTCATAACATCTGATCTTTTTCTTTCTTGTGTAAGTTTTAGTGAATAAGTCACTGGCGAGGCATTATTAAAAAATAAATAAATACAATCAGACCAGTATCAGAATCAGAAATAATGAAGGACACGGTTTGTCCGTTTATGACACACTTCAATCTACAGACAGATCCAGTAACTTTCAGAGTACAGAACCCATTTTAAGAATGTATTTTTCAGTCATACTTTTAATAAGATAAAGTATCTGTAATAGGTAATATGGTAGGCGCCAGATAAGCTTGCAATAAAGTATATTGACCTTTCCCTAATATCCTTCGTAGATGCCCGAACGATAAATTATGAACAGTTTTTTATTACTAGAGAATGTAAAGGATCACAACAAAAGTCGATTCAGGACAGCTTCATATCTTTATTTCTGTTATTGATATTAAGAAAGTAAATAAATGTATTTGGGGTCAATGACCATCATTGCACATTTATCTGATATCTACCATAGATCCAGCTCCTACAGATAAAATAATCTCTTGGTAACGCTAGTTCAGTTGTTGATAGGCGAACAAAATCCCCTCGAGTTGTGGATCATGTGAGCAAGAAAACATGGACGGTTAGTTTGTTGTTTTATTTAAATCGATCATGGAATAGCTTTGACTCGTAATGCTAAAACGCGTGAAATTTTTAATAACTACATAGCTGAATATCGACCTGATTGAGGAACAATGTTTGAACACACCGTGTGAGGTTTGGTTTAAAAAAGATGTAGTGCCAGAGAAGGATGATAGTATGCTGAAATGATGTGGTTATGTTATGAAGATGAAGAACATCACCAGTAACATATTATGTATGTCCTTTTACCTAGAACATCTGGCGTTTTACGTTTCACTCACATCTGTCTTGTAAAATTTACAAGACGGATGAAGATTACTGGTGATGTTCTTCAGCATGTATGAACGTAAACGAAACAAAATGAGTATTAACGGGTCGTAACATGTGTCCTGTAGTTACTGTCTTTCTACCCCAGAAAAACGGTTAAGTTTATATGCATGACTGAAAATTCCGTCCCTTTTCTTCCTTTTAAGACTTGTGAGAGAGAAAATAAAGCCTCGATTAGCTAGTTCTCAGTCTCATTAAATTGCAGACTATAGTCGTAGTTAAAGTCTAACTAACGCACAATAAATAGCAGATAATCTCAAGCCAGCTTTATTAGGGTAGCTAATGAAATGGTTCCTCCCCCGCTTAAGCTCATTACTAATGGATCGGCATTGGCATTGAACACGATGTTTCTCTCCTGTTCCTTAAGTTTTCATGTCGCTACTAGAATATGTACGATGGAACAACCGCAGTGATACACAGTAGTGTATCACTTGGTGTTTTAGTAACACTGTTAATCAAAACTATGTCACGCCGGCATTTTCTTATAAAGAGGTGGAGGTGTTAATAGTACACTCACTGTTTGCAGTATAATGGGGTCTCTTGTCATAGGACAATATTAGTGTGAGATTGTCTGGTGTCAAACTCAAATGACTCAAAGATGTGTAAATAACAGTCGAGACCAACTGATAAACGTGTTTTCTGGGGCACCAATGAAACTCGGTATCTAGTGGATGGTACCTATCCATGGACAAAACTCGCCAGCGTTGCTTAATCTTGAATTTCGATCCATGCGGTGATTACTATTTAGCCACCAGCTCATGTCATAAGGACGGCCATTTTCATTAATTGGGCATCATTCCAGATTCCAGACTAATGTTGCTAATCAAATCATGGAAACGCCAGCCGTGCATGGACCAATATTCTCAAAACGTAGGCAGAGGTGATTATTTCACTCACATTGCCGTTGCTTCCCGCTTTCTTTAATAGATTCTTGTTGCTCGATACGGGTTGTCAGAAGCTCGGGCGAGAGTAGTAGTAGTAGCAGTAATTGAGTTTTGGGGACCAGGAAGGAGGACCAGATAGGAATTTAGCTGCATATGGTTTGCCTGGAAGCCAATCCTACTATAGTTGTAAAAAGGTAAGACAGAACATGAAGCTGCTCCCAAATCTGATGGAAAACCACAATAACATTTACCCGACCGAAATCAAACTCAAGAACTGCGGACCAACAAGACAGTCAACCATCACAACAAGTGTAACTAATCCCATCCGTAAAACACTTTGTTGCTATAAAACCCAGAATGAAAAGCACAGAAACAAAAAAATAATCGTGTGTCCAGCTGCGATTAAGAGCCGGTGTAGGGAATTAGCCAAAATTGTTATGCATAAGGCGAAAGAAGTCGCTCCAGCCACCCAACTCGCCCCTTTGTACCGTGGAGCATTTGCATAGACTGTGTCACCGGGCCCGGCCCAAAGCGCTGACCGCATTCTTGATGCAGGTCCGGTAAGGAAAGTAAGTTTTTTGCGAAATTGTTCATTTTTTTCGGTGAGCACTTTTAAATTTTTGCTGTCAGTAATTTTGCTCGCTATGTTAAAGTTGTTCTTGCGAGGTGTTTTATGATATGAGGTGAATTTCTGCGAGTGTGAATGTAGTGTCGGGGTTGAATTTTTATTCAGAACAAAGAAGCTTTATTTATGTGGCGAATAATTAAATAAAGTCATCTCAGAGCATAGTTGGAAAACAGTTGCACAGCTATGGCCAGGGTTTGTTACAATACTAGTACCTATGTGATAATTGTTAGTAATGTTGATGATCGAAGTCTATGAAGAATCCAATTTAAACTAAAATATAATATCCACAACGTTGAACCTCATCAAGGTCATCCACATAACCTCATAATGTAAAGAACCAACAAAATTTTCTTCCATCTATCACAAACTTAATACAGAATTCAATATAACTGATATGTCTATTTGCAATAGATGTCGAAAAAGGTACGCACAAACGGTCAATATGATCGAACGTCAAAAGGTAAGCCAAAGGGCAGCATCTGATGCTAATCAGAAAACTGGTCCGTGGTACAAGTTAAAAGCAGAAACTGCAGCAGTTTTTACCACTCACAAAGAACTGTACAAAGTTCCTGAAAAACTGTGTCATTGAAATTTTAAGTAAGAATTTGAATATAGCAAAGAGTGACTGCTAAAGTGTTGTTGTGGCCAATATCCTGCCATTTTCTGAAAAGGTATTTGAAGTTAGTTTACTTCGGGTGGCTGAGACTAGGTTCATTTTAAGTATAATAATCATTAAAGCTGTCTTCACTACCACATTTAAAATTTCACCAGCAACAATCACTCCCCACGAAACCAACCAAACTCGAATCGTCGCCATGAATTTGTCCAACAATACAAAAAACATTCTCCTTTGCCGACGGGCAGGAAGCAAAACGAAAACAATTCGTTTGTACGTACGACACGCGACTGTCCGGCGCACCGCGTCCGGTGGAATTTACTTTTTGCGAACGACACCTGCAATATGCTATACGGGTTATTTGATGAGTCGATCCAAAAAGTTTTAATTTCGCACTGAATATTTAATTCACTTCAGCACCGGGAAAAAGGTTGCGATAACGAGGTGGTTTTGTAAAAACAGTTCCTCTATTCACGTTGAAACTGTAAAGGGTAACTAAGGAATTATGTCAAGAGAACGCTTGGGCAACTGCACTCTTTTTAATGGTGCCACTTTGACATGTTATGTGGTTAATATTTATTTATTAACAGTATTTTTAGGAATACTAAGGAAAGGAGATTTAAAAGAATGTTCATTGGTTTTCTTGCAAATTCTTCTCCATAGAGATGTACGCTTTGGAATGTCCAATTAGCTTCATCTTTCTGACAGAAAATGATTTAATTTATATTAAGGATTTAATTTGATTTGAATATTGTTAATACACACCCAATTACTTTATAATACAAAAGATAACATATTACGAAGGATTCTAGAATTATTCACTCAAACTCTATGACCAATACAATCTAAAGCAGCTGCTGCTACAAACAGATTTGACTTTGTATCTGGAAGTCAGATAAAGCCTGAACAAGGCGGCAGGTGTAGGTACTAAATCTGACTAGATTCGTATCTCCATACATTGTACGTCGGAAGACATAGATTGTGGAATAAAGGACATCACTATAAACACGACAATTTAGGATGTCGATACCATAAATTAGTGGTGTGACTAGTAGGCTATGTCCGGTGAGATCTACATAATCACCTCCGTCTGTAATAGCTATTGATGCGATTGTTATACAAATGAATACTGATGACTTCTGTTTAATTGCTTCGAATCTTGGATCATTGTCGTCACTCGTGACTTGGTAGATGGTGATATTTTTACATTTGCTGCTTTGTTGAGTGGCCGTTTTAATTGAGCTCCTAATGTTTTAAAGTAAACTACTTCTTCAACATATATCATTATGATCTCACCTATAATCTATCGTCGGTATCAGTCGTTCCACTCAACATTCGAGGGACCCTTTCGCAAAAGAAGGGTCAAAACCGCTGGTGAAACAAAACCCCAATAAATCCACGTCCTCTCATGTCTTAGGCCAATGTTTTGGTAGATTGAGGGTCCCGTGGTCACTCCGGGATAATATCATACGGTGTTCGCAGGGCCGATTCCCAGGGGCCTTATTGTCGGAGCAAATTTAACGGAAGGTGCGCACAATTCGCCGCCGTCACGCGCTGCCGCGGTTCCGAAGGAGGTCTACACTATTACGTTAGAGACAATTTTGTTTAGGCCTCTTTACATTTTTCGGTATTCAGGGCGTGATCGCGAATTTAAATTTGACACGTGTCTATGTACGAAGTTGTTAGTGGATTCTGAAATGGTCAGGGTTCTTAATAGGGGAAAAAGTTGTGCAGATTAGATAGCAGATTTATCATCGTTTCAGCCGAAAGACGTCTATTGCTGGATATGGGCCTTCCGCAGAGTCGCCACATTTACCGGTCCTGTGCGTCTCACATCCAGCGGATTCCTTGAAAAGCAGTCTTTGGATAGAGTGCTTTATATTAGTTGCTTGTTTAGTTCAAAAACTCTTAGTTAAACCGGGTGCAAATATCTCTCTCTGAATATTTTAAAACTTCATGAAATGAATTTCATCCAAATGGGAAACACGTAGTAAGAGAAATATCATAACTTTAGTAGCTAGAAACAGCAGGTTTTCTCTGTTTCTGTCATGACCTGAATTTGAGGACAACACAGTCATTTGCACCTCCGCACAGGGATTGAATTCACAAAACCAAAATACGTCGTGCACAGAATACAAACACTGTCATACATACAAATATGTCGCAAATTCGGAAATTAAGCTCGCTCTGTGAGCCTTTGTTAGTAAAAAGTAGAGGACGATGCTACTATATATAGTTATATTCTATAGTTTTGTTTTACTTTCGAAATCCTTTGTGGTGGTGTGCGATATTACGGCGGGACCACCACTGACATCTGTCTGAATTTATTTGTTTTGCTGCCAGGTATTCAACTCACATGTGCAAAATATTAATTTCAGAATCTTATATGAATGTAATAAAGTAACCACTTCACGTAAGACTGAGTTAATTAAAAATAAGTAAGTACATGTTTGAGAGAATACCAAAGTTGAAGTATTTAGACCCTACTCGAATGCATTTTTCTCAAACAACCGTCGAGACTCGGGAATAATGTTAGCAATCCTGGCACAAAAAACAACTGCTGGCAGTGCTGCCACAGCATCGCACACCGTCGCCTGTTGAGTTAGCAGTTTTGCAATTTGAATCAACTCACTTATTAAGTCTGCGTCATGAATACGGGATTAAACTCGCTACGAGCCACGCTAATTAATTGAGATATAAAATAAACATCCCATCACCCTCCCCAGTACTTTTCTCTGACTTTTTGACTTTAAGTATAAAAGAGTTCCAGCGAACTGTACCCGCTGTGCGACGCTGCCTTAAAACTGTTTTGTTGTTCAACAGTTAATGAATAAGGAGTGTTTTTGAAGTTTAGTGACAGACGTTTTTTAATAAGTTTCCATTTAAGTGAGTGTTTTAGTTGATTGCGAAATAGTTCGTGTTTGCTCCTTACTTTAAAATTTATATTTTATTATTCATATTTTGAGACTAACTTTTGATATTTGCTGACGAAATTAAACTAGTTTAGAGTTGTGTGTCTCAGGTTTGTCTCTGAGGTATTATAGTAGGAGATAAGCGAAGATAAATAATAATATATGCATAGAACAGTTAACTAGACGATACTTTATGCAAACGACTTAAGATTTTTATGCAAACAACTTGGTTTTATTTTCACTAGAGTCTACAAAAACCCATACATACATTGAGAAACCTGTAGGTACATATCGGACAAATAATAATATAAACTTCTACAATTCATTTTATCACTGTGTAAACAAACCTCGAAATAGAAACAACGCGAGGCCCAAAAAGGATACAATACAACAGCAGCTGGTAAAATTTAAACAAGGATCAAATTAACGAGCTGAAGGCACGCACATCCATTATAATTAAGATGACTCTTAAGTAAAAGAGAGCCCATTGAAGTGACACACTTTCGAAACCTACTGAACTCGAAGTCATCAGCGCTAAGTACCAAATACTCGTACATTACTGTATTTCATTAAGTCCCGAAATAATTTCCTAAACTGATATTAACAGGACTGATAGCGCCTTCTTTATGGAAAACCAATTTTCCCAAAAGATCAAATCGGCTTTCGGAGTCAATTATATGCCGCACCGTGTACAGTCACCAGCGTGGATACTACTTACGTGAAAATCTAAAGCAGTTTTTCTTTTGCAATTACGGTCATAACTTTGAGAAATATCTTATTTAACAATAGGTTTGTTTCGATAATATAACGCTCGTAACACCTTTAATTTTTTATCAACACTAGTGAAATATTCTTACGACTTTACTCTGAGTAGATATTGCATGCCCTCGTACCTACTCAGAAAAAAGTCCCGCAAACCTCCATTGAAAACGGAGGATCCTCCGACCGGACGGTTGTTGTATCTGATGGGCAACTGCCCGATTGTTGATATTCGAATTGTTGTACCTATACACGAAAAACTCTGATACTGCGATGCAGGATTTCGTTCAGTAGTTCGCTGCTGGCGGGATAAATGACGCTGCATTTATTTTTTGCTTCGTTAGTTTATTCTTGTGGCGGCATTAATGCCGTAAAATCACCTTTGAATTTTACATTACTGTCAAATATTTATGCTTGCGACTGTACATTGAACGGAGGGCAAATACTAACAAAGTTATTTGACTTGCAACCTTTTGACATTATTTTTGTATTTGTATATTTTAAACACGTATTCCGTTATAATTATCTTTCGTAAATAAAATTGCTGTCTGTAAGTTTACTGGGTTTTTAAATACATAAAAAATTAAGAAGAATCATAAATTAAAATGTTGATCTATAGTTAAATTGAATGCTTTATCAACAGCAAATTAATGTTATATATAGATTTAATACTAGAAAAGGACGTGACGTAATATTTATTGAGCCATGAAGCGTTCCTGCCTTGGTATAAAACTAACAGACCGTATTCCAGACGTTACGATCCGAGGATGTAGGCAGAAATTCTGTATCGATATTGAATTGTAAAGCTCAAATGGAGTTAGGCAGATGACAGGTGGAGTGAGGCAATGACGGGAGTGTCAAAAATGGGTACACGACATTGTTGCTACCGCAAGTGGAACCCGGATCTTGCCAAGTTTGCGGAATTTGTTCGAAAGAGCCACTGCGGCTCTGAAACGCAAAGGGCATAAGGAGGTACACGAATGGGGTTTAGTTACTAAGAGACACTCCCTTCTGCTCTGTCCAGAGCGGAAAGATTCATTGGAACCCGGATGAGATTTTTACAGGAAAGTGGAGATTGGAAAAAGAAAAGAGAGGCTTGCCCAGCCGTGGGCGAAGTGAGTCGTGACGATGAATTATTATAAAGGTTTGACTACATGATCGCTATAGTTATTTCAACATACGAAAGCGTAGATTGAGAGATTGTTTGTTTGCTTGAACGCGCTAATCTCAGGAACTCCTGGTCTGATTTGAAAAATTCTTTCAATGTTAGATAGCCCATTGACTGAGGAAGGCTTTAGGCTGTTTTTTTAAAAACGTTCTTTTTGTTTTGGATAGTTCATTTATTGAGGAAGATTAAAGGCTTTATATCATCACGCTAAGACCAATAGGAGCGGAGCAGTAATGAAAATTGTGCCGCAGACGAAGTTAAGCGGGTCAGCTAGTCGATGATAAATTCGACACCTCGTTATTAATCGTTGCAAAGCTATAAATTACAATGCACTAAATTAAAAATTACGCTCAAAATATCGGACGAGTGAATTAACATGACAATGTGATGATGTCTCACTCAGCACAGTTTGGAACAATGGCTGCCACTAATGATGCTAGCACGACGATTTGGAAATTAATTTCAGTATGTGTCAAATTACAAATGGGTTGGATTGGTGATATATTTGTGTGATGAAAATTCCTTAAAGAGTGAACTGAACATTTGCGGTATGTTCAGTTCACTCTTTAAGGAATTTTTCACCCTAACCCTTTCCTAAGGGTCAGGGCAAAAACATTAAAATATAATAGCTATAACTTGGAGATCTTTAAGTCAAGAATGAATAGGTTACTTTTAGGCAAGCGATTTGCATCGTCGACCACATCATCGTTTCCTATTAGGTTAAATGGTGGTCAAACGTGATCAAAAATATTTTAAGAGCAACCACAAGTATAACTATTACACATAAAAACGAGGAGTGTGTCCGCTAGTCAGAAAGATGAAGATATTTCCACGTTCCAACATAGGTACATCTCCATCGAGAGAAAAACGTGCAAAAAATTCGACACGACAAACGACTAAATTCCTTGTAGCTTTACACAGAGGCGTACCTTATGGTAATATAGCCTCCTTTTTTTTGAAGTTGGTTAAAAATAAAACAGAATCAGAATATTCACCGATTATGTCTAAGTCCCATGTTATAGAGGGTGTACCGTGTCCTTTCAACGAGCTAAGGAGTGGCATTCTTTCGCGGAGTCTGTGTTTCCTGGTAGATACCACCTAGGGGTCTTTAAGTCAAGAGTGAACAGGTTACTTCTAGGCAAGCGTGCTCCATCTTCGACCACATCATTGCTTTTCATCAGCTGAGATGTGGTGATCAAGATTAAAGCATAAGTGAGTTTGTTTGTTCGTTATACTATCACGCTTAAGAGAGGACTCTAGTCGGTAACTCTTGGACTTTTCTCCATACAAATGCATTCCGCTGTTTTCTTCGTGGATAATGCTGCTAGAGCAATGATTTATTTCCAAAAATTCTAGATTGAATTATTAGGTTGTGCCTTTATCATTTTCTTTTTTTCAATTATGACAATCCAAAAAACAGCCCGTTTTTACCGCCATGTTCAGACAGACGACTACCAAACAAATTTGATAAGTTTTTAACAAAATAGAAAATAATAGAAGCATAGACACAGTCTTCCTCAAAATTTTGATATGTAATTTTTATAGATCAGTCCAAGTTTGAAAAAGAAAACAGCGGAATACAAAACATCTTTTGGTCAAGGTTTTTATAAGCCTACCTAGCGACCTAAGCGACAACGCTTTCGCACTTTACTTGACAGGGCGCAGCGCGACGGCATCGGCAATAGTTTCTTCAAATAGTTATTTTTCCAATTCCTCGGGACTAGAGTCCCCTCTTAAATAGCCGAATCGATTTTGATTAATTTTGGTACAGAGATAGACGGAACCCTGACGGTTATTATGGATAGGCTACTTCAGCGCGAGTGAATCTGCTGGCAAAAATTAGACAATAATGTAAAAACCGGCTAAGTGCGCGTCGGACTCAAACGAAGGGTTTCGTACTTTAATTTCTATTATTTATTGTTATAGCGGCAATAGAAATACACAGTCTAAGAAAATTTCAACTATCTACCTATTACGGTTCTTGAGATACAGCTCGCTGACAGACAGATGGACGGACGGACAGCGGAGACTTAGTAATAGGCTTCCGTTGGTTGCCTTTTGGGTACGGAACCCTAAAAACTGGGAGCAAATGAAAAAATCAACCTAAAAAAATATCTAGAAGAAAACGTACCTCGTTGATAAGAATATCAGTCCCTATTAAACCAGAATTTATGAAACAGCCTTATTTCACGAATTTGGAGTTGCTCCTTACTAAAAGCTATTTATATTCATAGGTGCTTTCAGTCCCTAAAGTATTATTTAAGCCTCTTTACCTAGGTAACGCTATATTTTCTTAAAGTTCGGAAGCTACTGACTTGTATTACCATATAAGTTTACGAACTTGTAAAATAATTTTGCTTGTTTTGAGTTTCTTTTCATAAAAGTATATTTTTGGTCTAGTCTTAAGAGGTAATGCTCGTGGCGAGACTTTGTATGTAAAAAGTCATAATACGAGGTTTGGCCCTCGACTGTTTTCTCCTCCAATATAAGAAGGATGTATACTGTGTCTCAATGTTTTCCTTTTTGATTAATAGTTGCTAAATTTGTATACTAGGGCTCTGTTGACAGCGATTTATCGGTCAATTTTAAGCATTTCGTGAGAGTTCTAGTGTTTATACGGTTAATAAATTATCAAAAAGGAAAACATAGGGACACAGTATATATCCTTCTCATTCAGTTTGTGAAGTATCTCTTAAATCGGTCCAATATTGGAGGAGAAAACAGTCGAGAACTTTTTACATATAAAGTCTCGCCGCCAGCATTTCCTCTTAAGTGGAAAATAAGCAAAAACGACCAGCCATCACTACTTAGAGAGGTCTGAGGGGCAATTCTACAACTTTTCAAACAACATAAGCATTCGCATGTCAGTCGCAATTTGTCAGAAATGTATGAAAATTAAGGCCATTCTGACAGTTTGCGTGACATGCGAATGTAAAGTTGTTTAAAAATAGTAGAATTATCGTATTGGTTGTTACCTACCCGAGGACGTGACGCACGTACTGTGATGTCAATCAATCAATTTGTCTTGCATTTTCCCAAGTACTCTTACTCCAGTATCTGGATACTGGTACTCAGTTGCCCAACGTAATGGTTACCGTGTTACCCAGCTACTGTATATACCCAGATATATCCAGTTGCTGGGTAACACGATAAACATTACGTTGGGCACTTACGTTACCCAGAGACTACTACTGGAGTCAGATTTTTTGGGTTCTGACTACATTTAACAAGGGTCAAAGATCTACAAGTACCGATTATTACCGAGACTGACGGTCTAACGTGCTTTTCATGGCACGGAGGAGTGTCTGTGTATACTGGATGGTCACCCATCTCCGAACCGACCTCAGCAAGCGGTGATTATACTAGATCTAACTGTGCTGCTGCTATTATTTAGTCACGAGCTCCTCCTGACAATTAATTTGGAATGACACTTTATTTTCCAAAACTGAAAAAATATCAACATAGTTAATTCCTGACACTGGCCTTGGTTTAGTTCGCATCATTATAATAATTTGCGTATTTTTCATGTGTGTATTAATTGCAGTCGTTACTTCAAGCTCGCGGTGGCTCGATAAGGCGCGGGCCACATTACTCATCGCGCGTTTGTACGGCACACTTCAGATTGCCGCGATTTATGTGCGAGCCAACGATGTGTGCTCGCATTTTTATATTTGATGGGAAGTATTGAGCTGGTTACGTCAATTTTACCGCTGAAATGTTCATTAAGAACCTGAAGGAATCGGTAATTTATTTGAAATCAAATAGTTATTAATAAATTGCTGTAATAGAAAAGTTTGTATTGGAAAAAATAAATAACATATCTGGAAAAAAATCCGCAGGCAAATGGAAAAACAATTGTTGAATTAAATGCGATGACACGCACCTGAGGTTGTTTTTATAAAAGTACAAACGTTATTAAAATGTCGTTTTCGTCTCTCTCTTTGACAATTTTAAACTGATACGAAAAGGGTTAGGCTTAGTTCTGATTGTATTCAATGTGTCAGTAACAAGTTGTCTTTGGTAATTTTTAGTTCTATCCATTTCCATTTCTCCACCCACAACAATATAAAAACTCCATTTTCCAGCACAAAATCGAGGTAGAACCCGAAAGGCGGGGCCACACGCGATGCCCACAAAAATCACGTTACGTCCACATCGCACTGATTTGCGGTGACAGTGTCCGTTAGGATCGGTGCACACGTATAAATGTATGTAATAGCGTTGTGGTGGCCGCGGTGTTTGCTCGCGACTCGTGACGTCCGCGGGTGTGGACATAGCTTTAAGTGGCCACAGATTATGGGGAGTGAGGGGGTAGATGCGATGTGCAGCCAAATCACAATTATACTTCCATACTTAGTTACAAATGCGATAATTACTCTGTTTATCAGTCTGTTTGTCTATTTCTTACCTCTTCACGTTGTAACTTCTTAATGTATTTTGATTAAACTTGGCACATGGGTAAACCGTAAACCCCGTCCTGGAGTAGGATACTTTTTATCGCGTGGAATATGTTCCTTTGCGATAATTTTGAAAATGAAACGATACAGCAAAGATTCGTGAATTTCATAGTCTATTAGTATAAAATCAGTAGTGCTATTCTGTAACAACATTTTCGTGTCTCGACAGCGGCATCCGAAGTGAGTATCAAATTCTTATTAAAAATTACCATTATTTTGTCTACACTAATATTATAAAGAGGAAAGATTTGTTTGTTTGTTTGAAATGAATAGGCTCCGAAACTACTGGACCGATTTGAAAAATTCTTTCAGCAATGGATAGCTACATTATCAGGGAGTAACATAGGCTACATTTTGTCCCCGTACTCCCACGGGAACGGGAACTACGCGGGTGAAACCGCGTGACGTCCACTAGTGTGTTATAAAGCTCACTTTGTGAGCTTTGTCACTCAAGTGAAGCTCGATATCGAATTAGTTATTTCCAGAATAGACTAGCTGAACGTGTTACAGCTGAACTCACTAATGCGATGTCTTGCAGACCACCTTTGAATGATCAAGAAAAATACCAATACCATACCTTTCCCAACTCTCGTTAGATTGCGCTAAAGTGTTTAACTATATTAAGGCGGATACAAACATTGCGAGGCATGCGCAGCACACGTGCGCTCATAGCATGCTTCGCAGGCAAATTTATATCGAAGCACAAAGCACACTTTGCGAGGCATGCGCGACGCACGCCTCGCAATGTCTGTATCCGCCTTTAATATAAGTCAGTTTCAGTCATTAACAACATTCATAAAACCAATGTACAATGCACAAATTCGTAATTAGATACGTTTTCGCTCATTCTGGTATTCACTTGTCAGATGTCATATATTTTCCCCTCAGAGACTCGACAGAACTAGCCACAAACCCTCCCCGAAGGCGACCACAGACTAATCCCTTGTTATTTTATAGTCGTTAAACAAACAATCACAGGCTGTAACGGTTTATAGTTCGCACAAACAACAGACTATTATTAACTTTTAGCTTTACTAACCTGTCCTGCATGCGACGCAGTTCACTTTAATTTTAGCTATTTTGCATATAAACTACTGGATATGGAGGATGCTTCATGAGGACCCATTGTTGAATAGCTGGTATTTGTGGCAAGAAACAGTTTTGTGTTAAGTTTTGTTTGTTGTTTAAATTTTATTTACAACATGATTTAAGTAAAACTTACTAATAAACAACCATGCTAATAGGTATTACAAACTGATAACAATAGTTGTGTATAAACGCGTACAAAAAGAAATAATCCTATTATATAAAATTCTTCCGTTACTGACTGAGTGACTGTTAGACAACGCACAGCCGAAACTACTGGTCGTAGAAAGCTGAAATTTGGCATGTAGCTTTCCTACACTTCGTAGGGAAGCAGTATGAGAGGATTTTCTGAAATTCTTACGGGAACGGGAAAAACGGGATATGCGCGTACGAAGTCGCAGGCAAAAGTTCGTTGGGCATAAAAAAGTTAGTCACATTGGTGTCACTGGAAAAGTTCCGCGAACACAGAGCAGATTGGTCACGAAACACAAGACTCGAATAGCACACGGACCCCATACTACATAAGCCGTTTTAAATCGTACCAAGTTAAGCACGCTCGTCTGTATGTAACAAATGCTTACCGGTTCATATTAAAAACAAATTGAAGTTGAGAAATACCGGTACAAACGCAAATGAGGTTTCACAAGAAAGAAGTTGCGTAATACTAAAACTCCTTAATTAAAAGCTAGGTTGCTAATATTTCTAGGTCTATCAATTATTAAACTATTTTCTTCTCTTCATAATTTTAATGCCTCTCATATTCCTGCATAACAAATAGAGAAAACATTTCACGTATTCAGTGTACTACTTTTCTCAACAATGAACTTATGCAGGCTTCATACTAACAAGCAGGCGGGCCAACCGCAGGAAAATATTAAACCTCCGTTACGTTGGTACTCCTGCTGATGGGAATTATTCAATGGTATTCCGAAGTTAGGGATTGAGCACCGGTGTACGGGGGATGGTAGTTAGTGAACAATGTTGGGTGGATTTTTTTACGGATTTTATACTGGCTGGGTTTGAGTAAAGCGTTGATTTTTTTTGGTCTGTGATACCGATTTTTAATTAATTGAAATGAGTAGGCAGGTAAATCTTGCTGTAACAATGATAGATTCTTGCAGTGTTTTTCTGTATTGGAATAGTTAGGTGAGTAGGTAACCCGATAGTAAATTTTCCAGCATATTAATCCAGTCTGAAGCCGCATGTCATAACTTACACAAGAAAGGCTTTTTTTTAAGGATAGGAAATCATCAAATGATTCCTCCCGCTCTGGGTGAAGCAGGAGGGAGTGTCAGACTCTTACTGAGTCCATCCGTGTTCTTCTTAGTGCCCTTTGCGTTCCAGGGCCACGGTGACTCTTTCGAAAAAAGCCCGCAGTCCCAGCAGGCACTGGCCCTAGCGGGCCATGTCTTTTATGCTGACAGCTCTTTGAGGCGCGCGTGGAACACAACGCGCCGTCAGTACAAGAAAGGCTTGGCATTACGATTCGAACCAAGATTTGTTCCTGAGAGATTGGCTGGAAAAGGCAAGATAAAGTAATCTGGAGAAATAACTATTGGGGTCTTCTTTGCCTAGCAATGAGGGACATCAACTAAGCAAAACAAATTGTTTATCGCTAACCTGTATCCTGTTTTTATAGAAGATAATAAATGTTAATTCTTTTCTTAACTAATTATTGTCAATCTCGCATTTTTGTAAAACACTACGTTTGGATAACGCGTAAACGATTGATTTTCTTTCATCAGACAACATTGATCAACTTTGTAGATTTTCCACTCCCCCTCCAGTCCCCCCTCTACTCGCGAGCTCACGCTCGAGTTTAGTTGTTGAGCTCTCTCCCACAAATTAACCCGAGGGTCGTTGAGCGGCCCGCATTCATACGAGGAGCCTCTTCAATTATTTACCTCCTAAACGTTAGGCCTTCGAGGAATCGCTGATGTGGTTTAAGATTAGCTTAGGTACAGATAATGAATTATTTAGTGCTTATAAGAGTTAGTTTAATAAAAGTAAAATTAATTGAATGAAACGTTTCAAATTGGTGAAAGAAAACATCGTGGGGAAACTGGCATGTGTAAGGCTGTGTTTTCACTAGAGCTGTGCGAGGATGCGTATCGAAAATCGTTTCATTTACCTAGCCTCGTTTAGCGCAAGCGATTCTATTGGTCTACCAGTTTCTATGTTTTTGAATACTAACCAAAAAATGGACTCTGTCTGAAATATAAGATTTTATTTTATTTTATTTTTAAGAGGAACCGCGTTCGGAGAGACTTTGTATGTAAAAAGTCATAATTCGAGGTTGGCTCTCGCCTGTTTCCTCCTCTAATATAGAAACGATTTAAAAGATATTTCATAAACTGAATAAGAAGGATATATACTTTGTCCTTTTCTTTTTTGATGATATATAAACTGTATAAGCACTAGAACCCTCAGAAAATGTTCAAAATGTCCGATAAACCGCTGTCAACAGAGCCCCAGTGTACAAATTTGGCAACTATTTATAAAAAAAAAAAACATAAGGACACAATATACATTCTTCTTATTTAATTTGAGAAATACCTTTTAAATCGGTCTAATATTGGAGGAGGAAACAGGCGAGAGCCAAACCTCGAATTATGACTTTTAACATACAAAGTCTGTCCGGCCGCATTTCCTCTTAACAAACGCAATCCAATCCTTCGCTACGAATCTCGCACGTAGTCTCAGAAACGCAGCCTTACCAGCCCGAACTGGGTCTGCGTGGTAGGTTATGGCCACCCCTCACACAGCGAGAGAGGCCAGAGTCACAGCAGTGAGACAGTGACTGATAACGCGTAAGATACAACTAGCTTAAATAAATAGTTCAATATTGCGATGATTGCTCACCAAAGTAAATATGTCAACGCAACCGTACATGTCACAAACGTGATAAAATGCTCTCGTCAGCTATTAGTCTCGTTTTATAAGTCTCATTTTTACAGCTGTCTCTGCCTCTTCGAAACTATTACAAATTATACTATGTAGTGTTTAAGTATGTAGGTACTCAGGTACGATAACAGATGAGCTATTATGAAAAGCGATGAGCTTCAATAAAATATCTTCATAGCTTCATCAATATAGTACTGGTTTTATAGAAGTAGGTAATAAACTGAATATTATATTTGTACGAGTATGAGAGCCTTGTTGACATTAAAGCCACTGGATCTTAGAGGTAAACGAGACGTTTCCGATAAGTACCGCGGTGAGTTCGTGCAAAACTTCCTTATTAGAAATCAATAGCTTTTGCAGGTGAGAACGCGCCTGTGACTGGGTGAGTTTCCTAGAAATGGTAATGTTCACTTTACAAAAGTCCTAAAAGAAAGGAGTATTGTTGCAGTTTGATATCTGTCAAACCGACTTTTAGTGAATGATGCGATACAAATATGTTTATTTTGAGACCCCGTATTCAGCTCATCATCATCATCATCATATCAGCCGAAAGACGTCCACTGCTGGACATAGGCCTCCCACAAGCGTCGCTACAACGACCGGTCCTGTGCGTCTCGCATCCATCGGCTACCCGCGACCTTCACCAGGTCATCGGTCCACCTTGTGGGAGGCCTTCCAACGTTACGTCTTCCGGTACGCGGTCGCCACTCCAGAACTTTTCGGCCCCATCGACCATCTGTTCTGCGAGCAATGTGCCCTGCCCACTGCCACTTTAGTTTGGCGATCCTTCGGGCTATGTCGGTAACCTTGGTTCTCTTGCGGATATCATCATTCCTGATTCGATCACGCAAGGAAACTCCAAGCATTCAGCTATTTACTTACAATTTCATCATCATTCTAGCCAAAAGGTGCTGGATATATGCCTCCCCCAAGTGTCGCCACAACAACCGGTCCTGTCCGTCGAGTCCAGCGGATACCCGCGGCCTTCACCATGGGCCATCGGTACTCCTTGTGAAAGGCCTTTCAACGCTGCGTCTTGCTATTAGATAACCCACTACGTTGAAGTTTTCACCAAATTCATTTTTAAAACCTCTTTATTGTCAAAACATAATTCTGTTTTTTACCGACTTCAAAAAAAGGTTCTCAATTCCATTCCGTACCCGGGACACCCCCAGAAGATACCCCTGGGGGTGCGACGGGTACTTGGATTCGGACCCGTGGTACCCCCAGGTCAAATAGTGCTGTGCTTGGTATTTGTTACTAAAACAAAACACTAGTACTTGGTATAAAAATTATGTAGGTATACCTACCTACTAATATATGATTTCATTTTTATTTTCTTATGTGAAGCTAATGTGACCTAAATTGTAGTTTTGTGTTTATCGTTTGATAATCCACCTAGTCAGATCACCAAATACGCTTACCTATCACAGTAGATGAATGCGTCTTAAAGCAATATATTTCTCTAAGTATTTGATATTTTTTTCAATTTTTACTATACCGTCAAATTCAAATTTGACATACTCAAAGCCATGTTGAATCTCGAAGTCAGGAAGAAGCCCTGGCAAAACACTTGCCAGGGCAACTATTCTTCGTCCTGGTTTATTTTTCGTATATCTAAAAGACTTCCCTTTCTTCCAAGTGTTGCAGTTCCTAGTGTAACACCCTCGCAATGTAATATTTGGTAATATTTTCAAAATGGTGTTCATCGCTGCTCTTTCATAGTCTGTATTCGAATTTTACGTGGGTTTCACTCGTGTGTATTTGATACATGATCATGTTAAACAAAATAATGTAACTGTCTGTTCGGTCCGACATGAGTGCGAATACTAAGGGGCTTTGCTTTAATAGTTTCCACACCACTTCCCAGGTCACCATAAATACTATATAATTGTGAAAATGGTTTCGGGCGAGTACGGTCGGCAAAATATTCCACAATATTTGGAATTATTTGTCGCGATTCTTTCGAGCAAAAAAACAATAATACGGTTTTGCTTTTCTGTGTCGTCACAGTAATAATCTGCCAAAACAAAATTATGATATTGAACTGGAACTTCTATTTCACTCAAATCGTGGGATACATTTTTAAAAACTTATGCAGATTTGTTCCTAGCATCCTGAAAAAAGTGCCTTTATACCGAGGATATTTCCCAATTGTAGAACTCATGCCAATGTCTTTAAAATCTCTTTTTCTTGTCATATAATTGTTCAATAGATTCCTCCGATGAAATCACAATTTTTCGCAAATTACGCTTTTCCTTACTGAATCTCTCAATTTTTCTTTATTTTCATTACTAAATGGATCTACTTCACTGGTTTGATCTTTATTTTTAAACATTTATTATCCTAAAAAATATGTCTACATCTACACTAATATTATAAAGAGGAAAGATTTGTTTGTTTGTTTGAAATGAATAGGCTCCGAAACTACTGGACCGATTTGAATTTAATTCTTTCAGCATTGGATAGCTACATTATCAGGGAGTAACATAGGCTATATTTTATCTCCGTACTCCCACGGGAACGGGAATTACGCGGGTGAAACCGCGTGACGTCCACTAGTTATATAATAAAACAGATGTCAATGAAACAAATAAATTTAATAAAAACTACCTTTCCAATTTTTAATTGTTGATAATTTCCTGTCCTCCTCGGTCACTTCATACAGTGGTATCGTTTAACTCTAAAATACCCACCGTACCGCCAGAGGTACGGCCAGAGTTACGGTGGGTCTGCAGTGGTTTTCCATTTGTCCCATCACTATTCGATTGGTGGATTCATGGGAACTAGGAAATAGGACCCGTGATACCACTGCTACACTATTGTATTGATTTGAGGACCTGGGGGTGCCACGGGTCCGAATCCAAGTACCCGTGGCACCCCCAGGGGTATCTTCCGGGGGTGTCACGGGTACGGAATGTATTTTTTATGTGTGTTCGCGGATAACTTTGTCGTTTATGAAACAATTTCGATGAATCTTTTTATATATGAAAGGATATGCTGCCGAAGTGTGCTCACTGCCACCACGCCAGAATCTGATGATGAAAACCCTGAGAAATCGAGGGCAACTCTCAAAAATTGTAGGGTCTAGTAAAAACTTGATATTCGTATGTATATCGGTTGATACTACAAAACAATGAGGTTTAGATCAGACCTGATGATGGAGACGACAGAGAGTCAAGGGAACTCCACATCGGTATGAAGGAACTACCAAGTGTTTGGACTTATTTTATTCGTATTGACGAGACCTTTACTCCGAAAGCACTGAGTAAGTTTTATTAAATAGACTCCAGTTCATGACATAACATCACGCCGCGTTTTAATTTGGGAAGTCGGTATCAAAAAACGAAATAATCAAAAATACCGACTTCCGAAATCTAGTTATTTTATACTTTGTAGTGTTTTGTTTTTAGAAGTCGGTTACATTGTTTTTTTTTAAGTTTTGTTGCTCTCCTAAGACTTTCGGACTATTAACTCTGCTTCAGCCCAGCGGAGTAAAGTGTAATGCTACCATGATTTCGTCATGAAAAAAGGAATAGTGTTTTACGTCTTATATAGCTGCATATCCGTCTCACACTGGAATTATGGTGGTTTTCAGACGCCCCAGTAAAGCGCCTGTAACTCGAGACAAAATGTCATTTTTTCACTGATAATACTCGTCAAAAAGTTCAAAATGATGGGATGACATGCGCTACCACAGTGTTTATGGTAGACGTCAGATACCCGTGCAATAACGGTCACTGACTAACATCCATTTATTGACTTTTTAAATATAAAAAACAGAAATAATGACATAAATCTGTCCTGAATCGACTTCTATCGTGATCCTTTACATTTTCAAGTAATGAAAAACGGTACATAATTTATTAATAATAAAAAATGACAAAATCTACGAAGGGATATTAGGGAAAAATCAATGTACTTTATTGCACGTTTATTTGGGCCGACCATAGTGGTTAATTCCGTTTTAACTTTTTGACAATCGCTGTCGCTGAAAGCATGTTAGTTTGTCCACCGCGTATGTGTGGGTCTCCGGTCGCAACTCGCCATGTGACCTACTCGCTCGGTATGTCACTAAAAAGTCTAGTTATATTACTCCAAACCTCCCTAGATTATTCCCCGTCAGTACTAGGTTGTGCAGCTGATTTTATCAGTGTGTTATCTGTGCTCATTAGAGCTGAACTGCTAAGTGCATCCTGTGAGGTGGCGAGTGCTGAAAGTACGGGTGATTTTTTAAGTGCTTATCTTTTAAGTGCGCTGGAGTTTAATTATTTTCAAGGTAGTTTGTTGTTTAGGCTAAATTCTTTTAGTTTTATTACCTGGCTTATATCTTTCTTCCACAAGCAGTAACAGAAATAACGCTAAGTCTGCTGCTGAGGGACCTGGGTTCGACTCTAAAAAGAGGTTTTCCATTAGGAATATTTCAGTAGCAGTTTGGAAGTTGGTAGTATAAGACCCCTGCCTTGGAAAGCACTCCTCGGTAGAGTAGAATTGCCAACCCATCGTATTATCGGAGAGAAAAAGAAAGATCTGTGTTTGGACTCATATTTCTGCATGTTATATTTCCTATTACTTGGATAATCTTCGTTGAGATTAACCACCGTGACTGCAATTCATTCAGATGGTAGGCTTTTTTATAATATACCAGACGTTTATGTTTTATCTTTAAAAAAAAATCGTTGCCCCACACTAGGAATTTTTCTTGTATCGTGGGTGCGTTTGTAAACACATAAACTCACATACACAAACAGTCAGACCTGGAAAAACTATCTTTAGGCCATATAAATATTTGCTCCGTGCTGGAATCGAACTTGCGACACGCAGCGCAGCATCCAATCACTCGCTCAACTACTTCGCCAGCCGTAACGTCATATAACATAAATACCCACACAAGAACTATTTTATCATTACCATTTAATCAGACGACCTATTTAACTACAAGTGAAGAAGACGGAACATTCCAACTCGCAGCCAACAAAACGAGCAAGAAATTACGAACCCCAGCAATACTTCTAAACGTTAAAAGACAGAACAGACTAAGTTAGACCAGCAACTGTTCTACTTAGTGCGCGATAGTTATCTCTGAACAATGGGCACTGAACACGCTACCCTAGGCGCTGCTATCTAACGGAATCTCATCTTTTGAACTACTAAACACGTTTTCCCTTTATTGCTGGGATTATGTTTTGCTGCAATATCTGTGGACTTTAATTGGTTCGTTTTTGGCTTGCGAAATGTATTATTTTGCTGTCTTTTTTTTTGTGGAATTCAAAGTGCATTGACCTAGCTTGTTACCAGTTTGTGAACGTGATACATTTGAAGTACAAGTTTTCTTTCTATACAGTGATATAATTACGAATGTAAATCGGTTTGGTGTAAACCAATTTTTTTCGTATTTGTAGGATCATTATCATCATCCTTTCAGCCGAAAGACGTCCACTGCTGGACATAGGCTGCCTCCAAGTGTTGCCACAACAACCTGTCCTATGAGTCTCGCATCTATCGGTTACACGCCACCCTCACCAGGTCCACCTTGTAGGAGCCCAACCAACGCTGCGTCTTCCGGTACGCGGCGCCACTCCAGATAGGATATTTGTATTTATTTCATAATTTACACGTTTATTGATGATGTTTTCAGCACTAATAAGTACAGAATACAATTTCTCTGAGAACATTGCGGTAGATGCATAATTTGAACGAAAAATGTAGTGTCTACAGCTATGAGAGCTGTAGGTGCTACATTTTTTCAACTTAACAAAATGCGACAAACACGTCCACTAACATAAATCACAGTAATTTAGGTACTAAAAACAATCAAACATGGGTGCAGTAAAATTGCCTGTCGGCGGCAGAACGCTACGGCGTTGTCTGCGAGGCAATTACAGCGGGCGGTCACGCGATGACCACACCACTTAAGGCAATACTGCTCAGGTGCCACGCCAATCAATGGGAAACCCCGGGAAATATCTACGAGCAACCGAGGACAGGGAATTGGAACTCTTAAATGACAAAATTTCAGACAAACACCAATCAAGACTTGAAATCAATGAAAAGGAATTATAAAAGAAATCTGCAAAAAATAATCTACATTCATTTTTTATTGAAATTGATCTCAAAGTGAAAGCAAAAAGATCTTTATAGAAACATCTCAGTCGGGAATTTAATAGCCAGCAATAATAACCGGATGAGGTCTAAAAATTATCATAAACCTAACACTGAAGTCGTCCTTAGGGAAAATATGAACCACGACAGATATGCATTCGGAACCCTACACATTCAGTCTTATGTCAACGGAATAGAATCTATTCAGAATGCAGAAAGAATTTTGCAGCTGAAAATGTGAACTCGAGTATGCGACATCCAGGGTTTTCAATTTTCAACTCTAGTTGTAAAGCTTAAGGTTCTCATCAAGTGCAATGGTTAAATTTGCCTTTCCCAGCCTGCGTATATCGATAGGCAGTGAAAGGATCGACGGACTCCTTTATGTATTATTCATGGCCCGAATTGGTGTTTGTTTAAATTTGATGTACAATATCTTACACGGATTGAAATTTTGTTCAAACTCTTTACATTTGACATGTAAATATTAGAGTCTATTAAAAGTTTGTCGATTTATCTTTGGCTTTTGATAGAACTTGTAGCTTTATCAACATAAAGTTGGAAGCGATCAATGTTACGGTGCGAGTATATAGCTACTTTGTTTGTTCAAATATTCTTGTATGTAATTATTAGAAAGAGCGGGGATCGTCTTTTGATTGTAATGTTTGATCGATTGTTGTGATCAGTAACACTGTGATAGTAAAAGTTTTTACTAACCATTTTGTTCAAAGAGACTGAAGCAGCTTTGTTCAAGCTATCATTGCGATTTGAGATCTCTTTTTTGTCGACGAAAAATGGTGAGTTGTCACTCACCATTTTATGGCTAATGAGCTATGGAGTGAAGGAAGAAAATAAATAATATCTTGAAAACAATAACAAGAACCCTAAACACTACTTCCTTAGAAACTGATAGGACCAGTTGTTCACGAAATGGTTTTAATAGATATAAAAACGTTTTCGTAACATAAAATGAAATTTAGTTAAAATGTACATTTATTACCTACATTTTTACTGTTAACCAGACTGAAAGCTACAAATTATTCGGTTTCACAATTTTATTTAACAAAAAACCATATCAGTTCAAAAGTAAAAGAGAATAATAAAGTACGAATAAATAAACAACATAAATTCGCTATCATAAGTCTTATTTCATTACTCTGATGAATTATTTAAAAAGTTTTCACAACTTTCATTGTTAAGAATACATTTTAAATCTTTTGATCTCTCAAACAACTCCAACTTTATCACATTGTTTGCATTAGTCTGCGAACAAATATCGTTTACAAACTCTAGGACAACAATAGCTTACTCAGGATCCCCAAGATACTGCTTCAAAACCCTTGAAGCCGTCCCATCTAAAAAATCCCCGACACGACTGACAAAAGCTGCAACAAAACATATATCTTCATTCCATTGCTCTTCTTCTTCCACATCACCTCTATCATATAGCGTGAATCCAGCAATGGTATCGACACAGTGTGGAGTATCGATGTTGAGATCTTGGTAAAGATTGCCCTGATCAGATTGACGGGCATTTATTTTATTTATCACAAGCTGAGCGCGCGTCAGTTCCCGCTCTCCGACTTTTATTGCGCCTCCCCGCGAGCAAAGTGAATTTTGATGTGGGCCTTTATGTATTTCAATGAAACGTTTACAGTTTTTTTTTGTTTTCTTTTTCTTCCCCTTGTTTCGTGTGCTCTCCCTTAGCCTGTTAATTTGGAGATCTATTCACTGGTGGTAATGTTGTGAAGACTTGGAGTTAGGGGATTGGCGTGGGCCATGATGGGAATCTTGGAGGGGTGTTTTAGTATGATTGGCTTGTCCGTGACGTTTTTTTTTTCTGAAGGATGGGAGGTTGTTTTTTTGTTTGGATTCTGGATTCAACTGTTGAGTTTTGTGGATTTCATGAGAATCTCATTAGACGCCTATCGTATGTTGAAATTATTTATGTCATACTAGCTTCTGCCAGCGGGTTTGCTCGCGTGAATGTCGAAAATTATTTTTTTAGGCTACTACATTTTTAAGACTATGATCTGTCTCCGTGCCAAACGGTCCGATTTTTTCAGCCGTTCTGGCGTGTTTGAGTAACAAACATCCATCCATCGAGCCATACTTTCGTATTTAGTAGTAAGATGTAGTAACTTAATAACACTATATATATGACAAACACTCCAAAATACTTAAATACCAACACAAAATTCATTCCAATCTAAAACCCAATATCTCCTAAATTCAATACGCCCAACTACTGACTAGTGAACCCGGAACGACAAAAACTTTTACCGTACTGACGGACATATGCCATACCTTTCGTGCGGAATTTAATTTCAATATGTTTTTGCACTGAATTCATACCATCATCAGAATTTGGGTCACGTTACTGAAACAGGAAAGCTAAGGATGTCGCGTGGGACAAAAACGTCCGTGAAATAATATTTATTCACGTTATATTTTTACAATTTTAATCAATATTATTGCACTCCGTTAAACGATGAGGATGATGTAATATTTTTAGAAAAGATTCGGTTTAATGAATTTGCTATATTTCAATTATACAGGGTTATTTGTAAAACACTAACAACCTCTTAGGCAGTGAAAGTATACATGATTATGAACAACTTTTATTTTGAGAATAACCCTGAAAACTCGAAAAAATATCAGCTGTTTCATATAAAATGCAATATTTAGCCAATGAAAATGTATGAAACAGCTGATATTTTTTTCTAGTTAGCGAGGTTGTGTCATGTGTACTTTCATTGCCTAAGAGATTGTTGGTGCTTTACAAATAACCCTGTATATGTATAAATATATAATACACAAAATACTGTTATTCAGCCTGTCAGTATAGTTGGGAAAAAGCTAGGCAGGCAACGTACGTCAGCTTCAAAATGTTCAAATATCCCATATTTTCCCATTTCATGGCAAGAGATCCTTTTTTCTATTCCGCTCCTCTCAATCTTCGATTTGGTGCTGACCAATGCGTTCTAAAGGAATCTAGCTGATCCCACTATCTTAGTCTGGCCCTGCTATAATCATCATGACTTACTGAAAATGTAATTGAGTTAAAACAGGTCTATGAAACTCAAAGGGTTGAAATAATACCTACGTAATGGACCATTTTATAGTTCAAACCAACTTCATACCACAGAGTTCTCAGCCAATTTCCTAGCCACACGTGCAGAAACATTCCCCTCAGTCAAATGTTACGACTTCCCGACGATAAAAGCTGATAATAATATATTCTGTTTTTCTTTTATTTCCAAATCTGCTTGGAATGTAATCCTTACTCCTTTTCCTCAATGTTCGCCAACCAGAACGCGGAAGCTTTCAAAAGCACACGTTCACATTAATTTCGTGTTATTTTTGCCTGATTATCCAGGATTATTCTGATACATTTTTGTTTGTGTACTTGGTGAAGTGTTTTTTGTGAAAGCTCTCTCGTATCACGGTTTGCTTCATCATGAGCAAATGTACTGTTAAGTCAGGGACAATATTTTACTTTAGCAAACCATAAAAATATGGAATGAAATAATCTCGCAATGAGAATAAGGTCGATCAATCATATTAAATCTATAAAAATACATATCATAAAACAGTAGAGACCGTGATTTCTGTACATTAAATAAAATTACCAAAAATCGATCAAACAAAAGCTATAGAACACAAAAAGAGCATTTTTTTTGTCTGTCTGTTCACGCTAATCTCCGAGAACACTGAACCGATTTTGTTGGGGTTTTCAAAGTTAGATTAAGCTTATTCCTGAGCAACATTTAGGCTTTGTTTTGTTCAAATTGGTGGCTGGAAAAAAATTAATGAACATTTAAAGATTTTAAAATTACGTATCAATGATTTTCGACAAATTTTGTTCTATTTTCAACTATTCGTTCAGTTTAGCATAAAATTAGCCTTTTAAAACATATCCTTAGAAATTTTGATCATCACGCTATATCTTCGAGGAGCTTAGCAGTCAATACCCATAACTTATTATAATATCGGCTATTTAAATCAAACTTCAACTGAATTCATAGCCCCGGCGGTACAATAACTGGCTTCCGAATGATTCGGTCTAAGTTTTATTTTTTTTTATTTATTTTTTTTTATTCTAAAAAAAACATAGATACAACCCTTTAAATAACATACACAACAATACTCTTAATTCTAAATTTAGATTTAGAACATCTGTGTCCGAACTAGATGAAAAGATCTGTATTTCAGACATCTAAGCTCAGTTAATGGGTTGTGGAGGTCTGGTAGGCAGCCGCTCCACGTAAAATACTGGTGTTCAGCTAAATCCGGTTTGACTGGAAGTTCGAACCTCAGTTTTCCCAACTCTTTTAAAATTATTGGTGACTTATATTTTCGTTGGCCGCGACTTCGTTTGGCTGTACGTTTAAAAATGTGTAGATGTGACGAAGTACTTAAATTCCGGATTAGTAGAAAAATAACAGAACCTATTTTCTGTTTTTCTGTATTTTTTTTTCGCATCACGATAAAAAGTACAAAACCAAAGTAGATAACTTTTACACATAAACCTGATAGGAATTTGGGGCGATGTAGTTGAAATCAACTTATTACGTAATAAAGATACCTGCAATGCCATCTGTTGACCCAAATAGTATATACTTTCGACGGCACGAGATTACACCGAAACATATTTTAAAGTTAGAAGTGGTACATTTAAAATGTCTGAAAAATAAATTGATTCTTTTAATACCTTAAAAAAATTAATAAAAATAAAACGAACTCCAAACTAATCTTTTGATAGTTCAACTTCATAGTCCATAGATAGTGTTATACATTTGATCTCATTTTCGCGGTGTTAAGATTATAATATTCATCAACTTGCGCGCTTACATAATGGCTAAGCTTGACAAAAAGCTAAAGCTACTCAATAAGACTTGTAGTTTGGAGGATTCATTGAATGCCACCGATGCTGCAATTAACGTAGCCACTTACTGGGTCAAAACAGCATAAAGAGTTAACAATTGACTGGAAAAGACGAAGAAAACTGAACCTTTACAGGCCTGAAGCCAGGGGTCATGTCACCCGTGAGCAGGTGGCGAAGTCCCATGATAGTGGAGTGGCAAAAACAGTTGAATTAGCTCGGTTAATCGGATGTATAACTGTGTTCCAAAAACTTAATATCGTTATGATTTACGTTCCCGGTTCGAAATAAATTAAGAATCAACTTTATTCATAAAGTAGTTTCTTAACTTCGTAGTTTGAAGAATAGCATCATTCATTTAGCGCAATATAATATCAACACGTCAAAGTTCAAATATGCAAACATATGGTCTTTTTTATGGTCCGACGCCATAGAGGAGTCCGTTAGAGCATTACAGAGCGATCCACACTGCAGAAGACCGAATGGCTTGGAGACGTGACGTATGTGGTCGCGATCCTCAGCAGTGAGGAAATGGTGCCGAAGAAGAAGAAGGCCACTCAAATGCGCATAATTTTACGAATAATAGCTGTTAAAAATTGCTTACGGCGTATTCCACAATCATGAAGGTGGTTAGGTTATGTTAGAAGATAGCCTGTGTTGTCCCGTTGCTTCAGCATTAATTAATTTCTTCTGTGTACGGGGATTTGGCAAACACACACGCCGTATGGTGTCGGCCGGTGCCTAATAGTGCCGTAAAAGAATAATACCATCCCATCACTTCCCGTGGGTGTCGTAAGAGGCGACTAAGGGACTCGCCAGAGAATGGCAGCAGCGTTCTTTGTAAAACGCAACACCATACACTGCGATCGCCAACCCGCCTGCCAAGCGTGGCGATTATGGGAAAAATTACTAGGGCTGGACGGCATTTTAAACAGTAGAGATGATACAGCATAAAATCTTCCAAATTCGTTATTCTAAGAGAAGTCAAGCAATGCTAGAAATTGACTGTTTGTATATTTTAGCGATCTTACATAGCAACAGAATTTTAATTTTTGAACGAAGTCGCGGACAACAGCTATTTTGGTGCCGAGTGCAATCGCGCTAATGCGATAAAACATGCGGCGTACTTAGCACGGGTCGACGCCCGTGCGCACAAAGCAAATGACGTGATTCAGAAGAAGAGAGCCCTTAACAGGGCTGCCAAGTCCTGCAAGAAGGTGTTGCGGAGGGCTCGGTTTGACCACATTAGCCGAATAGGGAACAAACTTGCCTCATACCCAGCAGGTGGTAAAGATTTTTGGTCCCTGGCTAAGTCGGTCGAATCGAACTTCTGCCGCCCCTCACTACCACCACTGCTGAGACCCGGTGGGTCACTGGCCCACTCCGCTGAGGAGAAAGCAAACTTGTTTGCTTCTATGTTTGCGGATTCGTCGCGTCTAGATCCTGGTGGCGCGAGGCCTTCTCCTGATGGATGCGAGTCGAGTATGTCGAACATTCGCATTCATCAGAAGGACGTTCTTTGGGTATTGCGTAACCTAGACGTGAATAAGGCTAGTGGCCCCGACGGGATACCGGCAATTGTTTTGAGGACTTGTGCGCCTGAGTTGTCTCCAATCTTGACACGCCTATTTCGCCTTTCGTTTGAGACTGGAAAAGTACCGAATGCTTGGAAGCAAGCTAACGTGCAGCCCGTGCCCAAGAAGGGTCGAGCTGACCCGTTGAATTATAGACCCATCTCGGTAACGTTCATACTCTGTAAGAGTATGGAACGCGTACTGAATCGTAAGCTCCTAGCATACCTAGAAGCGAATGATATCCTTAGCGAGCGACAATACGGGTTCCGCCGAAATCGGTCTACTGGGGATATTCTAGCGTATGCCATTCACATCTGGAATGAAGCCATAGAGAAGCACGGGGAGGCACTTGCGGTCTCCCTTGATATCTCAAAGGCCTTCGACAGGGTCTGGCACGATAGCCTTATTAGTAAGCTTCCTTCCTTCGGTCTGCTCGCCGGATTGTGTGATTGGATTGCAGATTTCCTGAAGGATCGGTCTATCCGAGTGGTCATAGATGGCTGCTCGTCTGGACTACTGGATATTAATGCCGGGGTTCCTCAGGGGTCGGTGCTTTCGGCAACATTGTTCCTGCTGCATATTAATGATCTGCTAAAATCCGGTACCTTTGGGTATGCAGACGACAGCACTGTTGCTGAGAGATACGTGTCCGACGCACGAGCTGGTGGGTCGCAGATCCGGTCTCTCCGGGAGGCTATGGTTGAGCACTTAAACTTGTCCTTACAGGCTGTCCCAGAATGGGGCGATGCCAATCTGGTCAAGTTCAATGCTGCTAAGACCCAAGCGTGTCTATTTTCCGCTAAAAGGAGCCAATTCCACCCAGCTCCATCTTTTCGTGGTGTAACCGTGCCGATAACCGACCGACTGGAGCTTCTTGGTGTTACGTTAACATCTACCCTCAATTTTGGCCCTTTCATAGAGGCTCAAGTGGCTGCCAGAAAGTTTGGGGTCCTAGCAAGGGTGAGACGGTTCTTCACGCCGGAACAGCTGCTCAAGCTCTATCAAGCGCAAGTTCGATCGTGTATGGAGTACTGCTCTCATCTTTGGGACGGATCTGCCAAATACCAGCCTGATGCCCTTGAGTCAATTGAGAAATGAGCCAAGAGGATCATCGGTAATGACAGGCTCGTCGAGTCGAAGCTCTAAAGCCTTGAGCATCGACGCCGAGTTGCTGGCCTGTCGATTTTCTATCGCTTGCATTTTGGGGAGTGTGCAACGGAATTGCATGATTTATTTCCGCCAAGCCCGATCCATCATCGGACCACAAGACGAACGGCGATGCGCCACCCGTACATGGTGGACATCCCACCCACACGCACTAAACGTTTTGTGAACACATTCATAGTGCGTACAGCTGAGGAGTGGAATTCCCTGCCAGAGTCTGTGTTTCCAGATAGCTACAACCTGGGAGTCTTTAAGACAAGAGTGAATAGGTTGCTTCTAGGCAAACGTGCTCCATCTTCGACCGCATCATCGCTTACCATCAGGTGAGATTGTGGTCAAACGTATGCCTATATACAGTAAAAAAAGGACCTAATCAATTAAATTTCTGACAGTTTTTTCCCGTTCCCGTAAGAACATTTTTGGGAAATCCTCTTTTAGTGCTCTCCTACTCTCCATGCCAAATTTCAGCTTTCTACGACGTGTAGTTTCGGCCGTGCGTTATCTATCAGTCACTCAATCAGTCAGTGACGGAAGAATTTTATATTGATGATTTTCCTCTCCATAATAGAGATAGAATGGACAGCCCTAAGTACCGGTCACTGGCCTGCATCACCCGACTACAAGGACACTCGTCTTCATCACGACAAAGCTCCCAAACGGGAGACACTTTTTGCAATAAACATACATACAGTAGATACATACATAGCAGCGTGTCGGACAACATTGCGGTGGAAACAGGTCAGACGTGAGAATTTATTTCAAGGATTTATGTTGATATCAAATGTATATTTATTAGGTACAAATCATACTATCTATGAAATTATGACATACTTTCGCAGTTCACATGTTCAGAAGAGTTACGTGGTATGTTTCCGTCTGAACTTATTATTTATCAGGCGGGGGTTTATAAGAGACAAATAAATCTGTAGCCAAATTGGACTAATAACAAGTGGGAAAAAACTGGCCAAGTGCGAGTCGGACTCGCGTGCAAAGGGTTGCGAACCAATTATTTTTTTTTAACATGTTTTTTAACACTACAGACTTCTTATAGGCTTTCCTGTTATCTTTAGGTATAGAATTATTATCTGTACTTTTTCCAAATTTTTGGCTCAGTAGTTTTGGAGATAAGGCGGGGTAGTCATTTTCGGTCTAATTTCTTGAATACCTTCAAAACCGTTTATTTTAAAATTATGATAAAAATATATTAAAAGCCTTCACAGTAAGCCCTTTCGTTTGATATGTCACACGGTACAGTTTGTTTTTTTTTTTAATTTTCTAGTTTGATATATATATAAGTGATCCCCATACTAAAAATAAATTTATTTATGTAACGCGTCCGTGTTTGGGTTACACTAAATATACGTAGACTAAATAATTCATATGTACACTTAATTTTAACAGAATTGGTCCAGTAGATCCGGAGAAAACTGGCTGTGACAGACGGACAGACAGACAGACACCCGAGTGGTCCTATAATGGGTTCCGTTTTTTACGGATGTTCAGAACCCTAAAAAGCATGCCATTAGGGCTTCATCAGATGACTTAAATAGATTTAGCACTCAGGTCGGCTGCAGTAATGACAATCTCTTCAGTGTTTATGTGGCGTCCCCCCGCAGTCCATGGTCTGACTTTTCGTATTGCGCGGCATGCGCTGTCACCTGAACATAACATTTGAGGACATAATGACTGCGTCAGCGAATGGTGTTACCATTGCTGAGTACTGGGCCAAACATTAATAACAATTTTTGCCATCGAGATGCTAAGAAGATGAAGAGCTTGATTTATGCCAATACAAGTTTAATCTAATTCGTCTTTTAACTTAAACATCTTGCTGACACAAAAGTGAACCCAACGACATCTTTACAGCATAATGTTTAGTCAGACGCTCAACATAACAAAACGTAGCTCGTTTTGCTGTGAGCTCTCGATCTAGAGGTCCTCTATCGTAGCACATTAGTCTTCATTGCACAGAGCCCCGCGATATTGAGGTTTGTCTTCCAACGGAAATACGTGGACAGTGTCGGTTTATTTCCATGAGTTCAGGAGTCGAATATATTGTGCACAAAGATTGCTGAAAGTTAAAGTAATTTTAATATTCAGCCATCTAAAAGATGTACCTAATGCTGTTTTTAGGGTTCTATATCCGAAGGGCAACCAACGCATCTCTATAACTAAGCCTCTGTCCGTCTGTCTGTCAGCGGGATGTATCTCAATAACCGTAAAGCAGACAGTTGAAATTATCACAGACTGTGTATTTCTATTGCCGCTATATCAAAAAATAATAAATATTAAATTTTACTAAAAATTAATGTGCTCCCACACTAGTTTTCTTTTCAGTTTATGGTACGGAACCCTTCGTGTGAGTGTTCAACGCACACTTGGCCGATTTTTCAAATAAAATTAGTGATCGAGAGTTGGCGAGAACAAGGTGAGATAGGTAACACGCGATAATGTTGCTCATATTCTTGACTTATTACTGGTAAGTAATAAGTTAAGAACTGCACTGAGGGTACTTCACACTATTTCTTCGACGTTAATTGATGAGTTCTTTGAAGACTATTTTTTGCTCTCCCTCTGAGTGATGGAGATTTTAGTAATAACACCAAAGCCACATAATGTTACTCTTTGTCATCAGTTATTGATGACCAATTTCGAGGCTCTATAACAAAAACGCTTTAAATCAATACTTGTCTTAATACTTCGTTACCACAATTAACGAACTAAATTCAAAACTATTCCATTCTCAAAACAAGCGTAATTGAACGTACAACCAATGCACGCAGTTAACTAACGCTATACCAACATAACATTTAGACAAATCGTTCATATGAATTGGCCAACAAATGAGGAATGATTTTAATTGCGCTGGCCAGTGATTCGCGGAAACGCAGACAGGCGTGGAAGCGATTTTTCATACAATTAATTGTTCAAATTGTTTTTGAATTAAAATTGATGTTACTTTGTTTTGCCAACTGCTTTAGAACGTAGTTACTCCGAAACAGTTACGTTCTGATTAAAGTGATGTAATACACAAATACATCGATTAGTGTCAATAATCGAATCGATAATCAAAATGTTACGTTAGGTACTACAATAATTAGTTCCATCTGTCAAAAAGTTATTAATCGCGGACAAGGTTTCAGCAATTTCTTAATTTAAATTCTCCATAGACATGTTGAACAGGAGTGCACAGGAGTGCTTAACAGAGGGCCAATTATAATATATTTTACGGTTCCGAACATAAGTTAATAACGGAACCCTTTATAGGATCACTCGAGTTTGTCACAGCCAGTTTTCTCCGGATCTACTGGACCGATTCGTTGAAATTTGGTATCCATATGGACTTCTGTGACCCAAATACGAAAGTGTATATACGTAAATAAATATTTTTTTTACAATGGGGTTACTTTTGGGGGTCAAACATTGATATATAAAAAACCCAAGATGCACAGTCTCGAACAAATGGAACTTTCGAAACTGTCGTCAAAAACTGACATGTATCAAGTGTCATGTGTGAGTTGTGTGTAGTTAAATTATAAACTAGTTTTCTTTGCAAATTCAACCTTACACATATCGCTTAAAGTTGTTTTTACAAAGCAGTGCAGTATGGCAAAGCGATGCGAGACTGTTTGAAACTAGCGCACAATTTAAATTGTGCGCTAGTTTTATGCGGACGTTTTTGAGATGCTGAGTGTGTATCTTGGGTTTTTATATATCAACTAGCTGACCCGCGCGGCTTCGCTCCCGCCAACTGGCTATTCTACCTACCGACCCTAACCTACCTACCCTACCTACCAACTCTACCTACTTACCTATCCTACCTACCATAGCTACCCTACCTTACCTACCCTACCTACCTACCCTACCTACCTACCTACCTACCCTACCTACCCTACTTACCCTACCTACCCTACCTACCCTACCTACCCTACCTACCTATTCTACCTACCTACCTATCCTACCTACCCTACCTACCTATCCACTTATTACGCTATTCCGGACGAAGACTAATCCAAAAACACAAAAAAAAATCGAGCCGTTCTCGAGTTAGAAAAGTGTTCGAACAAACCCGACTTTGTTTTATATATATTAAGAAGATTAAGAATTTTGCTATATTGTGAAAGATTCGACCTTTTTCTAGAAGACATTTTTTATATTAGCGAGACAGAAATAAAACGCATAAACTGAAGGAAGACGGACAGTAGTGACTTATTAAAAAAAAGGGTTCCGTTAGCAAACTTGGTACGGAACCCTAAAAATCGACTGGGTTCGCACGAATCAAAATCGTACGCGAAGGCTTAAATAATAGGGTCCCATTAGCAACTTTGGCACGGAACCCTAAAATTTGCCTTGGCTCGCAAATCGAACCGTTTGATACTTAGCACGAATTAAAAACTTAGTTGCGGGCAACCTGGGCGTCTTTAAGACAAAAGTGAATAGGTTGCTTCTAGGCAAACGTGCTCCATCTTCGACCGCATCATCGCTTACCATCAGGTGAGATAGTGGTCAAACGTATGCCTACCTATTGTAAAAAAAAAATATTCCACTCCGTATCACCTAACCAATGAGAACTAATGATAACACGATTTGACAGTTACTGTGAAATCGTGTTGTCATTCATTCTTAGTTCGGGTTCGGGACTAATCGTAAGTCTGTAGGTGATACGGAGTAGAATACGTCCGCAACTAAGCCCGAAACTACGGACTTCGGGCTTAGAGAGTAGCCTCCCAAAATCGATCGCTCCCGTCACCGTGACCACCTTTGGTACGATACCTTATTATAAAAAACCAAACTACTAACCTAAACTAAACCTAAACCTAACTACTAACCAAAAAATGGACTCTGTCTGAAATATAAGATTTTTATTTATTATTATTAGCCTTGTTTCGCAAATCCAACCGTTCGTTGCTTCGCTCTAAACGGAATCAATCGCGGAGGCCTAGCAGTAGGTTCCCGTCAGCACAGCACCTTTGATACGGAACCCTACAGGCCTGATCCGCAAGTCGAACCGTCCAGAACTTCGCAAAACTAAATCAGTTTAAGACTCTACGATAAATGCACTTTAAACGAAACCAGCACCAGAGATTTAACCAATTATGGTCCCTAACAGTTTAAGACCTTTCAGAGACCAAACCGAAATTCCTTCGAAACACGACTGTGTTTAAAAATTGTGTGAAGTCATTCTCCAGCGGAAAATCTTAACACCGCAATTCAGAAAAACGCGTCATCAGTGCAACGCCATCTATCGACCATGTAAACTGACAAAATATTTGGCAGCGGCAGACGTTAAATAAGAAGCCCGTATGTAACGGTAAATAACGATAAGGTATTAAAATGTTTACTTTTATTTTGCTACGTCTACGTATTAAAAGTTTCACAAATAACTCTTCATGCTTTCATGCATTTTTTGGTACCTCAATAGATGGCGCTCTGACTAATCAGAATATATAAGGAAGTTTCTTACTAAACTAAAAATTCAATATATTTTGATTTTGTGGATCGATTGTATCGATCAATAACGAAAAGGTATAAAATGATCACTCTCATTTTGCCACGTATTAAAAGTTTCACAAATAACTCAACAATTTTGAATGCTTTCGTGCATTTTATTATTCTCAATAGATGGCGCTCTGACTCATCTGAATACATTAGGAAGTTTCTTCCTAAACTTAAAAATTCAATATCTTTTGATTTTGTGGGTCGATTTTTCAATCTAATCTGTGGTTTAAGCGTGATGCTCCCACAAACGCACAGACAAACAGACAAAAATTTCAAAAATTGCATTTTTGTGTTTTATACCTTTTTCCTGAGTGTTCTGTGTAATTTTCATGCAAAAATATTCAATGTACAGAAACGGTTAGTCTACGATTTTATTATATGTATAGAAGACTACGTCTACGTTTTAAAAGTTTCACAAATAACTCAATCAAAGTGTTTTGGTGTAACATTCATGCTTTCATGCATTTTTTGGTTCCTCAATAGATGGCGCTATGACTAATCAGAATATATAAGGAAGTTTCTTACTAAACTAAAAATTCAATATATTTTGATTTTGTGGATCGATTGTATCGATCAATAACGAAAAGGTATAAAATAATCACTCTTATTTTGCCACGTATTAAAAGTTTCACAAATAACTCAACAATTTTGAATGCTTTCGTGCATTTTATTATTCTCAATAGATGGCGCTCTGACTCATCAGAATACATTAGGAAGTTTCTTCCTAAACTTAAAAATTCAATATCTTTTGATTTTGTGGGACGATTTTGATGAAATAAACGCTAAATGTTACTCGGGTTATCACTTAATATTTTTAAGTACTTAGATTTGCAACCTAATCTGTGGTTTAAGCGTGATGCTCCCACAAACGCACAGACAAACAGACAAACAGACAAAAATTTCAAAAATTGCATTTTTGTGTTTTATACCTTTTTCCTGAGTTTTCTGTGTAATTTTCATGCAAAAATATTCAATGTACAGACACGGTTAGTCTACGATTTTATTATATGTATAGATAGGGCCAAACTAGAAAATAAAAACGTCATCAAACTGAATCGTGCGACATATCAAATGAAAAGGCTTACCGTGAGGGTTTTAATATTTATATATCAATGGGGCCAAACTAGAAAATAAAAAAGTCGTCAAACTGAATCGTGTGACATATCAAATGAATGGTTTACTGTGAGGGTTTTAATTAAACATATATTTTTTTTAATACAAAATTTTGAAGTTATTCAAGAAATTAGACGAAAAATGACCATTGCCTCCCCCCTTTATCTCCAAAACTATAGAGCCTAAAATTTTGAATAAAATGTAGATAATAGTTCTATACCTAAAGATTACAGGAAAACTAGATAAGAGGTCTTTAGTGTTAAAATAACATATTACAAAAATGAAATTGGTTCGGAATCCTTTGCACGCGAGTCCGACTCGCACTTGGCCAGTTTTTAAGCAACGATCGCATTCGCATCTTAGTCGTAATCTGTCAAAATTTAGGGAAATTCGAGGTGTTTTTGACAGATTAACATTGATTGTCACAGAAAATTCGTAGAATTTGCCATTAGTTCAGAGATTTTATATTTTGCATGTTATTACCAAATGTGATATTCGTTTCATCCCTTGACAAGCTCTTGAAATACCTAACACATGATTATGATACTTTATACAAATTGGTTCTATAAAAAATTGTCTATGATAACTCGTTGTCGCGTTGTCTATGGAAGCCTGTACTCTATTACCGAGTGAATGAAACTGTCGGGTTGATACGATCGCGTCGACTATTCATTAAACTTTATTTACCAACGGTGGGTAGGTATACTTTGTCGGAATGTGAAACGTTCGCGTGTGTACCTACATTAACTAGTGATGATAACATATTAGTTGTCAGAATAGTTACTGTTGACGTTTATTTAATGGCACGTTAACTGAGAATTAAGGGTGAAATGTTAGTGATGGGTGAACGCTAACTGGAATAACAGTCGGTATTGAAGTTTCACATTCAGAAAAATTCTATTGACTAGAAAGGGGTTTCAATTGAATGCGAAAGTTTAAAATTAAAATCTAATCCATACTGTATCCTGTTCACTTTAAATAATAATAATTATTATTATAAGCCCAGGGCGAAGACCTCCCTTCCTTCTTTCCACTTTAATCTGTCTTGAGAAATCTGAGTCCAATCCTTTAGGTAAGAGTCCAGCTCGTCCCGTCATCTCTGTTCGGGTCTACCGCGTCGCCGCGCCGTCGCTGGTTCCTGATGTTCGGGACCCAATCCGTAGTTATTTTCGCCCAGTTCTCTTATGGCATGCGGAAGATATGGCCTGCCCAGTTCTACTTCAAGTTTCAACTTTAAATAATAATTATTATAAAATTCTAATATGCGATAGTAACTCTGTTTGTCTGTCTGTTTATGATCTCGCCACGTCTTAACAGCGGCTATAGATGAAAATTGGCACACAGGTCGATCATGTCCTAAAATAGGACATAGGATAGTTTTTGTCTTTGAAGTATGTTTCTTTATTACATTATTTCCGGCTTACACGCGGACGTAGCCACTGCCACAAGCTAGTTTACGTTTACTATGCAAATGAAAATACAAAATCCTTTATTTCAAATAGAACAGTTACAGGCACTTTTCAGTTGTTAAGGTCTATCCGTCAAATAGATATAGCTGATTCTGCCGCGCTAGCGACAAGCAGCAAGTTGTTAAAACACCAATCTTATCTTCAGCGCCTTCACTTTCACCCTATAAAAGGAAATATATTTTTTTGACAATTGTCTTTATCCTATGTTCTCTAAATCCACACCTACAAAGTAACGTTCATCCCCCCAAACAAACCATAATATGTTTGAGACTCGTACTGTGCGAGTAAAATGTGGTGTTAGCGGAGAATTCTCACTATTTTTGCATACAACTAACGAGTGACGCGCAGAAGTGGTACGTAACGAACGGACCGGAACGGACACTGTTTGTTCGCGTCGCTGGGATAGGCCGGGAGCTGGGATGAGGGAGTGAATCATGTTTGAGTTTGTGGGTATTTTAAGTAGGATGTTTTTTCCTTATTTGTGTGATTGCAGTGCTGAAGTGGTTAAATGGAAAAAAAGTTAAGTGGAGCGCGCTTATTGAATGAATTTGAAAGTTAAAAAGATACTCGCTATTCGACGGTTAACCACTAAGACCTTCTAACTTACATTTTAAGTCAAACTGCTTTTTTATAATTCTACACAAAAACAATCTAGATCAAACATATTAAACAACATAAAACAAAAAAGCCGACTCAACTTTTGTTTTAATTTAATAATTTATGCGGTAAAAAATAAAACCTGTTTGTTGTCCCTTATGAAACTTTTGATATTTTGAGTCATTGGTAGTCTTGGCCATCAAACGTCATTTTTATTTTTGATTTTCTAAAAACGAGAACTAGTCTAAATTCAATGTTTGTTTGACTTGTGTTTTTTTACTATTCGCATAAAGTTTCAAATATCAACGTAGTAACCAGCAGGTTTTTTTACTATTCGCATAAAGTTTCAAATATCAACGTAGTAACCAGCAGGTTCTACATTAATTTTACAAATACAAATTGTCATTGAAAATTACCTATCTACATTGATATATAAAAATATATTTTTTGCTCACTTTGGACCAATTCATTTGACAGCAATCAAATGAACCAGAATTCAAACCAAAGCAATACCACAGAAAATATTAAAAATATTTACACATACCACCCATTGATATATAAAAAACCCAAGATGCACAGTCTCGAACAAATGCAACACTCGAAACTGTCGTCAAAAACTGACATGTTTCAAGTGTCATGTGTGTAGTTATACTATAAACATTTTTTTTTTGCAAATTCAACCTTACACGGATCGCTTAAAGTTGTTTTTACCACGCAGTGCAGTATGGCGAGCGATGCGCAATTTTTTTTGCAAATTCAACCTTACACGGATCGCTTAAAGTTGTTTTTACAAAGCAGTGCAGTATGGCGAGCGATGCAAGACTGTTTGAAACTAGCACACAATTATACATTGTGCGCTTGTTTTTGCGGTCGTTTTTGAGATGCTGAGTGTGTATCTTGGGTTTTTTATACATCAATGCCTATCAACGAACTTTGTATGCCAACCTGATTTTACATGATTTTTTAACGCTGCGCACCGTTTCATTTTAACAACACCCTTTCTTATCCTGATTTAAAGGTGTAATTGAAATAGGGGTTATCGTGTAAGTAATCATGTCATGTAAGTAATAAAAGTTAATTGATGGAACAGGGTTTTACGGCGTGGTGGGGATGACCCTTTATAGGCTTCGCCAGGGTCGTTAAACGAACACATTTAGTCTGTAAGTGGCTTTAAATGACGCTGTCACTACCTTTGAAGTTTTAATCAAATTGGAGTGGAAAGTTCTAGATGGTGATGTAACTGTACTAGCAAATAACTTGCGAAATTGTAAAGAAAATTATTTATTTCATTCTGTATTCTAATTGGTAGAATTATTACGGAAAACTACTGACGGTTATGAAAATATCGCCGTCTAACGAACCTAGGTTACATAAGAAGGTGCTCTAGTATTTGATATGGACCACGTGACATTTCAGTAGCACATGTCAAGCTTAAATATTTTGGACTCATAGACAGTCGTTACAGCAGACAGAATGTCGCTTTGGACAAGATACTAAAGGCAATTTGGTCTGTTCTACTTCGTCGTATCAACTACAGAACAACATTGTCTCAAAGAATACCGTTACGTGTCCTAAAGGATACAGGTCACTGGAAAAACAATAGTTCGAACAAATTAGAAATGAAATCGTTTTCCGTTCAACTCCCGGCTCCCGGTCTATCTAAGACAAGATATACACGACGAGGGCACAAAGAATCAATCGGACAGCGGCGAAGCTGTTTTCTTTTTCAATCAGTGGACGTCCTTTGAGAATTCGTGCGTACATTTGTAATGCAAGCCGCATCCCCTGCCACAGCCTAAAAAACACCTCGCAGAAAATTCTCCTACTGACTTTTCTGCTACGAATTCGAAAGAATGTTTCTACTCTGTGGTCTTGGGTACACGTATACTGTACGTGTACACAGTATAGTTGTTAGAAAATAAATTGAATATTGGAGAGTGCCTGAGATCCCTTCGTATTTCGCTCCCAGATTGAGTGTGGCTTTATTTTAACTCGGCACATCGTAAATGTTAAAGTAAGGTGAAATTATGGGCAGCGAGCAATAAATACGTACGGGATAATGGAAGGCTGGCAACATTGATGTGGTTTACGACTGACCCTGAGTATATTGTGCAAACGGCCTATTAATGTCTTATTATAGCTGGCAGGTTTGAGGGGTCATTGAGAGTTAGTGAATAATAATAATAAAATTTAGTGATATTAAAAAAATATATTATATGCATTTTACATTTAGCCTGTTTCATCACAATAAAAAAATATATGATTGGACATAGTCCCCCAAGTGTCGCCACAACGACCGATCCAGTGCGTCTCGCATCCAGCGGCTCACACCAGGTCATCGATCGATCACAAAACGATTCCTTTTTTAAATTAAAAAATAAACGCTGTGTATTCACCACCATTTAAAAAAATAAATGCAACGACAATCAAATTCAATGACCCACATTTCACTATACCCCACAATAAAAACATAACCCCATTTCTATTTACCTACATAGACTTACAAACACACAGACATGCCTAACATCTACAACCTGTTTCAGCGAAGAGCCGCACAAATTTTATTCACGTCTATCCGCTCCTAGTCGATACAGATTTTGTTTGCGAACTACTAGTGTTTGTCCAAGATTTGCTCGCGTTTTCCACTGTTTATTTAAACAGTAAGCTTTGCATAGGGACCGGGACGGAAATGTATAGGACTGCGAAAGGTACGGGTTTTGTTCAACGCAGAAAATACGGAGTGTTTTTACTATAATATTATTTGTATAGGTGTTGTTTGTAAATAATAAGGATTGTGATGGTTTTGTCTTTTGACAGAATACTTTTATTAAGAATTGATGGATGGATTGTTTGTTTGAAAGGTAATACATTATAGCATAGATAGGTGGTGAGTAATGTGATGATGGTAAATCTATATAAATCTATACTAATATATAAAGCTGAAGATTTTGTTTGTTTGCTTGAACGCGCTAATCTCGGGAACTACTGGTCCGAATTGAAAAATTCTTTCAGTGTTAGATAGCCCTATAGCCTTCCTATATATGGCCTACAGCCTTCCTCAATAAATGGGCTATCTAACACTGAAATATTTTTTCAAATCGAACCAGTAGTTCCTTAGATTGGCGCGTTCAAGCAAACAAACAAAGAAATAAACTCTTCAGCTTTATATATTAGTAATAGATAATAGATAAATACTAGCTGCGCCGATCCCAAATACATTGGACTTCTTGGTTCAATGCAGAATATTGAATATGACTTTGGCTGGTACTGACTTTCGATTTTCATTGCATTTAATTTGTTTGTGAAATCACCCATTTGCTTGGATCTTCTGCTGACAACTGATCCGGGCAGTCATTCAGTATTGGTCTCAGCTTCGCTGGGAATGTCTGACCACTGCCTGGTTAAATCCGTGTTGACCTGCTCTCCTCCAGATAAGAGTCCTAGAGGCACGAGGCGAGTATGGCGATACGAGTCAGCAGACTGGGATGAGATACGGCACTTTTTTTGCGTTTATCCATGGCGGCAAGCGTGCTTCTCCTCGGGTGACCACGTCAGTACAGCACGAGGTGCTGTGCTGACGTGATTCTGGTTTAAGACATTTATTTCTCAAAAAACAGAATACAATTATTCACTTATAATGAGAAACACTGGTTACATAAGATAAACGTTCCTTAGAACGAGGATCGGAACGATATTTTGGAGTAAGAAGTACAATAGTGTTAGTCACTAACTTATCCCTATGTTAGTAATTGAGACTATGCTAAAAGAGATGGAGTTTAGAAGATTTTATTATTTTTGTTTTATTTTTACTTTATGTAGGTAATGTTCAAAAAACATCGAGACTGAGTCCTTATTACGTATCGAAACACAGTTTCTATCATGGTTGTGTTACAAAATATAGTAATATCGTGTACTAGCAACACTGTTTAAGAGTTAGCAACCCTATGTTACAAAATATAGTAGTATCGTGTACTAGCAACACTGTTTAAGAGTTAGCAACCCTATATCCCTCCTACTGTGTTCCACCTCCTACCGTAGAGCTGGACACAGTAAGAGGCAGCTAAGACTCGACGATTCCATCGCTGACAGCCGACTCGAGCGGTTCTAATTGAATAACGAGATTTCCTTTGTGGTTGATTTATTTGATACCGTATCTGTCTTATTTTCATATAGTGATAAATAAAAGTTTATTATCCTGAACCTGCTGTTTTTCTGAGTTTCTTTTACAACTCAGAAGTGGGATTACGATAACAAGGTAAGACCATAAGGTATATTTTATCTTCTCTTTCCTCTTTCTTATTGTTCGTTACTTGTTGTCGTCCACTTGCCCACACAAATGAAAAAAAAAAAAAAATAGAAAAATTGTGAAGGTAGTTGCAAATTACAAAACTGTATGGGTGAGATTTGTTAACATTTGGTCAGGGCACTCCCTGACAATGTTGACAAAGAACTCGTGACTTCTACGATCACAACAACATTTGGCCGGGGTACTCCCCGGTATTGAGGTTGTGTGGTTAGAATTTACTTCCCGAATAATACTTACATATTAATTACCTTTACCAATTTGACAATTTTATTGTTGGCACTAGCATGATATTAATTTGTTCGGTAGTTTATGATCTTAGCGACATTTGGCCAGAGTACCCCCTGATAACGCAGTTATGTATGTGAAAGAACATTAAGTAGACGGGTTGGCGTGTTGATAGCGCTCTTTTGTCTTTTTAACGACATCAGCTGAAATAATTTTCGGTGATGAGGTTAAGTGACTGTCCACTTCGTTGGATTGGTAGCATTTGGTTAGGGCACTCCCTGACAATGTTAGTGATCCATCGAGCTTGATAATTACACACAAAAATGCTAAGCTTCGTCTTCTACATCAAACGATTAAAAGGGAATGATGCGTTTTTTTTTTTGGTGTATATCAGTATACTGATGGAACCTGAGCGTGTTCGAACACCGTCGCGTTGCCGGGATGGCAGCTACGAGGTTGATGATCAACGCAGTAGGCGCAGCCGGAGCAAGCGCCGGCGCAGCGCTACTTCGAAACGCCGCACCAAACGACGTGACCGTAGCGACTGTAGTGAAGAGAATCCTGGTGAGCATCGCAGTAGGCGCAGCAGGGAGCGCCGGAGCGTGCGGACGAGTGAGTCGCGCAGTCGCAGCCCGGGCCGATCACGAGACCGGCGCGACAGCCGACGTGGCAGCGAGTGTCGGGGCGACCGGCATCAGAAACGTAGCAGAGTGAAGCATGGTTCTGAACGTGACGGCGAGACTAGTGAAGTGAAACGAAGCAGATATGATGTAAGTAATCAAAATACTGCTTTATTGATTGAGTCGTTTTTAGATATTATGAAGTCTTCGAAGTTGGGTTCGAGTGAGAACTTTTCGTCCTTAAACCAGGTTATACCTGAATTTGACCCAATGATCAAAGAGCAAACTATTAATGCATGGATTTCTAAAGTCGAAGAATGTAGACAGATTTACGAGTGGTCGGAAAAACAGGTCATTCACTATGCTCTACCGAAACTCATGGGCATCGCCAAGACCTGGTATCAAAGTTTGCCTACTCTCTTGCATTCTTGGGAAGAGTGGAAAACTAAATTAATAGAGACATTTCCGTCTAGTCAAAACTACGGAGAGTTACTTACAGAGATGTTACATAAGAAATTACGTTTTGGCGAATCCCCTGAGTTATACTATTACGCTAAAATTAACCTACTCTATCGCTGTAATATTTATGGCAAAAATGCCGTAGATTGTATAGTCTTTGGAATCGAGGACCGAGGCATAAGGTTAGGGGCCCAAGCGGCACAATTTTCAGAACCAGAGCAACTATTGATATTTCTGAAAAATGTGAAACCAGGAACCCTTAGGGAGCCGGATAGGTCGGGTAAAGATAAAGAAAAACGTTCTAGTATTCAAGCGAATACAAAAGGAACTAACAAGTTGGACAAATCGGAGGATAGAGTCATGGTTTGCTTTAACTGTAAACAGCCTGGTCACCCCAGTTATAAATGTAATAAGCCCACGATAAGATGTACTCACTGTAAATTTTTAGGACATTTGGCAAATGCGTGCCCAAAAGTGGACATGCCCCAAAGAAGCGATAAAGAAAAATCTGTCCTTAATATTGCTAGTCAGGTTGCGTCTAGTATATACACGTTTCCCATTATTATAAATGGAGTAAAGGTGCAATGCCACTTAGATTTAGGTAGTGAATGTACGTTAATACGCTTTTCTGATGCCATGAGATTAGGAATCAATTTCACAACTAATAAAAACTTACCATTATTGAAGGGACTTGGCAACATACCGTATCAGCCTGCGGGTAATTTTAAAGTGACGGTTGAGGTTCAGGATATCGTTGAAAATGATGTCGAAGTATTAATAGTTGACGATAATCTTATTAACTATCCTGTTCTACTGGGCCATACGTTTTCAGAACGCCCCGGCATAAAAATAACCAAAACCGCAAATAGCTTAGATATTAGTAAAACTACCGATGATATCAAGATACACTTGGTTTGTAGTAGTGACAGTAATGTTGAGCCTAATGAAATAAAACCTATCCAAGTAATAGCAGCCCCGAATTTCTCTGGTTCTTTATTTGTAGCTGGGGGAATTCGTGGTCCAATTGGGTCTGAGTATTACTTGTTTCCAGGGGAATACGAAATAGATAAAGGCCAAGGTCGAGTTTTAATTTTTAATTTGAGCACTAAAGATTTACAAATAAAATGTAAACAATTACTTACCCGTAGCAAAATACCTCAAGGCTGCAATTACGTGTATGATGTTAAGCTGAGTAAAGAAGGCGATGAGTTTGAGCCGAATGTAGGAGATAACGTCACAAATGAGCAAAAGCAAGCGGTTAAGAGCTTACTTCTTAATTATAAGGAATGTTTTTCTTCCTGTCTCAAGGACTTAGGCTTCACTTCAGTCGTTGAAATGGATATACACCTAAACGATGAACAACCTGTGGTTTACAGGCCATATAGGCTTTCACATCCTGAGAGGGAAGACTTACGAAAAATGGTAGCGGAAATGTTAGAATGTGGTATAGTAAAAGAGTCTTCTTCTCCTTATGCGAGCCCTATCGTGATAGTCAGGAAGAAGAGCGGTGAAAAACGCTTATGTGTGGACTACAGAACGCTTAACTCTAAAACTAAGCGCGACCACTATCCTCTCCCTAGAGTGGAAGATCTGCTTGACGAGCTAGCTGGCCATAATATCTTCATATCCCTTGATCTAGCGTCGGGATATTATCAAATCCCTATCTCTGAAAAATCCCAAGAGAAAACTGCATTCGTCACACCAGACGGCCAATTCGAGTATACGAGAATGCCGTTTGGTTTGGCAAATGCGCCTTCAATTTTTCAGAGGGCAATGCATAAAATCCTACCCAAATCAAAGGTAGGGTACGTCATAATATATATGGACGACGTCCTTATCCCAGCGCGATCATTTGAGGAAGCAATGCGAAGGTTGGATGAGGTCCTAGGACTGATAAAGGAGGGTGGTCTCACTCTCAAATTAAAGAAATGTAGATTCATGTTTGATCAATTAGACTTCTTAGGGTTTGAAATTAGTAATCAGGGGATTAAGCCGGGATCCTTAAAAACAGAAGCGATATCTAAGTTTCCCACTCCTGCTAACGTTCACGAGGTCAGGCGATTTATAGGATTGGCTAGTTTCTTTAGACGGTTTGTCAAAGGATTTGCTCTTATAGCCAGACCCTTGACGGCCCTTTTGAAGAAAGATACGCCTTGGAAGTGGAGTAATGTAGAAAACATGGCATTTATAGGAATTAAGGAACAGTTGATAAATAGACCTATCCTCGCTTTATATGACAAAAACTTAGAAACTCAGTTGCATACCGATGCAAGTAAGATCGGTGTAGCAGGAATGATTCTTCAAAGGGATAAAGAGGGGTTATGGAGAGCAGTAGCTTACTTTAGCCGCCAAACATCTTTGGATGAGCAAAAACTCCACTCGTTTGAGCTAGAAACATTAGCAGTGATAGCTTCTCTGAGTAAATTTAGGACTTATCTACTGGGTATAAGATTCAAAATCATAACTGACTGCAATTCTCTGCGCACCACCTTGACCAAAAGGGATTTGATTCCTAAAATAGCGAGGTGGTGGGTGCAGTTGCAGGAATTTGATTGCGAGTTTGAGTATCGCCCAGGCGATAAAATGGCTCATGTCGATGCCCTAAGCCGGGCACCTATAGACGCCGGACCTGAAAATATGCACGTCGTTGATGTTCTTGCCGTTACAACAGAGGATTGGATCACCACGGTTCAATCCTCTGATGATGAGATACAACGGATCAAACGAATTTTGTCCGACCCTGAGACCGCAACCATTGTTGATATTCAACAGAATTATAAATTAAAAAACGGTCGCGTGTATAAAATTGTAGCAGAAGGTGTGTTAAGATGGGTAGTGCCTAAGGGCTCTCGGTGGCAAATAGTTAAAGCTAACCATGACGATGTAGGACATTTCGGATTTGATAAGACGTTAGATCGGGTTCGTGCCTTGTACTGGTTTCCGAAAATGAGATCGTTTATACAAAAATATGTGTCCGCGTGCTTGGAGTGTGCGCACCATAAATTGCCGGGTGGTGCGCAACAAGGGCATCTGCATCCTATACAAAAGGTAGAAGTTCCCTTTCACACTATACACGCTGACCATTTAGGCCCTTTCAATAAAAGTAAAAATAAAAACTCTTACATTTTAGTTATAATTGATGCGTTCACAAAATTCATTACGTTGGCACCGGTTAGGAGTACAAAGTCTTTAGAAACTATAAGGGTAATTAAGAGTTTAATCGGTTATTTTGGAACCCCTACTCGTCTTATCACAGATAGAGGGACTTGCTTCACGAGTAAAAAGTTCAAAGCGTTTACTAATTCTCTGGGCATTAAGCACATACTTAACGCCGTGTCAACACCTCGAGCTAATGGACAGGTCGAACGGTCGAACAGAACCATCCTAGCTTCTTTAGGTGGGATGACTCACGGGAAGGATCCTCGAACATGGGATCAGTACCTTCACGACATACAATTAGGTATTAATACTACAGTACATGATGTCACAAGGAAATCGCCTAGTGAGGTATTATTTGGGCGTAGGGTAACCAATCCATCACAGGGTATTTTGAATGATGTAATTTCTGATACCGGTGATGGATTGGTACAGGGTAGTATAGAAGACATTAGAGCCAATGCCAGCTGCTTGATGCAAAAACAAAATGAAATCAGTAAAGAACGTTACAATAGTCGTAAGAAAGCGGCTAAGCAATATAAAGAAGGAGACTTAGTTCGGATCGTACGGGCAATTGCATCAGGCAGCGGGCAGTCCAAGAAGTTAGAGCCAAAATTACAAGGACCATACAGAGTGATAAAAGTATTGCCAAGCGACCGCTATGTCGTTGAAGATACCCCACTGTCACGGAAAGGGCGACGCTATGAAGCCATTATTGCACTAGATAAGATGCATCCCTGGTTATCATTTAATTCCATCTCGGAAAGCGATAACGATGATAACCCTAGCTCAGGCAGCGAGTGTGGTAATAACGATTTTACTAACCATGATAAGAACTCTGACAAAACCTTCTCACTCGACACCAACGCTTAGTCTATATAAGTTATTAAAATCTATGTGAAAAGTCCTTGCGTATATCGTGACCAGGAAATGATTCATGTTCAAGGTATCGCATGGCATGATTGACAGGCTGTCCATTGTGGGCATGATTGGCGCAATGATGTGCCGCCTAAGGATAAATCAATGGACAACCTGAAGTGACGTTCGGGGCTACTTATTGTGGGCATGACGTGCACATTATGTGCCGCCCAGGGAGAAGCAATAGGTAGTCCTAGTGATGTTGATTTGGGCCGTTTATGGTGGGCATGACGTGCACATGATGTGCCGCCCAAAGAGAAGCAATAAGCGGTTCCAGTGATTTGACTTAGGTCGCTTATTGTGGGCATGACGTGCACATGATGTGCCGCCCAAGGAGAAGCAATAAGCGGCTCTAGTGATTTCGGCTTAGGTCGCTTGTTGGGGGTATGAAGTGCACATGATGTGCCGCCCAAGGAAACTAATAAACGATACTTTATGATGTAAACAGTAGTGACTTATCTTGACTAAATTAAATGATTGTATATTGTATAATGTGTCTGATAGTGAAAAACTGAATTTGCATAAGTTGATTTTATTAAAACTAAAGAGTATGAGAAGTACTTCTAGACTAATTTCCAGGCACTATGATGTGTCGAGGCTATTGTGATTTTGTAATGTAATCAGTAGACTAAAACTAAATTTAAACTACGAATTTGTGATACTTTGCTTCTTAAGATGTAATTTAAACAAAGGGAGAAATACCTGTTTTGTAGTGTTACAAATGGAACCATGATTGATTTTTACAAATGAATATTATGTAAATGAATACATTGTATTATATAAATAAATAAATAAAATGTATATGTGATAACTAAAGTAGTTAAGTATTTACGTTCGATTTAACTGTATTTTATACTATTTTTTTTTGATTATTTCGTTCTTGAAAAATTTTTTTTAAAAACAACGAAGGCACTCGTTGGCGAGCGGATGGCCGAGCTGTTACAAAATATAGTAATATCGTGTACTAGCAACACTGTTTAAGAGTTAGCAACCCTATGTTACAAAATATAGTAGTATCGTGTACTAGCAACACTGTTTAAGAGTTAGCAACCCTATATCCCTCCTACTGTGTTCCACCTCCTACCGTAGAGCTGGACACAGTAAGAGGCAGCTAAGACTCGACGATTCCATCGCTGACAGCCGACTCGAGCGGTTCTAATTGAATAACGAGATTTCCTTTGTGGTTGATTTATTTGATACCGTATCTGTCTTATTTTCATATAGTGATAAATAAAAGTTTATTATCCTGAACCTGCTGTTTTTCTGAGTTTCTTTTACAGTTGCTATTAAAACCATAATCGTCTTTAATTTTAATTGTAATGTTTGTTCATTTTTTTTTATTTATTTATTTTAACTTAGTTTTATTCTTGCATTAGGTATTCGTTATGTTGTATTTGTTGTGGATATGTGATTTAGTTTTTATTATAATAATGATCAATTTTTTGACGCCGTGATTGCGGACGTGATTCGGCAGGGGATGGAGTATTTAAAAAAAAATCAAAATCAAAAGGCATTTATTCAAACTAGGCTGAAAATCAGCACTTTTTGAACGTCAAAATTTACATGAAGACAGTCCCCCAAATCGCCCAGCCCGTCACCACTTCCTAGTGTTTTAGCTGGGAAGAAGAAGTGGCCAACAAACTCCCCAGCAACACAACTGTCTGTTAAGTTTAAAGAACTTGAACATTATTCAACATTTTATGATAGATGTCGATCATTAAATTAAATAAATGGATGGCACATGTCCGCTAGCATACTATTTTATCCCAAAAATTACATATGAAACAATGATAAAACTAATTACATATATAGGTAATTAAATAAGTAAACTCAAGCATACAATACTAATCAAAATGAGCCTCCAGGAATAAATGGCGTGCCCGCTTACATGTTCAACAATGCAATTTAACCATAATCTGTGACCCAAAGTCACAAGTGATAAACTAGGACCATCGCAATTAAATTATAACACTAAAATTTTAACAATAATAAACCACGGACAGCAAGACGACCAGTCACCACAAGCAGCACCCGTTCACGAGCATAACGCAAAGATCAGCCATTACCTCCCTCGCCATATTAGAGGGAAGGAGGTAACCCGATCCCCGACGCTACCGCAAGCAGCGACGTCTAAGGGAGCATGACAAACCTGCTGCCGGTTTCTCAGACAAAATCATACTTATCAATTTGTCGAGGTCGCTAGTTAATCACATACTGCAATACAACTCTTAAAAAACAAGCTAATGAGAAGATTATGTCAATAAATAAAAATAAAAAATAAAACAAAAATGACCTATACGGTCAGAATAATAAACAATGTCATCTTGAGCAAGTAAAGAATCTACGAAAGAACATTTAGCATTGTCTCGTGTTCAACACAGCGACCAACTATTTTTATCGTCGAAGTAATCGTTTATAGTATAGTATGCCTTCGAAATAAGGTTAGATTTCACTTTCGCTTTAAAAGCATTAAAAGGCAAGTCTAGAAAAGAAAGAGGTAACTTATTATAAAAGCGGATACCGATCCCCACAAAATGGCCCTGGACCTTACGAAGACGGTGGAAAGGAGCATGTAGTTTGTGCTTATTTCTGGTGTTAAAGCTGTGGATATCACTAGTTTTGGCATATAAATGTATATTTTGCCTGATATACACTATGTTGGCAAAAATGAACTGCGAAGCAACCGTGAGAATGCCTATTTCTTTAAAAAGTTCCCTTAAAGAGACCCTGGACCCTAGCTGGTATATCGCTCGTACGGCTCGCTTTTGTAGGACAAATATATTTTGTATGTCAGTAGCTTTTCCCCACAGTAGCATACCATAGGACATAACACTATGGAAATAACTAAAATACACTAACCGAGCTGTGTCGACGTCAGTAAATTGTCTAACTTTCCTGACGGCGTAGGCGGCAGAGCTAAGCTTTCCCGATAGTGTTGATATATGAGGGCCCCATTGAAGTTTGGCATCAACTGTTATGCCCAAGAAAACAGCTGAGTCTACAGTTTCGAGCACCTCGTCACTTAAAATGATATTGGGTCCTAGATTTTTAACATTTGGTAAGGCAAATTTTATACATTTTGTTTTCTTAGGGTTTAGAACTAGATTGTTTGTTGTAAATCAATTCGTAACCATGGTGAGTGCACTATTTACGTCGTCAAAATCGTGTCTATTCCTATCAACTTTAAAAATAAGGGAAGTATCATCAGCAAAGAGAACAACATCACATGTATCCTTTAAATAGAATGGTAAGTCATTTATGTATACAAGAAACAAGAATGGACCCAGTATTGACCCTTGGGGTACACCTAACTGAACTGGCAGCCCGGAAGACTTCGCACCATTAACATCTACACATTGGAACCTATTATGCAAATAAGAATCTATTACGTTAAGAGCTTCATTTTGGAGACCGTAGTGACGTAGCTTTCGCAATAGCGTGTCATGGTGTACACAATCAAAAGCTTTGGAGAGGTCACAGAAAACTCCAATCGCATTTTGCGAGTTCTCCCATGCGTTAAATATGTGTTTAAGGAGAGCAACACCCGCATCTGTAGTCGAACGACCTTTTGTAAAGCCATATTGATTTTTATGAAGGAGGCTGTATATGTTAAAAAAACTTAGTAATTGCTTGAGTATCAAGTTTTCAAATATTTTACTAAAAGCAGGTAAGATGGATATAGGTCTAAAGTTACCTATGTCATTCTTATTACCTGATTTAAACAAAGGAATGACTTTACTACTCTTCATGAGGTCAGGAAAAGTTCCTAAATCAACACATTTATTAAAAGTAACGGCAAGATACGGGGCTACGATGTCAATTATGTTACTCAAAAGTTTAATAGAAATGCCCCAGTAATCGCCAGTGTTTTTAGACTTAAGTGTATTAAAAACATTAACTACGTCACTTGGCGTTACATGCTCGAAACTAAATAATTGACTACATTTAGGCACACTACAATGTAAGAGCTTTTCAGCATTAGACGGGGACGAATTTAAGGAGCGAGTAGTAGTTATAGGTATGTTGGCAAAAAATTCATTAAATGCCTTGGCTACGTCAGCAGCTGTACTAACTAATTTATTATCAACAATTATCTCTACTTGGTTATCTTGTTTAACACACTTGCCTGTTTCATTGTTAATGATTTTCCAAGTAGCTTTTACTTTATTATTCGATTTTTTTATCGTTTCGCTTAAGAATTTAGATTTAGCAATAGCACAAATCTTTTTAAATAATTTAGAATAATTTCTGACATACTCTAGAAAAGGAGTATCAAATTTATATCTTTTTAAACCATATAACTCGTATAGTCTCGCTTTACTTTTATAAATACCCGCAGTAGCCCATTGGTTGAAGCCAACGGAAGTATTGGTAGCACTTATAGTTTTGGACTTAAATGTAGATTGGTACTCTTTTTGCACAACATCAAAAAGGGCTCCAAAGATTTCATTAGGATTTTCATGTTCTACTATGGAAGGCGCAATTTTTTTAGCTATATTATGTTTAAACTTATTGCAACGACTAACTGTATAAGGCCTGCATACTATTTTATGCGGCTTTTTATTTTGTGGCATAGGAAAGCTAACTAATAGTCCACAGTGGTCAGACGTTAAGTCACTTAACACCAATTTATTATCAGCATCACAATTACTATAGATGTTATCTAAACAAGTTGATGAAGATGCCGTGATTCTAGTAGGTTCAAAAAATAGATTAACTAAATTAAAGGACTTAAACAGATTGAGAAGTCTAATGCTTAATGGATTAATTTCTAGAATATTAACATTAAAATCCCCACATAAAATAATATTTTTATTATTTGATTTTAACTTATTAAGTGAATCTTCTATTACCGATTCGAAAAGACCAAAATCTCCAGAGGGCGGTCGGTAAACGCAAATTATAACGTAACGCTCAAGTTCAACACAAGACAACTCAACAGTGCGCTCGATAGAAAGGCTAACTATATCTAAACGTTGTTTACATTTTAACTTGTTTGAAACAATGACTAATGAACCACCACGAATAGCACTTCTTCTTACAAACGCACTTTGAACAGTAAAGAAATTATCATTCATTAAAACTACTTCATGTTCTTTCAACCAATGTTCAGTTAAACATAACACCTGAACATCATAATTCTCTATAAATAAACTTAACTCTAATTCTTTGCCGGACAGACCTTGCATATTTTGATGTACAACATTCAACATATGAGGCTTTTCCGTTGTCGCTCCTAAGAGTTTAAACTACTAAGGGTAACAATAGGAATATTAGTAATATTACTAACAGGAATTGTTGGTACACTGCATGTACCGGTGTCGCACTGTATATTGTATGCTAAAAGATTAGCAATTTGTCTTCTACTACTAGGTGGTAAATACATTTTATAATCAGTCAGTTTATAATCAGCAATAAATTGATTACAATCAAAAAATAATATAGCGTCACTGTGACGACTGGTTCTATTATAAATTAACATATTTAAATCATAAATGTGCCTATTTTGCTCATCTGACAAGTAATGTGAATAAGGCAAGGTACAGAAAATAAATTTACAGTTATTTTTCTCATTAAGATGAGACATCAAATGGACACAATCAATTATATCTTTTTTTCTTACAGCTAAACTATCCCCACATAATAAAATAACAGTTGAATTGGGGTTAATTTTTGTCAATTTAATATTACTAAGTAACTGGCTGAAACTGGCACCGGGTAAACAATTATTTATTATATAATGATTAGAACACTGGTTAAATATGGTACCAAAACCTTGACCAAATTTGTCTGAAAAAACATAATCATCACATTTTATTCCATTCTCCGACATTCCGCTCGGTCACAAATCCCGGCTTCGGTATAATGCAGAATGCGCCCACGCTGAGGCCCATAAAGAGTCTGCTTACCAAGTATGGATCAAGGCCCGCGAACGAAAGGTCAAAGCATGTAGGGTTCGCGCGAGGAAAAGAGCCTTTAATTCTGCCGCTAAGTTCTGCAAGTGGGTTTTACGTAGGGCACGTTTTGACCATGTCGGGCGTATCGGGATCAAACTAGCATTACACCCTCCGTGTAGTAAGCAGTTTTGGTCTCTGTCGAAAGTGGTTGAAACAAATTTCTGTCGACCCACTCTGCCTCAAATGTTGAAACCTGATGGCTCGCTGGCTTACTCTTCAAGTGAGAAAGCAAATCTATTTGCAACTCTCTTTGCAAGCAATTCGCGTCTGGACGCTGGCTCCAAGCAACCACCAACTTTACCTCGTTGTGACTCTTCGATGTTGGAGATCGCAGTTCATAATTAAAGATGTCCGAAGAGTATTGTGCAGTCTAGACGTGAATAAGGCCAGCGGACCTCACGGCATTCCAGCGAGAGAGTTGAGGTAATGTGCACCTGAACTGTCTCCTGTGTTGGCACGCCTGTACCGCCTCTCTCTTGAAAAAAGAACGGTGCCGAAATCATGGAAGCTTGCGAATGTGCAACCGGAGCCCAAAAAGGGAGACCGTGCTGACCCTGCACATTACCATCCGATCGCCATTACCTCCATCCTATGCAAGGTTTGCAAGGTTATGGAAAGGGTTCTGAACAGTAAGCTGCTGACCTACCTTGAAGACAAGGATCTCCTCAGTGACCGTCAATGTGGCTTTCGCCAGGGACGGTCAACTGGCGATCTTCTTGTGTGTGTCACTCACTGCTGGGTCGATGCCATCGAGAGACACGGCGAAGCACTTTACGTGTCGTTTGATATCTCGAAGGCCTTTGACAGGGTCTGGCACGCAGGTCTACTCAGCAAGCTTCCTCCTTATGGCATCCCAGCTGGTTTTTGTAGCTGGATATCAGACTTCCTAAGTGAACGGTTGATCCGAGTAGTCGTTGACGGCTACTCCTCTGTCCTCATGGCTATTGATGCCGGAGTTCCTCAGGGGTCTGTTCTCTCTGCAACTCTTTTCCTGCTGCACTTCAATGACCTATTTCAGCCTGGTCTTTTTGGGTACACAGATGACAGTACGGTTTCAGAGAGATACTTGTCTAGCGCAACAACCAGCGGGGATGAAGTTCGTTCCTTGAGAGAGGCCATGCTAGAGCGGACAAATTTGACCTTAAGCCTTGTCTCCTAGTAGGGTGATGACAATCTGGTCACTTTTAACGCCACCAAACCACAGGCGTGTCTTTTTACCGCTAAATGGAGTCGTTTTGACCAAACTCTTACTTTTCAAGATGCATCTGTACCTGTGACTGATGGGCTGGAGCTCTTAGGCATGGAGTTGACATCCAGTCTCAACTTCGGCGCCACGATCGAGTACAAAGCCCAAACCGCGGCCAAAAAGCTGGGCATCCTAAATAAGGTGAAGCGACATTTCAGGCCTGGACAGCTTCTAACCCTATACAAAGAACATTCCCGATCTTACATGGAGTATTGTAGCCACCTTTGGTATGGCTCAGCTAAGTGTCAGCTTGCCGCGCTTGACTCAGTGGAACGCAGATCTAATAGGCTCATCGGTGACGTAGAACTGGTGGATGCTAAGCTACATAGCTTGGCTCATCGCTGTAAGGTTGCCTGCTTGTCGGTCTTCTACAGATTGGACTTCGGTGAATGTGCCCAAGAACTCCACGACCTAATTCCACAGGCCCCCTTCTACCATCGGACATCCAGATGTACTGCATCTTACCATCCCTACCTTGTTGCTATTCTACCAATTCGCACTAAGCGTTTCCAAACGTCTTATATAATGCGCACAGCAAAGGAGTGGAACTCTCTGCCTGCGTCTGTGTTTTCAAACGCTTACAACCCTAATCTCTTTAAAGTTAGAGTGCACAGGCTCCTTCTGGGTAAGCTCGCTCCATCGTAGACTTTGTCTCTGTTATCTCTGATCTAGACTAGAGTCAAGAGCAAACTCATCACAAAAAAAAGACAGTTACTTTCGCATTTAAAATATTAGTAAGGATTGTTCTAATGTTTGTAGGCACTTTACAGTGTAGGTAGAACAAATTATTATTTTATTTATCAACAAGCATACACACTGCATGTACCAAGCATGCAGCAAGCAGCAGGCAAACAAACATACACCATGCATGCAGCATGCAAGCAAGCATGTGGCCTGCAAGCAAGCATGCAACATGCAGCAGGCATGGTTTCAGTCAGTCAACAAACAAGCATAAACCATGCATACAGCAAGCAAACATGCAAACAAGTATACACCATGCATGCAAGCAAGCATGCAGCAAGCATGCAGCATGCAAGGAAGCATGCAGTATGTAACATGCAGCAAGCATGCAGCATGCACGCAAACATGCAGCAAGCATGGTTTCTGTCACGGCTCCGGCGCTGCGGTGGGGCTCCGGCGGCCCCACGTGCCTACGCGAGCTTAGATTACACTCTAGGGGTAGGACAGACATGACTACGTGGAGTCGGTTTTGCAGCGATTCGTTTCTGTCACTAACTTTTGTAGCACAACTGAATTTTTAAGACAATACTTTAATTGTAAGTTAAGGTTAAAAATGGAATTGTTTTCGTTATTTCTATGAATTGTATGCCTAAATACTATTATGCTAATAGTCCTTATGCCTAGTAATATTATGCGAATTAAATTAATGCCAAAACAAATTAGCCTTAAAAAAAAATCAAAATTAAATGATTTATTTGCTAGAATACAGGTATGTAAGATAATTATGGCAACATAAACTGTGTCCCGAAAAAGTATGGCAAAGTATTACACTGGTCAACACAAGTCTTGTTTCCTTTATTTTTTTCTGTGGCTCTGACTATGAAAAAAATACTTTACTTTAAATGCTTTACTTTTTAAAATATACAGTTTTGTTATTTTACAAAAAAAATACGGAAAACACGGCATTATGTTAACAAAATTTCTATTGAACACTATCAAATGATCTTTTATAAGATTTCCTTGAATTAACGACTTTTGGTAGATCTCTTTGAAAACTCCAGCAGTAGTCTGCCATCAGATGTGAGTCCCACCGCCCCTGATAACGCTCTTCCATTGTCCGAAGATCTTGATAGAATCTCCCTGCTCCTCAGTAAAATCACCCGGATTTTGTGGAAATCGGTATATTTAGACCGATTGCGTGTGGGTTTTTATGCTCATGTTGCACCCTAGCTCTTGCAAGTTCGATAGCATGGACTCGACAAGCTTGACGTGAGCGTCAACCATTTTTTTTTTCTTTTAAACGAGATGCTAAAATTACAGAAGCTTCTTTTGGTAAGTTCAGATCTCTTATTAAGTTATTTCTAATAAAATGGTTGAGGTCTTTGGCTTAAGTAGTCTGAATCAGAGTAATCACTCGATGTATTTCGTTCGGGTTCACAGGGATTTGGAATATATGCCGAAACGCGATGGGTATAGGAGTAGTCAACTAAGAGAGCCACTACTCACCTTTATGGTTACCACCATCAGAGTATTGTTACTTTCTGCAATGGATAGAACCCATCTGTACAATTCATATGAGCCCAAACACGATAGATATAAGAGTAGTCAGAAAGAAAAAAAAAAGAAAGAAAAATCGTTTATTCCGCCCAAACAGACGCACATTAATATGAAATTGTTTTTAAAATACACAAATAAAAACAACTATAAAACAAAATAAGAGACAAACATTCGTCCGTAAAACCACTGCCAGCCTGTGTTAGGGAGGGCATTAGTCAACTAAGTGAGCCACTACTTACCTCAACTTTATGGTTTCCATCATCATTTCATTGTTACTAGCTGCAATGGATATAACCCATCTGTGCAAATCATGTGAGCCCAAACACGACCGGCATACTTATAAGAATGGTGTAAAATAACTTTTCGTGATTTTGTCTACTGAAGACATATTCTAGATTATGTATTTATGAGTTAAACGTCGAAATCGAAAAAAAAAAAATTGATATCATTACTCTACTTTAGATGACAAAAAAACTGCGATAGGTCTCGACTCTGTCGGCTTCTGGGTCAGAAATTACCATTCATCTTTGTAAGATTTATGAAAAATTTTATTTTGTTAATTTTAGATACCCTCTATCTCCTTAAGTATTGATCGTACAGTTAAATGTAAATGACATAATGTATAGAAAATTAATATAGACGTGAGAAAGGAGATATTTTTAATGGTTTTGGAGATACAAGCATAAAACTGAAAAAAGGTACCTTTTCCATCTCCCACCCTCGGGGACTTTTAATATGTTCATCTAAACACCTCAAAGAACAACTGTACCAATTTTCAAAACTACACGAATTATTCACTCTGATTTCCTTAATTTTCCTGCTTCATTGTGTCAAATGTTTGTTCCTTGTTGAGTCAGACGCGTTCTAGTACCACAAAACATTAGACGACACCGCTATATATCGATAAAATATAACCCGACCAACTGAAATTGCTTGTTAGTTTCGTATTACACGTATGTTACTTTGGGTTGATTGAATTTGGGATTAATTTTTGTCACAGCGTAACTTAGTAGAAGTTCTTTGTTTACAAAATTTATAGCTTTGGCATTCACGTTTGCCACTTCAGCTAACAAAACCTTACTAAACTCTAACCACACCACAAAGAGTGCGTTTATTAATATTAGATGGTGATAACAATTCCCCTGGGATATATTATTCCTCTCTCGAACGTGATCAGACTGGCGGCGCTCTCCTTTGTAGCAAATACTTATGTGAGCGGTTTAGATCGCGCTCTCTATTACTGCTTTGAATTTTATTTGAATATTATTACGCACAAAATGTTCTAAAGGATCTATACATCTTTATTTGGTTAGTGCTTAGTTACTTCTGCTTTAAGTTTATTGCATTTTGTTTGGTTTCGTTTCTTCTTCAGTTTAATGCATCTTTTGATCTCAGTTTTTTTAGATTGAATACAGCAGTGGACTGATTGGTACACAACGTTCATATACAGATAACGCTCTAAGGAAGAAGTATAAATATAGCAACATTCTTGTTACCTCATGACTAGTTGTTTATCTACCACATAGGGGTGGAAAAACCCCCTGGGAAACTTCAACAACGCTGAACTAACCGAGACGTATAGAAGCTGTTTACCGCACAGAATTATTAGAGTAAATAAACAACATTTAAAACGTATATTCAGCTGGAAATGTTGGTAACACAGTAATCTAGCAATGTATCCCGCAAACTTGCACAAACATTATCAAACGAAACTGTTTACAGCGCGCGCTTCCGCAACAATTAAAAATGTAATAAATCTTTCAAAGTGTAACAGAGACGAGCCGCGAGCCCCAAAGTCGAAATAAAGCGCGCCATACACGAGACATAATAAACACGGCTATAAAACCGCGACCGTGGCCCCGACAAAAGTAAACAGGACATCCGTTTAAAAAACAATGCAAAGTGCTGTACACAGAGCACGGCGAAAAAAATGAATATTTGTTCAGCAAACGAATTTCGCACAGTCCAAACAAAGTTTTTGAACAGAAACCGCGCGGAAACGTGGCCGGAGGAGCGAAACGCGAACGGATGGGTTTTCGAACGAAATTTTTTACGAAACGTTTTAGACGAACTTTTTTTCGCGAGATAATTCGGTTTAAAATTCGACGCGACGCGTTGACTGTTTCCCCCGATACGAGCACTGGTGAAAAATTGTTTTTTATAAAATGTGAACGCGGAGCGCCATTGGCACATGCTGACGGTACGAGCGTGCACTAAAATAATTTCATAGTTTTTATGTGGTTACACAAAAAATATTTTTATGGCTGAAAAACTGTATTTTTGTTTGAGGATTGAGAGCTGGGCTTAGCGTAAAATGACCGTAAGAGGATTATGCTTCTAGGTACGGTCGAAATGGAAATCGTTTAATGGAAATAGGTTTTAACTCGTTTTAAACAATAACACATTTTAAGTTAGCTTTTTTCTGTTTTATAATATAAATACATTTTTATAGACATAGCTTTTCGTTTGTATCTATCAAAATAGTCTTTTAAATCAACTTGCAGAGCTACCAAATAATTTCCAGAACCAACTTCATTTAACCGAAAATTGTAGGAACTATTCTCGAATTCGAAGTCAAGTTGAAGTCAAAACGAAATGGCAGTGGCAAGTGAGAAAAACGTGGCCTCGTGTAAGACGACTTCAAACGTAGCGATGGCGTGACGGCTCTAATGCAGGTTAACATAGCGCGCGGCTGGAAGAGAGCCAGCCGACGCGGCTTGTAGCGCGGGAGTAGGAACCGACAACTTTGGTAACCGCATTATTTGTTCATCGATGACTAATTTGGGAAAGACGCAGCTGAATACCAGACCGATCACAGCTAACTTAGCATAAGGCTAGATAGATGATGATTCCTTAATTTGAGGAAATAGTGATGATTGAGATCCAATTTTGAAGATTTCTTTCATGAAATTTAATAAAACATATTTGATTAAGACTGCATGAATTAAACGCGTATTGTAAACGGTCTCACATGCACATTCTAAAGGACATATTTGAACACTTTTGGGGAATATTGATGTTCGTGTCAAAATTGAAACGTATGAGTTGACCGTCGTCACAAAAATAAGGAAGAAAAGTGTTGTGAAAAGAAATATGAAACGAGAAACTCTGAAAATAGAGTTATTTCCCTCGATACCTTCAAGGTAGTCGGTGTCACGCACAATATTATTTAAGTAAGAAGGTATTGTAAAAACTTTTTTACAAAAAAATACAACCGACTTCCACAACAAAACACTACAAAGTTTGAAATAACTTTAATTTCTGAAAAAATAACCAAAAATACTGACTGACTGACTGTTATTTTTTTCGTTTTGTGACACCGACTTTGTAGTGTTTTGTTTTTTTTTTGTTTTGGAAGTCGGTTGTATTTTTTTATAAATTTTATTTTTCACTTTTTACCGGCGTGATGTTATGTTATGAACTGGTGTAAACAATAAACCGACATGCGATTTTAGCAATCCCGATCCATTTGCTATCATTTATTGAAGAGTTCCGTTGCCTACCTCCGAATTTCTTCATCAGAAATTCACCAAATTGAAATGGGATCAGTCTGGGAAAATATTCTTCCTAACAATAAAAGAATCATCCAAATCGGTTGACAGTTGGCGAAAATATCGCTGAATAAACATTTTTCTTGGGATCCTACTCGTATCATCAGGTCCTGACCTTTCAACTTAGCAACATGACATGACGATTAATAGGCACAAATATGTGAGTTGCGTTAGAAAGTATATGAAAAACCTTGGGATGGGCTCGATTTTCATGGTAGGATCATCAGATTCTGACTTGGTGACAATGGAACCACCTCAGGAGTATAGGCTTTCGAATAAAAAAATAGTTTTTAAAATCAGTCCACTATTGTTGGAGAAATTGGTGAACTAATTTTAAAAAATACATACAGCCGAACATGGAACCTTCTCCTTTTAACCCTCGACGCAAAAACGACGGGGTGTTTTAAGTTTGACGTGTCTCTGTGTGTGTCTGTTTGTGGCATCGTAGCTCCCGAACGGATGAACTGATTTTGATTTAGTTTTTTTTGTTTGAAAGGTGAATTATTGAAGAAATCGGTTAAAAATACTAAATACACACTTATAAGATGCCTGGGGAAAGATGGGCACACAGAACGTACTTGAAGGCAAGAATGTCGTCTCCGGTGCAGGCTTAAAAACGAAGGCGTGGCGTGGCGTTGCTGTTGTCAAAAGCTGAAAAATATAAGGTAGGCCGTTATTTAGCAGTAGGACAAGATAAGCTTTGTAGAAAACATACATACCTATATAAACTTACGCCTATTTTTCTATTTCAGAACGCAACCTTCTAAGATCCATACATACTCTCTTTACGTTTTTTTCGTTTGGTAAAGGAAGTGTATTAATTAATAATAGTTTCCCAAAAAGTTCAACCCACCACCATTCCCATCCACGCTCCCTGCCTGCGATCTTCACCCGGCAGACAGGAGCGTTCCGTCAACGTCGCTACGTCTCGAATTTAATAACATTTCCTGCACAAACTTTATTAGCTGCCCATAAAACTGAATGCAGGCCGCCACCAGCTCGTAGCCGCCACTGACTCGCAGTCGCCACATCACCGGGAACAGAGACGTAGCATTCTCTTGGTTTTGGTGATTGTATGTATTATGGAGTGTGCTTGTTTGATAGAATTTTATTTTCGGATATTAAAAGTTCAGTCACTTCAGTCACTGACGCGATTAAGGGAACGCAATAACATAGAAAAAAATGCGAGTTATTCTTTATCTTAGGAGTAACTATACAATTTTGTTCCTTAATATCGGCCATTCTTAACGTTTGGTTTTAAATGATATTGTTGCCACGTTCATTTAATTTCACACACACTTAAGTATTATTTTCTGGATCACACCGCAGGTCTTCAACTTCTCTTTAAGACTTTCGAATCCACTCGAAAATTTAATGATACTCTATTTCAATCGCAACATTTGGCACACCAGTCACCAAGAACCAGAAACGTTTAACACAAACTTAGTCCACTTTAGACCGTGCTAAAATAAAATGGGCCACACTTTCCCGCTAGCTGCAGGTCTCACATACATTGTTGGCGTCCCGTATAGGAAAATACCAATAACAAGTTTACAGTTGCTCGACTATGAATGCTAAGAACGCAGTGTACTTGGCCAGGGAGGTGAGGGGCGCGGGGTGCACACTGAGGCGAGCGACGCCGCGGACCACGCCAGTAATAATGTAACAGTATAAGTAATCTTTTTACCCTTTGTTTCAGCAAAGTGGCTCTATAGCACAGTGGAACTATGTAACTTCGTATGGAGAGAGTTCGATGGAGGTAATATAATTTTTGCTGTCCAGCTCATCGATTTTGGAGTTTAAAAAGTGCCTGTTAGGTTCGGGGTTCTTTGAAAAATTGAGGTTTTTAACTTGTCAAATGTGTAGAGCTTTTTGTGACACGACTATGTTACCTAATCAGCTTTTCTGATATTTTGACAGGCTCGCATTTGATCACTATCTCACTTGATGGTAAGCGATGATAATAATGGTCGACGATGGAGTACGTCTGTCTAGAAGTAACATTATAAATTCTTAACTTAAAGGTTGCAGCTATCAGGAAACACAGCCTTGGGCAGGGAGATCCACACCTTAGCTGTGCGCACAATGAAAGTATACCCAAAAATGTTTGTGAGTTTTTGATAAATATATTATATTGCAAAGTATTGAGAGACCTTAAAAATAAAATACATACCTACTATTACTACCTAGTAATCCACTGCTGGGCAAAAATCTCTTCTCATGAGAAAGATTAGAAATTAAGCCGAATGTTTTGTGGCACTGACAGTTTACTGCCAATTTCCACTTCTGCTAACCCTTTTAGCAACTACAAGAATGAATATAACAACTACTTAAGTAAAACTTCCTTTACTTACTTTTTAAGTTTAAGAGCAAATAAACATGAAACAGTTTTTTGCTCTGACTCAACAGTTTACTGGATGGTGAGTAAAACTTCAAAGAGAAGTACTTTAGAAACGGTCAAGAAATAAACTTTTCAGTTAAAGAGGTCGTATTGGATTTAATAAAGTACCTAGTGAAGGAGTAACTATGCACTCTGTTCGAGTTTTAGTTTTTATACCAATTCTAAAATATGATTATACAAAATTTTACAGCACTGGTATATGCTTGGGATTGCACAGGATAGCCTGTCTATTCATTTATTGATCAATAAAGAAATACAATTTTTAACGTTTTCACAGATTTATCGGCATCATCATCTACAGTCCGACTTTACACTGCGGAGCATTATGTAATTTTTTTTCCTGTGATTTCACTTCCTCTTCCAACTTCATTCAGGTTCCACCCGCGATGACAACAATGTAGTCTTCCTATCTCGTCGCCGGACGACCCACACTTCTTTTTCAATCTGTGGACGCGGATAAGTCACCACTTTACTCCACCTATCATCACCGCTCCGTGCCAGCCCTGTATAACATTAAATCTGAATTTCAAATGTTTTTTTTTCTGTTCTCAATCATCGCGACCCTTTATATCAAAAAATATTAAAAGTATTCCAAGAAATAAAAACCGTCTTGTTTCTTGCCATAAACAATACATCGAGAATGCAAGTAAATAATATTAGCATAAAATTTACGAGCAATCATTCTGTTGTCAAAGTTTTACTGCCACCGAGAGTATGTACCGGCCCTGCCAAGATATTTGAATAACAACATGTCGTAAAACAAGTAAATAGGAACTGCTGCGAACGAGGGAAAGTTCAAAACTCATCTCCCAATGTTTATAAATGATAACTAGTTTAGCTGGTATAATAGAAATTGTTTGAGCAGCGAAAAATTGTGTTAGCGGCTTATTTTCGAAATTATTAATAATTCAGTTTGAATTTCCTGTTGTATTCTAGTTATTACCCAGTTCTGAAAAACTAACATTTTAATTCAGTAGATGCTCTCGTTTCTACGTTTATAAATGTGAGAGGAACACATTAGCGTACTTCCTACGGCTACGCATTTGCTACGACGTAGCACTTTGCTACGCGATCGTAGCAAGCCAACTTGCTTAATTTAACAGACTTATTTAATGTAATATTCATATTCCTACTTTAAATTTTTGGTTATCATAAGCTTTTAAGTAAATAATTATATTGGTTTTATTTAACCAACAATTTTCCACGTTCAACTAAAATAACATTTATTTATGGCACATCAACAACAAAACATGGACATACCCGTACAACATTTTTTAGGTCTTTTATTAGTGCTTATGTCAACAGTGTAACAGACTTGCACATAATTTAAAAATTGCAATAAATAGAACATTTAGGTGATGAATAAAAAAATAATAGAAATAAAAATACGTTTCGAAAATGGATGAGATCGATGGATGACATCCTATCCTGAGGAAAAACGAAGTTGGTTTAGTTTTTCCTCAGTATAAGAACACCAAAGTTCATAATTTCTCTTTTTTTTAGTAGCTTGTGGTATTCCACTGCTGGGCAAAGGCCTCCCCCATATCCATCCAGACACTCTTTCTGGATCGGCCTCGGCGACGCCGTCCATCCTCTGGTACCCACTGCGTGAAGACTTTAGCCCAGCGGTCACCATGCATGCACCCGGGGTGACCCGCCCAGTCCCATTTCATTTCATAATTTCTCTTAAATTCACATAACACTAGTTTACAAAAAAAAAAAAAATGTCCTTGCAGTAAATTACATATTTTTTTAATTAGCTGCAATAACTCAATGCAAATATGTACATTTTTAATTTTTATCACGTCACAGATGGAAGATATCGACCCCTTTTAGTTTCGACTACCCACAAGTTTGTTCCGAAATAGCTATAATTCTAATAGTCTTCATTTTGATAAATGTTTGTTTTCAAAAGGTCAAAAAGGTTGGTTAGAGTACATTCTGGCTGTTTTTGATGAACTTATTGTATCTAAGTAAGAATATTCTATAAAGAAAACACTCAAATATGCCTATCTTTTATTACTTGAAAATTCCGGTCTCTCATCGGTATAAAAGTGGGTTTCTCAAGTGTTTATTGAAAAATGTAGAAGAACGCTAAGCTGCTGGAATGCAAGTTTAAATATGAACTAGGTACAGCATTAAAGTACTAAATATATACACTTAAAATAAAATATCCTAACTAAAATAAGGCGTCAAAAAATTCGTCCGCATCGCTGTCCACCGGAAGTGAGCCCAAAAGACTGGCGGCATTGCCACGTTGTATGGCAATGCTTATCCTCTGTCCGAGGTAAAAACCAGCCCTTGGGTCACGCGAAGTGTCAACTAAGCGTTTAGAAAGATCTTTAAATAAGGCGTGAGCACTCGGACCCCACGGTCCAAGAGTTTCAACCCCAAACGGCTCAAAAATATAATTGCCAACAAGGTTATTATATTTCCGCCGCTTGAGGTTCTCAGCAGCCGCAGCTATTATATTTTCAGTTTAAATAGATTGTTGAAATTGCAAGCAAATGATAAAGACCCACCATGCAACCACGAAACTGATTGTTACTCCTATCGCTAAAAGCATTTGGCTTTAATCATAAAACCAAGGGTTAAATTACACGTGCGGATGTCCCAGCAGCTTTTTTAATATTTCAAAGGTGCTAAAAAAAGCATTTGGAGTATTAAAAAATATCAAAAACGTCGACACTAATTCATTTTTAGTCTCGTTATCTTTGCAAAAATATATGGGGAGTATTTTCGAAATGTGACGTGTTGGAATTTTTTAATATTTTTTTCTAAACTTGCAGCACCTCATTAATTAAGAATAAACACTTTTCCTTTCCAGGACAAAAACCTTGTAAACTAGTGAATTATTTCGATTATATGCAGACTAATTTACATATAAAATCAACAAAAATAACCCGAAAAACCACACATTAACCTTTTTAATAAATTAAGTGAATTTCTGGGAAAGTTGTTGATTCACCTAGGTTCCTAAATTAGTTAGCTAATGGTACCTCCGGGCGCCGGTCTTGGCATTATTAAGCACCTGCCCACTGCCCAACATGGGAGGGACATGAATTACTGCGGTGCTCCAGCCGATTAGTTTGCAAGTTCGCGCTGTTTATTGGCTATTTTCAGTGAAGTCGATAAATAACACTGTGCAGTGTGGTATTATTTTGATATAATTTTTTATAAAGTGCTTAGTAGCACAAACAGTCACCAAGATTGCCAGAAGGTGCCACGTTAAAGTAGCCGCCACGAGTCCTAAGCACAGATGAATGCAGCACGGCGATCTCGCCAATGTACGCTGGGCGAACGCAACTTGCAAGCCCAATAGTCGATAAGAATTTGACTGACGAACCAATAATGTGAAGCGTCAGAGCTGTCGTCGTCAAACCGACCAATAGAGAGTGTGTTCACGACTCGTGCCGGCTATTATACCCCGTTACTGGGATGTGAAGGTCAAATAGGCAGTCGCTCCATGGCATGTCATGTCGCAACTGATATTCAGCTGCATTTAGGAAAAAGCTAGGCAGATTCAAAGTGATTAGAACCTTCTGATCTACTGGTAGCAATATTACTTCTAAATCTTCAGTAAACAAGGTGTAAGTGTAGTAGTGGGGTGATGACAATCTGGTCACTTTTAACTCCACCAAAACACAGGCGTGTCTTTTTACCGCAAAAAGGAGTCGTTTCGACTAAACTCCTACTTTTCGGGGTACATCTGTTCCTGTGACTGATCGACTCGAGCTCCTAGGCATGGAGTTGACATCCAATCTCAACTTCGGCGCCACCATTGAGTAAACTGCGGCCAAAAAGTTGGGCATCCTAAATAGAGTGAAGCGATACTTCAGGCCTGGATAGTTTTTAACCCTAACCCTATACAAAGCACAAGTCCGATCCTGTATGGAGTATGTAAGTATGTAAATCGGGCTGGTTTCCGCAACTCCACGACTAAGCGCATATTTTGCGTGCAGGTTGGACAAATGTGTCATTCGATCTACCCCAGCTCCCCAAGGAAGGCCAGCAACGCCTTGGTGTTACCAACTATCTCACAGAGGGTACCTGGGTCTGCATGGAGTATTTCAGTCACTTTTGGGATGGCTCAGCTAAATAACAGCTTGCTGCACTAGACTCGGTGGAACGCAGAGCTATAAAGCTCATTGGTGACGTAAAACTGGTGGATGCCAAGTTACATAGCTTGGCTCATCGCCGCAAGGTTCCCTCCCTGCTTGACGGTCTTCTACAGATTGTACTTCGGTGAGTGTGCCCAAGAACTCCACGACCTCATCCCACCGGCCCCCCCTTCTAACATCTGACATCCAGACGCACTGCAACCATCCCTACCTTTTTGCTATTCCAGCAATTCGCACTAAGCGTTTCCAAACGTCTTGTATAACGCGCACAGCAAAGGAGTGGAACTCTCTGCCTGCGTCTGCGTTTCCGAACGCTTACTTCGCTTACTAATCTCTTTAAAGTTAGAGTGAACAGGCTCCTTTTGGGTAAGCTCACTCCATCGTAGACTTTGTCTCTGTTATCTCTGACCTAGGCTAGAGTCAAGAGCAAACCGATCTCAAATAAAAAAAAAAACAGAAATAATGCAACACGTGAAAAGAGATCGTTGTACTTATTATTGTGAACAACTTTTACTATGGGATCAACCCTGAGTTTGCGAAAAAATAATCAACTGCCCAATACATTTATGTTTACCTCGACACAATATACTGAACATTTTGCAGGTTTTGCGTTATTTCTTTTACATCCTGTAAAACCTGGGCCATTTGTGAATAGGGAATATGCGTTTTTTTTTGTTTGCAAAATGAAATACTTATTAACTCTAATAAACAATTATGAAATTATTTTTTAAATACCTTCATCAGCGATGAAGTTATAAAGCTTCAAAGTTTACAATTAGAAAGAGAAGTCCGATATGAATTGTGACGTCAAAGTTCTTGGCGCCTATACAGCTGCCATAGAAAACAGCGTTTTCGCGAGAGGACAGATAAATTTGTTTAAAATAGTTATATCTTGTTTGTTTTTCAGGCAATTTTGATTCTATTTTCACTGTTAGTATTATATTTGTGTATATTTTTAGATAAACTGTATAGATAATAAATATTTTATTCGTGCATATTCCCTATTGGAGATTTCGTTAAAAATATGTTTTACTAGCGACCCGCCCGGGCTTCACACGGGTGCAAGTGTTTTTTAGAATCATTAAAGTTGTGATTCAGGCTGAAATAAAAAATGTAATAGACAACTATCAACGACGTCTGCTCTCAGTATCTACCAGCTTGGGACGTCTCTACCTCCGTTATAATTATTTAATTGCGTGACTTACTTTAATTTTGAGATATCTCCTAAGATATTCATCCAAATTAAATAGTGTGAACGGCAATTTTGCTCTAAATTAAACACTCTTGAGTGTTTAATAACTAACATATTTATTGATTTATGGGTTTGTACTATATTGGTGAAAACACCTCTGCAAATGAAGCAGTATTTTATACTCAATTTGAATTTTATCTATTTTTTAACATAAAAGATAGACATTTGCTATTGCGGACTTTTTCGTGATTGATCTAAAACTTTAGTATATCGTTTTGTTCTATAATTAATAGTTTTCGCAGCGCACGCGATGAAGATCATTTTTTTCCATTTCCATTTTTAATAATCTTCATATATCAGCCAATTTACACAAAATCTTGACAAATTATATACTAAATTCTTTCTCGAGAACTACTCTATCTATAAATAAACTCGCATCAAAATCCGTTGTGCAGTTTTAAAGATCTAAGCATACGCATTTTGCACACACACAGACAGACAGCTGGAAGCGACTTTGTCTTATACTACTCGTATGTAGTGATTTCACTGAGTGTATTCTATTTCACCGTAAAGTAAAGATAACATGAAGAAAAATACTATATACTAACTTAAGAAGGACATCCTTGAAACTGGAAATCGCCTGCAGCATATAGTTGTAGCCAGTTTATAATTCGAATACGAACGAAAATATTTAAAGTACCAAATATTGTTGAACTGTCTCTGACATATAAACCATCTCTTCATTTTATGACTTCCCTTAAACAAGTGTTTATGAAGACCTTGAACAGTTTGAATGAAGACGAAAACAATCTCAAAAGCTATGGATATAGTCGAGGCAAAATGTCGTTACCGAAAATGTAAACACATCAAAAACTTAAAGATTGCTTCCACTTTTACCACTGGTACTCGACTAGTACTTGGCATAAAAGTTATTTTGATCGAAACTTTCTTCACTCCAATCAAATCAGTCGCCATGTCAGCGGAAATAAATCCATGATTATATCGATTAAATGATTATTGGAATAAATAACAAGCTTTAACTGTCAATTTGATTGAGTTAGTTGAAGAAATAGTAGTAGTAGTAGTAGTAGGACCGAAACTGGTAGAGAGATATTGTAAAGTAGAAAGTGGCATGACCTTAACCACTTATCGGGGGACTCACGACGGGAGTTGAAGAAATTACTTAGAATATACGGTTTTTTTAGGTTATAAGTAGACCTAGCAAATAAACCTGAAAAATCATAAGAAGGTTTAAGAAGGTTTTTTAGTTTTTACACTGGTTGTATTCATATGTTTTGACCATAACGTTAATTCTATGGACCTTGAAAGAGTCTGTTATCTCTGTGTGTGTGTCTCTGATCTCTGGGCATGTTACAGTGTTTCTTTTCAGAGTAACTTCAACTAGAGAACACCAGCCTCATCTAGTTTAATTTGACCAAAAATATTGACGTGTAAAAGAGTAATTTAAGTTTTTAACCTACTTGCAAAATATCTACACGGTTGGCACAGTGGTTGAGCGATTGGCTGCTGCGCTGCGTGTCGCGGATTCGATTCGCGCACGGAACACATATTTGTACGGCCTACAGATAGTTGTTTCGGGTCTGGCTGTTCGTGTATGTGAGTTTGTATGTTTGTGAACGCACCCACGATACAGGAGAAATTCCTAGAATGGGGCAACGTTTTTTTTTAAATAAATAAAAATTCCCATTATTTGGACGGTAGAATTATTTCCATCTGTATTAATAAATCTACACGTTTTGTGTTAAACAACAAACCGACTTGTTTTCATTCTTCAAATCATAGACACACAATTTAACTTTGTGTGCTGCAAACGGCTAGTATCTAACTTAAACTCTATTTTAATATACAACCAATAATTTGTTTACACAATTCGTGTCTAAGTATAGAACCAAGTATACCAACACATCGTCCACATGTCCAGTTTTTCTAGACATCAAGCTCAGACACGAAGCCACATAAAGTGATTCCCGCAGCACTTGGCTCCTCCAGGGGCTCATAACACCTCCTTAAGCCCACCTCTCCTCATTTTTACGATCCAAGGCGGACAGTTTTATTCCTCTTTACCCCAATTATGAGTCTGCACTGGCCTTATAGACGCTCCACTACAATGATTTTGATTTGATTGAAATGCTTACATTGCGAAAAGATTACTGAAAGTCGGCAGTAAACGTTTTTATGACGACTGAAGATTTGTTCGCTTAAAGATTGACGAGTTCTGGGACTTTCTAAGGTTTTGGACTAAAATTGAAATAGGAATAAAATCGGTTTTGTGGGATTGACGTTTATGGTAGAGGGGTGGTGAATGTTCAGGAATTTGGGGGTGTGTTAACATAATCTAGAATGTGGTTTTTCAGCCTTTCATGTCAAATCAAATCATTTATTATTTGTTTGTTTTGCAAAGGCAAAGGCATTCGCCACATTTTCCGAGCTTACGTTATCGCCTGCCTTCTCCGGATAATTCGACAGGAATGAGTGCAAACCGTCACACCAGCGTTTTTCAGGCCTGCGTGACGATTTGACTGAATGTAGTACTTAATATTTTAGGATTTACGGCTATATGTTTCTCTGTAAATATGAACGGTGCGAAACAAATCACATTTAGATTTGCCGCAGTTTTCTTAAAATATAATCAAACTTGAGAGAATGTCATGTTGAAAACATGATATTTACCTTTACTTCTTTTCTTTGTTTAAAACAACAAAGACAAATGTACATATCATCCGGTGCATTGCAGTCTTTAGAAACAAAAATATAGTACCTGTAGGAAAGATACGTCTACATATATTGACGACAAGATTGGCGCAGTGGTTGAGCGATCGGCTGCTGCGCTGCGTTTCGCGGGTTCGATTTCGAGATTTCGGGAACAAATATTTGTATGGCCTACAGATAGTGGTTCCGGGTCTGGCCGATTGTGTATGTGAGTTTGTATGTTTGTGAACGCACCCACGAAACAGGAGAAATTTCTAGTGCGGGGCACGTTTCTTTTTTTAAGAATAAAAAAATATCTGTTTTAAAATATAAAATCTGTCTGCTCATATCCATTACCTGGGGGTCTTTAAGTCAAGAGTGATAACTGAATACGGTACTACTAGGCAAGAGTTTGCCGTATGATTTGCCATATGCCGTATGGTGTCGGCCGGTGCCGTATGGTGCCGTAAAACAATAATACCATCCCATCACTTCCCGTGGGTGTCATAAGAGGCGACTAAGGGACTCGCCAGAGAATGGGCAGCAGCGTTCTCTGTAAAACTCAACATCATACACTGCGATCGCCAACCCACCTGCCAAGCGCGGCGATTATGGCAAACCCCTCCCTTTTGGGATAGGCCTATGTCCAGCAGTAGACGTCTTTCGGCTGATAAAATGATATGATGATGAGGCAAGAGTCCTCCATCATCGACCTCAAAAAAAAAAAAAATACAATAAAATGATAAAGTCACACAAAGTACTAATTTAAATTTTTTTTCTGAGAATCTAAACAAAGAAGATAAGCCCGCAGTGAGAGCCAGAGAGGTATAAAACATTCCATTTAAAGATACCAACTAATATATCTATCTGAAGCAAGAACGCCACAGTTTCAGAGTCAAGGCTATTTATTTCCGTCTCATAAACTTATTTCATTTTTCAACGTTTCGTAACGCATAATTTTATAAGTAAGAAAACCGGGACCCTTTAGAATACCTTAACATCTTCACGAACATAAATCGCGATTTAAAAAAATAAAACAGCAAGCAGAACTTGCTAAGAAAGCTTTCACCGCAAGCATTTCTGAACATGGTTTAAATCGCTCCTTTGAGATATACAACACTACATTACCTAAACTGTACTTTATAACATCAAAAATAGAGTCTAATTTCGTTTGATGAGTAGTTTTGTACTTCATATGATATACGCAAAGAAATCCCAACTTTATACAAAACGCAGAATGTGTATTTTCGTGAGCCTCGCGGCCCGCCCGGGCGCGCCTGTCACTACCGCGGCGGGACTCGGCTGGCAGAACATGTCTTATAGTCAACTTGTTTATTGTCAAGAATTGGTTAAAGTAGTGACGTTTCCCGCATTCCTTTGATTTCCTTATATTTTGTATGGGAACTTTGTAAATTGAGTTTTTGAAGTGGAGTTGTGAAGGAAAATGTTCGTATTAGAGAGGCTTGGCTCCGTCTGTTGTTCCAGTTACGTCTGTGTACATTAAATTTAATAAAACTAGTGCTTCGTTTTACAGGGATTACGTTTTGTTTTTATTTAGAACAGATATTATGTGGAGATTATTTTTATTTGCGAGCTGCGTTGTTTATTTGTGAGTCGGTGTTAATTAGAATTAGTTCGTCCCTATCTTCAGTTCTTTGGAAAAACCATACTAAAACTACATCAAATTATTCAGCAGCAAGGTTCTGTTATTGTATTGATCTACCATCAATCTTCTGTGAACTATGTTAAGAGGAAACATGGGCGGCGAGACTTTGTATGTAAAAAGTCATAGTTCGAGGTTTGGCTCTCGACTGTTTTTCCTCCAATATTGGACCGATTTAAGAGATATTTCATATACTGAATAAGAAGGATATATACTGCGTTCTTTTTTTATTTGTGATGGGTTTGCTCTTGACTCTAGTCTAGGTCAGAGATGACCGAGACAAAGTCTACGATGGAGCGAGCTTACCCAGAAGGAGCCTGTTCACTCTAACTTTGAAGAAATTAGAGTTGTATGCGTTTGGAAACAGAGACGCAGGCAGAGAGTTCCACTCCTTTGCTGTGCGCATTATAAAAGACGATTGGAAACGCTTAGTGCGAATTCGTGGAATAAAATATTTATAGAAATGAGCTATGTCTTTGGCAAATAAAAAGTAAAGATTATCACAACAGAGATAAAAAAAAACTGCTGCCTATAATGAATTACTTGAAGTATTCCAAAAACTGAAACAACACAACTGGACGCTCACTTTGACAGAACTGATATTTGTACAAGGGTACTTGAGCAGGCTGTGGTCACTTCGCAATAACGTGTATTTGTGCAAATCTAAACTTGCGCAAGTAAATTGCTACGTGTGTGGCTGCCAAAGCAGCTGAACACCAGTATTTTCACGAAGCGACTGCCTATTTGACCTCCACAGCCCGAGTATTCAGTCATCACGCCCAAAGACTGCCGCGCTCCCCCACTATCCACTAACTAAAATGCACACACGATTAACTCAAACGTGTGTTTTATTTTGCACTTGAAGTTAACGTCGTAGTTAAATTTTATCCCCCTGGTATCGCCTCCTGGCCGATATGAAAGGTGGGCAGGTTTTAATAGGCCATTCTCCACTTAGAACGACCAGTGCCGCGGGCAAACCCGCTTTGCCCGGGTTATGCTTGTGCCTGGATAGTGTTGTAGGTTTTGATAATTCTGTACTTTGTTTGTTGCAGTTTTGCAGCGGATGGGTGAGAGGTGCTTGGTGAGCTGAAACTGTTTTTTTTTGCACTTAAGTAAGTTTTCATAAACGATTACAAATGTTTTGTAGGATAACATGTTTGCTAGCCTTTACAAAAAGTGTCTTTAAAAGTGTTTTGTTACTAAACTATTAAAAAAACATGTCAAAATTAAGTTTTCCAAGTTTTTCAACATTTCAATGTTTTTTTATCCTTTTCAAATAGCTTCATGTTTTTGACTGACCTTGACTATTCATAAGCGGAATGTTAATAAATACCTATAAATGGTTTATTTGAAATAAATACTTTAAATTTTTGAATCTTTCACAGGACCATAAGGGTGCCTGTCCATTGCGAGCGTAGCGGAGAAACGGATAAATATTAACTAATCATGTCCGTCCAAACGTCCGTGACTCACGTAGTGCGGCGATTTTATGCAATTCTATTGGTTAAAATTTTTCCGTTTCTCCGCTCCGCTGTAATGGACAGGCACCCTTATTTACCACTATCAAATTAAAAGGTTTCCTCCAAATACAAAGTTTTTTTTATATTTCTCCTTCTACTTACTAATTCATACCTAATCACCCAATAAGAATAACACATAAAATAAGTGTTCAGCGTCCACTGTCCCGTATCACCGGACCATTAGTGAGGCGCTCCTTTTGAGCGGGTGATGTATGGCGCTCTTGATTTATGTGCCTCTGGACATGAGAGCGTTTTGTTGTGGCTCTCAAGGATTCTGCTGTCCTGGTACTTACCGGACGTCGTTGAGCTTGTCTGCTGTCTTTTGTGATGGTTTTAGATGTCTTTATGTAGCAGATAAGTAGTTACGTTTTCAAGATTAGTTGACATTGAGATTCAATATTCATGAGGTTAGTGTTTTATTTATTGTACTGAGAGCGTTCCCATGGAAAAAAGCTTTATACCCACTTTACACTCACCTGACTATTAGGAGGTTTATATAAGTATGTACGAATATGGCCGACATTGACACTCTGCGTAACCCAAGGGCTGGCTTTTACCTTGGGCAGAGGATAAGAATTGCTATGCAGTGTGGCTCTCAAGGATTCTGCTGTCGTGGTACTTACCGGACCATGATGAGTTTGCCTGCTGTCTTTATAGAGTGGATAATTAATAGTTACGTACATTTGTAAGATTGGTAAGATGTTATTGGGATTCAGGATGTTGATTTTCTATTTATTGTACACGTAATTCCCGCTCCCGTGGGAGTACGGGGATAATATATAGCCTATGTTACTCCCTGATAATGTAGCTATCCAATGCAGAATTTTTCAAATCGGTCCAGTGGTTTCGGAGCCTATTCAATTCAAACAAACAAACAAATCTTTCTTCTTTATAATATTTATTATTATTGTACATAGAGCAAGCCAATGGAAAGGTGCTTTCCCTCTTCACACTTAACTGATAACTACGAGGTGTATATAAGTATGTACGAATATGCAGACACTGATATTTTGCGTGCCCCAAGTGTCTTGGACAAAGGATAAGAATTGCCATACAACGTGGCTCTCAAGGATTGTGCTGTCCTGGTACTTACCGGACGGTGTTGAGCTCATCTTCTGCATTTTGTGATGTCTTATACAGGTTAATTTTTTAAATGTGCCTTCAGGGCCAAATCCGAAACTATAAGGAATATCGAAAAACAGTGAAAGGAGTCTCGAGCCCGATTTTGATGAAAACTAAAACTGCATCATTAGATTTCTAAAAAATCGTTGTTCCCACCCAGGAACCAGGTGATATTGAAAAAAAAAAAAAAATTACACGCTATATTATTACACCATCCAAAAGTGTAGTTAATAAGAATCAAATTCTGGGAAGTTTTAGTTTTCATCAAAATCGGGCTCGAGACTCCTTTTAGTGTTTTTCGATATTCCTTATAGTTTCGGATTTTGCCCTGAAGGCATACTTATAAAATTCAGCCTGTAAAGCAGATAAGTAGGTACCGTACATTTCAAAGATTGGTATGTTTTTATTGGGATTCAGGATGTCGCTTTTCTATTGATTGTGCTTGGAGTGAGCCCTTAGAAAGGTGCTTTATACCCTCTTCAAACTTAACTGACATCTAGGAGGTTTATAGTATGTACGAATATGCAGTCACTGACACTGCGTGACCCAAGTGCTGGCTTTTACCTTTGACAGAAGATAAGCATTGCCATACAACGTGGCTCTCAAGGATTCTGCTGTCTTGGTACTTACCGGACAATGTTCAGCTTGTCTGCTGTCTTTTGTGACACTTTTATATGTCGTATAAAGCGGATAAGTAGTTACGTACGTTTTTAAGATTGGTTAAATTTTATTGGGATTCAGGAAGTTTATTCATGCGATGCAACGAGCTGATGGAAAGGCGCCTCATTTCCATTTAACACTTAACTGACAACTATGAGGTATACTATACACCAGATATAATTTTGTTTTAAATAAAGTCTTTGCTATCCCACGGCTAGGTTTCACCTTAACCGGACTCGCCAGCCACTCTCAGGTCAGTAGCGATACTCGTTTTCAATCCATGATTTTGGACAACCCCATGGCATGTTAAACAAATGTTAGAAATTTAAATAAAAGAGCGTCCTTCGTATTGATTTGGATTCTTAAACATTTTTACTTCATAGTAAAAATGTTTAAGTAATTTCTTATGTTAAGTATCACTACTTACTTTCAGTAAAGCATCTCTACAAATACATATCATCATCATTGGCCTAGTAATTAGTCATTTAGTGATACTTAGTGATCATAATCGTTGCCAACGTCTTGTGCGATGCTCCGCTAGTGGTTTGTGGTCCGAAAAAGCCAAGACAGCGGTTGTAACTTGCACTAATAAGGACTAAATTATCTGATCTCCAGTTCAGTTCTCAATCAAACGGATGAGTTCATCATCCGTTTTAGGTGGTCGCAGACAAATAAATCAGCCAATCACAGTGTATACAAAAGACTACATTGAAATAAATAATTATTTACTTAAATTATCCACGCAAATCTCGTGAAAAAGTTTTCTAATTTGTTTAGTTTTTGCCAAGAAAGTAATATTTTTTTTGATAATTTAGTTTCGCATATTTTTGTGTTAAGTTGTAGCCATGTCGCATAATGTTGCGTTTTCTTGAGCCCATTTAATACAAATATAGCCTGATCATTCAAAACTCGCAACTGTTTTAGGAAATTAAATGCATTATAACTAGTACTGAAAATACAAAGTGTTAAATACTCTCTCAATTTTGTACTGTTTCTCTTTACAACCTTTATAAAATTGTAATTTGTGAAAGGGTCCCAAGAAATACACCAAGCATTATTTCCCCTTCAGGTACAAATTACTCTCTACTCACTTGCACCACATCCCCTCTCAATATGTCGGGGGACAGTAATCATTGGCGCATTAATCAGCGCCTGCTGGTAATACGCCGCTCCATAATAAGCTCATTTGAGGCCGCCCTTAATTAAATCATTGTCGTCGAACTATTCGCGTGTTTAGCTTTATGTTGCTATAATTATCGTAGTAATTTGTAATTTACCTAAGCTATGGCAAAGGATTATATTAATCTGTCTCACCTTTGAGTGAAACTATTACGAGAAACTAGCCATGCGCACTCACACCCGTGCACTTTGGGTGTCTTGCTACTAAATACATAATTACAATCATCTGCCTTGTTCAATCAGTTTCCAGTCTAACTGGATGAATACCAGTACTTAAAGAGTAGTGACTACCGGTTTGACCACCACAGCCCAGCTACTGGATACAGATGAGTCTGACTGTAAGACTTTCGGGGTTCTGATTACCCGTGTCAACGTGTGCTACGCTGAGGAACACATATTTGGAGTGGGGCCCTGGAACGCAAAGGGCATTAGGAGGAACACGGATGGGTTTTCGTCAGTAAGAGTATGACACTCGCTGCCGCTCCGCCCAGTGCAGAAGGAGTCATTTGATGATATCCTTTCCTTAAAATAAAATACAATACTCAATACTTTATTGCGTTCCTTATGTATAACATAGATGGTATAACAAGGTTAGAGATCAATATGGACCCTGTCGGGCACAGCAAACATTAGGAGAGAGGAAGAGGGCTAAATAGCATTTCAAAGTACTCAATATTTTCAAAAATTATTTTAAATGTCGAATTGTATGTATAATTAAAAACATATTTATTAGGTCTGTGTTTGTATAATAGGGAAAAACAATAAAATGTCAAAACGTAATCGGTAAATAAATGTCAAATTATATGTATCATTGTGTATATATTTATTAGGTCTGTGTTTGTAGACTATGAATTGAATAAGAATAATAGGTCAAAAAATGTCAAAATTAAAGAGGTAAATAAATGTCAAAAAGTAATAGGTAAATAAATGTCAAAATGTAATAGGTAAATAAATGTCAAATTGTATGTATCATTGTGTATATATTTATTAGTAACAAAACAGTCTAAGTGCAGATTTCACCAATGAAACTGAACGCGAGCAGCGGGTCTAAAAAGGCCACTTTAGCAGAATCAGCCAGCACATTAAGCTACCCGTCACTGTCAAATTTTCCCAATCAACCTTGAACCTAATGCCTTAGCGATAAAGATGAAAATTAAATTTGTCAGATTGTTGTATGATTAATATTATGATCCTAATAATTATGATTCTACTAAAGTGGCCTTTTTAGGGTGCTAGTACTTCTGAACGCGTTCAAGAGCTGTCAGTGTCAATATTTGACAGCAAATAACGACTGACAGGTCGTAAACGTGGTTTGTATGCTGATCGCGTTCAGTTTCATTGGCGAAATTCGCCCTTAGTAATATAGTTCAGCCCCTTGCTGTTACTTTTAATCTATCTTTACGACACTAGATAACATTAATTTGAAAATCTAATAATTATGGCTAGGAGAAACAACATGATTTTAGTTACGTAAACCAACAGTACACCGATGCCGGCATTAAGCCTTGACTAGATAAGGGACGAGCCTATCGTCGTTAATCAGCATCGTTCTAATCTCAGGATACAGCCGGAATTGTGCCGCGCCGGCTTGCAGCAGTAATGTCCTGTATCCACGGCAGAAACCTGATACGGGGACATTCTGGGAAATAGTAGTTTCGTATGGAGGTAACGTTTAATCGCTATTTGAAGCTTAGTTATTAAATCACTAGCTTATTTCTGCGGCTTCGTTTTCATGGCCTAACTTATCGTAACCATGCATTTTTTTAATTTGAATTTAAGTATCATCACTATCCTAATATATAAAATTCTTCCATTAATGAGTGAGTGACTGACCAAAAACGCACCGCAGAAAGCAGGAAGGAAGTACGTTGCAGGAAGCTGAAATTTTCCATGTTCCAAGGTTCCTTGGGGAGTTTAGGTGAGCACTAAGAGAGGATTTCCCGAAATTCCTCTGGGAACGGAAAAAACGGAATAGGAATGCGCGTACCAAGTCACGGGCAAAATCTTGTTACAAATATAAAAATAAACAACCTAAACTACAAACATTTTTGTTATTCTCTTTATAATGTTTGTCTACATAATCATCATCCTTGTTGGCACAGAGAAATCGAATTTGAAATCATCAAAAAAACACACTACACACATTGTCTACACTTTCTGCACACTTTTCTCTGTCAACTCTTATCGTGCGTCACAGTACACTAAAGAAGAAAATACCGCGCCCCTTACAAGCGCGGAGTCCTCACGCCAACATTTCCGAGCGAATATTTAAGAGTAGTGTCGATAAAACTCACGGAAGCGCTCTCTCATAGAACGCGACAGTGCCAGAAACTGGCGAGCAGGCTGGCGTGCCAGAACACACTAGCGTCATCTAGTGCCAATAAAACTACGATTTTAGGGTTCCGAAAAAATTAAACTTATAAGATTACCATCTGTCGTCTGTCTCACACTTGGTTTGTTTACTCTACAAAAAGGGTACTAAGAATCCGAAGCCGTCTGACTGTCTTTCAGAGGGCTGAAAAACTATGATAACTCACTCGATTGTCATTTTCACAGAATATGTATGCGCAATGTGTTGTATCATTAGCAGTATCATTTTAAATAATGATAATTTGAATTCAATAATATAAAAAAGTAAGACACTAAAAGAAGCTATAAAAGCTGCATTTTTTCAACGTTTTATTTAACAGAGTATTGCGACTGACGCATGGCGAAGTGTAAGAATCCTATTTGTATTTGACCTTTTTTATACGACAACCGTTCTTTACATCATCAAAGCTCCGTTGATGTTCTGTAATTTCATATACAAGACTTAGTGTATCGTGAATCGTAAAATATTTACGACTTGAGGACAATTTGCCTTCATAGTCAGCGCGATCAAGTTGCTCCGTACGTGTATTCAATTATGGGCGTTATTAGTATCGTTTAAGGGCGCTAATGGCTTGTGAATGTTGTATCGATCATTTAGGTCGGAGCTGATTGTCCTGTCACAGGCTGTCCGTCACTATGTGAATGTATTGATGAACTGCATATGGTACCAACCAACGCAAAAAGGTACAGAAGCTCAGTTCCAAACAACGCGTTAAAACGCGCGCACACATAGGCCGTTTGTTTACCGCCACCGTCACCGGGACGTCACCGACAACAAGATGACGGCGCCGATTTAGCGATACATGCATTTACTATGGCCGTGTGTACACCGCACGCCCGTCACTCGAGCGCCGTCATCCCGTCCGCGGATATATCGTAGAGTTCGGCGCTACCGCTACAACTCAACCCGAGATAGTGACGGGTCGAAGTGGCGGCAATACAAAATACGTTTAAACATGTCCATCTACGCCGGCGCCGTGACGTCGTCGTCGCACCGCAATAGCTTTTGATTATTTATATCAAAAATATATAAGGTACAATAAATAAATGGCCAAGAAAGTTAAATACGACATTTATTCATTAATAATACTGTAGCAAGTAAATAATGTTTGTGGGATAAATAAAACTAAAGATGCGTCCAATCATAAAATTCTGCGAAGAAATGTAAAAAAACTAAATAGTAGTTGAAAAACTTCTCGTCATGCTGCCGCACCTTGTCGTGAAGTACATAAAACGCTCCTGTAATGTATCTTTCACGTATTATCGGATGACTTCGAAATTCTTTGCATCGCCTACGCCTTCTAACGTACAAAAGCAGAAGGAGAAGTTGTCGTCGGTTGAACGCAGCCATTCCCTAGTTTTTTTTTTATTTCGACGCACTACCAGCACAACGACTGCAACAAACTGACTGAACCACTGAGATCGTCGCAGTGAACAAACGATCGCCGTCACGTCAACTTGATCTCGGCCAGAAATAATCTCGGTGGACAAACAGCCATAGAGATGCTTCACGTACAGTGAGTGCAAGCGCACTCGTGACAGGCAATTGTTTTTAGAACGTCACCGCTGCCGTACGTAAAAGTGTCTATGTGTGGGTGCGCCTGTTATCGCTTGTTGTGTATTGACTATATAAAAATGTCTTCTGCATTTCTCTATTCTGTGATACCTGTATGAACTGAATGTTGTATATTATAGGCTTGCATTAAGGATTAGAGCTGCATACAATGTATTGCTACTTTCACATAATGAGCTTAGCTTCAAGCCAACTGATATGAGTAATCGGCTTATGATGCACTCAGGAGATGGGTACATTGTAACTACGTGATGAGTCAATATTGCCTTGTAGTTAGGTTGTTATAAATTAACGCTTTTGCTTTGACTTCTCTGTTGTTATAGGATAAAATGAGCATTTAGCTGAAAAAAAAAAATTGGTACATACACAAAACCCGAATGAGACATGTTCATATAGTACCTATATTATGTTTTGCCAATCTCATGCAGTCAGTTTGAGTCGCATTTGATAGGGGACGAGCTTGTTGCCAAACTATTGGGCACATATCTAGAGTCCGAGCTGCTACTGACAAATTTCCTGATGGGAAAACCCAATGACACTTTGCTCGGCTCAAGAAATAAACCCAGAACCTCCTGATCAGCAGTAGTGTTTATGAATCTGTCACTAAAACTAGGCCAACGATACAGTTGTTCTTTGGGGTGGAAATCTTTATGTGGGATGTATTGAAAATTGAAACAATAACCGAGTTCTTTGCGCGGCCATTTACGGTACGGAAAAGTACCCGAAGTTAACGTATTACGTTACCAGTAAACAGCGATGTATGAAGCCCTCAAGTTTAATATTACCCTCTCCTCAGATAATAACATTCAAAAGATTGCCTAAAATCTCGAGAATATTATGAATTGTTTCACAAAAGATTAATCATTGAACTTTTCGATATGAAATTAGAAGGGCGGTCTGTCAAAGAGCGCCGGCGAACTCCGATGTTATCGTGCAAAGTTAAATTGATACATTTTTAACAAGTTCCTCGGCATGTCCCGCGAGCCCGGTTTAAGTCACGGATTTGTATGCCTTAACTTTCAAGTTATTGTTGACTCGCTTTTTTATTCACGGAGTTTAGTTTTGTGAAGAAAGTGTAACCTAGTACTTGCTTGGCATGTTGGAGTTAGGACAGCCAAAAACTAAACGGATTCTGGTTTTTACAAACTCTAACCGCAAGAAACAGGTCATTTCAATTCTCAACAAAAGCACACAACACAACTTTGAATGCCTAGTCTGACCCCGTAAAGCCGAAAAGACCCCAATAGTTCACGCAATTTGAAGCCAAAAATTGACCTACATTCCCTTACTGAAAACCCTCATACTCCATAAACAGCTCCATCCAATTACAATAATCGCACGTCCGGCCCCGACGAGTGTAACCCTTCAATAACTTTGATAATATTTTCATATCTCGGCGCCCCCCGCCCCAACCGGCGCCCGCTCTCATCTGTCTCTTGGGCCGGGCGCCCAAAGAGTTTTTTCATAAGTTTTAATCAAAATATTCGTCCCGTCATTCACCCCGTGACGAGGTGCCTGTTTATATTAACATAATACTGCCTTATTTCCCTTCTTTCTATTGTTTATACATTATTCGTGTTCTGTATTGCGGAGTTTTTCATTTATTAGAACGAAAGTTTGTGCTTGGTGCTTATTAATTTTTTATTTGGTGGTTGACGCAATTTTTAAGACTCAAGACTAGGGAAACAATTCAATTCTTTCTCAGCTGTAAATCACTCAGCTTCTTACTGATTATGTATACTTATATTGGCTATTTATTAATAAGAATGATTCTCAGTCAACATTCAAAGAGATTAAACGGAATTTTATTTAAATTAGACGATCGATAAGCTTTCCAAAAGCTAAGATAATTTTTAATCTCCACATTCCACATCACCCAAGCCTCAACGACAAAGTCTTTATTGGCGCCCAGAAAAATGACTAATACTCCTCTCAGCTTTAAAAAACGTTTTAAAATGCGCGTCCATTAGATGGGAGGCAAAAAGTCAGGGGCGGCACAAAGCAGCCTGGATCAAAGGATAGAGAACGCTTTCAGACTGCGATTGCTATTTGATGTGAGATGGAACCTGTTATCATTCGATGGCTCTATTGTTGATCTTTACATCTTCGTAATGAGGTTGTATTGTGTTTTGAATTGTGTGTTGTTGAGATGAATTAGGGCAACGTGTCACCTTAATGTTGTTTTAAATAAACATTTCACCCAAGCGTTTTGAGAATACCTTCACTGTGCGTACAGCTAAAGAGCAAAAGTAAGTTCCATGCTAGAGTAAGTCTTTCTTGATAGCTACAACCTGGGGGTGTGAATAGATTACTTCTGGAATATTGACCACATAATTACATTCCGTCTGATGAGCCATAGTTGTTAAAAGACTAAGTAAATTGATTCATCATTATCATCATCATAACAGCCGAAAGACGTCCACTGCTGGACGTAGGCCTCCCCCAAAGGGGGGGATTAGTAAATTAATTGGAATGATGTAAACCGATGATGATGAAAAAGCCAATAGCTAAGTAAGTCATAATTTCCTTTTATGACTTCCTACAAAGTCAAATCAAACAATAAACTTACATTTCTAACATTAAACCTTCCAACTTTAAAACAAACAACACGCCCCAAACTCCAAGTTGTCAATCAAGAGTTGCTTCAGGTAATTATCAGGCCCGTCCTAAATAACAACGTATTCGGAAAGTGTCGGCAATTCTGTGTTTATAACAAGGAACAAACTTCTCGATACAACTCGCGTTTATCGGGGCCAGAGACAAACAGCGCTGAGTGAGTGAAATCGAAAGATAACTTCGTACTGTCGGGATGTCGGGTGTGACAAAAATTGGTTGGTTGTACCCTGTGCCTTGTACTGAGACTGTGGACTTGAGTGAGTTGGGGAGGCAGGGCATGTTGTGTTAGTGAATAGAGTAGTGGGAAAAAAGGTAATGTTAGACCAGTAGTGCTATTCTGTAAGTAACTATTACGATATCGAGCTTCACCTGAGTGACAAAGCTCACTGAATGAGTTTTATTACAAACAATATAAATGTTACATTAATACGAATTTGATACCTCACCTCGGATTCCGCTGTCGAGACACGAAAATAGCACTACAGGTGACTGTTTGGTGATGCAGCCTTGTCCAGGGCTTTAAATCTGTATCCATACAGTTACATAGAAGCAACAAAAAGACCTGTGTCGTCACACAAATTCGACATGGCCCAATCAAATTTCGATTTGAAGCCAATAACATAATTATACAACTGAACAGTTCGGTAACATTTGTCGGACAGTTGCCCACCAATAAATTGAGATTTTAGGGACTTTATACCCTGGTCTACATAATATACAGGTATGGTATATTATTCCAAAAATTATAGTTCTATAGTCCCCGTCACGAGAAGCTATAAATTTTGTAAACAAAGAACTTCTACTAAGCTACGTAGCGACAACAAATAATCCCAAAATCAATCAACTCGAAGTAACAAACATGTTATACGGAACTAACGAGCATTTTCACTTAGTAGGGTTATATTTTATCGATATAAAGAGCTGTCGTCTAATGTTTTGTGGTACTGGAACGCGTCTGACACATGGAACAAACATTTGAAACAATTGAATGTGTGTTTACAAAATTTATAGATTCTCGTGGCGTGGACTAGAAGAGAAGAAGAAGAATAGAAGAAGAAGAAGAGAATTTATGATATACTCTTTATTATATACACCATATAAGTTACAGAAAAGATATATAAAGAAAACATTACAAAGGCGCATAGAGTACACAATAGGCGGCCTTAATGGGTTCATAGGCTTTTAATTATTATGTAACACTAGCGACCCGTCCCGTGCTTCACACTATTGCATATTTTATACGTAAATCTTCCTTCTTTATCGCTCTTTTTAAAATTAAAAACCACCATATCAAAATCCGTTGCGTGGTTTCGGAGAAGTGCAGAGAAACAGTCAAAGACATACGTACATCGAATTTGTTTTATACCTGTCAGATTTTTTTGTTTTTGGAAAGCTTTTAATAGTCACCTGGATTTTTTTTGCTGATTATCCTTGCAAATATTAATGCAAAATTTCTAAATGTCTGTATTTCAATGATGTCTCCATGCTAGTTGCTTGCGTCAGTAAAACTGTTTTAGGACAATTTTGGTTACTTTATCTAAATAATAACTTCAACCTAAGTGTTTATTTTATCTTTTCAGCAAATAAGCCTTTTATAAACCTTAATATTTTCATCGCAAAGTCAGCATTAAGATAACTTGTGTAGCCCAAGAAAAGTTTATAAATTATTCTCTAAGTCTAAACTATTCTAATGCGTAAAAACACACATAATTTTGATCGAAAGATAAAATCGCTTGTCTCTCAAATATACTTCATACTCACTCACGCAGTTACAGGGTTATCCCAAAAAATATTATTCTTTTTATGTTCTTAAAATGTAATTTTAGATAAGTAGCATCGTAACTTCTAATGTAAGGAGATTTTAGAATTTTCTACCTCATTTTCGTGCTTTAGAAAATGTGAAAATATTTGCACTTAAGACTATTGCATATATTATGCAAAGATTTTAGACTAAATCACAGTTTACTGCTGAATTGAAAGTATAAAGAACACATTACTAGTGATAGCTATATGTAGGATTTTTAACGCCATATTTATTTGTCTTTATTTATTCACATATTTATCCACGTGTAGTTTTTATGTTAGGTTATAAATAATAATAATAAATTTTAGTTTTGTTTTTTTTTTTCTACAACGCTATCTACATTGTTATTTTAATCAAAATATATTTATATGTTTAACAATTATGATATTTATGTACACACATTTAACAGATAAGAAGAATTAAACAGAAAAATAGGTACCTACAAAGGTGATGCTTATTTCTATCGAAATCTCCAGCTTACATGCGAAAAGAGGGTCAAATAAAAATGCCAAAAATAAATGGAACCTGTAATTGAGATCATCGAACAGAAACAAAGTAAACCTGAAAAAATATTCCCTTAGTCCATAGTTCCCCCAGTCACCCGTGAGATAGCCCTATAAACCTCCCGGCGGCCAATAAAAACTTGGCCGTGACGTCACGCCGCCATCACACCAGTGATACGTCATCTCTATGTGTTAGTTACAGCGCCTTTGTTTATCTTCCAGCCGCTGCCTACTTATTTGATGGCCGGAGTCAGAGCTATAAAATAAAGCGCTGAAAAGCGCTTCTTCATCATAGTGGGAATGATGGCAACTTGGAATAAGTTTATTTTCTTTTTATTTCTACTGATGTGTGTGTCTGTTTGTGGATTTCTTGGCTGAGCTGAATAATAAGTCGAGTAAACAGCTATTTAGCTCTTTCAACTTTCCTTGTCTACCTGAAAAGCAGATAGCAACATTAAAACAGACTGCTCGATATTAAACGCACACTATGCAGGCAAGCATATTATAAGTTGGGGGATTATATTGAAGATAAAAATGCTTGGCTGAATGCTGGTCCGGCTCCACAGCCACTAGGGCGCACAAAATAATCTGTTAGCATTTGGAAACATTGTTGGACCGGCTGAAGATTGTAAAAAAAAAAAACAATATTTGCATTGTATAGACTCAATTTTATTTAGCAATGTATAATTTCATCCATTTTAACGGCACATGTGTGAGTACTGTGTACCTTAAATTTAAGCTATAGCTATCAGTTTTAGGTTTGTTTTTGACTTGAATGTACCCTGGCGGTTGGGAGTGTCATGCTCACACAAAAGTCTGGCTGATGGTGGCGTATGCGTTGGATCATTTGGCTACCTTCAAAATGGTTGAGCCGAATGGTGCTGGCGCATGCGTCATGTTCGTGAACGGGCGCTGTCAGTTGGGACTGGTCATTTCTCAGTTGCCATGGTTTATTTTAAATATTTATTTGAATTGTTCCTTTTTTCCCGGACGCTTTTATCCTGCTCGTCTTTTACATCGTTCTCACATGTTTGTATAATTTCAACTTGATGTAAACAAAAATTTGTAACAATTTATTATTTTTTAAAAGAGTGTCCGTGGAGTTTCTTGCACGTTCTTCTCCATAGAGATCTACGCTTTGGAACGTGCAAATAGCTTCATCTTGTTGGACTGACCGACCTTGACAATTCAAAAGTGCCTGTTAATGGTTTATTTGAAATATACGATTTGATTGATTGATTGATTGATTGATCGAAAAACTCTTAAGTAATTATTTCTCAAGTAAAGATGGATGTAATACTTTAGCCCAAGGTCCTTGTTGTATCAAGTAATTTTGACTATTCGGCACTCGTTATCTACACTAATATTATAAAGAGGAAAGATTTGTTTGTTTGAAATGAATAGGCTCCGAAACTCCTGGACCGATTTGGAAAATTCTTTCAGCAGTGGATAGCTACATTATCAGGGAGTAACATATATTATATATAGGCTATATTTTATCCCCGTACTCCCACGGGAACGGGAACTACGCGGGTGAAACTGCGAGACGTCCACTAGTCGCTGATAAAAAGTCACTTTTTAGGGTTCCGTACTCGAAGGATAACCAACGCAACCGTATTACTAAGCCTCCGCTGTCCGTCCGTCTGTCTGTCAGCGGGCTGTATCTCAAGACCCATAATAGCACACCTGAAATTTTCACAAAATGTGTATTTCTATTGCCGCTAACAACAAATACTAAAAATTAAATTAAATTAAAAATGAATGGAGGACTCCTATAGAAGAAACGTGAATTGTTAGGTTTATGGTACGGAATCCTTCGTGTAAGAGTGCGACTCGCACTTGGCCGGATTTTCTAAATCTCAATTTCTACCCGCGATGGCAACAATGTGATTACCTGTAGGTAGGTAACCTAGAAACAAAATTTTAACCATTAAACTCTAGCTAGAGTCTAGATATTGGTTATACATCAGCCTGGCTATTCACTGAACAATCTCTGTCTCACAGTAAATCTTACCGCACCGCGCCGCACCTCGCGCCTGCCAAGCGGTACATTACTGACATTCTACACCGCTGTACCGTGCGGTAAGTGCAGGCTTGGTTACCTGTTTACTTTTACCTGTCTTGGTAAAGCAAATGTGATGTTTGTCCATTTCAGTTACTGGACATAAAATATGATGGCAATTTAACAGGCTGCACGTAATATAATTACTACTGTGGTTTTGAATTCAAAACAGCTAGTAGTTACGTTAGTCATAGGTAATCTCCAAAAATTTTCAGTGCTATTGCAAAACCACCTAGAATAATTGATATAATAATAGATAAAGTCGAGTCATATTTCTTCTGCCTTTGCCTTTTTAGTGTATACCATTAAAATTAATTCTGGGATCATAGTACCCGGGGTATAATAGTGCTAATCTAAAGCTATCATACAAAAGTATCAATAAAGATTGCCTTAAAGGTGCAAACCCACCGCGACGCACGCTGTGAACGGGCACGTGGCGCATTGTAGCTGCGTGGATTCACTTGTTTGACAACGTGGGTCTACGTATCCGTTGCAGTTCACACTACACACGGCTACATTCCACAAGGCGTATCTCAACTGTGCTCCGATACCGTTTTGATATAGTCGGGGGTTAATATTCGTGTACAGCGTGTACCGCATGCACAGCGTGCATGGTGTTATCTACGTTGAGCTACGTGAGCGCCATATTCGAGCGAGCCACGCGCGTATCAATGACGTAAATTGATGCGTAGCATGCCCGTGGGTTGCAGTGGACACAATCACATAGGTACATTTTCTTGCAAAGCGAAGCTAAACACACGTGCGTAGCCTCTCCGTGCGCCACGGTGAATCTGCGCCTTTACTCTCATAGGTAGATAATCTCGCCCAGTATCCATCGCAAATAACAAGAGTATTAAACCTCACAGCTGTAGTAACTTCATGGTATGTCCACAGAAGTGAGAACAACCGACACTGGACATCAGGGATACGTTTATAGTGTACATGGCAAGTGTTAGTGTACGTTGTAGTATGAAGGAAAACAGACGAACCTTACATGAAAAATGCACAGAAAAAGTAAGATTTAAGTACGTAGATACTAGCTTCCACCAGTGGCTTTGCCTGCGTGAAAGGATAGATAGGAGATAGGATACATTTATCCCAAGGGAACATACACTCGGGATGCCTTCACCTATGTCCTGTCATTGTCATCGCTGTTCATAACATGATGACAAATCTTATGTCATGTCCTGTCATGTCATTCATCCCGAGAGTATGATCTCTCTCGATAAATGTATCCTATGTCTTTTCCAGGACAAAGTCTAACAAGGTACCTACAACCTGGGAGTCTTTAAATCAAGAGTGAATAGGTTACTTCTAGGTGAGCGTGCTCCATCTTCGACCACATCATCGCTTACCAACAGCGCCAACGCGTGCCTATCAAAAGTAAAAAAAAAAGGTCTACAAACACTATCGCTTCCTAGGCTTTGCTCCCACGCCTTATCTTTAAGAACCGTGCATTTATCCGGAAGGAACAAATCCAGAAGGAAGAAAATGCGCTGTATAACAGCGCGCTATATACAGCGCATTTTCTAATGGGGGAAGAATAGTAATCGGATTAGGACTTACAGAGATTACCTTTTACGAATATAGGTACTTACACTAAACGAACAAAAAACACTATCGAACTAAATACAATTTATCAGAACTAGGTAAACGTTTGCGGAAAGGCCCACTCAATTGGATTAAGGAAAATGAGCGAAATATCGATCTCAAGATTCGACGGATAGTTACGTAGAGGTAAATGATAAACTTATTTTCTTTCATAAGTTGGCCTTGATAATGACCCAGGAAAGCTCAGACAAGGAAAGAAAGATGGAAACCATGAAAAACAGTTTATGTATACACATAACTATCCACGTGAAAAATATCTTGTGATTTCCTGTAAAGCTATCCAGTCAGCACCCCAGTTTGAATAAATCACTTTTAGCATCGCCCTGTAAACGAACACTACATAAATATTGAACACCATCACTTGTTATTCAGATCGGACGATAAAGAAATGATGATTGGTGCATTACATTTGATATGCCATAATCATCTTTATGTTATATACCTTTAAGGGCGCTTATGTGATTTACTGTTATCGCCGCAGTTCTGATTATGTGTTCTGGGGTGTATACGATCCTTTTTATTGTTTTTTAAAGGCATCGCTTGGTGTTTATGACGAATCAATTTTTGTTTATAAAAGATGATTTTATGTTCCAAGGGTAATAATGTGTATGGAGGTGTTAAATTAAGCTGTCAAAAGATTATTTAGATTGCTTTTTATGGTGCGTTTTCATGACGGAAGGAATAATTTAGTACCGTATTGTTCCCGGTACTAAATAGGCCTTTCATCACTCTCGGGTCAACAAAAAATAAGGAAGAATCAAGTGGATGAACGTTTTGCTACCTGCTATTAACAAATATACAGTGATTAATGGTTCCACTGATAGTTGACCAATCAGCGAAGATCACAACCATGTGGTTCATTAGTTTGTGAACTGGTTAAGGCAATCGTTAACGAAGAAAGATTAAATGGTGATAAACATCTTTCTACCTTATTAACCTATCATCCACTAATGAACAAAATGGTATCCAAGCCTTACTCGTAAAACGCGCTACGATATCAACGAAAATCACTGAACTATCACCAGCCAAGCTTAATTATTATCTTTCACGTTCCTAACACTACTCCGAAGTCATTTGGCTGTATCAGAAACCGTACCTCCAAATAGGTCTTAGGAGGTCCAAATGCCCTCGGATAACCCCAGATTATCCCGAATACCGGGGTCCTGTACCCCAGCCCCAAATAATCGTAAGTGGTGGTGTCAGGAGCGATAGCCGTCAGTTGTCGGTAATAATTAGGCAGCAGAACAATGGCTGGACGAGATGGCTGGATCGCGTGACTCGTGCCCGACCAATGCGATCGCGGTCTAAGGTGTTACAGACGGGCGGTGACGTGCGTAGGATTTTGTTGCGACAGTTTGACGATTGATTCTAGGGGAATAGTATCTGCAGCCTTTTTTGAAAAAAATTATATTCAGTCAGCAACAAAAATTGACAAAAATGTATGGGACTGACATGCGCTACCAAAATGTCACGTGCGCTTACATTATGACTGATTCTTTATTCAACTATGCTAACCTTTTCTAGCTCTCTACTTATAGTTCTTAAGGTTTTGTTTGAAAACTATTAAATCTGTTAAAACTGCGTTTCGTTATTGTCCAAAAAGTAAATCCAATTCACAAGGAATTAAAAGAAAACGGGCAGTACAAATTTCATTAACATACTGCGATAATATAATCAATTGGTTTGCTTAGCAATATTGCCATGTTTTCAATAAAGTTGTATATAACAAGGAAGCTCATATTCAGCAGTAAACATAGTATTTTGTTGCAGTATCGTATATTGTATCAACATCCCCACAAAAAATTATGATCTCTAATGTACCGTTGAAGCAAAAAGCACCCTCCCACTTAGGGCTGTCGACCTTGGCTCTGATCTTGGCTAAGTGACCTTTTTGTCCTGCTCGCTCCGGCCCTGGTCAGTTTGATTACATTTCCGTAACGGAATTTAATAATCATTTAATTGGTGCCAATTAAGACGAATAAAATAATTTCAAAGCTGAAGAATATCTCTTGAATACTGGGCTTTTTGCTAATTTTCTTATTGTTCTTCTTCTTATTTTAAAATTGGACAAGTAAACAAATTTCTTCCATCCGCTTTATTACCGTCGTGTAATGTGTATCTATACGGCAGTTTAAATTCCATATATTTCCGTTGCTCAGGCCTGCGACTAGAATATAGACAAATATTCTATAGTCTAATAATCGCAGTATTCTAATAGTCGCAGGCCTGAGCAACGCAACATTCTGTCGCAGCGTTCCGCTCGCTCCCGTCTGTAGAGCCCCTTACCTTAGTGTCGGTACTATAATTACGGGTATTTTGGGTAATTCTCCAAATTACAACATGAAGTATAAGGATAATGTGAATGAGCTCACTGTTCTGTGATTTTCAGTGTTAATGGCGCCCGCACTTTTTATCCGACCTAATAATCCTTATTTACGGACCAACCACTGTAATATTAGTTTATTTATTTTTTTATAAGAACACGGATTGTGCGTGTTATGTGGCCTCTTTTTTCTTAGTTAACCTTTTGCTTCAGCAAAGAAAAAGAAATAGTGTGCTTATTATTTTTGGGAAATAATTGGCTTTCGACTTTTTTGTTCGTGGTCATTACACCTGGCTCTGAGCCCCGACTGAATCACATTCACCGTAATTACTTGAGGAGTTGCAAAATGACCTGTTTATTTTATACGGTTCTGATAGTCGAAAACTATACTAAAGTTAATAAACCGAATTCTAAAGTAGTCTTAAATATCATGAAGAGGTTACTCATAAGAATCTAAACAGCCTTAAAGTTCGTACCACAGCTGTTCACATTGTGTGTGTATCTTTCCCATCTTGTTTGCAACTTACGTTACAATATTACCTACATATTCACAGGTAATATGTATGCACACGCGGTAACTTTTGAACCCGTTTTAGCTGTTCATAATTTAAACAATATCCACAACACAATGTTGCCATGATGCTGTCAGTAAGTGGCTCAGCGACACATTTGCCATCAAAAACGCTTTCCGCACTGGTAACACCGCAAAAATAAAAAATTCACCGCCACAACCACACGCAGATTTATTAAAATTTAACCCGTTAAGTAGAAAATTAAATCGCCCTTTTTCGGAATGATTACATTTGTGTGTGGACTGCTGAAAAAAGGCAGAACTTTTTCGTTTGGCATTCTGCGAAGTCCGGTAGTGTAGCGAGCACAATTTAGAGAGTTGGGCACACTGGCGGGCAGAAAGCCGCGGCATCCGGCCTGCTTTTGTGCTTTTTGTTTGTTCCCCCTGTCCGCGTGTTGTACGTAGCTTCATCGAATTATGGATGTAACTCTTCATTATGCTTTAGCTCGTTTAAAAGGGTGATCAGTCTCTGCAACGTTTTTTAACGATATACGGTTTAAGTTTTAACCCGAGGTCGTTTCCCTAAACCCGTAGGTTCAATCATTGCTTTGTCCTAAATGATCATTATGAGTTAGACTAATGATGGTAGCAGTTTTCACGTCATCAAGAATACTTTTATTTATTCTCGTTGTTTCTTAAAATTACCAACATTAACATATTCCGTCTCAATACGTAATTTTTTTGTCAATAAATTTTATATATATTTTTTTTCAGATCATAATAAATATGGTGATTATGGCAAGGTAAATTGATTGATCTCTGTGTGACATTTTTATAAAAATAAACCGTTGCTTTAGTATACGTATTTGTACAAAAAAGGTTACTTCAATACCTAGAAAACTGATTGTCTTTGATCTTATTCGTCGAGAAGTAGCGCCCAAAGCGCTGACAGCTGAAATCTCGCAAATTCGTATATTTGTTGGAAAAATTCTCGAAACCTCGTTAGGGACGCCTGTTCAGGAGGAAATGGAAACTCCTCGCAGTTGATTGATGACGTTTATTTTAAGTTGTTCAATCGATCAGCTGACGGAACTTAACGGTTTCGAAGGCTTTTTTGAAACGCTTCTGCAAAGTCGATTTTTTAAAGCTTGGCTTAGTGAAACTAACTGAAGTAATCTCATTAAAAACTATTCTATTCGATGTGCCTATTGATTTTAAAGAACTCAAATCAAATACTTACAACATCAAAAGTTATTTATTCAAACTGGGTTAAGAATGAACACTTTTTGTCAGTCCCCCAAAAACACCCGCCCGTTACCAATGTAATGAAACCTTGCCTATGGTAGGCGTCAGATACATGTGTAATAACGGTCACTGACCCACGTAGATTTATTGACCTTCTAAATATCAAAACACCGGCCAAGTTCGGACTCGCCCACCGAGGGTCCCGTACAAATTTGTCGCTACAAATTATTGTAAATAAAGATTATATTTTTCTTATGATTTAATTACAAATGTATAGATTCAGACTTTTCCCTATACTTGTATTATAAAACGGTTTTACTTGAGAAATTTCATAGTTCTAGGTCAACGGGAAATACCCTATACATTTTGATTCCCTTGAGAGTGTCGAAATTAAACGTATTCATATTCATCTTTATTTCCAACGTTTGCAACATTTTTTGCGTTATAAACAGTACCGTATCTTTTTACGTTAACTTAAAGTTTGATTTTTCTCAGCTGCAAGGGGCCATAAATTTGAGTATATTGTTTTAATTTCAACTCGATACCTTAACGCGTTCCCGAGATAAACGGTCTTGAGAAACAGACGGACAGACAACAAAGTGATCCTATAAGGGTTCCGTTTTTTCCTTTTGAGGTACGGAACCCTAAATACAGAAAGAGACATAAAGCTGTCCTGAATCGACTTCTATCGTGATCCTTTACGGTCTCTAGTTATGAAAAACGGTTCATAATTTATTGTTCGGGTACCTACAAAGGGATATTAATATTCCATTTAAACCGAAAAATTTGAGCACAATGCGGACATGTCAAAACACCACGCCACCACATGACGACATGATAGAATTTGGGAAAGGTCGGTAAAATTAGGGGTGGTGATTATTGCAAATTCATCTGGCGCCTGCTATAAGCTTGGCAACACATCCGAGTTTTTTCTTTTGAGCTTGAAGAAGCCTTAGAAACAGACTTTTTAAGCTTTACTAATAGGAAATACATAGCCTAAACTCGTTAAATACACATACCTGGCTGAAACATTTTATCACCAGCATTTCTTGGCGTAACTTAGATTTCTTGGAACCCTTTGAAGTGCATCCAATCGCCTGTGAACAAGACCAATATCCCACACATACGACCACAGTCTATCTCTATACCAGTCTGTCCATTGAATCTATATGTAAATAGTGAGTGTTTATGTCCACTAATCTGTTTGTACGGACGACTCCTTGCAGTCTGTGGCGCCTTTATTAGCGGTCTCCGGAAACAAATAGTGGTCTTTAGATCCTTATGTGGTATTGTTATAAGGTCTTTTGTGTTTTTGAGTGGAAGAGGGTTATATTTTATGGTATCGTAAGTTTAGAGATACACAATCTTTTCTTAATATTATAAAGCCGAAGAGTTTGTTTGTTTGTTTGAACGCGCTGTTGTCACCAAAATCTAAGAAGTCCGAGATTTGACAGCTGAGTAGAGAGGGATAGAAGATTGCTTTACCACTAAATGTGAATGAGATTTATTTTTATGTCTCTTTCATACTTACTAGTGCGATGTTGTATCCTGTTGTCAAATCGGACTTCTTATATTTTAGAATCCATAATCTCAGGAAGTACAGCTAGTCTATTCTGTAAGAAACTATTTCGATATCGAGCTTCACCTGAGTGATCAAACTCACAAAGTGAGCTTTATTGCACACAACATAAAGGTCTTCATTTGAAACTCACCTCGAATTCTACTGTCGAGATACGAAAATGTTGTTAGAGAATAGCACTACTGGTCCGAATTAAACCATTCTTTTAGTTTTGTATAGTCCATTTATTGAGGAAGGCTATATAACATCACGCTACGACCAACAGGAGCGGAGCATTGATGAAAAATGTGACGCGGACGAAGTTGCGAGGGTCAGCTAGTAAATAATTGGATTTATTTGTTGTGTGCACAGTGTTGTCTTTTAATTTACACAAAGGTGCAAAGGAATGCCTTGTTGCACTAAGTCCGCCTATGTACCATCACTGTATATACAGATCAATGCTGCTTAGCAAGCAAATTATAATTAAATTACTCCCTACAAAGCATCCAAGTTTCTTGGACATGGGATTATCATGCATCTCAGCTCACATAGATGTTTTTGAGTGAGGCTAACTTGCTGAAATGTTGGTAGTGGTATTACAACTCAGCTGGCTCGTTACTATGCTCATTATGTTTATGGCTTCGTGTATAGGACCTCGAGAAGTTCTGGAGAGGCGACTGCGTACAGGAAGACGCAGCGTTGGGAACTCTCCCACAAGGTGGACCGAAGACCTGGTGAGGGTCGCGGGTACCCGATGGATGCGAGACGCACAGGACCGGTTGTTGTGGCGACACTTGCCACAACAACCGGTGGCAATATTTGCCTATGTCCAGCATTGGACGTCTTTCAGCTAAAATGATGATGACCCCATAACGTGCAAGATGGTGTATTCATCCTATATTTGGCAAACAACCTGCCGTACCTCACTTTTTGTAGCGACTGTCTTCCTTATCAGGCATCATGATTTACTTTGTGTCTCTAGCAGACTTGATGATGCATTTTAAATTATTTTATTTACTACATTTTTTTTTATTATAACATATTTTTCTGTTCTAACTATTGAGGAGCTCGTGGCTAAAGAATAACACCCGCACGGGTCGACCTTCAAGGTTAAGCAACACTTGCCAAGGTTGGTCTGTGGATGGGCTTAATATACCTCCGTGCTTTGGAAACCACGATAAGCCGATGTCCCGGCTGTCATTTGTAGATCTTTGGCAGTCGTCACAGATTGTCAGAAGCCAGTAAATCTGACTCCAGTCTTGCTAAAAAGTACCGTGTTAACAAGTTAATGGGCTGTGAATCCGATTTGACTGGAAGCCGATCCAAATATAGTTGGGAAAAGGTAGGCAAATGATGAACTATCCCCAATCATCTAGTGCAATCAGTCAAACAACTATCAAACTATTCAAACATCGTCCACTGACGTCACACTACGTCATCAGCTAAATCCTCCCCGCGGCTGATTACCCCGAGAGGCGGCGCGCGACGCGACGGCAAACACTCGCGTCGCTTTAGGGATTGTTGTGTAACGCGGTTATATTCGGGTTAGCCTGTTTGTTCCCCAATCGCATTTGACGGAGTAAATAATCGGAGTTTATCGGAGATTGTGGGATGTGATGTATTTTCGTCCTTTTGAAATGACTAAGCATGTAACGTCCCAGAGAAAATATTTTTGGGAAAGTCTTTTAGCTAATATTTTGTATAGAAAGGTCAGTTGGTGGTTATTTTCCTGCCGATTATATGTCTAGTCAATAAGTTATTTATGTCTACAAATGAAATAGCTCACATAATATCAGTAGGTACCTAAATCAATCTAGCTGTTTTTTTTTTATCTTGAATCAGTATTGATCTTCAATCTGTCAAGATCGGAGACTCTAGTCTCGAAGTTGTAGACGAGTACGTCTACCTAGGACAAACGGTCCAGTTAGGTATGGCTAACTTCGAGAAAGAGGTCAACCGTCGAATCAGACTCGGCTGGGCAGCGTTCGGGAAGTTGCGTGGTATCTTCTCGTCCCACATACGACAGTGTCTGAAGACGAAAGTTTATGACCAATGCATGTTGCCAGTGATGACTTATGGAACTGAAGCGTGGTCGCTCACAATGGCTCTCGCTCAGAAGGCTTAAAGTCACTCAAAGGGCGATAGAGAAGGCAATGCTTGGAGTTTCCTAGCGTGATCGAATCAGGAATGACGATCCGCAACAGAACCAAGGTTACCGACATAGCCCGAAGAATCGTCAAACTAAAGTGGCAGAGGGCAGGGCACATTGCTCGCTGAACAGATGGTCGATGGGGCCGAAAAGTTCTGGAGTGGCAACCGCGTATTGAAAGACGCAACATTGGAAGGCCGGGACATAACGTGGACCGATGACCTGGTGAGGGTCGCGGGTAGCCGATGGATGCGAGACGCGCAGGACCGGTTGTTGTGACGGCGCTTGGGGGAGACCTATGTCCTGCGGTGGACGTCTTTAGGCTGATATGATGATGATGATGAATCAGTATTCATATTACATGGGATGACTGGTTCTTCTAGAATATAAAATTCGAAAATGGAACTCGTGCCTAAATAATAATTACTGCACGGGTCGATCTTCGAGGTTAGGCAACGCTTGCCAAAGAAAGAGATACAAAGAGATCTATGTGTCTCGTAAAGCACGTTATATCGTAGGTCCTGGGTGTAATTTAAACATCTCTGACAGTCGTTCTGGGTTGTAAGAAGCCAGAAAATCTATCAGCAGTAGGTTGTGGAAGTCAGATAGTATCCATGTAAAAAATAAAATCTGGCCAAGTGCGACTCGGACTCGCGTGCAAAAATTTCCGAACCAATTTAATTTTTTAACGTGTTATTTTTATGTGTTATTAACACTACATACTTCTTACAGGTTTTCCTGTAATCTTTAGGTAACTGCATTTTTTTTTCAAAATTTTAGGCTCAGTAGTTTCGGAGATAATGGTCATTTTTGGTCTAATTTCTTGAATAATTTCAAAACTATTTAAGTTATGAAAAAATATAATTAAAACCCTCATAGTAAGTACCTACATTTGATATGTCACACGATACAATTTGAAAAACTTTCTTTTTTAATTTAGTAGTTTGACAAAAGTGACTCGCATACTAAACAAAAATTTTATTCGCGTAATATATTTTTTTTGTTTGGGTCACAGAAGTCCATCATTATGTATACCAAATTTCAACGGAATCGGTCCAGTAGATCCGGAGAAAACTGGCTGTGACAGACGGACAGATATACAGACACCCGAATGATCCTATAAGGGTGCCGTTTTATACGGATGTTCGGAACCCTAACTAGTAATCAGCTACATCCGGTTAAACCGGAAGCCGATCCTAGCATTGTTGAGAAAATGCTTAAATTAGATATCGAATTGAAAGCTGTATCAGGCTCCACTCGTATACCATTCAAAAGGATTGCAATGACTTTTGGTATTCTCGTGTCGTTTTATAGATTAAAGTTCAATAACCCAATACAATAAGAGTATATTACCACAAGTAGCTGTATTGTATTTAAAAAAGAAGATAAAAATAGAATAAGCGGCGATTTACGTATGGATGGTAAACGTTACTACATAGCCTTGGAGCCATAGTTATGATATTGTACGGCAAGTTTAGCAGGCGCTGCACTAAACCGCGCAGTTCGCAACTAAAGTTAGGGTCGTGTTATGCGCTGGTATTTTTACTCTGAAATATCGTGCGAATATATCAACTTCAGCGGTGTAGTGTTGCGAAATATGATAGTGTGATTTAGCTGTACATGAAACTGACAACAATGTGATTTTAAGGTTGGAGATAAATTATTCTTATTTTTGAATGTATTCGAGCCAAAGATCTAGCCTAATCGAGTGACCGAAGGGCATACTTTTACCTTGGGTTGAGGAAAGGTAAGCATTGCCATACAATGTGGCAAAGTCGCTAGTATTTTGGGTACACTTCCAGCCGACAGCGATGCGGAGCAATTTTTTGACGCCAAATTTTAAGGTTTTTTGGTTTTTTTTTTACAATAAAACGAAAATCAATATTAACAATAAAAAATACAATAATAAAAAATTACATTTTCTAAATTAAAATAGTTTGTAAAAACTAAACACATACCTGCGTACCGATTCACAGCGTACCGGCGTGATGTTATGTTATGAAAATAAAGCTTTTGATGTAAAGGTCTCGTCAATACGAATGTAATAAGCCCAAACACTTGGTAGTTCCTACATACCGATGTGGAGTTCCCTTGACTCTCTGTCGCCTCCATCATCAGGTCTGATCCAAACCTTCATTCTTTAGTAGTATCGCCCGATATACACACGAATATCAGGTTTTTACTAGATGCGTGCCTACAATTTTCGAGAGTTGCCCTCGATTTCTCAGGGTTTTCATCAACAGATACTGACGTCGTGGCAATGGGACTACCTCGGCAGCATACCCTTTCTTATAAAAAAAAATTCATCGAAATCGGTTCATAAACGACATAGTTATCCGCGAACACACATAAAAAATATATATATATACGCTGTCGAATTGAGAACCTCCTTCTTTTTTAGAAGTCGGTTAAAAATATTCTAACATTTGATAACAATGTCGTGGTAAAACTTAAATTCGTCGGTTTTTGTGGCTCAACAAGTTATGTGTGTGGCTTATTACGGTCTTATTGTAGATGGCTTTTCCAAGAACATAGTATAATGATAATCAAGAACTAAAGTTCTATTAGAGTAACTTTCTTGTGGGTTGCTAGGCAGCAATCGCAAACTACCGGTGTACAAAGTATCGAACAACTAAATACCTGCTGAGCACAATAGCCGAACGTTTCATCAATCGCACCTGCTGCACTTCGGTGCTGTTCCGAGCTTCTCCTGAGAGTATTAAGATCAGCTGTAGAGCGATACGTAACTGTTGCTGTTGATTACAGTAAGTGCCTTTAAAAACTGTTTAGCGAGCTACGAGTACGCTCCTGTATTTATTTACTCATACTCTGACTAACTGTCGTACACATGTGTGTATTTGTAATGTTAGTATAGCGGCCTGCGGTTTCTTTGAATTAAAACTCTCTGCGACTCACAATTTGAATATAAAGACAAAAATTGTAGATGGAAATATGACATGTTATTCGGGCAAAAATCATCGCGTGTGTGGTAAGGGGTTTAAATAGCTAATTGAATTAAAGATCACCAGATACATGAGTTAGTAGTAATGTACAACAGAAGTTACTTATTCGAATGTGCAACGTGACGTGAGTATCACGTTACATTATCATTGTTAACATTGTGTCAGGCCAGAAGTTTGCAATGCTTACCATTTTAATGGCATACCAATACCAATCATTACTACTTCTTATTTTGATTCCAAGGTTTTAATGCCCTAAAATTGTTTTTAATTATTGCTATCAATTAGGTTGTATTGAGGTCAAGTGCAGGTGGGCCTCACACGAACGTCACAAGGTGGGATGGGTCCCACCTTGTGACGTTCTCTATCTAAGGCACGATGTTTCGTATTTTAGCTTTACAGCTTGTCGCATTCATACTGCAGGTGGCTAGTCTTTGTGCGGCGGCCGGAGTCTTGTGCAATCTTGTGCGAACAAGCCATGTTTATTCGCCCGGACATTCCGATAGCGGCCGAGCCGGAATTATTTGTACGTTTGTCTATTGCTGTCCACTCGTGGGGATAAATCAGTGTGGAGCTACGGCTGGATACTGGATTTGATTTAGAAAAGGGATTCATTTGGTAGACGATTTTGGTTAGTTAGGGATTGTTGGTGCTTAAATTGGTCATGAATTTGATCATTTATTGTCTACGTATAACATCATGTTAATAGGAGTTGGGAATTCGTGGGTACCTCTGTAATTGAAACAAACTTAACATATAAAATAACTTTAAAAAATCAGCTCTGTAATTTTTTGATCGAGTGCGTCCTCAAATGTGCTGAATAGTAATTTTTGTACTTATTTTCATATGTCGTCATAATATGTACGAATATGTTCATCCCCTGATAGATTTCCAAGTGATCCTGTAGATAGGTGAACTGTAAAAAATATATGACTAGGTATATCCGGTACTCAATAACAGCTCACCAAACAAAACGCCGTAAATCACCAATTTAAATCCCGATACAAAAATCCCGTGTGCCGAGATTAGGAGAATCCTATAAAAATTTCAACAAAAGTAAAATAAAGCGCGGTGCAGACTCGCAGAGTCGCGACTAATCCACCCCCGCACGCGCGTGTGTCCCCCTAAACACGCGCGTGTGTCATCACAACCAGACGACAGCTTAAACAGGTACCCGTTGATACATATACCCCGCGATTTTATTCCTCCCAAAGAAAATATTCTACTTAGCAAGATTATGAAAGGAAAAAAAATATAATTTCCAAGATTGGCACTCCACTTCAAAAGAGTAAAGATATATTTTGCTTATTCTCGTACTAAATCGCTTTTCCTGAGTTGGTTTTAATGCGATTTTATTATGAGAAGGCAAATAAGATGTTAACGTGGATGCTTCATATGCGGCGTATTTGATTTCATGTTGAGAAATTTTCGTCTGAATGCAAAATTAAAAATAAAATATCGTTTCCACTTGATATGATGTAACCGATATGGCAGCCCACATTTCATTATTTTGCATTTCGAAACATCAGTTTGTATCATCCTGAATTATGTTCACGGATACTTGTATTTCATTCGAATTGGTATCCCGTTACAAATGGTTTCGTGGTATGGGATAAAATAAAATGCGGAATTTTTAATAATATTTATTAATACTCCCTTTTTTCTTATTACAATTTATGTACAAGATACAAAAGAAACAAAATCAACCCTTCAGTAATCAGTTGTCGGGTACTCACACGAGTGCCCACTATTTAAAACGTCCCTTCCTTTCAACCGTACAAATAAGTCGTCGAATTACATTTAATAACATCATACTACGCTTTATTTAAAGGAACATAGCTAGGTATATTTCTGCTACCGTACTATCGCAATATTTCAGTATTAACTACTTTACAAGTATACAAGAAGATGGAAAAATTCAACAGTTGACGGTGTCGAGAGAGTGGTCTAGAGTAGCAGAGCTCAATGTACGCGTGAGTAACGAGCTGGCGGGAATCAATTAGACACTCCTTACTCCGCCTTAAATAACCCCAAATTTACTCCGCGCCGTAAACCTAATAAGTCTCGTGTTACGCAGCGTAAATTGACTCTGTACGGATCTAGATTAACATGGAAATTAAATTCTAGTACCTGCGATGAAAATTCAGTTTATACATAAAAGTTTTAGTGGAAAACAGTCAATAGATTCTTAATAATTATTTGTCGTTATTCCCTAGTAATTACAGTTTGTAGCCTCTAGTCATCAGAAATTTGGATATTAGGAATTACTTGAAAACAATAAGTTTTATATAAAGGTGAGTCTGTATATCTTGCATAAGCGTGTAAAGGCGAAGTTTCCCCGTAGGCTTGTTGCCCAAGTTGCCTGTTTGGAATTCTCAACACAAACTTATTTGACACTGCAACACCCACAGGTGAATCACGTATTAGTCGGGGTGCGAGGCAGGGGGGGAGTGAAGTTTGCGTGGTTTTGTTTGCGTCAAACACAGTCTTTATTTCTCGGAACACGCTGCGTACTTTAAACAATCAGTGTACACTCTGTTTAAGGATAAACACTCGAATAATTTATGTTCGTGTACGTAAACGGAGTTAAAGGTGTTATTTTAACGGATTTTATGAAAATGAATGTTATGTAAAAGTTGGAATGTTTTATGAAAGTATTTTAATTGAATAATGTTGTTGTTGGAAAAGGAAATATTGATCTCATTGTGTTATATTATTTAAAATAAGTAAATAATGCCAACGAATCAGTCCCTGATATCCAAGCTTAAAATTGATAAATCATGTCAACTCAAAACACAAAGGCGATTAATATAATTTTCAGAAATCACGCTTGCAGTGACGTACTTCGGAGAACCCTACCCAATAAACTTAATGAAAAGCAAACATATCCCAATACTCTTGTCTCTTTGTATATTTGTTCAAAAACTTCCCATTTCCGACGAAAAGAGGCTTAAGTTTATTTAAATACGTTGTTCTAAGAACAAAATAAGGAAAACAGTTTTTCACCACTCGAATGGTAGAACGACTAGTACTATAATATCCAACCTTATGTATTAAACTCGTTTATTTTGTATTTACAACAATACGAAATATTTACAATGCAATCTGATATAAACTTTATTTATTCTACATTATTACGTATAGTTTACTTTATTTACAAATAATGTTTTACATTCACTTGTTTCTTAAATAATAATTCGTCAACAAAATTCCCTATTATTTTTCCAAAATAATAACATTTAATTAGCATTATTAAAAGAGTTTAACGAAATTATATTTCATTTATTTAAAATAAATAATACTGCCGAGTAACATTACAATCACGAATTGAAATTTTGCGAAAATGACAATTATTTTTATAACAATTCCTAAATTAAGACTATTATTTAATTTAATATTAACTCTACAACGTTAGAGGGGGTGGAGCTCTGCTGTTATTTGTAATGTTAAAGTAAACATATCACAATATATTCCACTGTAATAATATTAACGACCAAAAGAGTATTTCGGCCTGTACCTTAATGAAGTAACTCAATTTGTCCGTATACATAAACTGATATTTGTGCTAACAGTAAAAGAGAACTGGGAGCAACATTCGAGTCCTGTTTCAATATTGAAACTGTATTACATGCCAAAAGGATTTGTACATTTAATTATACTAATCAAATAACTTCAGTTACAAAATTAGATTTCCGCCTTTATAAAGCAAACATTGCAAAAATAACGAAGAAGGAATTAGGTAATATTCCGAGTCCGTGAATGGAATGTCGTGTTTCAATAAAATGGAATGGTTAGTTAAGTTGCACTTATGTATACGGGCAACTCAATTGCGCAATTTTAAAGTTGCCCATGTGCATCTGTGATGCCTGTTTAAATAAAGAACGCTCCGACCCCCGCGCCCGGCTGCGGTTAAGCCGATCATCTACAGACCGCCGACGACAGCAGGTAGGTGACGATGGCACAGCTCAGCTGTGACGTGAGGTAGGACGACGCTCGGTTGCTCGTCTGCATCGCTGCTGGGTGCTCGCCTGTACCGAAAATAGATAAAGTTGAAGATAGAAATATAAACTCTGTGTAACCTAACATTTTAAGCTCAAGAAATCTAACGAAAACTTAGACCAAAAAATAAAAAGAAGCTACCTCGTGAGGAACCGTTAAATCATTCGAATAGTTCCAGTGTTCGCTATGAAAAATCATAAACGCGTCTATCAGTATTCCACATGGTATGCTCTGACCAAGGACTGATATTAAACATTATCACTATGTCTACACTAATATTATAAAGAGGAAAGATTTGTTTGTTTGTTTGTTTGAATTGAATAGGCTCCGAAACTACTGGCCCGATTTGAAAAAATCTTTTAGCATTGGATAGCTACATTATCAGGGAGTAACATAGACTATATATTATCCCCGTACTCCCACGGGAACGGGAACTACGCGGGTGAAACCGCGTGACGTCCACTAGTAGTCGATAAACGTCTATTGTTGGGCATAAGCCTGCTCTAAGTATCACTACAAAACCAGTCCTATGCTATCTGTATACATCCACCTCAAGCAATTTACAAAAACACGCTGTCCGATATTGGTGGCTTAAACAATTGAGGGTCACAGCAGGGTAGCGGCCTGTTGTAGAATTGTTCGATAGAGTTACCACAACTCCGCAACCATGGAACATAAAGGGCATTTGAAGAAACACGGGTCAGTAAGAGTCTGACACTCCCTCCCGCTCTGCCCGGGGCGGGAGAAGTCATTTGATAATTTCCCATTCGCCAAAAATGTCTACTAGCCTACTTACCATTAAGCACATGCACAGATACAGATGCAGGATGAGCATTGTTGGGCACACAGGTGTAGTTGCCGGAGTCTGTGAGGGCAGCCTTGGTCACCAGCAGTTTGCTGGTGGTACCGCCCTCAGTCTTCTCCGTCTCCAGACTGATGCCCCCGCGAGGGGAGTCGAAGTCTACTACTGAGTTGCCGTGATACCTAGTAGAAAGGCAATGGTATATTTAAAAGGTAATTATTGACACAGTTTTTGCGGATGATCTCGTAATGTACTTCATTTGAAAGTCTAGTTTAATTATTTCTTTTGAAGACCTCTTATCTGAAATTATTCGTCCATTTATTCTATTTCATTGTTTAAAAATTCAGGACATTTCATTGATTCAGAACCAAATTTACTTTCCTCTACAAGGCAAACCTAAGATAGAAAGCCCAAAAGGCTCTTCAAAGGCTAAAAGTAAAACTCAGCCAAACAGAAACTTAGATATTCTCAGCGTCCACGTAAATGTAACGAACAATAAGATTTACCATAAAATGGAGGCGGTGGAAGGCGGCGACGAGTGCACGTTCACTGAACACGTCAGCGATATTGTGCTGCCTTTCTTCACGTACACATCCTGCGAACCCCATATGGTCGCCGCAGCCGCTGCAACAAATGAAACAGAACCTTCACTACATAACATTAAAGTACACAATCCAGTGACAGTCACACTACAAGCACAAGAAAATGCTTGCATATTTACAAATCGTATGCAAATGGGAATTCAGGGCTGATAGGTAAGGTTTCAAATCTCGGGTAATGAAACTAGTCACATTTAGGAGCTACGCCGGGTTCGGGGTTAAACAACAAACGATATTCAGGTTGTTAAAGGTCAACAAAAGTCCTCGATCAATGAGTTTTGGTGCCTAATGTCACGTTTAAAATAACTTGAATATTATCTCTTAAGACCACTGACGTAAAGTGTTCTTAGCTCTCTACTTAAAGAATTTTCCAGACAGTTACATCCATATGAAGATAAATTAAAGTTTGAATGTAAAATAAATCACTGGTACGCAAGCTCAGCTGAAATCCTTTATAACTCTTTTGAGAGCCTACTCGAACAAGACAGTAATGATGATGCAACTTTAAAAGCCAAGCCGAGCCAATTCCACTTCGGCTAAACCTAATTTGACTTTAAAAAGTGTTTAACTTAGCATTATGGCTTTCTCTAACTTACTCAATTCCCAACACTGGTTGACGTAACGACTAAAACGTTTATTTTTATTATGGCAACCCACCGATTTGGATGTTGGCAATAAAATTTTATTCTACTTTCTGCGGCACAGTTTTTGACAGTAATAGCTCGTCGGCCAAGTTTCGAGTTAATTTTGTTACGGCAATATTTTTTACTCCTTCGTTGAACAGGAAATTTCTTTTTCGTAACTTTGGTATCTTCAGTGACAACCATGCATCTGTTTATACGTTACTCTATCCGATGGAGGTCGACCAACATGAACTACACAAACTGTCTACTGCATGGACCATCGCGTCGAGTTCATGCAAATTCAAAAAGCGCTACACCGCACGCCAACCAAACTCCATCTAATAATTTTCAACAAAACATCTCGTGCTGTCAACGAAAACACGAAAATTAAGCCGCTACGAACAGATGAAAGTATAATGAAGTACTAATGAATAAACAAATGAAAAATGTAATTAAAAATGAAGAGAAGGATACGAAACCGGTACCTGAGGAGCGGGGCGGGGCCGAGGTCGCGGGGATGAGGGACTCATCTGGAATTCACAAGACAACAGCTTAGGAGAGGGCGAGGAATACAAAACAGCATGTGACCCTACCAGAGATGCATCGAAAGAGTTGAACAGAGCATTAGATTTGGTGGAATTAGCGATAGAGATGGCAATGGAATGGAAATTAGTGAACTAGGGACAGACGGGCAAACTGCTGCGGCAGACGACCTTGATGCCGAGTTTATTATTCAAATCACAGAAGCCTAGGGACTAGAAAATGGGAGATGACATGATAGAATTAAAACTGTATCTCAGATGAGTTAAACTTGGGAGTTTTATGAGGGCTTAGCAATTAGAGTAGTTGAGACCCCGCCATGAATATTAAATTGTAGAAGATAGTTAAAGAGTAAAATTCTACGTGTGCACTTACCATTGTCTCTGCATATCTAGATTGCAGACATGAGACACAGCATAATAAGTTATTTTTACTGAAGTAAATACATTAACATTAACATGAACTCCCTATAAATTCTAATGACATGACTGATTAATCTAATGCAATACTTTATTTAACCTACTCTTACTCTTCTCAAGTTTCAGCATTTTGCTAAGAAATAAATGAATTATTTGTATAATAACTCCAAAATAAGGGACGGGTTGCCACCCTAAACTCTACCAGCTCCATGGCAACACCGGCGTGGGTGTCTCATCTTTCCATTTTCTTCGCTCCTTAAGTAAACACGTTAATACCTATTATGCTAAAAACGACCGTTAATTGGTAAACAGACGGTTAAATATCATTTTCTAAATTCAACTGAAATACCTTTAACTAGTAGTAGTAAATTATTATAAAATCTACTACAAGGGGATTAAAACGATCGTCACCTTTTTAGAAAAAAAAACAAGATTGTATTGCAACTTCAATTTCAAAAACGCAGTCATAAACTCCGCGATCGGAGAGCTTTTATCCAATTTAATGCACTGGACAATCAACTATCCATAAAACTATGCGAACAGTCTCGTTGAGGCACTGTCGGACATTTTTCAGCAATAACAAGCGCTGTAATTGGCTGTGAGGTGAATTTGAGAGGCTCGCATGATATATCTACCAGCGGAGCGTGCACTAACAAATTGGCTACTATGAAAACGAGTCGGGTAAAAAATTGTGCTCATTTAGGCAACAGCGGTTTCGGTAACGAAACGGATTTGTTCCGGCACATCACTCACGTAATCGATAATGGACTCTGAGTCCTAGACTCTGGATTTTCTACAATCGATGGACTGAATTTTTCTTCTAGAAATGCGGCTGGGATAAGTATGTCGTCTAGATAACACTGTGACAGTGAACACTTCGTCACATTCTGATCTCTGTTATAAAATGTTATGGACCAAGTGATTATTAGGACATTACAAAAAAGCGCAGTTTGGAAAATGTCCAATATGAGGAACACGGGCAGTGTGATAACCACTACTCAAATAATTAGTCCGGGCATTATTTATAATGCTAATCATAATAAATAATCTAAATCAATAATCTACATCTACTGGGCAGAATAATAAAAACCAGCATAAAATACCATTCAGACCTAACCTATCCGTGTCGGGGTGCCCTAAGCCCCCTGTGCCCTATGTTCCGCTACTTGGCTAGGCAAATCATTAAACGATATTGAACCAAGTCATTTGCCTAGCTGTTTAATTAAATGTCGAGATGTCACTTAGACTGCTGATGAAACGGTGCCGTTCTCCCTAACCCCTTGCAATGTATTCTGTGTATTATCAGATTGCCCGAAAACCACATGGCAATATTCATAATGTCTAGACAATTTGATAGATTAGGAAGTTCAAATTATAATTATTATTTCGTTCTAAGTAGCTGTCGTTATTCATAATGCCGAATGCTCCAATGAAAAATGCTCCAATTTATAACTTGAGCCATAAATAATATAAATATGAATTCAATTTATCTAGTTTTGTAACTCTTCTTCGATATTTATTTATCTTGTATCGCCAGGAATTCCTTTGACGCGGTAATTATAATCCAGACTAGCTTTCCAAACTTATGCCTTTAACACAGATAAATATTCATTTCAGATTTCTCGAATCATTTTATTGTTAAGGATTCCAGATTTAGAAAGTTTAAGAGCTTTATAAAAAAATTCAAGAAGTTGTTTAAACAATGAATTCCCCAAAAGAATATTTTAGTCTTGTTTTACCTAAAAAGTAATATTCAAGATAGGCACAATAAAAAACCAGGTAGAATATCATCGAAACTGAAACTGAGGAAAAAACATAATCCCTGAACACCTGACAGGAAAGTAAATATATCGCTAAAAATAGAACACCTACTAGCATTATAGATTTTCGTTCTTGGCAAGAGTCACAGGACTAGTCAGTAACATTTTTTCCTTTTTTATAAACATACTGAAGTGACTGACAAACTGTATACTTTTTTATCCATACTAAAAACTGGTCAAGAACGAGGCAGATTCGCGCACCGAGGGTTCCTTACCATCTGTGACAGTATGACACTCCTAATAATACAAAATATTTATTTTATTTCGAAACGGTTCACATGTTGTGAGACACTTAGAAGAGTCATAAATTATACTTGAATAGCCAGGACCAAATAAGAGAGTAAATATCTGATTTCTAAAAACACTCTCACTCATCTGTTTGCGATAAATCACCTTAGAAAAAACCCAACCGAATTCTTAAAACAATTAAGAAATTACACAAAAAAGGGTCCGACAGTGAGTCGCCAAACATATTGGGGTTCCATGCTCGGCGAGTGAAGCGCATAGCCTGTCACTAGACCTCGGCCGTCCGTCCGTCCGTCTGTCGGTCGGTGGACGCTGTCTCAAGGGCCACAATGCTGGACAGTTGAAGTTTTCACGGATTATATATCTACTTTGCTGGTAAAGTAGCAAATAATACAAATTAAAGTTTATGGTGCGGAACCCTTCGTGTGCGGGACCGACTCGCGCTCGGTTGAGGTCTTACCAGGTAGCCACATCTGTTGGAAATCGCAAGGCTCGACGCTGAAGGCGTTGGCGTCACTCGGTGTTAGGGCTTCATAGTGTACGGAACTAGTTAACCGAGTTAGGTTTGAATTAGGCCGGAGGCTATGTCTCGGATATGGCTATATGCCATAAGCTATAGGCTGGTGTTAGATAAACTAGCAGACGTGTGGTCCATTGTAACCCTTAGGATAGCCGTTATTACTTATTAAGTTAAATATAAGTTAGATTAATTTAGTGTTAATATGTGTGTGTGTGTTGGTGAACTAATGGGTGAGTGTTGTGTGTATTATCCTACCTTATTACCCTCTCTGACTTAAACGAGGTAACCGACACCTGTGTTAAGGTTCTAGGGATTCGGAGAAAGCCTTCTTATAGAGTGTGCTTTAGGCAAAGCAACAGACTGAATACAACAATGACTCTAATCTGACTCTAGACAAACCTTACCAAGACGCTGCACTAAGACACTGCTTATGGGAGGCTGAACCGAATAATACTCGCTACAAGTTAGGGCCTGTTTGAACTATAATGGTTCCTTGCAATGTCGAAGGTTATATCGTATCAACCAAACATTAGTAGAGGTTACCTCTCCCAATGGACCGACTGACCGCAGAATACTTTACATTGTTTTGATGTACGCGCATTTCCCGGGAGCGGGGGTAGGCTTCACCAAGTACCCTAAACTGGATTGATAGCTGTTCTGAGGAACGTTAGTAAATGTGTCTCGTCAAATCAAACTTGGTTTTCGGGCCTCTCACTGATACAAAAAAATAATATTTGGCGAAACACGTAATTTGGATGCCCAGTCGAAACGCCCCGATGCCTGACAAGAATGTCCGCACGGCTGCCGATTACACTGCAAGCTTCTTCTAAATGGGGTTAGATTAAGGAAATGCGAGGTGTCGAGTTCGAAAACCCACTTCGGCGCGCAGCAAGACTTTTGTAGAGAATTCTGCTACCGACTGACAACGCGGTACGCTTGAGCTAAGTTATATAATGTGTTAGTAATGGGTTGATAGGCCGATGTAAGGGGCTAATTTATATAGCGCGCGTCCAGAATTTCTGGGAACATGTCTCGTTCAATGACAGAGGCACTTCGCAGTCTCTCTGCCTTAGGATTGTGTAAGACATGCTTGAGTGTAGGGAACGTGTACTGTTGTGACCGCAGCAGGTTCTCTCTAGGCCTATGCACCTAGGACTCTCGACGGCACACGTACGATGTACAGGCAGTTGTAAGACGGCCGTACATCACTGGGGTGGGTCTCTAGATTATTGTAAATAAATTCACTATCGCGTTTTGAAATTAACTATTTCCACACAAGCGTTACGTGTCATTTTCCCTATTGCAGTCCTCTTGTCTTCTTAGCTTCATACATTGTAATCTCGTTATTGTTCCATAATCATTTATTGTTTTACGTATGTATACTAACCGTGAATTCCCAATATTAACTTCACCTTGCATCCCCTCCTTGTCCCTAGCCTCAAAGGTCGGACAAGGCAGTAGTTTTGGGAATTCATTTCGTACTATCGGTGGAAGAGTGTCCAGTCTGGAGGCGAGCTCTACAGGGCCAGGCGGAAGGCCTTGGGGCCTGGTCCTCCCGCCTATGGGCGGGACCGACCTTAGCAATTACGTTAATTCTAGGAAAAACGAAAATTTTATCGGCCTAGGGTAACTTAGGAACAGTCACACATCATATAAAACGTGAAATGTTTTTAAATTTTTATTTATTTTATTTTATTTATTTTATTAATTTTAGGAAAACTTACAGCTAAACATAACATAACATTTCATTTTTTTTCATCTATATTCGTCAGGGAATTTTAATGCTGCGGTGTATAAAAAGTAAATCGGTTGTTTGTGAAAGGTAATCCCTCGAAAGACAAATCCGATTGCAAGACATGTTCTATTATGATATAAAAAAAAATAAACTAAATTATTCTACTTTTTAGGACAAAAAACGGAACCCTTATACGATCACTCGGATGTCTGTCTGTCTGTCCGTCTGTGACAGCCAGTTTTCTCCGGATCCACTGGACCGATTCTGTTGAAAATTGGTACACATATGGACTTCTGTGACCCAAACTCGGACGCGTTACTTAAATTATTGGAACGAAGTTCCTTATCGCGCGTTGTGAAAGGGGGCTAGACGGAAAAAATTCATACGAAAAATTGTAACGACACTTTTTGCTATAGTTGTAAGCCGTGCGGCGTGCGCGTGTTTCTCTGTCTGTCTCTCTCTCTCTCATAGAAAGCAAGCCAGTATTTTCGTTTCGTCTTTCTATTTCTGTTTACATTACATTTGATAATAAAAAAAAAATATTATAACTTAAGAAAAATAAAATTTTATTACAATTCCTTCACTAATTAATCGAAAGGAACTTCGTTCCATCCGGGTGTCCCTTGACACCTCTCAAGTTTTTTAAATTTTTGGTATGGGGTCACTTTTGGGGGTCAAACTAGACAATTAAAAAAAATTTTTTTTGAACAATATCGTGTGACATCACTACATAGTATAAAACAAAGTCGCTTTCTCTGTCCCTATATCCCTATGTATGCTTAAATCTTTAAAACTACGCAACGGATTTTGATGCGGTTTTTTTTTAATAGATAGAGTGATTGAAGAGGAAGGTTTATATGTATAATAACATCCATTAAATAGTGGAGAAATACTGTTATTTTTGAGGTTTCTAATGTGTAAATAATTACATTTTATGACGCAGACGAAGTTGCGCGGGTCAGCTAGTATCAAATAAAAGAACTTACTGTGAGGGTTTTAATTGTATTTTTTACATAATTTTAAAATAAATGGTTTTGAAGTCATTCAAGAAATTAGACGAAAAATGTCCGTTCCCGCCCTTATCTCCGAAACTACTGAGCCTAAAATTTTGAAAAAATTGGAGATAATAGATCTTTACCTAAAAATTACAGGAAAATCTATAAGAAGTCTATAGTGTTAAAATAACATTTAAAAAATATAAATTCGTTCGGAACCCTTTGAAGGCGAGTCCGACTCGCACTTGGCCAGTTTTTGTCATGCGAATGCCAACGTTGATTAAAAATATTGGAATTGGCCTTCAGATTTTCCATGAAAATCTATAACAGTTATATTTAGGCGTCGCGAGACTTGCACTTAAAGAAATCCATCCAAAAATATTAACGGTAAGCGCTTGTAATCCTCGTTTTATAATTAAAAACATAATCCACGGAGCGAGGAGAGATGCAAACACTCAGAAAATAGAGTTATTTTGTAGGGGCGACTTTTTAATGTTTCATAACGATGAAATAAAATTTAAGTGACAACAACAGCGTGTGCTAAACTTTCCGGGTTGTGGTTCAGTTGAAAGGGTTGTGCTTTTTATTTTATAATCTGGGTGAGTGGCAGTCCGTTGTAATGGGTAACTATCTCATCTGGATTGTAAAAGCTGGTTGGCTGTTTTATAATAGCATCAGGAATAACAGCTAATGGTTTGTTTGGTTTCTCTCTCTTTCATTTTTCCGTCTGCCAGTTTGAAATATGTCTGTTGTATGTTGCAGAATGTTTTTTTTTTCATGTATTATATTTGCTGTCTGAGATTTCATCGTCAACAGTTCTAACCTACTAAGTAATGCTATGTTAAAGCATTTTTTTATGTTCGTGGAATTAGATGTTTGTTTATCAACTAGCTTCATCTTTTTGACTGTTTGACCTTGACAATTCAAAGGTGCCTGTACGTGATTTATTCGATTTTTTGTTATTTGAGCTTAAACGATTTTGATGAAACTTGGCACATGAGTAGACCACGACCTGTATAAATAAACAGGATTAATCCAGGTAGTAGGTTCCCTTGGGATATAAACATTTTACGTGGACGAAACGGCGCGCAGAAGCTAGTAATTAATATTCACAACTTTGTCACTGTTAATATTAACAACTCTCTAAATTGTCGAGTCGGATTTCAAAGGGTTTCATGACAGTTAATAATAATTCGTTAATTATTCCTACACGTATTTTGATTGAGAGTATTTGACGCCCGGCTCAAATTGGAGCCTTTGATATTTTTTAACATTCCACCGATAAGTCAAAAGCCACAAAAATGGCGTGATTATGCTTTAGGTGTAATATTATTTTGTTACTGATTCTAAGAATGTTTTGTGAGTTTATTTATACTTTTTTTATTTTCACAATTTCACTGTAAGCATTAAGCTGACTTTGGTTAAGGTTTGAGCTGTTTTAACGCCATATAATTCTTTAGTTTATTAATTATCAATGAATTATTTAAATTTTATGAACATTAAAACATAGTTTTTTTTTACGTACTGTTTTGTTTTCATCATAATGACAAAAATGTTAAAGCATATTCTTTCATAAAGATACACACTAATTTATAACAACAAAATTCCGTAGTTGACATAGAACCAACACAAAAATGATAATACAGCAAATTCCTCGTCCATCAGTTTATAGGACATAATAAATATCGCACATATTTGCAAGATAAAAGCATTTTCCTGCTACATGAACAAGGACTGAAGAATTTCCCAGTTTATTGGAACAAAACAGAAGGAGAAATTTTCCCGTTTTCATGTTTTTCCCTGAATTAGTTCTGGAGTCCCAGTGGCTGTACTTTTAGGTCATTGTACCGTGTGCGCATTGATTTGGACGCATCTATGAGTTTTACTTTGACGAGTCATGTGAGTCGGCTATGAATTGAATTGAATGGTTATTTAATTGGCGTCCTTCATGGTCTTTGTGGAAAAAAGGCTTTTGTTTTGAACATATTTCTAGCTTTGCCCGAGGCTTCGCGCGCGTAAATATATATTTGCAAAAAATAAGACGTTTCAATCCATTTCCAGGGTCGCATCTATCTCTGAACCAATTTTTTTTCAAAATTGGAAAGCGTAACAAACAAATATACAAGTAATGATCAAACTAACTCAGTTTCGCATTTATATTTTCAATAGAATTAAGATTTTCAATGATTTTGTGTAAAGAACAAATCTGATCTTGGTAAATTGTCAAGGGCGTTGTATTTGGTAACAGATATAGAAAATTATTAAAAGCTCGAGTAAAATTTGCCGCAACATTTATTGACGACAATTTTTATTTTGAGTCTCAATATGGTCATAAAGTAAAAAAAAAACATATCCAAACCGAAAATTCGGGCTGTTTTTTTTAATAAAGTGAAGAATACTAACATTACTTTTTGCTATGTAAAGATAACATTTTTAAACATACCCTTCGTGATTTTCATAAGAATTAATGTTCAGTAATTAATAAAACCTGCCACATTTTTCTAAAACCTTGACCTGTTGTGCAAAATTAAATTTTGTGAAAACAACGAAAAATAACATACTTTTTTAACGTAGCAATTTGTTTAATTAACCCACTCAATTGTTTGGGCCTTGACCCGCTTTGTCGCGAAGTTTTTGTAAAGAACCCACTGGCCGCTTTTATTCTAAAGATTCATAATCGGATGAAAAAATACGAGATTTTTTTGTCCTTAATGGCTTTAGCTGAGATATTTCGGTGAGTTGGTGTGATTTAAATTATATAATCAAAAATTGGAACCATACAAGACCCTTTGTATGGTTCCAATTATATTCGATCACAGCTAAGGCATTCTGTGTGGTGTCTTTGTCAAACTATGTTTTGGCTGTGGATGGAGAAGTAATTTGTTACAGAATTGCACTGCTGTACGTAACTTATAAACATAATCCAAGACATCCATACTCATCATCATCATATCAGCCGAAAGACGTCCACTGCTGGACATAGGCCTCCCCCAAGCGTCGCCACAACGACCGGTTCTGTGCGTCTCGCATCCATCGGCTACCCGCGACCTTCACAGGTCATTGGTCCACCTTGTGGGAGGCCTTCCAACGTTACGTCTTCCGGTACGCGGTCGCCACTCCAGAACTTTTCGGCCCCATCGACCATCTGTTCTGCGAGCAATGTGCCCTGCCCACTGCCACTTTAGTTTGGCGATCCTTCGGACTATGTCGGTAACCTTGGTAAACATCCATACTACATTAATAATATTCGAAAGTCACAGATTTGGGCTAAACTTGGCACATGGGTAGACTATATGTTGGAATTAAATAAAGGATACTTTTATCCCTTGGGTTAGTGATAAAAATTATCCCTATATATTTTTAATTTAATTATTTCAACTTGCACGCGGGCAAAGCTAGCTTTGTTATACGATCTATAAAACTTATACGAACTGCCTCGATCATTTATTTATTAACGGTCCAACCAGGATCACATCAAACGAGAATAAATAAAAAATATTTTGTACCTACTATAAATAATATAAAACATTGCACAATTGAAGACCAAAGGCCCACTGGACCGAGCTATCATATCTAATTCACGTACACTGATTTTATAAATAATTCCTTGTGAATTGATGATAAAACGATTCTCCTTTAAAGATTACTCTAAATTATTCAGTGAGGACCAGCTTCCATTTATAATGGATGCCTCTCTTTGATCGTTCATTAGGACTGGACATGGATCTGATAGGAACTTGATCAATTTCTATTGAATTAAATGCTATCGTGATGGTAGTATTGTATTTTCGTTTATTTAATTGACGTTTGGTCTAACGTAGAAACGAAGTCAATCATTTGGAGATACAGGTGGAGTGGCATTGATCATACTTACTACTTCTATGAATTCGAAAGAATGCAATGTTTTTTACTCAATCATGCCAGAACGGCTAAATGGATCTGGATGAAATTTGGCTCAAAGATAAGTTATAGTCTAGAATTTTAATATAGAACTTGCTGACGATTCGGACACACTATATTTAGACACAGTGTCCGAATTGACTCATTTTAAATTCGGACACCATCAAAAATATTGAAGCTGTTTAGTAGAGTCAGATAAAAAGTTTTAAAATATATGAAAAAAAAGCATTACTAGAACTGATTTAAAACTTTTTATCTGACTGTACCAAACAGCTTCAATAATTTTCGACGGTGTCCGAAATTTCACAGAAAAATCTATTAAAATTACATAAAATTCAAGTCGAATATAGGCTTTCTATACCAGAACTGTTTCCTTGGGATAACCTTCCACATTCACCCGGGTGATGCCCCTGGTAATTTTAAATCATTGTACTAAATAAACTAAGTTATTTATAATAACCTTGCCTTACTGATTAAATATTTATGAGTTAATAAAAAACAAGATTAAAGTAATTTTCCAATTGAATGTTGATTTGATCATAAATAAAACATACTAGTGCGATATTAATTACTTTTGAAAATCTAATGAATAAGAAAACGTCTCATAAAATTAATATATTTTATGTCTTCATAATCTTAAGGGCTTTCATCGACTCGCAGTTAATTAAATGGAAGTATAGAGGTCAGTTTATATAAAGCTAACTTTCATATTACATTGAACTTATTAGATATAATAATGTAAATAATATTAAGTTTATTTACTTAATATATTTTTGAACCTATGAATCAGTATTTTAATCTTCACCCGCACTCGCTTAGGTCAAGAGAATTGTGACCAATGTCTTCTTCATCATTTCAGCCGAATGATGGCCACTGTTGGACATGGCCTCCGTCAAGAGTCGACACGACATCGACCAGTCCTGTACTTCTAGCATCCAACGGTCACCTGCAGCTCTCGGGGGCTACTCTCTAAGCCCGAAGTCCGTAGTTTCGGGCTTAGTTGCGGGCGTATTCTACTCTGTGTCACCTAACCACTAATAATTAATGACAACACGATTTGACAGCTACTGTAAAATCGTGTTGTCTTTCATTCTTAGTTCGGCTTCGGGACTAATCGAAAATCCGTAGGTGATACGGAGTAGAATGCCCGCAACTAAGCCCGAAATTACGGACTTCGGGCTTAGAGAGTAGCCCTCCTTACCAGGGGCATGTCGGTACGGTTCGTGGCGACAAAAAGAGACAATGCTATTCGTTATATATAACTCTTTCTCTCTCAAACATAGGAACTATGATTTTGTTTTACGCCATACGGTACAGTGCAATAATTATTTTGTGATTATTTACAGGCATCATTATATTTCAGCACATTGTATCCACTGGTCCTTTTGATACTTTTTGGTCGAAGGACTTTGCCAATTTTCACATTTATTATCGAAGTATAGCCTCAGTAATACAAATAATATCTCCTCGGTCACGTTCGATAATAACGTGCTGCGATTGCTTGTCTTAAAATCTGAACCTTTTATAAATAACCTATTTTAGACACTTTTAAAATGTCTGTGGAATAGTCGAACGATTTTTGTTAATGTACGAGTAGAGTACAATAATACATTAACGCTACACTTTAGGTTCGATTCCCGAACCGGGAAAGTTACTAGGTTTTTCCAGGTTCTTTTTTTGGGGTTCCTAAATAGCAGAATTGAGTTTATGTCGAGCCCAGTTAATAGGAATATGCTCCTACTCTATTACATAAGAACTGATTAAAACTTCCTGCAGGAAGTACAGGTATAATGTAATGTTATCAAAATAATTACATGAAAACTGCAGAGGGTCTCTCTATCTCGATCTAGTAGCTAAAACTAACAAAAATGGATTACCTTTTTGCAACCGGAAAAACTTACAAACGAACCCAGTTAATAAAAGGTTTTAAAACACATAAAGGGCTGATTTTTAAACTGTCACAATTTTTTTGAACTAAAGAATAAATATGAATGTTTGAACAAATTTTCTATACAAACACTGTCAAATCGTCATTTTTATTCCTCAGATAAAAGTAATCTGACTATTGATGAAAAATCAGCCCTTATAATTCTATAAATCTTAAACAAAAATAACTGAACAAGTGCGATACAAAGGGGATGAGGCGTCTCGTATGACGTAGATAGATGTGCTCCACTTTGTACCGCGGCATTAGCCCCACTACTAATATGACGAGAGATGAATCGCGGATTACGCCATCGTCACTTTTCATGCGTCGTGTTCGTACGCGCGCCCGGACTGGGCTCCAAGGCTTTTTGTCTTGTTTATCCTTGTTATACGAGGACGTTGTGCGTAATGGCCTGATATGTTTCTTTTTAAACCTGGTCTTTGGGATGTATTTTCTTTCTTATTTTTTTAAGCATGGTCATTTCAATCACTGGAGTTATAAATACCTTTCGGTGTACTTATCTGGCGAAAGACATTCAAAATCTTTTTTTAGAGAAATTAACGAAATAGATGATGTTTTATTACACTTAGGGCCTGTTTAACCATAATTTCATACAAATTCTGTTTCATTTTTGACAATAATCGGGCAGTATTTGCTATTCGGATATCATAAAACAGGCCCTTAATGTCTCAGAAAAGAAGCCCAATACACCTGAAGTCGAAAATTGAACCAATGATGTGGACGAAAACCACGATCGAGAACTGTGGATGAATATGATGTACACATGTGTGATAAATACTATTGTATTGAGCGAGTACAATAGAACGTAACATTATGATGTCTCGTTCAAAATTTTAGTACTATATTGCAATTATGAAAAATAAAAAACAAATATGAAAAAGACAAAAACGAATCGCGACGGAAGAAATGTTTAAATTAAACTATGCTTATTACGATTTCAGGTAGATAGGGGCCACTGTCTAGCCCATAAAGGCACATGTAATTTTTCCTAAGTACCGTCAATTTGACCCCTTTACTATTTTCGCTCATTTTATTTAGGTTTTCATAGCGGATATGATTACCCCGCTTGTGATTCGAGGGTCGTCCTGACCCCTTCGTAAAATATGTACGAACCATTTCAATGTAACATTATATATTCTGTTTGGGTATACTCTGTGTTTTTGTAACAAAATGCGGTTTATTAAAATAATATTTATATCCTTTCTTTTTTTGAATTATGTTTTCATAATTTATTTGCATTATTTTGTTTATGTTTTGTCACGAGTGGAATTTTAATTGCGTCTCATGATTCGTTGAAGGTTTATTGGCTTAGCTAAATTCGGCGAATTGTTGTATGAGGTAAACTGTTTACTAACTAATTTATTAAGCTGAACTCAGATTATCTCCTAATTTTGGCTTAAATACGTTTATTGAATTAGTTTCAAAGGTCCTTAAGAACAGTTAAATTGTTTTCATAGCTTTGTTTACAATTAAAATAATACAGTTTTTTTAACATTTCCATTTATTTTAGCCGCTGGCAAATCATTACATTTCCGTTTATTAAAAGATTAAACATAATTACGTTATTACATTCTTTTAATGGTTTCTTAAGCATTTGCGTATAACTGTGATTTTGTTTTCTTTGATAAAAAACAAACGCTTGATTAATTTCAACTTGCTTTTAATTTAATACAAAGAGAAATTATTTCGAGGTGGCAGATTATATTTCATTTGTTTCAACTTTAAGTATTTTTATTAAATTAACGTTTTGTTCAGTTTCAATTATTTTTTACTGTAGTTCTGGTGCTTTATTTTGTGGCTGTTTTTCTGAGCTATTTATTTAAAACATAATAAGATTAAAAATGATGAAACTAAGATGAAATGATGACGTATGAATTAATTTGACATAGAATGATGATCCTAAAAACACTGAAAATAATAATCTTCTAATAGGCAGCTTTTCATAAAGGTAGTTAACATAAAACCAAAAATCAGAGGTCAACTCAAACTGGTCTTTTTCACATTTTTTTCTAATTCACCAGTGTAAACTGACCTCTGAAAAATAAAGATTAAAAAGTCACCTTCGACCGTTAGAATGACGGCCATGTTGATTTTGGGTTCCGTATTGATCTGGCACTCGTAGACCCCCGCGTCCCTCGGCTGCACGTAGTCTATCTTCAGGTCCCAGTCGTCCGAGGGTTCTGGGTGGAGGACGCTGAACCTGGCGTCTCCCGTGTATGTGAAGATGTGGGAAGTCAGGATATGGAGGTCCCTTTTTCTCATCCATGATACCTTGGCAAAGAGAAAAATAATGGTGTAATCTCACTACTATAAATTACAAAGTTTAGATTAATGTTTGTTTCTTAATTAAGCCAGAACGGCTAAACGAATCTGGATGAAATTTTCCGCAGTGATAGATTATAACCTGGCACATAAGCTGGCATAGCTGGCCTTGGAGTAATATCCAAAATTTACACGAGCGAAGCGGCTGGTAAAGCTAGTTTTGTTATATGCATAGAACCGTTATAGTTGAATAATTAACTGTAGTATTTTCAAATTCACATTATTCGTTCAATAACATGATAAATGTCAAACTGATTAAATTTCAGAGTAACTCAAAATTGATACCAACAATTTATTCGTTCTAAATAACACAACATCAAACATATTAAATAACACAACATTTTGAACGTCAATAATAACTCAATTATCAAACGTCAAATGTAATTCGAAACGTCAAGCTTACTAATAACCTGAATTACAAACTTAAGTCCCAAGGGTGTCAAAAACGGCCAACTTGGCTCAAACAGCAGAATTTTCGAGTGAGGCTGGCCTCAAGTTTGAGTCCAACTTTACCTGACGAATATCAATTAGTACCATTCGACATTGAGAAACCTTTCTCGTGTCTATTAAAATTAGGATGAAAATCGTTTACAATATTCAATATACCAGTTGATTGGGGCCCTTTTGATATCGATTGGTACCAGTTAATATTAATGGAATGTATGGGTTTTTCCGCTCGTACCCTATATTCTTGTTCTCGTACCGACTCCTGTGAGAGGGAATTGTCTCACTGAATCTGTAGGGACTCACAGACGTGCTCCGAAATAGTTATACACGTGTCTAAGAAGACCTTTACGAGTTACTACGAGTTACGGTTTGGTAAATCGTATTGTGATTTTGTGAACGTTTTGATGTTTTCGTTGAACTGATTTATTTATTTAGATTAGTGTTGTAATAACTACCTAGATGTTTATATATACTAATATTATAAAGAGGAAAGATTTGTTTGCTTGAATTGAATAGGCTCTGAAACTACTGGACCGATTTGAAAAATTCTTTTAGCATTGGATAGCTACACTATCAGGGAGTAACATAGGCTATATATTATCCCCGTACTCCCACGGGAACGGGAACTACGCGGGTGAAACCGCGTGACGTCCACTAGTTGAGTATATGTTGAAGAAAGTTTGGAGCGGTGAAGTAAAAGATCGTGTTAAAATAAAAAACTATGCAACATTTTATTTCTCTTTAGTAAATTCAGTTATTCCGCCATAACGTTTTCGTGAGGTAAACCATACAAACCGCTTACCTCGGCTTCAGCGGCTCCAGGCGACTTATTTTTCCGCGAGGCGCCTACATCACAAAGAGATGGCCGCTGCCCTTTGATTAAAATTACACCGACAATAAACGTTTGAATTATATTTTTAATTCGAGAGCTCTCCAGACTGAGAAATTAGAAAATAAATTCCCCTCCCTTTTGTTGGGTTTTTGTTTTTGTACGTAATTAGAGTAAGCTGGGGGTGAGCCCGTAAGCCCGCCCTGTAATTAAGCAAGATGGAACGTCCTCAGACTGTTTACAGCCTTTAAAATAATAAAATTAAGTAACGGCTAAGCGACCGAGAGGTTTTTTCCCAATTCCTCTTGAGCGCTCGCAGAAATTTGATGAATTAACCTCAGCATTGAAATGGGTCAGCCGACGGAGTTTTATATTTCCGCAAAAGTGTGTAGGATATTTGTTTATTTTATTATCCTCGTCAAGGGCTGAGGAAGATTTATTCTGTCCTGCTCACGGTATCCTGGAGAGGAAATGTGGAGGATTTACTATGATCATCCGGCGCTTTATGACGGGGACGGCGCTAAATGTTTATTTTCAAGGAATGTCACAGCAGTTTATTTTAGAATTTAATTAAGTTTGTTGAATGGAGATGTTTTGGAATCTGATATTTGAAGATGAACTACTAATTGACTAGGATGGTAAAGCTTAATTCAATCTATTAAACAAGAAAGACTTACACATAACTCACACGGTGTGAATAAAAATAACACCCTTCTGTCTGGTCGGGGGTTAAAAAACAGCACAATATTGCCAACACATTCCCACAGCTACTGTACGAGGAAACCCGGACAATGCGACTATGTATACATAAAGGTGCTGGCATCGCCTGCGGTGACCCGAATACTACATTTGTGCCAAATTGCTGTTAAAGCTATTTTAACGAGTATGATCATTATGACAATATCAGTACATTACAGGGCAATTTCAGCGCTGATTTTCAGTAATTTTACGATTGAAAGAATGTTTATATTCAGGAAACATTTGGGTAAATTGTATCCATTTCAGTTTTCAGCTTCAGTTGCTTTTCAATGGCAATGAAATGTACAACATCACTTGCACAATATTTTCACCAAGTCTGTTTTCCTCAAAAGAGTAGTCAGAGGGTGCAGTAGATCAATATTTTGCCAGATGTATATTTAATTTCTATGGCTGTAAAAGATCATAACAAGATATTCAGTCCCAACTCGAATATCAAATCATTTTAACTTTTCCACTCAGACATTTCCGTTCCTTTTTAACGATATCCGCGATTATCCAGTTAACCATAACAGCTCAAAGAACAGCAATAACTTAACCCTCCACCACTCGGCACACTTCAACCTTACACAGAAACCCCATCAAAACGGGATAAAACAGAAAAAAAAACCCAAAAAAGGGTACGTAATCCACGCGGGCTTTTTACAAGAAAATGACGGCAGATAATCCATGCCGAACAATATATTATAATGCATCGTAGGACATGTCAGATGGCTATTTATTTTCTCGAATGGGTTAGGGATCCCTCAGCCATTAATATGGCGGCCAGTGGAGCGGCTCTGAGGAGGGGCGTCGAACCAATGAGGACATCGACATTGAAAAATGACATTTGGAGAGGTTGCCAGGTGGCCCAGCGGCCAAGGGTTTATGGCGCAGAGCTCATGTGAAGTTTGATTTGTATGGTTCAATCTGTGAGCATGGTTTGGGTGTCAATGCTGGGTTTGCGTATCTGTGTGATAGGGATGTCATAATTTATTGGATGGAGACTTTTGCTATCGGACACTGACTTTTCCTTATAGGATATAAAATTCTTCCGTTACTGACTGACTGAGTGAGAGAATGACAGACAGTGCACAACCGGTACTCGTAGAAAGCTGAAATGTCTCTCCGTAGATGAGCACTAAGAAAGGATTTCCTGAAATTCCTACGGAAACGGAAAAAACGGGATATGAGCGTACGAAGTCGCAGGCAGAAGCTAGTTTAGCTAGTTAATGACAAAACTAGTTGACCCGCGCAACGTCGTCTGCGTCACAATTTTCATTACTGCTCCGCTCCTATTGGTCTTAGCGTGATCATATATAGCCTATAGCCTTCCTCGATAAATGGGCTATCTAAGACTAAAAGTTTTTTTCAAATCGGACCAGTAGTTCCTGAGATAAGCGCGTTCAAGCAAACAAACAAACTATTTAGCTTTATATATTAGTATACTAGCTGACCCGCGCAACTTCGTCTCTGTCACAATTTTCATTACTGCTCCGCTCCTATTGGTCTTAGCGTAATGATGTATGGCTTATAGCCTTCCTCGATAAATGGGCTATCTAACACCGAAAGAAGTTTTCAAATCAGCCCAGTAGTTCCTGAGATTAGCGCGTTCAAGCAAACAAACAAACAAACAAACTCTTCAGCTTTATATATTAGTATAGATAGATGACGGCGGATATTTTTAGACGTTGACATTTAGATAAGTGTAAGATTAGATTGAGGAAAATTACATAAAATAATTAATCTTCCGAAGTGTACAGTGGTCTAGCAGATGTTAACTTAGGACAACAAAATCCATCTACAAAGTTAAGACACAGATTTGAAATTCCATTACCGAGAGTACCTAACACAATAATTACAGTAACATCTTCCTGATCCGTCACTCATCCGTCTAACTCGGCATACATTGCGCGCTCTGACTTAGCTACAGAGCGCATGTATAGAGCATAGTAATCAAGGTATTAATGACTAAGATAATAACCGCTTGGGTTAATATCTCGCTCGGCTGACCGAAGGGGATATGGCCGCAATCATTGCTATAATAATAGTAATTTATGTTGCGGATTATGTTGATGGAATACCCTGGACTACTAACATATCTTAAACGATAGTTGTAAATCTTGATTAAGGGATTCTAAGTTTTGATTTAGGAGAGCGATCACTAGAAATAGTGGAAGGAAAATGTAATTAATATAGTAGTAAATAACTAAGGTTCAGTTTGTAATTGATACTGTACAAGTTTGTTATTTGCGGTGGAGTTGAGTGCTCGAGTGGTGGACACTCAATGAACTGCTATTTATTCTAGGTAACTAGTTTACTGCATAATTGTGAAGTGCACTCTATTGGTGCTCAAATGATTTGTGGCTCAGACTTGTTTTATACATATATCGTTCACTCCTAAACGTGGTCGTAACCTTCATAATATTATTATGGCATGGACTATGGAATTTATAAAGCAACGTAGGCAGATAATAGACACGTTCCGCACGACGCACACTCAACACAGTACAATATACTCACCGTTCTGTTGCCTATGTGCTTGGCGCGGCAGCGCAGCACGGCGACCTGTCCGACAACGGCGGACACGTTCCGTGGTGACACGTCGTCGAAGTACGGCCGCTCCGGGCGCGTGCCGTCGCCGCCGCTCACGCCCGGCAGACCACCTGCGACAATGAAAACGGAATATAAGTCTCAAGAAATTCTAGCTTAAAATCTGTCGAGGAGATTTCTTTTCGATTATTGAAGGCCGACTAATAAATGTATCTAAACAATTATTATTTTAAAAGGTACGTCAAACTTAGAGAAACAGCAGTAAACGCAAGTAATACATACAGTAAATTACTGCCATATTCGTCATATTTATCTTTACAATCACGAAGTTTATTGCTTCGAAAAACCTCATTATATTCAAACTACGGCAGTTACCTAGGTGCTTCAAACAAGTAATAATGGCTGCTATATCGTTGCATCCTTCTCTATTACCCAGTTCTGTCGCTCATAATAAAATCCTAACATAATTAATTAAAGCATTTGGTGACTGCAAACTTTGGAAGACGTCATAAATAATTAAAAACTTTAAATGACAGCATTCTAAGTTTGTTTTAATGGCTTTTTCATTTAATTACTCGGATAGAAGAATGATGAGTTGTTTTAGCTCTGGAAATTAAACAAACTTACGTGATTTAAAAAATTACGAAAGAAAAGAGACGAACCAGATTCCATGGAAAAGTAACCTAAGTAAACGTTTTTTGTCTCAAATGTTACAGTAAAAATAATTGTAATTTTCTAAGCAATTTTCATATGCTGAAAAACCAGGTCCAGCAGTTAAGTCATTTTAACACACAAAGAAGGTATGAAAGAAAATGAACATGAATTTAAATGCTAAATCCTTAAAACAAACGAAATGTCATCCTCTCACTAGTACAGTCGTATGATTAGTTGGGATACAAGCAATTATCCCCCACGACAAGTTGAATGAAATCTCGAAATTAACAAATAGGAGTGACAGCTTACCACCTGAGACCAGCGAGATTTGCATACTGTTTGTGTTGGCTACACATGTTGAGCCAATGTTGGGTGAGGGCTGATCAGTGTTTATGTATATTAAAAAAATCGGGAAGTTTGCCATGTGTTATTACTTCCCAGAATTTGATCCTTATAAGCTATATTTCGAAAGGTGTAATAATACAAGGTGTGTTTTTTTTTTCAAAATCAACCGGTTCGATTCCTGGATAGGAACAACAATGTTCCAAAAATCCATTAATGTAGTTTTCCTTTTCATCAAAATCGGGATCGAGACTCCTTTCAGTGTTTTTCGATATTCCTCATAGTTTCGGATTTGGCCATGAAGGCAAACTCGAAAAATTCACCCTGTATCCCCAGTTTACATATAGCACATGGAAAGCGTTCGGTGACGATGACGCGAGTTTTATGATTTTTGCTCACCCAAAAATAGCTCAGCGCAGCTAGAGAAGTTTTCGCTTAAAAAATAAGCAGGGATCTGAAGTATGATGTTGTATCAAGTGTGAATAAAATTGTATATCCGTTCAAAAATAAAAGGAAAGAAACTGCGTTGTTATTTGAACATCCTTGATAATCGCTTCGGGTAGTCTGAAACTCTGACACCACTCTTACCTAGGGGTATGAGGTGGTTGACATGGTGGAGGTCAGACAGGCAGTCCCTCTATGTACAATATTCAGCTGCACTCGGTAAGTCTGGACCTCGACCCACCCGTAGCTGCAAGAAGGCAGGCACAGTGATTGTGTAAAATACTGCGAGTCCCGAAAAATGTGTGACAAAGTTACTGCAGACCCAGGTAAATCGGGAAAAGCTCCACCCCTGCTGTCAGGATTGGTGCTCACTAATCTAAAACCGGGGGGAATGGAAGTGAGAAAGTCTTTGCTGCGCAGCCATTGATATATAAAAAACCCAAGATGCACAGTCTCGAACAAATGCAACACCCGAAACTGTCGTCAAAAACTGACATATATCAAGTGTCATGTGTGAGTTGTGTGTAGTTATACCATAAACTATTTTTTTTTGCAAATTCAGCCTTACACGGATCGCTTAAAGTTGTTTTTACAAAGCAGTGTAGTATGGTGAGCGATGCGAGACTGTTTGAAACTTGCGCACAATTATACATTATGCGCTTTTTTTTGCGGACGTTTTTGAGATGCTGAGTGTGTATCTTGGGTGTTTTATACATCAATCTGCGCAGCCATAGAACCTTACTCACGTAAACATATCTCTCTCACAAGTCCTACGTATGTATTTATTTATTTTCGTAATAATTGTTCACTATACTAACTGCTACTACTTTGCTTACTTAATATTATAAATGCGAAAGTTTGTGAGGATGAACGGATGGATGTTTGTTACTCTTTTACGTCAGAACGCCTGAAAGGATCTTCATGAAATTTGGCACAGAGGTAGATTATAGTCTGGAATAACACATGGGAACATGGATTTTTATCCCGGGAGGTTATTCCCTAGCGATCATGCTGTCAGAAGCTAGTACATAAATAAAGTAGTTGGACCAACCCATCCAACGTGTAAACACACATCACAAAAATAGTTTCAAAATTGTGTCTAAAATTTTCAGCTACAAGTTTTCAATTTAGACATCCCTAGCGATCTCAATTTTACTAACAAAACATTGGTTGAACGTCTATCGCGCGCGCGATATTGGCCAAACATTGGCGCCGTCAGCCAACGTGCCCGTAATATGCCACAGCGCTGTTTACCTACTAAGACATGTCGCGATATACGACAACACAAACATAACATGATTATTTAAGTTGGCAACATTTATTGCATTAGGTGTTACGTAGATTTTGTATTCAAGTAGACTGAGATGATTTTATGAGAATTTGACATTGAAGTGGTTACCTCGCAGATATTTTGCTTGGCAACACGGCTTATTTACTTTATTAAAAGTTTCCAGGTAAAATACTACAAATTACTTATGCTCTAATTGAACTTGCCCTTTAGAAACAGGATATAAATCTCATTAATATTTATGAGTTTACCTTTAAAAGATTAGGTAGTGTACCTGTTACCTAAATAAATGAAAAGTGAGGTATAAAATTCAATACAACACAACACATATTTATTATATATATATTTTATTATACATTCTTAAGGGCCTTGAAGGTGGAGTTTGAACAAATTAAGGTCTTTAAGAACTATCACAAATAGACATATCCGATTAAATAATGGAAAATAACTTACACGAAGTTCCATCAGCACGTGTGATATGAACACCAGTAATCCATTACCTCCCACTGTATCGCTCTCAAAGATTTATCACAATTTCTCAATCATTTTGTTGATCGATTCGACCAGATTGCCTTTTTCTGTTCGACGGGAACCTCAGTATTTGGTGGTATGTCAAATTGTTTCAGATTAATTTTAAATTCAACTAGTCGACTCAAGAACAAAAAAGTCCATAATATTTTTACAGATTGATATGCGAATGCGGACATTGCTTAAAAATAGTATTGTTGACACTGTTCATTAGATGCGTCTACATATTCATGTTTTCAAACTATGTAACGAAGAAATTACAAACAAAACGAAACGACATTATTCTTAAATTAAAAGAAGAAAATAAGATAGTTTCATTTTCTGAAGAAAAGTCTCTTTCTGTTTGAATTTGATACTAAACTGTTTTAGTGTAGGCTTGAGGTAATGAAAATACTAGTATAAAACGTGTCTCTCAAGGAAAACTTCTTGTATTCAAGTCACAAGGAACTTGTACTTATTACGAAACTAAATTAAATATGAATATATACAGTGGAAAGCTTTATCTATGAAAAAACAGATGATTGATTTGTCTAAATTTAGTTTTCTTATTAGTAGACAACGATATTGAAATATATGTATTTCAGAATCGATTCCACTTCTAAATCTTCACATAAAGTTGAAGTAAGTCCTACAAAACTTCTGCTTTTTGCCAAACCAACTTCACCTTCCATTCAAATTCTAATCTTAAGAAAAGAAAACACAACATATTATTATTGGAATGTGTCGGTGAGCGGAGTTCGTTGCCGGTTCCGCGCCGGTTCTGCGCCGGTTACGTGCCGGCTACGTGCCGTCACACCACCGAACCGGAAATAAGAACACAGCCTTTGCCCGCCCTCTTATAAAAGGAAACACGGCAGAGCACATAAAGTTGCGGTGGGGCCACGAGGACCGAGGTGGGAATTGTTAGACGCCATTATATGAGGAAAAAGTGCTAGAAAACTATTTTTTACTTGGAAATAAACGTAGAGACGGCCATTTATTGTGGGCTGAGTGGTTTTCTGTGAATTGTGACGGTTTTCTCTTTTTGTGGTGATTGTTAGTAGGTAAGTACCTGAGATAAAATAATAACGACTGATATTTTACTATGAATGTGACGTGTGTGATCAATTTTGAAAACTAGTGACAAACTTTGTTGGTAACCCCTTTGTTAACTAAAATATCTACCAACGGAATTAGTTGAATATTGAAATTTCATCATCTACCTAGTCTTTTCCCAACTAATTTGGGGTTGGCTCCCAGTCAAACCGGAAGCTTTAGCTGAATATCAGTAAGTTTATAGACTGAAAACCTTGTACCTAAATAGAGCTTTTCATATTCGTTCAATGTTAACTACGAGTACCTATTTGCTTCCAAAAAGCTACAATACATATTATAATAACATGCCTGCAAAACTTTACTCCAGAGAAGATTAGGTCATAAATCCACAACAATGTCTAAATGCATTGGTTTCAACTATTTACAAGCCTATCGTCCACTCGCTGTTTTCCTAGCCCCACACGATAAGTCTGTGGTGCAGCAAGAAAATGGAAATGACAGCGATGAAGTTCTTTTGTGACTTCAGCGCGCGGTACCAAGGTTGAGTCTTTTGTCTCGTAACGTGTCTCTTCCGGGGCGTATTGCTGCACAGGTGAGGGTATGTCTTTGTAAATAACTAGGTATCTTCTGTGTATGGTATGGACAAAACAATGTTCGAAACGGACACATTATAAAGTTCAATAATGTAAAAAAACATGAGAAAACTAATTGCTTTGAGCATATCCATATACTATATGAAAAAAAAACGATACAACAATAAATGAAAACACTGTTTATACCACTATCAAGTTAGTCCTAACATCGAAATTTAAAAATGACAAAACAAACAAACTTAATCGCACAAAAATATAAACAGAACACCATTCTTTTAATTATTTTTAATATTACATCGACAGTTACTGCTTGCTCACTTAGTATCTAATGACCTGACTCACTAAGTATTTAATGACCTGATTTTATTCCGACAACCTTATTGAGTAAATCTAATGATAAAAGGAAATCAGGGTCTTAATTTTTTGTTAATTAGGTATCCAATATGTAATCGCGTGCTTCAATCTTAATTCAAATAGATAATTAATCAATAACATAAATTCCATGAAAATTATTCTGATAGCATGAATCATCAACGTCAAAGTAGAGATAATTAATATTCTCAATAACTTAGCAAGATAATATCGTAACCAGAGTAATTACAATTTCCTGGTATGATTGGAAGAATCTTTCAACATAATAGATTGTATTTAGAATAAGTAATAGGGAGTTAGTGATAGCGTGATGGCTGATAGGACAGAATGAAAAAAAAAAAAACGTGTTGCGCCGACTCCAAGTAACATGTGATAAGGGCAGAAAGATGATGATGATTTAGTATAAGTTTTCCTTAAAGCAATGGTTCCGAGAACATTAATCTCATTATAATTTGTACACCAAAACATCTTATAGATACAAACAACTATAGTCCCCGCCACAAGAAGCTATAAATTTTGTAAACACACATTCAATTGTTTCAAATGTTTTTTCCATGTGTCAGACGCGTTCCAGTACCACAAAACATTAGACGACAGCTCTTTATATCGATAAAATATAACCCTACTAAGTGAATATGCTCGTTACTTCCGTATTACATGTATGTTACTTCGAGTTGATTGATTTTGGGATTATTTGTTGTCGCTACGTAGCTTAGTAGAAGTTCTTTGTTTACAAAATTTATAGCTTCTCGTGACGGGGACTATAGACTAATAATCACGGCATTATGTTCAAACGCATATAAAAACAAAATAAATCATTGGGCATCAAAAAATAATCTACATCGCTGTCAATGGCAAAAGTGCCCAGAACACTGACAGCATTGCCGCGTTGAATGGCAATGCTGATTCTTTGGCCGAAGAAAAGCCCAGCCTTCTGGTCACGTGAACAGTCGACAAGTTGTTTGCTGATGTCCTTAGACTCGATACGCACTCGGACTCCATGGGCCTAGTGTTTCAACGCCAAAAGGCTCAAATATACAACTCCCAATTAGTTTTTTGTATAGTAGCTCCTAATTTTGTAATCAGATATTATGAAACAATATATATTACATTCCGGATAACAGACACGCCGTCTGCGAGAGTGAGAAACATTGGGCTCTTTATTAAAATGTATGTGTGTAGAACTAGAAACGCGCCTCTCAATAAACGACAAATACATACTAGAGGCTAGCATCTATTTGTATTTTAAAATTGTATCTCAGCGATATTGCAACAGCCAATATTACGAAATTCAATTTATACAACGCCAAATAAAAGCCTTGTTCGCTACATTGATCTACTTCCACTTCAAACGATAGAAACAAACCCACAAGCTTCCATTACATGACCGATCATCTAAAAACAGTACGCATAAAAGAACCACTAAAAATAACTCGTCCCCAAGAGCGGACCATCACGAAAAAGAACTACGACATAACACAAAATTTCCCTCCGTCCGTAACAATGACATCGGGCCACGTCCTCGGGTGCCGAAAGAAACCACATTTACAGAAGCATGCTTCGCTACCCGCTTCGCCCCACTGCGCTTCACTTCAAAATTCCCGGCACCTGAAAAGATATATTCTAAATGGATTTAAACCGAGGTAGAGGCAACACTTTATACCGGTGAAAGCTGAACAATTTTCGTGATACTAACCGTTTTCTGATATTGCAAGGCGGAGTTATTGCTAAGCGTTCCGATTTGAAATGGGTGTTGGCGAAGCAAATGGATGAAATTATTTTTATGCGGTTCGCTGGGAAATTCTTGCTGTAACTTTATGGTCATGTAAGTTTCAAGATATTTCCTTTTATTGAGTAGCTAGGTTAATAACTGTCAAAATTTTAAAAGCATTTGTAAAAAACTGTAAGTCGAAACTCACGTAAATTATTGTACTCTCTTTGAAAAAAAAAAACAACCCTTAATGAATAGTAAACACCTAGTTTGCTTTTTTTCTGCTAATTTTGTTCTAGAACAATAATAATCCACTAACAATATAAAATTTAAAACTGAAATAAAAAAAAAAACACCATCAGTATCAAACTAAACTAACAACCTAGTATTTACCCCATTAGGCAACAACAACACTATCAAAAACGTTCAATCATCATCCATTTAGAAGCACATATTTCCGCCAGCAACTATCCTACTGGTACCTACAATATAGTGCATATTCGGTGCTATACAGTGCAATTCAGCACATATTTAGAATGTTCGCAGGCGATTGCAGAATGCTACCCGTGTCAGTTGCACGCGATTCGGCAAAAAGTGTGGCACGCGATGCAACGGAATCATTTCAATATTTTCAAGAATGGTATTGCTTTGGATTATTTAGGACGAGTTTAGTGGAAAACCTATGTATCTCTCGAGTCGGTGAACTAATGGAAAGGCGGAATATTTCGTTTTCGTATCGTTGTTTGTTGAACTTTTGTGAATTCTCGTTGAAAACTGAAATAGAAGGGGTAGGTTGATCCAATAAATATTTATTTTGACCCGATTGATTTGGCTGTTCTGTTTGTTCATCTCAATTAGGAGCGGTTTAGAAAACAGTGTTACAATGAAATTAATTTTAAGTGGTACGAAGTTCATCCAGTTTTATATGTATAAAACTGAAGATCAATTCTCGTTCTTAAAAGCGTTCAATTTGCAATCATTATCATCTCAATGTCAAAAACTTGTCAAAATGCTGGGTAATTAGAAGTGCTTTTGACAATTTGCGACTGCGATGCGAATCATCATCATCTTCCTGCCCTCATCCCATGTTACTTGGGGTCGGCGCCACACGTTTTTTTCTTCCATTCTGTTCTATCAGTCGTCGCTCTATCGATGATCTACTCTATTACTTACTCTCTTACTCTTTACTCTATTTATGATGATGTGCGATGCGAATGCGCAGTCAAAATACGAGAACTGATTGTTAAAATAGATTTTAGATCTAAATATTTGGAAGGTAAGATGGAGTTTTCATCACAATCTTACGGCTCACATCCATTTCTAAAAATACTTTTAAAAAGCAACTATTTTTAATCCTAACAAAACATCACCTCTATAACCTTAAGATAGGCAGAAGTGCAAAATATCGTTATGTTTAACTCATCATAAAACCTACAATCTTTGGCCCAATAACCCAGTAAGTCAGCCACGCTAATATCGCTACCGGCTGCGTTAATGCGCAGTAATACCAGTAACTCGTCACTGCATAATTATGCCAGATTACTATTTAACTGTTACTAATACTGCTGCATATCTAATGTACCACTAACTTGGTACTAATCATCTGCGGAGTTTACATTAAGGATGTGAATACAAAGTGGGCTGAACTAAACGGAATCATAATTCCTTGACGAATACTACAAAGTATTAGATAAAGTAACCTACTATTGGAAAGCTGTGTTTGGCTTTGTGAATTTTGTTAACCTTTTTTTTTTCTTTCTTTGCAATATTTTTGTAACTGTGACAGAATTCAGAAACATCCTAATATATAAAATTCTTCCGTTATTGACTGATTAAGTGACCGACAGACAACGCACAGCCGAAACTACTGATCGTAGAAAGCTGAAATTTGGCATGTAGTTTCCTTGAGGAGTGTAGGGAGCATTAAGAGAGAATTTCCCGAAATTCTAACGGGAACGGGAAAAAATCGGGATATGCGCGTACAAACCCGCGGGCGAAAGCTAGTACTTTACAATTTTGGAACACCTCTCATCTAATATCTGTGCGCATGAATTAACATAATATTGATTTAGTTTTAGACGTCAAATATGCATTCGCACCATGTAATTTAATGTTGGTACTCGGCTGCATCCGGTTGAAATAGAAGTCAACCCCAAATTAGTTAGGATAAGGCTAGGCAGATTAGGGGCACAGCATTGCCCCCTGCCAAGTAAAAACAAAAAAAAGACAGCCGTACCATCCTTTTAGGGTAACGGAATTTATTCGAAAGAGTCACCGCGGCCCTGGAGCGCCACGGGCATTAGGTGGAACACGGATGGGTTTTAGTCAGTAAGAGTCTGACACTACCTTCCGCTCCGCCCAGAGCGGGAGGAATCATTTGCTGATTTCCCATCTTTAAAAAATAAAAACGTTCTTTTCTCGATGCCACTCAGGACATTTCGACCCCTTTGATATTTTCGCACACTATAGTGTGTCAGATTCAGTTACAACATTTCGGACATAAGTAAACATAATAACATAGCGAAATGTACAAGGTATTCAGGTCTCTTCCTCAAACCTATAAACTCCTAACTAGAATTTAGGTATTGTGTGCCAATGTCATGGAAATTGCTATACCGGTGAAATTACAGATGCGAGAGACATTTCCTTGTGTCTAAGATTGGTTAGCATATGCATCGATGGTGACCACTTTCTATTTGAATTGTTGGTGAGTTTGCATTGTATTTGGATAGAAACAAACAATGATATGTAAACTATAGATGCGTCTCCCACGCTCAAATATAGAAACATAAAAGGAGGTAAATAAGGCGACCCTATAGAACCACGTTTCGGTACTAATCGGTAGCAAGATAGCTACATATATGTAGCTGTTTGATTTTGAGCTGTAATGTTGGTGCATGACGCGTATTTAATGATAGCGTGATTAGCAATCAGTTTCAATTCCCAAATAATAACTTTTGCCCGCAACTTCGTACGCGCATATCCTATATTTTCACGTTCCCATAAGAATTTCGGGAAATACTCTCTAAATGCCCCCCTTAACTCCCCAAGGAACCGACATATATTAGGATTAATGATCAAATATTTATTATGATTATTTTTTTTGAAGAATTATCAAAAATAAAACTGACTTACCATTGGATATCGATTTTGGAAATAAATTTCTCTCAAGAAAAGCAGTTTTTATTACTGTATGTAATACGTAATTGGGGACAAATAATAATATACTCATCAAAAGATAACTCTGTAAAACTCATTTTATTTAGCCACGAAACCTTTTTAATTTATGCAATTTCAGTCGAAAAGTAAAGTCATTTACAAGTGTTACTTGCATTTGTTTCGTAGGGCACGTCACGCGAGCACATTTGTTGAACCGGCATTAAACATAGTTCTCATTTACATAAATACTTTTCAAATTGATGTTTTAACCAACATTTTAGTATTTCGTGAACTACTACTTTATTCTTGTCAACACGAAGGTAAATGAGTCTTAGATTTTAAACTTTTCTTTGTTTAAAAATGGCAGCAATATTTACCAGTTCAACAGTTTAAAATGCATTCGTGAACTTTCAAAAAACATAGCAAATTTTTGGAATTCACAGTGCTATCACAAGTACATCGCCTACACAGACGATTTTAAGCCTCGTGTGATGGGTACGGGGCAAGAAGCTTCTTTCAACGATCGAGCATGATTTACAAGACCCGAGCCGACCATAATAAATCTGACATGCTTCTCAGCCAGAAATCTTCTGAAATCGCGAGACTGGGCTGCGGTAGAGGTGTGGTCTCCCAATGAGATGGCGGGACAACTTGGATGTTTTCCTTAGGAATTGGCACTGAATCGGGATAGAAGGAGTGGAGGAAAGCATATAGAATATAATAGAATAGAATATTCAGCCGTGGGACTTTTTAGGCTAGCAATAATAATAATAATACTCAGTTGCTGTTTTAGATATTATCATCGCTGTTGCGCACAGTATCGGCTCATTAACTGTCATTAAGCTTTCATTCTATACAAAAAGCTATACAATCTAATCTAGACTAAAACGAGACAAGATCACAAGCGCCAACAAAGAAAATATCAAAATGAAATACTTGACAAGCCCTAACAAAAACACAAATTTTATGAAATTCACCATTTTTAAAAAGATCATGAATTTTATTTAGGAAAAATTCATATCGGGCACTTCATAAATAATAAGTCACTTGACTCTGTAAAGTGGCTGAATTTCAGAGCTTCGGTGACAAAGAGAGAAGGGGACGAGAGAGGGGCAGGCCGGGTGTAGGCGGGGGGAGGGAGTAATTACACTAATGAATATTAACAGGATACTGTAGTGGTGTACTGAATCTAATGAAATAAGATAAAAAAGTGATCCTTTCCATTATAAAAATGGCAGTGGCACTTTCGTAAATTAATTTTGCTTGGCAAGAAAATCTCTAAACAAAATCTTGCGTAGAAAATGCTAGAACTCATTCAGCTAAATGTTGACCTAAATGTTTATGTTACATTGTGAAGTATTTTTAACCGCTTAGCGAAATGGTTATGGCATTATTCCCTGTAGACTTTTATCGTGGTTTTGTTAGGGGATAGAAATATACTGTAGGTTTATTCTATGTTTTCACAATATAAACAACTTTGTAGTTCTTCTGAGAGCAACATTATTTATTTTTTTGAAACTTTATTCACAAAGTAAAATAGCGGACTTAACTTCCGAGGCACTCTCTACCAGTCAACCAAGGGTGGTGAGGCGATAACATAGCAGGTGCATCGATTTAAGCGAGGAAGATAACAGAAGTAATAATAGTGCGTAACAAAAAAAAATACTAAAATACACATATGCACACATATACACATACACACACACACACACATATACACATTGTGTATTTTAAGTAATTTATCCAATTATTAATTTCTGTGGTTGCAAAACTTTTAAACAAAGTATTTATGTGGCGCAATGGTTGAGCGATTGGCTGCTGCGCTGCGTGTCGCGGGTTCGATTCCCGCACGGAACAAATATTTTTATGGCCTACAGATAGTTGTTCCGGGTCTGACTGTTTGTGTATAATTGTATGTTTGTAAACGCATCCACGATACAGGAGAAGTTCCTAGTGAGGGGCAACGTTTTAAATAAAAAAAAGAATCGCCTGTTTATTCTCATTAGCTTATCAATCAACACTGGACGTCAAGCTTTGCGACCACGTAATGACCTGAATTTTATATGTATTTCATTTTCAGTACTCAGAAGCCTGATAACTTTTAACAGATGTTGCCCTTATAACACTAAATTTAACAGCCAACAGCTTTTTGATTATCATTATTTCTCGACTGAATTTAGCGAGAGCGAACGTAATATTGTATTCTTAAATTCATTTAATTTTTATTTCGAGAGCAAAAACATTCCATATACTTTATTGTTTATTATATTGTACACCGAACATGATATAATACACAGCTATTAAATTAGGTATAAGAGATAGCTTAACTCAAAGTTGAGTTCATCTCAGTTTTTACAAATCCACTAATCTAAAATCACTCACTGATTTCCGCAAACCAACCTGACTCATGGTACCTGCACAATGTGAATGACCTAAAACTGGCTGGTCGAAAAGACTAACAGCTGAATACCGAAGCCAGTATTAATTTTCATAAAGCATGGCTCTTCACACAATGGTGTGAAATGGCCACTAATCACAATGTACTGCCACTAAAGGCCGCTTGTTGTAATTATTTCTACTATTATGTTTGATGGTTTAATTTCATTTAGTTACTGTTTTAGGGGAATTTGTAACATTGTTCTGTGTTAATTATGAGTTATGAGAATTGTTATTTGATTATGTTAATGAATGTTTTAGAATTAGTGTTTATTTAACATTGTTATACTTAGTTTCTATTATGAAAATTAAACGTTTGTATTTTTATAAACAAGTTATGAGACAACTAATGCCTGATAATCTACTTATCATAAGAGTCTCCCCAATATCAAACGCGTGCAATATTTATCTCAAGATTATGTGGCCATTTTGTCCCTGAAAGCTTTATTCGAATAAAATTACAGGTTTCTCCGTTCACAGATGACCTTTACGACAAACCATATATCACTGGACTCCGAAAAATAACATCAACTTTCAATCTTTGAACCCTAAAAGTAAATAAAAGTAATAAAACGTGCTACAAAGTGCGGGACCGCGGGACGTTAGGGTTTTATTGTCGATACGCGGACCCCTAACCATGCGCGTCACGTCGTCGATACCCTTTATACGACGCGTTACGACTCACTTTTATACGATAGTTTAGAAAATGGTTAATTGCTGAAACGATACCTTTTTAGGCGACATTTTTATAGTGTATTTTTTTGTGAGGAGCTTAAGCGGCTATATTTTTGGATTTATGTACGTGACCTTATCGAATGGTCCTATCATGTTATATTTTATATATGTTACCATTTTTTTTTCGTTGAAAATGTATGTAAAAGAAGTATTTAAATTGGTATTTCTGTTAAGTACTCAACTTGAAGATGATTGTAGCAATTTAAGTTAACTCGCCATTATCAAAAACTGAAAAAACAACAAAAAATATCTGAAGAAATTACGATCATAATACACTTATTAAATCACGTTCCAATTATAAAAAGCAATTTCCAATGTCTCAATAAACCCCACATCGACATTTTCCCTCAACAACAGACGCGTCACATAGGAAAAATATTTCAAAATATCAGCATCAATTTCTTAGCGCATACATAATAAGGAGGTTCTCAAAGGTTGCCATGGCGACGATTATTGCATCCGCTAGCGTAGGTCAAAGAGATCCTACTTCGTATGGAGACTTATACCGCCTTCATATAATGTCTTAATTCCTTCGAGCTCTTTGAGCGACATTGGAAAGATGGAAGCTGTGTTATAAAGAAGTTGTATTTATTTCATTTTGTGGTGGTTTTTAATAGGGCAAGAGAACAAAGGTTACCGACATAGCTCGCAGGATCGCCTTACTGAAGTGGCAGTGGACAGGGCACATTGCTCGCAGAACAGATAGTTGTTGGGGCCGAAAAGTTCTGGAGCGGCGACCGCGTACCGGAAGACACAACGTTGGCAGGCCTCCCACAAGGTGGACCGATGACCTGGTGAGGGTTGCGGGTAGCCGATGGATGCGAGACGCACAGGACCGGTTGTTGTAGAGACACTTGGGGCAGGCTTATGTCCAGCAGTGGACGTTTTTCGGCTGATATAATGTGGTGGTTTTTAATCTATACTTCTATATACTAATATATAAAGCTCAAGAGTTTGTTTGCTTGAACGCGGTAATCTCAGGAACTACTGGTCCGATTTGAAAAATTCTTTCAATGTTAGATACCGCATTTATCGAGGAAGGCTGTATATCATCACGCTAATAGGAGCGGAGCAGACGAAGTTGCGCAGGTCAACTAGTAAGGTGATAAATGATAAAAGCAAATGTTATAAAAATATCTTATTGGACTTTCCACAATAAGGTGGTTTCAATGTGTGACATTGGTAGTTTGGGAGAGCATCCACCGTAAAACTTAACATAAATATTGTTACTGTAGTTAATATAAATGGGCCTTATTGTGCGAATAGGTTTTTGTTTGTGATAATATAACCTACCTAAGTGGCGAAGGTCAAAAAGCGAGGCATTACCATGTCAAATACTGATCAGAAACAGACAAACTATTTCACAGATCTTTTAGATCATTCAAATGCCCTTCATTCAATTCTAATAAATATTTCTGCTACAGAGAAACTAAAATCATATGAACGACGCATGTAATTCTAGGAAAAGCTACCCAAATTAATGCGAAGTATAATTTCATAGCAAACATCAATTTCTAGAATTGGCTTTATGATATTCTCCTAAATTATTCATAGTAATCAATAGTAATAGCAGGCGCTAATATGATGTGCTGGTTGTTTGTACTAATTGTTTGCGATATGAATGCCAACATAATACAATGCTATTAATTAATCAGACTGTAATTAAACAAAATGATATAATATTCAACTGCGGTTACTTGTTACAATTATCATTTTGTTTTTATGGAGATTTTAATTTAATGGAACATTTAATTGTTTCGATATAAATGTGTGTGTGGAATGGAATTCTATGTCTGGTCTGTTTGGAGTTGCGGCTGTCTTCTAGATCTTCACAACCCATTAATTGGGTTACACGGTACTTTCTGGCACTGTTGGTGATTTCCTGGCTTCTTATAATCCATAATGATTGCCAAAGACAAAGACTTATTTACAAATTCAGACCTTTGCCAATTTACCTTGCTAAAGTTACGAGTACCTATAAATTGTTGTGTTACGATTAACATGATTAATAGATTACTATTTTTTTTTTGTTTTGTTTTTTTTTAATCCAATCCTACATTTAATATAAATAACGTGAAAGTCTATTTGTTTGGAAGTTAACCAATCACGCCTCAATGGTTTAATTCCGATTAAGCTTGATACATGGGTAGACCTAGATAAGTATATAGAAATATTCCAACCAGGTTGGAACGTTCCGCAACTTCCATTGAAAAGACAGAATCCTCCAACCGGACGCTTGTCCTATCTGGTGGTGGCAACTGCCCAATGGCTGTTGTTGGCTGTAGGTATAATTTTCAAATTGCGCGGAGAACTTTGATTACACGGTATAGGATTTATGTGATGTCAGGTCTTCTTGTAGTTCAGACAACACAACACTACAATAGGATAACTTTTATTCTAGTAGTAGGTGTTAATGTTCCAGTAGAATTATTTTCAAATTCGACGTGAAAGCTAGTCATCTGTTAATATTACAAACAACTTATTTGTACCCATTACAATAATCAAGACTTAAAATAATGTATTATTATAATTGTACGAACTCATTTAAATGAACGAGTGGGTATGGACAACGACTGAGCTTGCATTGTGATTGATCACGCAGCGCTAATAAAATATTTATAATTACGCTTTATATTAATTAGCCCATTTTACATACGTGACACTGTTTTAAATTATTTCTCAATTCCGATACATCAGAGCTCTCAAAACTTGCATTTGATATTTATACAAAAACATGTCGGAATTTTAACTCATTTTAAATTAACTTTTATGATGTTTCGAGAAAACAATATTATATTATTATTATTTTATATTGTTATTGCTATTTGATATTGCTGTTCAAAGAATTTACGATTCGAAATTCCAATTACTCTTAATTGTTTTCATTCGAATAAAATCTACAGAATTTTAATAAAACTCTGTTTAACTTGAGTGGATCAAGAGTACTTATCCATTTCGGATAAAATAAAATCTAACTTAACTAATTATAAAGAGGTAAAATCGTGTTTTTTTTTTATAGGAGGTAATCTGTTAAAATTCAGAAATAATTATAAAAATCTGTGGATGATAGAAAGCTGCACTATTGCTTAACCTTGGATACATGGTGCAAGGTTTCTGATATGACAAGAACGAATCTGTGGGTACCGCTAGTATATAATCACATTCGTAGTTGGTCTACGCCAAGACGTACCCTCTGCGTGGCCGGTACTATACATCCAAGAAACCTACATCATAGTTATATGTAATAGTCATAAAGTGACGAGGACGTAATAAGTTTTGATATCAAGCTAACATAGTAACTTAGTGCCTACGAGCTACGCCGTAGTACCAAGCTACGCCGTAGCTCGTAGCCTCGTAGCGCGTAGCACCGAGTTTCCTCGTAAACGTCAAGTATTATTTGATCGTTCGTCGTTATTAAAGGGTAATGTTGTTTACTTAACATTGATTATTTACTTTGGAAAGTGAAACAAAGTAAGTTAGCTTAGTTAAATATAACTCGTACCTACAACCAACATACGACTGTGCTTGAGTAAAGTTGTTAAAGATTGTAACTGATTTTTGACGTCGTTGAAGCTCAAGGGTTATTTTGTATTGGATTTGTTTTAGGTTCAATATTTAATGCTGACAAGAAAGTACACGACGGTAAATTAGCTCCAAATTGATTAATAATGGAGACAAGTTTGTAAAAATCCTAGATAGCAGTCTTAAATAAAATACGGAAACAAATCAATCAGTTTTAATAACATTTTAAGATTTGATCTTTTTTTTTCACACAATGCCACATTTTTCTATGGACTCTTCCCAAAAGCAGAACTCGAAAACGATTAGCAGGTGCTGAGATCACCTGATATTTTTCAAATCGAAGATTTTTGATGTTATTTAATTTGGAGATAAACAAGCATACGTTTCACTTTATGATAATGTAATCACAAATGCATATCATACTTTTTATCCATTCTCAAGACATAAAAAACTCATGTTTGACTAGACACTCTAGTTACGCTGGCACCTTGTAGTCTTTCAAATAACGATAACCAACCCACAAGACCTGCCGGATCTTAACACCCCCTCCCACTACTATCTTCTGTAAATCACGCTGAGTATTGACGACTTAGGGCCGCGTCCGGCTGCGTCTCGCACAATGGCGGCCGCGGCAGAAGGCCGTAAATCTGCCGAATGGCCGCCGCAAGGATGGCCGCCACAAGGCTGGCCGCACTCAAGTCGCCGCCACTTGCAGACTCTGCATCACGGTATTGTAAATTGAATCTGATGGGGAGGTATTGATTTTGTGGGTTTTGAGTGGGCATTGTTCTGTGAAGAAGAAGCAGATTTTTGGGTTAAATATTTAAATTTAGTGAGCGAACTTACACAGTAGGTGTAAGATCACCCAATACATTATTATTACAGTCACACTCAACTGTTTTTTTCGCCTCCGTGGTGATCTTATAAACTATTTTCGTTGTTTTTTTTTTCTTTTGTAAGAAGACACCCTTAAAACGCACAGTAGCTACAAATTTTCAAAACTATTACGTAATATACTTTTATTTTTAGTACTTGTCGAAACTTACGTGTGACCCAATCTCATCTACATGAACACTCTCCCTCAAGAATTCGATACCCACTTTTATTAAGCATACTTTTATATGATCTTAAGCAGTAAACAAAACCGGTATAAACTTAGATATTGTTCGACGAACAGTTAAGTTAATAAATTGCAATAGTGCGCGAGTAATGAAAACTCTCTCCTTCCTCGGCATTAAGTTACGACTCGAGTCTTGAAACTTAGCGGGAATATGGCAGATACTGTTTATATACAACGATGCTGAAACACTGAAATATTGAAGATGGATTCCTTGTCTTAGCGTCAGTTTTCTTCCAAGTTGTTGGTATTCTTTTTCATTCTCGAGTTGATCAGAAGTTTGCTACGTGAACGGTATAGTTAGTGGCTTTGGATCAGTCTTTGAGGGAGCACGTTGTATTCTGCGGGTGGGGTAGGAATGAGCTTGAGGTGAGCTATCATTTGATGTGGATATTGTTGTTTTTTGCGCCCCTTAAACAAATAAATGGCAGTGTATTAACTTGACGCTTATTTTGACTGTGATGGTCGTTAGCGCGAATGAATATACGATCCTGATTTCTGTTCCGGGCTAAGGCCCTGATTTATTACGTTTTTCACTTGGATTTTCTTAGTAACAACCCAGAGCGGGCGCTTGCCCGGTTGAGGGCTTTCCTCTTATGACATCGAACTTAAAAAAGAACTAGCAACTGTGAGTGTACTATTAGTATTCCTGTGACTTACTTTTCACAGCAGTTTTCAGAACATTTAGTTCAATTCTATCAGTACCTGGATCATCTATATAAAAACTAGAATTGAAACCATGTACTAGTTAACTCTAAAAAAGAGGACCACCAGGTTATAAAGCAAAGGTGTTAAACTCGGATAAGCTTCTGACATTACTCACGTGTGCCGGTAGAGGGCGTTGCGATGGCGACCGATCATTTTTCACGGACCACCCTTTTCGGTACAACATGGTACGGAAGTTTGGGTACTTTTCACGAGATCTTGTGATTGATGTTTTGTGTTATCCAGTTTAGGATATCAACCCTCCATTTTTGATTTAAAGTTGACAGATAGTCAAACAATATTTTAGCACGAAAAAAATAAAACAAATGTCAAACTTTAGCATTAGAATTTGCTCGTTTGCGTATATTTTGTACGGTCCTAAATTAATAGTTGTATTCTTTAATTTCTTAACTTAAAATTCAATCCAGAATCCACGGGTCAAAAAAGGCCACTTTAGTAGAATCATAATATTAAATAATAATAATAAACATTTATTTTCAGAATCTCTTCCATAATTTGTTAGTAACAAAGTAAACTTATAAACTAGTACACAACAATCTGTCAAATTTTATTTTCATTTTTATCGCTGACGTAGAACCGTAACGTTGAACGTTAGTTTCAAGGTTGATTGGGAAAATTTGACAGTGACGGGTAGCGTGATGTGCTTTCTGATTCTGTTAAAGTGGCCTTTTTAGACCCGCTGGGTGCAAGTTAGTTCACATTAATTATTTCAGGTTTCGATAATGAATTCATTTTGGGTTTAGGCATAGATATTAAAACGTTTTTGTGAACCTACCATGTTTTTTTTCCTACTTCTTCGCTGTACTTTTCTCATTAATTTCGTTGCGGGATCCAAGACAGTTGAATCGTTTCTCCGGGACTCGTCGGGCTTCATTGGCTCGGCGTTTTCTGGTGGTCGCCACTGTTGATTCTGGCTTTCAGAAGTTGCAGTGGTTGGGAACATGTGGTGGGCTTGTCCCAAATTAAAAAAAAATCCACCACGTTTTGAATTTTATTACTGTATTTATTTATACAATGAATGTCGTAGTATAGTAGCTCCAGTTGTAAATAGCATATACAACAGTCGCCTTTGTGAAAATTATTATTTTAAACATATTGAGCAACGAGCTCAGTATTTTATTACATACGCTACGTATTGTAATAACCAATTTGCTGTATGGGTACTGACATTACAAAAAATTTAATAGTATAGTAAAATTGAGTTACCTGTCCATTAAACTTTCGCAATATTCTGGACTGTACTCAATTCAGTGTAGTTCTTTTCTAAACAGACCATCTCAGATACTCCTTTGCTTAATCTAATTGTGATTAGTATCCATCCAAGTCTTTAAAAGAGCTAATGACCTCTGAGATGGTTTCGGACCTGTTTCCCAAGTCATTTTAACCCTGACTGTAACAACTTTATACCATGTTTAAGGCAAACAAAGACTTATCTTTGAAAGAACTCCACTCAACTTAGTGGCCATGACATAGAATAAACCATCGATGAATATCAATAAATAACTAATAACTACAAAGAAATACCTTTTTGAAAATAGTTTTAATCAATACTATTATTTTAATAGTACTTATTCCTCCGATACTCCAATGTATCCACTATTATCGTACCGCGTCACATTTCCCTTTAATGACAGTCTGTCAGTGTCGGCCGACACCTTCTATTTGGGGCGCACGTCAATCCTTCCGCGGCCTCCACCTATTATCCTATTACCCTTATGTACACGTGTAACACCAATACGAAGGCACGTTTAGAATTCATAAGTAATATGGTGACTGTTTTTTGTTGGTGTTTTTTATTGCTTATAGCGTTCATTACAGTATGATACTATCATAGTATTTTTTATTAGTCTATACAGGGTTACTTATAATTCGACGTATATTCGTCAGGTGCTGGTAGGGGAGCCAAAATGCAACAAATTGAGCCCCCCATATGTATGGACGAAATTTAATCGTTTTCGAGATATTTTAATTTAAGGTTTTTCAATATTTACCCAAAATTTGACATTTAATCCCGATTAAAAAGAAATCTGCATATGTAATGGGTACCATTAGAAAATGATAATGTAGCTGGCACTTCAATTAACCTATGAACATAATTCAAAGTTATTAATTCAACAAAATTATTAAAACCATGAGTGGTTTAGGAATAATATCTTACCAATGTTTTCATTATACTTTTCAAAAATTGTTGTCTTGTTTAAAAAATTACTATGAACTTAATCGTTCAAATAGCTAAAACAGCTTGCTTATTCTGTAATCTTTCCAAAATGGTATTAAAGTTAATTAAAAGATACGCAATTCGTGGCATGGCACGAGTTTGAATCCGCGCGGGGAAAGAAAATCATCTGTGTTCTTTATTTAGGATCCTCGCTAAAACATCCGGTTCAATTTGTTGCATTCTGGCTCCTATCAGCACCTGATAGATACACGTCAAATTACAAGTAACCGTGTATAAATGAAAGTACCTAAAAGCGCGCGTGTTTAAATAAAATATTACTTACTTTAAGTAATGGTTTTTAGCAACACAAAGAGGTAATATTATATAACTGTTTCGGTGAAATAGTACTCGCATTTAAATGTTACTCAATTAAGTTCTCCTTTTCTTGTAATTTTGAACACATAGAATGATTAATCTAATACCATCCTCCTAATACTTTTTTCATACTGTCATTTATTCTAAAACGTAGAACATTATGTAAACGTGTTAACATTGGCTTAAGTTACGCAAATCTGTCAATTTGTGTAGTATAAAACTTCCTCGCAATCCTCCATTCAACAAAAATTCCATCACACCAGCCCTCTAAACAGAACAAGAACTTCACTCCACCCCCATAAAAACGCGCCATATTTACAGGCCATTTAAATCGAACCCGTAAACAAAACGCAGCTTTAATCAACACCTCGGGCTTATCCCGGGGATAGCCGGGCAGCGGGCATAAACAACGGCTATCTTTATGGCCAATAAACAGCTAAATAGTTTTATATCGATTGTGTGACGTCATTTGTCTCGCACGCCGTCGCCTGCCAACAGATTAATGGCCAAATGTTTGTTTCTTTTTTTTTTGGGATAAGTTTAGGGCTGGGTTTAATTGAGAGTTAGGACTATACTTGTGGCCAGTTCGTAATGTTGTTTCGCTATCTGTGCTTCTGTTCTTATTGATAGAATTAAATTATATGAAAGAGTTGAGCAACAATTTTAGGTGTAGCATAAAGTATATACTATCTATCTTTCTTCCGCAGTATTTTCTTTTGACTAGCTCTGTTGGCTTAGTTCTACTTAAAAACCCAGACCCTCCACTCAATTTTGTACCGCGTCTTAAATCACATAGGCTGGACGGACACGGCTTTTTATTCTGTTATGAAAACACCTATATTCAGTTGTGAGTCCTACCATAGGCAACCTCAATGAAGAAAATGTAATTCTTTGACCTTAAAAACTAGTTTCAAATACCATTTTTTTAAATCTACACAAAAAACTCAAGTAAATCTTCGTAAACATCCGCAGTCCCACTTCCTCCTTCAATAAAAATCAGTTTAAAAGCCATCAACCATCAGCCCGCACTCAAGACTGCCATCAACTACTCGAGTGTCAAATCGCATCAGCTCACTGGAACGGCGCTTAAGTCCGAAATAAATCGCGCTCTGTTTTTAGCGTAACATTTGAGTGTAACTTAATTTTGAAGCCATTATTGTCGATGGGGTGGGCACTTTCCCGGAGCGATAAGCTCGCGAGTTTTTATGTGGATTGCTGTGATTGGGCTGAAGCGAAAAAGTATTTAACTATAACACATCACTATAACACATCACTATTTACATTGTGTTTTTTAACATAGAATTGTAATGTCGTGTATGTGGAATTTGACAGAAAGTTGCGAATGGAAAAAGAATAAATGAGAATACAAATGAATTGGAATAATGTGGGCAAAATAAAAATGGCAAGGATAATTCTACTGTGCGGTGTGGTTCAGTTCACCCCAGGCAAAGTTCCAATTGAATTTAAAATGATGAGAACCCCATTTTCATGGTGGACATCCCACCGACACGCACACAACGTTTTTTGAATTCTTTAATTGTGTCTGTGCTTCCTGACAGCTACAACCTGGGAATGCTTTAATATAGTGTGAAAAGGTTTTTTATAGGTAAGCATGTCCTATCGTTAACCACAAAATCGCTTACTTACGCGCAATAATATACTTCTGATGAAGTTTGCATCTTTCGGATTCGGTCCTCAACTACTCCGATTTTTAGCAGACTATCTCAGAGATCGGCGACAGTTTGTAAAACTCAATGGCTATCAGTCACCGGAGTATTTTACCCGATCGGACGTCAGCCAGGGAAGTACCCTGGGTCCTCCCCAATTTTTAATTATGGTTATCGATTTGCCGAAAGTTTTTTCTGCCTCAAAATGTATTATGTTTGCTGACGATTTGAAGCTGTTTATATCAGTCACTGGAAAGGAAGACTGTCTGGCATTTCAGCGAGACATTGATGCCGTTTTGGATTGGAGTGTGACAAATAAACTGCCGCTTAACAAGTCTAAGTGTAAAGTCATTACATTCTCTAGGTCTCGTGCGCCAACAACCACGGCCTACAAGCTGGCCGATGAAACACTTGAACGTGTCTCAACAATACGGGGCTTGGGACTTACCTTAGATAGTGGTTTAATACTCACGAACACGTTAAAAATGTGTGCAAAGATGCAAATAAAGCATTGGGGTTCGTCATTAGAACTTGCTCCCAATTTCGAAGCGTCAAGGTTGTGAAGCTGCTCTACAATGCATATGTGCGCAGTAAATTAGAGTATAATGCAATTGTCTGGGATCTTTCGGAGAAGATATATATACTCATGGTTGAAAGAATTCAGAGGAAATTTTGCCGTTATGTGTATAAACTGACTTACGGATATTACCCATTCTTGTATACTTCTTTATTTGTGTCGGGAATGATCAGATCAGATATTCTGCAGCTCAGGCGCAAATTAATGCACATTGTGCATTATTATCTGTTAATTAACAATAAGATTGATAATCCATCGGCAAGAGAGCATATACATTTGTATGTTCTGCAGCTATACATGCGTGGCATAGGGCGGCGGCGGCATCAACTTCTCGCGTGCCCACCGGCATGGCGCACCCATCATGTTAATAACAGCCCAACTGCGAGGGCAATCTCTCTTATTAATAGTTACATTGACAGCAGTCCAGATGCTGGCATATTTGTGGATAGTATTAACACATTAAGGAAATATGTAGTGTACTTTTTAAACAAATGATAGGAATTAATATTTGAATCAATACAATAAATATTATCATTTTTATGTTATATTTTTTGTCATTTTTTTTTAAATTTATTTCTTAATTTTAATGAATTTGAATATCTTTGTTTTTTGAATTTGGCATGTATTTTTTTTTTTATTTAATTTCTATTTATTTTTATGTTCTCTTAATTAATGTAAGTGGAGATATTTGTGTTTGATATTCGATATGTGTGTAAATAATAATTGTTAGCATATAAGCGTTTTGGTTTGAAACTGTAAGCTTTTATTGTGTTTTTTTAATAAATAAATTACCACCAAACGATATTGTTATCAAACGCAAGTATAAAAATAATAAAAAAATAAAATAAATATAGTTACGAAAGGCTTAGTATATTACAATACAAGTAGTAAAATGTTACTTAAATATGTATTTTAAAACAATGAGTAGCTGATCTTTGTTCTAGAAACGAAGATGAAACATATAGAGCTGCTTATTACACAATATCAAATTAAGCTGGGTCTTTCATCATTTAATCACTGCTACGTTCTTAAATTGATGGACCGACGCATAAGGCCCCGGGTTTCAAACAGACACTTTTTTCCTAACTCCAGTGACACTTTGATGCTGGTACTCAAGAGAGTGATCCCTCGAGTGTCATAAGAAACTAGCAATCGATCTACTTTTATGACACAGTCGGACCCACCATTTTATGGCTAGGTAAGTTACAAAGTAGTTCACTCAAGTCTTTGGTTGCAAGCGTGATGTTATGTTATATTATTTTTGTTAGACAGTGTATTTTGTGGATAAATAATAACAGCCCCACGAGACGATTTACAAATCCGTTAGTCCCGGCTGTTATTTGCAGATTTTTGAGAATCGTTTTGGGTAAATAATCTTGCCAATAGGTAGCGTATCACCCAGTTACTGGCTAGCGAAAGTCAGATAGGTAGTCACTTCATGTAAAATACTGTTTTTCAGCTGCATCCTAATAAACTGGAAGCCCATTGCTATCATGGCCGGAAAAAAATCTAGTATATTTTTTTGGATCCGTAAATAGGAAAACCACGAAGTAGTAATTAAATAATTAGTGTCAAAAGTTGGCCAGGCCAGATATTAAGAAAGCGTGGCCATCAATCACGGGCATGTTCTTACTGGCCTGTAATTAGCACCGAGTTACACCCCCAGTTACAGGGATGACGCAGCTGTACGGTGACCATGAGTTCTCACGGACTAACAACAAGAATATAGTTAGTGAAGCTGATGTAGACTGAATTACTATTCTTTTTCAGCTTTTGGGAGGTTTGGCAGTTGAAGATATATTAGTTGGGATTAATAAACGGAAACAGGAATTGGGTAATTTTTAGGGTTCCGTTGGTTAGATTTTGGGTACAGAACCCTCAAATTGACCAAATTCATATCTATTGCTAAGCTCTCGCTGTCCATTCATCTGTCGGCCAGAGGGCTGTGTCTCATGAATAATAAATAGGAAAACAGTTGACCTTTTCAGGGTATGTATTGGTTTAGCCAGTATTACAGCAAACACTACTGTTTTAACTGATTTTTTCCAAAGATGAGTACGTGCATATGACAGAAAATCGGGTTGAAAAATTTGTCTGTGACGTAATTGTTGCTACATAAAGGTTCTGCTTACTGCTATCTATTCCTTTACAAAATAACAATCACTATTTCATCACCGCAAAGCCTTCTCGCATCAGTAACACTACTACCTTCTAAAACTACTCCTGATGTATTTCAGAAGGTCTAATACTCTCCTGTCACGCACACTTTAAGTGCTATTATCGGGTACAATATTTTGTTGAGTGGACCGAATGAGTTTTATAAATGGACGAAATATTGTTTCATGGCTGTTTTAGTGGTGAATATAAAACGAACAGTCACGCTTGTGTAGCGCTAATTGGAACTGAGTTTCTGCTTTTTTTTATGGCAACATTTATTTTGATTTATGGAAAATAAGTGACGTTAAACATCTTGGAGATTTCTTTTGGTTTTCTGTTTTGTGGGTTCTTAATTGAAGTATGTTAACTGAAATGAATTAAGGATATATTTAAGGATATTGATGTAAAACTGTTTCTTTTTTTTGAAAATAAAAATCTTGGATCATTTCTTTTTCAGATAAAATCAGTCCTTCATATTTTCTATTTTGCTGATGTTTCTTATTTTTTTAATTTGCAATGGTAAAATCAGCAAAAAACAATCAAACAACGAATCAATACACAATATCTTACACAAACTAAAAACCCCTTTTTTCCTAATAGAGACTCCCTGAGTTAGAAAAGCTGGCAACCCCAGCTAATACACTTGTTGTGCTAATGCAATGAAACAGTCATTAGTCCGCGTCGACTCAAACTTTTTGTTCGCCAACAGTTAATCGAACAGTGATTGCTTCTTAGCTTGTTTGCTCACAACTCATTAAAATCCTATATTAATATGTACGAGTAATATGTTCGTAGGTATCTCCGCGCTCAAGTTTGCCTAGTAGATCATTTGGAAATGAGTTCGGGAAAATTTTTAATTAGGATTTATATTCATTTAGACGCTCATTTTTGTGGATAGCAAAGAGCTTAAGGTTGAAATGATTATAAAATTCATTTTTAGATTTAATTAGTAGCTAAAGATTAGTACTAGTAGTATTAGTAGTTAGTTACCTATTTTTACTAAAGAGTTAAAGTAGCTGCCGTGTTGTTCTTATTCAGTACGATCGATAAAACAAGTTCTACTATATCTTAGCAAAATATTAATTTCAAGATAAAAAGCAAAAAAAAAACGATATTTTCAAACGGTATCATCGCATCTCAAATGTACCGGAAGCTGATATCTAAAATATCCAATAAGCCATAACTCGATAGAGAAGCACTCACCGAAATCATTGAAAATAACGTTCCGGTCATCCGCTCCCCTCATATTTGGCCATTAAATAAATCTAATATTTTATGGTAAACTAACTATCAGCGTTTCCCTGACCTTGCAATAAAAAACTTATATAATGAACAGGCCGTGGTACCAAATAAATAGGGTGTCGCAATAACAGGGGAGATATCCCGCCATCACGGATAATGTGCCCATAATTTGATGCGTTCGGGGGACAATGGCCACTTTGAGCTCTTTGTTCTTCGCCCATCACAGAATTATTGACGAAGTTTCGATATTATAATTTTATTATTCCTGTTTTATAGGCGTGTTTAGTATAAATTATTGTCACCGTAGTTCTGTATTGCTGTACTTAATAATTTGTTTGTTCTATTGGGAAAACAGCAATAATTTTCTTGATAGGCTTGCTTAGACGTCAGTGAGTCTACAATTTATGGAAATTTATTGTTTTCCAGAATGAGAAAACCGGTACTTACAAGAAATATTTTTATTTTATTCCATCAGTTGTTATTATTATTTGATTTTTCATGTTTACTGCGATATAAAACAACATTGTACTGAAATCAGTGAGCTAGCCAAGATTAAAACAAACTTTTTCATAAAAACTTTCTAAGTTCCTTGTAATTTTCGTTTCAAAATTACCTCTACAGCGACAATAAGTGTGAGCAATTTAAAACACGATTACTTTCCCGAGTGCGTGCTGACAGCGACCCCTCGGAGCGATCACGATAGCTTCACGAACAACTATTATTTAGCCATTACTCGTTGTACTACAACGGCTAACTCCACTTTTACGCTCCTACCCATAAATAAAGCTGGTAGTCCACCATAAATTAAGCACTCTATAGCATCGCTTGCCCAAAATTATTTAAGTGTAGCTAACATCGACGCTCGCTCCCCACGTTTTGGGGAATATATAGTTAACAGCGTTATTTACGCCCTGATTTATTTTATTTGCGCGACGTTAGTGTCGCTCTATACATTGTTGTTTATAGCTTTTTTGGATTTCTATCTTTCGCTTTCGATGGAAATTGGGGCTAATGTTATAGGGCTGTGTAGTAGGATTTATTGTTTAGAGCTAAACTTATTCGTTCGGTAATCAATGTTTAACGTATACTAGTAAATATTATACGTATGTCAAGTTGCATGATTTAATCTTAGTTTTAGATTTAAAAGAGTGTCCGCCGAATTTATTGTAAGTTCTTTACCATAGAGATATACGCTTTGGCATGTGCAGCTTATAGATTGACCAATCTTAACAATTAATTTGTGCCTCTAAATTATTTATTTGAAATAAATGGTTTGAAATAAATAGTAAAAAAAGTAGTTTGATCTGCTTTTAATTCAAAGTTAAAAGCAGATCAAACTACTTTTTTTACTATTGATAGGCATACGTTTGACCATACTATTATTATACCTTAAACCATATTAAAGATTTTATCATCAGACTCTACCGTCCTCCCGTCTGTCCTACCCGCAACCTTTAAACATACACTTTAGATAGTAAATAGAGACAGACAGCAAACAATACGAGCTGCTTTACGTATTTACTTTACGAAATAAGTCATGCTTAAAATGTCAAATGTGAGCGATCACAAGACCCAAGAAGACGAATGGCAGACTTTTTAAATATTTTGAAATCACATTAAATATAATCTAATGCAGTAAAACCTTTTAAATAAATAAAACAGAAGCCAAATCTAATATCAATCAAATCACAAAAACTCAATCTCGAGTTAAACCAAACATAAAAAAGAATACCTATCTGAAAAGGATTTACGTTAAGTAAAAATTCTTTATAGCAGTTCTCGGCAAGTTAAAAAGTACATAAAGAAATGTTCTTCGGAGGCCCATAACCTGTAAAAAAGGTATATATTGTAAAGTTAAAGGCTGTCTGTATAAATTCAAAGAAAAACACAGTTCATTTCAAATATTAAAACGCAGGAACTCGGCTCGGTAGTCCCTGGGTGAAAGGTATCGGTAAGTTTGTTTCAAAGAGTTTTACTTGGGTTCCGTATAAAATATATTGATGAACGGAAAAATATAATGGGATAAGTACATTATCCATCTAACAGATGTTTTCCAAAATAATAAATATGATTTTCAACGATTTATTTGGATTTTGATCGGATAAATAATTAATTGGAAATTCAACTCAACTCAAATAAATTATTTCAAATAAACCATTTACAGGCACTTTTGAATTGTCAAGATCGGTCGGTTCAAAAAGATGAAGCTATTTGCACGTTCCAAAGCGTAGATCTCTATGGAGAAGAACGTGCAAGAAACTCAACGGACACTCTTTTGAAAATAATAAATTGTTACAAGTTTTGTCAGAATCAGAATCAGAACTTTATTTGCTCAAAATGTAGGTACATAAATGAAACAGCAAGTTGAAATTATACATACATGTGAGAACGATATAAAAGACGAGCAGGATAATAGCGTCTGGAAAAAGGAACCATAGAACAAATAAGATTAAAGCTTGTTCAATTGTTAATTTTTGAAGAAAGAGATGATGTTTTTCACACAGTTCAACTTTATTTACCTTTGCATAAAGCAACAATTTAAATAGTTACATTTTTAAAATTGTAGATTTCTCCTACGTTACTCATAGTTTTAATGTTCAAAAAATGAATGAAATAATTAGGAAGATGAAAAAAAGGTTAAACTTTTTTACCAGCGCACGCTAATAAACTAACGTTTCCCTCTGCCCGACAGATCCCCAAAGAAAGGAACATCAAAAAAATATCCCTCACGGGGTACAGTAAGGTAGGTATTATGCAAAACTTGAAATTTCTCCCCCGGAGCTAATGTCCATAATCTTGGCAACTTTTAATAGGACAGTCCCGAATTTGACGGCCGTTATTCAAGAAATATACTCAGGGGTGTCCCGCCATCTGTGAAAGTTTATTTCTTTCGAATTATGTCGAGTTGAGTGTCGGAGGCGCCCTTGTGTGTCAAAGAGGAATGTTTGGGGATCTATAGAAACATCTTTTTAACATAATATTACTTATTTTGATGACTTTCAAAGCATAATTTTGCTTTGAAAGTCATGAGTTCGTTCTCGTGTTATATCAGTTTCATGAATTGAGTAAAACGTTTATTTAGAATCATGGTTACCTAGAAAATTAATAACTATATTAAAATTTGTGTACTAAAGTACCTAAATTGATAGTTATTTCATAAGCATTTAACATTACATAAACTATTTTATTTCAATTGATATTACCGAGTTTTAATTTCAATATAGATATTCACAGTTCAAATAATAATAAGAGTAAGATTTTTGAAGAATTCCTGAGTATTTCATATTAAAAAAAAATATTATGTAATAACAAAAACACTGTCATTTGAAACACACAGTTTACAAATTTCATAAAACAGCTCGCACTTTACTTTCTACAAGTCTAAAATAGTGTAAAGAAACAAACTGAAGGATAGAACATTTCATTACATGAAATTTCCATTTTTTTCGTGCCCTAAAACAATAAAACTAGATCCTTCTATCACAGAGCTAGTTGTATAGCTCAGCTGTGTCGAATGGCGGCAGATAAAAATAACGTTTTGATCGCGTTGAGACTAACCTTTTTTTAAACGAATAAAAAATATTGTGTCTCTTTCAACTGAAAAAACACTTGGATAAACAACAAACTGATCATTCTACGATTTAAAATAAATAAGCGTTGGGAATCTTCAATTCAAGTATTAAAAGGTCGCTGTTCTCACAATGAGGTCATTTTCACACGAGGTACCTATTGTAAATTGTTAAGCAGATATGTACAGGTTAGTTTTTTTTTTAATGTGTGCCGGAGGGCCAATTTAACAAATATTTAACATTCGTATTTGCATCTCAGTCGCAATCTGTCAAAAACCCTCTGGTGTCTCTACATTTTTGACAAATTGCGATGTGTTAGATTAGTTTAGTTAAGTCTGCTTTTTTCTATTATTTTTTTCTCATATGCAACTTATCCTTAAAGCATGCGGAGTTTACCTATAAGTGATTGTTACACTATTGTACTCTATTTTATTGCATGTTACCTTTAGCATTATACCAGTGTAAACAATTGTTGGTGAACCAATAAATAAATCATATACATTAGTTGAATTAACCCTCCGTTCCTAATAATGCGCCATTTCAAAAATCCTCCCCGTATAATCTAAGGAAATCTAAAATATTGCCAATCTGTGTTATTTAATACATCCAATAAGTTTTAAAATAATTGATCAAAATCTATTATTGGGTTGGTTTATAAAATTAATATTCCCAGAACTGAGCTGTAAAGTTCTGAGATAATAATAATTTATAAGTCGTCTACAAAGTCTTGATGAATGGTTTAGTAGATACAATGAAAGCGGTTTCAAAAATAGTAATGAAGGAGCAAGTGGAAGGAGGCTTCGGCCCAGGCGTGGGACACAAGACTGGTAAAAAAAGTTATAGATAAAATTAGGGTCTCAGACTAACAAGACTAAAGTGCCTAGATCTCCAAAACACCATTAGATTCGCTCCTCTTAACGCTACAACTATCACAATAAAAAGCTATTTAGAATATAGGTCAGTCGCTCCGCAACTGGGCGAGGAGTCAGTCAGGCCGATTGACAAATGGATTCCTACACGAAATAAAGGGGCACATATTAGGCTTTACCTATGAAGTTGCCTTTTTTATCAGGGCCACTTTGAACTACAATAATTTTGGTTGGACTTGAAATTTTAAATTCAAATATATACTTCTATACTAATATTATAAAGAAGAAAGATTTGTTTGTTTGTTTGAATTGAATAGGCTCTGAAACTACTGGACCGATTTGAAAAATTCTTTTAGCATTGGATAGCTACATTATCAGGGAGTAACATAGGCTATATATTATCCCCGTACTCCCACGGGAATAGGAATACCGCGTGACGTCCACTAGTAACATATAAAGCTGAAGAGTTTGTTTGTTTGTTTGCTTGAACGCGCTAATCTCAGGAACAACTGGTCGGATTTGAAAAATTATTTCAGTGTTAGATAGTCCATTTATCGAGGAAGGCTATAGGCTATATATCATCACGCTAATACCAATAGGAGCAGAGCAGACGAAGTTGCGCGGGTCAACTAGTAAACTTCATATTTAAATCATTATGGTCCTCTTCCGAAAACAGTTATTTTTTCTTTCTGTGAGTTTTGATTTTTTTTCTGTAATATTTCAAAAGCGGTCAACTTTCCTTTCTAACCCACCTCCAAAAAAAGAGGAGGTTCTCAATTCGATTGTTTTTTTATTTTTGTTACCACATTACTCCGTCATTTATGAACCGATTTGAAAAATTCTTATTTTATGCGAAAGGATATACACCGCCATTGGTCCCATTTAAATTTCATCAAAATCGGTTTAGTGATTTGACTTTAAAATCAAAACAGCTGGAATTCTTTTACTTAGATGACGTATTTGGCTTGTCATCCAAGTAAACAAAATCGCGTATTTTGCTTTCCTGCGACTTTCCAGTAGTGTTGTTAGGTGTGGGGTACCACTAAAAATGGAAAAATAAAAAACATTAAAAAAAAATACAACTGACTTCCAGTTAAAAAAAAACAGTACAAAGTATGAAATAACTTTAATTTCGGAAGTCGGTGTTTCGTGTAAAAATACGAAGAAAAAACCAAACTTCCGAAATTAAGTTTTTTGAAGCACAGACATTACCAAAAATAACTATAACTGGTAAAAAAATGCAGGATAGCACTTTGGTAAATAATAAATGCACCAGACTAGTTTCGTGTCTTATAAGGTTTTGCTCAACCTTGGGGAACTGACTTGCAAAAACCAAACCTTAAACCTTTTTTATCTATCTGAGAACATGTCAATACCCTGTATAGCGGGCACAACAACGCACAGTCAAAACTACTAAGACTAGTCTAGATTTATATATAACGTAAACATAAGAAAGTATTTAAAAAAAATTCCAACTTTGAGGGAGGAAATGGGAGGGGAAAATCGAAAGTCTTTGTTGTTACAAGCCTACCTATATCTACTCGGTCAAAGTCACGAGCATACATTCTGTATGCTAGTTTAGCATACAGAATCCTAACGGATAATTAATTTGACACGTTTATAAAGGGCTCATTATTTAAGGCCTGTTCAGACCTATGCGGTAGTCGCTACCCAGATCTAACATGGTTATGGCACATTATACCAGCACCGCAACTGCACAGCCGCAGCAAGGCGTCGCGTCGCCTCGAATTTAAGCTACGGCTAGCCGCCAGCGCGCTGACTACGTGTCGTCTGGGTGGTGCAAGTTTGTTGTCACCGCGAACACAATTGTTATATGGTATTTGTGATTGAACACGCCAATGTAACGCGGTCGGCGCACTGTAAGCACGCGGGCTGCGAGTCAAGTCGTACGGTAGCGGCAAGCGCGCAGTCTGCCCGCTCTTGACTTTTTCATATTGACATTATGAAATATATTACACGACACACAATTTAAGGCTCTAATTTGAATGACAAGTAAATTGCTGCGTTGGAGCGGTGCCGGTGTAGTGTATCAAGACCTTAACGATAAATTTACATTACACGTGTACGCCGCCGCCTACGTACCTGTGTAAACTCTTTGTTTGGTAACTAAAACCTTGGTGTGGACCCAAATTCTACGAATCAATCTTGTTTATGTTGAGGTACTAATCCGTAAGAGTAGTTTAGTTACAAAAGCTAAACGAGGCAATAATGCGTCAACTATGCTACAATATTTAGTGAAGGAGGGAAAATTATTTCTACGAATACCTGTCCGTAGAATAATTTCTATTTTGTCGCATTATTATGTCGCTCACATGTGTGAGTACTGTGTACCTTAAACTTGAGCTATAGCTAACAGTTTTAGGTTTGTTTTTGACTTGAATGTACCCTGGCGGTTGGGAGTGTTATGCTCACTCAAAAGTCTAGCTGATGGTGGCGTATGCATTGGATCATTTGGCTCCCTTCAAAATGGTTGACCCGAATGGTGCTAGCGCATGCGTCATGTTCGTGAACGGGCGCTGTCAGTTGGGACTGGTCATTTTCAGCTGCCATGGTTTATTTTAAATATTTCTTTGAACTGTTCTTTTTTTTTCCGGACGCTGTTATCCTGCTCGTCTTTTACATCGTTCTCACATATATTTATAATTTCAACATGATGTAAATAAAACTTTGTAGCAATTTATTATTTTTAAAGGAGTGTCCGTGGAGTTTCTTGCACGTTCTTTTCCATAGAGATCTACGCTTTGGAACGTGTAAATAGCTTCATCTTTTTGGACCGACCGACCTTGACAATTCAAAAGTGCCTGTAAATGGTTTATTTGAAATAAATATTTTGAATTTGGGGTTTGAGTTTGCTCCTGTTTTCGGGTGCCTAAGACCCACTCCTCCACTCTCTGCCTAGTTTTCTGGCACAGTAGGCATTCCATCCACATTTTCCCAAAAACTATTCCTAAGCTATTTCAAGCATGAAAACGGACTCCCCTACTTATGTTCGGACCTAAATGCTCTAACTAAAGTTTGGCATACTTTGAGCTACTCACGGAGTTGTGTGTCTGCCAACTTTCACAATAACCCTTTATCATCACTTTACTACCTACTTGAGCCTTGTTTTTTACCCAAGTGAGTTATGTAACTGGCAGAACTCTTGATAAGTTAGCGCGCAACTGCATTTTAGGTCACACACATTAGTTGTTATTACATTGCACGTAAGCCAATTTCAGCTATATAATTAGTTAAATGACTTACGTGCTTATCATAGTATACTGAGTTAATTTTTTAAGTGTGCCTTCATGGCCAAATCCGAAACTATAAGGAATATCGAAAAACACTGAAAGGAGTCTCGAGACTGATTTTGATGAAAACTAAAACTGCATCATTGGATTTTTGAAAAATCGTTGTCCCTAATCCAACCCAGGAATCGAACAGCTTGATTTTGAAAAAAACAAACACATCCTGTATATTAATAATACATGGCAAGCCAGAGGAAAGAAGAGCTCATTTTTAACAAAAACCTTTTTTAATTTTCAAAGAAAAAATATCGACTCAATTTTTTTTCAAAAATAATGATGCAGTTTTAGTTTTCATAAACATCGGGCTAGAGATTCCTTTCAGTGTTTTTCGATATTCCTTATAGTTTCGGATTTGGCCTTCGCACACTTAAAAAATCACCCTGTACCTGTACCCTGTGTGTCTTAATTGATAGGTATTATCCTTAGTCTGTTTGATGGACTTGGCTCAGTCAAACAACGAAAACTAGCTGCGATTAATGTCAATAAATATAACGGAACTGTTGATTTGATGATTCGAGGTAGAGTCACTTTGGAAGACATGACTTGAAGTATAGGGATTAAATTGCATATATATTAACACTATCAATCGGAGCACAGATACGCTAGTAAATCCTTGGACGATCTCTTTTGAGTATCGTTTTTTTTTTGTTGATATTCTGGCCACAGCTTAGCGCCAAATCTTGAAATGATAGCATGAAGGACTAGAGGTTTGAGTCAATCCACTGTGTTGGGCGACAAACCCTTGGTATTTTCCCTGACTAAGACTCTCGAATCTGTCAACTGGTCTCCACATATGGCCGAAAGAACACAATTCAGCTGAAAAAATTAAGATGTTTGAAAATGAAAAACTGAAAAAAAAAATTGAATAAAATTGAAGATTGAAATTTGGTTGATTCCAAAATGAAATGAATATCACAGGAAGACTAAATCATGTCTAAAACGATTAAATTGGACATTTAAAGTGCTCTCAATTTAGTAGATAATAGAGGAGGAATCAATTTCACGCGCCATCTAGGTGTGAATTAGTTTCGCTCTAAAGAGTAGTTAATTCTCGCCCTGGCATCCAATCTAGTTTTACTGAATCATTTTAGTGTTTTACTTGAAATTTACCTTTTGTCGTGTACGTTTTTTCTGCTATTTTATTTTGTGTGTTTGCGGTTCGTGATAGTCATGTGGTGTATTTAAATGAAAAACGTACATTAAGCTGTTATAAAATTGTAAACTGTTAAATGAGGCTCCAGGAGTAACCTAACCTAGCTACGAACTACTGATAGGTATTATGAAGAGCGGTAAATTGCAAAATAATCAACAAATTATCGGTGACTGCCATAGCCTACTTTTTATTCCGGAAAATTCACGATGCCTGTTATACGGTTTACGCGAGTGAAACCACAGAAAGAAACTAGTTCATCTTACCTTAAAAATAAAATATGATAACTCTACAGCTACATGTCACACGTCCCACTACCTGACACGCCGTATAAACTTGCGAGCGAAATTACAAACCCACATAAATGTCACGTTGCTATTTTATAGGGCTTCCTTCCCAAGGGTACCAATGGGACTGTTACTAAGACTACGATGCCTTTTTGTGTTACATACCTATAATTTCTAACTGAGGACATTTTTCGTGGCAGAATCTCTTCTCATATTAAACTAGCCGATGCTTGCAACCTTGTTCGCGTTGATATCAGTTTCGACGACTTTCATACAAAATTACCCCTCCCATTTCCACACTTTAAAATTGGAATTTCCATAAATCTTTTCTTACTGCTTGCCTACATTATAAAAGGAATCCTTGTGCAAAATTTCACGTTCCTAGTCCCAGTAGTTTAAGCTGTGCATTGATATATCAGTCAGCAAGTTTTCATTTTATGCATAGATAGATGTTGGTGCCAATTTGAGAGATTTCTGAATTCATCGAGTCTTAAGGCAGCTTCTTAGCAAAGATAACTCTCCCTATAAGAGCATCCTCGTGACAATAAATGCCCACATTATGGCACAGGTGTCTTACAACGCGGCGCTTATTAAAATTAACAGCGGCGTAACGAAGGGAGCCATGAATGTAATGGCGTGTACCAACTTAACTGAGCCGTCATTCCTGTGCTTAATTTCTTGGATATGTTTTATTATTTGTTGTGGTTTGTGACACGTTTTCATTAAAGTAAACGTATGTTAATAAGTAGGCCTTAAAAAACTGACAAAGTTAGTGTGATGACGTGTTTTTGAACGTGACACATATATGAAAATCATTCAAGAAGTGTAAAGTTGTAAAAACGCAGAACTTTTAAAAGCAAACCAAAACAAATTTTCGCTACCAGAGACAATGTATGGCCTAAAAAAGACCCTTGATGACGTCACCCAGTTTTAAAAACAATCCTTTTGACCAGAACACTTCGGACCACAAAAAAAGGCGCGACGTCCAGTCCAATATAGTTGGAAACCTGAATTTTAACGATATCTCGTCATAGCCTATGTCACGAAACAAAAAATAACAGAAAACCTAGGTCCTAGATTTGACATCCCACTGTTAAAACTTTAGGTGAGAACAGATTTTCTAGTACCTACTAAGAATCTTGGTTCTGAACCTAACCAATATTAATGCCCTGAAGGCGCTCCAGCGATACCTATTTTGCAACACTCAGGGTCTGTTTTTCTAAATACTCACATTGTATTAAGTAAACCTGCTGTTCCTATTTTTATATACTTAAGTTAATATCGACATTGGTCTCACGTACATAATACATTTATAAACACAGGTCTTCGCACACTGATTTGTGAATACCAACGTGATTCGAATTGCGTACGTAACCGTGGCCCGATGTGTAACAATGCCTCATGTATGTATTAGGTAATAATTGTAATTTACTGGGTTATGATGATAATAATTTAGTTAGTTTCGAATAATTTTGTTGTAGAATTAGTTAATTGGCAAAATTGTTGTATTGGGCGGAGTAAGGCTTTCGCAGACAGTCAGTACGACAACATGTTACTATTAAAAATGTTCAGTGGATTCTTACTACGTCTTCTAAGAAGTTGTCCCTCCGCTGTCGTATACTCACAATGTCGCATCGAGCATGTGTGTGGGAGCTATCAGTATAATGTCATCGATTTACATAAATATTACTGAAATATTTTATTTTAGTAATAATGTATTTGAAAAAAATAATAATGTTTTTATTATTCTAGATTCAATGAGTCTAGATATTTATATATCATGAGATATATCAAATTGAGACGCAACATTATGAAAATATCTTTCTACATGCTATTCGCATATTACTTAAGTCAAATTCTCGACATAAAACGTATAAGAAATTGAAAGAAAATCAATTTTGAATACATAACGAACACAGAATCATTTATTTAAAATATCTCTTGTTTTTAGTTTGTATATACCTAGTTAGTGACTTAAAGGTAATCAATTCCCTGCTTTTCTGTTGCCCAATTCTGAATCACAAAAAGCGTAGGTACCTACCGCCCTATAAAATTTTAGGAACGTCAAAAATATGTCGCTTAAATGTTCAGTACCAGGAAACCAACTCAAAAAACATGTTGTCACTCTTTTTACTAGCTATCCCCTGAACCGACACAATTTACGTCACCGATGGAAAATTAACGCATTTTGTGTGTCCACTCCCATCCGATAGGCTCGCTGAGCGCTTTATGTCAGCGCAGTTTGAAGCACATTCGGTGTAATAAAGATTTTTTCAAACCGAGGCACATAGCGCGCGGGATGTGGAAGAATATTCGCACGCGCCAATTGTATCAAGTAACTGATATGGCGGTGTTGCGAATAGTGTTATTCTTTCGATCGCCACGCCTAACCGCCTCGTCCACCGCTCGCCTATCAATTTGTTTCAAAATGGCCGCTCCGACTACTCTGTTCATACATTTTGTATTATTATTCACACCTCGACTGTTTTTATTTGACTCAGTTCACGAACAAACTTACTGTTTGTTAAACAAAAGTTTTGATTGAATTTTGAAATTAATTTCAGGGAGTAATGTAAACAGCGAGATTTTCATGTTTGTTTTAAAATATATTGAAAAGTAAATGAAGTAAAATTGTACAAGTTATCGGTGTTTAATAAAAGTAAATCTTGTGTATAATGGGGGCTGCGAAACCGTTTGTTTTTAGTATCATCGAATCGGGCAAAAGAGATAGCTGTTAATGTCTATGTGCCGGACAAGGACCTTTTCACAAGTTATTAGACAAATAAAACTATCTATGACTATAAAAACAATTTATTGTTCTAGCAATCTTTTTGTGAAATGTTCACAAAAGCAATAATTTACGTCTGATTGTAAAAACTTTATAGTGTCTTGCTAAATAATATTGTTTTTTTTTTTAGCAAAAACATACCTACGCTTGCCAAACATAAAATTTTCCACAAAATTCGCCAGATTTGTGTTTCTAAAAATTATCCTCGGTATAAATAACAACGTAAATCTGAATTATTTCTAAAATTAATCACGATAGCTGTCTGAACTCTGATCCAATTTACTAAAAATAATAAAATTGAAGCTCATAATATTGTTTTTCTCCTCAGCTTTTTATTGGAAAATAAGATGGAACATATTGCGAACGACTTTAAGCTCGTAACTCGACATGAGAACGTTATAATATTAAATGACCTATGACAAGTTTATTGCCCTTTAAAAAACCCATTCAGCGATGCCAATGAAGTATAAAAATCCCCCTTTTCACACGATCACTGAGTCCATTATGTAGCCATTGTTTTGAAGCTCATTCGTCTTTTTTAGATATTACAGAATTCATTGTTTGTTTTTTTTATTAATTTTCACATTTGTTTCCATCTTTTTTTAAATTGCTATTGTGCACAACATAATGGTCATTTGAGTATGTTTTCGATCAGTGCACTTAAATGCGTCCGATTTTTAGAACTATATTTTTTTGTCATTCTAACTGTTTTTTTCATTAGATTAAACATTGAAACAACGCTGTCAGAGAATACCTTACTCCAAATGACTAAACTCATTTACTCTTCATCTCAAACTCAAATTATAAACTAACTACCTTTAAAGACAGGGAGTAACGATATTCTCCCGTTTGTTATTCCGCCGGCTCGGCAGCGGCATCTTTATGTACCGATATAAATAGGCTTTTAGTAAGCAATGGGCTATTAATGTCCCATTGGCTTGCAAATGCCTCGATCGATGTTATCACCAAACGAGCCGTAATCACCACACCCTGTAAATTTTGGAGGTCACTCGCTGAATAAATATCACTTTCGTTGATAGCATACTAGGCGTTAACTACTGGTTTACTTGCTTTGAATAGTGATTAAGCGTGGGAAGTTTGTTTAACTAGTACCTAAGCGTTTTAATTATGGATTAGAATCGATGTGGTTTGGTGATTGTAAGGCTGAATACACACTATGGATCGGAGATTGTCAAATACTGCCAATTATAAGTCGTTTATGCATATAATTTTAGATTTTTCTACATCACTATTTCAAGTTAAATAACAGTCTGGTTGGTGTGGTTTGGTGTCAGATGTGATTTGGTGATTGTAAGGCTCAATACAGACTATAGATCGTAGATTGTCAAATACTGCCAATTATAAGTCGTTTGTGCATATAATTTTAGATTTTTCTTCATCACTATTTCAAGTCAAATACAATCTGTTTTTTCCTAATGTAAATGATGCAAGAGTTTGTAACAAGTAAGTCAGTAACGTCGATACCTCTGTTGATAATAGTGAGCATTACATGAATGTTGTACGGCTGCGAAGTTTCGATGTTCTGTAATAAATTGATAGATGGAGCAGTCTCAGTCTATCGGGAATTTTGTGCAGTGTTATTGTTAAGATACAATTCTTATGATATTCTGCTAGGTATCGTACTTATATTATTTTGAAGTTACTTTTACTAAGAAAGTTACAGAAAGGTTTCGTTTAGAAAAATAAACAACCTGTGTTGGTAGAGCCGTCGTTATATTCTTTTTTTTTAGCTTGCTATTGAGTCCCATTGCTGAGCAAAGGCCTACCCGACAGCGAACGCTTACCAATAAGGTGGAGAAGAATTTCTCCACCTTATTGGTAAGCGTTCGCTGTCCGCCCGTCCGTCCGTCTGTCTGTCAGCAGGCTGCATCTCAAAAACCGTAGTAGGTAGATACTTGAAATTTTCACCGAATGTGTGTTGCTATTTCCAGTATAACAACAAATATTACAACAAAAATTAAATCCAATAAAAAATGAAAGGATTCCCTTTCATTTTTGATTGGATTTAATTGCTAAACCCAAAGAAGAAACGTTTTTTTTACGGTTTACGGTACGGAACCCTTCGTGTGAGAAGTGTGAGAGTTTCTTTTTTTAATTGATTGGTTTTTAAAAGGAACTTCACTAATTTTTGAGTCATTTTACACATCCTTACGTATGGCGCCTGTGTGTAACTCATACAAGCAAATTACTTCCACATCAGAAAATGACACACATTTCCCTGGAGCACCACACATCAACCTACACCTACGTACCGATACAGAGCCATGTACACACAAGAGACAACATTAATATCGCCACCAAAAAAGCCGCCACCATAATTGATGGCAAGTGAGCGCCGACCCTACACGATAGGAATTCAATTACGGCTGAATTACCGCCAGTGTGCGCCGCGGTTTAAACTAATAGATGTACGATGTACCTATCAGGAATGTCATGGATATGAAATTTCGGATCTGGATAATAATACGGATAAAGAAATAATATAATGGTTACGGATTTGGTTACGGACTCGATTTTTTTTCGGATTATCCGTTACTTTAGAGAGAAAGAAAGAAAAATGTTTATTTGGGTAAATTAGCATAAGACAAACAATAAAGTGAAATAAATTAAAAACTAATTAGGTAATTAAAATAGCTTGTTCGAGGCCAAAAAGTTCACTGCATATGCATAGTTTCGTTTTTATGAAATTATAAAATAAAAAAAAATGTGTCGTCAGTGCCGAGCAGAAAACTTTGTCAGGCCGTGTCCTCCGCCCCTATTCGAAATTATCCGAAACCTTTACATCAGGTATGGTTACGGATACATTTTTATTTTAGAAATCCGAGAGTTTTGGTTACGGTTACGGAGCTAACTTAAAAAAAGAATGCAGCCGTGTTGCCTAGATTTTGATTGTGTTTGATCATCATCATCATCATCATAACAGCCGAAAGACGTCCACTGCTGGACATAGGCCTCCCCCAAAGGGGGGGGGGGGTTTGCCATAATTGCCACGCTTGGCAGGCGGGTTGGCGATCGCAGTGTATGGTGTTGCGTTTTACAGAGAACGCTGCTGCCCATTCTCTGGTGAATCCCTTAGTCGCCTCTTACGACACCCACGGGAAGTAATGGGATGGTATTATTCTTTTACGGCACCATACGGCACCGGCCGACACCATACGGCGTATTTGATGTAGGTCTAGTTTTGATTTAATGGTTTTTCTGAAAATTTTACGTGAAAGTTACACACTATAGTTTTCAAGGAATTGCTCTTGCGTTGTGGTCATGTTGCGTTGATTTTGATCATGATCGTATAGGAATAGTTTCGTTGACAATTTAACGAGACACGTAAATGTTTAGTTTTCATGTCTGTAAATTTTTCAAGGAATTCTTCGGTTTTTGAGTTTGTGATGACTGTAGATACATATATACTCATTTAATAGTAATGCTTAAATAACCTGCTCCCACTCAGCGAGATGAGAATCAGAACGAGCGAACAGTACATTCAAGATCATCGTTTTAACATTTATTTGATCGTTTTTATTACCCTCAAAACTTATATCCAACCAGAAATGGCTAAACTTGCTTACGGCTAGAACTTTAGCACACTTCTATCGTAGCGCAAACATAAAATTTAATGAAACACTCTCATAATATTACTAAAATCCGGCCAACTTATGAATATTCACGAAAATTTGGCAAAACAAGTAAATAGGAGTCGCGGGAAGTCGTCGAAGAGGGGCTTGTGACGTCATAACGAGGGTAGTTGATAGTTGTAGTGCTACGGCCCCCCGGGGGCTATCTAGGCGGGATTGCCGGGACAAAAACTGGGACATAGTTGAGCTATCAATAAAATATTACTGGCTTACTATTTCGTTTCTCTTTTTTTGGGCTGAATGTTGAAAAGGTTTTTCTGTTGGGAAAGTTAGGATTTCTTGTGGAGAAAGCTAAGTGGGACTATTACAGAAGTTACTGAGGATTCGCGAAAGTCTACCAACTTACAGGTAGCGATTTCTACACTTGACAATAGGTAGAATTTTTGCCGTGAACTTATATTTAAATATGTTTGCTCCCTGACTTGGTAAGTCAGCACAATCCATTATTTAAGTGCCAATAGATTGAAGGCCGAATTTTCAATAGTCATAAAATATAACATTACCACAGCAATAAAAATACCAGTGCGTCAGCTATTTGTATCGAAAATATGTCAAACAGACCATTTTATTCTTCAAATCATAATCTAACTATTAAAAAATCTGCCCTAAAAAGATGTCAATTAGTAATTATTGGACCATGTTTATTGCTAAATAAAACAAACAATCATAATCAGCGCGCGAATCTCGTATAATGTAATATTATTTTACTATCGTTATTTGTGTCAATTCACAATAACAATTTTAATTGGATTTCCATTTACTGATGGGTTCATATTATACGAGTACTCAGTGTGATAATATGAAAAACATTTTAAATGGGAGATTACTGGGTATTACAAACCAAATGAAACAGGTTTAACAGTAAGGTAGGTTTATTCACGGAAAACGTACACATAAGTATACCTATATGAATTGTACATAGACATTTCTGCTACCAAGTGGTTTATGACTTGGGACAAAAACTGCAAGTGAGTTTCCACTTTGTCGATAACTGGAATTTTATGAAAGCTTGGTAAATCCGTTGAAGAATATGCGAGGTTAAAAGATCTTGTCGATTCTCGCTTCTCCTCCTGTGGACATCGTAGTCAAAGCCACACACACACAGCTACGCCACGCTATATTTTAATCTCTATTCATGTTGCACAAACTTTACAGAAAATTTGGAGTGTCGAGAGAAAACGGTGGACCAATTTAAAGTTTATCTTCACGCCAACCTTTTGGGAGCCCGGCTGTGTAAAACATTTAATTTGGAACTAGGTCATACAGATATTATACTAAACGAGATACGAATTCTGTTATAAATGCATTTGAAAAGTTTGTGCACAGTTCCGACTCTGCATTAAATGCACGAATATAACTGTGTCAAAATAATTAACACAAGGAATAAACTTGTGTTTTGAATGAACATATTTTTGTGCTGGATTATAATTTCGTAAATTTGCTCGCATTTATTTTGAACGCCGGTCAGGGTATTGGCTGATAAAGTATAACTGTCGTGGATATTTTGCGTCATAATGCGTTGAATGCAGTGTTTAAAAATGTTTATTCCTCTAAATGAATGGGTATAAATAAATCGCGAGCCAATTCAAACTCTGTGTAATATGAGGTTGGAGTACCTATAGGTAGCTACATAAATAATCAACAAAAAATACCAAACAAAGAAAAAAAACTCAAGAAATAATTTGCCAAAACCTTTGATTCCGTTCATCAAAACCCGTAAAGCGCGAAAAAGTCAACATTTCAACGACTCAAATAAACGCAAACAGACATAAAGACTTAAAAGCGATCCCGTACGAATCGATATGAATATATAAAAGGTAATACAAAGACGTCAAAAGGTACGGATGAATATTTGAAAGGTTCAAACGTAGGGAATGCCGGGACTGGGACGTGTGCGGGCACTTTTATTCGATATTTTCATTTTTTGCTGCGACTTTGTGAGCGTAATTGACATAAATTGAGCGAGATGATACGGAGAATAGGGGGGCCACGCGTTCCTGACGAGAGAGACGGCCCCGGGCCAATCCTTAATGGTGCTGTGATGGACCGCTTATTGAAGCTGATGGGCTTAATGTGGCAAACCGTGTTAGTGTAGTGGATCTGCGCGAGGGATTAAGTGTGCAGTCATTTGTTTTTTTCGGCAAAGATACCTTCAAGTAAGGTGGAGTGGAAAATGATTAAGGATTGTAGCTATTTGGTTAAATCACTACTGATGTGGACTATTTATTTATTGTACATGACTACAGGCTAAACAATATATATAAACAAGTGTACAATGGGTGATCTTATCGCACAGGGCAATCTCTTATAGACGACCTTTGGATTAACTAAATCACTCTCTAAAATGCTCTCTAAACGTAATCAGAAACACACTTATGAATTCCACATATAACACAGGAATCCGATAGCCATATTTATATTTTTATGTGTTCCAACGTAATCATGACGGAACACAATTCATTCCATTGTCAAGGATCATCAACAGCCCACACAATTCCGTGTTATCAAACTGCGAGCTCTGAGACCTAAATCACTCAAAGCTCTACAAAGGCTCGGGCTGTACGAATCCGTCTAATTCGGCCTTTATGAAGTACTCAATGTTTAGGACCGTTTTGTGTCCTAAGCTGAGCGCTACGTCCCGACACGTGTTAGCATTATGCTATGAATGTTTTAGCTTCTGTACGTACGTATGACTCTCGTAATTTGCATTTAGTTTGAAGATTATGTTTACTTACAAGATATGTTGGTAAGTGTTTGTGGTTTGAGACGCCTGCTCAGTGACAGCTACCATAAAGCTCTTGTATGCTTTGCGGTTGTGCTAAGTTAGTGTTTTATGTCTGACCGATAACCTTTTGGATTTAATGCTTGTCTGTTTAAATTGAAAGAACCGCTTAATTTAGAGTAGAAACATTATCAATTATTTATGAGTACTTAATGCTGGTTAAAAACATTCGGGACTTCAAAGAAGAAATATTTAGCAAAATTTAATATGAAAAAGACAAATAAAAGTTAAAATGATAAATTTATTCTGATGTGCTGTTTAATTTACGTTCTTCGAGAACAGAGAGTAACAGATACACAAGCTTACAATAAAAAAACTTACACAGAAAATATACACGCAAACAAAAGAGCAAACAAAGTAAGAAAACCACAATATAAAATACATTACTATCCAATAAACTTTGAAAAAAAATGTCGGCACGCAAAATTAAATATACTGCATGATTTCCTCGCAAAGATCAAATATACCAGATACCCGCAACGCGTGGCTACCGTAATAATGTCAAAATGAAATATTTTTAATGAACGTGGCTTTGTCCGGCATCGCGCGAACGTGTGGACACAGCGACCTGAATAAGTTGCCCTGTCTCAGCAATATTAACATTTTAGAAAAGAGATATTGTGTGGGTGCAAAAGAATAAAATGCTGCTGTGTCAGAACATACCCCATCACTTTCCCGGAAAACCGGAGTTTATGTGAACAATTATTATTTCACCTGAAAGATTATGATATAATTTCTTTCTTTTCAAATATTCTGTGTGTTTCAAAATAATGAGAATAGGAAATCCATAGGATTGTCGTCTTATACTAAGACTAGTGGACGTTACGCGGTTTCACCCACGTAGTTCCCGTTCCCGTGGGAATACGGGGATAATATATAGCCTATGTTACTCCCTGATAATGTAGCTATCCAATGCTGAAAGAATTTTTCAAATCGGTCCAGTAGTTTCGGAGCCTATTCAATTCAAACAAACAAACAAACAAACAAACATACAAACAAACAAACAAATCTTTCCTCTTTATAATATTAGTGTAAGATATTTCGGACGATTGCTAAACTTAGCTATATTTTCTTCTTCAGTCCTTGATAAAACTGTAATTATGCGAGATCGTCCTTTGGACGGTCATTTACAAAACTGTATATTCAAGTCTAAGGCTAAGTTAAGGCCAGTTTTCATCGCGGATCTCAATTGTTACTGGAAAACGAGTTATAATGGTTCTCTTGAAAGATGACCGAGCGGGTTCAGCGAGCATTAGGATTTAGAAGCCTTTCACTTTGGTACTGCGTGACTTTCAGCAATATGTATTACCGTTAACAGCCGAGTACATTTATATACCTAGTGCTGATGTGGCAGATTCTTTTCAATACTTTTGCGGTATGCTGGCTGGGGTGTTGACCGCCCATCAAAAGGTTTCTTTTTTTTTTGTAGTAAAATTTCCTTTCACAGTGCTATATTTGACATTATGAAATACCTTATGAATATTTATAAAGCTTATAGTACAATAAAAAGGATCGCTACCTGCGTGATTGATTTGACCCTTGTAAATCAATTTGTAACAAAATAAGTTTAAAACGAATAAAAGCAAATGGAACAAAAAAAAGGGTTCATTTAATTAAAAGTGTTTTACTCGGATTGTTTTTATTTCACTAAATTAGGACTAAAAGGGTCACTAAGGGTATTTTTTAAATCGGGGGCAAATCTGTGAGTATTTCCGAGTTCGGAAGGTCCGGTTGCTAAGTAACATGACGTCGCAGGCGGGTTCTCGAGAGCCATAGGTCAAAATTAATTGCGACCGTCAAACTCAAGTGATGTTTCAGTTCTAACAGTTTTTGCTAAAACTTATGTGAATTATCAAGCGAGGTTTTTAGTTTCGGTTGTTTCATCGAGTTTTATTTCCGAACAACTCATTTTGTATTCTCGATGTGTCGAATGCTTTTGACATCGTCTGTCACGCTTTAATAAGATATTATAAAATCACTAATTGCGCGATTATACAGTATCCACCAGTCTGTTTGTAGAAGAATTATTTTATTTAATACCCAATCATAAATGCAATTATAAAAGCTGTCTATTATGTCCAATAGCTTTATCTAATGACACATAAAAGTAAAAAAGTTGGAGTACCCCAGGGTGCTATAATGCCTCCAACACTATTTTATCGTTTTTATTACTTTTTCATAGAAAACTCGCTTTTGTATTATAGAACTAAATTACCTTTATAGGTCTAAACTTGTATTGTGGATGCCATTCTCGTGTAATTTCAGTTTATCAAGGCATTATAAGAAATCACTATATACATTAATTTTATGTGAAGAACTTTCAAATTACTTTTCATTGTTGCATTTGCTCGTTCGTCTCGTCCTATTTGTGCACATTTAACGAGTCGTCTTCGTTTTGGAGAGGTTGGTTCTCTCTGGAGCTTTTCATCCACGTCTCTTGTTCGAGTGCCCTTCGTTTAATGAACGCAGACAACTTTCGCGCTTTCTTTAACTTACAGGACATGTTTCAAGAATTTTGGTGACATTTGACAATAGAAATACTTATTATTGTATTATGAGAGGTTATTATGGTCTCTGGTAAAGCTAACGAATTGAATAAGGAGAACAAAAATGATTTAATATTCTAAAAATGTAAAAAATCCATTTTAGAAAGGTGAGCAAAATGCAGCACGTTTATATAACATTCTGTGTGTTGTGTGGTTTTTAATTAGAGGAAAAAATGTGCAGAATATCATAGCGTGTCTGAAATTAGTTTCAAATTATTATTAACTAGCACTTCGCCCGTGCTGCAATTTTCTTAAAGATCTCTACTATTTTCTTGACAAATTATATATTCAAACCTTCCTCGAGAACTATTCTATCCATTGGTGAAAACAGCATGAAAATCGGTGCTGGAGTTTTTGAGTTTATCGTGAATAAACAGACAGACGCGGTGGAGGACTTTGTTTTATAATATGTAGTGATGCAGAATCGGGTTTTACTGGGATAAAAATCCATTCATGTTCATAGTATTAAGCAGAAAGAATGGAAAGTAATAGGGAGTTCCCTATTACTTTCCTCGAAAATTTTAATATGCGTGTCGTTCCAGATTATAACAATCCGCAATAAGAAAATAAAAAGTAGGTACCAGCGCAGCAAGAACAAACGGAAGTAAATACAGTGGAACGAGAACAATAAAATAAAGAGAGCCACTTGGTAAGAAAAGTAAATACCAGGTTATTATAGGTACCGATAAACAATATCCGATGCTATAACAATACTGATTGCGTCTGCATTGAGATTGTGAATACATTTGAGGTGCATAGAGATATTAATATAGATAGAAATGGAAAAGTAAATTGAAATATTATTCTATTGGAAATATCAGGATTCAATAAAAATGTTAAATTCATTATGCTACTATTGAATTATAAATCTGTTGAAAGTTTTTTTTACCCATCACCAATAAAAATAAAATTGGATTATTTAGTTCAGATATAGTCCTTATTCCTACCAGCTGTAGGATAAATAAAAATGGTTCTCTAAATTTATAAAAATCATGTATCCCAAATATCCATGTATGACGTAATTTTTAGGGTTACGAAAAAAAGGAACCCTTATAGGATCACTCGGGTGTCTGTCTGTCCGTCTGTCACAGCCAGTTTTCTCCGGATCCACTCGACCGATTCTGTTGAAATTTGGCACACATATGGACTTCTATAACCCAAACACGGACGCGTTACGTAAATTATTAAATTTTTAGTGTGGGGGTCACGTTTGGGGGTCAAACCCGAAAATTAAAAAAAAAGTTTTTTGAACAATATGGTGTGACATATCAAATAAAAGAACTTACTGTGAGAGTTTCAATTATATTTTTTTCATGATTTTAAAATAAATGGTTTTGAAGTTATTCAAGAAATTAGACGAAAAATGACCGTTCCCCCCCCTTATCTCCGAAACTACTGAGCCTAAAATTTTGAAAAAAATGGAGATAATAGATCTTTACCTAAAGATTACAGGAAAACCTATTAGTCTGTAGTGTTAAAATAGCATGTTAAAAAAATTAAATTCGTTCGGAACCCTTTGCACGCGAGTCCGGCTCGCACTTGGCCAGTTTTTGCTTAAAGGAGATTTTCTACACAGTTGAAAAAAGAAAAGAATAAATAAGGAAGCAGGTTAATTCGATGTCTTGATTCATTCAAATCTGAATTCAGCAAGGTTTTAAATTACGTCGATAGCGATAAAAAGGTTAATAAAAGTATTCCAAGTTTTTCTATCACATCCACTGCCCCTACAGTACATACAAAATTTGAAATCCAATTGATATTACGTATTATACAGTTCCCGAAGTCGGCAGAAGCTGTAAAATGTAATTCGAAAACTTGATCGGATCTCGAAAGTCATTTTTGTAAATCCCACAAGAACACGCTGTGAACCTTTTCTGAGGCGTTTACTAAAATAAATCGAATTCAGTTTAATTGGTAAAGTTGGCGGTTTTCTCAAGTTTCTCACGAAATTAGCGAAAATTTCGCCATCGTATAATAAATTAAGAGCTGAAACTCAAACAGAAGCTGCCAGCGATATCGAGTATCGCTTTGTGAGCTCGCAAAAAATATTTAGCGTAATTATTTGAGCAGCGAGGTTCCGAGCGTATCTCTCTCTTCAAAATACGAATAATGGCTAGGCGTTTAAGTGTTTTAATAAAAGCAAAAATGCCTGTATAATGAAGGAAATGCGATAAAGGCATGCATGCAGAATATTAAAAAAATATATATATAAACGAAAAGACAATTGTAAAATGTGAGATGAAATTTTGTGAGGTTTGCATTGTTGCTCTGCCTTTTGATAACTTAAATATCATCGAGAAGATTTGTTTACTAATGAAAATAGTTTCCATGGTATCTCCAAACTATTCATCGATTTTTTGAGTGCATCTTCCTTTTTCTTCAAACATGAACTCTGTGTCGTTTTCCTCTTTCCAAACACTGTTATTAGTTAAAAATACAAACATGTTTCGTAAGACTTACTCAACTGTCACTATGTGTACATAACGGTCCTCTGCCTTGCTCAATTGACATCAAACAGTTTGCATGATAGTTACCTTTAGCCTATACTCCGTACAGCTTCCTTTTGACTTATTGGACCTTTGCCTGCTCAACCTTACAGACAAATACACCTAAGTGATCAGCATCCCTTTGCATTACCATGGGGATAACATGCTCGTTCAATTTGAGATTCTTCCACGGTTCGAAATGACTTATAAATATTCCTTCTAGGCAACGTCATCTATGCTAAACATGGGATGCCAATTTGGTACAATCCAGTTCGAACCTAGTTATCCGCTGTGCACATCGCAGTTCACTGTGACACCATCAAAGTTGGAACAACAATAGCGACATCAGATTTAAATTCCATCACCGTTTATCTGATATTGTGATGCGCAACGGTTTTCATAACTTGCATCGGTTTTATAAAAAGTTTTGAAACTGATTAGCTATCGTGTTTCGTTCTTGTCTCAGACAAGAACATTGATGAGCTTTATTTATGATAGAAGAGCTCCAACACTATTTCAACGCTGTGACAAAGATTTTATCTCTGTCAAAGTTAGAGTGATCTATGTTAGCGTTAAAGGATCGTGTTTTAATAATAAGAAAAGCTGCAAAACATCCAAAGACTTATCGAACAAAAATATACAAACATTACTCAGATTAAGATTAGATTCAGACTGATAGCCAAATCTGAAATAAAATTCGAGAGATAAACAAATTTTGCATAAGCTCGTTATATTTTTGTCAAAGGAAACGAAAGTGGCCTGAATTTCTGGAAAAATATCATCAAAACGTTTTTCAATAAAGGAAATTTGTTAGTCGAGATACGAACAGTCTGGACGATTAGGCATAATTTATTTCTTGTTACGTGAATACTCTTTAGGGAGAAAGGTCAACAAGATTTCTGGCAACAGCGACAAAATATATTATGCTCACTTAAGGTATAGAAAGGCAGATTAAAGCTAAACTTCCTAGTCCAGTAATATTCAAATATGATGCTTTTATTGTGATGAATTGGGGAAGTAATAATCATGTTTATTTTTCTTTAAGGTAAAACATCAAAATGTAACTTCCTGAAACGTCAAATAACCACTTCAATTTCAAGAACCTCATAAATAAATTATAACATTAACACTTAGCGTAAATTATTATTTAAAAATACACAATTTTTCACAAAGAATACAAAATCGCTGCGAGGTATAAGGACCATTAGACTGGCAGCAAGTCCCCACTTAAACACAATCTTGAATTGTAAATCCTGTGTCGCGCTGTAACGACCACTACATAGTATTGGTGCACTGTTCACAATTGGATCTGAATACATTACTGCGTCTGCACCGTTTTATATTGCGGACTTTTATGGACGGGCGGAAATGTAAAGTGAAATCTAACCGGCTGGTGCCAGCTCGTAATTCGTATGGCTAACTTGGTAGGGGGACTTTTTTCTTCTTCATAAGTATGCATTGGCAAGAGTAATGTGTGTAATTTTTATGCAAAATTGGTGGTGTGGGTGGAAATAGCGCCGTCTAAAATATTCATGTTCTACAGAAGGTGTCTGATGTAATTGCAATCGTCGTAAGGAAGAAACTCACTTAAGTATAAGAACAAATACCCATTCATAGCTTCGTCTTATAAGTTTATACATTCCCGTTGCTTACAAATAAACAAAAATACAGAGTAAATGTGTGCAACAAAATGCTTTCTTAAAAATAATTTAACAACAAAATGTTTTGTTTTCAATACAATCTCAAACTGCCAAGAAAATAGGTTCATGTAAAAAATTTACGGCTTTCCAATATTTGTTTTCAACGTCTAAGTTAAATTAGTTGAGAAATTGTGGACAATAAAGCAATAATGATGTTTATACAAATTATGTTATATTCAGTAAAGTAATAAATACGAAAAATATATAAACTGTGTTTGACAGTAAACACTTATTTAATAAAGTTTGACAAATTGGATGGGTGATAAAACATGTAATTTGTTCACAAATAATAATCAAGAAACTATTTAAGATAAAGACAGAGTAATTTGTTCACAAATAATAATCAAGAAACTATTTAAGATAAAGACAGAGTAATTTGTTCACAAATAATAATCAAGAAACTATTTAAGATTAAGACAGAGTAATTTGTTCACAAATAATAATCAAGAAACTATTTAAGATTAAGACAGAGTCTAAATAAATATTCAATATGTCCGTCTGGATATATTTAATATTTATCGTTAAGATTTCGCAATGAGATCAAGTAAATAAATGTTAAAAACAACACTTTTAAATAGAATAGAATAGAATACTCTTTATTATGTACACCATATAAGTTACAGCAATGTCAATCTTTTTTGGTCACTTTAAACTAGATGAGGCCGCTGAAGCAATAAAAATTGGAATGTCCACTAACGCGAGTAAATGACACAATAACATGACAAAATAACTCGGACAGCGATAAAACCGTATCAAATGGGTACCAGCATAATAATCTATCCAGCCCAATCTCCCAGGGTACCCATGAGAGCATCACAATAGCCCCGATATTCTATCATAGGCAGTAACCGCAGGAACGCACGCCATTACGGTGGGACGGCAGCGCGGCGGCCATTTGTCGCGACATTATCTCGCGCCGCGCCCGCGCCTCCCGCGCCGGTGTGGCCCCTCCTTTATCTCTAATGTGCACTATTATGCGACGTTTACTCAGCTATTTGTTAGGATTGCACTTGAGTGATGTTACTTGCTCCAAGTATGAGGGTGTGGAGGTTGAGTAGATGATGCTCTTATTTACTTGATGGTTGTCTGAGTTTTGTTTGTTTTTAAGGTATGAGTGCACTTCAATGCTTGCAGTTTCTGTTCAGTTTACTATGACGTTGAAATCTACAAATAAGGGCTTTAAAAAAGTTCTAAAGTTATGCTTTCGTTGCTGTAAATTGCGATGCTTGGGGTCTCTTTGTAAATAACTAATGGACGTCACGCGGTTTCACCTGCGTAGCTCCTGTTCCCGTGAGAGTAGGGGGATAATATATAGCTTATGTTACTCTCTGATATTGTAGCTATCCAATGCTTTAATATTTTTTCAAATCGGTCCAGTAGTTTCGGAGCCTATTCAATTCAAACAAACAAACAAACAAATCTTTCTTCTTTATAATATTATATGGTATAAATAGTATAGACAACGTTACTGAATAAATATTCCGGAAGCTTCAAAAATTATATCTTTGAAATAATTATTATCCCGATATCAAGTATATTTTTCATATCTTTAAAACATATTATCCTTTTGAACGCAGTAATTCCGATACAGAATGTAAATCCGCAGTGAAATTCGTTAATTTATGAAAATAACTTGCCAAGGATTTCTGGCACAACTTCGGATTATAAAGTAAGGTTAATTACAAATGTTTCGTTAATTAGAAATTGAAAAGCAATGGCCTTTTCCTTGTAATTATTTACTTATCATGTTCTGAAACTTTGTTGTGTTGATTTTGCTCTTAATGAAGCTGTATGATCTGTTTGGACCATTTGCTATGAGTGATGTGACTGACCGTTTGAATCTGGTATCGCCCATGTCGACTATTCGGCACTTTAATGAGAACTACATAGGCGTAGTAATAACTACGTATTTAATAGTCTAACATCTATAATCAGTGTAAATAATCAAATCACTAGTTTGAATTCAACTAAATATTACAACTGTAGCGGCATTAATGCCGCCACAAGAAAAACTAACGGAGTAAATCTACATCGCAACAAAAAGAACCGCAACGCTATCTATCTTACCAGCAGCGAACTACTACTTCGAAATCCTGCATCGTGCAATCAGAGTTCAACTATCGGGCAGTTGCCCACACCGGACACAACAACCGTCTGGTTGGAGGATCCTCCCTTTTCAATGGAGGTGTGCAGGAATTTACTCTCTGTACTGCTTACCTCCACACAGCTAACTACCGACTGTTCGTGTTATAGCCAGCCTGTTCCGCAACCTGTCACCGAGTACACTTAGCTGAAGTGAGCATGAAAACAGCTGTCATTCCAACTAGTTTGTATGGTTGTCAGTTAACTTCATGATCTTTTCACCTTAGTTTACACCCTGAGATGTTTACAGAATCGCACTGTAGTACCTACTACCTACTACCTAGAAAATCTTGGAAACCGTAAAGTTTTGAGAAACTGAATCGAAGAGTTGAATTACGATTGAATCTCGTTATCTAGTTACATCTCCTGAAATAAGACATAGGATACTTTTCATATCGAGTGTATGGTCCCTAGGGACAATTTTCTACTCTTAGGCGCGCAAAGCCGCTGGCAATACTTAGTTATAGATAAAGTTTGCTCAGCTAAGCTATTTGTGTACAAAAAGGCACATATTTGATACCGTTTACAAAACATACCTATCTATGTACGTTTGTATGTAGAGAATAAACAAAACTCACTTGAAACATATATAACACACGTTCCAAAACTCTACATAGAAATTCTAATGATTCGAGACATAGCCTCCAACGTTTAAAGATGAATTTGAAATTCAAATCACATGTTTGTGTTGTTTTCAAGGTTTGAACATACGAGAATTACATTCGAGATTGTTTTACTTATGTGCTATTAACATAATATCTAAGACGACAACATTGCCTTGAACACGTGCAACGCACATTTCTGAAAAAGTATGTAATTGCTAGTAGGTTACTGAAATTCAGTCCTTCAAGAGCGGAGTTGGAAACTAATTTCATTGAAACATAGGCTTCTTGTCTTTGGACGTTTTTAATGTAAAAAAGGCGAGGGAGACTTCCACCCAGCCGTGGAACTAAATAGGCAACAAATTTCATCTCTCTTATTGACCGACTTTAACACATAAAACTGCTTGTAAATGGTTTAATTGAACTAAAATCTTTGAGGATGAGTTTTGAGAATCACGATGATTTCATGCAAAAAAAACAAACATCCTCCTAGCAGTAGTTTCGTACGAATTCATGATACGAATAACAATAATGTCAAATCAATTTTCTAAAAATAAAATACTACTTTTGTATAATTTTATTTTTAGAACAGCCACTAACATCACTATAATATTTATTTATTTATTTTTATTTTTTTTACAGCTGTTGCTAAATCTGTACAAAACAATTTTATAACCCTGCCTCTCAAACTAGGATAAACCTGTATTTTAAGAGACAGTGTTCGTCCAATTGATTCTTAAATGCATATGATTTAATACAACAAATTAACAGTTTTGAATTTATTCTTATACATCTGTTTTTATTTATTTATATGTTACATTATGTAAGTAACTGTGTATGTGTATACATGGTTTGTTAGGCATGTGAAGTGAGTGTGAGTTTATGAGGATATGAGTGCGTGTTTCTGTGTACTTGTAGTGTATGTTTGGGTTTACGGGTGAGTAATAAGAACGTGTCATTGTGAGTAATAGTAGTGTAAGTTAAGTATGTGGTAGTAAGTGAGCAGTTGTATTGTTATTAGGAGATGAATGTGAGCAAAGACTCAGTGTAGGCATAGTCCTTTTGTAGAAGCCACTCTGTTACTATGGATTTCACATTGTGTAAGTTTAATTTTATAATATTTAATTGTGTGTCAACTTTATGGTATATGTGTGTACCTAGTATGTAAAATTGATGTGTTGCGAAAGCGGTTTTGTGTTGGGTTTTTGGAAGGAGATTTACTCTTTTATTAGGTTTTGGTAGAGGCAGACCGAGATGTGTTCTAAGGATAGATCGGAGCACAAAGAGTTGCCGTACTGTAAGAACTCCACAGTCGGAGTACAGTTCTGTTGTTGGATACCTGTAGGGCTTTTTACAAATGACTTTGAGTATGGCCCTTTGAGCTCTTTCCACCCTCAGAACACTGGTTTTTGTAGCGCCACCCCATGCAGTAATGCAATATCCCAGAACCGATTGGCACAGAGCAAAATACACCATCTTCATTGTGTCTAGGCTAGCTGAGTCTCTAAGGGACTTAAAGATGTGGATAAGTCGCATTGTTCTTGTGGTAACGGCTTCTATCTGTTTGTCCCATTTTAGTCCGCTATCGATTTGTACTCCAAGATATTTAGCGCTGTCAGCTCTAGTAAGTGCTGGGCAGACACAGTGACCGAGTAAATTTGAGCAAGAGTGGGCTACTACAGAGAAAGTATTGGAAGGGGCCGTGTTACTGCGGATTGCGAAAGGAATGAACGATGTTTTGGTCAAGTTGAGTGTAAGGAGGTTTAGTTTAAGCCATTTCATTACCCTGGACAAAGCTTCCTCTGCAGCAACCTTGACCATTTCCCACGTAGGTCCGTAAACGAGGATCGCGGTATCATCAGCATACGCATAGATATTACAGTTAGTGAGGCTCAATCTGCACAGGTCATTCACATAAATTAGGAAGAGTGTTGGTCCAAGGATGCTTCCCTGAGGGACACCATAAGTTACCGGTTCCTCGTCGCTGTAGTACTGGTCAATTTTAACAAGTTGCGTCCGATTGGTGAGGTAGCTTTTGAAAATCTCAAGTTGTATTCCACGTATACCGACGAGTTCCAGTTTCGCGATAAGTTTGGGAACAGAAACTGTGTCGAATGCTTTAGCAAGATCCAAGAAGATAGTCAGACATTTTGTTTTATTGTCAAGCTTACTAGCTACCCGTTGCGTAAGATCCAGCACGGCATCTTCGGTCGACACTCTTTGTCGGAATCCGTACTGATTCTCAGCAATAATGTTGTGTTTGTCTAGAAAGCTTCCTAGACGTTTATTTAAAGTCTTTTCAAAAATTTTTGAGAGGGTAGACGAGACAGATATCGGCCTATAATTGTTAACACAGTTTCTGTTCCCTCCCTTATGAATAGGGTGTATTATTGCCTTTTTAAGAGCATCAGGGAATACCCCTGTTTGGAAACAACGGTTGCAGAGGTAAGTTAAAGGTGGGACCAGCACATGACGGCATTTTTTTAGGAGTGAAGCTGATATTCCATCCCAACCCACAGCACAATCGTCACGTAGCTGGAGTATGATAGACTCTACTTCTTCTGTATCAACGGCCAACAATGCAAACGAAACGACCGGTCTATTTTGAAAGCCGTCTTGGGCCGGGGCCGGGGGATTCGGATCATTTGCCGTGTTAGGTGTATGTGTCTGGGTAATGATTTTTGCAGCCAAGTTTTTGCCAACGTTACTAAAAAAGAGATTCACATCATTTATTGATGCTTTAGGGTCATCTCGTATAGTACTGAGTAGCTCTGAAGGACTGACATTTGCTTTTTGTGTGTTGGTGATTTCTTTTATTGTCTTCCACATAGTTTTTGGATTATTTTTGGCTTTTTCCAACTCTGTCTTTTCGTAGGCTTTTTTTAATTTGCGAAGCAAATTATTGCAAAAGTTCCTATAACGTGAGTATGTAGTTTTTAGGATTATGTTATTTGGTGCCTTTTTTGTTTTAATATGCATTTTATCCCGATTTTTAATACATTTTAAGAGCCCAGGAGTCATCCAGGGCTTTATAGTTCTTTTTTGTCTTGGTATATGAACCAATTTTGTGTGTTTCAACATAACAGTTTTAACAATACTAATGAATCTGTTCATACATGCGTTTACGTCATCTATTCGGTAAATTTCAGTGAAATCAATTTGTTCCAGCTCTAGCAAAATAGCTTCGTAGTCAGGACGGCTTATCATCGGACAGATTTTACGTGGTGGGGCAACGCTAGCTATAGATAAAACGATAGGTTTGTGGTCAGTGACATGTGACTCCAGGACAAGCGTGGTGGGAATAAGGTTTGACTTTAGAAGTAAATGATCTATGCAGCGCTTTAGTCGGGTAGGGAACAGATGTGTCGGAATAAGCCCATAAGAGGCATTTATCGTGAGATATTCAAAGCTCCGGTCGTTTCTATAACTCGGGCTTATGTCGATATTTAGATCACCTACAAGAGCTATGCTAGAACAGTTGGATATTTCATCATAAGTTTTGACGAGGCTTGCACAGAAGTTATCAAATTGTTCTTTTGAATTAAGGGAAGGGGAGCGATAGACGGCGAGTACAGCTAATTTTTTGTCGATTTGGCAAACCAGACAGTTCCCACCTTCAAAAATCGGCTCACACACAGAACCTTGCAAACCATGTTTCATGTAAATTATGACTCCATCGTTTTGGTTGACATTGATAGCTGTCGAGTGAGCTACAAATCCATCTAAGACGGGAAGGTTATTGACTTTGCTGAGCCAGCATTCCGTCAAAATGACAATGTCAAAATTGATTTTTGTGAGATGTAACAGAGCTTGGAGTTGGTCGAAGTTTTTGTTGACACTGCGTATGTTTACATGTAATAGGTTTATGTTGGAATCGGATATTTTGATATACTTCAGGCAATCTTCTGGTTCGCAACTGTAGGAGTTTCCTAATTGTATGTTATCAAGATCATTATTAATAGTATTTATCGTGGCCATTGAGAAATTGAAATTATACTACAAAACAGTGGAATATCGGGAATAATATGAAGTAGTGACGGAGAGTTGGAGTCTATATAAATGTAATTATAACACGCTTTTATGTGACTTATTTTTTGATGAGAAGTGAGAATTTGTTATGTTAATATAAAATTATTTCGTAACTGAGTCACTGAGTGACTGAGTGAGTGACAGACAGACAAGTACAGCTGAAACTACTGATCGTAGAAAGCTGAAATTTGGCATGTAGGTTCATAGAGGAGTGTGCACAAAGAGAGGATTTCCCAAAATTCCTACAGGAATGGGAAAAAATGCGTGTACGAAGTTACGGGCAAAAGCTAGTTATAAAACTACTATTCAGCAAAACCCCTGCCAGCAAGCTAAGATAAATACACAAGCTTTTACAAAATGCTTACAGCATGGGGCGAAGTTAGGCCGTTGCGCGTTGTGTGGCTATTCGCGACGGCGGCCGAAACACCGGGCGGCCATGTTCCGCTCGCATATAAGCTGTGCCGGCTCTGGCCTCCTGCGTACACGGAGGTAGAGAGAATGGAACGGACAGAACGTAGTCTTGTTTTGTAAGTAATCTGAGGCTATAGGAAAAATGTCATTCTGTTAACGAAAGCAACTGTCGCAACGCCAAAATGTAGGGGGTTAATCACTCACGTGTGTCATTTCGACAGAGCTTGTCAATCCCATGCAATTTTTATTTTTTGTACATCGTTGTCGCCTAAGATAATATAGTCTAAGGTTGACGCCATGCTGTCGCTGATAGTATGTCATTTGACTAGAACTTCTGGTGGCAAAAAAGCTGGGCGATTCACATGGTCCATATCATGACGTGTCATGTCATCAAGACTGTATAGTTCTCGTCTCTCTCTCTTATCGGAGTCGTTATAACTTTTCAGTGTAAGGCTATGATGGTACCTAAGTGATCACCGCCATCTTTGTTCATATGCAATACCAAAGGCATTGCACAGGGTTTCTAATGCCAGAGATTTCAGCCTTGTAACAGCAACGGCATGTTGACATGCCGTCCGAATCGGAATAAAGCAACACTGTCTAGCGACATAAATTGAAACTTCGCCAGCAAATTTCTCGATTTGTTCGAGAAATTTGCTGGCGAAGTTTCGTTTCGTTTTCTATAAGTAAATTTATAACGAGCCCCTACCTACACGTGTCACTCAATAATTTCATCCTATAGGAATCCGCTGGTGGACAAAGATTTTCTCTTAAGCTGAGTACCTACCAGCGTCACAACACGTAAAATGTAAATGAAAGCTTAACTAATGCCAATATAAGCCACCTTTAGCATCTTTAACATTTAAAACACGAAGACTTACCATATATATTACATCACATATTCATCACCCCGTAAACAGTGTCGACAACATCCAGTCTCACTTTACATCGGTGTCCATTGCGCGCTTTACTTTAGAGCCGACGACTTCACTAACGATTATAGTAACTGCCGCAGCAATGGAATGGCCGCTTGTTTCGCTAAAAAATGTTCTCGCCTGCTAGAAATTGATTGTTTTAAGCCGGCGTTATGGGATTGCATTAAGTTGAGTTATTTCTTCGGAAATGTGAGAAGTTTCTCCTCCGTATACGGAAGGAAGAACGCTGCTTTGTTTTAGCTGCTTTTTCGTATAAAAGTTATGGTAGTTAGTTTTTACGGTACACGCCCGGCATAATTAGAAAATTGCAGGGCTTTGATTTACTTTTGTTGTGTTCAAAGAACTTCAATATTTTTGCTTCAAATAAGAGTTCTGGTTTGTAGGTACCCCTTCTTTCATTGCACCCACCTACAAACGTTCATCTCTGCGATATTCAAGAATGACCTAGGCCACTGATTCTTTTTTTCCAAAAAAGTCTTTAGAAACCTCCTCTTCCTCTTTGGTTCGTAGCAAAAGGTTGCAGAACCCATTATTAGCATTTCCAAGCGGACCGACGCGCGACGCGCCTCCGCTGCAAATAAAAATATCGAAAATACCGAGAGTTATAACCCCATCCTTTTACACTAAATTCGATTTTATGTAGAAGACGCATGGTTTAATTTCCGCTGGCAATATAAACGAATGACGACTTTAATGGGTAGCTTCGATTCAGAGTATTTTTACGTTATTAAACTTGCTTTAGTACAATATTGAATTTGAAGAGGATTGCTGCCATTTATCACACATTAAATCTATTTTTTAGTCTAGATTAATGTTAACTAGGAGCTCATTTGAATATTGGATTAAAAGTTTCATAATGCCTCGGTTGAATTTCAAGTTCATTAAAGTTTTATTTTTACTAATAAAGATTCTTAGAGTAATATGGAAATATCAGTGTCTGCATAATTTTTTTTTTTATTTAAAAATAAAGTAATGGAAACGCTACTTTGTTTGCAATTGAAAGAAAATTATATCCTGTTTTCTTTTATTATATTTTCGAATAGAAAGCGACCGAGAACAATTGTAATTGTAGCATATTTTAATTATTATGCTACGCCTACGCTTGCCAAAACTAATGAGATTTCCGTTCAATCTACCACAATTGGACATCCCTAACCCTCAAACACTTCAATATCACGACTTAACCAAATGAAAACCGATTCGCAAATTCATCACGCTTCGCAAGACGTACTATACCGCGGTGATCGACATCGAATCGATACGACACTCGATGGCACGTTACCCGATGTGTTTCACGTCACTCATAACCCCACGATGCCGCCCGTCGGTCCTCGTGACCCCATCGCGAATTGTATTGTCACTCCATATTTTCTGTCTATTCAAAGGGTTGAATATGTTTTGTGTCCGACATGAAATCGTTTTGTTGGAAAATCATTCGACACGTAATAACTGTGACGTTTGATTGCGCTTCAAGTTGATAATGGAGAGAAGGGTTGTGACAACTGATAAAATTATTGTGCTCTTTTTTACTTCTTGTTTTGATGTATTTCGTCAGAGGTGTAAATTCATGTCTAACTCCCTTCAAATATCTGAAGAGGTGTTTTAAATTATCGAAAACGTATTTGTGAAACTGCGAATTTTATTTCATTGTCATCTTCGAACTGTAAATAAATCATCATAAAGCTATATGCTTCGAAAAGTTTAAAACAAAAGATGAACAATATATAATAAATAGGTATTTACGTCAAAGATATTGTTCATCTTTGGTTTTAAACTTTTAATATGGGTATATTCCGAGCAACTTTTCACAAAACTGAGTGTTAATAAATGCTCATCAAAACTCGATTAAATAAGTCCTTTTAACTTCATCCGAACATTAATCGAATCACGCGGAACCCTCAAATCATCGTGGTCAAACTTTTAGCTAAACAAAACTGCTTGTCAGCTGATTCGAGCGCCCGGCGGCGGCCATCGCCGTCAACTGTCATCGCGACGCGGTCGCGCGGGCCTGACGCGACCAAATTGTGCCTGTCAGGCGGTCATAGCGAATACTTCGCTGACAATTAACGTAGCCGTTGTAGGGTTATCGCGAATAACGGTTTAATTGAGAAACGAGTTTGACACTTGTTTGATTTGGGAATTGGGAATAGATTTCGTGTAATTTTTTTGGTTATTTATACCTAGATTTAGACCTAGATTTTATTGGACAGTTCGATCTTTTTAGCTTGCATTGATTCAAGTTCAATAAGTAGTAAATGACTTATCAGCTACCCAGATTTGTAGTACTCTTGCTTCAGAGTAAAATAATTAATTATTGGACAATTAATAATGACTGAAAAAGATTAAAATCTACTTTGATGATTAAATATGCAGAGATGGCAGTCAAAATCAAATTAGCAATAGGTACCTAAATAATTCCAAAATTATAACAGATCATCCTTCAAAATGTACAAAACAAGGAAACACAATTCTCCGCCTAATTAAATTACTGAAACAAACACCTATTCAGTAATACGACAACAAGCTATCGTAATTAATCTTTAATATGTCCATTCATCGTTACACGCTTAACTTAACCTTATCTAAATACTATTTACCGGGAATTAGGGCTTTAATATTATTGGAATAAGGTTGAAAATGTATTGGTAATTAGGGCGTGAGGGTCGTTTGGTCGGGTGGTGGCGGATATTAATTGTACTCGTAGTATCGGAGCTGACGGGTTATTGTTGCGGCGTCAAGGCGTTTTGTCGCCGCGCGCCGCCGCGTCACTGTCGCTGTCGCCGTGTCGCGCGATTTGATTCATGATTAATTGTGACGCTCTAACGATGTTGTTTAGTTTTTAATGAGTTCATGAAACATGACCTTCACCGAGGTCATTAGGAATAACAACTGGTGAGAGAGCTTCGTAATGGTTCGTGAAGTTGAAACGAAATTAGATTAATTGTTACAGAGTAGTCTATAAAGCACTTTCCGTTTTCAACTAAATTGTTAAGTTAGAAATTATTTCGGGAAGTGCTCTCTGACAACCAAGAACAAAGAATTCGTATTTCATACAGCTGGTTCTAAAACATGATAAATGATATTTATTTTGCAAATAGGTTACAAGTAACTCTTTTACACGTCAATTTTTTTTTGACATATTAATCTAGATGAGGCCGGATGTTTCCTAGCTGACTACCCTGAGAAGAAACACCGAAACAAACTCAGAGGTCATAGTCTCTTTTGAAGTTCATACAATTGGCAATAACATATGAAAAACATGTAGTTTAAGGTCTGAGGTGGCCTTTTGAGGAAAGCACCACGCAGGTTTGAGTGGGCTTGTCCAGACAGTGCAAGCATTTGTCGGTTATCGTGCAGCTCAACTCAAAACTTTGAGGAGCTCAACGAACCGACGAACATGAAGAGGAAGAAAGTAAATACAAATAAATTAATTTAATTCGACAGTCAAGAACAAAGAATTCGAATTTTATTTAAATTTAATTGAAATAAAAAAATTCATGGACAAATTGCGCCATGTTTACAAAAAAAGGCATCGATAAAGAATGACACCCTGATACAGCCACAAAAGCGTTGTTTTTCTAAACAAAAAGCATCGATAGCACAAAAGGTGGCAAGCTCCGCTTTGTCCCCGCACTATTGTCCGACGATGTGGCTCGCAGCGCCTCTACAACACCGCAGTGTTGGGAAAACACAGAAATATCACTTCTAACCAGTACCTTAAAAAAACAAATGTGTCTTTAACATTTGCTCGGGATTTTCACTTTCGATTTTAAATTTTATGCTTCCAGCCTAAACAAATAGTCCCCGATTTCTGAATTAAGAATTTGAAGTTGAGTATTTGTCAAACTCTACGCCTGAAAACCTCTCAAAAACTGACAGTAAAATAGTTAATTCAGAAAGGAATTAGTTAAGAGTGCTATTTCTACAAATTTTTAAGCAACGTTTGCATTCGCATGTCAGTCACAATCAGTCGGAAATGTATGGAAATTAAGGATTTTTTGACAGAATAACCTAGGAGAATCAAGACCACTAGATTAATGGAGCTATGAAACCGAAGAGAACAATGTATGATTCTTAATAAATGCATTGTGCAGAACTTTGAATTAGCGTTACTTTTCAAGCTGTCATAGTTACCGGAGCACTCTGAAACTATACTAGAAAGATTCAGGTAGTTAAGGCGGCGATACCTGAGAGTAGCTGATTTTAATATGAGAATCATGTCTACACGGCTAGTCGTAATTTTTTGGAAAAAATATATGTTACATAAGACTATCTTTTTAATAATTTAATATATGAAATTTTTGAGTTTTATTCGTTTATCATAGTGTAATCAATTTGTAAAGTTATGTCTAACATGGACATAAAAACGACAATCGGACCAAAAGCGCTTGGCGTTTTACAATTTAATTATTTACATTTTGATATACGGCTATTGTTAAAGACTTAAAACTTAAAAAACTACTGAATTTCGGGTCGCGCGGATGTAAAACGCCTTAAATTAAGATAAACAATCTTGATGTGACTTTTTACACAAACACATTATATTAAACAAATAAACGACTGCTTAAACTAATGTTTAAATTGAGTTAGTAATAGTTATTATTGAATTTACATTTGTTTTTGGTCACTTTTTTATTTTTAAATAAAAAAACCGGTCAAGAGCGAGTCGGACTCGTGCACCAAGGGTTCCGTACCATCATGTGAAATGTTTTTAAATTTTCATCGGCGAGGCCTATATTCGTCAAAGAATTTTAACACTGCAGTGTATATTGCAGTACTAATGTAAAGGTTGTTGATGATTTTTTTTTAAGTGTGATATTTAGAGACATCGTTTAATTTTTCCAGTAATCTTTATATAAATTTCTATCACATATAATAATTTAAAATTTTTCTCTATGCAGACTTCGGAGACAAGGGGTTGGGGACGGTCAAATTTTTTACATTTTCTTCGAAAACCATACGGCCTAAGAAAAGGTAAAGATGTTTGAGAATGTGCAAATAGCGTTCTTATATATGACACCCCATATACCCTAGTAGCTCCATTTCGAATCTTTAAAAACCCCTTTCAGTCGCTGATACATAAATGTATTTACATTTTTATTTCATTCTTTTATGCAAAATAGTTGATCAAACGTCATCTAAAACTATTCTAAATTTCAACTTGATAGCATTAGCAGTTCTTGAGTAATCCAGATGTGACAGACAGACAGACTTAGTCACACCATAAGGGTTCCTTTTCTACCATCTTGGTACGAAACCCTAAAAAGATTAAAAAGACATCAAGATTATTTACCTTTATTTAAAACTTTACCTAAACCTTTTAAACCACGGCTTGTCGTGCAGTCGAAGTGCGGGTCGCATAGCACGGCACGCAAACATCAACGACATTATCCGACGCACTCTTGTCGCCGTTGGCGTTCCAGCCATACTAGAACCCATTGGCCTGGCACGCGACGATGGCAAGCGACCGGACGGTATGTCTTTATTTCCTTGGAAGATGGCGGTAGGCCTTTAGTGTGGGATGCTACTTGTGTTGATACTCTTGCGCCATCCCATCTTCCTAACTCGTTGTGCTGTGCTGGTTCTGTCGCTGTGGCTGCTGAGAACCTCAAACGGCGGAAATTTAGTAGCCTTGTAGGCAATTATATTTGTGAGCCGTTTGGGGTTGAAACTCTTGGACCGTGGGGTCCGACTGCTCACGTTTTATTTAAAGAACTAGCTAAACGTTTAGTTGACACTTCGCGTGACCCAAGGGCTGGCTTTTACCTCGGACAGAGGATTAGCATTGCCATACAACGTGGCAATGCTGCCAGTCTTTTGGGCTCACTTCCAATCGACAGCGATGCGGACGAATTTTTTGACGCCATATTATAGTTAGGAGTTTTATTTTGTATTTTAAGAGTAAATGGTTTGTTTTTTAAATATAAGAGGCCTAAACCTTTCTAGTATAGCTCAATTTTTTAAAGGTATTTCCTCAAAAAATAGTAAACAAATAACTTGAGCTTCTCAGTTTATTTCATTATGTACTAGTTACCGCGTGAACACTGCGCTAGAGAGCGATTAGTTGCCATCTAAGCGATCTTTGTTTGTAGGTGGCCTTATTTACCACCCACTAACTACCTACTACCCGGTTCTACACCGCACTACCCGGCACTACCCGGTGCGCCGGAATTATGCCTGTTTGTTGTTATTAAGAACCGATTCCGCTGCTGAACATACGAATGATAATGGCGGCACAGACAATGTAGCCTATTGGGAATACGTATCTGTTTCAAACGGGTTTAGTTCTACTTGTACGTTCTGCTGCGTTTCTCGGTCGTATCGTAAGTAGAAGGAAAGTTTATTGCGACTTATGTATAAATCTAGATTAAATTGAACGGGTTTTGAGAATAGTATTGTTATAATCAGCTCAATGAAATCTGGAGACTCAAGAATTAAATCCTTTATTAAGGTACCTAACCACAGACACCACATCTCTTTGGGTCACTGATTTTATAAAATTCTAAGAATTATTAAGTTAGTTATACATAGATTATAAAAACATATAAGAAATCATGAAGCCACTCATAGAATCATCATTAAGTACATTATTTCTAGAAAAGGTTTTCAATTTTTTTCTTTGTTTTGCTGATGTGCAAAAAAAAGCAATCAATTCGATTTTCCTTTGGCAACACTACAGGAAAATCTTTGCCGGAATCACATCAAACATTGACGGTCCAAAGAGACAATATGGCTTTTCTTCTTGTATACATCATTGACATAAATGCACGAAACTGTTAGTTTAATATAATTTAAGACCCACGCTTAATCATAAGTAAAACTTGTCATATAACTCCAAAATTTAACACACATCCAAAACACTAATTCCAGGCAGGTATAATACACAGCTCTAAATTCAAAGCCGTACGTGTGTACTGAATGCGTCGCAACTGCTTCTCAGTTGGCGCCGAACAAAGCCGCGTCGACTGCGCTCGGCACAATAAGACGCTGTGCGCCCCGCAATCAGGTCACTTCCATTCACTCTACGAACGTGGAATTAGCTGGATTTTGTTTGCGCTGAAATCGTTTTAACTATGGCGTCACCTGAGTTTTGTAGGTGAGGTTGTAGGCATTGCAGTTTGCAGGTGACTGGGTCATCGATTGCATAACATATAGGGGCGATCCTTTCCTGTTTGAATATACAGAAGCTAGAAAAACTGTTACCAGTCTAGCCGTTTCTCAACTATATAAGGATCGACTTCCAGGATGCAGCTGAGTACCAGTACTTAATATCGAGCGACTGCCTATCTGACCTCAACCCAGTAACTGTGTCTGACGATACCACTCTTGTCAAGGGTTCAGCATTGGAATCAGCATTATCTGGCTTCTCTCTTCTCTGTCCATAACGAATTTCAAAGATCGTTTATCATATTATCCAAGGCATGGAAGACTCTCAGTATGTAATGGACTGGACATTGGCCACCCATCCACAAACTGACCTCGGCAAGCGTTGCTTAAACTCGAAGATCTGCAGCAAGATTAAGGGGAAGGTCGGAGCCGCATTATTCCTGTGGGATAATGAAAGCGAAGTCCAGAACCTCGAACTTAGCCTTGCCGCGTAACAGACGTTATCCTCAAGCGCAAAGAGATGAGCTACGGCTTGTACAGTGACTCAATGTCAGCATTGCAGACACTGACAAGCCATGGCTCTCTCCACCCTCTGGCGGTCCGTACACGAGCGAATTTGACTCAGGCCCTGAACCAAAGCAAAGTTGTGACTTTGTTTTGGTTCAAAGCCCATACGGGCTCGCCGGGGTATGAGCGCGCGGACGAGCTGGCGAAGGAGGCAGCGCTGTCGTTGCGGAGGAATCCGGACTACGACCAGTGTCCGCTTTCTTACATCAAGCGTCAAATTCGTTTGGGTTCGCTTGATGAGTGGAACCGGAGATACGTGTCGGGCGAGACTGCCTCGGTGACGAAAATGTTCTTTCCAGACGCCGTAGCTGCCTACCGTATTGTAAGACGAGTGAGGCCAACAGGCGTACTTACACAGGTACTAACGGGGCACGGTGGGTTCTCAGAATATTTAAATCGCTTTAAGTGTAAGGAGAGCCCATCGTGCACCTGTGACCCTGAGGTAGCGGAATCAGTCCCCCATATTATATTGGATTGCCCGATTTTTGCAAAAGAACGCTACAATCTTGAGCAAGAAATTAATATAAGCCTGCCAAGAGAAAGGGTAGGTGAAATAATGTTAAGCAAAAACAGGAATAAGTTTATAGCCTACTGTGAGAATATAGCTCAAAATAAAAAGCTCTCTTAATAAAAATAAAACTAGATGAATAAACTATGTTTCGTTTATATTGATTATATAAATATTGTAAGCATAGGACATAAGTGTAAATTTAAGATATGATAAGCAGTTGGTTAAGATAGAGCGCATACTGCAATAAGTTTATTTATAAATAAGATTATAACTAAGTTAGTTAAGCCAATTGTATTAAAATTTAAGTAAATAAAACAGAATAGTATAAGCATAAGTATGAAAAAGATTGTAATTAAGTTAGTTAAGCAAATTGTATAAAGGTAAAGTAAAATAAAGATAACATTTGAAGAAATTATTTTCTCCAGCAGGGTGTAAAAGTAAATAAATAAAGAAATAAGTAGAAAATATCAAAAAGTGGGAGTCCCACGCACAGGATAAATGGTGATGGATAAAAGAAAGATAAAGTGTGAAGCATGGAAGTACGAGAGGCATGTATTTCGAGAACTGGTGTGGATGAGGATTAGATATAAAATAGGCGCCAATTTTGTTGGAGGAACTAGTCAGGAAAAAAAAAGAACCTCGAAGATCGTCTTTTGCAGCTTATCTTATTTGACCTCGAGCTCCTCTAACCAGACTTCATTGATCGAAAGATCAAAATCAAATAACCTTATTTAAATTATTACATGTTTGCCAACCTATACCCCCTTTAACATACTTAAACCTGCATCTATTTACCGTAACTATACCGCCGCATGGTTTTCGACTTTTGGCAAAAAATTTAACAAAATTGACCATCCCATAGATAGAAGTTTATGTAAATATTACTGGAAAAATAATACGATCTCTATATATCTCTAAATACCACAGTTTTTCAGAAATCATCAACAAAAATTACATTAGTTAGCCCCTATCGGTCAAGAGATGGCGCTAATCTAAAACTGCAATATACACGGCAGTGTTAAAATTCTGTGACGATTATAGGCCTCGCCGATGAAAATTTAAATGCATTTCAAGTTTTGTATTATGGTACGGAACCCTACCCCCGCGAGAGTCCGGCTCACTCTAGACCGGTTTTTTTCTTTTTCTAGTTATGATTTACTTTGTTTAAATACAAAAGATTGATCCACAAGTTCAAGTTTCTAGACATTACCAACACAAAACATTATTATGTAGAGTGCACGTAATTATTTTAGCGGGCTTTGTTAATAAAAGGAATAATCTAATCAGTTTTATAGTACAAATTCACTGTTTCTAAAACTCAATTTAACAAAAAGCAAGACAAGACTAAAAAAAAAACAAAATGATCTCGTTTATTTTTTATTTTATCTTTCAAACCAACCGAAACAGTGATTCTATTTTCGTATAACTTGGAACAATTGAATGTTCTAGGCAGCTAAAATAACATTTCTAGGACAGTTTCTGTTGTCGGATTTTATAAACATAAAAAAATCATGTTTTTAAAATCCAACAACGTATATCCGACAATATTCGTTACAGCCACAATTTCATACCCCATAGTCATAGCCACAAATTCAATAACTTTTCTAGTTATTCTTACCCCTGTAAATCTACCTATCGTATTGAATAACGTCAATATAGCTTTATTCATTCCAATCTAGAGACAACGGTATCGTGAAACGGATCGCAGGAAACATACGGATACAAACTGCATACGAATAGCTGGAAATATTGCTAGACTAGTGTTCTAGCTTTCCGAGTGATTCGTCTCGTGTCTTGTGAAATATCACGACGTACAGGTACACGGGTTTATGTAGTCAGCCCATAACAAGGTACCGATTTTCTCTTAAAATAGTTTTCTTTTTATTATGTTCCCTTAAATGTCTTATTTATCATGCATACGAAGGCAGACTAAATGACTTAGGCACAGTTAAGTAGGTAGGTAAGGGTGGTAAGGTACTGTTACTAACATTAAAATATCTGTTGATTACCTACGACTAAATCCTTACTCAGAATGATCATGTTTCATTATTGTATTAATACTAACCCACCGTAGTAGTAGTTTTTGTCGATGAGCCCAGAAAAGTATATGCGTTCATAATTAAAATCATAGAAATTGGACAATTATGTAACATCATTTTCCCGACGCAAGAAAGCCTACAACACAGCCCTACACAACTGAAAATTACGAAGCAAGTTATCACCGCACCGCATTACTGAAAGCAGCGCCCACTAATCACGGCATCTGTGCTGCATCCACGCCGCATCTGTACCGTGTCTGTGCCGTGCCGTGCCGCGCGTCATCGAACCACCTTTGTGGAGTCATTGGCGCTTTGTGGCGTGACGTCATCGCTTTGTGTGCGCCCCACTTGCGAGCGCTGCTTTTCCACCAGCCGCTATAGAAATGTCCGCGATAGTTTCTGATGGATGTCAATGGATAGAGGAGTTTCGAATTGATTGTCTGTCTGTGTGCCAGCGACTAGTGACGTTACATTTGTGAGTTTCTACTGGTTACCTGCCAGCATAAAAACTAAGTTTCGTTCAAAATATCAATGTATGATATGTCATAACATAACATAACTGCGTATTCCAGAAGAGTTAGATAGAGTTTTAAGGAACCTCTATTTCACCAGATTTTTTTAAATCCTTAGTATCACAAAGACGAGAGCCTCGAAACAAAACGAATGAAAAAAACATGTAATTGTATATTTATTTTGTGTTTTAAAGTCATTTTCCAATCTTTGTACTTTTCAGTCTTAAATACTATTTAAACTGAACTAAAGGACAGAGTTCTGTTGTTTTTATTTCTTTTCAAGCCATTTGCGACGCTTGCAGTTTATGGATAAGCGCTCTTAACTCCTAGAAACAGTAATTAAAAAATATAAAATCAGTAACGCTATGTTAAACATCACATAAATAACACTGAATATTTTAGTTATAATTTTGGTCTACTGTGTAGAATTATTACGTCGATGACATCTTGGCCTTAGTTATCAAAAAATAAAAGACCCGTTTTGACAGCAGGATACAACATTGCTTTACTAGTTAGTATAAAAGAGACATAAAAATAAATCTCATTCGCACTTAGTGGTAAAGCAATCGTCGATCCCTCTCTACTCAGCAGTCAAATCGGACTTCTTAGATTTTGGTGACTTTAGTTACTTGATAACTGACTGGTTCAAACATTACATACTTGGTGTTGATGATGTTCTTCAGAGAGGTTAGCTACGTAAGTAATGTCACACGGAGCGTATACATCACTAAATGTAGAAGGAGCACGTGTATGAGTTAACAAAGCATAATTAGTAATTTGACAGTAAAAATGTTAAAAAAAAACTTACTCATACTATGGCTGGCGTACGCAACAAACAACAGAATAAAGAAAATAATTCATATCCCGGCCAACTAACAGAACAATCATTCGTCAGTCCCCTGCCACCATGCAGAACCCGTCACTTCCAATACACGCCATCATATCCCTGACTTGCACTATTGTTTAAATCAGTCCACACTCCCCACTCAATAACCCACCTTAATCCTCGAGAACACAGTTGAAAATTCTTTGCGGAAATGGATATAGTGGTTCAGCTGTCAGATTGTCGTAAATGTCATCAAATAAAGACCGGTCTAGTTCGGATTGCGATGGAACTTGAAACGTTTCTCTCGAAAAGTTGGCTTCACATGGTGTGTTCGTTTTGTTTTACTCTGAATTTTGGAATAATCCTGTTAACGTTTGTTAAGGTGTAGAGATTATGGTTTTTAAGTTTCGTGGCCATTTCGTGGTTTAGCCATATGGTGCCGTAAAAGAATAATACCATCACATCATTTCCCGTGGGTATTGTAAGAGGTGACTAAAGGACTCGCTAGAGAATGGGCAGTTGCGTTCTCTGTAAAAATAAACACCATACATTGCAATCCACCCGCCTGCCTAGCGTGGCGATTTATTTATTTATTGGTTCACCAACAATTGTTCACACTGGTTTTATGTTAAAAATACATGCAATAAATTACCATACATCAGTGCAATAATCACTTGTAGGTAAACACCGCATGCATAAGGAAGTTGCACAAAAAAAAGAATTGACTAATCTAGTTTTAAGTTACATTTCTAGTTACAAGAGATTTAAGTGAAGAATGGCTTAGGACAAAATATTATCTACTAGTGGACGTCACGCGGTTTCACCCGCGTAGTTCCCGTTCCCGTGGGAGTACGGGGATAAAATATAGCCTATGTTACTCCCTGATAATGTAGCTATCCATTGCTGAAAGATTTTTTTAAATCAGTCCAGTAGTTTCGGAGCCTATTCATTTCAATCAAACAAATCTTTCCTCTTTATAATATTAGTGTAGATGTAGATATTCTGTTTCAATGTATTCACAGGGAACGCATTGAACACATTTTCCTTCAGAGCTAATGAAAGGTCACTAAGGGAGATTTTTATGAAAATTGGCTTTCAGTTTGCCCAATCTGTCAAAGTGTAAATCGATTACATCACTACAGCTATTAATGACCTTGCAGAACCTCGCGAATGGATAATTAGCGCCTAGAACTGTTCTTCTCTGCGGTGGGCAGAGAGGTGTTATTTGACTGCGAGGAATTCTTTAGGGGGCACGGAAATTAAACATTTGCAATATTTGTGGACAGTCAATTTTATGGGCCATTACTTTGCACACAAAAATTGCGTCACTAATGCGTCGGCGCTCTTCCAGTGAAACCATTCTAATGTGCTTCAGTCGGTTACTGTACGAACGTACCTTTTAGGAAATTCCACTAGAAAACGCCAAGTGCCAAAGAAAACGCTTTTGTACGCGTTCAAGACGTAGCGAGTGAACAGAATAGTGTAGCCGCCAGATTAAGCTACAATATTCCAAAGTGCCTCGAACCAAACCATTGTAAAGCATCACTTTAGTTTTGCAACGCCTAAACGCGATTATGGTAAACCCCTTCCCACTTTTGGGGGAGGCCTATGTCCAGCAGTGAACGACTTTCGGCTAATATGATGATGATGATAAAGAAGGGGTGGTGATGACTGTTCACAGTTATTTGGTTTAAGAAACTGAGACTGAGACAGATTTAATCTAACTTTCTTAATTTAATTCTTTCCTCGACATAATTTCTTCTACAATTAGAATGTATTAACTTAACGTGTTTTTTTAGATATCGAGTCTAATGTAAACCAAATCGCAAAACCATGATTTCCCTCTTTTTGGAAACATTTTCAATCCGATATCTTTTTATAAGGACTTTTTGAACACAGAACCAACCAGTAAAACCCACGCTTCCACTCACTAAGCAATAAGTCACTCAACTCCATTTCCAAACCACCACAGTGCACTTACTGGCATTAAAAAGCCACAAACTCTTCAAATATTGAATGCCCATCTCTCACAAGATGGCGCATCATGTCACATCACTCGATTAGCTGCCGACTGACGTAAGCCGGCTGTCACCCCTGACAGCTGCGGCCAATAGCTTTGATCATGTAGCTGACGTTTCCTGGATTAACAGGTTAACTGAGGTGTTCACCTGTCTGTCTTGTCCGGTCTGTTTATCTTGTAAGTGGAACTTAATTATGTTAGTGAATTGATATATTTGAAAAAAAAACCGGCCAAGTGCGAGTCGGACTCGTCCAGCGAGGGTGCCGTACAAATTTGTAGCTACAATTACATTAAATAAAGACTATATTTCTTTATGATTTAATAACATATGTATAGTTTTCAGACTTTCCCCTGAACATGTAGTATAAGACGGTATTATTTGCCAAATTTCATAGTTCTAGGTCAACGGGAAATACCCAACATTTTGATTCCATTGAGAATGTAGAAATATACGTTTTTTGTGGCATGGACGACCGTATCTTTATCAACGTTATTTTAGAAGTCTGATTTACTCACAGCTTCATTGGGCTGTAGATTTGAGTATTTGATTTCAATTTAAATTCGATACATCCACGCGTTCCCGAGATAAAGTACCTTGACAGACAAACGGACGGACGACAAAGTAATCCTATATGGGTTCCCTTTTTTTCTTTTGAGGTTCGGAACTCTAAAAAGAAAACCAACTGACTAAATGTATGCAAACGAGGCGTAAACACGGAGCTAGAGCTTAATTAATTTGTTGGTTTATTTCAGACAGCAGAGATTTTTTTAATAATTATAGTAAACTAAATTTCATATTATACAATCATCATTAAAAATATAAAGTTTCATAAATTCATTAAAATGATTAAAATCCATTATGTTGCATCATAATAGTACATTGGCACACTTAAATATCGTTCCGAATGCATATAATATTCCTATTAACAAAAATTAAAACAAACTCCGAACTTATATTTTAACAGATCAACTAACAACATAAGTACTCCATAGATGGCGTGCAGCAAGGCATTCTTATATTGGATTAAATAGGTTACTTACTCTGTTTGTAAATAACATACTTCGTTGGAAGGTTCCGACTGATGTTATGGTGTCTTGTTCACATATTTTCATTTCGCTTTTAAACTGTCTTATTTTTAAAACTTTCTTCACAATGTTAATGTTAATGTTATTAATAAAATAAATAAATAAATAAATAAATGTACGAGTTTAATTTTCGAAGTTAGGTCAAATAAAGATCAAAGCGAATTTGAGTGACGCACACTTTGGTTCAACCAGCTATTTTTCAACTACGATTGCTGAGAGAAATCTCAACTTTTATTTGGGTGGTATACCTACAGCAAAAATAATACAACTCATGTTTTCTTTTTAATTTTCAATCCACATATAAATTGCCCCTAAAACCTGCCACAGGTATCATAGAGGCCAAATCCAGGTCACAATGTGCGTGAAAACATCAGTGTTAACCTGTCGCCGAGTAATATCGCATTGATTGTCACCACCCGCATCCAGTCTGCGCTGTGCACCGCTGTGCTGGGCATTTAATTTGTGCACGAGCTTGTGCGCGAGTGTTTGAGCGTTGTGTTTGTTCGGAGACATGTTAGTGATCGAGGTGTATAAAAAATCACGTAATTGGACAAATTTTGCTATACAAAGTTGAGATTGTAAGTTATAGGTTAAAAAATTGTTCAATTTCAAAACTTAAATCAGAATCAGAATCAACATTAAATTCATTCATAAATCAATAAATGATATTCTAGGTCATTGTGCCGTTGGATAATGTAACTTTAATTACAAACCAATACAGCAAATTGTTGTTAATAAAAAGTAAACAAAATATTTTAAAAAAAAATATTGGCGAGGGTGAACCTTTGTATATTATGTACTAATAGACCCGCGCAACTTCGTCTGCTCCGCCTCTATTGGTCATAGCGTGATGATATATAGCCTATAGCCTTCCTCGATAAATGGGCTATCTAACACTGAAAATATTTTTTCAAATCGGACCAGGAATTCCTGAGATTAGCGCGTTCAAGCAAACAAACAAACAAACTCTTCAGCTTTATATATTAGTATAGATACTAAAGTGCGATTAATTTTTTTTCGTATGAGTAGGTACTCGTACAAAACTGAAATAGCGTTGTGTAAATAGCGTTAAACTGATCCCGTATGTCGTGGCACACAATACTGTCGTCGACAACAGTGGCTGGCCAACAATAGGCGACCCTTAGCCTTCTGGGATTACACGCGTCACACCACGAAGGTTCGTGATTTTATTTAATGGAAACTCAGGATTACTTAAGACTGTCCGTCAAGTGACAAACATGTAATTTTACGCGCTTGTTTTCCGACTCGAATTTCTAAGTACAGCTCGGAATATGTATTTGTAGCTGGTTGATTGGAATACACTCGCTTTTACAAGGGACTGACAAAACTTTCGGTGTACTATTGACCCACTTCTGCCTTATCCTTCGGGGATAACAGCGTTATGATATGTAATACTTTTTTCCTTCTCCTTCTTCGTCGTTCCCTCACTGTTGAGGATCGCGACCACACACGATGCGTCTCCAAGCCATGCGATCTGTACATGCTGCCTCCAACAGCCATCTTTATGGTGTCGGACCATATTTCGCTTAAATTACAGTAAATACAGATCCTGATTAGGTATTCCACATGTGTATTTAGTGTGATTTAAAAACAAGTGCCTCGGAGAACACAAGTATGTGCGACAGAAATAAATAATGTAGCTGAAAATAAAACGAATGAATATAATAAATTCGACTATAGTATTAACCCAATGGATTTTAACCAACTAATAATGTATGTAAGTATGATTCTACACGTTATAGTTACCCAATAACTAATTAGTCAAACATAAGAAACGCCGCATAGCTAACACGAGACGGCGGATTACAGCCACCTTAATACCTTCCGCTCGTTTTGCAAATATCCTCCTAATATGCATACATATGTATTAGTAATTATGCCAGGTAAGGCTCTACTCTGAATATGCATTATGTTAATGTATGTTAAAAATTCCTATACCTACATACTTTTACTGCTGACGAGAAAGTCGGAATATGTTACGAATATGGACGGAATTTAATGTGGGGGACATTTTTTGGAACGAGGAGTATTTTTAATGTTTTAAGGAATCATTTGGCAAACAATGAAAATCCATTAACAGCACTTAGCTACAAACACGTTGAAAACAAAATATGTACCTGCATACAATGAGCTACCTATACATATAATTTATAAGTAGAACATAGCTATTGTATTATTGGTGCACAGATATTGTGTTTTGCATGTATATATATATTATATTGCAATGATGCACACTGTATGTCTGTTTTCTTTCATTTTTTTTTGTGAATTCGAATGGACAATGGTGTGGGTTACATGTGCAGTAATATAAACATGGAATAGGTTTTGCATAAATATATTTCTAAGTAAGGTTTATTTAAGAATCTTTTGTTATGCCTGGCATGTAACTGTTTTTTTTGTCCCTAACAAATAAAATAAAGCCTGTATATTTGTATAATAAGTATTGTACTGACCTAATTTATCTTAAAAGCCACAGCCACTTAAACAACAAAAATACTATTTGTTCTAAGCTGTGGGTGACCTGAGAGTTTTATTTTTATGTCGTGAAGGTTTACTTATGATTCACTTACTGAAGGTTGCTGGTAATGCTTGTCTACCGTACGTATTTGTTAACATCCGGCCCTAATCACATTGAGATAAGATAGAATTATGATAATTAATTACCACAACATTTATAGAACAACCGTTTGAATTAATTTTCAACGATAATTGCAAAGATTAATTTTCCGGAAACATGTTCAACACAAAACATATACCTTAACATAGCCCGGTGACACAGCAAAACATAAGATAACACAGTTTAAATAATCCCAGCACAAAACTATTCACGAAATTGATTCGGACAAACGTAACCAGTTGAAATGTGCTTAGGCCAGGCTACACAATATCGGTGCCTTGGACAAGGGCCAACTTTTAATGAGTCCACTAGTAAATTTTACACGTAACGGAATAACTTACGAGTGAAATAATGCCACTCGTAATTTTCCGAAGCGTTTCTAGTGCGAACTCTATTCTATGGTTAATGTTTAAACGAGTGCTTTCAAACGGGAGTTTAATCGGTTAGTTATTCTGACTGCGTGGTGGAGGTGGCTTTGATACTTAGCTATTGGTTTTTCTTTATTTAAATATTGTTACGTGTTATACTGTTCAGTAATAAGAGTTTCTTAGTGGAGTAGGTACCGGTGACACAGGTCATGCGCTGAAATTGGAAAGCTTTAAATTAAAATGATGTCGCCGTTTTGTGAATTATCTTTGGGTATCAGGCTTTTATATATCAAATATTAATTCGTTAAATCTATTTTCCAAAAAATCATCATCTGCCTAGCGTTTTCCCAACTATATTGGGGTGCCAGTCAAACCAGATTCAGCTGAATACTAGTATTTTACGTGAAGCGGCTGCCTACTAGACCTCCACAACCCATTAACTGGGTAACACGACAGTTCTTGTCAAGACTGGTGTCAGATTAACTGGCTTCTGACAATCCGTAACGACTGCCACAGATCTACAAATGACAGCCGGGACCAACGGCTTAGTGTGCTTTCCGAGGCACGGAGGAAACTCAGTATGTTAAGATGGTCACCCATCCACAGAACAACCTTAGCAAGCGTTGCTTAACCTTGAAGATCGATGTACGGCTAGTATTCTTTAACCTAAAAATAACTATAAATATTATGGAAACTTATAGCTGTTGATATTTCTTCATGATATGCGTACATGCACATACAAATGGGAAATGTTAGCAACAGCTAGTCCTTCGTATAACATTTTTAATCTTTGAGAGCAAGTATCGTATTATACAATATTCCCAAGAAAGCTGTTGAATAACCATTAAGTCATGCGGTGACGTCACTGGAACTGGATTACACTGCAAACTGATTAGCCGTTATTAATTAATGCTAATCATATAATACGCGCTATCTGATAATATTAATTAAACCAGTTAACCTTAATCGCTTCAGTACTCAAATAATATATTATTGCTAAGCTTGCGACTAAGTTCCTTAGCAAGATTTAAATAAGAACCGTTTCGTAGTTTCCGTCTACCCTCAAAAAGGATATATTATTGCGCTCTTTTAAGGCCAAACCAACATCATCTGCCAGCCTTTTCCCATGTTGGGGTCAGCTTCCTTTAAAAGCAGATTCCGCTGAATAAAAGTATTTTACGTGGAGCAACTGCCTATTTGAACTCCACTACGCAGTTACTGGGTAACACTAACGTAGCATTTATTTTAAATATATATTTTTTTTTAATGACAGAATGGCTACCTATAAAATTGTTGTTTCTATAGTATTAAGGAATTTATGGAACTTAAAAAGTAAAGTTAATGATGAATGAATATGTGTAACTGACTATATGTGTAATAATAAAATTGTACCTAATAATATTTTAATTGCATTATATAGTAATAAATAGAAATAAGTAAAAAACTTGCACGCTTGCTTGCAGGCAGAATACAGTGACTTTTAGGAAATAAAATCTTTCCTTGTAATATATAGATGTATTTGCTTGCAAATGAACCTTTGATTTGATTTGACTTACGACAGTACGTAACGATTGTTAAAAATTCTCAATTCAAAATGACGTAATATCGTCTCCATTTTTCTTAGGAAATCGTATGATCGTGTGCTATATTATGACCATAATCCTTTTTATAACGTATTTAATATATTATACTACGTTAAATAAGTTAATATATTATACTATTTTAAATAAGTTATAAAAAGGATTCATTACTATAATATACCAATCGATTAATTAATTAATTCACTTTGACTAGCCACACAGCGATATTTCAATGTTTAATTAACAACATGACACACACGCATTTTACCCAAATAGCATTTATATTTTCGACCATTACTCACAATCTGTACATAAATCAATAAAAGCTTAGCAAAAGCACATAACATGTTTACATGAATAATAAAACAGCACATTGTAGGTACATATATCTTAATAAACATCACTGGGTAGCGGGTTCCTTATGTCTGTACAGTCGTCTGTAAGTACACCCCACATACATTAATTCGGCGACAATCAACGGAAGGGTATAAAATTTACACAAGTACTAAACGTCACTAAAAGGCTCCTTCGGGATCCGGCCCGACTCACTCTTGACGTGTTCCCATCTGCATACAAATGACTCACATTCACACTTACACACCATAGGAAAACCACCCATATGACATATAGGCTAAAGTTCAAAATCCTTTGTGTGTTTTCGGCTAAACTTATACTCCTGAAGCCTGCTAGGTATGTCATATGTAAGTTGACAGATGTTGAGTCGAACTGCTCCGGTGTTTGCTGAAGAGATTTCTCGTTAAAAGTGGAATTGGTTTTGTTGCACGAGCAACAAATTTTAGCACTAATTGGCCTAGACTCAGATTGCCTGCAATTTGTAAGGATTATATTTTGAGTTCCTGAAAGTGGTGGTTCTATTTTGGTGATACTCTTTCCTTTCGAACGAAATAAAATAGCTTGCATTTTTGTGTGCTAATGTCAAGTTAAATAGACGCTGTGAGTCAAAAGGCAGAGGCAAATAACAATTTCATACTTGGTAAGAACAAGTTAAGAAAATATATTTTTACAAAGGGCTCGAAATAAAAAGATGGACTACCATCAATATAAAAGGTGAAAATTTATTTAAATAAAATTACAAAAAGGAACTGAATATTTTTTTTCATTGGAGAATACTAACCATTATCCTACAACCATAGTAGCTAATGTAGTTAAAATAACTACATAATATCCTTCAAATTCCCTACGAAATTCCCTCACGAAGTGAAATTGTGGCCAGCTCCTATCGAACAGCAGTAATTGAGTTTGCTTTACATCACTGTCCGACTGTTTGCAAGTCCTCTACGGCGTAGCATTCGTAGCCTCGTACCGCGTAGCTCGTAGCACTCGTAGCCTCGTAGACCGTAGCGGTCATAGGCCGGACCGCGTAGCAGCTGTGCTACGTCGCGACAAATATAAAGTAAAGTGGAATTATAGTTGATTGATTCGAATGATTACTAAATAAGAAGAAAGATAGACTATTGTTTTATGTTTGAGAGATCTGGAGATAGATTTTGCTCTCACACCGCTGAAGAATTGTGATAAAAAATGATCTAATAGGAAAAAAGTGTTGTCTCATTCAAAGTTTTAACAAAAAAGAGTACGTGCTGATTTTTGGTTGGGATATCACATAAGGACGGCTGGCATTTTTATGTCAAAGGGCCCGAATAAAATATTCAAGAAAACAAAACAGAAAAGTTTAAACTGAGTATACGAAAAAAAGAAAGTGCACTTTTAGTACTATAAATATATTTATATTTTATTTATTTTTTGAAGGTAGATTAATTCCTACTTTATTATTAATTATTGGTTGAGGATATCAACCTGAACAGATTCAAGCTGGAATATATTTATTTGTAGTGTGCTATGGTGTTTTTGTATAAACTCAGTTTGAACAGGACAATATATCTGTCGGGTCGGAAGATATCAAATAAAATCCCGAAATCCCAACAACATAAAAAGCCAACTAACAGTTACTAGAAAAAAAATCGTCCTTTCTTTGAACGCGATAGTTTAAAAAATCCTGCAAACAGCCCCCAATCGGGTTAGCCCTTTATTTGTTGCCAACACAATTGGATTTCGTCGACTGAGTTGAAACAATAAATAAATTGTGTTGTGACAAACAAAGAGGAAATCAACACTCGATGACCCTCAGCGGAGTGTTGCCAAGGGGACAGATATAAGTGGCTGTCAGTCGAAGTAGTTACACAGTGGAAATAGTTACACAATGGAAATAGTTACACAGTGGGAAATAGTTGCAAATTCATGCTGATTTTTCGTGGCGCGTCGGAAATACCTTTCAGTAATTGCTTTTCGTTTGCATCGCATGGGGCTTTTGTCGATTTTAAATTACTTTTGTTGTTAATTTCCTTCTTTATTGAAGAGTTTTTTGGTGTATTTTTATGTGAAGGTCCGTTTATTAAGTTTTATTGGTTCTTTGTTAATAAGTGTAGTAGGCACCAAGCAGGTTAATTACAATATTAATTTAGTAAAGTTGTTCATTCAGCTACAATTAAATGTGCTATGTCCACAGTATTATGTACTTTTCATTATTAAAATATGTGAACCACAAACGCCTTTGACGAATATATTTTAAAAGAGTCGACGTAAATAAATACAACTTTTCATTGGAAAATCTCTCTGATCTTTTATAAAAAATCGGAGTTATTATTGAATTTCTCATATTTTAATGATACAGTTTTAATGAAGCAGAATATTTTTATCGCAACTCCAATACATTAAACTGTTGGACAGTTACAATCCGCTTCGCATGAATATTAATATAAAATGATACGTTATCTGTCTTTCCGTATAAATATTTATGACTCCTGTAACTTCTGCCTTTTTCGTACATTTATGTATGAAATTTTACGAAAATGCGGAGATTGTGTAAGATATACTGAACGAGTTAGTTGGTATAATATTATGTTGTTTTATATTATACTTTTGGCAAAGGATATGTTTTTATACCTTGATAAATGTATTGTGAATAAAACCTAGTATTTATAGGAGATAAAATTTGCACATTATTTGAGTTACATATTTTTATGTTTCAAGGAAAATGACACTGGCAAGATATTTATTGTAAAATAGTGTTGTGAAACTTTTGCTTCAAAAGCTGAGAATAATTTCTTAGGCTTAAATCTCGGCTCAGAAGTAACTATTCCAAACTAAATTCAAGTTAGATCGGGACATGTAAAGTACTAAAACAAGACTTGAGAAACTGTCCCTTGGACACAAGTTACAGCACTTTATGAACTGGTTTGATCGTCCAAATTATTTGCTCTATCGGTGTACTCCCTAATGTAGGTTGTTGTGAAGTTTTGGGTCTAGAGTGTCTTGTCTGTATTCCTTGGGGCGACGCAGTTGTATCGACAATTTGTTTAGGTGACCGTGTGTTGATTGTCTGTTAATATTGTGACTGTAGGTCATGTCTGATATGTTTGAGTATTTGTGTATCATTTGACAGTACAGTAGTGTAACATAGGCGGTCTTAATGCGACAAGGCATTCTCTACCAGTCAACCTTTGGGTTAAAGAGAGTACAGGTTTTTTTTGTTCTTATCGAAATCACGAAAACAAGCAAGAGATATTTTTTTTCTAGAGTTTAAACGCCATTTACACGATGCGCGTTTTTTGCATCGAACATACGATTCTCGAAAGTAAGAAAAAAAATGTGATCATGTAAACATCATATACGATATCATACGTGGCAGGGCGATAATCGCCTCGCCTTGAATACTGGATTTCTCCGTGTAAACAAAATTGAAATCAAGAAAATCGTACTTGGAGTTCACCCAATCACTATCATGAGTGTTACTTTTTTACGTCAGAACGCCTGAAATGCTACATATCCCAGCTTTATATCCCAGGAAAATGTTCCCTAGCAATCACGCGGGCGAAGCCGCTGGCAGATGCTAGTTATATATAAAATTAGTGATACTTGAAAGAATAAATAAATATGGTGGTAAAAAGAATGTACTTAACTAGAAGTCGCATCATTTTCATGGGAGAAACTGAAAAAAAACTTTAGCGGAAGGTTTCAAAAGGTAAACTTTATACTTTTTGAGTACATACTACAATAAATCCCGAAACATCCAAATTCATTTATTATAGCTGGGTTTCAAGGTATGAAACAAAAATCCTAATGACCCTGGACTATGACCTCGAAGAGCGAGTCTCGCATGCAGATCGGTTCCAACCGATTAGATACTCGCATGAACTTGAAACATTTTACGATTAACGTATGACATACTCGAAGCCGAGTTTTTGTTTTGATGTAAACGTGCGGATGCGATAATCGTCTATTATCTATAAGATTATCGCCTACGACATTCGTATACAAGTTTTTGCCCCAAAACGTTCGAGAAACTCGCATCATGTAAATGGCGCTTTAATCTTAGGTCCTTTTTTCTAGAGATGTCATAGACAAATATGAAACTTCCTCAACCCTCCTGCCATTTCTTACTCTTTACTTCTCCCTTCCATTCTAAATAAAACAATACAACCTGAACATTTTCAAGGAAATTTCCACTACTTCTTGCTGAAAAACATAAAAAATAACCCTGAACTCGACGCTCCAACTTAATCCGGGACATAAAAATCTTATACAATTTTTAGCGAGAGCATCGCGGCGTAAAAACATTGTACAAGGAAAGAATGAGGATGATTCAATTAAAATAATTAGTGGCTGTTGCCAGGTGTACGAACGGACCGATGTAGATGTTTTTGGCAATCTATATAGATATTTTAAGCGGTTAATAGGGTTGTTGATATTATTTATAAAGTTGGGGACTGACTGGTGTTATGGGCTCTAATGTACCATTCACAGCGAGTGTGTTACGATTCACCGTGATCTAAACCCGAGTAAGACGAGCGTGTTCGTGCTCAATACCACGTACTGACTGCATAAACGCTCACTTTGTAATCTGTTACATTACGCCCCGTAACACCGTCCAGTACCCAGCTTTAGAGTGCCTGTCCATTTGCGCGGAGCAATGCAGCGGAGCGGAGAAACGGAGAAATATTAACCAATCATGTCAGTCAAAATGTGTGTGACTCACGAAGTACGGAGATTTTATGCAATTCCATTGGTTAAAATTTCTCGGTTCCTCCGCTCCGCTGCCTCGCTCCGCTGTATTGGACAGGCACCCTATAGACAGGCACCCTCAGAGGCGGTATTTAAAGCGTGTTACTTTAATAGTTGTATCCATGTCATCTCTTGGGAAGTTAGATAAGTATTGTATCAACTTATTCACGTTCGGTTTGATAGTGAACCTGTCAAATTAGCCTCTTCCTTACTCTATATATTGGGGTCGGCTTCCAGTCTGACCAGCTGCAGACGAATACCAGTATCTTACATGGAACGCCTCGTATCTGACTTCCAGAACCTAATTACTTGGTTACACGATATCTGTTATATAAGACTGTTGTCAGGCTTCCTAGCTTCTGGCTACGAGTAACGACTGCCAAAGACCTGCATTAGTACCCGAATAAACACGTTTCGCAAGTCAACATTTTCTTCGTAAAATAAGAGCTAAAATAATATAATGGTAAGGGAGATAGTGGAAGATCGACCTTCGTCCACGTGATAACCAAATGAGACATTTTTTTAGGGTTCCGAACAAAAAACGGAACCCTTATAGGATCACTCGGGTGTCTGTCTGTCCGTCTGTCACAGCCGATTACCTCCGGATCCACTGGACTGATTCTGTAGAAATTTGGTACACATATGGACTTCTGCGATCCAAATACGGACGAGTTACGTATATTATGAAATTTTTAGTATGGGGGTCACTTTTGGGGGTCAAACTAGAAAATTTGAAAAAAAAGTTTTTTGAACAATATTGTATGACTTATCAAATAAAAGAGCTTACTGTGAGGGTTTTAAATCTATTTTTTTCATAATTTTAAAATAAATAGTTTTGAAGTTATTCAAGAAATTAGACGAAAAATGACCATGCCCCCGCCTTATCTCCGAAACTAATGAGCCTTAAATTTTGAAAAAAAAAATGGAGATAATAGATCTTTACCTTTAAATTACAGGAAAACCTATAAGAAGTCTATAGTGTTAAAACAACATGTTTAAAAAAAATTAATTTACTCGGAACCCTTCGCACGCGAGTCCGACTCGCACTTGGCCAGTTTTTCTTTGATTCTATGATAGCTTCCTAATTTAAAATTGTTCGTCGTGTTTATAAATCAACAAAATTTTATAAAAAGTATGTGTCATCTGGTTATCATGTGGGTGAAGGTCGATCTTCCACCGTCTACCCTACTTAAACTTAAGAACTCAATTGGCCAAACCAGCTGAGTTTTAAGTCACAAACAAACGAAGCCAATGCGCAACGTCAAGAAAATTGCATCCATCGTCCCAATTCCGCGGAAGAGGTTCGTCAAAGTAGTTGGAATTGAAGTGTTTCACGTAATTCGTTGGCAATTGCTGGCGGACTGGAGAGGAACCTTTTTTTCACATTTCCGATTTCTATTTGCGTTTTTACTTTATATTTTTTCATATTATGACTTTTCCTGGAAGAACATCTGACAGTTTTCGTCAACAAAAATTCATCGGAATTTAATTTCTCAGAATTCCTGTCACAAAACGATTCAATTAGTTCAATTACATTTCAATAACATATACACGTTGGCTCATAAATAAATGCTAACGAGCTATTTTCTGTTATCCATTAATTAAATCATTAAACACATCGAAACGTTATAATTATCGTTCTGTTTTTGATAATAATTGGCGTCGGACCGCGCTAGATACAATTTATACCGCTTTTAATTGCCCGATGGCGCGAATGACGCGGTTATAACGCCATAGTTACTGTAACTGCTACAATAACCGTTAATGTGAATCGTAACGAGTTTAACTGTTATTTTTATTGAAATTAACACTTTGCTATCTCATCAGATTATCTATATTATTATTTTATTTCTAGTAACTTCTTTTTGGTTAGTGCCTTCTTAAGTAATTATTCAATTAATGGTTTAATTAATCGCTGGCTAAATTGCGTAATCATTTGATTTATCTCAATTGAATTAAGTATTTTATAATACCAGGCTTATCCCGTGACCCTTCTGTATTTGCTCAAGCTTTTAAAATGATAAATTGAAAATAACTAAAATGAAAAAAAAAATGAAATGAAATTAACTACTATTAATAAAAGCGAATAATCCGTATGTTTAATCGTATTGAAATAATCAATAATTAAAATTCTCTAATTTTGCAAAATCTCTTCTCAGCATAAAAATTAAATTTCAACTCCTACTATTTACTTTCGCCAATGACATTTCAGGAACCAAAGTAACTACATATCTAACAATATGGGATTTTAATTGTTTTTTTTTTAAACGAATGAACCTTAGTGAAATCGTTCACCAATCTAGGCTAGTAATCTTTTGTGTTATTTTGGCACAAAGAGGTACAACAGGCCTTTGTTCTAACGTACTCACAACAACAAAACACCAAACCACGAAGATAAATAAGTTTTATTTGTATTCGTGGAAACGTGTAACTCGATTTATGTGACCTTTGCAAAGTGTGTTTTTGTATAGCTAGCTGTGCCTACTTTTTAGGGTTCCGTACCTCAAAAGGTAAAAAAGGAACCCTTATAAGATCACTCTCTTGTCCGTCTGTCTGCTCGTGGGTCACCACCAATTTTTTCAAGAACGGGTGGACCTAGCAAGTTGAAATTTAGACCAGATACTGAAGTCTACATGTCCCTATTAGTAGTATAAAAGTCAAGGTGCTGAGTCAACACGATAAAAAGATATGGGCAAATTTAGATTTTCGCGAAAAAGTGTAAGTACCAAAATTTACGTTAATTTTCAATTCTTTTTATTTTTCGGAATTTTCCCTTTACTTGTGCTGTAAGACCTTGCTTCTAACCAAAATTGACAATTCTAGGTCAACCAGAAGTACCATAGGTTTTGGGTCGAAAACCTATATAGTAGTCCCCGTTGACCTAGAACCACGAAATTTGGCAAGTACCGTCTTATACTACAAGTATAGGGAAAAGTCTGAAAATCATACGTTTTTAATTTTATCATAAAAAATATAGTCTTTATTTAAAGTAATTTGTAGATACAAATTTGTATGAAACCCTCGGTGGGCGAGTCCGACTCGCATTTGGCTGGTTTTTTCCTTCTTTAAGCTGGAAATCGAGATGATTGTTAAAGTAAGCACTGGTAGTACAGTGATAACAGGGCAGACTAACGTGTAATAGGTCGTGTGTTCGAATCAAGGCAGACGTACACTTCTCCTTTTCAGTCTGTATCATTCCTTTTTGTCGTGAGAGATCGAATGTAAGAATTTATTGTGAGGGTCTCGAATACATCCTTAATACTTTACTTTACTATAGTATAAATATAAAAAAATAAATAAATGCGAAAGTAACTCTGTCTGTCTATCTGTCGCGCTTTCACGCCAAAAGTTCTGAACCGATTTAAATGAAATTTAGTCCACAGATAGTCTAGAGCCTGAGAAAGGACTTTTTATCCCGGGAGTATGTTCCCTAGGGACTACACGGGCGAAACCGTTGGCAGAAGCTAGTATTTTCATAATTTTTAAATAAAAAGTTTTTTAAGAAAATAGATGAAAATTGGTCATGGATAATGGCCTTTATCTCAAAATCTACTTTTCATGTGTTTTTTAAATAAACAAAGCTACACGCTCCTTATTCCCACTTCTTGTCTCCAAGAGCTTAGAAGCTGGCAGGAGTTATCAGTCATTGACCCACATACGAGATAATGTCTCGGTACGTTCGCTAATGAACCCACTAATTATTTCGACGCCCATAACTGGGGATTTATTGTCCAAAGGGGAGGGGGTGGGGGTGTAGTACATGGTCTATTGGGCACCCTGTGTGTGTATTGTGTAGTGTTGGTGGGTATCTGTTAATGCGCCCGTAATTATGATGCGTTGTTTGGAACTGATGGGAAATAGAACCAGCGTATGTGCTGGGTATTTGGATTTTTGGTAGTTAAGGTTATAAAACGTGTAATAGAATAAACGCAATACCTCTTAAGGGGTTATTGTACTCATCATTATGTACAACTTTTACTATGGGACCAACACTGAAATCGCGAAAAACAAAACCACTCCCACATTTATATGCGCACAACTCGACAAAATGTACTGAACAGCTGATTTTTTTCAGGTTGTATAACTTGCGAGAAAGCAAAACCTAATTAATCAAGCAAATGGTCATCCAGTTCTTTTACTTTCAGCTAAGACCATTACTAACAAAATGGTAGCGTGTTTCTCAGTTACTGGTGTGGTAGTCGGACAGGAAGTAGTCGCTGCATGTCAAATACTTGCTATTTAACTGAATTTAATAAACTGCAAGAAATCAACATAGTTGGGAAAACTATAGGCAGGTGATGACTAAAATATTGTCTTTTAGCTGGAACCATACTACTTAATTCTGAAAATTAAGTAGCAAAATGAATAAAACATTTCTATAATTTACTCTCAACAAAATTTACATGAAGTTAGTAAATAGTATTTTGAAACTGCAGTAGAGTATCTCTTTTTACCTTCACCACGAACTCTAAAATATAGTCAGAGCTCCCACAGGAAATTCCTCGCGTTAATTTGGACAAAATAAACACAACACGACATAGGTTTAATTACGAGAAAAACCCAGTGGTTTGGCACAAAAACTGTACAAAATTAGCACTTGATGTATGTTCTGTATTTTTTAGTTATTTTAGGTACAATTTAAATTAATGTCGACCCACAGAAAGTTGCGAATTTATGTAGAGAAGAGTTGTGTCCAAAATATTCAATTATATGATTAGAGGATTCTAAACTCAATTTATTTGTAGAAAGTTTCAGTAAAGAATCTGCTTTTCTGTTTAAAGAAATCACATAGTTAGAATTTTTCTATAAATAAGCAAGATAACCAAGGTTACCGGTTACATAGCCCGAAGGATCGCGAAACTAAAGTGGCAGTGGGCAGGGCACATTGCTCGCAGAATAGATGGTCGCTGAGGCCGAAAAGTTCTGGAGTGGCGACCGTGTACCGGAAGATGCAACGTTGGAACGCCTCCCACAAGATGGACCGATGACCTGCTGAAGGTCGCGGGTAGCCGATGGATGCGAGACGCGCACGACCGGTCGTTCTGACGACGCTTGGGGGAGGCCTATGTCCAGCAGTGGACGTCTTTCGGCTGATACGATGATGAAGCAAGATAATCTGCAAATTACAGCTTCCAGAAAAGAACAGCTACGTCACGAAAATAACTCGTCATAGCCAAGATGTTATACCTATCTCAACTTGATTATAATTCGTGACCACATTTCCCCATAAGGTACACCCCTAAATCACCCCACCACGAAACACCAACACAGCTCGTTATATAAATATTTTATAAACTACATGAAACTTTCGAACTTTAACTCAATCACGCAGAAAACTTCCTTCAACGCACCCCGACACTAAGTGAAGAATTACCTCCACTAACTTGTTGGGTAGTTAAAAAGGGTGTGTTTTCACTACACCCGAACTTTGCCGAAGTTGACCGAGGTCGGGTGAAGTCAGGGACGCTTTACCTGTGCACCGCGACTTGTGTGCACTCTAAGGTGGTTTTCTTTGACGAAAGTTAACATCCGATTTCTGTGAAATGTTTGTCTGAATGAGATTTTGGTTAGTGATCAAATAAACTACAATTCAAGTTAAGCTGGGTTTTGAAAGATAAATAAAACAAAAGTATTTTTTTATGAAATTGAATAGATAACTGAAAAAGCAAGTGTACTAATTTATATTAAACCACATTAATTTTTCTAACACCAACATGCACAACAATGCATCCAAACAAAACCACCAGGACACAGCGTCCAGCAAAATACATTACCGCGTAACGCCACAGCTTAAGAGCGCATAATTGCACCATTTAACTCCTTTATAGCACTTGGCACAACTCGCACTTTAATCAAATAACGCGCCATCAAACCACCCCTTAATTTATTGCGCGACCAATTATGGCCCTCATACTTCAACAGAGGAACGAAAAGCAAATTTACAAAGTACTAAAATTAGTTTTACCAACTAATGCAGTTACATTATTATTAATTAAAATTAGTTATGTGAGTTTAATTAATAATATGAGCTTAGTGTAATAAAGTCTGTTCTGTTAATTTGATGATAGAATTGTATTCGTTTGTTTGTTAATTATTTCCATTGTGTTATGTTCCAGTGTGTGCATCGGAGCGGGCAACCGTGATAATGGAGCAATGCTACACCATTGAGGTTAGTGAAACATAATACGTATTATTACGAAATTTATCATGGTTTTGGGTAACTTTCTCTCAAACATCTAAACAATAGTTTTTACTTCAAATTAAAAATGAATTGAATCTGGAGTTGGATCTGTTGAATAGGATCCATTCAGCATAGTAAGGGTTAGAGTAGGTTTGGGACCGGACCCGTCGACGTCGAAGTGGAGGCGCAGTGGTTCCACGGAGCGATGACGCAAATCAGTGACGCGTCCATGCCCCGGGTCCACACACAACCCAGAAGGCGCCAGGTGTACTGGTGGTCCGCCGAGATCGCGCAGTTGCGCGTCTCGTGCGTACGAGTCAGGCGCCAGTACACCCGATACCGAAGAAGACGTCGTCGGGTCCCTGACGAAGAAGCCGCGCTGTATGAGGTGTACCGCGCGGCTAAGGAGGCTCTGCGGCTGGCCATCGGCGAGGCGAAGACGCGTGCCAGGGAGGAGATGTTGGAGACTCTAAACGGGGATCCGTGGGGGCGCCCTTATCGCTCGGTCCGAGGAAAACTCGGACCTTGGGCGCCTCCGCTTACGGAGAGTCTCCAACCTGAGCTGCTAGAGGACGTGGTCGCAGCCCTCTTCCCGGCACGAGCGGAGCATACTCCGCCGCCGATGGCTCTGCCCGCAGCCGCAGAGCCTGAAGAGAACGCCAGCGTCCCAGAGGTGACAGAAGCAGAGTTGAGGGCGGCCGTGATGCGGCTCCGGGTGAAGAAAACTGCCCCGGGGCCCGATGGGATTCACGGCTGCGTGTTGGCCCTCGCTCTGAAGGAGCTGGAGCCCCAACTGAGAGGACTCTACTCAGCGTGCCTGGAGCAGGGCCAGTTTCCTGTTCAGTGGAAATCTGGTCGTCTGGTCCTGCTCAGGAAAGCGGGGCGCCCTGCGGACTCGCCGTCCGCGTACCGGCCTATAGTGCTGCTGGACGAGGTGGGAAAGCTATTTGAGCGGATAATCGCAGCCCGCCTCGTCAGCCACTTGTGCGAAGAGGGGCCGGACCTGGCCGAATGCCAGTTCGGGTTTCGGCATGGGCGCTCCACTATCACGGCGATATCGCGGGTGAGAGTCCTGGCGGAGGAAGCGGTGTCCCGGGGTGGGGTGATGTTGGCGGTGTCCTTGGACATCTCCAACGCCTTCAACACCCTGCCCTGGAGTTGTATTCGGGAGGCACTGCGCTATCATCGAGTGCCTTCCTACCTCCGCCGCGTCATTGGGTGCGGTGCGGTGCACCCCATGTCGTGCGGTGTTCCGCAGGGTTCGGTCGTGGGCCCGCTCCTGTGGAACATCGGGTACGACTGGGTGTTGAGGGGCGAGCTCCCTCCGGGAGTGGACCTGACGTGTTACGCTGACGACACGCTGGTCACTGCCCGGGGGAGCTCGTACAGGGAGGCAGCGTTGCTGGCGACGGCCGCGGTCTCACAGGTGGTGAGCCGTATACGGCGCCTCGGCCTGGAGGTGGCCCTCAACAAGTCGGAGGCCATAGCCTTTCATGGCCCCCGACGGGCGCCGCTGCCGGGATCGCACATAGTTGTTGGGGGGGGCCGTATCGCTGTCGAGTCCACCATGAAGTACCTGGGATTGGTGCTCGACAGCCGTTGGGATTTCGGCCCCCACTTCCAGCGGCTGGCGCCCAAGTTGTTGGGCGCGGCTGGGGCGCTGTCAACGCTGCTTCCCAATCTGGGGGACCCGAGCACCGCCTGCAGGCGGTTGTACGTGGGGATCGTGCGATCGATGGCCCTGTATGGGGCCCCGATCTGGGCGGCTGACCTGACGGCCAGCACCATCACTGTTCTGCGGAAGCCGCAGAGGGTGATGGCCGTAAGAGTCATCAGGGGTTATCGCACGATCTCCTACGAGGCGGCTTGCGCACTGGCCGGATCTCCGCCCTGGGACCTGGAGGCAAAAGTCCTCGCGTCACTGCATCGGTGGCGTGAGGACGCGCGGGCGCGCGGCGAGCGACTGATGCAGCGACACATCGAGCTGCGTCGGTCGCAGCTGCGCGAGGTCCTGGTGGCGGAATGGCGGGACAGGCTCTCACGCCCTTCCGCCGGCCTCGTCACTATCGAGGCCATCCGGCCAGTGCTCGACCTGTGGCTCGGGAGAAGGCACGGCTCCCTGTCATTTCGTGTGACGCAGGTCCTCTCGGGGCATGGCTGCTTCGGGAGGTTTCTGTGTTGCATAGGCAGGGAGCCGGACGCTCGGTGTCACCACTGCGTCGACTGTCGGGAGGACACGGCGCGGCATACGCTGGCAGAGTGTGCCGCTTGGGAGGAGCCGCGTCGTGCTCTCATTTCTGTTGTAGGCAGTGACCTCTCGCTGCCAGCCGTAGTCCGTGCTATGGTTGACGGCGAGGAGTCCTGGGACGCGGTGGTCTCCTTCTGCGAAACAGTTATCGCGCAGAAGGAGGCTGCGGAAAGGGAGAGGGAGATCTCGACCTCCCTCCCGGCCCGCAGCAGACGCACCGGGCGTCGGAGGAGGGCATACGCTGCCCTCTTCCGGCCCCCCTAACTGGGTGGACGGCGGTGGCGGTGGACTAGGGGATGTCCGTCGCCCCCCATTCATCTGGACCCGAGGTGGCGGCGCGTGGTGTTCCCGTGCGCCCCTCTCTGACGTCGCGGGGGGAGTCAAACACCTCACTCCCCCCGCTGACCCGAGGTGGCCCGCAGAGGCGGGCCGGCACCAGCCGGGGATTACGGAAGTCGTAAGCTCCCGCGATCTCCGGCGTAGGTGAGAGATGGAACACCGGGGTGGTTTTAGTCAGTAAGAGTCTGACAGACCCCTCCGCCCGCCCCAGGGCGGAGGACATCCATGAGGATTTCCCCCCGTTAAAAAAAAAAAAAAAAGGTTTGGGATTTGATATCCACATTTGTCTCCCATAAAGTCCGTTGGTGCGTCATCCTGGCTAACATAGCCAGCCTAGCTCTATCCTAGGGGGTTTCACCAGGTTTGCGGAGCGCCATCACAAGTGTCAAACGCTAGTAAAGATTTCGCGTATTATTCTGTACTTGGTGATCGCATTTACAGTCTAAAATGGTGGCCAATATGTTGCAATTTTAACCATACAAAATTCCCAAATATCGCCACGACGTTCAAACCAACGTCATAAATTACAACCCTAATACCATTCAAAACCGGTTATACCCCGATTTCCTCCCAAACATTATCCTCATTAGTTTTCCCCCATTTCCCCCATCGCCATCATTCAGTCGTCGGAGATCACGACAAAGGATCTCAAGTTAAAGTTAGGCGACGGGGGCGTGGCCACGCTTACTTTCAATTGCTGCGACTATATTTATGTGTCGTGCACTAGATACATTCAGTATAAGTGGTATTCTGAGGACATGTTCCGCTGGCGACGGAATTAACTAATGTTGTTAGCTTATTGTTTGTTCGAGAGGCTGGCTTGTTGAGTGGGTAATCTTTGTGCGGAGATTTTGAATTTTAATTTGGAGACGTTACTTTTTCAATTATAGTCGGTAGGTTTGCTTGGCTTGTCTGGGGATCTAGCTATCTTTAGGCCTTAGGCCTGGCTCTTTGACGAAGGCCACTCAGTAAAGTATTTTTTTTTAATTTCACATAATTTTAACGTTCTGCTCTTTTTTTTGAATAATTTATTTTAAGCACGACATCAAACAAAAAAGTCGACTTTATTTCCATTACCAAACTGTGATCACAGCTTTATTGAATAAATTCCAAACTCCTAACAAGAGCAAAATTAAAAAAAATATTTCATAACACAATACGTGTCGTCTAAATTGAACATACTTTATATGAAATAAGAATTTTTAATAAAAATGTTTTACACAATTGCTGGTACTTAGTAAACAATTTCCATATGGCGGAACTTTGCATCATTTCAACGTAATAGGTTGTGCGATGTAAAGGCGGCAACAGACGAGAGCGGGGCAGGTCTCGCCCGGGCTTTTTATTAAATTGCTTTAGCACACCCGGTCTTCGTGAATCCCGCCTTCTTACTATGATGAGTTGGGTCAGAAGGTGCAGTCCGTGAACTATATGATGATAATAATTGGCATGCATCTACGACTTTGAACAATAACTAACCTACCCATCGAGCGAAGAATGAGCTTCACTAATTTATCTAAGTGATGTGAAAGTATTCAATCAAAATTTAAACTCAATTGAAATTATAATATGAAAAATAAAGTAACCTTCAAAATTGCCATGTCAAAATTTTAAATCGAATTGAAATTAGATGTCAAAATAATAGGTGATTCGATTTTACAAATAACGCAGTTTCTGATGTATACAAAGATGGAAAAGTTAATACTTTTAATTTTCTAAAATAAGGAACGCAACTATTCGTTGTTCTTGGACCACACATTGATCGTCAACATCTTTTTTGCATCCTGAATACAAGTTCTCGTGATAATAAACTTTAATTTATAACCTAAATAACACTAAAGGCAAAACGATTGGTAACTCTAAAGGTAACAAACTGCGGTAAGGTGGTTTATTTTCTGGTGTACAAGAAATCCTTTTCCCAATCAATCCAATTTAGCGTCCACTTATGTAGGAGTTGGAATGATCGAAGAATGTTGATCGTCTGGGAGCGAGATGGGTAGACGACATTGTGGTCATTGCGAGTAGAAATTGGATGCGGGTGACTCAGGAGCGTGGGGATTTTCTCTGGAATAGATAAACCTATGCCTAACAGTTAGCGAAGGCAGGCTGTTGATGATGATGATGATGTAAGACTTCTCTGGACCTTACAATTCTATCAGTGGTAAGGATTGTCAAAAGTCCGAATTGCCTAGGATTGTCAGTTGACTACCGCATGCCAATCCCATAAATGGCGTTTTCAGCAATTGTTCTAGATTCTTATCATTGTTGGCTAGGACTTCTGCCCATTCCTGCAATATGTTCCCACCACACAAACACGAGTGATTTCCTTCAGTGTTTCTCAGAAACTTGGTGACTTTTGTTATTGAATTTTTTATAAAATACCTTTCAAAGTGCAACGGGGAGTTTGTTAAAATAGTGTAATAAAATGTGATCTTTGTAGCTCGAGAACGATGTGTGTAGCGTACCTAGTGAGTGCGAATTACAACTTGCTTTTTAGAATGGTATTATAACAGGTTGGTTAGTGAAGTGGGAGATGGGCTTTGGCGAGAGAAGTTCAAGCCTCCTGATTATTTCATAAAGCCCTCTGAGGACCTTTTAGTTGGGTACGTGTTGCCGTGGCCGACCTAGGAAACTCTAAGACTAGCTCCTCAGGTGGGGATTCTCGGACTCCGATCTTTAGTGATTGTGTGGCGTCTCGCCGCAGTCTATGGCCCATCTTTCGTCTTGCCCCGCATATCACGTGTACGAGGACCTCATAACTGTGTCAGCGGAAGGTTTTATCGTTGCTGAGTACTACACCAAGTATGAAAATTATTAACTCTATTTGCCATCGATACTCTAAAAAGAAGAAGTGAAGTTGGAAGACATTTAGGTAGGTATTTGTCTACCCCTGCTTCTGGAAGTGCAAATAAGAAGGTTCCTTGTACTATATCAATAATTACTTGAATACTTCCATTAAGGTATTCTAAATCAACGAAAATCAAAACTCGAACACAAATACTACCAAAAATTAACCAACATAATTTTCTATTTTACTTTCTATGCTATACATAATCAGCTTTGACCAATAATCATTGAATAATTGTGCAATATCATGCATGGCATCGTTTCGTGGAATATTGTAATTTAGCAATCACACATGAGGCTACATCTTAGTAAATATATACTTGATTTTTTGTAATATACTGTGCTCGTCCTAAAACTTGTTATGTGCTCAAACTGTAACCGAGAACGCCGGTATCCTAAACAGAAGTTTAACCTTACACTGGGTACCGGAGTTCAACGTAAACACCTTTAAATGTTGTTTTAAAACTGCTTAATGTCTAAATTTGTGTTTTGTACAACCTATAGAAAATAAAATATTTTATTGTTATTATTTATTTATTATAGCTAGCACAATAACTCGAAAAACCACATTTCAAAATTACCAAAATTCAACAAATCATTTCTCTATCATTCTCTCTAAAAACATATTTTACAATTTAGCTTGCCTGTTGCATCACACATAGCAGCATTTGTCGCCTTACGTTATGAGAGCAGTGTCATCCTTTAAGCCAGATTTTACGTCGTGTAATAGTGTTACCCGCAACGTTTTGCAGAACAGCCATTTGTTACAAACGTGTTATGTGGAGCTACACTTTCATGAGTTGTAATAAAGTTGCTATTAAATTGACTAAATGAAAAAGAGTTTCATTTCAAAGTCAAATTGACTAAATGAAACTCTGTTCAGCCACTGCGATTGGTTTCTCAAACAACTCATTTTATTTCTACTAATATTATAAATATGTGTAAGATGTGTATGTTTAGACGTTATTTGAATGTTTGCACGACGTTTGTTCAACAATCATGCCTCAATGGCTAAATGAAAGTGGCTTATATTTTAGACACGGGTAGAACATGGCTTGGATTAGGAAATTTCATGAAATTTTTTGACATTCAATTGGACGAAGGCAAACAGCTAGTACGATATATTAAAAACTAGCTTTCGCCCGTGATTTCGTACGCGCATATCCCATTTTTTCCCGTTCCCGTAGGAATTTCGGGAAATCCTCTCGCCATGAATATTCCTTAGGGAGAGTAGGGGGGCACTCCCGCCTACTCTCCCCAAGGAGTACTCATGGCAAATTACAGTTCTCTACGAGCTGTAGTTTTGGCTGTGCGTTGTCTGTCAGTAACTCACTCACTCAGTAACGGAAGAAATTTATACATATTGACTTGCTTTTGCCCGCGACTTCGTACGCGCATATGCCATTATTTCCCGCTCCCGTAAGAATTTCGAGAAATGCTCTCTTAGTGCTCCCTGACACTCCCTAAGGAACCTACATGCCAAATTTCAGCTCTCTACGACCAGTAGTTTCGGTTGTGCGTTGTGTGTCAGTCACTTTGTAACGGAAGAATTTCAAATATATTGATTAATAAATATTGATATATACAAATACAGCTGCAGTCGGGTAAAAAGAAGGTGTAAATGTTTGCGTCCACAGACATGAGAATTATGTAACGACGTCACCTAGCTAGCTATATGTTTATGGTACGAGTTATAATCCCGTAATTTTTGTACGGAACTAAATGAATTGGCACTACTGAATTCTACCTCTCCGTAACAAGTACAGCCCGCACAACATCCCCTTATGCGCTAACACCGACCAACATACAGGAAACGAGTTTTTAAAAGCGTTGAATTTTTCACACAAATGTTCGCGAAATACTCCGGACTAAGCACATGCTGCTTAGCACCCGCAGTAATTAAAAATAAATTATGAACGCAATGATTAAGGACGTTTAATGGCGAATAATAAAGTGTTTTATGGCCAGGACAGGATAATGTAAACGACGCTCATGTAAAGAGTTTGATGATGATGAGATGCAAGTTGATATAATGAATTAATTTTATTGACTGACAGAAATTTATTCTCATTTATATAATAAATATTATATTATACGTACCGGAATATGATAACTGCCTCCGTCGTCGAGTGGTTCAGGCGTTTGCCTTGTGACCCGGTGGTCGTGGGTTCGATTCCCACGGGAAGCATACTTTGCAAAATGTTTCCAGTTGGCTAGGACAGTGCAGGCTTGTCTCACCTGATTGTCTGATAAAAAGATGATTCCGTGCTTCGGAAGGCACGTATAAGCCGGTGGTCCCGGCCACCAGATGGCGGTCGTCAAATAAATCATGTCAGAGGCCCTTGAGGCGGTTTAGAAACTCTGACACTAGGGTGTGTGGGGTCGTTAGACCTTACTGCCCACACGATAAGAAGAAGAAGACCGGAATATGAAACGTTGGAAACCCCAAAAGGTGGAATGCTGACCTGGTAAGGGTAGTCGATGGATGCGAGACGCGCAGGACCGGTCGTTGTGGCGACGCTTGGGGGAGGCCTATGTCCAGCAGTGGACGTCTTTCGGCTGATATGATGATGATGATAAAATGCAACAATGAGTATCTTTGTTTGTTTGTTACGCTTTCACGCCTAAATTGCTGAACCAATATTGATGAATTTTGATACAGAGGTAGATGAGACCCTGGAGATGGTTATAGGTTCTTCAACGCAATCAAAGCCGCGGGCAAAAGCTACTTTATAAATATTCCCTGATGTTTTGTTACAGCAGGAAATAAAAAAATACAAGCATAGAACGGCGAATAGTACGCAGGTAATTTTATACATTTACTTGCTGATCCGGCAAACGTTGTTTTGCCATATACTAGTGTTTGTTTAAAAAAAAAAATAGTTTGCGACCTATTCTCAGACCAACCAAATATAAACAAAAAAAATCGGTAAAACCGTTTGGTGTGCGTTTCTGTGACACAAGATTTTTAATGTTAAATTTTACTTCTACGACATAATCCAGCTTACAGACTAAGCTATTACCTCAGTAGCACGCCTAAGTATGAACTAAATAAAGATCTAGTTGGCACTAAGTACTCATAATCTCCAATATCATAAGGTGATTCAACTATATTTAATTTTATTTTGAGTTGAGTAATGTTAATTAAGTCAAATAAATAAACTATTGCCATACCAGCCTCACTTCATATTGGCTACGTTCTGGCAAGAACATTCCTCACCGAACCATCGTCGTCGACTCAATACATTGAACTACATCTGCTAGACATCCAGAACGAGGTCAGAGGTCTGCCTACCCCAGTTGCCTCGGAACTCACGCGTCTTGCTTCAGAAATGCCCAACAGACCGCATGGAGCGGAGACAGCTAGAACACGAATATGTACCGAAATTGTATGCTGAGGAAATAGCCAAATGTGTTGCTGTTACTCATGAATGTTACGTCTAGTTTATGTTTCAAGAAATTGCAGTATGAATGTTTTTAGTATCGGTATCGAATCTGAAGTATTTTCGAATTCAATATTAAAGTTTATCAAAAACTAACTTCTGCGCGCAGCTTCAGAATAAAGTTTTATTTTCGCCAAAAAGTAGCCTATATCCGCCTGCTCTCCTCTCCATCTGAAAAGTTCATCATAATCCATTCAGTGATTTAGAGGTGCAAGCGTAACATACAAACAAACTGGCTTTCGCATTAATTATAATAGGTATTAGTCGGGGTGAATTGCTTTGTGGTTTTATAGAGTTCCGTACCTCAATAGGAAAAAACGGAACCCTTATAGGATGTATTTGTTGTCCATCCGTCCGTCTGTCTGTCAAGACCCTTTATCTTAGGAACACGTGGAGTTATCGAGTTGTAATTAAAACCATATACTCAAGTCTACAGTCCCTTGAAGCTGTGAAATCAATCTTCTAAGTTAACGTTAAAACAGATACGGCCGTTTATGCCTCAAAAAACGTGTATTTCGACACTCTCAAGGGAATCAAAATTTATAGGGTATTTTTCATTGACTTAGAACTATAAAATTTGGCAAGTAATATTGACTTATACTACAAATATAGGGAAAAATCTGAAAACTATACATTCGAAATTAAATCATAAATAAAATATAGTCTGTATTTAAAGTAATATGTACCTACAAATTTGTACGGAACCCTCGGTGGGCGGATCCGTCTCGCACTTGTCTGGTTTACAAAAAATGTAGTAAAGACTTGTTAAGACAACCTTAGTAGCTCATATTGCTCTTAAATAATCCAATAATGAAGTTTATTTAGTAAAGCAGCTTGAGTGTCTCATTAACATGAAATCTCATTAACCACTAAAAGAAAATCCTTTCTACATGAATAATAGAGAGAACCTGAGCAAATAATTAGAGAAACTAGTACACAAATAACTTCGACTACTCCATTTTGAAACGTTTCCATCTTAATCGCTCTTCGCATTTGTTTACTGAACATTTTTATTTTTATTTGTTTAAAGTGTCCCTCTAATGGACGCTGCCCCGGGCCCCGGCGACCTCCGGACGAATGTTCTCAGACAAAAAACAAATGAAAAATACCCTTTTGTTTTAACAGCCTAGGCCCGGAGACATACTAATTTTTATTACGGATAAGCGTTGTTTTTGGATAAATTGGATATGTTTTACACGTAAGTGTTTTTTTTTTGCTTCCGAGTAAAGCTATTTCTTAAATTATCCAGGTGCTTTCTGAAAAGTTTTTAATAATATTTGATAAATTTAGGCTTTTATTTTAACGAGTAGAGTATCTATTTCGTTAACTAATTTTGAAACTATTATTTATTATTAAAATTACACACACTATCTTTACAGGATAACCCCAATACAATAGTGGTACATATAAGTTTACTTTTGTTTTCAAAGTCATTCCTGACCTAAAGTTTTTTTTTTTTTATATTTTATTGTAACACAAAAATAAATGATTCGCTGTTCAACGCTATGAGGAATTATTATTATACTATATAGCGTTGAACAAACAGTGAACACATTTAATCATAGTAATTATTGCGGCTAGATTAGACACAGTATATTTGCCCTCAATCAATCCGAAATCATCATTACATTGCGAATATCGGCTGCAAACGTTTCACATTAAAACGCGCGTTTTACCAGCCCCACAAAATAGTTTAAACTCTCATCTATGTAAGCACACAGTAAGCAAAGTAAACAATAGAAATCTGTTTATGTGTGTAAGCGTTCGGCGTGTTTACATATTAAATAACGTTTTGGCAAATATCGCGCTCCATCTCCGGACTATAGTGTTGTGCCAAATATTTCACGGCACCGTGTATGCGCATAATTTTACGTGTTTTTGTCGACAACCGTGTAATATGTTGGTATAGAAACGTTAAGTGACATCTCTATTTTGGCTGCCACTAGTGATGTCTTAGTTAATTCAATGTTCTGCAAGAACATTCAGCTGTTAAAGCTGTCAAATAAGGACACACATTATGTTTTTTGGTGTTTCGTTTGTTGTAAGGTAAAACTGAATGTGATTTATCAAATTGTTTTCCTGGATTGTGTTAAAATTCCCTTGAACCGCTACAGTGATAGGCAAGACAAAAAACATGCTTCATTTTAGGTGCTTCAAATTACTATTCAAGAAGCAAGATCATATGAATTGTTTTGTCAAAATGTTTCATTCACGAAATCTCGTTTCTGAATACATTTTCCATTTAGTTCAGTCATCAGAATGAGAACACCCTCTGTACGCGTCTCGCTGTACAATCTGTTTAGAGCCCACTTAACATTCCGCGCACTTTCGAACAGAACTGAAGGTTACGGCCTATTAAGTTGTTCGCGAGTGATGGCTAAGAACATGTCATTACTCAGCCAGTACTGCCACCACGACCTCAGTCTAGTACGTGATTTCAACAAGCTTTTACGTGGCTCCAGTAGGCGCGGCTCAGGGTTAATAGTTCGGAAATAAGGGGTAATCGTAACCATCGAAGTATCCTTTTCCAACAAGGAAACTTTAGTGAGAACATACACATCTGGCGTGTGTGCGTCCACTCTGTATTTTTCTTTCATTCGAACGTATTGTATGAAAACATAATTTGGAATTTTGATAAAATTGAGCTCTACAAAAACACAAAGTGAAACACTGTGCGCATCTGTGTCTGTTGTTCAAAAACTCCGAACATATATTATTACATTATGTTGGTACGTTCGTCCTACTACGGCGCGCTCCGTATTCCATTTATTAAATTACTTTTACTTGATATAAATGACTGAGTAAACAAGTATGTTTTTTTGCTTTGTCAATTTCGCGCGGTGTTCGTAGAGACAGATTTTACAGTTTCAATATTCCGAGCGCCCTAAAAATATTTGTAAAACAAAAATGATAATATGTTTCGTTAGAAGCGAGATGGCACAGAGAAACTTATTTGTGATAAAATATGCGGAGATTCTAAAGTGCGCTAAAATGTTACAGAACGCTGTGTAGTGTCTGCTCTGTAAAAGAGTATTTTATTTAGTAGTACTTTATTTTGTGCGCTGGTTGGTCTTGAATTTTTATTCTTTCACACACTATTTTAATGCAGTACTCCAATGTTTGAATTGCGGTTTCCGCTTCGGAGCAATGAAAGCTCCATCAAAATCCATTTGGTAGTTTTTGCGTCATGCAACAAATGGCAGGCGAGGCGCACAAAACATGGTGGCTCCCGGTCCAAACCACATATAAACCGAGTGCTCTCCAAATGTCTGTGCTTATAATATTAACTCAGTAATAATGGTACCTATAATCCCGTTTTTCATATTTCTCTTGTATTTTGAGTTGGTTTATTAACATTTTTGTTGAAGTATATTATAAGTTGGCTCTTACCAAATAAGACGATCACTTAAATTGAACGAAAAAACCATCCAATTACAATAAAAATAGTTCACTTTTATTTAATACATTTGACCAGTTGTGACATGAATTACCTTTTTTTATTATTTACTAGCGGACGTCACGCGGTTTCACTCGCGTAGTTCCCGTTTCCGTGGGAGTGCGGGGATAAAATTTAATATAGCTTGCCGATAGTATAGCTATCCATTGCTGAAAGAATTTTTCAAATAGGTCCAGTAGTTTTTAAGTTTTTTTGTTACGTACAAAGATACAAATCTTTCCTCTTTATAATATTAGTAAAGATATGTTTGCGTTTGACACCTAAGTTAGTGATAATGAGGTCGACAATGGAGCATGCTTGCCTAGAAGTAACTTGAACCCCCAGTTTGTAGCTATCAGGAAATACAGACATCCTACAAGGAATAAATGTTATAATATTTTTATCAATCCTTGTTTCATAATAGAAGCGTTATTAGAAGCCGTCGGGCTGTCAGCCGGCCGGCGATATTGTCTCAGTGAGCTGTAATGCTGATAGATACATTATGTAATAGGATTTGCGCAAAGCTACACATTAGGTATTGCTTACGTTAGTGCTGACATTTTAATACAGACTGTTATTGTACTTAGAAATCGTATCAAATCATTACCAAATAAATAAAGTCTCCTTTGAATTAAAAGAACACTCCTACTGCCTTGCGACAATTTGCAAAAGTACTTCTTTCAATTGACGTAAATTCTATGAAATAAACGACACAGAGTACATATATATCAGTCGAACCATTTCGTTTTATTCATGAAGTACCACGAAATTAATAGAACACCGAGTAACTCCCACGATCGTCTTGTAAGAGCACTTAGCTCATAAAACCATGTCTGACTGTGGGGGGCTAATGTATCCAGCGTTGGCTAAATGTGCGAGAACAGGTAGTTAGCTCGATCTAGTTAATTAAGGTAGGCACGCCAGATAGGGTTGGTAACACGCAGGGAAGGAAAGAAGGTTAGTATATCAGACTTTCTTTAAGAATGGGAAATGACTCCTTCCGCTCTGGGTTGAGCGGTAAAGAAGTGTTACGACTCTTACTGACTAAATAAAGCCGCGGTGACTCTTTCGATCAAATTCCGAAACCTTGGCGGCACTGGCCTTAGCCCCTTCTATTTTGCTGACATCTCTTTAAAAAAATCTAAATCAAAAAATCATTTTTAGGGTTCCGAAAAAAACACGGAACCCTTATAGGATCGCTCCGGTGTCTGTATGTCTGTCTCTGTCTGTCCGTCTGTCACAGCCAGTTTTCTCCGGATCCACTGGACCGATTCTGTTGAAGTTTGGTACACATATGGACTTCTATGACCCAAACACGGACGCGTTACGTAAATCATTAAATTTTTAGTATGGGGTCACTTTTGGGGGTCAAACTAGAAAATTTAAAAAAAGTTTTTTTAACAATATCGTGTGACATATTAAATGAAAGAGCTTACTGTAAGGGTTTTATTTATATTTTTTTTCATAATTTTAAAATTGGTTTTGAAGTAATTCAAGAAATTAGACGAAAAATGACCATTCCCTTTATCTCCGAAACTACTGAGCCCAAAATTTTGAAAAAAAATGGAGATAATAGATCTTTACCTAAAGACTACAAGAAAACTTATTAGAAGTCGTGTAGTGTTAAAATAACATGTTAAAAAAAAATTCGTTCGGAACCCTTTGCACGCGAGTCCGACTCGCACTTCGCCAGTTTTTTTTCTTTGATGCGCGCGTAGATCCCAACGCACCATCGACCTGGGCCTGGTAAGAACCAGGCCGCGAAACACCCAACGCTCGCCATCCGCGGTGGCCAGGAATCGACCTGCGACTTCCAACGCCCGCTGCGTCTTTTTCTGTTGCGGCCGCTGGGGCGTGACGTTTGCAGTATATTAGTCTAGTCTTATAGTTGTTTCATACCTAGCTACTAGCTTTGCTAGCGGCTTCCCCCGCATATGCTTAATTAAAAGAATAAAAAATGTTTAATGTCCTTCCAGGACATGGTCTACCTCCATGTCAAAATTTATCTAAATTCGTTAAGAAGTGAAGAAGTAAAAAACAGACAGAGCTACTTTTGCATTTATAATAAGCATTAGTATGAATTTTGCTCAGTAATGTAAGAAACACAATTGTATCTACAACTGCTAGTTGTGATTAATCGCAATTTTTTCATAACGATCACTATTACTCTAAGCACAGTTATATTACCTAATTTAAAAAGGCCTGACTAATAATTAATCCTCTTAAATTATTGCACACATACTTAGGAAGTGGTTCCATTAATATTTAAGAAGTGTTAAATGGAGCTGGACAAATGGATGTGCGATTAACGCTTATGCGACAAAACTGTACTGCGATTCACTATAGTTCGAATGCACGCTTGTGCGACACACTGAAGATCGACAACACCCCGACTCGGATAGGTTGGGTTAGAAGGCTAAGGCAGGAGCGAAGCGGAGCGGAGCTCCCGCCTTAGCCTTCGTGGTCATTTTTTTCCAAACCACCCAGAAATAGGAGCCCCGCGAAGCGGAGCTCCCGATCTTCAGTGTGTCGCACAAGCATGCATTCGAACTATGGTGAGTCGCAGTACAGTTTTGTCGCATAAACGTTAATTGCACATCCATTTGTCGAGCTCACGTAGTACACTCATCTTTAAGTACCTTGGTATGCCACGATGCTATTTACATACGGCACACTTGTGTATTTAAAATTCCAGGTACACTAACATACCTACTAATATTTTAAATTGAACTTACTCTCATTCGCGATTGTTAGCTGAATTGTCGCATGAGATGAAATATTTTGTTACGCGTTTTTCCGAGAAAGTTCCGTAACGGTAGCTCTTTGTAAACCAATACCCTCTGGTCCTCTGACCTTCTGTTATATTTATACTGTGTCGCACACCTTGGCTCACTCACCTTCAATTGAATTAACCCACCTTTGAAGTTAAACCTTATATTTTTAGATCGAGTTGATAGTTGGAATGTGCGGTCTATGAAGACTCTCTGAGGTTCTTTTCAAAAAGGTTTTATGGAATTAAAATCTAAACCAGTGGTTCGAGTACTTACTTTACTGAATTTTGTAGAGCCCATCATTAATTATTTGTGGTTTAGACAGACGATTATAAATAGAAATTGTAACGTTTAGCGTTTGTGTGATGGTAATCTAGGCAAAGTCAAAAAAATTACTAACAAACTTTTAATGAATAACGTTAAAATAATAATCCCCTTCTACTGCTTAACATATGGATCTCACCTTTTTTTAGAATGTGTAATCATCGAACGACTCTTTTTAGACATATATGTTTGTGTAAATTTAAACATTGTACACCTTACGGGTATGTTACATTGATACATGTTACAATAATAATTTTAAGAACTGTATTTCCACCTGTGACAAGCAATAAATAAATCTGAATTTGAATCTGACTCCTTCCGCTCTGGGCAGTGCGGAAGAGCCAAATGCCTTTTGCATTCTAGGGCCGCGGTTCATTTTTTTAAATAATTCCGCAACCATGGGTGTCCTCTAGCGTTGGTGTATGAACCGGTCTTGAGGTTCTCGCAATCAGTGGACTTCCGAAGCCTTGACCAAGTCATCGGTCTACCGTGAGGAAGGCCTGCCAATGTTTCGTCTTGTTAAAATAAGATTCGAGTGATCTGTTGTCATAAAAAGGACTATCGACACAAAACGAAGTAACTGATTTCCAACCTTAATTTATTTTCTTATTGTCTGAAATCGGTTACTTCGGTGTGTAGATACGCCCTTTTTAGGGTTCCGAAAAAAAAGGAACCCTTATCGCTCACTCGGGTGTCTGTCTGTCTGTCCGTCTGTCACAGCCAGTTTTCTCCGGATCCACTGGACTAATTCTGTTGAAATTTGGTACACATATGGACTTCTGTGACCCAAAAATTATAATTTTTTTAGTATGGGGGTCACTTTTGGAAGTCAAACTAGAAAAAAAAAGTTTTTTGAACAATATCGTGTGACATATCAAATAAAAGTGCTTACTGTAAGGGTTTTAATTATATTTTTTTCATAATTTTAAAATAAATGGTTTTGAAGTTATTCAAGAAATTAGACGAAAAATGACCATTCCCTGCCATTCCCCCCCCCTTATCTCCGCACCTAAAAAATTTTTTTGACAAAAATGGAGATAATAGATCTTTACCTAAAGATTACAGGAAATTAGAAGTCTGTAGTGTTAAAATAACATGTTAAAAAAAAATCGTTCGGAACCCTTTGCACGCGAGTCCGATTCGCACTTGGCCAGTTTTTTACAATGACGTTGATGTATTGGGAGATCTTTTTATAAAAATTTAACACAGAGTGACTTATTTGCAATGGTGCTCAGACAAATCAGACTATTTTCTGTAGTAACCTAGAAATACCTACTTATTACAAAGACTAGCAACCTAAGAGTTTAAGCTAGGCCCTCACCGGTCTCTAAGTAGGATTAAAAGCATGAGTCAGCTTCTATGTCCTAAACAAGCAGGTGCCCGATCGATGGCGGGCCTGATGTGAGGACAACGCGTAGGGTCCTGGCACGCTGCGGTGTAATATGTGTCACGGGCTTGAACATACCTCTAGTCTGAAGAATTTACTGAGGCCATGATATAAAACTACTGTTTGAGCTCAACATTGGTACCGGGTTTGAATGATGCAAGTGCAATTTTTATAATGTTACTTTTTTTTTTTGTAAAGTAATATCAAATTTGATTTGCTGTAACTTCCTTTAAATCTCATCTCTATAATACAATCAGCCTATAACGTTCCCTCTGCTGGAAAACAAGCCTCCTCTCTGTAGTAGGGAGTGGGCCGTCGCCCGACACTTGTCTTCTAATTTTTGATCCTAAAACGTGCCGATTTCCTCGCAATGTTTTCCTTCACCAATTTGGGAGCTATCAATTAATACAAATTACATATAGTAATGTGACTGCCTGGGTTCGAAACCACAGCCTTAACTACAAGGCCGACTCTGCATCTCAATATAATTTAATGTTTTGAGACTAATAAATAAGTACTGTCAGTGTAGATAGTACAGAGTATCTAACTACCTGTTTAAGCGCTATTTTGGTCAAAAAACTGATTGAAGCATCACGTCTTATGTTTAAGCTCACAGCTCTTACAGAAAGAAAAAAAGGACTATTATTATGTGAGCCTATAATATCGTTCCCATACCTTGACTGTAGCTAAACAACACAACACACAAACGTTACGACACAGTGTACAAATAGCCCAAAGCTGGCTGACTCACCGCTCGGTTGCCAACTAATGGCGCGGAACGCGGGCTGTAACACAGCCTGCCATGGTTTTGTGGGGACCTGCTTGAACTAATATATCCTTTTATGAGAATTTATGTCATGTAAAATATTTCTTAACATGAATAGTTGTTATTTTACAAAACGTTTTTTTACAATATTCCGTATTCTAATTTATTAGCTGTCCCGTTTTTTCATCCTTCTCCAATAGATCTTATTTCAGTAGTTTCACCCCCTTTTCTAGTTATATCAACATTCCCACACTCCGAGCACTATTTCTTTGGCCTTCCCGTACTTTTATATACCATCTACCTACATTCAAAATATCCTTAGTTGATCTTGACCTCTCACATTGGCAGTTTGTTTAAAAATACTGCTAAGTACGAAGGTTAATAACCTACAAATGATACAAACGCAAACAATATTATTAGTATTTATAATTAAGTGTTGAAGAAAACATAGGCAGATATTATTGATATTTTTGGCAATCCTACAAATAAAAATTATTAAGAACTTCAAATATTTATAGAAAAAAGCTTTGTTATTGAAGTGTTCAATCACGATGCGTTTGTTAATGAACGAGTCTTTTTCGATGTATAAGTTTCACAAAAGATCAAATCAGTCTGCTGGTGTTATTATCACCAAGTTATTGTCATCAAGGAGGTCGTTCACCTCGGTTTATTTTGGTTTCTTATTAAATTTTCCAGACAGCTTGACTTTCAAAGAAGACCATTCAATAATTAAAATGAAAACACTCTTTAATATCAACTGAATTCAACTATGAAACGTCAATTTGTTAATTATTTTTCACCTTTTGAAGTAGATAGATACGTATACCCTTTTCATTCGTGTGTTAAATTTTTGTTTCACGTTTATTCGTTCAATTTAATTGAAGCACATAAGGGTTAATTGAATGAAAATTAATTGTGAAACAGTTTCAATTAAATGCTTAAAGAATCTTAAGTTATTGTTTGCAAAAGGATTTTATGGTTTACGATGATGAACGTTCCTTTTCACATAATTATTTTGTTTTCAGTTTACTATTAAGGTAAAACAAATTTGGAAAGAATATATTTTTCACTCAAACATTTTCCTTAGATACTAAAATGTTTGCCAACACTTACAATAGACATTTTCCCGAATTAATTTCACGCAAAATATTTTTTATACACGTTCATATTCGTGAAAAGGATCCGATGATTTCGACAGAACAATTTTCTCGGAACCTTCCAAAGAGAGGAATTTTATAAATAGACTGATAACTGCACACACGCAGAGATGAACTCAAAGGTTCCGCCGTGTGCGGGATCCCTTTGATCTCGCTGACCCGGCCGCCCCTCAGCAGCCCACTTCAACGATATTATCTTGTTTTTTTTTTATCGCGACGACGATTTACGACGCAAATGAATACTAAAAATTCTCGGTAAAAAAATCTTCTTGTATAAAATTTTTTAACACTTTATCCAGTTACTGTCGCTGGAGAATAAAGACATCGGCTTTCGTAGTATCGTATTTCTCGATTATTTTTAGTGTTGTTAAACGAAGTGTTTGTTTTTGAATAGACAATTGATTATCTCTAAGTAAACTTTACATCTAATCTTCTAATATATATAAATCTCGTGTCACAGTGTTTGGTATCGAACTCCTCCGTAACGGCTTGATCGATTTTTATGAATTTTTTTGTGTATATTCGGTAGGTCTGGGAATAGGTCGTAGGCTATTTTTTATTTATATGGCAAAACAACGTTTGCCCGGTCAGCTAGTAGCTGATAAAAATACATTGACAGATCAGAAGTTATGTTTCTCTTCAAATTGAAAAATCTTTTTACAAAAATGTATAACCGACTTCCAAACAAAACACTACAAAGTATAAAATAACCTTAATTTCGAAAGTCGCTGTTTTTGGTTTTGTGTTTCTTTGTCTTTGAACACCGACTTCCGAAATTAAGGTTATTTTATACTTTGTAGAGTTTTGTCTGGAGGTCGGTTATATTTTTTTGTAAGCTATTTTATTTTTCACTTTTAAGTGGTGATACTTGGACGACGTCTTCGTCTTCGCAGTAATTGAAATAAGCAAAAATGCTTATAGAATAAAAACTACTGAACAAAACTGAATCAAATTTTTACGAGACCAAATGGCAAGTATACCGCATCAAAAGAATCACAGAAGTCGGAACAGAAACCTCGCAGTAAACGGTGTACATACATAAAAAAATAATTTAAAAAAAATACCCACCGAATTGAGAATCTCCTCCTTTTTTGGAAGTCAGTTTAAAATTAACTAGTGACTGAGGCGCGTCTCTTGCGGAAACAAGCATGGGACTAAAGGACTAAATCACCCATTTTAGTAAAATTCCCAGAGTCTGGTACTCAATCGCCGCACAAAACTATCCAACTGTTCTCTAACACATAATACACTAACGAACACTTCCCGTCTCGTCTCCCGATAACTTTAACCTCAATTCAAATTGTATTCATATCGATCTCCTGCGGTTCTCCCGTCTTGCAAAACGTTCACCGACGTAGCTCCGCCAAATAATTTTCTAAGCAAAAAAGCTAATCTTGCCACATTTTTCCTTACCTTTTGTTTTACCGATATTCATGGGTTGTTTACCTGCGCCATGTATTGTAAAGTACCAGGAGTACAGCGAGTACACGGCTGTATCCGTGCAATCGTCCATTTCATTCGGCGCGCCGGGAATTTAGAAAATGCTTTTGTGTTTTTTGCCCTTTTTCAGTTCTCTGGTTTCGGATTCGATTGTGTTTTTAAGATTTAGCTATTTTGGGTTTTCCAAACAAAATATCGTATGGAAATCGTTTCTTGTTATGTCAATATTTGGTTAACATAACATTTAAAATGAAAAAATCCGAAGCTTCTGAAGCTACCAGCGTATTTGATAAACTATTTCTATTGTACGAAATAGGAACAATACTTTAAGTTTAGAGCAAGTAGTTCAGAATATCACAAAATAGACAGATAGACAGATTCTACCCAAACAACATCGCTAGAAGCAGACATTTATTTAGATAGAAGTAACGTGATTATCTGCCTAGAATCTAGTCGAAATAACATTCGCTTTAGAATATCCAAGTTGGGAACATTTCGAGGATAAACTTAAAACAGTCGTACAGTTTTGCTCATAAAAATATCCAAGTGTGCGGTTATTTTATTCCTTCGGGAATATACAGAAGTCTTGGGAAACTGCAGTAATAAAATTAAAAATACATATATTTATTTTTTATTAAAACACAGTATTTTTGCAGTTTGGAAGCAATTATGTATGTTTTATTATAATGAATATTATATTAATTATTAATTTATTATATGGTCGTTTCTCTCGGTTTTTCACACAAAATTAAGTTACCATATTTAAGTTCCCGAAGTCCCGAAGTTCCGAACTCTCGAAGCCCGAAGCTGTTAGTAAACAAACAAATTTACGTTACAGTGAAATCTCATATCTACATGTTTTTCCTTGTTATTCTAATCCCGAAAAGATTTAATTTCGCTCGATCTAATCCTCGTACAAAATATCGCGTTACTGGAACGGAAACCATTTTGTTTTTATCGTTCTTAATTAGTGTCGACGCAGATATTTTGTTGTCTATTTTATGAAATGGCATTTTCTTTGTTAGGATATTGTCTTTTAATCTTTTTTGTTGAATATCTGTATTTAAAGAAATGCATTGAAACACTTAGAAACAGACGATAAATAAGATAATACAAATAAAATAAAGAACGTTTTAGATGCCATCGCCAGTGGTATTACGAGTAGCATAGGAGAAGTTATCCGCGTCGCAACTCGCGAGAGGTGCTGACTGAACGGCACGAGATCGTAAATGTAGTGTACGGGCCATTGTATGACAATAAAAAGCTTCCTTTTTTGTATCGCTGCGTCCTCGCTTTTATTCCCTTTGTTTCCAATTCCGCAGTTCCGAATAAAAAATGTTTCCTGCAACCCGAAATCGCTGTACCTCGCATACTTACCATATTCTCAATAAAAAATCACTCTGAACAGGTTTTACACGATTCATTCCATTCGATTGGCGCCGAATGAAGAACGAACGGTATCTAGCTCGCATCCATTCACTCGTGCGGAGATTCCGCGGGACACTCCGCTGTCGGATTGATGCGCTCCGATTGATATTACTCTGTGTCAAGGAACATTTTTCTCGTCCTGTTCATCGTTTATGATTGATATGTATCGCATGATTTGTTGCGTAACGTGAATCAAAGATACGCCGAATGGGGGTTATTTTGATTGTCAACCACGTTTGCTAGAACTTTTATTTCTAGTTTCCGGTTTTCGCATAGACAGTTTTACTAGAAATGTTATTTTCATGAAATAAGTAGAAAAAAGTTCAACAATATCAAAGGAATACCAAACTTAACTTACTACCTTCATACATGAACAAAAAACTTAACCGTTACCATCTCTTTTATATTTACAAACATGTTTCATGATTTAAACACTACAAAGTTTACTGGGATCCATGTAATATTAAATGTTTCATACAGAATTTTCCCTGTCTGCATTATTAACTATGTGTCATACTATCACCTCGCTGTAGTCATACTTTATATTAATACACTAAAACTCGCGAATTTTGCGCCCTTTTACTACAAACTTTGTTACATGCTCCCGTTTACTAGCATTTTATGTTAAACCTCTGCTCCAGAACGAATCCTCTTTTTTCCATCTCATTCAGAACGCGCAATAGAACGTGTTTTTTGAGATATTTCCATTCTGGATAGTGGGGTCTTTGTTTTATTTCCCGAATAGAATAAGTTATGGCCGGGGTTTAAGGGAATATTTTAGCGAGATTCTCAGCGAATATCGCAAGTTTCTTTATCTGTTCAACTTGCAGCTATTTTTGTTAAAAACTTCCAAGAGTTGAATTATTTATTATACACGAGCTCAAAGTTATCATTTCAGTTTTCTTATCTTGAAATATAAATTAGTTTTTAAGTAATTAATTTTGTTCTGCTTGTTCAGTCTTCTAACTGTAAAATGGATTAAAAGAAAATATTAAAGAAACTGATTACAATATTAAAAAGTCATTAGAGATCTATATAATGTTTTTTTTTTAATAATACGACAGAAAATAAAATCGTGACGAAAATAATGTCATCATCTACATAAAACTTTTGCTTACAACTTCTCTCCAACTTTTGAAACTCTAAACGAGGACTAAGAACTCCAAATAATAACTCTTAATAACTCTAACTCTCTATATTAACTAAATTGCCATTAAATTCATGTCACCGTTCCGAACTAAATAAGATGGGCATACAATTACAACTTATGACAGATCACTTTGATTTGATAAAAAGCCTTTTCAAGATCAAGTCCCAAAAATATCCATTTTCCTTTTTTTCGAACCAAACTCAGATCAAGAAGCTTCAGTTGTTTGTTCTTATCTCGTATCACTTACCTCCACTAGGTATTGAAGCTGTGGTGGCGACGCAAAAGCAGTGCAGCAGCAGCGAGAGCAGCATCTTGGTCGTCATGGTAACGCAGGTGTTCATGCTCGCCTCATCTTGGCTGACGCCGGGCCCCAGGTTGCCGCTCACTTCACTTTCACCTTCATTCTGAACGGTGGCAGTTACATCACTGGGGCGAAATTATGTCTGCAACAAAGAAATTAAATTGTCGTTAAGGTTTCCGGAAATAAATCTCATCATCATCATCAGCCTATAACAGTTCACAACTAGAAATAAGCCTCTCGTAGAGCACTTCATTTGACTCGATTTCCGACAAGTCTCATCCAGCTGCAACCAGCCACCCAGCGAAGATTGTCGCTCCACTTAGCTTGGGCGTCCACCTTACGTTTGCCGATTCGCGATCTCTACTCAAGAACTCGTCTACACCAACGACCATCGGTTCTATGGCTAATAAATCTGTTAGTACCTAATTATAAAATTATATAGCTGAGTGAAACTTCAAATATTTAAAATACTGTTCAAATTGGTCATCATTATAATGTTCATGATTTTAGACGAAAAACAAATTCCAGGACTTTCAAAAGACAATGAGGAGCTTACCAACGCAGCACCTTCCGGTACCCCGTAAAATACAGTTTCTTTGTTAAAATTAAATTAAATTAAGTAACGCACAAAATCACAAGAAAATGTTACTAAAATGGAAATACAAGTGTAATTATATCGTGCTAAACAATATAAATCATCTCACAAAACAACATTAAAGCTTTGAACAATAGCAATCCCGAGACTGCTCCGTTACAAGCTCCCACTAATTCTATTAAACAAAGAGTATTAGTTGCAGAGCTGCAACAACAACGTAATAGGCAAGTCATTACGTCATTAGTTACTAGCAATCCTATAGTTCAGGAGCCAGCGCCGCCGACCACCGACCGATCGTCTCGACAAACTCGATGCTAACCAGAAATAATTGATGACACATACGCAGCATTCCTTGGATGTAACATGTGGTGGGTTGTGCATGGCTTGTGTTTGTCCATGAGATATGGGGACTAAGAGATCTTAGTCTTGATAAATGTTTGGTTTGACGACAATTAAGTTGACGACTAGTTTCATACCAGGGACAGATTTTTAAAACAAAATGTTTTATGTTACTTACTCAAATACGGTGACAAGCTAAATAATTTATTTATTTATTCAAATCTTGCCTAAACAAAAATAGTTCATCAATTCATCACATATCGTTTTTGCAGTTACAAAAACAACTCGTATGATATAATATTGATGTGAGTTGGTACACTCACGAGCTATATTTGCCCTTTGGTTTAGCTATTACTTATTTACATGCAAAGGTTAGACAAGTTTTATTAAATTCATCTCTATTCAGTTCCCCGGGGCACGTGAATACTTCCCAATGTCATCGCGACTAGCTCCTATAGAGAGAGCTTATCCCAGAAGAGCAAACTAAAATAAACCTCGATTGGCCTCACTCGGTCTATAGAAACTAACTTTCCTACCTTCCTTTTTGTTCGGCTGGCGACATTGCACTGCTAGCACCTATCAATAGGAGATAAAATTTTATATCAGCCTAGACTTGAAAGGACTGGAAAAATCCACGTTTTCTAGAACTAGGACATATAGTGTGAAAAATAAATGCTGCAGATACCGTGCGGAGTTATATAATTAAATGAGCACTGATTTGGCACTGGAAAAACTCATGCCAAAAGTTTTTAGAAGATAAGTTCAGAAACACGAGTGGTTCGTAGTTGGCTCCCGACACTCCTGCTGGGAGCAACGACCGAACTTCATAAATATAACGCTACTAGCCATCTTCTGGGAGATATTAATGTGATTCCATATGTGGCGTATATAACTATGGCCAATATTATATCGAATGTATGATGAGAAAGTTAACGTTTCGATGTCGGTAACTATAGTAACATTTAGACATGAAGTACCTACTTATTTACTGTCAACGGTTTAATTACCTTTACCAGTAGGAAAATTACTTCATTATTTATACTGTGTGGTATACAGAACTTGTATAACCGAATCCTTAGCAACACATTATGATCAAAGATGAAAACATAAATTAACATTAAGTAACGCAAGAGCTGTTGGTGATAAATTGTACATAATTGTAATAGGACTTATATGGAATCTCTCGCACTACCAGCTTTAGTTAACCGACTTAATGGTTCGGTATCATTCCAGGAATCACCAATTACTAAACCAGAATAATAGGGAGCCTGAACAATGGTGGGAACTTCGACCTTCCGCGTACCTTCAATTTAGAGAAACAAAGTAGAGAGATCAATTAATTAGCAGTTCTAATAGATAGATGGTGTGGCTTCAAGATGGATGGCTCGGAACCTTTGTACTCGAAGAAAAGATGTTAGGAGTTTTAAACGGAATTTCTCCCAAATTAATGTTCCTCAATTGTTTTTTTTTTTCCAAAAAATCCTTATTACAAATGGTTCTCAAGGAAGAGTTTTGGCCCAAAGGTGTGCTGTATCGGCGTTTCCGCGACACTTAGTAGCGCAACACGACGCATCATTTCGTGTGCAGTAGTTTTTAAGTTTTTTTTGTTTTTGTATAAATGTATTTGTTTATGTATTAGTAATTTCTATATTAGTTTATGCATTAGTAAATTATGTGTTAGTTAATAGTTATTATTTTTATGCGTATATATGTATTGTGTTTTACGGGCCTCAGTTGCCTGAAATAAAGCTTAAATAAAATAAATAAATAAATGTGAAAGTAAGTCTGTCTCTCTATCTGTTTGCTTTCATGCAAAATAGATTGTATTATTGTGCGGGACAGCAATAGTGTACAGTGATTATTATTGTAGTGATTAAGTGTTAAAATAACTTTAAACAAATATTTCTAGTTAGGGATTTAATAGCGCGTAATAATAGGTGAATATTCGAGACAGTTCCTATTTGTAAGTGGGTACTTACGACGCACGGCATCAAAGAAAGCTCTCGATGCGCCGCTCGTAAACAAGTTTATACTTGCAAGCGGCACGATCCTTTGATTTAACCGCCACGTGTTTGATTCTTTTGTTTACGCCACGTGACCGAGTCTTTTATCTGACCGCCTAGCGGCACGATCCTTTGATTTCACCGCCACGTGACGTGATCCTTTGACTTACCGCCGAGCGGTACGAGCCTTTAACTTGAGCGCCATGCCGACTGATCGTTTGATGTTTGACCGACACGCGGCCGAGCGCCTTTGATAAAAACTGAACGCCGAGCGTTGTAAGAACTTACCGCCTATTGTTAGAATTTTTTGCTTATCGTTTTTTTGTATAATTTTAGAGATAAGTCCGTTTTGACTTGAACGTTCGAGAATATTTCTTGTTTGGTTTGTCGACTATAAAAGAGCCGTATTTATTCTCGAGCATCACAGTTCGTTCAGAGACTTCATACAACGCAGTTCGTTCGGAGACATCATACAGCACAGTTCTTTAGGAGAAATCATAGCGATCACTACGTTTGAAGATATAACAGTTGTAACAGTATAGTACGCTTTCTAATTGTATTTATAGAACAGTAAGGTGGTATCATAGAATCAGATCGGTACAGTCGCAGCAAGAATAAATATCTTCTGAAGATTGCAGTCTTTCAGTACACCTTCTCCACCAATCCCAGCAACAGAAGTGTACCACCCGGTAAATTTAATGGTCCTTCGAGCCGGATCTGTGGAGACGCCGCCATTGAAAGATTTGAAGCTTAGTGAAGATAGAAGTCATTGGTCAAGTATGCCAGTTACACGCTCCCAAGGAAAACGACGCATGCTGGTCAAGGAACAGAAGCCGTTGTCGTCAGAAGACACAGCTGTCACGAGGGTCGCCACAGCCACGGGTACCACGGAATATACTGGAACCCCACCAACCTCAGTGCCCTCTGTCACAGCTTCCTCCGCTATTGTCGCCGCCACCTCGGAGCCGAATACCATGGAGACCGGCACCTTCGCCACGGGTAGCTCAGCCGCCTCGGGGACAGCCACAGCCACGGGTACCAAGGAACGTACTGGAACCCTACCAACCACAGCGCCCCCAGCCACAGCTTTGTCTATCATCGCCGCCGCCCTCTCCGTGACGCCCTCCGCTATAAAATCACTACCTGTCGACACGACCGCAAAACCATCGATGAAGCCTTCTACAGCTGTCACCGATTATAATGCAGAAACTCTCCAGCTTACAGAAGCCTCTACAGTGAAGCGAGTCAAAAATACCACCACCGGTCTGCCACTGCCGAGCAGACATCAGGACTTCGACCTCCCTTGTAAGAAAGAAGGACGGACGAGATCCACTAACAGCAAATCGAAAGCGTACAAGATAGCGAAAGCTAAAGAAGAATTATTACGTCTTCAAGTTGAACTGGCTGCAGCGCGCCTCGCTGCACTGGAAACTGAAGACACAGAAGATGATGAAGAAGATGATGTCTCCATCTACTCCAAGGAAGAAGTGAACCGAAGAGTAGACAGCTGGCTGGAGAATCAAGCTAACAGTCCCGTGAACACAAAGCACATGAAAGATATGATCCCAGCAGCTACAGAAAACCATCCTCAAGCTTCACATCGCCTACAGCAGTTACCGGCGGGAGTTCAACCTGACCTCACCGCACTCGCAGAAGCCATAACGCACGCCGTCAACACAGCTCAGCGACCGAAGTACATCGAGCTGCCCTTCTTCTCTGGCTCTTATCAAGAATGGCTACCTTTCCGCGCCGCCTATTACGAAACAGAAAGCCTGTTCACAACGATTGAAAACATGAATCGACTTAGACGAAACCTCAGAGGAAAAGCAAAAGAAGCAGTTGAAGGTTTACTGATCGCCAATACCCATCCAGCTGAAGTCATGAAGTCTTTGGAGTCAAGATTTGGAAGACCAGAATCCATCGCAGTAATGGAAATGGAGATACTGCGCGAATTGCCACGCCTATCTGACTCACCACGGGACATCTGCATCTTTGCTACGAAGGTCTCCAACGCCGTGGCAACTTTGAAGACATTCAACTGCAATAATTATTTGTATAACCCGGAACTTTCGAGGACAGTTGTGAACAAGCTGACACCAACGCTTCGCTACAGATATTATGACTTTTCAGCAATGCAACCAAACGAAGATCCAGATCTTGTAAAGATGGAAAAGTTCCTTAAAAGAGAAGCGGAGCTATGCGGGCCATATGCTTTACCTGAACAAGTAACAGCCACTCCAGAAAAGAAGACTCATAAGGTCACTAACGTCACAGACAAGAAAAACGCGCTAAAGTGTCCTGTATGTGAAGAGACGGGTCACACCACTGCAGACTGCAAGAAATTTAATAAATTGGATATAAATGGAAGATGGGACATGGCAAAGTCCAAACGCCTATGCTTCAGATGTCTTCGATATAGGAGCAAGACTCATAGTTGCCGAGCCAGGCCATGTGGGGTCAACAGTTGTAAATATTCACACAATAGATTGCTACATTTCACCAAGAAGACAGAATATACAGAAATAAAAGAAGACAAAGAGAAAGAAGCAACAGAAGTCATCACCTCAGCTAGGATAATAGAAAAGAAGCAGTCATATCTGAAGATTCTGCCGATAAAAATAAAGGGTCCTAGAGGAGCAGTTGACACCTTCGCGTTATTGGACGACGGATCAACGGTCACACTAGTCGACGAAAGTATAGCCAAGAGCATCGGAGCAACAGGTCCCATAGATCCATTAAATATGGAAACCATCAATGGTATGAAGTCCTCAGAATCAGCCTCAAGAAGAGTCACCATCAATTTGAAAGGACTTAACGGTCACGAACAGCAAGTGCACGCGCGCACAGTAAAGAACTTAAAAGTATCTTCTCAACGGGTACCACGAGAAGTGGTGGAAGGTTGTAAACACCTACTAGATATTCGCGACCACCTCACGTATACAGAAGCGAAGCCACAAATACTAATTGGTCAGGACAATTGGCATCTTCTGCTAACTTCAGAAGTGAGAAGAGGGGACAGGAATCAACCAGTGGCATCTCTTACTTCACTAGGTTGGGTGCTGCATGGAAATCATGAAACACACACCTTCGAGCACCACATTGACTTCGTATCCTGCATCAGGGACGAACCAGAACCAAAGAACGTGGCTCACAATACAGTAATAATCGTTCCGCCAACATTTAACAAGAACCGACGCAGGTACTCCAAACAGAAGGAACCAGTCATCAGAAATGGTTACGCTAAACCAGCTCCGAAACAGAAAGGTCTGAACACGATTTATGAAGCTGAAGATTCCTGGCAAAGCGATAAATCTACACCCACAGAAGAAGACTCCTCTGGTAAAGAGAAAGTACACCATGTCAACGACAGCAGAAGAGTGAAGCCAGCAGAAGGCTTACCAAATACCTGTAGATACTCTAACTGGAATCGGCAAAGATACTCGACAGCGCAAGTTCTTCAATTTTGCCGGCTCTATGAACATGCCAAACAGAGTGATAAGTACAGCAGAAGAATGAAGAACTACAAAGCGGATCCAGACTGGAGGAAGACGAAGATGTCTGTGACAACTAAGCAGCAGGCAACAACAGCAAAACAGAATACATTGCCGCTTAGGGGAAATGCAACCTCTGCCAATATCTACCGAGCTATTCAAGAGAGCCGAGTACACAGTCGACAATCACCCGCTGACACACGTCTTGGTCAGCAGCACAGAAGATCCGGAAGCCCTGACCCCAACCACTTTCTATTGGGGGACCAGCGCAAGTGCTGCAAGCAGGCACATGAACCGCACAGGATGACGCCAATCGATCCAGTTAGCGAACGGCACAGAGGTTCGCTCATATCATCGCCGCACCTTCCCGAGCTCCAAAACCGGCGGGAGCCGCATGGACGAGGGCCAACCGTACAAGTCAACGAACTCGTACAAATCGTTGACGCAAACTTGCCTCGTAATACATGGATACGAGGGCGTGTCATCGCAACGTACCCGGGACCAGATAACGTAGTGCGAACAGTAAACGTTCGGACTCAAGGAGGTGTGCTACGCCGGCCAGTCAGGAAACTGGTGGTCCTGCCCCTGTCTACAGACGTCGAGCCCGCACCGGAACTTTATGCAACGCAGTTGCACGGCGGGAGTAATGTGCGGGACAGCAATAGTGTACAGTGATTATTATTGTAGTGATTAAGTGTTAAAATAACTTTAAACAAATATTTCTAGTTAGGGATTTAATAGCGCGTAATAATAGGTGAATATTCGAGACAGTTCCTATTTGTAAGTGGGTACTTACGACGCACGGCATCAAAGAAAGCTCTCGATGCGCCGCTCGTAAACAAGTTTATACTTGCAAGCGGCACGATCCTTTGATTTAACCGCCACGTGTTTGATTCTTTTGTTTACGCCACGTGACCGAGTCTTTTATCTGACCGCCTAGCGGCACGATCCTTTGATTTCACCGCCACGTGACGTGATCCTTTGACTTACCGCCGAGCGGTACGAGCCTTTAACTTGAGCGCCATGCCGACTGATCGTTTGATGTTTGACCGACACGCGGCCGAGCGCCTTTGATAAAAACTGAACGCCGAGCGTTGTAAGAACTTACCGCCTATTGTTAGAATTTTTTGCTTATCGTTTTTTTGTATAATTTTAGAGATAAGTCCGTTTTGACTTGAACGTTCGAGAATATTTCTTGTTTGGTTTGTCGACTATAAAAGAGCCGTATTTATTCTCGAGCATCACAGTTCGTTCAGAGACTTCATACAACGCAGTTCGTTCGGAGACATCATACAGCACAGTTCTTTAGGAGAAATCATAGCGATCACTACGTTTGAAGATATAACAGTTGTAACAGTATAGTACGCTTTCTAATTGTATTTATAGAACAGTAAGGTGGTATCATAGAATCAGATCGGTACAGTCGCAGCAAGAATAAATATCTTCTGAAGATTGCAGTCTTTCAGTACACCTTCTCCACCAATCCCAGCAACAGAAGTGTACCACCCGGTACAATTATAAACTTAACAAAGTATTAAAGGAAAATGATTGAACACTAAAATAAATGTTCTCGAGCGATAACTAAAAGCTAAACTATATCTAAATACTAGTAATATAGAAAGCTATAAAATACCGATAATATGCGAGAAACCTATAAAATACCTAATATCAAAATAATTAGAGTACTTTCCAAGGCAAGATCTTTAACGAGCTCGTAAACTATGAAACCTTACAGCGGCTGTACGTCACACAGAGGAATATCAAGAGCACAAAGACGATCGTTAAACAATGAAACGTCCATTCGTACATTCGAAACAGAACATTACCTGCCCATAACATTATCGGCGCCATAAAGATCCTCGTGTACCAAATACGTATAGCAAATGCTCGCAATTTACTTTATTGCAGTCTACGTATCACAGCCAGCACTCCGTGACCTGTCAGCGAGCTTACTCGAACCCGTTTCTTCTCAACGTAATCCGGGTTCAAGGAGGCAGGGAAGGTCAATATAATTTGGTTGTAGATATAGGTTTCGTGAGCTCGTTCCGCGACAATTTTTTTTTTCAAGCCAAATTCGCTGCACGAGGTCTCTATTTGTCAAACTTGCCCCAGGGGACCAATGTGCCACGAGCCACGAGTCCCGAGTGTCGCCACCGCGCCATGTAAACGAGGACAGTACGATGGCGTGACGTCACCATAAATTTTGGCGATGTTACGCGTAATAACATTATATCGTCCGCTTAAGTTTCAGTGCTCACTTTAAGTTGGATTTTATCACTCCCTTAGATACTTTGTGGCTAAATTCTCTCTCTCGCATCGAGTCAATTATTGGCACATTCTTTAGTTGTTGCTCTGACTAAAATACTTCCATGCCATCTAGTTTTTTTTCTCATTTGAAATATTATTTTCAGTCATGTTATCAATGGAAAGATGAAAACAATTTTACATAGAATAATATTCCATTACAATTTTTGTATTCATCCTACCGCTTCAATTCACAAAGAATTATAATTTCAACGTCAAAATACAAGCAGCGTTTTGTAAAATAATATTTTCCAACAAAACTTAGAAGTACGGCTGCTCCCTCGCGGAATTTAAAAACACTGACATTACTTCTAGAAAGTTCAGTAAGAAGAAAATACACAGTTTCATCTGTGAAACAATTTGTTTCCGGCAGAGAACTGACGTTTTTATCTCCACTCGCTCCTCTAATTACTAAATGAATGTTTTAGTGGAAAGAGTTTCAAGCAAAGTCTTCTTACGTTGACTTTCATTAGTACAAGTATAATCAAAAGTTGTTGACCTTGCTCATCCAAGTCTGTTAGTTGTAGGTAAGTAACTTCTTAGGGTTATATTACTTTGAACTTTGGGCGAGGACTCCAATTCGTGGACTTGTAATTTTAGAAATTACTCAAATATTGCGCGCTACTCGAAGGAGCAGGAGCAAGAATAAATAAAGTTTATAATTTTCTAATTTATCTACAGATTACAAAACTTCGGTAAAACAGTCTAGGGCCAAGTAATACTTATTTCAGCGCAAATTAGGTACTGCTTAACATTCTTTTTATTAAGTACTATATTTTATTTCAGCCTTTATTTTAAAACATGTTTAATATAAAAAAAGGAAATTCATTAATAGTATTCTAGGTCGCTTTTTCTCTCAGCATCATTTTATATCAATATCCGGTCGACTAAGTCGATTATCGAGAAGATACACGTCTTAAAAGCTTTTATGAGCTCACTGGAGTTTCCCTTGACTTAGTACAAGGCATTAATATGTCAAACTTCAAAGCCGGAGCGCCGCACTCCTTTGTCGCAGCGGAATAATTAACATAGTTTACGATCAATTTCGAATTCATCCATAACGCACACACACTGAATCGCTTTCCAACTAGCCACTGTGTCTGTTTACGATGAAGATTTTCTATTAGATACTCGTAATAACGAACTAACTTTGTTAAAACATTCTCAGTATATTGTACACAAATATTTCGAAACTACTCGTTGCTTATGAATATTACTTGTATTTTCTTTAAACTAACCTAAATAGTTTCAAGAAAAAGATTCTTTACAAGAAAAAGTTTTTAATACCTTTCCGTAATGTGACCTTAAATTTTGGATGATATTTATGAGGTCTACGCTTAAAAGTTACGTAAACGTGCTCTAAAAATTTTATAAATTATTTTGTGAACTTTATTTTTATAAAAAGCACTAGCACTTCGCCCGTAACTTCGTTCGCGCTGGTACTCCACGAACTTCATCTCCCTTATTTATTTAAAGAATTGACGTAGGGCAGTTCGCTCAAACCGCAACATTCTCATTACTTGGAGTATTTTTATACCCGTCGTAACGAAAAGTCCAATCTGAATAATTTAAAGTGTAATTTATAAGTACATAACTAACCTTAATTATTAAATAATTTAAATACATAAGGATTAATATCATGACACTAAAATCACCACTATTCCATTTCACCTGGGTTTTGATTGAATAATTTGAACAAAAAGCGGTCATTGTGACTTAACCATAATAGTTAGATTTGTACCCTTGCGGACTTTTTTGTAGATATCGATGTCTTCTATAAAACTGTAGTTACTTACGTTACTTTGCACTATTGTCAATAGTTTCTGCAGCGTACGCGATATAAGGATCTTTTTTGGTATTTTTTCACATATTGGGTTACATTGTCAAAGTTTTCATACTGTTGTGCATATTACTCAGTTATAATGTAGCTTTCTAATGGCAAAAGAGTTTTTGAAATCGGTCCAGTAGTTTTTAAGTTTATTCGTTTGATACAAAAATACAAATCTTTCCTCTTTATAATTTAAGAGTTGAGTGTAAATGTAGAAATCATAATCTCGACATAAGAATGTAATTATAATAAGATTTTCTTATTACCCTCGCATAAACTACCTTAGTAATTTGTTAGCAAGTTTTCAATTAAAGATAAATCTATCAATCAATCTTCAAATGGTTGGAATCGCAATCATAACAATACAACAATCAGCTGACATTGGAGTGAACACAGCATCGCGGCAGAAACTAATACTATAATAGTATAGCTTGCTACATTGATGACCGTCGGGGAGGATTGTGCGATGACCTCCTCAATCCCTGCCTAATCTCTATCCAGATTACAATCCGACCGGCCTATTTGTACATTAAGTGGGCCTCACCCATTAGTTTGAAGAGGCTCGTGATTAAATCGATCCGAGAGTGAGTTTGGCACTAATCTGACGATAAATTTATTTTGCTTAGAAACTTGTTGCAAACAAGTATAAATTGTTCAAGAATTGTGTTGGGAGACGTCGTTTATTTGGATCAATTTTCATGTGGGAACCACAATAATAACAACATTTTTCGTGAAAATAACAAAAGAAGTTACTTCGTTAATAGCAATTGCTTTGTCTCCATTAAAGGAGAAGATAGGTCGTCCGTCTTATTGTGAGTTCTTAAATATATTTTTTTTCAGTTACTCTCTACTGTTGACAATGGCACTTCAGTGATGGAGTAAAAATTCGTTAACGCTTATTATAATTCAAGCTTAATGGTTTAGACTTTAGAACACTTATTGCCGCAAAATTAAAAAATACTTTTCGCTGATGTAGGTATTACACACAGGTTCACATGTTTTGCAGCTGTGCTAGTGCCACTAGACCAATGTGGCGAGTCAAATCACATTGCGAAGCTTAATATCCCAACACGGTTGCACTGAGTCGGACGCGTGCCAAAGCCAGATTATTGTTAGTCGCCAGTGGGTCTTTGCTCCAATCGCCACTTGGCACCAGCCCCGTGCACACCACTGTTCTTTATTTTCATCTGTCAACACCAATTTATAAAGTTCGTAACAGTAATAATGAAACCATATTTTATCTGCCAAGTAATCGCATTTTTATTTCAGAACTCAAATAACATTTTTATATTCAACGTTATAATTGGTTCCCCACATAAGCCTTAGACTCGTAAAACCATCCGAAGAAACACAAAAACATTAATGTCTCATTTTATGATTATAAAGTAATTAAAAGCCACACCAAACGTGTGAATAAAACCATTAAAGCAACAAGAACACTTCACTTTAGCGGTGTCCTAGCGTTCATTAAAGGGTGGAGTACCTCAAGGCAGCGTAATGGGGCCGCTACTTCTCCCCCTTGTTATCTCATACGATGCCTCCTTTGTGCGACCGTATTGTATACACAGTTACTTGTATCTGTCCTGTTAGTTCCGAGCTCCAGCCTCCACCTGCAGCGATCGTTAGGGCCACACGGTTACCGCATTGTTTGTATTGTACAATTAGTTTAACTGAACTGTTTTGAGTTTGTAAGTTCAGTTGTACTTAGTCTGTTTCTGTTACAGATTTCGTTTTGGCCATGTTGTATGCTGATCGTATTTTATGTTCGCAAATTTTTAAATTTCTGATAATTATGAAATTGTGACTGAATTCGAATTTAATAACTCATTTTAATAATATACAAATGTTTTCCTCTGACTTTAAAATGGTATCGATGCCGAACTTGTCGAACATATTCGAAGTATTCATAAACCTGCATTAGGAATTACTCGTGTATACGAGTCATTCCTCTGTCAGTGATTCTGGTTTAATTCAAATTTTTTGTTTCAATATTCATCTGATCCGCCAGCCAGAGCGGCGTAGTATTAATCCGATCACAATATACCTACGCAGAAAATACAGAATAAATCTCACCGCTATCGGAAATTCCATCAGCATTTCATACATTTAACATCTGTTTCCATTTCATTGACCGGTGCAAAGAGCATTATTTTCAACCGACGCCGGCGAGCATTAACACTGTACAGATAAAATAAATAATTTCCAAGGCGCGATAGAAAAGATGATGTCAATAATTTATTATTTTCGTTTCCTTCTAAAACGATGCCATTAGCGTTCCGTTGAGTGCTCCCCTCTCCTGCTCGAATATTCCGCTTCTAAGGGGAATTTTCTAGAACAACCTCACCGTTACCGTGAGGATGTCTAAATTTTATCTTGCATTAAGTAAATCGAGCTTTGTGCGAGTGGCGCTTATCAAATTTCTCTGTCTGCCCGCAAATGGCGAAGATAAATGTATGTTTGATCGGATTTCAAATTCTCGCTTCCAAGTCTAGAAGTTCTTCTTTTGTCGCTGGAGTGAGTAATGATGATGAGTGGAGCAATTTTCTCAGCGTTTTTTTTTCATGTTTTGAAGCCACATTGGCAAAACAGCTCGAATGAGTTATAAAATTCATGCGACAACACTATGCTCTGCATTTGTACGAATCAGAGAAAACGCTTTACGATTGACTTTTGGACCGCGATCAAAGCCGTTTTAAATAAAACTGTATTACTTGCAGAACTCTTTGACAGTAAAAAGTTTAAAGAAACGGTTTATAAGTGAGAAATTTGTCCAAGCCACTCAAAAGGCCTATATCTGACGTAACTGCATTATCCGATAGGAGCTCAGCCACTGAAAGAGAATCCAAAGTGGCTCTAATGAGAGCAACACAAAGGCTATCAAGTAGTACAGTGAAAAGGTCGCGGTGACGTAACCGCTCTGTAGTGCTTCTTATAAAACGTCGATTACCGTTCAAGCGTCCCCATTGTACTAAACCCTAAAATGGCCCGAGGCTGTCGCTAGTGCGTGGGACCATTATCGCGGGCTCTTTTTGTCCCCTCGTCCCTTTTTTGCTCACGGTCCCGTGTAAGACAGATACGGAATGGGTAATAATTGGAGTTAAAACCTTTTTTGTCGGTGTCGTTTTGGATTTTAATGCGATTTCAGTCCTTTTAACTCGTTCGTTTGATTTAATTTCGCAAGTCATTAGCTTGTATCAATTTTGTATGGTGTTCGGACAATTACATTCCTACGCGTTTCGTTCAATATTATTCGTAAAATGGTATTCCTTTTGAAATCATAAAATTATTGAACAAATTATTATCGCTTTTGGGCTTAAAACGAAATGAATGCCTTTTATTATAACGATGATTTTATGTGTCTATTCACTTAAATTACGTACCTAATAATTTTATCTCGACGCTCATTCACTAGTCGTAAAGTTTGTGATTTTTCTAAATTGAATTTTCATCGATGCTGTTACGAGCGCTGAGCTTCATTTTGCACAAAATGGAATTTGTTTGATGAAGTTAGCAAAAAAAAATATCGCAGGGCAATCTAAACGAAAACAGAATTAGAAAAATAAAACGTGATTTGGATCAAGAAAAAATTTCTGAAGCAGATAATTCACCGCATTTTTATGGCGAGAGAGGAGATTCAAGTGAACTGCACTGATATCAGGGCATGTTTTATCTAAAAGAAGATCAACAAAACGAATATTTGGAATGTGAACTGGGGCTTATCTGGTTCATTTGTAAATGAAGAAAGGCTCGTTGTAAAATAGGATTAAAGAGCCTTAGCTAAATTTCGCTGAAACCATTTTCCTTTGGGTTTTTATACGGCCGAGTTTTGTAAAGAAATGTGTGTAAATAGTAGTATAAGGTGCACCTCATTACGATGAGACCCCTGCCTCCGCGGGATGAAGGTAAAATTAATTTACGACTTAATACAACGGTGCTTTGTACCTGCAGCGGTGGAAGTGTGAGACGAGCAGCGAACACAAGAGCAGCGGGGGACTGTTGTAACACAGCTAATGAATCATGAAAACTGTCGCGGCCCTGAAGAAACACGAACACTCGTAAAATGTTTTTCTTGCTAATAAAATGGTAAGCACGACAGCAATTTGCTAGATTTGATTTTGGAGGTAGATATTTCGCGTCAGAAGACTTTTTCTTTATGAGGTTACGTTCTCGTAATCATATTTACTCGCGACGGTATTAAAAGAAAACTGAAGAAAGCAATCTCTAGAAATTTATTTTTTGTAGAGAGTAAAATATATTTTCTTTTAATACCATTCCTGTACCTACTTTTTCTAACAGCTCTTCAGGCTTCGCCCAGTATTATTTAGTGGCGATACTTATCTGAAATCCCATCGCTTACTACTTGCGCCATAATATCTTTCATCTCGGATAAACAAGTCAGTGAGTCTCGGCGTTTCTTAAAGCCTCTGTTAAATAAACTTTAGAGCCTTTTGAACGTTTGGGCGGTGATTTTGAATTTAATTTTTTGGCTTAGCGCTACTCATCAAAAGAGACGTAATGGCTCATTTTGTATTACGAGTTTTTGACACAATGTACTGAAGATCATTGTGTAAGAAATATTCGAGTTTTGAAGACACCAGTTGTATTTGTATTAACGGGCTTCAATTCGCGTCTTTGATTGCCGAAACAAATTCATTTGGTTTATTCCACTAATGTTTTCAATATTGTATTTGTTACTGGAGTGAGTTTTGTGAAAGCTTGCTCCGAGAAGTACTAACAACATAAACACCCACATTTCCGTTTTTAAGTTTAGAGATGATTGTTGCAGGTGCTGGTGTAATTAAAGGCAAGTGATATATTTCACTTTATCTACACCAAGCATCACGCTCGGCATTGCCCCTTATTACTCACATATGATACCATCTAATTGATTTCGTCCTCAGCGACCTCATGGTGGTTGCGAGCTAAGATTTGGTTTTATATATTCTGTGACTTGCATGTCCCACTTTGGCCGAAAAACACCGAGCACACAGCGGGCATACCAGAACACCATTAACGACATGACAAATGATAGTTGTTGGTGTTCTTGCTATCAGGTCGTTGCATTTCAGGTCTAATTCCAACCGCCTTTAACTTCAAAGGCACTACATCTACCGCTGCACACCACTTGAGCCTATTTTACACGACTGCCTAAAAAAAGGAGTGTTATGTTTTCAGGGTTCATGTATTTCCCAAATTATAGGGACATGACCTACATAATATCACATATTTCAAATTACTATCCTTAATATAAAATATTACAGTTTCGTAGTAGAAGGAGTTATAAAACTGAATCCACTTTAATGACTTTTCAACTTGAACATTACAAACTCGACAAATCTTAGAACTGCTTCATAGAAATATGTATCGGTACGCTACAGGGAGTATTCTGGGAACATGAAAGTATTTTCTACACAAATGTCGTAGTCGATATTTCTTGGTAGATACTTCAATTGTAACTGGTAAATTAGATACTTTACATTGCTATGGAATTATTACTCGTCATCTTTGTCTTCAATTTATAGGGGATGGCGTAAAATTTATTTTTCTCTCATTAGAAAGAAAAAGAGTTATGATTCATTCACCATTGTCTTTTTTGTCGTTCCCTCACGACCTCATACAATACGTCTCCAAGCCACCACATGGCTTCTGCAGTGGGGACCACTCTGTACATGCTGCCTCCAACAGCCTTCTTTATGGCGTCGGACCATCTTGCCGGTGTTCTACCTTGAGCACGTTTTGCTCCGACGCGACCCTTAGTATAATGAACCTTTCCAGACTATGGTTGGATAAAAACGTAATTATTATATCCGAAAAGGCTAAGAGCACGTTCCTGGCATATTACAGAAAGCCGTTTGGTAATACCAGCCGACCCATGCCATGTGACAAGAAGTCACAATGATGCTGAACACTTCATTAATACGATCTCGTTGGTTGGGCTAGAGGTCGCAAGTGGTACTGCTGATCACGAGGTTTAGAAACCTCTGAGATCTCCAGTCCGTGGTCGGAAAGAATGTTATTTGGTTTTTCCACATAAAATTTCTCAGTATTAGCCCAGAGACTGTATTTGTGCCATGTTCCATAGCAACAGACTCGCCCTTATTGCATGGGACTTATATATAAATGTGTACTATTCAAACAACCTAAATTTTTGCTGATACTTTCAGGAAAACCATCATAATATTGCATTATTACGATAGAATACGACTCCGTAGTCTAATAATTCCTCGTGGCATCCCTACTGGCAGTCCGACGCAGGTTTAGTGCCAGCGTGCGCCGCAGCCGGCGGTGACGCTGCGGTCGCCGCGGCCCACTACTCGGTAACGTTTGCGCTAGTTCAGTGCAACACTGAACCAACGCAAACGTTACCGAGTTTGCATTGCAGCGCCGGATGTTAGTGTTTAGTGGTATTGTAGGCTGCAGATTCAATATGAAGGGAATTTGTTGTTTACAGAAGTGTTCGTAGGAATTTTCAAGAAGTTAGGTATATATTTATTTTACTAACATTTATTTACAAAACAATATTTTGTAACTACTTTTACGAGAGGACCTGTGTAAACAACTCACTTATGGGCGAAATTTAAGTGTGAAGCAACATACCTACGTATTTGAAGAACATACTTACACTTGATATCTCGTAAAGAACTGAACATAATGGGAACGATCCGGGGCAGGATGCGGAAATCGTTTGTTTGCGTCAACTTGAAGACCTTACAATTGATACAATCAGCTCGATTTTCGTCCTGTATTCTACCCGGTTCGCCCTGAGATTCGAATTCCATAACCCTTCCCAACTACATGTATCTAACACCTTCATAACTACATTCACAAAACTTTTTTCCATAAACCTAAGTCCCCCTTCCCTTATGGTCCCTTTAACCCATCTTTGCAACACCTACATTTCATTCTAAAACATCAAAATCCCAACTTTACGGTCCTCGTACATCAGGTCACGCAGTTCGCAAGCTCCTAGCAAGCGATAGTTAGCGACGTGTTATTACTAAAACCTTATCGCTACCATCACGTAACAAGCACACGTGATTCCACTGCTACCTGCGGCTGTACCGTGTGGCCCACAAAGATAAAACATATCTGAAGTTATGCCAGCGACGTGAACCCGATAAGTCTTGAAATGGAGATGCAGCCTCTGAAGTTCTGAGAGACCTTACAATCTGCTTCACGCGAACTCGGTTGGTAAGTCGGTAATGTGTGCCTGATCTTAGGGTTGGTTCACTTACGTGAGGCGGCGCGTGTGCTTGGAACAGGCAAGTTGATTCGTACTGATCAGCTCGCCGTCTAAAAACGCATCAGGACGCGGCGAGGCTGGCTCGTCGTGAAACACAAAGACGTATTCAAATTTTTTCACTGAAACGCGTGCCTTTTCGTGTAGTAAAAAAAGTTCTGTATTGTAATGGATCCATCTGGAAGAATATTAAGGAGCTCGTGGCTAAATAATAACAGCCACGCGGGTCGGACTTCAAGGTTAAGCAACGCTTGCCGAGGTCGGTTTGTGGATGGGTGACCATTCGTAACACCAGTATCCTCCGTGCCTTGAAGAGCACGTTAAGCCGTTGGTCCCGGTTGTCATTCGAACATCTTTGACCTAGTCACTCGGTTGTGGAGGTCAGAGAGGCTGTTGCTCCACGTAGAATACTGGTGCACAGTACATAATACACAGTACACAATACTGGTACACAGTACACAACACACAATTGCAGCCGGCTAGTCTGGAGTCTGGCTGCTTTTCAATGTAAAAAAAACAAGTGCGAGTTGGACTCGCCGATCAAGAGTTCCGTACGTAGCTACATATTACTTTAAATAAAGACTATTTTTTTATTTAATTACAAATATATAATTTTCAGACTTTTTCCTATACTTGTAGTATAAGACAGTATTATTGCCAGATGTCATAGTTCTAGGTCAACGGGAAATACCTTATCCATTTTGATTCCCTTGAGAGTGTCGAAATATACGTTTTTTGCGGCATAAATGGCCGTATCTTTTTTTTTATGTTAACTTAGATTTTTTCACAGCTTCAAGGGACCGTAGACTTGAGTACATGGTTTTAATTTTGCTCGATACCTCCACGCGTTCCCGAGATAAAGGGTCTTGACAGACAGACGGACGGACAACAAAGTGATCTTATATGGGTTCCGTTTTTTCCTTTTGAGGACATCCCACCCACAAGCACAAAACGTTTTGGGAACACATTCATAGTGTAGTACAGCTAAGGAGTGGAATTCCCTGCCGGCGTCTGTGTTTCCTGATAGCTACAATCTGGGAGTCTTTAAGCCAAGAGTGAATAGGTTACTTCTAGGTAAGCGTGCTCCATCTTCTACCACATCATCGCTTACCATCAGGTGAGACAGTGGTCAAACGCGTGCCTATCAATAGTAAAAAAAAAGGTACGGAACCCTAAAAATGAAAATATATTTTACATAGGCCACAGGCCTACATAAGCATTTAGAAATCGTCAGAACCTAGTACACGGCTCGAATTGGCCTCAAGTTTGCATGTCGTCACATCTCATGCGAGCTAGCCTTACGCCCAGGGTTGCCCCGCGACAATTCTTGCCATACCCAGTGAGTGCGTGGATTACACGAAACTTTAATTATTAACAAAACATTGCTGTGTAATTGCAGCTGACTAGTTTACATAATTTCTTGGAATAGGGAAATGTGGCGCTATTAATAGCTATGAGTTAGGTATAATAATGTCGCTCAGCTTCCAGTTAATGGAGGAGTGAATATTAATCAATTTTATGTTTAGAATTAGAGTAATTATAATGTTCTATGTATTTAGTCATGTGAATTTTAGTGGAATTGCCCGAAGCTCAAATAATTCTCCACATTACTCAACATTACAGCTGGGTAAAAAGCGGATCACGAGGCGATGTAAAGGGACGTAGTCTTACTGACTCTGGATAAATGTGATAGCCTGTTTCATTTAATGCCACTGTTGCGGGAACATCTTAATCGGGACTTCTCTTTGCACTTTACGTATCCATTCAGGTGCCCAATATCTGGGGCAATATCTGGGGCTCATGGCCCCAGTAGTATAGTAGAGGCTACCTGCAGGCTGGGGTGCTGTCACCATTACTGTGGAAACTATTTGTTGACGAGCTCATCACAGAGCTCAACGCTAGCAGTCTGTACTCGGTGGGTTATGCAGACGACAGAGCAATTTTAATCACGGGGAAATTTGAAGGCATCTTATGTGACCTCACGAGGAAAACCTTCAAAATAATCGAGAACTGGTGTGCTAAATACAAACTATCGGTCAACCCCACCAAAACAGAATTATTAATGTTCACTAACAAAAGAACCCTGGGACCTCATAAACTCCCCAAGCTATTCAACACAGAACTAACACTTACAGAAGAAGTCAAGTACTTAGGAGTGATTCTTGATAGCAAATTGCTCTGAAATAAGCATCTTGAATACAAACAAGACGAACGGCGATGCGCCACCGGTACATGGTGGACATCCCACCGACACGCACTAAACGTTTTGGGAATACATTCATAGTGCGTACAGCTAAGGAGTGGAATTCCCTGCCAGAGTCTGTGTTTCCAGATAGCTACAACCTGGGAGTCTTTAAGACAAGAGTGAATAGGTTGCTTCTAGGCAAACGTGCTCCATCTTCGACCGCATCATCGCTTACCATCAGGTGAGATTGTGGTCAAACGTATGCCTATACATAGTAAAAAAAAACTTAACAAAAGCACAATCGCACTTTACCAATGTAAGAAAATGCTAGGACAAACTACAAACTTGGGGGCTGTCTTCAAAGATCACGCTGTGGCTTTACACAGCTGTGATCAGACCAATGCTGATCTATGGCACCTAGATTTGGTGGCCGAGAACTGAACTTTCAACCACCGTCTCCGGGCTCCAGCGGTTCCAAAGGCTAGCCTGTTCTGGCTGTATGAGGACAACGCCAACTGCAGTAATGGAAATAACCCTACAATTAACTCCCCTTGACTTGTACATACAGCAGGAGGCGGCACTAGCAGCTATCAGGCTTATGCACTCAGGCATATGGGGCAAGAACCACACTAGTCCACTCGCTGGCATCCTGGACCGGGCGATTGAGTACCAACCTCTCATCGCTGCCCCGTGTGATAGGAAACCAAATAAACCTATGTTTAACAAAAGTTATAGCATACAAACAACAGAGCATACTATCAACGAAGTAAGCATTTATACAGATGGCTCAAAAACTCAAAACAGTTCAGGGGCTGGCGTACACTCCCTAGACCTCAACATTAACTTTCACTTACCACTAGGCGAAAACAGCTCGATTTTCCAATGCGAGTGTATCGCCATAACACAAGCCGCAACAGCAGTAAAACATCTATGCTGATGACCTGAAACATAGGTTTAAATTAACCTAGATCGGGCTAGTCGCTACCTAAAATTGCAATTCCGAACAGCCATTACTTGCACCTATAATAATATCTTAGTTTTAGTTTATTTTAGGCACTATAATTGTTTTGATAACTTATTACTGTTGGCTACTTGTACACTTTTTGTAAACGTTTTATTTGAATAAATTATTATTATTGTGAAATTATTATTATTATCTAGGGATACACAACTACGCAATAAGATTCGTATCTGACAGCCTAGCTGTGCTCAAAGCCCTAGAGAACAAACAAACAAACAGTAAATTAATCTTTGAATGTCACCCTGGAGAGCATATCACTGTCTAACCAAATCACCCTCCAGTGGAGCAGGGGGCAAAGTGGATCCTTGGGCAATGGTGCCGCGGACGCACTTGCGAGGAGAGGTTCCGAGATGGCAGTGCTAGGCCCGTATCCGCTCCTCCCCCTACCTTTCTCACAGTTTCTTTCATGGATCCGTCAGAGATCAACTGAACTTCATAATAACAAATGGTCACGGGCTACAGACAGTCAAAAATGACAGTACCAAGTCTACATCCGCGACTAACAAAACGACTACTCAGCCTAAGTAGAAATAACCTCAGAATAATTATAGGGACAATCACGGGCCATTGCCCCCTAAATAAACATCTCTTTAACATAGGCGTCACAGACAGCCCACTCTGCAGGGGCTGCTTTGACGCCGAAGAATCGACCGCAGACGTCATCCTGGAATGCGAGGCATTGGCTATCCAACGTCAACAAATCCTCGGAACGGTGAGGTCGCTTCGCGAAGCCTGTGAAGCTCCCAGGAAACTTCTGTGCTTCTGGGCGGAGCTAGGCTTGCTAACTAAGCCAGGATAACCACGCACAACGAACCGAATGAGAGTCTAGGTGCGGAGAATAGAGTCCCTACAAGTACTACTGGGGCTCATGGCCCATCATAACCCAGCTGCAGCCACATGGCTCGCATAGCAGTGCAGTATACTTACACACGCAACCGGGGGGTACAGGCGGAATATTTGAAAGAATTCGTACGGATCGGTTACGTGTTCCTGGCAAAAATTTCTTTGCCAGGAACACGTAACCGATCCGACCTTTTTTATTTTGTGTGTAAATAGAGCAGTGGTTGTCAAATCTAAACTGCACTCTAATCGCGTTTTTTTTTTATCAAACTCCGAAGGTTTTGGACGGTTATAGCTAATCCAAGGAAAAATCTTCGACTAGTCAACTTAAAACTATTGTTGAATTGTCAAAGTGGCACTGTCATTGATGTTGTGCTACGCATTTAGCCCACTGGTTGCTAGAATAATATTTCAAATGTCATCACGAAGAAACTGTCTAAAAACAAAAATTTATAGTTGCACAAAGAGTATTAAGATTAAAAACTTGGGCCCAAAATCCCAAGACTAAAATCTTAATTTACGCCGCCTACAATTTCTTTACTTTTTATGCGAGCGCGCATTACGTCTGCAATTCATCACGGCGTCGCTCTGTAAAGGCGTCGCTCCTATATTTATTACAAGGCTCGTATATTTTTCTAATTCAACACAAAGGTGACACTACAATCCCGGATAAGAATAGCGTTTGTGGAAGCGCCTTAATTCGGATGCCTTCATATAAAGGTGTGATTTAGTGCCGAGAGCACTATTTATCACCTCAACTCCAGCGCCGGATGCCCGCTACTCCGCTACTCCGCTATCCCGAGACCAACTTCAGACTTGAGTTACTGTCCTAATTAAAATGCATGCTACACTGTTCCGTATAAATTATCATATGATTATTAACTTTTTGTTTTAATGACGGAGAACTCTTTATAGGGTCGTAACTTTACGGGATTCTAATGGGTTTTGTTTTATGTCGCCCCCGGGATGACCGGACTTTTTTGTCTGTACTATAACGAAAATAAGTAATAATCGCTGTCCTTTTGCAAGAATTCCACTGTAATAAATCTGTAGAGAAATAGCTACATAGGTCAGACAGAATTATTCTCTGGCGACTCTGTTAACGACGCCTAGAGGACAGCTAGCGTAATATTTTTGGTCCAACTCCTGCAACTTTATTACAATTTTATTGTAAACTCGGAGGCTGTAATCATTTTTTTACAAACTCAAATTAAAGACGCGAAAAGAAGAATTCTTATTCAATCGTAAATTGTCGATATTTCTTTAGTGCGCGGCGGAGCGTGCGATAAGGAACGTAACGATCAGCAAAGGCTCACCTACAATTAAATAAAATAAAAACAAAGCTTGTCCTGCGTCCCGTGCTGGAGAACATTTCTCGTTAAATCGTCACGGTTCATAATCCCGGGTTAACGGGATTGATTGGCAATCTCTTTAAACGCGTGCACAGCTATTGTAGGCAACAAATTGTTCCGCTCTTCGCGCAACAATAATTGCTTTATTTTGCACAGATAAAAAAAAACGTTTGTAATAATATGAACAACGTGTTTAATCATTTCCTTTTGAATACTGAGAGCCATGAACTGACGAGATTTTCTGCATATCTTTTCTGGTAGGTTCGTTGATGATTAGAAAATGAATTATAACAAGAACGACGGACGTCGTTTTTGTTCTAATTCATTTTTTATTCGTATTCGGTAAAAACATTCTCCGGAGACCCAGGTTTTTATAACAGTTATGCTGAAAAAGTAAAAAATACAGGAGCATTGTTGCTGAGAGTTTGATTTGAGCATTGTCTGAGCCACCTCTTTTTCCCAGCTTATACAAAGTGTAACCGATTCGGACTTTAAGGGGACTGTCTTTTATAATTTACTAGCACTTCGTCCGTGACTTTGTCCACGCTGCTATTTTCTTAAGGATCCCTATTTTTTTTCAAGACAAGTTATATACTAAAACCTTCCTCGAGAACCACTCTATCCATTGTTAAAAACAGCATGAAAATCGGTGTAGTAGTTTTTGAGTTTATTGCGAAAGACAGATAGACGCGGTGGAGGACTTTGTTTTATAATGTGTAGTGAGAACGGTAATCTGAATGAATGATTTTAATTTAAGTTTTACAGAATAAAATATAACTGATATCATTTCACCGCTAACTCCATGCACTTGCACCACACTTAGCAGCGTTAAGACGCGTTTTAGCCGCGTCAAATTACGCATGATTGATGCGTCAACCGCGGCCAAACCGCCGCGCCGCCGTCGCGCTCACGCTACTTGTAATCACGCACTCTTATTGGCCGAGTGATTTGTAGCATTGCCGCATTTTGGGAAGACTTGCAGCCATTTCTGGGGAAACAGTGTTTCATTACTTCCTTATTTAAGGGCTCGTTTGAGTTTTGCTTAAGATATTGAGCCACTAACAGTCAATCTGCTGTCTCCCAACTATGTCGGGGTCGACATCCAGTGTAATTGGATCCAGCTGAGTACCAGTGATCACGGAGCGACTACGGATCAGATCTCCACAACTTAGTAGCTGGGTTTAGTAGCTGACCAATACCAAAATACAATAGACAAGACTGCTGTCTGATTTTATGGCTTCTGACTAACCGTAGTGACTGTCAAAGATCTACAAGTGACAGCCAGAACCAACGGCTTAACGTACTTTCCGAGGCATGGAGTTAGCAGTAAAATTAACAGACGGTCGGACTGACACAAAGTATTAATATTTGCTCATGTAATTTCAACACCCGATACAAACGCCTAACAACCAAAAAACGTGTGTCGTATGTAAACCCAATACACATAGCTCCGTGTACATAAACAAGGCGATCACTTGGCGGCGTTTAATTCCGTCGTACAAACAGTCGCGCGCGAGTTTATTTGCGCCGCGCGATATTGCGCCGCGCTGCCGCCGCCGCCGACGAACGCGTTTTATCGCGCGCCACACAATTTGTCTTCGGGATTCATTCTCCACGATATTGGACCGCGGTTTATCGCATCGCCGAATTTACGTGCGTTCCCTGTTTATACCAACACCCTTTTATATTTATCCCTTTTTATTCCGCATCGATATTCTAATGGAATGTTTTCTGTTTATTGATTGCAGTAAACGTTTTACTTGCTTGAACATACTTACAGGTAGAAGTTATTAAAAATATAAAAGACGAACAACCTTTTTATTATGTTCGTATAAAATATCTGCTCGGGTGCGTCACAATGCGTCATATTTTGGGCATATGCCCGAAGTGATTGCCCGTTGCTTAAGATATTACAAAAACAAGATAAAGTTTGCGGAATAATTTATCCGGTACATGAATTTTATTTAAGTGTACCATTAAAGAGAGAAAGCATTAGATATGGAATGCCCTATTCCGTACTGGTGGAAGTTTATTCATTCATAAAAGTGTTGTTATTTGCTGAAATATTGGACATAGAGAAATGGGTATGAAAGTTCATTGTGTGGATAGAGCGGACATTTCATAGGTATGAGAACACGCTCGCGTAGAATAGGATCAGCTACTCGTATGTATGTACCGACCAGCCATTTGTATGAGTTGTAGGGAAAGTGGAATGCTGTGTTCGAAACGAGCTCCGCTTTAGTGAAAAATTTCCACTTATTGGTGGCTTGAACGTTATGGTCGCACAAATCTTTATGGCTCATAGGTTACAATTATTTTATTTACCTTTATATTACAATGTTTTTTTTTTTTAACGTTGCCCTACACTAGGAATTTCTCCTGCATCGTGGGGGTGTTTACAAACATACAATTACACATACACAAACAGCCAGACCCGGAACAACTATATGTAAGCCATACAAATATTTGTTCCGTGCGGGAATCGAACCCATGACACGCGGCGCAGCAGCCGATCGCTCAACCACTGCGCCAACCGTGTCGTCGAAATTTAAAATTGAGGAGCTCGTGTCTGAAAAATAACAGCTGCACGGTTCGATTTTCGAGATTAAGCAGCACTTGCCGAGGTCAGTCAGTGGATGGGTGGCAATTTATTAAATACAGACACTCGTCCGTGCCTCGGAAAGCAAATCAAGCCATTGGTCTCAGATACCATTTGTACATCTTTGACAGCTGTTACGGATAGTCCGATACCCGAAATTCGGACTCTAGTCTCGCCAAGGAGTACCATATTACCCAGCTACTGGGTTGTGGAGATCAGACAGATTAGAAGTTGACCCCAACATGCTTGCTCTTCTTCTTATCGTGTGGTAGTAAGGTCTAACGACCTCACACACCCTAGTGTCAAAGTTTCCAAGCTGCTTCAAGGGCCTCTGACATAATTTATTTGACGACCGCCATTTGGCGGCCGGGACCATCGGCTTATACGTGCCTTCCGAGCACGGAGTCATCTTTTTATCAGACAATCAGGTGATTCAAGCCTGCAATGTCCTAGCCAAACTATAAACAACTTTACAAAGTACGCTTCCAGTGGGAATTGAACCCACGACCACCGGTTCACAAGGCAAACGCCTAAACCACTCGAGCACGGAGGCAGTTACATAGTTGGTAAAGAATAGGTAGCTTAATAGATTATTATGGAATTACTTAAAAATGTTCGAGGTAAGAACATCGTGCGAGCAAACACGCGGGTCTCAGCTAACGTCTACATAATTACTCATGCTCCTTAATACTCGGCGTATTGTGTTACACATCGGATCATTAGGAGTTACTAATTACCGACTCACACGTCTGAGTTGGAACGGCTTCATCATCTCATTACAAGTTCAGTAAGTTGGCACAATAAGCTGCCTCTGGTGACATTTCCTTACTGAATACTATATTGTTTAAGGGATTTTCTTGCAGTTAAAAGATCTGTTGCGACAAAACTAAAAACAATGCTTTCATGACGATAATTTTAAGTCTTCCAGAAACGTAATTTGCATTGACTAAAAGCTCACAAATAGCTTTTCTGATTAGTTTATTTACTAGGCGTAATAAATTACTACACTACCCAGTCTTCTGCAACATCCATTGGATAAAGGCTTTCTGTTCGTTCACGAAATCTAGACTTAGATACATTTTGAGATACTTGAAAGATTTTTTCTTTCTGACACAAATATGCCACTGTATTTACCTACAGATCTATTTTCAAATTATATTGTAATGTTTTCCCATGGCTTTACTCGTGTTTATATAGATTTGCGCTAAATAAAACTTATAACCGTCCCCAGGCTCCCATCTCTGTGCCAAAATTAAATAAAGTCGGTTTAGCGAATTAGGTGTAGAAGCGTAACAAAGAACCTCACTTACTAAATATTAGACAGGAAAAGTTATTGAATATTCGAGTAGTTCATTGTTTTTCAAAGCTACATCAAACATTACACAATACCTAATAAAGATTACTGCGATCAAAACGGAAAATCATGTTCATTCCTGAAATGCTTGTTTTTTTATACCTCAGATATCCTCGTGTTGATTTAAAGCCATCGTAAGGAACCTCTCGAGTGCTTATCGTATGAGCGCCTGAGAGCGACGTTAAGTGCGCACCTGTCACCCGCCGCCCGTGGTGAGCTACCGGCGCAGACTAGGTCAAGCGCTCTGCTTACCTCGCTGCCTCAAGTGATTCATGCCATGTAATCTCGCTTTTAGGGGGTTAATGATCTTAGCAATTTTCTGTTTGGTGAAGAATTGAAATGTGTGGAAAATGGATTGGAAAGTCAGAAGCGGCACTGGGCTAAATAGACAGATACCTTAATAAGTATTCCACGTTCAAGGTTTTATCTGCTAAATTCACTAAGCACCGATCCTATTTGGTGTTATAATTACTAATAAACTCAGGTAGACACGGACTGAGCCTAGCTTGTTTAAGAAAACGGCGAATGGAAAATTATAGATCGTTCAACTAGGACCGTCAATGGAACCTAATGTTTTAATAAAATGCTAATCTAGATATTGTCTGTCCGAGGTCAGGCTTGCCATTCAATTTCAATAAGTTCAATATTCGTTTAAACATCAGACACTATAAACTAGACACAGAAGCACCGAGCCCCACAATAACAAGTAAACAAAATCGCGCCAATACCCAGAGCCGGCAGATTATGCTCCGGCGACAAGCCCGTACATAGTCCTGAACACTGGCCATTGATTCCGACCCAGACCTTAATAAACACTCCCGGCTCCCTTCTAATTAAGCGCCTGATTGTAATTGAAAGGGTCCATTCTCTGATATTTGAACAACAATTCTTGAAAGGGATTAAGACGAGCTTTGCGTGTGTACAGGAGCTCTCTCTGTGTCGGTTCTGTATTGTGAGCGCAACCTACGCGTGAAGGTCAACCCTCACTTGCCCACATCTGATCTTATGTCAGGCATCTTTTCAATACATCAACGCCAGTCAGAATCCGCTTTCATAAATTACGTGATTCCTTCCGATCCGATTTTACGAATCTTTTTGTTGACTCTATCCTCGGTGGTATTTCGGGATTGATTTGCGTAACAAATGCGAACGGAAACAATGTATAAAGAAAAGGAACACATTACAGGGCGACATCAAATTATATTACTTGCAATGAGAGAGCTACGAGCGAGCGGTAAAATGCTAAATTGGAAGACACGATGTAAAACGATTTCAGTGCTGAGCTGAGAATATACACCCATACGTTCGTACATATGTGCAAACACTATTGCCTGTTATATGGGCCTTATGTGTTGCTACAATGGAGTCTGTAAGATGAAATACGTATAGTGACATACCATACCTACCTACAGAAAGACAAGGCGAGATTTTCTGTAAACGACGGTAAACTCTATAAAAAAATATGGAAGTGTACTGAGACGAAACCTGTCAATTTTAATGGAGTTTTTCAGTGCTCAACCCAGAGCCCGTCGACACACATCATAGTCAATTAATCACACGAACGAAAGCATAACTCCTGCTGATATCAAGTCACATAAACTTCCTTCTCGAACTTCCATTCATCGTGAAAGGGCGCAGGCACAAAGATTTGTAAGTAGAATTAATTTGGTAAGATAACGTCACCCTCCCGTCACCCCCGTCATCCCCGGGTGACGGGAGGGTGACGGGAGGGCGGGATGATTTATGTGGGGTTGAAAGTTGGCGCGTTATGTCAACCGGTGTATGCAAGTGTCGCCGGTTTAATTTGACAAACGTGGAGTAGTTAAACTGAGTGTAGTTTTACAGGATGTACGCGCAGTTGGAGTTTGTTCGGTGCTGAATAGCGGTGGTTAGTTTTATGTTGATATAACCTAACTACGTACTGTCTCTACTCAATGTATCTCATATCATTTTGTTATGAGAGACAGTAACTTCACTCTTCTAACTTGCTGTATTGTCTCCGGACAGGAATTAAAAAAAACGGCCAAGTGTGAGTCGGACTCTCACACAAACAAAGGGTTCCGTACCATAAACCGAAAAATTCTTTCTTTTTTAATTTCATTTAATTTTTATTATTTGTAGCGGCAATAGAATTATACTCTCTGTGAAAATTTCAAGCCCGCTGATAGACAGACGGATGGACGGACAGCGGAGGCTTAGACATGGGTTTCCGTTGGTTATACTTTGGGTACGGAACCCTAAAAAGGACACAGGGTGTTACCACTGAAAGCATCAAACTACAGAAAACATGATTCCAAAATGATATTATTTCCCACTAGTAGACGTCACGCGGTTTCGACCGCGTAGTTCCCGTTCCCGTGGGAATACGGGGATAATATATAACCTATGTTACTCCCTGATAATGTAGCTATCCAATGCTAAAAGAATTTTTCAAATCGGTCCAGTAGTTTCGGAGCCTATTCAATTCAAACAAACAAACAAACAAACAAACAAATCTTTCCTCTTTATAATATTAGTGTAGACGATAAATAAAACGTCGATAGATAATGAATCCCATCTTTAATGGGAAACGTCTTACTTTGATTATTTAGTATAATTTTTCTGAAACAGGAATTGGCTTTTTATTGTATATTATGTATCATTAAAAAAATACCATAATATCGGTTCACATGATATTCACATGTTTACATGGTATTTTTTTAATGATACATCATCATCAGATGATGATGATGTGTCATTAAAAAAATACCATAATATCGGTTCACATGATCTGTAGAAAACTTCTACTAAACTGATAATGTTTGCTGACAAAAACTCCCATACTAATATTTCACTTATAAGCGGACAAACAATTGTTCCAGCCGACTTATTTGATTATATCCCCGTGCTTCACCCGAGGATATTAACTGAGGGGGGGATTAAAACAAAGGGGTTGAGCTACAGGTGCGCGGGGACATCGTATATGGAAGTACAGAAGTCTAGCTTCCAGTGACCATGAGGCTCTCAACAAGGCGTTGCTGTAAGAGTCGTAAAAGATATAAATGCTTATTTGAAAGAAATAAAGAAAGAAAAAAGAATAAAAAGAATTAAATTTATTTAGTATACTAGCTGACCCGCGCGGCTTCGCTCCCGTCAACTGGCTACTCTACCTACCGACCCTAACCTACCTACCCTACCTACCTACTTACCTACCATACCAACCTACCATAGCTACCCTACCTCACCTACCTTACCTACCTACCCTACCTACCTGCCTACCTACCCTACCTACCTGCCTACCTTCCCTACCTACCTGTCTACCTACCCTACCTACCTGCCTACCTACCCTACCTACATACTCATTTTTTTTTTGTATTTTAATTCTTATTATGCTATTCCGGACGAAGGAATTAGTCTTCGTCCCGAATAAAACACAAAAACTATGAAAATCGGTCGAGCCGTTCTCGAGTTAGTTAGAATAGTGTTCGAACAAACCCGACTTTGAGAATTTTGCTATATTGTGAAAGATTCGACCTTTTTCTAGAAGACATTTTTATATCAGCGAGACAGAAATAAAACGAAAAAAACTTTTTTACAAAAAATGTAACCGACTTCCAAAACAAAACACTACAAAGTATAAAATAACTTTAATTTCGGAAGTCGGTGTCAAAAAGCGAAAAAACTAAAAACACCGACTTCCGAAATTAAAGTTTTTTATTTTCCACTTTTTAGTGGTACCTGCGTACCCAATCACAGCGTACTGGCGTGATGTTATGTTATGAAAATAAAACATACTAAGTGCTTTCGGTGTAAAGGTCTCGTCAATACGAATGAAATAAGCCCAAACACTTGGTAGTTCCTACATACCGATGTGGAGTTCCCTTGACTCTCTGTCGTCTCCATCATCAGGTCTGATCCAAACTTTCATTCTTTTGTATCAGTATCACCCGATATACACACGAATATCAAGTTTTTACCAAAAACGTGCCTACAATTTTCGAGAGTTGCCCTCGATTTCTCAGGGTTTCCATCATCAGATCCTGACGTGGTGGCAATGGGACCACACGGAAAGCACCAGCTTTCAAATAAAAAAAGAATCATGAAAATCGGTTCATCCAGTCGGTTAATATGAGGTAACAAACATAAAAAAATACAGTCGAATTGATAACCTCCTCCTTTTTTTGAAGTCGGTTAATAAACTGAAGGAAGACGGACAGCGGTGGCTTATTAATAAATAGGGTTCCGTTAGCAACCTTGGTACGGAACCCTAAAAATCGACTTGGTTCGCACGAATCAAGATCGTAAGCGAAGGCTTAAATAATAGGGTCCCATTAGCAACTTTGGCACGGAACCCTATAATTTGCCTTGGCTCGCAAATCGAACCATCTGATACTTAGCACGAATTAAAAACTTAGTTGCGGGCAACCTGGGAATCTTTAAGACAAAAGTGAATAGGTTGCTTCTAGGCAAACGTGCTCCATCTTCAACCTCATCATCGCTTACCATCAGGTGAGATAGTGGTCAAACGTATGCCTATCTATAGTAAAAAAAAATCTACTCCGTATCACCTAACCACAGAGAACTAATGATAACTCGATTTGACAGTTACTGTGAAATCGTGTTGTCATTCATTCTTAGTTCGGGTTCGGTATTAATCGTAAGTCTGTAGGTGATACGGAGTAGAATACGTCCGCAACTAAGCTCGAAACTACGGACTTCGGACTTAGAGAGTAGCCCCACCAAAATCGATCGCTCCCGTCACCGTGACCACCTTTGGTACGGAACCTTATTATTATTAGCCTTGTTTCGCAAATCGAACTGTTCGTTGCTTCGCTCTAAACGGAATCAATCACGGAGGCCTTAGAAGTAGGGTCCTGTCAGCACCTTTGGTACGGAACCCTACAGGCCTGATCCGCAAGTCGAACCGTCCAGTACTTCACAAAACTACTGAGTTCTAAATCAGTTTAAGACTCTACGATAAAAGCACTTTAAACGAAACCAGCACAACTCAGAGATTTAAGCAATTTTGGCTCCTATTCGTTTAAGACCTTCGAGAGACCAAACCGAAATTCCTACGAACTACGACAGTGTATAATAATCGTGTGAGGTCATTCTCCAGCGGAAAATCTTAACACCGCAAGTCAGAAAAACGCGTCATCAGTGCAACGCCATCTATCGACCTTGTAAACTGACAAAATATTTGGCAGCAGAAGACGTTAAATAAGAATAAATAATAACGATAAATAACGATAAGGTATTAAAATGTTTACTTTTATTTTGCTACGTCTACGTATTAAAAGTTTCACAAATAACTCAATGAATGTATTTTGGTGTAACATTCATGCTTTCATGCATTTTTTGGTTCCTCAATAGATGGCGCTCTGACTGATCAGAACACAGTAGGAAGTTCCTTACTAAACTAAATATTCAATATATTTTGATTTTGTGGATCGATTGTAACGATAAATAACGAAAAGGTATAAAAATGGTCACTTTTATTTTGCCACGTATTAAAAGTTTCACGAATAACACAACAATTTTGAATGCTTTCGTGCATTTTATTTTTTTCTCAATAGATGGCGCTCTGACTCATTAGAATACATTAGGAAGTTTCTTCCTAAACTTAAAAATTCAATATCTTTTGATTTTGTGGGTCGATTTTGATGAAATAAACGCTAAATGTTACTCGGGTTATCACTTAATATTTTTAAGTACTTAGATTTGCAATCCAATCTGTGGTTTATGCGTGATGCTCCCACAAACGCACAGACAAACAGACAAACAGACAAACAGACAAAAATTTCAAAAATTGCATTTTTGTGTTTTATACCTTTTTCCTGAGTTTTCTGTGTAATTTTCATGGAAAAATATTCAATGTACAGACACGGTTAGTCTACGATTTTATTATATGTATAGATAATATATGAAACACGCACGGAACATAGAATTAGAAATAACAAACAACAAAAAGGGTATACCAGAAACTAGTGTGTGTCTTACGGTTGCACTAAAAAGGTCCATTTCAGCGATATGTCAGATTAGCTAATGCTGTCTGACGCTGGTTTTCAAATGAAAGGTTCTGTTTTCAATACAATTTCACAAATATAAGTATGTACTAACGAGACACATCGTAGTATTGCTGACATAATGGCAAGTAAAAAGCGTTTCAAAACTTTCTTTCACTAGTAGTAACGTTAGTGTGCGTAGTGGCGATTGTCTAAAAGTCAAGTTGGTACCGGATTGATAAGTGTTATCGAAATGTCATATGATGAAACCTTTGCATTTTGGAATTTCAAGTATTGCTTTCGCCGAGAGACACAGACACGCACTCAGCGATATACAGGTAACCTCTCTTCGAATCATAAATGTAACGATATATTTGCAGAAATATAATAACTAGCTTATTTGTGGCAAACCTTTTGCAATTGCCTGTTTAATGTTCAGGGTAGAGTGTGTGGGTGGTTGTTATAAATGTGCGTATTCCGCGCGGCCGGCCGAATCAATCGCGCCGAGCTCGGCCATCGTGCTCCACGCAGATGGAAGTATACGAGCCTGTGCAACTTTCCCTAACCAGTAAATATACGCGGCTGTTTATGAGAATTTACGATTTTTCGGTTTCATCGGGGTGGTGTGAACGGAGTTTATAAACAAGAGCTGGTCACGCAATGGAGCCGCAAATAAAACTTTTTAGACACAATGATGGGTAGAAAATTTCCGGTTAAAAGTATCAGAAAAAAAATCTAAGCAGTTACTAAAGTTATTAACAAAATATCTATGTTTTCTTATATGATGTACCTTAGAGATTCAATAAATAAAAGACAGTGGACGCATTTTCCAAATATTTGTAGCACAGTCGCTATGTCGTAGCAATAGATGCGCTACGCCGTAGCACCAGACTGGCTACGTCGAAGCACACGGCGTAACCTAACATTCGTAGCGCGACCGCAAAGTCCACAGATATCTTACTCCCCTTTGTTTAGTAATTACGTTATTTTTTCATTGAAATTAAAGAAATCATGAATACGAAAATTGGTTAATAAAACAAACCTGTTTTAAACGAATGCCTACCTTAGCATAAAATAAAGAAGTAGCAAGCGATTCTTCGATAAGTTTTTTTAACTTAAGATCAAGGCCGGTACTTTAAGAGCTTTCGCGGGCAGCCTTTTTTTTTTTTTTTTTTTAACGGGGGGAAATCCTCATGGATGTCCTCCGCCCTGGGGCGGGCGGAGGGGTCTGTCAGACTCTTACTGACTAAAACCACCCCGGTGTTCCATCTCTCACTACGCCGGGGATCGCGAGAACTTGCGACTTCCGTGATCCCCGGCTGGTGCCGGCCCGCCTCTGCGGGCCACCTCGGGTCAGCGGGGGGAGTGAGGTGTTTGACTCCCCCCGCGACGTCAAAGAGGGGCGCACGGGAACACCACGCGCCGCCACCTCGGGTCCAGATGAATGGGGGGCGACAGACGTCCCCAAGTCCGCCGCCCCTGGACCCAGTTAGGGGGGCCGGAAGAGGGCAGCGTATGCCCTCCTCCGACGCCCGGTGCGTCTGCTGCGGGCCGGGAGGGAGGTCGAGATCTCCCTCTCCCTTTCCGCAGCCTCCTTCTGCGCGATAACTGTTTCGCAGAAGGAGACCACCGCGTCCCAGGACTCCTCGCCGTCAACCATAGCACGGACTACGGCTGGCAGCGAGAGGTCACTGCCTACAACAGAAATGAGAGCACGACGCGGCTCCTCCCAAGCGGCACACTCTGCCAGCGTATGCCGCGCCGTGTCCTCCCGACAGTCGACGCAGTGGTGACACCGAGCGTCCGGCTCCCTGCCTATGCGACACAGAAACCTCCCGAAGCAGCCATGCCCCGAGAGGACCTGCGTCACACGAAATGACAGGGAGCCGTGCCTTCTCCCGAGCCACAGGTCGAGCACTGGCCGGATGGCCTCGATAGTGACGAGGCCGGCGGAAGGGCGTGAGAGCCTGTCCCGCCATTCCGCCACCAGGACCTCGCGCAGCTGCGACCGACGCAGCTCGATGTGTCGCTGCATCAGTCGCTCGCCGCGCGCCCGCGCGTCCTCACGCCACCGATGCAGTGACGCGAGGACTTTTGCCTCCAGGTCCCAGGGCGGAGATCCGGCCAGTGCGCAAGCCGCCTCGTAGGAGATCGTGCGATAACCCCTGATGACTCTTACGGCCATCACCCTCTGCGGCTTCCGCAGAACAGTGATGGTGCTGGCCGTCAGGTCAGCCGCCCAGATCGGGGCCCCATACAGGGCCATCGATCGCACGATCCCCACGTACAACCGCCTGCAGGCGGTGCTCGGGTCCCCCAGATTGGGAAGCAGCGTTGACAGTGCCCCAGCCGCGCCCAACAACTTGGGCGCCAGCCGCTGGAAGTGGGGGCCGAAATCCCAACGGCTGTCGAGCACCAATCCCAGGTACTTCATGGTGGACTCGACAGCGATACGGGCCCCCCCAACAACTATGTGCGATCCCGGCGGCGGCGCCCGTCGGGGGCCATGAAAGGCTATGGCCTCCGACTTGTTGAGGGCCACCTCCAGGCCGAGGCGCCGTATACGGCTCACCACCTGTGAGGCCGCGGCCGTCGCCAGCAACGCTGCCTCCCTGTACGAGCTCCCCCGGGCAGTGACCAGCGTGTCGTCAGCGTAACACGTCAGGTCCACTCCCGGAGGGAGCTCGCCCCTCAACACCCAGTCGTACCCGATGTTCCACAGGAGCGGGCCCACGACCGAACCCTGCGGAACACCGCACGACATGGGGTGCTGGTATCTGCCATCACGTCCCAGATAGGTGACATACCTCTCCGCCAAATAAGCCCCAATGACGCGGCGGAGGTAGGAAGGCACTCGATGATAGCGCAGTGCCTCCCGAATACAACTCCAGGGCAGGGTGTTGAAGGCGTTGGAGATGTCCAAGGACACCGCCAACATCACCCCACCCCGGGACACCGCTTCCTCCGCCAGGACTCTCACCCGCGATATCGCCGTGATAGTGGAGCGCCCATGCCGAAACCCGAACTGGCATTCGGCTAGGTCCGGCCCCTCTTCGCACAAGTGGCTGACGAGGCGGGCTGCGATTATCCGCTCAAATAGCTTTCCCACCTCGTCCAGCAGCACTATAGGCCGGTACGCGGACGGCGAGTCCGCAGGGCGCCCCGCTTTCCTGAGCAGGACCAGACGACCAGATTTCCACTGAACAGGAAACTGGCCCTGCTCCAGGCACGCTGAGTAGAGTCCTCTCAGTTGGGGCTCCAGCTCCTTCAGAGCGAGGGCCAACACGCAGCCGTGAATCCCATCGGGCCCCGGGGCAGTGTTCTTCGCCCGGAGCCGCATCACGGCCGCCCTCAACTCTGCTTCTGTCACCTCTGGGACGCTGGCGTTCTCTTCAGGCTCTGCGGCTGCGGGCAGAGCCATCGGCGGCGGAGTATGCTCCGCTTCGCGGGCAGCCTAACCCAATAAAGCTTTGCAAAGTAACTATAGCTTAACGCTAAAGTAAGACCGCATCAAGTCGTGTTTTGCAATAACTAATTAGGTTTAAAGTATGAGCTGAAGTTGTCGCACATACGGTACGTTAACTTAGCGCTAACTATACCTTAACTTCAGTCTAACTAACACACGCTGGAAGCTCTCAGCTAAATTGCTGGAAGATAAACGCGTTTTATGATATTATAAAAATATTAGAGCCTTAGAGCCTTCATACCTGGCTGTTACGCCGGTAGTTAAGAAGGTAGTGTCGTAAAATAGTGTATTACATCGATTAAATCTGCCGCAGCGGGTTATTTATAGAGAACGGTTATTGATTTCTTATTTACTCGTATGTTAGATTAGTGCGGGTTGGGGATTTTAGACTGTTGGGTTAAATTAGTTTGCTCACAATATTTGTAGCGTATTGGTGACGAGTATTATTATTATTACTAGCCTGCACTGTCCCACTGTCGGGCTGGGCAAAGGCCTTGGTGTCAAATTTAAGTTGTGAAAAAAACTTTCATTTGTTCCACATTTCCTCCCATTTTTTCGTCCCACTGAATTTTCATTGTGGCAAAAACTTTGAGCAATTTCGAAACGAACCAAATCTATAGTGAGAATGACCCATTAAGACTGGTAAAGTTAGAGAAACTTGTTTACCACTTCTGACAAAACCACCTAGTGAAGTGAAACTTTAGTTGAAATCTAACTGACAAAACAGATAGTGATCGTGCAATTGACAACCTATACCTTATTCCTTCATATCTCCAATCACTAATCCTTTTCTTTAAACTGTATAGCTCGGTGCAAACTTAATAACTTCTATGAACTTCCCATTCCGTACAGCTGTCACATTAATTTGCCACTGCGCAGCGACATGCGGAGTGTTCCGAACCATCACTAGGTTTGATTCCACCTGTACTATGTACACAAATTGTGCCAATATTTGGCGTCTAAACGTAGCGTAGGTATTTATGTAAGCCTCCTTTCAGGTTTACTCGGCTAGGCTTGTGCCCAGTCGCCCGATTCGATAACACAAAATGTTTGATGAAACATGAACTAAACTATCATCTAGTCACATGTGTACCCTCCCTATGTAATAGAATTACATTCCTTATCTCCGCTATATAGAGGACAATATATAAAGATAGTAAATAAATGGCATCGGCGCGATCCTAGCACCATGGGTCCCCATAACTGAAGGCCCGCATTCTTTTACGAATTACTTTTGGATCCCATGCGTAGAATGTCGTATACAAAATATATATCTATGTATTTCGAAATATACGTACCTAATCCATATTGATTTCGTTATATGTAGGTATATTATAAAATAAAAGGAAATTATTGAGAATCTAATATAATAATCTCAGTTCGAGTCTATAAACTCAAACAAACAAATGGAATATGGTTGTATTAATAGGTCTCCTCCTAGGGTGTGTGGCAGGGAGACGTCATTTCTCCGAAACTGTTTACAGCCGCAATGGAGGATGTCTTCAAGGTTTTGGACTGGAGAAGGCTAGGCATTAATGTCAATGGCGAGTACATCAGTCACCTTCGATTTGCCGACGATATAGTCGTCGTGGCTGAGACTACGGAGTACCTCAGTACAATGCTCGATGACCTCAGTAGAGCTTCTGAAAGGGTGGGTCTCAAAATGAACATGGACCAAACCAAGATGGTGATAAATACCCATGTAGCACCCACTCCCATCAAGATCGGAAACTCTACACTCGAAGTTGTAGACGATTACGTCTACCTAGGACAAACGGTCCAGCTAGGTAGGGCCAACTTCGAGAAAGTGGTCAACCGTCGAATCCGACTCGGCTGGGCAGCGTTCGGGAAGTTACGCGGTATCTCCTCGTCCCACATACCATAGTGTCTCAAGACGAAAGTCTATAATCAGTGCGTGTTGCCAGTGATGACATACGTACCAGTGATGACAACTGAAACGTGGTCGCTTACAATGGGCCTCATCAGAAGGCTCAAAGTTACTCGAATGGCAATGGAGAGGGCAATGCTTGGAGTTTCCTTGCGTGATCGAATCAGGAATGATGATATCCGCAAGAGAACCAAGGTTACCGACATAGCCCGAAGGATCGCCAAACTAAAGTGGCAGTGGGCAGGGCACATTGCTCGCAGAACAGATGGTCGATGGGGCCGAAAAGTTCTGGAGTGGCGACTGCGTACCGGAAGACGTAACGTTGGAAGGCCTCCCACAAGGTGGACCGATGACCTGGTGAAGGTCGCGGATAGCCGATGGATGCGAGACGCACAGGACCGGTCGTTGTGGCGACGCTTGGGGGAGGCCTATGTTCAGCAGTTGACGTCTTTCGGTTGATATGATGAATAGGTCTCCTCTGCTACCCGTCGCGTCGGGGAAAACACGACGTTACATCGGTTACAATGAAGTGACAAAGATTTTCACGTATTTTAGTACAGTTTTAAAAACATTAAACAAGAACGCTTTGAGTACTCAGGTTCCAAATCTTTTCTCTTTGTTAGTAAAAACCTGAGCATTTCAACCTTGCGGCCACTTAGTTTAAAAATATCCCAACAACAAAACAATAACACGGATTAAATGCGAGCCAATTACGTTGACAGCATCCCGCTCCGCTCCCAGCGCTCACCGCTCCCAGCGCTCACCGCTCACCGCTCGGCGTCTACTTACAAGTCGTACAACAAAGAGCGAACAATCATCTCCATGTCATAAGGACGAGCGCTGACCGCACTTGACTCACTGCTACACACCCGATTTATACCTACCCACATTAAAACACAACCGGTCCTACCAGACCCCTTCACTCACATTGTCAGATGCCCCGCGACCACACATCCCAGTAGATACGAGGGGAGCGGAGGCTTACGTTATAGTGGTTACGCATATAGTACGTAAGGTTCCGTAGGATTTTCCCTTTTCGCTTTCACTCAATAATCCCAACAAAAGGAATACTTGAAGGGTCCACCCAATGGGTTTTGGCAAGCAGTAGAAAATTTATACGCTATACAAATAATTGTAAATATCGGCGAGGGATAACATTTATTTCTACTTCTATTTTCTATTTGAGAAACCTCAGGCTCGGTGCTTACTTCATGGATGGATAAAATAAAATAAAGTAAAGCAATTTAGAATCTGTAAGTAGGGCTAGCCTAAAGCCTGTAAATGGCGTAAACTTTTAAGCACTTGTAGAATGTTGTAATTACTTTGGTACTTGAAAATCGGAGCGTATTCATTTTAATTACATTTTCAACAAAGAAAAATATTGCTTAATTTACTCTTTTCAGTTTTGAGCTTTAATTTTGAAACGTCAATTAGACTGAAATACTTATTTGCATAGTTAGCAAACGAACTTATTTGCGATTGAACAGGATTCACAAAAAATATCAAAACAAAATTTAAATCTTTATTAAATTATCTATCTGTACAATTCTGTATAGAATAAAAAAAAACTGTTGAGTCTAAAACAGCGAAAAACTCTGTCATAAATAAGTTTAAGTTTCAGTTAACCAAATAGGCTAAACCAATTTTCATTATGGGATTTATTGGATCCTGGAGGAAAGATGGGACTCCTACTGTTAACCCGAAAGTACGTTTCCTGGGATAATTTCCTATTTTGTTACTAAATTAATGCTTTACCCAGCCATTAATAAAAAATTACAATTTCAAATAACATCAATCAGTAACTTACGACGACACACGAAACTCCACTCCTTTCTAAAATCCTCACACGGATGACCCGACCAAATTGAACAGCATTAAAATCATTAACAAGAGGTTCTGTATTCCGCGCGTTTCATTAAGCTGGGTTACACCGGGTAAGATACTGTTACGCTTGTGCGGTGTAGAAACTTATGTGCGACTTATGTGCGAGTGAGTGATGACGTCACGGGGACGGGTTGAGATATTACTATTGACGGATGTTTGTTGAGGATGGATTTAGGGAAGTTTTACTTTTTGTTTCTTCATTACTTTTTGTCCTGGAAGTAAAATGGTGTGGCCTAAAGCAACCGTGGAGACAAACAGCTCAGTTTAGTTATTTAATTATGGAGGTATGCGGAACAAGGTGTAAAGTCCCGCAAACCTCCATTAAAAACTAAGGATCCTCCGAGCAGACGGGTGGTGTGTCTGGTGGGCAACTGCCAGGTAGTTGCTGTCGGATGATTGTATGTTCAAATCGCGCGGAGAACTTTGACAGTGCGTTGTAGGATTTGTGTGACATCAGGTCTATTTACTGTAGTTTGTATATAGAGGAATAAATGCCGCTACATACATATATAGGTACTTGTAAAATTGAAGTTTCTAAGTTATCGTGTCATCTGAGTATCGTATTCCCATCTGTAGCTGGGTTTCAGTCAAGTCGGATGCAGCTTAACACAAGTATTTCATAGCCTGTCATGGAACTCCAAGGAGTTCAGGCAAGAAGGCAAGACTGATTGCGAGACTTGATTCTTTTATCTTGGCTTTTAAACACCCTTCGTAGATACAGAGGAGATACTTCATTCTATTGTAACTAAAATAAGAAATTAGTATTCATGCATCAAACATATAAGAATAGGTACTTTATATTCTCTTTGAAAAGTAAGATATTTTTATTTTTTCAAAGCAAAATATCTTCAAAGCGAGACTTGGCACGGTATCATCGCAAGGTTCTGTGTAAGTTTCCGGCTCCGTTTCTTAGCGCGACTGTCGCCGTACGTTACGAACAAGACGCTAAATCACGGGAATACGCGCTATATCTATAATAGCTGTAATATTTTATTCTATGAAGAATAGTTTCGTCCGTTTCTGACAAAAATGATCGTCAGAGAAATACATAATTTTCAGAGATAAAACACAATTTTTTGTAAGGACGGGAAATCATGAAATGACTCCTCCTGCTCTGGGTGAAGCAGAAGAGAGTGTCAGACTCTTACTGACTAAAACCCATCCGTGTTCCTCCTAATGCCCTATGCGTTCCAGCGCTGCGGTGACTCTTTCGAACAAATTCCGCAATCCCGGCAGGTACTGGCCCTGGCGGACCCCGTCTTCTGTGCTGACACACAGCGCGCCATCGATCCGGGCCTGGTTCTGATCGACGGCGAGCCACCCAATGCTCGCCGTCCGCAGACCCCAATAGAGACAAAACACTGTGCCGCTCACTTCTACACGTATGCTAGGTTTTGCCCGTAGATTTGCTTGCGTAGAAGAAGCCTATAACCATCTCCGACGTTCCATCTATCTGTGTACAAAATATATCAAAATCGGTGACATAACAAACTTACTTTCACATTCATAATATTAAGTTATGATTGAAATTTAACTCCTAATAAAACACATTATTAGAACCAATAAAGCTTTGCTTTGAAACTAATATGATAAAGAGATAAAATTATTGCGTAACCTCTGGAAGTACTAATCCGATTACAAAAATAAAATAGAAAGCTATCTATCGCCGAATGACATAATTATGGTTTAATTCCCGGAATACACGGTTAAAATGGGAATGGCCAAGAGCGCAACGGCGCGAGAAAAGCGAGCATCCAAAATTTAACATATCCCAGTTAAAAAATGTGTTTATTTCGGAGATGGATTACATAATTAGCAGTTTTACAAAACCGCTACCCATTTTACAAATCAGCTTCGTTATGTAAAACAGCTGAACAACGTTCTGTTGAATTGTCATTGCGCTACGTTTAAAAAACACCTACCCAAGTTAAGACGTAATGCAGAATCACAACCTGCAGTCACAATAAGCATTCGGTGCAGGACTTTTACTTTATTTTATTTATATGTGGACCCAAAAGAAGACACAATATTGCGTTACGGTAAACATTTTACCTGTTGTCACGTCTATTTGTAAAGAAGTATCCCAGACAAATTGCTTTTATTGTAATCATCATTTGCTTTATATTACCGATACCAACATTATGTACTCCCAGATTTTTGCGGCTCCTGTCTATTTATGTTCTCCGAATATATTTGTAACAGGTTTTTAGTGAATTGTAGGTAACTATTCTGGCACAGACACAGTTGCTTGGGAACCTAATGGGCTATGTGAATAATAATATAGTTTGTATCTTCTACTTACTTTTCGGCTATTTGTATTTCTTCCCAGACGGTTATTTTATGACAGCTTGCGACCTTGCCTCCCGGCAGAGTAACATCTTCAAGGTTTCGATGAAGTACGAAAATTACGGGTCCATAGTACCCTTGTGAAAATACTAACTTAATTGCGAAAAAATGTCATGCTTGCATGATATATTCTAGTTTACCTACTGTTAAAAGCAAAAATCAATTGCGCTTCAAAATTAAAAAAAACATAGGTGAGGCTGTCGTTTCAGTAAGGTAAGTATGTATAATTAAGGCTTATACGAGTGCTCATTTTTATTTGCTAAACAAATATTACTTATGAATATGTGCATGTCGTAGCCATTTCATGATGTGGTTGTTCGAGGTGGCAATTTCATGAAGTGAACAACAATTAAACGTTTTGACTACAACATATACACACCCTTACAGAACAACTGTAAGTTTATTTTTACGCAAAATCAAAACAAGTACATTCCCTATCACATTCAGCTGATGAAACCTTCGCACAAGTCTCCACCGGCATGACGCGAGCTACTGCACGCTCTAATGTGGCGTGTAATATATAATAGAGGCCACACTGCCCACACTCTGCTGGGCACAGTGGGCAACCGGGCATAGTGGGCAGGCGCGCTACATTGCCCACATATGCGTGTAAGTGAAATGTCATTTTACAAGATATGTTTTTACTGATCACACAGGTTTTGGAGAAGGATGAGCTTAATAAAAACCTTAAGAGTAAATGCTGGCGGCGAGACTTTGACTGTAAAAAGTCATTATTCGAGGTTTGGCCCTCGACTGTTTTCTCCTCCAATATTAGACAGAGTAATAGATATCTATACTAATATATAAAGCTGAAGAGTTTGTTTGTTTGTTTGCTTGAACGCGCTAATCTCAGGAACTACTGGTCCGATTTGAAAAATTCTTTCAGTGTTAGATAGCATTTATCGAGGAAGGCTATAGGCTATATATCATCACGCTAAGACCAATAGGAGCGGAGCAGTAATGAAAAATGTGACGCAGACGAAGTTGCGCGGGTCAGCTAGTGTATTATAAACGCGAAAGTGTGTTTGTGAAAGCTTTCACGCCCAAATCGCTGAAACGATTTTGATTTTGGTACCTATAACAATATATAGGACCCTAGAGATAGTAAACGCTTTTTTTGCGAAAATCTATATAAACGAGAGCGAAACTGTGGGCAAAAGCTAGTAATAGATATAATAGATAGGAATAGAATAAGAGATATTTCACAAACTGAATAAAATACACTGTGTACAAATATACACTGTGTCCCTATGCGTATGTTTTTCCTTTTTGATGATTTATTAACCGTATTAACACTAGAACTATCACAAAGTGCTCAAAATTGTCCAATAAATCGCTGTCAACAGAGCCCTAGTGTACAAATTTGGCAACTATTAATAAAAAAAGAAAACATAGAGACACAGTATACATCCTTCTTATTCAGTTTGTGAAATATCTCTTAAATCGGTGTGTATGTCATGTAATTAGTTAAAAATTTAGGTTAAACGTTGTTAGTTATTTTAATTGGATTGTTATATTGGGCAATCAAAGCCCTACTCGCTAACATATTTATACTCACAGTGTTGAATCGTCTTCCGCGTAGTACATTAAAGACTCAGTAGGCAAGTAGGAACTGACTTACTATACTCCCCAAAAACCCCACTTAAAGCAGAACGGAAGTAATTAAATAATGTACAGAACCCGAGCGCGCTATAAGAGTTCACGCGCGACCGCCGCCGGACGGCGAAGTAATCCGCGATCATCCAGTCACGGGTTTACGCGCTGCGCTGCTGAACCCAACACCTAGGAGACGAAAAGATGAAAGCTTTTTTTGGAAAAGTGTAAGTATAATATTTAAAATTAAAAGCCGTTTCTGAAATGGGAAAACTTTGAGCAACAATTTTTTTTAACTGATTAGTATTTTTACTGGGAGCTCGTAGCCAAATAATGGCAGCTGGACGCGACAATCTTCAAGGTGACGCTTCACCTTGAAGATTGTCGCGTCCAGCTGCCATTACCATCGGCCATCGCTGGCCGAGGTTAGTCCGTGGATGGGTGACCATCTTTTACGTACCGCGAATCCTCCGCGCCTCAGAAAGTACGTTAAGCTGTAGCCTGGCTGTCATTACAACAATTTTGATAGCTGTTACGAATTTTGTAGTCATAATCCAGAAAATCTGAACCAGTTTGGTCAATGGGTATCGTGTTTAAGGCTGCTCTCTCGAAAAAAGCTTAAAAACAGCGTGCAGATGAAAAAGCTTTTCGTCAGTACTAACAGAGAACGTACATCTGAAAAAAATAATTAGTAATCTACATGACATGATATGTATTTTGGATTTATCTATCGGTATTTACATAATAAGAAAAAAAACACCAAATCACCTCCAAATCGCTGAGATGAAACCATTTTACTCCTTATTTTTTTTCAAAAGTGTACAAAATATATTTACTGCTTTACAATACTAATGAAAGTGACTTGGTTTTGTTACTTTTTAAAAACATTTATTATTTTTATTATCAAAAAATAAAAAAGCCCCCCTACCCCCCGGTACCCCTCTACGCGCCACTCCACTACCCGCATTTTTAGTTAGCTCCGTTCATATGCACAAGGTCATTGGCATGAATACAAGCCTTAACAGTTACTGGGTTGAAAAGAACAGATAGGCAGTCGCGACACATAAAATACTGGTCCAGAATGTGGAAGTGGAATGTGTTTAGTTGTATCGGGTTAGACAGCAAGCCGAACTCAACATAGTCGGCAAAGAGCTGGGCAGATGAAACGTTTTCTCAAAATGAATATGTCTGTTGTAGTCATCGAGTCATTGGCTCTCAATTTAATTTGGCAAACGCTAGTTATAAATGATAATAATTATCAAACATTTTGTATAAAATTACTCTATAATGTATAATAACACGAATTTTTATACACATACTCAGCTACATATCTAAACCACGCGGATATCGATTACTAATAACGTACATGAACGATCACTAGGCCAACATTTATTGTTACTAAATAAATAATTCATCGCGTACAATACTCGGATATCATAATAACCTAATCTTGTATTACTAATTAGTCCGCACTCATTGTTTTACCCCCGAATATACTGGAATGTAATTTAGCATGGAATATGATAGCAAACGTAGACTTTGTCTCTGTCATCTCTGACCAAGACGAGAGTCAAGAGCAAACCCATCTGAAAAAAAAAACAATAAATTTTAGTTTCATTTGCAAATGAAACTAAATTTTCTTTTGGCTTTCAACTAAGTAATTAAAAAAAAATACTTAGTTGAAAGTCAACAGAGAGACTTCTGTAATTAGCAAAACTTATGAATTTACCATAATACGTTAAATAAAACATTATTTAAAATATCACCGTTGTTCTATGTAGTTGCTTTTATTATCATTGATAGGATGTTTGACCACTATCTCACCTGATGGCCAACGCTGATTTGATCGACGATGCACGACTCAATCTTGGCTTAAAGATACCCAGATTGTAGCTACCAGGAAACATAACAGCTAGAAATCCCACTACTTAGCAGCACCTACGCTTAATGGAAGAATTTTTCTTAGCAGTAGGTACATACTTGCTCAATCAAAATTGCTCCATACCATTCCATACGTTACCAATGTCATAGCTCATAAACTTACCCCAGTCAAAAATATAGTAAATATTTTCAACTAAATAGTTACACACTACATAAATCAGCCCACAAATAATTCCTACCTCTCCACGTTAAAACGAACTCTCAGCAAAATTAAACATACATTGCGAGCTCAAAAGTATACAATAAAAATAAACATGGAATATAAGAGGAAATGAAAAGCGTTTCTGTAAGCGAGCGTCGCTAATCGCTTAGCTTATGGCCCGACCGGCCTTAATGTTGCATTTGTTTTAACTTGCCAACAAAATGCTCTTTTGTTTTACTTTGTTCGCAAAGATTTTAGAAACGAGAGATTTATTGTAGTGGACTTGAGTAAGTTTTTAAATGAAAAGGTCGTAATGTTTTGATTGCTCAAGTTTTTGTCAATTACACTTTTTGTTTGGGAATTGTCTCCGGTGATTAATTTTGTCTGTAAGTCTTTTATCGTGGGTACTATTTGATAAACACTTAAACTTGAGTTTATGAAAGCATTAGGAACAAATTTAGAAATTGCTTTTATTTGGCACTAAATTAAGGAACAAAAATTAAAAAAACGACGTCAAAAAGAATATACCTCGTGGTTGCGCCAAATAGGTCCAGTTCAGCATACACACCAGATGACTAGTGCCTGACGCTGGTTATCAATTCATAATGCCACTTCCTAGTGCCAGACTTTGCTGAGCTAATCCTTGCAAAATGATTCTTCGAAGTCCTACTCGGTATGACATACTACAAAAAGAACAAAATAAAAGCATTTGACATAGCTCAACGAATACCGATCACAATAACATATCCCATAGCTATTCATCAGACTACATAAACATGATTAAGTACCTGAAGCCATACATTACGGGTATGATACTCAACAGGTCGATCGTTCATACTTATATTGACATCGATCAATACCCAGGTACATAACGTTAATATGGCTGTATTATAATAAAAGAAGGCTATATAGAGTAGCGTACAAATAACTCTTGATTGGAAAGTCATAGCTTCACAGTTGGAAAAATATGTATCCAGTAATTACATTCTGTTGTAGGTTTTACTATCATTGTAAAATAAGTTTGCAGTAGGTGTAGTTTTAGCAGTGATTACTTTTGACATTTGTCAAAAGTAGTAATCACTGCTAAAACTATCGAGAGGTACGTACTAAAAAAATCTTCAGGGTAATACTAACCTAGCTAACAAAAATAATTATCAAGCTTAGACCTGCTAGGTATTGCAAAGTGTTAGCATGTAAACTACACAAGCTTACACACACAAACATAACTACTACTAAAGTAACATAATTTTCAGTTCACAAACTACGATCACAAAAACGTGTTATAGTGAGTAACAAACACGAACAATATACATTGTGTTAACTTTTTTATTGGTCCAGTGTACACTACGAACACGTTCATTCATTGTAAAGGGATGCTATCCGTTCAAGTGCTTCGTACCTTCTGCGATTTTTACATTGAATGAATATTGACTTCATCTATATCTATTAATATTCAAACGACGCATCAGTATGGAAATGATTTTTTGCATATTTGTTCGTGAATATTTAGTTGTTTGACCCACTAACAATTCCGAAACGAATAAAAGTAAAACAAACGGTAAATTGTTGAACAACAAACAACTAGTGTAGTATAATTTCCAATACAAAAAGTTTTTACTTTTTCACACAAATAGAGTATCGATATATTCGAGAAGTTTTTTAATCTGCCTACAATTCGTATTATTAAAAGTTGAGGACTATTTATAGCAAAAATAATTTCGTATGTTATGAGAATAGCTGAAGGAGCACCTTGTTGAATTGGAAGTAGAGTTAAGTCGTATTAACTTGCACAGGAGACGATAACCCTCGATAGTGGCCACTTGCTCTACTTCCAAGAAGGACACCAACCATCCCAAGGTGGCGTCGGGTTTATGGTCCACAAGTCACTCAGGGGCAACATTGTGGAATGCGGCAGTGTGTCGGCAAGGGTGGCACACCTTGTACTTAAGATATCAGAAAGGTACTCCATAAAGATTTTACAAGTGTATGCTCCAACGTCCGCACACCCTGACGAAGAAGTCGAGGCCATGTACAAAGACACAGTTAAAGCTATGTCTCGTACTAAAACATTCTACACTGTTGTCATGGGTGACTTCAACGCTAAAGTGAGTGGTGAATCGAGAGTAGGTCCATTCGGCTATGGGCGCAGAAATCACAGGGGGCGAGTGCTGATAAACTTCCTCGAGGCTCAGGGGCTTTTTCTGATGAAATCTTTTTTCCAGAAGAAGCCTCAAAGGAAGTGGACCTGGCGAAGCCCTCATAACGTTACAAAGAATGAGATCGACTTCGTTATGTCTTATAAGCGCCCATATATTCAGATATGTCTTTGTGATCAACAGGGTTAATACAGGAAGTGATCACCGACTGGTTATAGGCACTCTGAATAATAATGTTAAACTCGAAAGAGCGCGCCTAAGGAGGTCGACCGTCAGACCAACGCTGCTCCAGGTCGCAGCTGGTTGCGAAAGCTTCCGGTTAGAACTACAGAACCGATTTGCCATGTTGGAAACCACTGAGGACATTAGCGATGCCACCGAACCCTGCTACGTGTCATCCGCGAGGTGGGCAATAAACACTTTTGACCAATGAGTTATGGACGTAAGTCGGTAATCACCAGCGAGACTCTGCATGCTGAAGTAGAAGTGGGCCGGCCATGTCTGCAGACGGACAGACGGTTGATGGAGCAGACATGTGTTAGAGTGGAGACCGCGTATGGGCAAATGTAGTGTGGGAAGCCCTGCCGCACGATGAATCGATGATTTAAGGAAGGTGGCTGGCAGCGGATGGATGCGGACTGCTCAAAACCGGGATGGTTGGCGCTCTTTGCGTTCACTGCTGAACGTAAGCCTCCCCAGGCTTACGTTCAGCATTGGACGGAAATTGGCTGAAATGATGAAAATAGCCCGAACTGTCTGTTGACTTTATTTAACTGAAATAAAGTCAACAGACAGTTCGGGCTATTCTCATCATTTCAGCCAATTTCCGTCCGGTTTCTGAGATTCTTTGTCGATCGTTTATCTGTCTGTTAACCACCGACCAACCAAAGGCAAATAGCGTTAACGGACAAATAAACGACTGATAAAAATCAGAGACACAAAATAATTTTTTATTATTTATTTATTTATTTACCCTGACCCCTCTCCATCCTCCTTCCTTTGCCTGGATCATAGCACCAATTTTTTTCATATTTTGTTCATTACGATTTAGTCAAAGGTCTCTTCGCAGAATGACTGTATAATCCTGGTGTGACGTACGCCTTTCAGCGAACATAGATATAGTTTCCAATTTCTGCCTTTGACTGATTAATTTTCAAGCAATTTTAGAAGTCTTAACTTTTTAGTCAAAAGAAAAATCTGTAACGGGCTTTGCCCAGTCCGCATTAGAAATGGCTTCGGCAAATTCATCTAACCTCGCTGCAGTTAGTTTAGTATGTTTAAATTAATGAAAATGAAAAAAAAGCTATCAATCCAATTTTACTTTAATATTATATTGAATCAATTAACATTAGTAAAAATCATATTGTGTACTGTTTACGTGAAATAGTAGTCAAACGTATTTGTGTTAGTTTACTAACTAACACTACTATACTGCTACACTACTAACAGTCTGACAGGTCTAAACCCGATTTGATCATATTGAGTTTCAACATTTGACTCTCTACGTTCTACTTCTACTTCTCGGTCAAATTCGATAGTCAAAGGCCTAAATACGCTATTGTTTTGGACTCTGACTAATACTTCCTCTCACTACCTAGGTTTGACTACCTAGGTGCACCGGAGCTTTGATGTTCGACTGTAACATATAAACAGATTATTTTTATCTCGAATTCTCATCACACGAACAACATAAAAACCTACTTTAAATTCTTTGCTCTTCTAGCCAACTCTCCAAAGCAGATAATTAAACTTCTACAAACAACCCAAAAATTTTAATAATAACTCAAATGAGACGAGTAAATCGCAGCAGTCTGCTTGCGCGTGGTTGGTCCCAGGCACGTCTCGTACGTGGCGCATTACCCACGACTTGCGCCATAAATAAAACAAACCCTATTATAAACGTGGGCCGAGTATGGATACAAGTGATACACATTATTCTGCAGTTAGTATGGAACTCGTATAGACTTTTGAAAGGTCTTGAATTCGGAATAAGGTATTTCGCGTTATGTTCAGCAATAAAGGGATTTGCTAAAGATGAAAAAACCCAGAAAAATATTCAAAATAAATTGTAAGGTATCCTTAAAGTATATTATGTATCTACTCTCTTAGGTAAGCTCATGTACCTATAAGATTAGCAAACACGACATCGTACGGCTATTTGATAATACCCCAGATTACATTAAGGATAACGTCCTCCATTTTATACAAAAACGAGGAAGCAACCGTATCCTAATAAAGAAGGTAAACATTAATTACCTATTATTTACCGAAATCATAATCTTTTGAGCAATCCCAAGCTTCGCAAATAAGATTAATAATGATTTACAAAAGCAACTTGTTCAGATTGTTTTAGAGATATTCTCAAAGAAACTCACGGAATAAGATTACGAGCTCTGAGTCAGGAACGAGAAGTATTGAGTGAAATGCATTCCGATTTACATTCCTTTCTCTCTGATTTTTTGAGAATGGAATATTTGACCTAGTTTCAGATATCCGCGCTGTTTTCAACTTACACGTTGGACGGAGTTTTGGCCATCGTCAAACTTGAACTTTCAGAAAGGTGAGCACTTTATTATGCTCACTGAAAAATTGGCTTTGTATTGACGCGTAACCTGAACGCACCATAGAGAAAACAAAATACTTGCAATTTGGGTCCAAATACAGGCAGCTGTTGCTTGTGGCACACTGCGATGATTCAATAAATTGACACCAGCTTTGACTGCTTACCCTGAAACCAAACAAAACTCTGTATCAATAAACAGAACAAATCATGAAACCACATGAACAAGCTGAAGTACCCAAACAGATGAGTACATAACAAATGACACAAACTTTCGACCGATCGCCGTACATTACCGAATAAGTTGGTTCGCAGATAGGAACTAAATAACAGTAGTTAACAAGTATATAAAGTAGGTGGTTATCGCACAATGGGCGTTTCAGTCGTTAGTGATATAGGTGCGGCCCGTGCTGAAAATGTGGCCCGATAAGCTAAGGTAGCGGGCACGGTGACAGGCGAAGCGGGGGCGGGAAGTTTTGTTGTGTCGAATGGAGAAGTTTTAAAGAGGCGATAAGAAGTTTAATGTGGTACCTATGTGGACGGAAAAAGTTTTTGTAGTTTATTTCTTGATTGACAGTTACACAGAATCTAATAACATTTAAAAGTCACCTTACACAAGTGTCAGGGTCAACTCCTTGGTTCCATATTTTCGATCCCCAATTTTCCAAAGTTTCCCAGACACCTATTTTATATCTTCTCAAAACTGTTTAATCAGTTCTCCATTTAATTTTAATCACAGAAAACTGTGGTTTGTAGTAAAAGGCTACTTTCATCCCAGAAAATTGTTTATATTTATTTTTATTGGGATTTGAGAGATATCAAGACTCTTCCGGGAAAAGTATTAGTTATTTATCCAGAGCGGAGTGGATTTCTCGAGCAGAATAGGATACTCTTCATTATGTGCACCAGATAATTTATAGAAAATGGATAAGAAGCAGATATTATTTAGAATTGTAAATGTATAAAAGTGTTATTCTAACTCAACCCTTCCATCGCTATTCGCTCCGCTCCACCCCGCTCTAAATCGGTTCGGATTTTCCCAGTGATATCTAAAACCGAGGCTGGCAATTAGGATAGTTTGCGACCGCTCCGTTGCCAAATGATCTGTGAGTTTTAACTATGTGTCGATACGGGGCCGCGACCCATCATTACCTACACATAAACTTTACACCAACATATTTACACAGTCGGCTAACTGCTTACAACTCACGGAACTGATTTTGTTCTCAACTTTGCTCTTGTTTTAATTAAGTTTATGTATTGGTAATATTCCTAGAGTAGCTGTTGCCGGGGACTTGGTAGGGTGAAATATTGTTAATTTGTCGCTTTTAGAACAAGGTTTTGATTTAATTTTATCGTGCCTATTTACTCGTAAGGTTCAACAACTACCTACGCCTGCCCCTAAAATTAAAACCTAACTGTCAACGCTTCCGATTTACGCATTACATTTAATAAATAAACCCAAAATAACTAAACATAGTGTCCACTTACAGGTTTACTAAAGTATTTCAGGGAAAATGGTAGATGAAAAAGACTAAATTAGTCCATCAGATAGATTTGCAAAAAATATTGGACACGTGTTTATCTGTTTTCATGTTAACAAAAACGAAGAAGATACAGTGCGATGAAAATGGCGTGACGTCACATTTGAATACACTTTTTACTTAAACATGACGCACAACCCCCCACTCCTGATCTTGGATACGTTTTATCTTCGGAAAGTTTTATTGATTTGATGCATTGATATATAAAAAACCCAAGATGCACAGTCTCGAACAAATGCAACACTCGAAACTGTCGTCAAAAATCGACATGTACCAAGTGTCATGTGTGAGTTGTGTGTAGTTATACTATAAACAATTTTTTTTGCAAATTCAACCTTACACGGATCGCTTAAAGTTGTTTTTACAAAGCAATGCAGAATGGCGAGTGATGCGAGACTGTTTGAAACTAGCGCACAATTATACATTGTGCGCTTGTTTATTGCGGAAGGTTTTGAGATGCTGAGTGTGTATCTTGGGTTTTTTATATATTAATGATTTGATGATGAAAAAAAAATAAGTGTCCAATATTTTTCGATATTCTAACTGGCGGACTAAATAGAAAATTTTTTTTTTTTACTCATTAATCATCCCTATAGAAGGCACCAATCACATGATATTGTTGATTTGTCACCATCATCAACATCTTTGCCGTGTTTTTGTATGGCCGTTTTTCCTTTTTTGCTATAGTTCCCCGGTCGTTGATAATAAGTACGAAATCACAATGCTTTCCGCAAATTTTGACTTGGCGATTACATCACTATTTAGCTTATAAAATGTCGCAATAAGGGCGGTTCCTTACTCATCGTTTTAGGTACTATCTACTAGTTGATTCTTACGTCTCGTCATGGTCACTAATGACGAGACGTTCGACCACGTGGTCAATTACTTGACAAATCGGGATGAGGAAAAAACTAAGATTAGTCAGCAGATTGAGATCAGCGGTGTAAGTTATCAGAAGATGGAAGTATATAAGTGATTCGGGCCAGACAGAATAAAACAGATTATAACAGACATCTTTCTGACTGAATGTTTCCTTGACAATTCAAAAGTACCGGCAAGTGGTTTAATGACGTCTGGTTTTCGTAAACTATTAAGGTACTGCCAATATAGCCAAATTTAAAAAAATATACTTGGCTACCTCGTTTAATTTAAATTTAATTTAAATAAATGCTGAAAATTTGAGTTCAATCAACTATTAAAAAAGCTCAACAAAAGGTACTGTTTTAACAACCAGAAAATCACCCAGCAATTTCCTTCAAAAATTAAATAATAAAGACATGAACCTAACCTTTTCCACGCACTCTCAGATCACTGAACTGCTCATCATTGCACACCGACTCCCCCACCATCCGACCTCCCCCAGTCGCGTCATTCCTTGTGTTCAAGATCTCGGCAAGTAACGGTTAAAAACCGGTACATTGTACTTAGGTACATTATACGTCACACGCGCAGGGGTCGGAAAATTGAGGTCATACGCAACTCGTCTTCGGGTCAATTAAACCCTCAGCGGATGTGGTGATAACCCAAGTGGGGTGATGTAGCGAGAATAGGAGTTATGTGGTCAGTTTGAGGGGATACGTGCGAATATCTGATTGAGATGTTTGTCTGATGCTTATGTATAAATTAGGAGCTGGTACACTGTTGTGTGATGGGCGCAGTAACTGTCTTATTGGAAGGTTTAATTTCAAGAAAAAGCATTAAAAATACTTGAACGATTTCAGAAAAAACGTTGCTAATTTACAGAGCACTTACCTAATTATTCACTTATCCGCTGGACTCTTATCGCTTCAGGTTCCGCCTCAGACCTCCCCCGTCCGTCCAGCGTACAGTCATGTACAGTCAGCGTATATCGCGCGGTGAGAGCCGCTTTGTTAATTTTGGATGAATCGGATAGGTTAGAGTAGTTTGCTACCTTTAATAATACACCGCTTCACGTGCTGACATCGCGATTTATGTGAGGACTCCCCCGAAACACCGCGCCACTGGTTTCATGCTAAATTTTTAAACTACACCACACTAAACGAGGCATGAAATAAAGAGGTGTACTAAAACAGGGGATTACGAAGGATTAACCTAGTTTCTTGGGCGTACTTTTGTAAGTCAAAGAGTGGATCGTAACTTTGGCAACATCAAAAGAGGACTTAAAATTTCCTCAACCGAGATTCTTTATTATGAAAGGTAGGAAACCGGCTGAATACCGGGAATTCCCAATAGGTTCTTTTTCTCGGGAGTTTCGCAGTACAAGTGGGAACTACTGTCGGCGTCAGCCATGATTAATGAAGCTGCTGAGTTATCTGTGCTGACCGAGGGCGTCGGACAAAAAATCATTAGTTTCGGCGCATCGGGGTCTCGTCGCGAAAATCATTATGTAGGGACAAAAAATCATTAACTGCGAAGCCTCGAGCAAAAACTAATGTTTCATTAATGGCGTGCTCTCAAGTTGGGGAGGGACGGGGGGGGGGGTCGATATTGATTGACTAACCTATTTATATAAGACCTTTCGTTAGGCATAAATTCTTAGAACGTGTGAATACAAAAGGTGGGAGGATTTTTGAATAAATTGCGGCTTTATAACTACGGATTACCTACGAAAAAAAATACATAGAGCGGTATTTTTTGCGGGTTTACATACATAAGTAACAGGCCTGTCTGAAATAGATAAGTGGGTAGTAGAGACTGTCGGTGACGCCTGTAGGAAGGTATTGTTTCATAGAGATTTATGAAAGGAGAAAGCATGCTACGCGACCTTAAATAAAATGGAATCGGAGAAGGATTATTAGAAAATCATCATGTTTCTACATTATGATTTTCTAATTATTGCTAACTAATTATATAACAGAATTAATAACAGAAATAACTTATCTATAATTGCAACTGACGGATTTGCAGTATTAAACATCGAATCAATAAGATTTTTCGTTTCTGGTCAGAAAATCAGATTTAGGTAAGACATCGTAGTCTACACACACACACACACATTTCACATCTTTTTTTATTGGGACAAGCCGGCCACACTATTCCCAACCACTGCCAGAATCGACAGTGGCGACCACCAGAAAAACGCCGAGTCAATGAAGCTCGACGCGTCCCGGAGAAACGATTTAACTGTCTTGGATCCCGCGACGAAAAGAACAGCGGAGGAGTAGGAAGAAATATCATTTCCAATAGGCACCAAGGGGCATCATATTATATGTACTACTGGGTTAGTTGCCAAGCACCACGGATTATATATTAACACAAATATTAGTAAGGGTAATAAATTGTGAAACTTTACATCTTCTGTAAGGATCCTCTCATTCCATACACCCACCTAATTCCAACGCAATAAGTTTTAATGACAGCACTCATACGCCTGACGGCTTTGCCCGACAATGGCATGATGGCGTCCATTTTCCGCGTTGTTGGCTAGATGACGCGTCACTCGTCAGCCGCACGCGGCTCCCTGTCGCGGCCGTATTCAAATAATTGCGCACAATTGTGGGATGTCCGCGCTGTACCACGTTGTAGTACTCCGTAAACTGAACGTGGGTGATCGAGATTTTTATTTATTCAACTAGCTGTTGCCCACAAATTTCACTCATGTTAGGAACCCTATAAACGTCTCCAGAGTTCCGTATATCTTTGTACCAAAATTCTTCAACATCGGATCCGCGATTTAGACGTAAAAGCGTAACAAAGAATCAAACTCACTTTCATATTTATTTTATTACATACTAGGTTTTGCCTGTGACTTCGTATACGCATATCCCGTTTTTTCCTGTTCCCGTAGGTATTTCGGAAAATACACTCTTAGTAATTTTGTTCCCTTACACTCCCCAAGGAACCTACATGCCAAATTACAGCTTCCTGAGACCAATTTCGGCTGTTCTATGTGTGTCAGTCATTCAGTCAGTCACTCTTCAGTAACGGAAGAATTTTATATATAATGGGATCACAAAAGATCTAATTCACAACGCACGAATAATAATAATAAATTTCATAGAAATTCTGTTCAATTGATTCAGCAAATAATCGCTATTTAGTATCTCTATAGGCTCTCAAAGTTTATCTTCAAAAAACCGGCAAAGTGCGAGTCGGACTCGCACACGAAGGGTTCCTTAAATAACCCTTATCTTTTATTATTTGTTGTTATAGCGGCAATAGAAATACACAATCTGTGAGAATTTCATCTCTCTTCCTATTACGGTTCTTGAGATACAGCCCGCTGACAGACAGATGGACGGACGGACGGACGGACAGCGGAGGCTTAGCACAATCGTAGGGTTCCGTTGGTTACCTTTTGGGTACGGAACCCTAAAAATCGGCAGTTATATCCAAAATTGATAGGAAGGTAGTCCTTTGTGAAATTAAATACATCAATAAAAAATTTTTTGCACACCGCACCGTAAATAGTTACACAACTCTTTAACAAATAAAGCATTTTGCCTTGGTACAAGTTGTATGCTTGCCTGAACTTACAGAAAAATAAACCTAACAGGTAGATAATTCAGCTCCTAAGCAGCTCTCAGGTTCCTACTTTATTCTACTACGTATGTATACATGAGAGCAAGGGTGTGCGATGAGTATAAACTTCCGGCGAGCTCCCACCAATCAATCCGGTACGAAGCTTGCCGACGGATCTTTTCGGTACAGCTTGATCAATACGGGAGGAAAGAGCATCGCTTACACGTCCAAATTCAACACTGAATCGAACCAGAAATGGTTGGTAATCCTAAGGAAGAATTCTTATAGAGATATATACCTAAACTTATAATTCAAGAAGTTCTACTAAGTAACATTGCAGATTTACTTCAATTCTTGATGAAACACAGCATTGAAATCAAGATACTTTAGTTTGAAGTTTGAACAGATCCTTTGAACTCTAAAGATTTTACTAAGATTTATTTCCCGTCTTAGTACATCACTGAGCTTACCGATAACACCATTCTAACGTCTATTTAAACAACATATTTCCTAATTCAAATATCTGTTCTAATTAAAACTACTTACCCAAAAACCCGTGTTCCGAATGTTCCGACATAGTGTTTAGCAAATTTCAGCAACACTCAGTAATTCGGCCAGTGTAGGCGGTCCGCGTGAGCTCCATACATCAGCTCGTATGTGGTGGGGGCCACGGGGGCGCAGGCAGCGAGGAGAGCGCGCTTGCAACACGTGCCCGCCGCGAATTAATCATTCCCATGTCGTATTAGCTACCTGCCTGTACGATACCTCCGTCATTTTAATTATATCAAGGTTTCTCTCTCTTTTTTGGGAAATTAATTTCCGGCATAATGAGGGAAATGTAAAAATTCGTGATTACGTTAATTGCGATGTGATTAGGTCAATTATGGAGGGCAATATGACAAAGGGAAGACATTTTATCTCGTATTACAAAGGTCACGGCGTTGGGTCTCGTTGCACAAAAATCCGGAAAATATCATTTAGCACATCAAAGATTTATATTTGACATGAAAGTCACTGGTAACTGTAAAAGCGTCCAAAATAGGGATACATAAGTATAAGACGAACGTACATTTGAACATTACTATGACAAGAATAAATTCATACTTTTAATTCTAGTTTGTATCTTGATCTAGATTTAAAAGTAAGACTTCACCACTCACTCCATGTAGCCTAGAATCTGATGTAACAGTGCCAAATCTCGGCGAGTACTTTACCCATTCCTTTCCATCTTTGTTTCCTACCAGTCGAGATAAGCTGATACTCTATTACACTTGCGTCCTACTTCGTGGCAAAATAACTTTAAACTTTTTAAGGTCTGAGTAACTGCAAAGCTGCGTAATATAATGTTGCTGAGTTAAATAGTCGGTGTTGTGAGGGCGTGTCGGGGCGGGGCCCGACTCCGCGATTCGGTAGATTTATATCAACAGTCGGTTACAAATCTTTGGTGAGCCGCAGTCGAAATACAGTTCACTTTGTACAGGATTTACGTTTATTAAGCGAGTTTAAGATGTGATACGTTCCTCGCAATCTGGCGAACAAAGCGCTTCTTATAAAATGGAGATGTAGCAGTGATTAGATCACCGTACTGTTGGCTGTATTTAGTCGAGAAATGTGTTTAAATTGAACGTTAAATAGGATTCAGTACTCTAATACAGTTTTGATCAAAACATGTTATCTGGTTCACTGGTTCAAAAGATGTACCAACACTTTGTCTAAAGAATGAAATATCTTCAAGTTTCTTAATAATGGCTAGCCAATATTTACAAAAATAAATAAAGAAAGTAAACCAACAAAGTTAGTTAAGAGTTATTTTTATAACAATGCGCAAAGATACTCTGTCGCTACTAGGCCACCCATTTTATTAATTTCAAAGTACTTACATTTAAAGTTGTCGACACAAATATTGATTAACACTTATTCCCTTTTCTCAGAATGTTTCCTCTCTGTTTGTTGCGGGTCTCAGTACTGGGCGTGTCTCCAAAATAGACGCAAAAGATATTGCTAAAGTAGCCGACGTAGAATTTCCGTCGCCCTCCAAACTGCCACTTCACTAAATAAAAGAGAAAACTTTAAGTAACAAACAAGACACAAACAAAATCTAATTCGAATTCCAACCACTAGAAAAGAGAGCACGGGAGAAATAATTGACGCTATTGAAGTTTTGCACAAAATGTTGGCGGCCCCTGAATTATAGATCAACTTGAAAATAAAAAACCGGCCGGTCAAGTGCGATTCGGGCTCCGATTTCCGCACCATAAACCGAAAAAAAAAACATATTTCTTGTACGGGTACGGTACTCTTTATTATTTATTGAATTTAATTTTTATTATGTGTTGGTATTGCGGCAACAAAAATACACTCAAAATTTCAACTGAGACAGACGTACTGACGGACAGCGGAGGCTTAGTCATAGGGTTCCGTTGATTACTCTTTGGTTACGGAACCTTAAAAAATTGTCCGGTTTGCATTAAAAAAACAACACAAAGAAAGCAATGTCGTTTTCCCTATATTGACTTACGTAACGACAAAAACAGACAAACAATAAAATAAAAATAGACTATAGGCAGTCCTCACAGATGCAGAAACATTTTAAGCATTGAAAAATATACCTAGCTAGGTACTAAATGTTCGTATCGGGAAACTATCAACGTCGCAGTTGAAGTTCAGTCTTCCTCAAATATTGGAAACTTTTGACCTATTGGCCGCGTTTAATGTAAGTTTTTCGTGGAAAAAACTGTGGAGAGCAGAAAACGTTTTAAAGGAATTTGCACTCACTGGACAAACGGTGATCAAGACTAGAGAAGTAGATTTTATGTTGTACGAACTAAATAAATAAATTTAAATTTAATTACTGAATAAAATATCGCTAAGTTTGGTAAGTACTTACCTAGCTTTCAGGGTAATTTCTTACTATTTTGCTCTTTTATTGTTTACTTTTTTTTCATGTCAGAGGCCCTTCAGTTGGTTCAGAAACTCTGTCACTGGGGTGTGTGGGGTCGTTAGACCTTACTGCCCACACGATAAGAAGAAAAAGATCTTACTATTATTATAAATGCGAAAATTTGGTTGGGGTCGAAGGATGTTTGTTCCTAAATCACGCCAGAATTGATCTCGATGACATTTGGCACAGCTATTCAATACCGGGAGTATATTCCCTCGGGATAATTTTCGAAATTCACCTGGGCAAAGCCGCTGGCAGAAGCTAGTATTTAAATATACTCGTACATAATCTTAGCCTTTAGGGACTTAAGCCGGAGCAGTGTTGTAAAATAATATTACCTTCGCAAAAACGAAATTGTTCGAGAACTAATTTAAACTTAATTTCGTTGTAGGTATTCTCATTGTGTAATGTTCATAACCCGCTTACAAGTGTAGTGCCGTATTCGGAACAGGAGCGAGCCGAGCTGCCTTCCGGTACACGGCTCGCATCCGACACGTCGGCGTCGTGACGTCACTCACCATTTCAAATTGTTCTAAATACAAGCCCGGCTTGCTCGCTAAGTGCCCCCTTTATTGTTATTTAATTCAATAGTAACTTTCTTACCGCAACTGTCAGTCACTTTCTTACCGAAACATTCAATTTTCATCAACTCATCGATTAGAAACCACGTAAACTCAAAGTTAAACGAAAAATTAACAAGTACAAGGTTCATTAACGTCTGTCTTTTGTAAAGTTCCTTGGAGTTTAGTAAGAAGTGGAAAATTTGTGAAACTCCCGACGTCGAGCTCGCCTCCTTCGGCAACTGCTTTGATTGTTTAGCGATAAATCGGAAGGAATTTCGGTGAATAACTCTGCTAATTTTCCTTCCGAAGTTAAAGCGTAAATTGTAATGAGGAAAATGACGCCCGCTGTTTCATACATCTTAATTTATATACAGAAAGTTGTCGTGTAATCTCGGAGATCGCTGACGGATAATTTACTATTTTCCTTTACGTTGAGCTGGCTTCTGTGCCCCCCAAAACAGTAAGCCAGCGGTGATTGACAGATTTATACCCGGTTAGACCTTCGTGCCTCTTATCGCGTGTTCCTTATTTTAATCCTTCTCGCGTGAATGAAAAGGAAAGCCGATCAAAAGAGAAGGACAACATGCAAACACAAAAATACCGCTATAAAACAAAGGATGATTGAAACGAATCAGAAAAGATTGCATGTAGAGAGGACAGAGAATGTGCCCCTAAAGTGTAGCGGAGAGGGTCGAAGTGAAAGTTGTCAAATCTGGAAATACAAAAGCGCGGGTTATAAAAAGTTAACTCGACGACACTCGAGTTCATATGGAGAAAGTTAGTGGAACACTTTAGCAAATGTGCCGATTTCGACACTCGCCCGCGCCTCCGCCCCGCACCCCGTGCCACAGAAATAACAAAAAGTTTTTGACTTATTGGCGCATGAGGGTCCCGGTTTGGCGTAAACATGTTGGATGTTTTTTAGGCAGCATTTAGGCCAACTAGTTTATAAGTTACAGACGTTTACGGAATGAAATCAGGCCAACCGTGGAGTAGTTGTTTGCGCACAGGAGCATACAGTAACGTGCTCATAACTTTGGGGAGAGTTATTGAAAATCAGCCAATTGTTCCACATCAATGGTTTTACGGTCATCTGTCCAAACTTCAGGGACACACTAAACAAACTCGTACAAAGGTTCGACTGTCGGTAAATTAATTTATTGATTTCTGGTGCCTGGCTAGTTTGATACTTTTAATAAACGAATGAGCTTTAGAAATAATAGTATTATTTTAGCTCGTAGTAGAAAGTTTAGAACAGATTTAAAATAATATTACTAGGTCACACATTGTAGTAATGTGTAGCAGATCAACCGTTTGGGTAAAGTCGTTTGAATTTGAACAAATCTTCCAGTTGACATAAGATATAGTCGTGTAGAGGGTCCCGGGACCGCAAGTGGGACTGATCGCGTAGTGTTAAGCCGAGCCACAATCGTTTTGTATCGATTAACGTAAACGAGCTATTCAGCCGGCTGTACAACAGTCGAGTGAGCGAGTGAGCGACCTCTATTCACTCAGGAGCCACATTATCAATCCTATTACCTTCGACTTGAATGAGCTCCTGAGTCCTGAGGCGGTTCTCTTACCCTTTTGTAGTCGCCGTCATCCCATAACTCTTGAACTTCAAACAACGACTCAGTTTCCGCATACTTGTTAATTAACGAACTAATTGAAACATTTTTAACAACGCCCAGTTTAACTTGATTAAGCTTTGAAAAAAATTCTTCGTCGACCGAACTTTGAGATCTATTGTCGTATCTGCGAAGTTCCGCTCGGCGTAGAAGAATCGACTGCCCACTCCTATATAGAGTGAACTGTCTGATATTATACAAGTTTCTAACTCCTTAATCGCTATTACTGCAAGCCTTTCTGCTGAAGAATTCAAAGAAACCGTTTCTGTTCGTGATTGTGGCTTTTGTAAATGTTTCAATAACTTAAAGTCTTCTAGTGAATTTGGCCCAGATTTTGCTTGGAGAATATTCAGGAATCTTGCCAAAATGTTGAAAATATTGCAAGATAACGCTAAGTTACTGGAAATTATCGCCCTGGATATAGCAGCGGAGTGTAATAGTGCGCAGTATTCGTTGTTAGAGGCAGTTAATCCGCAACCAATCACTTGTTTCGGGTAGTGAGAGGCGCGCGGACGGCGCTGTTTTATGACCGCCGTTAAATAACTTTGTCCTGAACAGCTTGTATTCAAACGTGTGTGTAGTGTAATATTCTGTATCGTAAAACATTTATTTGTTGAGAATATTTGAGTAAACTGCTTTGAATAAAACAAGCGTAAATCTGCACTACGCTCCGAGCAAGCTTTTTGTGCATCTCCGTAAATAAAATATGTTCCCTGAAGTCAGAATATAGTCCTAAGTCTGAACGCTCTTTCACAATCTTAAAAGAATTATTGTAAGTAGGGGTTTATCGTTGTTATTAGACTAGCTAGATATGATTTGTCATGCTCAAGAATTTAGTGATTTACTATGTCAGAATCGCCTCAAACACTTTTAAACAAGCCACTCGATGTTTTGTCCCACTGTCACCAGAAAGATCCATTTTGCTCTCACCCCCAAGAAGCCAGATATCATCTTCAAATTATCTCACTACTTATCCTCGAATCAAGTAAAACAATCGTACCGTCACATTGGCGCGTCATATCTAATTGAAATCGCACAGCCGCGCCATCTTCCCGTATTTAGCTAAAATGGCTATTTAACAATTCGCCAGCGCCTGCGCTCATCAATCATCCGAGCGATTAACGGGAAAGGCGATAACTCACGGGAAGCCAATCGCTTAGCCGTGGTAGGGGTACCGGGGTTCTGGGGTACTGGGGTCCTGCAAGGGCCGGTATGATTCATACGATCCTGAACATAATTTAGTGGTTCCAGTCCAGTTTGCTAGTTTTGCGAGGAGAATGTTGTTTACTTTTCTTGGAGTGGTGTTTGGGTGTTGCGACGATATTCCCTGAAAGTATTACGCTGATTTGTTAGGTTGTGCACTCGTAATGTTAAGGCCGTATCTTTGAAATAAATGATAGCTCGAAAGCACCGATTTCATCTCCTGGCACCGCGCAGTCCCCGCATGCTTCCATGTGCAAAGTCCGAAATATCGAACCTAGCGCCACAACATGAAATTAATTCAAACCGCCAACTGATTCAGTGTTGCCCGCACGCAAACTTCATATACTTCTTCTGTCAAAATATTAACACAAATCAGCACTCTTATAAACAGTGATTTTAGACGTAGATAAAATACAATTTAATAAAATATCGAGCGACGAAAAATATTGATTTGTTTTAATACTCATTTTTTACAATCGTTGGTAAATTATATCATGTTTTGTATGGCCCCAAATTATAGTGAAAACTACTAATTCAGTTGACTATTTAAGAACATGGCCATAATTGTGCGATAGAGATAGTACTAGAGACTTTTAAGCATACGGAAGGTATGGAGTAGACCAGTTGTATAAAAGTTATATTTTAATCGTAATTGAAATATGTACACAAGTTATGAAAACGAATGAAAAGATAAGTAGTCAATTATAACCTTCTGACGCTCAATCTTGATAAGACCTCATTCATAACTTTCTCCCCTTCCCAAAAAAGCCAACCTCAACCAGAGACATATTCAATCCAGGCGCACTGCTGTAGACCTGCCACCGTTTTGTGTAACTGTCTCCATATTAACAGAACCACAAATGTTAAGTACCTTGGGATTCAGGTTGATAGCTTACTGAGTTGGAAAAATCATATTGATGAACTCGTCCCCCGTATCCGTAAGCTCATTTTTGTATTTAAGAAGCTCAGATCAGTGACTAATTTCCAAACTTTAAAAATAGTTTACTTTGCGCTTGCCCAATCCTTGCTGGGCTACTGTATCTCTGTTTGGGGAGGCACCTTTGCAGTTAGTATGTTACGTCTTGAACGAGCGCAAAGAGCGGTCCTAAAGGTTATGTGCAGAAAACCATTCAGGTATCCTACCGCACTACTTTATAAAGAATGCGAGGTCTTAACAGCCAGACAACTCTTTGTGCTCCAAATAACACTGCGGAAACATGCCACTGTACCACAGTCCCTACAGTTGCTGGAAGGCAAGCGCAAAAGAATGAGAGTGTGCAGCACGGAGAGATACAGAACTGCTCTTGCTCAACGGCATTACTGGATCCTGGGTTCACGGGTTTACAATAAACTCAATGCCGTGTTAAATATCTGTTTGCTTACGCGAAAACAGTGTAAAACCGTTGTAAGTGACTGGCTTATAAGTCTCAACTATGAAGAGTCTGAAAGACTTATAAAACCAGGGTGACTTATAAGCACTCCAAATAATGCCTCACACAACTTTACACACATCTTAACACACTCATTACACTGCACATCAAAATTTATTTTAAGTTTACAATGAGTATAGTTCTAGTTTAGCCCATATTTGTTTTATCTAGTATTGCTTAGTTTTGCTTTGTTTTATTTAGTTGGTACCTACTGCTAAATTTCTTTTTACTATTTATTATGATGCTTTGCTTAGTTCTTTGGTTTTGCTTTTGTTTAATTTGGCTTGATCTTTTAGTTTTGCTTTTGTTTTATTTTGCTTGATTTTTAGTTTTGCTTTGTTTTATTGAGTACTGCTTAGTTCATTTTTATTATTTTATTGTGCTTTTCTGCTTTTTTTTTTTAATTTCGCTTATTTTTTTAGTTTTGCTTTTGTTTTAATTTTATTTTATTTTGTATTGCTTAGTTTCTTTTTATTTTTAATTATTATGCTTTGTTTAATTTTTGTTTAGTTTTATTTGATTTAGTTTAGTTTGTTTAGTTTTCTCCAAAATTAGAAATAGACCAACTGTGCCCGGTGGAAGGTGACGGCATTCGTGATACAGGGTAACCCTAGTACGAATGCCAAAGCACTCCTTTGACACATTAAGTGTATATTTAATTTTAAGTAAAAAAAATAAGTAAGGAGATTGTCTGTTACAAATATTTCTCAAAATAAAGAATTTTATTATTATTATTATTATTATTATAATTTGTTTTTTTTTCGTGTGACTTTACCCACGTAGCCTTTTCCACAGAAACCGTGCATTTTCCGGAGATTGTTTTGTATCAGTGAAAAATAAATCGAACGTCCTGTAAACATCGAGCTCCTAGGCATGGAGTTGACATCCAGTCTCAACTTCGGCGCCACCATCGAGTACAAAGCCCAAACCGCTGCCAAAAAGCTGGGCATCCTAAATAGGGTGTATAGCTTTTAACCCTATATAAAGCGCAAGTCCGATCCTGCATGGAGTATTGTAGCCACCTTTGGGATGGCTCAGCTAAGTATCAGCTTGCCGCGCTTGACTCGGTGGAACGCAGAGCTAAGAGGCTCATCGGTGACGTAAAACTGGTGGATGCCAAGCTGCATAGCTTGGCTCATCGCCGTAAGGTTGCCTGCTTGTCGGTCTTCTACAGATTGTACTTCGGTGAGTGTGCCCAAGAACTCCACGACCTCATCCCACCGGCCCCCTTCTACCATCGGACATCCAGACGCACTGCATCTTACCATCCCTACCTTGTTGCTATTCCACCAACTCGCACTAAGCGTTTCCAAACGTCTTTTATAATGCGCACAGCAAAGGAGTGGAACTCTCTGCCTGCGTCCGTGTTTCCAAACGCTTACAACCCTAATCTCTTCAAAGTTAGAGTGAACAGGCTCCTTCTGGGTAAGCTCGCTCCATCGTAGACTTTGTCTCGGTCATCTCTGACCTAGACTAGAGTCAAGAGCAAACTCATCACAAATAAAAAAAAAACATATAGTTTTAACTCTTTATCATATTAGTTGAGTTCAATACCTAGTTAACCAGTCATCATCATCATCATATCAGAAAGACGTCCACTGCTGGACATAGTTAATCAGTATTAGACCCTAAATGCCGTATGGTGTCGGCCGGTGCCGTATGGTGCCGTAAAAGAATAATACCATCCCATCACTTCCCATGGGTGTCGTAAGAGGCGACTAAGGGACTCGCCAGAGAATGGGCAGCAGCGTTCTCTGTAAAACCGAACCATATACTGCGATCGCTAACCCGCCTGCGTGGCGATTATGGCAACCCCCCCCCCCTTTTGGGGGAGGCCTATGTCCATCAGTGGACGTCTTTCGGTTGATATGAGACCCTAAATGTGATGCAATGACACTTTCAGTAAAGTTCCATCGGAAGTATACATGAGCACCGCTGCTTTTATATGCGGCATTCCAAATCCGGGGCTGTAGGATAACCCTGGTTCCATCCTCAGGCCCATATTGCTATAAGTAGTAAATAGTTTCATCCTGATTGTTGTTTCATCCACGGAACATCTTCAAGACTTATACCAAATCATGGAAAAATACTTGTATTAAACTACTTAACCGTCACTGGAAGCTTTCATATGAGATGGCATTTCCGTTTCCCATCGATTTCTTACCAGTTTTCGTACTTTTATCCCCTCTATACTTCCGGCTCAGTGGCACCACCTGGGGTTTGCGGGTAGTTTTTAGTTTTCGTAAAAAAGTGGCACGCCATTTTTGTTCACACGCTTCGCGAGCATGTCAAAATAACTGTACAAATGTTACAAAAACTGGGGTGGAAAAGAAATTTCGAAAAATCTGTTGTTTCTCCTCAAAAGATAATTTATTTAGGGATACTATAGAAACCATGGAAAAATAAAAAAAAACATACCAAAACAAAAGATTCAGGACATCATTACAAAGATAAATCAGGCTATCAGGATAAATCAGGCGAACAAGAGCGGTTAACTTTGAAGGAGTTGCATAAAATAATGGGACTTATAAATTTTGCCAGTTTTGTTGTCCCTCGGGGTCGGCTCAGTCATCGACAGTTACTAATGTTCGTAAATTCGCTGCCAGTCCTGCCATCAAAGACCTACCCACTACCACAAGGTGTCTTAGAGGAACTAAACTGGTGGGCCCAAAATTGTCAAAGGTCAACACCCCTTCAGTACCCTCCTCAAATAAATTTTCTAACGACAGATGCGTCGGATCAAGCGAACAATTTAGCTCTGTCAGGAACTTCGGCGCAAGAAGAGAAAACGCTGCATTGCAATGAAAAAGAAATGCTAGCAATTTTATATGCTCTTCAGAACCAAGTTCAATGGCTTCATCAAAGTTCGCTCCTCATTCAAAGCGACAACAGAACTGCGGTCACCTACTTACGAAAGGAAGGACGTACAAGGATCCCTGTTGGAAATAACCTATCGAATTCTGAATTTGTTAGACCAACATCAGATACACTTCAACATAAACTTCATTCCGGGCAACTACAACAATCATGCGGACCATTTATCGCGCCTTCGCCAACCTCCAGAATGGCACTTACTACCGACTTGTGTTGAAACAGTGTTTGCAAATTGGGGAACCCCAATAGTAGATCTATTTGCCTCGGCGACTGCTCACGTAGTGTACAATTACGTGTCCCTACATCTGAGAGATCCTCAAGCTCTGTTCCACGATGCCTTCAGTGCCCCATGGAATTACGAGCTTGCATGTGTATTCCCACCACCTTTCCTAGTCCCCAAAGTCCTGTCTCACTTAAAACAGTCGATAGAAATATTCCTATTAGTAGTACCTCGATGGGAGAGGGTATTCTGGCGTGCCGATCTCAAAGCCCGAGCGCTCGCAGCTCCTTTAACTCTGAGAAACCTACAGAGATACCTAATAGACACGTCGACGGAACTCCCACCACCGCAGGTCGAGAACATTGTCCTCGATGTTTGGAAATGTGGGGGTGGTCCGACGCGATAAAGACATGGAACGCTCAACAACTATCACTGCTTAAGAATTCTTGGCCAAAATCTACACTAAAAACCTACGAGGTAGCCTGGAAGCGCTGGACGTCGTGGTGCCGTAATAAAAACCTTGACTTAATGAATCCCACTGGTTCACAATTAGCGCAGTTTTTATGTGAATTATATGTAATTGATAAGTTGTCGTATAATTCAATACTTTTACATAAATCGGTAATTTCTACACTATGTAACGCTGAAACTTCAAGTCAGTTAAGTTCACTCGTTCTAGTAAGACATGTTTTAAAATCTATTGCCCTTAAAAATCCAAAGGTCACAAAGCCTCCAGTTTGGGATATTGATAAATTAATTTCATTTTTGAATAATTACACAATTGATTCAAATAATCTATTTCAAACATCACGTCATACTGGAATTTTGTTATTGCTTTGCTCTGGTAGGCGAATACATGATCTAACTCTACTTAATATTGATCCTAAACATTGCATAAGATCTGATAGCAGTATAATATTTTGGCCTCGGTTTGGCTCCAAAACTGACAGCAGTAATTATAGGCAATCCGGCTGGAAATTGCTTTTAAATGCCGATAGCTCTAACCTTAACCCTATATACTGGACAGAAAAAAACTATTACGATTAGAGGTGTGGCTAAACCTGCTTCACGTACAGCCATTGCAGGATGGGTAAAGACCCTGTTTCGGGAAGCTGGCATTGCAGCCACACCAGGTCTGCTGTAGCCTCCAAAAGCTGGTTTCAAAATTATTCTCTCGACGAAATCTTGGCACGTGGAAATTGGCGTTCAGCTAATACATTCCAGCAGTTTTATAGACGAGAAATAATGAGAAGTACTGATTCACAAAACGTCACACAATTGTTCAATCCAATTGATTAACATTGCTAAATAAAAATGTTGTTTACCTAGAATAGATATTCTTAAATTGGTTGGTTTTATTTCAGGTAAAACGCTGTTATTGTATTGTACTGTTTTTGTCTTCGTAAAATATACCTACCAAGACTTTTGATAGGTTGGAATGGCGGAAAAATTTTAACCTTATTCTGATGTTTGTAATGTTTATTGTCGTAAAAGCGAAGGAAAGTAAGCGTTTTAAACAAATTTGGTCGGTAAAAATTATCTATAATTTTTTCGCCGACTTTATGAGAAGGCTTGATTTACATTCTGTTTTATTGGCGATATATCTAATGAGATGTTGAAAATGTGTCATAACTAACTTAAGGCTTTGAAATTACGTCATTGTCAATTAAATTGAACTTGCTAATATTTTATTTTTACAAAAATATGTCTGTGGTACGAGATGAAGTAAGGCTGAAATGATGAGGGATAAAGAGTCATAAAATATCAAGAGCCCAGAATTATGATAAATTAAAATTGGCCTAACAACTATTACAACATCATATTGATTTAGATTTATAACATTAGTAGGATTAAATATTTTTCATTTATTTCTGGTAGGTACTTCTAAAACCCACGCAGAAGAGTCGGGGTAAAAAGCTAGTATTTACTTAACACATTTTTCACAGTTCAAACGCGACTCCATAATTTTCCCTAGGCTTGTTGCCTTTGACATTTAACAAATTCTTGACACATTGATGTTTGACGTATTTCAATCCTAAAATGAAAACATTTATTTTAGCGTGTGTCTTGAGTTAAAATGTAAGAATAACGCTGAATAAACAGACACTCCAATATAGAAAACATAATGTTTACCCAATATTGCTTTGTGAGATGAGAAAATTGGAGGATACAGTACTTATGTACAAGTAAAGGTGATGACTTGGAGACGTTATTTTCTTCAAGCCGTTGCTATTCATTTCCTGGTAAACGAGTCCATTGTCGCCTTCAGGTAGGAAGTCCCAACGACGTTGTACTTTATTTAGTTTTGCTCTATTATTTCATACCAATTTTATACATAATTCAAAAATTAGTGTGGATAGAAAAATATTGCGTTTTATACTGTTCAAGGTCATAAAAATACACATTCACATGGTGCAGACATTTTTTAACACTAAATTTATCTATAAACGGCTAAACTATTAGCATTTACTTTAAAAAAATATATTGAAATTACAAAGATCTGACAGCTCCGATTTGCAGAAAAGTGATACAGGTCCTGCTTGCAAGAGCTCCACGGAGCATCTGAAGAACTGAACAAATGAGAGAGATGCAAATTCTTTTGCAAGGCAAAAGATGAGATGAAGATAATAAGAGTGTAGCTCGGAATAAAAAAACGTAAGTGCCAAAATAAATTTTCGGATTTGATAACATAAAAGTATTATTATATCGAAATCTGTTCAGTTGAAACCTCGATAAGGTTATTTTATATGCTTTAAAGTTATTTTCATAGGATCAATCTAAAGCGTTGCGTCTTGTAGCTAGAAAAAGTAAAAAGATATTTCGAACTTTGTGATTTTTTTCTATCGAGAAAATTTCTTCGTATCGTGTATTCCTTCAGTTGGATACTAGATCATAAAGTCAAAAAGCAAATACCGTAATCTCACATCCCTGTGCGAAGTACCTAACAAGATACGTTAAAACGAAAAACGGCCTTATTCTAAAGGTATCCCCTTAATGGTAATGGCACCATGAGAATTTTTTGTTTAACAGATACACGTATGTGCATTTTTGTCATTTTTAAGGTTCCTTACATCAAAAGGAGAAAACGGAACCCTTATAGGATCTGTTTTTTTGTCCGTCCGTCCGCTTGTCTGTCAAGACCCTTTATCTCGAGAACGCTTGGAGGTATTGAGTTGAAATTAAAATATACTCTGAAACGAAAACTGTGAAAAAATCAAACTTCTATCAAGTTAACGTAAAAAAAGATACGGTCGTTTATGCCGCAAAAAACGTATATTTCGACAATCTCAAGGGAATAAAATTTTTTACGGTATTTTCCGTTGACCTAGAACTATGAAATTTGGCAAATAATACCGTCTTATACTACTTGTTTAGGGAAAAGTCTGAAAACTATACATTTGTAATTAAAACACAAAACAAATTATAGTCTTTATTTAAAGTAATTTTTTGTAGCTACAAATTTGTCAAAGATTTTCCGTTGACTTAGAACTATAAAATTAGCTAGTAATGCCGTCTTATACTACAAGTATGGGGCAAAATCTAAACACTATACATTTGTAATTAAATAAAAAAAAAACCTAACAATCTTAAAGTACGTAATCAATCATCGAGGTTAAGCAAAGGTTTTTTTATTTTTGATATGGAACCCTTTGTGTGAGAGTCCGACTCGCACTTGGCCGGTTTTTATTGGACATTGTGACAAAATCGTAACTACGATCAAAGATCTTCTTATCACTTTAAATACTAAACAGCTTTACGACGACCTTCCATAGCCATCATGACTCCGTTGTGGGAGAGACTGACCTTCATAGGATGAAAAGCGCTATCTCTTTTCCACAACGGAATTATGATGAAATTGTCATAGTATGGGGCAGGTACTTTAACTATAAACTTGTACATATTTAAGGGATACTTCGATTATTTGGTGGTATCTTATCAACAAGTTTAAGATAGGATTTCTAAAAACGTGTGTGTGTGTTTGTTTGCAAAATATCGAAGATGTTATTCATCATAGTTCCCATCAATCAATCCACATACAATACTTCAGTCCGCACAATCACGAGCGACGCCGCGCGCCGCGCCTGTCGCGACACGTTAGCGGCGCCCCCCGGCTGCGCCTGACAAGCATTGTTCCCTGACGGAACCCATCTCATTTGGTCGAGTGTGCTGCCACTGATCTGCGCTGAATTATCTTTTCAATTATGAGCTAGATCTGTATGGCTGATAGTTTTGTTGTGTTTTGTACGGAAATACGTGCTTTGATATTTGTGTTATGTTTTTGGCAGAATGTAAGATGTATACCTTACAATCTGCTAAGAACAGAGATTTTTCGAGGTCGTTCTGTGGCTGGTTGGCCTTCTCAACAAACCGCCCTCAGAAGGCACGTCAAGCCGTTGGCCTCGGCTGTCATTTTTAGATCTTTGAAAGTCGATACGGATTGACCGAAAGTCAAAGCACATGTTGTTCTTGGCAGAATGTAAGGTAAATAACCGTATTGTAGAAGCAGCTTTCTCATAACAAAGTTTTTAAGACGTAAATCACAATCTAAACCGCTACAGAAGCTGATTTATTTATGGATTTAACCTTTACTGCCTGTACCGTTTCTGAAATCCCATTTAATTCAGCAACATTCGAATGTAATAATGGTAGGCAATGAAACCGCAGATATGTACGTGTGCTACCCTAATACCGAAACAATTCCGGCAAAATGTCGAACATAATTCAGGAACTGATTAAACCTAATTTTCTCTTGTTCCAAAACTTATCCGAGCTCACCCTCGGATACCTAATAACAAAATCTAGTAAGTTGTTTCCGTCAAATATTGCTGAACAAACTTGGGAACAACAAAGTTTAAATAAAAAGGCTGCTTAATATCGTATCGCCTTTGCATACGCGTTCAAAGAGCGAGCAAATTGAGTGCGAAAGAACGGAAATTAAAGTAACAGGACTTGGTGAGCGAAGCTGGCGCGACGCGGAGCGGCGAACACTGGAGTACTGGATGCGGTACCCGAGATTATTGTGAAGAGACTAGGTACGAGTATATATTCGATTCAAGATGATCCAAGTATTGTTAAGACCTGTGTATCTGGAGTTAATGTGATATAATTATCATCAATATTGTCGAAAGGCTTGAAAGTCTTTGTTTTGTCTTGACGCACGATCTAGTAATGGACTGGTGGAACGCGCGTCGCAGTCTTCGTCCATTCCTCGACTTCCATGTTGCCATATCAACCGGTCTCTTCTCGCATCCGGCAGACGCGAAAGTCTGTCATCGGTCTAAATGAAACTGAGGACTCGACTTTAAAATACAAGCAGACATTTAAATTACTTATCTTAACTAACAAACTTGTAACAGAATTCCTGAGAATCTAGATAAAATTAAACTAGGTAGAATTTTACCAGTGATAACGATCGTCAAAAATCTATTGTTCTTGTTTATGACCACGTGACATTTTAGCGTATGTCAGTACTCATTTAGAACTTCACGTTTATTTACACTCTCTAATCTTGTTTCATGCTTCTTCTATTAATTATTAAGAAAATTGGCAACGTATTCGTTACGTAAAATAATAGTATAAAAGTAAATATCACCATCTAGTACTGCAGATGCACGCCCATCTGACACTCTCCACGGTTTCAACAGCGTGACAATTCCATCACATCCTCTATTTGTGCATCCTCAGGAAATTAAATTGTCCTCCATTTCCTTTCATAAAAACATCCGGGTTACAGACACAGCTTTGACACAGTTTTACCTTTCATAAGGCAGAATGTGTCGTAGACTTGTGGCATTTCTCCTGCATCGTGATCTAGGGATGTTATTCCACGGATCGGATAGATACCTAGACCCGGATTGGTTTCTAGGCTATACAAATATTTGCTTCTTGTGTGGATAAAAGGCAAGGGTTCAAGGGCTGTGATTGATCTTGACCTACCACAAAAGTAGTTGAGCCAGTTGTTAATATATTGGCATCTTTTATAGCTCTTCAGTATGGATGTCGGGTGTCTTTGGTGTTGCTGATATCCATCGACGGCGGTGGCCTCTTTCTTTTAAGATGGGCTAGAAGGTTGTTAGCTATCCAACAATACTACATTTTTCACTAACGTATTTTCAGATCATTAAACTGCCAAAATCTTTCATGATCGCCTAATAAGCTCTCTAATTAGCCTCACCAATATTGCACCATGTCTAGCAAAAAGCTCTTCGTACTTAAGCCGTTGCATTATTGGGTTGCCATCAGCTCGCCGGATATCAGATTATGAAGACGAGCGGTAGCGACACATGCTGTTGTCTGAGGGAGGGGGAAGGGTGTTCACCTCCTAACTCCCTCCTGACACTATTTAAAGAAGTGGAGAAGACTTAGTACGCACGCAGATGCAAGGTATCTCTAAAATAGCTGCTTTTGGAATTGGCCTAGTACACCCAAAGAGAAATAATAAGTTACTGACTCGTTCTATTGAAACCCATCGATTATATTTATCTCACAAATAAAAAGTGTTTCAGCACTTGTACAAATAGAACTGAATTTTGTTTTTAATATGGCTAGAATAAATTCAAATTAAAAAATATATTTCAGACCTAGAGATCCAACCTAAAAATCCATCATGATATTCTTGTGTATTTTATAAACAAAATACTGGAAATAATTACCTAATGTGTTCATTGAGGTTAACTTCAGCGAATCACAAATAAATCTCTGAAACACGTGTATACGCTGACACGTGTATAGATTGACACGTGTATCTTGAATACTCGTATAATTGAAAGCTCAAAAAGAGATCAAATAAAGAACTGCTATAACAACAAACAGTCATTTCTACATTTAAGACAAAGTTGTGATTCATGACAACATGAGATTTGAAGTGTTTCAATAATTAATTTAATGGTTGAGAAAAACAATATTGTTAATGCCTATAATGAAAATCGTAGCTTCTTTTTATTATTTTACTAGTTGACCCGCGCCACTTCGTCTGCTCCGCTCCTATTGGTCTTAGCGTCTTAGCCTTCCTCGATAAATGGGCTATCTAACACTGAAAGTATTTTTCATATCGGACCATGAGTTCCTGAGATTAGCGCGTTCAAGCAAACAAACAAACAAACTCTTCAGCTTTATATATTAGTATAGATATAGATGTAGAAGTATAGATTGGGAAATACAAAATTCATCGTAATTTGGCATTAAATTCTGACTGATAGACTCTGCTGGCTGCGAGCGTCTCGTAATCCTCAAGTGTATGGGTGACAGTTGAATCGTTTCTCCGTTCTCTAAGCTTCATTAACTCGACGTTTTTCTGGTGATAACCACGCCACTGTTGATTCTTGCTCTCAGGAGTTGCTACGGTTGAGAAAAGTGTGAAAGGCTTGTCCCAAAAATAGTTGACAGGACATACGGCAAGATATAAAGCAACAATTATTGCTCGTTGAAGATAATTATGATAGCTGTTTTCAATGCGAATTTTTTGGAAGCTTGTTGCCGAATGGACCTTCTCCTCTTTCCTTTTCGTTGTAGTCCAGGATATAGAATGCAGCTAAGTCAAACAGTGTCAAGGTTTAAGTTAGCACAATAAGTTAGCAGGCGTGGTATAGACGGGTCTACTTCGTCGCCCGTCTGCACTCTCCAGGGCTTAGTAGTTCTGTACTCTGACCTGGTTCAGCTGATTTTTTTAAAGGTATTTAAATTTAATGGTTAAGTACGGTATTTTATTATTATTTTATCTTTTCAGGTGGTAGCTTCCATCTTTATGTGAAATTTGTAGAAGTTATTATTTTGTTTATGAACATATTTGAATAAGACTGAGAATATTGACCCCTCTTAGAACTTCAAAATTTACATAAGGCTGTCTCCCAAAACCTCGCTCTTCTTTATTTATCCTACGTAGGTACCTGTCGACGACAGCTAAGTAGTGCAGCTAAATGAAGCTAAACATCGTAAAATTAATTCCATATTTCAGTTATTTATTTTATTGTTAAAACTTTATGCACTAGTGAAGACACTGCACAAAGACAGACTCAATACAAGAACATTTTCTGGCAGTCGACCTTAAGGTAGTGCAGACACAAACAAGGCAGGTGCCACTAAATGGAAAGATAAACAGAAAAGGAACTACAGAGGTACTTATTACATACATTCTTTTTATCTATGAATATGCCATGGATATTATGAGATATTTTGTTACCAGTTTCCACATTATTTTATTTATAATACTCTTACGTAATATTATATTCTTCTTTGTATATCAAAACACAGCATCAACAATGTTATTTTGATCCTTATAGATGCTGTGTCGAGAGGATTCAATCATAACATAAGTATCAATTAACGCCTCAGGCGGAACTTAACCCTTAACTGGGGGCGTTTCGAATTTAACACTAAAGGAGTAATTTTGAGGAAGGGTTAATCGAATGCATGTACATAAACAACAAAGGAAAGGGGTATAAAAGTCAAAACAGACGTGGTAAAAGTCGATTGATTTAATTCTTGTAATTTTATTGTATTAAAACAAGCTTGTATTATTTTATGTGCCAAAAATGTTATATTTTTTTAACAAGACTACTCGTGTTTATTTTACTCGTGGAATACAAATGCCATGGATTCCCTCCCACTCCAGGGTATTCTGTATTCTCATCATACAAGTAGATTAAACTTTTTGTTATTTATATTTGGATAGTATACCTATTCCCAATTTCATTTTGTAGAAATACCCTCGATCCCCAAATTGTATGTACAAAAATGTTTTAGTTATGTAAGCAATCGCGCAGATTTTCCCGGGACCGTTTTCTTCGGTATATTTATCTAAGTAACTTAGTATGTTTAACCTTGTATCCCTGGACTCGATATACTTTGCCGAACGACCTCTTTTATCATAATGACGTACTTTGCTCTTGCCAATATTCTAATATTCGAGAGAAATATTTGAATATTGACGAGGACTGAGAGCTTTTCCTAAAATATTAACACTCATTTATATTGAAAATAAACAAATCAGCACTAGTCAGATCAAATTAAACTTAAATGGCATTAATTAAACAAAGGGTCAGCACTAGTGGGACGATTTCAAAGATAATCTAACTCGTGCCTCCCGTCCTGAAACTACGACTCGCACTCAAACGGCTGTTCTGATCCTAGCGCCATACATTGCTAGCTACGTACGGCGTCGGAGTAGATGTGTCTTGTTTACTCGGAAATGGACTTTGTTACGTACAACTTTATTAGTGGGAAGTTTAGTTTTAATGAAGGGCAGTAGTCTTGTCGTGCATGCTTTAACATCTTTGTTGTAATGTAAACTCTGTTACAGTTCTATAAGGTCGACATTTAGTTCAACGAGTTGACTCTATGCTGGATTACTGAGCAATTTGGGGCGCTTACACAAGTATGTGTGCGGTGATACTGCTTACCTTTAAGACGGTACCTTGATGATAACAATAAGTATGATATTAAGTAAATGTGTAGGTACGAAGTATCTCTTATATCTTCCGTAGTGTAAGCCGAATTTAGTGAAATGGCAAATAGAGGTCTTAATGGCGGATATAATGGGAGCTTAACTGCTTATGTTTGATGAAATGCTAGACAGGTACACACGTGAATTTAAGATGGGCATCTAAACATGTGGGGGTTTTCTGTAAAAGTGAAAACTAAGAAGTCTTTTTTTTTTTCAGAAGAATTTCTTTTCTATTTAAGTTTCCAAAGACTTTGGAAACTTTATATTAATGTGAACACTTACTGGAACCAAACAGTGACGTTGGATGGTTTCCTCAGCTCATCATTAGATTCAATAGAAATTAGTTAGAAAAAAAAAATACAAAAATTCCATTAATGATTCTTCTAGCGATAACTATCACTGGCAACTAACAGCACTTGGCAGACGAAAAAGTTATTATGAGTACAAGAAGGATATTCTGGCCATATCCCACATTTACACATAACGTTTAATACTATAATTAGTTTTTTACTTCCCAAATTGCTTTATAAATGAAACCCATGAAACGCGGTACCCAAAAATAGATAGCTTATATGTCCTTTTTGTAAGTTAATTAGTGAATTGGGAATACATTTTTTTATTTTACGCGCGTATTCAAAGTTTTCAGCAGCTCGTATCCGCTCTATTAACTTTTACTCTGAAAGCGCACGGACGCTTTGTTTGTTATCTCAACATTTTTCCCGAAAATACCTAGAGATAGCGAATGAAGGCATGTATTTTCGAGAGCTTATGATTTTAAATTTTTGATGAAAATTGGAATGAAAACGTGGCGAAAATGGTTTTTTATTGATATTTCCGTGAGGACTACAGACTGAAATTAATTTTGTTGGGGTAAAGCAATTTTCTTTTATTTTTCGCCGACTTTATCACGACAGGAAAACGAGGCATAAAATATACTGCAAAAATATAAGCTATTTTTTCAGAGATGGTATTTTAATGTTCAATATCGTTGTGAAACGTAATTTCGAAAGTAGTCTACGATTATTCGCAAGTTTCGGAAAACATAGTACGTTCATAGTTTTATAACTAAAATATTCCGGCACGAAAAGCGATTCTCTAAATCTGCATGTAACGGGTACACTTGGATAGTGTACAGTGATACATTAGGGTGCGTCCACACTAAGCCGCGGTCATCCCTCATAATCTCGCAGCAGGCGAGCCGCGCCGAGCACCCGCGCGGCTGTCCGCGACCCAATTCTCGTAAACTCTCCAAAGAGAACGAATAAGAATCATTGGATACAGTAAAGTGAAATGCCTTGTACTATAATGTTCGTAAGTGGAATACCATGTTACTTATTGTGGAAATAAAATGAATAAGATTCATTTGTTTTTTCATATTATTTTTCAGCTAAAAAGTGTTAGAAAAGTATGTGTTGGAATCATTGATATATAAAATCCAAAGGTAAACACTCAGCATCTCAAAAACGTCCGCATAAAACAAGCGCACAATTTAAAATTGTGCGCTAGTTTGTAAAAACAACTTTAAGCAATCCGCGTAAGGTTGAATTTGTAAAAAAAATGTTTAGTGTAGAACTACACACAACGCACACACGACACTTGATAGATGTCAGTTTTTGACGACAGTTTCGAGAGTTGCATTTGTTCGAGACTGTGCATCTGGGATTTTTTATAAATCAATGGTTGGAATAGAAACTAATGAAACCTATCTGTAGAATAAAATCATCTTCATGTACATTATTTTTTATCAAGTGTATAACAGTTGTCCTATCTAAACCAGTGGTAGTCATTATGTAGGTATATTGCGATTTCTTCATAGTTATTGGATCATTAACTTTAGCTACGATTATTTTTTGTAATGGAGTCATAAAATAAATACAAAAATAACCTAACCGTAACCTTTATTGTAAGTTCTATTAGTCACGCAGATTATACTAACACCATACCTAAGTATTAGTAGATTTAATGATCCCAAAAATAATTCACCCAGGTATATTTTAGGGCACAATTTCGGCAACGTTGACTACTCTGACCTTTTACTTAGAAATTCCAACTGAAACAAAGGTTTTTTTTATGAACTAACAAGCTAACTTTTTTTTTAGGCTGTGCGTATCTTGACGGAATCTAACAATAATTTACGTCCACTTCATTACGCCGGTGTATTCATAAACCAGAAAAGGGATAATTATTTCTTTGTTACTAGGAAAATTTTACATTGCTATTATTTTATCCAAAGGTAAAATTTCAGTTCCAACAGAAGTGGCTGTGGGCAGGGCACCTTGCTCGTACAACAGATAGTCGATGAAATGCTGGTGAAATATCTTTTTTTCCAAAGTTTCAAAAAAACGTCAATCAGCGATTATCAAGGTAAATTGAGATGACATTCTTGGAGTTAAGAGACTGGTATACAGAATGTTCACATTGGCACTCACTGTTTGTAACTCAGACTAATTTAAATCACCCTGTGATGAAGTCCCATATCCCCCGCCAGATAATAATGATGTATGAATCCTCACACGTATCGGTCGCTCGGGTTCCGTTTGACATCCGAGACGAGTCGACGAGTCGATCGCAACGCATTCCGGTTATGAGTTACACTGCCCTTTGGCCCGGCTCGAGTGATGAGTATCGAGTAATCCAATACTCGCACAGGATCGAGTTCCTGGTTAACTATAATTTGTAGGTATGGAGTGTATAGTGATATATTATATACGAGTAGGTGGCTTCTGTATCAAAATGAAACACAATTTCAAGTTGTTGTTAAGTTGATTTAGATACTCGCGATTTAAAAGATAATATGAAGAAAAACCAAATATGTGGCAGTTCTTCTAACTTTATAGACAGATTTGTTGCTGGGGAGTTGGTAGCGCCGCTACTTCTTCCCGGCTAATACGCTAGGTCCTAGCTTCCAAACGTATTTGTACACGGGCTGCTGTGGTGACACTTGGGGGAGGCCTATGTCCAGCAGTGGACGTCTTTCGGTTGATATGATGATGATGATTGCTGCACTAAGAAGTGGTCAAGGCTGGCGTTTTGGGAACTGTCTTTAGTAATTTTTGTTTGTTTAGCCTCATCAGATGACTTATGATTTTAGTAACGAACATCACTAATCATCGTCTGCCTAGCCTTCTCCCAACTATATTGGGGGCGGCTAACTGCCAAACCGGATTCAGCTGAATACCAGTGTTGTGCGTGGAGCGGCTGCCTGTCTGACCTCCACTACCAACTAACTGAATAACACGGCACTTGCCAAGACTGGTGTCAGATTTTCTGGCTTCTGACAATCCGTAACGCCTGCCACAGGTCTTCAAATAACAGCCGGGACCAACGGCTTAGCGTGCTTTACGAGGCATGGAGGAATCTCGGTATGTTAAGATGGTCACCCATCTACAGACCGATATTGGCAAGTGTTTCTTAACCTCGAAGATCGACCCACGTGGCTAATATTATTTAGCCACAACGAACATCAGTCAAAAGCAATAAAATGATTACCTAATTCAAAAGCCTTAAAATATTAGTAGGTTTCGTTCGCAAACGGCAAGCTTTGCCAAATGCGCCGGTCGGGCATTAAAGACAGCGTTTGTAAAGATTGGCCGCCATCAATATCGCGCGGTCGTCGGTCGATCGCAGCCAATCGAATCGCTCCTCGCTGACCCATTTCTTCAGTTGACTCTTGCAACTTGTCGCTAAATTCGCAACTAACTGCCTCAGATTTTCTTTGATTTTTACTTTATCAGAGTTGAAAAGGTTCGGAATATTTTCTGCGAGAAATAGATTTTTATAAAATATTTAGGAAGTAGTAATGCAGCTAAATAAATAAAGATATATAGTTTTAAAAGAAAAATTTGTCGAATTATGAACTTTACATTCGGTTGCCGTGTATTTAGGTACATGAGGGGTTGAGGGAAAGTTTGAATAAATCAGTTGAATACTTATTTTTGTGTTGTGTAGGTAGTCTAGGTATCCCTAAAAGTTGTTAAGTATCCAAAATTTTAGTAATACACGTAAGTCATATTTATCAAAAACATATTTGAGTTTGTCATTAAGCTTTTAAGGTAGAGCTAGCAGACGGGGTTAACGTTGCCAGGCAGCAGAATTCCTCCGAGGCAGCCCACGCAGTTCAATCTTGTTCCTAATTCGTGTGTACTTACATAATATTAATAATATCTACCATTTTTATCCGTTAATCTTTTAGAGCGAACTGAAAAAGATTTTCAGTCACGTCCTGATTAAAATAAAAAAATACCTGACTTCCCTCAGAAAAGTCTGTTTATTTTTTTAATTTAAGATATTTTCAGCTGTTTCATTTTCGCCCTACGGAAATAGAATCATGACGATATCTTCCTTCTCAAAACTGTGAGTATCAAAAAACGGCAATAACTCGATTTTCCTGTACGATTCCCTTCACGAAATGTCAAGGAAATCCACTTGGAGAAAAGGAAATACAATAACTTAACATTTTACAACCGCACACGGTAATACGGGGGAATAGGTTTAAACAATGAATGAATGTGATGTTTTTTTTTATTTACCTGAGAGAGACGAAATCCTTAATTTTAACTCAATAATCTGAAACTCACTTATAAGCCTTTATTTTGTTACTAGGGACCCAGTTATGGTAATAAATTTTTAATACGACGTTTGTCAAAGAATTACAATATCACTGTAAACTTAACAAACCATCGCATAAGTGACCCTGCCAGTTTTGGTAAATACACAAGATTTAGTTTTTATCAAAATATTTTGACGTCTTTACCAGACACTCAGACACGACCTGCATGTCATGTTCAATAACAGAGGGCCAATTTTAGGTTACGTTCGCCATCAGTCGCAATCTGTCAAAAAACAAAAATATTTTCAAACTTTTATTTTAACAGAATGCGACCGAGATGCGCATGCACACGTTGCTTGTAAATTAGTAGTATTGGCACTCTGATAGCCAAAAAAATTCATGCTTATAGCAAATAAGCATCGAAATCGTTATGACGCGTTGTCTAGGTTGCCAGGGCATCAGAAACAGCAGGATCTTTGTTTTATTAATACCTTACCAAATACGGAGTACGCGTCATATTTAAGTACCCTACTAAAAAATAAGCATCACATCGCCGTGAAGCCTTGTCTAAACTACCAGGGCGGCAGAAACAGCAGAAGCTTTTTTTAATAATATCTTATCCGATAGTCTACACGTCATATATAAGTAACAGAAATTCCCGAAGAAATTCTTACTCATTGTATCAAATCGCCGTGAAGCCTTGTCTAAGCTACCAGGGCGGCCGAAGAGACAGGAGCTCGCTCCTAATCAAATTGCTTGTCCGTCACATGTCGCGCGAGGCGAGTGCTCAAAAGCCTCCCGAGGCGGAGGTAAGGGCAGCTGAGGGAGGCTTGTTACAAAATGATGCCCGTTTATTTATCTTGTTGTAGCTCTTTATTTAAGATATTTCGGTAATAATCTTGAGAATAAAATACTTGATGAAGTAGGTATTTTTTGCAAACACAGAAGGTACTGTAGGTTCGAAGCGGTGTACCATTACATACACAACTTATTTATATTTGATGATACAAGATATAATCTTTTTTATTGAATTAATTGAACCTGCCGATGCCATTAAAAGCCTCATATCTCTTATCATCGAATTAATGTTTATTTCTTTTAATTCATATTGTACCATTAATTTCCGGAACTGCTGAAAAGGCCCTGATGAAAGTGGTCGGCTCTCACATTACTTTGGTTATCTGAATATGTTGCCAAGCTTTTTTATTCATCATCAAAATATATACGAAGTAATTTTATCGGAAAGTAATAATAATTCCATGAAAGTGTAGTTAATCCTATTAATATAACCTCTGGTGCGGCCAGCGTCAAAATTCAGTGAATATTGTGAAAATTTTCAGAAGTGTTTTTAGGATCACATCTGAAAACTATTACAGAAAACTTGATAGAACTGTAATATAACATCAAATAACATAATATAACAAACATTCTAGGAAGCAGTATATTTAATTTTTTGGGATCAAATTTCATTGGCATTACTCTAAGTTTGTATTCAGATTTACATTGTCAGTTTTTTTTCAGCTGCTACTTAATCATAATTTACGCTGACAACATGAAATGAAAACTGGCAGGTTTTAATTAATGAATCCGTTTTAAAATGGTGTTATGTAATAATCTATTTTGCTGTCTGACGGTGAAAATGCGAATGTTCTCGTCGTGTTAGGATTACAGCGCCTCACTGCCAAACCGCAACATGACCACTAAACTGCATTAGCGCACAACGCGCCACATAGAATAGAATAGAATAGAATAGAATAGAATAGAATAGAATAGAATAGAAAACATTTATTCAGCATAGACACAAACTCACAGCAACATAGACAAAATAAACAGAAATAATAGTAGGTACGAGTACACAATAATTGCGCTGAGCGTGCCCATACCGAAAGGGTAGCCATCTCAGCATTTGCTGAGCGTTAGACACCCAGCGCTGGTTTTCAGTTGGCACCCCGCAGTGACACACGGACGAAGGTAGACACAATAAACAGAATACTTAATTAAATATTGATAAAATAAACATATTTAAATCGTAAATAAATACAGTAATATAAAAACTATGCCTACAGTAAGAAGGGATATTTAAAATATATGTGTAGTGTGAGTTATAAATATGTCAACCAATCAGTCGACCCATAGCAAGCCACTGAGCCGGTTGACGTGGCGGCGGATTTTAGACGTGGGTAAATTTGTCTCCTTCGGCACGGCAATTATCATTAAAACCGGAAGTAAAAGTTGCAATAGCAACTACTGTCGCAGAAACAAAAGAAATGTGAATGTTTAATACTCGTGGATCCCGGACAGGCGCAACGGACTCATCAATTCAGTCTACCGACTACCCCCATATTACTCGGAATTAGGTACATAACTACCTGGTGAGTTATTATTATAATAAAACTATTAAATATAGGTGATTAAATAACTGATTAAGATTAAATGTCAAAGGAATGATTAAAAAAATATGATTGTACATGATAAGATTAATATTAAATTAAATATATTTTTTTTTATTGAATTAAATAAATGATTTATCAATATTGACACGATTAAATTCGATTTGTGAAAATAAAATGAAATTCTTAAGCTTCGCCTTAAAAGTGCTTATATTTGTCAGGTCCCTAATGGGTGGGGGGATGTTATTCCAACATTTGGAGGCCGCATAACGAAAGCTACCTCGGAAGGCTGCAGTACGATGATGCGGGGTAGCCAGCTGCTGAGCACAACGCCTGGCCTTGCGTTGCCGGTGACTATTTACCCACACAAGCTTCGAGTACAGGTATGAAGGACATTTATGCTTAATGACGCCGAAAAGAAGACAGGCTAAATGTAACTTCCGACGAGATTTCATTTTTAAAATATTATGCTTGTTTAAAAATGGTGTAATGTGGCTCCTTGGTGGTACGTTGAAACAAAATCGCGCGCAGGCATTCTGAACCCTTTGGATTAGTCGTACGGTACGTGCCAGAAGTCGAGGCCCGATGACGGTATCAGCATAATTTAACTTGGATAGAACCAGACTTTCAACCAGCTGTACACGCAGGTCTTCGCTTAAATATGGGCGCATCTTATATAACACTTTTAGACGGTAGAAGCAGTTTTTTACACAATTTGCAATATGGGCCTCAAACCGTAAATCTTGGTCTATGATCAAACCCAAATTTCTAGCTTCATAAACTCGATCAATACACTGGCCCATTACGATCACGTTTGCATGATTTGAATTTATTTTACTCAGTTGATTTTTAGACCCAAAGAGCATAAATTTAGTTTTGGCCGGGTTGAGTAATAGGGAGTTTTGTTTCGACCAATCCACGATCCTGTCAAGATCTTCATTTAATAATTTGACTGCGGCTTTATAATCTCCAGGTTTAAAAGAAAGATATAATTATATGTCATCAGCATAAATATGAAATTTAGAATTTTTGGGGACATTTACAATATCTGCAGTATACAAAATGAATAAAGGGGGACCCAGTATAGATCCCTGTGGAACACCTTTTGCTACTGGAGTCATATCTGAAAAAATACTGGATCCATTGGCATTTATAATTTCAACCAGCTGTTTACGATTGCTAAGATAACTGTTGAACCATGCAACCGTAGGTGCATCAAAACCATAATACGTCATCTTAGAAAGCAAAAGAGACAAATTTATAGCATCAAATGCCCGGGAAAAGTCCAGTAAAACTAACAGAGTACAACACCCCTCATCTTGAGCAGATAATATATTATCCGTAACATCTAATAGAGCCGTTGCAGTGCTACGACCCCTCCTAAAACCTGATTGCGCCTCCGGTAGGATGTTATTTAGCTCAAGGTATGTAGATAGTTGGGCATTTACTACTTTTTCTAGTACTTTTGATAAGTAGGGTAAAATGCTTATAGGCCGTAAGTCCATTATAGTGCTTGGGTTCGCGACTTTTGGTATAGGGCGCACCACTGCAATTTTCCACAAGTCCGGAAAGGTCGACGTAGAAATTGAATTATTAATAATAGAAGTCAGGATATCTAAGGTTTGTGGGAGGGTCATAAAAAACATGTCAAGCGTAATGTGGTCAAAACCCTCTGCATTTGATTTACATTTTGTTAAAAATTTGATAATTTCTGATTGGTCTACTTCATTTATAGAAAAAATACCTTTACCATCTATTTATTTCATAAAAAGTAGTTATAACCATTTATATAATCGAAAATCTAATAAAACAATGTGAGTGGCAACCGCGTACCGAAAGACGCAACGTTGGAAGGCCTCCCACTAAGTGGACCGATGGCCTGGTTAGGGTCGCGGGTAGCCGATAGATGCGAGACGCACAGGACCGGTTGTAGTGGCGACACTTGAGGGAGGCCTATGTCCTGCTGTGGACGTCTTTTGGCTGATACGATAATGATGACGATGATATAGATAGGACCCTTTTTATTTTATTTACATGGGAAATTATCGTATGATCTCTCCCTCCCGGGAGTTAAAGAGAGTGTCAGACTTAGTGACTAAACCCATCCGTGTTCCTCCAAATGCCCTTTGCGTTCCAGGAGCGCGGTGACTCTTCCGAACAATCCCGCGACCCTGGCAGAAGACGGGACCCTGGGGACAGTTATTGACTACTTTGCGAAAATCTGTATTGACGAAACCGAATACCTTACAATATAATAAGTTTAACACATATATAACAACTAAAATTGGTGAAATTAAAAACATTACAGAGTAAACTAAATTGAAATCCCGCTTTTTTGTAGGTATGTAAACAAAATGTAATACCTACATAGTATAAATTGATATCAGTCATAGGCACGAACTATTATGTATCATCGAAAACATTACAACACAGGTTGATCGCTGTACTTGACAGATGAACGCCCAATACTTCTGAAATAGATTCACTGCTGCAAACAGGAGCTACAATATTACACAATAAACTGCACACACTTGTATAAAAATATAATAAAATGGGAATATAAGCCAACGGCCGCCATGCCGAATTCATCCCTTACTGTTGACTCCGGGGAATATTTTTTCAGTATAATATAAACAGAATTATCATACACTTTGCGTATGAGTTTCAAAAGAAAACACAAGTTTATTAACATTTTGAAAACAAACGGTTAACGAGCAAGTTTATTATCGCCGAGTTGAAAACGTTTTTGTAACGAGTAGTACAGTAATAAGCCCCTGTCGGCTGTAAAGCGGCGCACACACGCGCTGATTGAACCGACATACGTACTTGTAGTGTTGTCGCTCAAAATATTTAAAACAGTTCAACAAAAAGAATAACAGAACGGCACCAGCGTGGATTTTTTACTGTTTTACTGAAAATACACTGCTTTGAATCAGTGTACGTTCATTTCAAAAGATAAACTGTTGATCTACACTAATATTATAAAGAGAGGAAAGATTTGTTTGTTTGTTTGAATTGAATAGGCTCCGAAACTACTGGACCGATTTGAAGCTAGCGGTCACACGTAGAGTGCCAACTTCAATACTTTAATATTTGGCACACACGCCATAAGAACCGTTTTTCCTCATTAGTCTTGACATTCTATAGCCAAAGCTAACGCTCAATAATGGATGTCTTCCGGCTTATAAATATGATGATGAATGACCTTTTGCGATTTTTCTTTCAATATTTTCACGGTAAGCCTACTTCTGGTTACACCCTATATTATACTTGGACATAATAAAAATATGGTGAAAGGTGTGGTTACCAATTTCCACCACAATTTAAGTGTAGTAAGCAGCCTTGGCGGCCTATTGGGCACACTTAGGTTCACATTTGGGATTAGGAGATGTGTGGCTAGAAACCTTTCTAGTTATGAAACCATGAGTCTATTAATATTATCATCACCATTTCAGACGAAAGACGTCCACTACTGGACATAGGCCTCCCCAAGAATCGCTACATTGACCGGTGCTATGCGTCTTGCATCCAGCGGATTTCTGCGACCTTGACCAGGTTATCAGTCCACCGGCACTAGGTGTTATTGGGCCGCGCCAACGCTTTATCTTCCGGTACGCGCTCGCCACTCCAGAACCTTTCGTCTTGTACTATGGAATGCACTCATATAATTTACAGCATGTGCTTATAAGCTGCAGGTCTTTTAATGGAATATTTCCATACGCAAAAAAGGTCCTCAGTGGAAGACTTACAGTTTGTGTTAAAATCTCTTAGCGTTTTTAACACGTGTATTCTAAGCTTTACCTCAATTCAAAGAGTTGCTAATCATAAATATTAGAGTGTTTCTAACTCGAGAGATTCGTACGAGCTCGTTCAGCCCATCTCCTCCAAGTCTTCGTTAACTCTTCGCATCTTGTTCGTGTTCGTTCTGTTAAGTTTTCATAAATAACTCACCTGTCGCATTGCGTATATTTATTTAATTATTGTTCTCAAAGTTGGTTTTATTCGAACGCTGTCGCGTGTGAAGTTTTGACTTGAGTTGGACTTGTTTTGAGACTTTAATCTTTTATATAGATAAAGAACAAGGCAGATAATAGAACATGATAAGTAATAAAAAATGTATCCAAATGCAATGTAATACATTTGTTTAACATTCTCCTGATAATGCAATATAATTTTCCCTTCATGCAACGCTACCACTTTACTGTGTCACAAGTATTTTTTATTTCACACTTATGATTTTTATCACCCGTAAATTAATTTAACAGCTCTGATGGAACGTTCGACGTAAATTAATTTACGCCTGCTGATTTAAATTTAATAAAATAACAATTTTCGGAGAAAAGTCACTATACAATGCCATCGTGAAATAATTTTGTACGGATAGTGTAAATAATATTGGGAGAGAGAAATTCAAATAGGATATTTATTTTAACTTATCGGACATCAAGTCAGTGAGATGATAAAAAAATATTAAGTAAAATAAAAACTATGTATGACTACATTCTCTGATAACATAACATATATTTTTCATAACGTAAATGCTACTATTATTTGAAAATTAGATAACGTTAACTAACTTAGACCCTAACGAAATATATACAGTAGTAAACCGAAAATGTTTTCAATTAACAACCAAGTAAAAAATCCTTATAGGTAATTTTACAGAAACCTACTCAACGACTACATGACGGTCGCTTGAACATCAAAGAAAACAATCCAGGCAGTTCGTGATGGAAGTGCTAACAAATATCCAACAAACGGCCCTATGACCAGATCCACTACCCACTGCTCCCTGCCCGCCACTCCTTGCCAGGTATTCCCTGCCCTCTTTGCTCGGTATTCCCTTCCCGTTGCCCGCTGGCTGTCGAATTTCAACTTTCCAGCACTTTTAAATCCAATTTTGCGAGTAGGAATTTATGGAGTTCGGAGCTACCTGTCGGCTGGCGCTTCCATTTTATTCCGAGCTATTGTTTTGTGTCCGATTCGATTTCATCGCGGACACTGTACTACTGGCCACCTCCCGGAATGGTCACTGAGTGGTGTTCTGTGTTACATTTATGAGATACAGTCGATATCATTTTTGTTTGAACCGGAAGAAAACTTCCTGGAACGACTTTGGGGAGGCTTTTGGTCAGCAGTGGGACATACGCTAAATCGAAACAAAGAACTTACCTGAATAAACAATTTTGGCCTTGGCCCTGTAGCGGCATCAATGCCGCCACAAGAAAAACCAACGTAGCAAATCTACATCGCAACAAAAAGAACCGTGACGCCATCTATCCAACTAGCAGCGAACTACTACGTTGAAATCCTGCATCACGCAAGCAGAGTTTACCGTGCGATTTAAACATATACATCAGCCCGAATATCAACTATCGGGCAGTTGCCCGCCAGGCACAACAACCGCTTGGCGGAGGATCCTCCCTTTTCAATGGGGGTTTGCGGGACTTTACTCTCTGTAACGCATCCCTCTAAACTGGTGACCCCGACGTGATTTGTTATATTATATCATTATTATAGTTTATTTTATAATCACTATTTTGTTGGTTCAGAGAGGCCTCAGTGACTCTGTGATGTCTTTTGACTGAAAAACTGACTTCTTCAATGGTAAAAGCCAAGTTCAGTCATTTCAGATATTACGGGGCCTACTTTATATGACCTATGTTGTTAATAGATATTTATAGATATCGGCACTTAATATTTTTAATTGCGGTGCCAAAATGAAACTTTATCAACTAATAACATAAAATATAACTTTATTTGAAATTATTTGTATAAAAGTACCGTGAGGAGGTCGTAGCTAAACAATAACAGCCGCACGGGCTGATCTTCAAAGTATAGCAACGCTTGTCATGGTTGGTCTATAGATGGGTGACCATCTTAACATACCAAGTTTCCTCCGTGCCTCGGAAAGTACATTAAGCCGTTGGTCCCGGCTGCCATTTGTAGAACTTTGTCAGTCGTTACGGATTGTCAGAAGCCCTGCAGTAAATCTAACTCCAGTCTTGCCAAGAAGTACCGTGTTACCCGGTTAACAGGTTGTGGAGGTCTGGTAGGCAGCCGCAGAGGACTCGCATTCAAAGACATAAAATCATTTATGCCAGGAAAAATCTCAATTTAAAAATATATCAAATAACCACAATACAAGCAAATATAAGAAAATTACAGTATCGTAGCTGGAATTTTACTTGCCAAAATATATCCACAAATAATTCGTTTTTAGATTTCATATTACTTCTTTCAAAGGTAGTGCAAATTAGTTTAAGTACCTAAATAAATCACAAGAAAATAAATAAGGAGGATAAAGTTACTCTCATCGATAACAAACTAGACATAAACCAGCTCATATTAGCCGCAGCTAGTTTATTCCAATATGTGCCACTGAAACCTAGCTTTTATCCCACTAATGCAGTATGAAAGCAAATCGCAGGTTACAAACGACCGGATCGAAGTGGAACTAACGATAACACCAGCTTACGAGCGTACTCGTTCTCCACCCCCACCACTACATGCGCCACGCTGTAATGTATGAATTTATTTAATTAATGTTCCTCAAGAAGTATTTCAGAGTTTTAGTATTTTGTAGCGGGATTTTATTCGGATCACGGTATATGGGTTGAGAAAATGTAGTTGTGAGCTGGGTACATTGTAGCAATTTAAATGTATAATGTAACGCATGAAACATTGCTTTACATGCGGGAATTTATATTTTTATCAAGGTGAATTCAAGGAAATAGAATTTTACAAATTAATTTAAGTAAATAAAAGCGTTTATTGGCTTTTAACTCACATAGTCACGAGTATAACGTACACAGCGGTGCCGCTTTTTCCTACTTTTGCGAAGAAACTAAACTATTTCAATTTTCACTATAATTCAGTTTCAGGATTGCTCATTAAAGTGATAGCTTTCAAAAAATTTTTTTTTTAATTTCATGAATTGGGCAAGTCTCCCAATACCATTTCTAAGCCAAGACACACACACAGCTTATATTTTAGCTTATTATTTTTATAAGTGATTTTAAACACAATCATAAAAACAAATCAAGTACAATAAAATCAATACGTTTAGGTATTCATAAGCCGAACGCAATTCTATGTCCGTTTGTATGTGGAGTGTTGAATTTAAATCGGAAGAGCTCAGCAAACGTCGATGATCGATTCAACGACTTGATTCGTGCGGTCCCATTCCATTCTGGAACGATTAAGCAAATACTCCATGCCGATTTTTCAGGAAAACATTTTCCAGTTGATATTATTATCCATCGCAAATCGTAAAAGACTTCATTTATAATGTGCTGGCTTTGGATTGGCAGTACCAAAGACAGACGATTACAAGAAAATAATTGGATAATATTGGTGGAAACAAGGAAAATGCTATGCAATGAGAAAGGAAATATCTGTGTATAAACTTGGTGAGTTGACAAATACCAATTTTATCTGTCATGAGAGTAAAATATTAATGACGTCACTCGTACTGAAACTGTGGCTACAGATACATAATGTACGTTCACACAAACGCCTGTTATTTACCGATTCACAGAAACACGGCCCTAATGGACTAATTTGCATTAAAACATCACGTTACAGACAGCACCAACAGTATGATAATGACGTTCCTTCATTTGCAATTACAACTTACACCGCTAATTACTAAGATAAACTCGTATCTCTTCTGATGTGTAAACAGGTTTAACTTGCACAACTTTCTTGCTAACTGATTTTCGATATTATAACTGGGCTGGCCACTAATTCGATTCGGGCCGGACAGGGCCGGAGTGGGCCGGACGGGCCGTAGTGGGGCGCAGCGGGCCGCACCGGGCCGGTGGATCCTTAATTAATGTCTAGAGGTCAACTCGTTGCTCTTTGATGTTGAACAGCCTCGTTAGTTATATTGTGGATAACGTTACTGCAGAACAGTGGACTCATTAACGGCTTGGATGTGGAGCTGTGGAGGTATTCTGCTGAAGTAGTTGTTTAGTTTCGCTAATCATTCTATAAATCCAACTATCTAGCGCAGACATCGTAGTTCTCCGCATTCTATGTTAAGAGGTGGCTAGTTCCAGGAATCTCGCTTCAAATTAATGTTTGTTTAAAAATAATAAACGTATTTTATCGTATTCTGATTTCAGTGTGTTCCAATGGTGAGTAGATTGGAGAGCCAAGCAAATTTGTATTCAAAGTCAAATCATATATTTCAATTAGACTATTAAAAGGCGATTTTGAAAGTCAAGCTTTATTCTTAGACAGTTGTATATTCTTACGGAAAGGAATGGACAAGAAACCCCATAGTAACTGATAATTATGAACTTATTATCTTTTAATTTTCTCAACAAAAACTCACTTGAAACCTTTTAATCATGTCTGGAAGCTTAGTTGTTTATTAGAGAGCGTTAAGACGATTATTCCGTTGTTACAAGGATTATAAAGATCTTATCCAATTATGTGCTAAACCATAATATTATTATTCGCCAAAATCTTGAGCCCGAAACAACAACCGAGTGGCTTGTTGATGACGTCATTAAAACATGAAACGATATGGCGGACTTATTTACGTACTTATTCATATTCATTTACTAAATATTTTTCGTACACAAGTTTACATAGGTGGAATTAACTTATTATGTATAATGCGGGCCATAGGTACACGTTCCAAATTTCACGTTTGGTATGGGAGCCCACTTAAATTTTAATTTTTATTTGATTTTAGGGTTTGTAACAAAAAACGGAACCTTTATAGGATCACTCGGGTGTCTGTCTCTCTGTCTGTCCGTCTGTCACAGCCAGTTTTCTCCGGATCCACTGGACCGATTCTGTTGAAATTTGGACAAACACGGATGCGTTACGTAAATCATAAAATTTTTAGTCACTTTTGGGAGTCAAACTAGAAAATTTCAAAAAAAAGATTTTTGATGAATATCGTGTGAAATGTCAAATGAAAGGGCTTACTGTGAGGGTTATAATTAAATATTTTTTTCATAATTTTAAAATAAATGGTTTTAAAGTTATGCAAGAAATTAGACGAAAACTGACCATTCCCCCCCATAGCTCTGTAACTACTGAGCCTTAAATTTTGAAAAAAATGGAGATAATAGATCTTTACCTATAGATTATAAGAAGTCTTTAATGTTAACATAACATGATAAAAAAAAATCGTTCGGAACCCTTTGCACGCGAGTCCGACTCGCACTTGGCCAGTTTTTTATTATTTTTTGCTTTAGCGGCAATAGAAATACACATTCTGTGGTCAACTGTCTACCTGTTACGGTTCTTGAGACAACCCGCTGACAGACAGATGGACAGACGGACGGACAGCGGCGGCTTAGTACCTAATAGGGTTCCGTTGCATACGGAACCCTAAAAGTATCCAATGTCCTATTTCAGGACATAGTGCGCGAGGGCCAAAAGTGTCATCCTAATCAGTTAGTCTACATAACAAACAAACTCATTTTCACATTAATAATATTAGTTAGAATTTAATCTCTTTATTGTATTCATTTACATCTTCTAACGTTTTCTAAGAGTACAAAATAATATCTGCGCTCGTCCATTCCACGAAAACCCCGCTTGACCTCTTTTCACTGAAGTTCTCAAAGCTATTCAATAAGGTTGGCTACTTGACCGTTCAATTGAGACTTTTTAATTTTTCCCTCTCTATAAACATAGCTGGAGGCCTGGAGGGCGGAGGGTGAGGCCGGCGGAGGCCATAACTCATAAAGGCATGCTCGGCTCAATAAATTACTCGAGGGCCGTTCGATAGAATATCGACAGGGCCACGTGACCACACTGCAGTATGCCTCTCAGAGGATACATCTATATCCAACTGACAAAGAGCTTATTCATTCGGTTTGAAAGAAACGGTATTATAAAGTGTGAAAGTTGGTACTAATGAATATTTGCTCTAATTGACATTACGACAAAAGTCTATTTGTAACAATCTTAAAATAGTTGGGCACATCGCACTAATACAACAAAACATTCCACTAACAACTTCTGAGACGATAATGCCGAAAGAAACTCAAGTCTCTTGATCTTATTTTTCAGGTTAAGTTTTAAGTAATTACAAAACAAACTACGATAACAATCCCGTTTCATTCCTAAAAGAAACGACAAAAGCTCTACTAACGAACAAAAAAGAATCGCTAAGCATAAAGAAAGATGTTCTTATAAAATTCGCTGCAGAGATAATTAAAAGCGTCTCAAAAGGAGGTCGGGACTCGTGCTGGCCGGGGCTGGTCAGGGCTGTTCGGCGCTGGTCGGCTGGTCGCGATAGTTTCACCGTTTTCAATGGGAGCGTGTCATTTTTCACAATGTCGGTGTTATAAATCAGCGCGCACACGGCGGCCATATCTCATCGCCGGTCAGTTCTCAAGCGATCCAATAAATTGCGGCGCCCAGTGCGGCGGGCGTGATTGCTGCGCGCCGGGATCTAAGCCGTCATGGACACCAGCCACGAGCGCCGAGCTCGAGCCTCGAGCCATGAGCCACCGAGACACGCCCCTCACCTCTCACGACTACATTAAACTCCGTTTAGTTTAGTCTAATAAAGATTTATATCAGTTCTTGAAATCTATTTCTGAAATCTTATATCTTAAATGTGAACTTATATTTTTTAAATCCTACAATTGAGAAATTATGGTTACAAATATATATCAGAGTCAACAAATAAATATCTTTATAATTTGTTGATGGTATTCTTAGAAGTCTTTAGCTGTGTATTAATAACAAGTTTGTGACAACCTTCACTTTCATCTTATCACTCATGCGGCAAAAGAATCACTTCGATAGCCTATCTCCTGGATACTTCAGATTTAGCTAAATGTACCCGAAAACTCTCGTTGTGGCCTAGGATAAGAAGCTTGCCGATAAATTACGCTAGACTTGCGTCTTATCACATTCTCGTACATAGGGTACCGATCGCAGTGGAACCATTCACTTTATTTGTTTCTATGCCTTCAAGGAATATTCCCGAAAGTTCTATGATAGCGACTTCGTTGGCAAAAATATCTTGTGGGCTTATTGCGTATCAAACATGTTGTGTTCTTGTATGAAATAGCATTTTTAGAATAGGGAATTGATTGGCAAATCAATTTGCAATTTTTTTTTACATTAGCTTACCATCAGGCGAGATAGTGGTCAAACACGGTGCCTACTAAAAGTACAAAAAAAAAATGAAAAAAAAAATAGTTTGTATTATAAGCATTAACGTAAATATCAAATATTATTTTGGTATACTTCTTCATCCATCCACACGAAAGATCAATTGTATCATTCCCGTGATCCATTTCCTGTACACGTAATGACGCGCTCTCGATCCGTAACGTTTTGTCTCTCAATATATCTCGTCTCTATTGCCTCCTCATTTTCCGCACATTCCTCGGCTCCATAACAGTTCATATTTATTTCATTCTAACTTCGCTCACTGTTTCACATTATTTATTACACCACCTTCCGTTTTTGTCACAAAAGTGATTGAATTTTCGTTTTAAAAACAAACATGTCTTCAGAATAAACGTAGTAACAGACAGTTCTATGTTTAAGATTTATTCTTTTATCTTATATACTGAAATAAATATTTATCAGTACAACGATTCGCATACAATCGCATCGAGAACAACAAATAAAACCAGCTTTGCATTACAATATTCGAGTGAGCATTCTTTAAATCCTATTCTCTCCAGATATTGACCTCCACGTAGCGAATTGTAAAACCTGAGCTGAGATAAATTACTTTTTTTCCAAATCAGCTCTGCTCGATCCCGGTTAGATTTCACAATAGATACTTTATCTTGGGCATTGGCTCATTTATATAAAATGTCAAATAATCTCTCGCAGTTACAGAAAGCCTACTCGTATTGAAAAGGGTCCTTTCCGAGCTGCCGGAGATTCGTTTGTTTATGAGTGGAGGCCACGACGACGACCGCGATAGCCTTCGATATACGATTAGCTCACCAGACTAGCAACGTGCTTACAGTAAACTCTTTGATTCTTCATGAGGTGCTAGACAAGACGAGAGAGAACGAAGCTAGTAATAAAGCATTTCATCCTTATAAGGGTTCTTCTTGAAATTAGTTGTCGAAATTCTCGGCGCAAAGTTTTGGATCCGAATCGTTGTGAGGCCGTCGTCGGTCTGTTCGCCACTTCAAAGGGATTCGGTTTTATCCTTTTCTTTATTTCAAAATATTCTTCAGTTTCGAGCTGAGATGAAAGATAGAATTAAGGCAGCCTTTGTTGTGCTCACTTTCCCGAGAATCCATAGAAATCAGCTCGGAGCAGAGAGCAGCAAGCATGTTTCTCTTTATTTATTGATCCTTTGTCTTTGAGCGTCGCTCGAATGTTGATGTATGAGTTTCTTTATATCCCAACAACTGGATCGAGGGCGTTTTGTTTCCTTTTAAGATAAGATAAAAGATTCGATTGTTAATTGTTAGCGGCGTCGTCCCAATCTTGTTGGTGTTGATCACATTCGCGCGACTCTCGACAAACAATTTATTTTGTGTCAGTGCTGCCAGAGGTATTTGTTTGGCATTATTTGTGAGAGATTGATGTGTGTGTGTCTTCTTATGATGTATTCTCATCGCTTTCTGCTGGAAATATACGAACGATTGAGTGTGTCTGGAGGTTGTGCAGTAGTGTTTGAATTTTCTTTATAATTTTAGTTTGATCATGTTTTGTTTTGTTTTCATTTAAAGTGACGGGTTTACTCATTAAAATCCATTTACATGAGCAATTCCATAATTAAATGCTTAACGCTCTTGTTAACTCAGAAATAATTAGAATCTGATAACTGGAACGTTTAAGAATCTCAACCTGATCACTAACTCTCAGACTTATCCCAACCACTGGAAAAAATAATAATATTCAGTCCGGCTTAAAGTGTCACTGATAAATTAGTATTATCATAGACTAGTGGACGTCACGCGGTTTCACCCGCGTAGTTCCCGTTCCCGTGGGAATACGGGGATAATATATAACCTATGTTACTCCCTGATAATGTAGCTATCCAATGCTAAAAGATTTTTTCGAATCGGTCCAGTAGTTTCGGAGCTTATTCAATTCAAACAAACAAACAAATCTTTCTTCTTTGTAATATTATAGTATAGATAACACTCTAGATAATAATTGACAAGGGCAATTAAGTGCATTAATTAATGCCTAGATTACACAGCCAATGAGGTCAGCTTCTCCGAAGATCATAATACCGTAACAATTTTACTGCGTAAGCGCATGACGTAGTATGATTTTAATTCCCAATCCGCTTTGGCAAATCCCTCGTGAATGTGCCCTGTTAGCGTACAACGTGGCGCTGATACCCCGTAATGAACAGTTATCGACGGCGAATGAGCAGCGTAACGTAACCTCTCCATAATAATACCATTCAGATACAACAAGTACCTACAGCATCCTCATTAAGACTTTCTCTATATGAATCTACAAACATATGAATCCTACTCGATAAAAATGCTCTTCAATGGTTCACAACGTCCTTGTTTGACCTATTAAACGAGCATAATAAACCCACAAACGCATAACAGACCCTTATCTGCTTCGTCAATCTCATCAAGGACCTTCCGAATGAGTATGTCAATGTTTTCCGTACCCTTTCATATGATATTTTTCCTTGCAATAATACGAACTGAAATGACCCATCCACCAATCATGGCGCGTGTATAGACAAAGCGGCTCTCGAAGGCTCGATCCCGGCTCATATAATCGGTATTTAATATTAATACAGAAGGCTGTATCGGTGCCCCTCCTCCCCGTCCTCGAACCGCGACTCCAGGAGTGACAACTTTTTGTTTTGTTGACTTATTCCTGTTCGCGCGCGGTGACAGATTGCTTCGCGTAACGCCCAAAATTGCTTTTTGTTTCTTTAATAATACTCATGACAAGTATATTTCAAGAGATTATGATGAGTTGACGCTGATTGTGCAGTATTCTGAGGGGGCCTAGACAATAACTGTTTAAAATTGACTGGCAGGAAGACGTCGCAGACAAAGCGAAGGAACGTGTAATTATGAACAAGTGTGCTTTGTGATCGTCGGCTCCTGATTTCTTAAAATTAGAAAAAAAGAATCAGTACCGTTGACCTCGTAATCTGAAAATCTTTTTAAAGCAATGTCATTTTAACGAAGGTCCCTTAAGTATTGTCGCAAAAAAGAATATTAAATTACAAGCTATTTTCCAAAATGGAGATAATGAACCGAAGAAATACGAATCTCTTTGTTCGCAAAGTGATCCTTACTTAATTAATTCCTTGGGGAATATGAAAAAAAAAGTTTGTTAAGTTCGGAAGCAAATAAGCCGAGCTCGTCGGGGGACACTCGACTATACTTATAATTTGTTCCCAAGTTTTCTGTTCACATAATTTCCTCAGTGGCTGGCGCCTTTTCAATTGAACACAATGCTCTAAAAACAATTTGAGGATCCTCGCCGTCTCTCTAAATTCAAGAGAGTTTCTACATAAGACTTGACCTATTTATTTAAGTGAGAGTGATGCCAGTTGCGCAACGGTTCATTAACCGCTGATCACATGAACCGTCTGTCATCTGTTACTGACGACATGTTTGTATTTATTTCCTTTGAGCCGCCGCGCGATCCTTTTTCAGAAATAGCCAGAAGTTTGTTTATTGATAATAAACATTTGTTCGGCCCACTGGCCCAGTAAGTTCGCTCTATCAATCATCCGCAATGTATCGTAAACTTACTTACTGAGAAAGTACTTACCTATTCTGTGAAGTTCCGTTCGAGAGGGAAAATATCACGTGCCACTTCACTTGTATTGTTACTTGCTATTGTAACTTAACACTGTGTTGCTTTTGTTTTCACTATTTTGTTTGTTTTAATCAATTAACGGTCTTCAGAATTTTCGTTTTTAACTTTTTTTCCTTAAATCTTTGTTATGTAAACACTTACACTTGAACTTTTAATTGCAGTAGATCCGTCACTGAGCACTGGCCTCACAGTGGCACACGTGATATGGTTTTAGTTTGACACGCGGCGATAACACGGCGACATCGCGCTATAGATTGATGGCGCCCAACGTGGGACCGAGCGGAGAAATGCGCCGCGCGGACGTGCGTGCGCTCCGCCGACCGGCTAGACACTGCCGGCTGCGCACGCCTGAGCCCGGCCGGCCCCCGCCCCGCGCGCGCCCGCACCCCCTCACACACCCCGGTGCAATTCGGCACACAAAAAAAATCACATCAGAGAAGAAACCTTTCTCTGTCAGTGAGCTTCAATGGCCGCTCTCCGCCCTACCAGAGGACTTAAGTGCTGCTCGTTCAGTTATTAGTTATCTTACTTTTATCGGCCTCTAATGACTCCTTTGCAATAATTTATGAAGAACGCGTGCAAGGCTGTTCATTTACTTTCAGATATAAACGCTTATGTAGATTCTATTTCCAACTTGAGGGTAGATGAAAAATTTGCTTTTTTGCCACGTTCCAGTACACTCGAACATCAAAAGAAGCGGGCTCAAAGCGTTTTTGCTTATTTTCATACATTATTTCTCCTCCCGCCGTTTATGGAACTTATTACCATGTATTCTTTTATTTACGTACTTCGTTACTTGTGATCTAAACAAAAAGAACAGAGTATTCGGGGATAGCAGGGCCAAGAGACCTAATAAACAGTCTTTAACAACATTTTGTTATAACATCTTGAAAATTCTTCAACGATCCTTGCCTTTTCCAAATGTCCATATACCGATTTGTCCGAACTCTGAACAAGTGTGTCCTTAGTTGTTGAATACACACCCACTGCCAGGGTGAGGTGCTAGTTGTGTGCTCGGAGGAAAGTCAGCGACAAGACGCTTGAGTCTACGTGCGCAGTTGGAAGTTGTGCTTTACTCGCGAGTCGCGCGACACGGTCGCACGGCGCTCAACTATTGTGTGAGCAAGTGAGCATGCATGACATGCCTTTATAGCAATTGAACAACATACCGGCTGACTTTTGATTCAAAGGATAACTTACAGGCGATGAAAGCACTTATGATAGCTTTATTATGTGTACTTCAACAAAACAACCTTCTTTTTGGGACCAACTTATCATAAAAATAAATTAACTGTTCCATATATCAATATAGTGTATGGGACATTTTTCGAGTCATGGGACCATAAATGAACTGAAACGCATATTACATAAATATTTTGATAGTTTTTCACTTATATGGCTTAGCGTGCTTCCTGAGGCACGGAGAACTCTGTATTTTAAGATTCCATCCACAGACCAACCTTGGCAAGATTTGCTTAAACTTGAAGATCGAGCCGTGCAGCTGTTATTTTTAAGCTACGAGCTCCTACAAACGTCATGCTCAAAACCAAAGATTATCTTGGCGATTAGTGTCCACTTTCAGCAGTATTTGTGGTGCTTTTGCGAGGCACCTTGCTTCTGTGACCTTTTACAGAAGCAAGGTTCCTTGCACAAGCTCGCTAGCTCAATATCGTGCGAAGTTTTTGCGTCGATCCATAAACATTAATTTGGCTGCAATAGACTCAGCTAATTGATTGATCGGATGCGATCATAGTATTTGTTCTGACCTTGGCAATTACTTGCAAATCTCGAGAATTTATCACAGTGATTGTTATTTGAATAAAACTTCGTCATCGGAAAACCTCGGAGGCCGAACCTGGGGTCTACTGCGCATCAGACTCGCTGTAAGTAAGCCAACTAGAGCAACGAGACAAAATGTATAAAACCGAACCTTTTCCCAACTACATTGGGGTCGGCTTCCAGTCTGACCGGAAGCGCTGAGTACCAGTATTTTACGTAGAGTGACTGCCTGACAGACCTCCACAACCCAGTAACTGGGTAACAAGATTTTCTGACTTCTGACTAGATGAATAAAATAACAGAATGTATTGTAGAGTCAACAAAACTTTTTTACAAAAAAATACAACCGACTTCCAAATAATAAAAAAACACTACAGAGTATAAAATAACTTTAATTTCGGAAATCTGTGTTTTGGTTGTTACTACGTATTTTAAAACCGACTTCCGAAATTAAAGTTGTTTTATACTTGTTAGTGTTCTTTTTAGTTAGAACGGTTGTATTTTTGTAAAAATGTTTTTTATTTTAACTTTTTAGTGGTAACCCCCCCACACCTAACAAAACCACTGGAAAAGTTGCAGGAAAGCAAAATACGCAATTTCGTTTACTTGGATGATGAACCAAATACGTCATCTAAGTCAACGAATTCCAGCTAATTTGATTTAAAAGCCAAACTGCTTAACCGATTTTGATGAAATTCGGTTCATAAATGAGGGAGTTATAAGGTAACGTGTGTATAAAAAAAATAAAACCGAATTGAGAACCTCCTCCTTTTTTTTGAAGTCGGTTAAAAATGGCCTTCACATCCGACTAGCGAGCCGGTAACATAATCCTATGATATGGCTAGTAGACGCCATGTATTGATATTTATATTGGTACGTACCGGCGCCGGCGGCGTGGCTCGGCTCAACCAACGCCTCCGGGGATCCTCTCCGCGAGGAAAGAGCAGCACAATTCATATTCGAAATAGTAATGGATCGGTACGTACGAATGAATATTATATTATCATTTGTTGCAAATGTTACTCGAATTATTGGCGTAATTATAGTGAAATCGGCAAAATGTTAGCGCGAAAATTTTAATCAAAGAATTTGTTTATGTTTATTGTGAGGAATGTACGCTCAATTACCAGCATTGGTTGTTTCGTGATTGCTTCATCTATACAATATTGTCATTATTTTTCCTATGTATACTTTCCGTTTCCTATACATACCAGGACCTTTGAGTTCATTGACTTACTAAACTTTTCGCAATAAACACAATCACCCTAAATCCATAACTTGGAGTGGCGGTCCACATAATTATCCGGCGGACAGTTTCATTCCTTTGATCTTGAAACAAAAAATAACTTAAGAGATTATTACGGCGCGGCCCGTTAAAGCCGACTAAGAAAAGAATGGGCTACTACTAATAATTTATTGAATCAGGCGTTACTTTGTGGAGAGCCGTTTTCAAAATAATGGTATAGGGGAGGCCGGGGAGCTGTCCCTGCCCGCTTTCCCCGATTAACAAATCAAACAAGTGACTCTCGAATACTCTCGATCGGAAAGATTGACAAATCCATTCTCTCGACGTCCTTTCTTGGAACTTTGTTGATGCAGGGGACGAATAAATATTTAATATTCCCCAAATCCGTGAGTGCTACGGAACCATTCGATAAATCTGGGAATTAGTGTAATATTGTACATATTTAAATGTGGTATTTTATTATGTGTATAATCGTACTGCGATGAAGTTAATAAAAAGTTAGGCGAATTGGTGTTCGGAAAATGTAATATCGAAAACGAAATTTGATAATCCAGTGCACATGGTCTTACACATATTGATATTGTTATATTCTCCGTTTCAACGCAATATTTGCCAAGTACATTATGTAGGTACAGCTGAAGACAGCCAATGTTATATTATCTGATGCTGTTGATACACTATGATATTGCATGCTGGGGAGTTTGTTGGCCACTTCTTCTCCACAGCTAAAACATTAGGAAGTGGTGACGGGCGGGCGTTTTGGGGGACTGTCTGTTTGTAAACGTTGACGTTCAAAAAGTGCTGGTACTCAGCCTAATTTGAATAAATGACTTTTGAATTTTGATATCATAGGGATCTAGGAGAAAGTCCACAGCTAGATCCTGGCTTGTCTTCTGTCGTCTTTTCCGTGTCTTCTTTCCGGAAGTAGACAACACATTAGTAGTAAAAACGTGGCCTAGTTTAGTGTGAGGATATCTAGGTGCGTGACTCCGTATCGAGGGGGTCCAGATGTGAGGTGTCTAGGAAGTGTCGGGGTCACACACTTTCCGGCAAAGGAGTGTGTGTGAGATTTCTAGAACAAGAAGTCAGATGACACTGGTGTTTTTACCACCGCGTGCGGTCTACTGTGCTCGCCTAGTCTTACATACATGATAGAATCGGCATCACTGCTTTACTGACTCACTTGATTCTTATGTCAAATTCACAGATTGGCACTCCGTTTCTATAGAACAATTCGAATGTCAAACTTGAATGAGAATGTTTAAGTTATATTTCATAAACCTGCCAGCCCAATGTTATTTGCATAGACCTGCCAGTCCAAGGTTTAGTTTGCGAACCATCGTCTAATTTTTAAAAATCATTCACATCACAGTCTCAAACTCAAAAATATAGGGAAATTGAGGTACTTTTGACAGAATGCAACTGAAATAATGTAAAATTGGTCCCAAGATGTCAACAAGACCGTGGAGAAAAGTGCTTTTTTGACCTTCGCTATTAATAAGTTATTTATATGCAGTTTAGATCTGCTCAATCTCGTTATTATTAATTCTGACTTGTTAAAGAAAATAATTTATGACTGACGAACATATAAACGACTTGACTGAACTAGGCTCAGAAAATACCTACAGCCCTTCATTCGAGCAATCTCCAGATCCATAAAAATGTGTGTAAGCAATACCAAAATTGATTTGGGGTACACCGACGAAGCCATAAATAAATAACGCTTCAAATTCATGGGCCTCTAGCACTGGTAATGTGGCTGCCGTTACACACACATACATCATCACAGGATAAATATCTGTAGATCATACAAATATTTGTTCTATTCCAAGAATCTATACTGTCATAATATAAAGACTTCTAAGGAAAATTTACAAAACAAAATATTCAAAGGTAACAAATTCGATATACATTGTATGGTTTTACCTATACCTACCAGAGGTATAGCAACCATAAAGTACAGCCTAGATTGATGCATGCTTTAAAAGTCCAGCTTTCATTAAGTAGCACTTCCCCACGACTTCCATAACCATGCATTTTTCCGGGATGAAAAACGATAGTGTCTCTTTCTTTCATTCTAATAAAGTACTTCTATAGACTCAACAACTTTTTCATCATATCCTTCTAATGGAAATAGTCTCCTCTGACTACCAAGTCACAATTTTTATATATTTTTTTTGTAATTTGTTTTAAACATGAACTAAAAAAACGACACCATAAAATTGATAGAGTAGATTCACTGAGAACTAACCGCTCCCGCTCTCTACGAAAACTATGTATCGTAGCGCTACGGCGTAGCGCTACGCCGTAGCTGATATAAATGTTCAAACGGGAAGCTACAAAAGAGTTCGCTGCACCAACACGCGATTTCAAAGAAAACCCTCAGAACACTAATATTTCAGAGCGAGAGCCGCGCCACCTCACTTATCTTCGATTCTTGCTTTTTCTATAGTGCGCGTCCCGTACTCCAAAATAGACTCTATTTTCAAGTTTACTTAAGTCCAATATATTTTGTTAGCAACATTGTTTGATTCTGTTGCATATTCTCTCGATTAAGACTGAACTTTATGGCGGAGTACTTAGCGTAACATTTCGTTTGTGGCACAAATGGTATCAATTTCTCACCTACACAATTCGGTATCGGCTCTTTTCACACGCCTTTGTTCCTAATGTTCATTACGTATTCTCTCTACTGATATCGAGGTTAGATATAAATTTTATAGGTTTTATTGTGGGGTCGTGTCTATTGTGCGAAGGGATTTGTTTTTCGGCTCCGTCGCGTTAAGTACGGAGCTCAGCGGAATGAATACTTTATACTGTGTTTACGTTTTCGCGAGCGATTTGAGCGAAAGCTTAGACGAGTCGAATTGATTCGAGACTCACTGACAACCGCTTTGTTGTTGCCTGTGTAGACGACTGGGGAAGCGAACATTTTGACAAATTTCATTTGGATTGTCATACAATATTTACTGTTCGAAATGGTGAGCAAATAATTCGATGAGCACGAAAAAATAGGAATGAATTCTAAAATTCTATTTGTTTTGGATTGGGAATAATGAAATACTTTTACATTCAAACAATTGAGTTATATTTTAACGTGATATTATAAATAAAAAAGGCGTAAATATAAAAGTCTGTGTTTTTTTTCAAACGCTAATTTCGATACCTCTATGCAACTTATCATTGTGAACAACTTTTAGTATGGGACCAATTCGCGATTTCAGTGTTATTCCCGTAGTAAAAGTTATTCATGATGATGAGCATAATAATCCCTTTTCATGTAAAGCATTGTATCGTGTAACACGCTGTATAAATTAAACAGATAAAGAACAAATTGCAGTAAAGATCACAATTTAAACCGACCAGTTTCTATTAGCCCAGTGCGGCTAATAAATAGCAATAAACGCTGTATCTATTAACATAACCGGGACATTACTAATTATCGCCGCGAGCCCCCTGCCCCGAGGCGCAGTCTCACCAGAACACCCGGAAACAAACACACCATTACCATTTTATTGGGACACCCTTAATTTTTATGAGATGTTTATCTATGGGAAGCAGATAATGTATACATGGTTAGAAAAACCGACTGCTTGTTTTGATTAAGATTTGGCTTCGTTGGTCTAATGTTCGAAAGTCTAGATGCTATAAAAAAATAGCCGTTTGGGTCGATCTTCAAGGTTAAGCACCGCAATCACACATCACAGCATCTTAACATACCGAGATTCCTTCGTGCCTCGAAAAGAACAGCCGTTGGGGCCGGCTGTCATTTGTAAATCTTTGACAGTCGTTACGGGTTAGGTAGGCAGAAGCCAAGAAATCTGACACAAATCTTGCCAAAGGGTCAGCAGACTGTGGTCTAATTTTCGAAAGTGTAGCGGCATCAATGCCGCCACAAGAAAAACATACGGAGCAAATCTACATCGCAACAAAAAGAACCGCGACGCCATCTATCCAACTAGCAGCGATCTACTACGTCGAAATCCTGCATCGCGAAAGCAGAGTTTACCATGCGATTTGAACATATACATCAGCCCGAATATCAACTATCGGGCAGTTGCCCGCCAGACACAACAACTGTCTGGTAGGAGGATCCTCCCTTTTCAATTGAGGTGTGCGGGACTTTACTCTCACTTCCGCATCCCCCTAATACTTTGAGCTTGAGGTCATGGCTACAATTCCTGGGTAGGGAATATATTTATTATGATTTCGAAATCTGGATAAGTCCCCGTTGATGAAAAAGCTAGTCTTGATAATTATAATCTGTCCAGTTCCACTATACGGGCCTTTAAAAGTACTGAGGTAAAATTACAGTAAAATAGGTGTACGAGTACTGCAGATACAACTCTACCTTACCCTTTAATTAATACAAACTTCATGTGATGTTGTCGCAAAGACGACTAAAACATGCTTTCAATATATATTTATTTTGAGAAGTTATTAGGCTGGAAATAACAAACAACTTCTTAGGAAATTCACAACCTAAATATCAGTTTGTATATTTTGCTCAGTGTAATTTAGACAAATTGCCTCGTTTTGTCAAGCAGGAAATATTATGTAACAAATATGTATTTTATGGTCTCAGTTTGGCTTTATCTCATCTACTACCTACTGAAGCCCGTCAGAAAAACATTTCCTTTCTAGATAAGACCTAGCCAAAAAGAATATTAACTTCCAACCAAGGGCTTTTTGTACAGCGCGAAATTCTACGTAAATATTTCAGCAAGCAATATACGTATTCAGAGGCAGATGTAGTAAAATAAAAAACAATCATAAGGAGGCGCCTTTGCCATACATACTCGCACTGCTCTGTATTAAAGCACCCATTGAGATCTTCAGCTACATCCCTGAAACCCCAAATATAATCCTGTAAACCAGTTTCGGGGAAAATTTGCTAACCTCTTACAGTTCTGGTTTAGCAATAAGAACTGTATTCGAGTGGACTTGAAAGCCACGACACCACACGTGAAACCTAAGCCCATCGTGTTTGATTGTGGTTAGCCTACTGAGCAAACTGATGTGTTGTAGCGATGAGTGAGGAAACCGAGGGATCGTTCTTAGCCAGCGATCAATTAAACAGACTGGTAGCCACTTGCTGACTGATGAAGTGCGTTTTGCGTTTTTATCATTTGGTATGAGATTACTAAGTCAAAAACAAAAAAAAAAAATAAAAAAAAAAATTGTAAAAATATTTATTAAAACAAGTTGTTATCGTAGCGGTCGTTAAAAGCTTTTCATCATATTTATTTTGACAACCATTAAAATATTTGTTGATGCAACTATTTTATGATGGCATCTCGTGATTGATGATACGCGTGTATTTTAAGACTAAAAGTATTATTACAATTATTTTTTTTTTTAAGAATCTAGTAGTAACTGTTAGCGTGTAACAAGAATTTTTTTATTGTGCAACAAAATTAACATGGTGTACCATTTCAAAACAAATAATAATTCTTCTAAGTTGTCTCTTTCACTATCTCATTAGTCTAGTCTCAAGCACTGCATCTCAATTCAGGCTGAGGTTCAATTACTAGGTAAAATATTGTAATCTACCGGGTAAGGCATGGTTTTATCGGGCTTTTACATCAGAAGCAGAAACCTGAAGTCTGTCATTGTACCCAGTTCATGACAGTAGCCTGCTCTTGCTACCACTGTGAGTGGAAACACTCGTAATGTTATGTACAGTTCTTCCTTCGCAGACAATTCTTTTTTACAGACTCACTATCTACGATCAGTATAAAGGCTCGGTGTAATCGGCGCGTCGTCGTCACAGTCGTTACGTCTCATCGACGCAGTTGGCTTTATCGTCACGCGTGCCCTATTGAAAGTAGATTGTTAATTTAGTTTATTTTACGTACTTGCGAGCTTGGTGATACGATCAGGAGGAACGTGGCTGTTATGACGAACTCAGTCCGCGGACTTGTTTGTGTAGAACATGAGGGAGAATTGGTGTTTATTTGTTTTTGAACTTACTTCTAAATTTATTTTGAATATTTTGTGTGTATTTTTGTTGTGTAATAAGTCTTTTTTCGTAACAACGAATTTAATTTTATTGTTAGACTAATAAAGTCAAACTTATAAACTAGCTGCTGCCCGCAACTTCGTTCGCGTGTATGTCGAAAAGTAAAATTATGTCGCTATGTAAGATCGCTAAGATAAGATACACAAACAGTCTATACCTAGCATTGCTAGACCCCTCTTAGAATAAGGAATTTGGAAGACTGTTATGCAAGGCACTGCAATGGCTGTATCATCTCTTCTGTTCAAAATGCCGTCCAGCCCTATTTGTTTTTCGTAATGAGAAACTTCTTTACATGATGTTGAAGAAAGTTGCTAGGGTTGTTAACACGTGATAGAGCTACATATAGTTGGCCATGGGGATGCCAACCAGAAAAGAAGTCTACTCCCGCAACGGATGGAGTAGAGACTCCGTAATCCGCATTTATTCTCTATGAGTTTAGGTAGTTAACTAAAAGTAGTCAATCTTGATGTGTCTTTTTATTCAAAAACTCAGTTTAAAAATAAAATGCAAAAGAAATAAATAAAGTAAATACAACAACAACGATTACTAAACCAATTGAACCATAAGTTTGAAAAGTAGTTTATTTGTTTAATATGAATTTGTGTAAATAGATATATCAAGATTGTTTACCTTTAGTTAACTACCTAAACCGATAGAGTATATACTCCCATTTGGTCCATTGCGCGTCAGGGTTCTGGCTAAGTTAGTCAGCCTAGCTCCACCCAAATGCACAGAAGCCTCCTGGGTGCTCCACCGATTTCACGTAGCGACCTCATGGTTCCGAGGATGTGTTCACGTCGGAAAGCAACGGCCTCATTTCCAGGATAAAGTGGGCGACTGATTTCTCGGCGTCGAAGCAACCTCTGCAAATTGGGCTGTCAATGGCGCATTTGTTGTAGAATTGTTTTTTTTAGAGGATGACCCGTGATTATACCTATTATTATTCGAAAGGTATGTCTACTTAGGCTGTGAAGTAGTTAAGTTAGTCGCGTGTATAGGCTTGACATTGCTATTTTTGATTGCCTGCAATTTTTAGCCCGTGGCCATTAGCTCTCATGAAGTTTAATTGATTTCTGGCAAATTCATGTACAAAACTGTGAGAAAGGTAACAGGAAGAGTGGGTATGGGTCCAGCTCTACCATCTTGGAACCTCTTTGCGAGTTCGTCTGTGGCGTCATTGCCTAGAGATTTACAGTTCCCCGTGATTAACTGGAGGGTGAAGCCCGTAACGCATAACTTCTGGCCCTGAGCTGGTCATGACGTACCTATCACAGGCTCACTGGGAAATTAACAGTTTTGTAAATAAATGGAAAATAATTGGGAATGAGAGGGATTCTGGGAATAATTACATCGTCATCACCGGAGTAATCAGCCGAAGTCTTACTTCAGCTACTATAACAGTTTGTTGAATATGTCTGACTTTCAGCCGAGTGCCTTTGCTCGAAATTAAATATGTACAATCATTGAACTCGATAGGATAATGTGTATTATTTTTTCCATGCCCGTCTTCATGGAATATTTTCCCCGCAAACATTTGTCAATATTATGCGTATTGATGGCTGCTGCTTGGTCGGTGGGTTCCCCGTACGCAGAAAAAATGAATTAATGCTGAAGTAACGGGACAATACAGGTTTTTTTCTAAAATGACCTAACCACCTTCTGGATTGTGGTATACAATCAGCCGTCAGCAATTATTAACAGTATTCGTAAAATTACATATCTTCTTCTTCATCGTCGTTTCCTTACAGCTGAGGATCGCGACCACATACGTCGCGTCTCAAAGCCATTCGGACGACCTATCCACAATGCAGAAGACTGCAGTGTGGATCGCTCTGTAATGCTACCTCCAACCTGCCTTCTTTATGGCGTCGGACCATAAAAAAGCATACCGTCCGATACTACACTGACAGAAGCACACCTGTCAATGCCTGTTTCTTAGATTTATCTAGGGCTTTTGATCTTGTTACGTACGACAGGTTGTGGCAAAAGTTGTCGGATGATACGGATCTACCTACTGAATACATAAGTCTTCTAAAGTATTGGTATGGCAACCAGAGCAACTTTGTGCGGTGGTCGAGGTCGCTATCGGGTTGAGGTTGGAATGTGGTGTAAGGCAAGGCGGGCTAACCTCGCTTACTCTCTTCAACTTTTATATTTACCGTCTGATCCGTGAATTCAGTAGCGCCGGTGTGGGCTGTTCGATTGATGGTGTGCTTGTCAATAACATCAGTTACGCGGACGACATGGTGCTGCTGAGTCCATTGATCAGTGCCCTTCGAAAACTGATTTTGATCTGCGAGATGTACGCGGTGGCCCACGGGATCACATATAATGCCATTAAAAGCAAGCTCATGGTGTTTAAGGCGGGATCTAAAACTTATGATACTGTCCCACAGGTCATGCTGGATAGCAGTGTCCTTAAAAGAGTCTCGCAGTTCAAGTAAATGGGTCACTGGGTCACTGAGACCCTTGTAGATGATATAGATATAGATAAGGAGCGCAGGGCTTTGTCTGTTAGAGCTAATATGCTGGCTCGTAGGTTCACGCGCTGTACTGCGGAAGTAAAAGCTACGTTGTTTAGGGCATTTTGCCAATCGTTTTACGCGTGCAGCCTATGGGTCAAGCATACGAAAAAATCGTACGAAACCCTACGTGTTCTCTACAACAATGCCTTCAGGGCACTGATGAGACTGCCTCGCTACTGTAGCGCATCGGGTATGTTTGCGGACGCAAATATAGATGGTTTCGCGGCGATTATTCGCAAAAAAGTTGTCTCCCTAATGAGCCGCATACGAGACAGTTCCAACAGCTACCTTCAGCTGTTCTCATGGAGGATGGATCTGGATCTGGATTGCCCAATAATACGTACTGGACCAGGCTGCATGTTGAGCACTCCGGATTCAAACCTAAATATAGACTGAGGTGACCATAATGATAGTGTGTGTAATCTTTTTATTTTTATAAAATTGTAATTTATAATGTTTTTATTGACTTTTGTTTAATGTTTGTGTTGTGTAATGTTTTGAATTGTAATTTTTTAATTTATTCTTGTATTTTATCCAATATTTTAAAATGTACCTATGCATATGGACTGGTTTCGAAATAAAATGATTTATTGTTGTTATAAAAAAGACCATATGTTGAATATTTGAACTTTAACGTGATGAAATTACATTGCGCTAAATGAATGATGTTATTCTTTAAACTACGAAGTCAAGAAACTACTTTATGAATAAAGTTGATTTTTAATTTATTTGGAACCAGAAACATAAATCATGACAATGTTAAGTTTTTGGAACACAGTAAGACATCCGATTAACCGAGCTAATTCAACTGTTTTTGCGACTCCTCTATCATGGGACTTCGCCACCTGCTCGCGGGTGACATGACCCCTGGCTTCAGGCCTGTAAAGGTTCATTTACATGGTTACTTTAATAAAGAGTAACCATCAACTCGAACTGCACTCATTAAATCCTCCAAAGTACAGGTCTTATAACTTGTTAAGCTTCGCAATTATAAGCGCGCGTAAGTTGACGAATATTGTAAGCTGAACTCTGCGAAAATGAGATCAAATGCATAACGCCATCTATGGAATATGTAGTTGAACTATCAAAAAAATTGTTTTAAATGTACCACCAATTACAAAAGAAAATAATATGTTTTGGTGTAATGTGTCGTGATGTTGTCGAAAGTACTAGTTGGGTCAATAGATGGCATTGCAGGTATCTTTATTCCGTAGTTAGTTGATTTTATCTACATTGCCACAAGTTCCTATCAGGTTGATGTGTAAAAGTTATCTACTTTGGTTTTGTACTTTTTAACGTGATGCGGACAAAAATAAAATACTGAAAAACAGAAAATAGGTTCCATTAATATTGTCCTACTAATCTGGAATTTCAGTACTTCGTCACATACAGTTCTTCACATTTCTAAACGTAAAGGCAAACGAAGTCGCGGCCAACGAAAATATTAAAGCAGAAGCATAAAAAAGTAAAAATAAGTCAACAATCATTTTAAAAAGTTGCGAAAACTGGGGTTCGAACTTACACCGAATCGACCGGAAGCCAGTCATTGTACCGCCGGGTCTATGAATTCAGTTGACATTTGATTTAAATAGCCAATATTATAATAAGTTCTGGTTATTGACTGCTTAGCTCCTCGAAGATATAGCGTGATGATTACAATATCTAAGAATATGTTTTTAAAGCCTAATTTTATGCTAAACTAAACGAATAATTATTAAAAGTTGAACAAAACTTGTCGAAAAACGTTGATACGTAATTTTAAAATCTTTAAATGTTCATAACTTTTTTTTCCGGCCACCAAATTGAATGAAACAAAGACTAAATGTTGCTTAATCTAATTTTAAAACCCCCATCAAAATCTGTTCAGTATTTTCAGAGATTAGCGTGTACAGACAGACTGACAGACAAAAAAAGTAAAAATCCTCTTTTTGTATTCTATAGCTTTTTTTGATCGCCCCTACTCGATTTTTGATATTTTTGTTTCATGTACAGAAATCACGGTCTCTACTGTTTTATTATATGTAGATTGTTTTGTATTTTTATCTATCAAAATATACACTTAAATTAAGTACAACCTTGGACAAGTCGGATAAACATGTCAAAATCATTAAGAAAATTAAACGGTTCTGTCTGTATACTTACTATTAATCATTTCCGTGTTTACTATATCCACGACCTTCAACGAAACAATTCAAACTTCCAAACAGGAAGTCATGAAACTGAAAATTTACAACACTTCATAATCGAAGTTCAAACTAAAACAGTATATTTTGGGAGCGATCCAATACCCTAACAACATAAAATGTTCCTATCTTAGTACACTTTGGGAGACAACTTGGGGGCTTAGTTAAACTTCTAAATGGACTTTGGTGTGCCACTGGTACACTGACATAGTACTTTGCATTCGATGGGCCGAATTTCGAAGTCCGAAATTGTGAATAGGAGTTTCTATTCGAGCTCGTGCGGTTATGTGAACTAGGACTGGTTTCATTCAATTATTTTTAATTGTCTCTGGTGGAGTTGTGTCGTTCGTTTTAACGGCTTTTTTGTTTCGACGTAGAATAGATAGATGGTGGATGATGGCGAATGGATTGGTAGGGGTTTACTTTGATTTTGCTTTTCAGATTTTATTTCAACGTAAACAAAACTTAAAATAAAAACTGTTATTCGGCTTTTAAGCATCGTAACCATATTATTAGTAGCTAAATTATTAATTTTGGGGTTTTTAAACATTTTAAAGTCACCATATTTTTTACTCATAGCAATCGCATTGTTGATCCTTTTGTTGCAGAAAAATTTTACAGATAATATTAATAACTTATATTTGTTGTGAGAGAGGGATTTCTCTCTCAGTCGACAGGCAAAAAGACTACCGTCATCCAGTCCATTCCCTGCTTGTACTCCCGGTTGTACTTAAATAATAAAAATAAGATCAACGTTATATCTAAGAAGTCGTTCGGAGCTCTCTGACGTACAACTTGTTCGGAGCTCTCTGACGTACAATGTACATTATTTTCCCGAGCATTTTGAAACAAAGGAAACTTATCTTTTTCATAATACACGCGGAGCGCGCTTCTTCTGGCTTTCTTTTCTGCTAATTTCCGTAGTCTGTTAATTATTATTATGAGTATTATGATAAAGATGGAGACTTCGTAGGTAGTGCAAAACTAAAAGGCTTCAGATTTATGTTTCCAAGCTTTTCTTTTCGACATTTTGTGTGACTTTTCTGGCGGAATAAACAGTCTTCCCTTCTTTCTTCTTAGCTTCTCTGGTTTTATAATTAGGAAAAACTGTAACGTGCGTCATCGTAATGTTTTTTTATGAAATGTTCTTCTTAGTGCAACGCTGGCATGTTTGTGAGTAAACAGGAAGTAGACCTTGATAAGTACTTTATAAACGAAAAACATTGAATACTTTACAAATAGAGGTTTTGATTTACATGCAATATTCTTATTTATCGACGTTAAATTGCACTACGATATTACTGCCTCCGTGGTCGAGTAGTTTAGGCGTTTGCTTTGTGACCTGGTAGTCGTGGATTCGATTCCCACGGGAAGAGCATACTTAGTAAAGTTGTTTTCCAGTTTGGCTAGGACATTGCTGGCTTAAATCACCTGATTGTCTGATAAAAAGATGATTCCGTGCTTCGGAAGGCACGTATAAGCCGGTGGTCCAGGCCGCCAAATGGCAGTCATCAAATAAACCATGTCAGAGGCCCTTGAGGTGGTTTAGAAACTCTGAACTAGGGTGTGTGGGGTCGTTAGACGTTACTGCTCACACGATAAGAAGAAGACTATGATATTCACTTATTATACTTTCTCGAGATAGCAAGTGCTACTGCTGAGTGGGATGCTCTGATTTTTATTTTAACCTCTGCCTAAACTTTCGAAGAATAAAGGCGTGATACTATCAGCACAGAGCAAGTAGGTAATTCTGTCAGAAAATATCTAGTCAAACCCTACTGTAGTGAACTACACAATAAGCTCCTTTCTGCACGTGCAAATGCAAACATCACTCAGGAGTCATTTGATGATAGGAGTAGTGATTTTAATACAACCACCAGTTTTCCTTCAAATAATCTTTACGTTCCAGAGCCGCGGTAACTCTTTCGAACAACTCCGCTTAAATGCAAGCACCTAACAACCAACCTTGGCAGGTATTATCGACAAACGTGCCAGATATCAACACTACTAACAACTCGACACTTCCAGTAGGTCAGTAGTAGCTGAAGTCAGTTCGCATGTGAATATAACATGTTTCAGTACAAGTCCAGACCAGGTTGGGGGTGCTAGTGGGGCAGGGGGGCCAGGGGGACGAATGAGACTCGATACTTGCTCGTCTTGGACTTACGGGGCTAAGCAATCCGCGATTTTGAATTCTTATTTCTTAGGTTTATTGTGCTACCTCTGTTTTATGTTTATATTTGGTTTGGACTTCAAACACATTGGAGGAGATAACGCTTACTTAAGGCATTATGTTTGCCGTACATGCAATAAGTTTTATAAGCCACCCTTCTCTCACTGCCCTTGATTGACTGAACCAAGGGTGGTGAGAGATAACATGCCTGGTGCATTTTTTAACCTGTTAGAAGTCAAAAATAAAATAAAATACAGTTACTTCTTCGTCTTATCGTGTGGGCAGTAAAGTCTAACGACCCCACACACCCTAGTGTAAGAGTTTCTAAACCGCCTCAAGGGCCTCTGACATGGCTTCTCTCAATATAGAATAGAATAGAATACTCTTTATTATGTAAACCATATAAGTTACAGAAAAAAATAGATGAAGAAAACATTACATAGGGTGACACAATGGGCGGCCTTATCGATAAAAGCGATCTTTTAAAGACAACCTTTGGATGGATTTTAAAGAGAGGAGTGACAGTACTGCAGGTAGTCTTAGGTGAACTATTTACATATTATACAACAATTACATAATAGATAAATATATAGGCGTATTGTCAGGATTGGATATTTTAAAGTAAAAAGTAGGTAGTTTACTTATTAATCAATTTTATTCGATTAACTCACTTAATTAATAATTAGTTAATAATAACTGTGAACTCAATTAATTATCATATCATAATTATTAACTAAAAGGTTTTAACACGACATTAGCAAATCTAGGCGCTATGACAACACGTGCATCGGACCGAGGTCTAGAATAGAATGCCCCGATCGCTCCGCGCGGTCTCCTTTTACGTCCGAGCACAAACAAGTCGAGTAGTGGGGGAGGTGGGGATGGCGACATCGCCTGATCGGTCCGGTGCACGTGCCGTGTACAACCGTACGATGACGTAGCGCCGTCACGGCCATTCTGACGTGCGTACGTCCTCGGACGCGCACTTTAGAAGCACTTAGGTATCTTTAATGAGAACCACAATTTTACTGTTCGTTCATCCTGACATTAAAATCTTATCTCATGGTCTGGTCCGGTCCTACGACCCTTCAGAGTAATAATCTTCTGGTCCGGTCCTAAGACCCTTCAGAGTAACATCTTCTGGACCGGTCCCAAGACCCTTCAGAGCAATATCTTCTGGTCCGGTCCTATGACCCTTCAGAATTATACTACTGGTCCAGTCTGTTGACCCTTCAGAGTAATATCTTCTGGTCCGGTCCTATGACCCTTCAGAATTATACTACTGGTCCAGTCTGATGACCCTTCAGAGTTATAATTTTCTGGGTGAGTTCACAAACATACAAACTCACTCGCACAGACCAGACCCGGAACAACTATCTGTAGGCCATACAAATATTTGTTCCGTGCGGAAATCGAACCTACGTCACGCAGCGCAGCAGCCAAGCGCCCAAGTACTGCGCCAACCGTGGCGTATCTTTTAATTTAAACTGTTCCTAGATTTGCTAGGCCGGACTAAACTGGTCCCTGTAGCTAATATAATAATAAATTAACTCGTGATTTGTCCTTGTTCTATTGAATCAATTTTCTCTATGAATTTAAAGCACTTGTCACAACGTTAATTGGTTTAGGATCCAAAAACCCTTCCAATGATGTACCTACATGATCTATTAAGTTAACTACTGCTACTGGCTTTTTAAGTACGAGAGTCGGCATTTTTTTTTAAAGTGTGAGCCCTAAAGTAGTACCACTTAAAACTTTATTTTTATGGGAAGTTTCATGAACAAGTTCTTCATTATTATTCGCCGTCACGTCATCACTGATATTTTCTGCATCTAACGTTCATGTGAGCACTCACGAATTACTTTACGTTAATCTACAATCATCAAAATCATCGCTGCGCTGTGCGGTTCGAATCAATCAATGTTATTATAATCTCACCCGAATTAAATTGCACGAAATGGAAAATCTATTTAGAACTTGTAATAGCTCAGAATTCTCTGTACCTTTAAAGCTTTTATCAATGTCATTAAAATCAAATTGCTATTCATGATAGTTTTGATACTATCAAATTTACTAACTGATGTTATGTATGGCAAACTGCCTCCGTACGTTAATACGAAAGCGTAGACCCAAATTTTCACTTAAAAAGACGTCTAAGTTGAAACATGACCTTGTGGTACTTGCTATGCGATAACTAAAGCTAAAGCTCACACTGAATAAAATTTTGACACTATTACCGCCAATGGGAAACTCTTTTAAGTACTCGCTTTGTGCTAACTATGTCAAAATTACCTAGCACTATCAATGCAACCACCGAATTGGTATCAACCCCTTTAAAGCTTCGTTTGCTCTTCAAATAAAACTTGAGCGACTCACCAAGTATTCCAGTCGGCCTTGAACGCTCTTAACCCCACAGATGTTGACATGATACTTGGCTACTGCAGTTTGCCAACCTTCGGTCTGTCACGCTCAGAACCGTTCAGAAGTTGCAGCTGCTCAGCAGTTGTTGCAACTGCTCAGCAGTTATGGCAGCATGCCAACCGCTAGCCTCCTGCTGGCTTTATACACCATGATACGATGTCTGAAACCGAAAAACGCTACGACAGTACAAGTCCAATAAAAGCTGTGGTGGGCCAAAAGGTTTCAGGTAAGTGTAGTAGTCACAGTATCAAAGTAAATAAAAATCTAAATTTTATCGGACCATTGGCACAAGAAAGCGGCCTATGCCTATGAATGGTGATATAAAATCAAAATATTCAAAATAAAGTGTTAGGTAACTAAATCGCTCTTATGTCCAAAAAAATAAAAGCTCTCTGGTATTTCACTTCATGACTCGATCAGCGATAGCAGAATAATATCGCTTCATCAGCATTTTTTGACCAATGACCAAGGCTTTGTGCCCATTTCAAGCGAACTCCTGTGCAACCGCCACTTCCAGGTATGTGCTTCCAATTCACCAAGAGTAGATAGCGACGGCAAAAGAATGGTCTCCCTTAGGGCAGTGTGTTGGCGCCGACGCTTTTTTTAACATCTACGCGAACGAACCGCCTTCCACCTAACACACGGAGCGGTTCTTGTACGCGGATTACCTGGCCCTAGCAAACCAAGCAGCGACTTTTATGGACGTGGAGCATAAACGTACAATGGCACTCAGTGCACTGCGAGATTAGTGTGACCACAACGCTCTACGGCCGAACCCATCTAAGAGACAGTCGTGCGCCTTCCATCTCTGCTATAGGCCAGCAAATCGAATGCTTAACATCACATGGCGTAGAGCCAAGGTCCAACACTGCTCGAATCCAAAATATCTCGGTGTGACGTTAGATATGGCCTAAGCGTAAAAGTCAAACTGTTACAATACTTAGCTCCGTCGAACCCGGAATAACTTGCTCAGTCACCTAATTTCCATCAATTGGGGAGCGGCACCCGATGTTCTCCGTACAACCGGCATGTCCCTATTTTTTCTGCTGGCGTGTTTGCTTGCACAGTGTGGCACCGACCTGCTCTTTCTCGGAAAGTAGACATTGCCCTAAACGAAACGTGTCAGATAATATCAGGCTGATTAAAATAGACTCCACAAAACAAACTATCCGCTTGCAGGCATCGCACCTCCTGCTGTTCGAAGGATCTGAAAACCGATTCCCGACATCCCTGTATGGCCACATGCCAACTTCGGGAAGACTAAAAAGTCGCAAGAGCTTCTTTATTTCTACACAGGCGATCCTGGATATGACATCTAAAGGGAGAAGCAGACTGTGGGAAGAGAAGTATCCACCACCTCACGACTTCATAAAACCCAAAGAGCAATTGCCCCTGGTCGTGAATCGCAATGGCCTTTGGAAAGCGTTAAATCGCGCGCCAGCGCAATTTGCGCACCCAGGTAGGCCGCTGAAACACAACTTGGCGAAATGAGGATGTAATGATCTGTTGTATACCCAACGTGAGTGCAGTGCCCGTTTTCAGAGCACGAGCCATATGTTACAGTGCCCCAAGTGCCCATTCTCCTGTTATTTGGAGTATCTAATGAATGCCACTGTTGCTGCAATTAACGTAACTACCTACTGGTCCAAAACAATAAAAAAGTTAACGATTGAATCGAAAAGAAGAAGTATTATTGAAAATGCTATCGCTTAATCTGCAACACTTATGCTATTAATAATAGCTTCACTTTAAGATAAAGCGACAGGCCAATTATCAAACATCGATAATTGCCATCCATAAAGGCGTTGCCTTTTGTAAGTCAGTCTCCACATCATAAAAATGAACACTCGTAAACAAAAATAAAAAGCAGCTCTACAGCAATTAAAAAGTTTAAACGACTCACCAGATTGGCGTAGAAATCTTCATATAAATTCACACTCCTCTCCTTGACCTGACCAGCTGTTGTGAAGTTGCTTGCCTCCGGACGGAACTGGTTTAGTTCAGGTTGATGAGGGTAGCCGCATAAAACTCGTCGAAAAGGAATTCGGCGAAAAGCTCTTCAGCGCCATATGGTAAAACAATAAACTGCTCTGCACATCACTGTATCCTCGACAAAACATACCACCACGGTGACACACTATGATCGTGTGTCGAACTTCGGCCTATCGGATTTAACTTCACGACACTTCACGGCACACATCAAGTTTTTAGCTGTTTTTAAGTTTTTTCTGGATAAACGCATGCGTTTTAAAAACAAACCGCAATTTTCACTATCACTGTCATTACATTTCAAAACGTAACCGCCACATATTTCACTAGCATTGTCACGAATCTCCATGTGGGCCCTTTGAGTTACGTCCCAATTCTGATATAGGCGTATTGTCAGGATTGGATATTTTAAAGTAAAAAGTAGGTAGTTTACTTATTAATCAATTTTATTCGATTAACTCACTTAATTAATAATTAGTTAATAATAACTGTGAACTCAATTAATTATCATATCATAATTATTAACTAAAAGGTTTTAACACGACATTAGCAAATCTAGGCGCTATGACAACACGTGCATCGGACCGAGGTCTAGAATAGAATGCCCCGATCGCTCCGCGCGGTCTCCTTTTACGTCCGAGCACAAACAAGTCGAGTAGTGGGGGAGGTGGGGATGGCGACATCGCCTGATCGGTCCGGTGCACGTGCCGTGTACAACCGTACGATGACGTAGCGCCGTCAAATACATATAAACAATATAGCAGAGAACCCAAGTAAAGACATTAAGGAGAGAGATAATGATTTTTTACCATAGTTTTAAAAGTAGACAAAGATTGAGCACGCCTTACCGATAGTTACTAAAATAGCTAATTACAGTTACTCATATACTTCGTGCTATTTATACATAACCACGCGGGCGAAGCCGCTGGCAGAAGCCAGCGGCTTCGCCCGCGTGGTCCCTAGGGAACGTACTCCCGGGATGAAAAGTAGCCTAGCCTTTTTTTTTTTTTTTTTTTTTTTTTGTTAGCAACACTGTCCAAGTGACATATCAAATTTGTGTCCCGTATTTTAGAATTAAATTTAATTAGTATTTAAGTGAAATTAAGTTGTTATTATTTGTGAAAACGTAATATCAAAGCGTAAATACATAGGATTATTGTTATCTTGGAAAAACAATCATCCAAAGCACGAGATTTGGTACCCGGTGTTACCGGTAACCTAAAACGATCAGCTGACGTTTAAACTGTGAAGTGATACGGGGAGTATTGTTACTTTTATTTTATTTCTAATAGCACACATTAGTCTCTTTACCTTGTAAAACGCTCATTCTAAGATTTACCAGAATATATTGACTGGTTTAGCACGCAGCGTACATTCTAAATCGTTTTGTTTGCATAGTAGAAACGAAACAAAGTTGAAATTTATTCCATAATTCTATTATTTTGATGTTTTAATTTCAATATATATACTTGTTCATAACGTCTATGATAGTAATTTTTCCATTATTATAGTTTTAAACCGAGTTTTATTATAAATTCATATTCTGGGTATCCTACCCACATTAAGTGTAATATCACAAGGAACCTAATCGAAAGCTACATAATTCAATAATTAAAAGCTTTTCAAGCCAATACCGCAGCCTACCTTATTTCTCTGAACTAGCTACACTAACTTTTCCAATTTTCATATATCTTTTTTCCCCCTTCATATCTAATTTTTCTATATTTTGCCTGTCTTTTTGGTTCTCACTGTTTCTTAATTTCTATTTTCAGTCAAAATCCCTGTAACTATGCCTGTGATGACCCGTAAGGCTACTGCTCAGGATATGGAGCTTAAATTAAGAACGGCCCTCAAAGAACTTAAAGAAACGCAACACCAATGCCAACAAATGTTGCAGGAGAGAGAGGAGGGTGAGGAGGAAGTAATGAAGATGGTACACAAAAACACTTGCCTAAAACGGGAGCTAGTAGACCTTAGTCAACAATACCAAGATGTTGTTGATGAACGCGACCAACTGCGGGTTATCACGGATGGTTTCAGCAACTGTAGTAACTTATATGAGGAGGCATTAAGTAAAGTTAGGAATCTAGAAGATGAATTGGTTCATGCTCATAATCATAATCTTAAGTTGCGGAAAGAATTGAAATGTACCCAGGTTAAGGAAACAAACCATTTATATAATGAATTATTACATTCAAATTGTAACCCTCATTCTATACTTACTATTGACTTAACTGAAGATTCCCTATTGAAACAAAATAACAGTTATGAAGTTAGTCATAAGAAAATTAAAAAATATGCAAAACTTAATAGAATAATAAAAAAATGTAATCAGTACAGAAAACAACATAAACACTTTTCCAAAAATATTCCACTGAGGAAAGAACGTGTTAACTTTATTAATAAATTAAACAATTACCAGATTAAATTGGAGGATAGTAAAAAAATCTATGAAATTGATACGCAGCGCCTTCAAACTGATATACAGGTACTTGAGGACAGACTTAGTTCTCTTTATAATAAATATGTGAGTTCTAAATTTCAAATTAAAGAACACATCCTAGCTGCAAATAAGCTGGTGATGTGTCAGTGTACCTGTCAGACGGTATCAAAAATAAATTCTGACCAGCTTGAGGCTACGGAGGACCCGTCCCAAGCTGAAAGGTTGACTCAGGACTGTGTGATAACTGATATTACACAAGGTTTATGTCAAGTGGGCCAGCCTGAGACAACTAGCATTCCATTTTATAATAGTAATGATAGTTTTCATTCGGTTATGTTCTCAGATAGTATAGGGAGAGGTTTAGGTAAATTATTAAATAACAACCTTAGTTATTGTACTCATAATTATTGTATACCTGGGTCAAACTACAAACATATAATGGATTTGGTAACAAGAAATGTTTATAAACCAGAAACCAATATTACTGTGTTTATAGGTAATAGTTCTAATTTAAAAAAAGAACAAATAACTGACTTTGTAACTGAAATACTAAAGATAAGTTGCAATAAAATAATACTGTGTGCTTTCCCATATTTTGAAAAATTGTCAAATAGACAAAATAATTATATTCACATGCTTAATAAGCATATACATTTCTTAGTTAGTCATCACAGTGACAAACTTGTTTTTCTAGACATCAACTTATACGTTGATAAATTAAAGTCGACTAGGGATACAGTGTATCTGCCTATTAGGTTTAGACATCAAATAGCTAGGCTATTAGCATATTATATAAACTCAGACATAAGTAGTATGTCGACGTCTTGTACTATAATTAGCACTGCAATTATTAGTAATAATACTAATGAACAGGTGGATACCTTAATAAACTGTAGCACTAATGCTATAAATATTTACAATAACTGTACGAAGGAGAATCCATGTGTCACTTTGGACAATTCTTTTAATTTGGGGTCCACAAGTAGCAGGATCTTGGTGCCTAGTGATGGCATGGGAGTCGTGGGGCTCGCTCCGGATGTTCCTTTAAACTAATTTGTACGACAACAGAGGATACCAATAACAGTATAGTTACATCTACCAATTCTACCATGAACCAGGTATCTTCTTGCTCTCGCATAGCTAATTTTAATAAAGGGGCTAAGCAGAAATCCTTTAAATTATTCTATCAGAATATTCAAGGCTTTTCTTCAAAACAGCTGGAAATAGAGTTATTTTTAGAAAAAACAATGTTTGACATTATTTGTTTCACTGAGCATTGGTTAAAGGATTTTGAAATGTTGATTAATTACGAGAATTATAGTGTGGGAAGTTCTTTTAACCGAAAGACAATGCTACGTGGGGGTTCACTAATATTAGTAAAAAAATGTATTAAATTTAAAACCCGTAAAGACATAGTTAACTTGTCTGTTGAACATAGCATTGAGCTGTCCTGTGTTGAGCTAGATAAGCATGTCATAGTGTGCGTTTACAGACCCCCTAATTATCTGAACTACGCTATATTTGAGTCAGTGATGGAAGATGTATTGGCAAAACTTGCAACTGGTAATAAACTAGTAATCATCTGTGGAGATTTTAATATTAATATCTTAGAAAACAATTCAGATAGCTGTAGATTATTAAATCTCTTTAAATCATTCAATTTGTCTAATGTGTTCATAGAACCAACCCGTACAACTACAACTACTGCTACATGTATTGATAATGTTTTTTGTTGTGGCAACTACTTAGAGAAAGCCATTGTAAATTACCTTCCTTCTGATCACAGTGGGCTACTGGTATCTTTTGAGTCCAACATTCCAATTCAACAAGTGCAAATACAAACTAGACCAATAACATCCGGTAATTTAAATAAATTTAACCGCACTTTAATCGGGAAGTTAAGTGATTGGAACCTTACAATGAATAATGCTAATATTTTGTATACAGATTTTTTTTCTTTAGTCCAAACCGAATTCAATAATACTTTTAAAAAGAAAACTAAAACTATCTGCCCTAAGTTTTTATTTAGTGACTGGGCAACTAAAGGACTCCGAAAAAGTAGGGAAAGACTTTATGAGTTGTATGGCCTTAAGCCTTTTATTAACACTGAGACTTTTAATAAGTATGTAGCTACCTACTCAAAGATTTATAAAAACACTTGTAAGGTAGCTAAGGCTTTATATATAAGTAATAAGGTAAAAACAGCAGACAATAAAATAAAGACGGTTTGGAAAATTATAAACAATGAAACAAATAGGAACAAAAGACATAACACTGATTACGGATTGGAGACTTCTCATGGACTTATTAGCGATAACAAACAAGTTGCTCAAGAATTTGTAAATTTCTTTACGAGTATCCCTATTAAAACTACTGAAGCCTTAAATTCCTCGCCTTCACTTGCTTTTGATTTATTACAGGCGAACGTTTCAGCCAGCCCGACTGAATTTAATTTTAAACATATAAACCCCATAGTAGTAATAAAAGCTTTTAAACAAATCAAAATTAAATTGACCGAAGATCTATGGGGATTGTCTATCAAAGTTTGTACCTCAATCATCGAGACTGTAGCGCCGTACTTAGCTGTAATATTTAACTTGTGTGTGGATCAAGGAGTCTTTCCGGACCTAATGAAATTCAGTAAGGTGATACCACTTTTTAAATCTGGGGATAGTAAAGACACAAATAATTATAGACCAGTATCTGTGTTGCCAGTGTTTAGTAAGGTATTTGAAAAAGTGATGCTAAATCAGATGCTTAATCATTTTAACACGAATAACATCTTTCATGATAAACAGTATGGTTTCACCAGGGGACGTTGTACAACTGACGCTGGTGTTACCTTACTAAAGCACATCTTTAATGCGTGGGAGGACGCACAAGATGCCATAGGTGTCTTTTGTGATCTCTCGAAGGCGTTTGATTGCGTTGATCACGATACATTACTCCTGAAGCTCGGGCATTACGGACTGGTCAAAACAGCGTTAAACTTGGTCAAATCTTATTTGAATGATAGACGGCAATTGGTTCAAATAAACGGTGTCAATTCGTCGGGATTAAACGTGATAATGGGCGTTCCCCAGGGCTCGATTTTGGGTCCTTTCTTGTTTTTGGTATATATCAATGATTTACCCTATTTATTGCAACAAAAACTTGATATGGTGCTGTTTGCCGACGATACCTCCTTAATTTTTAAGATAAATAGACAGACAGACAATGTTGATATCATAAATAATGCCCTAATGCAAGTCCAAAATTGGTTCACGGCGAATAATTTGGTTTTGAATGAAAAGAAAACGAAATGTATAAGATTTTCTTTACCCAATGTCAAAAGCAGTGATTGTGACATAGTATTGAACAGGGAAAAACTAGAATTTGTCGATAAAACGGTTTTCCTGGGAATTACGCTTGACCCAAGGCTACAATGGGGCCCTCATATAACATCTCTTTCTGGACGGCTAAGTTCAGCAGCTTATGCTGTTAGGAAAATCCGCCAATTAACGGATGTCGATACCGCGAGACTGGTCTATTTTAGTTACTTTCACAGTATCATGTCTTACGGTATTTTACTATGGGGACGGGCTGCAGACATTGAGTCTATTTTTATTCTGCAGAAAAGAGCCATCAAAGCGATATACAATCTCCGCCGGCGCGATTCTCTAAGGGAACTGTTTAAGAATATTAACATCATGACGGTACCTTGTCAATACATTTACGAAAACATCATGTATGTCAGAAAGAATTTACATCTTTTTAGTAAAAGAGGCGACAGACATAATTATGGTACTAGAAATAGGGATCAATTAGTTCAACCAGGTTTCAGACTGGCTAAAGTTGCCTCATCTTTTATGGGGTACTGTTTAAAATGTTATAATAAGATACCTCCCCATATATTAGAACTTAATGAGACAAAATTTAAATCTTGTATTAAACGCACACTATGCAGGCAAGCATATTATAAGTTGGGGGATTATATTGAAGATAAAAATGCTTGGCTGAATGCTGGTCCGGCTCCACAGCCACTAGGGCGCACAAAATAATCTGTTAGCATTTGGAAACATTGTTGGACCGGCTGAAGATTGTAAAAAAAAAACAACAATATTTGCATTGTATAGACTCAATTTTATTTAGCAATGTATAATTTCATCCATTTTAACGGCACATGTGTGAGTACTGTGTACCTTAAACTTAAGCTATAGCTATCAGTTTTAGGTTTGTTTTTGACTTGAATGTACCCTGGCGGTTGGGAGTGTCATGCTCACACAAAAGTCTGGCTGATGGTGGCGTATGCGTTGGATCATTTGGCTCCCTACAAAATGGTTGAGCCGAATGGTGCTAGCGCATGCGTCATGTTCGTGAACGGGCGCTGTCAGTTGGGACTGGTCATTTCTCAGTTGCCATGGTTTATTTTAAATATTTCTTTGAATTGTTCCTTTTTTTCCCGGACGCTTTTATCCTGCTCGTCTTTTACATCGTTCTCACATGTTTGTATAATTTCAACTTGATGTAAACAAAAACTTGTAACAATTTATTATTTTTTAAAAGAGTGTCCGTGGAGTTTCTTGCACGTTCTTCTCCATAGAGATCTACGCTTTGGAACGTGCAAATAGCTTCATCTTGTTGGACTGACCGACCTTGACAATTCAAAAGTGCCTGTAAATGGTTTATTTGAAATATACGATTTGATTTGATTTGATTTGATTTGATTTGATATGTCCTTTCTCAGGCTCTAGATTATCTCTGTACCAAATTTCATTTAAATCGGTTCAGTAGTTTTGACGTGAAAGCGCGACAGACAGACAGACAGACAGACCGACAGACAGAGTTACTTTCGCATTTATAATATTATATAGTAATATAGTATAATATAGTAAGAAAAGTAAGAATAATATATGTATATTAAATTATTTTCTAAGTGAATTTCTGTAGTGACAAACAAATGAGCTGTTCAATAGATTAAAAATAATTTACTTAAACATTGTTCTTTTTCATTGGGTTTTTAACTATAACCTGTCTTCAATTCTAATTAGCAACTCAAAATCTTTTCAGTAACTGACACAATAATTTGATTTAATTTGATTTAAGCTTCGTTACAGAATCTACATAAACCCCTATCAATCTTTACAGAAGCCTCTTAATAAACGTTAACTTTTACTAGAGTGTTAGAAATATCCAAGAAATCTTGAAAGTTTAAAAGTTTAAAATTTCACAATACAAGTCAAAGGCACTCTTAGAGATAATTCACTTTTCTCTCAATGTTTCTGACTTTCAAAACAATTGATTTTATTGTATCACTGGCAAGTACTTATGTAAGTACTTGCCAGTGATATAATTAAATCAATTGTTTATATTGTTACGACAAGATCGTTATTCAGTCGCAAGACGTCCACTGTTGGGCATAATTCCCCCTTCTGCGCTCTTAGCATCGAAGAGATTCCCTTCAGTTAAAAGTTTGATGTTCAGGTTTGAACATACTTATTTGCACTAGGAACTCTTCTGCGTATTTGACTAAACTCTGTTGATATAATTGTCCACTGTGTCTAAGAATGTTGTCTTGAAAATGTACTAATAAAAGTATGGACAAAAGACAAGCTGCTCAGGCTCTAAATAAATTGGTTTGCAAATGAATGATGATGATGACCTAATAAGAACGAAAAAATTAAGGTTCTTCTCTCTACGTTTGTTTGTAATAAATAAAAAACACCAACATTTTCATGTACACCTGTAAAGTCGTGGCCCCAAATAATCTGTGCGGGTAAGTCTCGCAGATATTACCCACGTCTGACTGCTACCTAAGGCGACGACTACGCTGCACTGACTAGTATACTAGTTCTAGTGCACACGACCACTTTACTATCACTTTACTGCATCTAGCTTCACGTTATGGCTCGATTTAATAAGAGTTCGTCCTGACGTCACAGTTTAAAGTATGACGTCTGAAGTCGACAATTGTTTCTTTATCCATGTGTGTTATGTATGGAGAAAATGTGCGTAAAACTTAGTAGATCCCAAAATATAACATTACGCTTGTTTTCCCTGAAAATGTGTACCCGTAGTAGATATTGTACTATACACCCATACTTCACTATTTATGTTTAAGTCCCATATAATAGGAGAGAACCTGTTGACATCAATTGGGTAAGAATTCCGACTGCAGACGACATTGAAAAATTCCTGAAAAAACAAGCCAGTTCACTTGTTTTGCATAACCGGGGTACTGAATTCAGTACCTCATGCTGGGTAGTAGCGTTTGCGTCCACTAGACCAACGAGTGAACTACATAATGTTGACGGTTAAGGTCAAGTTTGTATGATCATATTGCCTGCATTTGCCTTGGAGAACAAAGCAGTATGTCGCGCTAGCAACTATGTATCTCAACACATAAGCGCGGTTCTATAATGGGAAAACACGTTTCAATATCAGTCGCAATAAAAATAACTTAATATCGTTGCAATTTGTCGCTCAGAGCACATTTCTTTACAAATCGATGACTTATTCTCGCTCGTGTACTCGTGTACACACGATATTGATACCCTTCTATTTGCCTCAGTATTTGTGTACGCCTCGCGCCTGTTCAAGGCTCGGGGCTTCGTTACCTAGCGATCACCATTCATATGCGACTTATAATTTTTACACCAAAAATGTGGATGTTGTCACTGTTGCCGTGCCAACGAGGGAGGGTCTACACACCCACTGAGCCAATGTTTATTACGAGCGGAATATTAGAAATGCGTATGAAGGCGTCACGTACACAAATTGAAAAGTCGTAGGTACAGAATTTATGAAGTCAATTTTTAACGAGATGCGTAGGTATCGCATGTATTTTTGCACGAGACTCAAGTAAAATGCTGTAGCTACCTTATGCCATAACTTGAGAAACTCCTTCAACGTAAGTTTGAACTGCGCTATTTTATAAAAGTTCTTTAAGTAAACGCGGTAACAGATTGCGAGTTCAGGATCGGAGATTCTTAGAACTTGAATAAGCGAAGATGCCTGTGATGTATTGCGGAGATACACAGCACATCAAGGTTTTTCTGGAAAGTTGAGCGTAAATAGCTTCGATTGAGATTTCATCGTTACCGGACGTTCATAATTAATGGCCTTCTCATTACCTACTTTTACAAATATAATCAACAAATCGGTTACAATGTTGTACAATATAAAGCCTTAAGTTTGCGAAGTGTTTATTTATTAAAACAAACATTTTAGTAATATTTGCTTAGGAACCAATCACGCGGCTTATCATGATAGCAATCTTTCATCGACTGCCTGCCTTCTCCAAACTATAATAGGTCCAGCTTCCACTCAAACTGGATTCAGCTTAATACCAATAGGGTAAAAGCCACACTTTTTGAAATTACTTTATATCTCTCAGTATAAATAGCAAAATACTCTTTTTAAACATGGGTACGTACTTTGGCTTATAATCTTCAAATTTGTCAAAGTAAAAAAACATTCTCTTTGATAATTACAGAGTATAAGGCGATTTTTGCGGACCTTTTAATTTTGTGACAATTATCCCGTATAAGCTATAGTTGCTTTATCTATATAAATTACAAATAGTATTGATGCCCCGTCGAGAAAAAGGACTTTTATTCCGCAAAAACTTTGATCTAACCTTGTCTTCCCCTGCAATCGCACATACACATGCAACGTGGTCAACTTAGTGGTAGTTGTAGAGTCTCTCGATTGATAAATAAATTAACATTGTTGTCGGGGTGAGTCAGATTGAGTGAAAAGGGTTTTGTTATTGGCATAAACTTTAATGAATCGTAAAATATAACCGATACACTGTGACGACACTCAAGCCAGAATTACCAATCTCCGCCATACTTCTGTATGACAACATACTAAAACTAATAATATTCTGCCAACATAACCAGCAGCCAATCAGTGGCTAGAATTCTGACAGCTCTGCTGACATAAGTCGGCGCAAAGCGCATGAGCGACAGTGCGTTCGGATACGCACTAGGGACTGTAACGTTCACGAGCCTTACCTCGACCCATACGACCAGGGAAACGTTTGGATACATCCGCTATAACATGTAATTTATTCGCGAAACTAGAGTAATTAAAATCGAGGCAACTATCCTGGTTTACCCTATTTTACGAAGAGCAACTGGCTATCTGACCCCCACATCCCAGTTACTGGGTAACACAAGACTGGTGTGAGAATTCCTGGTTTCTGACAATTGTATTTCACTAGCATAAAAAGGCCTTTAAAACGAAACCCAACATATTTCAAGGGACGAACTCTTTTATAAAGACTCATAGAGCACATTTGAACGTTGAATAACTTTAATTAAACGAATGTTACATATGTACCTCCAGTACTAGTCGCAAATAATACGTAACTCCAAGTATTTGTGGATGTGAAGCCCAAATCAAATGATTCCCCTCGACGGAATTGACGGGAACCTTCGTCTCACACGAACACCTCTAACAATAGCCGAGGTACACTCGTATATGTATGTAATATATTACATAAAGGCCGTAGTATTACGAATTATCGAGATATTCCGTGTGGTTTCAAGCAAATAATAGTTTGCCCTTACATCAATCTAGGCATTGTGGACGAAAGCTTAGGTAACAAGTGATACTGAAGTAGGTACCTAGGATTAAACGTGACAAGTATTGGATGGGAGGTTGGATCTGGAGATGGATCAGAATGTTGGGCTGCCAAAAAGACGGATGAAAATAGATTGCATGTAGTGGAGATGAGAATGTTGAGATGGATGTATGGAGTAACGAGAATGGATAAAGTGAGAAATGATTACATTAGGGGTAGTTTTAAGGTGGCGCCAGTGACGGAAAAGTTAAAAGGGAATCGCTCGTCTTGGTATGGTCATGTGAAGAGGAGGGATGAAACGCATGTAACTAGAAGCGATATGAACATGAATGTGGATGGATGGAGAGGGAGAGGAAGGCCAAAAAAAAGATGGATGGATTGTGTGAGGAGCGATATAAAAGAAAAGGGACTTAGTGATTGAGTGACGACTGATAGAACAGAACGAAAGAAAAAAACGTGTTGCGCCGACCCCAAGTAACATGGGATGACGGCAGGAAGATGATGAAGTATTGGATGGGAGGTTAATTGAACATTTCTCTTCTACGTGCCTATGTGACACCGATGAGAGAAGGAACAAATACGCAAACAAAATCAGACAAATATTTATTTTAAAAAAATAGCCTATAAGCTTCGGTTTTCCATCTATATTTGCACCACAATTAATCAAAACCGGTTCAGGGATTTATTCGTGAAAGTTCAACAAACAAACTCACTTTTGCATTTACAATATTAGTAGGGTAGACCATTACCAGGCACTTAGAATATTGTCAAGGTCGGTCCAAAGCGTAGATCTCTATGGAGAAGAACGTGCAAGAAAGAAAGTAAAGTATTCATTTTTAGGGTTCCGAACAAAAAACGGAACCCTTATAGGATCACTCGGGTGTCTGTCTGTCTGTCCTTTTGTCACAGCCAGTTTTCTCCGGATCCACTGGACCGATTCTGTTGAAATTTGGTACACATATGGACTTCTGTGACCCAAACACGGATGCGTTACGTAAATTATTAAATTTTTAGTATGGGGGTCACTTTTGGGGGTCGGTCAAACTAGAAAATTTTAAAAAATAGTTTTTTGCACAATATCGTGTGACATATCAAATGAAAGGACTTACTGTAAGGTTTTTAAATATATAGTTTTTCATAATTTTAAAATAATTGGTTTTGAAGCTATTCAAGAAATCAGACGAACAATGACCATTCCCACCACTTATCTCCAAAATTACTGAACTTAAAATTTAGAAAAAAATGGAGATAATAGATCTTTACCTACAGATACAGGAAAACCTATAAAAAGTCATAGTGTTAAAATAATATGTTAAAAAAATGAAATTCGTTCGGAAACCTTGGCACGCGAGTTCGACTCGCACTTGGCCAGTTTTTTATAATAGGTACATACACAGATCCAATGAGGTTTTAATTAATGAATATTACATTTACACCTGTATAGTATTGTTTCATTCCGTGTTCTGCTCAATGCCAATTAAAAGTTCTCCCGCGGTTCGTCCGCGACATGGAAACATTATGCAATTAAGTAGGTTCGTCTGATGTGCTGGTAAATACTAGTTCGAGTTGTGATTAACTGTCAGATCCAGTTTGAGCCAGTTGTCACCAGATTAATGTAGTTATAACTAGCCCGAACTGGATGCCATCCGTGTCTGTGCCTCTGTGCTTGTGTTACTCAAATCTGTTTAGTTTTAAAATTGATGACTTCATAAGTCTCGCATCCAGTCGCGCAGGACCGGTCGTTGTGGCGACGCTTGGGGAGGCTTATGTCTAGCAGTGGACCTCTTTCGGCTGATATGATGATGCTATAAGTTTAATTTCCGTTCACATGATAATACTGCCCATAAGGCAATATGTACTGAACAGATTTTGTTCAAATTTTGCATAAATAATCCTTATAGGTACGGTCAGGCTATAGGTTATATATTATCACGCTATGTGCTATCGAGGATGAGCAATATTCAAAAATGTCTGTTTTGAATGAGAAGTAGCCCATGGTTCGATCCCGAGCAACAGATATTATTTTTGTATTTATTTTCTCTTTTGAACTGTATTTTTACATCACAATATTGTCAAAAAAATGGGTTTTTGTACATAAAATAATTTTTAAATGTTTATCCACATTTTTCAAAACTGTTTAGTGAGGAATTGTTATAAGAAGCCACAACAGATTACAATATTGCAGATACTTATGGGTTTAACCTTAGCAATGTTTATCATCACGCTATACTTTCAAGGAGTTGTGCAGCGAAAAGCCATGACATAATTAACATCGGCTATTTAGACCATCGGTTTAAATACTGCCTGCTGAAAGAGTTGATGTGAGTTCGAATCTCAACAGTCGTAATTTCTTTTTAGATTTAATTTTCTTATGCATTTCCTTACTTTTATGAATCCTATTTTATTTACCTAATATTTTCAAATATTCATAACATGTTATTGTTGTATTTCGGATATTTTTTAGCATTTATCCAAGTATGCCAAATATTGTTAAAGTATAATTAACAAAACATATTTTACCTTTATCTGTATTCTGTTTTGTTTGAATCACGTTTAAAAAAGTTCAAAACGAATGTACACAAGTTTTACACATAAATCTGATAGGAATTGTAGCAATTTTCTAGAAGAATTCAACGTATTATTCTACGTAATGCAGATACACGCAGTGCCATCTATTGACCGACATTAGAGTGGAGCACATTTGGATGGTTTTTTTTGTAGTTTCTAAGTTGTAATAGAAGGGGATTTGTGCCTTATAATAAAGTAAAAATAAGTATATTTTTTTATTCCATTTAATGAATATCTTCTGCCTCCGCAGTGACTTCAACATTTTAAAATTTTATAGAAAGTTTAAAGTCGTGTAAAGTGAAATATTGTGCCCTATTAAGTGGTAAGAAGGTGTTAACTGATAGATAATTTATAGTTTAGACATTTACTAAGGTAATACTGTGACCTAAAACATGAAAATACTTAGAAGAATTTCATAAATTACATTAATTATTAAGCTTGAAAATCATTTTTCGTTTCAAATTTGTGTATCACGTTACATGATTACAACTTGGCTTTTATTGCACCTAATCGTGACTTTCTTGTGCACTGAGATATGGAAGCTTCGGTTGTAATCTTCACAGCTCTCTCAACTGCTTGAGTATGGCAGGGAATCCTTAAAAACAATGGTTTACTCTCACCACCAGATTCGTCAATGTCCTGAATTTTTTGGACGGATACATTTTTCAAAAGCGGTGGTTCGGTTAAGTTTTCCTGCCAGTTTCTTAAATCAATATATAAAGAAACATTTAAAATTATCAATAGCACTTGAAGAAGTCTAGGTATTGAAGGTTGACTCTCACTGCGTGCCTTTAGTATGCGACGAGCAGCCATGTCTCTAATATGCTTCGAGACGAAGCATATTAGAGACATGGCTTCTGTTATCATCGCAAGAAGAATGCTTTTGGGATGCGTGAAATAGCCGTTTCTTTGGATAACCGGATCTATAAGCTTTCTAAAAGTTTCTGGAAGGTATCTGAAAAAAAAAGGTATCTGGAGGCTATTATAATGTTAAAGATGACAGGTGCCATCTTTGCATTACGGTTTGATCTTAATTAAAAACCAGGAAGGTGCATAGACTTTAACCACAAAAGTAGCCAGTTTTATCAAATTTTCTATCGCATTTTCAGTTGCCACATACAAACGTAGTATTTGGTTGGCATGTGTGATCCAACGGACATGTGAAAGTTTACCTGAAGATTTATTTTCGAGATCTTGTGGGAACACACCTTTAATTACCGCCGAGACAATTTTGTGCAAGTATCGCTGATCGGTACTCAGATCATTGACCATTTCTGGTAACATTTGTCCTTCAATGCATTCAAATTTCTTGACAAACAATTTTACTGACTGGTATTTTTTTATTTTTTATTAAGTTATCATTCATTCTTTATTCAATTAAACTATACTAAATATACACACTTAAAATAAAATATCCTAACTAAAATAAGGCGTCAAAAAATTCGTCCGCATCGCTGTCCACTGGAAGTGAGCCCAAAAGACTGGCGGCATTGCCACGTTGTATGGCAATGCTTATCCTCTGTCCGAGGTAAAAGCCAGCCCTTGGGTCACGCGAAGTGTCAACTAAGCGTTTAGAAAGATCTTTAACACTTTCAGTGCCAAGTGCAAAAGTGTTTTTACATTTTTAGAGCCAAGCACTCAATACATTGGCCGAACAACAATTCGTTCGTGTGCCCACAACCCGCGCATGAACACAAGTCACATATACGATACGGGTTGAGATACGGGTTGTGGGCACATGAACGAATCACGCTCGACCCATACGCTGAGTTCTTGGCACTAAATGTGTTAAATAAGGCATGAGCACTCGGACCCCACGGTCCAAGAGTTTCAACCCCAAACGGCTCAAAAATATAATTGCCAACAAGGTTATTACATTTCCGCCGCTTGAGGTTCTCAGCAGCCGCAGCGGCAGTACCAGTACAGCACGACGAGCTAGGAAGATGGGATGGCGCAAGAGTATCGACACAAGTAGCGTCCCACACTAAAGGCCTACCCATCTTCCATGGAAACAAAGACATACCGTCTGGTCGCTTGCCGTCGTCGCGTGCCAGGCCATTGGGTTCTAGTACGGCTGGAACGCCGACAACGACAAGAGCGCGTCGGATAATGTCGTTAATGTTTGCGTGCCGTGCAAAGCGACCCGCACTTCGACTGGATGAGAGATCGTGGTGCCCGGGGCTGTTGACAGCTTCGCCACAGTGACAACGATGAGGAGAACAACACGATGCGCCTAAGCGAAGGGAAGCAGTGAGGCGGAAAGTTGTATCTCGTCGAACAAGGTGCCTAAGTTCGACGACGGTAGTGCGTGAAGCCAGAGGCGCGACTCCCACTCACCCACAGCCAGCAGGCGCGCACGCTCCGCAGTAGAAGCAGAAGTGGCTATAAGGTTCCTCTGAACTTCTCTGCAGAGCGGCTCATCCCACTGTCTCTGGTATGATGGGTTGTCGGGTAGATTTACATTCGGGCAAGCGAGTTTCCAGGCATTCACAGCCTCGGTGAAGCACGGCACAATTTTTCACATGTTTCTAGAGCGCGCTTAGCGCTAGTGCGCGCTTACATTTGCTAAGCTTTGCTAAAGTTGCCCAATACTGGGCCTACACGGTCTTGGAGCCAAGGGGCACGTAATATCACCCACGAGCAGGTGGCGAAGTCCCATGATAGAGGAGTCGAAAGAATTGCATTAGCTCCACTGTTTTAAAAACATAAATTGTTTCGATTTACGCTAAAAAAATAAAAAATAAACTTGATTCATCAAGCATTTTCAAGAAGATTGTTCGGTTATTGTAGAAGATAGCCTGTGCTGTGTGTGTGTGTGTGCCTGTGCGTTGCTTCACGGCATGAATTCATTTCATCAGCCATGTGTACGGGGAACTCACCAATCAAGCATCTACCATCAAAACGTATGATTTTGACAAATGTTTCTGGAGAATGAGAGGAATATATTTTCATGAAAACGGCCATGGAAGAAAATAGTTCACATCATCCGATTAAGTTTTATTATTTCTATTTTCCAGTTATTTCTCCAGTTGATCAAGGGGAACTGTGGGTAGATCTCTAGGCAACGACGCCACAGATGAACTCGTGAAGAGAGGTTCCGAGATGGGAGTGCTGGACCCGTACTCTCTCCCCCTCCTACCTTTTCCATAGTTTCGTATATGAATTTGCCAGAGATCAACTGAACTTCGTGACAACAAATGGTCAGAGGCTACATTATTGCAGACTAATTATTGTCAAAACTGGCAACGTTAAGCCTATACACGCCTTTAACTAAACGACTTCTCAGCTCAAGTAAAATCTAAGAAGTTAACCATCGACTCGAAAAGAAGAAGAAGCTCAAGTAGAAATACCCTCCAAATAATAATAGATATAATTACGGGTCATTGGTCCCTAAAAAACATCTTTTCAACATAGGCGCTGTAGACAGCCCAATTTGTAGAGGTTGCTTCGAACCGAGGAATCAGTTGCTCACGTCATTCAAAAAGTAACGCCGAAGCTGCCCGACGTGAACAAATTCTCGGTAAGGTGAGGTCGCTCTGCCAAACTGCACCCAGGAGGCATTTGTGCATTTGGGAGGAGCTAGGCTGGCTAAGTTAGCTAGGACTGACTGAGAATGGGAGTCTAACATGGTGCGGATAGTGGAATCTCTACTCTACTCTACTCTTTCCGTTGCAGGGGTCGACTTCTCTTCTGATTGGTTTTACCATGGCCAACTTTATGTAGCTCTATCGCACGTTAACAACCCTTTTTATTATATATATATTTTTTTACGTGTGTTCGCGTTTAACTTCGTCGTTTATGAACCGATTTCGATGAATCTTTCTTTATATGAAAGGGTATGCGGCGGAGGTAGTCTCATTGCCAACACGTTAGTGGTCAAACGCGTGCCTATAAATAGTAAAAAAAGCAACAAGCACTTGTTATGATGTCATAATCGTCGGAGCTCCTCTACTATGGTATGGGATACCCATGATGCATTAATTATTCGATTTTTCGGGATTCGCGCTTAGACTGCAGTAACAAGGGTACGGCAATTTTAAGTTCCTACCATAATGTTAGGGTTTACCAATTTTTTAGAGCATTTGTAGTAACAAATCTTGTTACTAGAAGTGCTTTAATAAAATACGTTAAACATAGAAGAAGCAACTTCGATTTCAGATAAGCGCTTACCAACTGAAACTAGTTACGGTATCATATAAATCAAATTAATGAAAATTACTAGACAATTTAACGGGAAATTTATAGGCACTGCTATTTGTTTGCTATTTTGTAAATAAAAACCTGGCCAAGTGCGAGACTGACTCGCGTGCAAAGGGTTCCAAACCAATTTATTTTTAACATGTTACTTTAACACTATAGACTTCTTATAAATTTTCCTGTAATCTTTAGGTATAGAACTATTGTCTGCATTTTTAATTAAAATTTTAGGCCTAGCAGTTCAGGAGATAAGGGCGGAATGGTCAATTTTGGTCTAACTTCTTGAATAACTTCAAAAGTATTAACTTTAAAGTATACAAAAATATATAATTAAAACCCTCAAATTAAGACTTTTCATTTGGTATTTCACACATATATATATAGATACAAATACAGTTTAAAGAACTTTTTTTATTTTATTTTATGGATAATTTATTCCGATATTAATCTTTATTATTATTATTATTATTATTATTATATAGTTTGACCCCCAAAAATGAACCCCATACAGAAAATATTTATTTACGTAACACGTCCGTGTTCGGGTCACAGAAGTCCAGATGTGTACCAAATTTCAACAGAATCGGTCCAGCAGATTCGGAGCAAACTGGCTGTGACAGACGGACAGATAGACAGACACCCGAGTGATCCTATAAGAGTTCCGTTTTTTACGGATGTTCAGAACTCAAAAAATCGACTACTACTTTCTTCATTCTTATCCTGTGTTGCTACATCTTGGACAGATATAATACATTTATGTGGTACAGATTGCGAACTTCCGAAAAGGATAGCAGAGTTATGAGGCGTGAAATGGAAAAGATAAGGTCATCAATATGTACAGGACACGTGTTGGGGGACTCACACCTACGTGTGACACGTCACAGGAGGCGTACGTAATGTATCCACACTGTACTTGTATTCCTACATAACCTTTAATAGATCTGTGTCTAATAGATGGTGTACTGATTCAATATGATAATTATTTTTTGCAAGACTTGACGCTAAAATATTTTTTGAAATTATTATAGTTTCATTATCAAACTCCGTGGTTTAGGCGTTTGCCTTGTGACCCGGTGGTCGTGGGTTCGATTCCCACAGGAAGCATACTTTGTAAAGTTGTTTCCAGTTTGGTTAGGACATTGCAGGCTTGAATCACCTGATCGTCTGATAAAAAAATGATTCCGTGATTCGGAAGGTACGTATAAGCCGATGGTCTCGGCCGCCAAATGGCGATCTTCAGATAAACCATGTCAGAAGCCCTTGAGGCGGTTTAGAAAATCTGACTCTGGGGTGTTTAGGGTCATTAGATCTTACTGCCCACACGATGAGAAGAAGATTAATTTACTAGCCGCCAATAATGCCCCACTGCAATGCAAAGGAAGGGAAAAGGGAGGGGGGCCTCCCTGTTTTCTTCCGTAGGGAAAGTTTAGTTAAATTGTAGTTTGAAAAATCTAGAAAGAGTTTGAGGTTTTTATGTAGAACATGTAAACTTTCAGATTCTTACTCAAGAACTTGAATAAGAAACTGAAAGTTCTAAATGTAGGAAAAGCAAAAATAATCCCAATATAAAACTCCTTCCCTTTACCTAAACATACGCTCCTAACTTCCCAACCTGTTCCTCCAACCTTTTCAAGTGCCAAACTTGTTCCCACCGGTCCCACCTACCCACCTGTATCTACCTACGAGTATGTACCTATGTACCCACGCCGAGGATCAACTTCCAAGTATTCAAATTATATTAACTGTCTTTGTCTTTTTCGCCGTCCGTCGGATCCAATCTACATATTTGTTGGAACTTCAATAAGTTGCACTTTGATGGCCGCCAACAGATGGCGCGACTTGCATAGTTCACGACGCGGCAACATTATAATGTTGAGTTCTCAGCGAGTTGGTGATCGAGTCTGTTGTAAAGGCAACTGAGGTATAGAAAAGGAGGATTATACCTGTATGAAACAGAAGTAATAGGGACTAGACATATTATTATTTAATTGCCTGAATATCTAATACTGAAAACACCATAGGTACATTGGTAATAACTTTGAATATCATTTTAATTTGTGTTTTTTTGTTTTAATATATGTTTTCTGATCTTTAGGGTTCCGAACCTCTGTACGAAGAAATGGAACCCTTATAGGATCACGAGATTGTCTGTCTCTCCGTCTGTCACAGCTGATTTTCTCCGTATCTACTGGTCCAATTCAATTAAAATTTACTACACTTAAAATCTTCGGTGACATAAACAAGGACACGTATCCAAAATAAAAAGAATTGCATATGGTGTCACTGTTTGGGGGCAAACAAATGATTTAATAAAAGTTATTCCAACTGTACCGTGTAACATATTCAATGAAAGGGCTCATCGTAAGGGTCTCAAAAGTATTTTATTGATAATTTTTAAAATATTTCATTTCGAATTTATTTAAGCAAATAGATGAAAATTGAACATCGGGCCCTTATCTTCGGTTCTACTTAGCGTAAAATTTTGAAATAAAAAAACTAATAATAGGTCTTTTTGCCTGTAGATTACAGGAAAGAACTGTAAAGAAACTATGACTTTAAAGTAACATTAAAAAAATATTATTCGTTCGGAATAATATTTTTTAAGAATTGCGAAACCAAACCTTCATTAATTTACAGAAAAGTACCAAAAACGTATTCGTGATATACAACATATGTAATTAGTACAAGAGACAAAAGAGTTACCAAAAAATCAATAAATCACCGCGTGCCGCAGCGGCAACTAAACCAAAAGCCAGTCAAAGTTTCACCTCTTGCATTTATAACAACACAACATCAACCCAAGCCCGTTCATATGAAGTATAGGTGTACGAGTTCATCCCGGAGCCACATTACGTCGCGCTGCTGTATAAATCGGCAATAAATAAATGAAAACTTGTAAAGTACTCGCGAACCGAGGAAACTTCTCGAAACTTATTTAATAACTCTCTGACCATTGAATACCGGTCGCTATGGCGACGACATCATTCATACTTAATTAAATTGTTTAACAAACAATTTATAAACAGGTTGGGAGAGTTTTTATTTGCTGTATTGTTTCCGTGGAACAATGAAACAATTAAGTTGGTAGACCAGGCTGGCCTGAATTATGTATGAAACAAGGAAGATCAATAATGATGTATACAGAACAATGAGATTGGCGTTTCGTTTCTGGGATGTTTTCATATGCCGAGTGGCATTTTGCGGCGACGGCTCTGAACAGCCTGCAAGCCACGGCTACGCTTTGCTCGGAGCCAATGATGGTAAACAATTTGAACGAGGCAAACCTCCCCGTGTAAAAGGCACAGTACCCTACGTAGCAGTGTTCGACTCATGCAATTGTTGATGTCTCACTTTAGATTATAGTGACGAAATTTACCTTCCAGGTTCGACTTTTTAACAATGACGTAGAATTCCTCTGGTTTGAAAGTACTCCCGGTTGTGTTAGCTCGAAAGTGCGATAGACTGACTTGTCTCTTGATACCATTTATGTCTCATAGGAACTCAGTGTCTTAACATTGTATAACTATTATTAAAACTATTATGAAAAAGCCACTGAGTAATCGTATTTGTTCATGATTCGTGTAGATTACTATAAGAAAGTTGAAGTGTGTTTGCATGTTTGTTCGTCACTCAATTACGACCGCTCTGGCCGAGGGTGGAACTTTACCATGTATATTAGCGGCATGGACGATGACGCGGCGTTCTACTGTTTTACTTGTTATTCTACTTACGACTTGTTTAGTTAAGTTCCTGCCGATTAATAATGTACCTGTACTTTCACATGGGTACACTACATAAATACGAAAAACTCTATTCCGTCAGTCACAAATAAGAATTTCAAAATACCGATATTCATAATTCCGAATGGTTCAAAATTAATAATAATAACTCCAATTTATCATTCATCGTATTTATATAATTCCTAACGTTCATAATTACTATTCTCAAAACACCGAGTTTCAAAAGATCGATCTTTAGGTATTTTAAACAGTAGGTCTTTTGACCGTAGTAATCTCGAAAATAGTTAGAATAACTTTAGATATTACCTATATTATGTAACCAACAGAATATTAAACTAATTGAATCAATATCAGAATCAGTTTATTCTTATTGGAAATCGAAATGTCGCTTTTCGGACCGAGAACCCATCGAGCATTTGATTCTTCGGACGTATGAAAATCGGAAAACAAACAAATCGCATTTACGACTTTCGGTAAAATAAGTTTCGTGATTTTTAATAATAGATATTATAATTCTTACTATAAAATTCGGACTTTTGTAAATCGGAACATCGAAAGTCGGTAAAAGGTATTTCGGAGTGCGGGAGAAAATTATTTTATCTATATCTATACTAATATATAAAGCTGAAGAGTTTGTTTGTTTGTTTGCTTGCTTGAACGCGCTAATCTCAGGAACTACTGGTCCGATTTGAAAAATTCTGTCAGTGTTAGAAGGCTATAGGCTATATATCATCACGCTAAGACCTATAGGAGCGGAGCAGTAATGGAAATTGTGACGCAGACGAAGCTGCGCGGGTCAGCTATTACATATAAGAATGAGCCTAATATATACAATTCTTCCGTTACTGAGTGACTGACAAACAATACACAGCCGAAACTACTGTAGAATTTGATATGTAGGTTATGAGAGGATTTTCCGAAATTCCTACGGGAACGGGAAAAAACGGGATATGCGCGTACGAAGTCGCGGGGAAGTGCTATATTAAATACGCGCAGCCGAAGTGCTACTTGGTTCTTGAAAACGAAACATCACGCCAGCGGTTCACAGTGAGTTAGGCAGACGAGTGAATATATTTTTAAATAATTTTATATGTATAATAGCTGATGATAATGTAATAATGTATTCTTAATTTATTTATTTTCGCATGCAATTATAATTTAGATACATAAAATGTTGCGGTGCCCTAGCAGGGTTCATGTACGAAACTTATACCTATTTGTAACAAGACCTTGTAAACGACATGAATGCAATAAATAAATAAATAAATATCAGATACACATTTTGCCTGGTAAGTTTGTACATTTGGTTACATGACTCAATTCTAGATTCCGCTCTGTTTCTGAGAAATTTACAATAAACCTTTGGTTAACTTGATTACAGAACCCAGGACCCAAACTGGCATTACTAGAACAATGAGAAAATTCAACGTACTAAGATTCATTGTAAATAAATTAGTTTCGCAAAATGTTTTCCCTAGAACAACTTACAATATAACACCGTGAATAAAAGCAAAAGTTATTTAATTTAAAGTCAAAGCGCTCGAATAAATAGAAGAACGGATAACTCTCTTTGGGAGTCCATTACTTGAGTGAGTGTCCGCTCAGTGATCGTGTCTAGATCAGATGATACCGCCTGAAGCCGATGTGGTCATCGAGAGTACTTGTACCTGCTGAGTCAGCATTATGAGGCTATGACTTGAGGCACAGTTTTTGGCACAAAAATTATCAGAAAGTGTCTGACGCGCGTTTTCGAGGCGTGTTTGGTTGAATAAGTTTTCAATAGCTAATTGACTTGCATATAATTTGAGATGGGAAGATTTTTTTAGAAACCGCGGTTGTCTTGTAAATAATTAAGATAAATTCATAAGATATTGAGCCCTTTTATTCCCTAAAAAGTTGTATTGAGGCGTAAAGGGATCTCTTAGACTGGTTTATTACAGCATTTCTATTTTTTATAGACGACGACTAACCGTTTATTAAAATGTATTTTACGTTTATATCTCTGCAATCATTGTCTTTGACTTTGATATTTAAACAGCTTATAGTTGTCAGTGCTCTGTACAAATATAATCCCACTATTTAAGAAACAAAGGAAGATATAGAATTATAATATTTTAACTCCAGACAGTACTCCTCCTGCTCCATTAGAACAAAATTATAACTCCTGTATTTGCACTCTGGTGGTCGAACCTAAAACAAGTATTGAAAGTCCAAAAATAGCAGTCAATTTATTGCTACCGAAACAACATTTCTATTTGCACACTGACTCAAAAAAAAAAACAAAAAACAAGAACGCTGCAGTAACGAAGAATTTAAAAAATCACGACCCGTTCTCGATAGTGATAAACCTCAGAGTACAATTGGCGAGCTCGCGTCACTCGCGACTCGGGACAATAAACAAGGCACGACTCTCAAGCGATTCGATCAAATTAAAGCACAATTGTCACCTCGTAAAACTGTGTACTGTGGAGACATAGAAGATATTCAGAAAGATCAGTTCTTACAACTAGCGGTGTTGTAAGAGGTATCATAGAAGAAATAGTTATTTATGATATTAGTGCGGTAAGTTGGTTTTTACAAACGAGTAGACGAATGGAAGCCCGAGACGAAGTCGAGGGCTTACCATAGTCACGAGTTTGTAAATACCAACCCGCACGTACATCGTACAACGTTTTACAACACAATTGCGAGAAAACAGTACAATCGGTAATAAGACAAACATCTTGTTTTAGGTATCAATCGGAGTCACAACAAGCTTTGCAGTATAGAAATGGCACGAATTTACACATTTAAAATTAGAACTACATCGTTGTCTCATCTTTGTCTCATTTTTTCTTTAGTATTAAATTGAGACAAAAGTATTGAGCAAGAGCGTTTCAAGGAGGTTCGATCATTCAGCTTATTAACTGTTATCTTTTATTATTTTGATGATATTTTATTTTTTTTAAACTGAACTTCAGGATACTTGAAATGAAAAAGCATTAGTTTTCGTATTTTCCATTTTTAATTTAGTTGAATTTAAAGTACTTACCTACATAAAATGAATGAACTTTAGTTTTATGTGGCGGTCATTTTTAATCTGTGGTATTCGCGTTCTCCCGCCAAGGAAAGTTGAATATAATTTTGTTTATAATTAAAAATATTAGGAAGCATTCGAAAGTATACTACGCTTTATTTCACCTCCTAGCTTCTGAACTTTTCTTACTCTCGTATTGTGAAACTCCTTGGTTGAATTCTTGGATATTTTTTAAGGAAATTAAAAAGGAACAATAGAGAATACGCCACGTTCGGCTCCGTTGTATGGAGCGTGCGGTAAAGTAGGTACTTAGGTGAGAGTACTTACTTTACCGCACATTCCATTGTATGGTGCGTAATTTTTAACTTTCAAACAATGTATACAGGCTTCGTAAATGCATTTTTTGAGCAAGTGTGTTGTAAATATACTTTTTGAAACTTAAATTTTCAACTTACGAGGAATGTAAGCAGCAGCTTTATTGCATCATGTTTATTCTAAAGAAATACAGTCTGACATAGCTGAGTGGTAACCTATCAAATACAGTACAAATTACATGATCTTCTGGCATTTGAATGAAATTTCATGAAATTTTCACGTAAACGTATTGAAAAACAAGATGGCAATGTTAGTTGCAACATTGACCAAGCGCGTTCTGACTATATTTATTCGCATGGACCTTCTGAAAGTTTCTACTGTACAATGTAGCGCTTTAAAGCGCTGTCTCCGTCTGTAAGCCGCTCTGTCCGGGCAGCGCTGCCGAATTAATCATAATCCGATTTATATTTCGTTCTTATTGCTTCTTGAGCCCCGCGTGTGTGCCCTGAGCTTAAGCGAAGGTTGGAAATAAATGATTATAAATTAAAACGGATTAGTTCCAACATAATTAAATAGATAATAATATGAAAATGGAAGTGCAATAGTGTTCCTTTCTATTTTAATTTCAATATCAAAGGTCTGAGTTCCTTTTAATGTTTTTTTTTTTGGACTTAACAGTTTCTATTAGGCTCGACACACACGAGCCGTTGATTCACATTATAACTACCCAGAAACGAAAATGCTTTGTACGTAGAATTGGTCTGTAGTAAATTGAGTTTGGGTCTTTGTATTGGAGCTGTGGGTTGGACTGAGAATGGTGGTAACAGAGCTGACGGAAGCTTTTGACTCTGACTGCAGTCCAAGTGCAGTTAGCAGGAGACTCATCACTGATCATCAAACTTAGCCTTACTGAATGAGAATGATATGTTCAAGCTTTGAAGCTATCTGTATCGATATTTCTACATTAGAAATTTTATAAATTCTGTTTTTAATTGATGCTGCTTTTTTATTATTTAAATACAGCTAAGTATAACTTTCATATAAAATACTTTATGAGATACTAAGTACTAGTCATGGCTTAACAATGCAAACAATTTGACTGATTTTGTTTTATGCTACTTTAGTTCATTGTGCTGTTGTTTTTTAGAATAAAATAGAATAGAAACAGAATTTTGTGAATAATTTATAAAAAAAAAATGAAAATAATTTATTTGCCCTTATTGTATGTGTACAGATATGATGGTTATTTTTTGGAGAGTCTCGATATATTTTGCCTTAAGGCATGCAAAGTTATTTAATACAGTAATTTAGCTAGACAAAAAAAAACACAAACAGAAAAAAACATTCAATTAGCAAAGTTTTTATTTACGCGTATTAAACTTTTATTTGATTTTCGGTAGATATCATGGCTGGTAACAGTACTATCCCGTCTGACTTGAGCCTTATTTCGCAGTAGGCACTTCGTAATTCCTCCCCCGGGCGTATTTAAATAAAGAAATTACTAACATTACTCCCCTTTAAGTAAGATAAATACATTACAAGCGGTAATTATCTCTCAGCCCGAATACTAAATGATAATATCAAGATATAAACACAGATATAAATTATGGCGAGCACTTTAGATTTGTTTTAGCCGCAGGCTGTTGTAAATGAATAATAAAATGCTACTAAGTCGTCATCAACTAGGTGAACTATGGCGTCAATAGCGGTGGCTTACCCAGTCTATACACTAATCAGATTTTGAATTGTTACTGTAATTGTTTTGTGAGATATGAAATTAATTATAATCTATACAACTCGCTCTTGTAGCTCTTTATTTGTAGAAAAAGTATAAAGGTATGCAAGAAATGACAACCCATGTAATTATTAGCAGACGCGGACGAAACGCTGGCAACAGTTAGATTGAAATAGAACTTAAAAAAAAAAAACATAATTAACTTAGTAAACATGAATAAACTTAACGTTAGCATAGTAACCAATTATTTATTTCGTACTAAGCAATGTAAATCTAGAGGTAGATAGCTTCTCAATTTCTGGAAAGTGATGTTTACTGCAAACCTATCAATTAAGTATTATGATTCTTGGAACAGACTCTTTGGTTTATTAGTATCGAAGACATTCGATTCTAATAATTGACTAGGCAACTCTCCAAAGTGATCCAACTAAGAATAATAATTATATTATTTGAGCTGAAAATAGCCCGGACAACATAGCAGGAATTCTTGTCGACTATGATATCTAATATCTATATAGTATATAGCCTGTTTGCCCGGCTGTGAACCTGCCCAACTTATTTAATAACTACTGCTTAATCCCGCAGCGTCGCTTCCCCGCTAATCCCGGTTTTATTCCCGGCTCCGGGCCGGTTCCGACTTACTCCGATACGTTTATTAATTAGCACTGAATCGATAATACTTTGGAATTATTTATAAACGAAGCCATTCTTGTCGGATCAGCTGCTTTTAAATAGACCCGCTGCCTTTTTGTTGTTTGTGAAGTTTGAAATTGCGAGTTTGAAATGATGTTTATCTATTTAAAATGCTAGCTTTTAAAAAGTAGGAGCTGACCTCGACATACATACATACATATACAAAGTCTAGGCAGATGATGATGGCGGTAGTTTGCTCAGGTTTTTTTTTTAACTTATAGTCAAAAAAAAACGAGCACCAACAACCTCGAGAAGGTCTGAAGATGATTCAAGATATCTCGAGGTGTATTTAACAAAATTGACCTTTACTGGATGCCTTAGTTTTTTTTTAAGGATGGTATATAATCAAACGAATCCTCCCGCCCTGGGTAAAGTAGAAAGGAGTGTCAGACTCTTACTGACTAAAACCCATCCGTGTTTCTCCTAATGCTTGTGGGGGTAGAATCAAATAGAATAAAAGAAATGCATAAATTAGATAGTTGTTTTTAATCAAGCAGAGCAATTTGAAATAAATAACTGCTGTAAATACAACAACAATGTAACATGTATGTAATTAACATCATAGTATAGTCACATAGAAACAAAAATGAAAATCATCAGCAATTCAATAGCAAAACATAATTATTCATAATACATAATATTTCAGAGCAATATTAATATAGATTTAAACCAAAACATACCTGACTGTTCAGAAGGTTCTTGCCGAGTTCGAAGCCAAACAAAATCTGAACGGTCTAGCCTTAAGCACGCTCTTTTATAGTGCGGCTTGCTTGTCAGTGGCGGGGAGTGGGTAGTCAATACACTAACTTATTATACCGGAAGTTACTCTAAAATACGCAAATATTTAAAATTTAACAGAAATCACATTTTTCTCCCACACGGCCATTCTGACGAGCAGCCGAAATGGCTCGTGAATAACAATTTATATGCGTAATTGCCAAAAACAAAAATGAAAACACAACAAATTATTCATTTTTCAGACAATTAACAATTTAAAATAATCACCACAAGACTGCCTCGGTAAAAAGCCTTACAGGAAGGCGCGGCATACATAATATTATTGTAAATATTGCCTCGGTAAAAAGCCTTACAGGAAGGCGCGGCATACATAATATTATTGTAAATATTGCCTCGGTAAAAAGCCTTACAGGAAGGCGCGGCATACATAATATTATTGTAAATATTGCCTCGGTAAAAAGCCTTACAGGAAGGCGCGGCATACATAATATTATTGTAAATATTGCCTCGGTAAAAAGCCTTACAGGAAGGCGCGGCATACATAATATTATTGTAAATATTGCCTCGGTAAAAAGCCTTACAGGAAGGCGCGGCATACATAATATTATTGTAAATATTGCCTCGGTAAAAAGCCTTACAGGAAGGCGCGGCATACATAATATTATTGTAAATATTGCCTCGGTAAAAAGCCTTACAGGAAGGCGCGGCATACATAATATTATTGTAAATATTGCCTTGGTAAAAAGCCTTACAGGAAGGCGCGGCATACATAATATTATTGTAAATATTGCCTCGGTAAAAAGCCTTACAGGAAGGCGCGGCATACATAATATTATTGTAAATATTGCCTCGGTAAAAAGCCTTACAGGAAGGCGCGGCATACATAATATTATTGTAAATATTGCCTCGGTAAAAAGCCTTACAGGAAGGCGCGGCATACATAATATTATTGTAAATATTGCCTCGGTAAAAAGCCTTACATGAAGGCGCGGCATAAATGAATGGCCTCGGTAAAAAAAAAGTCCCAAGGATACGGCCAAAATAGCATACTGATTACCAAGCACTCATCCAACACCTGGCCAGAATGTTATGGATGCGTACACGGCAAAAAGTTACTAAGTTTCAGAATCTAGTGATTCTGTTAGTTCACAGCCTAAGTCTGGTGAAACAAGTCTCAGATTTTCGTGTGAAACATACAAATCGTTTCCAGTACTATGAACTTTTACAGTATATCGTTCATTTTCATGAGTTTTAGTTATAACGCACGGACCCTTATACTTGCTGTCGAGTTTCATAATAGCACGCGGATTTTGTTTTATCAAAACTATATCACCGATTTTAAACGGGATAATTTTTGCCTTGTTTTTATCAAATTGAAGTTTTTGTACCTCCACGCGTTGGTCAATGCGACGTTTCGCCGCTTCCCGACAAGCATTAAGGTCCAAGCGTTCAATATCATTTACAAGAGCAGAAATGGCTAGAGGCGATCGATTGCAACCCATGAGAAGCTGAAAGGGAGTTTGTCCAGTGGTTTTATTAAAGGTGCAATTGATTGCAAGTTGAACTTCCCCAACGGCATCCTTCCAGCTTCTTCGGGTGGTATTTTCGACTACCGTGAAACAGTCAGTGAGGACCTTCATTAGCCTTTCGACCTGCCCATTTGCACGGCTGACACCAGTTGCTATAAAATGTAATTCAATTGACCAGTTTTGGCAAAAATTCCGTAATTCCTTTCCTGTGTATGACGCCGCTTGATCACAAATAATTCTTTTGGGAGTACCAAAAGTAAAGACAAGATCTTTAAGACAGTTTACTGTAGCATTTGCAGTAAGGTTAGTTACGGGTTTTATAAGACAATACTTTGTAAAAGCATCAATAAAAACTACGGCATACTGTTTTTTTAATTTACTGCCGGTTAGTTTGCCTGTGGTATCCATATGTAAGGTATGAAAAGGTATAGGGACCTTTTCAATAGGATGTAGGGTAACTTGACGAGAACCAGATTGGCTTTTGTTAATTTTACAAGTGAGGCAATTCTCAACATACCTACGAACATTTTTAGACATGTTTGGAAACCAAAACTGTTCGCGTACCTTTTCTAGGGTTTTCTCCCAGCCCAAGTGCTTGAGGGAGTCGTGATACAACTGAATTAAGTGCCATCTATAAGATTTAGGGACGAACAAAGACTTTTTTGTCTTATTATCCTTTGTACTATAAATACGATATAATAAGTTATTAATAATTTCATAACTAGAACTTAAATTTTTGTCGATTGTACCATTTTTAATTGAATCCATCAAACGTTTGGTTTCCAAATCATTTTGTTGTTCAGTTTCTAGCCAGTCATTGTAATTTAAAACATTACTTATGTTGAGAATTGCGGGGTTTCTACTGAGAAAATCTACGTGAGGTATGCGCTCTCCTTTACGATACTCAATCTCAAAATCGAATGATTGCAAGTATGCCCACCATCTATGAACACGTGGCAAAAGTTCCTTTTTACTTCTAGATGCTTTTAATGAATTACAATCCGTAACGAGCTTAAAACTTCTACCGAATAGGTAGTGCCTAAAATGTTTTATGGCTTTGACCACGGCCAAAGTTTCAAGCTCGTACGAATGATATCGTTTTTCGGTGTCAGTGGTGCGCATACTAAAGTATTCCACGACCCTAAGTTGAGCATCATGTTTTTGAAATAGGATAGCACCGAACCCAGAGGAACTGGCATCAGTATGCAGTTCTATAGATTTAGTAGGATCAAATAAGGACAAAGTTGGTTCAGAAGAGAGGTGATCAATAATTTTTTCTCTTGCTGAATCATGGCTTGATGTCCAGTTCCACCTGGTATCGGCCTTAGTTAAGTCATACAAAGGACTCATCGTTTGAGAAAAGTTCGGTATAAACTTTCTAAAATATCCCGCCAGACCACAAAATTGGCGAACCTGTTTTACTGTCTTAGGAACTGGAGACTTTATAAGGGCTTGCACTTTCCCGGGACTAGGTCTAACTGTGCCATTTGAAATAATTCGACCCAAATATTCAATTTCTGTTTTGAGAAACTTACACTTTTTTATGTTTAACGAAAAGCCAGCATCCTTTAAACAATCGAGAACTTTTCTCAAATTATCAAGTCCTTCCTGCACAGAGTTGGAGAAGACGATTACGTCATCAATGTAAATCAGTACGAACTTGTCTACATACGTTTTCAGAGCTGTATTGATGGCCCTTTGAAAAACCGACGGTGCATTACATAATCCGAAGGGCATACGTAAAAACTCGTATTGCCCATCAGGCGTGACAAATGCAGTCTTTTCAGTGGAGCCGGGAGCTATAGGTATTTGATGAAAACCTGCAGCCATGTCTAAAACAGTGAAGAACTTGGCATTCACAAGTTTACCAATATGGTCATCAATCAGTGGAAGAGGGTAATGGTCTCTAACAGTATTACTATTAAGTTCTCTGTAGTCGACACATAGCCTGTCGCTTCCATCTTTTTTTCGAACTAACAAAATAGGACTAGAGAAAGGGGAACTACTATCACGAATGATTCCATTATCTTTTAAATCTTGTATAATCTTTTTGACATTCTCTCGTTCAATAGGCGCAAGACGATATGGACGCCTTTGAACGGTTTTATCAGGATTTTTTAATTTGATAGTCAGTTCTCCTGTATTTATTTGTTTAACAGAATTCCCTGACGTAAAAAGGTCTAAATAAGATTTCAATAAATTAAGTAAATGATTTTTTGCAATTGAGTCGACATCACTATCAATACAGGTTTTTAAATCAATTTTTTCTACAAAATTAATAGTGTAAGCAGTCTTAGAAATTTTGGTTTCTGAATTAGATAATACCACCTGTATGCCAGGAATGTCAAAAAGATTCTCACCTAAACGGATATCATATTGAATGTAGTGATCGGGTACTAATACAAGCTCTAGCTCCAAATTCAGGTCATCAATACAAATCTGACTAGTTTTAGTACGGGTAGAACAAAATGTGTTTTCTCCAACTCCACGTAATATTGTAGTTTTGAAAGATATTTTACCACTGGTGGAATCCCCAATGCTTTCACGCATCAATGAGCACTCTGCGCCACTGTCTATAAGACAGGTATAGTTGCGATCGTCGATTTTGCCAATCGTGGAACGGTTGTTAGTAACCAATAAGGAATTTACCGATTTTTCAGTTTTCGGTTTAGAATTAAGTCGTTTGAAGCAATTTTCAAACTTATGTCCCGACTTCTTGCAAAATGAACACACCACGTGAGCTTTAGGAGTTACACCAGTTGGCATTTCCTTGGTTTGGTCACTCTGATTGGGGATCTTATTAGTTTGACTAGTGGCAGTATTATTAGTAGGGGTATTTGAATCTTTACGGGTACGACAATCTCTTTGCAAATGACCTTTCTTAAAGCACTTTTGACAACGTTTTAACTTGTAATCTTGCGGATTATATTTGTTTTTTTTGGCAGGAATATTGTGATCAGCAGTATCATCTACTGGATGTTTACGTTTATAGGAATTTAAATTTTGTATCAATTGAGGCAACGTTTTAGGCGTCAACCGTAACAAATCTGATCGAATACGAAAGTCCAACACACCTGATATCACGGCGTCCACCAAATGCAGCTCGGTCACTTTCACACCAACAGCCTTTTTCGCCAGCTCCCATTTACGGGATGCGTATTCGGCCAAACTGCTTGCCTTGTCGCTCGTATACTCCATGAAGGCAGTAAGGTCGTCATAGTATCGGGTTTCATCTGCAAACGTTTGAATGAGGTTAGACTTAATTTCTTCCCAAGAAGTCAGCGTGGTATAGTTACGACGTGCCCAATCGGCAGCGCGCCCCTTTAAGTTTCGCCTAGCAAGGTTCAAAGTTTCACGTTCGTTAAGCTGGTATTCCGACTTCAGATCGTCAACATGACGACACCATATTTGGATGGTATCTGTACGATCATCAGGATCAAAAGGGGGTAGATATATATTATCCAAATTTCTTGCACGTGGTAATGGATGCCTTACTTGTGACGTAGAAGCAGTACTTGAAGCCTGCAGAAATGTACTCATCATTTCTTTCATAAAAGTTTTCATGAAATCAAGAGGAACAGAGTTACCGCCCTGATTGTCTGGTCCCGGAGCCGGAGTGGTCGAGCTCGAAGGTTTGCTCTGACTGGTGCTGGGGCCACATTCGGTGCTGTCTTGATTTTCTTGCAGTCGCTGCCATCTGGCCCGCGTGCCAAGGATTGGAGACGCCAGTTCCCCGTTACAGGTGCCATCGGAGTTTTCTGGATGCTTAGCAGCCACGTTTTGATCATAGTTTGACATCTTACCTGAAACTCAAGCAAAATGGAAAATGTGTGAGTGTATGGACGCTCGATTCCGCTTCTGATGTGGGGGTAGAATCAAATAGAATAAAAGAAATGCATAAATTAGATAGTTGTTTTTAATCAAGCAGAGCAATTTGAAATAAATAACTGCTGTAAATACAACAACAATGTAACATGTATGTAATTAACATCATAGTATAGTCACATAGAAACAAAAATGAAAATCATCAGCAATTCAATAGCAAAACATAATTATTCATAATACATAATATTTCAGAGCAATATTAATATAGATTTAAACCAAAACATACCTGACTGTTCAGAAGGTTCTTGCCGAGTTCGAAGCCAAACAAAATCTGAACGGTCTAGCCTTAAGCACGCTCTTTTATAGTGCGGCTTGCTTGTCAGTGGCGGGGAGTGGGTAGTCAATACACTAACTTATTATACCGGAAGTTACTCTAAAATACGCAAATATTTAAAATTTAACAGAAATCACATTTTTCTCCCACATGCTATTTGCGTTCCAGGGCCACGGTGACTCTTCCGAACAAATTCCGCAACCCCGGCAGGCACTGGCCCTAGCGGGCCCCGTCTTCTATGCTGACAGCTCTATGAGGCGCTTGGAACACAGCGCGCCGTCGACCCGGGTCTAGTTTTGATCGGCAACGAGCCACCCAATACTCGCCGTCCGCAGGCCCGTGCCTACGGTGGAATCGAAACCCGGGAATCGTCCCTGCAACTCCCGACGCCCGGGGCGTCTTCTTCTGTTGCGCCGGCTGGGGCGTGAGGTTTCCCTCTCTCTCACGCGTTCGGCCTCCTCCTTCACTAGAATTACTGCTTCGCATTTCATTTCATTTATTTTTTATTTATACAATATTAAGTAACACACATTTGGCCAATATATAGCATGCAATAGTAGGTACAAGTTTTTACTAAAAATATTAATTACTAGGTTACCACATTTCGTCAATTTATATACTTATCAATTAAATATGTCTGTGCTTTATTGTATAAAATTTACAGGGACAATTTTGAAAGAACTCATCTATCGAATAAAAATAGTCTTGTAGCAACCACTTCCGCAACGTAACACAAAACTTATTGAATGGCAGTTGAAGAAGAAAGAAGTGACCGCTTCCAATGCTTCCTTGCTCCGGACCGTGGAATTAACCAGGGCCGGGCGCGAGAGGTCGCCGCCGCCGATCGCCTAGATGAGGACATGGAAGTGCTCCGCCCAAGCAGGGCAGACCTCCACCGTATGCTCCACCGTGTCCTCCGGGCAATCCTCGCAGTGTTGACACCCGGGCGTATCCTCCCGCCGAATTCGAAACAGGTAGGAAACAATCATTCATCATCAGCGGAAGGTGAGGCGCCACTCTAGCCACTCCTCAAAGAGGGGACTTATCGCCTGGATTATGGCGTGTTCATCGCTGGGTTGCGGCAGTCGCTGTCTCCATACCGCCATGAGATCCTGCCGCCTCCGTCCGCCGTGCCCACGCTGTGCTCCACGCGCCATTCATAAATGAGCGCGAGGGCTCTCGCCTCCAGATCCCATGGCGGCAGTCCGGCAATGAGACTCGCCGCCTCGCCATAGACCGTGCGGTATCCCCAGGCCAGCCGAATGGCCATGACCCTCTGGGACGTGTTGAGGTAACGGGCAGGTCGCTTCCTCAAAGTAGGCGCCCACACCGGCTGCCTATAAAGGGCGATGGACCGCATGACCCCCGCGTATGTTTGGATGCCTTAGCTTAACTCACGTATTTGATAGATGTCGCTACAACACTCCCTCTGAAGTGGCGGTCGTTAGCTAAATGAGTTGATCAGACATTTTGTCACTTCTTAAACGGTGGTTGGGAACTGTCTGTAGTAATTTCCTTGTATGTGGGAGTGATGCAGATGTGCAGGGGCTTGCTGCTGACACTGACGCAGAAAGTTTCACGGTAAAGGCTTATATTAATAATTATAAGTTGAGGATTTTCCCAAAGCAGCCTATACACTTAATTGAATATTCCGCTCCGAAAGTTTAATAAATAAAAGGCAAAGACATCACTTTTTTATTAAAAATATAGTACATACAACTTTATCCAATTTCAGCGCTACGCAAAACATGCACTTTTCAATATTTACCCCACATTTTAATATTGAGTTTGGATCGCTCACACATGGCCTCCCCAACAGATTAATTTTTTTGCCGCGGTCGTAGTGAAGCGATCTCTGCGACAAAGGAGTGTTATCCCGAGGAGGGCCTGGGCGCCTGCCCGCCCACCTGTCGCCTCCCGGCGTGATGCAGTCTGAGGGACGGTTCTGAAGGGTTTATGAATATGTTTGACAGCTCGGCTTAGATCCAATATGAATATTGAGAAGATATTAAATGTAGACGAGCCAGCTTCAACAATAATTTATCTAATATCAAAGGTAAAGTTATTTCACTCGCACTTACATTTTAATATAACGGTCAACTGCAAAATATGAAAAAAACCTGTATGAAAGTATCAAGTGTTAAAAAATCATAATCTTCAGCGTCACAAAGTTGGATCAACTGTGGCTCGTTCACTGGGTTCACTCAAACAATATAATTCCTTCACTTAATTCAGCGATCAACATAACTGAGGGATGATTGCCCCCATTGTAAAACAACTGCCTTACAACAACGTAAACAAACCCATAACTCTATCAACGACCCCATCGCCGAGCAATACGCGTGCCTATGGGCAATATCTGTTAGAAATAGCCCCAAAATATATACAAATTTAAATAATGCCCGATTAAGCGGTGCGGCAGCGGCGCGGGGCGGCGGCGCGGGCTGCAGTCATTTCAGAATAGCCCCCGGGCCTACGGGGGAGCGAAATTAATTTCATGGCCATTTAACCGACTTCAAAGAGGATACACTTAATAAGATGTGTTTTACATATTTATCGTGAGGATTTAATGTGGTAATTAAATCAATGAAGTCGTTCACTTCAAATTAGGATTTCCCTGTTTTTTTTTTTTAAATTAATATTGCTCGTTCTTCAGGAATACTAATACTTAATGTTTACAAATAAATATTCTTATTCCGAAAATCCTTAGTTACTAAACAAATACCTATAAAATAGGAAGAATTTCTGTTAACGATGCCATCTGTGTACCTAACTCCTAGTCGTAATGAGGTACACAGTTGCCTGAACGTATTCGAGGAATTGATTATTCCATGAAAAGCAAGGGAAAACATCATTTTTGTATGTAGTACAAGTACCTACGGTGTATTTAACAACTTTAAGTCCTATTTCATACAAATGCGAAATTGTTTTTTTTATTTCTTTGTTACTTCTTCAAGTGTTAACGGCTGAAAGGTTTCAGATGAAACATAAGCCTAAAAATGCTTTCAATTGCATCGTTCATTTTTTCCAATAATGATAGGCACGCGTTTGACCACCATCTCACCTGATGGTCAGGGATGATGTGGTCGAAGATGGAGCACGCTTGCCTAGAAGTAACCTATTCACCTAGGTTGTAGCTATCAGGAAACACAGACTCCGGCAGGGAATTCCACTCCTTAGCTGTACGCACTATGAATGTGCGTGCTCTCTTGCCCTTATCCCAATAAATTTCGTATCACCGCAGCATTTCTTCTTCTCCTATATTTTATTTCATACCAATAATCATCTCTCTAGCCATATCATCTCCCACGCAATCCACCGACCATTTCTAATGCTTCGCCTCTCTATATTTTAAAACAGCCTCATTGTTTCACTTACCACTATCTATTCCGCAATCTGAACACCCTGTGAACTCAAACACAAGGGCGGAACTCGCGCACATCGCAGTAAAGGGGTTGTCCCCAAGTCCCCAGCTCCCGGTGCCGGCTCCCGGCTCCCGGTCAGCCGCGACACAAGTATTTAGTTATAAATTCGTCGTATCGCTATCGGGCGCGCGCAGGCCGCGGCTATTAATCACTAACGAAGCAAAGAACAACTCGCCGACGTTTAATTGCCAACAGTTGCGACGGTAATTAGCGGGACTTCGGATTATGATCGGAGGCCGCTATTGGTTCGGGTGTCTATACACTGGATATCCTGATTGGGGGGTTTTGATACAATGTTCTACCGTAGGTAAAGACTATAGGCGTAAGACGTTAGTCTTCTTCTTTTAAACTACTGGCTGGCTACAACTCCTACATCGAAAGCGACGAATGTAAGGCTTTTATGCTGCGGTTTCTGGTCGGAATCACTTTGAGTATGGGTGTATGGCTGTAATACGTGAAGAAGATCACAGTTACATTGGATGGACTATATGAACGACTACAAGGCAAAATGGCAGAAGACGACTAGTTGATAAGTATCGAAGAAGAAGACATGTCGCGTCGACCCCAAATTAATAAAAGATACCTCAATGATGACGAACCCCAATAGATGAGGCAGATAGTGATGAACCCATAGCTTCTGTGTTGAATGCCAAATATAAACTCATATATTCAATTCGTTTGCCTTAAAACTAACAAAACATGAAAATGAATCTTCCTACACGTTGGGATGGCGTCAATGAATAAAATAATCAGTCTGGCAGGCAGTGCTTGCTCTCCTACAAACGAGTGAGGCTCATGACGTCATGACGCAGTAATGCTCGTTAATGTGTGACGGCACCAATTAAAAGCGTCGCTTTGTGAATTTCGAGCATTTTCGAATACTGACTATAAATAATGGACGCTCTATGCGGCTGTGGCGAAATGTAGCGATTATTTTTTTCTTGAAAATATTTAAAAAAGGAACACCTTTTTGAATGATTAACGATACGATGATTCTTCTTTCTAGATTATTATGAAATGCGCATATTATTATACAGGGTTGCTTATAAAACACTGACAACCTTCCGGTGGGTAAAAATATCCATTACAATTACTCACTATAAACAACTTGAAAGTATAAATGTGACCAACCCTGAAATATCCAAAAAAAAAAACAGTTGTTTCATACAAAATCCTAAATTTAGTCAGTCAAAATGTATGAAACAGCTAATTATTAACTAACCCTGTATTAACACATCTATGAGTATGTCGCTGGAGACAGTAGGTGGGCATAGCTAACGGGTAAGTATTCCCCATTTATCGGAATGACTCCCGAAAATTAAACTTAACTAAACAAACTATTTATTGACTAAATAGGCTTCTCTGTTTAGTTCTTAAGGGCCTACCCACGTACCTAATACCTTACCTACCTACACAAAGTATATATTATCTACAAACAATTGATGTACCTGCGTAAGCTCGGCATTTAATGGATATTTTGTGCGCCCACTCACAGAACTAAGTGGGCTTTTAAACGCGTCTAATTGGCACTCTTTCGTATTAATGTATTTTGGATTGTTTTCTAGAGCCGATTCTTTCACGCATACAAACTAATGTTACATAGACATGGTCATTGTATTAGCAATAAATACAAAGATCGAAAGCTATTAGTTTTTAACTGTTTAGATTTAATAATAAGAGTTGACTACATTATCGCATTAGGTGAAACCTGTAAAGACATAAATATTTTCTACTGGATTCCTACAGGTTATCGTAAAGCTAGAGACAAACTGGTCCCACGTACGCAAAGTATGCAACGAATTATGATATCTGGACTTTTGATTTTATATGAAAAACTATGCAGTAGAAACACATTTATCGTATGCAACGCAACATACGATACGATACAAAAGCGTTGCATACGTTGCGTACGTAGGATCAGTGTGTTTCTCGCTTTAATGGTTCAATTTTTCGAATTGGTTTGCGAGTGAGATGATAATTTTCAGTAGGTACATCTTCAGGTATAAACTTTGTGTTATTATGTATTTTCCCATCAGCTTTTCATTAGGTACGTTATAACCGTCTTATATTGTAAGTATTTAAAAAAAACCGGATAAATGCGAGTCAGACTCGTCCACCGAGGGATCCATACTTTGTAGGTACATATTACTTTAAATAACGACTATATTTTTTATGATTTAATTACATATGTATTGTTTTCAGATTTTTCCCTATACTTGTAGTATAAGACGCCAAACATATTTCTAGTGAGTGTTAAAATATTCATTTATTGCGGCATAAATGGCCGTATCTTTTTAACGTTAATTTAGAAGTTTGATTTTTTCACAGCTTCAAGGGATTGTAAATATCAGTATATGGTTTTAATTTCAACTCGATACCTCTACGCGTTCCCGAGATAAAGGGTCTTGACAGACAGATAGGTGGACGGACGGACGGACAACAAAGTGAGCCTATAGGGGATTCGTTTTTTCATTTTGAGGTACAGGACCCTAAAAGCCAGCCAAGTGCTAGTCGGACTCGCACACGAAGGGTTCCGTACCATACACCTTAATTTTTATTAGTTCTTGTTATAGCGGCAATAGAAATACACAATCTGTGAAAATTTTAATGGTCTGCCTATTACGGTTCTTGACTTACAGCCCGCTGACAGATAGACGGACGGACGGATGGACTGACAGCGGACGCTTAGTTTAGGGTTCCGTTCGTTACCCTTTGGGTACGGAACTCTGAAACTTGTGACCCTTTGACCACCTAGATAATGGTAGGTAACTAGTGTTAGAAAAGAAAATAATTATTTATAAGTATTTAAATAATTATTTCCCAAATGCAAAAACAAACGATTTAATTTAAGTAATCGCACTAAGTCATAAAACCATCGTAATGAAGGATGCACGTTTAATACTAGGCTCGTTCCCGGCGCCACCCGTTCGAAGTACTCCTTAATGAGCGAAGTTAGAACTCCTTTGTGCAGCTACAGCCGTATTCTGGTGAAGTGCGACTCGCCAAATAATATTGGGCTTTGTCGATTGAAAATTTCTTGAGAATAGGCAAGCGTTTAACCACTGTCTCATCTGATGGTAAACGACGATATGGTCGAAGATGGAACGTGCTGACCTAGAAGCAACCTATTAAAAATCAAATCAAATCAAAAATATTTATTTACCAGAAAAACATATAAATTATAAGGTAAGATCTTATATCCCAAAATTCATTGTATTCTGCCTGCAAGCAAGCGTGCAAATTATTTCTATGTCAATTTTGTATTTATTATTGTTAGCATACCTGCAAGCAAGCGTGCAAATTATTTTTATGTCAATTTTGTATTTATTATTATTAGCATACAATTCAAATTACCATAAAATTTATTATTCATATTCACACTTGACTTAAAACACACACAGGTTTATAGCTCTCAGAAAATACAGACTCGTAAAGTACTTTTTGTATTGTATTTGTTTTGTTGTATCCGAAATGGTAGCTCATTCCGTGGTCAAATAAATAAGATAGCACAGTTAACAGTGAAGCTCAGACAGCTAAACCAAATCCCACATTAAATAAATTCAGTTTAACTGATAAAACTTCTTTTAACCACTATCGTAATTGCCTCCAGTCAAACATTAATATTTAGATTCGCTAGTATCGTTTTAAGTCTTTTTTTTTATAAAACGTTGCCACACACTAGGAATTTCTCCTGTATCGTGGGTGCGTTCACAAATATACAAACTCACATACACAAACAGCCAGACCCGGAACATCTATCTGTAAGCCATACAAATATTTGTTCCGTGCGGGAATCGAACCCGCGACACGCAGCGCAGCAGCCGATCGCTCAACCACTGCGCCAACCGTGTCGTCGTGACATAAAGATAGAGTAAAATATCATAGACTATCTGAAACAAACTGTACCGATTGTGTATCCATATCTGACATTACGCCAACTGCCCAATTCATGCAGGAGTGGGACGCATCGCTGGCGACGATGACGTCACGCGCTAGAATAGGGCCGCGCCAACACAGCCGCTGACTTTTATTGTGTGCTGCACGCTGCGTCTATTGCTCTCACATAGCTTGCTTTATTTTGCGAAAAACTTCGAGTTTTCGGCGACACAACATGGCCTACGCTTTGTATTTCTATTGCTTGGTCTTGGTCTATAAACTCTTAAAAAAATAAATAAAAGAGCTAGCTGTGAATTTTGTGAATGAATAAATAAATGAGTCTACTTTTTGTGCGAGGGATTGACCTTCATCCAGTTCAAATAGCTCGGCCCGAAATAATATACCTACGATCTTCGAAGTTAAGCAGTGGTTGCCGAGGTCGGTCTGCGGATAGGTGACCAACAATTACAGACCGAAACTTCATCGTGCTTCGGAAAACACGCTCAGCCGTTGATCCCGAATGTAATTTGTAGATCTTTAGAAGTCGTTACGTATAGTCAGAAGCCAGAAAATGTGACACATTCCTGACAGGTGACGCATTACCCAGTTACGGGTGTGTGACGGTCAGCTAGGGAGCAACATGTTAAATACTGGTTGTCAGCTGCGCCTGGTCTGACTGGAAGCCGATCATAACATCGTTGGGAAAGATGAGGCAGGTTGATTGATGGGACTGCAGGATTTCACTAAACATCAGAAATTATATACGTACATTTTTTTAAGGATGAAAAATCAATCCGTGTTCTTTCTAATGCCCTTTGCTTTCCAGGACCGTGGTATGTAAGTACTTGCCCAAGTTTAACTTTTTTTAAACTAACAGTGGACGTCACATTCTGCTTTTTCTTCCAGGCAACAATTTATTGCTTTGAACCGACAGTGTAATTAAGGTACAACTGTTCATCAGAGACTAGTCCTGCTGTAATTCGGAGGTAGTTTTCTTAAAAACAGGCGGTGTGTCGCACGGGAGCTATTTTTTGTAGATGGCCCCCAACTAAGGGTTTTTTGAACGACTGACCGCTGCTACAATTCAAAACATGAAGCGAATATTGAGACGATAAACTTAAGCGAGAGACACACTGGTCCTACGTACGAAACGTATGCAACGCTTTTGTATCGTATCGTTTGTTGCGTTGCATACGACAAGTGTGTTTCTATTGTGTAGTTTTTCATATAAAATCAAGAGTCCAGATATCGTAATGCGTTGCATACGTTGCGTACGTGGGACCAGTTTGTCTGAAGCTTTACCGTCGAGACATTTGTCTAAATGTACGACCAGAGAACGCTTAAATTGTTTGCGAATGTGTACCAAAATCAATGGTGTATACTAAAATTGTACTAAGTGCTGTTATTAAGGAACCAGCACTAAAAGCGAAGTTGAGTAAAACAAAAACACTGCTTCACACATTATGTTTGAAATAATATCTAAGTATCCTCTGTCCTTGTCTAGGTTAGGCTATATTTATTTTAAATGTCATTAAGATCGACTCAGTGGCTTAATATTGAAAACGTAACAATCAAACAGACATACTCTTAGTTATTTTATAACTTTGCAAAAAACAGATTCTATTTTGTGATTTTTGTGGTCTCTTTGTAAAAATTGGTCATTGTTCATGCACCCTCTAAGACGTTTTCAGTTACTTATTTCAATTACCCCTGTGTTATTCTATGGCCGAACGCTTACAATCCCGCTCCCGCTCGTGCCTTGCGCCGGGGCCCGGTGCGCGGCCGTGCGCCCAGGTGCGAAAGTTGTCCGCTTGTTTGACACTTTGCTGAATTTATTCCGGCGAGTAGGCGGGCCGACGTTTAAATTGCGGCGGTGATATAGGGCGCGTCTCATTGCGACGCCGGCGACCTGCACCGGTCATTACGTACTATAGCGCTTTATTAGCTGTGATAGACGAGACAGAGACGATACGTGAAAGATTCTAGACTCTAGGTCCTTTCATGTACAGGTGTCTAGCGCCTAGATAAAGCGACATTCTATAAAGGTTGTCAATAAGTCACAGACATATGCAATATTGAGATTGAGAAGCACTTCCGTAATGTCACATCCCTTACATTTTCACTTTTCGACAATCGTTTTCGCTGATGTAATGTTATCAAGGCTCTTTGAAGTAACTGACCAACAACATTTTACTTTATACCTGTTTATTTATAGTATATTCAGGTAATATTTAATTAAACTAAAGTGTTATTGAACTAATTTAACTTTGAGTTTATCTAAAATAAATATTCGGGAAAAAACATGCATTTGTCTTAATGATTTTATAATACAATTTCAATTAAATTTAATCTCATTACCATACTTTATAAGGACTGAAAATGTATTTATTTCCGTAATGAAAATTTAAATTAAATTCAAATAAATGCGACATTTTAAATAAATTGCATAAGCGCCTAGATTCGTAGCCTCGTAGCCAAGTGCTACGGTTTTCGTAGAACTGGCTACGAAGGCGCTACGAACTGAGATATAGAACCGATAGAGGTGTTATTAGGCAGTTTTATTAAAAACTCAAGCTCAAGCTTTATTCAGTTCACCGATTAGCTGAAAAATGCAATGATCATTCTGTGTTCAGGCTACATATTTCAGTAGAGTTTGAGTTTAACCACGACACCAATGGGGCATTCCTGTGAGCCTGATGTCCCTGTGTTACATTATCTATGTCGATAGTGCGCTGCGGGACACATTCCCACGTCCCGGCGAGAGGAGAGGCGAGGCGAGGCAGTGCGGGGCGGCGCAGCGAGGCAGCAGCGTCTAGACGCCTGCTTTATTAGATTTATGCCCTGTTGCGCTGCGTCACTCATCGTTACTGTCTCTAACTATTGCGCTATTTTATGAAAACTTGATCGGATGTTGGTAAAATTGTTAATATATTTGTAGACGGAACACACAAAGAGTGTTTGGATCTCTGGAAGTACTGAGCCGGTTATAAGAAAAACTTTCAACAAACAAAGCTGACCTTAACTTTTTTCCAGGAAAAAGTTAGTGTGTTTACGTGTCATCGTTATGTGTACAACAAACACGGTCCATTATTTTCTATATTTGCTTTTTTCTCAAACCAATCTGTCATTGTTTCCAAATCTGCTGAAAAGCTGATTTCTAGACATCTGTCAGAGGTGTACAAGCACGCGGGAGCCCCTTAATAGTTGTTTAACACTAGTTCCGACCGCCGGCCAGGTGCGCTCAACCGTCGCCCGCGACGACGGCTTCACACGCGCTCTGTGTTACTGGCGAGAGCGGGTAGCTCTAATGCGTGATTTATTGCTTCATTCAATGATAACGGAAGGAAATAAAACATGTGAAATACGCTTTTTCTGATGCAAGTAATTATTGAAAGTAAACTTACATCTTGACGCATTCACTGCCTCAGTAAGAAACTCCAAGTTAGGTTACTTCGTTGTGGATTAACGCAAAAAAAAAAATAGAAGCATATGCTTAAGTCGAGATCAAAAACGTAATTTTTATTTAACTTAAACGAAAATAGAAACGAGAATACGGGATACCGTGTCTATCTTGCACTAGTTGTTTGATATTTGTGCGATATTGACAGGAAAAAAGATTCGTCAGCCTTAGATATAACTTTTATTAGCTTCAAGATATTTTAATGAATCCGTTTTGGTCGCTGTATGTTACTCACTTGTCCCGTCGTCCATCGTCATGCTCCCTAGTGGCGCACTGAACTTAGTTAAGATTGTTTAGATTAATCCGCTCAGACGGACGGCGCGCGGCCGCCCCGCGACACACGATTATGCCGTATTATGCGCTGCGACCCGCGAGTTCACCACCCCTGGCCGGCGCTTATAGGTGAGAAGGACTTTAGTGGGTGTTCTTGCATAACTTACAGTTTGGAAACTGTAGGAACCAGTGTGTTACTTGAGAGATGGAATGGTTTTTTAATATTTCTTAGCTTTTAGTCATAGCTATTTCTGGAAGCTATACAAAAACAATTTGTCGGCCACACACTGTCATCAAATGCAACAAAGAATGTGAGGAGCTTGTGGCAAAATGATAATAGCCGCAGGTTGATGTTCGAAGTTAAGATAACAGCCGCAGGTTGATGTTCAAGTTAAGATAACAGCCACAGGTTGATGTTCAAGTTAAGATAACAGCCACAGGTTGATGTTCAAGTTAAGATAACAGTCGCAGGTTGATGTTCAAGTTAAGATAACAGCCGCAGGTTGATGTTCATGTTAAGATAACAGCCGCAGGTTGATGTTCAAGTTAAGATAACAGCCGCAGGTTGATGTTCAAGTTAAGATAACAGCCGCAGGTTGATGTTCAAGTTGAGATAACAGCCGCAGGTTGATGTTCCAAGTTAAGATAACAGCCGCAGGTTGATGTTCCAAGTTAAGATAACAGCCGCAGGTTGATGTTCCAAGTTAAGATAACAGCCGCAGGTTGATGTTACAAGTTAAGATAACAGCCGCAGGTTGATGTTCAAGTGAAGCAACGCTTGCTGAGGTCGGTCCATGGATGGGTGACATACCGAAATTCCTCCGTGCCTTGAAAAAGCACGTTAAGCCGTTGGCTTCGATTATTTGTACATCTTTTACAGTCGATACGGTTGCCAGAAGCGAGACAATTTGACAACTGTCGTGCCAAAGTATATCGTGTTACCCAATTACTGCGTTGTGAAAGCAGTCGAATCCGACTCGGCTGGGCGGTGTTCGGGAAATTGCGTGGTATCTTCTGGTCCTACTTACCACAGTGTCTCAAGATGAAAGTCTATGACCAGTGCGTGTTGCCAGTGATGACATATGGAACTGAAACGTGGTCGCTCACAATGGGCCTCATCAGAAGGCTTAGAGTCACTCAAAGGGCAATGGAGAGGGCAATGCTTCGAGTTTCCTTGCGTGATCGAATCAGGAATGATGATATCCGCAAGAGAACCAAGGTTACCGACATAGCCCGAAGGATCGCCAAACTAAAATGGCAGTGGCCAGGGCACATTGCTCGCAGAATAGATGGTCGATGGGGCCGAAAAGTTCTGGAGGGCGACCGCGTCGAGACTATGCAACGTTGGAAGGCCTCCCACAAGGTAGACCGATAACCTGGTGAAGGTCGCGGGTAGCCGATGGATGCGAGACGCGCAGAACCGGTCGTTGTAGCGACGCTTGGGGGAGGCCTATGCCTAGCAGTGGACGTCTTTCGGGTTATATGATGATGAAGGCATCTTTGACCTAGCGGTCTTACTGTGAACATTCTGTGAACACTTGCTCTGTACATAAAATCGAAATAATATACAAACTGGACTTAATTTTCAAATTAAACACTTCGTAGTGATATAACATTCATCAAACAAGTGTAATTCAGCTAAAACTGTATTCTAAATAGTGTAAACAAATCGATTTGTGGTGTGAACTGTTAAAAATTTTAAATCTCGGCTGGCCAACTGATGAGTGCATGACTTGTTGTTTCGCGCGCAGTGCATGCAACTCCAACCATTACACGCTGCGCATAAGTAACAATTCGGCCTGCGCACTCGCGCGGTGACGTACGCGAGCGCTCGCGGCAAAGATAAGTGAATGAAGACGGCGCATTGCTTTCTGCCTACTAGTGGTTGCCTCTGTGAGAACAATAATTGTATTCTTGCTGTTTTATTTTATTTCCAATTTTTTTTTTTGTGAAGTAATATTAAAATCATGGCTAGTAATTCCGACCGTTCGAAAATCTCTAAAAATGACTTGACTCGGTCGACTCCCACTCGTAACGTATCTATGAATAGAGGCAATAAAAGGTCCGCCAGTAAATCACCATCTGCATCATCACCTGTTTCATCACACATTACATCAGATAAAGAAGAACTGCAGACAATTATCCAGGAGATAATTAAAGCCGAATTTAGTGAGATGTTGACCCAATTTAACGAAAAAATGGTCAGGACAATGAACAACGAACTAGAAACGGTCAAAGCGGAAATGAAGGAGATGATTAAATCTATGCAGTTCATCAGCAATCAGTTTGAGGATTTTGAGAGAAACCAGAAGGCATCTAATGAAATTATACAAAAACTAGAATTAGAAAATGAGGAACTGAAAACGTCAATGGGCAATCTTCAGGTACGCATCAATAACTTGGAGCAGCAATCTAGATCGAATAACTTAGAGTTACAATGTATGCCTGAGGCCAAGAATGAAAACGTGTACTCAATTATCACCCAACTCGGCAAGGTGGTCAACTGTGATATCCAGGAAAAAGACATATTGCATTGTACGCGAATCGCAAAGACTAACCCATCCAGTAACCGCCCTAGATCTTTGGTTGTTCAGTTGGCGTCTCCTAGGTTGCGAGATCAACTCCTAGCATCTGTTATCAAGTTCAATCAAAAAAACCCTAAAGAAAAACTGAATTGTGGTCACTTGGGATTCACCGGCAACAAGTCACCTGTTTATGTTGTAGAACACCTGTCTCCTACGAACAAAACTCTTCACGCAGCGACTAGGATTAAGGCCAAGGAAATGCACTACAAGTACGTGTGGGTCAGAAACGGAAAGATATTTGTAAGAAAAGTGGATGGTACGGAATACAATTTAATCAAGAACATGAATAGTCTAAGTAAAATCATCTAACTTGCTTCAAATATATATTTTTTTTATAGGTAAGTGTTATTGTTAGTAGCATGTCACAGTACCCCTTAATTGTAAAATTCAAAAGTTTAAAGATCTATTACCAAAATTGTAGAGGTTTGAGAACTAAAACCGTAGCCTTTTATTGTAACCTTTGTTGTAAAGAATATGATGTTCTAATATTGACCGAAACTTGGCTAAATAGTGGTGTACTTAGCAGTGAGCTCTTTGATAATAGATATGTTGTGTATAGAAGGGATAGGGAAACAAGTGGCTTCCATCCCAATAAAGACGGAGGGGGAGTTTTGATAGCCGTTTCAACAAAAATCAATTCAAAACTTATTGATAAATGGCAAAGTAAATGTGAAGATCTCTGGGTAACTATCGATATTTCAACTACGCGACAACTAGCCCTATGTGCAGTCTACCTTCCTCCACCAGTACGTCTGTCAACAATTGAACATTTCATCGAACACTGTAATAACGTGTTTGAAACAACAAACATCCCAACCTGTATAATAGGCGATTTTAACTTGGGCATAATAAACTGGACCCCAGGGGCAATTAACAGTTCACTTCCCAACACGTGTTTAAGACTGTTTGAGTTCATGGATGTTAGTAGGCTAACACAGCACAATCTTGTTAAAAACAGCTCTGCGCGTATACTGGACTTAGTTTTATTCACTATGTCTTCTTGCACAGTGATTGAATCAACTATCTCTCTGACTACTGTTGATAAACTCCATCCACCGCTTGATGTTACTCTTTCATTATTAAAAGGAAAGAGTCTGCCATACAATCAACATAACACGAAGAAAAACTTCCACAAAGCAAACTATGAAAAAATTAAATCCTATCTAAGCGAACAAGACTGGGATCAACTATTTGCAAGTCGAAATGATGTGGATGGCCTGATAAATGTATTCTACGACGTCTTAAACACAGCCATTGATAAATTTGTTCCGAATTGTAAGCCATTGTCCAGTCGTTATCCCCCATGGTTTGATAAATCGATTATAAATACTCTCAAAGAAAAATATAAGCTAAGATCGCGATTCAAGATATACAAAAACCCGCTAGATGAAATAGAACTAAAATTAATTGCAAAACGTTGTCAAAATTTAACTAAAAGTTTATACAGTCTTTATATAAATAACCTAGAATCGGAAATCAAAGACAATCCTAAGCTATTCTGGAATCACGTTAAGACTAAGCGCGGAGGATCTAGTGTCTATCCACTGACAATGACTGACGGACAGACTACTACGTCTAATGGCGCGACTATCTGTGACCTTTTTGGTGATTATTTCTCATCCGTCTACACTCCTGAAAATAAAACAGAACTTAAAAATGACTCAAACTATCTTAATTCATTGGAAACTAATAGCCAGTGCCTAGCAACCCCAGATCTGGACATGGATTCTTTACTCAGAAAACTGCAATCTTTAAACATTGGGAAAGGAGCAGGTCCTGACGAAATCCCTCCATTGTTTATTTCTGCATGTGCGCCGGTATTGGTTTCTCCATTACTGAAAATATATAAGATGTCTTTAGCCACCGGTACTTTTCCCTCCGAGTGGAAAAAAGCCAAAATCGTTCCAGTACACAAATCGGATAAAAAAGAGACCATATCAAACTATAGGCCCATTGCGATTCTCTCCTGTTTCGCAAAGGTATTCGAGTCAATGATCTGTCCTCATATCCATCACCATTTTAAGCTTTATCTCAGCGATCACCAACATGGCTTTGTAGCGTCAAGGTCTACTGCCACAAACTTAATGTCTTTCACTGAGTCCCTGATTGAAACTATTGACTCGAGTAAGCAGTTTGATGTGATATACACCGATTTCAGTAAGGCGTTTGATAAAATCTCCCACTCCATACTGATAAAAAAACTGGCAACATATGGTATCACGGGATCCTTGCTGAAGTGGTTGGAATCATATCTCGCTAACCGTGAATTTTATGTTGTTGTAAATGGTTTTCGCTCTACAAACAATTATCGCATGACTTCCGGTGCTCCGCAGGGTTCCCACCTAGCCCCCTTATTATTTATAATTTTTATAAATGATCTTCCCCACTGCCTTCACTTCTCAGAGTATTTTTTGTACGCGGATGACCTAAAATTAGCCAGGAAAATCGAATCATCAAATGATATCGAGCTTCTGCAAGAAGATCTGAATAGAGTAATTGAATGGAGCAAGAATAACAAAATGGAATTGAATTTCAATAAATGCTACCACCTGTCATTTTCTAGAAAGGTTCGCCCCATCCACTAGAACTACTTTATAGACGGCCAAAAAATTCATGAAGTGGAAACTATGAAGGATCTGGGAGTGCTGTTTGATAAAAAAGTTACTTTTATCCCCCACATCGAAAACATTGTAAAAAAAGCTTCCAAAATGTTGGGATTTGTACTACGCAACACTAAGGGTTTCAAAAAGTGCAGCACTAAAATATTGCTTTATAATAGCCTTGTCCGAAGCATACTGGAGTATTGTAGTGTCGTGTGGAGGCCACACTACGCCACTCATAAGCTTCTCTTAGAAAGGGTCCAGAAGCGATTTCTGTGGCACCTCGCTTTTTCCAAAGGGAAAAGCAAGCAGTTGCCCTCCTATACCTCCCGTCTGCAAACTTTCAAGATGCTCTCATTATCGACCCGAAGAGAAGTCATGGACGCCTTATTTCTATACAAACTCCTCAGAAATCAAATAGACTGTCCACAGTTGTTGGGTCTCCTCAAGTTTCGTGCCCCAACCCGCTTCCCTCGAAATCCCATCACTCCGCTTTACCCACCCTTGCGTAGAACTGTCCTAGGTGCTAACTCACCCATACCGCGAATGTGTAAAATCTTAAACAGCTGCAGTGATATGATCGATTTACACCACGATAGCATAGGAAAATTTTGTAAATTAATTATTGAATACTATTCGCATAATTAGACATAATGTAAATTGCCATTTGTTATTTTTTATGCTTATTTAATGTTATTTAATCTTTTAATTGTTATCTGATGTAAACCAAATATTTAATCTTAGTTTGGCTTAATTTATTTATATGTTTTTGTTAACTTATTACCAATCAATTTAATAATTTTTAATTTAATTAATTCCAATCTTAATCTGTTTGTTAATTCACTAGACTTATGCTCTTTTGTATATTATTTTTTTATCTTTCATAAGGAACTATAAAAAATCATATTAAATCTTGAATTGGAAATGTATAATTTAATTAAAATAGCGCATGTGGTGTTAGCCTGTAAGTAATTGTTGCACTTATAAATGTATATTGTGTACTCCTACATTAAATGTAATGTGTAAACAATTGTAGGCTAACCTAAAATAAATAAATAAATAAATAAAAAGGCAGTCGCTCTTAAAAGCTTAGATTGCAACAAAACATAGTGAGAATCAGAGCCATCAAGATAAGGCATGAAGTGCGCCTACGCACTACTTTAGTACATAAAGTTTAAATTCATAAATAAATAAGTGAGAAAGCCATCAAAATTGAAATTCCTGTAGAAAATTGTCCCTATGTATGTATATTAATTACTAAGAACATAATAACGCTATCGTGCAACATGAATTATTGACCAAAAGCGCAGCGTGACACCGACGTTACGCTATCTCCATAGTGCCCCGATTGGCGCTCCACGTTGTACTGATAATAATATAAATTACCAATATTATCTACTAGTAAATGGACGGTAAATGTATGAGTCTTAACCACCTGTTATGGAGTAAACCGAAACACACTTTTCAGAAAACGAAACGTTGCTAAATCATAGCTTAACGCATTTTCAGTGACAACGTGTATTCTTCTGTGTAAGAATCGATGTCTTCAAAAAAAACTTAATGCCAGACCCATTGAATGGCCAGACCTGATTGTTTATTATCCTCCATTTAAACTGTGCTAGTTTCTAGACAGTGGCATATTTCATTCAAATTGAAGTAGCAAATTATTTAAAAACATTTTCGTTTAGTCTAAGGAGTGGAATTCGCCGGATTCTGTGTTTCCTGATAAAGAGAAAAAGTGTCTATTTACGCCAAGTACCTATGAGGCATAGCTTTATGGTAGCTACTACCTGGAGCTTTAAGTCCAAGAGTGATTTTAGTTCTAGACAAGCGTACTCCATCATCGACCACATTATCGCTTCCCATCAGGTGAGATTGAGGCCAAACGCAAGCCTATTACAAATAAATTCAGACTTTAGTTTAGAACAAACCTGAACAGAAGTTTATAACGTAGTTAGGTGTCCCTTTTTTCTATTTGAGTCCGTTTGAATGTCTCGCGCTATCCTCGCCTTGGCCGCTAGTCCGGCTCGTCAGTTAAATGACACGACTGAGTTGACAAGCTGGAAAATGGAGCCTACTGCTCTCGCCATAATAATAATCTGATACCCGTTCTTTTAAAAATAATTTCCATGTTTTAAATAATATATGAATCTAAATGATACTACCCACATGACTGATTCTTTGACAGCAAAAGTGATCACCGACTGAGAGTGAGATCCTTGATTCCATCTCTAGATTAAGCTCCCTGTTAACTGATATGTTATTATGTTCACGTTTTCGTTCATCATCATCATCATATCAGCCGAAAGACGTCCACTGCTGGACACAGGCCTCCCCCTAGCGTCGCCACAACGACCGGTCTTGTGCGTCTCGCATCCATCGGCTACCCGCGACCTTCACCAGGTCATCGATCCACCTTGTGGGAGGTATTCCAACGTTGCGTCTTCCAGTACGCGGTCGCCACTCCAGAACTTTTCGGCCCCATCGACCATCAAGTAAAATAAAATAAAAAAAATCTGTTCTGCGAGCAATGTGCCCTGCCTACTGCCACTTTAGTTCGGCGATCCTTCGGGCTATGTCGGTAACCTTGGTTCAAAAAAAATCAAAAAGGCATTTATTCAAACTAGGCTGAAAATCAGCACTTTTTGAACGTCAAAATTTACATGAAGACAGTCGCCCAAATCGCCCAGCCCGTCACCACTTCCTAGTGTTTTAGCTGGGAAGAAGAAGTGGCCAACAAACTCCCCAGCAACACAACTGTCTGTTAAGTTTAAAGAACTTGAACATTATTCAACATTTTATGATAGATGTCCATCATTAAATTAAATAAATGGATGGCACATGTCCGCTAGCATACCATTTTATCGTTCCCTTGCGGATATCATCATTCCTGATTCGATCACGCAAGGAAACTCCAAGCATTGCCCTCACGTTTTCGTTACTCAACTTAAATCAGCAGCAAAAATCTTTGACCAACTTACTTTCATTATTCATTTATAAACACCAACTCGAAGTGCTCACACAAGCTTACAGCACAAAATAACATAAAAGATGTCATTGGTGGCAGTTGACATACAAACCAGATGCGGGTGGAATCACAACACGACACAACACGACACGAGATGCGACATAAAGTGCACACCGCGACACAGTGTCACGTCGCACTGACTGTTGATGGCACAGTTACGCGCTAATTTCTTTGTGGATGTGTCCCTGTGTTTAACTGTGAACAGTGATGTACGTACACAGACCGTGAATCAGTAGTGAAACGCCCGGTTAGGCAATAGTGAGCTCGATGTACTGAACATTTGTTTCGGGTATTGCAATTTATTGTTTTAGATTTCGACGCCTGTATTACCCAAGAGTAAGGCAGTGGTGTGCCTGTAGTAAAACCACAGTTTGTCAGTTTTATGTAGTAATAGGGAGAGACATGTTTTTTTTTACTATAAATAGGCATGCGTTTGACCACTGTCGCACCTAATGGTAAGCGATGATGTGATCGACGGAGCACGCTTGCCTAGAAGTAACCATTAACTCTTGACTTAAACACCGCCAGGTTGTAGGTTTGTTGTTTGCCGTCACCATCAGAAATTCCCGATAGAAACTTCTAAGTTGCAGCATGCTCGACCATGGAATCGAACCCTAGACCTCATGCTCAGCAGCATTACAATCATTAATGTGTTAGACAGTCCGTAAAAACTTCTAAAAATTACAAAACTCTAGTTCCTAAACAATGTTATGGACCTTGAAAGTCATAATAAACGTGTAAAGCAAGATAAGTAGTTCAGTTACGGTGTTCAACCGTTTATTTCAGCACGTCGGGGATTTCAGCACTTTATATATTCAGGCGGAACGCGGCGAAATATTCAAGAAGTGCTGAAAGATAAATCGCGACCTTTGCTGAAGGTTTCATAGGGTTCACTAACATTCGCTCAAATTCCGACCTCGCGACCACACGCTAGCGTTCACTACTATAATATAATTATTGTATTAGTTATAAGGCTGTGCTACAGATGGAAAGGTAAATATGATCCCGGCCATTGGTGCTTATCGGTCTAATTATTTTATTGAAATTACTGCTCCTGTAAGTCATCAAGACAAATATCTAGGCAAGTCAAAAATCTCGTGCGAATCGTGAAAAGCGTGCTCCATCTTTGACCACATCATCGCTTACCATCAGGTGAGATAGTGGTTAAACGCGTGCCTATCAACAATAAAAAAAAACGACCGTTAATAGATTGTTATTTTCACGTCATTCACCTATCTATACATATAATAAAATCGTAGACTAACCGTGTCTGTACATTGAATATTTTTCCATGAAAATTACACAGAAAACTCAGGAAAAAGGTATAAAACACAAAAATGCAATTTTTGAAATTTTTGTCTGTTTGTCTGTGCGTTTGTGGGAGCATCACGCATAAACCACAGATTGGATTGCAAATCTAAGTACTTAAAAATATTAAGTGATAACCCGAGTAACATTTAGCGTTTATTTCATCAAAATCGACCCACAAAATCAAAAGATATTGAATTTTTAAGTTTAGGAAGAAACTTCCTAATGTATTCTGATGAGTCAAAGCGCCATCTATTGAGATTAAATAAAATACACGAAATCATTCAAAATTGTTGTGTTATTCGTGAAACTTTTAATACGTGGCAAAATAAAAGTGACCATTTTTATACCTTTTCGTTATTTATCGTTACAATCGATCCACAAAATCAAAATATATTGAATTTTTAGTTTAGTAAGAAACTTCCTACTGTGTTCTGATCAGTCAGAGCGCCATCTATTGAGGAACCAAAAAATGCATGAAAGCATGAATGTTACACCAAAACACATTCATTGTGTTATTTGTGAAACTTTTAATATGTAGACGTAGCAAAATAAAAGTAAACATTTTAATACCTTATCGTTATTTATCGTTACATACGGGCTTCTTATTTAACGTCTTCTGCTGCCAAATATTTTGTCAGTTTACATGGTCGATAGATGGCGTTGCACTGATGATGCGTTTTCCTGAATTGCGGTGTTAAGATTTTCCGCTGGAGAATGACCTCACACGATTATTAAACACTGTCGTAGTTCGTAGGAATTTCGGTTTGGTCTCTGGAAGGTCTTAAACGAATAGGGGCCAAAATTGCTTAAATCTCTGAGTTGTGCTGGTTTCGTTTAAAGTGCTTTTATCGTAGAGTCTTAAACTGATTTAGAACTCAGTAGTTTTGTGAAGTACTGGACGGTTCGACTTGCGGATCAGGCCTGTAGGGTTCCGTACCAAAGGTGCTGACAGGACCCTACTTCTAAGGCCTCCGCGATTGATTCCGTTTAGAGCGAAGCAACGAACGGTTCGATTTGCGAAACAAGGCTAATAATAATAAGGTACCGTACCAAAGGTGGTCACGGTGACGGGAGCGATCGATTTTGGTGGGGCTACTCTCTAAGTCCGAAGTCCGTAGTTTCGGGCTTAGTTGCGGACGTATTCTTCTCCGTATCACCTACATACTTACGATTAATCCCGAACCCGAACTAAGAATTAATGACAACACGATTTCACAGTAACTGTCAAATCGAGTTATCATTAGTTCTCTATGGTTAGGTGATACGGAGTAGTTTTTTTTTTACTATAGATAGGCATACGTTTGACCACTATCTCACCTGATGGTAAGCGATGATGAGGTTGAAGATGGAGCACGTTTGCCTAGAAGCAACCTATTCACTTTTGTCTTAAAGACTCCCAGGTTGCCCGCAACTAAGTTTTTAATTCGTGCTAAGTATCAGACGGTTCGATTTGCGAGCTAAGGCAAATTATAGGGTTCCGTGCCAAAGTTGCTAATGGGACCCTATTATTTAAGCCTTCGCGTACGATCTTGATTCGTGCGAACCAAGTCGATTTTTAGGGTTCCGTACCAAGGTTGCTAACGGAACCCTATTTAATAATAAGCCACCGCTGTCCGTCTTCCTTCAGTTTATTAACCGACTTCAAAAAAAGGAGGAGGTTATCAATTCGACTGTATTTTTTTTTTATGTTTGTTACCTCATATTAACCGACTGGAAGAACCGATTTTCATGATTCTTTTTTTATTTGAAAGCTGGTGCTTCCCGTGTGGTCCCATTGCTACCACGTCGGGATCTGATGATGGAAACCCTGAGAAATCGAGGGCAACTCTCGAAAATTGTAGGCACGTATTTGGTAAAAACTTGATATTCGTGTGTATATCGGGTGATACTACAAAAGAATGAAAGTTTGGATCAGACCTGATGATGGAGACGACAGAGAGTCAAGGGAACTCCACATCGGTATGTAGGAACTACCAAGTGTTTGGGCTTACTTCATTCGTATTGACGAGACCTTTACACCGAAAGCACTTAGTAAGTTTTATTTTCATAACATAACATCACGCCGGTACGCTGTGAATGGGTACGCAGGTACCACTAATAAGTGAAAAATACAAAACTTTTTACAAAAAATGTAACCGAATAAAAATAACTTTAATTTCGGAAGTCGGTGTCAAAAAGCGAAAAAACCGACTTCCGAAATTAAAGTTTTATTTCTGTCTCGCTGATATAAAAATGTCTTCTAGAAAAAGGTCGAATCTTTCACAATATAGCAAAATTCTCAAAGTCGGGTTTGTTCGAACACTATTCTAACTAACTCGAGCACGGCTCGACCGATTTTCATAGTTTTTGTGTTTTATTCGGGACGAAGACTAATTCCTTCGTCCGGAATAGCATAATAAGAATTAAAATACAAAAAAATGAGTATGTAGGTAGGGTAGGTAGGCAGGTAGGTAGGGTAGGTAGACAGGTAAGTAGGGTAGGTAGGCAGGTAGGTAGGGTAGGTAGGCAGGTAGGTAGGGTAGGTAGGGTAGGTAGGGTAGGTAGGGTAGGTAGGGTAGGTAGGGTAGGTAGGGTAGGTAGGGTAGGTAGGGTAGGTAGGTAAGGTAGGTGAGGTAGGGTAGCTATGGTAGGTAGGTATGGTAGGTAAGTAGGTAGGTAGGGTAGGTAGGTAGAGTAGCCAGTTGACGGGAGCGAAGCCGCGCGGGTCAGCTAGTATTTAATAATCCTCATCATTTGCGGAACCGAAAGAAATCCACTGCTGGACGAAGCTTCCCGAAAGCATTGTCACAACGACCGGCCCCAAGCTCTCCAGATCCAATGCTTTTCAGTGCCCTTCACCAGGTCCCCTTTGACCTTAAGTAACTTTAATGAATTAAAACCATTTCAGAAAAGAACAAAAAGTTTGAGTGAGCTTTTAAGTAATTACAACAATTACAATTTCTGTGTACCTTCTTTCGCTTAAAGACCGAAAAAATAAGGAAGAGCCGGCAAGATTTACCTGTACAATTAGTCAAATGATGGCGGGGTGGCCAGCAAACAAATTAAGAAGCGGTGGGGCCCGGAGCGGCAGCGGCGTTTCAAACGGTTATATTTGCCGCGGAGACATGCCGCTCACGTACGCACAACAAGTTCGGAGTTGCGGTCAATGGGACGCACTACGGTGATAAGTCGCAGCGTTTAAGTTTTAAGGGGTCCCGAATGTGAGGACTTATAGAAAGGGACCTGTACGCCCATTTTAACAGACGTCGTACGTACGTTAATTGGAACAGTGTCTGTATATTGCTCACAAATATGAAGATCCTCCACCAGGAGGTATGATTGTCAAGAAAAAACAAACCGCACAATATTGAGTCAGACTCACCCCCCGAGGGTGCCACAAATTTGTAGGTACATATCTATACTAATATATAAAGCTGAAGAGTTTGTTTGTTTGTTTGTTTGCTTGAACGCGCTAATCTCGAGAACTACTGGTCCGATTTGAAAAATTCTTTCAGTGTTAGCCTATTTATCGAGGAAGGCTATAGGCTATATATCATCATGCTAAGACCAATAGGAGCGGAGCAGTAATGAAAATTGTGACGCAGACGATGTTGCGCGGGTCAGCTAGTTATTATAAAAAGAAACTGGCTAAGTGCGAGTCAGACTCGCATGCAAAGGGATCCGAAGGATTTTTTTTAACATGTTGTTTTAATATTATAGACTTCTAATAGGGTTTCCTGTAATCTATAGGTAAAGATCTATTATTTTCATTTTTTTTTCAAAATTTTAAGCTTAATAGTTTCGGAGATACGGGGGAATGGTCATTTTTCGTCAAATTTCTTGAAAGAGTTCAAAAAAAAATATTGTAAAAATATGAAAAAAATTTAATTAAAACCCTCACAGTAAGTTCTTTCATTTGATATGTCACACAATATTATTCAAAAAACTTTTTTTTTTAATTTTCTAGTTTGACCCCAAAAGTGACCCCCATACTAAACATTTAATACTTTACGTAACACGTCCGTGTTTTGGTTCCAAAAGTCCATATGTGTACCAAAATTCAACAGAATCGGTCCTGAGGATCCGGAGATAAATGGCTGTGACAGACGGACAGACAGAAAGACAGATACCAGAGTGATCCTATAAGTGTTCCGTTTTTTGTGCGGAACTCTAAAAATGTACATTTATAAATAAAGACAATTTTTAAGGTTCCGTACCCAAAGGGTAAACAACGGAACCCTATTACTAAGCCTCCGCTGTCCGTCCGTCACCCTGTCTGTCAGCGGGCTGTATCTCAAGAACCGTAATAGGTAGTCAGTTTAAATTTTCACAGATTGTGTATTTCTATTGCCGCTATAACACCAAATAATAAAAATTAAGGTTTATTGACTGATACACGGAGGGTTCCGAACCTTTCGTGTGAGAGTCTGACTCGCACTTGGCCGGTTTTTTTTTGATGATTTAATAACAAATGTATAGTTTTCAGATTATTTCCTATATATCAATGCCGCCACAAAAAAAAAACCAATGGAGCGAATCTACATCGCAACAAAAAGAACCGCGACGCCATCTGTTCAACTAGCAGCGTACTACTACGTCGAACTCCTGCATCACGCAAGTAGAGTTTACCGTGCGATTTGAACATATACATCAGCTCGAATATCAACTATCGGGCAGTTGCCCGCCAGGCACAACAACCGCCTGGTCGGAGGATCCTCCCTTTTCAATGGGGGTTTGCGGGAATTTACTCTCTGTTCCGCTACCTCTATACTGGTGACCCTTGACAAAGAACAGCCTTCGTGCTATCACCTCTTGACCTAATCATCATCACTTCTTAATCGTGACCTCAAGCTCTCGAGCAACGAGTCATACAGCCAGCTAGTACCCACGACTTCTACGGGTATCCTGATCATCAGCATGCAGCGCCGCGCATTCCTGGTCAGCATCCTCAGCCTCTATCATCACCCTTAACCTCATCGGCGACCTTGGCAAGCACACTGCACCTTCGGCCAGTCACATGAAGAGCCATGAATAACCTCAACCTTCCACTGGCATGGCAAGCATCTCAAGATGCATTGACATCTCATCCACTATCGACCTCCAGTCTCCGGAAGGGAGTGGTGTAGCGATATCAATGCCGCCACAAGAAAAACCAACGGAGTAAATCTATAGACATAACAACCGCCTAGTCGGAGGATCCTCTCTTTTCAATGGGGACTTGCGGGACTTTACTCTCTGTTCCGCTACCTCTATTTCGTGGAAGTTTGACCCAACGTTTTGTGCTGTAAAATGGTTGGTTTTAGTTTAAAGTTACGCAAGACGAATCCAAAAGAAAATTGGAAATGAACCTATCCAGCAGTCTGCACGCTACTCTTACAGAGTGCTCAGCAGCATGTTAGCAGCATAAGTCTTTCAGCGACCAGCACAACACAACACTACACTTCACAGTCCGTAACTATTCAATAACTCCCCGAGTTAAGAGTTTTATTGGTCTCGCCATTTTTTATGTTTTAACTTAGGATTTACTGTTGATTTTGTTTATTTTATTTTGGGCCGTGGTCGTATGCCACTTTGCCCTAAAGCTTATGACTGTTACTACGGTTAGAATTTATTGTTGTGTTAGAAATAGGAGGCATCCACGGCTATCCTCTGAACATTACTATATGAATGTTTTCTAGCTTTATACTTTTTAGAGTGTGGTGTTTTTTCCGTAATTATGTTATTGTAATGTAATGGATAAAAAAGTTAGTTCATAAACATGAACTAACTTTTTTATCCATTACAGTACTGTATCCACAAATGCCGAATGAAGTTAGTTAATTAGGTCTCACACAAAAATAACCGCAGCGTTCTCCCCGCCCCGTGCGAGGTGGCTCGGTGAAAGTTCCACAACAGTACAGACGGCCGTTTCCATACTTTTGCTGGAGATTACCTCTCGGCCGTGACAGCATTATTCGGGCAGACCTGCGCCGCCTCCGCAGTGCCTCATAAAAGTATTGCTGGACTATTTTCTCTTAAACGACTAGTTTATTTTGATAGCTTTTCGTATTCGTTTTGTACTGCTAGATATTACCATATTTTGTATTATGCATTATCTACGGTGACTACCTATCTGTATTGCTACTTTTATGGCAGTATTATGTATTAGACTTTTATTTATCAGTGGGAAATAGGCGCAAGTTATATATACGAGTACCTTAGCTTCGTCCCTAAACTTCTCAACCTGTTACGGAAAACATTGCCCTTTTGAAGAAGCTGGTCAAACGTTTAACAACCCTTATCATTCTGTAACGGTAACAATAACACATTTCTTCTCAAAACTCACCTTCCTCATAAAACTTATTCCTGTACATTGCGGAAACTCCTCGCTACACGTCCGGAGGCATGAAGTCGAAACTTTACCCGAAAACTTTTCGAATACGTGTCTTATAACATAAACAGTTCATTTATTATACAAAACACAGCGTTTAAATTAAAATTAAACAAATAATGTCGTCAGGTGCAACATTAGGGAATCTGGAAGTCGTCCGGCATGCGGGTCACGTGCGCGGACCGTACCGAGCCGCGCCGGGCCGTGCCGAGGGTTGCCGAGTGTTGCCGAGCGCCGCCGAGCGCAACCGAACCGGTAAGCTCTCGACTTTAGCAACTTTGCCCGCCGTCAGCCCGGAGCAGTTTATTTTTATAGATCGCCGTGAAACTTCCATCCCTGTCAGAAAGGTGAAAAATCAAAGTTTATATAAAAAGTCGGCGAAAGTATGTAAGATAATGCAAACTGCAAAAGTTTGGTTGTTAGGTTCCCTTCAGACATGCAACGTATTCAAATTAGTTTTTGAAAGTACTTGCAAAGGATCCGTCGGTCGGTTCGTATAAAAATGAAGGTTTTATAGACACGTAGAGTAGCTAGGATAGATACTTAACATGTCAGAGGATCGTAGTTATCACTAACGACTTCTATAATAAGGCTTTCATCGTATCTTCAGGTTATACCATGAAGATGCTTTTTAAAATTAAATTCCTTGTACAACATCTTTTCAACTTGATATAACAATTATTTCTTCGTCCATTTCCTCATAAACATCTCCGAATATAATGTATATTTATACGCTCACGCAGGCTGTGGTCGCCGCACATGGCAGACTACGTAGGTACATACATACATGCGGGACAGAACCGAGACACACACGACATAAACACGACGAGACTGCAAAACGAACCGGAAAAACTATTTTGCGACACCTCGATCACACGGGAGTATCCTCGACGCCCCCAATAACCGCTATATCGAATCATAACCCCACAACCAATCGAGCAAGACCCTCCTGCCAACAGACTAGCTTCTCAAATAGTGTTAGAGAACAGGTCCACTTGAACTGGCGACTCAAATCTCAACTTGACTCTAGGGAGTGCGCGACCAATGCGATCCCGGCGTCGGGAATCTTATCCCGCGATTGGATCCCACGACTGTAATGAGCCCGGGAATAAATACCGGCGGTAATATTCCCGAACAGATTGCTGAAGAAAATTACATTGTGAACGCCTTGAGGACGCCTTGAGGAGGGCCGTAAACATGTTTTGGATATTTACCCGAGCGAGTCCCGGCGGGCGCCGCGCTAGTGAGTGTGGCGGCGTGGGGAGCGCCAGATTGCTATTAATATCATCAACATCTGATCGTATGTTATCTGGAAATGCTCCAATAATCGAAAATCTGCGGGAAAGCCATTCACGAAATATATGGAACAATTAACTAACACAATAAATAGAGATTTGTACCAATCACTATCAAATAAACGATTTGCTTGTTTGTTTAGTCTAACTCATTAAATCTATGTTATTTGGATTCTGAATGCGTATGTCAATTCGAAATTAAATGAAGCATAGGTATGAACCATCGTTGGTTACCCACTCACTGAACGACAATAACGGATCAATAGATATTTGAACTATCCAAGAAACTGATCATGTTACTTGCTGAGTTTTTGTAAAATTTTATATTAGTTACAATGTAAAGAAAGATGACAGACGACCGAAGGTGGACTGGTAGAAAATACTTAAGGCATTCACTCGGCTTTGTACAATGTTACTAATGCATAAAGTTTTAATACATAAGTAACAAACGGTGAAGAAATTACAAATAGTAATAAACTAGCAGATTCATTAAAATACCTACTCTTTATACGAAGTGAACAACGAGTAATAACCGATTGGTTCGATCCAAAGGGAATCAGCCGGGGCGCGGTGTGAGAGCCGACGCGTCGAATTTCCAACGTCGTTAACTAGCTTATTTGAAAGATAATCTACCAATTTGAAGTAAACTCGAAAGTGTATTAGCTTCTTGACAGTCAGAGTATTTTGGGGAAATTGAGATACGCTAAGTAGTTACCTAATATTGCCGATATCAGCCTACAGATGTCCGTGACTTTCAAGTTTTTAGATCAATCAGAGTGCTATTAATATTAATACCCTGACACTCACAAAGTACACTGAGTTTCCGAAAGGAACATTAGGCAGATGTTAGTCCCACACATCCTGAATTATCAAAATTTTGGTCGAGTTTTGTTTTTATTCGCAATCACAGTATTTTTTCACAGTCAATTTACTCTAGTGTCATAACTATAACTTGACAAAAACTGATCAAGAATCACCACTTAAAGTCAACGCTTCTCGGTCATGTAGTGTAGTGCTATGTCGCACCATGCTGTCTTCTTATTGCGCGGGTCGTGGGTTCGATTCCCGCATAATCACAAAAACTGTGTTCTACAAATATTTTTGAGGCAGTTGTTTGGGATGTTTGTGCCAGTTATTTATGTTCGCAATGTCAATCTCATACACACACGGACTCGAAATGATGCAATATAAAGCGTTTGTCTAAACATCTTTATTGATTGAACCGCTGAAATCACTGGCTTTTCATTTGATCTGGCATAAACGATAAAGTTGCAATGATTTAAAATTTTGTTGAGACAGTCATCTACACTAATATTATAAAGCTGAAGAGCTTGTTTGATTGTTTTTTTGTTTGATTGGTTGAACGCGATTATCTCAGGAAATACTAGTGTTGCCCACTTATCGAGGCAGTAGAGGTAGAGGTCGTGCAGCCTATAAAGGCTACTAGCGAACGTCACGCGGTTTCACCCGCGTAGTTCCTGTTCCCGTGGGAGTACTGGAATAAAATATAAATATCATATAATTTTTGAAATCGGTTCAGTAGTTTCGGAGCATTTCAAACAAACAAACAAATCTTTTTTTTTTATTTGTGATGGGTTTGCTCTTGACTCAAGTCTAGGTCAGAGATGACCGAAACAAAGTCTACGATGGAGCGAGCTTACCCAGAAGGAGCCTGTTCACTCTAACTTTGAAGAGATTAGGGTTGTAAGCGTTTGGAAACACGGACGCAGGCAGAGAGTTCCACTCCTTTGCTGTGCGCATTATAAAAGACGTTTGGAAACGCTTAGTGCGAATTGGTGGAATAGTAACAAGGTAGGGATGGTGAGATGCAGTGCGTCTGGATGTCCGATGGTAGAAGGGGGCCGGTGGGATGAGGTCGTGCAGTTCTTGGGCACACTCACCGAAGTACAATCTGTAGAAAACCGACAAGCAGGCAACCTTACGGCGATGAGCGAAGCTCTGCAGCTTGGCATCCACCAGTTTTACGTCACCGATGACCCTCTTAGCTCTGCGTTCCACCGAGTCAAGCACGGCAAGCTGATACTTAGCTGAGCCATCCCAAAGGTGGCTACAATATTCCATGCAGGATCGGACTTGCGCTTTATATAGGGTTAAAAGCTGTCCAGGCCTGAAGTATTGCTTCACCCTATTTAGGATGCCCAGCTTTTTGGCAGCGGTTTGGGCTTTGTACTCGATGGTGGCGCCGAAGTTGAGACTGGATGTCAACTTCATGCCTAGGAGCTCGAGCCGATCAGTCACAGGAACAGATGCACCCCGAAAAGTAGGAGTTTGGTCAAAACGACTCCTTTTTGCGGTAAAAAGACACACCTGTGTTTTGGTGGCGTTAAAAGTGACCACATTGTCATCCCACTGGGAGACAAGGCTTAAGGTCAAATTTTGTCCACTCTACCATGGCCTCTCTCAAGGATTGAACTTCATCCTCGCTGGTTGTTGCGCTGGACAAGTATCTCTCTGAAACCGTACTGTCATCTGCGTACCCAACAAGACCAAGCTGAAGTAGGTCATTGATGTGCAGCAGGAAAAGAGTTGCAGAGAGAACGGACCCCTGAGGAACTCCGGCATCAATAGCCATGAGGTCAGAGGAGCAGCCGTCAACGACTACTCGGATCGACCGTTCACTCAGGAAGTCTGATATCCAGCTACAAAAACCAGCTAGGATGCCATAAGCAGGAAGCTCGCTCAGTAGACCTGCGTGCCAAACCCTGTCAAAGGCCTTCGAGATATCGAGCGACACGGCAAGTGCTTCGCCGTGTCTCTCGATGGCCTCGCCCCAGCAGTGCGTGACATACACAAGAAGATCGCCAGTTGACCGTCCCCGGCGAAAGCCATATTGACGGTCACTGAGGAGATCATTGTGTTCAAGGTAGGTCAGCAGCTTACTGTTAAGAACCCTTTCCATAACCTTGCAAAGGATGGAGGTAAGGGCGATCGGACGGTAATGGGCAGGGTCAGCACGGTCTCCCTTTTTGGGCACCGGTTGCACATTCGCAAGCTTCCATGATTTCAGGCAAAAATCTTTCCTCATTATAATCCTAGTGTAGAATAACATCACGCTATAACCAATACAAGCGGTGCATAAATAAAAAGTGTGACACAGACGAAGTTACGCGGGTCAGCCAGTCATAATTAAAGCTCTTTTATCAAACTTACAGGTTTTTTGTGAATTTTGAAGGTCACATGTACAACAGACAGTCGTTTATCGAAAGATATACAGAATCCCGACCATTCAGGGTAGCGGCTATAAGGACATTCATGTTCAAGGGTCAGGGACGTTTACGCCCATAAAATACATAAATATTTATGGAAATAATTCCCAATGATATTGTTTCCAAAGCGCGAGTTGCCAACTATTGAACAAGGGGAAAGGTAAATAATTCACGAGCGGAGGGAAAAATCGAGAAGACGTGCCCAAGTTTGTTCAGACAACTTTAGACCTACAACTATTTATTTATTGTGCTAGTGGGCTTTACGACTTACGAACTACCACTCCACTTATACACTTAGCGACGATCTTATTACGAGTGGCGTACGATAGAAATTGGCTTCGTCTGTGTGTTCAGGGTTGTTGTAAGCGGTGTTAGTAAGTTCTCGGGCGCGCACCTCGGAGTTGTGTACAAACACAAATAAACATATTTTGTTAAGTAAAGGTACGGTTGTTAACGCACCGTGATTTGTTGTAATATTCATTGTTTAATTCAAGTTTCTTTTTAGTTGCGAAGTCGTCGAGCGAGCCTCCCGAACACTCGCGGAAACAAATACAACAACTATATACAAATACCAATTACAATTTGAATGTCTACGAAATTGAATGTGTTTTGTTGAGAATTCTTTTTCAGGAATTCGTAGTAAAGTCGAGCTTACTGTTACACTGGTATGTAAGTATACATACAACGTGACATTTGAAAGTTTCACAAAGCTTGTGTATAAATGTCAAGTTAGCAATAAGTAGAATTTGGAGCTACTTGTGACGTCAGCTTCGTTATCTCAAACTGTCTCCTGAAGATGTCAAATGTATTCTAGATCAAAATAAACAATTTTGTTTCGTTGTGATCACACGTCGGTCTTATTCATTAGTACCGAGCTTGTCGTTCAGACTCGAGACTTTGGCGATAATTTACAAAGTAAAGATGTTCAACCTTTATTATTAACTAAGTAATGAAGTTTTAACTTTTCAAGATCTTTACTTTCTTACAAGGCGAGCTTTGAGCACAAGGGCCCATATTTAAGAAACTTGATCTTTTGAGAAACATCACTCAAGTCTTGTTCAAGGCAATCTGAACTTCAGTGAGACTCAATTCTCTGTTTAAAGTTTATTTCAACGTTGTCTTCAAGTACAGGCTGAAGTGATTCTTGTCCAAGGCCACTCTGACTGACAGCCAAAATATTTCCTACAATTTTTTTTCGAAAATCATCAGTAAACGGGAAAGGGTAGGGAAAACTTTGTATCTAATTCTGTGTTATTTGAAACTTCATTATTTTAAATTTTATAAAACTAATAGTCCGTAAATTAAATCATCAAATATTATCTCGGAAACTAATCTCCCGAACAAATATTGAGCTCGGCTAATTAATTCGTCATTCTTTGATGCCGCTGTGTTGTATGTTTGGTCCTGATCCAATATCATTAAGTTCCGCATACTGTAACGTAACAGTGCAAATAATAATGTGAGTTTTATATAGTAGGGTAGGGGCAGACAGGGAATTTACAAAAATATCAAGGGCATCATCTGCCTAGCGCTGGGAAAAGGCTAGGCAGATGATGCTCTTGATCTTTTCTAGCTTCAGACAGAAATTATTAAACTAATTTCTTAAAATGAGCTCTTTCCCTATAGTTTGCCATGTATTATTACTTCCCAGAATTTGATCTTTATTAGCTACACTTTCGGATGGTGTAATAATACAGGGTGTGTTTTTTTTTCAAAATCTTCCGGTTCGAATTCTGGGTAGGAACGACGATTTTCAAAAATTTAATGAAGCATTCTTAGTTTTCATCAAAATCGGTCTCGAGACTCCTTTTAGTGTTTTTCGATATTCCTCCTAGTTTCGGATTTGGCCCTGAAGGCACACTTTAAAATTCACTCTGTATATATTAGTATTAGTGTTATAGATATTAGTATAAAAGTATAGATGGAGGGACAGCTAATCTGACTTCCACAACCCACCGGGCCAGTCGGTAATTCTCGGCAAAAAGCTGGTGTCCGGTTTTTTGGCTTTTGACACGTAACTACTACCATTGGCCTAACGTGCTTTCCAAGGCACGAAGAAAACTGGGTATGTTAAGATGGTCACTCATCCACAGTCCAACCTCGGCAAGAGTTGCTTAACATAGAAGATCGACCATAGCTCCTCTGTACTTAAACAATGAACAAAAAGATGATGCTATAATATTACTGTGCAGATGGCACGAATCAATTTTGTCACAGGTTGAGTGCAAAACATGTCTTTAGAAGCAAAAACCAACTCCTCACAGTATATTCTACATAATTCCATCAGCGTAGCTAGCTATCTCCCACCTGTACACTGTACGGTATTGTAATTCCAATGTAACCTGCCGGCGTGGCGCTAGCAGTCGCTCGCCGCGTGGCGCTGCCCGGATTTGAATGCATATTATATGAAGCGAATCTGTACGACGTCGCAGTAGCTGTGGCGCTAGTCGCTACACAGACGACTCGTTTTACAGACGTAATAGGAAACGTACTTGGAGTATTTAGGGAAATGTCTGACACTCCCACTTGTACGATCAACGATGCAAGGAGTGTGTTGGTAGTCTGAATTTGTTACAATGTTTTTTTATTAGGTTACAGAATAGATTATAAGGTTTGCTTGAGAATCTGTAATAGTCATGAGATGTTACGAATGAAAGCAATGGTCAATAATATTTCATCAGAAACGATAAGAGGTCTTGGGCTGGTGATATTCACCACCTTTCTCGTCATCTTACCAGCGTTTTTCCAACTATGGACCGGAAAGCGACCCCGGTCTCCACTCTGCAAGTGAATACCTGAATATCAATATTTTACATCATTCATGGAGCGAATGTCCACCTGTCTACTCCACAACATTGATGTATTTCTAAACTCATTACATTCGTTTATGTGATTAGTTTGAACATTTCAAATCACCGCCTTTGTTTCCAAAGGATTATGATCACAACATAATAGAGACTCTCACAAAACAGGCGTCACTTAGTATCGTTACAAAAAGTGGTGAGTGGCTGGATGCTACAAAATAACTGGCCAGTAGTTCTATTCCAATTGACGATAGCAGGATACCAAAGTGGAAAGACACAGTTCCTTAGTTTTGAGTTCAAGACGGACATTTTATCAGAGAGTAGAGAAGCTCACCAATAATTCTTATAGATACACTGTCGAGCTAAAAAATCAAGAATCACTATTTAAAAATAGACTAAGTGCCTGCCATCACTTTATTAATGTCTAACAAAAAGACAGTCTCCCAGTAGTCTATACACGCAGTAGTGTTTAGTTCAGCTAAAAATATGGGAAGAAGAAGTGGCGCAGCAAACTTCCCAGCAAAATAAGCTACTGAATATCTTTAGTATATTACCACCTCGATTTTATCTTTATCATTGCTGATAACCTTTTTTGAGAATATATTGAGACTGTGATAAATTAGCACAAATTTGCCCTAGCTGTGCTCTCTATCTTGCACTGCTAATTTGGCAGATGTGGGACACTGATAAGGCTTTACCAAAGCACTTACTCAATAATGTTTATTAATCTCTCTTTATGTTCCATTTCCATTGCTTGTGCCTTCTGCCCTTCTCTGTCGGGTGGTACCGCAGGCCGGTCGTCGGCGGCGGATGTACACAACAAACGGCGCTGATAGATGATGATAGATACCGCGCTGTGCACACAGCACTGTTTGAGAGACACCGCTGCGGCACGCCCGTTGCCACCATTGACGGAATTAAACTGATGCGACTATCTCCTGTTATAGTTGATTGGAGGATACTTAATACAATATTACTCACAAAATACCAGTAATCGCTCACGCCTTTTTCTACAGAACTCCACTCCTTATTCAACGATGATTATTGCTCAATTTGAATCATGGTTGTGAGTAAGTAGAGAAGTGGGTTGTTTGGTGGTGCTGTTAGTTATTTGTTATTTTCTGCCAAGCCGGGTTACTTCACTGATCTTCCTTGGCAATGAAAAAATAAGTAAGACAACACTGTATGCCCGGTTGGATGGCTAAATAAATAGCTACATAGGACGATCTTAGCGGCAAAGCAACGCTTGCCGAGCTCGGTCTGTAGAAGAGTGACTATTCGTTACATAGTGAGACTATTCCGTGCAAAGGACACATTACGCTGTTGGTCCCGACTGTCATTTGTACATCTCTGACAGCCGTTTCGATAGTCAGAAGCCAAAAAATGTGGCACCAATCTTTTTAATATAATTGTACACAATTTATGGATTTTGGAGGTTAGATAAGCAGTCGCTCCATGGTAAACACTGGTACTCAGCTGCGGCCAGTCAGACCGGAAGCCGACCCTAACATAGTTGGGGAAAGTCAGGCAGATTGACTACACGCAGACCCCGTAAGTCCAAGTTTAGCCACTTCACTCCACAAAAACTAAACTCGTGAAGCCATAAAAGCAGGAAGTCACAGCAGTAAGTTAGAAGTCGACGCGAACGAAGGCTATTAACTCTGTTATTGCAGTAGGTTGGAGGCAGAGTACAGAGGCACCGAGGGGCGATCTGTGTTCCCGTGAGCGGTAACCGGCACGATTCTAAAGCCTTTGTACAGGCTGCTCGAGTAATATATTGTGCCTATGGAAAAAATATAGTGGCTTGTTTTGTAGGGCGCCAGTGGCAGCGAGGGAATCTGACTGAGAAAAACTTTCGAAAATACAAATCATTTGCAACATCTTTCTCCACTTACTAGAATTTATTTGAAGTCGACGCGTTATGAATTAATTCTTCGCTCAGACTTTCAGACATCTCTGTTAGTCTTCATATTAACAACAATTTTAAACTTTATGTACATTGGTTCCAAATTAGACTAAAAATAACATTCAGAATAAAATCACAAAAAAAAAATCAGCTAAATTATGTAAGTACCCAAGCAGTCCCGACTCCCGAGCTGCCGCGTCTGTCCCGCGGCTAGAGGCGCCGCGCGCGTATCGAACCGCTCGCTTTTTAACACTTTTAATGGCGTGAAAGGCCCACTATCGTCGGTCGTTAATCCACTATGAATACGCATTTCAGAGCGGTGGATTTTCGCCTCTTTCCTCCCTCCTGCCCGCGCGGTCACCTCACCCCCGCTGTGGTCCGCACAGGTGATGTACTGACGTCATTATTGAGGTATTCGAATGTGACATTATTGTTAATGGATTTTTATGGGATCGAAGCTCTTGCTTTTGATCAGGGGGCAGATGTTGCAGGAAATAGTGCTGCCAATAGTTTATCAAAAACGTTATTTCGAGTCAGTCCTTACTTTAATACATTACACTCTTTTCCGATTTGAGAAAGCTTTGCAAAACGACTAACAGAAACATCTACTTTTTATTTACCAACTTCACAGTTCAATGTTCGAGATGTTTATTAGTGTATCATTCTATGGTTTAGTAACAGACAGCTATTTTAAACCAACAAAATCAATTAAAGTAACGAGCCATGTGGTTCAGTGGCAGTGTGGCATCGTTCCGAGTGAGCGGCCGCGTCACAATGTTGCCACAACACACGGCGCTAAACAGTCGCTCATTACCGGTGCACTCACCTGACAACACTCATCTGATAGGGCTGGCTTTAAACAGTATTATTCAGTTGTCAAAGGTGAACAAATTTGAACATTAAGCTAAGAGAAGACCAACGAGATTAGGGATAGTAAGTAAGATGGTACAGTTAGCGAGAGTTGCTATGAGAGAAGCTGTGCCGTCCCCAGATGGGATGGGGTGGTAAGAGCATAGTAATGATCAAATGTTGAGCTCTTCAGACTTCTGTGTTGAGCTACACGATAACTGACAAATGCTTGTAAAGTCTGCACAGCTCCACACAAACCAGTTTGGTCTTTTCCTCAAAAGTCCTTTTGAATTTGGCATTAGAACTTGTCTAATAGATACAATTTAAACCAAAAGATTATGCTAGTACATAGGGCTACCTAGAAATAGCGCATTGCCAAATGCATTCGTACATTTCTCAGAAATGTGTTATCTGTATCAGATAACATAATTACTGTCTCAAGGTTCATGAGAAAATTGTTATCTGATGTGCAATAGCTAACAGTACATTGCAGGAAACCTTTTAATGTAGTCCCACTAAAGCAATGAAACAGTATTGTGGTTGACAACCCGCGTGCGCCGGCCAACGGGTTGTTCGCGATGTGACGCCCATCGCGACTGATTGCACAATTCATATCAATATTGATTTGTATTCGTTTGCAAACTGGGCTGGAATACACTGGAACACAATCAAATATACAGCTTTGTTTGTTGCGCAATTGTGCTGGGTTTCAATAGTCCACTTATGTCAAGTTTCAGGAACTTACAGGAAAATTAAATAATGTTTTGCTTTGCTTTCTAAATAATCGAGTTTTTACACAAACATGCATACCTATAGAACGTATTCAGTGTGTTTGGATTTATTTTACCATATGAAAAGCTATCCGAAATTCAGCTGAATCCGATTGGACTGGAAGCCGACTTTAATATAGTTGGGAAAAGGTTAGGCAGATGGTAATGAAAAGCCATCCGAAAACGAGGACCACCTTGCCACAAAACTTTTATGTACGCTTATCTTACCTCTTCCTCTGCTCAACGTGACGAGTTTATAAGCGTGAGGATAATGTTACTGCCTGCGTTGAAACTTCACAAGGTTTACAACAGTTCTCACAAGATTTTATGTTTAACTCAAACATTTTACTTCCTGAAACTGAACATTTAGCTAAATTGTTTCAGATCCGACTTCCATCTTAATGTCAAGATACATTCCGACGTCACTACGACTTCCGGAAAATAATGCCGTCAATAGCCATTCAATAATGTTTTCATTCCTTACTTAAACTACATAGCCTTTAGCATGATAGTCATAGAGTTGAGTTCAGCTTGTTATGTGAATAGTAACTTTGTATGAGAAAAGGAAATTAAATCACTAAACTTATTACTGGAGGCAAGCCGTGCCAGGGCATAGCATCGTCCCTCTAGTAACGAGTGGGTGAGCAGCGATTAAAGTGCGTCCTCAACCCTCAAGACATCATCAAAGAGATTTCGGAGGGACTTAATTCATTCGGAAAGAACAGTCGTATTAGCGCGTTATGCATCGAATCGTGGATAAACGCGGAGTGACTGGGAACCTCCCTGTTTGTTCAAGTCGGGTAATTGGACAAACTAGAGGTGTCGAGTGTTGTCGGAGGGTAGTCTGTGTGCCTACTTGCGGTGGCTCGAATGATAATCCCGCTTTGGATCACAGTTAAATTGTAATGTGTAAATGATTTAATCGTATTATGCTTCTCATTGGCTTACTACTTACGAATAAAGTTGTTTGTTGATGAATGAGGTGTAACGTAAGTTTAAGGTAATTGAATCAATTGTAAATAACACAGATGTAACTAAATGCCTATTTCCCAAGCTTGTCAAATAAAGTCTCGGCGTGTCTTGAAAATTTGTTGTTTTCTGACTCTTGATCTTTCGTATCTAATAATGTTTGTAGTAAGGTATAACATGCGAATATTATAACTTAAACACATTATTTATTAAGACATCTACCCATGTTTAGGAGACGTAGATATACCATAATACGCTTGAGTCGATACAAATGTAAGAAACTGTTTCCTTGGCGACTCTTAAAAATGATATTATTCATTCCTAAAATTTAATTTTAACATTTGGCGTAATTACAAATTGTTATTTGATGTAACATTTATTAATTGATGAAGTTGCTGAAACTCAAAGAAATATTGTTGTGTAAAATAGCCTGTGTTCTACAGCTGAGAAAACGCTCCTTTCCACTTTTGCCAGTCTTATGTGACTCCTTACCGTTCGCTCAAACATCAGGAAACGACAACATGGCATACCCATAAAGAAATAAATGCCAGGTTAAATGTCACGCCTTTTCAAAGAGCTGGCTCAGTAAAATATGGTATTAAAATTCATTTAAACATGGCCTTAACCAACTAAGGATTGGGATATTTTGAATGATTACTAAAGACAGAATTAACATTAAAGTCTCTCTCCCTCTGTCTGGTTGAATCTGCTACGCGAAGCCGCAGCTATGGTGCACTATGATACCGCCTTAACTCAATTAAGCCATTTTCAGTGTAAGTTTATGATTGCATAAATATGTATTTGTAATAGTCTGCATTTGACAAAGATTACCCTCTAGATATCTGAGGACCCGTGAAATATTCAGATGCAGATATTTTGTGAAGAGATAAACCCTTTGCCGCCGTCCCACCACTCGCTTTCGCTAACGGGACGAGACAGGCGACGACAAAGTACTAATTTACAAGCGACATGTCCCAAAATTCAGTTAAATCCTCTTTCTAATTAAACTCGGAGCAACTTCCGAAAATAGCCGAACCTCCGTACCTACTTACGAGGACAAAAATGAGAACACACGAGGAATCACTAATAAAGGCCCACCGGTTTTATTTTACACACAGAATACGGGGGCCTTTATTAGCCGCTCAAAAAGCTAAGGTTAGTATAATTATGGGCATGAGAAGGCAGATTGGCCTTTCGCCCCGTAATTGGATTAGTCATTTGGTTTTATGTGCGAGCCCGCACGTGATATGACGACACAACCGGTCTTATTGTCCTGTCCGGCTCCCGGCTGCAACCTCCACGCAGCTTATGATTTTTTGGGATTTTAAGCTAATTCGCTACTTTTTTTTTAATTCGTGATGTTTATGATATCGTAATCTAGCAATAATGGGTACAACAGTACGTTCTTTAGTTTTATTAGCTCAAAATACACTCAATTTACTCAGAAGCTTTCAGAACGCTTTTAAAAACCTTCATAATAAGCTTGACTTTTGTTTTCTTTTACATAAATACCGCTGGGATCAGCAATCAGATTAGCCAGTAATAAAATAAATTCACGATAGTGCACAGCTGAGTGGAGGGGGGCGAGGATATTCAATCAGTGCTGGCATTACTGGCGGCAATCTGTGCCGTAATGACGTCATGTCTTGTAACAGTGTGAGAACGATTAAATTTCCTTGGCGGCACTTTAACACCCATCAAAGGGAAATTCAGGGGGACGGATCCACTTCGGTCGTGACGGAATAGTTACTGTAAGTGAGTGTCATTATCACTTGTCTCCTTCGTAACTGATGTATAATAATATAGGTTGGAATTCGATAGAAAACAGACATAAAAAAGTCCATTTCCTTTTCGGCGCAGCGTGAGGCATACACTATGTATTTTTGTTTTCATTGACTTTTTTTATTTTATGTGTTTCTACCTGATGGATTGCCGTCCATTTTTGTCTTTTCATTCATTAACCAAGTCAGTTTTTTATCCATAAACCTTGAAGATACCCTTTAAGAGGAGAAGATCACTTGGAAGACCAACTAACCTGATGTAGAAAAACTTTCGCAATATGTATAAAGCACCGCCGTAAACTTCAAACGTCAACTTATTAATTTATGAAGACACTTCAAAGTTCCGTACCTACCACTTGCGGGATGCAGTCGAAAGCTGGCGCAAACTTGACGCTTGTCTCTCACTCGCACAACACAAAGATGAACGCGTCCAATTACGACAATTAAAACATACAGGTCGCAGAAGAAGTGTTTGTTCAAGTTCGTGACGCGACAGAGAGGACCATTGTGCAGAGTAGACGGACACAGACGGTGTGACCACACCTTATGACTTGTGTTATGATATTATGTGTGCCTTTTAGTCAAGCGTATTTATCAATTCGTGCATGTGAATGACACACTGTTTGTAGAAGCTCCACTTCGATCTGTAGATGTTCAGGCTAGTGGCCAATGCGGGATTTCGGCAATTGTATGTCATATAGTGTCGGATCATAGATGGCGCCGTATAATGCTTTGTTGCCAAGTAAATCTTAAGGAGAGGCCGCTTTACCACGCTTCCAATACTCTGTGCGTGTGCTCTTTTACCGCTAAAACAACACACAGTGTTCGCTACATGACCGCGCGTCTGTGTCCGCTACGTTACCGCGCGTCTGTAGCCGGTACATTACCGCGCTTCTGTATCCGCTGCGTTACCGCACTTCTGTGCGCGGTTACCGCGGTCGCAAGGACAAGTTTCGCTCCACGTTCATAATACGCGCAGGTACTTGACTAACTTTGTCGCACGACTCCCTAAACATTCGCCCTACGTATGTGTGTGACCACTTTACTGATAGTTCTCAATGTTCAGCGCTTATTGTGTTAACGAGTATTTAACCGACTTCCAAAAAAGGAGGAGGTTCTCAATGCGGTGGGTATTTTTTTTGTATGTACACCGATTACTCCAAGGTTTCTGATCCGATTTCTGTGATTCTTTTTTAGTTCTATGCAGTATACTTGCCATTTGGTCCCGTAAAAATTTGATCAGATTGGTTCAGTAGTTTTCATTTTATGAGCATTTTTGCTTATTTCAATTTCTGCGTTGACGAAGGCGTCGTCGAAGTATCACCACTTAAAGGTGAAAAATAAAAAACATTTTACAAAAAAATATAACCGACTTCCAAACAAAATACTACAAAGAATAAAATAACCTTAATTTCAGAAGTCGGTGTTAAAAAAGAAAAAAGAAGAAACAAAACCAAAAACACCGACTTCCGAATTTTAATTTTTTTTTATTTGTGATGGGTTTGCTCTTGACTCTAGTCTAGGTCAGGAAAATTTAGGTTATTTTAATCTTTGTAGTGTTTTGTTTGGAAGTCGGTTATATTTTTTTGTATATATGTTTCACCTGTTACTTATATTTAATACTAAATATTTACGTAACATTAAATAAGCAATAAATCCTAACTATATACATATGAATATACAAAAACAAATACACTCAGGCGTCGAAGAATTCCTCCGCATCGCTGTCATCCGGAAACGTGCCCAGAAGACTGGCAGCATTGCCACGTTGAATGGCAATACTAATTCTTTGAGCAAAGAACGAGCCAATTAAAAACTAATTCAGAAAATAATTATGATTCACTTTTACCTTAAATACACTAGTACATGTATTAGAATCCAAACTATTGGAGCCCGTGGCTAAATAATAACAGCCGCACGTGTCGATCTTCAAGGTTAAGCAACGCTTGCCAAGGTTTGTCTGTAGATGGGTGACCATCTTTACATACTGAGTTTCCTCCGTGCCTCGGAAAGCACGTTAAGCCGTTGGTCCTGGCTGTCATTTGTAAATCTTTGGCAATCGTTACGGATCGTCAAAAGCCAGTAAATCTGACTCCAGCCTTGCCAAGAAGTACCGAGTTACCCAGATAATGGGTTGTGGAGATCTGGTAGGCAGCCGCTCCACGTAAAATACTGGTATGCAGCTGAACCCGGCTTGACTGGAAGCCGAACCCAATATAGTTGGGAAAAGGCTATGCAGATGACGATATATTAGAATCTAACATAAAGCTTAAACTTTATGTCTTGCCAATGAAGAACTCAGTCTCTTTTTCACTATGATTTCGCTACTTGCTTCCATTTTTCCTTCTGCTTGTCGATTCTAGAACTAAAATACTACCAGTATACCTAGTCATAACTCCCAGGCAACGCCACTGAGACTTGGACCCTCATGCCCTAAGCCCCACCTCATTTATCGATTATATAGGGAGCCAGTTTTTACAAAGACGAGCTTGGTTATTAGTCTTCATAAGTCCGGGTTTGGTTACCGGCGTGAACACGACGCCTATTAATGTCGCGTCACACACTTCGTCAACACGTCACGTCGCGTCGCCGTGACGCACGGAACACTCATTTGTTTAGCCGAGAATCCCCTTAGATACTAATCCATACTAATTTGAATGCGGATAAGGTCCATCTCCATGGTCACTTATCCCTTACTTACAACAATCCCTAATAACAATAAATTCTCATCACACTTTAAATAAGTAGGAAGAAATTAGAATTTTAATTAGGTGTATTCCTTTTAAGTAATGAGTTCATTTGGTCCATCGGGCCACCGGTTGTTTTATCCGGAGCTCGGCCGGATTAAAATGTAAAAAGCCGGCGCCGCACTCGCATAAAGAGATTACGGAGTAACGCCCAATAATACCGGTGATGTGGAATACCTGCCAAATACTCGCCTGCCCGCGTTCTCTGTACATTCTCACGCGATATTAACTTTTGTTGTTGATTTTTCCTTGCATTTGACTATCCTCTAAACGTTCTAAAGCTCAAATATATTATATATACTTTAAGTTAACTGAATTCATTCTGTTATTTGACGGCTTACATCAATTTCACTTTAAACTTTAGCTGTTTATATAAAACTGACATATTTTTAATTTATTTGACTTATTGACTGGCAATTTGGAGAAAAATATACAAAGTATTAATCTTCTGTTAATTGTGGCCTCGTTGTGTTGTTATGAAATGGTCTTAATGGTTAATTTTTTCACAAAATGACAAGTGTTTCACTCGTTTTTCTTTTACTTTATTAATTTTATAAATGTTAGCATATCTAACAAAAGCTTTGCAATAAGAGGAAACATGGGCGGCGAGACTTTGTTTTTAAAAAGTCATAATTCGAGGTTTGGCCTGTTTTCTACTCCAATATTAGACCCATTTAAGAGATATTTCATAAACTGAATAAAAAGGATGTATACGGTGTCCTTATGTTTTCTTTTTTGATGATTTATTAACCATATAAGCACTAGAATCCTCAAAAAATGTTCATAATTGTTCGATAAATCGCTGTCAACAGAGTATAATACTAGTGTACAAATTTGGCAACTATTCATGAAAATAGAAAAAAACATAGAGACACAGTATACATCCTTCTTATTCAGTTTGTGAAATATCTTTTAAATCGGTCCAATATTGGAGGAGGAAACAGGCGAGAGTCAAACCTCGAATTATGAATTTTTACATGCAAAGTCTCGCCGCCTATGTTTTCTCTTAAGAAATTAATTTACTGTGATGCGTCAGTAATAAAATTATATTAAAGGTGTATTTTTGTTGCGTTGTTCCTCCAGCAATTAATATTAATTATTGTAGTAGATGATACTGTATTTAAGGTTCACCAATTGGAATTAAAACCACTCACATAAGGCAAAGCGGTGCAATGTTTGTTGACTGTAATGGGCAATAGTCGGTATAACACAGGTTGGCAACAAAAAGCAAGGCACGGTGCGGAATAGTGCGCGTAAATCAAGCCGAGCGTACGCGCTCGCTCATTTATTTTTTGTCCACGCGACCCAATCGAGGAGTCACGACATAGGAACATACCTAACATCGGAATAATCTACAGTAGGGTTATCAGAACTTGCAAAGTAATAAAAGACCTCGTTGTACTATTTTTATTTTCAGTAACGGCCACTGATTACATTCTTTCTTTCAAATATTGATTAAAATTGTCAGGTACTAAACAAAGCACGGAAATTTACTATTAAGGGTGGACTGCGTTGATACGTTTTCACTTGCCGAAGTTTCCTCGATGATCTAGGAAACCTGTAATTTTCACGAAACACTCGAATTTGACAGCAACAGTTACGTACTGTTGTCATATTCGGGTAGTTCATTCACCTTCACACATTAGCATCACATCTCAGATCAAAGAGACTTTGACGTTTGAGTTTCTTTCGGTGTTTCTTTTCAGGATAGTCAGCTAGGAAACACCGGCTTCTAACTTAAACTAGATAGTTTAAAATGACGATTTAGCAAAATAAATATCATTTATCATTATTGCGATAGTTATTCCAATAAATTAAAATCTAGTAGCAGCTCAATATTCATCATTGTTCGTATTGCGACGGTACTCAAGACGAGTCCATTGTGCGGGAGGCGGCGGGCGTGACGCGCGATGTCCCGCGTTCGATTCCTGGCTGTGATTAATGTTTTTGCTGTACACGCATTTGGTCGTTGTGTCTGCTGAGATTGAGAGCTTCATTGTCTGCGTGGTGCGGTAGAGAACCGAACTTGTGTTCTTTTAATGGGCGGTTAATGAAGCAGAAAACTGTTGAGCTATTAGTGAAATGAGCTGGAGCGATTAGCTGTTTGGGGCGATAGATAACTGTTATTGGTATTTAATCGAATTTTCAGATTCAGGAAGACACAAGTTTTTTTTTTTTCGACGATTTGAAACAATAAGTTTATTGTCTTCGAAGCATCTAATTATGCAACCTAATGCTTCAAAGCATTAGGTTATTATTATTATCAGCTATTTCTGCTGCTCAAAAACGCGAACTTATCCTGTCCCGTATCCTAAATTGCGTTCGGGTTTCATAAAACACTGCTTTATCCCCTTGTTGCATAATCTACTACAGGATCATATTGGTTGGATGAGCTGCATTGAAAAAAAGTGCGTGCTCCATCTTCGACCACATCATCGCTTACTATCCAGGTGAGATAGTGGTCAAACGCGTGCCTGTTAATAGTAAAAAAAAAGTTGTTGTTGTTAGGCGAGTTAAAGGTATATCAATCAGTTAAAGGTATATAAAAGTGTGTGTCAATGCAAGTTGTTGATGTTAGGCGAGTTAAGAATATATCATTTCAACATACTAGTTGAACAAGTGTTCAAAACGGATACACATCACTGTTCCTCCTCCTTAAATAGTGAGCGATGAAGTTCCCTGCTCTAAATATATTAGAAACAGAATTCAAGCAGCCTCGTCTAAATAACTTATAAGTCAATTGCGGAGTTAATTAGACAAATTAACGGATAAGGACTGTCACACCTAGCTGTTAGCGAGTCAAAAAAATGTTACCAAATTCGCTTTAATATGATTTCCGCTTAATACTTATTTCATTTTGGTAAACATCTCGAAAAACCTGTTTTTGTCTGTCAAGAATAACATCTTTAAAGAATTTCCTTGCTTAGATTTTATTAAAAGCATTGATGACGTAATTTTGGCAAAATTGTAGCTCTGCTAGCTGTATTGACTTGACATTGTCTGAGTTTTAAGTGAACAACACCTCATCTAGTAAGTGAGCTCTACCTGTATTCAATTTAGTACTTAAATCTACTAAACTACCAACCATATAAAAATACATCGCAGTAGACACGTCACAACTTCACCATACTCCCCCACACCTGCCCTTTTTTTAAAAAATGAACTCATTCTCCCCCGCATGCCGCGCGCCGCGTGCCCGCTCGCGCCTCAGCACATAACTCAACACATCGCCATTGTCTCCGCAGCCTCTGCTATCGTAATAGGATCAACGGACTTGACCGAAAACTACGCGCGCTACATTTAGCCTGACATTACCCCAACTACCAACCACGCTTCAAACTCCCGCAAGCAATTATAAACTTTATCCAAACACTCATAGAGCTTAACCAAACTGAGCAGATAATGTGGCGTCGTTCAAGTGTCGTTTTCGTCATTTTCATGTGGCATTATCCGTACATAGTATGTCGCCGTCATCGCAATCCCCTCTGACGTGAAGGAAAATGATATTTTTTATATGAAAGCGGATTTTTTTTGGTGTAAAGCTTGCGGAGAATGAATAGATAAGTGGAAATTGTTATTGTTCAACCATTTGGCAGCGGAGAGGTTGTTGTTTAGAAGGACGATATTTGTGACGATTGGGAACAATCGCCTGGAAGCGTATCAGCTTAACTGGCTCACACATTCACAGGAGCTTTTCAGATTGTATTGAAAATGTACAAGCCTGTGACCTCTGTAAGTTCAGACCTTTAGGTACACGATATTTGAGTTTTAAGTGTATGAAAATGAATTTAAATCATAATCCTCAGTTATATTTCAAATTAATTATTACATTCACATAACTCAGCGTGTAATGTAATTAAGGGAGCAGTGTTTTGTTAAGTCGGCTCTAATTGATGTGTGCGCGTACATCGAAATGTTCTAATTACTGTAGTCGAGTGGTGTTGCTGCACTTTCTCATTTTCGCATCAATTTTGTACAACAATACAACACACGTGTAACAGATGAATGTAAATTAATTAACTACTGTTACATTACAGTTAAATTATTTGACAGGATTTATTTGACTTAGAAAATACAAACAAATGGCACTTACAAATGAGGTGCATTTAAAGATATCACCCACACGATTTATACCTACTTCAATACGTCTTATACTTTTTGTCTTTTAAATCAAACCAACTCAAAGCTTGATAAATAGTAAATCCTTTCAAAATAACAAGCTGAACATATCCTAGTGATGGTGATAATACCTTTGTTTCAAACAATACCAAGACTTTTTGTTCATGTATACATTTCCCTTGCAGTCATTAATCGGAGATATATAGCTTTTTACTGCAAACCAAACATTGCTCTCCTATTATGGCTGTAGCATTACTGAATCAGTGTAAAATGCCTCTGAAATCAGCTTTCAAAATAGATTCATTTCTACATCAGACAGTTCTTTCGTTTGAACAAAATCAAACAAAACAAAACCAATACACAGCTGGATCAATTTGTGACTGTATCTCCCCTGCCCCCTCGCAGCCCCCCGCTGTGTGTGCATTTGATTCAAATGCGTTACTTTATTCGCGTAATTTTTTCGCTTCGATTTCATCCTCCGATGCTCATTGGAGGGCGGCCGATGACGCCGTGACGTCACACTTCGCCAGTCTGCCACCCATAATGTATCGATAGAGTTTCGGCTAAGTATTTGTGGTATTTTGCACTTCACAGAATTAATCATTTCAAAGGTATTCATCAAAATTGGTTTCGTGTTGAATGTATTTGATTACACCTGAATTAAAATATGAAAGGAATTTGGTTACTACACAACCATTCCTTCGCAACGTCGAAGTTTTAACAGGGTTTTATATTGCGTAGGTATTGAATTGAATATCTTAGTTAGCTATGTTTAATATACCTCATTTCCAAATAGTAAAACAGGAGTTTGAATCAAACTGTATCTACAAAATACGTCCAGGATACAAACTATAATCTAGATGCGGCACAAACCCGGCAATAAATACCAAAACACTGTTATGACAAAACTGGAATATCGCAAACATTGTACAGCAATTAGCAAGCGCGCTCATTCGGGCCGTTTCCATAAATCCACGTATCTGGTAATGAGATCTACGGCAAATTAGCTCTGTATAATTCGGTTTTCGATTTTAGTAATAAAATTATTGTGACATGGGAACGCTGTTCAGTGTTGTGAACACTGCGTACACAGCGTATACGGGGCGTATACAGCGCAGCGTCGAACGGAACATAATAGAGCACTTAGACGTAACACCACGTGATACAATTAGTTTGACGCGCGTTTTACAATTCATTGAGCGCACCTATTTAATTAAATGATGGGTCGTGTTTGTAGGCACTTGTATAGTTCTGTTCGGTTCATATTTTGTACGTACTTACACATCCTGTGATGTGTAACACTTACACATTCTGTGTTGTAACTTACGTATTTTAAGGTGTGAAGATATACATTTATGAAAAGAGTTGATGTGTAAAATGAAAAGTAACAGCTTATTTCAGAGTAGTATCTTAAATAGTTTCAGACATCAACATTGATAGCAAGCAATCAAACAGGCGTATCATCTATTGCCATCATCTTCAATTATTCTGAGGAATCATACCAGTAGGGACCCCTTTGTAGACACATGTTTCACACAGTTTAATCCTTCTTAGGGTTCCGTACCCAAAGGCCAACGGGACCCTATTACTAAGCCTCCGCTGTCTGTCCGTCCGTCTGTCTGTCAGCGGGCTGTATCTCATGTGTTCATGTATTAGGAAGACAGTTGACGTTTTCACAGAGAGTGTGTTTCTGTTGCCGCTATCAATCATCATCAATCATCAATATACATAAATTTCTTCCGTTACTGACTGATTGAATGACTGACAGACAACGCACAGCCGAAACTACTGGTAGTAGAAAGCTGAAATTTGGCATGTAGGTTTCTATGGGGTGCAGGAGAGCACTAAGAGAGGATTTTCTGAAATTCGTAAGGGAACGGGAAAAAACGGGATATGAGCGTACGAAGTTGCGGGCGAAAGCTAGTAACAACATATAATAATAATAAATTAAAAGTACATAGTATTACATCTTGTATGATGGTATGGAATGCTTCAAGCGCGAGTCCGACTCGTTTTTGGTCGGTTTTTAGGGTTCCGTACCCAAAAGGTTACCAACGGAACCCTATTACTATCCTCCGCTGTCCGTCCGTCTGTCTATCAGCGGCTGTATCTCAAGAATTGTAATTAGGGGACAGTTGAAATTATCACAAATTGTGTATTTCTATTGCCGCTATAACAACTAAGGTATAAAAACTGGCCAAGTGCGAGTCGGACTCGCGGGCAAAGGGTTCCGAACGAATTTTATTTCTTTAACATGTTATTTTAACACTATAGACTTCTTATAGCTTTTCCTGTGATCTTTAGGCAAAGATTTCTTTTAACTCATTTTTTTTTTCAAAATTTTAGGCTCAGTAGTTTCGGAGATAAGGGGGGGTATGGTCATTTTTCGTCTAGTTTCTTTAATAACTTCAAAACCATTTATTTTAAAATTATGAAAAAAATATAATTAAGACCCTCACAGTAAGCCCTTTCATTTGATATGTCACACGATATTGTTCAAAAAACTTTTTTTTAAATTTTCTAGTTTGACCCCCAAAAGTGACACCCACACTAAAAATTTAATAATTTACGTAACGCGTCCGTAGTCGGGTCACAGAAGTCCATATGTGTACCAAATTTCAACAGAGTCGGTCGGAGAAAACTGGCTGTGACAGACGGACAGACAGACAGACGGTCAGACAGACAGACACCCGAGGGATCCTATAAGGGTTCCGTTTTTTTTCGGAACCCTAAAAATTAAGTTTTATGGTACGGAACCCTTCGTGGGCGAGCCCGACTCGCACTTGGCTGGTTTTTCTATTTTCTTCTCCACCTTGTAGCCATCCACTTCATGCTCAATACTATCATCACGACATTCTCTGCGTCATACACTGTAAAGAACGCAAACACAGTTAATCAGCCATCATAAGATCTGCACGAGTAAGTACCGTCAACCACCTGTGCAAACAAATTCTACATTAATTCGAAGAGTGGTTCCCTCGGTTATTGTTGTGAAGAGCAGATATTGGTCTCGCTGTACTCGAGTGTACTTTTTGTTCTCGTATGTTTGAGAACGTGGAGAACGAATCTTATTATAAAATACTAAGTCTTCTTCTTGCAGACGCTTGCTTGGATAATGGATAAAACGATTTTATTTCAGGTAAACTTATTCACAATTGTTCTATTTTCAAGGGACTTCTCTTGATCTGAATTTGTCTTTCAACTTACACTATATACACTTAAAATAGAAAACAAAATTCCTAAATATAGTAAGGCGTCCAAAGATTCGTCCGCATCGCTGTCGACTGGAAGTGAGCCCAAAAGACTGGCGGCATTGCCACGTTGTATGGCAATGCTTATCCTCTGTCCGAGGTAAAAGCCAGCCCTTGGGTCACGCGAAGTGTCAACTAAACGTTTAGCTAGATTTTTAAATAAAACAGACCCCACGGTCCAAGAGTTTCAACCCCAAACGGCTCAAAAATATAGTTGCCACCAAGGCAACTATATCTCCGCCGTTTGAGGTTCTCAGCAGCCGCAGCGGCAGAACCAGCACAGCACGACGAACTAGAAAGATGGAATGGCGCAAGAGTATCGACACAAGTAGCGTAAGGTTTTTATATTGTATCACCTAACTTTTTATCCATAATTTAAAGTGCCACAACTTTTTTTGTCCGAATGATAACTTACCCGAACTTAATATCACATAATATCACATGCCATAAAATTGAAATCCCTAAATATAATATATGTCCTAAATCCGTTTGTCATAAATATTACAATCAATAATATACAAAAGACATAAAACCGTTTTCAATAAAAGTTATAAGTCCTAAATTCAAATCACATAATGCTTATTTATAATAATAATATTCTTAGAACAAATTTGTATAACAAAGCTTTTACTATGAACTTCTCTCAGGCGTTACGTAGATACGAGTGGGCAATATTTTTGCTTCTACCGACTTGTTTTGAGATAGTTCACTTGTTATGTAGTTCTGTTTAGTAACAGGATAAACACGTTTTTGTTTTATAATATACTCGTATCAAAAATAAATGATTGAAAATGCAGCAATGTGAAATTTTAAAGACTAACAAGGGTGGCATAAAATTAAATTGTGATGGCTTTACTTACGACAAAAATCGAATCTACAATGAAAAATATTACTAGGTGTGTGAAAAGTACAAAAATATACAACAAAAATGTGTGTGAGTGTAATGTGCAAGTGGTTTTTGTAAGCAAGCAAGCATGCAGCATGCAAGCAAGCACGCAGCATGCAACATGCAAGCAAGCACGCACCATGCAACATGCAAGTAAGCACGCAGCATGCAGCATGCAAGCAAGCACGCAGCATGCAGCATGCAGCATGCAAGCAAGCACGCAGCATGCACGCAAGCATGCAGCATGCAAGCAAGCACGTAGCATGCAGCATGCACGCAGCGTGCAAGTAAGCATGCAACATGCAGCAAGCATGGTTTCTGCATGGTTTCTCACGGCTCCGGCGCTGCGGGGCTCCGGCGGACCCACGCGAGTTTATCATTGCAGATGGGTTTAACGCTCACCACCGTAGCTCCGGCTTTGCCGGCCAGCCTCATCAGCGACGGCGTGTGTTACAACCACCTGCTCCTCAACTCGCGGGCCGCCTCACCCCTCCGCGCCTACGCGATTTTAAATTACACTCTAGGGGTAGGGCAGACAAGACTGCGTGGAGTCGGATTTACAGCGATTCGTTTCTGTCAGTAAAACCTTATTTTTAGCAAATGTTTTAGGACTACAAAATGTATTATAAATGAACATTCGGAATAATGCACATTATTTAACACTTTACTTAGGACATATGACTTTAGGTCATGTATAATTAGGAGATTTAATTATTATAGTACTCGATTTTATGACAGAATACTTTTAGAACTAAAGATTATTATGATAAACAAAATTTCGGGATTTTGAACATTATGGTTACTGAAGTTTATAACAAACGTGTTATGGATAATGATTTTCGGACAAACAATTTTAGGAGAAAAAAGGGAGTACCACACTAAAGGCCTACCCATCTTCCAAGGCAATAAAGATATACCGTCCGGTCGCTTGCCATCGTCGCGTGCCAGGCCAATGGGTTTTAGTACGGCTGGAACCCCGACGGCGACAAGAGCGCGTCGGATAATGTCGTTGATGTTTGCGTGTCGTGCTATGCGACCCGCACTTCGACTGCATGACAGGCCGGGGTGCCCGAGGCTGTTGACAGCTTCGCCACAGTGACAGCGATGAGGAGAACAACAGGATGCGCCTAAATGAAGGGAAGCAGCGAGGCGGAAAGTAGTATCGTTGAACAAGGTGCCTATGTTCGACGACGGTAGTGCGTGAAGCCAGAGGCCCGACTCCCACTCATCCACAGCCAGCAGGCGCGCACGCTCCACAGAAGTAGCAGCAGAGGCACTCACTTAGATAAAGAAAGGAGATCGTTTTGTTACCTAAAGCCAGTTGACTTTATGCAAGGAAGCTTCAGTACCTACCATCATTCCGTAGTCACGGTCAATAGCTGTCACTTGTCCATCATACTATGATGACTCTACTGACCACAGCTCAAATGCCTGCAAGTACTACGTCATTAGGGCTAGGATTACCTACTATAATTAATAACTATTTCATTGATTGTGATGGGTGTTCCGTGAATATAACAGATAGTCTTAAAAATAGCACTGATGATAATTACTATTGTGAAGTGCAGTGAATATGGAAGTAGAGTCGGAGCAGGGAGTAAAGTCTCTCAAACCCTATTGAAAAAGGGAGAAACCATATGGGTGATGTGTCTGGTTGGCAGTATAGTAAACATTGCCTACCAGTCGGGCTGTACTCATGTACGTTCAAATCGCAAGGAGAACTATGTTTGTAGTCCCGACCCGAGGATAGCCGTCTTAGGACGATGTTATGGGTTATTGCTATTGATGGCATGTTATTTTTGTGTTTTTTATTTGTTTCAGTATTATTATTATTAAGCTATGGCAACGCCATCCGCTGACGACGTCATTAGGACATGAACAGAGGCTTTAGACAAGTGACATTCTGTTAGCGGTAACTTGGCGAAAGCTATTGTCAAAACGTCAAAAATCTATACGATTGGCAAACGCTCTCAAAGTTTCACGTAATTGATCACATATACTTAAAGAACAAAGAAAGAAAGAAAGAAAAAGCATGTGGCGCAAGATTGAAAGTGGGATCTTCTTGCGTAGATCCGGTCTCTCCGGGAGGCTATGGTTGAGCGCTTGAACGTGTCCTTACACGCTGTCTCTGAATGAAGCGATGCCAATCTGGTCAAGTTCAATGCTGCTAAAACCCAAACGTGTCTTTTTCCGCCAAAAGGAGACAATTCCACCCATTTTTAACGGGGGAAATCCTCATGGATGACTCCTCCGGGGCGGAGTGGGCGGAGTCTGTCAGGGTCTTTCAGGCTCTTACTGACTAAAACCACCCCGGTGTTCCATCTCTCACCTACGCCGGAGATCACGGGAACTTACGACTTCCGTAGTCCCCGGCTGGTGCCAGCCCGCCTCTGCGGGCCACCTCGGGTCAGAGGTGTTTTAATCCAACCAGCTCCATTTTTCCGAGGTGCAACCGTGCCAATAACCGACCGACTTGAGCTTCTTGGGGTTACATTAACATCTACCCTCAATTTTGGCCCTTTCATAGAGGCAAAAGCTCAAGTGTGGTGGTGGTGTACTTCTGGATTTCAGCAGTGCTTTTAACTCTGTTGACTTCGATATCCTTCTTGGGATCCTTAAATCTTTCAATTTCTCTTCTTCCCTTATTAGATGGTTCGACTCCTATTTTCGAGGCCGCTCGCAGCGGGTGCGTATTGATGAATATTTTTCGGATTGGTGCTCCCTTACTGTTGGTGTGCCTCAAAGTGGCGTTCTCTCTCCTCTTCTCTTTTCAATTTTCATTAATTCTGTCACTAAAGTTATCTCCTCTAGCTTCCATTTCTATGCAGACGACCTGCAGCTTTACCATCATTTTCTGAGGCAAGACGCGGAAGCCGCTGTGTCCGCCGTGAACCGTGACTTGATGTTGGTTGGGGAGTGGTCGCGGTCCTTTAGTCTGTAAATCAACCCTAAGAAGTCTCAGGCCTTGGTTATCGGTGGCAGGTATATGCAGAATAGGCTGGACATTGCTACACTGTCTCCGCTCTGGTTGAACGGAGTCCAGATTGAATACGCAAAGTCGGCTAAGAACCTGGGGGTTATCATGGACTCCTATTTATAGTGGATAGGAACTCTTGGATATTGTGTTTGCTATTTAACATCCTTCACAACCCTAAAACGCCTTCCTACCTGCGAGAACGCTTCTCCTATTCCCGTCCTTCTGATGCGCCTTGCAGGTCGCATCTTAGAAATCTCCTTAAGTCCCCTCCCCACGCTACTGAGTTTTACTCCTATTCCTTTACTGCCCATGCGGTTAGGCTGTGGAATTCACCACCGCCTGACATTAGAGACTGCAAATCTCTTTCAGTTTTTAAAAGAAGAGTGAAAGAACACTACCTTTCTTTACCGTCATAGTTGCATATAAGTATGTGTCATTATTTATCTTATAATATTATTTAGTATGTATTAGTATATGCTTATTTTAGTATATTTTTGTATTGTATGTTATATTAAAGTTTATTGTTTTATTTGTAAGTACTTATACTTTTTACACACGGTGTCTACATATCTTTTATACAACTCTCCTTTCGCAGGTATGCTGGAAGAGATTTCTTTTGAAATAAGCATTACCTTTGTACCTATTTTTCTGTTTCCTTCTTTTTATCTTTCTATGTAATGTGTGTACATAAATTGTTAAATAAATAAATAAATAAAGAAGTTTGGGGATCCTAGCAAAGGTGAGACGGTACTTCATGCCGGAACAGCTGCTCAAACTCTATCAAGCTCAAGTTCGATCGTGTATGGAGTACTGCTCTCATCTTTGGGACGGATCTGATCAATTGAGAAACGAGCCAAGAGGATCATCGGCAATGATATGCTCGTCGCAACGAAGCTCCAAAGTCTTGAGCATAGAAGTCGAGTTGCTAGCCTGTCGGTTTTTTACCGGTTGCATGTTGGGGAATGTGCGACGGAATTGCATTATTTAATTCTGCCAAGCCCGTTCCATCATCGGACCAAAAGACGAACGGCTATGCGCCACCGGTACATGGTGGACATCCCACCCACATGCACAAAATGATTTGGGAACACATTTATAGTGCGTACAGCTAAGGATTGGAATTCCCTGCTGGAGTCTCTGTTTCCTGAAAGCTACAACCTGGGAGTCTTTTAGTCAAGAGTGAATATATAAAACATTTATTTGGAACAAGGAAAGACACAAACATTCTAGGCAAGCATGCTCTATCTTCGACCACATCATCGCTTACCATCAGGTGAGATAGTGGTCAAACGCGTGCCTATCAATAGTAAAAAAAGTGAGCCATAGTCTGCGGAGAGACGCCACATAAAAACATTTTATATAATGAAACCATCGTTACTCTAATTTACCTCTTATAGTGCAGAGACAGTTAAGCTTATTTTTATTTCAAACAAATCAGCTTAACCATCTCAAAAAAGATAAATTACGACAATACTGTAAAGTGGCAGTTGTTCGTACAATAAGGAGGTCGGTCAGATCGCGTCTACAGCGCAACGACGCCGAGTAATTGTTGTAAAACATTTACGACTAGGCTCCGGAACAGGTGTACTGCGGCGGTACCAGTCTGTGTGTAGCAGTGTGCGAGTGTGCTAGTGTGCGAGTGTACGGGTGTGCGATCAGCCCCGTAATTATGATAGCGGGTATAATAGGCCCCGGCCGGGGACGTAAATCCTGATAGCGCCGCAAGCAAAAAGCCTCAACACGACGTAGAAATGTCCAGAAAGCTGACTCGAAACAACACGGTTAGTAACAGTTGCAGTTAGTCCTGACGATTTTACGGTGTACTAGAGTAACACGTGTCTTCGTGTTTTTCTTTTATCATCTTGAATGTATTAATGTTCTGAAAACATGATCAAAACATATCAAGCCAGCTTATGTACAAAGCAAGCTTAAAGTTAAACCGGCATCGAGTTCACTTACAGCAATCTTCAGAGTAAGTGTAAAAAATGAAAATAGATTCAGAACATATTCAGACTCGGGTTTGAATTTATTTCTTTTTCGTTTTGTCTGCTGTTTGTTTTTATTTCTTACTGTCTTGTGCATATTGTCAGTAAATACCTATAAAATGCATCAGACATTTTCTTATTTTATCACTCACAGCTGCATCAAACATTACAACAGTGAGCCTTCTATCCTTTCTACTTGGTGGCTCAACCCCACACGGAAAATAACTCATTTAGTTGGTCGCCGGTGCCAACCCTAGCCCCTCATTTACATTTGACGTAACACTCAAAAACTTGCAATTCTTTTTCCCCCGGAATTATGTAATGACCATTAAATCAAATATTTGTCTGTAATGAAACGCGGATACGTGGTTTAATTCGATAGGTAAACATTCGTAATTGAAATGACTCGTTTTAACAAAAAAACATCGTGATCCCTGCCGCGATGTTCTACTGGTAGCAAGCGCTAATACAGATCGTGAGGCCCTGCGTTCAATTCCCGAGTCTGGCAGTGTTTTTGGGGTTCTCCATCCGAGTATGCGGTTGGTGGCAGTACGCTCGCTTCCTATAACATAGGACTTAAACATAGATTACTGCCAAAATGTGGGTGTACCAAAAGCTATTTGGAGGTAAGCGGTACAGAGAGTAAAGTCCCGCAAACCTCCGTTGATAAGGGAGAACCCTACGACCGGACGGTTGTTGTGTCCGGTGTGGGCAACTGCCCGATAGTTGACATTCGGGCTGATGTATGTGTTCAAATCGCACAGTAAACTCTGCTTGCGCGATGCAAGATTACGACGTAGCAGTTCGCTGCTAGTTAGTTAGATGGTGCTGCGGCTCTTTCCATTGAAAGAAAAAAAAAAGAAAGAAAAGACGTTTATTTCACCGAAAGCGACGCACACAACACAAAATTAAAAGGAAATAACTTAAAAACTAACTACAAACTAAATAAACTATTATTGCTAAAGGACTAAGTCGAGACCGGGCATCATCTGACACGTCTTTCTTCACACCACAGACAAACAGAACACAGTTCAATCGTCGAGTGGATCGTCGTTGATTTGCTCCGTTGGTTTTTCTTGTGGCGGCATAGATGGTGCTACAGGTACACTTCTGTCTAACCCTCTGGGGAATACTGGCGTAAGGTTACGTTATCCTTATAACCATGTCTTAAGTAACTTTTGGCTGCTTTATTTCTAATCAATTATTGAAGGAACGATGATATCCGCAAGAGAACCAAGGTTACCAACATAGCCCGAAGGATCGCCAAACTAAAGTGGCAGTGGGTAGGGCACATTGCTCGCAGAACAGATGGTTAATGGGGCTGAAAAGTTTTTGAGTGGCGACCGTGTACCGGAAGACGCAACGTTGGAAGGCCTTCCACAAGGTGGACCGATGACCTGGTGAAGGTCGCGGTTAGCCGGTGGATGCGAAACGCGCAGGACCGTTCGTTATGGCGACGCTTGGGAGCGGCTTATGTCCAGCAGTGGACGTCTTTCGGCTGATATGATAATGATGATGATTGTAAATTGCATTTGGAGTATAGAGAAGAGAAAAATATGAAGATCTATTTAATCTGGGCCTATCTGCCTATCTTCAATGTCTGACAAAATCGATCAATATACCAATAAAAATCTCGTCCAATCAACAGTAAGCGTTTATATACATGGAACATTTTGTGATCCAACACATTAAGTGAGTCAGCGATCAATCGAGTAAGCGAAATGATTTCTCTAGGCGATGGAGACGCTGCGATTGGAAAAGAATTCAATTTGCGTCTGGACAAATATCTGCGCGAATACATCTCAGACGCACTGACGATATGAATCACTATATACAGGTTGTGAGCAAATATGTGCTCGAGTGTTTACATCACTTTCGTCTACGTTGACTAATTACAAGTGCATTGAACTTTTTAAAAAATGGGCACAATTTAAAGGTACATGGATACTTTTTAAGCCATTTTAGCCCTAAATATAGCGTGTCGTAAGCCCACGTTTTGCACTTACAATAGTTCTAATCTCCCATCAGTTAGGATCGTGAATCGAATACGTACGTATAACTAACTACTACGTCCAGTACCTACGTAATATCTACTCTTGTACTAGCAGTAACAATCCGCGAACATTTGTTTCAAGCAGATGATGCCTATTTGCATGTCTGTCATTGAAATCCCTTTCCTAATTTCTCTATCATTTGTATATTTTAACTCCAAACGACACGTACTATCCTCAACCTACCAACATAACGAGCGGAACCCCATTCAGACCATATAAGGAGACAGCTCCATATTACAATTGGCAATCTGACTTAAAGAAACTGCTCGGTGTCAGCCCCCTCCCACCTCGCCCCCCTTCCGCCACACACTCCAGGCACACCCCTCCGCTCGCCCCGCGGGTCAGGTGGGCTGTAAATCAGCGTGAGCGCCGATGAAACCAATCCCGTTCGATTAGCGCCGTCTCCGCAACAAACCTCAGATGGAGACAGAAGTTTCACTTTGTATTGACTATTTCTGTGAATGTGACGGTAAAGCGTGTACACTTTACACGTAACTCTATACGCCTGCTCTTTTGCTTGATAAACAGCTGATTGAATGAAAAATTCTTAAAAAGACTGCAGCTTTGATTTTGATGAATGCACTCTCGGTGACAAATAAGCTTGCAAGCCTTATCAGAAGTTCGTTAGACGTTTCCCTATAAAACAATTCGCTGTGCTAATCATGGCAGTCTAAATAATTTCTATAATGGCAAACAGAATTGTCGTGAACCTCGCTTAGCAGAAGAATAGGTAAACGGAGTATTTTATCCACTCAAACAAACAAATACCTGTCTAATGTCAGTTCCACAGTTAAGTACCGATGACCTACTTGATGTAAACAATCCTTCTGAGCATCCCTGTGCAATGTCACACCGCGCCACCGGAGCCGGGTGTTGACTCGCCACTGAATTAATGTTTTGTTCCGTACAACGTGCCGCTGGGTGCTTTACAAACGTGCTCCTAATGCCAATTCTAGATGACACCTAAATTAACGACGAAATAAAAGCTCACTGTTGGATTTATAACCCTCGACACACTATAGCGAGGACTGACGATCCAACAGTGCTACAATATTGAGGCTTAGTTTTAGTTTATTACAATATTGAGGCTTAGTTTTAGAATTAGCTTCGTGGATCTATTGCTTTTTTGTCAATTTATGTCCACTGCTACTACACTTCTTGATCTACCTTCAAGCCTTGTGTACATATTTCTTTAGTGTCCCAGTTTCGTGTGCAATTCTGTAAATAGTCACAGATGCTCAAAAAGAATTTACGCGATATAGGAGTTGCACTTTTTTTCCTACGATTAAACTTAATATTACAATACTTGTTACAGTCAAACAGAAAAGTGAAGCAATTTCTCAAACAATGATCGCGCTGATCAATCAGCAGTACGTCAGCAAACAAATCAGTCCAACATAATCGCGCTGCTCAAACACCGACCGATCAGGCACACACACACGTGTCGCGCAGACGGCCCGTACACAACGCGTGGCGCTATGTGCGCGGGACCCACTGACGCGACAGATGGCCCCACAACACAACAGCGCACAAACACAACCCGAACCCAACAGAAGGACGTTTTATAGCCAAGTTGAAATAATTATGTACTTTGGCGAGTGATGTGACTGTGTCAGCGTTTGGGAAGACTGGTTTTCCCATTTTCCAATTCCGGATTAAGGTACTCGCAGGTACTATATGTATAAGCCGATAGCTTTATCAGGTTATTTCTAACTAATAGCTTCTGGTAGCTGCTTCTCGTGAAAGTCTACAATTCGACACTTGCAAGGAATAACATCGTAACTAACTTTTAGGTAGTTTCAAGTTACAATCATATTCGTGCTGTCCAAAAAATTAAGATTTTTCCAACACCCATAACTCACCCGTATTTTAGTTACATTGCGTAAAGATTTTTACAGAGTAAAAACATTGTAAGTGAGAGACAACCGCAGTTAATAAAAGGGTATATTTAGTTACACGTCATCGTCATCATTGTTTAAGCTCGCCGTTATTAGTATAACATTGTAATACAATTTACAGTTTTGTTCTTGGTAATGATTATTTCTTAAAATAAGCTTTAACACACTTTATGCGATTGTATGTCTGAGTTACAATTTACAAAATCATTTTATACAGTATACCTTGTGGAATGTCATTGCAACTCATAGAAAGTCTTTAAATATACATAGATATAATAATATAATCTTATGAAAGTGAGGCTATTCCTTCGTTTACTCAAATTTGGCTGGCATTTAGACTTAACCGGAGTCTGAGAGATTTTTTTGAATCTTTGACGCGCTCTCCTCGAAAGTTACAAAATGTGAGTTACAATGTTATTCCCTGCAGGTGTCGAATTAACCAAAGGAAACTTAATCCCGGAAAAAAAGTATCCTATGTTCCAGGTGTGCGTGTTTCAGGACATGTCTATGTCTACCTGTGTGCTACGTCGCCAACAATTTTTTTCGACCGAGACCTGAGATGACAAACATACAGGCATAGAGAGTTATTTTCCTGTTTTCATATTAGTAAGTATGGATAGGTGAAGAAAACACTGCAGTTTCAATTAAAAACATTATAGCATACGTGTCCGATACAAAAAATCGCGTGAATGATTTTACTGTTGGTGAATAACTGAATACCGATAGTAAAGTCGATAATAAAGCTTATAAAGTAATCAATATTTCCATAAAAATATTCAAAATATTGGATGAAATGAAAGAAAACATTGTTGCAATAACAGTCCTGGCATTCAATCCAAAACGAGAGTTCTAATATGAATGTCATATAACCATGCATGCTAGAGCTTTGTTTGTGCAAATGAACAGCTAATGAAAGCTACATCAAGGCTTGTATACATGCCAATGACCTTCTATCAATCAATGAGCTATCTACTCCTCTACGCGCCACTCCGCTACCCGCATTTTTAAATTTATTATAAAAAAATAACACATATTTTAAAAAAGTAACAAAACCAAATTAGTTTATTTTGTATTGCAAAGCAGCAGATATTTTATTTTTTAGATTTTTGATAAAAAATTAAGGAGTATCGAATGGTTTCATCTCAACGATTTGGAGGTGATTTGGTAATTTTTTTCTTATTATGTGATACCGATACATTAATTCTGGCTAAACCAAATTACGTATCATATCATGTAGATAAAATTAACTACCTATTTTTTTCAGATGTAATTTCTCAGTAAATGCCGACGAAAAGTTGCTTCATCTGCACGCTGTTTTTAAGCATTTCTTGAGAGAGCAGCCTTAAGGAAATAATGGGAAACGTTTGATCAGCATTGCTTTTCAAACTACTTAGCTCAGCAGAACAGGAGATTATTTAAATAAAATTTCGAGAACCTAAATGAAAACTAAATGGTTATTTTGTTACAAGATCCATCTTATTTTGATGTTTTTAAATGGGTTTGTCATAAAAAAGGCTTTTTGTAAAATAATAGTTTTAAAACATGATTGATTGCCAAGTTATTTTTGAGTCGAAGGTGACTTGTCGAGTAAAAGAAACTAAAAAGCAATAGGGTTGCAATTTGAGAATCCTTGATGAATTACCTAGTAGCTCCGTAGCATCGCGCTAGAGGCTCGTACATCATTATGAAACAGTTTATTATTTTCCAAGTATTTTCGTAATGATACTTCAGTTGGCATCTTATTATTACAGCGAACGAAATAAGAAGTGGGTTTCAGAATAATTTATTTTGAGACACTAGCTGTTGCTCGCTACTTCGTCTGCGTCAAACTCGTGAAACAGCACAAATGTCTATCAAAGTCAAAGTCAGCGCAACAACAACTATGATATATACCGCCAGTAAAAGTCGCGCCAAATTCCGTCTAACCGTTTCGGGGATTAGCCATATTAGACAGACAAACAAAATATTAAAAAATGTGTTTTTGTGATAAGTATCGCTTAAACATTCATATTATTATGCATTTAGTAAAAACCTGTTATTTTAAATTTAAAAAACAAGCACTATTTTATTATTGTATGTTACATACTTCGATCAAGAATACTCATACGTAGTAATAACTAATACTAATATGAAACTCTGTGCCTATTTACTAAAAAATATTTCATTTAGTATGACATCTCTGCCCCACTGACTCGCGAGCTCGCTAAAAAGACTGCTATATAACAAACAAAGGTAGCTCATTAATTTACCGTCATTGTGTTTTGGGCATAGACTCTGAGAGCAAGACACCAACTCTTTTCCGTTTAAGCCATTATAATTTATTGCACCGCTCCGGTAGCAAGCTATTTGTTCTCAGCTCTTAGTTCATGTACCCAGAAGTATTTTGGTTGTTCTGAAGTTATTATCTCTTTAATCAGAACCTGGAATTACGTCATCTGATAGCGCATAGCTTTCTCAGAACCGTTGTTGTCAGTAGCGCCAACTAGCAGCTTACGGTCATTCTCAGAACAGGTCTCGAGACCTGTAACCTGTAAGTACGAATTTAGGCCTAGCTCTGTTGCATTTATGCAGTGTAAAGTAAGTATGTATGAATTGCTTGATAGTGCACTCGGGTGCGGACTGTATATGCACCTATTTCGATACTGATTTTATATCTTACCGTAAATCATATTGAGGACGACACTGCCAATAACGGGGACTAACCCAATTGTGATTGCCTTTGTAATCTCCACACGCATCTAAAGGTTATCATAAACTACCGATTGTTTAAAAAACCTACCTATTCGACTGTCAACTGATATTTAACACATCATTAGCAGCTAGCGCGAGTGTGCGATGTATAAAATAGATGCAATTGAACGGTCCGTCCTGCGCGGCTCAATGGGCGCAAATTGTCGCCGTAATGACCGGTGCGGGCCCGACCGCGCCGGATCGCGCCCGACCGTGCCGTACGCCGACAATTAATGCGTTAGCAATCACGCATCGATGCTGTTTCACACTGTAATATCACTGTTTGAAGCACATTGTTTATTATTCATTGAAATATTTTGTTTGGTTTAAATGGAGCTTATCATTTTCATTTATTAGTAATCTTACATTTTTTAATACACTGTGCTATAATTATTGATACTTATATTTGTCCTGTAAATTAATTGATGGTGTTTAACTTTTTCACCTCAGTGTCGGACATTACGGACAGCACAATAACCCCGCGCGTCGTGTTCCCGTCATGTCTAGCCGAGCACGTCTCCGCACCGCAACGCACCGCAACGGGTCGCTCGTCACCGCATGTGGACGGGTGACGTGCCAGATTGTTCGTACAACAACTCAGAATGATAATTTTAATGAAAATGAGCTTTATTAATTGATTTCACCTCATACCAAAAATGGAGCGCGTAATGACAGCGTGTCATGTCGGTGACACTTGCAGCGGAGCGCGGCACCGCAGCTCGCAGGTGACCGCGTGCTGTCGCACCACACCGCACCGGGGTGGACGCGCGACTCATCACAGTATGTGAACTCACTAGCTTCTGACAGCGGCTTCGCCCGCGTGATCCCTAGGGAACACACTCTCGGGATGAAAAGTAGCCTATGTGTTATTCCAGACGATAATCTACCTCTGTGCCGAATTTCATGAAGTCCTTTCAGGCTTTCTGACGTGAAAGAATAACATACATCCATCCATCCATCCTCACAAACTTTCGCATTTATAATACTGGTGTTAGTAGGATTATTAGAATACAATACACTGAATATTACCACACGAATAGTTAATTTTAGAACGCCTTCAAATAAAAGGAGCTTATCAATTCGACCCGTATGTATGTAACAATGACAGAATTGCACAGTTTTCGTAAATGTTAATCTATACCAGCTTCTAAACATGTGTGCCAAAGGGGATACAAAGAAATGACAGATGTTTTTATTCCATACATGATTATTTAAATTTTAAACAAACAAACAAACAACTATTGACTTATTTTAAGTATTGGCTTATTTTAATTGTTGACATTTTCTAATTATTGGCTTATTTAAATTGTTGACATATTTTAATTTTTGACATTATTTATGAATGTAACTAACAAATTGATGAACGATCTTAACTGTTAGATAATATTATATTCCAATGAAATAATCTTTATTAACGAAGCAAGACTGTAAATTTTATTATAACTTTGATGGAATTTCATGATATTATTATGCATGTTCTAGAAATGTTTGCACGACTGATAAGTCGAATATAGTGAGACAAAAATTTTCTTACCACGCTACTATGTACCTATATTCTAGCAAATAAATATAATTTCATTTCATTTCAAAGTAAAAAAGAAAGGAGATAGAACCTTTGTGGCATAGCTACCCGGCCGCCATTTTTTTTTTCAAAATCACGGAGCCCGTTGAACCATGTATATTTGGGTCTTCTTCTTCTTCTCGTGTGGAGTAAGGTCTAACGACCTAACACACCCTAGTGTCAGAATTTCTGAACCGCCTCAAGGGCCTCTGACGTGGTTTACGACCACCATTTGGCGGCCGGACCACCGGCTTATAAGTAAGTGCCTTCCGAAGCACGGAGTCATCTTTTTACCAGACAATCAGGTGATTCAAGCCTGCAATGTCCTAGCCAAACTGGAAATAACTTTACAAAGTATGCTTTCCCGTGGGAATCGCACCACCGACCACCGGGTCACAAGGCAAACGCCTGAACCACTCGACCACGGAGGAAATTAAACAAACAAAAAATATTAGCATCATGGCGCCCAGAAGTGTCACGGTGTCGAAATATTTGGAGATAAAGTCATCATGTGACAATAATGACTATCATTAAAAAGTAATTAATTGAATGCTCATATATGTATGAAGGTAATTATTGCAGGTTTTCTTTCGATTTTTTTATTTGCACTAACTTTCAAAAATAAAAGATTTTGAAGCTAACCCACTGCTTTGAATAAACAAAGGTTTACAGCAAGTCTCGTCACTCACTGAAATAAATAAACTTTTAATAATAAAACACACTACACCTAGGTACAAGTTACCGGACAGCTGAACTTTCGACTCGAAGCACCTTTACAGCTTCAAGGTACTCGTGCTCGAACACTTTTATATTGTTTGACTTCTGCTCCCACTGGACGCAACTTTGACGCTCCCGACGATTCTAGAGGTACAGTTATTCTAGGAACGTTTCTAGCCGAATTATGTAGTTACTGACAGGTAATAAATCTAACCTTCGATAGCATTGGTATAGAAAAAACCCAAGATACACACTCAGCATCTCAGAAACGTCCGTAAAAAACAAGCGCATAATGTATAATTGTGCGCAAGTTTCAAACAGTCTCGCATCGCTCGCCTTACTACACTGCTTTGTAAAAACAACTTTAAGCGATCCGTGTAAGGTTGAATTTGCAAAAAAAATGTTTATAGTATAACTACACACAACTCACACATGACAATTGTTGCATTTGTTCGGGACTGTGCATCTTGGGTTTTTTTATATATCAATGTTCGATAGTGATTTATGTCTTGTATAACCTAGCTTCTGTCACAAGTGAAACTCAAGCGTTTTGCACACCAATATAACAAGTCTTTCTGGTGGTAGACTAGTCAGACTTCCGCGTAGGTACACTAAAGTGCAATACAGAATTATTTCATGGAAATGCCTGTCTAATTAAGTTTTCACCTATTTCATCGCCATCTGCAGCTACCAGGACTTCAGGAGGTTGACGGTGCTACGTTATTGCAAAGGGTAAAATACCTTTAAAGCTGAAGGAGTGCAATTCATTTACAATATTGCTAATAATTTAACCATAATTAGTTGTTCAGTGTTTCGTTTCGCGGAAGTGCAGGCGTGGCGCCTGTAATGAGTTCTTGTTCGAACCACGCCACGGCTGCACGGGCGGTCGTCAAAGGGTCTTGCATTTTGTTCTCATTTGCGCTGCAAATTCTGAGTGTTAAACGTTTGTTATATTTTATCAAATAAATAGCGAAAAATAAAGGAATCCTATCGGCAGCGTAGTAAAAATTTTTCAGTCGAGTCGTGAACGTTAAGTATAGAAATCCGTACCATACTGCGAAATTAGGTACCTACTTAAAAAGAAAAAAACATCTGACTTTGTTCCACGAAATATTCCACTGTAATTTTCACCTTAATATAAGTAAACTTTGTACACACGGCTAAAATAATAACGTCTGATACCTACGTCGAAATGAACTTAAAGGAATCACGTTACTGTTGACAAAAAATGTCATTAGAAATGTACATAAATAATGGAAAACAACGTGAACGACGTCCCACTGAGCATGTGGGAAATGAGCACCAATCAGTAGGTAACTGTCACTGTTAGTATTACTGTTAGGAAGGTACTATTCCTCAAATCAATATCGTCGTATCTTGTACGATCCAACCTTTACTGTTTGGCGGGAACCTTAATACTTGGTGTTGCGTCAAGTTGACATCTGTCAGATTCGTTCTACATTCAATAACGTAATTCTCTTCATCCAAAGACCAATTGTAATTTACAGGCGCATTTTTAACTATGTACTGAAATTCAAATTCTGATACGGTAAACATTGCAACTTGAAACAACAATATTCACATTTCTTAACATAGTTGTTCACGTGATAACATTAATAACTTGCTTGTTCCCGTGCGCGGTGTGGAGGGCGGGGGGTGAATACTTGCGCACTTGTAATAAATCGTTGAATAGCTCGTAACAGTTCCTCATAACAAACGATTACAAACTCGCTAAGTGGCGCCGCTCGCAGCTTGAAGGGCGCGGGGCTCGGGGTGACTCGCCTTACACTCCTCACGCGAAGGGATCGGAAGTTATAGGTGGAGTTGTGGAACTTATGCAATGCGGCCCGCCGCCGGATCGCCCATATCTCGGGTGACGAGGGGGCGAGGTGCGCGGTGCGCGGGCGGTAGGTGCTAAGCCAGCGTGTCACGTGACGATCAATTTAGAGTTACGACTGAAAACCAAGCCCTCCCTATCTCCGCACACTTTTTCACACAAACTTTCATCTTGTTCGATTGGCGCTAAATTAAACTGAATGCAATCAGCCGTGGTAAAGACGTTAAATTCTCAGCTCATCTGTAAATCAAAGATTTTCATCAGAAACGAATCAAAGATTATCGAATTGTTCCCAAATTAAACGTGTTGCGCCAACTCGCTGGATAAGATTAATGATACGAAGTTATTTGTATCTCCATTAGGCATTTAGTAATTAAATAGTTTTCATGTAAATTGATTTTAGTAATCCAGCCAACTGTCTGGAATGTTCGGACTATGATCAAGTTTTCACTCATTTCATTAATTACGAATTGTTTCGTTTCATTACTAATTAAGTATTTCTATTAAATATAACTACAGTGAGAGCAGACGTTTTATTTGCTAGATTTTTATTAGAAAATAAAATGAATTTAATGTTTGCGCTTTCGTAGAATCGGCGATATTAAAAATATGTTTACAAATAAATTGTTTAAGAATTAAAATTGAAGAGGTTGTGTAATCAACTTTGATGAAATAAGAATAAATGTTAAACCTATTAAAATTTTGATTTGACCCGCGCCATATTTCCGGAAAAAAATCTCTGTGTGTTTAAATTATACATTGGTGCTGCCTATGTATAGATTGAACACAATAGTTATGTATAATGTTACGGCTAAAATGGGTCTATAAAATATAATTGAGTGTGACATAACGAGCGTTTTCGATAAATTAAATGATAAATCCCACCAATGTATGTTTAAATCTCGTTAATCATAAGTTAATACTAACTTACAGTGGTTGTGGCAAAACTTTATACATTACAGTTATAGAAAAAATCTCGATTATAACTTCAATGGAGGTATCATTCTACATAGTTACGGAGAACCGTAAACCAGCTGACCGTTTAATCCCCGGACCGTTTATTACTCAGAGCTATTATGTTTCGTCGTGTGGCAAGGACGTCATGTGAGGTACGCTTGCTCTCCGTCCATGGTCGAGGCCACGAGGAGCAGCCTGTGTGAGTCAGACACGAGGGTAGTCCTCGAGCCAGCAGACAGACGGACATACACGTCACACTCCACCCCCCACCGACCTGCTCCCTACAATCCCTTTTTCTTTAAGAAAGGAAAATCATCAAATGACTCCTTCTGCTCTGGGCGGAGCAGAAGGTAGTGTCAGACTCTTACTGACTAAAACCCATCCGTGTTCCTCCTAGTGCCCTTTACGTTCCAGGGCCGCGGTGACTCTTTCGAACAAATTCCGCAACTCTGCCAAGTCCTTACTATCCCTTCGGTAGAAAAGAGAAACAAAGATTAAATGAAGCCATAAGTGAGTAAATTCCAAAAGATCTGCGGTTATCTGTGAGTAAGATTTATTTCAAAATTACATTTAAAATTAGACTTTGGGCAATGTTGGTGGTATTATTACTAACGCTTGAATTAAATTATCAGTAAAGCGTTTGGGAAAACTATAACACTATTACTTGTATTGAAAAAACAAGGTTACGTCATTCATTCCGATTTCAACCACGCTGCGTAAGCTCGCTGTGCCTCTTAACTGTGTAAATGAGCATTATAATAATACTATAGGCCTAACAATATCGTAGCTAAAACATCTACTTACTGACATTAGTAGTACAACCTCAGGGCGCCGCCGCCGGGCGGGCCAGTTCAGTAACCTCAGTAACCGAATTACATGAAGAAAGGTCTCAGGATATGGGGAGCAGTACCTAACCACTTGAAGTGTGCCACATTAACTACTAACTACTTGTAGAACTGAGATCACCCGGCGTTGTTTCACGGTCATTTGAGAAATAAAACTAATAATTAGGTACCTATCCATCACGTCCGAGAACATTGCTCGAAATAATTGACTGTCATAACCACAATATAGATAGCGATTAGTTGATTTTTAGGGTTCCGTACCTCAAAAGGGAAAAACGGAACCCTTGTAGGATCACTTTATTTATTTATTTAACACTTCAGCACACACATAATATGTACATAGGCGGACTTAATGCCATAGGCATTCTCAACCAGTCAACCTTTGGGTGATGCAGAGAATAGTGGTAGGTACAACATAAAGAATTAAAAGCGATTGAAATTATTCAAATACAATTAAATCACTAATCACTTTGTTGTCCGTCTGTCTGTTGGTCAAGACCGTTTATCTCGGGAAAGCGTGGAGGTATCGAGTTGAAATTAATACCATATACTTAGGTCTATGGTCCCTTGCAGTTGCGAAAAATCAAACTTCTAAGTTAACGTAAAAAAACTGGCCAGGTGCGAGTCGGACTCGCGTGCAAAGGGTTCCGAACGAATTTAATTTTTTTAACATGTTATTTTAACACTACCGACTAATAGGTTTCCCTGTAATTTTTAGGTAAAGATCTATTATCTCCATTTTTTTTTTCAAAATTTTAGGCTCAGTAGTTTCGGAAATAACGGAGGGAGGGGAATGGTCATTTTTATTTATTTATTTATTTAAACTTTATGCACAATTGTGGTACATGGGCGGACTTAATGCAACAAGGCATTCTCTACCAGTCAACCTTTGGGTTAAAAAGATTACGCTGTGGTAGGTTTACATCTAATTCCATCTAATTCTATTTTTTTCTAATTTCTTGAATCACGACCATTTATTTTAAAATTATGAAAAAAATATAATTACTCACAGTAGGCCCTTTCATTTGATTTTCTAGTTTGGCCCCCAAAAGTGACCTCCATACAAAAAAATTCATGATTTACGTAACGCTTCCGTGTTTGGGTCATAGAAGTCCATATGTGTACCAAAAGACAATGTCCAAATTCGCCCTGTGAAACAAAAGTATCGGACATACACGATAATTCATGTTCTACTTTTATTATATCAGTTGCAAATACTTTTATAACATGGACTAGCTGCAAGCCAAAATGAACATCTAAAAGTATTTTCGCGAATAATAACATGCATCGCCGCCATCTTTACCTAACGTCATGTCATGTCAAAAAATATTAGGGATGCCCAATCGATTGTAATCAATCGATTTAATTTTTAAAGAACTGTAGTGTAATTATTTTTAATATGAATCATATTCTGAATTTATCTACATCTACACTAATATTATAAAGAGGAAAGATTTGTTTGTTTGTTTGAAATGAATAGGCTCCGAAACTACTGGACCGATTTAAAAAATTCTTTCAGCAATGGATAGCTACATTATCAGGGAGTAACATAAGCTATATTTTATCCCCGTACTCCCACGGGAACGGAAACTACGCGGGTGAAACCGCGTGACGTCCACTAGTTTCGAATAAAGAGCAAACAGAAGATACAATAAAAGCATTCAATTACCATTCCATATATTATTCCCTAAATGTATACTTAATTCAAAAAAACCTACTGAGTATAGGTACTTTGTGCATGAGGTCATACTCGATTTTAAATAGATAGTAAGAATAATGCTGAAGTGATCAAAACCTTCGTATTTCACCATGATCATTATTCAGGGTTTTCTTATGATCATTTAAGAAAGTGTGTGGTTTACTTCTAACTAAACGATTAGGTATTTACGACATTTAATATAAAAATAACTCTCCTTTTGGGCTTCGCCGGAATCGGATAAAAATACTTATCGTTACTGAATACATTAAGTAGGTAGGTACTTTAAATGTTTTTGTTATGTTATACAAATGTTATTAAGTATTAATATTATAAAAAGTATCGAAGAGTGTTTTTATAAGTAAAGTAGGACATTGTCATCCTTGTAACAAAATCTTAGGGAATATCGATAAGTTGTATCGTATTTTTACACACACTCCTATTTTTGACGTCACTAAATTGTCACTTGACTGTCTGTCACACACCTGTGCTTTCACTGTTTACATTAGCGTCGCTTGCTCTTTGTAACTGGTCGGTGTGTTTTGGTGACTTTCGGGACTACTAATATTCCGTCTTGGCTATTATAATGGACTCTGATTGCTTTCAAAAACGACTTACCTGGCGGTGATTTTCGGAGATGAACAGATTCGTCATTGAGTACAACAATGGACTGCACCTCTTTTGGTAATTACATTTTTACTTTGTTTGCACCTATATTATTTTTTGTTGTACCTATATTATTCTGTTTGCGATCTCTCTGACTTTTTTTTACTAATAAGTTTCTATACTTGATCTTACACATTATGTTTGCAATTATCGTTTTCACAAAAAAATAAGAAACAGTTTATAAAGTATTTTGGTATATTCATTATAATAGAAACAATCTGATAGGTAAATACAAATGAACTAAGTATGTTTTTTTAGGTTCAAGCTCATGATCTCATATGCACCACTTGTTGGACAAGAGCTCAAGAGATGACTAACACTTCAGTAACAAGTAATGTTGAAACTGTGCACTCTGCAATAGAACGTTGGCACCTCGGGCACGCTCACATCATCTGATTGCTCTGAGAACTGACACTCAACATAATGTGAATATCAGAAATATCATCATAGAAAGACTTATGCCATTGGAGATACTATTATATATATTATTATTGGGCCATTTTTGACATTGGATTTCCAGTGGGTGCCATTGATCTGACTTGCTATTTTCTTGTTTAAGATACGTGCACCACATTATATTTGCCATCCTTGTTGGCAAATATGTGATCATGCTGCCAGGCATTATTCAGCACCATCTTCATTAAGGGATACTCCTACAACAAGCAATTATCTGGGTTGTACCAATTGTGGTATTCATTTCAATAGACAAAGACGGTATATTCTCCATAATGAAGCCATTCTTGTGCAAATACAGCAATGAGTTGCACCACAAATAGTAAGCTTTAACTTCCATTTGTAACTATTTATATTTATAATGGCTATGTATAGAAGAGAAAATATAAAATAAAAAATGTTTATTTTATACTTATAACTTGTTTTTATATTACAGGTGACTGCAAATGATTACATATGTGATGCTTGTCATACATTATTTGTTAATAGAGTTACCACAACATCACAAGATATGCAAGAAGTACCAATGGTTGGTCATCAACATGATCAACGTGTGGTATGTGGTTGTTCACTGGCACGAATCCAATGTTATTCCGTACAAGCAGAAAGTATCAGCCACATTTTAGATATTGTGCGAAATTGAGTTCAACCCTGAGAGGTGAGAGGCGTTTTTGATTGGTTAACTATTGCAAGAAATTAGGCTATGGTAAACATCAGATACCCATGCAATAACGGTCATTGACCCTCATACATTTATTGACTTTCCAAATAACAAAAACAGAAATAATGACATAAAGCTGTTCTGAATCAACTTCTATCGTGATCCTTTAGGTTTTCTAGTAATGAAAAACGGTTCATAATTTATTGTTTGAGTATCCACGAAGGGATATTAGGGAAAAATCTATGTACTTTATTGCATGTTTATCTGGTGTCAACCATAGTATGCTTAAACTTGCCTGATGTGCTATTTTGTTTAGCTAATAGATCTTTTCTGGTCAGTTATGGTCATGCAACATTTGTAGTGTAAATTGTTTTATTTATTGTATTATAAATGCAATGTGTAACCAACAATATTTTTTTTTGTTGTAGATTCAGCCATCGGATTTGAATGAACTACAATTAAATAATTCCGAAACCATATGGAAATTACGAGGCAAAATTCACAGCCGCCATATCAGCAATAAAACATATTTTGTTTACACAGTAATTGATTCAGCTCAAATTGGTCGACAAGCAATCGTACAATATTGCTGTAATTGCAGCGCAGCACCCGATGGTTCTGCGCCCATGTTGTGAACATTATTTGGTATTAAAGCTATGCGAGACATCAAAATAATATCGACCCCTGCACAGTTTCTAGACTATATTTTAATTGCCAATTTAGATGAACAATAAACGTGAAATTGAAATCTGTGTTTTATTTCTTATTCAAACATAATCAGTAAGTTAAAGTAGGACTGTAGGTTTTAACACAACTTACCGGCTACCTAATTGGTAAGGCTGGTTTCATAGTCACGCGTTTGAACAGCGCAATGTTTTATATATACATTAATATACACAAACATTTAATCTCACTCCAAAACCAATGCTAAAAATACAGCTAGTCTATTCTGTAAGTAATCATTTCGATATCGAGCTTCACCTGAGTGACAAAGCTCACAAAGTGAACTTTATCACACTCAACATAAAGGTCTTGTGTTTATACTCACCTCGGATCTCGCTTTCGAGACTCGAAAATGTTGTTACAGAATAGCACTACAGGTATCCACTATCTACCTATGTTAATTAGATTCTATGCATTTAAACGTTGCAGTTACCTATTTACTTACATTTAGGCTTTAGAAAAAAAAAACTGCAAAGGTACCAAATTATTTAGGTAGGTACTGAAAATAGCTAAATGTATTATGATTTTGTTAATAAGTTTCTTAAAGATCACTGGGAGCTATGAAAAACTATATCAATTATTCGTTGTTATGGTTAGATTATAACCTTAAAATCTGATACTTTTTTGGACATATATCTTTTCTGCAGCTAGTCCGCTATGAAAATAAGATCTTATAGGAGTTTACTAATGATCAACAATACAACACATAATTTTCCGATGCTCCTGGCTCCAAGGCGAACAATGTATGGGCGCAGAGCAATCTCCTTTCAACAGAATCAGTCCAGTGGATCCGGAGAAAACTGGCTGTGACAGACGGACAGACAGACACCCGAGTGATCCTATAAGGTTTCCGATTTTTTTTTTCGGAACCCTAAAAAAGATAAGGTCGTTTATGCCACAAAAAACGTATATTTCGACATTCTCAAGGGAATCAAAATGTATAGGGTATTTCCCGTTGACCTTGAAGTATGAAATTTGGCAATTAATACTGTCCTATACTACAGGTATAGGGCAAAGTCTGAGAACTATACGTTTGCTGTTAAATCATAAAAAATACAATCTTTATTTAAAGTAATTTGTAGCTACCAATTTGTACGGAACCCTCGGTGGGCGAGTCCGACTTGCACTTGACCAGTTTTTTTAAGGAATGCACTGACAAAGTTTTCGGGAAGCACACCCTTGAAAGCGTTGCTAAATCTGGCCAGTCTTGTGATAAATATGCTTACAAATAGTAACATAAGTAAGTATTTATAAATATATATGTCACAAGCCTGAGCTCTTATCAAGCATTTACGTCACAACAGATGGGTCCTAAACACATTCGCGCCAAATAAAGTGCGCAGCTAAACGGTCACAATATCGCGACGAACGAATACAAAAATCATAGACGAAGGAGCATCGCCTTCCTCCCCCCCCCCCACTGCGGCCGTGTCACTCCATAATACGAAATAGAATTTATTAATAAACGCGCTGCGAGCCGCCGGCGACGCGACGCGATTGTTATTCAATGCCAACGATTATTGTACGCGATCGGGCGATTTACCCATCGCCGTGATAGCGCGGGGCGGGGCGGAATGCGAAGCACCGCATTTCGCGCGCGATACGCCGGACAGTGTGGAGGTGCCTTTAGCTAGCGAGGGACGGGATCACGGACAACTCTGTTACTGCGTCTTTTGGTAAAAATATCTCTATTGTGGTACTACTTCTAGTAACAGATATAGGTGCATACATACATGTATAGTGACCTCAACGGCTGGCTTAGCCATCAAAACCTCCTGTAAAACTCCTCAGTTTTGCAGGAGAAGACCAAGATTTTTATAGAACTTACCAGATTGCCACAACCCAATCACCAGAATGGTACCAGAAGTAGTAACACAATTAACTACCAAATTAGTACCCAACTGAATTTCGTAGGACATTAGTTAATCGATAGTCTAGTTACTTTCCAATATATTTTAACGGAGTCTACCGGAGAACTCCTCGAGTACAGTCAATAAATGAGACGTTTAACTTCTACAAACTCTTACCTACTAACTTTAACTTGACCCGCTCACGAAACGGCTATTAACTTATAAATCGAACAGTTAATTAAGTTGTATTGGACGTCGCCATAAAACAACGAGTAGTAAAACACAGGTAAAACAAAGTGATCAACCAATTGATTTACAACAACAAATCGTGGTTTTATACGGCGGGGCTTTGAAATGAGTGTATCGAAGCTCACTCGCAGTGACAAATATAGACACACACTACATTACACTACACTACACTACACTAGTGACAAATATAGAGTTGACTTTCATCGTGTAGCGCTACTAGCCAGCGCCGGCCGCGGGTCGGGCCGGGGCTCCGCACTCTCCGTCCCCTGCGGCCGCTTGTCCGCTACACTTGTTCCGACTCTCTCCAGACAACCCTTCCCTCATTCCGATGCAAATTGCCCTTTTTCTAAATTGCTTTATTAAATCGAAACGTGTTCTCCAATAATTGGGCCGCGCCGGTGCGCCGCCGCCGCGCTCCCGAAAAAACGATACACAGCAAATTTACTGTTTTTATTAAACGACTTTTAATTAATTTGGGAGTGGAAGCCGTGAATTAGGAGCGTCGCTTGCTCCGACAGATACGAACTTGTCCCAATATTGAGGACAACTTTATTGCGCACTTTGACGCTGAATACAGTTATTGAACGCGGAGCCGCTTTGTGCTCCCGGAGACGTAATTCCAATACCTCATCATAGTAAATCTTAATTTAAGTGTTTCGGGTCTGTTCTCAGTGTATTTATTTTTTGATAAGTTATTCAAGCAGGTAAGTTCACTAGTTATATCCGGGTAGCCAGACCAACTCCAACACACATAATTGTAAAGGCTAGGCAGATGTCTAGCCTTTACCCAATTATGTGTGTGAAGTTATTGAAGTATGTAAGAAGGTTTCACAATATCGGGTACACAGACGATGTCAGAATAACTCACTGAATATCGATTAGTTGCCAAATTATTTCATAAAGGTAATATTTTATTGTTTCGAAAAAACTCGCATCGTATACAAGCTGCGCAGGTGGTCCATGACGCTGAGCGCGCAAAACGTCGCATAACTCGCTCTAATTTATATCGCGGCGTACCGCAGCGCTTCGCAGCGCTTCGCAGCGATCCGCAGCGATCCGCAGCGGCTCACAGCGATCGCGGCCGGGTCCTCGCGCTCTCGAAAATTGATGATTGGAGGCCTCTTGTCCTCTGGGGCCTCTCCCGCGCCATGACAAATGGTACAATGATCCTCGACGGAGTTTTTCACCCTTTTGAACGGTTTTTTCGTTATCTAGAAAAGGAACGCATTTTAATAGACGCGATCGAAAGTTGATAATGTTAGAAAAGGCGAACAGCCTTTATTGATGAGATTGAAAGTAGTGCTGTTATATAATGTCTCAAACCTTGACTACTATTACTAAAAAGTAACTATTAGAAAGGTTTCCTTTATCTTACCATGAGCCTTACTGCACATAATCAAGAAAGAACAGAAGTAGATACAAGAGTCCTATTTTTAATCACTAGAGATATTAGCAGACACGTGCATGTGAGCCATTTGATCCAATCAGTCAACAAATTAAGCAAGAGTGTTATAAGACCCCGCTTATTGTACTTATAACAAATCACATAAGCACAAATATCCGCAATAGATCCGCGAACACGTGAAGCAGATTGTCGCGTCACAGGCGGCTCGGGTTGCTCTCCATCGGCTTCTTACACTCAGCCAATTAATTAATTATACACCCGTCCCCCTCCCGTCACCCTCTGTGCCACCAGCCCGCAGGGGGGCGGCGGTGCATAGCAACCGCGCGGATCAATCTCTTCTTGTACGTATTGATGGTGTTACTTAGCGCCTGTGTGTTATTGTACGCCCCCCCCCCCCCGCGGCTGTAATTAGCTTAATGATATGAAGATGTTTAACTAAATGATGATGTTTGACTTCACGAGTTTGAGTTACATGCATGGATACAATCAGGCTTGTTTTCGTAGAGGGCAAGAAATCGAAACCTAATGTCGACTCATATTGATTGCTGATTTACCTTCATAGTGATAAATGAGACAAGTTTAACTGTACAAAACATAATAATATTGTATTCAAAGCATTTTTGTGCCATAGGCACACTGTTCCACTACCGGTTAAAGGATTCCTTCAGGTCTTTTTAGGTTCCAAAAGTTATTTAAATTAACTCATGAAAGCAGTTTTGACCCTCACCAATCTGCCCCATCGCGCGGGATCCGCCACGGGCGGCGCGCCACAGAGCCGCGTATAAAACATCGGCACATTTGATTAATCCGGGCGTCGGGTGTCGCCAGCCACGCCGTCGTATGGTGACGGGGAGCAGAAGACCAACTCTTTGCGAACCACGACATTTCAAACAATATGTGGGAGATAGCTGGCCTAAAAGCCCGGTTACTTGTGAAAGAACCCTGTCTTTAGGCCTGGACAGCTTTTGACCCTGTACAAAGCGCAGGTCCGATCCTGCATGGAATATTGTATCCACCTTTGGGATGGCTCAGCTAAGTATCAGCTTGCGGCGCTTGATTCGGTGGATCGCAGAGCTAAGAGGGTCATCGGTGATGTAAAACTGGTGGATGCCAAGCTACATAGCTTGGTTCATCGCCGTAAGGTTGCCTGTTTGTCGGTCATCTACAGATTGTACTTCGGTGAGTGAGCCCTAGAACTCCACGACCTCATCTCACCGGCCCCTTTCTACCGTCGGACATCCAGACGCTCTGCATCTTACCATCCCTACCCTTTTTCTATACCACCAATTCGCACTAAGCGCTTCCAATCGTCTTTTATAATGCGCACAGCAAAGGACTGGAACTCCCTGCCTGCGTCTGTGTTTCCAAATGCTTACAACCCTAATCTCTTCAAAGTTAGAGTGAACAGGCTCCTTCTGGGTAAGCTCGCTCCATCATGGCCTTTGTCTCTGTCATCTCTGACCTAGGCTAGAGTCAAGAGCAAACCCATAACAAATAAAAAAAAAGAAAGACCTATCAACATCTATGAAGGCCGAAATCGTCTGGACGATATCATCCAACATCAATGTGGGATTGACCCATAGCTACCCATAATAACCTTTAGTTGTACCTAACCAATGCATTCAGTTGCAAGAATCTACGTTATTTATATTTATTTATCAGCGCAAACTAAATATTCGGGCTTAAATGAAACTTCTGCTCCTTTGCTTCAGTTGAACAGATCGGTAGGGAGGTCGTTATGACATGTTCCAATAACAGCGTGACACAGGTCGCGGCTGACAGCGGCCGAGCCGACGGGCGACAGGCCCGGCCCCGGCGCTCCCCAGGGCCGCGGCGGCCAGGGACCGCCACCTGAGCCGGCCCTGCGGCAACCGGACCAGTGTGGACGTCTTACTGGGGCGACTATTGTGGCTATGTTCGAGACAGAGATGTTACATGCATGTGGTGATGTGGGTACAACAGACTATAAATATGAAGCCTTGAATGAAGCATATGAGTGGAACATTATGAAATAATTTATTTATGTTTCTGCCAGCGGTTTTGCCCGCTTGAAAATTTTCCCAAGGGAGCACACTACCGGGATGAAAAGTGAGTTCTCCGCGAGTATTCCGCGACGTGATCTACCCATGTACCAAGTTTCATTCAAATCCCTGCAGCCGTTAAGACGTGAAAAAGTAACAGACAGAGCTCTATATTAATAGTTAGTATAGATGTTTGTAAAGGTAATCTCTGGAAGTACTGATCCGATCGCGGGCAACTTTTCTCTGATAGTCACTATATTATAGTTTACTTTTGCGTGGGGGAAATTTAAGGTTTCCGTGATTTTTTTAGCTGAGGGAAATGCAAGATTTTTACGGAACCGGCCACGGTAGCGAAGCGATAAACAGCCAAAATGATTTCGAGTTTTGATTCAGCAGGAACACTCCTGGAAACTAATTTTATTGTATGAATAAATATTGTCAGTCTACGTGCATCACATAAGCCGCAGAGCTTCATTTTCCTTCAGTCCGGCGGCGGCGGCGCACCCAGCAAACTACAGAATAGGCAACATGTACAGAAGTGACGCGGCCACAGAGTAGCTAACAAGAGCGAGTCAATCCGGTGCGATCCCCGCCACTGTCGGCTCAAGCGCGTTGTTACGTGCTACTCGTGGAGCTACGGACTCTCGACGGTACCTACAACTAGTGTGAAAGGGATTTATGTAGCGAATACAACTTGTACTTACCAGTTTCTTAGATATTTTAAGTAACAAATGTAGTTATACTTTACGTTCATCTTAACAAAGACCAATATGACATTTTAAATAATATTTATTGATGTGCAATGCTGCTTCTCATTCTGCACCTAATTAGCAAACAAAACAAAAGTCATGCGACAATATGAATACGTACATAGTTGCATTGCGCGTGTGTCCGTTCCGCCGACAGGACGGTCCGGACGGACCGGATGCGCACCAGACGCCCGACGACCAAACGACTCGCCGAAAAGTTTCTCGTCCCGCGGGCATCGGGCGCGACTTAATTTCGTCAGAGAGCAAGTTTAGCCGCGGCGTGTGACTCGCTACCTACAATAAATTAATGATTGATTTATGTATAAGAATAATAAGTAGGCAATTATTTTTTGTACAATTCCGATAGTAAATTCGTATGATGCAGTTAAACAAGGAATAACTGGAACAAATTATTTAGTAGTTTAGAGGATTTCCAAACGCAGCTAATGATTTATATCTCAGATTTTAGAGTAGAAAGAGGAGTAATAGAATATCCTACCACTATCTCTCCATCAGGTGACTAACATATTTTTTTGTCCGAAGCGAAGCAGTTTGTTAGGCGTACTGCACACAAACTCAAGTCTGTTCAAAATTTCCAGATAATTTTGATATCTGGATAGCGTGCTCTAACCACGAAACACCCCGATTAAGTGGTGAGAACCTAGCTTTAAAATAAAAGAGATTCAAGACAGCCGCTACGAAACTCGCTACGAGCTACGAGATTTGCTACGAGCTACGAGCCTTCGTAGCTTATAGAATTAGCTCTCAGCAACGATGCAAGTTAATATGAAACTGAAATAAAATTAGGCTATAGCATTTACTCTACGATCCTCTCCGCGTTATGAGAAAATTAATAAATGTGATCTAAAAGTTAGAACAGTTAAAATGAAGTAGCGTGTTGAAATGGAGTGGTATAACGCACAAATCGAGTGCAGTATATAAACAGTAAACTTTCCCGTTAGACGTATCGCCGACACACAACGCTCTGCCAACAAGTGCTATAAACAAAACTCATAAAAAGTTGTTCTGTGCGACGCGACAGCTCCCGGTCACTGACCCACATGTGTTCAAAGACTGATGTCACTTATTTGCGCCACTTTCCGAAACATGGACAATACGATCGGCCAGTCACAATACATGGCTGGTGATGTGCAAGGTGAAACAAAAACGCGTCGAACAAAGCGCGCGATATAAAACGCACGGCAAGGGTGTCACGCGCTTCGTAATTAAGTGCGGCGATAAATCCGCCGCGTGTAGACTGTTGTGTGCCCGACGCCAGCGATGCGACCGGCCGGAGCGAGCCGGCCGACGCGAGCGACGCGACGGATCGCGCTAACTCGCACGTTAGATTTACTATTATTGTATTCAAACAGAGTTATATCCGTTTCGGTAACGGCGCGCTTTAACAAGTGTGTTTCAGTTGTGGATAAAACTGTTCGCTTTTATATTTTTTCAGGTTTTCGTGCAGTTTTTGTTGATTTTCAGAAACGCTGTTAGTGTTTAATTTTTTCCTGTAATTTATCTAGCACTTCCATTATGTTTGTTAAAATGTTTTGTTAACGTTTAAAGATGCAAAAATATTTAGAGTCGTAAAAATCGTGTGATCAGCCTTCTGCATCATTGAACAGTGTGATGCCACATCACAGCGTCTGCCTTATAAATACCTAGTACTGTGATACAATTATACAAGCATAACATCAATCAGCGCATTTTCCCGGGTCGGGTCCGGGCCGGACAGGCGGCCGGGCGGGCGTCACTTCGGGCTTAGCAGCGACACGCGCGTGACTTACACGCTCGACTCACGTGTTGATGTGCGTTACACCGCGACTGACGGCGAGCACTAACACGCCGGCTGCGATACACCGTGTGTGTCACACACTCAGCGTGACACCTGTGCTACTATGCTGTCCGTAATGATTGTGTACTCGATTAGTTTGACTTCCACGTTGGCTCGAACGAACAGCTTTATAATTTTACCAAGCACTTGGGAGATCAGGGGGTCTAAAAAGGCCACTTTAGCAGAATCAGCCAGCACATCACGCTAACCGTCACTGTCAAATTTTCCCAATCAACCTTGAACCTAATGCGTTAGCGATAAAGACTAAAATAAAATTTAACAGATTGTTGTGTAGTTAATATAATGATTCTAATAATATGATTCTACTAAAGTGGTGTTTCAATGAATATTAATGTTTGAAAACCATTTAATAAAGCCAAAGTCTGAAAATTAAATGTTAAAAACTGAGGTGCATTATAAATCTTTTTAGGTTAATATTGAATTAACACCACTAATAAATGCTGCCAAATAATTTGTTTTCAAAAGATGTAGTAGTGCGTAATTTTGATTTATAAGATTGCTGAAATTGGAATATAATTGTGTTGTTTTTAAACTGCAAGTTTGCTGCCAAAATGTTCAAATATAAAATGAATGATTAATTACTCAATCTTAAGTTAAAGTTTAACTAATTTATAGTATAATTGAGAAAAAGTCAAGTTCAAGTTCATGCAAACAATCAATCACTGGATATGCAATATTATTACTATAATATTAAAGTGATTTTGGTCTTTGGCACGGTTAGAAACTTCAAAAGAAAAGATAATGTGTATGTGTATCAAATGTAACACGATATCTTTGGGGCAGCTTCGAAATGTACGAAAATCTAATGAAGATGTGTGTTTTGACCTAACAATACATCTAAAGGTCAACAATGTGTGCAGTGCAGGCAGCACACAGCTGCTCACACGTGTAAATCTTGGAATCTGAAATTATTGAATAGTGCACAAACAGAAGTCGCCTCAATGGCAAACACAACGCGCTGCCGACACAGACGCGTAACTCACTGGATAGGCAAACAAGCGCCCGCCGCAGCCGCCACGCAATCGTCACGCAGCCGCCCTGCACACGCACGCAGCCGCATCGTCCCACTAACAGCGCTGTTCTACAAACTGATTGTATGCTGATGTGTCGGACAGTGCGCTAAGCCGCCTGAGCTCGCCACCTGCCTTCTGATTCATGCATAAAGTATCGACACCCAGCCTTGACATTACATCCACACGTTAAGACAATGAGTAGGTTAAGACATTGCTAATCAGATGTCGACAGTTCGCTTTTACATAACCTATTTACTATAAATATTGACTACGAAATGAATCAATTTCAAAAATTCTTTCTCATGATGTAAGATAGAAATAGACCCACATTATTTTTTATCTGCATACCTAGTACGTACTAGTGTTAACTTTCTATTAATCAGAAAAACGAAAAATCTCCTGAATGAGACTGGTATTTTTTTTACTGCTGCTCGTGAAATGATGTTAAAAGCTCGCTAAACCGAAATACAACATAAAACACTAAAATCGTTGAAAACTTTGCGGTATTTCACGTTTACCCAATTCGTAAACAAAAAAAAATCGGTTCGAAAGTGGAAATATTTCACAAGATAAAAAGGATTTCACAGGTTCACTAGGTAGTTAGTAAACTAAACCACAAAACATGGAAAAGAGCAGAAGTTCTGTTCATATCAATAAGTTGATTTATTGCTGACAAATGAATTATCCCCAATTTTTGCGATTGCAAATAGCATTCTTGTTAGTTCTCTTTCTTTTTTACTTTAATCTTGATAAACCATCATCATCATCTTAAACATTTTAAAAGTATCGCTTACAAAAAAGTTTTTAATATCGCAACACATGAGCCTGTTTGGCCTAGCACAGGTAAAATTCATGTTATTAGCTTTTATTAATTAGTTATTTATTACTTTTTCATACATTTATTTTACTTTTTTGTTAGTCTTGTGCGAGCTCTAAATAAACACCTTTCTTCATTTCTTACTATTGCTTATTAAAAATATATTAGTGGAGTGAAGAATTTGAGCGGAGTGATCCTTTTATGATCGTCGATAGCATGTAAAATCGCGGTCGTCCGACTCTTACGACCTAATGAGTCGTCGTGAAAGACGCAGGTATAGCGAGCCGCGCGGTGGGAAGTGTCCAGACACACGTCGAGCGGAAGGTACGGAGCGCTGATTAGACAGAATTGCTGGACATTGCCTCATATTTGTTATCCCGCAGGGATTATGAAGTCTTAAGGAATTTCAAGAAAATCTTACCAAATGAAAATCAAGCGATGAAAATCATGATCAGTAACGCCATCTATCACATTTACACGCACTAACGCGTACCACGTCCTTCTGTCCCCATTCTTACAACATAAATTGTGAAACGCCAACTTAAGAACACTATTAAAACGAATAAGAAAATAATATCGAATCGAAAAGCAACGTAAAGTTTCCGATGGTATGCAGTTGGACGGTTGCCAGGCAGGCGGGTGTTGGGAAAAACCTCGCATTTACCGACATGATGTATGGAGCTTCATCCACTTTGGTCCTGACTTAACTAGCTAAGGAAATGCAGATCGCAGCGCATTCAACGTAATGCCGTTCGAATGGAAATCGGCGACGCGACACCGCCCGGCTCCGCTGCCGCCCTGGTACACCCGAACCTAATGACACTCAGTGTTCACCCATCCATTATTACATGTTACAGTTTCTATGTGAAAGTTTTAGTTATTTCAATATACCTTGTTCTCTTCCACATTTTCATACAAAACATACCATTTTCAATTATAAAAGCCAAATCAGTTTTTCCCCAACATTTATTCGACGCACCCAGTTAGAAAACATTTATATTTCAACCGAAACGTAAAATAACAAACGGTACAAACTAGTGGTCGGATGACTGAGTTTATTTATTGTGGCGTACATCTGCGTGTTAATCAGTCGAGGAGAGTAATGGCGGCGGCTAGATAAAGCCGGCATTAAGAGAATATTCTAAGGAATTTATAATGCTTTAGCCCCAAAATAAAAACATAACCCCGGGGACCGCGGCCGCATAATTAAGCAGTTAGTCCGTGCTCGCGGATTAACAGTTCACAACTTTGTCTGTGCACTCACACCAGCCCTATCAGAAGTTCATAAGGTTGTGAATATCTCGATAGAGTGTATAAGTTAAGTTGCGTGAGTAGTGCGACTGTCTCCCTGTGTATTATGTTGAGCGGGTGTCCGGCGGGCGCATCGCCGTGCCGCGCCGTGCCGCTCGACAATAAACTACGGCGTCGTTTGCACAGCAATAAAGTTGTCAGTACATGCGGCTGGTCGGCACACTACATATGCGTGTTATATATCTACTGCCACCTGATTGTTGAAACCTTCTTGTTAGAACGAAAGGCTCGTATGCTTCACGTGGCCACTCGTCGAGTCTTGACACTGACCTGAGGCAGTCCTGAGACTAGTCAGTAGTAACCGTGCTTGTATGTATATATTCTACTCATGGTAACTTTCTCTGTGTCAAGGAGTCACTATTTTCATAGTAGTGATATTAATAATTTCTTTAGACGTTCCAAACAGTAACTAATGAAAGCAGTGCTTGTATCCGCGATGGCACTAACTAACCGCCGTGTGTCACTATTAGTGCCTCTTGGCACCGCTGCACGCGCCGCATCCCGCCACGGCTGATAAAGTCTGTCACCCACACGGAGGTGCAGCGATACTTATTGTAATAATATTATCGCTAAATATCTGTTTCAGCTTCCCTGGTGTTCTGCCAGAATTTGTTACACACTTTCGTTCCGATCTTGTAGGTAACTAACTAAAACTTAAATCAAAAGACGTTGGGTACTTTGTTTTCCGTGGATAACGTGAAAGTCGAAGCTTCTTTTCTAAGTGTCTATATTTTGGGATTACCTCGAAATTTCGCAAAGAAAACTAAGGGGTAAAAAACAGAAAGTTGCTATAAATTTGCATTTTGTTTGAAACCAAACGAACTTGAAAAGGTTTATTATATATCCTGGGAAATTCCCAACTACTAGTAACAATAACACAACTATAAACGCAGCATAACTGATGAGTCCGCGCAACTATCGCAGCCCGCCAGTTACACAATACTCTCGGCGCGGATATCCTAACTATAAATAAGCTTTTTGTGAGCTTAATTCTCATGTCGAGTTTTAAACCAGGCATCCAAGTCAGTTAGACAGCTAATTCCAACACAGCAGTATGTGGAGTTTGTTCGTAAGTATAATGTGTGCACAATAAGTGACGTACCAAATGTCACACAAAAAGAAAGCGCGCAAGTTAGCGAGTTGAGTCGTTTTTGTGTAACACTTTGAGTAACTAATCGGCGAGGTAAAAAGTTGAGTTGGCAGCAGTTGGCGGGCTCCCTGGCACGGCGCCAGCCTGGGCCTTCGGCTGTCGGCGTCAACGGCGCTCGGCGCGTGGCTTCGGGCAGCGTCGGGCTACGCTCTGCGCTCGGCGGCGGATCATCGCTATCCGTTTTTACGAGCGCTGTAATGCCGGCCTCCGCCGCCGGTCGCTGGTCGCCGGTCGCCAGACAGTTCTGCTCGGATCGACGCAGTTAGTGCGTTAACGGCGACTGTTTAGGAAGCCGTGCTCATTACTTTGTATGGACGCTTGTAAACTGTCCGCTCTGCGTCGTCACTGTTATTGTTTTTGTTGTAGTGGTGAACATTACTAGATAGATAGGTACGTGATTTTTCTTTTCGTTTACATTCATCCCCCGCTGTATGCTATGATATTACACAAAAGATCTAGGTCACACAGAATTCCCCGCATTTATCAGTACTCCATTAGCCGTACGTACAGCAGGTAGACCTAATGGTCGTTGACACTGCGAATCCATTCAAGTGACCTGTGATGTTGAAGTGCTGTAAGTCTAATGGAATCGTACAAACGAACTTTTCAAATCACTGTCCTACTTGGTGCTGAACCAAACAGTAACACACTTGTACTACCAACAATGTAAGATATTCGCGACGTAAGATACCTCGCGCTTCTATTGTAATCCGCCGAGTGGATATAACGTAAGAGGCAATCGCGTCGACTAGATCCGCGCTACGCTGTTACACGTCACTAATTGCGAGTAGCATACTATGTACTTTGTGTCGAAACAGGAACATTCCTAGGTAACTATATCTAGTCCAGCAAGGCTAATCGGTTCGCTTCAGCCTATGTTTGTAAATTTTTGATCGCTCTTTGATTCCAAGCCTCAAAGTATCGTATCATACAGATGAAACAATCTTTGCAGTACATCTGAGAACAACAACAGCACTTGTAAACTAAACTAGTAATAATCACGAATTAGCCGTAACTGCAGAAAAGTTCGGAGACAGCAGTGTTGCAAGTTAGCAGTCATGTTATGTTATTAGCTGAACGTGTAGTTTTGTAACTGGCAACATTCTGTAGGGGGCGAGTTTTTCAAGAGTTTGCAGCACAAGTACTTGTGTACAATTTGTTGGCAATGCATTATGAATGTAACTATCTCGCAAACGTGTGCTCTATTGAGGGTAAAGTGTTTTGTATGGGATTGCATATTCCACAGAGATACAATATGAGCTGCAGATAATAAATTGTTAAGATGTGGTGGGTAACTGTAAGTTGAGCAAAGTCATCACATGCACTTATAAAGAAGGAAATTGTATATAGTAGCACTTCCGTAGTTTTGCCATACTGAAAATAAAAGAAATCTGTGTTCTCACACTTTGTTCTTTTAGTATTGTAAATATACTTACGGACAAGTCGATCAAGAAAGTTCTAGTTAGAATAATAACAAGAAATACTATTCAAAGAGTGCTTATTATCAAGTTCGACATCTTCTAGAGTGTTGCATTTGTTCCCAAAGCAGTAGCACTTCAGTTCACATAACTAGCCGCCATACCTGCGGAGTGAGGGGGCGGGGGAGGGAGGTAAGTAATCCAAGTTGTTCGACTTAGCGCGAGTTTGATGCGCAGCTCTTTGACGCCTTGCATCGCCTCGCGCCTCGTACCGTAGACGAGGCGAGCCTGTTGAATACTGCCCGCTACTATTTAGAAAGTTGAGCATGACGCCACTATACCACTGATATGAGATTAATTTCTACACTAAACTATCTTTTATCAGAAATATTAGAGAAGCATTTCCAAAGCACCACACTACTAGTACTAGATGATTAAACTATAAATCGACCCATCACAAAGATAAACTGAAAATTTGGATACTGAAACTGACGTTATAACGTGATCTCTTGTGAAACTGTTCCTGAACTTGCACAGCTTTCTAATTGGCCTTTTTATGAGAAATGTTTGCATATTTTCGCAAAAAAACGTTCCTATGCTGAACACAACGTTCGAATTAGCTTATAGCAGCTCAAACTATATTGTTAATATCCTTAGCGAGTGTTGCATTATCCGTCAAGTTCTTGTGAGAGTATATTTAGTCGCCAGTTTATGAGACGTGTACTGCAATAACGTAGGGACTCGCACCCGACAGTGCCGGACAATGCCCGACAGTTGCCGACGGTGCTAAAGTTTTAATCAAGAACATTAATTAGTGAGCTACTAAACTTTCGCACGCTAATGATTAAAAGTGAGATCAGTAGCTAGTACTTAGTACAAAATCAGTTTATATGACACATACCTGAAATTCGAAATACATGCAATGTCTCTCTGCTTGAACTAACCGATACCATTTTTGGTATTAACACATCTCTAAAAATACGAATACCGTTTGATCACTGACTCGACAAATATAGCAGTATTTACAGAGCAATAGAAATATCCGACCATTTGCTGATTAAACTGAACGGACGGTATTTAGAACTTCGCGGAATTGATACCAGCCATTAGTTCCCGAATAATTATGTGTAGTTATAATTAATTGCAGTGGAGCCGTTAGCTGTAAACATTAGTATTGCATAACAAAGCACCCGGCAATAAACTGATAATAACTAACTGGTTTAGTTTAAATAATAACAATTGCTTTATTAATCAGGCCCTTGATTAATATTAATGACAATACGACTTTGTCAAAAACTGATATAATTGTAACAATTTCGTGACTGGTGTTGTTTGACAAAGCAGAGGAAGTATGAAATAAACTTACAAAATTGTCGAATTGTCTGATTGTCGCTTGTCATTGTGAAAAATCTCCAGCAGTGCCTAAATGTATACTGAGCAAGCTTGAAATGAAAATAAGTAAATGAAAGAGCTCTTAATCCAACTAATAAAAACAATTTTATTTCTTTTATCTCCACTTTATTTCGAGTATATTTGAGAAGGCGAGTCGTCCTCTAAAGTCCACGTGTTCCTAATTGCCTATAAGTACTTAAACTGCGGAAAAAATTCAATCGTCCAATAGCGAGGTGAGGCGCGGGGATTCCATAAAGTTGCTTAATCTCTTAATCTGGGCGAATATGCGAGCTAAGTTTGAACGTAATGAGTCCGCCTCCGTCCGCGCTCTATACACAACTAAGTATAGATAATAGGGTTTCTTTATCCTTCGTGTTTACCAAGTTATCGTCGAGCGCCTGATCCTAGTCCGATTCCGGGGTTTTAAAGTGGTATTCTGTTCAGCAAGTCCGAATCCGGAAACTAAAAGAGTAAAGCACAACTAAAAGGATTTATTCTGATTGGGAAACTCAATTAAAAATTTAGAAATCGGTATGTACCTACATATTTACCACTAACAAGCACTGTGCTCGGCGAGATTACCCATCAGCAAAAAATGTTTTCAAATAAACTTTCATCCTTTAATTCCTTTTGGATCTAAACTTTTGAAAAGGCTTCCTTAGTGCTCACGTCCGTTTTAGTAGGAACTTTTGTGTCCATGCAGTTTAGCTCGTGCATCGTATATTAGTGTTTTTAAGCTGTAAAGTCAATCAAAGTCATTTATTTCCTTTTTTTAAAACTTAATGTACCGTAGTTGTTCATTAGGTAAGTGGTGATGATGGTATTGATGCGGTACAAAAGATGGTAGATCCAATTTGTTATTATTAGCGCAATGACACGTTTGCCATGTTAAATTGGCATGCAAATTTTCAAATAATATGGTGCTAATATGTATTTAGCAGAACACAGAACGACCTGTCTTAAGACAAAATATGGAAACGAAAGATATACGAGTATCAGCAGATATTTCGTATATAAGTGGGGTAAGGGGTCAGAGCTCGGCTAACTGTAACGACTTGGCTCTTGCCATCGTGTATCTAATGTGATGCTGTTCATAAGTTCACCACCTATTTAGTTAGAAAAAAAGAAGCAAATAAAAAAAAACCCTGGATTTCGCCAAGGCGTTTAACACAGTCTGTATGTCCAACCAACAAAATAAATTGCATGGCTATTCGGGGCAAACAACTTGATCTTTTCGCAGATTATCTATCAGGTAGATCTCAGTGTATATGTAACGGTGGGCATATAAGTGATGATCTTCAAGTATCGTATGTCACAAATAAAATATTATTTCAATAATTATAACATTTGTAATAATACTTACCCACTTAAGTCATCAAGATCGGAGTTAACTTCCACTATTTTGTTAGTATTAAGTTTTTTATTGGCTAAATATTGCATTTTTTATGAAACAGCTGATATTTTTTGTTGGGGTCGGGTTGTTCTCAAAGTAAAAGTTGTTTATAATCATGTGTACTTTCACTGCCTAAGAGGTTGTTGGTGTTTTCCAAATAACCCTGTATATAGGAGATAGGCATATACTGCGTTGAAACTTTTACGCACATCCGAAACTACGAGGACTAAGAACAAATTTTTGAAAATTCAATCTATGTATAACGATTTTCCCCCTTTTTTTCCTCCGAAAAGGGGGAAAATCGTTTGTACTAAATCTGCACGAATGAAGTCGCATGCGAAATGCTACTGAAAAAATATGGGCATACTAAACGTCCCTGCTCGTTCTGCTCAACCTGGTGAGGTCATATTGTAGCGACATCTATACCACTTACAAAGTACGAATCTGTTCATATCGCGCATTAGTACTCGGTGCTGTTGTACACCAGACAATACATCGTTCTGGTTGGAGGACCTCCTTTTCAACGAAGGATGTGGAGCTCTCAACCCTGTCCCCTCTCTCTAAAATAATAATACTAGTACTATACCTAAAAATATTCACTGTCAGTTCCAAAATCGCCAACTATTCCTCGTATTATCATCGCTATGATTTGCATAATATGAAGTGGGTACTAGTACTTGAGCAGGCGGTACTGTCGGCTTGATGTGTCGCCGCGGGACGAGTCGACCGTGTGACGTCACCGGGGAGGGGGGAGAGGATCGTCATCAACATTGACAGGTCTATTTCCGGAGAGTGTGAGCTGTTGGAGGACTTGCGTGAACTGACGCGAGGTCATAGGACGAGTGTGTGAGAGGTAGCTTCGTACGTTAAAACGTTGAAGGTTCCGCTAACGTAGCGTTTCTTTGCTACTGAGTGACAGTTGCCAGACAAGTAGGTAATAAAACTTATTCGAGTTAGCATATGTTCGGAAACAATTCAATTGAAGTTTTAATAAACAGAGAAGGAAACATATTATTAGCCATACAATACTGTACGAATAATCTGTAATATATTTTTAATATCGCCCTTGGTTACCAATGAACCTACTTTGCTTCTTTGCACTTGTTGTGTAGAGACAGTTGTATATTATAGTTTTTTTTTTATTATTTTTAACATAATGACGACGAAAATGACGAATCACAAAAACAGTCAACTTAAGGAAACTGAAGAAAACAGACGTTCTTATGCTAAACGCATTAAAACACGAACTAGGTTAGGACGGAACATACTGTTTATTCCCATAGCACCTACCTACGTTTCTTTGGAACAATGTCTTTCCAACTTTCGTGGCGGTTAAGTTTCAGCAAAAGCAAGTAATATCAAATAATCAGATTTTTACTTATAGGTATGTTTCACCTTTTATTATAAATATGCTACTAACCACTCGACTACTCGTCCGCACGATCACGAGTGTAGTGGAGCAGTTAGCTCGCTTTTCTCCAATTGAAATACAACAAACACTCGTAGAACTGCACGTAAAACACTACAATGTATGTAGTGACAGTGATATAATTAATTCGCAGCACATAACATGTTAGTAACAACTTTGTTTCGTTGATATGGATGCTCTACCGTGATGGTGACGCTGAACAAACTGCGGCGCGGCGACTGTGTAGCGCAACTTATTTACAACTCTAGTTGGGCACTTACAAATGTTGTGGCACTGTTACAAAATTGCTCCTTTTTATTTTAGAGGATGGATGACGAAATATTGTATGACATACACAAGATTTAAAAGCCCAATACAAAAATCACAAGGTAGTGTACTCGTTTAATACATTATTATTTTCACTGTTTTAACACATGCAATTAATAAGAAAAATGTTATCAAATTTTTAATCATCATCCTAATTACCAGCCGAAACATCTCCACTGTTGGACAGGCCTATGACGTAGGCCTGTCCTAAGTGTCGCCACTACTGGTTCTGCGCGTCTCGCTTTCATCGACTACTCGCGACCCGAATTTTTTAATACATTATTGTTCTATATTTTGTAATACATGACATGATTTATAAGGTTGGACCTTTGCATTGAATCTCTTTAGCATTATGTAATTTCATACCTCCATAAAATAATTTCACAATTTGAAAGAAAAAAAATCCATGAAGTTTTTTCCACGTTCTACTTCATTGAGATCTATGCTTTGGAACGTGAACTCAAACTCGTTGCAATCAATTATTCTTAGAGTTTCGCTGCGTAGCTGATACAAAAACAGCTACACTTCGTAGAGGGTCAGTGCTACGCGCGACGGTGGTGCTACACCATCGCTACGCACTAGAATAGAATAGAATGATTTTTATTTGCAAAGAATGTAGGTACATTATACATTACACACACTACGTGTAGGAGTCCATTGTGGGACACTAGGGATCCTGTTATGGTAGGTTCGGTACACACAGGTCGATTAATATGTCGGGGTGTTTCATCTGTGTGGTCAGTCATGGTCTCGGACATGTAATCCAACAGTTAAGATAACGAGGTGATGTGATGCGAAAAGGTTTTGTAATTGCATTTATAATATGAGTCAAGACTTTCAGAGACTTATCAAGGTATATGTACGTAGATTGTTACTTAGCGTAGCTAAAATAATAAATTTGAACTAACTTACAAAAGTTAATTTTAACCAAATTGAAGCAGTTAATTAGTTCACACAGATTTATCCCCCTCTAGAACTAATAAGAGCATGTTAAAGATTCGCTCTCGTATTACTTGAGAGTCTCGTACAACGTCGCTTGGGTACGAGTACGGAGCTCGCCCGGTCGGGGGCAGACACTCGCAAATTACCTGCTGATTATACTCAAAATGTTCGTATGATGTATTCGCCGCCGCCACAGATTAGATCCGACGAACTTTACTCAACACTTCAAGGTCCAAAGTCTGAACCAAATTAACTGAGGTATAGAATGAGTACTTACCTACCCGTCACGGAGTCAGTGAACTGTTTCTTGTCTTTATTGCTATTTGACACGTGCTTTTTTTGTAACGATAAAACCCATATAATTAACCTACGGACTATTCATAGATTCTTATTTTTTTTTGCGTATTGGCTTAAACTAATAATATATAATAATATAATATAATAATTTATTCAAATAAAACGTTTACAAAAAGTGTACAAGTAGTCAACAGTAATGAGTTATCCATACAATTATAGTGCCTAAAAATAAACTATAACTAAGATATTATTAAAGGTGCAAGTAATCGTTGTTCGGAATTGCAATGTTAGGTAGCGACCAGCCCGATCTAGGTTAATTTAAACCTGTGTTTCAGGCCATCACTTTACAATTCTACTACTTTGGTCTAGTACAATTTTAAATTAAACTATATAAAATAAATTAAAAACTCTTTTAAGAACTACGAGACAAAGCTTTATAGTACCTTAATATCTAAAACTAAGCCTATGTAATTTTACAAAAGTAAACAATTACGAGGGGATCAAATATCATCATGCCAAGATTTTTAGAAGTTGTTCTGTGTCAGTGTAATGTAGTGTCTCTAAATATTCAGATAACATTTTACTACATTTGTTATACCTTACGCTATAAAAACTTAGTACCTTGTTGAGCTTATTATAAAGAAAAGGTCCCAAGAACAGATAAAAGCGATTAGCAAACGCATGTCTAGTTTGAGGCTTTGTGCAAACCAAGTCCTTCCTTCTTTTGTCAGAAGGAACAGGCTCAAAAGAAAGTGCAGTGTGCTGGAGTAGTACTATGTTCAAAATAAATAATTGCCGTACTGTAAGTACCTTACATTCTGTGTAGAGCTGGTGCGTAGGGAATCTAAATGGGCGAAAGGTAGCAACCTTCAGAATTGCTCTTTGAGCACGCTCTAGTGGGAGTAAAATTGTTTTTGCCGCACCACCCCAAGAAGTTACGCAATATGTAAGAATGAATTGACACAAAGCTAAATAGACCTGTTTTATCAATTTAAAGTCGGCTACGTTCCGTAAATTCTTAAAAACATATATTAATTTGCGAACTCTCGTACACAGTAAATCGATATGTTTACGGAAATTTAGATTTGTGTCAATGGTGACACCTAGATATTTTAAATGGTCAGCTTTAGCTAAAGTGGGGCAAGAACATGCGATGTCAGCATACGCACAACAATTATGTGCGCGAATGTTTAGATTAGTAAGCGGTATGTTAGTATTTCTCATTGTAACTAAAATGTAATTAGTTTTATCTGCATTTAATGTTAGGACATTATTACGGAGCCAATTAGACACAATGTTAAAACCATTTTGAGCATATTCATAGACCTCAGCTCTAGATTTAGCTGAAAATAATAGAGCGGTGTCATCCGCATATGATATTGTAACACCATTTTGAAGTGACAGGCTGCATAGCTCATTAATATAGATTAAAAATAAAGTAGGGCCCAAAATGCTACCGTGTGGAATACCAAAACTACTATTTTTAAGCTCAGAGCTTGTATGCTGACAAATTTTAACACACTGATGACGATCGCTGAGATAATCAGAAAACAGTTGAAGTTGTTCTCCTCTTATCCCTAGTGTTTCAAGCTTGTACAAAAGTAAAGTACAAGAAATAGTGTCGAAAGCTTTGGCAAGGTCTAGAAAGATCCCAATTGTGTGCATACCATTATCTAGGTTGGTAGTAACATAGTTAGTCAATTCGTGGACTGCATGGCTAGTTGATCTTTTAGCCCTAAAACCAAATTGACTATCTGATAGTAGTCTGTTATCTTCTAGATATTTTATTAATCTACTGTTTATAATTTTTTCTAAAAGTTTTGAGATCCCTGTTAACACTGAAATAGGTCTGTAGTTATTCACACAGTTTTTGTCTCCAGATTTAAATACAGGTGTGACCACAGCCTTTTTAAGCAATTTTGGGAATATTCCTTTAGTTAGGCACAGTTGAAAAATATGGGTTATAGGAGGGGCAAGTAGGTATTTAAATCGCTTAAGAATATTATTAGGTATGTCATCCCACCCGCTGGCACAAACATCCTTTAACCCGTTTATCATTCTGACAACTTCGTTAACGTCGGTATCTAATAAAACAAAAGAATTTAGTGTAGAGGATGTCGTGGTCGGGTGTTGTTGGGAAATAATACTTGAGCTTGAAATTGAAACTCTTACAATCTATCCATGTTTTCAAGGGCACCGACCAGAAGACGGTTCATTTCAGTATTTATTTAGTTCCGATATCAGCACACAACAGAACATATACTGCTGTGGCTCGTCTAACCTCGCTCTCAGCACAGGGACCGGGGTGCGCAACATTACCGTACTCTCTCTATTATGGTAATTACGTCGTGTAGCGGAACGAAGCTCGGACAAACAACTGCCAGCGCTCAATCAATTAATTGCTGCTGTGCTGTCCGCTGCCGGAGTATGCCGGAGTGTGCCGGAGTGTACCGTAGTGTGCGGGAGTGTGCCGGCGCCGCGGTGCGTCACAGCTCCACTTTAATTAGCGGAAGGAACAGGAGGCGTAGTGAATACGTCGCCGTCCTCCTGCGCTGAGCGCAGTACCACTGTGTGTCTGTATGTGAGCGGTGACGTCGCACATAGTTTCAATTAATTCCCTTTGCATTGTGCCCTACAAGTTTAATTGGTATTCAAATTGAAGGTGCTGTTCTATTCATCTGTGTAGGTATCGATTAGTATTTCTAATACTCAATATACGTCATTATGTTTCTAAAAACTGTCTCAAAATACGTAACATCTAAACTGAAGCAGAAAGAAGAATTAGGTTCCTCGCAATTTTATACCAATACCTCCTGTTTGCGATACCCACTTACATATCTACTTTTCAAAAACCTATTCACTCTCTCTATTCTCAACGATAGAAAATATGTCTTCAACATTTGATGATCTCCACTACTTCTAGGTGCATTCTTCCTTAAATCATCGATATGATCATCAGTGGACCCGCACCGACCCGCGACAGCCCGCATCTTGTCGCGGTTGGCGTCGGTCGGCGATAAATTAAAAAGCGGCTACATGGCGGCGATCGTCACTATCGCGCGACTAACTACGGCGGCCCGCCGAACTTACCTACTGATTGAACTTAGATAATTCGGCAACAGATATAGCTTCGAACTTATTTTTGGTTGTGAGATTATTACCCAACTACGATGAAGTAAAGGATGGTTATCATTTTGTCCGGTATGTTTATTTATGTGTATGTTCATGTATTCCCTCATAACTTCTTAACTTCTTATCATAATTTGACAAATGGGGTATCGTTGGATGCGTCATGATCGTCCGCTGGTTACAAAATAATACATTCAACAGTACAATCTTTTGATAAGTTGTATGTTTTGATTTACATAAAATATGATCATAGATTGACATTATCATAGTCATATCGTACAAAAAATCAGAACTCAAACAGAACTCAAAAAAGAGCATGAAAATTGTTGTGTTGCAGAATATAAAAGCTTAGTAGGCCTTCTTCTTCACCGTCGCATGTTTAAAATATTCCAAAAAAAAGCCTGCTATAATATTCACAGAGGCGTGTCTTAGCGAGCTGTGTGACGTAATCAGCGCGGCCACAGCGTCACACAATTAGAACCGTCATCCGCGGCCAAACGAGCATAATACATGAAAGGCAGACAAATGGAAGGTCACACTAATTTAATAATGAGTGCAATTTCAGCGTGAGGCCGCTCGGCCGGCTGCGGGGCGCGAGGGGGAGCAGAGGGAGCAACATGCAGGCACGAACAGAAGGACAAGCAGGCTCTGATCTTTAAAATAAATAGGTCCTGAATGGCTGCAGTAGTTTGATACTTCATCAACCACAAAGTTCACAACTGCCAGGTAATATGTAGGTTATCAAGCAGAGTAATGGCAATAAAGAATCAAAAAGCTAAAAGCGTTTACACATGCCGGCGACACCAGTCACTCACAGCTGGTATTTTTGCTTGTCCCAATCAAAAATAAAATCATTGACCATAGGTTCTACACAGTGTGCTGGCACTGATGGCAGTCCGTTAAAGCGGGCCGTATAGTTAGGCGTTCAGTTGAACCCTCCGACGTGGATGTTCTGCACTAGTCGGCGCGGTGGTCGCGCGTGTCCTCCTAAAACAATCACAAGGCAATTAGCACGTGTACGTACAACTATCGTTCACACTCTCCACCCCCTCCTTGGCTCACCCCCGCGCTCGCCATGCGTCATGCTAAGCCGCGCGCCGCCGCCAACTGATTTACTACAAATTATTCACAGTTTTAGTCATTAGAGGGTTAATTGGTAAACAATTGTGTTGCTCAGTATGGATTTATTATGAGCCCGCGATTATTCAGTGCTCACCGGCGACCGACAATAGACGCAAACAATTAAATTAGCTTACCGCACCGCTTTGAACACTGAACATGATTTATAAGTCGGCTCATGAACCCGTTTGATTAATGACGAGATATTTTATTACACGAATATTATGTTACGCTGGAATGATTCTGCGAAATTCCTAATCGTAATCGAAGCCAATTTATAGCTGTGAGCGAAGCTTACGCGCTTAGCTCACGGTAGTCACGCTCTACTCGCAATATACTGACTAGCGATCCGGTTCCGCTTCATACGTGTTCTACCGATATTGACGACGTGTAAGTTTAATAATTGTTACTCAACTATAAAAACCTCATCATCATCATAACAGTCGAAAGACGTCCACTGCTGGACATCGGCCTCCCCCAAAGGGGGGTTTTGCCATAATCACCACGCTTGGCAGGCGGGTTGGCGATCGTAGTGTATGGTGTTGCGTTTTACAGAGAACGCTGCTGCTCATTCTCTGGCGAGTCCCTTAGTCGCCTCTTACGACACCCATGGGAAGTGATGGGATGGTATTATTCTTTTACGGCACCATACGGCACCGGCCGACATCATACGGCTACCTTCCTACTTATAAATACCTACCAAGTTAAATTTCCAAATTATATTCCTAACAATATAGATATGTTGGGACTTACTCAGGCAGACACTTGAAGCATGCGTATTGGCGCATGTCAGCAAGTCCTCGGCTCCTCACTCGGTCCCCGCTGGTACAGCTTTACTTCTCGGAACTCTATAAATGACTGTTGACTATCTCTTGGAAAGCTCATCAACCCCTTAAGGTCCCGAGGTCAATGACCTTCGTCAAGTTGACATTATCTGAAAATATTTGTTTGCGCAGGTCTTCGTACATAAATTATATTGACAGTTGTCGCGCAAATAGTGTCGGCTTTCACAGAGGTCAACGACTGCCTATTCTTGTAACCAATTATGATTTAAGATATTGTGTTGAAATGTGGTTATTTTTACAGAATCTTGTGGAAAGAAAAACAGCAGCAGAATTGGTACAGTTTTCTTGAATCTCACAACATTTAATGAACATGCAAATATTAATAAATACACACGTACGACACGGTTGGCGCAGTGGTTGAGCGATTGACTGCTGCGCTGCGTGTCGCGGGTTCGATTCCCGCACGGAACAAATATTTGTATGGCCTACAGATAGTTGTTCCGGGTCTGGCTGTTTGTGTATGTGAGATTATATGTCTGTAAAAGCACCCACGATACAGGAGAAATTCCTAGTGTGGGGCAACGTTTTTTTAAAAAAAGAAAAGAAGAAGAAAGAATAAATGTAGGAAAAATATATTAAAAAAAAAACTTTTACCACATGGGTGTCAAGTTAAGCCACTGTTTTCCTCGTTCAGTACCAAATACATTCAGCACTAATCTAATAACGAAACAGCCGAAGACTTTTGGGCATCATCAAATCATTTCCTACGAAAAAGCTGATAAAGTTAGAGTGATTACCCGTTTCTAAAGTGAATGTCCCGTTATCTTCACTATAAACATTCTGTTTGTCCGTACATGTCCGCACGGACGTACGGATCGCTCATCAATATTTACATCGCTTATCGTCCATCTTATCACTATCGATATCGTTAGCAGAAGAGTCTTCAGTGATTTTGAAAGCTTAGGCTCATTCTTTTATAGATTTTGTGCCGATTTCTAAAAGTGATTTTAATCTGTGATATTAGTTGATTCATCTTCTCGTGGCTTAATAATAGAAGCCACGCGGGTCACTCATTAAGATAAAGCGATGCGCCCAGTCCATGGATGAGCGACCATTTAAGCAACGAGCATCCTCTGTGCCTCGGAAGGCACGTTAAGGCTGCCTATCCATTGTCGCGGAGCGAGGCAGCGAAGCGGAAAAATTTTAACCAATTAAATTGTATAAAACCTCAGTGACTCACGTGGTGCAGAGATTTTATGCAATCCTCGCTCCGCCGAAATGGACAGGCAGCCTTAGGGTGCCTGTCTATTACAGCGGAGTGAGGCAGCGGAGCGGAGAAACGGATAAATTTTAACCAATTTTAAGGAATTGCATAAAATCTCCGCACCACGTGAGTCACTGACATTTTGACTGACAGGATTGGTTAATATTTCTCCGTTTCTCCGCTCCGTTAACTCACTCCGCGACAATGGACAAGCAGCCTTAGGGTGCCTGTCCATTACAGCAGCAAAATGTCAGTGACGCAGATTTTGTGCAATTCCATTGGTTAAAATTTCTCCGTTTTTCCGCTCCGCTGAAATGGACGGACACCCATATTCGTTGTTCCCGACTTTCATTTGACGGTCTTTGACAGTTTTATAGAAAATGTGACCCCAGTCTTGCCAAGGGGCATCGTGTGGCCCAGTTTGTGTAATGATGATCAGTTAGGTAATAGTTCCTTTTAAAAAGCTGGTATTCAGCAGCGTCCACTTAGATTGAAAACCGGCCCCAGTATTGTTGGGTACAACACTACGCAGATTGGATTGGTTGGTTTGTTCTTGAAATTAAGTTCTAGCGCCATACTTACTTCTCGAAATACAGGAAACATTGATACTAGAGTAATAGGCGTTTGTCTGCATTTATCAGGAACATGCACCGACCGTAAATTGAAGACGTTATCTTATCGTTATCATGTACCAAACAAACTCACAGACTGTTTACATCCCAGTCTGGAACAAATGGAACCGTTTGACACGTATATCATTATCTTTTGTTTACTGATTATATTTGTTGATAAATGCGGATCTTATAAACAACAGAAACAGGTACCTAAGTAACCTCACTGCAAGATCTCAAGCGATAAGGGCATCGTTCCATTTGCGAAGTTGGTTATTATTTTAATATTAATTGCACATCAAGATAAAACATGTGAAAAAAACCTTAAACCAAACAAAAACATGCAATTGGCGGCTTCATTATAATTAATTACGGCTCGATTAAATTTATTATTGAATATTCATTTCAAATTACGAGTAACTATATAATTTTAATAGTTAACAGAGGACGTTTACGAGCTAATGCTCAATTATAAATATTGTTATGAAAAGGTTTCTAGCTACAAAGAATTATACAAAAGAAAATTCATTTTCTTTTTTAACCACAATTAAATGAAAATCCGATTAGGATCGGTTTTGTGTGATTCTAGTAGATGAAGCCAGAATAGTTAGCAAAACGCGTCGGTGCCAAATTGATCAATAATCGTGTTGTAGAATTTTCGAGATTGTTCAGGATATTTGATTTTATTATTGTTTTATCATCGGTAGTTTTTCTACCTAAAAACAACTAATTATGAATTCTATGAATCGCTAGCCCTTTAATTTAGCTGACGTTGTACACCGGCACATGTGTGGTGCACGTGTTTGGCACCGCTGCTCCGCTGCTCGGCGCTGAAAGCGCTGCATAATGTAAACCGCACAGGTTCCCGTCCGGTGATGAATCACTCGCACACGGTAATGTACGTCCTCGCCCGGCAGGATCCGGCGCCGGATGGAGAGGAAACTCGCTAATGTAACCCAGCTCTGGGAAAATAAGATTTTGTATAAAGAAAATGTATCGTCTCACTTTAACTAGTGTGCCGCTTGGAGTCGCGTGTGGATTTGATCGGATGCTTGTTAACCAATGTTTATCAGTTTTATTTTTACTTTTAAATGAGTGAACTTTAGCGTTGTCAACGGCTTTGCCTGTGTGAAAGTAAAATTAGCCCATGGGAGCATACTCCCGGGATGAAAAGCATCATTATTATGTCGTAACTGATGACCAGTTCGAGTCGTGTGCCGTGTTCCATTCAGATTCGTTCAGCCGTTAAGATGTTCAGAGACAAGTAACATTCAGACAGAGTTACTTCACATTTGTACTTTTTTGCTTGTTAATATTTCTAAGTATGTACTGAGAGTCTAAGCAGCTTTTCTTTGATGCACTTAAGTTAATCGTGAGAACTAGACAGGTGTCAGTAACTTGTTCACGACGCGTTCTAAATCTGTCTGATACTCTTCAGAAACTATTACGATTCCAATACTTATACTCGTTCTTGTCTACAATATTACTGCACTAATAAAATCGCACAGATTCATTCATGAGTCGTTGAGCTCCTTAGTAGTTCTTAGTTGAGCTGCTCGACTACTGACAAAAGCTTGCACAGACTGGACAGAGTCACTCAAATCTGGAAGGTTCTTTCTTCAAAAAACCATTTCAGATAGTAGGTATTCTGCATGGTCCTCATAATATAACGTATTGGTTAATTTCATGACAGTCAGGCAGTTTGACATCTTTATGTGGCCTACGCAAATATCTTTACTTGGTATTGGTAGCTTTCGACAAATCGTTGAGCTGCTTTAAGTTCTAAGCTACACAAAAACTGACAAATGCTTGACCTGCCTGAACAGGTCCACTCAAATATGTGTGCCTCTTGCTCGAAAGATCACCTCAGACATTAACCAACATGCTTCTCATATGATTTTACCATTAAATGTTTGTTAATTGAGTTTGTTTCGGTATTTCTTCTCAGGTCCGTATGCTAGGAAACACCAACCTCATCAAGTGTTACTTAAATCACACTACAGTAATCCAATTGAATTTGAAAATAAATATAGTTGAAATGGTCTCTTTATTCGCTTAATTGCTGCGTTATTAAACTGTCACTTATTGGAGAACCATAACAAAAAGTTCTGTAAATAAAATAGCTCTGAGACAGCACTCATTAGGAACGTAGGCCCGGCAGCCGTGGAAACTTTTCAAAGAGGGATTTAAAGACATAGAAAGAATATCGGCAGGTTTAAGTGGACGAACTAATAAGAGGCGCCCAGCCCGGCCGCGGGTCAGTGCTTAATCCCGGGGTATGAGTCCGGGATCCCGGGCGTCCCGGGGTCCGGCGGCAGCAAGGCCACTCTATTTAATGAACTTATTGATACTGGCGTTTAATTGGTGGCAGTGAATGCGAGTTAATTGAATGTGTCACGTCACGGATTACATCTACCTCATTTGTAGCGCTGTGTACGCTACCTTATTCGTTCGCTAACTCATTATTTTGAGGTACTGAAAAAAATAGTTACCAGATTTGTAAAATATTTAATTGGACCACGGCTTATTTAATAAAAGAACCTATATTTTTTCCAGGATTGTTTGCTACATATCAATCTAGGCTAGGTAGAGGTACACAGTCTAGGCACATCAAAAGGACTGACTATTTCAAGGCTGATAACATTAATGTCTTACAACTGTAGAACTATATTTAAGTTTCAATAAAACTGATGAAAGCAAGCATTTCCAGCTCGTTACTTAGCGAGTCTATCCGGGCGGCGGCGGGCCGGTCACTTCGAACCGAACTTTTATTGCTACTTCTAATGAAGCCGTTTAAAAAAGAAGGGTTATTGGGTCCTCGGCCGAGAGGTAGAAAAAAGCAATTAATGTAATGGCAGGGAGGCCCGACATTATGCAGATGAATCGTATCGCCGTTTGATTCGCGCGGACACGTGCGATCCTCGCCGTGTCTCTCATCTGTTGATCCCGCTCGTTGTAGCGCCTTATGTTCCTCCTGTGAGCTCCACGTGTTTATTATCATAACTTACCATCGGCAGCTCGTTTGCATGGAGATCAGGTAATGAAAGAAAGCGTGGAACCTATTCAATCCTTATCTTTTCACACAAGTGATAATTGTGTGGAGGGCTAATACCTACCGTTTTGTGTCACCTTATCTTGGTAGATATATATCTATGATTTCTGTTAGCAGTGGAAATCTTTCTTAGGTAAGATACGTTTTTCTTATCTCTGTTTTGGTTAAAATGTTCATTGGTCAAGTTTAGAAGTATCTATTAAAGATTGCATCACCATCCACATGTGACATAGCACCTCTCTACCAGCTGGATGTTTATCAACTCTTTTATATTTTTTGAAATCACAGCAACTAACATTAGTGACGCGCAAGAGCTCAACAACTGTTCTCATTGCGGTCCGCGGCACTCCGGTACGTGCGGTGCTATATGTAAATCAGGCTGATAATTGTTTCCGCGACGACCGGCGGCGGCGGCGGCACGGATACTGTCCGCTACGTGTACGAAGCGCGCGATGTCACATCCGCGGATACATACTGAACACGATCCGGTGCTAATTACAACACACTTCTATGAAACTGACCTATTATTACTATTTTGATTTCCATTCAGATGACACTTTCAAGTGTTTTTGATAATCTTGAATGCTTCTTGTGTTTTTATTTCTCGACGTATGCATGTCGCGCTGTCGTTCAGTCTGGCTGACGTTCATTCGTCCGGTCACCTATCGTCCGGCCAGGTTCGGCCAACTCCGCCACATTAAACGAACTACAACACTTCCACGATCTTGTTTCTGAATTAGTCTCCTCCAGCCGCAGGACGCAACAGCTTAATGTCTTCCCAAACTAACTCTGCAATCGCACCCAACCTTAATACTTGTGAATAGAGTTTAAGATGGCTGTGAGAATAGCGCAGTTAGTTTGTAAGGATTATCTTGAGTGGGACGTCATCTCAGAAGTTAGGTTTAATTAAAGTTGCCACTGAGAGCCGGTCGCCACTTAAAGTCTCCGATTTCTAGTTTAGAATTGCAGTTCGGTAACTATTTGCATTTTGTACTATTCTCATTTATCTTCGGGTCGTTGTTTACCCTCAGATATTGGTAACGTTCAGCCAATGTTTGTGGCCAACTGTCGCGCGTCTGTCCTATCCATTCCAATAGTTTCACTATCATCTTTTCAATTTTAACTCACGTACATTCGTTTGTTTCTTCTTTCATAAAAAACATTGTTACTAAACTTAACGGTACCTACATGTTTTAAATTAGGAAAGTTCTCTCTGTTCTTGATAGATTTTTTATTTTTTAAAGTAGCGCCTTATAAGTTCGACCCACGGTATATTGGGGTAAGATTCATAACATGATAGTACTAGTGACCTAGGATCTAAGACTTATAATCAAAGTGAATCCCAAAAAGTATACATTGCCTGCAATAGCGTTCTTCTCGGCTGATCGTCAGCTAAGCGGCGATTTCATCGATTTTATGAAGAAGTGCTGTAACTGTGCACCACTCTGTGCACCGCGCCGTGCCCGCCGCGCCGTCGTGCTCACTGTGCTCCGTTTATTACAACCACGGCTACAACGCGACAAATGGACGCCCAGGAAATTTGAACCGGTGGCACTGGTGGGAACGGAGCAGAAGCCACACTCAAATATTTTGAGAAATGTGAACTTATCCTGATCATGACTAAAACTACATGAGCTAACTGATGTCAATTAACGACTAAGGAATTGTGCCTTTCTTTTACAAACATGAATTGCACATTACTGATACCATTTCTATATATCTACTGAGCTACTAGGTTGCACATCAACTGTAAAACAATAACCACTTGGTTTCAAAGCAGCTTCATATTTTTGAGCTCACCAACCCAGCCACGAATGTATGAAGACTGTCCATAATCACTAATCCCGCTTTGTGTATTTGCAATGTCTTAAGCATTTTGTTGGACCTTCTGTACTTGATCACTCAGTTAGTACTTATCTGGCAGTTTCTATATCCGTTGAACAGAAATCAATTAGCCGATGTAAACCATGCAAAAGAGTTATAAATCTCGGTAGACTGCCGAGCCAATACCGTGGCTATCTCAGTACTCTTCTACTATCTGTATCGGCGCAATGTTGATAGTAATACCGACATAGATAATACTATAGACGTCTGTGGTAATACTGACCCTAAGCTGGCCTACCATCACACGGAGCAACGATGGGGCGCGCTGGGGCCAGTGTCTGCCAGGGTACAGGATTTGTTCGAAAGAGTCACTGTAGCCCTGGAACGCCAAGGGCATTTGGAGGAGCACAGGTGGGTTTTATTCAGCAACAGTCAGTGGATGATTTCCCACAAAAAAAAACATACTGGCCTTAGTAACACTAACGTGTGGCCTGCTGTACCAGTACTCACTAGCTAGATCATAGCAGGTATTTCGAGAGAGCAAGCGGTTCTGTGCCAGTCTTCATATCTTGGCAGAAGAGGAAAGTTCCAGGTAGAAAATAACAACAAGTTCGTTGCTTAACAGCTTTTGTAAGGGACCTACTTCACGTGTGAGAGGTAATCTCATTGAATCGCCAATTATGATTGATACTGATACCGTTGTTACGGGCGTGTCGTAAAAGGGGTCAACAAGCCTTTTACGCCTTTTTAAGGCGATGATGCACTCGTAATTACTTGACTACAATTTGATAGAAGGTGAGGCGCCGGAAGTTGAGCTAGTGCTTTAAACAATGTAATACACATCGAGTATGCAGACCGCAGCGCGGGGCGTCGCGGGACGAGGGGGAGACGAGGTAAGTCTGTAATATATCTCACTGAATACTAAATGTATTCCTAGCTCCCGCTAACTGCCCGCCATTTGTAAAACTGTAGTTGCGTAGGTACCATTGGAGATACATAGGTATACGAGTATTGTCACGACAGAAAATAAGCAAACATTTGGGAACTTCGCAGGGTTTTTGCGTTTCAACATGTATCTGGAAAAGTGCAAGTGATGATCCTATCAAGTCTTATTCTGTGACTCGAGTCTGGGTGAGACTACATCGGACTGACATTTTGATTTGGATCATATTATTTCACCATATTGCTAAAGTAGAAAATAGAACTTTATTTCTCGTTCAATTTAAAAGGAGCAGGTAATTCAGAACTCAGTATAAAGTACAAAATATACAGGCACGTATAACTTAGTTCCCGGAATCCTGGCTGATAGGTGTGCTGGGAGCGGTGTGCGGCGGTGCGGGGGGAGGTGTGTAAACATCGCTACTTCACCAGTGGCGGCGTTTCTTTTACAGAATTATCACCGCTCCGTCCGCGTCTGTGTGTCTGTTGCGACGCTTTGACCGGCCGAGCGTGCAGACACACACACGCAGCCACTAAGAGGTAACTAAAGGTGAGTACACACCTATCAGCCCCACACATCAAATATTACCATACTTCAAACTCTCACAACAGGCCTGCACACAACCCCTCGAGTCTGTATCGCATCGCGGAACAGTTAAAACTCTTCATGGTGATTGAAAATGCTTGTGTGATGTACCTAGAAGGTGTGGGCTCCCCTTAACACCAGGTCGGGGGTAAACACCGTAAATTGAGTCGTGTGTTAATGTATTTATTTACATCGTCGTTCGGGCTGTGTGCGGCTGAGTCGGCTTGAGTCGGCCTGTGTCGCCTTGTGTCGGGCTGTGGGGCTGCAGATCGTATAATACTCGCTAACCTTATTATCACGCCTCCACTGAGTTCACGAGAGTTATTAAGCCCGGCTTCCCGATGTCTCTTTGTAAGTATTTTACATTAATACTGCCCTGTTACTCTCCTGACTCGGAACCGAGATCACCCGCTCCTGTATAATTAGGTGAGTTTAAAACAATATGGTATGGAACGATGACTGCCATAAGTGAGGCATACGTAAAGTACAATCCTAACTAAATATTATAAATGCGAAAGTGAGATTGTTACGCTTTGCGCCTGAAACGCTGAACAGATTTTGATGAATTTTGGTACAGAGATAGATGGGACCTAGGAAGCAGTTATAAGCTCCTTTCTTTTTTCTTTTTTTATTTGTGATGTATTTGCTCTTGCCTCTAGCCTAGGTCAGAGATGACAGAGACAAAGGAAAATCTATTGGGAAAATCTACATATAACATGTAAATTAAGCGAAGTCGCGGGCTGCAGCTAGTGAAAAATAATATGATATGTAACATCCAAATGACATCAACATAAAATCTGGAGAAAATCGCAGTAATAGTAAAAAAATTAGCGACGTCACTCGTAATGCAAATACCGAGGGAGGCAGTCAGCGCCGCTGCCACCGCCGGCACTATTATATTAGCGGTGCAGGAAATCCGACGCAACTCTATTAATTGTGTTCCACTACGGCACGGCGCACAGAACGGTACAGAGCGGCATGGTGGCGGCACGGCGGCGGCACAGCGGTACAGCATCAATGCATGCCCAGGTAATATGAGCCAAATATTTATTGTATAAGAACCCATACACAATGCAAAGTTTTACATTTTTAACCCCTTACAATATCATTTGCTTTTTGTATCCAGGCTTCTCTTTCTCCTTAGCGTATCGATGACAATGAATGTTCTCACCTTAGCCCCACTAAAGTTAAATTTTGTGATGAGTAATGACGTAGTCACTGTATATTTCCTCCCTATAAATAAAGTACCTAACCCTAATATCCCTTGGCAATAAATTATGAACCGTTTTTCACTACTAGAGAACGTAAAAGATCACTATAGAAGTCGATTCAGGACAGCTTTATGTCATTATACTAGTTGACCCGCGCAACTTCGTCTGCTCCGTTCCTATTGGTCTTAGCGTGATGATATGTAGCCTATAGCCTTTCTCGATAAATGGGCTATCCAACACTGAAAGACTTTTTTAAATCGGACCAGTAGTTCCTGAGATTAGCTCGTTCAAGCAAACAAACAAACTCTTCAGCTTTATATATTAAGTAAATAGAAGTATAGATTTCTGTTTCAATAAATGTATGTGGGTCGATGACCGTTATTGCACGGGTACCTATCTGACGTCTACATTAGTGCGACCACGAAGTTGCAGCGGTTCTAGACAAGTGACATTCTGATAGCGGCAGCGTGGCGAAGGCAATTTTACTGTCAAACGTCAATATTTATAGAGTTGAAATGTCACGTGATCAAGATTGATCTCGTGACTCACAAACTGTATCATACTTATATTATAAAAAGGTACAGTTTGTGAGTGTGTGAGGTTGTAGGGGGTGATCTCTGGGTCTACAGAACCGATTTTGAAAATTCTTTTACTAATTGAAAGGCACGTTATTTGTGAGCCTATGACACAGCTATATAGTAACCTGAAAAATATCGCCCAACGAACTGGGCTCGGGTCAGCTAATTGCATAAGAATGACACTTTTTTATGTATCCTCAGGACTGTGGCAGATACAAAGGAAGAAGACGTTGTGTTTGTTTGTACACTGTTGACGTAAATTGTGAAGGGAGATTAACTAATAACTAGTTCACGTAACCAACAATCAGTACAACATGGCTCCCGATATGACCAACTTAACGCTATCAAAATAAGCAATACTCCTCTGTCCTTAATGTAAACATGAAATTAAGGCTAGGACACGTATTAGTATCTAAGTGTGTCATCGATACAGTCCAGACGACAATAACATTGTAATCTCATTTACGTCAAGTCTTCATTGCGTCTCGCTCATTATGTCTGACTTAATATCTAGCGTAGGTAGGTAATATGTAGGTTTCAAGATACGTATTATAATTTTTTGATGAAGTAATTTTATTGATGTAATGGGAAAGTAGACAATCTTTTCGTGATCTAATACCTAATGATCATCTTTGAAGTCGCAACTTGAAGATAAGTTTTTCTTTTTTCCCAATTATTTCACTTCTTTGTGATTATCTAGCCCTCTTAACTTATTGTACAACAATTTAAATACATAACTCTTTTACACAAGCTTAATTATATGGGTACAAAGGTGTCTGATCGCTGACAGCGATATCTACCAGGTAGGATGGACTCATTGATATATAAAAAACCGGCCAAGTGCGAGTCGAACTCGCGTGCAAAGGGTTCCGAACGAATTTAATTTTTTAACATGTCATTTTAACACTACAGACTTCTAATAGGTTTCCCTGTAATATTTAGGCAAAGATCTATTATCTCCATTTTTTTTTTCAAATTTTAGACAGTAGTTTCGAAGATAAGGGGGGGATTGTTCATTTTTCGTCTAATTTCTTGAATAACTTCAAAACCATTTATTTTAAAATTTTGAAAAAATATAATTAAAACCCTCACAATAAGCCCTTTCATTTGATATGTCACACAATGTTGTTCATAAAACTTTTTTTTAATTTTCTAATTTGACATCGAAAAGGGTCACTTTTCGGGGCTTACTGTGAGGGTTTTAAATATATTTTTTACATAATTTTAAAATAAATGGTTTAGAAGTTATTAAAGAAATAAGACGAAAAATGACCATTCCCCCCCATATCTCTGAATCTACTGAGCCTAAAATTGTGAAAAAAATGGAGGTAATAGATCTTTACCTGAAGTTTACAGGAAAACCTATTAGAAGTCTGTAGTGTTAAAATAACATGTTTAAAAAAAAAAAAATTCGTTCGGAACCCTTTGCACGCGAGCCCGACTCGCACTTGGCCAGTTTTTTATATATCAATGGATGGACTGCAAGAACTTCAAATCAGAAGGGGTAGTCTGCAACGTACTGCTATTAAATGAATTTAATTTCAAATTTAGTCTCCAATCTACGACTCTGTGCCTATCGGTCCCACCAAGTCATTGTTAGTTATGAATGCACTGATCAAAGTGAAAAGTGTTTTGTTATTTCATGAGTTAAATACTCTAACGGCAAAAAATATAGATCTAAGTATGTCCCAGTCTACATTATGGTCAACCCGTGTGCTGAGATTAAGTCATTAAAATCGATATAGATCCTAGCAGTATGTCATGTATGCGATAAAAAATGTGTGATTTTGATTTACCTATCAGAATGATGACGAATCGTAGGTAGGTATGCATTACTTCCTAGTACAATATCCGATTAATTAAATTATAAGATAAACAGTCGAAAGTACAATGATTAAAGAAAAATCTATCAAATGTTAACACATATTACACAAAATTTATAAGGTGATATTTATCTACTTTCATATGGATTAAATTTTATCAAATAAATATAATAAATAAAATAATCAACGTCTTAGGCTATTTCATGGCAAATTGATTCAGTATTTCAATCAACCAAACAATTAATGTAATAATCACTGTAGATCGTCGGCACAATGACCGGCGGGCGGCTCCGCGCAGCGCCACTAGTGTCCCGCGTCATTACGACAACGTTGGAACACGTGAGCGACACTTAAACTCCTATTATCACACATAACGCGAACAATCCGCTAATGTCACCCCCCCCCCCCTCAGATTTACATATAATTGCGCACGCGGCGTCACCCCCCCCTCCCCAGCCTCCCCCGGAACACATTACGAACAACACTCAAACTAACTGACTGCCCACAGTCATCGAGAGCGCACTCACACATACGCATCCTCGTTTCACATGAGAGTTCCCCGAGGTGACACCGCTGCACGCTGGTCCCTGTTCACCAGACACAAGGTCACAGTAATGAGCGTCTCACGTGTGTGCGTGCCAGTGTGACTTTGTTGAGTAGTGGAGCTTCAGTGGCGCACAGTCTGCGACCACGATATCCCAGCGACACGTACCATCGCCTACTCTCCAGGCAGCTCTCTCCAAACGATCGCTAGTTGGCGTCGCGAGCCAGTATCATAGTACAGTGCTGTAGGCAGTTACGCGATTATCATTGCAGGCCTGAAGAAATATGTGGCACTACATGTGTTAGCGGTTTGGCTGTCATGCTAGTTTCGCCAAGAGTTATGTTTAGGAGCTACGCCTACGCTGGCTCTTAATTGTGATAATATTGGAACAGTTGCGGAGGCTTTCTGTGAGCTATTAAAACAGTAGTTAACGATGGTCGTAATGTCTATCGCTATTACTCATACTCAGCTGCTAGGAATCGTTTGTACAGCTATTATTGTTGCAGTCTGTAGCTGACATAGGTGTTGAACAGAGTCAATTTCCCGATGGCTGCGGCTGAGAAAAGGCCTACCTCGTTTCTGATCATAACATAATTCCGTAAACGTTTATCAATATTTTTTCTGGTTTCGTTGACGTTAGATCTGAAGGCTCAATGTATTTGACATTTACGCATTGCATGAATTAGTAGAACCCTTTGTACATGCGGACTTAATGCCGTAAGCATTTTCTACCAGTCGACCTTAGGGTGGTGCAGAGGCAGTATGGTAGGTGCAGCATAAAGAAAAGACAAATAGAGTAAAAAGAAATCTATAGTTAATACATAGATACATACATACACATAACAAATATTAACATCGTTATTAAGAAAAAACAAATCCAACGAATCAACACTGTAATGATTCTTCCAACTTCTTGCGAGTATGCTCACGTGCCTTCACCTTAAGAACAACCGACTTGTTGTCCTTTTTGTTGACTTGTTGGTTATTACAAACGTTTCAATTCAACATTAATTATGGCCCAGTTGTAACGGCCGCGACTTCGTCGTAGGTCGTGGTTCGTGGGTGCGTGGCCGCGTGGCCGGGGATACGACCCCAGCTGTTTGTCTGTCTGGTTGTCTCATTATCACTGCTCTCTGAATGTTGAAGGAAAAGACGAACTGCACTTTGTTCGCGTGGAATATTACAGCTACACTCTCTCTCGGAGAGAAGACCAGTGTCCTAGCAGTGGGAATGTTAGAGGCTAATTATTGGTGACTAATACAATATAAGTAACTTTGTAGGTTTTATCTAAATTACGATAATACTTGATGACTGTTAATTTCGGTAATCTAGCGACAAGTTGTCAGTGTGTGTTTAATCGCGTAACAAATGTCACCTGCTGGGCCGCGTATTTGCAAAATGTGCTTGTAAAGATTCACTGTTTTCAAGGTGTCCGTTAAGTAGATCGATAGTTCTATCGATCTACTTAAAATATTTAGTAGGAGTAATAACCAAATTATGTCATAAAATTATTTGAAAAGTTAAAAAACTATAGTTAAAAGTTACGAAGTTTCAAAACTACGATTAACAAGCAAACTTATTGCACACGCAGCAACAAGCATACATATTGACAGTCTCTTGACTATATTGTGTAGTTACAAAATTAAATTCTTAATTGTAACTGTTTTTTCCATGGACAACATCCTCGAGATTCGGCTTGTTCTTAGCATACCCTGAATCACAACACAGTAGTACCCCAGTACGCCGCGCGCGACACCGCTCATTCATACGCGCATTACGCGCTGAGCTGACTACTGCCGCCACCGCCTATCTGTTAGCCTCACTAACGAACGGTTATTCCGACTTTCTCGTAATCCGTGTCATTTAATTTAAATACATAATTGCTTTGAATATATATTTTATTTAGCGGTAATGACAGTCCACTTAGTACGGTATTTGCTATTCCAATATGAATTAAACAATTATTGTGCTTTGTTTGTAAATGATTGTAGTTTTTTCTCGAGCTCTTAAAAAAAGGTTACAGTACAGAGGTGCAGGAGCTATAGTTTGAAGCAGATTCTCTGTAAGAAAGTTCTGAGCCAGCTTTAAAGTTAGCGCGATCTGAAAATCGGCTTCTAGCAGATCCTTATTATACTAAATTATTCGCTGACTTATTCATCCGCTTCATTCCCATCTTTATTTTATTAATTTAATGTTTAGTGAATAAGTAGATAGAGAGTTGTAGTGTTCACCTTCACAGCTGCGTTATGTAGAAATGCAGGAAATAGTCTTGAATTTCAAAACAGTAGCTAGCCTTGAGGCATCGATGTTAAAACGCGACGTTCGCGTTGGTTTGATCTAAAACAAAAACCGTTTCGAGAGCATCAATAATGGAAACCGAAACGAAAGTTATAATATCTCACAGTTGGTATCCATCAGTTATAAATTCAACTACTTACTATAACTTGACAGATCGCATTAAAGTCGCACACGTAATTGTCAAGTGTTATTCTGTTAATTTGACGACACGGTTGGCGCAGTGGTTGAGCGATCGGCTGCTTCACTGCGTGTCGCAGGTTCGATTCCCGCACGGAACAATTATTTGTATGGCCTACAGATAGTTGTTCCGGGTCTGGGTGTTTGTGTATGTAAGTTTGTATGTTTGTGAACGCACCCACGATACAGGAGAAATTCCTAGTGTGGGGCAACGTTTTTATAAAAAAGTTAAAAGTTAATTCTAGGCATGTTGACGTGATGGTCCCGTAGAAACGTAAGACAATCATTATTTAAAATGACGTCAACACCGAAATCTGCTAATGACTTTCTGTTTAAACCAGAAACTGACTGCTCGCACAATATTTTCCAACAGTCTTACTGCTCCGAAAATTACGATAATTTCGCCGTTGAGGAAGCACCGGCAGCCCCGCGCTCTCGGGAATAGTCGAACGAAACGTCTTCGGAAATTGGAGTTCCACGTGGAGGTGTCGTAAATTAGTGGAATCCGAAGCGATGGGAACAATCAGTATCATTTGCATTATAAAGGCGGCCTCGCCTCCTCGCCTTGCCTCGCCTCGCCGCGCGGGCGGGTCGGCTCTCGCACCAAGCCGGGAAATTTTCTTATTTTCCCGACCGACTTTTTTAAATCTCACCTTGATCCACGCAATGAGTTCGCAAATTACGTGGATATTCCATGCATACGAATCACCGGGCGGTGGGAGGCGCGGGCGCCGGGCGGGAGGAGCAGGCTCCTGAGGCCGCGGTGACGACGCCATCATAACTCATCTTACAGCGATGAAGCTCAACGGAGTGACGTCATGAGTAGCCCACAACACACATGAGACGTCAGCTAACCGGGTGACAAAGTTGATCTCGATGTGATACCGTTTCAAACAAACTCACTTTCTTATTTATAACATTAGTTGCAATTGCAGATATTGGATACGACATCGTAAGATTGTCTTCTGTCACCAATAATAGCCAAATAATAAGTCAAGTTGATCGGTTACGCAGGTAATATGAATATCTATTGGTTACATTATACATTCTTTGATGCGTTGTGTACAGTTCCAGTAGAAGAGTATAATTCTCTCAATTCGCTCGCTAGTCTAAACTATTTTCGATACCCACCGGAGCACTCCCCCCTCTCCCCACCGAACAGACCAAGAAGAGTGAAAATGTTCACTAAACAATATTTACTTTAATTATATAAAAAGTGCACACGACGGCAGTAAGTACACGATGCGCGAGTCGCGAGACACTCCCGCTTTAATTCCATCACAAACTTAATCCAATCTCGGCACATAATGAAATGTCCGCCAAATGAATTTCACCGGGAAATTGTTTTATCCCTATTTTGCGAAGTTATTATAATATGTTAGGGCGTGTTGTGTGGCGCAGACTACACTCTATCTGTGTACTATGGTACTAATACCTGTCTCCTTGCCGCGCCTCATGTTTCACGCACACCTGCAAGCGCTGCTCGTTACATGTTGTTCTCAGAGCTCGTGATGAATACCCCGCAATGCCCCGCTAGTTCCGTGTGGTCGTGCTCTGTGAGTGTGTGCATTATCACTGCTCACATGTGTTTAGTGGAGAGCGTGTTGCAGCGCCCACAGACGGCTGTGTGTCGCGCGGTAATTGGCGGCTAATTGTTTGGGGCGACCGCGCCGCACCGCGCCGCGTCGTCTAATGTTATAAACATGATGGCAATAAGGCGCGCACGACACTGTCACTTTATGACCCACTACACTGCTAACGTACACAACACGAAGTGCTCGGCTCATCAGAAGGAGACTCTTTCACAGAGTGACGAAGACAGCAAGATAGCGTAATTATAGCCTTATTTTTTCCACTCAAGCCTTCTCTCCTGAGTGGCATTAGGTTGTACCTTGCCATCAACCGCGCGAGCTTAGTGCGTATGCCGCGTACTGGCAGATGTCAAATGTCTTCGAATGTAGGTTCTATGTCAGTTTTCTCATGATATTTCCATGTCCGTTTTGAGACCACTGGTGATGTTAACAGATACCGCTCTACAAATTTTCTTTTTTAAAACTCGATTTCTTTTGTAATTCCGTACAGTTTAGTTTTGCTCGTTTACAATCTCTAGTTAAGTAATTATCATAAACAACATTGTTTCTTGTAGTAAGTAATTATTTTGTTGAAAACTTAAAACACGATTGCTTTGGAGAAAAGTGATTTATTTTGCTAACAATTTACTTGCTTATGAGAAACAGGTAAAACCTTGTTTGAATAGGTTCTTATATTATTAAGATAATTCGTCACGTACGATATAATCATTTATCTAACAAAATTCTTCGACTTCTGAATTTATTTTAAATCTTTATTTATTTACAGGGTTTTTTCACCACAATGTTTAAATACAAGTTATTTAATCTAAGAATTAACCTACCCGCAACCTCATACCCATAATAATAATATGATAAAGAGTTCTAGCTTCAAAATCGATTATAATATTATTTTTGATAGTCATTGAGGACTGTCCCCTGTGTGCTACGCCGCGGGTCTACGCGCTACGTTGCTACGTCGGCGCTACGCGGTAATTACGCTTTTCGACTGAGCTGAGCTGATTGACCATTCTATTCATATATATGTAATGATCAATTTGAACTTCACATAATTATTTCATTATCAGCACGTGTGCGCGCTAGTGGCGCCGCGTGGAGTTACCTTAGTTCTCGGCGGTGCCAGCACCCACTCGTTCATATTTCTTTACATAAACTAATACAAAATAGTTTCCTTCAAGACAAATCGCAGCGCAATAAAGGACAGGAGTCGAGCCGCGGTGCGGCGGCGTGTCGAAAGCGTAGCGACTGCGGCGCGGGCGCGGTGGAGCGACGGCGAGGCGGCGGCGGGCCGCAGCGCTTATAAATCACGGCACTTTATCGTCTTATATTTTTATGATATTTCGCCACAAACAAAGCCACTTCGCATTTGTCTTCCGCGCGTATCTTTGCTCTGTTATTTTTCGTGAACAATGGCCGCGTGAAATCAAATGATAATTTAAAATTTGAGTGAGCCGGGCAATTGCGGGTGAGCATGGGGTGTGCGGGAACGGTGCGGGGAGGCTGTAAATAAATTGTTTAAGATAGAACATGAAGTCGTTGGCGCTGAATTATGGCGACGCACCACTGTGCGAGTGTGCGCACACAACACAACAGCACAATACAACAGAATCGAGACATCGGGGATACTGAATTTAATTAGATCTTATTATTCGTAGGTAAACACCGGCAAGCCACTATGATTTTTCAACAGACAGATGATCTTGTATCCGGCGAATACTTTTGTAACATTTTGGCTTACAACTAACACTGTGCAGGTATACACAGAACATTTTCAAAATAGGGCTCCATATATCTCTGCCCGACTCGTTCCACGCTCTTGCGTTGACAGTTATCGATTTTCTTATTTGCTTAAATGCATTAATTATAGAGGTTCAAATTGTTCTTCTCATCGTGTGAGCCAGTAAGGTCTAACGACCCCACACACTCTCGTGTCAGAGTTTCTAGACCGCCTCAAGGGCCTCTGACATGGTTTATTTGACGACCGCCGTTTGGCGGCCGGGACCATCAGCTTATACGTGCCTACCGAAGCACAGAATCATCTTTTTATCAGACAATCAGGTGATTTAAGCCTGCAATATCCTATCCAAACTGGAAACAACTTTACAAAGTATGCTTCCCGTGGTTCAACTAAAAGTATGGTATAGAAGTCCATACCTACATTTAGGTCGATCGATCGATGGATCGATGTCATCGATCAACTGCAATTTAAAACGCCTACCGTCGCACTCAAAACCTTTACTCAGCATTGACTATACAGGCTGAATTTTTAAAGTGTGCTTTCAGGGCCAAATCGGAAACTATAAGGAATATCGTAAAACACTGAAAGGAGTCTCGAGCCCGATTTTGACGAAAAGTAAAACTGCATCATTGGATTTTTGAAAAATCGTTGTTCCCACTCGGGAATCAAACCCGTTAATTTTAGAGAAAAAAAAAACATCCTGTATTATTACACCATCCGAAAGTGTAGCTTATAAGGATTAAATTCTGGGAAGTAATTACACGTGGCAAATTAAAGAAAAACTCTATTTTATTTAAAATATACTTTTAAATTAAAGATATTAAGTGATATTTTTTTTTTTCGAAACCAATAATGCAGTTTTAGTTTTCATCAAAATCGGGCTCGATAATCTACATACAACTGCATCATTGGACTTTTAAAAAAAATATCAGTTACGATTTAGGCAGGTAGCTTTAGTCAGAATTTAAAAACTAATTTGTTAAAATGAGAGATTTCCTTTAGTTTGCCATGTGTTATTACTTCCCAGAAATTTATCCTTATTAGCTACACTTTCGGATGGTGTAATAATACAGGGTGTTTTTTTTTTCAATATCAACCAGTTCGATTCCTAGGTGAGAAAAACGATTTTTCAAAAACCCAATGATGCAGTTTTACTTTTCATCAAGATCGGGCTCGAGACTCCTTTCAGCATTTTTCAATATTCCTCATAGTTTCAGATTTAGCCCTGACGGCATACTTAAAAAAATCATTCTGTATACATGTGCTTACAGTAAGCTCCATGTCTTATCAGCTGTCACGAGCATCGATCAAATCTCATCACTAGCACTTAAGACACACAGTTGTTTTTCACTTGTCGCGTGTGCACTATTAGCCGGCATCCCACGCCCATTGCCATGCATTATTACATTACAGCGGTGCCGAGAACGTGATTGTTTCAGATCATTACAGTATTAGCAGCTACATACTCTCGCTTCGAACATCGTTGCTATGCTGTGAATCTATCTGACGTTTAGCTTTCGTACGGTTTTTGGGTAGGCATTCGCTCCATTTGAAGAACTTAATTATTTACTTATCGAGTGGCCAGTAAGGTCTAAACGACCCCACACACCCTAGAGTCAGAGTTTCTAAACCGCCTCAAGAGCCTTTGATATGGTTTATTTGACGACCGCCATTTGGCGGCCGGGACCAACGGCTTATACGTGCCTTCCGAAGCAAAGAATCATCTTTTCATCTGGCAATCGGGTGATTCAAGCCTGCAATGTCCGAGCCAAACTGGCAACAACTTTACAAAGTTTGCTTCCCATGGGAATCGAACCCACGACCAACGGGGTCACAAGGCAAATGCCTAAACCACTCGACCACGGAGGCAGTTAGTTTGAAGTACTGGCACGCAGCTGACTTCATCTGCATCCGGTTTGACTGGAAAACCTCAACATAGTTGGGAAAAGGGATGGTCTGGTAAATGTTTCGCAGCAGAAACGACCCTGCATCACAGAAGTTGTGAATTTTGGACTTAAATTCTTAAATAGTCAACTTACTAAGGTATTTGACTCCATGATTATACATGTAATACGAAATAAATAAAACCGACAGACAACAGCTAACATTAACAACAACAACAATAACAATATAACATTTCAACAATATTGGGTAAATTTTTAATTTTATATTTTTATTTTTAGGGTTCCGAACAAAAAGGGAACCCTTGTAGGATCACTCGGGTGTCTGTCTGTCTGTCCGTCTGTCACAGCCAGTTTTCTCCGGATCCACTAGAAATTTGGTACAGATATGGACTTCTGTGATCTAAACACGGAAGCGTGGCGTAAATTATTAAATTATATGGGCGTCACTTCTGGGGGTCAAACTAGAAAATTAAAAAAAAAGTTTTTTGGACAATATCGTGTGAAATATCAAATGAAAGTGATTACTGTGAGGGTTTTAACTGTATTTGTTTTCATAATTTTGAAATAAATGGTTTTGAAGTTATTCAAGAGATTAGACGAGAAATGACAATTCAACCTCTTATCTCCGAAACTACTGAACCTAAAATTTTGAAAAAATTGGAGATAATAGATTACAGGATTAATTACCTATAGATTACAGGAAAATCTATAAAAAATCTATAGTGTTGCCATCACCAATATAAAGGTTACCCATAACTGTGATTGCGTGATGTGACTTTTTAAATCTTCACCATACTTATCTACCTGCACAGGTATGTGTGTGCGGCTATATGCTAGCTCCGCGGAGACGTCACTCGGCAGCCAACTCGCTCAAGTCATCTCTGGGACGGATCTGCCAGATACCAGCTTGATGCCCTTGAGACAATTGAGGAACGTGCCAAGAGGATCATCAGCAATGATAGGCTCGTCGAGTCGAAGCTCCAAAGTCTTGAGCATCGACGCCGACTTGCTGGTCTATCGGTTTTCTATTGGTCGCATTTTGAGGAGTGTGCGGCGGTATTAAATAAATTAATTCCGCCAAGCCCGTTCCATCATCGGACCACAAGACATACGACGATGCGCCACCGGTACATGGTGGACATCCCATCCACACGCACAAAACTCCTCCGTGTTAGGCAATTGTTCATCCACGCGACACTCCTACGATTTCATAGAGATGCTAAAAAGCTGGCTCGCCATTAATCGAGAACGTTAAAATGGGATCGACCAAGAGTACACTCTGCTTTTGCCAGAAGATCTTTTGCATTTCTTGGGCCCTTCCTGTACACAAGGTTTTACTCTCAAAATATGACTATATTGATGCTTAGTTATAGATGTTTAAAAAAGGCTATATTTAAATGGCTACATCCCAAAAATTATAATTCAACCGAAGAACTTTTGCACATATATCTCAGTCTTGAATGAATTTGCCAAAAAAATAAGTTACTAGCATGCACCCACTTACTTACTCTACACACATACCTTCATACTGCACATTTCACAAATACACATACACACACACAGAGAGAGAGGGTCACCCCTTATAGACCACACATCATTTTAATATTCTATAATTTTTCTTTTTCAAAAATCTTAGTTAAGCACTTATGACTTTTATGGTCATGTAATTAAGCATTTTATTTTTCACTATCTGGTTTTTTTTTAGTAAATAGTTTCATAAATAAATAAAATATTGTTGCCTTACTTGGGGAAGAGACTGGACCCCACGACAGGGATCCAGGGATCCAGGGAACTAGGGATCCAGGGTAGGGTAGGGTAGGGTAGGTAGGATCCAGGGAATTTGAAGAAACCTAGCACTTAAGGCTCTTATGTATCGCAATATTGTCTAACTATTGTACAATGTGTTATTGAACTAAATAATTTTTTTATTCCTTTATTTATAACAAACGTTTTGGGAACACATTCAGTGTGCATACAGCTAAAGAATGGAATTTCCTGACAGAGTCTGTGTTTCCTGATAGCTACAAACAGGGAGTCTTGAAGTCAAGGGTGAATAGGCAAGCGTGCTCCATCTTCGACTGCATCTTCGCTTACCATCAGGTGAGATAGTGGTCAAACGTATGGTTATCAATAGTAGAAAAAAAAAGATGAAACTACTCAATAAAAGTTTGGACACATCCGATCATTCTACCTATTCCTACCGGTACAGACAGACAAACGTCGCGCGTCGCGCGTCGGTCGGGAACGAATGACTCAAATATTCCACTACAACTACAGGGATATATTCAGTGTCTGTTGTCCTATACATTAGCCATCCGGTGTCCAATATTCTATACATATAAAATGCTTTGTCTTAAATGACTGACGGATCAACGCACAGCCTAAACTGCTGATCGTAGAGATTTCAAACTTGGAGGATGTGTTTTTGTATGACGTAGGCTTCCGATAAAAAAGAATTTACCGAAATTCTACTCCTAAAGGGGTGAAAAAGGGAGGCAAAGTTTGTATGGAAAATCGTCATTTTCAAAGCGAGAAGGATGAAAATTCATATACAAGTTTCTGGTTAGAAATAAATAAGAATGTATGAAAGTTTTTGTGAAAATTTATCCTTTGAAAGGGTGAAATAGAGCTTGAAAGTTTGTATGGTAAGTCCGTCATTTTATTTATTTATTTATTGCTCAATGTAGTACACACAGTTACAGGCTTTTCTTATAACTAATAAGTACATGACCCTGTTAGACCCTGTTAAATTTGATGTTAAAGCTTTGAAAATAAATGAATAAGTGTTTCATCGTTTTTTGAAATTCAACCCTTAACGGGAGAAATGGGGTGGAAATATTAGTAAAACTGAAAAAACATATATTAAAACTGCTTGACCTATGGAGATAAAATTTGTAAAGAAGGAAGATTATGAGTAGAAAACATCAGTTAAAAAAGTATTTTGGAAACGTCCCCCGCTAAAGGCTAAAATAGGGGTTAGGAGTTTGTATGCGAAATCTTATTCCTTAGGTTTATAAACTTGATACTTGGCACGAATACTGGCCTAAGTGAATTACAAAGTTTGTCATTATTAGTTTTTCTGAACTATCCCCAAAACACTGTTTAGGGGGGATGTTAAAGTTTGTATGGAAGAATCTCATTTTTTTTAGTATAAACTTGAAATTTAGTACAAAAACAGTAAAAAAAAATAGCATAATTAGTTTTTCAAAAGTACACCCCAATGGGAGTTTGAGTGGTGTTAATTAAAGTTTGTATGGAAGGATGTTAATGCTTGGCCCGATGAAGTTAAAACTCGGCATTAACAACCTTGATACAATAATACGAAATAAACGTTTTTGTATTTTTCTTAAATCAACACCTGAAGGGGTGTAAAGGGGTGATAAAGTTTATAGGGGAGGATATTAGTTACTGCTTGCTTCAATTTACTTAGGAATTGGTATAAAACAATCTAAAAGTGGGATAATTAAAACGGATTTTATGAAAAATCTCATTTCATAAATTTTAAATCATGGAACTTAGAACTAATACTTACGTAGTTGAACATAATTCTTCATTATTTACCTAGATAAGGTAAATAATGAAGAATTATGTTCAACTACATTTGAAAGAACCCGGTGGAGTGTGTGTCGAATTTTTGTATTTGGAAAAATTTAATAACGTTTATGAACTCATGGTGCAATCCACACCCATGAAGTGGGGTCATTATGATCAGTATTGATGATGAAATCGAACGAATTAAAATAATACTCAAAGATCGAGTCACTCACTTTTCTTAAACAACGAACCCTACAGAGGGATCGGAGGGGGTGTTTATGTTCGCAGACGAAAGTGTCTGCTAAATCTGCGCGGACGAAGTCGCGGGCGAAGTAATAGTTAACGATATAATGAATACAACAAATAAAACCCGTTGGGGTTTTCGTCGTTGGCAATAGTCTAGTTGTAGGTAGTAGTTTGTTATTGGCTCGTACAATACCTATTCTGTTCTGTGAAGTTATGGAAGTTGATGATTTATCGATTTAAACAATTAATTGATTATCGATAAACAATAAAAGGCGCTGTTTCCTTATTTAATAGTAAATATATCTCTTGGAACGATAACATACCTAATTCATTCATGTTTTGGGCGACTGTTGATCCCGCGGTGACTCACCGTTTGAGGAAAAGTTGATTTTAAAATATCGCGAATTATAAAATCAGTCTGTCACCATTTTATCACAATTAAATAATTAATCATATCTACTTATTACAAGAAAGTGTGAAGTAATCGTGAGTCAACTTCGGAAATAATAAAGATTACTTAGATTAATTAATATTACAACGTTTCTGTAGATACCACAAAGATACGAGTTCATGGTAGAAGTGGTAGAGAGCCCGTGGCTATCTGCTGTGTCTGTCGTTTCTAAGTAGGTATTTTAGTTAATATCTGAGTACTGTTATAGAATTTTCGAACGGGACATCCCGGTAAAAGCCGCATAAACTAGGAATCAAACCAACGCCACAGCGACCGCTCCGTCAGTGAGGAGTTACATACGTCACCATACTGCACAGCTTCGCAAAGCGATGACAGTGTTCTGCAAATGTTTAGCCACGCATATGTCCTGACCAACATAACATAAGGTTACCAAGAAGATAATGTAATCATGTTAATACGCAGTAAGAAGCGGCAGTAAATCTGGCAAGAGGCTCCTCAGTCCTCACGGGCGACACACGTGATGTACGGCGCGGATAAACATCCCGAATTTATTCATGAGTCCTCGACAACGTCCGTCTCGTGTAGTTGTGTCCACCGACTGAATCAACTGAAATGACGACAGCAGAGGAGGCTCTGTGAACGTGACTTTGGAACCCTTAAATTACACTCTAAGGGTGCCAGTCCATTTGCGCGGAGCAAGGCAGCAAAGGGGAGAAACGGAGAAATATTAACCAATCGTGTCAGTCAAAATGTCAGTTACTCATGTGGTGCGCTGATTTTATGCAATTCCATTGGTTAAAATTTTTCTATTTCTCCACTCCGCTGCCTCACTCCGCTGTAATGGACAGGCACCCTAAAGATCGAACTATTCTGACATATCTAACTATCAAGTAACATAATTTTTGGTACATGTTCTCTTCTTTACTGTTATGGCAAACTTTATTGGATGGTTCGACAGGAACTCAAGCGGCCCTAGATCACATAGTGCAAGTTTTCCAAAAAAAAAAAACTTGAGAAACCGCCCGAAGGCAGCCGTCGGCTAGCCAGCTAACTAACTACTCCTCCATACATAATGGAGCAGTTATTTCAGCCGGCGGCGTGGGCGCCCCATAAGAGCCGATGAACCGAGTAAATTGAGGAAGTAACTCACAAACACCACAGATAAGATAAATCAACTGACTCCCAAACTCGGCGGGATTAATATTAATTTACTGGCGAAATTTTCAATCTTCAGTCGCGGCACGGGGCGGGGCTCATTATGTGGCGCTCGTGAATCAAAAGCGGTGAGCAACTAAATATCGGTCACAATGAGCGCACAACAAATGATCAAGATGTCCGTCATGATTAGCAAAACATTCTAATCGTAACTTTTTAATTGTATAAATACGAAGATAAGTTTGTTGGTAACGTTTTCATGTCTAAATAGTTGAGCCTAGTTTGACGAATTTTGGTACAATGATAGACACTGGAGACGAGAGGACGAGACAGACAGCGATAATCTATATAAGCGCAGTCAAAGCCACGGGAAAAAGCTAGTACTTTATAAAGTTTCATATAGTATTTGCATGTGAAGGTCGTCGTTGCGTGGTTTGGTTAATTGCCTAAAATAGTCGTTTCTATGAACATCGACATGAGTGTGCAGGAGGCGATTATTGTGTTATATTTCATCAGTTTCTAACTCTTCATTGCGTCTCGATAGTGTTATAGTGAAATTAAGACATTTCCTTTTAGTACTAGTATTGCTCTTACTTTTAGGTTACTTAATGACCTGTACATAAAAAAAAGTTTTTAATTTATTTATTTACTAAAACTGTATGCTCTAATAAACAACTCTGTTCAAAAGCGAACCTAATGTAAAATTGATATGACTGTAAAATTAAAGAGATATTTTGCTGTTTTGAATACATGGTCAATAATTCAGTCGGTACTCAATTTCCGGACGTATTCCTTTTCCTGAATATACATAGCTTTAGGTGCGTGGCCGGCCAACTGCCTTATCGAGATAACGCGTCATATGAGTCATGTCATTACCCCGCTCGTTAGCTCACGCTAATTAATAAGTTACGAGCAGTAACCCAATAACATCCGCTCACGATAACTGGCGCAAGACATGCTGACCGGCACATCCACCGAACATGTTTGCTGAGGATCACTGTTAAGTGTCCGGTAAACGAGCTCTAAGATTCATGTTAAACGCCGTAACGTACATAATACAAACACTTTGACAAATAAGTTGTTTGATGTGTAGGTAGGCATTAATACGTAAGTTACTATGCACGTAGGTACGTGGTACGTTACGTAACTAATAATAATTAGTTAGTTCCTTGTCCTTTCCAGACTCTACGCATCTACGCCGCTACGAGATTGCTACGAGTGCTACGAGCGTTACGATTCGTAGGGCGCCGTCTACGCGAACGACCGTCCATTTAGTAAATGCGCTTTATCAATAGTTGGTCAATTAAAACTTAGTTAGTTGCACCGTGCAGTACGAACTGGTCAGTTGTGATTACAGAATGTGGCACAAATTCTAATGTTCTAGAGGAGATCGAATGGCTTGAAAGTGGTATCTTGGTACTTACTTATTTGCAGTAGAGGGAAAACGATATAACATACAGAAATCTGGCAGTGTAGGAGGTTCAGGTCAATAATACAAAGTTGGTTCGGTTGCTACCGGCTGCGGTGAAGTGCAAGGCGAGGCGGGAGGGGGAGCTGGTTGCAGGTAGCAGAGCGACAGGTGAGAGCAATAAATACTGAACGCAATATAAGTTGGACACTGCGCCGCGACCGCGCGCCTCCACTGCCGGAGTGCCCACGACACACACAGAGTGCGGTATTTTATCATCGGCTTCTACGTTCTGAGGTCTAACCAGATGGAACTAAATACCAAGATCGGGAGATCTTGGTATTTAGTTCCATCTGGTCGCGTGGGAACTCAGAACCTAAATATTTAAACTTCACTGCATATAGAAACCCTTTGGCAAAACTGGTGATCAGGCTGTCGGGCTTATGACTACCTGTAGTGAACCCCTTTTATATGAACCATAATTATTATCCGTGCGGCACTTACGGCAATGTTCTCCATGATCGCCGCGTTGTGTCGTTTATGGGCTGATATGAGTTATTGTTATTATCTTTTTTGCTTTAGTTGCCCTACTTTGCTGGAAAACGAAACGCTCAGCTACTTGGAAACTTAGTTTTTCACTACGAATAAAAGTAAAATAATTTCAATTTAGAAAAAACAAAAACCAGAAACCTCGACTTGCGTATAATAGTTTTTACTGCTTCTATTCATTTCTGTCGTTTTGCACGTGCTTAAACATGGCATGTGACTACTATTAGCAAAGAACATAATTATAGAAGTGTAGGTACGTGTTTTTTTATTGATTTACGGTAGACCACCACCATTACTTGTTCAGGATCTTGTGCCGCGACTCACACCGCACCGTGCCGTGCCGGACAGTGCGCCCGCGCACTGGGAGTCGCGCGTCCGAACTTAGTTTATCGCGTAAATCTGCACAGGACTGGCCGCGCTGTGCCCAGAGACGCAGAGACACACACCGCACTGTAACACTTAACTGCAGTCTCACTGATTGGGCTCAGTCGGTATTTATATTGAACAAAAAGAGTGGACTGTATTAAAATAGGGTTAATACCATATTTCGCATCAAATAGAAAAATAGTACAAAGAAATGCCCTTAGCGGAGCGCGTCTGTAAGCTGAGTGGTATGGAGGGCGCGCAGCGTTCGTTGTGTCCCGGGTTCGGCACCCCGACCCCGCGCAGTCCCCGCGGTGGTCCATCACGCACATATGTGATGCGCCGACATTCTGCTGCAGAGCACATGGTAGGCATGTACTACCACTTATTTCACAACAATTTAGCGCATTAATTTTGAAGAGTAAACATTACAATTGTGGAATACACATGGTGGCATTGTGGCAAAGCATGCTTATTTCGAGCCAACAGGAGTAGCGCAAAATTTATTTTAATTAATTTTACATAGATAGAGTAGGATAGTATGCAAAAGCGTACTGGCAAACAATAAGCGTGTTTTTAGTGGGTTGTCAATGAGTACCTATCCTAGTACTTCAGACAGTTTGCTTTCGATGGGTAAGTGACATGAATATGCCGCGGCCTCGCTGCGGTGTGAGCGCGTGCCTGGCTTTGACTTGCGACTGTCGGAGAGCGAGCACAGTCGGCGGGTACTACGCCGAGCGATGGTAACACCTACTTATTTATCGGAACTCTGCACAAAGACTGACGAAAACCATTCATAATACCTATTCACTTTTCAATGTCCGTAGTTAATAGTTCGATTTACTGATTAAAAAACACATCATTATATTGCTAGTCTAGTCGAACAGAATAATATTATTGTTTTTACATTATTTTTTTGAGTTTGTCCTGTAAACGCGTTGTATTTTCTTTCTTATTTGAAAGTATCCCATGAACGATCATAATCGCAAGCTTGCAATACCAAAACAATCTCATCATATTGACTGGCATTTGGATCACATTCGAGTCGGGCGTGACTTACGACAGTAAAGTGCAAGACGCCTTCGGAAATGTAGACACGCGACCTTGTGGCCCGGGTGCACCCCCCCCCCCCCCCCCGCCTCACCAGTGTCGGTTAATTTCCTGCCGCGCGCGACAATCCGCCGCTATCTCCTCGCTGCGCCGGAGATCTCGTCACCTGTCTTATGTCTCGAGGTCGAGCTAGTCCACGAACACATCTTGAGCGATCTGTGTAAATACATACATAGGTTTATACGGCTTGAAGCGAGAGGTCAGTGGCATCATAGGTATGTTCAAACTGTGACAGGACACTTCTCCCCCGCCCATGAACTATTTACCACCAAGCAAACATTTTTCTGCAGCGTGCAACCTTCCGAGGTCCACTTCGAAGTCCCTGAACCGCCTTAGAACGCAAGTAAGAATGTGTAATCACAACCTTGCAAAGTGGGGCTACCGTGACGGATCTACTGCAGGGTGTGGATGTGAAGCCGATTTACTAATGATGCTTAACCTCCTATCTTACCCTCTGTGCTCCAAAACATGCACCCAAGGCGACCTGTGTGCTGCCACCAGTGATGACGTAGAGGTAGCAATGCTTTGGGCCACCTGAATCTAAAAAAAATCCTGTCGTTCCAGCGACACGAACAAGAAGAAAGATAATATGTGACGAACTATTGATTGCACTCAAACAAAACCGCACTCTTGCTGTACAACGCACAATTTTATGTAAAACCCTTGATTAATAAGTTATTCTTTAACGAGTAAGTACTCTAACTGCTAGATACATAAGCACAATAATACCTGCAGATACATAACACAATAAGAGACGTAATGCTAACGGCTCCTATCCGACTACCCTCATCTGTATCGCATTACACTGCATGCCATCGCCCTCTCTGTGTGGTCTATGTTGATGCTTTGTCATATTTATGGTGGCTCGCTTTGTTATGTGCCAATAACATGGTCACAATCTGTCCACTTATGATTTACAGTTCGCTTCAACAGCGATCCATGTTCTAAAAGTGTGGCGTGGCGTTATATTCAGTCGTTCATATATGAACAACAAGTTATTAATTACGGCGTGTGGGTTCTCTGATGGCTAGCAGTTAGTAAGTACTTACCATGAGAGCTGTGTGCAGCAGCGGGGCACACTCTACAAACAAGTAAGCTGGTGCAGAAACAGGTAAGTATCACATCCTTGTGTAGTTACTGCTTCTCCATTTAGGCGCTTTGCTAAGGCTGCTCTTACACTGCGCGATAGTTTACTACCCAAAACACATTATAAAAATCAAGTAATTGTAAAAAAACTGTTAGAATTTTTTTATCATGTTGACGAATATAACTATCAGTAGATAAAATAAGAGCATAGCAACAAAATTGTAACATTTAATCCTACTTTTGAAATCATTAAATCATGCAGCTACCTGTATATTCTCTTCAAATATTCAACGTGAAAGTGAAAGAAACGAGTTTACATGTAGTACCTGTATTTCAGAATCCAATTCTGTACATGTCCATTATAAAGCTTGGTATAAGTGCAGCATCTAAATCGTGCTGTCGGCGAGTGCATGGCGCGCTTTACGAAGTTTCCTGATTGGATGGTGCTGCGAGTTCTACGAGTATTGTATCAGCGACCGCTAACAAGACGATGCGCGACGGCGCGAGCGGAACGACGAGCGCCGCGACCTACCACGCCACCATCAGCTGGCAACATCGGAGAAGGCATACTGTAACTTACAGAAATACTTGTAATAATAAAATCATCTCAACTGAGCAGTGATAGATGAAATGATTCTGCTAAAATGCTAAAAGAATACTATCTATTGGGGTCACAAGTACAAGTAAACACGAGCGATGCGGGCGGAATGCGACGCGTGGGTCAAGTCTTCGTCCAGCAGTGGGAGTCTTTCAGCTGAAATGATGATGATGGCCTAGTTTCAAGGGAACAAAAATAGTCAGCATCATATAACAGCAGTATATGAGCCTAGTTGAACATGAAAGTTTTTTGCATTCCTTCTGATTGTAACTTCGATCTCGTTGTAGCAGCGACGCGTGGCACACTCTGTCGTGCTGTCGCGCTGTGCATGTACCTTTGTCCAGTACTAACTAATTGTATAATGCATTAATTAGCTTTGTGAACTCGAATGATTCACTAACGAAACATAAACAACGGATCATCAAGTATTTACTGTGTGTACGATTTCCAGTTAAATAAACCGTTAAGCGTTGAGGTTTAGTGAAAGTTCAGTTTTTTCTACCGACACGAAAAGTTATTATCTCTTATTTGCCGTATGGTTTCGGCCGGTGCCGTATGGTGCCGTAAAAGAATAATACCATCCCATCACTTCCCGTGGGTGACGTAAGAGGCGACTAAGGGACTCGCTAGAGAATGAGCAGTAGCGTTCTCTGCAAAAATCAACACCACCTCCTTTTGGGGGAGGCCTATGTCCAGCAGTGGACATCCTTCGGCTGGTATTATATCTCTTATTGGATAGATTTCTTCAGTCATAATTACACTACGTTTCCAAAATTAAAAAAATCAATTGTTCCATACTTATCGTCGTCGGTTTGTACAAGATTTACGGAGTGTTAGGGCCCGTAAACATCGCAAAAAAAATAAATAAGTCCATCTTACTTATCTCTCAAATACAGTGCTATGTGGTGAAATCCTGGGTGAAACTATTAAGTAGGTTTCATGTTTGATACGAAGATAATCAGTACCGAACTGAGTGTTGCCTATACGAGGCATGCGAATAACCAGAAACTGCATGATCTGGCTCAGTGTCCGGCGGCCATTACTCTGACTTGCTCCTTCTAGAAGCAATTTCCCCGACAGCAAAAATGTTGTACTAGGTGTAACAATCGGCTCGGTGTCACCACTGCGTCGACTGTCGGGGGGACACGGCGCGAACTACGCTGGCAGAGTGTGCCGCTTGGGAGGAGCCGCGCCGTGCTCTTATCTCTGTGGTAGGCAGTGACCTCTCGCTGCCGGCCGTAGTCCGTGCTATGGTCGACGGCGAGGAGTCCTGGGACGCGGTGGTCTCCTTCTGCGAAACAGTTATCGCGCTGAAGGAGGCTGCGGAAAGGGAGAGGGAGATCTCGACGCACCGGGCGTCGGAGGAGGGCATACGCTGCCCTCTTCCGGCACCCCTAACTGGGTCCAGGGGCGGCGGACTTGGGGATGTCCGTCGCCCCCATTCATCCGGACCCGAGGTGGCGGCGCGCGGTGTTCCCGTGCGCCCCTCTTTGACGTCGCGGGGGGAGTCAAACACCTCACTCCCCCCGCTGACCCGAGGTGGCCCGCAGGCCGGCACCAGCCGATGATCACGGAAGTCGTAAGTTCCCGAGATCTCCGGCGTAGGCGAGAGATGGAACACCGGGGTGGTTTTAGTCAGTAAGAGTCTGACAGACCCCTCCACCCGCCCCAGGGCGGAGGACATCCATGAGGATTTCCCCCCGTTAAAAAAAAAGGTGTAACAATCGGATCTTAAATAACCTTTTATCAGTCAGATTAGCCTCACAGTTTTTTATTCCTTATGGTTTGTATTTAAAAAAACACAGATTTGAGTGATAAATGCCTGTTGATCAAGTAATCCCGGATTCGCGAAGACTCTAGTGCTAATTAGTTCGTATCAAGAATGTTATTATGTGCACGTAACTGCTGTTATTACTAGTGGCTTTACAGAACTTCACGCTTTACAGGATATCTTACTGGCGAAGGTCTCCCGTTGCCTTCCATGTTGTTGTCACTTTTCCTTCTTGTATTGGATCGATGCTGAATCTCTAAGTAACGGATGTGTCGGCTGGCGCTAATAAGCTTGGTAGCGTAGGTACCTCAGGGCATTATCGTCGCACTTGCTATTTGAATATAAGGTTCATTATATCATTGCTTATCGCAAATCGTTGCGTTACAATCTCGTTAAGTTACTAGAGTTGCACGCAAAAACGCGCGGAGCCTAGGCGGCGGGGCCAGGGCGGCGGGGCCCGGGCGGCGGGGCCCGGGCGGCGGAGCCCGGGCGGCGGAGTCCGGTCGCAGCGGCGGCGGCAGCGGTGTGCTGCTTCTAGCTGACGCCACTTAGTTAAGCAGCAATTAACTTCTTGCTGAACAACCAGTAGCAGTCCTCGCAGTTCAACCGCTGTCATAGCTTGGTAGGACTGAAACCTTTCCAACTAACGACGATTCCTTACCTGTGCATTGTAGAATAAAGTTAAATCATAAACTTATTTTGCAGTAAACTTTGTTTTATCTAACAATATTTTAAACTTCTATAATAACGTTCGCGCAGCGATCCACTTTATTTTTTGCGATGAGTAATTCAAATAGCTGCAGCATGCGTCCTCCCCCTCCGCCCCACCCCTGTGTCGCGACGCGCGGGAATGTTAATGCAGCTAATGAAAAAAACTAATATACCATGCGATGAGCGACGACACACGACACACGCGCGCGCTTGCACAGGCAGTAGGTAGTCTACCCACAGTCCTACACGCTCGTCCACTTAATACTGGCTGACAGTCGCCTTGAAAACTGCCGATTACCGACAATGCCAACTGTTCATTAGGGACGGAACATTACCGTTTGATGTGACAGACAGTTGGAGGGGCCTGCGATGAGGTTGCTAACTTACGAACAACATAAATAAAAGAGTTCAGTGCAGTGGCGAGGTCGCGCGGACAGGGGAGACAATTTAAGCGGCTCTCTCAAATTAAAATAATATAGTGACTATTGTCCATTCGCAAAGGCAGATTCTTATGCAGAAGAACGAAGATAAAAAATAGGTACAGAAAGGATTCTTTACTCATACAGCAAAACTTATAAAATATTCCATCTGTAAATATTTGTACGCCGGAAACGGCAGAATATTATGAACGTAATACATAATAATAACAGCTTTGTACAATATTCTGACAAATAAATGCATTCTATTCTATACTATTCTATGCTATGGTTTTGAAAACACCATGTTAAATAAACATACTTCGTTAGGAACCCTTTGTGCGCGCTCCGCCTCGCCCTTAGTGATGTTGAATCTGTCCAGCGTGGTCTCGCACGATGCACTGCTTGCAACGACACTTCTCTTGCGAACCCACACCCTTAGTTTACCTACCTGCTTACGTGATGGTGTAGGCTCGTCATTCATAATCGTCCACATCCGACGGAATTATACACGATAAAATTATCAATCAACTAATCTCGTAGGAAAAACACAATAAACAAATAAATCACAAATTTACGATATTGGGCACTTTATTTAAAGTAGATAGAGGCAGATTAAATAATACTTATTACAAAACTAATACAAATGGCGATAAATGGCAATGTTAGATAACCACCCAATCTATCATGTATAATCGCAAACGCTATTTTTTCTAGAAATGTTTCAGCAGTAACGGAAACTGTCAGAAATGTAAAAACGATGTCGTTCTGAACGTGAACAGCGCAGGAATGCAGTGAAGCTGTAGTAGTAGTATTCTGTTTAGTGTGTCTAATAGTGCAGTCACGATGTTGGTATGTATGTAGCTCGCTTGAACAGACTTCATTCCGACAATGACATACAAAACGATCGTGCAGCCGACGATACGACGCGACGTTCCTTGACAAGGCACTCATACGATCCAAAAACTTACATATGTCGAGTGAACGCACCGGGACTTGCAGCTAAGTACGACCGCTATTCCAAATGCGTCCAGTGTGGCTACGTCCGAGACAATTAAGCCTAGCAACTATGAGTTGCCTTAGACCCTACTGACCAAACTTAGCCCTACAACAATTACCTAGCGCCCTAGTAACCCTAAAACCTACCATATAAACCATATACCAAACGTAAGTTACGTTGGTTTTACGTGCGGGAAGTCTGTTACAAGGAGACCTACGGTAACAGACGGAATTGGGGTAGGAATAGGGGTTTTGTGTATTGGGCGGAGCACCGCCGTGTCCTCGTCGAGGCGATCGGCGGCGGCGACCTGTCGCGGTCGGCCCTGTTTCAAGCCATGGTCCGGAGCGAGGACACTTGGGAAGCGGTCACCTCCTTCTGCGAAGCAGTAATGCTAGCGAAGGAGGAAGCTGAACGAGTGAGAGAGAGGGAAACCTCACGCCCCAGCCGCCGCAACAGAAGAAGACGCCCCGGGCGTCGGGAGTCGCAGGGCGATTCTCGGCCACCGTAGGCGCGGGCCTGCGGACGGCGAGCATTGGGTGGCTCGCCGTCTGATCAGAACCAGGCCCGGGTCGACGGCGCGCTGTGTTCCACGCGCGCCAGAAAGAGCTATCAGCATTAAAGACGGGGCCCGCTAGGGCCAATGCCTGCCGGGGTTGCGGGATTTATTCGAAAGAGTCACCGCGGCTCTCTGGAACGCAAAGGGCATTAGGAGGAACACGGATGGGTTTTAGTCATTAAGAGTCTGACACTCCCTTCTGCTTCACCCAGAGCGGAAGGAGTCATTTGATGATTTCCCATCCTTAAAAAAAAGGGGGGTTTTGTGTACGTCGTACAATGTACACAGGAAATGGTTTTTCTCACTGCCGCTCCCACAGACTCATAGGATCGATTACGGCTAAAGGTGTCTTGGCCACAGTGAGAGGAGTTGTAGGAGATGAATCAGTGTCGACTCCAGCTTGATGACTAATTTATTTACAATGATTAACTTAATTATATACTAATTTTGTGGTCAATACACATTGATCCCTATTTACTTGTGTGTTATGTGTGTATCGAGCCGATAAAGCGAAGATCTCACTAGGTCACTTCTTAGCGCTGATGGTGTGCCGGTGAGCGAATGTATGTCGCTGACGCTGTGATGCTGTTGCTGGCACGTGCAACTGTTGCATGTTCATGGTTGAACATCGAGCATCATTCAAACCTACATTGAACCTTTTAAATTGTTCATCTATAGCGGTGACGTTGCGTCTTCCGCGTACCAAAAGACGCAACGTTGGTAGGCTTTCCACAAGGTGGACTGATGATCTGGTGAAGGTCACGGTTAGCCGATGCGTGCGAGACGCGCAGGACTGGTCGTTGTGGAGACGCTTGGGGGAGGCCTATGTCCAACAGTGGACGTCTTTCGGCTGATATAATGATGATGATGATAGCCATGGCGGGCAACTGCAGAGAGAAGTACTTTACCAAGTTCTACAAAAATTCATGCAGTAATAAATATTCGTGTACACCGGGCGTAGTTTCGTCCCCCTGCCTATTCGCGGCTATGTTGGGGTCGACTTCCTAAAAACTAGACTCATATTGAGTAGTAGTGGAACTCCTGGTTTAACTTTAATCATAACTGGCAGCACTATCTCCGCAGGTGATAGCACGCACGGTGTTCACACTATGGACCAATGAGCGAGCGCCGCGTCACGAAGCCTGCGTTGGCCAATCACGCGCGCATGGCGGCGAAGTTGTGACGTCACAGATTACAAGTGCACACCTGCGCAGCAGCCTGCCGCCACAGCACGTGACATTACACACCGCTGAAGCTTACAGAGTTTTGATCACAAACAACAAAAATGGTTTTTAAATATTTGATTATGATTACTATTCCTATCCTTATTTAATAGGCCACAAAAATTAGCTTTGAACCTTGCAAAAATTCCTAACTCTGTTTTCAGGGTTACATACCCAGTAACCAACGGAACCCTATTACTAAGCCTAGCTATCAGCGGGCTGTATCTCAAGAACCGTTTGTTTCTTTCGGATTATGGTACAGAACCCTTCATGCCATAGTCCGACTCGCACTTAGCTGGTTTCTTTTTCTTGAATTAGTATTTGATGTTTATAATTTTGGTAGAGATTTTCTAGAATGATGTAAAATTTAAATTATAGTATAATCTATGATTTTGTCTAGTATTTCTGATAACGAGAGCTGTGATTTAAAGATTATACTGAACATTTGGTCTCCTAATAGGCAGATAAGGTTCGGCGAAGTGGCGCCCTATCAGTTGATGACAATCTCACAGGAAAGTATAAGAAGGCAATAAATGTTGATGAAATATTACACAATGAGCGCCGCGTCGCCGTCGAGTGACTCACTCGTCGTTTTCATTTAATTTGTTAGCAGCAGTCGCAGTCGCAGTCGCTTCAATAAGTCTTATAATAATTATTAATAGATTGTGTTAGTTGGGGCAATCCCGAACAAATAGAGACACAGTGCCTGAATCAGCTTCACTAGTAAACATAGTTACAGCGGTGTGTCAAATCGTCCAGTATTAGGTATGGTCCTTTGGTTTGCCACCAAGTCTAGAAAAAGTTATAACAACGCATTTACTTTAATTTGGTCTCAGATTTGAAGTTCTAACTGCATCTGACTTCATGAAAATTGATCTTGTTTGGAACTTTATATTTTTGCTTCCCTGTGTGATGGTACATCAGTCCTAATAATACAAAATATTTATTTTGTTTCGAAACATTTCACATGTTGTGAGGCACTTAGAAAAATCATAAATTGTCTCTTGAATAGCCAGGCGTTAACCAACTAAGAGATTTCTGAAAGCGCTCTCACTCATCTGTTTGCGATAAATCACCTTAGAAAAAACCCAAGCGAATTCTTAAAACAATTAAGAAATTACACAAAAAAAGGGTCCGACAGTGAGTCGCCAAACATATTGGGGTTCCATGCTCGGCGAGTGAAGCGCGTAGCCTGTCACTAGACCTCGGCCGGCCGTCAAGGTACAAATTGAAGTTTATGGTGCGGAACCCATCGTGTGCGGGATCGACTCGCGCTCGGTTGAGGTCTTACCAGGTAGCCACATCTGTTGGACTCGGCGAGGCTCGACGCTGAAGGCGTTGGGGACACTTGGTGTTAGGTCTCGGAGGTGAACGGAACTAGTTAACCAAGTTAGGTTTGAATTAGGCCGGAGGCTTTTGTCTCAGAGGTGGCTATACGCCATAAGCTATAGGCTGGTATTAGATAAACTAGCAGACGTGTGGTCCTTTGTAACCCTTAGGATAGCCGTTATTATTTATTAAGTTAAATATAAGTTAGATTAATTTAGAGTTTTTAATAAGTGTGTGTGTGAGAGTGTGTGTTGGAGCTGTTGGGGTGAGTTCTTTATTGTTCTGACTTATCCTAGGCTGATAATGTGCTTAATTATACACAGTGACATTAACGTCTATAATTTCATAACAAAACAGACAGATACGTGTTGCTGGGGAGTTTGTTCCGCTACTTCTTCTCCCCTAGCTCAAACACTAGGAAGTAGTGACGGGTGGGCGCTTTAAGGGCTGTCTATAGGTTTTGAAAGAGTTGAAGTTCTCAGCTCTATTTACTTCTTGAGTATATAACTCTCGATTGAAGTATCTATTTGTATTTGTACTAATTCTTGAATTTATATTCTCTACCACTGAATTGGTCTGATATGACCACTGATTCGGTCAGATACAACTACTAATTCGGTCAGATCCGAACACTGTGCCTTACAGATGTACTTGTTGCACGAGGAGTGCGCTTCCTGGGGTTGGGTTGACCATACCTATCTATATTATACAGTCTGTGGACTGTTAGGGACCAAGTCTCCATTATGAGCTTGATGCCGACGCTCTGCCGCTGTAATGCCGCCTCGTCACGTTTTTCAGTTCGAGAGGACTGCTAGGGACCACGTTCCATATGAACGTGTTGTCGACGCTTTGCCGCTGAAAAGCCGCTTGTGTCACTTAAGGAAGTGTTGCTCTAAAGTGCCATGGGTACGGAAGTGAGGTATCGTGTGAATTACTATTGACCTTAAACCAGTTACGCTAGCGTAAGGGTTTCTCACATGATTTATTATTAATTAAAATATAATAATTGGTTTTCCCTATGTTAAATTGTTACTTTCTAAAACCACTTTTATTATATTTCATAACTATGAATTCCTAAGTCTATTCACTTTGTATATCAGTCCATACTCTGTCCTATCAGTGTGATAAGGCGTTGGATTATTTCATACTTTTGGAATTCACTTCATAAACGGCGGGAGTCTGGGCCGAATTCTACGGGGCCGTGCGGGGCGGGGCGCGGCCCTCCCGCCTAACGGCGGGACCGACCTTAGCAATTAGGTTAATTCTAGGAAAAACGAAAATTTTATCAGCCTAGGGTAACTTAGGAACAGTCACACCTGTCAGGTATCATTCTTTGATACCCCATGTCACCAATTTACACGAAATACGACGACGTGAAAACAAAATCAAAATAACACTTTTTACGGGTAAAAGTGCGCCATTTTGATTTTGTTTTCAAAACCGATACAGTCCCATTAGTGGCATTTTCTAGCACGCTCGCTCCATCATAGGTCTCATCCATCGCTTTCCATCAGGCGTGATTGTGGTAAAAAGAAAGCTAGCCGATTCCGCAATAAAAAAAACAGTCTTTGTCACTCAGGGTGTTTAATCCGGCGAATTTAACCATACTGTTTACGCTACAGGACGTACCGAAGAGATAAATACACATAGGTACATGCAAACACGCATCATCTTCCTCGCTACGCGCGATCTAAGAACTGCTACGAGTAGCTTCAAACTACTACGAATTGCTACGAGCAGCTACGAATTGTTGCGAACTACTACGAATACCGTGTGCTACACATGAACGTAACTAACGGTAAAAGGTAACAAGGCATATTTTTTTGTTTGTGATGGGTTTGTTCTTGACTCTAGTCTAGGTCAGAGATGACAGAGACAAAGTCTACGATGGAGCGAGCTTACCCAGAAGGAGCCTGTTCACTCTAACTTTGAAGAGATTAGGGTTGTAAGCGTTTGGAAACTTTACCCTTTTTTTGTTCTCCTATACAATCATTTATTTATTATTTCTTTGCATTATTGTATTAGCAAAGTATACACAATAAAGCAGCCTTCTTTTTTTTCTTTTCTTAGTTACTTGTAACCATAGTTTTGTACTAGCTGACCCGCGCGGCTACGCTCCCGTCAACTGGCTATTCTACCTACCGACCCTAACCTACCTACCCTACCTACCTACTCTACCTACTTACCTATCCTACCTACCATAGCTACCCTACCTACCCTACCTACCTACTCTACCTACTTACCTATCCTACCTACCATAGCTACCCTACCTTACCTACCCTACCTACCTACCCTACCTACCTACCTACCTACCTACCCTACTTACCCTACCTACCTACCTATCCTACCTACCTACCCTACCACCCTACCTACCTACCTGCTCTTTTTTTTTGTATTTTAATTCTTATTATGCTATTCCGTACGAAGACTAATCCAAAAACACAAAAACTATGAAAATCGGTCGAGCCGTTCTCGAGTTAGAAAAGTGTTCGAACAAACCCGACTTTGTTTTAAATATATTAAGAAGATTAAGAATTTTGCTATATTGTGAAAGATTCGACCTTTTTCTAGAAGACACTTTTTATATTAGCGAGACAGAAATAAAACGCATAAACTGAAGGAAGACGGACAGCGGTGGCTTATTAATAAATAGGGTTCCGTTAGCAAACTTGGTACGGAACCCTAAAAATCGACTGGGTTCGCACGAATCAAAATCGTACGCGAAGGCTTAAATAATAGGGTCCCATTAGCAACTTTGGCACGGAACCCTAAAATTTGCCTTGGCTCGCAAATCGAACCGTTTGATACTTAGCACGAATTAAAAACTTAGTTGCGGGCAACCTGGGAGTCTTTAAGACAAAAGTGAATAGGTTGCTTCTAGGCAAACGTGCTCCATCTTCGACCGCATCATCGCTTACCATCAGGTGAGATAGTGGTCAAACGTATGCCTATCTATTGTAAAAAAAAAAAATATTCCACTCCGTATCACCTAACCAATGAGAACTAATGATAACACGATTTGACAGTTACTGTGAAATCGTGTTGTCATTCATTCTTAGTTCGGGTTCGGGACTAATTGTAAGTCTGTAGGTGATACGGAGTAGAATACGCCCGCCCGCAACTAAGCCCGAAACTTCGGACTTCGGACTTAGAGAGTAGCCTCCCAAAATCGATCGCTCCCGTCACCGTGACCACCTTTGGTACGGTACCTTATTATAAAAAACCAAACTACTAACCTAAACTAAACCTAAATCTAACTACTAACCAAAAAACTGGCCAAGTGCGAGTCGGACTCGCGTGCAAAGGGTTCCGAACGAATTAAAATGTTTTAACATGTTATTTTAACACTACAGACTTCTTATAGGTTTTCCTGTAATCTTTAGGTAAAGATCTATTATCTCCCTTTTTTTCAAAATTTTTAATTTTAGTTTCGGTGATAAGGGGGGGGGGAATGGTCATTTTTCGTCTAATTTCTTGAATAACTTCTAAATCATTAATTTTAAAATTATGAAAAAATATAATGAAACCCTTCAAAGTAAGCCCTTTTAGCCCAGTATTTGATATGTCACACGATATTGTTCAAAAAACTTTTTTTTTTTAATTCTAGTTTGACCTCAAAAGTGACCCCCATACTAAAAATTTTATCATTTACGTAACTCGTCCGTGTTTGGGTCATAGAAGTCCATATGTGGACCAAATTTCAACAGAATCGGTTCAGTGGATCCGGAGAAAACTGGCTGTGACAGACGGACAGACAGACAGACACCCGAGTGATCCTATAAGGGTTCCTTTTTTTTCGGAACCCTAAAAATGGACTCTGTCTGAAATATAAGATTTTTATTTATTATTATTAGCCTTGTTTCGCAAATCGAACCGTTCGTTGCTTCGCTCTAAACGGAATCAATCGCGGAGGCTTAGCAGTAGGGTCCCGTCAGCACAGCACCTTTGGTACGGAACCCTACAGGCCTGATCCGCAAGTCGAACCGTCCAGAACTTCGCAAAACTAAATCAGTTTAAGACTCTACGATAAATGCACTTTAAACGAAACCAGCACAACTCAGAGAATTAACCAATTATGGTCCCTAACAGTTTAAGACCTTTCAGAGACCAAACCGAAATTCCTTCGAAACACGACTGTGTTTAGAAATTGTGTGAGGTCATTCTCCAGCGGAAAATCTTAACACCGCAATTCAGAAAAACGCGTCATCAGTGCAACGCCATCTATGGACCATGTAAACTGACAAAATATTTGGCAGCGGAAGACGTTAAAATAAGAAGCCCGTATGTAACGGTAAATAACGATAAGGTATTAAAATTTTTACTTTTATTTTGCTACGTCTACGTATTAAAAGTTTCACAAATAACTCAATCAATGTGTTTTGGTGTAACATTCATTCTTTCATGCATTTTTTGGTTCCTCAATAGATGGCGCTCTGACTAATCAGAATACATAAGGAAGTTTCTTACTAAACTAAAAATTCAATATATTTTGATTTTGTGGATCGATTGTATCGATCAATAACGAAAAGGTATAAAATGATCACTCTTATTTTGCCACGTATTAAAAGTTTCACAAATAACTCAACAACTTTTTCGTGCATTTTATTTTTCTTAATACATGGCGCTCTGACTCATCAGAATACATTAGGAAGTTTCTTCCTAAACTTAAAAATTCAATATCTTTTGATTTTGTGGGTCGATTTTGATGAAATAAACGTTAAATATTACTCGGGTTATCACTTTATATTTTTGAGTATCTAAATTTGCAATCTAATCTGTGGTTTATGCGTGATGCTCCCACAAACGCACAGACAAACAGACAAAAATTTCAAAAATTGCATTTTTGTGTTTTATACCTTTTTCCTGAGTTTTCTGTGTAATTTTCATGCAAAAATATTCAATGTACAGACACGGTTAGTCTACGATTTTATTATATGTATAGATAACGTAGAAGCATATTTTAAATTTTTTGTAAGTGTGAGCACTATGGAGCCATTTACATATCTAATTATAGATTTCGTTATTAAATTAATTTGACATGAACGAGCGTGGCAGTTGAGAGCTTGTCAAGCTCACACAAATTTTTTGCTGATGGTGGCGCGTGTTTTGGATCATTTGATTCCCTTCAAAATGATTGAGTTAGATGGTGCTGATGCACGCGTCATGTTCGTGAACGGGCGCCGTCAGTTGAAACTGGTCATCTCTTACCTGCCACTGGCTTATTTTAATCTGTATTTGAATTTTGAATTGTTTATATATTTTCTTGTTCTTTGCATTGTCCTCACATATAGAAGCAATCAATGTTAATGTTAACAAGATTTTTTGTAATACATCACATGGTTTAAAAGAGTGTCCGTGGAGTTTCTTGCACGTTCTTCTCCATAGAGATCTACGCTTTGGAACGTGCAAATAGCTTCATGTTTTTGACTGACCGACTTTGACAATTCAAAAGTGCCTGTAAATGGTTCATTTGAAATGTACGATTTGATTTGATTTGATTTGAAAGACAGACGCAGGCAGAGAGTTCCACTCCTTTGCTGCGCGCATTATAAAAGACGTTTGGAAACGCTTAGTGCGAATTGGTGGAATAGTAACAAGGTAGGGATGGTAAGATGCAGTGCGTCTGGATGTCCGATGGTAGAAGGGGGCAGGTGGGATGAGGTCGTGGAGTTCTTGGGCACACTCACCGAAGTACAATCTGTAGAAGACCGACAAGCAGGCTACCTTACGGCGATGAGCCAAGCTATGTCGCTTGATATCCACCAATTTTTCGTCACCGATGAGCCTCTTAGCTCTGCGTGCCACCGAGTCAAGCGCGGCAAGCTGATCAACTTAGCTGAGCCATCCCAAAGGTGGCTACAATACTCCATGCAGGATCGGACTTGCGCTTTATATAGGGTTAAAAGCTGTCCAGCCTTGAAGTATCGCTTCACCCTATTTAGGATGCCCAGCTTTTTGGCAGCGGTTTGGGCTTTGTACTCGATGGTGGCGCCGAAGTTGAGACTGGATGTCAACTCCATGCCTAGGAGCTCGAGCCGATCAGTCACAAGAACAGATGCACACCGAAAAGTAGGAGTTTGGTCAAAACGACTCCTTTTTGCGGTAAAAAGACACGCCTGTGTTTTGGTGGCGTTAAAAGTGACCACATTGTCATCACTCCACTGGGAGACAAGGCTTAAGGTCAAATTTGTCCGCTCTACCATGGCCTCTCTCAAGGAACGAACTTCATCCCCGCTGGTTGTTGCGCTGGACAAGTGTCTCTCTGAAACCGTACTGTCATCTGCGTACCCAACAAGACCAAGCTGAAGTAGGTCATTGATGTGCAGCAGGAAAAGAGTTGCAGAGAGAACTGACCCCTGAGGAACTCCGGCATCAATAGCCATGAGGTCAGAGGAGCAGCCGTCAACGACTACTCGGATCGACCGTTCACTCAGGAAGTCTGATATCCAGCTACAAAAACCAGCAGCATCAACTAAATATATCAGTAAATATTTATACCCACGGTGTACTTGAATGACATGATATAATATAGTGACTACCAAAAAACACGTGTAACACATTGTGTTTACGTGCAGCAAGGGATTAATTTCAGTTTTTGCTGTGCATTGAATATGCACAATAAACTAAGCAAGTTGCCTTATCATTTCAACTAAATGCAAAATAACAATGATAGTTCATCAAGACAATACATAAATCAAGCTAAGTCTTTCTTCAACACAGAAAAACCCCGAGCCGTTTTCAGTGTGATGGACGCAGCGATACGTTACTTATCCGATAAGCTAATCACTAATCAAAATATTGTCAGTACTCTATATGAAGCCATCTAAATGCCTACACTATCAACCATCAAGGAAAACTTTTTCAGAAACTCCCTCCTCATCCAAGCAGTTCTGTAACCTTACAGGAGCAGCTATCAGCTCTCAGCCTTACATCATTACAGCTGGTTTATTTCAGCGAACTTCAGTCTATCGTATGGACATAGACTTTAGTAGGTACAAGTACAGGCAGGTATACCATTAAGTCCTACCTTGTATTTTTACGTCGCATGAAGTTTTAATAAGTGTAAATCAATAAATTGAGGCAATTAAACATACAATTACTCTTTAGTCTGCCTGAGCCCAACTTTGCTGGGGTGTTTCATTCTAATTGCAGCTGTGTAACATGCAGTATTTTAAATAGAGCGACTGCCTACCTGTAGATGTTCTGGATTCTGAATGCCCGCAGGAACAATCACTCCTGTTACACCAAAGTTATTAATCAAAATTATCAGTTTATAGTTTTAAGCTGACAGGAAGGTACTACGAAATCTTCTTCTGCCAAAATTCTTTAAAAAACGATTTCCCTCATGAGATTCACCCATTTGAGAAATGGACTCCACAGTTACTGAGGGGATAATTGTGTCAGCAGATGGTTTGATACCGAAAAGTTTCGACCACAAAAGTCGAAACATGACTCGCTTTCGGCCGATAAAATACACAGAGTAGAAAATTAAAAACAAGAACCTTATATATCGCACCATCCAGCAGCGGCAGTAGCTTTGGAAGGCGTGTCCGACTCGTACTGAGGCCGTCCGGTATTCGTCCGGCACTGTTCCGGCCCCACGGCGGCCTTCACACTCTGCTCCCGGCGCCACAACATGACGCGTGCAATAAAAACAACAAATACTATCGGTTTTTTTTTTTGTATTTCTGTAACTACTACTTATCGACACTAAGAAAGAATAAGTTTTTCCGCAAATAATGTTTACTTCGTTAAAGTCAATCAACATTGCAAATCTAGTGTGTGTGTGTCTGTGTTAAACCCACATCAATTCTTAAGGTTGCTTAAGATGCAAAAGAACAGGCGCCCTTTAGGCTAACGCTAACCTATTCAATTAGAAAATAGCTGTTATATAGAATAACAAGAAAAGACTTAATATTATATTCTGTATTATCAGCTCCTAATCCAATCGTCGAAAATTCAATCTTACACATGTTTTTCAACTAAAGATTTAGATAAGTGGTAATATGTTGCAATCAGTGCATTGTTTGAGTCACCCAACGCACAATCTGTACGGTTTGTACCTCATTATCGTAATCAGCTTAACAAAGTAGCCACACATGGTCTCACAATCATTCAAATAATACTGAAACGTTACATGACGTCGCCGAGCCCTCTACCGCTGCACGCTTTATATTTTCATGCTCGTAATGATCTCTGAGAAGGAGCACACAGGTGAACAATGCAGAACTGTAAGGCCGCAGGCACGAAGCCAGCGGGCAAGGAGAGGCGGCGGCGCAGACCCGGTCACGAAGCCAGCGGGCTGATCGCGCGGCGCTAGAGCGGCACAGTTTTGTATTACGAGGAATTAGTGTCTTGTTTGCGAACAAAAAACGTCCGTACTCTGTAAGAGTACGGAACGCGTGCTGAATTGTAAGCTGGCATACCTAGAAGCGAATGATATCCTTAGCGACCGACAATACGGGTTCCGCCGAAATCGGTCTACTGGGGATCTTCTAGCGTATGCCATTCACGTCTGGAATGAGGCCATAGAGAAGCACGGGGAGGCACTTGCGGTCTCCCTTGATATCTCGAAGGCCTTCGACAGTGTCTGGCACGATAGCCTTATTAGTAAGCTTCCTTCCTTCGGTCTACCTGCCGGATTGTGATTGGATTGCAGATTTCCTGAGAGATTGGTCTGTCCGAGTGGTAATAGATGGCTGCTCGTCCGTACTGCTGGATATTAATGCCGGGGTTCCTCAGGGGTCGGTGCTCTCGGCAACATTGTTCCTGCTGCATATTAATGATCTGCTAACACCCGGTACCTTTGGGTATGCAGACGACAGCACGGTTGCTGAGAGATACGTGTCCGACGCACGAGCTGGTGGGTCGCAGATCCGGTCTCTCCGGGAGGCTATGGTTGAGCGCATGTACTTGTCCTTACAGGTTGTCTCTGAATGGGGCGATGCCAATCTGGTCAAGTTCAATGCTGCAAAGACCCAAGCGTGTCTTTTTTCCGCTAAAAGGAGCCAATTCCACCTAGCTCCATCTTTTCAAGGTGTAACCGTGCCAATAACCGACCGACTTGAGATTCTTGGTGTTACGTTAACATCTACCCGCAATTTTGGCACTGTCATAGAGGCAAAGGCTCAAGTGGCTGCCAGAAAGTTGAGGGTCCTAGCTAAGGTGAGACGGTACTTGACGCCGGAGCAGCTGCTCAAGCTCTATCAAGCGCAAGTACGATCGTGTATGGAGTACTGCTCTCATCTTTGGGACGGATCTGCCAAATACCAACTTGATACCCTTGAGTCAATTGAGAAACGAGCCAAGAGGATCATCGATAATGACAGGCTCATCGAGTCGAAGCTCCAAAGTCTTGAGAATCGACGCCGAGTTGCTGGCCTGTCAGTTTTCTATCGCTTGCATTTTGGGGAGTGTGCGACGGAATTGCATGATTTAATTCCGCCAAGCCCGTTCCATCATCGGACTACAAGACGAACGGCGATGCGCTACCGGTACATAGTGGACATCCCACCCACACACAAAAAACGTTTTGGGAACACATTCATAGTGCGTACAGCTAAGGAGTAGAATTCCCTGCCATAGTCTGTGTTTCCAGATAGCTATAACCTGGTAGCCTTTAAGGCAAGAGTGAATAGGTTGCTTCTAGGCAAACGTGCTCCGTCTTCAACCGCATCATCGCTTACCATCAGATGAGATAGTGGTCAAACGTATGCCTATGTATAGTAAAAAAAAAAATACAAAATGTCTAAACAGCGACGAAACCTTTTTGATACAAATTCTAAAACGCATTTTGAAACGTCGGTCGTTAAAAGGCAAAAAATAAAATGCACAACACTACGCCACTGCAGACGCGCGGGCACCGCTCGACTGGCGCGCACGGCTCGTACGCCGCCACCGCGCCGCTCCGCGCACCGCTGCCTTCGTGGCCAGTTTAATATCAGTTTAAAATCAATGCATTTAAACGTGCCGCTGTCCGCGCCCGCTGACTTCGTACCCGCGGCCTAACTTTCCAGGCCGATGTGATGGCGTCGATAAGCGCCTAGCGAGTAGCTTCGATCAATGTCGCGTACCCAAACCTAACCGACAGTAATAAATAGTGAAATGCAAGGGTTCACTGTTGTTTTGTGATTCCTTAGATCAGGCTGTTACTATCACGATGCTGGCGTTCTCACAGCGTATTTTGATGGATCGCCAACAGAGGCACGTCCGTGTGAGGCCGGCGCCGAAATGTTCTGGAAAAATTACCCGACCCCGCCGCCTGACGAACAGCGCTCTTTTAAACTCCTACAATGCTCTGCTTTACTTTTATTACGTCCTCTAAACGAATACACTGCAGTGATGAGAATACCTGAGGCATTCAGTTTGCCTTTGTATCCTTGTCTTGCATGAAGTTTTAATAAATTTCATATTTTACCGCTACTACGATACAAGCTGACAGTGTCTTAGACACGCAGTTCGTCACAAAACCATGTACTAATAGGAAATTTTTAGGGCAGCAATGTCATGGCACCCATTGTACTTAAAATCGTCTACCACGCAGGTAAGTATCACTCATCAAGGTAACTCAATTAAACCCTGACTCGATATCTTCATCAGTGTCAAAGTCTACAAAACTCCGAACTAATTGATTCTGAGTAACCCGATCTTATCAACGTTATCATAACCTGTATATCTTGTTGCTATTTATATAGTTGTTGTTTTCGAAATTATTTTCAGATGTAAGTATGCGTCACCTAAATTTGTCACGATTCTATTTTTCTATTCTGGTTTCCTTCCTTCTTTTAGAATTCAATGCAATCACGTTGAGTTCTAGATACGACGACTTTTCAAATTATCGACGACTACTATCTGGCACATGATTTAATATGGGTGCACCACAGGTGTTCAAACATTTCATACGAATATATAATAATAAATCCGAAAGTAACTCTGTCAGTATGTTTGTTTCTTTTGACACTTTCTCGTGTGGCTGCTGAACAGACTCCGGAGTGCTCTCTTGAGATGAATAGCGAAATATGTAAAATTTAAAGTTAACACCAGATGCAGAAATATACCGAGCCCCGGAGATTATTCGTGGAGATACCACAAAACAATGGACGAAATGTGAGAAAGATGATTTGGGTGACTACTGGCCCGATAGCATTGTAACGAGCTGTTGGAGTTGTTGAGCGCGACTCCTACCGAAAGGACTAGCCCGTACTAAAATAAAAAGACAGTATTTTGTGGAAAACGCAGCAGTGAGTCAAATTGGCAAGATTGATAGGACAGTCTTGTCCTATCAGTCTTGCCTATTTTACATACAAGGTACAAGGGCATGACAAGTATGTGGTGTGAGAGGATAGCACTCCAAACTCTCACAGTAAGTATCTCTCTATCGGCGAACCCGCAGAGAGCATTGCGGCTCGCTGTGTTTATTGATCTTTAATCTGCTTATATGAGCGGGAGGGAGTGTCACATTTTTACTGAATTAAAACCCACCCGTGTTCCTTCAAATAATTCCCAAAGTAACTCCGTCTGTCTGTCTATTTATCTCTTCACGTCTTGAGAGCTCAACGGATTTGGATAAAAGAACATAGGATAGTTTTTATTCCGGGAGAACTCACATACCTCATGGGATAATTTCGACGTTCACAATCTTGTTTCTATAAATTCACTTTTACACAAATAATGCACAACAAGAACATGGTATCAGCATCAACACTACCAGCCTCACAGTTCACTAAAATCTTCGATCTGTACACTGAATCAAGTTAAATCAAGTCGCTGGGTAGCGTCGTCTACACGCACGAACAAACATTGTGATGATGAGCGTCATCTCCACATATGGCTTAACGATTTGAGTCCAATAATACGAGATAGTGTTGGAGACAAGTGTGCACTTGCATATTGTCCCAGAAATGATGATGGCTGCGACTGCAGCCACTAACGCCTCGTCTGTTACATCGGAGTAACGTCGCCGCGTCGCGACGCCGTCGGTACGATCACCGTGAAACGAGCTTGTCTTGACAAACAACTCGCAATCTACTCCTTTTCCTTAACGTGTGTTTCCCTTTGCAATTTCACATCCAACCCAAACACCCAATACCTTTTTTTTTTTTTTTTTGCGCTGGGAAAAAATGCATTACGCACACCCTCCCATCGGGGGATGGGGGGGCCGTGTGGGACTCCCCGGGCAAGCCCGGTATACCCACTAAAATAACCCAGCGGCATTCCCGCATCGACTGAGTGGAGAGGGACTGGGAGATCGGCACAGCCTTTACGTCCAGTCCCCCTCCGACGTCCGCCCGCCTTCACGGCGGGCCCTTCACGCCCTCCCCGTGGGGGGAGGGCCAGGAATGTCCGACGAAGGTGGTGACGAGTGCAATTCGGGCGAAGGCGCCCCCGCGCCTGTCACCCGCCCATCACCACCACGAGGAGGGAGAAGGCCGCGCCTTCTCCGACCTCTTCTTCGCCTACGGAGCGGCGCAGCGAGAGGGTCGTCCTCCCGCGCACGCTCCGCCGCCTCCTTTTGCGAGATGACGTCCTCGCAAAAGGAGGCTACCGCTGACCAGGCCCCCTCACTCTCCAGCATGGCGCTGACCACGCCGGGTAGTGAGAGGTCCTGGCCGACCACCGCGGTGAGACTGCGGCGCAGCTCGGACCAAGCCGGGCACACCTCGAGGGTGTGCTGTGCCGTGTCCTCTGCCGCGCCGCAGTCGTGGCACGCCGGAGTTTCCTCCCTCCCGATCCGGTGCAGGTGCGATCCGAAACAGCCATGCTCGGATAACACCTGCACCAGACGGAAAGAGAGGAAACCGTGGGAGCGCTCGAGCCAGTCCCGCAGGACCGGACCAAGCGCGTCCAGGGTTCGGCGGCCAAAGGTGGCGGAGGCGAGGTCCTCCGTCCAATGGACGATGATGGCGTCCCTCGCCTCCCGCCGCACGGCCTCCCGCTCCTCCGCGACGGGGCGCTCCCCGAGCGCCCTTCGTTGCGCCGTCCACTCGTACACTCTGGCGAGCACCCACGCCTCCAACTCCCAAGGAGGGGTGCTAGCCAGAGCGCACGCCGCCGAGAACCCCACTGAGCGGTATGCCCTCGCCACCCGCTGTGCAATGGCCCTTTGGGGCCTGCGGATGGCGGTAGCATTCTCCCTCCTGTGGAGGGAGTCCGCCCAGATGGGGGCAAACACCCAATACCTACCATTAACGTTATCAGCACACTTGCAACTGTGACTAATTTTAAAATACTATCTTTGTATTACATCTCGCCGATTGTCGCGACATATCGGGTATTAATCACTCATTATCGATTTCGTTTTAAGTCATTCGTTCTTACGAGTGTTATTTTTAAGTTGAGTTTCCTTAAGCAGCTGCTTTGTTTTGTCCATGCCCGTTATTAGAAAATATATTCAACAAAAATATGTTCCACTGATTTTGGTCGTAATCGTGCGTGGTAGGCGGGTGAAACTTTATCTTGCCGGATACGGTGTAGTATTTAATGAACGACTCTTTCTAATTGAGGCATTACTTCGAGAACAGTGAACCAGCAACATGATCGTCCTCGCTCTCTTGATCGTCGGCGCGGTGGCGCTGTACTTGTACGGGACAAGAAATCATAACTATTGGAAGGACAGAGGAGTCAAACATGACAAGCCCATTCCAATCTTCGGGACGGACGCGAAACGGTACCTCCTACAGGCGAGCATCGCGCAGATGTCGGCGGAGACCTACTGGAAGTACCCTGGTGAGCGCTTTGTGGGCTACTACCGCGGGTCCATCCCCGAGCTGGTGATCCGCGACCCCGACCTCGTGAAGCGCATCATCACCACGGACTTCGCGTACTTCTACTCGCGCGGCCTGTCGCCAGCGCACAAGGTCATCGAACCGTTGCTGCGCAACCTGTTCTTTGCTGATGGAGACTTGTGGCGCCTGCTGCGCCAGCGCATGACACCGGCCTTCACTAGCGGCAAGCTGAAGGCGATGTTTCCACTGATCGTAGAACGCGCGGAGAAGCTACAGGCACGCGCGCTAGACGCTGCCGCCGCCGGCCGGCCCATCTGTGCGCGAGACCTCATGGCGCGCTACACTACAGATTTTATCGGCGCTTGCGGTTTTGGTCTCGACGCCGACTCGCTCAACGATGAGAATTCGCCTTTCAGAAAGCTTGGCATGAAAATTTTTAACATCACCTTCAAACGTACCATCGTAATTTTCTGTAAAACCATTTTTCCCGACTTCTTCAAGAGCATGAAGTTTCTCGGTCAGGATCTAGAAGATGACATTTTGATGCTCGTTAATCAGATCCAAAAGCAAAGAAATTACAAGCCTTCTGGCCGTAATGACTTCATAGATTTTTTGATGGAATGGCAACAGAGAGGAAAGATCGTGGTGGAGTCCCTGGAGGAGACGAAGCCGGACGGCAGCCCCAAGGTGGTGGAGCTGGAGATGGACGACGTGCTGGTAGCGGCGCAGGCCTTCATTTTCTTCGCGGCCGGCTTCGAGACGTCGTCGTCGGCCACCAGCTTCACGCTGCACCAGCTCGCCTTCAACCCTGAGGTGCAAGCGCGCGCGCAGGCCGACATCGATCGCGTGCTGGCGCGGCACGGCGGCCGCCTCAGCTACGAGGCCGTCAAGGAGATGACGTACCTGGACTGGGTGCTGCAGGAGGGTATGCGCATCTTTCCGTCGTCCGGCATGCTGCTGCGGCAGTGCGTGCGCCCCTACACCATCCCGGGCACCGACCTCACCATCGACCCCGGCGTCAAGATAAACATCCCGCTGGTGGCGCTGCACAATGACCCGCAATACTTTGACAACCCCAAGGAGTTCCGCCCTGAGCGCTTCGCCCCCGAGGAGGTCGCTAAGAGGCACAAGTTCGTGTACCTGCCCTTCGGAGATGGACCCCGCTCTTGTATCGGTAAGTACCACAGTTTTGTTGATAAAATTAATTTTACTCTGAAGCATAATTTTACTGTAACATATTTGAAACGTTTGGCGTAAAGTAAAAAAAAAGTATATACAGAGCCATCTATGCAAAAGTAGCGGAAGCTACTGTAAATATAGCTTTCAGTAAAGTGAAGCGCTGAAAAGTTTACGGCCTCAAGAGAAAAATTACAGATGTCGTTACTCAGCTCGCACTAGGCATAATAATATACATACTTGTTTTTATTTGAGTAGGATTCCAACATATAGGTGATATGTTTATATCTTGACGAAAGAAACTGAAGTTCTACGTTATATAAAAGTATTTTACATTTATCGTTCACGACGAAAAACAAATTTTGGTGTTTTGTAGTTACTTCTTACTGGTTACTAATGAGGTGTTTTGTTTGGTTCAGGTGGTCGACTGGGACAGATGCAGTCGCTGGCGGGGCTGGCAGCCGTGCTGGCCAAGTTCAGCGTGTCGCCGGCGCCGGAGACGCGGCGCGAACTGGTGTCGGACCCCAAGTCCAGCATCGTGCAGAATATCGTGGGTGGCATCCCGCTCGTGTTCAGCGCGCGCGACACCAGCGCCGCCACCGCCACCGACTCCAGTCGCTCGCTATAGCGCCGCACCCTCACAAAAAACGGACTTCCATAGTCTCTTTTCGAGAATGTTTTATTGTTCGTCTGGACCAAAATCGACCTCGACAATACTCGAGTGAAGAGCACATTATTTTATAAGTATTTATGTTAATTTAGTTGAGATGCGAATGATGAGCGTCTCGCGTAGCTGTGATCTGAAGAATGTCGTTGCACCGAATGTGGTGTTTTTCTAGTTTTACTAAGTTAAATTTTCTCAATGTTAATCTCTGTTGGATGAAAGTGAAGAATGTCTTTAAATGTAAAACGATAAAATTTAATTATTAAGGCAATTATAAATTTATAGCCTAACTTCTAAGTAATAAATTTAAATAGATAACTATTATACTTTAATAAATGTTTTGTTTACCATCAAGTTCCGACCCATAGAACACTATTAATAGCATTTAAAAGAATTACATACCATCTCCAGAATTTAGAATCTGGAGAAGTTGTGTCATTCTTCTTTGCAGGTATCTACAGTATTCAGATAGGTACAGTAGATAGTGCAAGGTGGTGGCGGGACCGCTCAAGGTGGTGGCGGGAACTGCTCATCTCACATTCAGCCACAAATGAATGACACGCTTGAAGTGGTGGAGGTTCGCAAATATTTAAATCCATCTTTCTAGCATTTTCGCTACAGTGTCGGGAACGGCCTCTAGTCTAACCTTCCCTGCTGTGTCGGGGACGGCCTCTAGTCTAACCTCCCTTTCTGTGTCGGAGACGGCCTCTAGTCTAACCTTCCTTGCGGTGTCGGGGACGGCCTCTAGTCTAACCTTCCTTGCTGTGTCGAAGACGGCCTTTAGTCTAAACTTCCCTGCTGTGTCGGGGACGGCCTCTAGTCTAACCTTCCTTGCTGTGTCGGAGACGGCCTCTAGTCTAACCTTCCCTGCTGTGTCGGGGACGGCCTCCAGTCTAACCTTCCTTGCTGTGTTGGAGACGGTCTCTAGTCTAACCTTCCCTGCTGTGTCGGAGGCGGCCTCTACTCCTCCAGTCAACCGGATGCAGCTGAATGGTATTGTACACGGAGCGATTGCTTAACTGACCTTCACAACTCAGGAAGTGAGAAACGCGAGACCCTTTGGCTAGCCTGCTTCAGATGTTCTGGCTTCCAACTATCCGTAAGGACTGTCAGAGGTAGACAAATGTCAAGAGTCTCGGGATGTAATGAATGGATGACCCACGGAACAACCTTAGCAGTTGTTCCGAATCTGAATTCCGAATCAAGAATTCAGATTCAGAATTCCGCGAGATGTTCAATTTTCTGTTTTTCTGACCCGATCACACGGCTTGTTTTTTCATTTGGAAAATAAACAAACTCATGTGCCTAGTTGAACATTTTGTATGTAAGGCGAGTATTCAGGTCTCCGACTGAATTCCTAATTAACCTATTCAGGAAACTGTACTTAAGCGGCCGGCCTAAAGATGGTGCGTGCAGGCGGTAAATTCATATTTAGCCACAAGCTCAAATAATAGTAATAAAACTTAGGTATTTTGTCCATGGTCAGTTCAGTTTTTTGCCAGTTCTATTTTCAAACTAATTAAACAAACCAATGAGAGCCTTGTTTCTTGTAGACTTGTGCTTTGATTGGTCGCCATTTTATTTCAATCCACCATTTCTCGGAATGACGTCGAGAAATTACAAACTGTTAAATATTGATGCGTAAAATTCATTCCAAACGTTCAGTTGACAATTTATCACAGTTTAAAATCTCTCAAATTATATTATAATCTTACGGAGTTTGCCATGTTCCGGTGACATACACACATCAAAAAAAGTTTACGATCACACAAAACAATTAAACAGTTCAATTGTTTTTTCCAAATAAAAAGGCTTTCAGTTAGGACTGAAAACCTTTTTATTTGGAAAGTATTTTAAATCTGTTAAAATTAACTGAATCAAGCTAGGGCTTGATTCAGTTAATTTTAACAGATTTAATGTACTTTTTCGCGGAAAGTTTTATTTGAAAAAATGCCAAGAGGATTATCAGAAGTTTTACGAGCAAGAATAGTAACTTTGAGGGAAGAAGGATACACCACGAGAGAAATAGCACGCAGAGTTGCTAAATTCCAATCCTGTGTCCCAACAATCGACGCTACTAAAATAAAAGTAGAAGTTCGGACCACCTCTGGGCTTGAAGTTAGCACTCAGACCATTCGGAATTGCTTGCAACAGGTTGGATTACGAGCACGGAGGTCGAGCGCCTTTGAATTCCCGGCAACGTCAACGACGGAGATTGTAGTGGGCTAGGCTTCGGCAAAATGAAGAAGGAAACATTTGGCAAAACTGTCTCTTCGTTAACGAATCGCGAATCAGTACTCATCCAGATAACCGACGTGTCCGTGTCTGGAGAAGACTAAAAGACCGTGAAAGGTGAAGAAATGCCACTGGAACAGTTCAGTAAGGCGGGAAGTCGGTGACCTTTTGGGGTGGTATTATGATTGGAGCTAAAACGCCTTAGATCCCTTATCGAGGCTTCATGACAGCAGACATGTATAAAGCAGTTGCTATTGATGGAATTGTCAGACCATCCGAAGTAAACCATGGGCACCAATTTGTACTGGTCGATGATAATGCGCCCGCACATCGAGCTCAACAATGTTGCTCTCCGACGTTCTGATTAATTACTCAATTTTTTAAATAAAAAATAGCTTCAGTTTTTAATTTCAAACAGGGTTTTTCTATTTAAAGAAAAACTCAACAAAGAATTTATCTTTATAAAGTTAAATTTAAAAAAAAATATATCAGATTATGCTAGTGATCACAAACTTTTTTTTATGTGTGTATATACCCAGCAATGACCACCTTAAACCAGTACGTTGCTTCGTCAATAACTTCAGTCAGAGTGAACAGGCTTTTTCTGGGTAAGCCCACTCAATCGTCGACTTTGTCTCCGTCACCTCTGACCTTGATTAGAATCAAGAGCAAACCCAACTCAAATAAAAATAACTTCTGCTCACAAAGCTAAGTAGGCAAGTTGAATGCTGCTACAGTAACTGCCTAAGCACTGTGACCGGTTAGGAGACAGTGAAAGGTTTATATAAGATAGGTATCTATATTCTATATATATCTATATTAATTTACTTACTTTTACTTAGTTGTATTAAAATTAGGCTGTCCGTTGTCGGCTTCTGACAATTTACGTTTTCCTGTGTATTTTTCAAACCACAACCGCGTCTCCTTAAGGCCACATCACGCGTCCAAAGCAGACGATCTGCACGTCAGCTAGAAAACACCGGCCTCATCTAGATCAGATAATATATTTTTTTTCTATTGATAGGCACGCGTTTGACCAATATCTCACCTGATGGTAAGCGACGATGTGATGATGATAAGATAAAAAAAATACATTGACGTGCAAAATTAATACGAGTATCATTTATCAGACGCGCCACATGCCAACTAGCATTCTGCACTATTAGGACAATAACTGTAGAAGTTCTATTATTCGTTCTGCCCGCTGTGATTTTTAATTAGAAGTTGACATTTTGTGTTATATCTAATTGGGTTTACAATTACCAAACCAGCACTGTGACCGCACCGTACCGCTCATCTTCACTCCGCACTGCACTGCTACACACTAATGTTGTAACAAACAGGCATCACTCCCCAGTCTCGCTGACACGTTTAAATCATTTCTCACTATAACAGATAACTGTCTTCGTATTGAAAGATTTATCTAATTTCTCTCATGATAGCACTTAAATATAATAATAATAATAACCCCACCGCCGTATCTCTACGTTGACGTCGTGGTGGGGCTTGAAAGAAAGAAAGAAAAATGTTTATTTGGGACTCGCACAAGACACAGTAGTAAAATACGTAAAACTAACAGTTATAAAAATATGTTTACGCAGTTAAGCGGCATCCTTAAATTAATCTGTGCGAGGCCAAAAAGGTCCCTGTCTCAGCAAGGTTCATTGGGGGCTTGCGTGCCCCAATGAACCTTAGGTACTCATACTTAGGGTGAGGGGCCAGACAAAGAGAGATACAATCCGCAAGGCAGTTTTGTGGCGAACTGTTGGGCAGTAGCGACCCCACGGACCTGATCTCCCGAGAGAAGTCTTGTTCTTCATGTCTGGCTTGCCTTTATTGGCTGGCTGGAGTGAACACTGACGAGGAACAGAGCTCCCACCTCTTTCTTGCCTTAATCGGCCGGTCTGAGTGGAGATACGCAAGAGCAAACGTGTTCGGGAGAAGGATGTATAATCCAGTAAGATGCTGGTAGGGATCTTGACCGTACTTCCGGGATTGTCCTGATAGCCGTGGTATACTTCTCCACTCCTCTAGCACCTCAGGATATGTTGCCTCCTTGGAGCTACGTCACTTTGTGCTATCGACCGTTTTCGGGGGCCCATTTATTCAGTGTGCAAGTCACCCCCTGACATTTTAAAGCCGTGTATATTTTCAGTGGTCAGGCAGGGGCCAATAGTTATTTCATAGTATACGTTAATTAATCCACTAAACCACCCAAACCCATAGCCTGTCACCTTTTGTTTCCATATTATGCAATAGTTTTGCACCTACCGAGGATTGTCCTTAGGTATACTTTAATAGTGCATATAGGGATAATCGTCGGTTGGTGCCCCATTCCATTAGAAATGTCTAACGGGGCCTCTGCGAGTTGGCTTCGGCCCCTCGTACGCCTACCAAAGGACCGGGACCTCAGGGTCCCGAGATTGTTCAAGATATAACTTAAATAATAATAATAATAACTTGAATGACAGGAAAAATTTTCATCTCGATTTTCTCCCTATTAATTTAATAAAAACCAAGTTTAAAATGTACAAAATTCTGGATACTGCAAAAAAAAACAATAAACATCATATACCTGCCATAAACTAGTTGAATCCGAAATGTACACACAAATATAACATTCAATGCTGACAAGAAGCCGGACACGACGACAAGCCGCACCAACACCATCTTCGGGTTCGTTGCTCAGCTCCGCCTCGCAGCCACTGGGACCAGCGCCAGCCGTGAGTCCTGAGATTCCGGTAGCTGCAGTTGCGTCGAGCTCGAGCGACGAATACTTCTCGCCGCCGACGACACCACCACCTGCGCGTCGGCGCGGACGAGGCCGACCACCGGCCAGCTTGGGACCTCGAGACCCACCGGTCTCTGACAGGGTCCCCGCTATCGGTGGAAGTGTGCAGCGCATGCGATGGACTCAAACCATTAATGAAAATGTCATGCGCTCATACTTTGGGGCTACAGAGGGGGGAACTAACCTGACTGCGTACCGTGGTCGGATGCTCTCTCTGTTTCAGGTACTTGAACCAGCTGTCAACGTTTCGGCCCAACGATTGTCGGATCAGGTGCGGGTCATCCAGCGTAACCGTATGTTGGATGACGTCGTACTTGATAGACTGCGTCTGGAATCACGGAGCAGCCACGTCTCACCTACTTCGCCACTGGCCGCGGTGCAAATAGGACCCAGTGTTTCACCGCGACCCGACTACGTCGCTGAAGATGATGATGACGGGGTTATATCCGTGAGTACCCAATGCAATGAGCGATTGAGGAGCGCTTTGGAGGATGCTTTCCGAGAGTATCGCTCCACACCGCCAGAGCTTAGGCCTCGGCTACCTCGTTTGCCCATGCATAATAAAAATAGGGCGCTGGTGTGTGCTCTAGATTCGCAGTTAGCATGTTATTTTAATAACAGCGAAGACCTCGCCGATACCCACTCGATCTTGTACTGTGCGGCTGCAGCAGCATGTCGTGTAGCTCGTGTCAAATTTCCTAACAGTGACAGAGTTACACGACCAGCTGTACCGGCTTGGCAGTGCAGGATCGAGCGTCGTATCGGTGAGGCTAGAGCACTCATCGGCAAACTTATCTGCTTCAGGGAGGGCAACACTCGCCGCAGAGTGATGCGCTTTGTGAGACGGGCGTTTTCGGGGACTGATGTCAGTCCTCGAGATTACACGTCCCGTGTCACAGAGCGCATCGACTTCCTGAAGCAGAAAATCTATGCATGGGCAAACCGTATACGTCGGTACAAGCGGCGAGTGGAGCGATACACTCAGAATCGCACATTCCAAAGCAATGAAAGGTGGGTTTATAGGGCTTGGGAGCGACCGGACCAAGGTGTGACTGATATGCGCCTACCGGATGATGAAGCCATGTGTTCATTCTGGCGCAGCATCTGGTCGGTGCCTGTCAGTCACACCGAGGGTGATTGGACTCGGGAGGTCGAACGTGTGTGCGATCCGATACCAGAAATGGGGGCAATTACCATCAGCCCCCAAGATGTAGCTCGTGCAGTCCGTCCGTTGCCTAACTGGAAATCTCCAGGACCGGACGGGCTGCACAACTTTTGGATTAAATGGTTTCAAAGATCGCACGCTCGTTTGGCATCTCAATTCCAGTCTGCCTTAGAGTCAGGGTCGCTGCCCCAGTTCCTAACTACTGGAATAACCCACCTGCTTCATAAATCAGGTAGTACCGCGGAACCTAAAAATTATAGGCCGATCACGTGTTTACCGACGGTCTATAAAGTTCTTACGTCCATTTTGAGAGCAAAGATTAACCATCATATTGATAGTAATTCAATAATGTCTGCCTCTCAGAATGGATGCAGGAACGGGTCCCGCGGTACTAAGGAGCTGCTCCTCATCGACATTGCCATTAGCCAACAGGTTCGTCGTTCTCGAAGGGATCTGTCGACATGCTGGATAGACTATAAGAAGGCCTACGACTCGGTGCCACATACATGGCTCATGAGGGTGCTGGAGCTGTATAAAGTTAATGCAGTTCTACGCACCTTCCTGATGTCGTGTATGGGGCAGTGGAGGACGGTCCTTCAATATCCAGGGTGTCGACAGACCCAGGCGAACAGTGAACCGATAAGGATCGAGCGTGGAATATTTCAGGGTGACAGTCTGAGTCCACTGTGGTTTTGTCTGGCCCTCAACCCTCTCAGTACATTGCTGGAGGGTTCGGGCCAAGGCTACCGGTTGAGAAGAGGTGGTCAGGTCATATCGCACCTCCTTTACATGGATGACTTGAAACTCTTTGCTCCTAACAACTTGCAACTGATGAAGCTACTGAAGGTAACAGAAACCTTCAGTAGCGCCATCAGGATGGAATTTGGTTTGGACAAGTGTGCGGTCATGCATGTAAAGCGAGGGGAGATTATGGAATCCGTGGGAATCCAACTCTCGGATTCCATACACCTTAGGTCCCTCTCCTCAACCGAAACTTACAAGTATTTGGGTATGTCGGAAGCGTTAGGCATCAATGCTGTTGACGTGAAACAATCGTTGAAGGAGCGCTTCTTTGGCCGCCTGAACAAAGTACTTAACAGTCTTTTATCAGGCGGAAACAAGGTGCGCGCCTTCAACGGTTGGGTCATGCCGGTTTTGATGTACTCTTTCGGCATACTCAAATGGACTCAGACGGAACTTGACGCCCTGGATAGAAGGGTACGCTCACTGCTCACCGCAAATCGGATGCATCACCCACGGTCATCGGTGATGAGGCTGTATATCCCACGGAAGTGCGGGGGTCGTGGCTTCTTAAACGCTAAGACCCTGCACAACCGCGAGGTATGCAGCCTTAGGGAGTACTTCCTAGAGGCCGACGTGGGTATGCATCGAGATGTGGTAGCGGTGGACAAAGGCCTTACCGCGCTCTCCTTGGCTAACGAGAACTGGCGCAAACCTGTGGTATTAGATACTAATGACCGCAGGGAGGTATGGCAGAGCAAGGAGCTTCACGGACGCTTTTATCGGGTCCTACATGGGCCCGATGTAGACCTCTTAGCGTCCGTAGCCTGGCTGCGTTTTGGTGACCTATTTGGGGAAACCGAAGGTTTTGTCTATGCAATTATGGACGAAGTTATGATGACGAACAACTACCGGAAATACATTGTGAAGGACGGCACGGTTGACATATGTCGGGCATGTCACCGGCCCGGGGAATCCATCCGCCACATTATTTCCGGTTGTTCTAGTCTGGCTAACGGAGACTATTTGCACAGGCATAACCTTGTAGCCAGGATTATCCACCAGCAACTTGCTCTTAAATACAATCTTGTGGAATCGGAAGTACCGTACTATAGGTATGTGCCCGACCCAGTTCTCGAAAGTGGCAATTGCACATTGTATTGGGATCGGTCTATTATCACTGACAGGACTATTGTTGCCAATAAGCCTGATATAGTGGTGATAGACCGACTAGAGCGTCGCGCAATGATTGTTGATATAGCAGTCCCTCATGACGAGAACCTCGTGAAGTCTGAGAAAGATAAACAAACGAAGTATCTTGACTTGGCTCGCGAGGTTGTCGACATGTGGGATGTGAACACAGCAGTCATTGTGCCGATAGTCGTGACGGCCAATGGCATAATTGCCAAGAGCCTCGACCAACATCTCAAGAGGCTCTCGTTGGGCAGCTGGATCAAGGGCTTGATCCAGAAAGCAGTACTCCTGGACACGGCGCGTATAGTGAGGAGGTTTCTCTCTCGGGAGCCCTGACCACCGGTAACTTGGACCTTGTTCCCGATACCGGTGGGCTACTATTTTTTATATTTTTAAATGATTTTATTTTTTTATAGAAATATTTAAAAATGTAAATTTATATGTATTTAATGTAATAACTTGAATGACAGGAAAAATTTTCATCCCGATTTTCTCCATATTAATTTAATAAAAACCAAGTTTAAAATGAACAAAATTCTGGATACTGCAAAAAAAAAAAACAATAGACATCATATACCTGCCATAAACTTGTTGAATTGGAAATGTACACACAAATATAACATTCAATGCTGACAAGAAGCCGGACACGACGACAAGCCGCACCAACACCATCTTCGGGTTCGTCGCTCAGCTCCGCCTCGCAGCCACTGGGACCAGCGCCAGCCGTGAGTCCTGAGATTCCGGTAGCTGCAGTTGCGTCGAGCTCGAGCGACGAATACTTCTCGCCGCCGACGACACCACCACCTGCGCGTCGGCGCGGACGAGGCCGACCACCGGCCAGCTTGGGACCTCGAGGCCCACCGGGCTCTGACAGGGTCCCCGCTATCGGTGGAAGTGTGCAGCGCATGCGATGGACTCAAACCATTAATGAAAATGTCATGCGCTCATACTTTGGGGCTACAGAGGGGGGAACTAACCTGACTGCGTACCGTGGTCGGATGCTCTCTCTGTTTCAGGTACTTGAACCAGCTGTCAACGTTTCGGCCCAACGATTGTCGGATCAGGTGCGGGTCATCCAGCGTAACCGTATGTTGGATGACGTCGTACTTGATAGACTGCGTCTGGAATCACGGAGCAGCCACGTCTCACCTACTTCGCCACTGGCCGCGGTGCAAATAGGACCCAGTGTTTCACCGCGACCCGACTACGTCGCTGAAGATGATGATGACGGGGTTATATCCGTGAGTACCCAATGCAATGAGCGATTGAGGAGCGCTTTGGAGGATGCTTTCCGAGAGTATCGCTCCACACCGCCAGAGCTTAGGCCTCGGCTACCTCGTTTGCCCATGCATAATAAAAATAGGGCGCTGGTGTGTGCTCTAGATTCGCAGTTAGCATGTTATTTTAATAACAGCGAAGACCTCGCCGATACCCACTCGATCTTGTACTGTGCGGCTGCAGCAGCATGTCGTGTAGCTCGTGTCAAATTTCCTAACAGTGACAGAGTTACACGACCAGCTGTACCGGCTTGGCAGTGCAGGATCGAGCGTCGTATCGGTGAGGCTAGAGCACTCATCGGCAAACTTATCTGCTTCAGGGAGGGCAACACTCGCCGCAGAGTGATGCGCTTTGTGAGACGGGCGTTTTCGGGGACTGATGTCAGCCCTCGAGATTACACGTCCCGTGTCACAGAGCGCATCGACTTCCTGAAGCAGAAAATCTATGCATGGGCAAACCGTATACGTCGGTACAAGCGGCGAGTGGAGCGATACACTCAGAATCGCACATTCCAAAGCAATGAAAGGTGGGTTTATAGGGCTTGGGAGCGACCGGACCAAGGTGTGACTGATATGCGCCTACCGGATGATGAAGCCATGTGTTCATTCTGGCGCAGCATCTGGTCGATGCCTGTCAGTCACACCGAGGGTGATTGGACTCGGGAGGTCGAACGTGTGTGCGATCCGATACCAGAAATGGGGGCAATTACCATCAGCCCCCAAGATGTAGCTCGTGCAGTCCGTCCGTTGCCTAACTGGAAATCTCCAGGACCGGACGGGCTGCACAACTTTTGGATTAAATGGTTTCAAAGATCGCACGCTCGTTTGGCATCTCAATTCCAGTCTGCCTTAGAGTCAGGGTCGCTGCCCCAGTTCCTAACTACTGGAATAACCCACCTGCTTCATAAATCAGGTAGTACCGCGGAACCTAAAAATTATAGGCCGATCACGTGTTTACCGACGGTCTATAAAGTTCTTACGTCCATTTTGAGAGCAAAGATTAACCATCATATTGATAGTAATTCAATAATGTCTGCCTCTCAGAATGGATGCAGGAACGGGTCCCGCGGTACTAAGGAGCTGCTCCTCATCGACATTGCCATTAGCCAACAGGTTCGTCGTTCCCGAAGGGATCTGTCGACATGCTGGATAGACTATAAGAAGGCCTACGACTCGGTGCCACATACATGGCTCATGAGGGTGCTGGAGCTGTATAAAGTTGATGCAGTTCTACGCGCCTTCCTGATGTCGTGTATGGGGCAGTGGAGTACCGTCCTTCACTATCCAGGATGTCGACAGACCCAGGCGAACAGCGACCCTATAAGGATCGAGCGTGGCATATTTCAGGGCGACAGTCTGAGTCCACTGTGGTTTTGTCTGGCCCTCAACCCTCTCAGTACATTGCTGGAGGGTTCAGGCCAAGGCTACCGGTTGAGAAGAGGTGGTCAGGTCATATCGCACCTCCTTTACATGGATGATTTGAAACTCTTTTCTCCTAACAACTTGCAACTGATGAAGCTACTGAAGGTAACAGAAACCTTCAGTAACGCCATCAGGATGGAATTTGGTTTGGAAAAATGTGCGGTCATGCATGTAAAGCGAGGGGAGATTATGGAATCCGTGGGAACCCAACTCTCGGATTCCATACACCTTAGGTCCCTCTCCTCAACCGAAACTTACAAGTATTTGGGTATGTCGGAAGCGTTAGGCATCAATGCTGTTGACGTGAAACAATCGTTGAAGGAGCGCTTCTTTGGCCGCCTGAACAAAGTACTTAACAGTCTTTTATCAGGCGGAAACAAGGTGCGCGCCTTCAATGGTTGGGTCATGCCGGTATTGATGTACTCTTTCGGCATACTCAAATGGACTCAGACGGAACTTGACGCCCTGGATAGGAAGGTACGCTCACTGCTTACCGCAAATCGGATGCATCACCCACGGTCATCGGTGATGAGGCTGTATATCCCGCGGAAGTGCGGGGGTCGTGGCTTCTTAAACGCTAAGACCCTGCACAACCGCGAGGTATGCAGCCTTAGGGAGTACTTCCTAGAGGCCGACGTGGGTATGCATCAAGATGTGGTAGTGGTGGACAAAGGCCTTACCGCGCTCTCCTTGGCTAACGAGAACTGGCGCAAACCTGTGGTATTAGATACTAATGACCGCAGGGAGGTATGGCAGAGCAAGGAGCTTCATGGACGCTTTTATCGGGTCCTACATGGGCCCGATGTAGACTTCTTAGCGTCCGTAGCCTGGCTGCGTTTTGGTAACCTCTTTGGGGAAACCGAAGGTTTTGTCTGTGCGATTATGGACGAAGTTATGATGACGAACAAGTACCGGAAATACATTGTGAAGGATGGTACGGTTGACATATGTCGGGCATGTCATCGACCTGGGGAATCCATCCGCCACATTATTTCTGGTTGTTCTAGTCTGGCTAACGGAGACTATTTGCACAGGCACAACCTTGTAGCCAGGATTATCCACCAGCAACTTGCTCTTAAATACAATCTTGTGGAATCGGAAGTGCCGTACTATAGGTATGTGCCCGACCCAGTTCTTGAAAATGGCAATTGCACGTTGTATTGGGATCGGTCTATCATCACTGACAGGACTATTGTTGCCAATAAGCCTGACATAGTGGTGATAGACCGACTAGAACGTCGCGCAATGATTGTTGATATAACAGTCCCTCATGACGAGAACCTCGTGAAGGCTGAGAAAGATAAAAAAACTAAGTATCTTGACTTGGCTCGCGAGGTTGTCGACATGTGGGATGTGAACACAGCAGTCATTGTGCCGATAGTCGTGACGGCCAATGGCGTAATTGCCAAGAGCCTCGACCAACATCTGCGGAGGCTCTCATTGGGCAGCTGGATCAAGGGCTTGATCCAGAAAGCAGTACTCCTGGACACGGCGCGCATCGTTAGAAGGTTCCTCTCTCGGGAGCCCTGACCACCGGTAACTTAGACCCTGTTCCCGATACCGGTGGGTTACTATTTTTTATATTTTTAAATGTTTTTTTATTTTTTATAGAAATATTTAAAAATTTAATTTATAGGAATATTTATCGAATAAAGGAAATAATAATAATAATAATTTATTCAAATAAAACGTTTACAAAAAGTGTACAAGTAGTCAACAGTAATGAGTTATCCATACAATTATAGTGCCTAAAATAAACTAAAACTAAGATATTATTATAGGTGCAAGTAATGGTTGTTCGGAATTGCAATGTTAGGTAGCGACCAGCCCGATCTAGGTTAATTTAAACCTGTGTTTCAGGCCATCACTTTACAATTCTACTACTTTGGTCTAGTACAATTTTAAATTAAACTATATAAAATAAATTAAAAACTCTTTTAAGAACTACGAGACAAAGCTTTATAGTACCTTAATATCTAAAACTAAGCCTATGTAATTATACAAAAGTAAACAATTACGAGGGGATCAAATATCATCATGCCAAGATTTCTAGAAGTTGTTCTGTGTCAGTGTAATGTAGTGTCTCTAAATATTCAGATAACATTTTACTACATTTGTTATACCTTACGCTATAGAAACTTAGTACCTTGTTGAGCTTATTATAAAGAAAAGGTCCCAAGAACAGATAAAATCGATTAGCAAACGCATGTCTAGTTTGAGGCTTTGTCTTTTTTCCTTCTTTTGTCAGAAGGAACAGGCTCAAAAGAAAGTGCAGTGTGCTGGAGTAGAACTATGTTTAAAATAAATAATTGTACCTTACATTCTGTGTAGAGGTGGTGCGTAGGGAATCTAAATGGGCGAAAGGTAGCAACCTTCAGAATTGCTCTTTGAGCACGCTCTAGTGGGAGCAAAATTGTTTTTGCCGCACCACCCCAAGAAGTTACGCAATATGTAAGAATGGATTGACACAAAGCTAAATAGACCTGTTTTATCAATTTAAAGTCGGCTACGTTCCGTAAATTCTTAAAAACATATATTGATTTGCGAACTCTCGTACACAGTAAATCGATATGTAGATTTGTGTCAATGGTGACACCTAGATATTTTAAATGGTCAGCTTTAGCTAAAGTGGGGCAAGAACATGCGATGTCAGCATACGTACAACAATTATGTGCGCGAATGTTTAGATTAGTAAGCGGTATGTTAGTATTTCTCATTGTAAATAAAATGTAATTAGTTTTATCTGCATTTAATGTTAGGAGATTATTACGGAGCCAATTAGACACAATGTTAAAACCATTTTGAGCATATTCATAGACCTCAACTCTAGATTTAGCTGAAAATAATAGAGCGGTGTCATCCGCATATGATATTGTAACACCATTTTGAAGTGACAGGCTGCATAGCTCATTAATATAGATTAAAAATAAAGTAGGGCCCAAAATGCTACCTTGTGGAATACCAAAACTACTATTTTTAAGCTCAGAGCTTGTATGCTGACCAATTTTAACTCACTGATGACGATCGCTGAGATAATCAGAAAACAGTTGAAGTTGTTCTCCTCTTACCCCTAGTGTTTCAAGCTTGTGCAAAAGTAAAGTACAAGAAATAGTGTCGAAAGCTTTGGCAAGGTCTAGAAAGATCCCAATTGTGTGCATACCATTATCTAGGTTGGTAGTAACATAGTTAGTCAATTCGTGGACTGCATGGCTAGTTGATCTTTTAGCCCTAAAACCAAATTGACTATCTGATAGTAGTCTGTTATCTTCTAGATATTTTATTAATCTACTGTTTATAATTTTTTCTAAAAGTTTTGAGATCCCTGTTAACACTGAAATAGGTCTGTAGTTATTCATACAGTTTTTGTCTCCAGATTTAAATACAGGTGTGACCACAGCCTTTTTAAGCAATTTTGGGAATATTCCTTTAGTTAGGCACAATTGAAAAATATGGGTTATAGGAGGGGCAAGTAGGTATTTAAATCGCTTAAGAATATTATTAGGTATGTCATCCCACCCGGTGGCACAAACATCCTTTAACCCGTTTATCATTCTGACAACTTCGTTAACGTCGGTATCTAATAAAACAAAAGAATTTAGTGTAGAGGATGTCGCGGTCGGGTGTTGTTGGGAAATAATACTTGAGTTTAATGATTTTTCGGCCAAGTTTTTGCCAACGTTAACAAAAAAGTGGTTTACTTTATTGATTGCTTCGGATGGGTTTATATCTGTGGGCAGTATATCAAGCGGAGGTTCGGGATTTTTTGATCTAAATGTATGAGTTTTTACAAATTTCTATACAAGTTTACTATTTTTTCCCGCCTTCTGCAATTCACTTTTATCATATTGATTTTTTAGTTTTTTTCAAAAGATTATTACAGAAGTTCCGATACCTTTTGTAAGTTACAGAGAGAACTCCGTCATCAGGAGCAAGTCTTAATTTTAAGTGAAGTTTGTCTCTATGCCGTATACACCGAACGAGACCGGGTGTGATTCAGGGTTTAATACAACTATACTTTCTAGGCATTGTTTTAGTGAACGTGTTTATCCTTAGTGCAGATTGTAGTGAGTTTATAAAATATTTTAAAGAACTATTTGGATCGTCTGAATTATAAACAGGGTCAAAATTAATACCGCGTATGTCCTTTTCAAGATTTGTCATATTGACTTTAGTGTAGCTACGCATGCAGTTTTTTCTAGGTGAATTTATTTGCAATGTTAGTAAAACAGCTTGATGATCAGTAAGCGTTGAATTAGTAACCAATGTTTTCGATGGATTTTTTGATTTTAGAATGATATGGTCTAAACATGAGCCGCTCTGATGCGTGGGGTGATAATGAGCTGGTAGAAGTCCATGAAATGAGCAAATATTCAGATAATTATGTACATGGGTATCTGTTTTCCCGGAAGCAATGTTAATGTTAATATCGCCCAAAAGTATTATGTTTTTAAAAGATGTTATGTTTTTTAAGTTAGTGTCGAGTGAGTCTAAAAATCTGTCTATATTTTGAGATGGAGGCCTATAAATAGCCACGACTACCGTGTCGGGAATAATTTTAATAATTATACAATTACTATCGAGGGACACAGGTTCTTCTTTTTCTGTTCTTAAATTATTTTTTATATAAACTACTACTCCATCGTTCTGGTTTATGTTTCTGTCAGTTTTGTAGGAATAATAACCGTCAAGAGATGGTAAATTGGCCGTCTGTTTTGACAACCAACATTCTGTTAAGACAATAATATCACAGTTTATGTCTAGATTCTGTAATAACACTTCAAAACCGTTCATGTTTCGGTTTATGCTGCGAATATTCTGTGTGAGCAGAGTTAAAGTTTTGTTACCAGAAGGAAGAAGGTGTTTACAGTCCTCAACATTGCAGACTTTAGACTCCGACACAGAAAAACTATCTAGATCGCAAATTAGATGATTATAGTAATATAATAATAATAATTTATTCAATAAGTAGTTTGTACATGGCATACAGAGTTGTCTTAAATATGTAAGTTTTATAAAGAAAAAACCAGTACAACGAATATAAAATAAGTCATAGGACTCCCTTTCCTAAACTAGGCAGGAAACCTGTCTGTATCTTAGGAAAGAGTATCCATTTATCACGAGTCTTATTGCGGTTACAAAATATATTGGTACGTGCAGTGGGCGAACAAAGTACTTAAATTATGGTACACTATAGGATAAGATTAAAAAAATAAAAAATAAATAAGAAACAAAATGTGTGTGTGAGATGGTGTTTGTAGTTGTGTTTGTTTGTTTTTAAGCCTAAAGTGTGTGTAAATCTATCTCGTTTTAACGTACAGTGGTTAGAAGCTCCTCGGTATCATTATATGTCAATGTCTGTAGCCAGGAATTAACCTTGTGTTTTACCTCACGTTGAGTCAAGGTGTAGATGTTAAATTGTTTGTGGGCTTTATTATAGAGCCTAGCACTTAAGCCATTAAACTGTCGTCTTGCAAAGGCAGTCCTACAAGAAACAGTTGGACATAAAGGAAAGCCACGACGCCGCTGACTGACAAGCTGCTTACTGAACGAAATAATAGAGTGCTTGTAGAGGATGGATTTTAGGACGTACAATTTCCTAACAGTTAGGACATTGCATTCTGAGTATAACGCATGTGTAGGGTAGTCACGTGGTTTAAAGTGAATTACTTTCAGCACAGCCCTTTGAGCTCTTTCAAGCTTTAATAGCTCAGATTTATGAGTTCCCCCCCACACAGGGATACAGTACGTCAGGATTGATTGACACAGAGCCAAGTAAACCATTCGGAGAGTGTCTTTATCTGCTGAAAACCTAAGATTTTTGAAAATGTATATGAGTCTTCTGGTGCGAGAAGTTAATGACTCCAGTTGGGTGGTCCAATCTAGTTTCTCGTCGACGAACACTCCGAGATATTTAATGGATTCCACCATTGTTAACGACAGACAACTACAAGCTTCAGTGTTTTGCGAACAGTTATGGGCCTTTAGATTTCCGGTTTCTCCAGCTGGTTTTGATGTATTCGGTAGAATAAAACGTAAAAAATTGGTCTTTTTAACATTTAAGGTTAATAAATTACTTGCTAACCAATACATTACTTTCCGTAATGCGTTTTCCGTGTGTAACTTAGCCTCATCCCAACACTTGCCATATGCCACTAGTGCAGTGTCGTCTGCGTAAGTGAAAATATCACAGTTGACGAGAGGCAAGTTACAAAGGTCGTTTATATATATTTGAAAGAGAGTTGGACCCAAAACACTTCCCTGGGGAACTCCGAAGGTTATTTGTTCCTCAACGCTAATTATATTGTCTATCTTGACAGATTGTCTACGGTCAGAAAGATAGTCTTGAAAGATGTCGAGAGCTAGACCACGTATTCCCACATTTTGCATTTTCTCTATCAATTTGGAAATACAGACAGTGTCAAATGCTTTGCTGAGATCTAGAAAAATGCCATAGCATTTCAGTTTTTTGTCTAGTTTTTCAGCAACCGACTGTACAAGGTCGACCACGGCATCTTCCGTAGAGATGCCATTTCGGAAACCATATTGGTTGTTGGCGAGGATATTGAATTTAGTCAGGTAATTTGTCAGGCAGTTGTTGAGAACTCGTTCCATGATTTTAGACAAAGCGCTTAAGACGGAGATGGGACGATAGTTAGAGATCTGATTTTTATCTCCAGTTTTGTATACAGGGGTGACTATTGCAGTTTTAAAGGCCCTCGGGAATACCCCTTGAGAAATGGCAAGGTTACAAATATGGGTGATAGGAAGCACAAGAACGTTTCGCCCCATTTTTATTAACTTGGCTGGTATGTTATCCCATCCTGTGGCACAGTCATCCCGAAGGGTTTTTATAATTATCTCAACGTCACTTGCATCAACCGGGAGAAGCGCGATCGAGTTTAGCGTACCGTGTTTGGATGTCTGATGTCTGTCAGTAGGGAGGGAAGTTATTTTAGATGCCAACGTCTTACCCACATTAGCAAAATAATTGTTGACTAAGTTAACAGAGGATAAAGGGTCCGAAGAGAGTGTTAAGAGATTCGTAGCTGGCTGTTTATTTATTTCTGTATAGGTGAGTTTTTTGACGACCTTCCATGTTTCTTTGCTATTATTTTGGGCTCTAGTGAATTGAAATTTTTCGTAAGAACGTTTAAGTTTATTAACTAGCCGATTACAAAAATTACGGTATCTAGTATATGTTATTTTGAGAACAGTGTTTTTAGGATCTGAATTAAGCTTTAAATGCATGCTGTCTCGGTTTTTAATGCACCGAATAAGACCAGGTGTCATCCAAGGCTTGATTATTCTAGTCTTTCTTGCAATTTTAATATGTGAGGTATGAGTTAGAACAATGCTTTTGAGAATAGAGATTAAATTATCTGCAGCAATGTTAGCATCAGTAGCGTCCATCACCGGGGCTAAGTCAGCTTTTTCCAAATCTTTTACGGCATTAGAGTAATTTATACGCGTGGTGGTCTGTGTTACAGATTTGCGGTTCACTTTAACACTTTCTAAACATAAGGCCGTGGCATAATGATCCGTGATACTCGTTTCTAATACGAAGGAGTTTGATGGAGATTTAGTTTTTAGTAAGATGTGGTCTAAACAAGTATTTGAGCTTGGTCTAGTGGGGTGTGAAAAAGCCGGCAAAAGGCCCAGTGTCGATGTATGTAAAAGATATTCGTGTGAGTCTGGGTCCTTGTTGTTAGGTTTAATATCAACGTTCAAGTCACCCATTACTATAACAGATGTGCAGCCTTTTAAGGCAGAGACAGCTGTTTCCAAACTATTGTAGAAATTAGTTAAGTTAGTGTATGAAGGTGAACGATATATGCCGATGATTGCAGTGTCTTGAGTACGAAAGATTAAGCAATTTGCGTCCACAAAGAAAGGCGGTTCTGTTACAGTACATTGTAGGTTAGTTTTAACGTAGATTACTACTCCATCATTTTGAATTGGGTTTTTTATAGTGGAATACGCGGTATACCCGTCTATAGTTGGGGTTGGACCAGCATTTTTCAGCCGGCATTCCGTTAATATTATAAGATCAAATTTTATAGGTATCTGTGCAAGAACAATAAAAAAACTGTTAAGGTTTTTGTGGACACTGCGAATATTAATGTGAATAATTTTAATCGACGATTTCGCTACATTTTGTAAAGAAGTATATGCGTGTGGGGCACAGACTTGAAAAGTACTTACACTGAGTTGATCAATTTCATCAAGAATATTATTTATACAAGCCATTTATAATTTATATTAAATAATTTTAAGGATAGGTCTAAAGGAAAGTCTATTTGAAGTATTTTTTTTTTTTTGCGTTGATGTAGTTGGAATGGATGTTTTGTTTGATTTAGTGTAGTGCGGAGGTAATTGCGTCAGTTTCTGTAGAGAAAAAGTAGTATTAAAAAAGGTGAAATAGGGCTTCATGTGAGATAGATCGTACGTGTAAGCTGAACGGCGTGTGAACAAAGTGTTAGATGTGCGAAGTTTGCATTTTATGTTAAAACATTTCATAATTGTAATTTTAAGACATTTACGTAGTATTTTTGAAGAGTATATAGCTAAGAAGAGAGACGGGGTAATAATGTAGCACAGGTAGAATAGTCAAATCTTTTTCAGAATGTTTGCCAGGCAGTCTTCCGTTTTAACAGCGTAAGTTTCTTTGCATTCCGGGCCTTTGCGTAATAGAATCTTGCCATTCGTAATCCAGCAGAATCTATACCCATTCTTCTTGGCAAAGTCTCGAGACTGCAGGAATAATTTCTTCATTGATCCCGGAAGATGTTCGTCGAGATATATCGGTTTCTTATCTCCACATATGCCTACTACTTGCGTATTTAATTTGTCCTCTAATTTTCGGCTCTTGTTGAAATTGCGAGCTGCCGACAGGTAGTTGGTTTTAGTACGCACAGTAGAAAACTCGGCCACAATAGTTTTGTTTGTGCCAGGTTTGGCCGGTAAACGATATATATCGCGTATTTCGGACGCTGGTACTTCAAAGTCGATAGTTGTGCCGATTTGAGACACAATATTGATCATCTCCTCAACCGATTCGTTTTCTTTGTTCGGGACATTTCTAATTTCGACAGTAGATGACCTCGAACTCAGTTTAATATCTTGAAGTTGCCTCTCGAGCTTGGTGATGGTTTCAGCATTTTCATCCCGGGACTTTTCGAGGTCCATGATTTGAAGCTTCAGGTCCTCATAGTGATTATACATATATTCCATCGACTTCTCGATTTCTAAATTAGTTTTTTGTATTTGGTGTATTTTTTCCTTGACATCAGACATTTCCGAGAAGATTTTGACAAACGTCATCTCTTGTTGAGATTTCATAGCGGTTAATATAGTCATAATCTGTTCAAGTGAGACATTGCTCGAGGAGTCTTGTTTGTTAGGTGAGGATTCCATGCGCGGCCGCTTAGTTCTCGAAGTAATGTTCCTTTGCGGAGAGGGAATCACCTCAGAGTCGGAGTGTGAAGGCTCTCTAGTTATGTTTACATTTGTAGATTTCGATGGTGGAGTCCTTCTCACGTTAGGCATGTTAAAAATCAGAATGTGTTGAGTTGAGTAGTAAACAAAAATACATGCGTTGTGTTATCTGCTACGACGCAACGATGTCGCGTAGACTGTGGGCGGTGACTTAGGCGCAGCGTAGCACTCGTAGCCCTCGTAGCACAGTTGTAGATCACTCGTAGCAGTAGTCCGTATCGGCTACGCTGCGCGCGCCGTAGGAAAGTAATATTCAACACTCACGGTCACTTGCACGGTGGCGCACCGGCGAAAGCATCGACGTCCCACGCAGCGCGTCTCAGTTTCAAATCCCAGCAGCCACCGGCCAATTGGTATGCACTTTTTCAAGTTTAATAATGCTGTCCCTCTCACAGACCGCCCACTAGGAGGAGTTAGTCCATATAAACTCCACAGGAGCGACAAGAAATTCAAATTCAAAACGGTAGCCAATAGTATTAATTTAAAATAAAATATGAATTAAAAATTAGCACACGTTCACCCTCTGACACGACCAGAGTCGCACGATTTGTCATGACACTTAAGACAAAAGAAGAGGAAAAAAATACAAGCTATCTGTTTATCTGCTTAACTAAATAAAGTGTTAACTGGCGCTCTTAGGCGCCTTCATAGTCTATTGAGTTGATGTAGTTCATTTCTGCAGGTTGCGGGCCGGGCAACCTACATCACCAGTTTGATGTTCACATTTCCTCTTGAAGCGCTTGCACGTCGCGCATTGAGGAGGAGATACTTTGCTGCTGCAGTCTTTGAAGGAGTGTCCACTCTCTCCACAGTGGTTGCAAGTAGGACTAGTTTCCCGGCAAAATTTGGCTGCGTGGCCGAACTGTTGACAATTGAAGCACCTGGTGACTATTGTGAAATCTCGCACAGGGCATGATGTCCAATTTATAAAAAAATCGGCTCTGATTAATGATCACTTTCCCTATGCTAGCAGGTAGTTCCAAAATGTAATTACACGTAGGAAGATCTTTCTTACCCGATTTATGGCTTAATTTGATGCACTCAAGGAAGGACTCACTAGTTAAATGCGGCAACTTGTCTGATAGGTTCTGCTCGTAAATACAGTCAAATACCTCTTTTTCAGTAAGGGTTACGGGGACACCAATGACAGCGATCCTAGGGGGGCGTTTAGAAGGTTCTTCTATTGTCAGGCCCGATGAAACCAGTTTTTCTGAGTTCTTGAGTTTATCAATATCGCCTTTATTTTCCGTGCTTATCCGAACGCCCCCATTTTTCACTTTTTTCAGGCCACGGACATGAAGCTTAAGTTGTCCTGGGGAGATGATCTGTGGAACAAGTGACTTGGTGACGTCACTTGTTTGGGTCTTATCGCTGGGATAGATGGCGACTGATCTCAAATTAGCAGGACGGACGAAGTTATCGGTGCCTTTCTTCACCATGCCAGCATAAGAAGTATTTTCCGATGGACTTAACTTAGCCTCTACGACCTCTCTGAACGGCTGGAGAGAGTTTACGACGTTCTGGTGAGCCTGGAGGTGCTGGATTGTGGTATGGGCTTGGATCGTTTTTGACTTCAAAGATTGGTATAAAACGGCCATCTGAGAAGTCCCACTGGAGACCTTCCGGCAGAGATTGGTGACACGAAGCTTCTGGTCCGAGTTAATTTTCCCATCACCGACAAAAGCACAGACTTCGTTCAGAAGCCCATCTATAGATCCTAGCCACTTCTGGATCTCCGACGTACTGATTACTTCAGTCGGTAATTCTTTCTCTGCGGGTGCTGGTGGGTTTGGGTCGTTCGGGGGTAATGGTTGGGTAGGCGTCGGCGGAGGACTTCGCCGTAGTAATTGGCTACGACCAAACGGGCTCGATCCTGGGTTGGACATTCTACCAGAAACACTTTATTTGCCTACGTTTATAAAACTATTTATTTCATTTTGCTTAATCGGTAAAAACCTATACAACGTGTTGATTTGCACCCTAGTCAAATTCAAGGACGTAATTATGCTAATGATTCTCGACTCAAATCGACAGTAAAATGGGTAGGTATTTTTTTAATTTTATTTTTTTATTTACGGAAATCCGTAAGTGTAAACCAGCCGCGGCCCGTCTGTTACTAGCCTTATAATCGCGCTTTCACACACAAACAAACGCATACACACGCAACGATCATTCGATAAATTCGTAGGTAATCAATCGCACCCCAATCACGGTACGGGGATTCTCCCGCGCAAGCTCCTAGCCACGCCCCCGGCCCCCGCGGCCCCGGAACGAACAGTGTGTTTGATGTCGCCGAAGCGTCTGTACGTTTTGTTTCGCGAATTCCGCTAGTGCAAGATGTGCAAGATGACGGACAATTATTATTCAAATGTAGAGATGGTGGAGATGGTCCGCCTGTATGCCATCAGTGGAGACAGCCTACGTGGAGCCAACCGGATATTCACGGAAATGTTTCCCGATCGGGAACCCCCATCACAGAGCGTCATGCTGGCTGCTACGCAGGGACTGTGGGATCATCGGCAGTTTGACGTTCCCCGGCATGCTCATGCTCGCGGCAGCGTAGGCCTGCCTGTCGCCTTGCAGGAAGACATCCTGGAATACTTCCAGCGAGACCCACGGACAAGCACGCGGGAGGCTGGTCAACACTTAGGAGTGCACCACACCACAGTGTGGCGCCTATTGAAACGTGAACTTCAACACCCGTTCCACTACCGCAAGGCACAACCTCTACTTCCAGCAGGATGGCGCTCCCTCTCAAAATGGTCGGCAAGTACGCGAGTACTTGACCGAAAAGTTGGTGACCACTCGATCGGTCGCGGAGGACCTGTGGCCTGGCCTCCGCGTTCTCCAGACCTGAAGCCTGTAGACTTTTATTTGTGGGGAGACGTTAAAAGTGACAAGTGTAACAGAATTACATGCAAGGATCATTAGTGCTTTCGACACTTTAAAAACGAATGTGTTAGTGTTACGTAAGCTGAAGGAAAACCAGCTACGTTGTGCTCGATTGTGCGAAGAGTGTGATGGTGGCAACTTTGAACAATACCTCCGGGTAACTTAAGTAGGTAATTTATTTATTTGTACATTTTGTAAATACGTTGTAAGCTGAATCAATTTTATTAGTGTAAATAAGTTGATTTCAAATTTTATTTTTAACTACGCCAATAATACCTAAGAGTCGAAAATATCACCACGTACTTTCACTTAACTAGCACGTCTTTCCATTTCCATCAAACGTAGAAAACATTTTTAGACTTAGTAGATCGCTACACTAACTAATGCATTCTTGCCGGTCCTAAGCCCGTTAAGTAGGAAGGAAATCCACAAATAAAAACAAAATCACTACAAAAAGCAAAACTAACATTTTATTAATCATCTGATAACAGGTCAGTGAACTTTTCTTTGGCGCACTAGTATTATTGTCATTAGTAAGATTTCCGTATTCCAATGATGCTCAAAGATGAGTTAATTATCAAGCGAAATTTATGACAATAATGTAAGTGATTTTCCAAATAAAATTAGGTAAAATTATTGCTACTGGTCATTGATCGCTCGCGCGCGCTTGCATTTCGTAGGTAAGACGTCGACACTCACGCACACAGCTGCATTGTCGCTGTGTGCGTAGTCGGGTGTATCTGTTTTATTTTAGGGCTTAATTCTGAAATACTGTTAAATTTCAACAACAAAAAAAAGCAGCGCTTATTAGTTATTGCCCGCTACCGTACTTTCGATTGATTATTTATGTCTTTTATGACAACCTCCTGAAATTTGACGAGGATGCAAAACAACACGTTGTAGACACACGCGACACACTTTTACTTTTAAATACTGACGGAGCAATATTTATATTTATTTATCGTAATTGTTTATTTCATAATAATCAAATACAGCACACGTCCGCTTAGTCTCGCGTCTCGTGAAGCGAATCTTGTATTATCGCTTCGCGATAATACAATATCTTTGTTTCGGACTACACAAAAACCCGTATAGTGTTAGTAAACATACAAAAATAACTTATTGCCCAGTGTTAGTAAAAATCAACTTCCGCTCAAACTGCTGTACAATCGAAGAACCAAAGCTCTCGGCTACAGTTTTAAGGATGCTGTTTTGAATGTCCCTCGCTCTCCTCGGTAGCGACGCAGTTTTTCTGCGTATAACTGCAAAGTAGCCGTCGGTATGGGCTTGCGCAAACATTTCCAACGCGCTACCAACTCTAACATTAAAGTGCTATAATTTTACCGTAGGAACCTTCCTAGATACTCATTTTCAAATATTTAACTAGGTACGTCACCCGTTAGTTCCAGTCGAACTGGTATCACAGCCACCTATCAGTTGCTGTCAGTACACCACAACAACCACTTCAATTACCGCTCAGTGTCTGTATGTTATTAAGCGTCAAGTATACTCGACTGCTAACAGAGCTCACACTGTGTTTTACTAAAGAAGCGCCTCGATCATTTCAATAGCAACCATCTGATGAGCATCATTAAGAAGTACTTATACAAGCAAGCGCCTTATGGACATTTCTTCTTTATATGATGCACTCTTACATTAGAGTGCACATTGGCTAGTTATTTTAAATGTTGTTTAATAATTAATTTATTATTATACTTTTTTTGCCAGTCGTGTAACATATTGTTATAATTTATCAGGGAACGTTTTTAGTAGTACGTACATGAAAGGGAGTAAGCTAAACATTTAGCAAGCAGGACATACTGCACAGTGGACTCACTACTCACTGCTCCTAGAGCTTATCGTTGATGCAGCTGTAATCTCGCTGATTGCTATCATATTTTTTGAAGGAGCCAATAAACCTTCTTGGAAATATGTACCCTGTATACAATAAACAATCAAATAAGGGGTTGCAAGAGTTGATATAAATGTTTGAGAAAATTAATATTTTCATTGAGCATCTTGTACATAATTAATCAAACTGTCGAACAAACTGATAATTTTTTTTTAAATATGGGGCATTTTTCTCGAGGGAAACGTTTGAAAATTAATGTAGTTTATTCATCTTTGTCTAATATATAAAGATCTCGCTTCACGGTGTTTGTTATCGAACTCCTCCGAAACGGCGTTCGTGACCGATTTTTATGATTTTTTTTTGTATATTTGGTAGGTCTGAGAATAGGTCGTAGGCATGTCGTAGGCTATTTTTTACTTATATTGCAAAACAACGTTTGCCGGATCAGTTAGTATACATATAGATTACATTTATAAAACAAACTTAAAAAATACGTAAATAGTAGAGTCCAAGCTACCGGTGGTTAGGGCTTCAGCCCAGAGAAAGGAACCTCCTCACAATACGAGCACAATACAGAAGGCAGTACTATCGAGAATCGAGAGTACTGCCTTCTGTATCAGGCCTTCTACCTAACCGCGTAACGCCAGCGTCGATAGGTGCTCGTCGAAGCTTATGGCAATCAGGCCATTGGCTGTGACGACAATCGTCACAATGGCAGCTTAGTCCACATTTCAACACCTTGTGTGTTAAGCCGAGATACTTAATTTGTTTTTCGATCTCTGCTTTCACGAGATTCTTGTCATGTGGTATGATAACATTGATTCACTAGTCAACACTAGTTTTGATGCCAATTAACTGTATTTTTTTTTAAGTTAGGGTCATATTACTTATTACATTCATACCAAAAATGTTTAATTAGGAAAAAAAAAATTTAGAGTTACCAATGGACACTTAATGAAAAACAATTAACTCTACCCTTGCACCATTTTTTTTTTGTTGTTACCTGTGTTATCATTGTGCGGCTTGCTAATTGGTATATCATCACTATATCCGGCTTACTAGCAATAATATCAGTGATGATAGACCGATCCCAGTACGTAACATGGTCATTTTTGAGAACTGGGTCGAGCACATACTTGTAATACGGTTCCTCAGACACAACAAGTTTGTATTTTAAAGCAATTTGCTGGTAATAATCCAGGCCACAGAGTTATGCCTGTACAAGAAGGTACTCGCCGTTAGCTAGACGAGAACAACCAGAGATAATAATGTCTGATGGACTCACCCGGACGGTGGCATACGCAACACACGTCAACCGCAACGGTTGACGGGTGTTGGCATATTATGAAGGACGGGATGGTCCCGTCCTTCATAATACGCCTCCGGTAGTTGTTCGTCAAGATAACTTCGTCCAGTATTGCACAAACAGAACCTTCAGTTTCCCCGAAGAGATCACCGAAACCCTAGGCTACGGACGCTAGAAAATGTACATAGTGCCCAACGCTACAAAAAAGCTACAAAGAGCTCGATAGAAGCGCCTGCGAAGCTTCTTGCCTTTTGATTCAGGTCATCTGTGATAAGTATCACAGGTTTCGGTCAGTTCTCTTTAGCCAGTTCTCTTCAGCTTGCCGCGCTTGACTCGGTGGAACGCAGAGCTAAGAGGCTCATCGGTGACGTAAAACTGGTGGATGCCAAGCTGCATAGCTTGGCTCATCGCCGTAAGGTTGCCTGCTTGTCGGTCTTCTACAGATTGTACTTCGGTGAGTGTGCTCAAGAACTCCACGACCTCATCCCACCGGCCCCCTTCTACCATCGGACATCTAGACGCACTGCATCTTACCATCCCTACGTTGTTGCTATTCCACCAACTCGCACCAAGCGTTTCCAAACGTCTTTTATAATGCACACAGCAAAGGAGTGGAACTCTCTGCCTGCGTCCGTGTTTCCAAACGCTTACAACCCTAATCTCTTCAAAGTTAGAGTGAACAGGCTCCTTCTGGGTAAGCTCGCTCCATCGTAGACTTTGTCTCTGTCATCTCTGACCTAGACTAGAGTCAAGAGCAAACCCATCACATATAAAAAAAAAAGAAAAAAAAAGCCATAGACATAAAAAAATAAAACAAAATATTCTCTGAGACTGCACATCTCGCGGTTGTGGAGAGTCTTAGCATTTAAAAAACCTCGACCTCCACACTTCCGCGGAATGTACGTACAGTGCCATCACCGACGATCGTGGGTGATACATCCGGTTTGCGGTCAGCAGTGTACGGACCCTCCTATCCAGGGCGTCGAGTTCAATTCGAGTCCATTTGAGTATGCTGAAAGAGTACATTAATACCGGCACGACCCAACCGTTGAAGGCGCGCACCTTATTTTCGACCGGCAAAAGGCTATTTTAAAACCGTTTTCATTCGGACAAAGTTAGCGCTCCTTCAGCAATTGTATCATGTCAGCAATATTTATGCCCAACTCTTACGACATACCCAAATATTTGGAGCTGAGGAATCTAAAACCTGCATGGAATCCGAGAGTTGAATTCCCTCAGATACCATAATCTCCCGTTTCTTTACATGCATGACTGCACATTTGTCCGCACCAAATTTCATCCTGATGGCACTACTGTGCTATCAGGCGCAAATTACTGGGGCAAAGACGCAAAGAGTTTCAGATCATTAATGAAAAGAAGATGAGATATGGCTTGCTCCTCCAGCAGTGTGCTTAGATGATTCACAGCTAAGCAAAACCAAAGTGGACTCAAACTGTCGCCCTAAAATATTCTCCGTTGAATCCATACAGCCTCATTATTCCCTAGAATTGGTCGACTCCCTGGATAGCGAAGGACTGTTTTCCATTGCCACATACATGGCTCAAGGAAGGTGCGTAGAGTTGCATCTATTTTGTACAACTCCAACACCTTCATGAGCCATGCATGTGGCATAGAATCATAGGCCTTCTCCATGTCCTCCAACATGTTGACAGATTCTTACAGGAGCGACGAACCTCTATGCTTATGGCCATGTCTATGAGAAGTAGCTCCTTAGGCGAGCATGATGGCGAGCGAGTGATGATTGTGCACATTAATTTTCGCTCTAAGAATGAATGTAAGAACTTTAAAGACCATCGACAAACAAGTGATTGAATCAATACATAAATCAATATCCTATATAAATTTCTTCCGTTACTGAGTGACTGAATAACTGACAGACAACGCACAGCCGAAAGTACTGGTCATAGAAAGCCAAAATTTGGCATGTATCTTCCTTGGGGAGTGTAATGGAGTACTAAGAGGATTTCCCTAAATTCCTACAGGAACGGGAAAAACAGGATATGTGCATACGAAGTCTCGGACAAAAGCTAGTAATATATACAGTGTTAAAGAAAGTAGGAAAGAAGATAAATCACAATAAAAAAATAACTACGTTGCTAAAACAAATGTTGCTAAAACAAATGTTGCTAAAACAAATGTTGCTTTAACAAGTAATTGGTCTAAAAAAATATTTTATTGTTAGTGTTTGAAAAATTTCTGTTTCTTAATCTACACTAATATAATAAAGAGGAAAGATTTGTTTGTTTGTTTGTTTGAATTGAATAGGCTCCGAAACTACTGGACCGATTTGAAAAATCTTTTAGTATTGGATAGCTACATTATCAGGGAGTAACATAGGCTACATATTATCCCCGTACTCCCACGGGAACGGGAACTACGCGGGTGAAACCGCGTGACGTCCACTAGTCTACACTAATAATAATATTATAAAGAGGAAAGATTTGTTTGTTTGTTTGTTTGAATTGAATAGGCTCCGAAACTACGGGACCGATTTGAAAAATTCTTTTAGCATTGGATAGCTACATTATCAGGGAGTAACATAGGCTATATATTATCCCCGTACTCCCACGGGAACGGGAATTACGCGGGTGAAACCACGTGACGTCTACTAGTTTGAAATAATTTTGAAGTTATTTCAAATCTGTGATAAAATTCGGAGATAAAGGGGGTCTTATCTTATAAATTACAAGTAAACCCATCAGAGATCATGTAAAAAATATAATTCGTTCGGAACCCATTGCGCGCGAGTCCGACTCGCACTGGCCTTGTTTTCAGTATCTCATCATTTTAAATACCGATTTCACAGACTTTATCTACCTACCTATTCATATATATCTACTTATCTCTTAATCTAAGTTTTAGAATGAATATCACTTCCTTTGTGAGTGCGCATGTGAATGTTAGGTATTGTGTCAATTTTAATTTGTAGGTACATATTTACTTACACGATTGTTATATTACATGTGTTCACACGTCATTTAGGTATGATAGTGTGATTATATAACAATGCGACGTTTAAAAGTATACGCACGCTAATGAACTCGTAAGTATTGTGTGTGACCCGGCCGACCCGGGGACCGGCGCGGCGGGCGGCCGGCGGCGGCGGCTTGCGGTCACTAGTATACAATATCTGGTATCTCGTTTAGTGTGCGTTAGACTGCCAGCACATCCTCAGGAATACCATATTACTACACTTCTCTGCAATCGATGCTACCTGGGTGTGGGAGGTTCTGATCGCTCTTAACATAGTTATTAATGTAATAACTATAGTTCATTGATATATAAAAAACCTTAGATGCACAGTTTCGAACAAATGCAACACTCGAAACTGTCGTCAAAAACTGACATGTATGAGTTGTGTGTAGTTATACTATAAACAATTTTTTTGCAAATTCCACCTTACACGGATCACTAAAAGTTGTTTTTACAAAGCAGTGCAGTATGGCGAGCGATGCGAGACTTTTTGAAGGTTCACTCGATGTACGGCAGACGTCAAAGTTATTTTGTTTAAAGCGTTCTGCCAGTCTTTCTACTCGAACGGCCTGTAGGTATTATACACGAGCTGAGCCTACAACGTCCTGCGAGTTCAATACAACATCGCCTTCAGGATACTGTTGCGACTGCCGTGGCGCTGTAGTGCATCGCGCATGTTCGCTAAAGCTCGCACTGATGATTTACACGCCATCATGCGTAAGAAAGCGGCATCCTTACTGCAGCGCTTGCATAACATTCGGAACAGCATCCTTAAAATGATTGTTGACAGACCCGACTGCCCCATCCAAAGACACTGGGTGAAGATAGCTATAGAGTAATGCATCTAAATAAACTAGTTTAAGTATTTAGTAACTCAGTACTAACAACTTCTGGACTACTATGTCGGAAATAAAGATATATTTTTATTTTATTTATTATTTTCTGGTAGGGTTCTACCAGTGAAACTTGTTGACTACAGACGAGTTATACCTATTACTGACATCACGCCCTCCTCCTCAGGGACCTTGAGCCACATAAATATTGGGACTATATAGTATATTGGTTTCGTGACACATCCCGGTACCGCGCCTGGTGCCGGCGCGAGTCCTGCCGGCACCGCGCCTGCTGCCGGCGCTAGTCTTCCCGGCGCCGCACTGGTGCCGGACGCCTCCTGCCTCCTCTTTGGTGTCCTCCTTCTTGTCTCAGCTCCACTATCATTATCTTAAACAACTGATAGCATAAATTCAAGCCAGTAAATCTGACTCCAGTCATGCCATGAAGTAGCGTGTTACCCAGTTAATGGGTTGTGGAGGTCTGATACGCAGCCGCTCCACGTAAAATACTGGTATTCAGCTAATTCCAGCTTGAATGGAAGCCGACTTCAATATAGTTGGGAAAAGGCAGATGTTTATGATGTTAAAGAAAGAAGGGACGGAGGTAGTTCACAATAAAAACATAACAACGTTGCAAATGTAATCTTCTATCGTGTATATACTCGTACAACGTGTAGAAAAGGGGTAATAATAATTATGAGTAGACCAACACCTCAGGAGGCTCTCGATAGGCAGCTGGATCAAGGGCTTGATTCAGAAAGCGGTACTTCTGGACACGGCTCGTATTGTTAGGAGGTTCCTCTCTCTGGAGCCCTGACCGCCGGTAGCTTGGATCCTGTTCCCGGTACCGGTGGACTACTATTTTTATATTATTTATGTTTTTTTTTTTTAAATGAAATATAATATTTAAGTCTATAATATGTAAGTATAGTTAAATGAATAAAGTACATAACTTGAAAATGGCAAACTTCGTAAGATTATAAAATAACTTGAGAGATTTTTTTATTGGGACAAGTCCGCCACACATTCCCAACCACTGCAACTCCTGAAAGCCAGAATCAACAGTGGCGACCACCAGAAAAACGCCGAGCCAATGAAGCCCGACGAGTCAAGGAGAAACGATTCAACTGTCTTGGATCCTGCAACGAATTTAATCAGAAAAGTACAGCGGAGGAGTAGGAGTTGACTTGAGAGATTGTAAACTTTCGTTAAATTGTCTACTGAACCTGTGCACTCTAACTTTGAAGAGATTAGGGTTGTAAGCGTTTGGAAACACAGACGCAGGCAGAGAGTTCCAGTCCTTTGCTGTGCGCATTGTAAATATTTTTTAGTAGGGGGTCGCTTTTTGGGGTCAAACTAAAAAAAAAAAAAAGTTTTCAAACTGTATCGTGTGATTGAATGAATCAGTCCAGTGGATCAGGAGAAAACTGGCTGTGACAGACGGACAGATGGACAGACAGCCAGACAGACACCCGAGCGATCCTATAAGGGTTCCGTTTTTTGTTCGGAACCCTAAACATTGGCAAGATCAAAGCGGGCATAGCGCAGGGATCCATGTTGACGCTATCTGGAGGTAAGGCATGCAGTCGTAGTGCGGTAGTGCCGGTGAAACAAACATATCGATGTTCCAGCATCAGCAGAATATTATATTGAGAACGATAAGCAATGTTGATTGATTCATCAGGGTATAGTTAAATTAGAATAAATTAAATTATAATAGAATGTTGGTAAATTTTATGTGAGTGAAAACTTGTAAATGGCCATTTTTGGGTTCCGTAGCCAAGGGGTAACCAACGGAAACCTATTACGAAGTCTCCGCTGTTCGTCCGTCCGTCCAACCGTCGGGCTATATCTCATGAACCGTAATAGGTAGACAGTTGAAATTTTCACACAGTGTTTATTTCTGTTGCCGCTATAACAACAAATAATAAAAATACGGAACGAAATAATGGTACAGAACCCTTCATATGCTAGTCCGACTCGCGCTTGGCCGGTTTTCGACATGTTGTTACATTATCTTTTCAAAAGTTTTCATAAAATTTATAAAACAAAAATGAAACAACAAAACATCGAAATTCTTCAGCAAATTACAGATGATCACAGATAAGGAAGAAATTCGATCGAATGCGGAGAAATGTAAACAGCGACTGTCTCGTCACCCAAATGAACTACTTGTGCAACTGACGGGTCAAACCATGGCACAATGAACGCTGCACTACAGATGGGGCCGCCCGCTGGAGCAAGCACCGCAAGATATTGACTCGAGATCACTTCTGGTTATAGTAAAAAAAAAAGTCTATGGCAGATGTAAAATAACCACAATAGTTACATTGAGTTGATAATAATTACTTTATTTAATAATACTTATGTACACTATATATACATCACCTACAGGCGAAAATATAAGTTACCTTAAACTGTAAAAAAACTAGTGGTTATCACTAACAACACCAAAACACTCGTTTAACATTGTCTGTGTTTTTTGTACGACTGTTTCACTCATTTTACACCAGATTTAGTAAACGTCTTTCATCGCGCTGTCTTTTAACCTGGTCACTATAACGTCACATGACGGTGGGCGTGTCTGCTCACTGTGTCGCAGCCGCTGCGGTCGGCTTCCGCTCGGTGAAGGAGAGCGGCAGACCGTTCAGGATGCTCTGTACGATACCAGCCTTGGGGTCGACGACCGGCTGGCGCAGCGTGCTCGCCGCGGGCGCCACCGTGAAGCGCGACAGCACCGCCGCCAGCCCCGCCAGCGACTGCATCAGCCCCAGCCGCAGACCTGCGCAACACACACGTTCTGTATCAGCTTCAACTTACTACTAGAATGCTAGTTATCGCTTTTGAAGAGATCTGACCGACCTTGCCGACTACCAAATATTTTACAGTGCTCTGCGCCGCTTCAAATATCTTAAAAACATACTCTCATCTAGATTTATTGTTGAATTGACGCGATAATTATTATTTCATATGGGGTATCTAATAATTCAGATCCCTCCGAAAGAGGCTGACAGTATCACAACTTAAGAAATACCAAGTTCTTACCTATGCAGGCACGGGGACCGTCGCCGAAGGGCAGGTACACGAACTTGGTGCTGTCATCCTGCTGGTCGGGCAGGAAGCGCTCCGGACGGAACTCGTGCGGCTCGGGGAAGTATTGTGGGTCGTTGTGCAGCGCCTGCAGTGGGATGAGTACACGTACTTCGGGATCGATGGACACGTTTAGCTCCGGAATGGTGTAGGTGCGCGCACAATTACGGATCAGGAAGCCCAGCGACGGGAACATACGCATGCCCTCCTTGAACGCGCACTCCAGATACGTCATCTCCTTGACAGCGTCGTAGCTGAGGCGGCCGCCGTGGCGCGCCAGCACCGCATCAATCTCCTGCTGCACCTTGAGCTGCTCCTCCGGGTGGAAGGCGAGCTGGTGCAGCGTGAAACTGGTGGCCGATGACGACGTCTCAAAGCCAGCCGCAAAGAACACGAACACCTGCGCCGCGATCAGCTCGTCCGTTAATTCTAACGTAGCGATCTCAGGAGTGCCGTCTGCTTTAACGTGTTCCACTGATTCTACCATCATTTTCCCCTTCTTCTTACACTCGAGCAACAAGTCAATGAAATCATTTCTGCCTGAAGGTTCATAATTTCTCTGCTTTAGAATAGCTGAAACCAGATCAATCATAGGTTGTTCCACTTTTTTCAAATATTTTAAATTCTTACACCATTCTGGGAACATTTCTTTCAACATAGCTACGAAAACCTCTTGCGGTCCAAATTGAAATATTGAAGCTCCTAGCTTCCGGAAGGCGGAATCTTCATCGTTAAGCGAGTCGGCGTCGAGGCCGAAGCCGCAGGCGCCGATGAAATCGGTGGTATAGCGCGCCATGAGGTCACGCGCGTCCAGCGGCCGGCCAGCGGCGGCCGCATCCAGCGCGCGCGCCTGCAGCTTCTCCGCGCGCTCCACGATGAGCGGGAACATCGCCTTCAGCTTGCCGCTCGTGAAGGCCGGCGTGATGCGCTGGCGCAGCATCCTCCACAGGTCGCCGTCGGCAAAAAACAGGTTGCTCATCATCGGCTCAATCACCGTCTTGTGCGGGTTCAGGCCGCGCGGGTAGAAGTATTGAAAATCTGTCAACAGGATGCGCTTGACGATCTCGGGATCTCTGATCACGAGCTCCGGGTTTGTAGATCGGAAGAATCCTACCACCTTCTCCTTGGGATACTTCCAATACATCTCGACTGCCATCTGTGTGATGCTCTTCCGCATGAGATATACTTGAGAGTTGTTGCCGACCAACACGATGGGCTTGTCATGTTTGATGCCTCTCTTCTCCCAGTAGCTGAAGGTGCGCGTGCCGTACAGGTACAGCGCCACGATGGCGACAAGCACGATGGCCGCGGTGATCATATTGATCCGATACTGTGTTGTTGTCGCGGGCGAGGTCGGGGCGAGGTGAGCACGCGCGCGGCCAGTTTGGACCGATTGGTGCCGAGAACTGCGGACGCGCACTGTATATAGGGAGTCGCTGCCACGCCTTATCTAGCCGCGCACTTATCACTCTGCACAGTGGCGTTACCTTCATATAAGCCCAAAAGCCCGGCATGCTTTACTAAAATGCTCGATAGAGAATCAATATCAAACCCGAACTATTTAAAAGTTCGCGCGCTTAATTCTTATCAAAATAACACAAAGTACGCTACCTATGCCACATTACTACATAACTACACATCGCGATTGTTCGCGCGCAGAGTTTCGCATTTGCAGCGTCTACATATAGCTATCTCGCTTACACGTACCGGCTTTTACCGGGCTTTCAAATACTATCTCCGTCACTTTCGCACTTATAGCGATGTGCCGTATAACGAGTTCTAAACCTTGTGCGCCTACAAATCGATCAGTATTGAAGATTAAGCCGTGCTTGCGTATGAAGTTGCACGCGTATGCGTGACCTTGTCACCTTGCCAACTCTGCAGTGTTGCCGTTTTAGCGACGTTGTGAGATCTTGGAGATTTTTAACGAGTTTGGGGACTTTTTTTAAGATTTAGCAACAATAAAAACTAGCGACTTTTTAAAATAACGAAATTAAAGAGAGATACTTGTCCAGCGCAACAACCAGCGGGGATGAAGTTCGTTCCTTGAGAGAGGCCATGGTGGAGCGGACAAATTTGACCTTAAGCCTTGTCTCCCAGTGGGGTGATGACAATGTGGTCACTTTTAACGCCACCAAAACACAGGCGTGTCTTTTTACCGCAAAAAGGAGTCGTTTTGACCAAACTCCTACTTTTCGGGGTACATCTGTTCCTGTGACTGATCGGCTCGAGCTCCTAGGCATGGAGTTGACATCCAGTCTCAACTTCGGCGCCACCATCGAGTACAAAGCCCAAACCGCGGCCAAAAAGCTGGGCATCCTAAATAAGGTGAAGCGATACTTCAGGCCTGGACAGCTTTTAACCCTATATAAAGCGCAAGTCCGATCCTGCATGGAGTATTGTAGCCACCTTTGGGATGGCTCAGCTAAGTATCAGCTTGCCGCGCTTGACTCGGTGGAACGCAGAGCTAAGAGGCTCATCGGTGACGTAAAACTGGTGGATGCCAAGCTGCATAGCTTGGCTCATCGCCGTAAGGTTGCCTGCTTGTCGGTCTTCTACAGATTGTACTTCGGTGAGTGTGCCCAAGAACTCCACGACCTCATTCCACCGGCCCCCTTCTACCATCGGACATCCAGACGCACTGCATCTTACCATCCCTACCTTGTTGCTATTCCACCAACTCGCACTAAGCGTTTCCAAACGTCTTTTATAATGCGCACAGCAAAGGAGTGGAACTCTCTGCCTGCGTCCGTGTTTCCAAACGCTTACAACCCTGATCTCTTCAAAGTTAGAGTGAACAGGCTCCTTCTGGGTAAGCTCGCTCCATCGTAGACTTAGTCTCGGTCATCTCTGACCTAGACTGGAGTCAAGAGCAAACCCATCACAAATAAAAATAAAAAAAAATTAAATACTCAAGCAATATCTTAAAAATAAAAAAATTGCGACATCTAGCTAGATTTTTCATGTACCTGGTGACTTTTTTTGCCTAAATGACAACACTGCAACTCTGCGTAAGTAGTTCTTGACACCGGAGTGCAACTCACTTCAGTTTTATTTGCTTGAGAGTTGAAAAGTTATGTTGTTAAACTTTTTTGTGTGTTTTCTTAGATTTTCTCAGTGATACAATTGTTTTGGTGACTTACCTACAACAATGGAGGTAATTGTACCTTGTGAGGATTTAAAATGCGTTCAAGTTTTGATTGGCGAAGATAAGGTAAAATCTTTAAACTTTGCTCAGAAAAAACAGTTAATTTCTTCATTAAAACCGACGCCTAATCTGTGTTTTTCTCAGACTAGTAAATCGCATAAACGAAGATACGAGATAGATCAGTGTATAAAACTACTTGGATTGTTGGCTGTTCGCACACTAATAAGTTGTATTGCATATTTTTTTCGAATGAAGATTCCGTTTGGAATACATCTGGTTATAATGATTTAAATAACATATCTGGCGCCATTAAAAGGCACGCAAATTCCCATAAACACCTGTGTGCAATGGTTTCTTTCGGTAATTTTGGTAAACAAGGAATTGAGACATCTATATCAGTTTATGAGAAAATTGCGATGATACATACGAAGGTACCTACATACTCAGTCGAAAACTGAACTTTCTTTTTTTGAAATCGGTTAAAATTTTATTGGGCTTGCCTTATTTTGAAACCCTAGGCACGCCACTGACTCTGCACAATCTTATTTAATTATGTAAAATGTACCACTAGGCTCACATTACAAATAAACAGTTATTTGTTATTATTGAGCCTAATAATGTAGATACATATGTAAATTTAAGTCAGCTTAATTACTTACCTATTAAAAATGTCAATAAAAATCCTTTTGTATTTATAATAAATCCACACCTGTTAAAACGCTACGATCGACACACACACACACGGTATTTCATCATGTAACAAAATTTCATATAGATTTAACGACTGGAAGAACCCAGCTTAGAATTATTTAACTTAAATAGATATCGAAAACATTCCAGTGAGCCCAAAACACGATGTTAATAGTTCTAAGTTGTTATACAGATTCATCGTGAAGAGATTTTTTTAAATTAGATCTAAGAACTCTCACTTTTTCGAGTTTATATTCATGTCTTTCGTTCCAAGAAAACTAATTTTTCGGATATAATTGTATTCGCTGATGACACTTCTCTTTTCTGTTAAATAGATAGAAAAAATACGGATGTCTTGCATGCCTATGAATGTCTAGCTAGATGTTCTTTCGAAGTTGTTCTCTTACTGAATGCAAACAAAACATGCAGGCCTGTCGTAGACATAAACATAGGAACATCATAGGAGCTAAAATATTTTAATTTTTTTAATTAAATAAGTTTGATACTGTTGATGATAGACTAATGGATTTGTATGACTTCGGGTCTTCAAGTGGCTTTCCAGGTTTAAGAAGCATCGTCGCATTGCTGTCTTCCATTGAAGAGGAACAAAGTGAAGTGTTGACATGCCATTGTTTGTAAATAGAATACTACATTTTGCCGGCGACTTCGTCTACTTGGATGTCGGTTATCGCAGATGCGGACGAAGTTTATAAGTAGCCTATGTTCTTCCCCAGGTTCCAGACTCTTTATATCAGAGTTACTTTTGCATTTATAATTTAGAGTATGGATGTAGATAGATAGCAAGAAGTTCAGACCAGAATTTAAATATAGTCCAACAATACAATCATAGCCAGGATTTTTGTTGTTGGTTTTAGCATTATTTCTAGCTCTAATTAGTTCCTGCTTCGTAACTGTTTTGACGGGTTTATTGACGCGACGTTTCCTCCTTGTGACTGAGACTCGAACCCTACAAGCTAGGTATTACACTAGAACATGTGGTCTATTAAATAAATTATTATTTTAATTATACTTTTGTTAAAACAAAGTTATTTTTATCTTTAAATCAAATGCCAAAACAACACAATTCTTAGTACCTAATCAGCAGTTACAGTGATATCCTGCGATAAGATAGCGTGCTCCTTCAGACAGTGAGACAGCACATAATATATTATTAGAAACAAACCTTTGGAACTTGACTCATGAACGAGGATCCAATCCTTGTGTTTAATGATGCAATTACATATCTATGTCCCATAAATAGAAAAAAAAATCTGTTAAGGAACTCAGTATGTTAAGATTAGGAATTAGTAAAACAAAGACGACGTAGCCGAGCATCAGTTACCTACATACCGTACGAAAACTGGATTACTGGTACTTGTTACCTCGGCGAGACGCTTTCTCTGACTATTAAATAACTCACTCCCAGTTGTGATCAAGTTCGTGCGGTGCGTGCATTGCGACCAGTGTCGCAAAAGAGAAATATGCCACGCTATTGCGAGGACTGAGGGAAAACCAACAAATTAATGCAGAAAAGGCCCGAGTTGACTGACACGTGTTATCACAAAGCGGCTCCATGCGTGGTGTGCGTGAAAGGCAGATAAGAGTACATCTATGGGGACATACCCAACTATTTTTTTATTGTACATTTTATTAGCGTTGTGAGTTACATAAGTGTTGTTCTAAGTCGACGTGCAGTAAAGTAAGTGACCGTAGACGTGCGACGACTTGAAGAATGTAAGACAAGAGAGAGTTAACACGCTGTTATCAGCTGTCGATGTTCATAAACAACGATACTCTTGCGGCTAGCTTGCACCCAGGATCGACCTACCTAGCCTCGACCTGTCCGGTATTCAGCTAAAACTGTTGGAAAAGTTGTAGAGACAGAACCACGTATTGAAGGCATGTTTGACAGAGCACAGAATACTGTCTGCATGCTAACGGGCAAACATCCTCCCAAAGAGAAGAAGCGGGCATAATCCTCCATGCCATCCCCAAGCGGATTCGTAGAAGTCAAAAGTCTATGACAGTATGACTGTACGTATCGTACTTCTTTTGATGTATGTAGAAGTTCGAGATCACTAGCATAAGCTGATATATTTTTTTAAATTTTACCTTATCAAGAAAAATTATTTGTTGTGTGTTTTCTTTAAATAGAAAAACCCGGTTTTGAAATTAAAAAATAAAACTATTTTTATTTACAAAATTTGAGTAATTAATCAGAATGAATGAATGAATGAATTAATTTGTAACACGAATTTGATAGAAAGAAAAATACTGTTTAACCAAACAATTTATTAATAAAAGGTTTATCTATACATATAATAAAATCGTAGACTAACCGTGTCTGTACATTGAATATTTTTGCATGAAAATTACACAGAAAACTCAGGAAAAAGGTATAAAACACAAAAATGCAATTTTTGAAATTTTTGTCTGTTTATCTGTTTGTCTGTGCGTTTGTGGGAGCATCACGCATAAACCACATATTGGATTGCAAATCTAAGTACTTAAAAATATTAAGTGATAACCCGAGTAACATTTAGCGTTTATTTCATCAAAATCGACCCACAAAATCAAAACATATTGAATTTTTAAGTTTAGGAAGATACTTCGTAATGTATTCTGATGAGTCAGAGCGCCATCTATTGAGAAAAAATTAAATGCACGAAAGCATTCAAAATTGTTGAGTTATTTGTGAAACTTTAAATACGTGACAAAATAAAAGTGATCATTTTTATACCTTTTCGTTATTTATACGATCCACAAAATCAAAATATATTGAATATTTAGTTTAGTAAGAAATTTCCTACTGTTTTCTGATCAGTCAGAGCGCCATCTATTGAGGAACCAAAAAATGCATGAGAGCATGAATGTTACACCAAAACACATTGATTGAGTTATTTGTGAAACTTTTAATACGTATACGTAGCAAGATAAAAGTAAACATTTTAATACCTTATCGTTCTTTATCGTTACATACGGGCTTCTTATTTAACGTCTTCCGCTGCCAAATATTTTGTCAGTTTACATGGTCGATAGATCGCGTTGTACTGATGACGCGTTTTTCTGAATTGCGGTGTTAAGATTTTCCGCTGGCGAATGACGTCCCACGATTTTTAAAAATTCGAAGTTTCTCGGGATTTTAGTTCGGTCTCTGAAAGGTCTTAAACTGTTAGGGTCCGAAATTGCTTAAATCTCTGAGTTATGCTGGTTTCGTTTAAAGTGCATTTATCGTAGAGTCTTAAACTGATTTAGTTATGCGAAGTACTGGACGTCTGGACGGTTCGACTTGCAGATCAGGCCTGTAGGCCTGTTCCGTACCAAAGGTGCTGTGCTGACGGGACCCTACTGCTAAGCCTCCGCGATTGATTCCGTTTAGAGCGAAGCAACGAACGGTTTGATTTGCGAAACAAGGCTAATAATAATAAGGTACCGTACCAAAGATGGTCACGGTGACGGGAGCGATCGATTTTGGGGGGCTACTCCCGAAGTCCGTAGTTTCGGGCTTAGTTGCGGACTCCGTATCACCTACAGACTTATGATTAGTCCCGATCCCGAACTAAGAATGAATGACAACACGATTTCACAGTAACTGTCAAATCGTGTTATCATTAGTTCTCAGTGGTTAGGTGATACGGAGTAGAATATATATATATATATATATATATATATATATATTTACTATAGATAGGCATACGTTTGACCACTATCTCACCTGATGGTAAGCGATGATGCGGTCGAAGATGGTTTGCCTAGAAGCAACCCATTCACTTTTGTCTTTGGTGGTTGCCCGCAACTAAGTTTTTAATTCGTGCTAAGTATCAGACGGTTCGATTTGCGAGCCAAGGCAAATTATAGGGTTCCGTGCTAAAGTTGCTAATGGGACCCTATTATTTAAGCCTTCGCGTACGATTTTGATTCGTGCGAACCAAGTCGATTTTTAGGGTTCCGTAGCAAGGTTGCTAACGGAACCCTATTTATTAATAAGCCACTGCTGTCCGTCTTCCTTCAGTTTATTCGTTTTATTTCTGTCTCGTTAATATAAAAATGTCTCCTAGAAAATGGTCGAATCTTTCACAACATAGCAAAATTCTGAATCTTCTTAATATATAAAACAAAGTCGGGTTTGTTCAAACACTTTTCTAATTAACTCGAGAACGGCTCGACCGATTTTCATAGTTTTTGTGTTTTTGGATTAGTCGTATTTCGTCCGGAATAGCATAATCTACACTAATATTATAAAGAGGAAAGATTTGTTTGTTTGAAATGAATAGGCTCCGAAACTACTGGACCGATTTGAAAAATTCTTTCAGCAATGGATAGCTACATTATCAGGGAGTAACATAGATATTTTATCCCCGTACTCTCACGGGAATGGGAACTACGCGGGTGAAACCGCGTGACGTCCACTATAAGAAATAAAATACAAAAAAAAAATGAGTATGTAGGTAGGGTAGGTAGGCAGGTAGGTAGGGTCGGTAAGTAGAGTAGGCAGTTGACGGCAGCGAAGCCGCGCGGGTCAGCTAGTATTCAATATAATATAACTTCTCCCCTTTTTTTAAGGATGGGAAATCATCACATGACTCCTCCCGCTCTGGGTAAAGCAGAAGGGAGTGTCAGACTCTTACTGACTAAAACCCATCCATGTTCCTCCTAATGCCCTTTGCGTTCCAGGGCCGCGTTGACTCTTTCAAACAAATTCCGCAACCATAACTCCTCCCTTGGCTTGAACACATGTGGAGATCCTCCTGGGCATGCTGAGGATCAAGTTATCTAGCATTTCTTGGGGTAACCTGTCTTATTCTTGAATTGCGGCTTCCTTGGCAATTGGGAATGGTCTGACAATTCCATCAATAGCAACTGCTTTATACATGTCTGCTGTCATGAAGTCTCGATACGGAATCAAAGGCGTTCTAGCTCCAATCACAATACCACCCCAAAAGGACACCGATTTTCCGCCTTGCTGAACTGTTCCAGTGGCAGTTCTTTGCTTTTCGCGGTCACCTGATCTTCTCCAGACGAGTACAGATGAGTACTGATTTGCGATTCGTCAACGAAGTGACAGTTTTGCCAAATGTTTTCATCTTCATCTCCTTCATTTTGCCGGAGCCTAGCCCACTCCAATCTCCGTCGTTGACATTGCCGGGAATTCAGATGCGCTCGCCAAGACCTCCGTGCTCGTAATCCGGTAGTACCCCACTTGGCATAAAATTTTAAGGCATAATATATTTTGGGATAACGTTTTCGCATAACTTTTATTAGCATAATAATGCTTTGGCATAATGCAAAGGTTAGCATAAATATCATTTAGTCATATATTTTGGCATAAGTTGGAGTAATGCAAGAGCGAGCGAAGCGAGCTCTGGACCTGGGGCACCCCGACTCGGACAGGTTAGGTTAGAAGGAGATCGCGGGGTCGAGTGAGCGAGCGAAGCGACCGAATAGACCCCGCCATCCCCTTCGTGGTTATTTTTTTTATAAACCATATGGGTTTATAACATTATGCTTTATAAAATTATGCTTCATTATTATTATGCTAGCAGTATTTATGGCAACAAGCATTATGACAATACATTTATGCCTAATAAAACTATGCGTAACTAGTGGACGTCACGCGGTTTCACCCGTGTAGTTCCCGTTCCCGTGGGAGTACGGGGATAAAATATATTTTTACCGCAAAAAGGAGTCGTTTTGACCAAACTCCTACTTTTTGGGGTGCATCTGTTCCTGTGACTGATCGGCTCGAGCTCCTAGGCATGGAGTTGACATCCAGTCTCAATTTCGGCGCCACCATCGAGTACAAAGCCCAAACCGCGGCCAATAAGCTGGGCATCCTAAATAGGGTGAAGCGATACTTCAGGCCTGGATAGCTTTTAACCCTATATAAAGCGCAAGTCCGATCCTGCATGGAGTATTGTAGCCACCTGTGGGATGGCTCAGCTAAGTATCACCTTGCCGCGCTTGATTCGGTGCAACGCAGAGCTAAGAGGCTCATCGGTGACGTAAAACTGGTGGATGCCAAGCTGCATAGCTTGGCTCATCGCCGTAAGGTTGCCTGCGTCAGTCTTCTACACATTGTACTTCGGTGAGTGTGCCCAAGAACTCCACAACCTCATTCCACCGGCCCCTTCTACCATCGGGCATCCAGACGCACTGCATCTTACCATCCCTACCAAAGTCGTCTACCATCGTTTCCAAACGTTTTTTATAATGCGCACAGCAAAGGAGTGGAACTCTCTGCTTGCGTCTGTGTTTCCAAACGCTTACAGCCCTAATCTCTTCAAAGTTAGAGTGAACAGGCTCCTTCTGGGTTAGCTCTCTCCATCGTAGACTTTGTCTCTGTCATCTCTGACCTACACTAGAGTCAAGAGCAAACCAACCACAAATAAAAAAAAAAGATTGTGCTAAAATATTTATGCTTATCATTAGTAAACCTAGTAAACCCAGCCTAGTGCAAGCAATTCCGAATGTTCTGAGTGCTAACTTCAAGCCCAGAGGCGGCCCAAACTTCTGCTTTTGTTTTAGTAGCGTTGATTGTTGGATCACGGGTTACCAGCAATCTAATATAGCGCTTTTGGGCAGCAGTCCAAACAGTTGGGCGACCACTGCCGGGTCGGTCGGCTAAATTACCCAGCCCGTGGTGCCTCTGCAACGTGATCACGACACAGGATTGGCATATATAGCAACTCTGCGTGCCATTTCTCTCGTGGTATTCTTGTTCCTCTTGGCATTTTTTCAATTACAACAGTATTTTAAATCCGTTAAAATTGACTAAATCAGAATTCTGAATGAGCGTAAGCTAGGACTGAAAGCCTTTTTATATGGAAAAATAATTGAACTGTTTAACTGTTTTATATTCTTATTCTCAACTAGCTGACCCGCGCGGCTTCGCTCCCGTCAACTGGCTATTCTACCTACCGACCCTAACCTACCTACCTACTCTACCTACTTACCTATCCTACCTACCATAGCTACCCTACCTTACCTACCTACCCTACCTACCTACCCTACCTACCTACCCTACCTACCTACCTACCTACCTACCCTACCTACCCTACTTACCCTACCTACCCTACCTGCCTATCCTACCTACCTACCCTACCTATCTACTCTTTTTTTGTATTTTAATTCTTATTATGCTATTCCGGACGAAGACTAATCCAAAAACACAAAAACTATGAAAATCGGTCGAGCCGTTCTCGAGTTAGAAAAGTGTTCGAACAAACTCGACTTTGTTTTAAATATATTTAAAAGATTAAGAATTTTGCCATATTGTCAAAGATTCGACCTTTTCCAGAAGATATTTTTTATATTAGCGACACAGAAATAAAACGCATAAACTGAAGGAAGACGGACAGTAGTGGCTTATTAAAAAATAGGGTTCCGTTAGCAAACTTGGTACGGAACCTTAAAAATCGACTGGGTTCGCACGAATCAAAATCGTACGCGAAGGCTTAAATAATAGGGTCCCATTAGCTACTTTGGCACGGAACCCTATAATTTGCCTTGGCTCGCAAATCGAACCGTTTGATACTTAGCACGAATTAAAAACTTGGTTGCAGGCAACCTTGGAGTCTTTAAGACAAAAGTGAATAGGTTGCTTCTAGGCAAACGTGCTCCATCTTCGACCGCATCATCGCTTACCATCAGTTGAGATAGTGGTCAAACGTATGCCTATCTATTGTAAAAAAAAAACAATCCGTATCATCTAACCACAGAGAACTAATGATAACACGATTTGACAGTTACTGTGGAATCGTGTTGTCATTCATTCTTAGTTCGGGTTCGGGACAAATCGTAGGTCTGTAGGTGATACGGAGTAGAATACGTCCGCAACTAAGCCCGAAACTACGGACTTCGGACTTAGAGAGTAGCCTCCCAAAATCGATCGCTCCCGTCACCGTGACCACTTTTGGTACGATACCTTATTATAAAAAACCAAACTACTAACCTAAACTAAACCTAAACCTAACTACTAACCAAAAAATGGACTCTGTCTGAAATATAAGATTTTTATTTATATTATTAGCCTTGTTTCGCAAATCGTACCGCTCTAAACGGAATCAATCGCGGAGGCCTAGCAGTAGGGTCTCGTCAGCACAGCACCTTTGGTACGGGACCCTACAGGCCTGATCCGCAAGTCGAACCGTCCAGAACTTCGCAAAACTAAATCAGTTTAAGACTCTACGATAAATGCACTTTAAACGAAACCAGCACCAGAGATTTAACCAATTATGGTGCCTAACAGTTTAAGACCTTTCAGAGACCAAACCGAAATTTCTTCGAAACACGACTGTGTTTAGAAATTGTGTGAGGTCATTCTCCAGCGGAAAATCTTAACACCACAATTCAGAAAAACGCGTCATCAGTGCAACGCCATCTATCGACCATGTAAACTGACAAAATATTTGGCAGCGGAAGACGTTAAATAAGATGCCCGTATAAACGCTAAATGTTACTCGGGTTATCACTTAATATTTTTAAGTACTAAGATTTGCAATCTAATCTGTGGTTTAAGCGTGATGCTCCCACAAACGCACATACAAACAGACAAAAACAAAAATTGTATTTTTGTGTTTTACACCTTATTCCTGAGTTTTCTGTGTAATTTTCATGCAAAAATATTCAATGTACAGACACGGTTAGTCCACGATTTTATTATATGTATAAAAGACTACGTCTACGTATTAAAAATTTCACAAATAACTCAATCAATGTGTTTTGGTGTAACATTCATGCTTTCATGCATTTTTTGGTTCCTCAATAGATGGCGCTCTGATTAATCAGAATATATAAGGAAGTTTCTTACTTAACTAAAAAATCAATATATTTTGATTTTGTGGATCGATTGTATCGATCAATAACGAAAAGGTATAAAATGATCACTCTTATTTTGCCACGTATTAAAAGTTTCACAAATAACTCAAAAATTTTGAATGCTTTCGTGCATTTTATTTTTCTCAATAGATGGCGCTCTGACTCATCAGAATACATTAGGAAGTTTCTTCCTAAACTTAAAAATTCAATATCTTTTGATTTTGTGGATCGATTTTGATGAAATAAATGTTACTAAATGTTACTCGGGTTATCACTTAATATTTTTAAGTACTAAGATTTGCAATCTAATCTGTGGTTTAAGCGTGATGCTCCCACAAACGCACAGACAAACAGACAAACAGACAAAAATTTCAAAAATTGCATTTTAGTGTTTTGTACCTTTTCCTGAGTTTTCTGTGTAATTTTCATGCGAAAATATTCAATGTACAGACACGGTTAGTCTACGATTTTATTATATGTATAGATAAATAAAGAATCTAAAAAGAAGAAGAAATCATATTATAATCTACCATAACAAAAAAGTTTTCGATTTTTCAAAGTGATCGCAGACATTTTTTTTTATGTGTTTGTATTACGATACTACAGCATACCTACATGTTTATTTCAGTTATAATCATGAAGTTGGTTAATCTGCCTATTAGTGAGACTTGCCACTAAGCATGAGATTATTTCAGTAAACAGCAGCCACGACGGCGGCGTCTGGTGCCGCGTGCGCGTGCCTACTAAAATAAAAAATGAAGAAAGAAATGTCTCAATAAAAATTAACCAAAATGAAAAAAAAAATACAATTAAAATGGGATGTCAAAATTATACCAACTTCAAATTAAAAAAGAAATGTCACAATAAAAAATATCTAGAGAGAAAAAATTAATAAGAATAATAATCCACATTCATTATAATAAATTCAAAATCAACTAGTTATATTATCGCATGTCATCTATAAATTCGTGGATACTATAATAGGCCTTCCTTAATAAATATGTCTTTAATTTATTTTTAAATAGGTTTGAGCTAGTTATGCTTTTAAATTCTAAAGGTAACTTATTGTAGAGAAGGACAGATTGATACCGTGTACTATGATGAACTACGTTCAGTTTTGGATGGAATTTCGTAAGTCTTTCCTACGAGTCTTATCTCTAGCTTGTTTTGGCTCATTTGTTTCAATATTGTGCAAATTCTTAAGAAGTTTGGTTAGCAATACCAGAATATAGAGGCATGGCACAGTTAAAATTCGAAGTCTGATGAAATGGTCCCTACACGATTCTGTCTGTTTTAAGCGGAGCATAGTCCTTAAAGCTCTTTTCTGAATTATAAATGCCGAGTGGACATTGTACTTATAACTGTTGCCCCAGAACTCAATACTATATCTAATTTTAGATTCCACTAGAGCAAAGTATACCATTCTGAGTTTGGGGCAAAGTTAGTTCTTCCCTCAGAGTTCTGATTGCATAGCATGCCGAGCTAACAGACTTTGTCAAAGACAAAATCTCTACCTTCCAGTTTGACAGCGCGTCAACGTGAACACCGAGAAATTTGAAATGTCAACTACTTCCACTCTTTTACCACAAGATATAGCCTCAATACCAGCGTTCTTCCGGACCGTCGATTTAAACAATAAACACTTTGTTTTATTTGCATTAAGTTGCAGGTTTTTGTTACAAAACAGTATTCAAAAGCTTTCAGCACATGTGACAGTATGTCACTCTTACTGCCACACTTAGAGACGTTTAATGGTTACTTAACCCTTAAATGGGCATAACATTCTGGGGATCGGAAAATTATGCCAAATAGACATAGGTATTATTGGTAGAAAATAAATTTCAATTTTTAAACAAAAAATGATGTTCCTTGAATATTTAATGAATGATTGAAAAGTCTTTAAATAACCTTTGTACAACAATGTAATACCTATCAGGAACTCATTATTTAATTTATGAGCTGAAAAATATGGTGGGAAATATATTCCCTATGCCTTATTAAGGGTTAAGTCGCTCTTTAGTAAAGATTTAAAAAAGTTCGCTCTCAGATACAGTTAACGGTCCGTTACCGTACCTTAATGACAATTAAAGTTAAGTAAAGCAAAACCATCACTTAACTTTCTAATGATTGATTTTGGCATTGACGTTTGAGGTTATATTTTTATTTTAAAGAATTCACACTAGGAATAGAAGTGTTTTAACAATATCAAAGATGTCTGATCTGGTAGACTTTATTGATTTTGTGGACTATGCCAGAATTAGAAACTATTGCCGGACGTTAATAAATATTAGAGACAAATACACCATTCTGTGAATGGGCAGACATAAAACTTTCACATAATAAGGGATCTTTAACTATAGGGGTCGGTAATAACTTAACAAATGACAATGTGACCCAAACATTTTTAAAGCGTCGAACTATCCCTTACATCTGTCTACTTTCTAAAAATATGTTGTTAACTAACGGTATTACTTATAAGCAACACGTGCCTAACTCTTAACTCTAAACTTAAGACTATGTATGCGGCTGTCCTGCACACCTGTAATTAACTTTACAACACGAAGACTCTTTCTTGGCGGTTTAAACGCAACAACATAAACTAAAAACACAAACTAAAAACATAACCTTGACAGTTTATAACACTGACAGTTAGTGATACCAGAAAAAAAGGGTCCGGTTGTATTATTTTATTTATTTGAAAATAGCCGTTTCGCTTGGTTTTTTTATTAAAAACGAACGTCAAATGAACAAATTTTAGTTTATGTTACCTATTTATGTGTTTAAATAAACTATTTTGCTATTTAATAATATCAATTTTTCAAGTGTGGGTACACCAACAGTTAATCGACGCGATGCTCCGCCCTACGGATACTTAAAGATGTCATTAACTAATGAATCCTTAAATAATGTCACTGGGATGTATCGTTCACTAATGAATTTTATGATAATTAGTTAAGTAATCATTAGGACTAATTTAATGCACCTTTCTGAGTGTGGCAGTTAATAACACAAAATATTTATTTTATTTCGAAACCCTTCACATGTTGTGCGATACTTAGAAAAAATCATAAATTGTACTTTTAATGGTAAGTGCCATCCTCTCACTTTATTCCGAGAATTACAAAATATGTTAGCAGCTTTTAAGTTGCGTAGCTATTGGAGAGGCACTCAATATTTAATTTAGGGTACGCACACATGTGCTTGTAGAATGCAATATTTTACGCTAATTGAAATGCGACTTTTTCTACGGTTTCTTAGAGTCGATATTGGAATAGCCGCGAGCACGTCGCACTTATCAAAAACGTCTGGTTACCTACTTATGACCGTTACGAGAATGAAGATACAAGAAAAACAGAAGTGTTTTGGAAGTTTCTAGAAAGTACCCAAGAGAGCTGCTATCTTGGAACAACGATTTGGAAAAGGCGAGGATTCAAGCTTTGGCCACGCTAGCAAACGCACGTATGTTATAGGTGAACGGGAGTTAGGGTTGATGAGGCCGGAGGCGATGTCTCTGTATAGGCTGAGGGGCTCAGTGAATGCCAAATGGCGAGTCGTGTTGTTGTAACCAATAGTTTAGCCAATATTATTTATTAAGTTAAATCTAAGTTAGATTAATTTAGTTTTAATATGTGTGGTGTATGTGTGTGTGTTGGTGAACTAATGGGTGAGTGCTGTGTGTATTATCCTACCTTATTACCCTCTCTGACCTAAACGAGGTAACCGACATATGTGTTTGGTTCTAGGGATTTGGAGAAAGCCTTCCTATAGAGTGTGCTTTAGATATAGCAACAGACTGTATACAACAATGACTCTAAACTGACTTTAGACAAACCTTACCAAGACACTGCTTATAGAAGGCTGAACCGAATAATACTCGCCACAAGTTAGGGCCTGTTTGAACTATAATGTTTCCTTGCAATGTTTGGTTGATATGACTAAGGTTATGTCATATCAACCAAACATTAGTAGAGGTTGCTTCTCCATTAGGGTAGGTTTCACAAAGTATGGGTTGAAGTGAATTGATTGCCCTCATAATGGACGATAGGGATTGTATCTCAACCGGCCCCCAAGGCCTCTCACTGATATAAAAAATATAATATCTAGCGAAATGCTTATTTTAGGAAGCCTAGATGGAACGCTCGTTGCCAGACGTGGCGGCGGTTGCTGCAGTACTCTAGTGTTTCCCCAAAATGGGTAGAATATGGAAGTGTGAAGCGACGAACCCAAAATCCGCTTCCGCAGATAACAAGAGTCGGTGCAAAGAGTTATGCAAACGACTGACAACGCGGTACGCTTGTGCTAAGTTATATAAGGCCGATGTAAGGGGCTAATTTATATAGCGCGCGTCCAGTATTTCTGGAAACATGTCTCGCTCAATGACAGAGGCACTTCGCAGTCCTCTGCCTTAGGATTGTGTACGACATGCTTGAGTGTAGGGAACGTGTACTGTTGTGACCGCAGCAGGTTCTCTCTAGACCTATGCACGTTAGGATCGAAGGCACACGTACGATGTACAGGCCGTTGTAAGACGGCCGTACATCACTGGAGTAGGTCTCTAGATTATTGTAAAGAAATTCACTATCGCGGTTTGAAATTAACTATTTCTACACAAGCGTTACGTGTCATTTTCCCTTTTGCAGTCCTCTTGTCTTCTTAGCTTCATACATTGCAATCTCGTTATTTTTCCCTAATTATTTATTATTATTTTACATATGTATACTAACCGTGAATTCCCAATATTAACTTCACCTTGCATCCCGTCCTTGTTCCGCGGCCTCAAAGGTCGGACAAGGCAGTAGTTTCTGGGAATTCATTTCTTACTATTGACGGGAGGGTGTCCAGTCTGGGACGAGCCCTACGGGACCACGCGGCTGGCGGGGCGTGGTCCTCCTGCCTACCGGCTGGACCTATCTTAACAATTACGTTAAATCTAGGAAAAACGAAAATTTTATCAGCCTAGGGTAACTCAGGAACAGTCACACACACTATTAATTTTAGATTCTAAATTATTTGAGTTCTCTGCAGAAACAATTGCATTGGTGTCATCAGCAAAAATAATTAGACTTGTATCTGTAAAACGTTTTTTAATGAACTCAATCAAATCATTCAGAAATAGGACAAAGAAAATAGGGCCCAGAACAGATCCCTGAGGAACACCACGACACATAGTAACTAGCTTGGATTTGTAAATTTTTTGTTCTCCGTCTACTATCGATTTAATCTCTACATACTGTCGCGTATTATGCAAATAGGACATGAATAACCTGAGGGCGTTCTCCCGTATACCATAATGTTCCAATTTGGCCAGCAGAATTTCATGGTCTACCGTGTCGAAGGCAAAGCTAAGGTCTAGAAAGATACCGGCCACTTTACGCTTTTTATTTAAATTGCAGACTACCTCGTCGATTAAAGCCTCAATAGCATCGGTGGTTCCTAAAGATTGCTGGTACCCAAATTGTTGCCGGTCCACGATACTGTGCATTTTAACGTGTTTCAAGAGCCTATCCTTTATAATTTTCTCAAAGATCTTCTATAGCAGGTACTACACTGTAAGTAGGTACAACACTGCCACGTGCAGCAACATAGTAAGCAGGTACTACACTGCCGCGTGCACTGCCGCACTAGGAGGAGGCAGATACTACACTGCCGCGTGCACTGCCTCACTAGGAGTAGGCAGGTAGGTACTACACTGCCGCGTGCACCGCCGCGCTCGAAGTAGGCATGTACTACACTGCCGCGTGCACTACCGCGCTTGCAGTAGGCAGATACTACACTGCCGCGTTCGGAGTAGGCAGGTAAGTACTACACTGCCGCGTGCACTCTCGCGCTTGGAGTAGGCATGTACTACACTGCCGCGTGCACTACCGCGCTTGCAGTAGGCAGGTACTACACTGCCGCGTTCGGAGTAGGCAGGTAGTTACTACACTGCCGCGTGCACTCCCGCGCTCGGAGTAGGCAGGTACTACACTGCCGCACTCGGAGTAGGAATGTACTACACTGCCGCGCTCGGAGTAGGCAGGTACTGCGGTGCTGTCTGCGTTACTAACAAATAAAAAAGAGTTGTAATAAATTTGTCAGTCTGCGCAGATACCCATTACTAGTATACACTCACTTAAATTAGTATTTACGGTACCTACTGATTAAAACAAAATGTAATTTACACAATAAAAAGAGTGATTGTAAAGCCCACCGGTAAAGCTGATGCCAGAAATAACTTCAAAGATTTCACCACATGTGACATGCTGCACAGATTTGTAAGACGGGGAGGTCAAGTGCTAAATATGTATTCAATTCTTGTGTACACACGCTGTACCCACCTGATATTAAGGGGCTGGTCTGGTGTCAATGTACGAATGAAAGGAAAATTAGAGAAGCAGGGTTTGTAAAAGGAAAAGGCGCTCGCTTCTATTTACAACAGTGGAATAGTGTCCAAAAAGTTGTGAATGAGTCATTCATCGCTTGTGGATTCTTTAGCATATTTACATAGTTAGGGCACAGACATAATGTGCTATCATTATAATGAATGTAGGTAATATAAAACGATAAATATATAGATAACAATGTTTTCATTCATGTTTTTGTTTGTCTAAGTTCTTCAGAATACTTACTTATCTAGAATTTATCAACATAAATATAATATTTGATCCGCAGTACATACTGAGTAACCCCTACGACAGCAAATGCGGAGTGTAACGATGAGTGCGCAAATTATTATCAAAAACAGATTACACTTTGTACCGTGACACCTGTTCAACAGCAATGTTAGCAACTTGCCGACGCAATAAAAGAACGGGTTGTTGTATGATGCAATCCTTAAAACAAGTTGCTAATGATGGATGAGTCAAACTCCATTGGTACACCTCGCTTCTAAAGCTTATTTGCAACGATTTGACCCGATAACTTGGGGACCAAATTAGGTTTTTTTTTGGTAAGTGATCGAAAATTTTAAGTTTTTTTTTTTTTGGAAGTCTTGTACCACACTACCAAAAATTATTTACTGTGAGAATTCTTTTCCTCTCTGAATTAAAACTGATACTTTCTGAGATCTCATGAATGAAATAATTCCTCGAATAAAATTTAATAAAAATATGTTCTCAACACCTAAGGTAGCGTTCAAGTATTACGTAACGAATTTGGGAGGAGGGGGAGGGGTCTTGTAAAACGTTACGATGCGTTACCGGGGCGGGAGGGCGGGTTTTGAACTACGCTTTATGTCACATTAACAAAAGTTGTTGAGGCCACAGACCTCAACACAGCCGCGCGGCGCGGCGGCATTGAAGGTATGGTGCGGGAATAGTGGCTCACCAACCGGCAGCGGCCGAACGCACACCCCGCGCCACACCAGTCAGCTGTTGCGCATCTCCAAGCATGGCTGCGCTCGCGCATATTATATTCCATCTTTATTGTTTACATAAATCGACCGTACTATTGTAATTTCATAACTCTTTATTATACTCTTGTTATACAGTCCACTCTTCTTTTCCTTTCGTCCTATCGTCGCCATCATTGGTCCTTCTACCGTAACGTTGGAACCAAACGAAAAACAACGGAATTTTCAAAATTGAAAAACTCAACGGTTCGTCGGTTGGAGAACAAAGAACTTCAAACTCAAACTCAAATCGAATATTTCAAATAAACCATTAACAGGCACTTTTGAATTATCAAAGTCGGTCAGTCAAAAACATGAAGCGATTTGCACGTTCCAAAGCGTAGATCTCTATGGAGAAGAACGTGCAAGAAACTCCACGGACACTCTTTTAAACCATGTGATGTATTACAAAAATCTTGTAAACATCTTTGATTGCTTCTATATGTGAGGACAGTGCAAAGAACAAGAAAATATATAAACAATTCAAAATGTAGGTATAGATTAAAATAAGCCAGTGGCTAGTAAGAGATGACCAGTCTCAATTGACGGCGCCCGTTCACGAACATGACGCGTGCATCAGCACCATCTAACTCAACCATTTTGAAGGGAACCAAATGATCCAAAACACGGCCACCATCAGCAAAACATTTGTGTGTGCATGACAAGCTCTCAACTGCTACTCTCGTTCATGTCAAACTAATTTAATAATGAAATCTATTACTAATTACATGTGTACATGGCTCCATAGCGCTCACATTTACAAATAATTGAAAATATGCTTCTACATTATACAATACTATGGTTTTCAAGTAGCTAAGAAAAGAAAAAAAAAGAAGGCTGCCTATTGTGTATACTTACTTTGCTAATACAATATAAATAAATTATAGTATAGGAGAACAAAAAAAGGGTAAGCATTTCTTCCAATTATCAAAAACTTAACTAGTGGACCCATGCGGCTGTGGCTGTGGAGCAGGACCGGCATTTAGCCAAGAATTTTTATCAAGGACATAATCTTCCAGTTTATAATATGCTTGTCTACATAGTGTGCGTTTTATACATGTTTTAAATTTTCTCTCATTCAGTTCGAGAATATCAAGTGGTATTTTATTATAAAATTTAACACAATACCCCATAAAAGAAGTGTGTACTTTAGCTAATCTGAATCGGGGTTGATCTAATTTGTTCTGATTTCTAGTATTAAAATTATGCCTATCACTAATTTTGCTAAAAAGATAAAGATTTTTCCGAACATACATAATGTTTTCATATATGTATTGACAAGGTACCATCATTCGTATATTCGTATATACATACCGTCGTCGTTGGTTGTTTGGTAATAGATGACAGCTGTCAATGCTGATATAAACATAGTCCGCGTATTATTAATCTTTAAAAAATAGAAACATGTTAATAATCTAGCTAATTAAGTAATCAAATTGTGTGTAGTGAACATAGACAGTAGTAAATGCTCGCGGAGTGCTACATTGAACCCAAGTGAACTAAACTTTGAAAAACAAAACAATCAAAACAAAAACTAGAAATTATTGCATTAAAACGATGTCTAGAAGATAAAGAAAAACTATAGGCCTATTAAAAAGATTAGCACTCTTAGCACATTGTGTCCCACACCTACGCGAACGCAAACTCGCACACCATTAGGTAGGAAACTTATCACTAGTCAAATAATAACACCTAGAATCTCTCCACTTCATTCAGCTGGAATAACATGCAGAAAAGTTTACGAACACTTTAAAATTAAACAACAAGGCAAAAATAATGCACTCTGTGCACCCGTGCACTATCATGAAGGCAACACCACCCGCTGCAAAATTGACCTAGCTAATTTAATAACCACTACAAAAACCATAACACCAACGCCAAAAAAAGAGAAGACCAAGAAAAATATAATAGTATTGGCCGACCAGCAAGGACGCTACATCCGAAATATACTTTAAGATCTTGTTGGACCCAAGTACAAAGTTACCGTAAGACATGATACTATGAAAGTAACTAAAATAGACCAGCCTCGCGGTATCTATATAAGTGAATTGACGGATTTTTCTGACAGCATATGCTGCTGAACTCAGCCGTCCCGCAAGAGATGTTAAATGAGGACCGAGAGAGACCAAGAAAACTATGTCTTCGACGAATTGAAGTTTCTCTTGGTTCAATACTATGTAGCAATTATTACTTTTAACATTCGGGAAAGCAAATCGGATACACTTAGTTTTCTTCCCATTTAAAACTAAATTATTAGCATTAAACCAATTTCGGACCTGCAGAAGGGCGTTATTTACATCGTCAAGACTTGTGGCTCGCCTATCTATCTTAAAAAATAAGGACGTATCGTCAGCAAATAACACCATTTGAGTTTGATTGTTTAAAAGATGGGAAAGATCATTAATGTATACTAGAAAGAGGAACGGACCAAATATTGAGCCTTGTGGTACCCCCATTTTAAATTTCAAACCCCGTGAATTGACACTATTTATTTGAAATTGCTGCTGTCTGTCATTTAAATAAGACATCACTAAACTGAGTGCAAGTTTACCCAGTCCGTAATGTTCTAGTTTTAGGAGCAAGGTTTCGTGATTTATACAATCAAATGCCTTGGAAAGGTCACAAAAGATTCCTATGGCATCTTGCGCCTCTTCCCACGCTATATATATATGTTTTAACAACGTGACTCCAGCGTCAATCGTACAACGACCTTTGGTAAAACCATACTGTTGTTCGTGTAAGATTTAATTGGTGTTAAAATAATTGAGCATTACTTTTTCAAACAATTTGCTGAAAACCGGCAATACAGGTCTATAATTATTAGTGTCTTTATTATCTCCAGATTTAAAAAGTGGGCTTCACTTTTCGCGTGTCTGCATTGGGTCATCGTGAACGTCGATACGGCAACAGCCGTCTTCATCGAGTTCAACCAACGGGCGGCGCAAGAAAAGATCGTCAAGACTTCGAGTCAAGAAAACTATTTCTTCAACGAACGTCGAGTAGCATCGAGAAAGTCTACTTATCGGAGTCGCAGTCATCAGCTCAACATCAGAGTTTGACAGCATAAAACCGTGAAAACGTTCCAATTCCTTTTTTCCATTTTTTTTGCCTATTTTTAACTTACTCAATAGTTGCATTTCATTTTCTAATTCAGTCAATCCATTCCATAGTCTTCAGTTTATCAACTTGTTTAAGCAGTTGCCATTTTTTTTTTCACTCTGTCTAGGTAGGTACCAGTCACAACTCCGTTGCTTATGAATTTTTCAATCTAAATTCTATTTATTATAATCTATAATCTACAATCGATACCTATATTTTGCATTATTCCTGTGAATTAAATCGAAATTACTTTGGTTTATTGTGTTAAAGAAAAACATTGCATCATTTGCTGAGTCACTCAGTAGATTAGATCGGAAACGCCTAGCGCTTTTGCAATAGCAATCTCATATCTCACTGTTAATAACTCCGTACCCGCTTTACAACTTTTTGCTACACGTATATTGTCAGTGAATTCCGTTTAACATAAAATTGTACCTACCTTCTTTATTTTTTGTTTCTTTGTCTTCCCTGGTTTTCTTACTCATGGCTGACATCAAAAGTTTCATTAAGAAGCGAGCTCCAATTATGGCCAAGCTTACACAATTTATTTCATTTTTAAATATTTCAAAGTCTTGCGAAAAGTTGAGTGAGGTTCAAGTCGTCGAAATCGAATATCGGCTAAATATTCTTGAGAGCTTATACGAAAAACATGATGCATTACAGGATGAATTGGAGGCGTTGGTGGATGACCCCAACGAGCAATACGTGGAACGCGAAGAATTTGAAAAGGTTTACTACGCAACGGTGGCTTCTGCGCGCCAGCTGATCAGTGGTGCAAGAAGGCTTCTTGAGGGGAACTCCGCAACCGAGGTGGATTCTAGTACCTTTATTTCTGTAGTACATAACAACAATACCTTATATAACATCAATAAATTACACTACTTGCGTGCTTCCTTAAAGGGAAGTGCTTCTCTTGTAATTGATAACCTTGACTTCAAATCAGAAAACTACGACGCTGCCTGGAAGTTACTTTGTGAGAGGTATGACAACAAAAGGTTGCTTGTCAACAATCGTGTGCAAGCACTTTTTAACATTGAGCTTATTGATAGAGAGTCAATTCAGTCACTTCGTTACATCATTGACACTACAAATAAAATCTTAGAGCATTGGGAACCCTTGGTCCACCTGTAGTGCTATTCTGTAACAACATTTTCGTATCTCAACAGTCGAATTCGAGGTCAGTATCAAATTAAGACCTTTATGTTGTGTGCAATAAAGCTAACTTTGTGAGTTTTGTCACTCAGGCGAAGCTCGATATCGAAATGATTACTTACAGAATAGACTAGCAGTTCAAAACGCTTTCGTTGATGTACTTATCATTTATATACCAGTAAACTCGACCCCGTTACGAAGTCAAAGTCAAAGTCAAAACGTTTATTGCGAACCAAGTGTATAAAGGTGTTATGTTTTGTTAGTAGGTACTTATGACTTAGCAGCCTTTTACAAGCATTGCAATAGGTGAAAAATTAGTGTAGTGTCCATGCATCGTATCACTAATAGTAGGTGTTTTGCTCGCCTACGCACTACCACGTGCTGCCTGACTGACGGTTGATCACAGACTGACTCCCACCCAGTCCGTACGTTGTGACGTACGCGCTCGAAAGCAATCATAAGTATATACATACACTACATCCCTTCCTTTTTTTTTGTGTATAAATACTTCCTGTAGTAAGTTTTTTATGGATCTAGGTACTTATAAATAATATATGTATGTATTTATTACTAAGTATTTATTTCCTTCCAAACACTGTACATGACACTAGAGGTATTTTATTCCTTTATTATTTTTTATTTTTTTCGGTTAACGACCCGATTATACTATATTGTAATTATATACCAACTAGCACTTTGCCCGCGACTTCGTCTGCGTAGACTTTAGAGGTGTTGTGCTACTTCTATGTCCCAAATTCTCATTCTCGGCAATTCATGTTCATGATTTTTTATTCTAATAGTTTGTGAGTCTTTATTGTCCGTACTTTCAGCCCCGGAACTACTTCGAGCTGTTTTTGGTATTCTGGTAATTGTGAATCTTTAGCGCTCATAATTCCAGCCCAGAATAAACTTCGATATGTTTCCGTTCTCCTGGTGTTTTTGCATCCTAACCACTCAAAATTTCAGCGCTGGAAATATTAAAACATGTGTCTGGTCTCCTGGTACATAATGAATATTTAGCGCTCATAATTCCTGCCAGGAAAAAACTTCCACGTTTTTCTGTTGTTCTGGTACTTTTGAATCCTTGCCGCTTATAATTCTTGCTCCGGAAATATTTGAACATGTTTCTGGTCTCCTGGTACTTGTGAATCTTTAGCAATCACAATCATAGCCACGAAAATACTTCGACATGTTTTTGGTCTCCTGGTACGTAATGAATCTTTAGCGCTCATAATTTCGGACCGGAAAATACCATTATTTCTGTTCTCCTGATACCTTTAAATCCTAGCCTCTCAAGATTCCAGCGCCGGAAATACTTCGACATATTTTTGGTCTCCTGGTACATAATGAATCTTTAACGCTCATAATTCCCACCCGGAAAATACCTCTACATTTGTCTGTTGTTCTGGTACCGAAAATATTTTTACACGTATCTAATCTCCTGGTGCTTTTGAATCCTAACTGCTCACAATTCCAACCCTGGAAATACTTCGACATGTTTCTGGTCTCCTGGTATATATGAATCTTTAGCATTCAGAAACCTAGCCCCGAAAATACTTCGACATATTTCTTGTCTCCTGGTACTTTTGAATTCTAACCGGTCACAATTCAAGCTCCGGAAATCTTTCGACATGTTTATGTACTCCTGGTACCTGTGAATCTTTAGCGCTCATTATTTCAGCCAAAGAAATACTTCGACATGTTTCTGGTCTCCTGTCACATGTGAATCTATAGCGTTTACAATTCCAGCCCGAAAAAACTACAACATACATGCTTCTGTTCGATGGTTAAAAAAAAAAAAAATATATATTCTAGCCCAAAAATACTTTAACATCGTTCTGTTCTCCTGGTACTTGTGAATCTTTAGCGCTCCCAATTTCAGCCCCGGAAATAGTACGACATGTTTCTGTTCTCCTGGTACTTTTGAATCTGAAGTACTAAGGCAGCAGGAGCGCTGGGTTTCCAGTTCCTCCTCAGTCTCCATTAAGCCATGCCTTTTACCGGCATAAAAAGTAGCCTATGTTTGATTCCAGTATGTGAACTATATGTGTGCCAAATTTCATCTAAATCTCGTCAGCGGTTTTGGCCTGATTGAGGCACAAACATACAAACATACAAACTTTCACATTTATAATATTATATAGGACTAGCACTTCGCCCGCGACTTCGTCTGCGTAGACTTTAGAGGTGGCGCGCAACTTCTTTGTCCCATATTCTCATTCTCGGAAATTCATCTTCTTGATTCTTTATTCTGATAGTTTGTGAGTCTTTACTGTCCGTACTTTCAGCTCCGGAACTACTTCGACATGTTTCTGGTATTCTGGTACTTGTGAATCTTTAGCGCTCATAACTCCAGACCAGAAAAAACTTCGATATGTTTCGGTTCTCCTGGTATTTTTAAATGTTAACTACTCACAATTCCAGCTTTGGAAATACTTCGACATGTTTCTGGTTTCCTGGTACATAACGAATGTCGCTCATAATTCCTGCCCGGGAAAAACTTCCACATTTCTGTTGTTTTGGTACTTTTGAATCCTTACCGCTCATATTTTTGGGCGGAAATATTTCGACATATTTCTGGTCTCCTGGTTCTTATGAATCTTTAGCATTCACAATCCTAACCCCGAAAATACTTCGACATGTTTCTGGTCTCCTGGTACTTTTGAATTCTAACCAGTCACAATTCCAGCCCCGAAAATACTTCGACATGTTACTGGTTTCCTGGTACTTTTGAATTCTAACCGGTCACAATTCCAGCGCCCGAAATATTTCGACATGTTTATGGTCTCCTGGTACTTGTGAATCTTTAGCGCTCACTATTTCAGCCAAAGAAATACTTCGACATGGTTCTGGTTTTCTGTCACATGTGAATCAACAGCGTTTACAATTCCAACCCGGAAAAAAAATTTAACATACATATTTCTGTACGATGGTTAAAAAAAAAAACAAAAATGTTCGAGCCCAAAAATACTTTAACGCTAAAGATTCACAAGTACCAGGAGAACAGAACGATGTTCTCCTGGTACTTGTGAATCTTTAGCGTTCTCAATTTCAGCCCCGGAAATACTACGACATGTTTCTGTTATCCTGGTACTTGTGAATTTGAAGTACTAAGGCAGCAGAAGCGCTAAGTTTCCACTTCCTCCTCAATCTCCTTTAGGCCATGCCTTTTACCGGGATAAAAAGAAGCCTATGTTTGATTCCAGTATGTGAACTATATGTGTGCCAAATTTCATCGAAATCCCTTCAGCCATTTTTGCCTGATTGAGGCACAAACATACAAACATACAAACATACAAACATACAAACATACAAACATACAAACATACAAACATACAAACATACAAACATACAAACATACAAACATACAAACATACAAACATACAAACATACAAACATACAAACATACAAACATACAAACATACAAACATACAAACATACAAACATACAAACATACAAACATACAAACATACAAACATACAAACATACAAACTTTCACATTTATAATATTAGTAGGATTATATTTTTTTCAATGAGCACATGTGAGATAATTGTTTTGATTTTCTTTATTGTATTCAATGTTATATGCCTTAATATTATTATTATCTCTATCTTTCTTACCTTTTCTCTTTTTAATTTAGTCATAATTAATCAATCTTATTTATGAAGCAGATGTATCTTTTTGATTCAATTCCTTGGTTTTTTTTTATCATTAAAAACTTTTCACTGACCTTCAATTTCTATAAATGTACGACATTTTTTTTTTCATCATTTATCCTGTTTCATCATTATATACTTCAATATCCCCCAAGAAATTTGGTATCGTTAATCTCTACAGCAATTGTCTAAAATTTTTTACACACAGAGCTATTCCAAATCTTCAGTTAACTGACTTTTCGTTCAGTGTTTTAGTCATTCGACAGTTCTAAACTGGCTGTAATCAATCCTTTAGGTTTGATTCGTGATTCACTAGTATTCGTGATTACCAAGTCCAAGCACCAATGAAGTCATAAAACTCACATTGATTTTAACAAAGAAAATCAAAGACTACGTATCTTATTCACAGTCAACATCTATCTCATAGCTCAGCAAAACACAATTCCTATACTCGCACTTCCCCATGGGAAGAAAACCGAGTAAACTTAGCAACGACACCCTGATACAGACTACCTCGTCTATATCACTCTGTGATACTGCTACGATATCCTGGTACGCTCGCCGACCCACGGATCTAAGAACCTGTTCCACTCCAGTCTATTTTGAGCAATCCGAGTCCAATCCCCTAGGTAGGAGTCCAGCTCGTCCCGCCATCTCCGTTTGGGTCTACCGCGTCGCCGGTTCCTGATGTTCGGGACCCAATCCGTCGTTATTTTTGCCCAGTTCTCCTGTGGCATGCGGCAGATATGGCCTGCCCAGTTCCACTTCAATTTGGCAGCTGTGTTGCCTACATCTGCGATTTGAGTTTTGGAATGAAGTATATTGTTCCTTATACGGTCTGTTATCCTGACTCCGAGGATACTTCGTTCCATAGCTCGCTGGCAGACCCCGAGAGCGGACTTTTGACGTTGCGTTAATGACCACGTCTGCGCTCCATACGTGAGGCTGGGGAGGATGCACATGTCCATGAGTCTCCTTTTAAGGCAGAGTGGAAGTGGTCCTTTCATTAGGTGTTTCATCGACCAATAGCTCTTTCAGGCGTTTTCGGTGCGTCGAGCAACTTCTTTATCTTGCCTCGCCTGGAATGAGACTATTTGGCCAAGATATATGTACTCATGGGCATATTCAACCTCAACACCCCCAATCTCTACTTAGCGCTTCGTGCTGTTCGTCATTAATTTCGTTTTCGCCATATTCATTTTGAGTCCGACCTCGAGGCTTGCCTGGCTCAGTTGTTCGAGCATAAAGCCTAACTCAACTGCCGAAGAAGAGAAAAGGACAATGTCGTCGGCGAAGCGGAGATTAGTCAATCTCCTGTCACCAACGACAATGCCCTTGTCCCGCCAGTGTGAGTCTAGTTTCTGGAACACTTCTTCAAGCGTTGCTGTGAAGAGTTTAGGAGACAGTGGATCGCCTTGCTTAACCCCTTTTCGGATTGGAAAGGATGGGCCGGTGGTGTCTAAGCGTATGGCAGCGGTACTATGGAGGTAAATTCGTTCTAGTAGTTTAATATAAGTAGGGTCTTGTTTATAAAGTGTCGCAAAAATTGTTAAAATTAGAATTTAATATAAAATTATCTTATTTTAGTCAAAATGTTGTGGTGTAACTGTAATTATTTCCAAATTTGTCCCTTAAGTCATGGTAAAGTTCATTAAAGATTTTTTTTTCTCATTTATCTGTATTATTCTAATTAATATGGTGCAAAGTCTCATTCATCTGCCTTATTCATCATTAATCTGGGTAACCAATTAATCAGCACAGTTTTAGTCCTAAACTACTGGGTACAAATCAGTGCCTTTGATGTATGTTATAACATTAAATGACCTGGACAAGATAACATGTTAGTTAATATCTAAAAGAAAAAAAAAAAGTTGAGCCATATCAATGAGTCAAATACACTCGGTTTCAAAGAATCACCCAGTTGGCGGGAAATGCGATTCTCGAGAATTTTGACGAAAGCTTTATATAGGTGGGAGACAAGACTAAAAGGACGATAATTTGCTATATCGGATTTATCTCCTTTTTTATGTAATAGAATAATATTGGAATGGCAGAAGTTACTAGGAAAAATACCTGTTTTTAAAATAGAGTTAAAAAGATTGCAAATATGTGGTAGTAAAACTGGTTCTCCCACTCGCAGTGCATCGGTTGTGATGCCATTCTCTCCTGGGCTTTTATTGTACTTCATACAACTGAGAGCCCTGTGAATTTCAAAGCCAGTTATCACAGGGACATCGTCTGGGCATGAATAGTCATCATTTCCAAGTTGAAAAGTAGTATCGTCGTCTGAATATAAAGTTTTGTAAAATTGTGTTCAGATTTGGATTAATTTTGCCCTATCACCCTGTCTCACACCATTATTGTACCTCAAGTGAATTATGAAAGATCTGCCAGTATCCATACCACGCATGGCTGCTCTCAAGGAGCAGTTATTCATTAAAGCGCAGTGAGCGAGTTCAGTGTTGTAACTTCTGATATCCTTTCGGATGCTCCGCTTTACTTTTCGGTCTAGCTCTCTGTACTCAAATGACTGATATAATAGTTTCTGTCTCTCCTCTATTAAGTCAAGCTTTTTCCGTTTGTCTTTAAGGCACTTTATATTCTTACTGGCTGCTGTAAGTACATTTTCAGGATGTTCACTTTGGGAGTTTCGAGAGTAAAAAGCGTGTCAATCGAGTGCCGTGTTTTAAATTCTATTTCACGTTCGAAAACTTTAAAACCTTATAGTGCAATATACTGTGCCGTGCCCATTCGAACTACCTACGTGATAGTGAAAACAGAACTAAAAAATCTTAATTGGTTGTCGATAAAAACACAATACAAAAATTAAAATTTTAAATAACGGACATAAAGGAAAAAACACTGTGTCAATTAGTTGGAAAGGACCGGGATCTGTGTTGATCTGTGTCGCTCCGTGTCACTGAGTCATAGACGCGGCGACCGACCGGTGCGTTGGTCCCGCCCACTACACACGGTGTCGCACAGTGCTTAGCTGTTGGAAAGGATCGCGTTCTGTGTGCTACTGTGTCGTCGCTCCACCTACCTGCACTGACTTTGCGACAGTGCCGCGAGCGCAGAATCAACTTTATCAATAATGTCGTTGCAGCGCACGCCTCCGTCAACACAATCTGCTTCTCTAAGTCATACGCAGTCCGAATCTGACTTAAACACCGCCATGCGGGAAAGTGACTCCTCCGTTGTAAACACGAAGCGAAACAAAAAACGCATGCGTTCAAACGAGCTCCATTCACCCAGAGATCAGGTGCAGCAGGATTTGAAGCACGAAATAATGGCGATGTTGAATGACTGGAAGGCAGAATTTGACACAAAACTAACTGATATGTTCACAAAACAAAATAATTTAATATCCAAACTCTCCGCCGACATATCTGAACTGAAGATACAAAATTCCTATATGCAAAAATCCCTGGAAGACACAGATAAGTCTATGAAATTTATTAATAAGCAGTACGAAGACATCAAAGCGGGTGTCGAAAAATTGGACACCGAACACTTGACCCAGCGTAAGTGTATTGAAAACTTGGAAAGGAAGTTACTAGATCTAAATTTGAAGTCCAGATCTTCCAGTATAGAAATAAGAAATATCCCAATGGTTGAAAATGAAACAATTACTGATCTTTCTAACGTCGTATGCAAGATTGGCCGGGCTATTGGGTCGGCGAAAACAGCATCGGATCTTCGGGACATATACCGCATACCCGGCAAGCCAGACTCTATTCGCCCAATTGTTGCGGAGTTCCAAACCGTGCAGTTAAAACAAGAAACCATAGCCGCGGTGCGAGCATTCAACAAAAACAGCAAGTCTACAGAAAACAAGCTCAACACCGAAGTTATTGGTATCTCTGGCAAGCGGCAACCAGTTTATGTTAGTGATCACCTCCCGGCAAGTTCAAAAAAACTATTTCATCTGTCAAAAGAGTTTGCAAAACAAAACGGTTTCCAATTTTGCTGGTCTTCAAATGGTAACATATTCCTGCGCAAGGTACAGGGAGAAAAACAACTACTAATCTCGTCTGAACAATCCCTATTGGACCTGCGCAGGAGTCTGTGACTATTAATTTGTCTCAAGTACTTTATTGTCTGGCTTGTTTTAGTTTTAATACATTTAATTTATATTATTCGTAACTATTTTAAATATATCTTAATTACACCGATAACACTTGATAAGACTTCTGCAAAACCAATAACTCGCTCTCACACACAAAAATACAACTCAATTCATTCGCCCACTCATTCACTCTACCACTCATCCCTAGTACACCTACCATATTATTATATTGTATTGATTATCACTCAATAAAACTGGAAATAGAAAGCACTAACTTCAAAACTCTTCTTGAAATGGAAAACGCTAACGCCGCAACTAACTACTTCATTTCAAAAATCTCATCAATTATCAATAAACACACGCAAACAGTTTTGGTGCCTAATAAGCAAAAAATCATAAAGCCGTGGATCACACCGGGGCTTCTGCGCTGTATTAAAAATCGGGATAGGTTACATATTAAAGCAAAAAAATCTCCAGATAACATGACACTTAAAATAACATATACACGATATAGAAACTTTGCAAATCAACTACTACGAAAACTAAAAATTGCTTATGAGAAAAGTCAACTGGACAGGGCAGGTAACGACCCTAAAGCCCTATGGAAAGCTATCAAAGACATAACGAAGACTCAAAAAGTGAAAGACAATCCTTTGGAACTACTTCAAATATCAGATAGCCCAAAGTCGTCCGCTGACCTTGTCTGTAACTTTTTCACTGATGTCGGTAAAAATCTAGCAAATAAGATCCTTCTGTCTCGAACCTCATCTACAGATGACTCGGTCTCCCCTCAACCCCCTGCCTCAGACTGTTCCCAAAACTATCTTCCCAACTCTCTCGTTATTCTGGAAGTAGATGAAGCGGATATTGAAACCACTATCCTACAGCTGCGACCGGATTGTGCTACTGGATGGGACGGAATTCCAACTTCCCTTCTTAGAGAGTGCCGACGGGTACTGATCCCACCTATAACGCACATATGTAATCGTGCTATTGTCACTGGCGTGTTTCCTAATGCTTTGAAAAAAGCTATTGTTCACCCAATTTACAAGGGTGGGGACAGAAACTGCGTCAATAATTATAGGCCCATATCGGTATTGTCAGTGTTATCAAAAATTTTGGAAAAAATCCTCTACAAATCCCTCAAAAATTATTTGAATCGCTTTAAAATCTTAGCCGAAAACCAGTACGGATTCAGATCAGGTGTCTCTACAGAGGACGCAGTGTTGGACTTGTCAGAGCAAGTAGTGGAAAATCTAGACAAAAGAAATAGATGCCTATGTATTTATCTAGATCTCTCCAAGGCGTTTGATACAGTTTCTGTTCCTATCCTCTTATCAAAGCTAGAACGAATAGGAGTACGAGGCACTGTCTTAAATATATTCAAAGATTATCTTTCCCAACGTAAGCAATATGTCAAAATAGGCGATTGTCTTAGCGAAGAACGCACAATCCTCTTTGGGGTCCCACAGGGGAGTATCTTGGGCCCCCTGTTGTTTTTGGTATATATTAATGACCTCTGCACAATGTCACTTCAACACACCAAAATTTTTACATATGCAGATGATACAGCAGTATTTGTGTGGGGACGGAATTGGCAGGTGGTCAAGGATAGAGCCGAATACTCCCTTTCCAAAATAATGACCTGGCTAAGACTAAATCTCCTCACACTAAACTTGGACAAAACACATTTCCTACCCTTTTCTTTGAGACCCAACACTAAACCATTGCCTGACTACTCCATTATAGCACATACTTGCGAAAACCGACACAAATGTACCTGCCAGGTTATCTCTCGGGTAGAATCGGCAAAATATTTGGGAGTGCTGATGGATGATGGACTGAGGTGGGACAGGCAGATTGGCTCGATCATTACCAGAACTAGGCGGCTTATGAATGTGTTCAGGACCCTACGGGGTTCTGCAACACTGAAAAACCTGAAACTAGTCTACCTGGCCCTATGTCAGTCCATTATTCAATACTGCATAACGGTGTGGGGAGGTGCAGCCAAGACCTACTTTCTCGGTTTGGAGCGAGCACAGAGAGCTGTGCTCAAGGTCATGACCAAGAAACCGTACAGGTTTCCCACCTCACAATTATATTCCGAACTTAAAGTCCTCACTGTACGCCAGCTCTATGTGCTCAAATCCATCCAAAGAAAACAAGGAAATGTTCCCTTACCCGACCCAAAAAAACGTAGCAAATTTTCCATATGTCCTGCTTTACCCTGCCGAACCTCATTTGCGAAACACCAATTTAATAGCTTAAGCAGCAAACTTTACAATCTCGCAAACAAAAAGCTAAATATAGCTAAAATGTGCCGGCAGGAAATGAAAAACAGAGTAGCAGACTGGCTTCAAAAGATGGACTACCAGGAGACTGAAAATTTATTCACATTCATAAAATAATATGATAGAAAATCTATGTCGTCCGTTCTTGCTTTTTCTGTGTAAGGATTCAAAGGTGCGAACCAAACTAGACACTCACTCACTCCCATATACACACACACAACACACTCACACCGCATGCACACTTACACACATATACTCAACATCTCTCACACACACTCACATACAAACACAAATAGTTTTTAGCATTATATCTTTCTTCTTGTAATTTAATTCCTACTTAATGTGTGTTTTACCTTCTTCTGTACCTAATGGCTATAACCTTGGCTGTCAACTTTGTAGTGACACTCCCGTTAAATGTTGTTTGAGTGGAAATAGAACCCATGGCTGAACGCTGATCCCCAAAATACAGGTCCAGGCCTAGTTTGGGGGTTAGGATCGGATTCGTGGCAATACATTCGAGTGCAATTTTTGTTATGACTGTCTTGTAACATGTATTTGTAAGTGTCAAATAAATTTTTTTTTTTTTTTTTTTTTTTTTTTTTTGATATTTTCATATTGTGTTTGTACATCTTCTGAATTCTTAGACTCAAGTATGCTGAAACTATTTCTAAGTTGTAGATTAAATTTATCTTTGTTTGAAATTAATGTTGTTTTGTCAATACGTTTTATAGATTTTCCAATCATTTTATTACGATGAATTTTCATGTCGAAACTGACTACCACTCTAAGTGGACGATGGTCGGAACTGAATTTTATATTGTTCAATACTTCCACATTCTGTATCATTTGCTTGTTCGAATTGAGACAAAAATCAATTTTATTCTTCGTGTAACCGTCTGGAGAAATCCAGGTCCAACGACGTTGCGGCCTTTTAGGGAAAAAACTATTGCTTACACTTAAGTTTTGCCCAAAAGCGAATTCTAAAAGGCGTTGACCACGTTCATTTCTGTCACCTAGACCATAAGGTCCTATAACGTTCGAGTTGTCCGATGTTTTTCTTGGACCAATCTTGGCATTATAATCGCCCATGACCAGTGTCCAAGTCCCTCTGTGTTCATCGCATGCCTTGTTAAGCAGGTCGTAGAACTCTTCTACCTCGTCGTTATTATGCGAAGATGTTGGAGCATATACCTGGATGACTGTGAGGATTTTTTTCTCAGCTACACGAAACTTGAGTAAAGCGATTCTGTTGGAATATGCGACAAATTCGATAATGTTTTCTTTCCAGCGTTTTGAGATCAGGAAGCCAACACCATACCTCGTGTTGGTGTCTCCGTTGTGATAAAATATTGTGTTATCCCTTTGTACTGTGTTTTCTCCTTCTCTTCTTACTTCTGCTAGGCCGACTATATCCCAATTTATATTTTCGAGGGCATGTTCTAGGTCCAGCAATCTTTCTTCAGTTCGTAATGTTCGCACGTTAAATGATAGTATTTTTAGTTTCTCGTTGTCCTTTTTGCGTTCCGTAGTTGTTTGGCAGTAGACCCTCGCTCGGAGATTACTCACCCCGACCCCAGGGTGCACCTGCACACTGCCAATAGCCGTGCACTGACTGGAATCGCCAAGTACTTGGCGATTGGCTTTGTTGTCTTTATTCATTATAGGAAGGGGTTTAGACACTTGAACCCATCACGTTTGTCTAATGCGGGTTGGTGAGTGAACAGTAGACCTCCTGACTGGGTCCATGGGTGCCGCCGTTGACATGCTAGATGTTCTTCCGCCGCCGCCCTAAGTCAACATCCTGCTCTGATGTCGACTGTTATACCCGGGCCTCTAGAAAATATCTACTTTATTTCCGAGCCCTCGGATACCTGACTATTGGGTTAAGAAATGAAACCCAGATAGGCAGGTGTGAAATAATCACCTGTACTTTGCCCTTAGCCATACGACACCCCTGGGGGGAGCGGGGTTTACTAAAAGATGTTAAAGTAACCGATTCCTTTGGTCGACTTTTACGACCTGCGCGGGATGATTAGCAGCTGATACATTCTATGTTTTTATTTTGCTCCCAGATCAGCACGGAAGATAGACAATTATGTCATCCAAATATATAAGACATATGTTATGTTGGAGGCCTCTAAGTACATTGTCCATAACCCTTTGGAAAGTTGATGGGGAATTTTTGAGTCCCATGGGCATTCGGAGGAGCTCGAAATGACCGTGTTCCACATTAAATGCGGTTTTATAAATGTCTTGGTGGTCCATCTCGATCTGGTAAAATCCACTTGCCAAATCCAGAGTCGTAAAATATTGGCTTTTTCCTAACTTGTCAAGAACGTCATTGAAATTTGGTATGGGGTATTTGTCATCAATGGTTTTCTCATTCAATTTCCGAAAGTCTACTACGATACGCCATTTTTGTTTTCCCGAAGCGTCTATCTTCTTAGGCACAACCCATATGGGTGAGCTTCAGGCTGAGTTGGAGGGCCTAATAATAACCTTTTTTTTTTTAAGGATGGCAAATCATCAAATGACTCCTCCCGCTCTGGGTGAAGCGGAAGGGAGTGTCAGACTCTTACTGACTAAAACCCATTCGTGTTCCTCCTAATGCTCTTTGCGTTCCAGAGCCGCGGTGACTCTTTCAAACAGATTCCGCAGGCACTGGGCCTAGCGGGCCCCGTCTTCTATGCTGACAGCTCTTTGAGACGCGCGTGGAATACAGCGCGCCGTCGACTCGGGCCTGGTTCTGATCGGACGGCGAGCCACCCAATGCTCGTCGTCCGCAGGCCCGCGCCTACGGTGGCCGAGAATCGCCCTGCGACTCCCGACGCCCGGGGCGTCTTCTCCTGTTGCGGCGGCTGGGGTGTGAGGTTTCCCTCTCTCTCACGCGTTCGGCCTCCTCCTTCGCTGCCTAATAATACCCTGGTCTAACATTTTGGTAGTTTGATTCCTTACTTCTTCACGATGGATAAAGGGGCATCGGTAACTTTTAGTATATACGGGGACTTCGTCTGTGGTTCTTATGCGATGCTTGATTTTATTGGTGAACGTCAAGGGTTCCCCATCAATATAAAATATGTCTGTGTATCGAGAACAGAGTGTCAAAAGATTAGCTTTTTCCTCTTCATTGAGGTGATCTGTACGTAAACGTGATAATACATCTTTCGCACGATTCGATTGCTTGCTTGGTGTGCAATTAATGTTAAAAAGATCAGCACAGGCTGGTTGCTCTAAGGAAAAGATAATGTCGTCAGATGTTGGATTTTCTAGCTCCACATATCCACGGCTATTGATGACAGTGGTACAGCATTCGTGGATAATACAGTTACAAAAAACTTGTTCATTTACTAAAACGTCGCCATCCGGGGCATTTATGGGTATTCTAACTAATTTGGAACTTTTAGCGGGGACAATATCCTCGTACAGGTTAACATTGCTTGAATTATATACTTTTATTTGATTCGTAGCGGTACGCGTTACTAATTGGAAATCTTTTAAATCTCTTTTAGCCTCCCATTTGGATAATAAGTCTAGTCCGATTAGGCCATCAAAGAAAACGGTAAACGAACAATTTTATACTATCGGACTCATTGAATTCGTTAAAAGAGGGCAGCGTTATGGAATAATTATTTCTGCTAACGCCATGTACGTTTGTAACTTCGAAGGGGTCGTAATTGAGAGGATAGTCATAGAAGAACTTTTATACAGCCTCGGGGCTTAAAATTATGACTGGTTAGCGCCAGTGTCAATCAAAAATTTTAAAGGAGGGCAAGAAATTTCTATATAGGGTAACTGTCTTTGGGTCTGTAAATTAAGGTCTATTTTGGCTCTTTGGATGTCTGTCCCAACTGAAAATTTTGGTCTTGTTTCTGATTTGCACCGCTGGGGCCTGGTTGTGGCTCTGTTTCACCTACTACTTGATTATCCGAAATAGTAGTCAAATTGAAATCAGTCATATTGGTGTTGTAGTCAAAGTCGCAAACTATGTAACAGTCATTACCGTCCGTGTAGTAGTCATATACTGGCTCATAATAGTAGTTAGCAGAATAATAGGAACTATCAGGCAAAGCAAGTTCGCTGAGGTTTAACTCACGCGTTTAGATAATTACTCGGTGATGGGTTCCCGTTTCGTTGCCAATCGTGCCCTGGCATCATGGGTACGTATGTATGTAAATCGGGCTGGTTTCCGCAACTCCACGACTAAGCGCGTATTTTGCGTGCAGGTGGGACAAATGTGTCATTCGATCCACCCCAGCTCCCCAAGGAAGGCCAGCAACGCCTTGGTGTTACCAACTATCTCACAGAGGGTACCTGGGTTACCGAAGTACTTGACCCTATAATCCGCGACTACCGGGCAGCTTAGAAGCAGGTGTGCTGCTGTCTCATTCTCCTCCATGCAGGCTCTGCACAGCGGGCTGTCAGTGACTCCTATAGCATAGAGATGTTTATTAAAAGACCCGTGGCCTGTTGTTACGGCTGTGACTGTACGCAACTGTTGTTTAGTCAGTCTTAGGGCTTGTTTTGTAAATCGGCCATCTATAGAGGGAAGTGCCTCTTTGGCCTGCCTACACTCACCATGGTCAACCCATAGCTTGTGATGCCTATCTCCGGTGCGTTTCCTTACCAGATTGCGTAAGTAACCGAAAGGCAGAGGTACGATGGGTTCGGGTCCCATCGCTGCCATACTCGAACCCCTTCTGGAGAGTTCATCCGCTGCATAACGATGCAGCGGATGATTCCTCGGGATTCGCTGTGTCCTTTGATCCATTGAATGGTTACTTTATTGTGTCTACCAACCTGATTAAGACGTTGATGACACTCGAGAATCAGCCCAGAGTTGACCGTGTGGCCGTTCAGAGCTTGCAGGACAGCCACACGGCCACACGGTCAGCACGGGCATCATGGGTAATGGTTTCTGAGCATAATGTTGCACACCGCTCATGGGTTTCAGACCCGAATTTTGTGGTGGGTTAGTCCTTTGTTGTAATAAACGTGACTTTGGGGGTGGTAGTTTGGCAATGGTGCACGGAACATTTGTTGGGTTCGAATAGGCATTCGATTTTGAGGCTGGTTACTATTGAATTTAAAAGGCCTGAGGCTGGGATTGGTAGCCACGCTGTCCTACTGGGGCAGGCTAGTTCGGAACTGGGGGTCGCGGAACATTTAAAGTGTTAAACGGCATAATGGACATAGGTTTATATAGAATTTTGGGTGCGTTCTGAGCGGATTGAGCCTTTGGGGCATCATTTCGTTGCTGCAGGTATACATATAATATTTAGTTCTTCCTGCACGAATTCTAAGGCGTTTTCTGTGGTTTCCGGACGCATACAACGTATACATGAGCCTTCAGTTCTGATTGTGTGCTAGCTGTTGGTGGACGTGTTGTCGTTTTGCGATTTACGTGGAGTTATTTCATTTTAATTTTTATATCTTGATTTTGCTGTTTTATCGGACTCTCTCGTACTATCTTCTGTGAAGTGCCATATACTATCCGCGCCATCTTGGATCTTGTAGAGCGGTGTCCCTTTCACTCAGTGATCCCAACAACTCTCAAGAAACAATTTTTAGAAATTGAAAAAGTCGAACTTGGGGCGAGGTTCGAACCCGCGGACACACCGTGCACGGGTGGCGAGGCGACGGGCTTAACCACTCAGCCAGCTGTACGTGAGTTCGCCGCGGCGAATAACTGACCTACTAGCATTGGCTCTTTTGCTCAGTAACAACACACAAGTCAAAGTCAAAGTCAAAGTCAAATGATTTATTTCAACTGGACCAATAAAGGCACTTTTGAACGTCAAAAGAAAATAAAATATAGTGACTCTAGTCGTCCGTTCGCAAAAGGTAGATTCTTATGGAGAAGAACGGACAAGAAACTCCATAGTTACTCTTTTCAAAAATAAGCTTTACAATATTTGCATACATTAATCAATTGATTATATGTTAGGACGATGCTCCCAAAATAGCACTTATATACTACTAATAATTACAATAAAGAAATGCCAGCAGAGGTAAAATTAATAAGTTTGCTAGTAAGGGGACATAGTACTCACATACGTACAAATTTTGCAACTATTGATTTAAATGATCAGTGTGTGAGTTAAATTAAATATAAAAATCAGTAAATAAACCTGTATACATAATAAATATTAATATAATAAACACAAACATATCAGCCAGTTTCACTATGTCAACTACACCCTAGATTGTCCTATGGAGCAGGACTAGCATGTTTCCAAGCATTCTTATCTTGAATATAATCATCTAATTTGTAATATGCTTGTTCACAAAGTGCCTTTTTTACACACGTTTTAAATTTTCTTTCATTTAATTCTAATATGTTAGAAGGAATTTTGTTGTAACATTTAATACAGTACCCCATGAAAGATGTTCGTACTTTGGATAATCTAAAAAATGGTTGATCTAGTTTATTTCTATTTCTAGTATTAAAATTATGTCTATCACTAATTTTGCTAAAGAGATGTCGATTTTTCCTTACATGCATTATATTTTCATAAATGAATTGACAAGGGACTGTCATAATATTAATATTTTTAAAGAGTTCCCTAAGAGAATCGCGGCGACGAAGATTATAAATGGCTCTGACAGCACGCTTTTGTAGAATAAATATGGATTCAATGTCAGCAGCCCGACCCCACAGCAAAATACCATACGACATAATGCTGTGAAAGTAACTAAAATAGACCAAACGCGCGGTTTCTATATCTGTTAGCTGCCTTATTTTTCTAACAGCATAAGCGGCTGAGCTTAGCCGCGCCGCAAGAGATGTTATGTGAGGTCCCCATTGCAATTTCTCGTCTAAAGTGATTCCCAGGAAAACCGTCTGATCAATAAATTCCAGTTTCTGTCCATTCAATATGATGTCACATTCGTTACTTTTAACATTAGGTAAAGTGAATTTAATACATTTAGTTTTTTTTTCATTTAGTACTAAGTTGTTTGCCGTAAACCAATCTTGAACCTGGTGAATAGAGTAATTGACATCATCAAGGTTTTGTGATCGTCGGTCTATCTTAAATATCAATGATGTGTCATCAGCAAATAACACCATCTTTGGTTCATTTTGAAACAATTGGGGCAAATCGTTTATGTAAACTAAAAAGAGGAATGGACCCAATATTGAACCTTGCGGAACGCCCATCGTCATTTCAGACCCTTGTGAGTTTACACCGTTTACCTGTACTTTAACCTGTCTGTCTTTCAAGTATGACCTAATCAAGTCAAGGGATGCATTCCTAATTCCATAATGCTCGAGTTTCAACAAAAGTGTCTCATGGTTAACGCAATCGAACGCTTTCGAGAGGTCACAAAAGATTCCAATGGCGTCTTGTGAATCCTCCCAAGCGTTAAAGATGTTCTTTATTAGGGTGACACCGGCGTCAGTTGTACAACGCCCTTTGGTGAAACCGTATTGTTGTTCATGAAAGATGGAATTTTTATTAAAATGTAGTAACATCTGGTTAAGCATTAACTTTTCAAACACCTTACTGAGAACCGGCAGGATTGACACCGGCCTGTAATTGTTGGGATCTTGACTATCACCGGATTTAAACAGTGGAACGACTTTACTGTGCTTCATGAGATCAGGAAATACTCCCTGGTCTACACTAGAGTTAAATATGTGAGCTAAGTAGGGAGCAATAGTTTCAATAATAGATCTACCGACTTTTACAGACATTCCCCAAAGATCTTCTGTTGATTTAATTTTAAGATCTTTAAAAGCCTTCGTAATGGCTAGGGGGTTCGTATGTTGAAACTTGAACTCTGATGGGCATACCTTGACATTCTTCCTTAAAAAGGCAGCAGAGAGCGCGGGTGACGAGTTAAGAGCTTGTGTAGTTTTACGAGGAATATCAGCAAAGAAGTTTTCAAATTCCTGAGCTACCTCTGCATCTAAGTTTATGGGACCATGTACGGTATTTAAATTAAATTTAGTTTCACGCTTTTTCTTCCTACCTGTTTCATTATTTATTATTTTCCAGGTGGTTTTTATTTTGTCATCTGCTGATTTTATTTTGTTGCTAATAAACAGAGCTTTAGCTATTTTGCATACACTTTTAAATGTTTTTGAATAATTCGCAACATACTTATGAAAGCTTATGTTATTCACATGTTGCTTTAGGCCATATAGTTCGTATAGCTTTTCTCTACTTTTTCGAATGCCCGGAGTCGCCCAATCACTAAATATAAACTTAGTGTAAATACTTTTAGACTTTATTGGAAAATTATAATTAAATTGAGTGTTGAGTAATGAAAAAAATTCAGTATAAAACACATTTGGGTCTTGTATGTTATTAAAACTTTGAATACATAATTTACTGGCCAAAGTACTATTAAGTTTTTCCAAATTTGTATCTGTTATTGGTCTAAATTTAATTTGAATTTTTTGCAAAGGTATGTAGGTGCAAAACGTTATTGTTTGTCCACTGTGATCAGAGGGTAACTTATTCACCATCTCTTTATGTAAATAATCACAATTGCAAAATATGTTGTCTATGCAAGTCGCAGACGAAGCTGTGACTCGGGTAGGTTCAATAAATACATTTGATAAATTAAATGATTTAAATAGACTCAATAATCTGACACTATTCGAGTTAGTTTCTAATAAGTTAATATTAAAGTCGCCACATATAATTATTGATTTATTGCTAGTACAAACTTTTTTCAACACATCTTCCATTACAGAATCAAACACAGATAGATTCTGGTAACTTGGAGGTCTATAGACACAAACAACAACATGCTTATCCAACTCAACACAGGACAATTCAATGGTGTGTTCAACCGACAGCTTAACAATGTCTTTTCTTTCTTTAGATCTAATGTAACTTTTAATTAAAATTAGTGATCCTCCATGTATCATACATTGTCGGCTGAAAAGGCTAGCTACATAATAATTTTCAAAATTAATGGATCCTACTTGGTGATCTTTTAACCAATGTTCAGTTAAGCAAACTACATCAAATTTGGTCTTTTCTAAAAACATTTCTATTTCAAGTAATTTGGAAAGGCAACCTTGAATATTCTGATTAAACAATTTTAACGTGTGTTGCCCCCCCTTAGGATTTTTACCATGAACTATATTATTACTGCTAGAAGATACCTTGTTCCTATCAACATATAATAATTGGTTATTTGAAGAGGTAGCTTCTGTTGTCTTGCAGTTCAGTTTAAAGAATTATCCGGAGCGATCTCCACAGCTACAATTGAGGAGTCTAAAATGTCTTTATGGGTTCCATCAGGAAGAGAATACTCTATCTGATGGGTAGAGGCCTCTATGAAAGTTGATATTATAAGTGGGTCCTCCTTCGTACAACACAAAGAATCATAAAAATAAGTCCCTACGCTGTTAGAGCAACTAGACAACACAGGCTCGTCACTTAACCTAATCTGTGTTATATTAGCTATAACCTCGTTAATATTATATGCTATCAACATAGCAACCATATGTCTACATTTACCGGACAGAGATAAAGCTCCCTGAGTTAATTTAAAACCACTAACAAACTTATTAGTGTCAAAATACAATAATTTGTCACTATGACAACATGTCAGCAAGTGAATAGTATTATTCAGCTTTAAAATATGCTTGTTTTGATCAACAGATAAACTATCGGAATAAGGAAAAGCACATAACATCAGCTTTCCTATGTTTAACTTTAATAAGGAGTCAACACTATCCACTATGTCCTTTCTAGTAATACCAGTACTATTCCCTAATAGAAGAACCATTGATGAATAATCATCAAGATTTGTATCTATAATTCTTTTAACCATTTGTTTAAAACTTATATTATGATAACTATGGTTGGTAAAACTATGGCTTAAGTAGTTATGTAGTATTTTTCCAAAGCCAGACCCTAATTCATCACAAAAAAATATGGATTTATTTGCTGGTATTTTGACACAAGTTTCTAATGGAAGAGCTGGAAGAGCCAACACCGGTGGAGGCATGTCTAGTTGGGGCTGGGGAGATGATGGTCGGTTTACACAGCTGCATGAAAGATTATTAGTCAGAGACTCGTATCTTTCAGCATTGTACTTCACCAAATCCAATAGTTCCCCAGCCTCAAACAAGCGCTCACTCAGTTGTTGTTGTGAGGTCTCATATTTTTCATAAATATTTTTCAGCAAATACTCCTTGTATAATAAATCATTTTGGAGGCACTGAATGTCTTTATCATATTGTTCCCTACATTGGTCCAGCTCTTCAGTACAAAGTTTCAATCTATTTGTAAGGCAGACTCGGTCCTTTCTAAGTGAAATGTTAAATTTTAGGAGATTGTGTTTTTTTATTTCTCTCCGAGACCGTTTGATTATTTTCTTAAATTTAACATATTTCTTTAATTTGTTGTGGCTCATTACAATAGGACATAATGGTATCGTGTCATCACCTGTCAAATCTATAGTTATGGCTGGCTCACACACTGATTTTGACTGAACACCTACCAACTCATCAAATAAGTTATTGGTGAAAGATAATTTTTCACTAACCTTAACAGACTCTGCAATACAAAGGGCCTTACGGGCATCACATAGTTCATGTTCGAGTTCTGAAACACGGTTTAAAGTCTGTTCATATGTGTCACTGCACTTTTCAAATGAAGACACTTGATGTTGGAGTTGAGTGTGTTGGTCGGCTAAGTCCATGTGCTGAATGTGTAGCTCAGCTAGCTCATTCTTGAGGCAGGTGTTTTTATGGACCACATTTTGCACTTCCACCTCGCCTTCTGCAATCTCTTGGAGCAACTTTTGGTTTAACGCCTTGGCATCTTTCAGCTCCTTCAAAGACACTCTTAATTTAGCTTCCAGCTCTTTAATCGTGGCACTGCGGGTCATCATTTTGTTGGGTCAACTGGAATATGTACAGTTATATAAGTTAAATAACAGTGGATGAAAATTTTTAGTAATAAAAATAAGAAGAAGGTGGTAGGGAAAAAAAAAAGTAAAATTAATTAATTTTAAGGGATAGCTATTGAAGTTAAATAAAGTTATTAGAATTACATACTCAGATAGAAAGAATTAAAAGAGGAAAGTTAAATAAGAAAATATTACTATAAATAAACACTGCTTTTGTTATTTTTTCTAAGTTTTAAAGTACATTGGAACTTGATTAACATTAAGATTTATTAAATATTACAGTTTAAATTAACAGTACCTAGCATAGATCTTATTAAGTAGTGTATTTGTGCAGTAAATTATGTAGTGTTAGTTGTCTGGGCGAATGCTTTCGTCGTCGATTTTGCTTCCACCAGTTGTCAAGCAAAAGGAGACATAAACCGTGCCAGTGTGTGATGGACGTTGCTCAGAGGCCTGAGCAGTATTTCGTGATGTTTTGTAGTATGTAAATATTGCCTACATTAACATAATTCAAACAAAATACTCCCCGGGTTCGTCGATCTTTTTAAATCCGTCACCGTCGTTGCGTTGGTTTGACAGCAGGTTTTAGTTAACTTGTTTTCGGAAGTTATCGGTACAAAAAACACTGTACAATTACTGGCACTTGTTATTACTACGACTTTTTACGTATTATACACTAATTTAACTTAATTAAAACACTTTTAACAATTTTCTTAAATTAATTATTACTAGAGACCGTTTTTTGACGACCGGCTACCAGTGTTGCCAATTCGCTTCCCCACAGGGCGGGACTTCGTATTAATATACCATGCTACGCTCACCGGACAATTAAAGCAAGTCGAACCCCGACCTCCATGTGATTAACGAACCTGGTACCAACGTTACGCAAAGAAAACGGAAGCAACCAGACTGTGAATTAACACAGGCGATTAACTCATTATCATCGGAGTTAAAAAAGTCTATTATAGATCTGCAAGCAGGTATGGCTGACGAGTTTTTTAACGTAAAAACGTATTAGCAAACTGAGAGAAGAATTTAATACATTATCGATAACTTCTGCTCAAATTAAAAAAGATATCCAGGAATTACGCGCAGAATATACGACTGTGAAGAATGAAATATCGGATCTAAACAAGAAACACGTCGAACTTTCCCAGGATGTGACTGAACTGAAATCTACCGTTGATTTTAATTCCAAAAACTGTGTAGACTACACGAAGCGCCTCAAAGATCTGGAACTGAAGATGAGTTGTTCTGCGGTCTCGACAGTTGAGTTACTGGAAAGAAAGATTGACACACTGGAGCAACAGGCGCGGCAGTGCAATATCGAAATTGCGAATATCCCTGAAAAACGTGGTGAAAATTTGATTTCCATATTAGAGACAATTGGGTCAGCGATCAATATTTCAATAACATCAAGAGATATTATATCAATCCACCGTGTCCCCCACGCACACGCACAAAATAATCGACCTAAGAATATTATAGTCAAGTTTACCTCGCGAATAATGCGTGATAATATTCTAACTGCATCCCGGCTTTCTAAAGAATTGACATCTGACCGCATCGGCCTCCCAGGTACCCCATACAAAATTTATATGAACGAACACTTAACACTGCGTAACAAACAGTTATTTCGCAAATGTCGTGAGGCGGCAAAAACTAATAAGTTTAAGTTCGTTTGGGTCAGGAACGCTACTATACTTGTCAAGGAATCTGAAGACTCTTCTACTTTCGCCATACGTACGGAGGATGAAATATATAATAGGTTTAAGCACAATTCTCTACCTACAGCATCTCAACGTGCAACTACTCCCAACATCAATTAATTTTGTTTTGAACTTTTCTTTATTTTTTACAGTTGAGTTCTTAGTGAAATTCGCTATCACGTCATTTGTAGGTTTACCCTTAAATTTAATGTTACTTTCGTGTCTGTTAGGTAATTCGATATTAAGTTTGAGTTATGTTTTTTGTTTGTGTTACTTGTCCTCACAATTGGTGACTTTTGTATTGTTTATTTACACCTCCAAAAGTTACATCCGACTCGCTGTGCTTATATTGTTTTATATATTATCGTTTCCTCATTTACTATTAAATCTTCTGTCAACTTTAATAACTTATAAAAATACTATAGTAAACCCACATTTTGATAATGGCTAATAATTTATGTATATATTACCAAAACTGCCGAGGGATCAGGACCAAACTGAATACATTATATATTAGTATCTTGTCTCACGCGTACGACATTATAATCTTAACAGAAACTTGGCTGACCCCTGATATTTCAGAGAATGAATTCATTGATCATCGTTATTCTGTTTTCAGATGCGATCGTAATCGTTCCGTTACTAACAAAAAAGACGGTGGGGGTGTACTTATAGCCATTTCCAAAGATCTACACTCCTCTTGTCTCACACTGTCGCCTCCGTTAATTCTACCGGAACATACTATTATTAAAATCCCATCTCACAATAACAAATTTTTACTTGTTTGCGCCACTTATATACCTCCTAATACAAAAGAAGATGTTTATATTAATTTCATCAACTCGTTAGCAACTCTTGTAGATAATCCCTCCATAGGGTGCGTTATTTTGACGGGAGATTTTAATCTACCTGAGCTCGATTGGATTAACTCTACATTCTACATGACGTGTTCCACTAATAGCACCTATTCGAATGTCAGCCGTCGTTTATTAAATTTCTGCTCGCAACTTGATATGAACCAATATAATAGTGTAATCAACTGCAATGGTCGTATCTTAGACCTATTTTTCTGTAATACCCATGTAGAAGCCCTCACTCCTAATGTATCGCTCTTACCTATTGATAATTATCATCCCGCCTTCTGCATAGGGTTGTCATTTAGAAAACCGTCAGTGATATTAAATCAGAATAGAGCAATCCAATTTAACTACCACAAATGCGATTATGATAAGATTAATACTGAAATAAAAAGCGTTGAGTGGGATAATTTACTCGGGAAATCACCCCCTGATGAAGCTGTCTCAATTTTTTATGAAAAAATTTATAAATTCATTAAATTGTATACCCCATTGTATAAGCCTAAAAGAAGTAATTTCCCTCATTGGTTCTCCAGATCTCTTTTGTATATATATAGGAACAAAACTCGTGCTTGGATTAAGTGGAAAAAATACGGGAACATTAGTGACTACGAATTATTTTCCATTTATAGAGCAAAGTTTAAAAAAGAAGCAGACATCTGCTATAAAAATACTTAGACACAACGGAAAATAATTTGGCCTCAAACGTTAAAGCATTTTGGTCCTACATTTCTAAGCGTAAAACCAGTAATAGTATCCCTTCTACAGTATTTTTTCAACAACTTTCCTCACATGATCCCACTAGTACTTGCAACCTATTCACAAAGTTTTTCCAATCCGTTTATGAACCTTCCACATTCGATTCTACTTCTTGGGAACCTCCGCCCCCAAATCCTGACGGTGATATTCTTCTTTGCAATCTATATTTCTCTGAACATAAAATTCGAAAAGAATTAAAGACGATTGATGCATCTAAAGGTCCTGGGCCTGACGGTATTCCAACGATCTTTTTAAAAAATACGTGTAATACACTATGCTTTCCTCTTCATATTTTATTTAATAAATGTATCTCTAACGGCGTATTCCCAGAGGTCTGGAAACGCGCAAATATTATCCCGGTCCACAAAGCTGGGTCTAGAAACGACGTATCGACTTATCGTCCCATCTCCCTATTATCGGCTCTCTCCAAAATTTTCGAAAAGCTTGTTCATAACGAGGTTTACCCTATCATACGTCGTGTGATATTAGCTGAACAACATGGATTTGTAAAAGACAGATCCTGCATTAGCAACCTTCTTACCTTCACGTCACAACTTTTTGAGACCATAGACAATAGGCAGCAAATTGATGTAGTATACACCGATTTCCAAAAAGCGTTTGACAAAGTGGATCACGAGTTGTTACTCAATAAAATTGCATTTAACGGAATCAGAGGAGATTTGCTTCGTTGGTTTGTATCTTATATTACTAATAGGACACAAAAAGTTGTGATCAATGGTTATGAATCGCACTATATCCAAGTCACGTCTGGGGTTCCACAAGGTTCTATTTTAGGGCCACTCTTATTTATTCTATTTATAAATGATATTAACACTTGTTTTCAACATTGCGATTTTTTGCTTTACGCGGATGATTTAAAGATTTACAAAAAAATAACCAATCAATCTGACTGTGCCAATTTCCAAAAAGACCTCGACCGCTTTTTAGACTATTGCTCGGCCAATAAACTCTATCTCAGCTTGTCTAAGTGTCACAACATCACGTTTACAAAAAAACAAAATATCATCAAACATAACTACTGCCTTGGCAATACTAGCTTAAGCAATGTTACATGCTTACGCGATTTGGGTATTCTATTGGACTCTAAACTCCATCTGGATACTCATATAGATACGATAGTTAATAAAGCTTACAAAATGTATGGATTTGTTATGAGATCATCTAGGGAATTTCGACGCCCTTCCACCTACTTACATTTATACAAATCCATAATCCGCCCACAGCTAGAGTATGCAGTACCTATATGGAACCCCTACTACAAAAAGTACTCTGAAATCATAGAGTTAGTTCAAAGAAAATATCTTCGCGCTATGCACTATAGATGCTTTCGTAAAAAAATATCATACCAGTCTCTACTTAAGAAATACGGCCTTTTGACTTTACACTCTAGACGCACTCTTCTTGAGATGATGACGCTTTTTAACATATGTCGTAACAAGTTTGACTGTGCTAATCTGGTTCATAGTTTGTGCTACCTGATCCCTCGTACAGCACATGGGCGTGACTCTCGCTCTAAATGCTTATTCGCTGCCCCTTTCTGTCGTTCTAATTCGGGAGCTCGCTCACCGTTGCGTCGCTTGGTTGATACTTATAATAAACAATTTTGTTCAGTAGATATAATTTTCCTCAGCAAGTCGTTATTTAAAAAAGAAATCTATAATATCTTAAAAGACCTACAGTAGTCAATGAGGATACGCATGTTGGCTCTGTGAGTCGCCTAGCACACGCGGGGTTCATCATTAATTTTTCAATAAAATGAAAAAAAAAATTATATAAGTAGATGTTGGGCGACCTATTGTGCTAACAGTACCTACATATTAATATTACGGTACTACAGAGTTCTTGAGTTTGTGTCTGTCTTTCTTTTCCAACCTAATAATAATTATAATATTATATTATGTAACTATACATTTACACTAGATTAAGTTGTATCGATATTGTCTCTTAACAGCTAGCTATTTTGTATATTAATCTGTGGATAACGTCGTTAGCAGTGTATATGCTACTCCTATTGACTAATTGTTGAGATTTTTGTATTATATATTGCTGTTTGTTGTCCTTAATAAAATAAAATAAAATAAAATAAAATACATGAGCCTAAAGGTTCCTTAAGTCCTCGTACGAAAGCCTGCATTGTAACTTCCTTATAAAGTGTCTGTTTCGCTTCAATAGTCGTTTGTAAGGTCTCATGTAACGTCACGTAAGTCATAATTGTACTAAACAAGAAATAAAGAAATATGATTTGCTCAAACATGTGTTTACATACAAAATTAAAATAATACATGCATGCAAGATCTAAATAAGTGTGGCTCACGACATGTTTGCCATTTCTCATGGCGTGCATGGCGTGCTTGGGGGAAAAAAATTACGCTTTTACATTAATTAATATCAGTTAAACAAAATCTTATATTCAATCATTTACATTATCCAATTATTCATTATATATTTTCCTAGTCCAATAATACAGATTACAATAAAATTATGCTATGAAGATTTACATCACTTTAATAGGCATTCAATTAAATAACATTTACAATGGCATATTTAAGTTCTCCACTGTCACATGACCATAATTACTATATTGATTATTTATAATAATCACCATGAGTCATTAAAAAATTCTGCAATACTATAATATGCTTTTTGTGCCAAAAACGATTTCATTGATTGTTTAAGTTTAAGTATTTTTAGCTCTCTCCAACTTTTGGGCAATTTGTTGTAGACAATTGGTGCCATGCAAAAAACACTCTTGCGCATAAGTGCAGTTTTCGATGTATGTCCACATAGTTTACTATCATCACGTCTATTTCTTGGGAATTTGTCTGCCATACGTGGAAACAACTGTGGATTTGCTTTTGTGGATATTGCTATTTCTAATATATAAAGTCAGGGTAATGTTAATATATGATATTTAATTAAATATTTTTTACAGCTATCAGTAGTTTTGAGATTAAACATAGATCTCAAGTAGCACTTTTGTCTTTTAACGATGATATCCCTGTCGGTTGAGTTACACCAGAATATAACCCCATATCTAATGACGGATTCAATTAAACCATAGTAGGCCGTTAATAGCGCTTCTATATTTAGAGTGCGTGATAATTTATACAACGCATATGCACCACTGCTTATTCTTTTGGCTAAAACCTCAATATGCGCTTTCCAATTTAAGTTTTTGTCGATTGTTAGGCCTAAAAATTTTGTAGTATTAGCTGTCTGTATTTTATTATTATTATATTCAATGTCAAGATTAGAGAACAATAATGATCGTTGGCTAAAGTGCATAATCAAAGTTTTATTTATATTAATTTTTAAATGATTATTATTAAGCCTCATTATTTTTTGAAGCTTCATATTAATTGAAGCGTTTCAATTAATGTATTTTTATGTCCGTTTCATATGTATTCTTATTATGGCATGGTATAGTTATCGTGTCATGGGATGTTTAATGGATTTCGGGAAGTCGTTAATATAGACTGTAAACAAGGGTGGTCCAAGTACACTGCCTTGCGGAACTCCATAAGAGACGGAGCGCTCGCATGACGTAAAAATCTGTTCACGTTTGGAGTTCATATTTATTTTACAAATTTGTAATACTTGTTTTCTGTCTTGTAGGTATGATTGTATAAGATTAAATATGTTTCCTCGTACACCATATGCGCCAAGCTTATTTAGTAATATACTAGCTGACCCGCGCGGCTTCGCTCCCGTCAACTGACTACTCTACCTACCGACCCTAACCTACCTACCTACTTACCTACCCTGCCTACCTACCATAGCTACCCTACCTTACCTACCCTACCTACCTACGCTACCTACCTGCCTAACTACCTACCCTTCCTACACACATACTCATTTTTTTTGTATTTTAATTCTTATTATGCTATTCTGGACAAAGACTTATCCAAAAACACAAAAACTATGAAATACGCTCGAGTTAGAAAAGTGTTCGAACAAACCCGACTTTGTTTTACTTATATATTAAGAAGAAGAAAAAAAAATATTCTACTCCGTATCACCTAACCACTGAGAACTAATGATAACACGAATTGACAGTTACTGTGAAATCGTGTTGTCATTCATTCTTAGTTCGGGTTCGGGACTAATCGTAAGTCTGTAGTGTGATACGGAGTAGAATACGCCCGCCCGCAACTAAGCCCGAAACTACGGACTTCGGACTTAGAGAGACGATCGAAAATCGATCGTTCCCGTCACCGTGACCACCAAGTACGGTACCTTATTATTATTAGCCTTGTTTCGCAAATCGAACCGTTCGTTGCTTCGCTCTAAACGGAATCAATCGCGGAGGCTTAGCAGTAGGGTCCCGTCAGCACAGCACCTTTGGTACAGAACCCTACAGGCCTGATCCGCAAGTCGAACGGTCCAGTACTTCGCAAAACTACGATAAATGCACTTTAAACGAAACCAGCACAACTCTGAGATTTAAGCAATTTTGGTCCCTAACAGTTTAAGACTTTTTAAAGACCAAACCGAAATTCCTACAAACACGACTGTGTTTAAAAATCGTGTGAGGTCATTCTCCAGCGGAAAATCTTAACACCGCAGTTCAGAAAAACGCGTCATCAGTGCAACGCCATCATGAAAACTGTAAACTGACAAAAAAAAAGTTATATTAAGTTATAGTGATTAATATTAAGAATAAAGTTTATTATTTTATAAGATGTAGACGTAAGGTTTAGTTTGTAAGGCCACTTTATCGCATTGGATTGCTGATCTGTAATGATAGTTTAGGCAAGATTTGAATAAATAAAGAAACAAATAAATAAATAAAATGTTTGGCAGCGGAAGACGTTAAATAAGAAGCCCGTATGTAACGATAAATAACGATAAGGTATTAAAATGTTTACTTTTATTTTGCTACGTCTACGTATTAAAAGTTTCACAAATAACTCAATCAATGTGTTTTAGTGTAACATTCATGCTTTCATGCATTTTTTGGTTCCTCAATAGATGGCGCTCTGATTGATCAGAATACATTAGGAAGTTTCTTACTAAACTAAAAATTCAATATATTTTCATTTCCGGGATCGATTGTAACGATAAATAACGAAAAGGTATAAAACTGATCCCTTTTATTTTGCCACGTATTAAAAGTTTTACAAATAACTCAACAATTTTGAATGCTTTCATGCATTTTATTTTTTTCTGAATAGATGGCGCTCCGACTCATCAGAATACATTAGGAAGTTTCTTCCTAAACTTAAAAATTCAATATCTTTTGATTTTGTGGGTCGATTTTGATGAAATAAACGCTAAGTTTTCCTCGGGGTATCACTTAATATTTTTAAGTACTTAGATTTGCAATCCAATCTGTGGTTTATGCGTGATGCTCCCACAAACGCACAGACAAACAGATAAACAGACAAAAATTTCAAAAATTGCATTTTTGTGTTTTATACCTTTTTCCTGAGTTTTTTTGTGTAATTTTCATGCAAAAATATTCAATGTACAGACACGGTTAGTCTACGATTTTATTATATGTATAGATTATGTTCAACATAATCTATATTTTTATCCATGTTTGTCATGACAGTATGTAAGATATGGCCAAGTTAATTGATTTTTTCTCCCTAAATCCCTTCTATTCATCACACAGTATATTTTTTTTTCAAAATAGGGATTAAGTTCCCTGTAAATATATTTTTCGATTTTTTTTGAAATTATTGGTATTAATGATATTGGCCTATAAAATTCCATTATCTCCCTATCCTGTTTCTTAAATACTGGTTTTACAATAGACTTTTTTAGCGCATTGGGGAATATACCTTCACTGATACTTAGATTAATAATGTAGCTTTTGGGGCTACAGATTTCATATGCTACAGACTTAACAATTTTAGTACATATGCCATCGTATCCTACACCGTTTGTATTTTTTAAAGACGCTATAATTTTTAATATATCATGTGCTAAACTTGGAGCCATGAACATTGAATCTTTTCGGGCAAAAATATGTGTAGTGACTGTGGTTCCCGAGCTAGCCATAGGTTTAATTTTATCTATAAAGTAATTGTTAAATATGTTTGCAATCATTTTGGGGTCAGTTACTATTTCATTATTATATCGAATTTTGTCTATAGTGTTTTTTGGTATGTTCAGTTTTGATTGGTTTATTATTTCCCAAGTAGTCTTAGATCTATTGTTTGATTTTTTAATTTTATGTATATTTTGTGCGCGTTGAGTTAAATAAATTATTTTTTTAAGCAATTTCGAATAACTCTTAAATTTATTTTTATTCATTTCGGTAGGTTTTTGTCTATATTAACGTTTCTTTTTGCTACATATTTTAATACCATAAGAAACCTAACTAGGCCTTTTTTTTTACTTTTACAGAGATAAGAGTTTCAGGAAAGCACTGTGTATATAGGAAAAAAAAACATTTCTGTGAAGGCATTATAAGCAATGTTTGGGTCCTTAGCTTCATATACTCCAGCAAACGATAAGCTATTGAGGTAGGATTTAAATTTGTCTATGTTCTCTTTACTATAGTCCCGTCTAGTGGTCCGCCAATTATTTCTAGTGCTTGCAGTGCTAATCGGACAATTAAGTAGTTGTGCCGTATGGTCAGACAAAGCCAGTTCCAAAACTATAGCTTTACGACACTTATTGAAATTATGCGCAAAATTATCGATGCATGTCTTGCTCTTTAAACGAGTAGGTTGACGTATTGATAATTTTAAATTAAAATTCAATAATAAATTTTCAAATTCTGTGTACTAGTCTGTTTGTTTTTTTTTTCAATATATCTATATTAAAATCTCCCGCCAGTACAATATGTTTAAATGGTTTTTTTATCAGAACACGTAATAATATCTCTAATCTACTCATAAATTCATCAAAATTACTTGGATTTGGTACTCTATATATACATTCAATAACAATTCTATAATTTATAAGTTCTATGGCACAACATGCAAAAATACCTGTTATAGATAACTTTGCGATTTTCGGTAATTCTCTCCACTGATGACCATTTTTTATGAGTATACAAGCACCACCTCTTTTATTTTCCTTACGGCTAAAACATGCAGCTAAACAGTAGTTAGGTATATTGAGATGGACTTCATGGCCTTACATCATGAAATGCTCCGTAATACATAATAGGTCCACTTGTATATTTTTTTCTAATAACTCATGTAGACACACTGTGAGCGTGTCAGATTTTGCTAGGAGTCCTGCAATATTTTGATGCATAATGTATACATTTTTACTCACGACAAAAAGTATTCGTAGGTGTTTTTATTTCAGCTGTTTGATCCCTATCGTCTAATTTATTGACTAGTACACGTTTGTCAGAATCTAAGTCAACCTGGACATATTTGTTTTCGAAGGTCTTTTTACATTTATTTCGAATAATTTGTTCATATTGAATGTGTTGGAAATGATAATTTAAATATAATATTTCTCTTAAAAGTGATCTTGCAAGGTTTACTACATATATGTTATTTTGTAAGGTATACATCTATGGGCCAAAGTAGCCTGAAAATAAAGAGATTTATTATTATTATTATAATTTCGCCCACTTGGTAATGATCTAGTGTAGTTCATATCCATGTACATTTTTATATTTATTACAAATAAACCTAAGTTAGTAGTTCAGTTTCGATTCTTGTAAAAACCTGTTTTTGGGTACTTCCGAGATGATCACATTAGTATTCGCAGTTAATGCTAGCCAACGGTGTAGATTTATATCAATGTCACAGGGATTTTTGTCGCTGCATCCGCCCAATACAATGACGTAGTCGTTTTTTGTCAGATTGCTGATTCTGTTCTTGGGGCATTGCAGAACCTAACTCAATGTTGCACCAGGTTTCAGATAGGAAACTATAGCGTATTCAGCCCCCAGAAGATCCTGCAATACGTCGCGCAAGCCACGTCCCTGTCCATCTCCCAGAATAATCACTCTGTGGCAACTGCTCCGCTGCTCAACCGGTTCATTTTCTGATGACCTGCGCTGAATTCCCTTTCCAGTACCCTTTTCACTGCAATGACGTGGGGTATCTGTTTGGGTCTGAGCATTGCTCTCCGATTGATACTGCTGTGTTATGTATTTCCTGGGTTGCTCCAATGTACCTTTCGGTAGAATACTACTGGTTATACGTAGAGGAGAATGGCGGGAAGTGTTTAATCTCATATTCAGAAGTCTTCTCGAGATGGGTGTCGAGTTGTTTTTTTTGAGTTGTGGAGAAGAGTTGGTGACTTTTTTCAGTAATTCGATTTGCCGTTGCTGATCCTGTATCTCTTGTTTTAATTTTGTATTTTCATAACTGAGATTATCTATTTCTTTGTCAGCAATTTTCAGTTTTTCTTTAATTTCCTTCATTTCCTGTTTAAAAATCTCCATAAATGATAGATTACTTATTTGTGTAGCACTCTGTACGGTCATCATACTAGAATCTAGCATAGTGGAATTTAATATATCTTGACTTGAATGCGATAAGTTACTTTGTGATTGTGATCTGGTTAGTTTGTTTCTGTATGTAATATTTTACATCTTATTTTGAATTTTTCATAATATTTTTCTATAAACTTTTTATATAATTTTCCAATTTTTCTTGACAAAAAAATGTTATTTGAAATCGTAGTCTAGATACATTGCAAAAACATGACACAAGAAGTAAAAATCGTGACCAGGATTCGAACTCACGGCCATTAGATTCACAGTCCCAGTTGATAAGTTTTACGCCATACGAACACTAACTAAATTGGCGAATTGGCACATTAGTTGTTCCGTATTTTTATTTTGAAATTGATGAAGTCGTTATATATGATTCATGCAGAAAAAAATTTTGCGCTCAATCACAAAAACACAAGTCATTCATAGTAGTCTTTTTACACTTTGTGTTAACGTTTTAGTTGTTCACTGCACTTGATTACTTCCTGATGATTGGTTCATCATTTTCTTTTTAGGTGCGTCAAATATTTCATGATCAGAATCACTGTCATTATTAGCCAATGGAGGGCAAATTTGAACATTTTCCAAAATTTTTATTTTACTGGACGATGCAGCAGTGTAATCCGGCGTTGATTTTTTGTTATAAATCTCACCAAAATGAATAGATTTTTTACACTTTTTTCTTTTAAAAGCACTCATTGTATAACAAAAATGATAATCAATTTAGGAAGTCGGTGTCAAAAAACGAAATAACCAAAAACACCGACTTCCTAAATTAAAGTTATTTTATACTTTGTAGTGTTTTGTTTTGGAAGTCGGTTACATTTTTTGTAAAAAGTTTTTTTATTTTACCAATTTATGACAAACCGGATTATAGCAATTCACTGCTGATCCCGCCTCGGAGTTTTGGAAGTCGGTTACATTTTTTGTAAAAAGTTTTTTATTTTTCACTTTTTAGTGGTAGTGTACCCATTCACAGCGTACCGGCGTGATGTTATGTTATGAAAATAAAACTAAGTGCTTTCGGTGTAAAGGTCTCGTCAATACGAATGAAATAAGCCCAAATACTTGGTAGTTCCTACATACCGATGTGGAGTTCCCTTGACTCTCTGTCGTCCCCATCATCAGGTCTGATGCAAACTTTCATTCTTTTGTAGTATCACCCGATATACACACGAATATCAAGTTTTTACCAAATGCGTGCCTACAATTTTCGAGAGTTGCCCTCGATTTCTCAGGGTTCCCATCATCAGATCCTGACGAGGTGGCAATGGAATTACACAGGAAGCACCAGCTTTCAAATAAAAAAATAATCATGAAAATCGGTTCATCCAGTCGGTTAATATGAGGTAACAAACATAAAAAAAATACAGTCGAATTGATAACCTCCTCCTTTTTTTGAAGTCGGTTAAAAATACTTTTCTCCTATTTGTAGCGTTAACAAATTTTTATCTAAATCAATTTTTGCTTTATACCTACTCATGAAGTCTAATCCTAATATTCCATCAACGATGATCGGTAATCTTTTAAAAATATGAAAATTATTTTGAAACGTTTCAGTTTCAGAAACATCTAAGTCGAGCATTGTATAACCAGAGGAATAAACCTTACGTCCGATTCCATTTACCACTAAAGTGTCTTGAAACACCTGTGTTTTCCTTGGAAGTACTTCTTCCTTAATAGTTGAAATGGATGCTCCTGTATCTAATAATAATATTAACTTTTTGCCGTTAGTATAGTAATTGATAAATTTAAATTTACCACTACAAGTGTTATAAACAAAATTATTAATCACGAAAAAACGGATTTCCTGTCTTATCAGGCTTCTGTTCCAAACTATTTGTATTACGTACTTGAGTATTGTCACTTTGTGCTGAGATCGCTACTTTGTAAAATCCTTGTCCACCGCGCCTGTTATAATACCGGTCTTGTTTGTTATACTGAACCTTGCCACGGGGAGCGTTCCTAAAAGATCTGGAGTAGCCGTGATATTTGTTCGAAGAATTACCATAATTATTAAAATTATTTTGAAAACTACCCCTGTTATTACTGTGGAAATTCGGACGACCACGTCCCCTGTTTTGTCCTCGAAACCTTGGAAAACGATAATTTTGCCTACCTCGAAAGGTTGAGGTCATTTCCATAACCTCAGCAGGCCTGGAAGAAGACGAAGATGACGGTGACTCGTCCTTGGCTGATTGGACGGCGTCCTTCAGCGATGTGTAGTTGCGTGCGGCGATGATTGTGCCCAACCTTTCACTCTTAAGACCATCTGTAAACTTTTTTAAAACCATTTTTTCATTAATATGCTTCAGAATCGCGCATTTGGTAGCGTCGCCCTCAGCCTGAGAAATATTCAACTCTGTTAATAATCTTTCAAGTTCCGATCCGTATTCTTCAATAGTCCTATAACCTTGGTTCAAAGATTGAATTTGATTTTGAATTGCTGTGAATGATTTTTTTACTAACAGTTTACTCCTGAAATCCTTTATCATGTCACTTATTGTCGAATAAGTGTCTGCTACTCGTAACTTGGCATTTTCTGATAACCTTCCCTTTAGTATAAACTTAATTAATAACCCACTTCATTAAGCATATCAGCATACATTTCTACCGCATCAATCAATCGCTTCGTTGTATTTTCCTTATCATCTAAAATAGGTATTTACATACAAGGAGTTTTCATTTCAAATTCCATCGTTTCTGATTTTATTTCTACGCTAGGCAAAGAACACAATTTTGCTATTTCTGAAAATAAAGCACAATTATTTTTGTACGTGTTATTAATTAACTCAATTTCCGATTCCTTTGTTGTTTTGCCTAAAGTAGAAAATAATGTCTTACTTTTATTTAACAATATCTCGGCCTCTTGCAACTTATCTGAAGAGACTGAACCTTTATATCTACTTTGGCCTTTTTTTATAAGATATTTCCGAATCTCTAATAAATCTTCATATAATTCTATTAATTCGTCAGCCATAATACTAGTACATTTAAAAAAAAAAATATGCTGTTGCGCCGTACCTATCTTATTTTAATCATAACAATTTTGTTTATTCTAACTCGAGGCACGATCATTCGAAGCGCCGATAACAAAATGCTGAGTCTGAATTCTACTTACTGCAGTACTGCGGTTCACAATCTATTTTTAGAACATAGAATTGCTAAACTAAATATACTTTTAAAATTAAAATTGTCAATAATCTTACGCGTAAAATCACTTTCACACAAACGCACCTTCCTTTATTTACTACCATAACTCACTTTTTAACACTTATACACTCACGAATCTTCTCTCTAGTTGAATTTTCTGCACTCAAACTGCTTCTTCACCATGAGCTTGGTCTCTCCTTCCAGATAAACGCTGCCGCATCCTTCTCACAAATGCAGAATCCACTTGCTGGTCTATCCACTTCTTATGTCTTTTTATAACTTTCTGGTAAATTACTACGAGTATGACAATAGCCATCAGCACCAGGAACGTAGTAATTAGGATGTTATTAAACTTGATATGGTACTCTTGTTCGGAATCACTCACGCTATTATGGCCTCCCGAAGCGTTTTGTGCGATAACAATTTCTTTTTCTTCAGTTTTGGAGTAACTTTTTCCCATTTTTCTTTCTTTTAGCGTCTCGTTCGATACAGCTACAGTCAATCACAGTCGTGGCTTTATTATTCACGTTGTAAAACATTATAACTCTGTGCACCGAGGCACACAGGAATCCGCCTTGTCTGCACTTTTCGCCCGCTATCCGATAGCTCGCGAGCTCAGTTCCGAACGTGTATGGCAGGGTCGCCATGAAGTGTGGAGAGAGATTAAAACACGTCTGGTCACGACAAGCGTTTATTACGAACTACTTCTTAAATTTACATGTTGCTTATTACTCGTACTAAGTCGCGCGCCACCTCTAAAGTCTACGCAGACGAAGTCGCGGGCGAAGTGCTAATATATGTATATAAGAATGTTTTTTGTTTTTTCATTTTAACAGTTATACAGAAATATGTATGTCGATGTTTTTTCCGGGCTGTAATTGTAACTGCTATAGATTCACAAGTAACAGGAGACTAGAAACATGTCAAAGTACTTTTTTGGCCGAAATTGTGAGCGCTAAAGATTCACAAGTACCAGGAGACCAGAAACATGTCGAAATATTTCCAGCGCTGGTATCGTGAGCGGCTAGGATTCAACGGTATCAGGAGAACAGAAAAAATGTCGAAGTATTTTACGGGCTGGAATTATGAGCGCTAAAGATTCATTATGTACCAGAACAACAAAAAAATGTGAAGGTTTTTTCCGGGCAGGAATTATGAGCGTTAAAATTTCATTATGTACCAGGAGACCAGAAACATGTCGAAGTATTTCCAGGGTTGGAATTGTGAGCACTACAGATTCAAAAGTAGATACCAGGAGACCAGAAACATGTCAAAATTATATTTTCGGCAGGAACTGTAAGCGCTAAAGATTCACAAGTACCAGGAGACCAGAAACATGATTTAATGTTTCCGGCGCTGGAATTTTGAGTGGTTAGGATTCAAGAGTACCAGGAGAACAGAAACATTTAGCGGTTTTTTCTGGGCTGTAAATATGAGCGTTAAAGATTCACAAGTACCAGGATACCAGAAACATGTCGAAATATTTCTGAAGCTGGAATTGTGAGTGGTTCGCATTTAAAAATACCAGGAGAACTGAAACATATCAAAGTTTCTTCTGGGCTGAAGTTGTGAGCGTAAAAGTTTCACAAGTACCATAATACTGTTACGAGCTTGGGGTTCGTTACAATAAAAACAGCCGATTAAACAACCAAAACTGACACTTTAATCCACAACACTAATTATCACTTTAAAACACACTCATTATAAAACACAATCGCACTACTGAACACTTTACTTCACTATAATTCGCAGTTGAAGATCGCTCTCGAAGTTATCGTTTGTATCGCCAATTCAATACTGACTGCCGTCGCCGGATGTCCGCCCTTTATATACCGACAGTCATTTCCAGAACCCTCCTGTATGGAAACCTCTCGAAAGTTCGGCCACACACAGGTCCCGATCGACCAGGTGTCTAAACATCGAGAATGTTCTAGCACGTAAATGCCTGCTACTGGATACTAGATGGCGCCAGCAGCACGCAAGTGTCTGCTACTCGATACTAGATGGCAGCACGTAAATGTTTGGTTGGTTTCCGTTAATTGATACAAGATGGCGTTAGCAGCACGCAAATGCCGCCATGTCCCCAACATTAATTCTGGCGCGTAACACTGCCCCTTCCTAAGACATGCTCGTCCCGAGCATTATCGGCCCCATAATAACGCGCCAGTCGATCCACGTGGACGATTTTAGGAGCACTTGCCTTCATCCACTCAAGAATCGGCTTGATGTCCGAATCTTCCTGCTGCGCACGTTGTAGGCTCTCCTTCCACTCGTTGCTGAGGTCTGTTTTGAGCATCTTCACAGTTATGACTTCTTTACCCTCTTGCCTCGTACAATGCTTGCAGTCTTCAGGGCAAGGTCTTCTTGACAATGCATCTGCGTTGCCATGAGATTTCCCGCTGCGATGTTCGACCACAAAGTCGTATTCCTGCAGTAGTTCAATCCATCTCGCAACTTGTCCTTCTGGATTTTTGAACTGCAATAGCCATTTCAGTGCAGCATGGTCAGTTCGTAGGTGAAATTTCCGTCCCAGCAGATATTTGCTAAAATGTTGCAATGACTTGACCACAGCAAGCAATTCCCGTCTCGTGACACAGTAATTCCTCTCTGGTTTCGACAACAACTTGCTGAAGTACGCAATCACAACCTCTTGATCGCCATGTCGCTGAGATAACACACCGCCAAGTCCGATATCACTTGCGTCTGTGTCAACTATAAATTCCTTATTGATATCAGGATACCCCAAAATAGGTGTTTTGCACAGACGGTCCTTTAGCTCCTGTAATGCGATGTCGCAACTTTCATCCCAACAGAAATGTCGCTTCTCCTCGGTTAGCTTGTGCAGGGGTTTGGCTATATCTGCAAAGTTCTTGACAAAACGCCGATAATAGGAGCACAAACCTAAAAATGCTCTGACCTGCGTCTTGTCTTTTAGAATTGGCCAATCCTTGACAGCGGCGATTTTCTCTGGATCCGTGCGGATACCTTCTTCCGACACAACATAACCCAAAAAGCTAACTTGCCGTTTGAAAAATGAACACTTTTTCGGACTCAACTTGAGGTTGGCACTCTGGATCTTCATGAGCACGCGTTCCAGGTTTTGAAGATGTTCTTCAAACGTACGGCCTACGATGATGATGTCATCCAAGTAGACAAGGCAGGCATCACCAATCAACCCGGTTAGTACCAGTTCCATCAATCTTTCAAACGTTGCCGGAGCGTTACACAATCCAAATGGCATAACTTTAAATTGCCATAGACCCTTTCCTGTCGAAAATGCAGTTTTCTCCTTGTCTTTCGGGTCAATTTCTACTTGCCAGTAGCCACTTTTTAGATCTACTGTGCTAAACCACTTTACTCCAGTAAGCATGTCCAGCGTGTCATCAATTCTTGGCAAGGGATAGCTGTCTTTCTTCGTAACGTCGTTCAGACGACGATAATCAACACAAAACCGCATGCTGCCGTCCTTCTTCCTTACCAGCACTACCGGTGAACACCATGGACTGGATGAAGGTTCTATAACACCATCCTTCACCATTCCGTCGATCATGGTTTCCACTTCCTTTTCACGTGCTACCGGTACTCTCCTTGGCCGTTGACGGATAGGCAATTCTTCTCCTGTGTTTATTTTGTGTTGAACTAAGCCAGTCTTCCCGATATCAGCGTCGTTCGAAGAGAAAACTTCAGCGTACTTGAGTAACATCCTCTTCGCCTTGACCATTTCATTTTGAGACAGAGCGCTGCGACAGTCTTCTATGAGTGTGGTCACTCTCGTTTGTGCATCCTTGCTGAGGGTCCCAGTTGATAGGTATTGGCATCGACGCAACCAATCCACTTCCTCGCAGGTACCCATCAGTGTGCCCTTTTCTATCACCTGCTCCTTGTCACAAAGGTTCAGCACACGTACTCCTGAGATGTCGGTGGCTCTGACCAATGTTCGTGCCACTTTCCATGGAAGGTCATTGTCTACGCTTTCCACGAGTACGCAACGATAAGTTTGCCCAGGATTCCGAGGAAAATTAACCGGTACAACCGTTTCCGATCTCGGAGGAAGAATAATCTTCTTTACGCTGTACGCATTTCCAGGTAAAGCCCCTGCCATAAAAAGTTCCTCTTGTCCACATTTCATAACCCCTTGATTAACGTCGATCTCACAACGATTCTTCCTCATAAAGTCTAATCCCAGGATGCAATCGTCCATTATATCGGCCACAACAACATTATGCAGGTAGATTTTGTTGCCTAGCTTTAACTCGATCTCTCTTTCTCCTCGGACGGGTATGCGCTGACCGGTGGCTGTCACCAAATTTATGCGCTCTCGATTGTATGCGGAGTCCCCAAGAAACCGACTTTTAAGTTGGGAACTGACAACCGTGCGAGAAGCTCCAGTGTCTATCGTCAGCTTATATGGTGTCCCGTTGACCTCGCCCTTGATGATAAGGCTGTTCCCGTCACGGGTTTGTGAGATCGAAATCATTGGGGCTCCTTGAACATCAGCCAGCACCCGCCCCGCAGTCTTGGCTTTTACTCGTTTCCCTGCTGTTGCTGGGCGGTACTGTTAGCCGCCCTGCCCTCTGGAGATCTGCTACCTTCCCCTTCTGCAGTTCGCTTAGCGCAACTGGATCGAAGGTGGCCCCTTTCACCACAGCCGTAGCACCTAGGGCTGTATCCTTTTAAACGATCGCGAACTGTAACCGCTGCAACCTCCCTGACGCGGTGGGAACGATGATCTTGCCGCACAGCTTCCACCTCCAGTGTATGGGCCAAGGCGTCCTTAAGCGTCCCGTGGTGCTTAAGCCTCACTGCAGCCCTGACCTCAAGGTCGCGGATGCCGTCGATGAATGCCTGCACCAGGTTCCCTTCAATGAGCGCTGGTGCAGACTGGTACGCTTTTCGCACCAGCTTCTCCACTTCAAGAGCCCACTGCTGCAGGTTCTCACCGCTGCGTTGCACGCGATCCCTTAACTGCGCACGAAACACGTGCTCCAGATGAGCGTCGCCATACCTGGCTTCTAACGCTTCAAGCAGCTGCTCGTAAGTCACCTCCTTACCGATAGCTTCCAGGACAGTTAAGGCCTGGTTGCGCAGGCCTAGGGTGAGGGCAGTCATGGCCTGATTTTTACTCCACCCGTTCGCCTTCATGACAGCCTCAAACTGAATCTTGTAGGCCGACCAAGAAGACGTCCCATCGAACGGCGGCACTTTGAACCCACGTGGCGAAGGTGTAGTGGCTGCTGAATTAGCAATCCCATCTCCAAGTTTAAGGTTGCCCAACTCCTTCTTCACATCCGCAATGACGTCATCAAACTTGCTGATCCTGGTTTCAGCGTCTGACAAGCGGTTGTCATGCTGAGCAACCTTATCCTTCACCTCCTTCATGTCTTTCCCGAAGGACGCATGAAGTTCCGTCATGAGGAGCATCTGTTCTTCCTGGCGGCGCGCCTGCTCCTCCTTATTGCGCTGCAGATGTTCTTCCAAGCGTCGGGCCTACTCCTCCTGTCGGCGGGCCTGCTCCTCCTTGTCGCGCTGCAGCTGTTCTTCCAAGCGTCGGGCCTGCTCCTCCTGTCGGCGGGCCTGCTCCTCCTTGTCGCGCTGCAGCTGTTCTTCCAAGCGTCGGGCCTGCTCCTCCTGTCGGCGAGCCTGCTCCTGCAGCATCATCATCAGAGCAGCAAAGTCTGGTGCTGATGATGCCGGAGCTGCTGTGGACGGGCCGGCCTCCATGGTCGGTAGCTGACCTTCCGACGTCTGCGGCGTTGCACCACCAAAACGCCTCTGGTCCGTCTCCTGCTGGCGTTGACTACGGGTACGGATACCCTCCGTGTCGTCCCTTGGCAGAATCGGCATGATTATCCCACTTCTGACACCAATTGTTACGAGCTTGGGGTTCGTTACAATAAAAACAGCCGATTAAACAACCAAAACTGACACTTTAATCCACAACACTAATTATCACTTTAAAACACACTAATTATAAAACACAATCGCACTACTGAACACTTTACTTCACTATAATTCGCAGTTGAAGATCGCTCTCGAAGTTATCGTTTGTATCGCCAATTCAATACTGACTGCCGTCGCCGGATGTCCGCCCTTTATATACCGACAGTCATTTCCAGAACCCTCCTGTATGGAAACCTCTCGAAAGTTCGGGCACACACAGGTCCCGACCGACCAGGTGTCTAAACATCGAGAATGTTCTAGCACGTAAATGCCTGCTACTGGATACTAGATGGCGCCAGCAGCACGCAAGTGTCTGCTACTCGATACTAGATGGCAGCACGTAAATGTTTGGTTGGTTTCCGTTAATAGATACAAGATGGCGTTAGCAGCACGCAAATGCCGCCATGTCCCCAACATTAATTCTGGCGCGTAACAATACCATAAACATGTCGAAGTAGTTCCAGAGCTGAAAGTACGGACAGTCAAGACTCACAAACTATCAGAATAAAGAATCATGAAGTTGAATTTCCGAGAATTGCGCGCCACCTCTAAAGTCTACGCAGATGAAGTCGCGGGCGAAGTGCTAGTATTAGGCACCTTCCCAAAAATTTGGAATCCAATCTAACTCCAGTATGTAAGACAGGCTCAAAACAGGATATTACCAATTATCGGCCCATATCTATTTTGTCAGCGTTGTCGAAGCTTTTTGAAAGGCTGGTCTATCAACAGATTCACGATAGTAGGAGGCGTTTCGGACGTCAAGTTGGTCGGTACTGTGGCACAACCTCCTTGGATGGCTCACCCTCCGGGGACAACAGTCAATTTAATCACAAAAAAAGCTTTAGAAGAATTAGGAATTTAGTATAGGTTCAAATATTGACATACGATGATTGATTTGTTTTTCTGACAGTTCTGTAAAAGTTTTTCTTAAGACCACCCGCTTAATATCCATCTCTTAAATCGCCATAAGTATTTTTATTCATATCGATCCCCAGACGTTTCTGAAGCCCCAACCTGGAACGTCTACATATGGTGGAGGCGCCGGGTAAATAGTAATGTTAGCGAAGTAATGTTTCCGCGTGTGCTAAGCGTATATAGCACGAAGCCCTATTTTTTATAAAGCATCTCGAAGGATGACGAGATATTGGTGATGGTCAGGTAATAACTAGAACGCCTGGACAATAAAGCTAAGTGGTTTTTATATATAAAGTGATATTTTGTTTTGGAAAAGATGTTGTTATATACCGGTATAGACCGAGTTTGTTTTGAAGAATTCTTAGAAGAATTCAGGCTCGTCGCTGTGAGTAGCGAATGGCGTGAGAGGGATTACGCTTTAATTTTGGGCGCATTTTTGGAAAGCGCAGCCAAATATTTTTATAACTACACGTACCATGACGGTATCAATTTTGTATTGCTATGCGACAAGATAAGAAACGAGTTCCCGTGCAAATGCACAGCCTTTAAACAAAGGGCGTTAAAATGTTTAGTTCATGTTGAAAAGACGAGTGCCAAAGTATCCGACGGATGCGGATAGCAAGAGCTTGTACCGCTTGTAAATATCGATAATGATACAATCTTATATTCTAGCGTGAAAATTGAAGATTCACAATATAAATCTGATGACAATGTAGAATATGATGACCACGAGGACAATGATGACAATGATGTGCAGAGCTGTGGAGAGAGCAGCCTAAACATCGTCGACACGGAACTGGACGGAACGGAGGAAAATGTTCAAGCTGGTGTGTCCGTTCCAATATTTATATACGGTCTCATTCCAGACAACCAGGTGATTTTGATGTCCGAACCAGTACCTAGTCCCACTGACGACCCTGATGTGGACGCTGTCGACCCTGATGTGGACGCTGTCGACCCTGATGTGGACGCTGTCGAGGTGGATTGCAGGGAGAATAACCAGTGTGAAGATGCCACGATGGAGGACGAAGAAGCTGCCACAATGGAAGACGGACCGAAGGAGATGGTCCAGTACAAAGCACAACTCGCCGTGTCGTCGAATGTTGCTTCAAATTCATCATTAAAAATCACTTCAGCCAGAAAGGCAAAGAGTTGAGTAGAAAATAAAAATCTTAGGGACTTGATTTTATTTGATAGGACGAATTTACACACAAACATACACACACATAATGCCCTGAAGAGACATGAGTACGTAACTCGTTATGAGTACAAGCTTCCCCTTCGAGCCCGAAAAATAAAGAAAACAAGGGTGAGAAGAAAGATACATAAATGTTCCACTTATATTTACAAACTGAAAGAGAAATCATATACATCAAATCATATAAGATATTCCATCAATGATTTTTAGTTCAGCAACCTTTAATTTTTATATGGAAATATTTTAGGAAGAAATATGAAATTATTTTACACAATTATAAAGTCAGGAAACGTTTTATTTTTACACTTTCTAGTAATATAATGTTAGTTATTTTCGAGTTCGCTGCTGATCTCATAGCATAGTTTAATTGATTTTTAATAGCAACGAAACCCGAAGCATTTACTAGTATTATTTCAGTCATAGGTTGGCATGACAACGTAAAAACAATTTGTCATAATGTGTCAAACTAACTTAAAAGGACACAGAATAAATAGAATTTGGTGTATGAAAGTGGTACTTCGTACTTCCATGCAACAGACTGCTAGGTATGGTAGTAGGAACTTTATTTGGTACTCATAGGTCACAAACCAACTATGTAAAATGTATATAGAGCTTTATAGATTGTTCAAATAGGTAGAAACCATTTTACGTTAGAGTATAAAAAGGAAAAAACGGATCTATGGTAGGAAAAAGTATGATGTCAAATCAAATGTCAATTTTATAATCATTTTTATGTTAACAATACATTATTTTAGTTTGGTATGTTGAATAGTTTATTAATCGGTTTTTCTTTTTCATGTGATGTTGGAATACGGATGATGATAGACTACTTCAATGATGCTGCCGGGTGGAGAAGAGAAGGTCGCGATTAATATCGATATTTAGCTGGGCTTAAGTTATTCCAGTTTTATATTTTTTTTAAGGTTTCAGCGTTCACTGTAACGCAATTGAAGGACTCCATGGGCGGTGATATCGACTTTGCATTCGGGGCATAGCCTTCGCAAGGGGTGGCAAGTTGGCACCATTGGTTGAGCTGTTCGATGGAGGCAAATAATTTCAGTTCATATTTTTTTAACAGATTTTTATTACTGGAGTACGTTCGATGTTAGGAGTTAATTCTTTGACAGAATAGACCTTCGCTTCTTAACCGTCTGGCTGCTGCGTAGACTAGTTAGGGTAGCTTTCGTGAAGTCAATCCCTTCTGGATGTATGTGAATTTCCACATCATTTTGTTTACGTTCAGCAATGTGTTGCAGATTTTCGGGTGGTTTTCCTGCAGCAGGGTTTCAGCATATCTGCGTTATTGTCCAGCGTAAATGGCGCATAAGAATTTAAAAGTATAATGCTTATCGCAAGACATGACTGGAGCTGCTTCTCTAGAAGCATATGCCCCCTGTCTGCGATGATTCCATCCATAGGCAGGAACTCCTGGTTAGGGATAGGTAGGTACTTAACTCTTCCAAAGCTTTGAATAGAAGATTACAGGAAGACTTTCCTAGTATCCTCTATTCGTGAGGGCGTAGCTCATGTGGCACAACCTCCTTGGATGGCTCACCCTCCGGGGACCTCAGTCAATTTATTCATAAAAAAAGCTTTAGAAGAATTAGGAATTTAGAATAGGTTCAAATATTGACATACGATAATAATAAGTAATAATATAAGTATATATATATTATATATATATAGGAATATTAATTGAATAAAGGAGTAATAATATAATAATAAGTTTATTAGTACATAACCAAAACAACAGCACAGTACATAGTATATGGAAACAGTGGGTTGTACTACCAATTTTTAAAATTACTGACAGTTTTCCGGGCTCCTAAACTAGGTACGCAGACCTGTATCTTAGGAGTCGGAGATTTTGCGGCTTCAATTTATATAATACAACCGTGACTTTTCTGTTTGTTTACAGTATTTTTTTTATTTAATTAACACAGCAAATGGAGTGATTTTAAATGAGTGTAGTGTGTGTGTGTGGTGAGGTGTGTATGTGAAATGAAATCAAAGTGTCTAATAACTTTCTTTCAAGCTAGGTTTAATAAAGTTACGATTCTATGGCCAATATAATTTCTGTCTCATCATAAGTTAAGGATAAAAGCCATTTTCGTAATTTATTTTTAATTTCATATAAGTTATATCTATACAACGGAATAATTTTATTTATTTTATTATACATTCGTGAACTTTGAACCAACAACTGTCGACTAGTAAACGCAAAATGACAGGGGTTTGTCTTACATATAGGAAAACCGTGGCGTCTCAAAAGCAGCTTTTTATCCAGTGGAAGGTTGGAGTGTCTCCTCAGGACCGAACGGAGGACATATAGTTGCCTGACTGTGAGAACTTCGGCCTCAGAATATAACTGATCAGTGGGGTAGTCCCTAGGTTTAAAAAGCATCACTTTAAGAGCAGCTCGTTGTGCCCGTTCTGCCGGGATCATTGCGGTTTTGTAAGTACCGCCCCAAACCGAAATGCAGTACATAATGATGGACTGACAAAGGCTGATGTACACAAGAGTTAGAGTTTCAGAATTGGCGGAGTGCCTGAGTTCTTTAAAAATATATATCAGTCTTCTAACTCTAGTGCAAAGTGCCTCTATATGCGCGTGCCAGTTAAGATTTTCGTCAATTATCACTCCCAAGTATTTGATATTGGGGACTGTGCTAAGAGCAAGACAGTTACAACTTACTGACTGATGAGGAGGACAAGTGTGAGCTTTAATTTTATGAGGGAAAGAGGATAACGTTATTGATTGTGGGCGATAGAACCTGATTAGTTTTGTCTTATCCAAATTCAACGTCAGCAAGTTAGTAGACAGCCATTCCATTATGATCCGAAGCGAGCATTCTGCTCCATCTCTGGCCCGCTCCCAGCTTTTGTCAGACACTAGAAGTGCAGTATCGTCAGCATACGATAAAATTTCGCAGTTAGAGATGGAGAGTTTGCATAGGTCATTGATGTATATTTGGAAAAGTGTCGGTCCTAATATACTACCTTGTGGGATTCCATAGGTGAGCCTTTCATATGAACTAGTGACTGAATCAATGAGAACACACTGGGATCTATCACAGAGGTAGTCTTTGAATAGTTTGAGAGGCACTCCACGCACTCCCAAGCTTTCTATCTTTGAAATAAGTCGAGGGACAGAGACCGTGTCAAAAGCCTTGGTTAAGTCTAAGAAGATGCCATAGCAGTTCATTTTATTGTCTAGTTTGCTTACCAGACTGTTAGTGAAGGCAGCAACGGCATCCTCTGTACAAATTCCCGATCTGAAGCCATACTGGTTTTGAGCTATTAATTTATGTTTTTCCAGAAAACTGACTAAGCAATTGTTCAGAATTCTTTCCAGAATTTTTGAAAGCGTACTCAAAACAGAAATAGGTCTATAGTTTGTGACCATGGCTCTGTCCCCGCTTTTATATATAGGATGCACGACGGCTCTCTTAAAAGGTTCAGGGAAGATTCCAGAGTCTATGGATAGGTTACAAATATGAGTGACTACAGGGGATAAGGTAACACGCGAACTCTTGATAACTCTGGCTGGAATATTATCCCACCCTGTAGTTCAGTCACTACGGAGGTCTTGGATAATTCTACCAACTTGTTCCTCATTCACAGGAAGGATTACAAGAGAATTCGATAATTGACCGGGTGGTGTTGTTACGGCTGTGGTGTTGGTACTGGCTCCAATTTTCGACGCCAGGTTTGCACCTATCTTGACAAAAAACTCATTGACCTTGTTTGCCGATGTTTTAACGTCAACTGAATCACGCAGTAGTTCACGAGGGGAGCGGTTTTGAACATTAGTATTCGTGATAGATTTAATCACTTTCCACGTTGCCTTAGGATTATTTTTGGGTTTTAGAAATTCTTCCTTTTCAAACGCTCGTCTCAACTTTCTTATTAAAGTGTTACAAAAGTTTCTGTATCGTGTGTACGTTATTTTAAGTGTGGAGTCGTCAGGCCTTTTCCTGAGTTCGATATGCATTCTATCCCGGTTTTTTAGACAACGGACTAGGCCAGTGCTCATCCACGGTTTTAGAACCTTGCATTTATTATGGGTTTTGGTTATTCGGGTGTGATTAGTAATCACACGTTGTATATTACCAATTAACAGATTAGTTGCTTGATTGGCGTCTGTACAAGTTAAGATACGACTGAAGTCGGTATTGTCTAGTTCTTTACGAATAGCTTCATAATCACACTTTGGTGTAGTTCTTTGCCCACTGCATCCCGTACTGGAATTAAGGAGCAGAAATAAGCAGATTGGCTGGTGATCGGTGACGTGAGAGTCTAGGACTAGCACGGTAGAAGTCTTCTTAGATTTAAGCATTATATGATCTAGGCAGTTGTTAACTCTGGTCGGTAGAGAATGCGCAGGAAGTAGCCCAAGAGTGGCGGTGAGAGTTAAATAGTCACTAGCGTGCCGGTCACTAGATCCTGATTTGATGTCAACATTCATATCACCTATTAGGATAATGTTAGCGTAGGAATTCAGAGAAGATATTATGCCTTGCAGACTGTTATAAAAATTTTCTAGATTTTGGTAAGATGGAGAGCGATAGACTGAAACTATTGCCGTAGAGCCCAGGCAGGATATAATACAGTTCGCGTCCTGAAACGCTGGTTCTCTCGTTTCAGTTTTTAAACTTTCTCTAATATAAACTACTACTCCGTCATTTTGTTTTACATTATTGATTGTAGCGAAGGATGAATAACCATGTAATATAGGAATAGGTCCAGAAACCTGCAGCCAATATTCTGTCAGAACCATAACATCAAACTCAACCTTCGTTAATGAAATCATGGTTAGAAATTGATCTAAATTTTTATTAATGCTTCTAATGTTAATATGAACTATTTTTAAGTTATTATTGAGCATCTGGACTAAATCAGGACAATTTTCAGGGGAGCATAGAAAAGATTGAGCGACCGAGATGTTATCCAATTCCTTGGATATTTGATTTAAATTAGCCATTGGTTACCGGTAAAATTGAGTACAAAATACGAAACACGGGATACAGCTGTTGGGCGATGTGAGAACTAGTACTTGGTCTGATAGAGGTCTTTTTGTGATACAGTAATAGTGTTTGTGAAGAGAAATAGTAAGTTATGAAAGAATTGTCAGCCATTAAACTGTAATATAGCCTGATGGCGTAATTATACTTGTTTGCTTGTGTGAAATCGTGTATGTGTGTGAAGTGTATTTCTTGTGTTTTTAGCTTAGGTGTAATTGACATGAAAATGCAATAGTTATTTAAATTAAAATAAAGCAGATATACAAAGTAATATTGAATGCATGCACAAACGAGAATAACTTTAAAAGAAATTGAGCATAGTCATTGCTGAACTCTTACTGCTGGTACCGGTACAGGTACTGGCACTTGCACCGGCACCGTCAACATGGTAAGGCATTTTTCTGATTTGATTTCAATGGGTTTATCAGCTGGGTCTTTCTTCAGGAGAATTCTTCCATTGGAATACCAGCTAGAGTAACTCCTTGCCTTAGCAAACTGACGGGCGTCATACAACAGTTTTTTGATTGCGGGAGGTAAGTGTTCGTCGACGTAAACTGGTTTCTTTTCCCCGGCAATCCCGATCAGTTGTGTGTTCAGCTTATCATTGATGGAATGTTCTTTATTAAACTTCCTCACTTTAGCGAGGAATTCGTTTCTCATATTGACACAGCTAAATTCGGCGACAATTGGTCTACATAAGCCTGTTTTTCCAGGTATACGATATACATCCCGGAAAGCAGATGTCCGAATTTCCATGTTAACGGTCTTCCCCACGCTTGATACCGCAGAAATGAGATCCACAGATGTTTCTTTCTCCTTAGCCGGGATATTACGCAGCTCGATAGTAGCTTGTCGTGACATGAAGTTCAGATCTTGTACCTGCTTCTGTAGCCGGTAAATATGGTCTTCGTTTTCAATTTTCACCTTTTCTAGTTTCGAAACCTTAGAATTGAGACCTTCATATGTTTCATTTATAAAAGACATGCTGCGGTCCATTTCGTTGTTGGATTTCTCAATCGAAACACATCTCTGTTTGAGCTCGGCAACTTCTCTGACCAGCTTAGACAAAATGGCAGCTTGTTCGTCTTTCCATGATGTGAGCAGCTTTTCTTGCTCAGACTTCCAAGTTGCAAGCATCTCCATTAACTCCGATTTAAAAGCGAAAAATTCTGTGGATCGTTCGGCGTATAATTCGCTATTTGGAGAATCGGCAAGTCGTTGACGTTTGTTCCGCACGGTGATATTAATAGCGTCTGCTTTTTCGGTAGTGGCACTCAGAAGTTCGGACTCGGAAAGCGATTGCCCATGGCTCAAGCCTGTTTTAGGCGGAGTTCGTTGCATGTTGTTGCAGAATAATTTTTAAGAAAAATAAAAATAAATTTGGAAAAATAAAAATAAGATTTTAGAACGCAAAAAGAAACACAATATGCTGGATTCGAACTTCCTACTTCTTGGTTCGCCTTCGATGCAACGCGCTACTCAACCGCGCCAAGCGAACTTTTACAAAGTCGTTCGAAATACGTGTGTGCTTTGCCGTGCGTCGCTTTAGTGGTCAGGATCGGAGTACGTGATTCCTTTGTGTATCTAATGAGTTCAAAGTCCGAAAAATGAGCAAGTTGTAAAAATTTTGGTTTGTTCCGATATTAAAAACCGCTCACACAGAATTATTGTTGTTATTTCACTGTTATTTTACACTTAGTTTGTCACTCGTTAACTGTAGGATGTAACTGTATAGTATTGTCGCTGTTATATGCACGTTTTACTTAGTTTTGGAATTAAAAACACGGAGGTAATTATAGGTACGTTAGTGCGCGGTGGCGCCACGGACGGAACTCAGTCAACGATGATTGATTTGTTTTTCTGACAGTTCTGTGAAAGTTTTTCTTGAGAACACCCGCTTAATATAATGATCTCTTAAATCGCCATAAGTATTTTTATTCATATCGATCCCCAGACGTTTCAGAAGCCCCAACCTGGAACGTCTACAGTACTCATTGCTGTTGCGAATAGTGGTATAAATAAAACAACACATTGTATACGTACAACTGTATTATAGATCGTTACATCAAATAGTTATTCGCCTCAAAAAACGTTATCCAGTGTGCAAGTGCAGTGCATAAAAATTTATTACTGTGTAAACTTAAAACAAAAGACAAAGAGTTAACAATCTACCCTATCATTAGCAAATAATAAATCGTAAAGTTGAAATAAGTTATAAATTTGCTCTGAAGTGTCCTCCGAGAGTGTGCGTTTTGCTCTGTCTACCCCAGTGACGTTGTATGGTATTAACAAGCCATAGAACTCCGTCCAACTGTATCTTGAAAACAGCGCCATCTGTCAGCACTGTGCGGAACGATCAAGAACGATCGATAGTTACATTTTGGGAGACACGGGCTCAATTGCGCACTAAACAAACATGTCTGCAGCGAAGTGTGGTGGTTGTGCGAAATTTTTGTCGCCGTTAGATGCCGCTAAATGCCGCTAAATGCAGCCTATGTAATGGTTTTTACCATCGTGCTTGTGTTTGCCTTCCGGGGACTGGTTTTATTAACCCAACCTGGTGCTGCCCTGAGTACGACAAGAATCGCGTAAGGGATAACAAAGCCGAGACTCCAGTTCGATCAAGGGCTGCTCAAGTAGAGGAGCATAAAAGTTCTGAGCTCATGGACACCAGCACCCTGAACTGTACGGCACTTGACATTAATTTGTCTTCTGGCTTTGCAGACGAGCTGCGGCTATTTAAAGAGCTGCGCAATGGGTTTCGCCTGATGCATACAGAATTCCAAGCATTACGAACGGAAATGACTCACCTTAGGGAGTCCATGAAAGCTTCCAACGAGCGAATGGATGGCGTGGAGGCGCGAGTCAATGCTCTTGAAATTAGGCTGAAACAAAAAATTCAACCAGACAGAGATCCACTGGAGGCGACCATTGATGAACTGAGATGCCAGTTGAACGAGCGGGATCAGGATTTGCTGCTCAATGACATCGAGGTTAGCGGGATTCCAGAATGCAAGGGCGAGAGTACCCGTCATCTAGTGGAGGTACTAAAAAGACCCCAAAACATTGTGGAAAAATTTCAAAAACACTGTGCTACCGAATATAGAAATCGATGATCTTCCTACTCAGTTCAGAGACCCAGACCGAATAAACAATCACTTTTTGAGTATTCCCAGCATTGCAGTTTGCGATGTTGAACAACGTTTATTTTTCGATTCTCATTGTTTTAGGGATGATACTGTTGCATTCGCATTACAACCAGTAACCGAAAGTCAAATTTTGAAATACTTTCGTGAGCTTAAATCAAATGCAGAAGGCTGTGATAAGGTGACCTTGAATATGCTTTTGCTAAGCCTCCCTCATACACTAAGAGCCATCAAGGACATTGTAAACAGCTCAATCGACTCAGCAACATTCCCTGACATCTGGAAAATTGCAATCGTTAGACCATTACCCAAAAAAGCGAATCCCCAACATCTGGAAAGCAATCAAGTACTACCTGAGCTACAATCGGGCTTTCGTAAACAGCGTGGTACTGCTACGGCACTTTTGGATGTCACAGACAATATATTGGCAGCTCAAGATAAGGGCTTCTGTACACTCCTTGTTTTGCTTGATTTTTCGCGGGCTTTCGACTGCATCAATGTAGAACTTTTCCTCTCAAAGCTGAACTATTATGGTTTTGAACAAAGAACAATAAAATGGTTTCATGGTTATCTCACTAATCGGCAGCAGCGTGTGGAGATCCGGTTGAGCAATGGCTTATCCATTATTTCTTCGCTCACCCCTATTAGTAGGGGAGTCCCGCAAGGCTCTATACTGGGTCCCATTATTGTTATATTATATTGTGCAGACATTATAAAGTCTTTGAAGCACTGTAGGTACCATATTTATGCTGACGATGTACAAGTTTACATTTTTTTTAAGCCTAGTGACTACAATAATGCGTTAAGGGATCTCAACGAAGATCTCGATCGAATAGCTTGCTGGGCTGAGAACAACGGTTCGGTACTTAACCCTACCAAAACGAAATATATGCTTTTTGGAACCAAGAACCAAATCAGTGCAGTGCTTGCAACACTAAATGTTAACTTGCTGGATGAGTCGGAACATAGACGCTGAGTTAAGATATGAATCGCATGTGGCAGCGGCAGTTCGTACGTGTTTTTACCGGCTGAAGGTCCTTTATAAAATAAGGCCATATCTGTCAGAAGAGCTGCGAATCCAATTAGTTGAGTCACTCGTACTCTCAAATTTAAATTATGCGGATACAGTAATTGGCCCGCGACTTTTGGCAAAAACTGATCGGCTGATCCAAAGAGTGCAAAATGCCTGCGCTCGATTCTGTTTCCAAATCGCACCAAGAACACACGTTACACCATTTTTAAATAAACATTCCATCCTTAAAATGAAGTCGCGTCGTAAGTTGCACTTGGCTTGCCTACTATTTGGTGTTATAAAGTACAAGCAACCGAGTTACCTTTACGACAAACTTAGCTGGATCGCTGGTAGAAGAGAATGCACAAGCAGACAATGTTCTCAATAACTCTGTTCTCAGCCGCACAAGACAGCCGCCTTCAGAGGCAGTTTCAGGTTCGCTGCGTCCAAGTGCTGGAACAATATTCCCCCGCCAATAAGAAACACCAAAACACTTAATACCTTCAGAAGCCGGCTTCGTCAGTTCCTTATCAACTCGCAGAAAGAACCGGGCGTGGTGATTTCTAACACGTCGATAATTTAGGTTTAGCAGCCACCCGTCGCAGATTTGAAAAAAAAATAGTTAAGTACATTCTGTTGATGGTGCCAATCTTTCAGTATATTTTATTTATTTATTTTAAAAATATCGTTTTCAAACACTACACACTATTGTAGTAATTATTGATCGCAGCCACTATTATACATATTTATTTTTCATATCGTTTGAACACTACACACAATCATATAAATTTCTTTTCCCGTATCTATGAATGCCTGTGCCTGTTGTTACATTCCCACACCTACACATAAATAAACAAAACACAATATTTAATAATCAGTTTTCAAATAAATATGGATAACTCACCGTGCAAAACCATTATTCAAGAATGCACTTTCTAACTTTTTAAATTGTTCTGCACCTGCTCGGCGTCCGTAAGCGCCACAGGGATCCAGCAGAATATCAGCGTCAGGTAAACTGCCTGACACATGCTGAGCTGGACTCCCATTCGGTACAACTTGAAGACACGAACCGCATAAGGATTTTACTTTGTCACATAATTTAATCTTAAGGCTGTAGGTAGTTTGGAAATCCTACCGAGGATTGCCATAAACAATTCTTTCATTATGTTCTCGTTTTCTTTTTTTAATGTATTACCTATGTTCTTTATGTGCTAATCGACTTGTTTCTTTTTCTGTTTTGTAATTTATATAATCATGCTTTTGTTTTGTGTCTTATTGTGTTGTACTGAATAAATGTTTTATCTATCTATCTATCTATAGTATTTACAATATTATTGGGAAAAAACTACTAGCAAGAATAGCAACACCACGACGGGCTATATAAGGAAGGCGGCTGGCGGCACTCGTTCATTTTTCCCATCGGTCGTCGCGCAGCGCGGAAGCTCTGTCTGATTTATCATATTTCAAATATTGTAAAACTGTTAGGCCGGAGGCCATTAAAATCTTTTTAAAAAATCTATTTGTATTTCTATTTGTAACATCAGAAGTGGGATTCGAAGGCTGAAAGGCCGCTGAAGCACATTCCTGGTTTTATAAAAGAAAACTTAGTATTTCTCCACGTGGTTTGGTTATTTAATATTTGGACGGAGTTTTCGTCTGTGCGATGCCTTCCAACGATCAACGCAACAAGCGAAAACGCCGTGGACGAACTCCTTCGCCTAATCCAATGGAGGAGATCCTGAGGAGGCTACGCGCGTTGGAGGACCAGTCCCGCGCGTCAGTGGAGACGCAAGCCGTGGTAGCTACCAGCGCTGGCCCGCTCGAGCTGCCAAACACGACACCATTGGCATCGGTGCTCGGGGCGCCTACACCGCTGCACGAGTTTGTGGCCGCGCCGGCCGGAAGGCCGCCGCTGACGCCGCACGCTAGCAACATGGAATCAACGCAGTCTGAAGACGTGGTGACAAACGCCGCAGAGCGTCTTTTGACCGCTATCAGCTGTGCTCAGGTCAGATCCAACCGATATTTTGTCTCTGATTTTGATCCGAGTGTTCATGACTTCGACACGTGGTGCGACGAAGTAGAAAGAGCTCGTATTTCGAACTATTGGGACGACAGAGAATGCCTTGCTCGCATCGGACATTGTCTAAAGGGTGAATCTCGCACCTGGCTTAGCCAATGGACAAGCACTAATCGCACATGGTCCAGTTTCAAATTAGAACTAAAAACGCTATGCCCACGTTCTGTCGATGTCGCGAACATTCTCTATGATGTAATGCGGACAGAGTCCGATAAATACTCCACATATGCTGAGTATGCTCGTAAATCGTTTTTAAGGTTACGCATAGTTAAGGGCTTAAGTAACGAGCTGCTTACCGCTATAATTATTCGTGGAATTGCAGATCCACAAATTCGCGCTATGGCTACTAACGCTAAATTATCGCCTGATTCTATAGTGGAGTTTTTATCGAGCTTTGTTAAACCTTCTAGCAGCTATAATAAGAAAGCGTTCCCAAATGGTCCCAATCGATCTGATAAGTCTTCCGATAGTAGTAACTCAAATCGCAAACCGTTAAAACGTCAATATGATTCCAAAGATTCAAAATCAATAAAGTGTTATCAGTGTAATCAATTCGGTCATAAGAGTGTCAATTGTAACAAACGGTCGAATACTACCCCAAGTAATAGTGACGAAAAAGCAATTGCATTACCGGCGCCATCTCGTGGTGATCCGCCGAAGTGTACGTTTTGCAAAAAAGTAGGTCATTCCGAGGGTACTTGTTTTGCTAAGGAACGTGCAAGCTCACGAAATAATAATGGAGTCAATTTTTGTCGCAATTTGTAGGTAGTTATAAAAATCGTGATGTAACAACGGCTGTCATATTAGGAATACCGTTAGACGTACTAATCGATAGTGGTTCATGTGTTTCTTTAATGTCAAAATCTGTAGCTAGACATTTCCAGTGTCAATTAAAGCCTACTAACCAGCTATTATGCGGCTTGGGTGGTATGGAAATTAGATCAGAATCATTTGTAACGCTACCCGTTGAGTTTAGCGATATAACAATAGAAGTTGATTTTTGTGTTGTGGGTGGCAATAATTTGAATGTACCCGTCATAATTGGTACGGACGTACTAAATAGGAAAGGTATTACTTATGTTAGGTCCGGTAATTGCCAACGTATAGTTCATAGTGAGGTGACTGTAAACGATGTTATGCAGGTAAATTCGATTTCCTTGTCCGATCAAGTTAATACATCGGTATCCGGAGATGATAGGGAACGGTTACTAGAGATCCTTACCAAGTATTCGGAATTCTTTTTAAGTGGCACCGCTACCACAACAGTGAAAGATAGTGAGATGCATATTAAATTAACAACTGATGTGCCCGTGTACTATAGACCCTACAAATTATCACATGGTGAAAAATTAAAAGTACGCAATATAGTGAAGGATTTACTTGATAAAAAAATTATTCGCGAGTCTGATTCAGAGTACGCTAGTCCGATCCTACTAGTAAAGAAGAAGGATGGTTCTGATAGAATGGTCGTGGATTACCGTGCACTAAATCGAATAACTGTCAAAACTAGACATCCTCTCCCCTTGATCAACGACTATATAGATAGGTTAGGTAATGCTCGCTGGTTCAGCTCCCTGGACATGGTTTCCGGCTTCCATCAACTTAGGGTTGCTGAAGAGTCTATCCATAAGACCGCATTCGTTACGCCGGAGGCCCAGTATGAATATTGCAAGGTACCCTACGGTTTAGCGAACGCGCCGATTTTTTATCAGAAAACTATCTCTAAAACACTTAAACCCTTCATTGAGGCTGGAAAGGTCATAGTCTACATCGACGATGTGTTAATATTAACGGACGGGATTGATGAAAACCTCGTTTTATTAGATTCGGTTATAAAAACGCTAACTGAAGCAGGTTTTTCAATCAATATAAAGAAATGTACTTTTCTAACCAAAGAAATAGAATACCTAGGTAGGATTATAAGAGACGGTCAGGTTAGACCGAGCAATTGTAAAATTGATGCATTAGTTAAATCACCACGACCGAGTAACGTCAAACAGGTTCGCCAATTTCTTGGCCTCGCAGGATACTTCCGCAGATACATTCCTAATTACGCGATTAAGACTGCGCATATTGCCGCTCTGACTAGAAAAGGAGTAACCTTTAATTGGAGCGATGAACACGAAAATGCACGACAAGATATAATTTCTTATTTAACTAATGAACCAATTTTGACAATATTCGATCCTGAATTAACAACTGAACTGCATACGGATGCCAGCTCTATAGGTTATGGCGGAATCCTTATGCAAGTAGGCAAAGATGGCCGTAGACGAGTGGTGGCTTATTTTAGCAAGTTGACTGCTGGCGCGGAATCTAAGTATCACAGCTATGAGTTGGAGACCCTGGCGGTGGTAAAATCCTTACAACATTTTAGACAATATTTAATCGGTAAATCTTTTATGATAATCACTGATTGTAATGCATTAAAAATGACACAGCGTAAGAAGGATCTCCAACCCAGAGTTGCAAGATGGTGGATGTACATGCAGGATTTTGATTTCTCGTTAGAATACCGTAAAGGCGTGCTTATGTCGCACGTAGACTACCTGAGTAGGAATCCGGTCAATATTATTAATGTCGTTCAAAAACCACAAAATTGGGCTCAAGTGGCACAGGCAGGTGACGAGGAGACACTAACGTTGCTTGAAAAATTAGATAACGGTAAATTAGATAACACGCGTTACGTGAAACGTAATAACCTCTTGTATTATAAGTATGACGTCACGGGTGAGCAAGCGCGATTCTTATGTTATGTACCCAAGGCATTTCGATTAAGTTTATTGCGCGTTTTCCATGACGAGCATGAACACATTGGTGTAGACAAAACTACTAATCTGATCCTGCGACACTTCTGGTTCCCCGGTCTTAGACAATTTGTCGCAAAATACGTCTCGCACTGCGTAGTGTGCATTTCGCATAAGCAAGTTCCTCGCGCACCTTTGCAACCAATATCCTCTTGGGAAAAGGCTCCAGTACCATTTGATACAATACATGCGGATGTACTCGGACCACTAAGAGAAAGTGATGGTCATAAACATGTACTTATTATAGTTGACGCCTATACGAAGTACTGTATGCTTTATGCCTTACCCAGGCAAGATTGTAGCGAGTTGAGGCGCGTAATGACCCAAATAATTTCTCTGTTTGGTACTTTTAAAAGAATAGTGTGCGATAGAAGTCGTATGTTCGATAATCATGAGTTTATTGATTGGATTTCAAATTATGGGGTCGGAGTGCATTTCATTACCCCTGAAATGCACCAAGAAAATGGACAAGTTGAACGTTACTGCCGTACAGTCTTAAACATGTTAAGAGTCGAAGTAAACTATAATGAAAAGGATTGGTCAAAAATTTTGTGGAAATTGCAATTGGTTTTAAATGTTACTAAACATAAGACTACTCAATATTCGGCATTAAATCTTCTTATTGGCACTGATTCCACTACACCTTTAATAAACGCCTTGATCAAAGATATAACGTGCGAAGGTTCAAACCCAAATCGCGATGCAATTCGCGAGATGAGACGGCAGCGTGCAGATGGACTTATTCGGGAAAACAAAGAAAAACAGGACTCTTATGTTAATAAAAATAGGAAACCGCCTAAAACGTTTCAAGTAAATGATTTAGTTTATGTGATTAAGAACTCCCAAAGTACCGGAAAGCTCGATAGCGGTATGAGAGGTCCTTATAAAGTTACTAAGCTCCTCCCTAACGATAGATATGAGGTACAATTGTTAGCCGGTGCCTACGGAAAGACTAGTCAAGTAGCTGCTGCATACATGGTGTTATGGAAGGGTGAATGGACACCTGCAACATGTGCTGCATTTTTTGAAGGTACTTATTGTACGATTGCTATGTTTGCCTTGTAAGCTTACACAACTACTAGTCTTTTCTCCATTTTTGAGCTAGATTATGTACTAAACAACCCTGTGTTTATTTATGTTTGCCATGTTATGTGTTATGATCAGTGGAAGAGACCCGTGTAAAACCTGTGCGCGTGGTACTGGGTTGACCCTGTAACTGGTGGTATCTGGGGTGAGTCGGTGGCGCAGCCGACAACAGACCTGTGTAAATCCAGCCCTTATTAGGTATCCGGGGTGACCTACTAGAGACTGATGTAAATCCTGTTGCGCACGCGAGTATGTGTGGGGTATTCAGTTGCGTGGGAACAGACCTGTGTAAAACCTGTGTCTTGAAACGCCTGTGTGTAGCGTTGATAACTGCTTATATTGACTCATTTGGTTGACTGGTACATAATCTGATATCTCTATGCGCTATATGATTTTAGCCCAACTGTTGATGAACAATGTAATTGAGTATGTCACTTAGAATGTGTGTATCTCCACAGAGATCGATGATGATGACGCCGAACAGCCATTGGACGCAGAGGGTGTTGCTGCTCCATCCACGAGTTCCTGCTGAAGGCTTCGAGCACGCAGCCCCGTCAGGAGAAGCCGTATTGGGAAAAAACTACTAGCAAGAATAGCAACACCACGACGGGCTATATAAGGAAGGCGGCTGGCGGCACTCGTTCATTTTTCCCATCGGTCGTCGCGCAGCGCGGAAGCTCTGTCTGATTTATCATATTTCAAATATTGTAAAACTGTTAGGCCGGAGGCCATTAAAATCTTTTTAAAAAATCTATTTGTATTTCTATTTGTAACAATATTATTATAGAAATATAGCACGGATTCATCCAAAGAAAGTCTACAACTACAAACTTGGTAATATTCATGGATTATTTACTTAATGACATGGACCAACAAATTCAACTAGATGCTGTTTATGTCACCGGAAAATGGCAGACTCTGTCAGATTATAATAAGTCTTGATTAGATTATAATTTCTCGATATATTATGAAAAAATCTTTTTGTATATAATATATCCCATGCAAATTCAATAGCAGTGCAGACGTGCACACATCTAGAAACCGCCACCTGTTCCGAATACTTGTTCAGTGTACCTATTGTGAGAGAATATTGCAATTGAGACTTTCGGGTATGAATAATAATTTGATTTAAAAACAAACGGTGTTTCTTTTGCGCAATAACCAACACTTTCCATAGTACGCCTACTGAAGTTCCAATATCCTGGCTGATGTAACCTGGAGAGTTGTGCCTTAGCTAGGTTCTGACGCAAAATTAAAACGCTAAAAGTGACAGTTGGCGTGTTTAAATCATTGCAACCGAGCCAAAAAAAACGGACTGTTGAATTAAAAATTGAAATCATACGAGTGCTTATTGAAGCACTATAAGTGCGCAAGCGGAATGCATTGGCTTGCCTTGATCCAGACAAGGCAGACGCGGATGCGAGATCATTGTGCACGACAGCAGGGAAAATGCTACATCGCCTTAAGTATCGAGTCAAGCTGCAGTTGGCAGCGAAGTTCTTCGTATGCTGTGCCTGTGGAAGGCCAGGACGTATCGCAGCCCGATGGACGAGTGCAAGCGGCGACAGCTAAGTGAATAGCGGAGTAGCTGCGGCAGGCAGTGAACGGTGAGTAGATGCTTGAGTCGTACAACGACACACGACATACCACCGCCAGACGCGTCAAATGAGAAAAAGTGAACCGTATTGTTTTTGTGGTGCTTATTGTTTGTTGTGCATCCTAATGAAGTGACGTAACGTTTTTCCGTTGATGAATATTGGCAGACACGTGTATTCAGCACAGAACAGATGTTATTCTGTGGAAAGGTAACAGGCGCAGACAATGCTAGTGAAATACGTGGCGATTACATTTTGAAATGTGGGACACAGTGATGGTGAAAATCGCTGTTCATTATTTTTTTTAAACGTGCTTATCCAGACGCTAAAAACTCGACGTGTGCCGTGATGTGACATGAAATTCAATCTGATAAACCCAAGTTTGACGTGCGATCATAGTGCGTCACCGCAGTCGTATGTTTTGTCGAGGATGCAGTGTTGTGCAGTGCAGCTTATTTTGGCTATAATTAAGGCGCTGAAGAGCTTCGCACCTGTATGCCAGCCATAGAGAACCTATATGGGTTCAACGTAAGACCTATTCAAGGAACATTCCAAGGTCAAGTTCCTATTCGTCGAGTTTTATGCGGCTACCCTCATAAAACTGAACAATGAAAACCATTGTGGAACGAAAGCAAGCAACTTCACAACAGATGCCAGGTCAAGGAAGTTGAAGGAGAAGTGTGTGGAGGTGTGCGAGGATCATCACGTCAATCTGGTGAGCTATTTTCATTTTGTAATTGCTGTGGAGCTGAGGCGCTCAGTAGTAAACATTTTCTATTTTGTTTACGAGTAAACGTTTTTGCTGTGGAGACCGACTCCCAAAGAGCTATGGTTTCATGATTGGCGATTATCAACTTTGATGTTTGATAATTGACTTGTCACTTTACGGCTCTATGCTAAAGTGAGGCTGTTACTCTCATATTGAATATCGCCTTAGTGTAGTAGTAGTTTAGGCGGTATAGCTTTGGTGTTGCTGGTTAAGGCGTTTCAAATAATGCTGATGGAGCGATATTTTTGTGCTATCGCTGGTAGAGAAATAGATCGAAGCGCTTAGTGCTATTGTTGTTGAGACATAAGAAAGATATGGTCACAATATCAACATCATTACATCACCCTACCTTACACTTAATTCTGGAAATCGTGATAATTGCAAAAGCAATGTTATCACCTTCCATAACCTGACTGCCCACTGTCGGGCGTAGGCCGCTTTATTGGGCCAATGATCTGATTACATTTAGATTCTTATTGACTGACACTGTGACTACTACGCTAACCCACCACACCCCCACCTGACCCTGTCCCTGATGGTGGGACCTTTAGTCCCACCACAGCTTTTATTGGACTTGTACTCTCGTTGTGTTTTTCAGTTTCATGTATCGTATCATGGTGTATGAAGCCAGCAGGAGGCAAGCGGTTTGCATGCTGCCATAACTGCTGAGCAGTGGCAAGTTCTGAGCGGTTCTGAGCGTGATAAATCGAAGGTCGGCAAGCAGTTGGCAGGCTGCAGTAGCCGAGTATCATGTCAACATCTGTGGGGTAAAGAGCGTTCAAGGCCGACTGGAATACTTGGTGAGTCGCTCAAGTTTTATATAGAATAACAAACAAAGCTTTAAATGGGTTGATACCAATTCAGTGGTTGGATTGATAGTGCTAGGTAATTTTGACATACTTAGTACAAAGCGAGTACTTAAAGAGTTTTCCATTGGCAGTAACAGTTTCAACATTTTATTCAGTGCAAACTTTAGAATGAGATATTGCCTGGCAAGGTTGCCACAAGGTCATGTTCCTACTTGACGTTTTTATGAAAACGTGGATCTATGATTCTTTATTACCGTAACAGGTTTCCTTACATAACGCCAGGATTAAAACTTTATAGCTACAAAGAATTTTCTGCTATTACAACTTTTCCTAAATGGTTTTTCCACCCACCCACCGACCGTGTTGCCTTTTAAGTATGCGAGTTAATACGAGTGAGATTAAAATAAGATTAATTAATTTAAACTGTACAGTGTAGCAACAACCGTTATGTTCGTAGGTTAACGTAGAGTAATTAAAAAAAAACGTAGCTCCTTTACATGAACAATAGACGGAAAAATGGTCTGGCCCAGTTGGTTTTTCTTTTGTAAGCTCCGATGACCATAACTGACCTGTCGGTATGTTTTAAAATTTCTTTGTCGGGAAGTTATCTGAGGCCAGGTACCAATTGACGTTGTGAAATAATGAAGTAAATGATGAGTTAGCATCAATTTAGTTTTTGTGAACAGGTTCTGCGTTCAGTGGGTCAGTGACTGTACCAGAGTATCGAACGGTCGCCCTGAATGGTACAAACGGGAGTCTGGACCAGGGTATGGTTGCGGTAGCTCTAGGTAGTGTTGTCAAAAGAGTTGATTCGGCATTCCCGTGGGGAAGTGCGAGTGTAGAAATTGTGTTTTACTGAGCTATGAGATAGCTGTTGACTATGAATAAGATACCTGTTGTTTTGATTGTTTGATTTAATGTATGTTTGATGACTGTCAGTGGTACTTGGACTCGGTAATCGCGAATCAAACTCAAGCCCAAAGCGTTTATTTCAATCGAACTATTTTTCATCAAATTTTGAACTATCATGGCCAATTAATCAAAAATATGAAGATGAGGAATAATTCTGTGTATTGAAACGTTGTTGAGAATCTGTCATCTCTACTTTCGCGATAGCAAATAGGTGAAATACGGCTTTCAACAAACTGCGTCAAAAAGCTTTTTCTGTAGAGTTTTTAATAAACGAAATTGCAAGACCGTTGTCATGAGCTGACAGTATGAAGTGTATATATGCTCCCTAACAGTGCATAACGTAGTAAGAACGCTCCTTTAGAATATAAGTATAATTTTAAGCTAATAAGCAGTTTACTCCAATGGGCATTGTAATATATATTCCTTATTGTCAGTAATTAAAGTACGTTCAATCGACCTGTTTATCTGATTTAAAAGACCATAGAACCCCCAACATTTCATGGCGACCCTGCCATAAGGTCTGCCAACGGGCAGAGTAAGCAAAGTGTTGCGTGAACTTCAAAATGTGTAACTCCAAAGTAGAAAAGGACGAGGTGTTTACAAATCAAAATGCGGCCGGTGGAAACAATGACGCCCTACTGAAGGACATCGGAGGACACATGGAGCGGCTGAGCACGATCACTATAATCATTCTTGCTGTCATATCTCTTCTGGTAATATACTTTTTAATGAAGTACTACCGAAGCTACCATCGTCAATGGATACAAGAAGAAATCCGATTCAACGCAACTCAGCGCATAAGGTCATCCTTTCGTGGACGAGTTAACTGATTAATCAAACATCGAAGTCAAGTTAATACTACAAATAAGTCAGTGATTTGCACATTCTCATACCCATTTGTTTTATAACGCAAAAACTTAAACGACATAAAATAGTGCACGAAGACTCAGTGAATATGATACCTCGCAGCTAAAACTGCAATATGTGAAAATCTTGCGTGCCGTTTCGCAATAATTATATTAACATGATTCTTTTGTTTTTCCATTAGGAAATATGGCCTTATATTAAGTAATATTTTATAATGATTGATATTTTATTACAAAAATATAATGACGTGGTAGATAAAAGAAGGGACAGGCTAGGTATAAAGGTCAAGTTATTGAGACGAAGTTAGGTGAGGCAAAAAATATTTTTAGTGAATGTGAACAAATACTATTAGTTTTAGGAAAAAGCAAGAATGCGAAATTAGTTGCTTCGGCATTGGATATTTTTCAGAAGATTAGGATAAGTTTTGAGGAAATAAATAGTTTGTGTACTTTCCCAGAAATAATTTCTGAAAAAAATGGAGTTTGACCTTAAAGTGGCGTGTAGTTTGCTTCCAGCAATGAACAGTAGTGAGGGGACAACAAAACGCTTGATAGATTTGATCGAGATGTATGGAGATATGCTGGACGAGAAAGACGGACTACGCAGTTCAAAATTGAGCACGATCATCTCCGCTAGGAACTACAGCAGCCTGAAGGATACAGTCCAAGCTGCCAAAGATGAAGATACAGCAGGCCAGTCATGGCCAGGTAATATCTTACTTGTATTTAGATATGGACGAGGTTTTAATAATTCAAGACGACAAGGTCACCGTCAAATCAATACTAATCGTGGTCAATATAATAACAGTTATAGTCGTGGTCGATATGGTAATTATTATAATCAAAGATATACATGGCGTGGTAATTTCAGAAGTAATAACGGAAATAGGTACAACAACGGAAATAGGAATAATTATCGTGTATTATCAAATAATAATACAGGTCAAAGAATGCTCTGTTGGTTTTTTCCTTGTGGAGGCATTGATGCCGCTACAGGTCTATTGAAGCGATTTGCGCAAAATATTCTGATATTTTTTACATAGATGGTGATAAATTAACTACTACAAATATTTATGAGAAATCCTCTATCGTAAAACAAAATTCAACTCCTGTATATGTTAAGCCATATAGATTACCGCAAGCGTTAAAACCAGAACAGCAAAACAGATTAATACAATGATAGAAGATGATATAATAGAAGAATCCAACAGTAAATGGTCAAGTCCAATATTATTAGTACCCAAAAAGAGTAAAGAAGGAACAGATAAGAAATGGCGATTAGTTGTAGACTACAGAAAATTAAATGAGACGGTTTGTGATGATAAGTTCCCCTTACCAAACATTAATTAAATTTTAGATTCTCTTTCTGTAGCTGTATATTTCACTCATCTTGACCTTCAGCAAGGTTATTATCAAGTGACCCTAAGTCTAATAGTCGTAAATTATAAGCTTTTACTACTAACACAGGTCAGTATCAAATGAAACGTTTGCGTATGGGTCTCAAAATAAGTCCGAGCGCATTTAGTCGTATGATGTCAGTAACAATGTCTGGTTTACAAATTCACAATCAAAACTTAATAAATATAATGGAAAGGTTAAGAAAAGTTAATTTAAAATTAAATCCTCTGAAATGCGAATTTCTAAGGAAAGAAAATCTTTATCTAGGTCATGTTGTTTCAGACAAAGCTGTTTTACCAGATCCCGAAAAAACAAACATACTGAAAAAACTGGCCAAGTGCGAGTCGGACTCGCGTGCAAAGGGTTCCGAACGAATTTAATTTTTTTTTAACATGTTATTTTTACACTACAGACTTCTAATAGGTTTTCCTGTAATCTTTAGGTAAAGATCTATTATCTCCATTTTTTTTCAAAATTTTAGGCTCATTAGTTTCGGAGATAAGGGGGGGGGGAATGGTCATTTTTCGTCTAATTTCTTGAATAACTTCTAAACCATTTATTTTAAAATTATGAAAAAAATATAATTAAAACCCTCACAGTAAGCCCTTTCATTTGATATGTCACACGATATTGTTCAAAAAACTTTTTTTTTTTTAATTTTCTAGTTTGATCCCCAAAAGTGACCCCATACTAAAAAATTAATAATTTACGTAACGCGTCCGTGTTTGGGTCATAGAAGTCCATATGTATACCACATTTCAACAGGATCGGTCCAGTGGATCCGGAGAAAACAGGCTGTGACAGACGGACAGACAGACAGACAGACAGACAGACAGACAGACACCCGAGTGATCCTATAAGGGTTCCTTTTTTTTTCGGAACCCTAAAAATTACCCTATACTCAAAACAGCAGATGAAGTTAAGCGTTTCGTAGCCTTTTGTAACTATTACCGTAAATTTAAAAAGGTTTTTCAGACATAGCTTTGCCATTAAATAAAATATGTAGGAAACATGAACCTTTTATTTGGACTGATAATTGTAAACATGCCTTTGAATATCTAAAAAATGCATTAATTTTGTCACCTATACTACAATATCCTGATTTTACAGAAAATAATGAATTCATATTACAAACAGATGCTTCAGACACTGCAGTTGGTGCCGTGCTGTGCAATAAAGATCTCAGACCAATAGCGTATGCAAGTAGACCTTTGAATAAAGTGGAAAAGAATTACCCTGCAATACAGAAAGAGCTCCTAGCAATAGTTTGGTCAGTAAAATATTTTAGAGCGTATTTATATGGTAGAGAATTCACAATAACGACTGATCACAAACCTTTAGTTTATCTTTTTGGCATGAGAGATCCTTCAAGTAGACTTCTTAAATTCCGTTTGACATTAGAAGAATATAAATTGAAAATTATTTATGTACGCGGATAAGAAAATGTTGTAGCAGATGCATTGTCTAGAATATGTATAACATCGGACGAATTTAAGAATTTGCAAGCGCAAGTGGTTGCTGTGTTGACTAGGGCACAAAAGCGAAAGATAAGTAAAAATAAGGATGACGTTGAGAAGGCGGATCCAAATAAATTTCCTGACTGTTGGTCTGACCAACCAAGGGTTGTGGATATATTAAGAAAACTGTGCGACTCGGTCTAAATGAATTTTATTGAAGGTAGCGAATTAAATAGATTGAGAGACGACGATATGATAACTGATGTTAGCGAATGTTTCGTATTTAAGTTTATGGCAAACGTGTTATGGAAAATGATTTTCGGACAAACAATTTTAGGAAAAGAAAGGGAGTTTCACAGAAAGTATGGTATAGCTTGATGAAGTAATTACTTTATTTATTAAAACTTTTATACATCATATACTGTAACCTAAAATACCCACAACCCAACATACCCACACAGCGTACAACCTAAAATATAAGTTACTTAAAACTGAAAAAACTAGTTGTTATCACTAACAACAACAAAACACTCTTTCAACAATGTCTGTGTTTTTTGTACGTCGGTTTCACTCCAGATTTAGTCAATTTCTTTCATCGCGCTGCCTTTTAAACTGGTCACTGTAACGTCACATAATAGTGGCGGTGTCTGCTCACTGTGTCGCCGCCACTGCGGTTGGCTTCCGCTCGGTGAAGGAGAGCGGCAGACCGTTCAGGATGCTCTGCACGATGCCGGACTTGGGGTCGACGGCCGGATGGCGCAGCGTGTTGGCCGCGGGCGCCACTGTGAAGCGCGACAGCACCGCCGCCAGTCCCGCCAGCGACTGCATCAGCCCCAGCCGCAGACCTGCGCAACACACACGTTCTGTATCAGCTTCAACTTACTACTAGAATGCTAGTTATCGCTTTTGAAGAGATCTGACCGACCTTGTCGACTATCAAATATTTTACAGTGCTCTGCGCCGCTTCAAATATCTTAAAAACATGCTCTCACCTAGATTTATTGTCCAATTGACGAGATAATTATTATTTCATATGGGGTATCTAATCATACAGATCCCCGGAAAGAGGCTGAATGTATCACAACTTAAGAAATACCAAGTTCTTACCTATGCAGGCACGGGGACCGTCACCGAAGGGTAGATACACGAACTTGGTGCTGTCATCCTGCTGGTCGGGCAGGAAGCGCTCCGGACGGAACTCGTGCGGCTCGGGGAAGTATTGTGGGTCGTTGTGCAGCGCCTGCAGTGGGATGAGCACACGTACTTCGGGATCGATGGACACGTTTAGCTCCGGGATGGTGTAGGTGCGCGCGCATTTACGGATCAGGAAGCCCAGCGACGGGAACATACGCATGCCCTCCTTGAACGCGCACTCCAGATACGTCATCTCCTTGACAGCGTCGTAGCTGAGGCGGCCGCCGTGGCGCGCCAGCACCGTGTCGATCTCCTGCTGCACCTTGCGCTGCACCTCCGGGTGGAAGGCGAGCTGGTGCAGCGTGAAGCTGGTGGCCGACGACGACGTCTCAAATCCGGCCGCAAAGAACACGAACACCTGCGCCGCGATCAGCTCGTCCGTTAACTCTAACGTAACGATCTCAGGAGTGCCGTCTGCTTTAACGTGTTCCACCGACTCTACCATCATTTTCCCCTTCTTCTTACACTCGAGCAGCAAGTCAATGAAATCATTTCTGCCTGAAGGTTCATAATTTCTCTGCTTTAGAATAGCTGAGACTAGATCAATCATAGGTTGTTCCACTTTTTTCAAATATTTTAAATTCTTACACCATTCTGGGAACATTTCTTTCAGCATAATTACGAAAATCTCCTTCGGTTCAACTTTAAATATCGCAGCTCCTAGCTTTCGGAAGGCGGAATCTTCATCGTTGAGCGAGTCGGCGTCGAGGCCGAAGCCGCAGGCGCCGATGAAGTCGGTGGTGTAGCGCGCCATGAGGTCGCGAGCGTCCAGCGGCCGGCCGGCGGCGGCGGCGTCCAGCGCGCGCACCTGCAGCTTCTCCGCACGCTCTACGATGAGTGGGAACATCGCCTTCAGCTTGCCGCTGGTGAAGGCCGGCGTGATGCGCTGGCGCAGCATCCTCCACAGGTCGCCGTCGGCGAAGAACAGGTTGCTCATCATCGGCTCGATCACCGTCTTGTGCGGGTTCAGGCCGCGCGGGTAGAAGTATTGAAAATCTGTCATCAGGATGCGCTTGACAATCTCAGGATCTCTGATCACGAGCTCCGGGTTTGTGGACCGGAAGAATCCCACCACTTTCTCCTTGGGATACTTCCAGTACAACTCAGCTGCCACCTGTGTGACGCTCTTCCGCATGAGATAGACTGGAGAGTTGTTGCCGACCAACACGATGGGCTTGTCATGTTTGATACCTCTCTTCTCCCAGTAGCTGAAGGTGCGCGTACCGTACAGGTATAGCGCCACGATGGCGACGAGCACGATGGCCGCGGTGATCATGTTGATCTGATACTATGTTGTTGTCGCGGGCGAGGTCGGGGCGAGTTGCGAGTGAGCGCACGCGGCCGGTTCGGACCGATTTGTTCCGAGAACTGCGGACGCGCACTGTATATAGGAGTTCGCTGCCTTATCTAGTCGCGCACTTATCTCTCTGCACAATCTTATCAAAAAAAAAACAAGCCAAGTGCGAGTCGGACTCGCGTGGAAAGGGTTCCGAAAGAATTTAATTTTTTTTTCAACATGTTTTTTAACACCATAGACTTCTTATAGGTTTTTCTGTAATTTATAGGTAGGCTCAGTAGTTTCGGAGATAATGGAGGGAATGGTCATTTTACGTCTAGTTTCTTGAATAACTTCAAAACTATTTACTTTAAAATTATGAAAAAAAAATATAACTAAAAACCCTCACAGTCCCCAAGCCCTTTCATTTGATACGTCACACGATATTGTTCAAAAACCTTTTTTATTTTTATTTTCTAGTTTGGCCCCCAAAAGTGACGCCCATACTAAAAATTTGATAATTTACGTAACGCTTCCGTATTTGGGTCACAGAAGTCCATAGGTGTAACAAATTTTAACAGAATTGGTCCAGTGGATCCGGAGAAAACTGGCTGTGACAGACGGACAGACATACAGACTCCCTAGTGATCCTATAAGGGTTCCGGTTTTTGTTCGGGACCCTAAAAATATGTAAATTTAGTTACCACTAGGCTAACATTAGAAATAAACAATTATTTGTTTTTATTGAGCATATTAATATAAATACATACTTAAATGTAAGTCAGCTTAATTACGTACCGATTAACAAAATCAATCAAAATGCTTTTGTAACTATATATATCTACAACTGTTAAAACGCTACGATCGAAACACACATGGTATTTTATCATATAACAAAATATCATATAGATTTAACGACTGGAAGAACCCAGCTTAGAATTATTTAACCTATATAGATATCGGAAACATTCCAGTAAGCCCAAAACACGATATTAATAGCTCTAAGTTGTTATATAGATTCATTGTGAAAACATATTACATTTTTAGTGTTAGGAAAAAAAAACGGAACCCTTATAGGACCACTCAGGTGTCTGTCTGTCTGTCCGTCTGTCACAGCCAGTGTTCTCCGGATTCACTGGACCGATTCTGTTGAAATTTAGTACACATAATGACTTATGACCCAAACACGGACGCGTTATGTAAATCATTAAATTTTTAGTATAGGGGTCACTTTTGGGGGTCAAACCAGAAAATTAAAAAAAAGTTTTTTGAACAATATCGTGTGACATATCAAATCAAAGGGCTTACTGTGAGAGTTTTAGTTATATTTTTTTCGTAATTTAAAAATAAATTTTTTAGAAGTTATACAAGAAATTAGACGAAAAATGACCATTCCCCCCCTTGTCTCCGAAACAACTGAGCCTAAAATTTTGAAAAAAATGGATGTAATGGATCTTTACCTAAAGATTACAAGAAAACCTATTAGAAGTCTGTAGTGTTAATATAAAAGGTTAAAAAAAATTCGTTCGGAACCCTTTGCACGCGAGTCCGACTCGCACTTGGCCAGTTTTTTTATTATAGATAAGAACACTCTCATTTTTTCCAGTTTATATTAATGTCCGTCGTTCCAAGAAAACGAATTTTTCGGATATAATTCTGTTCACTGATGACACTTCTCTTTTCTGTTAAATAGATAGAAAAAATACGGATGTCTTGGATGCCAATGAAAGCCTAGATGTTCTTTCGAAGCTGTTCTCTTACTGAATGCGAACAAAACTGTCATTACCCAATGCCCATGCAGGCCTATCTTAGGCATAAACATAGGAACATCATCATATTTTTTATTAAATAAGTTTGATACTGTTGATAGTAGACTAATGGATTTGTTTGACTTCGGGTCTTCAAGTGGCTTTCCAGGTTTAAGAAGCATTATGATTGTCTACCATTGAAGTTGCATTGTTGTCTTCCATTGAAGAGGAACAAATTGAAGTGTTGAGATGCCATTGTATGTAAATAGAAAACTTTTTTTGCCGGCGACTTTGTCCACTTGGATGTCGGTTGTCGCGGATGCGGACGTTTATAAGTAGCCTATATTCTTCCCCAGGTTCCAGACTGTCTTTATATCAGAGTTACTTTTGCATTTATAATTAAAAGTATGGATGTAGATAGATAGCAAGAAGTTCAGACCAGAATTTAAATATTGTCCAACAATACAAATAAAAAATTACAGCCAGGTTTTTTGTAATTGTTTTTAACATTATTTCTAGCTCTTATTAGTTCCTGCTTCGTAACTGTTTTGACGGGTTTATTGACGCAACGTTTCCTCCTTGTGAGTGAGACTCGAACCCTACAAGCTAAGTGTTACACTAGAACATGTAGTCTATTAAATAAATCATTATTTTAATTATTTGGAACAAAGTTATTTTATCTTTAAATCAAATGCCAAAACAACACAATTCTTAGTACCTAATCAGCAGTTTCAGTGATAGCGTGCTCCTTCAGACAGTGAGACAGCACATAATATATATATATATATTTTTTTACTATTGATAGGCACGCGTTTGACCACTATCTCACCTGTTGATAAGCAATGATGTGGGCGAAGATGGAGCACGCTTGCCTAGAAGTAACCTTTTCACTCTTGACTTAAAGACTCCCAGGTTGTAGCTATCTGGAAACACAGACTCCGGCAGGGAATTCCACTCCTTAGCTGTACGCACTATGAATGTGTTCCCAAAACGTTTTGTGCATGTGGGTAGGATATCCGCCATGTACCAGTGGCGCATCGCCGTCCGTCTTGTGGTCCGATGATGGAACGGGCTTGGCGGAATTAAATTATGCAATTCCGTCACACATTCCTCAGAATGCAACCGGTAGAAAACCGACAGGCCAGCAACACATCGTCGATGCTCAAGACTTTGGAGCTTCGTCGCGACGAGCCTATCATTGCCGATGATACTCTTGGCTCGTTTCTCAATTGACTCAAGGGCATCAAGCTGGTATCTAGCAGATCCGTCCCAAATATGAAAGCAATACTCCATACACGATCGAATTTGCGCTTGATAGAGTTTGCTAGGATCCCCAACTTCTTTGCTGCCACTTGAGCTTTTGCCTCTATGAAAGGGCCAAAAGTCGGTCGGTTATCGGCACGGTTACACCTCGAAAAGATGAAGCTGGGTAGAACTGGCTCCTTTTAGCGGAAAAAAGACATGCTTGGGTCTTAGCAGCATTGAACTTGACCAGATTGGCATCGCCCCTTTCAGAGACAGCCTGTAAGGACAAGTTCAAGCGCTCAAACATAGCCTTCCGGAGAGACCGGATCTGCGACCCACCAGCTCGTGCGTCGAACACGTATCTCTCAGCAACAGTGCTGTCGTCTGTATACCCAAAGGTACCGGGTTTAAGCAGATCATTAATATGCAGAAAGAATAGTGTTGCCGAAAGCACTGACCCCTGAGGAACCCCGGCATTAATATCCAGCAGTCCAGATGAGCAGCCATCAATAACCACTCTGATAGACCGATTTCTCAGGAAATCCGCAATCCAATCACACAATCCGGCGGGCAGACCGAAGGAAGGACGCTAGAAGATCCCCAGTTGACCGTTTCGGCAGAACCCGTATTGTCGGTCACTAAGAATATCATTCGCTTCTAGGTATGCCAGGAGCTTATATTAAAAACAAACCTTTGGAACCTGACTTATGAGCGAGGATCCAATTCTTGTGTTTAATGACGCAATTACATATCTATATCTCATAAATAGAAAAAAAATCTGTTAAGGAACTGAGTATGTTAAGATTAGGAATTAGCAAAACAAAGACAATGTAGCCAATTATCAGTTACCTACATACCGTACGATAACCTGATTAGATTCCAGCAATTATTTGCTACCATTCCAAGTCACTGGATGGTTTAATGTGCTATAGCAAAATAATTAGGTACTTGTTACCTCGGCGAGACGCTTTCTCTGACTATTAAATAACTCAATCCCAGTTGTGATCAAGTTCGTGGACCAGTGTCTTTTTTTACAGAAGTGAAAATCGCAGAGAAGGTGGCAGCAAAAAAGAGATACGTTACGCTATTGCGTGGACAGGGGCAAAACCAACAAACGCAGAAAGGGCCCGAGTCGACTGAACATTTATGTTATCACAGGCGGCTCCATGCGTGCTGTGCGTGAAAGGTAGATAAGAGTACATCTAGTTGGTTAATCTGCCAAGTAGTGAGAGTTGTCACTAAGCATGAGATTACTTCAGTAAACAGCAGCCACGGCGGCGGCGTCTGGTCAACACTCACTTAAATTAGTATTTACGGTACCTACTGAGGCAAGCCGACCGGTAAAGCTGGTGCCAGAAATAACTTCAAAGATTTGACCACGTGTGACATGCTGCACAGATTTGTAAGACGGGGATGTCAAGCGCTAAATATGTATGCGTTCAATTCCTGTGCACACACGCTGTACCTACCTGACACTAAGGGGCTGGTCTGGTGCAGACGTATGAACGAAAGGAGAATAAGAGAAGCAGGGTTATGTAAGTAAATCACGTAGTTAGCTAGTGGACGATTGCGAAGGGTAAAGGCGCTCGCTCATATTGACATCATTATACAGCAGTCGGATAGTGCCCCAAAAGTTGTGAATGAGTTATTCATCGCTTGTGTATTCTTTAGCATATTTGCAGTTATATCACAAACATGTGCTATCATAGTAGGTGATGACTGTAGGTAACATAAAACGATAAATGTAGAGTGTGAATGGAGAGTGTGAGTTCATTCATATTTTTGTTTGTCTAAGTACTTCAGAATACTTAGTTATCTAGAGTTTATATCAACATAAATATAATATTTGATCCGCAGTACACGATGAGTAACCCCTACGACAACAAATGCGGAGTGTAACTATGAGTGCGCAAATAATTATCAAAAACAGATTAAACTTTGTACCGTGACACCTGTTCAGCAGCAATGATAGTAGATCGACCACAAGCAATGAAAGAATGTTGAGAATAAGAATGTTTTATTTGTATTCATAATTGAGTGTTGTTGTATGATGAATCCTTAAAACAAGTTACTAATAATTTATGAGCCAAACGCCATTGGTGCACCTCGCTTCTAAAACTTATTTGCAACGATTTGACCCGATAACTTGGAGACCAAATTAGGTTTTTTTTGGTAAGTGAAAATGTTGTCTTGTACCACACTACCAAAAATGACTTACTGTGAGAATTCTCTTCCACTCTGAATTAAAACTGATACTTTTCTGAGAACTCGTGAATGAATGAATCCCTCGAATAAAAGTTTATAAAAAAACTAGCTGTTGCCCGCGACTTTGTTCGCGAATAATTCGGAAAGTAAAATTTTCTCGCTAGATAAGACGTTCTCTGAGATACGGTATATACGAACAATCAATATCTAGCATTGCTTTACTCCTGTTTCACCTCTCCTTTTCCAAATGTCGACCAGCCCTCGAAACTTTTCGTAATGAGAAACGTTTTAATGATAACACTTCTCTATGCATGATGTTAAAGAAAGTTGCTAGGGTTGGTAACACGTTGCGGAATTTGTTCGAAAGAGTCATCGCGGCCCTGCAACGCAAAGGACATTAGAAGGAACACGGATGGGTTTTTAGTCAGTAAGAGTCTGCTACTCCCTTCTGCTTCGCCTAGAGCGGGAGGAGTCATTTGATGATTTCCTATCCTTCAAAAAAATATTAAATGGTTGTTAACGTGCGATAGAGCTACATAAAGTTGGCCATGGGAAAATCAACCAGAAGAGTAGTCTACCCCTGTAACAGAGAGAGTAGAGTAGAGACTCCGCTACTCGCACCATGTTAGACTCCCATTCTCAGTCAGTCCTGGCTAAGTTAACCAGCCTAGTGTGATGGTACATCAGTCCTAATAATACAAAATATTTATTTTATTTCGAAACACTCCACATGTTGACGCTTCACATGTTGTCAGACACTTTAGAAAAATCATAAATTCTACCTTGAATAGGCGTCAACCAAATAAGAATCTATAAGTATCTGAAAGCGCTCTCACTCATCTGTTTGCGATAAATCACCTTAGAAAAAACCCAAGCGAATTCTTAAAACAATTAAGAAATTACACAAAAAAGGGTCCGACAGTGAGTCGCCAAACATATTGGGGTTCCATGCTCGGCGAGTGAAACGCATAGCCTGTCACAAGACCTCGGCCGTCCGTCCGTCTGTCGGTCGGTGGACGCTGTCTCAAGGGCCACAATAGTAAAGTAGCAAATAATACAAATTAAAGTTTATGGCGCGGAACCCTTCGTGTGCGGGACCCACTCGCGCTCGGCTGAGGTCTTACCAAGTAACCGCATCTGTTGGGAGTTGACGAGCCTCGATGCTTAAGGTGTTTGCGTCACTCGGTGTTAGGGCTTCAGGGTGAACGGTACTAGTTAACCGAGTTAGGTTTGAATTAGGCCGGAGGCTATGTTTCGGATATGGCTATACGCCATAAGCTATAGGCTGGTGTTAGATAAACTAGCAGACGTGTGGTCCGTTGTAATCCTTAGGATAGCCATTATTATTTATTAAGTTGAATATAAGTTAGATTAATTTAGTTTTTAATACGTGTGTGTGTGAAAGTGTGTGTTGGAGCTGTTGGGGTGAGTTCTTTATTGTTCTGACTTATCCTAGGCTGATAATGTGCTTAATTATACACAGTGACATTAACGTCTATAATTTCATAACAAAACAGACAGATACGTGTTGCTGGGGAGTTTGTTCCGCTACTTCTTCTCAACTAGCTCAAACACTAGGAAGTAGTGACGGGTGGGCGCTTTAAGGGCTGTCTATAGGTGTTGAAAGAGTTGAAGTTCTCAGCTCTATTTACTTCTTGAGTATATAACTCTCGATTGAAGTATCTATTTGTATTTGTACTAATTCTTGAATTTATATTCTCTACCTGCGACCACTGAATTGGTCTGATACGACCACTGATTCGGTCAGATACGACTACTGATTCGGTCAGATACGAACACTGTACCTTGCAGATGTACTTGTTGTACGAGGAGTGCGCTTCCTGGGGTGGGGTTGACCATACCTATCTATATTATATGGACTGCTAGGGACCACGTTCCATATGAACGTGTTGTCGACGCTTTGCCGCTGAAAAGCCGCTTGTGTCACTTAAGGAAGTGTTGCTCTAAAGTGCCATGGGTACGGGAGTGAGGTATCTTGTGAGTAACTATTGACCTTAAACCAGTTACACTAGCGTAAGGGTTTCTCACATGATTTATTATTAATTAAAATATAGTCATTGGTTTTCCCTTTGTTAAATTGTTACTTTCTAAAACCACGTCTATTATATTTCACAACTATGAATTCCTAAGTCTATTCACTATGTATATCAGTCCATACTCTGTCCTATCAGTGTGATAAGGCGTTGGATTATTTCATACTTTTGGAATTCACTTCATAAACGGCGGAAGAAGTCCAGTCTGGGCCGAATTCTACGAGGCCGCGCGGCGTGGGGCGCGGCCTTCCCATTTACGAATGGGACCAAAATTAACAATTAGGATAATTCTAGGAAAAACGAAAATTTTATCAGCCTAGGGTAACTTAGGAATAGTCACACTAGCTTCGCCCAAATGCACAGATGTTTCCTGGGTGCTTCACAGGTTTGGCGGAGCGACCTCACCCTTCCGAGAATTTGTTCACGTCGAGCAGCCTCGGCATTACCTTTTGGATCACGTGGGCAACTGATTTCTCGGTTCGAAGCAACCTCTTCAAATTGGACTGTCTAAAGAGCCTATGTTTAAAAGATAGTTTTTAGGGGGCAATAACCCGTAATTATACCTATTATTATTCGGAGAGTATTTCTACTTGAGCTAAGAAGTCGTTTAGTAAGTCCCGTGAATAGGCTTAAAGTCACCAGTTTTGACTACCTGCAATATTGTAACCCATGACCATTTTTGCTGTCACGAAGTTCAGTTTATCACTGGAAAATTCTTGTACGAAATTATGGTAAAGGTAGGAGGGGGAGTGGGTACGGGTCCAGTACTACCATCTCAAAATGTCTTCGCGAATTCGTCTGTGGCGTCATTGCCTAGGGATCTACAATTCCCCTTGATCCACTGGAGAGTGAAGCCCGCAACGGATAATTTCTGGTCATGACGTTTCATAGGCTCACTGGGAATTGAACAGTTTTGAAACTAAACGGAAAACTGTTTGTTGGAAGTATGTGACTTTGCAAAGTTTTATAGAAATTAAATACCTAAACAGAAATAATATAAAAACACAACGGTCAGTAAATCATAGCAAGCGTTTATTGTCAATCAGGGATATAGAACACCTTGAAGGTTTACATCAGTTTTACTCCTTTAATTGCAAGGTAATACAGTTCACAATAATTTAGATTTACACTTTAATTTACATTACATTTATCATAATAATTTATTAAAATAGAATATCTTTAAGAGTTAAAGACACTGGAATATTTAAACAAATAATAAACGTCTAGAAATAATGTGTTTCCAACATTATTTCTGACCGATACCTATTCACCCTCAAATATCTCGGAGAGCTGGTGTTGACGTGTTGTCTCGAAGATGGTGCGAGGCAAAGTAAGCTGCGTAGTGCTGTCCAAAACGAGGTCGCGTGGCGCGCCCCTCCTAAACTCTGATTACGCGTTGACGTTCCGATTCACGCTCGGCATTTCCGGTTGCGGAAAAGTAGATGCGACAACAGAAATCATAAAACTTAATCGGATGATGTGTTTCATTTTCTTCTTATGCTGTCGATAGATGTCGGTCAATAGATGGCACTGCGTGTATCTGCATTACGTACAATAACACGTTATTTTTCTTTTAGAAAATTGCTACAATTCCGATCAGGATTTTGTGTAAAACTTTTCTATATTGGTTTTGAACTTTTTTTAACATAATGCGAACGAAACAGAATACAGATAAAGAGAAAATAAGTTCTGTTATTTATACTGTAACAGTCTGGCTGGTATTTGGAATACTTGGATAAATATCCGCAATACAACAATAACATGTTATGAATATTTATTTGAAAATATTAGGTAAAATAGGAATCATAAAAGTAACGATATGTATAAATTAAATAAAAAATAATTACGACTGTTGAGATTCGAACCCACACCGACTCTTTCGGCGGGCAGTCTTTAAACCGATGGTCTATGACAACTGCCGACATTTGAATGAAATAGCCGATCTAATTTATGTCATGGTTTTTTGCTGCTCAGCTCCTTGAAAGTAAAGCGTGATGATAAACATTGCTCAGGTTAGACCCATAAGTATCTGCAATTTTGTAATATGTAGTGGCTTCTTATAACAATTCCTCGCTAAACTGTTGGGAAAAATGTGGAATATTAAATTAAATATTATGTTAAGTACACGATAACCCATTTTATTTTAATTTTGACATTATTATGGTGTAAAAATACATTTCAAAAGAGAAAATAAATACAAAAAAAATCTGTTGGTGAGGCTCGAACCATGTGCACTTTCTCGTTTAAAACAGACATTTTTGAGTATTGCTCATCCTCCATAGCACATAGCGTGATAATATATTGTAGGAGTAGGAACGGCAAGGGTGGGGAGAGTTAATAAAACTCGGCGCCACACCCGGGCTCGGCCCTTTTTTTGCACTCGCCTTCGTTGAGATAGGTCGTTACTCTGTCCGATTGTACCTAACTTTTGCTAATTGTTTAGTCATAGATAGATAGTTTCTAGGTCTTATTTAGATTCATTAGTTTTGTATTATTTTTGTGTGTTAGTTAATTTAGAAGTGAAATCATTTTTGTTGTAAAGTTGTTTGTGTTGAATTTATTTTGTCAGGTAGTATTAAAAATTGTTTTTAAAAAAATCACTCCTGGTCTTATTCCTTAGATCAGGCGTGGGATTCTTTCCCAATTGCCCACTGTTATTTTTGTTAAAGGATAGTGCTTATCAGTTAGTTTTATTCTAGAAGTTTTGTCGTTTAGTTCGGTTTTGTTCAGCTACCCTCAGGTAGTACGATTTTTGCTGGAGTGTTTTATGGTGATTAGTAAGTGCTTTTGATTAGTTTTTCGTGTCATTATTTGTGTGTCATAGCGGTTCATTTATTTTTCTACTTTAGACTTTTGTTGATTTCGTCATGTCGAATCGTGAGCGTGAATATAGTGCGGATCGTCGCGATAGTCGTAGTTCCAATCGTCATAGTCGCGACAGATGTGATAGTAGAAACCGCGAGCGATCGCCTGACGAAAGTTTTAAGTTGCGGCTCGAGATGCAGGCTATGGTGACGCGTCTTAAAGCGTTAGAGGATAGGTCTAGGGCCTCGCCTTTGCCAGGGCATTCGGGTGATCGTGCCGTATTAGTGCCGGAAACTAGAGACCGCGATAGGTCATCATCACGACAACGCGATCAGGTCAGACAGTCACCTAGGCGTAATGCTTTACGATCACCGGATCGTGCGTATCCGCGTAGTGAGCGTTATGTTTCGCCGCCACCGCCGTCTACCCGTACGCGTAGGTTGCAATCGCCGCATTTAATTCCGCGATCGCGTGATCGGTTTGTGTTGCCTGTCCGTAGTCATAACCAGCGTAACCGATCTAGGTCTAGATCATTGCCTCGCGGTTCAGAGCCTACATCTAGCAAGGCGCTAGAACATTCCACGGTTACCGACAGTATCGTAGACGCGATTCGTTCGATTAATTACGGTAGATCCAGCCAGCATTTTTACATTTCTAGTTTTGATCCAAACTTGCACAATATTGATGATTGGTGTGCGGAGGTAGACCACGCAAGATCCCTAAATCATTGGAACGATCACGAGTGCCTTTCGCGTATTGGCAATTGCTTAAAGGGGGATGCTCGTTCGTGGCTAAACGATTGGGTGTCAAATGACCGCACGTGGAGTAACTTTAAGAAAGAGTTTAGGCCATTGTGTCCGAAGACACCCGATGTAGCAGGTATTTTGGCGGACGTGATTAACACCGACTCCGACAAGTACCCCACGTACGCTGATTATGCGCGTCGTTCGTTACTCCGGTTGAAAATAGTGCGGGGACTTAGTGACGAATTGATATCGATAATAATTATACGCGGTATTACGGACCCTAATATTAGAGCAGCTGCGACTAACGCAAAATTATTGCCAAATGATTTGATTGAGTTTTTCTCCATTTACGTAAAACCGGTTAGTACCTCGCGCTCTGTTTTAATAAATAGCGGTAACAAAGGGAAACCAATCACTGATTCCTCGCGGAAAAGGGGTAGTACTAGCGATATTAAGTGTTTTTCGTGTGGTCAGTTAGGACACGAGCAGGTCGCGTGTACTAAGCGTGTACCGGATCAGGGACCGAGTAGTCCTCGGCTTCCTTCGAGTACCGCGAATTCGAAGACGGTTTTTGTTCCGAATAAATCCGAACCGTGTTCATTTTGTAAGAAACCGGGTCATAAAGTCGAAACTTGTTTTGCCAAGCAAAGAACTGGAGCGGCAAACAAGGAGACTGTTAATTTATGCAATGTTTTAGTAAATTCTACTAATCATGATGTTGTAGTGGCGGTTATTCAAGATTTGCCCGTAGACGTTTTGATCGATAGTGGTTCAACCATTTCTTTAATATCGTCCTCTTTGCTGAAACATTTTAATTGTTCGCGCAAGCCGGCTTTCCGTATTTTGAAGGGCTTGGGTAGTCAGGAAGTGGAAAGCACGTCTTACGTTACGTTACCTATCGAGTTTGACGGTCTGACTCTTGATGTTGATTTATTCATAGTATCATCTCAATACATGAACATTCCGGTCATAGTAGGTACGGACATTTTAAATAGAGAAGGTGTTAGGTACGTTCGCACTAAAGATTGTCAGTCACTTACGAGGGTTGATAGCGGGCCTACAACTAGAGTAATGACATTTCAACCCGAGTTTTCTATTCCAATTAACACGCCTCTTGTTAATGATCAATTGGAAAAGCTGTTGAATATTAGTAACGAGTTTTCTAAATTTTTTATTACTGGTACCGCGACTTCAACAGTTAATACCGGGTGTATGACAATCAAACTCAATTCTAACACACCTGTTAATTACCGTCCTTACCGACTTCCTCTTGCCGAGACGCTTCGTGTTCGAGAAATTATTAGGAATCTTTTAGATAAAGGCATAATTGAAGAGTGATTCCGAGTATGCGAGTCCTATCCTTCTCGTCAAAAAAAGTCAGGTCGGATAGGATGTGTGTTGATTATCGTAAGCTCAATGATGTAACAATTAAGGATCGGTTATCCTTGTGTACATCGATGATGTTTTGATTCTGAGTAAAACAGTCGAACAGGGCCTGATTCTACTTCGTAGGGTTCTTAATACCTTGACTGAGGCTGGTTTCTCAATTAACTTGAAGAAGTGTTCGTTCCTAGCCACGGAAATTGAGTATTTGGGGCGGACCATTAGTGAAAATCAGGTTAGGCCGAGTCATGACAAAGTAATGGCTTTGATTGACTCAGCTCAACCGCAAAATGTAAAACAGGTCCGCCAGTTCATGGGCTTAGCCAGCTATTTTAGACGTTACATAGATGACTTTGCCCAGAAAACTGCTTGTATTGCTGCCGATGCATTTTCTAAGTTTGTTCTATTATACCCTATGTTCTGTCAGGATATTGACGGGTTAAAACGTCACTTCACTAATTTAATTTCACTTTTTGGTACACCTAAGTTAATTGTAGCTGATAGAGGTAGGATGTTTCAAAGTGCGGACTTCCTCGACTGGGTTACGGATATGGGCTGCAACACGCATCTCATAACGCCCGAGATGCACCAATCCAACGGGCAGGTGGAGCGTTATTGTCGCACAGTACTCAACATGGTACGTATCGAATGCAATGATCGACAGCAGAGGTGGCCGTCTGTCATGTGGAAGCTCCAGTTGGTTCTGAACATCACCAAGCACAGAACAACTCAACAATCTGCTCTTAACCTGCTGATTGGCATCGATGCGGCTACTCCACTCATCCGAAGTTTGGTACGTGACGTGGCTATTGAAGGTTCCAGTCCGAACAGGGAGGCTCTTCGTGAGATGCGTCGGCAGAGGGCGTCTGAACGTCTCCGTTTAAATCGCGAAGCTCACGATACCTACGTCAACCAAGGACGCAAGGCACCGCGCGTTTTCGAAATAAATTCATTGGTTTTTGTTAGAAAACAGGCGCAGTCGACTGGGAAGCTGGATTCCTGCATGCGAGGGCCATACCGTGTGGTGAAGGCTTTGTTGCACGGTCGTTACGAGCTTCAGCTCTTGGCCGGCTCGTATGGGAAAACGACGCAAGCAGCCGCCGAGTATATGATTCCGTGGCATGGAGAGTGGACTCCCGATGTGTGTGCCGATTTTTTCCTTGGTAAGTGATCTAAGTCATCGCTTTGATGTTTTTCCTCTTAATGATTTGTAGACATGCCATTGGTGGTCTCTGTCTTGTGTAATTGTTTTAAGAGTACGTATTTCGTTATGTACTACGTACCTACTTACTGTGTGTTTTCTCAAGGGATAAAACGCAATGAGGGAAGTTTTGTCTTGCGGTTGGGATAGCCTCTGTCTCGGATGTCCTCGTACTCAGATATACTATCCTGACTGACGGATACACTTCAAGTGAGGTTTGGTTTCATGTTATTGGATGCTGTCTTGGAGTGCGCTCAGTCATGCGATCCTAGTATATGGAACATGCCTTGGGTGGTTTGTGTTTTTATTTTGTTGTGCTCGGACATGGTCCTGGAGCTGTGTTACATGCAGGGTTGTGCCAAAAGGTTGGCCTTAAGGAGTCGTGGTGCGAGACATGTTTCTGTGACGAACATGGTGTCTGTGTATTTTTTTTTATTGTTTGGGTTGAAACATGCTTTTATGTGAATCGTTTCACACACGCAAAGCTATGTCTCACGTAAGTCCGCGTAGATCTCTAGCGAGTCGTGAGGTGGCACTCCCCCGACGGGAACTGCCCTGGGTGATCGATACAGATATTTGTTTGTTTTTTTACCCTGTGCTTAGGTTTAGCTAGTTGAGCCTAGCTATCATGTCATAGTTGTGTAACTTGACAAGAAGGACACATGGAGCCTCCGTGTTTTATTTTGTGTGAACATTATATTTTCCTGTGATTTATTCTTGTTACAGAATCGGACGTCGATAACGAGGAGTCTACCGCTCCAAGCGTCGTCGTCCAGCCTTCCGAAGTCGAGACGCCTGATGTTGCGATTGAACCACAGCCTAGCACGTCCGGGACACAGGGACGCATCGAAGAACCTCCAGTCCCGTTCAGCGCTTCATCGGGTGATGAAGGTCCAGAGACATCGTTGCCGACCCTGGAGACTGACCTCCAGAGTTAGAAGATGGAGCCCGAGGACGGACTCATGTCAGGAGAGGCCGTGTAGGAGTAGGAACGGCAAGGGTGGGGAGAGTTAATAAAACTCGGCGCCTCACCCGGGCTCGGCCCTTTTTTTGCACTCGCCTTCGTTGAGATAGGTCGTTACTCTGTCCGATTGTACCTAACTTTTGCTAATTGTTTAGTCATAGATAGATAGTTTCTAGGTCTTATTTAGATTCATTAGTTTTGTATTATTTTTGTGTGTTAGTTAATTTAGAAGTGAAATCATTTTTGTTGTAAAGTTGTTTGTGTTGAATTTATTTTGTCAGGTAGTTTTAAAAATTGTTTTTAAAAAAATCACTCCTGGTCTTATTCCTTAGAATATAGCCTATAGCCAGACCGTACCTATAAGGATTATTTATGCAAAATTTGAACAAAATCGGTTCAGTAGTTTTGTCGCCAATTGGAAACATACACCTTAAGATTTACTATTTTATTATATGTATAGATATAGATATGTACCCAACACCTAATACTTTGGAAATGAAGTGGCTCTAGGTAACACTAGGAAGTGGTGTTTGCGTGTCCGGCCACATTAGACGGTGTTCGGACTGTCCGACTTTTTGAATGTGATCATGTTTTTTTTTATATTTTCCATGTGTTGATTTCCGCTTCGCCTACTTCACCTTGTATCGCTAGTTACGTACAGCCTGTGACCAACATTATCTAACCCACTTGACTATTATTCGCTAATAGTTGAGTGGGTTAGATAAGGTTGGTCACAGCCCCTACTACTGCTGTTACAATTATAAAAATTAATATGGTATTGAATATGGAATGCTCAATAAAGAATGATCCATTCAATTTTTGTTATTTATTTATCAGGAACAATTTATATTGTGTTTTCAATACATTAGGTAAATTACATACATTATTAAATTAATATTTTTCTAATACATAAAACATAGTTGGGTTTGTTTGAACACTAATAACTCGAGAAAGACTAGACCGATTTTCATGATTTTTAACCGACTTCAAAAAAGGAGGAGGTTCTCAATTCGGCTGTATATTTTTTTATGTTTGTGACTTCATTACTCCGTCATTTATGAACCGCTTTGAAAAATTCTTGTTTTTTCTGAATCCCGATTGTCCCATTGAAATGTTATCAAAATCGGTTAGGATGTTTGGCTTTTAAATCAAAATAGCTGGAATTCCTTTACTTGGATGACGGTTTTTTGTCATCCAAGTAAACAAAATTGCGTATTTTGCTTTCCTACGATTTTCCAGTGGTTTTGTTAGGTGTGTGTTGTGGTCTTTTTACCTGCCGCTAAAAAGTGAAAAATAAAAAACATTTAGCAAAAAAATACATCCGACTTCCAAATAAAAAAAAAAACACTACAAAGTAAAAAATACCTTTGATTTCGGAAGTCGTTGTCAAAATACGAAGAAACTACCAAAAACACCGACATCCGAAATTAAAGTTGGTTATTTTTTGTTGTTAAAAGTTTTATAATGGGTACATATATTGCTCGTGCCCACTTTGTTAGACGATATTTTTCAGGTTAATATATTGCGGTACTGCAGATCTCTTACTACTGCAGTACCGCTGAAAACTACCAGAAATGAAACAAGGATTGGATTCAAAGGATAATTATATTGAGCCAGAAGAAAACTTTTACAGTTCTGCCATTTTAAAACAAGATCAATTCTTACTTCGTTTGAAAACTCTTATACTCTATAATATCTTTTTATATTAAATCCCCCAAGGCTTTATTTATCGACTGGTCATTGCAACCAAGGAGGTGCATTACATGAGCTACGCCCCTACGAATAGAGGATATAAAGAAAGTTTACTTGTAGTCGTATATTCAAAGCTGTGGAAGAGATTTACCTACCTATACCCAATCAGATGTCCCTACCTCCGTTGTAACATAAAAGACAATGGCATGTGTATCTTTAGATGCAGATTGAATCATGCCCTGTGAAGAAAAGTATCTTTCCAAAATTATTAAGCGCCCCTTTGCGCTCTTAAGGTTTGTTAATACGCCAATGACCTTGCATTCATATAAGTGTGCATATAAACGGAGCTAACTACTCCACTACGCGCCACTCCGCTACCCTCATTTTTAATTTAATTTAAAAAAAAATACATTTTTTGAAAATGTAACAAAACCAAATTATTTTCGTTTGTATTGCAAAGCAGTAGATATTTTTTTTTAGACTTTTGTAAAAAAATGAAGGAGTAAAATGGTTTCATATCTACGATTTGGAGGTGATTTGGAGTTCTTTTTTTTATTATGTGACAACGATACATAAATTCTGGCTAAACCAAGTTACATATCATATCATGTAGGTTACTACCTATTTTTTCAGATGTAATTTCTCAGTTAATGCCGACAAAAAGTTGCTTCATCTGCACGCTGTTTTTAAGGATTTCTCGAGAGAGCAGCCTTAGCAAGTAACGCAAGCGCGTTCATAACTCGGTATAGTAACACCAACAAAAAAGCCACACCGCGCTGCGATGAAAATTTATTTGAATTAATATTCGTGGCTTTCAGTCGGTCAAGAAGCGAAGGTCAATTCAAATAAAATGAAATCCTAACTTTGAACTTATACCAGCAATCACAATCCACCCAAAAATGGGAACTGAAACTATAAGCCGTGAATTTTACCTCTGAATCTTTAACGCTCATAATTCCAGTCCAGAAAAAACTTCAATTTTTTTCTTGTTTCCTGATACTTTTGAATCCTAACCACTCAGAATTCCAGCACCGGAAATATTTCGACATGTTTCTGGTCTCTTGGTACTTGTGAATCTTTGGCGCTCACAATTCCTGCCGAAAATATAATTTGTCATGTTTTTGGTCTCTTGGTATCCATTTACTTTAGAATCTGTAGCGCTCATAATTCCAGCCCCGAAAATACTTCGAAATATTTCTGATCTCCTGGTACTTTTGAATCATAAACGCTCACAATTCCAACCCTGGAAATACTTTGACATATTTCTGGTCTCCTGGTAAATAATGAACTTAGGCGCTCATAATTCTAGCCCGGAAAAAAATTCGACACGCACATACCCACAGTCATTTCTAGAACCTTCTAGTATGGAAACTTCTGGAAAGTTCGGGTACATACCGGTCCCGACTGACCAGGTGTCGAAACATCGAGAATGTTCTAGCACGTAAATGTCTGCTACTTGATACTAGATGGCGTTAGCAGCACGTAAATGTCTGCTACTTGATACTAGATGGCGTTATGTAACCAGCATTAATTGTGGTGCGTAACAGTATGTTTGATGACTGTCAGTGGTAATTGGACTCGATAATCCCAAATACTAATAAATCGCGAATCAAACTCAAGCCCAAAGCGTTTATTTCAATCAAACTATTTTACATCAAACTTCAAACTATCATGGCCAATTAATCAGAAATATAAAGATGAGGAATAGCTCTGTGTGTTGAAACGTTGTTAAGAATCTCTCACCCCTACTTTTGCGATGGCAAATAGGTGAAATATGGCTTTCAATAAACCGCGTCAAAAAGCTTTTTCTGAAGAGTTTTTTAATAAAAGAAGTTGCAAGACCGTTTTCATGAGCTGACAGTAGATGAGTAGTGATGTAGATACCAGAGTTTACAGTTAAGAGGTCCGAAAAATGGTACTAGACAGCAATGTGCGGAGTATGATAAAGGTCTAGTTGATGGTAGAATGGCAGCTCAAACAAAGTTTTTGTTAACAGACTGGGTTAGATGCGAAGTTAAAAGGTCCATTAATGTTAGAAAAGGTTTAGGATCAAAATTTCTACACGTTGAAAGTTCTGAACTCAAAAGTGTGACTAGAAATAGACTCAAGATAGGGTAAAAAAGAGGCCATAGGGTCATGTACCAGTCGAAGTAGATTGTAAAAGTTTAAGATGCTCACAGTGATAATGAGCATACCGAAGCGGAGAACACGCGAGTAGGCTTCTCTATTTGCCGTCCGACCGCACCAGAGCCACTACGTAGTCTTAGCCCGGTAGAAATCGGTGTCTCTTGAGGTAACTCAAGTAGTCCGTGGGTAGGCGTTGTGCGTTTGGCTCTGGCGGTGGTCGTGGTCTGTGATGACCGAAGTAGTGGTCCACATGTCCACATTTCGAGGACAATGGTGTGATTGCTACTCGTGGTCTATGGTGACGGTAGTAGGTGAAATTACCTCAATGTTTCACACACATGGTGGATGCGCATGTTTGAAAGGTAGTCCTCGAGTATGTGGAGACAAATATTTTGAGAGCAATGGTGTGATTGCTACTCGTGGTCAATGGTAACCGTAGTGGGTGAAAGTCCCACAATGCTCCACATACAGCGAGGATGCACTTAGTTCGGCTATGAGAGTTGTGGCGCTAGAGTTGTTTACTTGTGTGAGTGGTTCCCCGAGGCTTTGTTGCAATACAGTTGAATTTTGATGTGGACAGCGATGGCACATGGCCTTGAGTGAAGATTCCAATGTTTTACAAGATTTCAAAGTTTTTTTTTACGTGTGTTGTTAACTGGAAAATAATGTTTTGTGAAAACAATTAAATGATCGAGGATAAAGTTTTTCTGAGCTATATTGCGGTCAGGATTGGCCGAGTCGAACAGAGTACGAGTAGTGGTTGTTGAGTTTTGGTTGCAGGTTAACACACGAGGCCGTGTGATAGCAGGATGGCCGTGTCGGAAATAAGTCAGTCAATTGAACAATTGTAACGCCAACGCCATCTAGTGGTGTTCGACGGAGTCTAGGACATTGTGCTCGACAGAGGATGACCTCAGTCTACTGGTGGCGGTTGAGCAGTGCAGACGTGCACACGTCTAGAAACCGCCGCGTGATCCGAATATTTGTTCAGTGTACTTATTGTGAGAGAATATTGTAATTGAGACTTTCGAGTGTGAATTATAATTTGATTCAAAAGCAAACGGTGTTTCTATTGCGCAATAACCAAGACTACTCATAGTGCGCCCACTGAAGTTCCAATATCCTGGCTGATGTAACCTGTAGAGTTGTGCCTTAGCTAACATATACATCATCATCATCATCATATCAGCCGAAAGACGTCCATAGGCCTCCCCCAATGGTCGCCACAACGACCGGTCTTGCGCGTCTCGCATCCATCGGCTACCCGCGACCTTCACCAGGTCATCGGTCCACCTTGTGGGAGGCCTTCCAACGTTGCGTCTTCCGGTACGCGGTCGCCACTCCAGAACTTTACGGCCCCATCGACCATCTATTCTGCGAGCAATGTCGCCAAACTAAAGTGGCAGTGGGTAGGGGGACCTACCCACTGCCACTTTAGTTTGGCGATCCTTGCGGATATTATCATTCCTGATTCGGTCACGCAAGGAAACTCCTAGCATTGCCCTCTCCATTGCCCTTTGAGTGACTTTGAGCCTTCTGATGAGACCCATAGATATAGACATATGTATGCCGCTGTATTGTGGAAAACCTTATTACAATAAATACGTAGATAGCTTGGAAAACGTACAGCACAAATTTCCTAGGTCAATGCATTACCGATGTTTTCGCAATTTCCCGATCTACAATAATTTATTGCAACCTAGTTAATCCTAAGTCTCGGCGGCTGTACCATGAAATGATGTTTCTATATGACTTATGTTATGACAGATATGACTGCTCAGAACTTGCTAATAAACTATGCTATGTTGTGCCAAGAACCATGTCAGGACAGAATGTGTGCGTTCGATTGTTGATCGATGTTGTGTGTGCATGTGACACTGAGTATAGCAAGAACATCTTTCTGACACAAAGAAAAATTAACTTTTGACCAGATACTTTTAAGGAGAACTAACAGATTTTCATTACGTTTTTCTGGAACATTGCACAATTCCAGATTGTACTGCCGCGCTGGTTGTTCCAGTGATTCAATCTTTGCTTCCAAACCAGTTATAGAATCTATTAGCATATCAGTGTCCTGGGAGCAGACGCGTTCCATTCGCTTTTTGAGGTCATCCTGTTCTCTCATGGTATGTTCGAGAGATTTTTCTAACTCCGCGACTGTGACAGCTAATGTATTATGATTTGAATCTAGGTTACATACACGAGTCTCTATGTTTGCGTGATCAGAATGTAAAGAGTTGAGTTCGAGTTTAATATCATTAGTGACTTGAGTTACGGAGGCGAGCTTGGCCTTGATACCTGTGACATCAGATATTTTTAATATCGCATTGTCTAACCCACTGCGCCAGTCTTCGAGTTTCTTGCTAATTTCGTGGGAATGTGTCTTAATGGCATCAGTGATCTGTGACTCAGGTTGTTTGCGTTATCTCTGAGATATGTTCTCCGAAACCGCTGGTTTTGGTATTCTCATATTCTGGACATTTGGTATTTGGTTGTGCATTATGTTTTGTACAACGTTCGTTAGTTAGCAAAAATATTCTACTTCGAAGGTGGTCGCCAGTTCGAGGCGTAGCCTTCACTTAGGTTGATTTAGCAGTAAGTGGCCCCGACACGGATGACGGTCACGACGCGTCGCGTGTTAAAACCCCAACAAAATCACTTTTTCAATGTTTTCTATGGAATGTTTAGTGGTATTCACTCACCGCTACTAGAAGAAGACGCCGCAATACAAATCTGAATATGGCATCGGCAGTATATGGGTCCCCCACAAGATAGTAAGAGAGGCACCAATAGTCAGATACTAAAAACTTAATAAACTTTAAAATAAATTACAGAGAATTTCAACACACGTCCACTTGCAACATAGTTCACAGAAAGTATGGTATGGCTTGATAAAGTAATTACTTTATTTATTAATACTTTTGTACATCATACATACAGCCTAATATAATACCCACAACCCAACGTACCCACACAGCCTACAGCCTAAACTATAAGTTACTTGAAACTGAAAAAACTAGTGGTTATCACTAACAACAACAAAACACTCTTTCAACATTGTCTGTGTTTTTTGTACGTCTGTTTCACTCCAGATTTAGTAAATTTCTTTCATCGCGCTGCCTTTTAAACTGGTCACTGTAACGTCATATGATAATTGCGGTGTTTGCTCAGTGTGTCGCCGCCACTGCGGTTGACTTCCGTTCGGTGAAGGAGAGCGGCAAACCGTTCAGGATGCTCTGCACAATGCCGGACTTGGGGTCGACGACCGGCTGGCGCAGTGTGTTGGCCGCGGGTGCCACCGTGAAGCGCGACAGCACCGCCGCCAGCCCCGCCAGCGACTGCATCAGCCCCAGCCGCAGACCTGCGCAACACACACATTCTGTATCAGCTTCAACTTACTACTAGAATGATAGTTATCGCTTTTGAAGAGATCTGACCGACCTTGCCGACTATCAAATATTTTACAGTGCTCTGCGCCGCTTCAAATATCTTAAAAATATGCTCTCACCTGGATTTATTGTCCAATTGACGCGATAATTATTATTTCATATGGGGTATCTAATCATTCAGATCCCCCGGAAAGAGGCTGAAAGTATCACAACTTAAGAAATACCAAGTTCTTACCTATGCAGGCACGGGGACCATCACCGAAGGGCAGATACACGAACTTGGTGCTGTCATCCTGCTGGTCGGGCAGGAAGCGCTCCGGACGGAACTCGTGCGGCTCGGGGAAGTATTGTGGGTCGTTGTGCAGCGCCTGCAGTGGGATGAGTACACGTACATCGGGATCGATGGACACGTTTAGCTCCGGGATGGTGTAGGTGCGCGCGCATTTACGGATCAGGAAGCCCAGCGACGGGAACATACGCATGCCCTCCTTGAACGCGCACTCCAGATACGTCATCTCCTTGACAGCGTCGTAGCTGAGGCGGCCGCCGTGGCGCGCCAGCACCGTGTCGATCTCCTGCTGCACCTTGCGCTGCACCTCCGAGTGGAAGGCGAGCTGGTGCAGCGTGAAGCTGGTGGCCGACGACGACGTCTCAAAGCCGGCCGCAAAGAACACGAACACCTGCGCCGCGATCAGCTCGTCCGTTAACTCTAACGTAACGATCTCAGGAGTGCCGTCTGCTTTAACGTGTTCCACCGACTCTACCATCATTTTCCCCTTCTTCTTACACTCGAGCAGCAAGTCAATGAAATCATTTCTGCCTGAAGGTTCATAATTTCTCTGCTTTAGAATAGCTGAGACTAGATCAATCATAGGTTGTTCCACTTTTTTCAAATATTTTAAATTCTTACACCATTCTGGGAACATTTCTTTCAACATTACTACGAAAATCTCCTTCGGTTCAACTTTAAATATCGCAGCTCCTAACTTCCGGAAGGCGGAATCTTCATCGTTGAGCGAGTCGGCGTCGAGGCCGAAGCCGCAGGCGCCGATGAAGTCGGTGGTGTAGCGCGCCATGAGGTCGCGAGCGTCCAGCGGCCGGCCGGCGGCGGCGGCGTCCAGCGCGCGCACCTGCAGCTTCTCCGCACGCTCTACGATGAGTGGGAACATCGCCTTCAACTTGCCGCTGGTGAAGGCCGGCGTGATGCGCTGGCGCAGCATCCTCCACAGGTCGCCGTCGGCGAAGAACAGGTTGCTCATCATCGGCTCGATCACCGTCTTGTGCGGGTTCAGGCCGCGCGGGTAGAAGTATTGAAAATCTGTCATCAGGATGCGCTTGACAATCTCGGGATCTCTGATCACGAGCTCCGGGTTTGTGGACCGGAAGAATCCCACCACTTTCTCCTTGGGATACTTCCAGTACAACTCAGCTGCCACCTGTGTGACGCTCTTCCGCATGAGATAGACTGGAGAGTTGTTGCCGACCAACACGATGGGCTTGTCATGTTTGATGCCTCTCTTCTCCCAGTAGCTGAAGGTGCGCGTACCGTACAGGTACAGCGCCACAATGGCGACGAGCACGATGGCCGCGGTGATCATATTGATCCGATACTGTGTTGTTGTCGCGGGCGAGGTCGGGGCGAGGTGCGAGTGAGCGCACGCGGCCGGTTCGGACCGATTTGTACCGAGAACTGCGGACCCGCACTGTATATAGGAGTTCGCTGCCACGCCTTATCTAGCCGCGCACTTATCTCTCACAATCTTATCAAAAAAAAAAAACTGACCAAGTGCGAGTCGGACTCACGTGGAAAGGGTTCCGAAAGATTTTTTTTTTTTAGATTTTAAATGTTTGAAAGATCTAATATCTCCATTTTTTTCAAAATTATAGGCTCAGTAGTTTCGGAGATAGGGGGAATGGTCATTTTACACACACACAGTAAGCCCTTTCTTTTGATATGTCACACGACATCTACACTAATATTATAAAGAGGAAAGATTTGTTTGTTTGTTTGTTTGAATTGAATAGGCTCCGAAACTACTGGACCGATTTGAAAAATTCTTTCAAACTACATTATCAGGGAGTAACATAGGCTATATATTATCCCCGTACTCCCACGGGAATGGGAACTACGCGGGTGAAACCGCGTGACGTCCAATAGTTTTTAATAAACTTTTTTTTTCTAGTTTGGCCCCCAAAAGAGACCCCCATATTAAAATTTAATAATTTACGTAACGCTTCCGTGTTTGGATCACAGAAGTTCAAATGTGTACCAAATTTTAACAGAATCGGTCCAGTGGATCCGGAGAAAACTGGCTGTGACAGACAGACAGACACACTCCCGAGTGATCCTATAAGGGTTCCGTTTTTGTTCGGAACCCTAAAAATATGCGAAGTTATTTACCACTAGGCTAACATTAGAAATAAACAATTAATTGTTTTTATTGAACCTATTAATGTAGATACATATGTACATGTAAGTCAGCTTAAATACTTACCTATTAACAAAATCAATAAAAATGCTTTTGTAACTATATATATCTACAACTGTTAAAACGCTACGATCAACACACACACACGGTGTTTCACCATATAATAAAATGTCATATAGATTGAACGACTGAAAGAACCCAGCTTAGAATTGTTTAACCTATATAGATATCGAAAATATTCCAGTAAACACAAAACACGATATTAATAGCTCTTATTTGTTATATAGATTCAACGTGAAAAGATGTTACATTTTTTAATTATAGCTAAAAACACTCTTATTCTCATTCTTTTTTTTCATGAGAGTGTACGTCGTTCCTAAAACTTATTTTTCGGATATAATTCTATTCGCTGATGACACTTCCCTTTTCTGTTAAGGCTTGTATTCATGCCAATGACCCTATGCATATGAACGGAGCTAACTACCCCTCTATGTGCCACTCCGCTACCCGCGTTTTTAATTTTTTGTAATAAAAATAATACATGTTTTCAAAAGTAGCAAAACCTAATTTTCGTTTGTATTGCAAAGCAGTAAATATATTTTTTATACTCTTTTGATAAAAAATGAAGGATTTAAATGGTTTCATCTCAACGATTTGGAGGTGATTTGGTGTTTTTTTTCTTATTATGTGAGACCGATAGATTTATTCTGGGTAAATCAAATTACGTATCATATCATAAGGATGCGGGCGAGTGGCAACAACATACTAAAAACTGTGGCGGAGAGTCTCGACTCTCCGATTATTAAAAATTTTGTAAAAAAAAAGACAATCAACAAACATTAGTTTGGAGATGTCTTTTTCACAATTCTATTTATTCTATTCTGTCTTCTTCTCATTTTAGCAACTAACACGAGTAATAAGTAATAATAGTGTTTACTAACACGCTGGATCATTGTTGTCCGAAAATAAAGAAGCTAGCTTCTGCCCACTACTTCGTCTGCGTAGACTTTGTACCTGGCGCGGCGCAACTACTGTGTCTCATATTCTCATCCATGGAAATACATCTCCATGATTCTGGTAACCTGATAGTTTGTGAGTCTTTGCTTTTCGTATTTACAGCCCCGGAATATCTTCGACATTTATCCTAGTCTCTTGGTACTTGTGAATTTTTAGCGTTTACAATTCTTGCCCAAAAATACTTTGACATGTTTCTGGTCTCCTAGTACTAGTGAATCTATAGCGCTCATTATTTTAGCACCGGAAATACTTCGACATGTTTCTGGTCTCCTGGTACTTTTGAATCTGAAGTACTAAGCCAGCAACAACTCTAGATTTATACTTTTTCCACTGTCTCTATTAAGCCATGTAAGTTACCGGGACAAAAAGTAGCCTATATGTTATTTCAAGATATTAACTACATGTGTGCCAAATTTCATCCAAATCACTTTTGCCGTTTTATCGTGATTGACGGACAAACATACAAACTTTCACATCCTACTAATATTATAAATGTGAAAGTTTGTATGTTTGTATGTTTGTGCCTCAATCAGGCCAAAACCGCTGACGAGATTTAGATGAAATTTGGCACACATATAGTTCACATACTGGAATCAAACATAGGCTACTTTTTATGCCGGTAAAAAGCATGGCTTAATGGAGACTGAGGAGGAACTGGAAACCCAGCACTCCTGCTGCCTTAGTACTTCAGATTCAAAAGTACCAGGAGAACAGAAACATGTCGTAGTATTTCCGGGGCTGAAATTGGGAGCGCTAAAGAATCACAAGTACCAGGAGAACAGAACGATGTTAAAGTATTTTTGGGCTAGAATATTTTTTGTTTTTTTTTTTTAACCAACGAACAGAAGCATGTATGTTGAAGTTTTTTCGGGCTGGAATTGTAAACGCTATAGATTCACATGTGACAGGAGACCAGAAACATGTTGAAGTATTTCTTTGGCTGAAATTATGAGCGCTAAAGATTCACAGGTACCAGGAGACCATAAACATGTCGAAAGATTTCCGGAGCTTGAATTGTGACCGGTTAGAATTCAAAAGTACCAGGAGACAAGAAATATGTCGAAGTATTTTCGGGGCTAGGTTTCTGAATGCTAAAGATTCATATATACCAGGAGACCAGAAGCATGTCGAAGTATTCCCAGGGTTGGAATTGTGAGCAGTTAGGATTCAAAAGCACCAGGAGATTAGATACGTGTAAAAATATTTTCGGTACCAGAACAACAGAAAAATGTAGAGGTATTTTCCGGGTAGGAATTATGAGCGTTAAAGATTCATTATGTACCAGGAAACCAAAAATATGTCGAAGTATTTCCGGCGCTGGAATCTTGAGAGGCTAGGATTTAAAGGTATCAGGAGAACAGAAATAATGGTATTTTCTGGTCCGAAATTATGAGCGCTAAAGATTCATTACGTACCAGGAGACCAAAAACATGTCGAAGTATTTTCGTGGCTAGGATTGTGATTGCTAAAGATTCACAAGTATCAGGAGACCAGAAACATGTTGAAATATTTCCGGAGCAAGAATTATAAGCGGCAAGGATTCAAAAGTACCAGAACAACGTGGAAGTTTTTTTCCTGGCAGGAATTATGAGCGCTAAATATTCATTATGTACCAGGAGACCAGACACATGTTTTAATATTTCCAGCGCTGAAATTTTGAGTGGTTAGGATTCAAAAACACCAGGAGAACGGAAACATATCGAAGTTTTTTCTGGGCTGGAATTATGAGCGCTAAAGATTCACAATTACCAGAATGCCAAAAACAGCTCGAAGTAGTTCCGGGGCTGAAAGTACGGACAATAAAGACTCACAAACTATTAGAATAAAAAATCATGAACATGAATTGCCGAGAATGAGAATTTGGGACATAGAAGTAGCACAACACCTCTAAAGTCTACGCAGACGAAGTCGCGGGCGAAGTGCTAGTTTATAATATTAATAACTGGAATTCTCCAGGGCTGGACGGGCTGCACAATTTTTGAATAAAATGGTTCCAAAGATCACACGCTCGCTTGGCATCTCAATTCCAGTCTGCCTTAGAGTCAGTGTCGCTGCTCCATTTCCTAATTACAGAAATAAACCCACCTGCTTCATAAATCAGGTAGTACCGCGGAGCCTACAAATTATAGACCGATCACGTGTTTACCGACGGTCTATAAAGTTCTTACATCCATTTTGAGAGGAAAGATTAATCATCATATTGATAGTAATTCAACAATGTCTGCTTCTCAGAATGAATGTAGGAACGGGACCCGCGGTACTAAGAAGCTGCTCCTCATCAATATAGCCATTAGCCAACAGGTTTGACGTTCCCGAAAAGATCTGTCAACATGCTGGATAGATTATAAGAAGATCTATGACTCACATACATGGCTCATGAGGGTGCTGGAGCTGTACAAAGTTGATGCAGTTCTATGCACCTTCCTGATGTCGTGTATGGGGCAGTGGACCCTGGAGAGTAAAGGACCGTCCGGTCCTTTACTATCCAGGGTATCGACATACCCAGGCGAACAGCGAACCGACAAGGATCGAGCGTGGCATATTTCAGGGTGACAATCTGAGTCCACTGTGGTTTTGTCTGCCCTCAACCCTCTCAGTACATTGCTAGAGGGTTCGGGCCAAGGCTACCGGTTGAGAAGAGGTGGTCAGATCATATCGCATCTCCTTTACTTGGATGACTTGAAACTCTTTGCGCCTAACAACTTGCAACTGATGAAGCTACTGAAGGTAACAAAAACCTTCAGTAGTGCCACCAGGACGGCATTTGGTTTGGACAAATCGGTCATGTATGTAAAGCGAGGGGAGATTATAGAATCCGTGGGAACCCAACTCTCGGATTCCATATACCTTAGGTCCCTCTCCTCAACCGAAACTTACAAGTATTTGGGTATGTCGGAAGCGTTAGGCATCAATGCTGTTGACGTGAAACAATCGTTGAAAGAGCGCTTCTTTGGATGCCTGAACAAAGTACCTAACAGTCTTTTATCAGGCGGAAACAAGGTGCGCGCCTTCAACGGTTGGATCATGCCAGAGTTGATGTACTCTTTCGACATACTCAAATGGAGTCAAGACTGAACTTGACGCCTTGGATAGAAGGGTACGCTCACTTCTCACTGCAAATCAGATGCTCCACCAACTGTCATCGGTGATGAGGCTTCGTGGCTTCTTAAATGCAAAGACCCTGCACAAGCGCGAGATATGCAGCTAAGGCTGCATATCTCGCGCTTGTGTACTTCCTAGAGGCCGACGTGGGTATGCATCGAGATGTGGCAGCGGTGGACAAAAGCCTTTCCACGCTCTCTCCTTGCCTAACGAGAATTGGCGCAAACTTGTGGTATTAGATACTAATGACCGCAGAAAAGTATGGCAGAGCAAGTAGGTTCACGGACGCTTTAGGACATAGGCCAAATGTAGACTTCTTAGCGTCCATAGCCAGGCTGCTTTTTGATGACCTCTTGGACGGTACAGTTGACATATGTCGGGCCCGGGGAATCCATCCGCCACATTATTTCCGGTTGTTCCAGTCTCGACCAACATCTCAAGAGGCTCTCGTTGGGCAGCTTGGTCAAGGGCTTGATCCAGAAAGCAGTACTCCTGGGAACGGCGCGTGTAGTGAGGAGGTTCCTCTCTCGGGAGCCCTGACTACCGGTAGCTTGGACCCTGTTCTCGATACCGGTGGACTACTATTTTTTTATATTTTTAAATGATTTTTTATAGAAATATTTGTAAATGTAAATTATATGTAAATACAATGAATAAATGGAATTATACTCTCTCCTTGTCCGAGACGGTTTACAGTGTAGTCACGGCCTTTCGTGCCGACGCCATCCACATATTTGAAGCTATTCCAAAGCAAAAAACTCTGCGTATTCCTGAACGAACCTGTCAACTTCATTACGGTTTTTGTGCGCGGCGCTGTCTCAGTGCCTCTACAATTAAAAATAGTTTTTTATGTAAATAAGTGAGTCTTAGCACTTGAAAATGGTTTTTACAATGTTTAAATTAGCTTACTCAACCTATCGTCCGTGTATAATAGTATTTGAACGACAAAAAAGTCGTAAAAAGTGCTTTTTGGTCGCGGTAAGTGACATTAGTGTTTACAAACAACAACCAAATGTTTTGGCAGTTTTGGTGAGTTATTTTTAGATTATTTATGTAAAAATCTGGAGAAGAATACTAAATATCGTATATTTTACTATTGGTTTGAGTTCGCAACGGTGTTCACGTTTGTTGTGTTCCTTATTTTCATCTAAGTTCATAAAAGTTTCGCAATCTGAGTGAATGAACAAACATATCGATGGAACATCGACTTCGGTCGGCCACTTCCGGAACGGAAACGGAACCGCGGAAACGAGATTGGTAAGTATTAAACAGAGTGTCAAAGTGAAAAAATTTTAAAACTTCAACCGAAACTCTTTCGTTCTTGCGTCATACCTTGGAAATCGCGCGAGAAAAGAGGTTTATAATGGGAAAACGTAAGAATAAAGAGGAAGAAACAGAAAGAATAAGGCGAAAAGTGGAAAAATGGAAAAAACGACTAAAAAAGAGTGAGGAAAAGGAAGAAACTGGAAGACTTACACCAACCGATTCTCCCCCTCGTGAGATGGTTCTTTCTGCGGAATCCCCAACACCAAATGCTGAAATGCCTTTGGCAATCTCAGGTACATAGCATATCGAGTAATTATTCAAATAATTAATAAGCTTCAAACGCATGGGTGTTGGTGTATGGGTACCTACCTCTCTATTCACTGCACCAAATTCTGGCCTAAGAGCTACCACTATAGCGGGTAGACACTGCTAAAATCAAATAGTGAGCTATCACATCCAGAGGATAGACATACTATTTCGAACTATTTATTATTACACTTCAGAGCTATCACTTAGAGGATAGACATACTATTTCGAACTACTTATTATTACACTTTAGAGCTATCACTTAGAGGGTAGACAAACCAATATAATTGAGTGCTATCACATAGAGGATAGACATAACAGCATATTTTATTTCTCTAGCTTATGCCATATATTAAACTTCCAGATGATGAAGATGTGGCCGAAGAACTGCTTCTGGCCTTGGGTCCCGAAGGTGCGGATACCAATGAGATAAGTGAACCAATTCACCCACAGTTAGCATCAAGATGGAAAAACATCATGAGGGATGGTTTAAAAAAGGAAACCAGAGAAGAAATCACTAAAAAGTATCCTGACCCAGAAAATTTCAACACCACAGCACCTTCCTTAAATCCTGAAATCAAGGCTATCATGTCTGAAACCTCCATCAAAAGGGACAACAGACTCGCCATGAGACAAAAACTTACTGGAAAAGTTTTAACAGCCATGGGAAAAGCTATGACGAGTGTCATGAAGGGAAACTTTAATTCAAAGCAGTTGATTGAATATCTCAGTGATGCCGCAAAGATTACTACAGACATACATCATCAAGATTTGCTGTCAAGAAAGTATTTCGCACTCGCAGGCACCAGCTCACTGATCAAAGATGCCATCAAAAATGAGAAATCAGATGAGATGCTATTTGGAAGTGCATGTTCTGAAAAGATCAAATTAGCTCAAACAATTCAAAGAACTGGAGCCCAGATAAAAGAAAAACAGAAAAACTTCAGGAGCCCGCTGCTTCCGCAACAGAAATCTCGCAGCGGGCAACACCAGTACCGTCAACCAGCAAAGTCTTACCTGAGATCACACAAGAAGAGACAGGTGCAGCAGAGGAAACGATCTCCACCACGCAAACAGCGTCACAATTAGAGGTACACGCAGGCAAAACTAAATTTTTTTATTCGAACTGGAAAAAAATTACAAAAGATCCTATTATATTGCAGTGGATTAAGGGTTACGAAATACCTTTTACCTCTGTTCCACCTCCAAATGATGCCTATGTTCAAAATTGGTCAGCAAAACATAGACTCATCATTCAAGAAGAAATTGAAAAACTTCTGGCCTTGGGTGCAATTTCTGAATGTTCACATAGCAATAATCAATATGTATCCCCAATTTTTGTCATACCTAAACCAAATGGGACTTACAGGTTTATACTTAATTTAAAAGGACTCAATAAGTACATAAACACTCAACATTTTAAATTAGAGGATTATAGAACCGCAGGCAAGCTAATTTCAAGAAACAGCTATATGGCAAAAATTGATTTAAAAGATGCTTATTTCTCTATCCCCATTTCTGAACACTCTAAAAAATATCTTAGATTTAACCTTGAAGGCAAACTATATCAATTCAATTGCTTACCCTTTGGATTATGTACGGCTCCATTGATTTTTACAAAAATTATGAAACCAATTGTTACATACCTTAGAGAAAAAGAAAAGATAATAATGACACATTACTTAGATGACAGTTTATACATCAATGATAGCAAAAATTCTTGCACTCAAAATGTTAACTTCGCATGCAAACTATTTCAGAATTTGGGTTTTAACATTAATTATGAAAAAAGTATTTTTAATCCTAGTCAAGCATGTGACTATTTAGGATTCACCTTAGATTCCAGGGATCTAACAATTTCTGTACCTACAGATAAACAAGTTTCAATCCTTAGCAAGTTGCACAGTTTCAAATTAAAAAATGCTTGTAAGATTAGAGAATTCTCCCAACTTTTAGGTTCTCTAACTGCTATATGTCCTGCTGTTCCTTACGGCTGGGTATACACAAAATTGGTAGAAAGAGAAAAGTATTTAGCTCTGAAGGATTCCAATGAAAATTATGATGAAAAAATGTCTCTTATAAAAAATATTAACCCTGAGTTACAGTGGTGGATAGAAAATATACACAAAAAGAACCCAATAAAACAGCACACATTCAAAAGATGCATCTCGTACTGGCTGGGGTGCAGTATGTGAAGGAAAAAAGGCTTCTGGTTCTTGGTCTTACACAGAGTTAAAGTACCATATAAATTATTTGGAATTAAAAGCTGCCTTTCTAGGACTTCAGTGCTTTGCTAAGGATCATCAAAATTGTGAAATATTACTCAGAGTAGATAATACAACAGCTGTAGCTTATATTAACAAAATGGGGGGTGTTCAGTTTAAACATCTTAACAGCATTACAAGGGAACTATGGCAATGGTGTGAAAAAAGAAATATTTGGGTATTTGCTTCATATATTAACTCTAAAGACAATTTTGAAGCAGACACTGAGTCCAGAAAATTAAACATTGAATGGGAGCTATCTCAATCATGTTTTAAAAAAATCAGAAAAACCTTAGGGGAGCCTGAAGTCGACTTATTCGCATCTAGAATAAATAACAAATGTCAAAGATTTGTTTCATGGAGGAGAGACCCAGAAGCTATAGCTGTCGATGCATTCACTTTGGACTGGAAAACATTTTTCTTTTACGCCTTTCCACCTTTTTCCCTAATCTTAAAATGTATTAATAAAATAATAACAGATAGAGCTGTAGGCATTCTAGTCTTCCCCTATTGGCCTTCACAACCATGGTTTCCCCTTATAGAACCACTTTTAGTCGAAGATTTACTTATTTTCCCACCTAACAAATTTGTTTTGACTTCCCCTTACAGAGAACCTCATCCCATGCATCAGCATCTTACCCTGGCTGCAGGGCTGCTATCAGCGAAGCATTTATAAGACGTGGAACTCCTAACTCTGCTCTTGCGATTATGCTAAATTCCCTTTCAAATAACACAATTAAACAATATAACTGTTCCTTTAAGTTGTGGTGGAAATTTTGTAATACTTACAACATTGAACCTTATGAAGGATCTGTACCTTTTATACTAAAATTTCTTAGTGACTGCTTCCATAAAGGAATGTCTTATGGTTCACTAAATAGCACTAGATCTGCTCTGTCTATATTAATGGGATCAAAAATTGCATCAGATGACAGATTGAAAAGATTCTTCAAGGGGGTTTTCAGACTGAAACCTCCCAACCCGAAATACAATGTTACATGGGATCCGGGTATGGTGCTAGACTATCTAGCATCCAAATACCCAAATGAGAGTGTATCATTAGATGTTCTGACAAAAAAATTAGTTACAATTCTGGCTTTAACGACAGGCCATAGGGTCCAAACACTGTCATTAATAAACATTAAAAATATAAAATTTATAGCAGATGGTGTACAAATTAAAGTGCCTGACATCATCAAAACATCAAGCAAAAATTCATTCCAACCCTGCTTGCATCTAAAAAGTTACTCTAGTAAATTAGAAATTTGCCCAGTACAGACACTGAACTCGTATTTAAATGTTACTAAAAACATTAGAAAAGGAATAGACAAATTAATAATAACATATAAAAAACCATATCACAGTGCCTCTTCTCAGTCTATAAGTAGATGGATTAAAATGACACTAAATGAAGCCGGTATAGATACTTCTGTGTTCACCGCACACAGTACTAGGCACGCCTCTACTTCAGCGGCAAGTAGGGCGGGTCTTAGCATAGATATAATTAGAAGAACAGCAGGGTGGTCAGGCACATCCTCTACCTTCGCTAGGTTCTATAATAGACCGGTTACTGGAGACCCCTTAGCCTTTAGTAATGCTGTGTGCAATACTTTAAATACATGTACTACTTAATTCACCAAATAAATATAATGTTTTGTAATTACAAACAATTATTATTATTTTTCAATAACAACAGCATTTCATTCACTACTTAACTTTAAACATCTACACTGTAAACCGTCTCGGACAAGGAGAGAGTATAATTAGGAGATTAAACGAACTTACCTGTAAGTGAAGTTCTATCTCAATTATACGAAGCTCCTTGTCCGAGACGGGACTCCCTCCCAATGTCATTCCTTACCCTCCCTAAAATATTTATAGATATTCTTGTCGTTCATGAAATGCGCTTTAAACGAAATGAAGTTGACAGGTTCGTTCAGGAATACGCAGAGTTTTTTGCTTTGGAATAGCTTCAAATATGTGGATGGCGTCGGCACGAAAGGCCGTGACTACACTGTAAACCGTCTCGGACAAGGAGCTTCGTATAATTGAGATAGAACTTCACTTACAGGTAAGTTCGTTTAATCTCCTAATAATAATATCATGTAGATAACTATTTTTTTCAGTTGTAATTTCTCTGTTAGTGCCGACAAAAATCTGCTTCATCTGCACGCTGTTTAAAAGCTTTTTTTCGAAAGGGCAACCTTAAATAGATGGAAAAAATACGGATGTCTTGCATGCCAACGAATGTCTAGATGTTCCTTCGAAGTGGTTCTCTTACTGAATTTGAACACAACTGTCACTACCCAATGCCCGTGCAGCTAGTCTATTCTGTAAACAACTATTTCGATATCGAGCTTCACCTGAGTGACAAAACTCACAAAATGAGCTTTATTGCACACAACATAAAGGTCTTAATTTGAAACTCACCTCGGATTCGACTGTCAAGATAAGAAAATGTTGTTACAGAATAGCACTACAGGCCTATCGTAGGCATAAACATAGGAACATCATAGGAACTAAAATATATATTTTTTTAATTAAATTAGTTTGATACTGTTGATAGTAGACCAATGGATCGGTATTACTGTGACTTCAAGTGGCTTTCCAGGTTTAAGAAGCATTATGATTGCTGCATTGTTGTCTTCCATTGAAGAGGAACAAAGTGAAGTGCTGACATGCCATTGTATGTAAATAGAATACTACATATTGCCGGCGACTTCGTCCACTTGGATGTCGGTTATCGCGGTTGCGGACGAATTTTATAAGTAGCCTATTACTCTTCCCCAGGTTCCAGACTGTCTTTATATCAGAGTTACTTTTGCATTTATAATTTAGAGTATGGATGTAGATAGATAGCAAGAAGTTCAGACCAGAATTTAAATATAGTCCAACAATACAAATCATAGCCAGGTTTTTTGTTGTTGAATTTTACGTTATTTCTAGCTTTAATTAGTTCTTGCTTCGTAACTGTTTTGACCGGTCTATTGATGTGACGTTTCTTCCTTGTGACTGAGGCTCGAACCCTACAAGCTAGGTATTACACTAGAAGATAAGTAGTCTATTTAATAAATCATTATTTTAGTTATTTGTTAGAACAAAGTTATTTTTATCTTTTCGGAGTAGGCAGGTGTACTACACTGCCACGCTCGAAGTAGGCAGGTACTGCGGTGCTGTCTGCGTTACTAATAACAACAAAGAGTTGTAATAAATTAGTCAGTCTGCGCAGATATCCATTACTAGTATACACTTACTTAAATTAGTATTTACGGTATCTACCGAGTAAGACAAAATGTAATTTACACTAAAATAGAGTGATTGTAAAACCTGCAAGTAAAGTTGGTGCCAGAAATAACTTCAAAGATTTGACCACATGTGACATGCTGCACATATTTGTAAACAGGGAGGTCAAGCGCTATATGTATGCGTTTAGTTCCTGTGCACACACGCTGTACCTACCTGATGCTAAGGGGCTGGTCTGGTGCCAACGTATGAACGAAAGAAGAATTAGACAAGTAAGCACGTACTTAGCTAGTGGACAATTGTGAAGGGAAAAGGTGCTCTCTCATATTGACATCATTAAACAACAGTCAGATAGTGCCCCAAAAGTTGTGAATGAGTTATTCATCGCTTGTGTATTCTTTAGCATATTTATGTACTTATGGCACAACATGTGCTATCATAGTAGGTGATGAATGTAGGTAATATAAAACGATAAATGGAGAGATAACAATTATCATTCATATTTTTTTTTGTATAAGTACTTCAGAATACTTAGGTATCTAGAGTTTATATCAACATAAATATAATATTTGATCCGCAGTACACAATGAGTAACCCCTACGACAGCAAATGCGGAGTGTAACGATGAGTGCGCAAATTATTGTCAAAAACAGATTAAACTTTGTACCGTGACACCTGTTCAGCAGCAATGATAGTAGATCGATCACTCGCTATGAAAGAATGTTAAGAATAAGAATATTTTATTAATAGTGTTGTTGTATGATGCAAGCAAAGCAAAACAAGTTGCTAATGATGGATGAGTCATAAACTCCATTGGTACACCTCGCTTCTAAAGCTAATTTGCAACGATTTGACCCGATAACTTGGGGGCCAAATTAGTTTTTTTTTGGTAATTGATGGAAAATTTTAAGTTTTTTTTTTTCAAATCAAATCAAATCTAAATTGTTTATACTAGGTGGGCCAAATGAAATCACCCTATTGCTCTATGCTCCTATTTTTGCAAATGGCGGCCAATGTCAAACCTGTTTTGACATTTGTGGACTAGACAGATGTAGAATACAAGTGAACAAGCCATGGAGCGATACTCTCTCCAAGAACGCGGAATAATCGTGTCTATTTTTTTGCGTAACAATTCTGTCACCGATTCCCCGCTCGTCCGACACCGACTGCGCAAACACTGCGCCGTTTGGCCACCAACCTTGAAGAGTATGGGACCACACGAGACGTTGCCAAGAGTGGCCGGCCCCGGAGCGCCCGTTCTGCCGAGAATATCACCGCTGTTGCCGAGGATGTCGAGCTGTCGCCGGAAACATCGACCAGACGCCGTGCTTCGCAATTAGCCATCAGCCGGTCGTCCCTAAGGCGAATTTTGGTCAAAGACCTGCACATGTTCCCGTACAGAGTCCATTTAACGCCGTTCCAGACTTTTGTTTGTGGGGTTTTTTGAAGTCCCGTGTTTACGTGAACAAGCACGAGACCCTGGAAGCTCTCAAGGACAACATTCGACACGAGTGCGAGAATCTGTCGCCCGAAGTTCTCGCCGAAGTGATGAAAAATGCCATAAAACGAGCCCGTATGGCAATCAATTGTGACGGCGCCCATTTGGCCGATATCATCTTCTCGACTTGACCAATAAAATTCTAAAGGTTCAAATAAACATAATCAAAAAACAGGATCGAAGTTGGCCCACCTTGTACATAGAATAAATATGGCACAATAGATGTTATAAATATGGTTCCAGCATACCCTGCCATAGTATGGCGTACAAATATTTCTATATAAAAAAGGAACAAAGCTTATATTACTAACCAATTAATAATCATGGATTACAGAATAAAATATGAATTTAAATTTATTTGGAATAATTTTAATTTGTCTTTGTGTCGATGTCGAGTTGTGCTATTTATTTTGTAACTTTTTTTTTAAATTAATAATTATTCTTTTTTACAAAAGTGCATATTTCAAAAATATAGAGACACTAGCTGACCCGCGCAACTTCGTCTGCGTCACAATTTTCATCTATAATATAACTCCTACCCTACTCCAACCCTACTCCTACCCTACTCCTACCCTACTCCTACCCTACTCCTACCCTACTCCTACCCTACTCCTATCCTACTCCTACCCTACTCCTACCCTACTCCTACCCTACTCCTACCCTACTCCTACCCTACTCCTACCCTACTCCTACCCTACTCCTACCCTACTCCTACCCTACTCCTACCCTACTCCTACCCTACTCCTACCCTACTCCTACCCTACTCCTACCCTACTCCTACCCTACTCCTACCCTACTCCTACCCTACTCCTACCCTACTCCTACCCTACTCCTACCCTACTCCTACCCTACTCCTACCCTACATCTACCCTACCCCTACCCTACTCCTACCCTACTCCTACCCTACTCCTACCCTACACCTACCCTACTCCTACCGCCTATTTTTTTTTTTTTTTTTAATATGAAAAATAGATGTTGGCCGATTCTCATAGATACCGGATAAGCACAAAAAATTTCATCAAAATCGGTCAAGCCGTTTCGGAGGAGTATGGCAACGAAAACTGTGACACGAGAATTTTATATATTAGATGATAAAGACAGTATTTTAAGTTTTTGAAATAATAATGAATAATGACTTACAGCTATCTAAAAAGTGGGCTACACACATTGCCCGGATGCATTTTTTTTTGTCGTTTAAAAACTCTTTGCACGTCTACTCAGTTACCCCAAATTATAAGACCACATCTGAGTACAGATACTACTTAAGCATGGTAAGCAACCATTACGGTATCTAGATTAACCGTTTTTGTTAATCTTTTCAGGACGTACCTACACAAAGCGATCTATTTTTTTTTTGAGTATTTTCTCTACGTGTGGTTTCCAATTGCAATTTTTGTCCACGGTTATACCTAAGAATACACATTTATCGACAACGTTTAAGGAGGAATTGTTATACTGAATATTTAGACTATCCGTGTTTGTGTTAATGTTGAGTGCTTGAAATTTTATTATATTTGTTTTTGTCATTTATTTTTAAGTTATTTTGTTCTAGCCATTTGATTGTCTTGTCTAATGCTTTAACAATTCGTATTTCCAAGTCTTTATTATCGTTGCTTTTAATAATTAATGTTGTGTCATCTGCAAATAGTACGCACTCTTCATTAATCGCCTCTGGTAGGTCGTTGATTGTACACTAGAAATAAAAGAGGGGATACCATTCCTCCTTGAGGTGTGCCGAAACTGTTTTGTCTGTATTTTGATCTAAACATTTTTTGTTGGTTATGACATTTTCTTGTTATTTCTACGCATTGCAGTCGGTCAGTAAGAAAGCTTTTGACCCAATCGTTGGCCTTTCCGCGGATTCCATACTGTGAAAGTTTTGAGATGTCTAGAAAGGCACGGCCTATTTTGGATTTTTGGTTAAGACTTTCGGTTATCTGTTTAATTAAGGAGAAACAAGCTGAAGCCGTAGAGCTCCCCTTCCTGAATCCAACCATTCTTTTTTAAGGATGTCACACGATGTCCTAAAAAAAACCTACCCTCAACTTCGCGAGCGAACGGACATGTTACGGATCCTGTGTATTATTAAATTACAAAAAATAACATGTTTTCTTATCCTACATTTCAAATGGGTACGAAATGTAGCGGCTGTGATGCTGCTTTGGATGATTCACTTTTTATGGAGTGTTCTCAAGAAAGATGCAAGAAGAAATTTCATCTCAAGTGTCTGGCATTAACAAAGGAAAAAGTTGAAGCCTTTACCCAAGAATACAAGGATCAGTGGATTTGTCCGGAATGTATTTGCATAATGCCGAAAAGGTGTAATACCAACACGCCTGTTGGAGGAACTACAAGCATTAACAAGACCTTTTCACCAAGCAGCTTTGTGAACACCAGTGACAGAGGTAGTCGTCGAAATACAGGTGAAATCATAGTGAATACTGAGATTCAACTTCTGGATGAAATACGGGAGTTTCGATGGGAAGTTAAGAAGCAGCTGGAAGAGCAACGAAATGAGTATGTTTTGTTGCAAAACAGATTTAGTAACACAGAAACTGCGTTGAAAGAATTGAAACAAATATTGAAGGTAGTACAAGAAAAGGCAAGTAAAGTTGAGATTCTAGAAGCAAGAATAAAAGTTTTGATAGGGAAAAATGAGAAATTGGAGTCAGAAGAAAAGTCAGGTGCCAAATCAGGCAGAACAAGGGCCTAGAGACCTAACATTACCTTTTGCAAACGCTGTCAAAGATAAGCAGGTAGTTAGCAATAATTTTGCGAAGGAATGTGTGGCCACAAAATCGGCGACAAAATTAGAGAATAAGGAACAGATGCAAGGAATAAAGAATGATAATAAGTCTAAGAATTTGGTAAACGTGGAAAAGGAACGGCCGGAAAAAGAGGGAAATTGGACTACCGTTACCAGGAAAAGAAGCAGATTTTCCAACAGCCAAGTGAAAAAAGGTGGAAATACGAGTGCTGTTAGCAAATCAAACACAAGACTTAAAGAGACTATGCCTCCTTTATTATAGGAGTTCCTGAAAGTAAATATGAAAAGTTGTGTCAACCTAAAAGCTGGGCAGTAAATATTGAATTTGCGGAGTGGGTGTGGTTTCGTAGAGCAAGCAACCCCAGAAATCCTACATAACTCTGTACAAATATTGTACCAAAACGTACGAGGGCTGCGAACAAAGTTGGAGGAATGTTACTGTACCGGGTGGTACACTTCTGTTGCTGGGATTGGTGGAGAAGGTGTACTGAAAGACTGCAATCTTCAGAAGATATTTATTCTTGCTGCGACTGTACCGATCTGATTCTATGATACCACCTTACTGTACTATAAATACAATTAGAAAGCGTACTATAACTGTTACAACTGTTATATCTTCAAACGTAGTGATAGCTATGATTTCTCCGAAAGAACTGTCCTGTATGATGTCTCCGAACGAACTGTGCTGTATGATGTCTCCGAACGAACTGTGCTGTATGATGTCTCCGAACGAACTGCCCTGCTCGAGATTTTTTTTTTTTTTTTTTTTTTTTTTTATAATGACCACTCGTAGTTCACCTCTAGACGGGTGGTTACTACTTAACCGGGCTAGCCTGTGGTGGCCTCAGAATGACTCTAAAGCCCCCAGCCAAGGCAACAAAAAATACTTAAACCTACAACTCTGCTCACTGGGGGCACCCCCTGTGGGGTTCGGGCCTCGGCTCAGTGGCATCGTTATCGGGAGGGCAGCAAGGGACAGGCTGGGTCATGACATTATTTAGGGGGTTTAAAGCTAATGGCTCAGCGACGCGGGCTGGCTCGTTAGGCAAAAGACGGGGAGCAACAACAACATTGCTATTATTACTGGGACGTCGCGCGAATTACGTAGACTGCAGACGGTGGATCGAAAAAAAACCAAAGTGATTTTAAAACTAATTTAATTAAAAGAAATTACTACAATTAATTTGATGAAACCTATTCGATGCAAGAATATGGAATGACCAAGTAATACTTAAAAATAACTTATTGCTACTCGTGAGTTTCTGCTGCGTCGGCGGCTCGTGGCTGAACGGACGTCATCGCTGCAGTTTCCATGCGGTTGGCGTAAACATGTAGGAATGTGCGAAGTCGGCGGTATCCATTAGGGGTCCGTATCTAACACCTCCACCCGCAGAACAGCAACTATTTGCTCATGTTGAGAGAAAATGTTGCTGGGAGTTCATCTCGTTTCCTGGTCACATCTTCGTATGTATGTATCTTGAGAGTCTGTTGCTTCTCTTCGTTGCCTGTTCTTAGGTTCCAGCATTTGTATCTGCGGCTTATCACCAAAATGATAAGTATGGCTGCGCATAGTACAATGATGTAAAATGGTATGGTTGTATGGTATAAGACAACCGGTTGAGTGTTGTCGATCTGGATAGGGTTCTCCATCAAAACTTTGTTCTGGATGCTGTGAAGTTCTTCCAGGTTGACTGAATTGAAGCCGATGATGTGAGTGGAGTCAGTTGTTTGGTTCAGGTCGTTATAAGGGATCTTCGATAATTTTAGTGGTTGTCCTTTTATCTCGTTGCTGTCGTTGATGATTGTGAGTTCTGTTGTTTCCAGATAGCAGTTCATGGGAATGGTGACGAGATAACTTCCTTGTAGAATGTTAAAGTCTTTTCTGCCGCAGGCTAACTGTACTTTGGTCGGTTGGGGCAATGATAAAACGTAGTGTTGATCGTCCAATTTTTCAACTGCTTGTTTGGAGAGTGAAATCTTGGTGAATTTGCAGGTGTCTTCTAGACCTTGATTGATGATGAGTTCTTGGATACAGTCGGGCTTCGTCCGGATTTGATGGCTTATCTTCTTTTCACAGAGATGGATGCTGCTGTACTTCGGGCATTCAGCCTCTATGTACACGAATGATTTCTCGTTTGTTGCTATATAGGGTGAGGACGGAATAAGGGCAAGTTGGTTTTTGTTAGGCACAATGGATAGTCTGTATAAATCGTAAAGGTCTTTAGAGACTATGGGAAAGCTGTATATTATTACTATTCTTTTCTCAATAAAGTAGGAACCTGGTTTTATAAGATTATAATATTCTCGTAATTCTAAGTTTAGGACTTGATCTTGATTGTATATTGATTTTAACTTATCTATCATAGATCTTAACACTTCTATATCTATCATTGAATGATGGGTGCTGGACGCACGTATAAAAGCCATTATATTTTCTAACCTAATTATCTCTAACATTAAATCTTCTACATTATTGGTTATGATTCCTAAAATTTGGGCAAACTTTGCAAATTTTATTAAGCTGTAATCTGTATATGCGGTTTTTTCTAGGAGTAGTTCTAACGTTGCATTAACCTTTTCCTGATTTTTTGTTATTTGGTCTAGAATGGTGCCATGCTGGGACATCCATTCTTTACTTAGGCTGATATGATTGTTGAATTCTGATACTATTTTATTTTCATTGTTTTGTAAAGTTTTAATAGCCTCGTCGTATTTCAAGGCATCTAGATAGTCTAGGTTGCCAGTGATACTTTTTATCACTGATCCAAGGCCATCTACAAGACCTCTTTTGACTCTAACGGGTTCTAGGGATTTTACTTGTTGTAGTACTCTACTAAGTTTGTCAGTAAGGTAGTCAATCTGGTATTCGTAAAGCATGTAAGTCTCATTAGTTAGTTTAATTCTAAAAGTCTTTAGTTGCATCTGTACGGAATTTACTTTATCTTCTATGTCGGTTAATTGTATGTACTGTATGAATGAGTGGTAATGTGTGGTTAGTCTGGTCGGTCCTAATCTGTACGGTAACAATCCTGGTCCGTCGGCTAAAGTCTCAAGTCTTATCTCTTGAGGGTGAGTCACTTGGATTGTCAGTAGTAGCAGGATCCTGTAACAATTGGCTCGCTTTAGGAACACGTTTCAGCCGTGCTTTGGCTATCGGACCACGTTTTTTCGAGGTATATATGTGTATAGGCAGATCGGCGAGTACTGTATCCTGCGTATAACGTGGTGCAGCCTTCTGGCGACTGGCAAAGGGGTTTTTAATGAAAACTTGTTGCTGAGGGGCATATTCTACTTCAGGCTCGCGAGTTTTATTCCTATTGTTAATTAGGGCTGTACGATTTGCAAGAGATGAGTTATTAATTATTTCGTAAACCTGTTTCATCTGTTGTCTATGATTCTGCGCGTATTGTTGTAGGATATGTTCAGTCAGGTCTATGTCGGTTGGGTCTCTGGGATCAAAATGTCCGGTCATTAGGTCAAACGGTCTGCACTTCGTAAAACTATGGATGGAACTATTATATGCTATGATGGCGTATGGCATAAGGTTGATTATAGGTTCGTCTTTATTTTGTAGTTTTAGAATTCTAATGTGCTCCAATAAGGTGGAGTGAAAACGTTCGATGTTGCCATTGTCATTTGGACTATGAGGTAGGATTTTATGGTGGACAATTTTATGAAGGCGTATAAATTCGGAGAAAAGTTGGTTCGTAAACTCAGTGCCGTTGTCAGTGATAATAGTCAAGGGTAGTCCGTGATGGGTACAGAAACGTAATAGTGCTTGTATAATGCTAACTGCGGTACCGTCTCGCAGATGATACGCTTGGGCGTATTTCGTGAACACGTCTATAAAGGTTACGTATTTTTCGTTTTGAACGGTAAAGAGGTCCATGTGAATGATTTCGAGTGGTTTGGTAGCTGGAGGTACTATGTTGAATTGGGGTCTTATTGGATTTCTGTCGTATTTAGCTTGACCACAGATAGTACACTCATTAATGAACTTGGTGATTTGTTCTTTCATCTTTGGCCAGAAATATTTTCGTGAGAGGGCTAGATGGCATTCATTTATACCGCGGTGGTTCGTCTTACCGTCGTGATAATGTCGTATAATATCTTGTTGTCGGAGGTATTCTTTAACATTCTCGAGTTCTGTCTTAGCTAATACTAGGTTAAGTGAGGAACTTCTAAATTTGTCTTGTATGATGGGTATTATTGAGTACATGGCTAAAGGTGGATTAATTAGGATGGCTGTTTTGACTTTTGGGTTCACGTATTCCTTGATAGCATTGATAATGTCGCTTTCGAGGTTAGATTCTGAAATTTGGATTGCGATTCGAGTATGATTTTCGAATGGTTTGGTTACTGTTGGTCGGCGTTTTATGTCACCTACTATGGTAAAGTAAATCTGTCGATGAAACTTATTGAGAGGTTCGTCTGTAATGGGGATTTCTAGAATCGGATGTTCATTACTGGTATGTACGGTGTCGGTCGACGAATTTGTTGGTGGAGGTGGTGCCTCCGATGGGTTGTTAATCATAGATCCGAGGTCGTTAGTGCTTTCAATCAGTGAGTCGTTGTCAGTCTCTGAGGGATCTGCTGGTGGAGTTGGAACGTCCGCTGGGTTGTTGATTATTGATCGGAGATTCTTAATGTTTTCGATTAATGAGTTAATTTCTTCTATTTCTTCATTATGGATTTCTACACGGGAGAGAGCATCAGCATTGGTATTGAATTTTCCTTTTTTGTACACTACAGTAAAGTCATATTCGCTTAGTCTGAGTCGCCATCTGGTCAGTCGTGAATTGGGTTCTTTCAAGCTCATCATCCATTGCAAGGGTTTGTGGTCAGTCAGTACTTTAAATTTTCTGCCGAAGAGATAAGGTCTAAAATATTTTGTGGCCCAGACTATGGCAAGCAATTCCTTCTCGATGGTACTATAATTTAGCTCACTTTCGTTAAGTGTGCGAGAAGCGTAACAAACGGGTTTGTCAGAACCTATCGGTCCCTGGGATAGCACTGCTCCGATAGCAAAGTTTGAAGCATCTGTTGTAAGATTGAACTCCTTTTTGAAATCTGGGTATTGTAGTATGGGGTCATTTGTAAGTAGTGTCTTGCAGATTTCGAATGCATTGGTATATTCTGAGCTAAAGATTATTTTACTACCTTTCTTTAAGCATTGAGTAAGTGGTTTGGTTATGCGGGCAAAGTCGGGGATAAACTTTCGGTAGTAACCGAGAAGGCCTAGAAATTGTTTGATCTCCTTGGGGGTCTTTGGAATTGGGTACTTTTGAATAGCGGAGATTTTGTCGGGGTTTGGCTTGACACCGTCTTGGCTAATAATATGTCCTAGGTATGCGGTCTCGAGCTTCAGAAATTCGGACTTGTCCATTTGGATTTTGAAGTTGGACTCTTTAAGTCTTTGGAAAACTTTTTCCAAATTATCCATATGCTCTTGAAGAGAGGTACTATAGACAATTATGTCGTCCAAATATACAAGACATATGTTATTTTGGAGGCCTCTAAGTACATTGTCCATAACCCTTTGGAAAGTTGATGGGGAATTTTTGAGTCCCATGGGCATTCGGAGGAACTCGAAATGGCCGTGTTCTACGTTAAATGCGGTTTTAGAAATGTCTTGGGGGTCCATCTCGACTTGGTAAAATCCACTTGCCAAATCTAAGGTCGTAAAATATTGGCTTTTTCCTAACTTGTCAAGAACGTCACTGATGTTTGGTATGGGGTATTTGTCGTCAATGGTTTTCTCGTTCAATTTCCGAAAGTCTACTACGATACGCCATTTTTGTTTTCCCGAAGCGTCTATCTTTTTGGGCACAACCCATATGGGTGAGCTCCAGGCTGAGTCGGAGGGCCTAATAATACCCTGGTCTAACATTTTGGTAATTTGATTCCTTACTTCTTCACGATGGATAAAGGGGTATCGGTAACTTTTGGTATACACGGGGACTTCGTCTGTGGTTCTTATGCGATGCTTGATTTTATTGGTGAATGTCAAGGGTTCACCATCAATATAAAATATGTCTGTGTATCGAGAACAGAGTGTCAAAAGATTAGCTTTTTCCTCTTCATTGAGGTGATCTGTACGTAAACGTGATAATACATCTTTCGCACGATGCGATTGCTTGCTTGGTGTGCAATTAACGTTAAAAAGATCAGCACGGGCTGGTTGGTCTAAGGAAAAGATAATGTCGTTAGGTGTTGGATTTTCTAGTTCCACATATCCACGGCTATTGGTGACAGTGGTAAGGCATTCGTGGATAATACAATTGCAAAAAACTTGTTCATTTACTAAAACGTCGCCATCCGGGGCATTTATGGGTATTCTAACTAATTTGGAACTTTTAGCGGGGACAATATCCTCGTACAGGTTAACATTGCGTGAATTATATACTTTAATTTGATTCGTAGCGGTACGCGTTACTAATTGGAAATCTTTTAAATCTATTTTAGCCTCCCATTTGGATAATAAGTCTAGTCCTATTAGGCCATCAAAGTAGTCGTGAAAACGGTAAACGAACAATTTTATACTATCGGACTCATTGAATTCGTTAAAACACGGCAGCGTTATGGAATAATCATTTCTACTAACGCCATGTACGTTTGTAACTTCGAAGGGGTCGTAATTGAGAGGATAGTCATAGAAGAACTTTTGTACAGCCTCGGGGCTTATAAATGACTGGTTAGCGCCAGTGTCAATCAAAAATTTTAAAGGAGGGCAAGAAATTTCTATATAGGGTAACTGTCTTTGGGTCTGTAAGTTAAGGTCTATTTTGGCTCTTTGGATGTCTGTCCCGACTGAAAATTTTGGTCTTGTTTCTGATTTGCACCGCTGGGGCCTGGTTGTGGCTCTGTCTCACCTACTACTTGGCTATCGGAAATTGCAGTCAAATTGAAATCAGTCATATTGGTGTTGTAGTCAAAGTCGCAAACTATGTAACAGTCATTACCGTCCGTGTAGTAGTCATATACTGGCTCGTAGTAGTAGTCAGCAGAATAATAGGAACTATCAGGCAAAGCAAGTTCGCTGAGGTTTAACTCACGCGTTTTAAAATAATTACTCGGTGGTGGGTTCCCGTTTCGTTGCCAATCGTGCCCTGGCGTCATGGGTAATAGTTTCTGAGCAAAATGTTGCACACCGCTCATGGGTTTCGGACCCGAATTTTGTGGTGGGTTAATCCTTTGTTGTAATTTAAAAACGTGACTTTGGGGGTGGTAGTTTGGCAATGGTGCACGGAACATTTGTTGGGTTCGAGTAGGCATTCGATTTTGAGGCTGGTTGCTATTGAATTTAAAGGCCTGAGGCTGGGGTTGGTAGCCACGCTGTCCTACTGGGGCAGGCCAGTTAGGTACTGGGGGTCGCGGAACATTTAAAGCGTTAAACGGCATAGTGGACATCGAAGGAGGTTTATATAGAATTTTGGGTGCATTCTGAGCGGTTTGAGCTTTTGGGGCATCATTTCGTTGCTGCAGGTATATAATATTTAGTTCTTCCTGCACGAATTCCAAGGCTTTTTCTATAGTTTCCGGACGCATACAACGTATACGTGAGCCTAAAGGTTCCTTAAGTCCTCGTACAAAAGCCTGCATTGTAACTTTCTTATAAAGTGTCCGTTTCGCTTCAATAGTCGTTTGTAAGGTCTCATGTAACGTCACGTAAGTCATAATTGTACTAAACAAGGTTTGACATTGATCGTAAAATTCCTGTGGGGTCTTATTACCTTGCGTAGCCAACGAGAGGTCATTGTATAAGGCTGTTTCGTCTCTCTGGTCTGAAAAGTTATTAATGAGAGCTGATCTAATACCTGCCCAAGTTTCAGGAATGCCGTTTGAATTAATGGTGGATGCGGCAGGCCCTGTTATCTTGTTTAGGATGCCATTTAAAAGACACAGGTTTCCTAGCTCACTGCCTGGCTCAGCGCTTGCGTACTGAGATACTATCCGGTCGCAGATGTTAATGAACCTCGTCAGTATATTGGGGTTTCCGTCAAAATCGGGCACAAGGCGTAAGGCCTTGAAAATTACATCGGGGTCGTAAGGCATTTTAGGTTCAAATAAACTATTCAAATTTAAATATAAATCACTATCTAAATCTCTGTTAATATCTACTAAATGTCGGCGCCCCTGTCGTGATGCAGGTACCTGACAATTTGACCTTTCGTGATGAAAAATCTTGGACATAAAAGTAACTAGGAATAGAGAGGAAGCAACACGAGAAAGATTCTAGTGCACTTACATATATTTCATCTCTGGTTCTTCTCCGTGAATCGATGTCTGGATTCTCCACGCGGCTCCGCAGCTCTGCCGTAGATTCTGGATACTCGTGACGTGACTTGAAAGCCGCCCGGGTGATTCGCGATCGTGGAGACCGATATGAGATGACTCTAACGCGTTTCGCGAACCGGCCCGCGAGTATCCTACCGACTGCGCCAATTACGTAGACTGCAGACGGTGGATCGAAAAAAAACCAAAGTGATTTTAAAACTAATTTAATTAAAAGAAATTACTACAATTAATTTGATGAAACCTATTCGATGCAAGAATATGGAATGACCAAGTAATACTTAAAAATAACTTATTGCTACTCGTGAGTTTCTGCTGCGTCGGCGGCTCGTGGCTGAACGGACGTCATCGCTGCAGTTTCCATGCGGTTGGCGTAAACATGTAGGAATGTGCGAAGTCGGCGGTATCCATTAGGGGTCCGTATCTAACACGCGGGGCCTCGGCGGCGAGGCCGGAAGGCGGCGGGTCGCGGTTTGTGTGCTTGTTTAAGAGTACTGGTTTCCCTACAGCTCTCTTGTACAAGGGTGATTGGGTCATCGGGTTCTAGTAAGGTATGCCGTGGACGGCGGACCTTACTAATCTGGGAGGGAGCGTATCGGGTAGCCGATGCGATAAGAGGGTTCTGGTGCCTCTCAGCAGATTCGATGAAACGCTTCGTGAGGCGTTTCATGAACTGCTTGATGGTCGGGATTTTGAGATCGACATGGAGTCGCTCATTCCGAACGAACCACGGGGCACCCGTGGCCTTCCGGAGAAAACGGTTTTGGAGGGACTGCAACCTATGGATCCGGTATGACTTTACGTGGGCGAATGTAGCACACGCATAGGTCATGATGGGGCGAATGCAAGTGGTGTAGATACGCAGCTTGCAGTTTAGGGATAATTTGCTGTTGTGGTTCAGCATCGAGTGGAGCCTACCGAGAGCGAAGGCGGCGCGCGAGCGCACCGCCTTAATGTGCTCCATAAAACTGAGGTTTTTATCCAAGATCACTCCTAGATATTTGGCTCGCTCTTCCCAAGGGATCGGCTTGCCAAACATCTTGATCGGTGGAAGGATCGGGGGGAGTCTAGCCCGCGGCCTGCGGAACAGGACCGCCTGACTTTTCTCGGGATTTACCTCAATCCTCCATTTCCGAAACCAACCGCCTAGGCGGTTGGCGGATCTTTGGAGGTGAAGAGATATGGATTTACCACTCTTGCCAGAGTAGTAAACGGCCGTGTCGTCGGCAAAGAGCGCTAATTGCGACTGGGGATCGGGGGGAATATCGCTGGTGAACAGCGTGAAAATAAGAGGCGACAGCACACCGCCTTGCGGTACGCCGGCGCGGATGGGGCGGGGGGTGGAAAGCGCACCTTCGATACGGAATCGAAAGGTGCGGTTCGACAAATAGTCTCGTAAGATGAGCACGAGACGATCTGGCACCCCGAGTTGATATAGCTTGTATATCAGACCGTTGTGCCAGACCTTGTCGAAGGCTTTCGCTATGTCGAAGAACAGGGCTCCCGTCATCAAGCCGCGTTGATAGCGGCCGTTGATATGCTCAACGATGCGGTAGACCTGTTGGACGCACGAGTGAGTGGCTCTAAAGCCAAACTACTCGTTGGGGATGAGACTCTTTCGCTCGACGTAATCCTTGAGACGCTTATAGATAAGCCTCTCGTAGATCTTGCCGAGCGAGCTGAGCAGACTGATGGGGCGGTAGGAGGACGGGGAGGATTTGGGCTTACCCGGCTTGGGAATGCCGATCACGATAGCCTCTTTCCACTGCTGCGGAAACATGTTGTTGGACAGAGCGCCATTGAAGATGGTGGTCATCAACACGATCAGAGTCTTGGGAAAGAGTCGAACTACCCTGTTGGTAATGCCGTCGCGCCCAGGGGCTTTCCTGGGTCTGAGTTGGCCGATGATCTTCTCCACCTCGTCCGGAGTGACGGGAGGGAGAGGGTCGTCGGGGTCCTCGACGGGAGGGAGGGAGGTCCTACGTTCGACCTCGGCGTCCACCTCGGCGAGGTGGGCCGGGTCGACTGGGTTCGAGCTTGGGGAACACTCTGCCCTGCTCGAGAATAAATACGGCCCTTTTATAGTCGACAAACCAAACAAGAAATATTCTCGAACATTCAAGTCAAAACATGCATGGACTTATCTCTAAAATTATACAAAAAAACGATAAGCAAAAAATTCTAACAATAGGCGGTAAGTTCTTACAACGCTCGGCGTTCAGTTTTTATCAAAGGCGCTCGGCCGCGTGTCGGTCAAACATCAAACGATCAGTCGGCATGGCGCTCAAATTAAAGGCTCGTACCGCTCGGCGGTAAGTCAAAGGATCACGTCACGTGGCGGTGAAATCAAAGGATCGTGCCGCTAGGCGGTCAGATAAAAGACTCGGTCACGTGGCGTAAACAAAAGAATCAAACACGTGGCGGTTAAATCAAAGGATCGTGCCGCTTGCAAGTATAAACTTGTTTACGAGCGGCGCATCGAGAGCTTTCTTTGATGCCGTGCGTCGTAAGTACCCACTTACAAATAAGAACTGTCTCGAATATTCACCTATTATTACGCGCTATTAAATCCCTAACTAGAAATATTTGTTTAAAGTTATTTTAACACTTAATCACTACAATAATAATCACTGTACACTGTTGCTGTCCCGCACATTACTCCCGCCGTGCAACTGCGTTGCATAAAGTTCCGGTGCGGGCTCGACGTCTGTAGACAGGGGCAGGACCACCAGTTTCCTGACTGGCCGGCGTAGCACACCTCCTTGAGTCCGAACGTCTACTGTTCGCACTACGTAATCTGGTCCCGGGTACGTTGCGATGACACGCCCTCGTATCCATGTATTACGAGGCAGGTTTTCGTCAACGATTTGTACGAGGTCGTTGACTTGTACGGTTGGCCCTCGTCCATGCGGCTCCCGCCGGTGTTGGAGCTCGGGAAGGTGCGGCGATGATATGAGCGAGCCTCTGTGCCGCTCGCTAACTGGATCGATTGACGTCATCCTGTGCGGTTCCTGTGCCTGCTTGCAGCACTTGCGCTGGTCCCCCAACAGAAAGTGGTTGGGGTCAGGGCTTCTGGATCTTTTGTGCTGCTGACCAAGACGTGTGTCAGCGGGTGATTGTCGACTGTGTACTCGGCTCTCCTGTATAGCTCGGTAGATATTGGCAGAGTTTGCATTTCCCCTAAGAGGCAATGTATTCTGTTTTGCTGTTGTTGCCTGCTGCTTAGTTGTGACAGACATCTTCGTCTTCCTCCAGTCTGGATCCTCTTCGTTGTTCTTCTTTCTTCTGCTGTACTTGTCACTCTGTTTGGCATGTTCACAGAGCCGGCCAAATTGAAGAACTTGCGCTGTTGAGTATCTTTGCCGATTCCAGTTAGAGTATCTACAGGTATTTGGTAAGCCTTCTGCTGGCTTCACTCTTCTGCTGTCGTTGACATGGTGTACTTTCTCTTTACCAGAGGAGTTTTCTTCTGTGGGTGTAGATTTATCGCTTTGCCAGGAATCTTCAGCTTCATAAATCGTGTTCAGACCTTTCTGTTTCGGAGCTGGTTTAGCGTAACCATTTCTGATGACTGGTTCCTTCTGTTTGGAGTACCTGCGTCGGTTTTTGTTAAATGTTGGCGGAACGTCTATTACTGTACTGTGAGCCACGTTCATCTTTGGTTCTGGTTCGTCCCTGATGCAGGATACGAAGTCAATGTGGTGCTCGAAGGTGTGTGTTTCATGATTTCCATGGAGCACCCAACCCAGTGAAGTAAGAGATGCCACTGGTTGGTTGCTGTCTCCTCTTCTCACTTCTGAAGTTAGCAGAAGATGCCAATTGTCCTGACCAATTAGTATTTGTGGCTTCGCTTCTGTGTACGTGAGGTGATAGCGAATATCTGACAGGTGACGACAATCTTCAATCAGTTCTCTTGGTATCTGTTGAGTCGGGACTTGTAGGTTCTTTAATGTGCGCGCGTACACTTTATGTTCGCGATTATTAAGTCCTTTCAACTTGATGGTGACTCTTCTTGAGGCTGATTCTGAGGACTTCATACCATTGATGGTTTCCATATTTAATGGATCTATGGGACCTGTTGCTCCGATGCTCTTGGCTATACTTTCGTCGACTAGTGTGACCGTTGATCCGTCGTCCAATAACGCGAAGGTGTCAACTGCTCCTCTAGGACCCTTTATTTTTATCGGCAGAATCTTCAGATATGACTGCTTCTTTTCTATTATCCTAGCTGAGGTGATGACTTCTGTTGCTTCTTTCTCTTTGTCTTCTTTTATTTCTGTATATTCTGTCTTCTTGGTGAAATGTAGCAATCTATTGTGTGAATATTTACAACTGTTGACCCCGCATGGCCTGGCTCGGCAACTATGAGTCTTGCTCCTATATCGAAGACATCTGAAGCATAGGCGTTTGGACTTTGCCATGTCCCATCTTCCATTTATATTCAATTTATTAAATTTCTTGCAGTCTGCAGTGGTGTGACCCGTCTCTTCACATACAGGACACTTTAGCGCGTTTTTCTTGTCTGTGACGTTAGTGACCTTATGAGTCTTCTTTTCTGGAGTGGCTGTTACTTGTTCAGGTAAAGCATATGGCCCGCATAGCTCCGCTTCTCTTTTAAGGAACTTTTCCATCTTCACAAGATCTGGATCTTCGTTTAGTTGCATTGCCGAAAAGTCATAATATCTGTAGCGAAGCGTTGGTGTCAGCTTGTTCACAACTGTCCTCGAAAGTTCCGGGTTATACAAATAATTATTGCAGTTGAGTGTCTTCAAAGTTGCCACGGCGTTGGAGACCTTCGTAGCAAAGATGCAGATGTCCCGTGGTGAGTCAGATAGGCGTGGCAATTCGCGCAGTGTCTCCATTTCCATTACTGCGATGGATTCTGGTCTTCCAAATCTTGACTCCAAAGACTTCATGACTTCAGCTGGATGTGTATTGGCGATCAATAAACCTTCAACTGCTTCTTTTGCTTTTTCTCTGAGGTTTCGTCTAAGTCGATTCATGTTTTCGATCGTTGTGAACAGGCTTTCTGTTTCGTAATAGGCGGCGCGGAAAGGTAGCCATTCTTGATAAGAACCAGAGAAGAAGGGCAGCTCGATGTACTTCGGTCGCTGAGCTGTGTTGACGGCGTGCGTTATGGCTTCTGCGAGTGCGGTGAGGTCAGGTTGAACTCCCGCCGGTAACTGCTGTAGGCGATGTGAAGCTTGAGGATAGTTTTCTGTAGCTGCTGGGATCATATCTTTCATGTGCTTTGTGTCCACGGGACTGTTAACTTGATTCTCCAGCCAGCTGTCTACTCTTCGGTTCACTTCTTCCTTGGAGTAGATGGAGACATCATCTTCTTCATCATCTTCTGTGTCTTCAGTTTCCAGTGCAGCGAGGCGCGCTGCAGCCAGTTCAACTTGAAGACGTAATAATTCTTCTTTAGCTTTCGCTATCTTGTACGCTTTCGATTTGCTGTTAGTGGACCTCGTCCGTGCTTCTTTCTTACAAGGGAGGTCGAAGTCCTGATGTCTGCTCGGCAGTGGCAGACCGGTGGTGGTATTTTTGACTCGCTTCACTGTAGAGGCTTCTGTAAGCTGGAGAGTTTCTGCATCATAATCGGTGACAGCTGCAGAAGGCTTCATCGATGGTTTTACGGTCGTGTCGACAGGAAGTGATTTTATAGCGGAGGGCGTCACGGAGTGGGCGGCGGCGATGATAGACAAAGCTGTGTCTGGGGGCGCTGTGGTCGGTAGGGTTCCAGTACGTTCCTTGGTACCCGTGGCTGTGGCTGTCCCCGAGGCGGCTGAGCTACCCGTGGCGAAGGTGCCGGTCTCCATGGTATTCGGCTCCGAGGTGGCGGCGACAATAGCGGAGGAAGCTGCGACAGAGGGCACTGAGGTTGGTGGGGTTCCAGTATATTCCGTGGTACCCGTGGCTGTGGCGACCCTCGTGACAGCTGTGTCTTCTGACGACAACGGCTTCTGTTCCTTGACCAGCATGCGTCCTTTTCCTTGGGAGCGTGTAACTGGCTTACTTGACCGATGACTTCTATCTTCACTATGCTTCAAATCTTTCAATGGCGGCGTTTCCACAGATCCGGCTCGAAGGACCATTAAATGTACCGGGTGGTACACTTCTGTTGCTGGGATTGGTGGAGAAGGTGTTCTGAAAGACTGCAATCTTCAGAAGATATTTATTCTTGCTGCGACTGTACCGATCTGATTCTATGATACCACCTTACTGTACTATAAATACAATTAGAAAGCGTACTATACTGTTACAACTGTTATATCTTCAAACGTAGTGATAGCTATGATTTCTCCGAAAGAACTGTCCTGTATGATGTCTCCGAACGAACTGTGCTGTATGATGTCTCCGAACGAACTGTGCTGTATGATGTCTCCGAACGAACTGCCCTGCTCGAGATTTTTTTTTTTTTTTTTTTTTTTGATTCGGACCACTCGTAGTTCACCTCTAGACGGGTGGTTACTACTTAACCGGGCTAGCCTGTGGTGGCCTCAGAATGACTCTAAAGCCCCCAGCCAAGGCAACTAAAAATACTTAAACCTACAACTCTGCTCACTGGGGGCACCCCCTGTGGGGTTCGGGCCTCGGCTCAGTGGCATCGTTATCGGGAGGGCAGCAAGGGACAGGCTGGGTCATGACATTATTTAGGGGGTTTAAAGCTAATGGCTCAGCGACGCGGGCTGGCTCGTTAGGCAAAAGACGGGGAGCAACAACAACATTGCTATTATTACTGGGACGTCGCGCGGGGCCTCGGCGGCGAGGCCGGAAGGCGGCGGGTCGCGGTTTGTGTGCTTGTTTAAGAGTACTGGTTTCCCTACAGCTCTCTTGTACAAGGGTGATTGGGTCATCGGGTTCTAGTAAGGTATGCCGTGGACGGCGGACCTTACTAATCTGGGAGGGAGCGTATCGGGTAGCCGATGCGATAAGAGGGTTCTGGTGCCTCTCAGCAGATTCGATGAAACGCTTCGTGAGGCGTTTCATGAACTGCTTGATGGTCGGGATTTTGAGATCGACATGGAGTCGCTCATTCCGAACGAACCACGGGGCACCCGTGGCCTTCCGGAGAAAACGGTTTTGGAGGGACTGCAACCTATGGATCCGGTATGACTTTACGTGGGCGAATGTAGCACACGCATAGGTCATGATGGGGCGAATGCAAGTGGTGTAGATACGCAGCTTGCATTTTAGGGATAATTTGCTGTTGTGGTTCAGCATCGAGTGGAGCCTACCGAGAGCGAAGGCGGCGCGCGAGCGCACCGCCTTAATGTGCTCCATAAAACTGAGGTTTTTATCCAAGATCACTCCTAGATATTTGGCTCGCTCTTCCCAAGGGATCGGCTTGCCAAACATCTTGATCGGTGGAAGGATCGGGGGGAGTCTAGCCCGCGGCCTGCGGAACAGGACCGCCTGACTTTTCTCGGGATTTACCTCAATCCTCCATTTCCGAAACCAACCGCCTATGCGGTTGGCGGATCTTTGGAGGTGAAGAGATATGGATTTACCACTCTTGCCAGAGTAGTAAACGGCCGTGTCGTCGGCAAAGAGCGCTAATTGCGACTGGGGATCGGGGGGAATATCGCTGGTGAACAGCGTGAAAATAAGAGGCGACAGCACACCGCCTTGCGGTACGCCGGCGCGGATGGGGCGGGGGGTGGAAAGCGCACCTTCGATACGGAATCGAAAGGTGCGGTTCGACAAATAGTCTCGTAAGATGAGCACGAGACGATCTGGCACCCCGAGTTGATATAGCTTGTATATCAGACCGTTGTGCCAGACCTTGTCGAAGGCTTTCGCTATGTCGAAGAACAGGGCTCCCGTCATCAAGCCGCGTTGATAGCGGCCGTTGATATGCTCAACGATGCGGTAGACCTGTTGGACGCACGAGTGAGTGGCTCTAAAGCCAAACTGCTCGTTGGGGATGAGACTCTTTCGCTCGACGTAATCCTTGAGACGCTTATAGATAAGCCTCTCGTAGATCTTGCCGAGCGAGCTGAGCAGACTGATGGGGCGGTAGGAGGACGGGGAGGATTTGGGCTTACCCGGCTTGGGAATGCCGATCACGATAGCCTCTTTCCACTGCTGCGGAAACATGTTGTTGGACAGAGCGCCATTGAAGATGGCGGTCATCAACACGATCAGAGTCTTGGGAAAGAGTCGAACTACCCTGTTGGTAATGCCGTCGCGCCCAGGGGCTTTCCTGGGTCTGAGTTGGCCGACGATCTTCTCCACCTCGTCGGGAGTGACGGGAGGGAGAGGGTCGTCGGGGTCCTCGACGGGAGGGAGGGAGGTCCTACGTTCGACCTCGGCGTCCACCTCGGCGAGGTGGGCCGGGTCGACTGGGTTCGAGCTTGGGGAACACTGGGCCTCTAGACTGTCAGCCAGGCATTCGGCCTTCTCGTCGTCGTTAAACGCGAGAGTGTTGTCAGGGCGGATGAGGGGGGGCATGGTGGTAACCTCGGAGGCGCGTAACTTCCTCTGAAGCTCCCAAAATGCGAGGTGGTTGGGCTGGAGATCACTGAGCATCTGATCCCATTGCTTGTCACGAAACTCTTTGATGCGATTGCTTACTTTACGCTGTAAGTAACGCATAAAAGCCTTGTTACTAGCACAGGGAAAAGAGCTGTAGGCACGGACGGCCGCATTCTTCTCGGTCAACAGTTCACGCACATCGTCCGGGAGTTTCCAGCGACGGTCGTCCGTCGCCGGAGCCTCCCTTGAACATTCGTCCAGGACTGACTGTACATGTTCCGTGAGCGAGCCGATCGCGGCCGCCGTGTCGGCAGCTGACTCTATGTGATCTGGGATTTTATCCAGGTGATGTGACGTGGTGACTTTCAGTTTTTCACTTACTTTGCGCCAGTCAGTGATCACTCTGGTGGGAGGAGGTTGGGAGGGGTCGGGAGGACCGAATCTGGGAGTGAGCTCCAGAATAACCGGCCGGTGATCCGAGTTGAGCTCGTCCACCGCCTCCACAGAATGCAAACGTAAGTTTACATTCTTGAGGAGAGCGATGTCGAGCACATCGGGTCTCCAGTTAGGTTGGTGAGGGTAATGGGTGGGATGCATCGGAGCGATGACATCGAAGTTGAGGGGGCTGCTGAGCTCGAACAGAGCTCTTCCTCTGGGATTAGCCGTGTGGCTATTCCATGAGGGATGTTTGGCGTTGAGGTCCCCCGCCAGAAGGACGGAGTCACTCAAGCCAAGAAGAGTTGTGAGGTCATTTCTGAGGGAGGGGCCTATGGGAGTGGTGGTGGGAGGGTCGTAGACAGAAATGACCGTGAGGGGTTGGTGGCCTGTCATGCCGAGCCGACAGACAGAGACCTCAAGCTCGGTTAGGGTGGCGGGCGGATCCATGGGGATGCAGTATAGGGACGATTTGTAATATATGAGAGTTCCTCCCCCATGACATCGGGTCCTGTCGTTGCGAACTAACCGATAGTTCGCAATTTTAGGATCCCGAAGATGGGGCTTGAGGAACGTCTCCTGCACCAGAAGCAGATCTATGCGATGGTCGCGGAGGAAATTGGCGATCTCATCACGTTGGCCTGAGAGGCTGTTGGAATTGAAGTACCCTATCCGGAGGGACTTCGGCCTAAACCTACATGTTACTGCGGGGGACTTAGCCATGAAGACGTTCATAGAGGCTAATAAAGTGAACTACATCACTGAATTCACGGTATACGGCACCGTGCTCAGTGATGTTAGAGGCCTTCAGAGCTTCGGTCATAGCCACAGCTCTGGGGGAGTAGAAGGCCTTGTAGAAGGCCATGTTAATATGGATGGCCATTTCAGGCGCATTCGCGGGAATAGGGTGGGTTGGGTGCCCTGCTCGAGAATAAATACGGCCCTTTTATAGTCGACAAACCAAACAAGAAATATTCTCGAACATTCAAGTCAAAACATGCATGGACTTATCTCTAAAATTATACAAAAAAACGATAAGCAAAAAATTCTAACAATAGGCGGTAAGTTCTTACAACGCTCGGCGTTCAGTTTTTATCAAAGGCGCTCGGCCGCGTGTCGGTCAAACATCAAACGATCAGTCGGCATGGCGCTCAAATTAAAGGCTCGTACCGCTCGGCGGTAAGTCAAAGGATCACGTCACGTGGCGGTGAAATCAAAGGATCGTGCCGCTAGGCGGTCAGATAAAAGACTCGGTCACGTGGCGTAAACAAAAGAATCAAACACGTGGCGGTTAAATCAAAGGATCGTGCCGCTTGCAAGTATAAACTTGTTTACGAGCGGCGCATCGAGAGCTTTCTTTGATGCCGTGCGTCGTAAGTACCCACTTACAAATAAGAACTGTCTCGAATATTCACCTATTATTACGCGCTATTAAATCCCTAACTAGAAATATTTGTTTAAAGTTATTTTAACACTTAATCACTACAATAATAATCACTGTACACTGTTGCTGTCCCGCACAGTTACACAAATATTTCAACCGGAAGTGCAGACTTGTTTACTATTACGGAAACAGGCTGCAATGACTCTATCCATGATGCAGAAATAATTCCACCAGGATACACCATTCTACGGTGCAACCGAGCGGACGGGCGTTAACAAGGAGGCGCGTGTCTCGTGGCCACACCGCGTTTTGAGTTGCGGTGAGTGTCGGTGCCTGATGACGTGAACGTTGACAATCATGTGTTTGAACTGGTTTGTGCTACTGTGTACCTACGTAAAAGATTTATGTTTTTGATGTGTGTTGTTTACATTCCGCCAAATAGTAATGATAATGAGTACATGTTATTATTTCGCATCATTGAACAGTATTGTAGTAAGTACGAGGATATAATGGTTATAGGGGACTTCATGTTCTTCAGCGGTACGTGATTATTACCAATACTTTCAAACTTTTTGTGAATTCACTCAGAGTAACACGGTGGGAAATTGCAATGGTCGTTGTTTGGATTTAGTGTTGAGTGCATTGGCGGAGGGAGTGCGTGTGAGTGTGCGCGCGGCGGAGGCGCCGCTCGTACCAGTTGATATGTACCACCCGCCGCTTGAGATCATGGTAAGTACTCGCTCGCGCCAGCGGCAGCGCCGGCTCCCCGGCTCGGCGGGCCCGGCTGCACCCTGCTCAGCCCCCGAAAAAAGTTGGAACTTCAACAAAGCCGACTTTTATAAATTGTATTCTTTGATTGCTAACGCCGATTAGACTCCTTTGTATGACTTGGATTTAGAAGCAGGTTTAGATTATTTTTACAGTATTATTAATTCTATTATGGATGACTGCGTACCGAAAAAAAAGCGAAGTAGTGTAAACTCGAGGTACATTTACCCTGAGTGGTACACTAGTGAAATAATTCGCGACATAAAATTGAAGGCTTTTTTGCATAAACAGTACAAGGCAAGCGGGTTGAAAGTGGATTATGAAGCGTTTGCTAGGCGTAGGACGCGCATTAAAGAGTCGATTGTAGTCGCACAGGAACAATATCGTGACCGTATTCAGAGTCAAATGCTGAGTGACCCTAAATCCTTTTGAAATTACGCCAAATCCAAGAGATGTAGGCGCAGGAGATTTTGAAAGATGGGGAGGTATCGTTGGTCAGCGGTGTGTTGAAGAGTTTGCGGAATATTTTTACTCGGTTTATAGGGCAGAAACACCGGCGCTGGATGTGGACGCGGCTATAGCTAAAGCAGGTAGTGGAAACGGAGCGGCGCGAGTACACTTGGACCAATTAATGCTGGTAGACGTATGTTGTGCGCTTCAAGACCTGAAGCCGAAGCGATCCGCAGGGCCTGACGGCATACCCCCTTATATATTTAAGGATTGTCGGTCAGTGCTAGCGAAGCCGCTGCTTCACATTTATAACCAGTGTCTACAAGCTGCTGTGTTCCCAGAGAGGTGGAAAGTGACTCGAGTTGTTCCAGTTCCGAAGTCAGGGGGGTCAGCAGAATCTGTGGATGGGTTTAGGCCAGTTGCAGTATTGTCGACGCCGGCAAAAGTACTGGAAACTGCTATTTACAAGAGCATTTATCGACAGGTGAGCGCTCAGCTTTCGGACGCTCAGCACGGGTTTCGACCGGGACAGAGTACCACCAGTAATCTTCTCTGGCACATGGCTTATCTGATACCAACGGTGGATAGTGGGGGCAAACTGATGCTGCTTACTTCGATTTCAGGAAAGCATTTGACTTAGTCGATAATGATGTGTTGCTTTCGAATTTAGCTGGTGTTTGTTTCACCCCACATTCACTACAGTTTTTTGCCAGCTATTTGAGGGATAGGCGACAATATGTGGAATATGCGGGACACGTGTCAGATCCATATTTCACGAGATCAGGAGTGAGTCAGGGTAGTAATCTTGGACCTTTGGGGTTCCTCCTTGTGGTAAACAACTTGCCAGAAGTGGTCCAAGATGCTAACTGTTTGTTGTTTGCCGATGACCTCAAATTATCCCTCGCAGTAAGGAGCACTGATGACTGTGCCAGGTTACAGAGAGACATTGACAGGGTGGTAAGCTGGATTAAAGACAATCTCCTGCAGTTCAATAGCGCGAAGTGTGTGACAATAACTTTTTCTCGTGCACACAATCCTATCGTGGGTAGCTACCATATTGACGGATTGCCTATGGTACGGGTCACAGACGTCTAGGGCTTGGGGGTAAGTTTTAACACCAACTTGACTTTCCGCGATCACGTCATGAGTTGCTGCAAAAAGGCTTTCCGAAATTTGGGTTTTATGCTTCGTACGGTCCGAGGGTTCACGAACGTGAAAGCTATAATTGCATTATATAACGCACTGGTTAGAAGCCAGCTAGAATGTAACGCAGTCATCTGGTCTCCACATGAAGCTAAATATAGTCTCTTGCTGGAGAGAGTACAAAATAAATTCATTAGATATTTATATATGAGGTATTATGGTGTCTATTCATTTTATCCGTTGATGTATCCCACCTTATTTATTTTAGGCATGGTGGGATACAATGAGTTAAGGGTTAGGAAGGATTTGGCACTCACCTCACATATATTCAAAATATTGAGAGGGAAGTTGCACAATCCCATTATTTTAGGGCAGGTGAGCCTGTGTGTCCCCGATAGGTACGTGTAGCGACGACGGCGACAACGCCTGCTGGTGGTTCCGCGCAGTCGGACCAACCTTCTAAGGGAGGCGCCGCTGACGCGTGCACTTCGCACGCTCAACCTGATTGCTAATGAGACGGACCTATTTTGTTGTACTCTGGGTGAGTTCACAAATAATGCATTATTTGTAATTAGCTATAGATGTTAGTTTTTATTTTATTATAGATGTTAGTATAAGTTCGGATAAGCGCATTTATCGCATTGGGTTTAACCTGTAATGATAAGTGTAAGAAGAAATAAATAAATAAATGTCAAAAAGTTCTCTATTTTATCACACATAATCTTCTCAAATATTTTCGATAATATGGGGATCAAAGTGATTGGTCGATAGTTACTCATATCCGATTTTAAGCCTTTCTTGTATAAAGGTTTGAATATCGACATTTTTAGTCGTTTTTTAAAAACTCCTTCACTTAGGGATAAATTTATTATGTAGCTTAAAGGCCGGATTAAACTCGAAGCACATATTTTTAACAATTTAGTACTTAGTTGTCATAACCATAAGAAACATTTTTTTGAAGTCTTGTACCACACTACCAAAAAGTACTTACTGTAAGAATTCTCTTCCACTCTGAATTAAAACTGATAGTTTTCTGAGATCTCGTGAATGAATAAATCCCTCAAATAAAATTTTATAAAAAAACTAGCTGACCCGGCAAACGTTGTTTTGCCATATAAATACACACAAAAAAAATGTCATAAAAATCAGTTAAGCCATTTTGGAGGAGTTCGATAAAAAACACTGTGATCCGAGATTTTTAAACATAAGAAGATTAGAAAAATATAGATAGCTGTTGCCCGCGACTTCGTGTATATCGTATAGTAAAATGATGTCGCTAGGTAAGATATACAAAGAGTCAACTTCTAGCATTGCTTGAACCCCTTAGAATGCAAGGCATTGGCTGTATCACCTCTTGTATCCAAAACGCTGACCAGCTCTAGTAAGTTTTCGTAATGAGTAACGTTTTAATGATAATGCTTTCCTATACACGATGTTGAAGAGAATTGCTAGGGTTGTTAACACGCGATAGAGCTACATAAAGTTGAAATGGGAATCCCTATCCAGAAGAAAAGACTAACCCCGCAACGGAGAGATTAGAGTTGAGATTCCGTTGTGTCCACTTAGACTCCCATTTGTTCCGTATTAGTCCTGCTTGGTTATTCAGCGTAGCTCCGCACATAGGTTTCGTGGAGCGACCTCATCGTTCTGAGGATTTTTTCACGTCGGGTAGCAAAGGGCTCATTTCCAGAATGAAGTCGGCGACTGATTTCTCACCGTCGAAGTACATTGGGCTGTCTATGGCGCCTATCACCATCATCATAATTTCACCCAATTGTCGTCCACTGCCGAACGTAAGCCTCCGCAAAGAGTACTAACCATCCCGGTCTTGTGCAGTCCGCATCCATCCGCTGCCAGCCACCTTCTTTAAATCATCAATCCATCGTGCCGCAGCGCCTGTATTGAAAATATATTTTTTAAGGGGCGATGATCCGTAATTATACCTATTATTAATCAGAGGGTACCTATTTCTACTTAGGTTGAGAAGTCGTTTAGTTAGTCGCGTGTATAAGCTTGACATTGCCATTTTTGACTGTCTGTTATTTGTAGCCCGTGACCATTTGTTGTCCTGTACGCAACAGATAATTTCTGGCCCTCAGCTGGTCATGACGTAAAATGGGGTTACTGAAAATTGAACAGTTTTTAGCCATGCCGGAGCAATCAGCCGAAATCTTGTTTGAGCTAGGTACTATGACAGTTTGTTGGATATGTGTGTAAGTTTCATAGAAATAAAATATTTAAATAGAAATCATAAAACTTAATCGGATGGTATTTATCATTTTCTTCCATGTGCGTTTTATGTGAATATTTTCCTTATTTTACTCAAAAATATTTGTCAATATTATCCGTATGGTCGGTATGGCTTGGTCGGTGGGTTCCCTGTTCACAGAAGTAATAAAATAATTAATGCTCAAGCAATGGAACAACACAGGCTATATTCTAAAACAACCTAATCGTCTTCTTGATTGTGGTGTATTCCATCAGCAATTTTAACAATATTCGTAAAATAATACGCATTTGAGTGGCCTTCTATTATGTTCGCATTTTTCTTCTTCTTCGTCGTCGTTCCTTCAATTATCGCGACCACACACGACGCGTATTCATGCGGTATTCTGCTGCGTAGAATGCTCTGTGCATGCTGCCTCTAACAGCCTTCTTTATGGCGTCGGGCCATAAAAAAGGCCATATATTTGCATATTCAACACTTTTCGCGACTCCTCTATCATGGAACTTCGCAAGCTGCTCGCGGTTGGGATGACGTGAACCCTGGTCCTAGGCCCGTAAAGATTCATTATTGAGCAACTCAAGTTAAGCTTAGCAAATGTAAGCGCACACCTGTTGACGAATATTCTAATGTTTAGATTAGAATTCAAAAAATGAGACCAGATGCGTAACGCCATCTATGGAATTTGAAGTTGAAATGTCAAAATATTAGTTCGGAGTTGGTTTTATTTTATTAATAGGAATTCATTCAGATTGATATTTCTAAGGTATTAAAAGAATCACTTTTTTAAGACGTTTTAAAAGTACCACTAATAACTAAAAAAATATGTTTTGATGTAATTGTCATGCTGTCGTTGGTACTATTTGGGTCAATAGATGGAATTACGGGTATCTGCACTACGTAAGAAGTTGAATTTAGTTTATGTGTAAACATTATCTACATTGGTTTTGCACTTTTTAACTTGATGGGAATAAAAAAGAATACAGAAGAAAATAGGTTCTATTAATTATCTTTTGTTAAAAGATAATTAACAGAACCTTTATTATTTTAGCACAGATGAATGCAAAAAAAAATGCAACAATAACATAATATTAATGTATGAAAATATTAGTAAGAAAAACCAAAAAAGAAAAGAAATAAATAATTCAAAAACAACTATGACTGTTTGGATTCGAACCCACATCGACTCTTTCGAAAGGCAGTCTTTTTGAAACAGCCGATCTTATTCATTCCTGGTTTTTCGCTACTTAGCTCCTTGTAAGTATAGCGTGACATTGCTAAGGTTAGACCCACAAGTTTCTGCAATATTGTAATAATATGTTTAGCTTCTTATAACAATTCCTCAATAAACTGTTTGAAAAAATGTGGAATAAAAGTTTTAATGTTATTTTAAGCATGCAAAAACCTATTTTATTATTTTTTGACATGTAAAGGTGTAAAAATACAGTTCAAAAGAAAGAAAAAACTAATTCAAAAATAATAACTGTTGGTGAGGAACGAACCATGCGCCAAAATTTTGTTCAAAACCGACATTTTTGAATATTGCCTGTCCTCTGAAGCACATAGCGTGATAATATATAGCCTACCACCTATTCTCATACCTACCGAATAAACACTCAAAATTTCATGAAAATCAGTTGAGACGTTTCGTAGGAGTTTGGTAACAAACACCGTGACACGAGATTTTTATATATTAGATTTTGGATATTTTACTTTACGTACAGATAGATGAACAGGTGGACAGGTGGATGAGCGGACAGACGGACAGGTGGAAGAGCGAACAGTACTTTACCATTGTGAATTTAGAAATCTTAGCCACAACTGCTTATGGTAACTGAAAAACGTTTCATCCACTCCACATTGCAAACTGTTTATATTAGTAAAAATGTTGTCGATAGTAGCCATGTCAACCGTTGTGGGCTCAAAAATTTTAGGGAGAAGACCTTTACTGTGTAAGTAGCATGATATTTGGTTATTAGGATGCTTATTAAAATCAACATTAGAGTCTCCTACTACAATCAGTGGACTGGTAGTAGTACTACTCCGAGGTCCTCTTCCACGCCCCGCGCCGCACGCACTACGAGCGCCAGTGTCCGCACCCCGCCGCGCCTAGCTGTATCGAGTCGGTTTTATGATATTTAAAAAATAATTTAAATTATCGTTTGATGTCCAAGTCCCTAAAAATATCACAAACACATTACTACTGTTTGAGTTGAGAGTTAAATCCAAAGAGAATAGTACTTTACAAAAGGGTTTATTGAGAACATAAAAAATCTAGCGTTGCGTCCGATTGCGAGTGCGCTTGATGGCGGAGTGGCGGGGTGTCAGCGGCGCGTCTTGCTCGCGCGCTGTCATGGCTGCCGGCCGGCGTCCGCAATAGGGAAGGGACACACGGCGTTAACATCCTCCCGCGCCTTGAAACCTCCCGTTTCAAGATTCATCTTCGAATAGTGGGCATATCCGGTTCACGGCTCTGCGCACGATGCCCTTGGTAGTTCTGATGTCGGCGACTCGACAAGCGCCATCGGTGCCTGGGAAAACCGCTTCGATCCTTCCCAGAGGCCAATTCATTGGTGGGGTAGTCTCTTGCTTGATTAGAACTAGCTGACCAGGTGACAGGTTAGGATGACGCTTCTGCCACTTGGTGCGCTGCTGTAGCTCGCAGACGTACTCGTGGCTCCATCGACGCCAGAAATGCTGCCTGGCTTGCTCGATCTTGGCGTATCGTTGTAGGCTGCTGCTCTTGACTTCCAGTAGATCGGGCGCTGGCAGCGAAGTCATCGTTCTTCCGATAAGGAAGTGCCCTGGGGTAAGAGGAGACAGATCGTGAGGGATGGTGGAGAGAGGGGAAAGGGGCCGTGAGTTCAGTATTGCTTCTACTTGTGTGAGCAGAGTTGTAAGCTCTTCAAAATTAAAATGGAAATCACCCAAGGCCCTTTTCAAATGGTACTTAGCAGATTTTACAGCTGCCTCATGCAGACCTCCAAAATTTGGGGAGTATGCAGGTAGAAATTTAAATTATATGCCTTCTTCTGCAAAAGGCTCTGACACAGAGTTAGAGTTAGATTTTAAGAATGTGCCCAACTCGCGACTGGCACCGACAAAGTTCGTGCCGTTATCGCACCATATTTCACGGGGTTTACCCCTTCTACTTATAAAACGACGTAAAGCTAGAATAAAAGCTTGTGCTCAGACCACTCACTAACTCCAAGTGTACAGCTTTAGTCTTGAAGCACACAAATACACAAAAGTAACATTTGATTAGTTTAGCACCGCGACCTTTCCTATCGCTGTATAAGAATGGCCCAGCGAAATCAGTACCTGTCACTTCAAATGGATACCTTGGAGTTAACCTCGGAGAGGGTAAGTTACCCATTATTTGTTTGGCAACTGCTCCTCTCATACGAGTGCATAGAATGCACTTTCTAAAAACCTTTCGAGCTAAAGCTCTCCCTCTAATAGGCCAATACTTTTCTCGAATTAGTGAGAGGAGGAGTTGTGGACCTGCATGCATGTGTGAAGTATGATAGTAGTTGAACAATAAATTTGCTAAGTGATGATTAGAATCAATGATGCTGGGGTGCTTCTTATTATATTCAAATTGAGAGTTTTGTAGTCTGCCCCCAACTTTCATTAACCCATCACCATCAATAAATGGACTTAAACTAATAAGGGGAGCTACTTTACATTGCTTTTCAAAATTTGGAAAACTTTCTTGTTGCGCTATATATACTAACTTAGTCTCTGCATATTCTAATTCTTCTACAGTTAACATTTGCTTATTTTGATTCTTAGTATTCTTAATATTATTATAAAAATGAAATAGATATGCAACAATGCGTCTTAACTTAGGGAAACTAGAATCCCCACCGAAGGTGTCCCCACGTTGTCGTCGTGGTGGGGCTTGTGTGTCTCAATGATCTTGGAGCTTTGCCGGTAGAGTTACTCATGCCGGAAAGGTCCAAGTGAGAGATCAGACTAAGAGGGACACGCGAGGGGCACAGCGTTTGGAAACCTAAACAAGTTTTCGGGTTTTCGGACGGTGTACGCTTCATTGGATGGTATCTTACTCACTGCTCAATGGTTCGCGTCTGCTCATCAGACGTGACTGTGAGAGCAGTGAGCAAGTAAACAAGGAGACCCTGAGAAAGGGTAAAAAAAAAAAAAAATTAAAAAAAAAACAGACGTAAGGCAGGGAGTAATAGGGACCTCACCCTTAAAAGGAAACTATGGATAAAGACTTCTGCGAAAAACGTCCCCAGGTGGGTCCCGACTGCTCAGCGGTCGGGGAATCCCACCTCGCTTCGGCGGGCTGCCCTTCGTACTCTGGGGTGGGCAACAAACGTCTTCTATCTGTCCCTTCGGACACCAACGACAACCATACGCGCGACAAACGGATAACGATGAAATCACAACATGATGACCATGAACCCTCCGGCTCCAAGCCGATAGAGGAGATGACGACGCAGTGCGCATCAAGTGTAAGGCTGCCAGAAGTGCTGGCGACCGATATCCAACCCTCCATTTCTGGAAGGCGTGACGGTCATAAAACGCAACGGGATACAGCAGCGGATGGGGAGCTGTTGCCGCCTTCCAAAGTACCCTTGAAGGCAAGGACTGCTCGAGGGGGAGGACCCTCACGTAATAGGAGAGGTCAGACTACTAGACCTCGCACGCCGCGTGGCTCCAGTGCTCCATGCACCGAAGACAGTGAGTCGGACAGTCAGAGCGTGCCGCCGACGTGTCAATCGTGCACCGAAGCGAGTGAAGCGGAAGGAATGGATGTGCAAGTCAGCACCCAAATCACTCCTTCCTCCGCAAATGTAGAGAGCTCTGCTGGCTCAGCAGAGGCCCTGGAGAAAGAGGCCCTTCAGGATATCCAGGTGGTTCTGGATACTACTCGAAAATCCAAAAATATGAAGGGTACGTGTCAAAGGGCCATTAAAGAGGCAGCAGAGCGCGTTAGAATGGCGATAGAGGGGCTTGCTAGTAGAAGTTCCTCGGAAGAGACTCGGAGGCTGCAACTGGAAAACGACCGGTTGCGCAAAGAGGTGGGAGCCCTCCGTAAAGAAATGGAGGCTCTTCGGGAAGAAGTCCGCTCCATGGGAAGGCAACGAATTGAACTGCCGCAGCCACATTCCGTGAGCTCTTCGATCGTGGAGAACCCCTCGTCAGATGAGTTATTGCGAGCTGCTGTTTCCCAAATCGGGAAAATGATGGACGCCCGGTTCGCTGGGATTGAGGATCGCCTCCTACCGGCAAAGAGTAACCGTCCCCCACTTGCGGCGGACGTCAAAAAAGCTGCTAAGAATGCTACCAATACTAACAGAAGGCCTAAAAAACCCTCTATGGCATCTCGGGAAGCATTCCAGGCAGCTTTCCAAGTGGTGTCTCAAGCGGCCGAGACGCAGCGTGGTGCCCTGCCACCTAGTAGTTTAGTGGCAAACACGCAGACCCTACCCGACCCTACGCCGTCGACATCTACCAATGACGGTTGGCAGACCGCTGTCAAAGGGAAACGGAAGAGGAGCGAGAAAAAGAAAAAGGCTCTAGCGCCAAATATTGTGGTATCCGCTACAGAAGCTGGGGCTGGATCCGGTTCTGGCAGAAAAAGGAAACGGAGGCTTCGCGCACCTAAGTCGGCTGCAGTAGTTTTGACACTGCAGCCTGAAGCAGTGCAGAGGGGGCTGACCTATGCGGGGGTATTGTCGAGGGCCAAGGAAAGCATTAACCTCGCAGATCTGGGTATCACCGCCATCAGGTTCCGTCAGGCAGCGACGGGGGCGCGTCTGCTTGAGTTTCCGGGAACTGAGGGCACCAAAGGAGCAGACCTTATTGCGGAAAAGCTGAGAGGAATTTTTGCTGAAGATGTCAAGATCTCTAGACCCACAACGTGCGCTGAAATGCGCATATCCGGTCTTGACGATTCAATAGCTGGACGAGACGTGCTGGAAGCAATCGCTCGGAAAACCGGCTGCCCTCCAGAAGTGGTTCGAGTAGGTCTAATACGTCCCGGCCCGGGAGGCGTCGGCTCTGCCTGGGCCCAATGCCCTGTTGAGGTTGCAAAGCAACTCGCTGACGCCGGCCGGCTCCTTGTAGGTTGGAGTTCTGCCAGAGTGAGGATCCTGGAGGCTCGGCCTATGAGATGCTTCAAATGCATGGAGAGGGGGCACATCCGCCATAACTGTACTTCTGGTACGGACCTAAGTGGGCACTGTTTCCGTTGCGGTATGTTAGGACATCTAGCTTCGACATGCTCTGCCGACCCTCACTGTCCATTATGTGAGGTGGCAAAGCTACCGGCAAACCACGTCGTTGGGAGTAAGAGCTGCAAACCACCAGCTCTTTCAAAAAGGAAAGAGACGACCGCTTCAACCCCGGCCGCTTCTAGTGAGGTGCGACTGGAGCAGTCGCAAAAGGAGATAATGATTTCGGACTAATAATGGATCAAACCCGTAATCATTATCTCCTCCAGACGAACCTAAACCACTCTGCCGCTGCACAGGACTTGCTCCTTCAAACAATGGCGGAATGGTCGATCGATGTGGCCGTTGTGGCGGAGCCGTATTTCATACCACCCCGCCCTGATTGGGTGGGCGACGTGGATGGTTCCGTCGCCATCATCGGCTCTACGACCTCTTATTCCCCACCCCTCTCTTTCAAAGAGAGGGGTCCGGGATATGTTGCGGTCGCGCGGGAGGACGTCATACTCGTCGGCGTATACTTCTCCCCAAACAGGAGCCTGGCCGAATTCGAGGACTTCCTGGATCGATTGGGAGCCTCGGTGCGGCGAATGACGCCGGGCCATGTAATGGTCATGGGGGACTTCAACGCAAAATCTATCGCGTGGGGTTCCCCAAGAACGGATGTCAGAGGAGAAGCAGTCGAGGAGTGGGCTGTAGCTACAGGCCTCTGTCTCCTAAATAGAGGCTCTGCTAATACGTGTGTGCGACAACAAGGGGGGTCGATAGTGGACCTTTCCTTTGCTACCCCTGCCATCGCAGCACGTATCCAAGGCTGGCGAGTCATGTAGGGTGTTGAGACCCTATCGGATCACTTATATATCCGTATGGATGTCTCCACCTCACGGGAGTCGGGAGTGTCTCAACGCTCAGAAGATCGGCACTTTCCACGCTGGGCAGTGAAACGGCTTGATAGGGACCTGTTGGAGGAGGCAGCCATTGTCCAGGCATGGCTACCTTCAACGTCTTCCACTGAAGAGGTTGATGCTGAAGCTGATCGATTTCGCAATGCCATGACGGCTGTCTGCGACGCCTCCATGCCACGTACGCGTTGTCGGCCCCCAAAAAAAAAAGAGAGGTCTACTGGTGGTCCCGGGAGTTGGCGGACCTCCGCGAGGCCTGTATTACTGCCCGGAGGCTCTTTTCGCAAGTGCGCAGACTACACCGTCGTAATGAGGAGTTGGAATCCCAACGGTATGAGGACTACCGAAGTGCCCGAAAAGCTCTACAGGTGGCGATAACTCGAGCAAAGGAGCAGGCGAGAAGTGAGATGTTGGACGGTTTAAATCGCGATCCTTGGGGACGCCCTTATCGTGCGGCACGGAATAAACTCCGCGCCCAAGGACCCCCATTAACGGAATCCCTCCAGCCTCAGTTCCTTGCCGAAGTCGTGGAGGCACTTTTCCCGGCCCGGGCGGGGTACACCCCTCCGATGATGACTCCATCGGCTGATGACCAGGACGTCGAAGAGGAGACTCCTGCGATCACAGATGTGGAGATGGAGGCCGTGATTTCACGGGCGCGTTCAAAAACCACCGCCCCGGGACCGGACGGGGTGCCTGCAAAGGTACTGGCTCTTGCGATGGATGCGATGGAGGATAGTCTCAGAAAACTGTTCGACAATTGTTTGACGTCGAGACAGTTCCCTAAGCCTTGGAAGGAGGGTCGTTTGGTTTTACTGCAAAAGGCTGGATGGCCTCCAGAGTCTCCTTCGGCCTACAGGCCAATAGTGCTGTTGGATGAGGTGGGGAAGATGCTAGAGAAGATTCTCGCTACCTGCATCGTCCGGCATTTGGATACGGTTGGCCCAAATTTGTCGGACGCCCAGTTTGGTTTCCGGGGTGGGCGTTCGACCGTGGACGCCATTATGCGTCTCAAGACTCAAGCCAAAGATGCGGTCAGACAACGGGAAGTAATGTTGGCGGTGTCATTAGACATCGCCAATGCGTTTAATACTTTGCCATTCGGCTGCATCGCAGAGGCGCTCCGTTTTCATGGGGTGCCCGTGTACTTAAGGCAGCTGGTGGCAGACTATTTGAGGGGGCGATGTATAAGTTACCAGGGACGCAATGGCGAAATCGTACGGAGGCCTATCACGTGTGGTGTCCCACAGGGGTCAGTCCTAGGACCACTACTGTGGGACGTGGGTTATGACTGGGTCCTTCGCGTTGCTCTCTCACCCGGGCTGGGCGTCATTTGTTATGCTGACGACACTCTCATCACAGCCCGGGGAGGAAATTTTGAGGAAGCGGCGCGCTTGGCTACTGAAGGAGCGTCTCTGGTCATCAGTCGCATCGAAGCGCTAGGTCTTAGGGTGGCGCTCGAGAAGACTGAGTCCCTGGTGTTCTATGGGCCGCGACGTCGACCACCGGCGGGTGCTCACATTACTATAGGTAGTGAGCAAATCATGGTGCGCGCGCACATGAAATACCTGGGCCTCGTCCTAGATCGCAGGTGGAACTTCGGCGAGCACTTCTGCCGACTTGCCCCAAAGCTAATCGGCACAGCTTCCGCCCTAAGTCGGCTATTGCCGAATCTGGGTGGAGCGAGTGTGAGCTGTCGACGGCTTTACACGGGGGTGGTTCGTTCGATGGCACTGTATGGCGCCCCAGTGTGGGCGGACTCACTGACTGCCCAGAACAAGGCTCATCTGCGGCGACCGCAAAGAGTCATGGCAATCAGGGTAATACGCGGATACCGCACAATCTCAGCTGAAGCGGCGTTTGCATTGGCAGGAACACCCCCCTGGGATCTGGAGGCGCGAGTGCTTGCCGAAGTTTACCAACAAAGTGTGGAAGTTCGGGCGGAGAGCGGCAATGGTCCGCTGCCTGAAGTGATGATGAGGTGGCGGAGAGAGGCGCAGGCTGCTATCGTGAGACAATGGGCGGAGAGGCTGGAGACGCCCAGTGCTGGACACTGGACTGTTGGGGCTATCCAGCCAATTCTAGAGGAGTGGGTACGGAGGCGACACGGGACGTTGTCCTTCCGTTTAGTGCAGGTTTTGTCGGCGCATGGCTGTTTTGGCAAATACTTGCATACAGTGGCAAGACGGGAGGCGACTCCCATGTGTCATCAGTGCGGCTGTAGCCAGGACACGGCTGTTCACACTCTCGTGGAGTGCCCAGCCTGGGAAGCGCAGCGCCGTGTTCTGGTGGCAGAAATTGGGGAAGATTTGTCACTGCCGGTCGTTGTCAGGGGTATGGTCGGCAGTGAAACGGTATGGGAGGCGGTTGCGTCTTTTTGCGAGGACGTGATCTCGCAGAAGGAAGCGGCGGAGCGGGCCAGGGAGGAAGACTCTCTCGCTGACCCGATTCGTCGAAGAAGGACAGGACGGCGCAGGCGGCGGAATGCCGACTTGATGCCGCCATAAGAGGGGCCTGCAGACGATAGATCGGGGACTCTATCGTCCACGCTGTAAGGTCCCTGGAGTCGTGGTGATGTCCCAGTGTATCCGGACATCGCTGAAGGAAGAGAAAGCCCGGAGGCGGGCATAGAAGAGGGAGCCCAGAAGTGGGCTACGCTAGATGGGTCGCGAATGTCATGCATAGCAGTTCTCGCCACCCATCCATCAAGGCGAAAGTAGGAAAAAAAAAAAAAAAAAAAAAAAAAAAGGGAAACTGGAATAGTTCTTTATATCAATTACACTATTACAAGATTGTGTCTCATTGACACATGCAGCATTTACTCGCATTTCATGCAGTGTTGCATAGCTACCTACTTGACTCGGCCAATATTCATCCCCGTCGTGAATGAATGTAGGTCCCTGCCACCATAACGACAACGACTTCACTTCGTTTGGAAAAACACCACGAGAGGCTATGTCAGCTGGGTTCTGTGATGTAGGGACATACAGCCATTTGCTGTCATTACACAGTTCATTGATAGATACAACACGGTTCGCAACAAAAGTTTGCAGTTTATGAGAAGGCGTACACAACCAACCCAGTACTATTTTAGAGTCTGACCAAAATGTTTTCTTAGAAATATCACAACGTAGTGATTTACAAACTTTATCGCATAAGCGAGCAACTACAAGAGCACCACATAGTTCTAACCTGGGTATGGTTGTAGTCTTCAGTGGCGCCACCTTAGCTCTAGCGGACAACAGACGTACTGTGCAGTTGCCTAGAGCATCAGTTGACCTCACATATACACATCCAGCATAAGCCTTCACACTGGCATCAGAAAATGAGTGTAACTCGATGGTTACAGGATTAGCACAACAAACATTTCTTGGTATATCTATAGTTTGTAAGTGATCCACATTATCAATAAAATTTCTCCACATTTTATTAATGTTAGGAGGTATCTCATCATCCCATGATAGTTTCAGAGACCATAGCATTTGTAGAATTATTTTACATACAATAGTACAACAACTTAGTAAACCCAAAGGGTCGAATAGACTAGAAGTAAGGGACAGAATGGAACACTTAGTAAATGGAGTATCATTGTTACAGTCATATAGTTTAGAGGATACCATTAAAATTTTATCAATGTTTGGATTCCATTCTATTCAAAGAGCATGGCCTGGTGATGAGATAATCTTAAAGTTTTCTTGCTCAGAGTTACTTGTACTTGAAATAGAATTTATAAATTTACTCGAATTACTTTTAACTTTTCGCAGATTGAAACAAGCTGATTCTAATTTTGCAATGATCTGTTGATATATTTCTGCAAGTGTGGACTCGTCATTACAACCAGTAATTAGATCATCTACATAGAAATCATGTGACATTATTTCTCTGATCAACAGGTCATCGCATTCCTGACTCAGCTGGACCAAACATCGCGTACTCAGAAAAGGGGCCGATGAAGTACCATAGGTTACAGTGTTAAGCTGTAAGTACTTCATAGGCTCCTCCTGGTTTTCACGCCACAAAATTACTTGCAAGTATCTCTGAGATTCTTCTACTAGGATTTGACGATACATTTTCTCAATATCACCAGTAACTACGTACGTATGTTGCCGAAATCTGATCAATATTGAGAAAATATCATCCTGAACTGTTGGCCCTACCATAAGCAAATCGTTTAAAGAGAGACCTGATTCGGTTTTCGAGGAAGCGTTAAATACTACCCGACATTTTGTCGTTTCGCTCTGTGATCTTAGGATTGGATGATGTGGCAATAGATTCACCGGATCAGGTTGCTCCACCACAGATAAATGACCTAGGCTAGCATACTCGTTAATAAAGCTTACATACTGTTCCTTTATGTCAGGTTGCCTTTTAAATCTCTTCTCTAGTGAATACAAACAATGCTTAGCTCGAGCATGAGAATCGCCTAATAGTTCTGGTTTATCTCGCAAAGGCAACGTGACACAAAATCTGCCGTCCTTCAGGCGGCGCGTGTGCTGCACGTAGTGGTCCTCACAAGCACGTTCCTCCACTGTTAACTTCGAGGTCTCCGGCAGCTCCTCCAGCTCCCAGAATTGCTTCAGTTGTTGTCGTATGGCTTGACTGAAATTACAGTGAATTTCTTTACTTGGTACATAGTTAGGACACATGATGGGCCCCACTACCAACCACCCAAATTGAGAGTTTTGTAGTACAGGTTGATTAGAATTTCCCAATTTGATCTGATTAGTAGGACAAATCACATCCCAAAAAACATCAGCTCCCAACAACAGATCTATTTGCGAAGGGTTATAGAAAGTAGGATCTGCGAGTGTGACATTCTTGGGCAGGTTTAGTGTTGATACATCAACTTTGGAATTAGGTAAGCTACTTGTTATCCGTGGTATAACAAATGCCTTGATTTCCTTACAATATGAATTAGTACGAGATTTAATAGTTATGTTACAGCATTCTAGAGCTGCACATGTCATGTTATTGATGCCAGTTACAGATACAGTGTTAATAGATTGGCTATCAATACATAGTTTAGATTTTAGAGATTCCGATATGAATGACGACTGACTGCCGCAGTCCAATAGGCATCGGACCTCATGGCTTTGCTTATTGCTACTTAATATAACAATAGCTGTTGATAGAAGTACCTGGTTTTCTATACAGGTTGATAGTGCAATTGGATTACATACACTTGTGGTAGGATTAGAGTTATCCTTTCTTTCTACATAGTCAGAACTAGACACATTAGTTTTAAGTAATAAGGAATTGTGTTTCCTTTTGCAAAATCTACATGGAGTGGCTGGACATTGATGAACAAAATGCCCACTCCGCAGACAATTTGTACAGAGCTTATGTTTAGAAACTTCTGCATTTCTTTCATCGATAGACATACTATTGAATTTTTCACAGTAGTAAATTAAATGTTCCTTACTACATATTAAGCAGGATCTAGATTTAGATTTACTTGGATTGTCTTGGCATGCCGCGGCAACAAACGTCTTATGAGATCGTTCCGAACGAGCTTTCTCATTTGACTTCTGTGGCTTTTCATTGTTAGTCTGTTTGTCACCGTGGCTTGCATTGACCATTTCCAATACATCAGCATTATTTCGTAAAAACTCATAAAAATGATCTAGTGTAGGTTTTTCTGGTAAACTATTTCTGTACTCCTCCCATTTGGTGGAGGTCACTAAATCCAATTTTTGGCTGAATAGAAAAATAATTAAAGTATCCCAATTCTCAGTTTTTTCATTTAGACTAGTCAATGCTCGCATGTGCTTTGATATATGATCAACTAATGCTCTTAGTGAAGTTTCAGATTTCTTTATAGTTGAAATATTCATAAGTGAAACTAAATGGTTGTGCACTAATTGTCTTGTATTATTGTATCGATCACAAATCAATTTCCATGCTACAGCATAGTTACATGTGGAAATTTCTAATGATTCTATCACCGATGCTGCTTGACCGGTTAATGAAAGCTTAAGGTATTGGAATTTGTTTATCTCATTTAAATGTGGATTATTGTGAATTAACGAACTGAATGTATCGTGGAACTCGAGCCATTTATTGAAATTCCCATCAAAAGTGGGTAATTTGATTGTGGGTAATTTGATATTGTTAATGTTTTTCTCACCATACTGTGAATGGACACTTTCGAAAGTATCTTGAGCATTGTTAGACTTCGAAATTAATTCTTGTGCTAAACTTATTTGGCTATAAAATATATTTTCCGTTGAATTCCTATCTGAGTCCAGTTCCTCCGTGGAATCTAAAATCTCTATTTTATTTTGCACTTCATCGTAGTCACTAAACATCGATTCAATCTTACATAATCTTAGTTTTAATTCCAAGAATTGCTGGTTAGATATAGACGGATCTTCACATTTAAATTCGCTTAGATACTTTTTGAAATTTGTTAGCCTTCCTTTAATCGATCCTCTTTGACGTCTCAAGTCTTTTAACTCCGTGTCAGACATAATGCAGATTAGAAGTATACTGGCATAAGCCCACCAAATAGTAAAAACGTTTACTAAATACCTGATCTCCACGCAAACCTCGCGACCATTACATGCAGCAGCTGCAAATCAGCGTCAGTAGTCCACTTGAGGTCCCGGTGGTCCCGGTGTGCCGTAGAATCGGCACGTGGCACGGGGGAGAAGGTAGGTGCGCGCGAGGAGGGAGGTTCGTCCGGTACAGGCGTCGCTCGCCTCGTGTCCCGATGCGCACTATGTATGTACCTACCTAGGTGCCCTAGGTAGGTGCTTGAGCTGAAATGGTTATAAACATGCGCTGTAATGCGGTGCAGAAGCTAGCAGCGTACAGGATTACGGAGAAAATTGACCAGAGACCCACAAGTAGGTATGTAGGTATGTTCCTTTAGGCGGGAAATGCAAAAAGGCAATGAAATAGAAAGGAAATAAACGATTAAATGAGTAAAGTATAGGTATTTGGGGTTACAGCCTATGTAATCGTTCGGGTGAACGAATATGTACACATTAGGTAGCTGTAACAGTGACTCCACCCAGTTGAGCTAGACACACGCAACCGAAATTCTAAGCAATGAAAACAGTGCACACACAAACAAAAGAATAGTTATCGGAATCGGCGATGTCTGGTAGGTAGGATTAAGGAACGGGCACACCTTATTACTGATGTAGCTTGCTGCCAGGCCCTGGATTCCACTTCTTCCAACCTCGACTGGTCCGTACTTCGTTGACTATCTTCGTTGTTTTCTTCTGCGCTTCCCGCACAGAAATAGTCCTGTCACGGTCGCCAAAATTGTTTGAGTTGAGAGTTAAATCCAAAGAGAATAGTACTTTACAAAAGGGTTTATTGAGAACATAAAAAATCTAGCGTTGCGTCCGATTGCGAGTGCGCTTGATGGCGGAGTGGCTGGGTGTCAGCGGCGCGTCTTGCTCGCGCGCTGTCATGGCTGCCGGCCGGCGTCCGCAATAGGGAAGGGACACACGGCGTTAACAACTACCTAATATCATTGGATTCGACGAAATCTTTACATTCGAACTATGTAGGTCCAAGCGAAATGTAAAGATCTTGTCGAATCCATTGATATTAGGTATAAATCTAACCTAATATTATAAAGAGTTTGTATGTAACGAATAAACATAAAAACTACTGGACCGATTTCAAAAACTTTCCGTTGGAAAGCTACATTATACTTGAGTAACATATGGTCCGCCATGAGATTGGGAAAAAAAGGAAAAAATCAAGGCCTATTAAAATAACATTCTCTAAATTAAACATGAAAGTACCAATATTAGAACGGAAAAAGCAATTAGAATGAACCAGCTACTACATAAAAGAAGATTTCTCGCCACAGGTCATAGAAAAACGGAAAGAATTACAAAAAGAAGTTCACATAGCAAGAAGCCAGGGCAAAAGTGCTGTACTGAGACACGATAAAATTCTCAATTTACATCAAAGAAAAACCTATCAAAACAACCAACACAGCTTTAAAAGAAAACCATCGAAATCACCAGAGAACCAAAGAACTTTCACACCATATCAAGAAAACAGAACATCACACAAAGGCAATCACACAGAGACAAAAGTCTTCCTGCGACACCTACTACAATGCAAACTATGTGTAATACCCAAATTGAACAATAGCAATCAGTGGACCTTCCTCCTCTAACATACAACGACAACTGCAAAACTACCCTTACTACCCTTCACTATCCCGGCACGGCTGGTCCCCGTGAGAGTAGTAGGCCAGAACCCTCCATCAAAAACAAAGACAATAAAAACATTAGAAAAAGCAAATACCTCTACATTGGCACATTAAATATGAGATTGCTGATTGATACGTCGAGATTTACCGAATTGAAATACGCTATTGCTAAGCTAAACTGGCATGTAATTGGACTCTCTGAAATAAGACTTGAAGGCAAGGAAATTATAGAAAATCATGATTTTATATTTATAGTACTACGGATAAACCCATAACAGGAACGGTATTGGATTTTTAATAAAAAAACTGGCTAAGTGCGAGGTTTTTCTGTAATCTATAGGTAAAGATCTATTATCTTCATTGTTTTTTTCAACATTTTGGGCTCAGTAGTTTCGGAGATAAGGGGGAATGCTGATTTTTCGTCTGATTTCTTGAATAACTTCAAAACCATTTATTTTAAAATTATTAAAAAAATATAATTAAAACCCTCACAGTAACCCTTTTCATTTGATATATCACACAATATTGTTCAAAAACTTTTTTTTAATTTACTAGTTTGACCCCCAAAAGTGACCCCCGTACTAAAACTTTAATATTTTATGTAACGCGTCCATATTTGGGTCACAGAAATCCATATGTGTACCAAATTTCAACAGAATCGGTCCGGAGAAAACTGGCTGTGACATACGGACAGACAAACAGACACCCGAGTGATCCTATAAGGGTTCCGGTTTTTGCTCGGAACCCTAAAAAAGAACTAAAAGATAACATCAAAGACTTTGCACCAGTAGCCGATAGAGTAGCAAAGTTAAGCTTATGCATAAAATGTGAAACAATACATATTATCCAAGTGTACGCGCCGACGGAACAATCATCATTAGATGATATGGACAGATTTTACGAAAATCTTAGAAAAGCGATGGAAAACACGAACAGAGACACATTGATCGTAGGCGATTTTAATGCACAGATTGGTCTGCCATCTAATGATGATAGAAATGTTATGGGATCGTGGTGATATGGGAAACGAAGTCCAAGAGGTCAGATACTAATTAATACACTTTTGTTTTGAACATCAACTACATATTTCAAATACTTACTTCAAGAAGAACCCGAATCATAGATGGACTTGGATACACCCTAACAGCATAACACGGAATGAAATCGACTACATCTTAACAAAAAACAATAACAGAATTCATAACGTAGATGTCACACCTACTATGCATCCTACTGATCATAGACTGGTACATGCATCACTAATCCTACTAATATTTATTTATGTGAGTTTGTATGTTTATGCCTTAATCAGGCAAAAATGGCTGAAGGGATTTGGATGAAATTTGGCACACAAATAGTTCACATCCCGGGATAAAATATAGGCTACTTCTTATCCCGGTAACTTACATGGCTTAATAGAGACAGAGAATGAAGTGGAAATCTAGAGTTACTACTGCATTAGTACTTAAAAAAAAAAAAAGTACCAGGACAAAAAAAACATGTCGGAAGTATTTTTGGGGCTGGAATTGAGAACGCTAAAGATTCACAAGTACCAGGAGACCAGAAACATGTCAAAGTATTTTTAGGCTTAAATTGTTAGCGCTAAAGATTCACCAATTTTAGGAGACCAGAAATATGGCAAAATATTTTTGAGCAAAATATTCTTTTTTCACCAGGACTTCAGCAGTGTGATTCTTTAAAAATGTCAAAGTGACGGCTTGGGTGAAGTTATCGTAAAGTTACCTGTCGATCCATGTAATCAAGATATGGAATGACAGCTCACTTCGTGGTCACTTCACCCAAGCCCACTTCGACATGTTTCAGAATCGACCGGCTGATACATGTCGAAGATTTTTTCGGGCTGGATTTGTAAACGCTATAGATTCACAAGTACCAGGAGAGCAGAAACATGTCGAAGTATTTTCGGGGCTGGAATTATGAGCGCTATAGATTCACAAGTACCAGAAGAGCAGAAACATGTCGAAGTATTTTCGGGGCTGGAATTGTGAGTGCTAAAAATTCAAAAGTACTAGGAGACCAGAAACATGTCGAAGTACTTTTGAGCAAGATATTTTTTATCAGGAGTATTGATACATATCGAAGATTTTTCCGGGCTGAAATTGTAAACGCTATAGATTCACAAGAACCAAGAGTGCAGAAACATTATTTCAGGGCTTGAATTGTGAGTGCTAAAGATTCAGAAGTACCAGGAGACTAGAAACATGTCAAAGTATTTTTGAGCAAAACTTTTTTTTACCCATTGTACCAGATACATGTTGAAGGTGTTTACGGGCTGGAATTGTGAAAATTATAGATTCACAAGTACCAACCAAGAAGGCAGAAACATGCCATAGTAGGTATTTTTTCGGCGGGAATTGTGAGCGCTAAAGATTCACAAGTACCAAGAAATCAGAAACATGTAGAAGTATTTCCGGCGCTGTAATTTTGAGCGGTTAAGATTAAAAAGTACCAAGAGAGCAGAAATATGTCGAAGTATTTTCGGGGCTGGAATTGTGAGCGCTAAAGATTCGCCAGTACCAAGTTATTTTTATTACCGATATTGCGCCTCCTCAGCAAAAGTATTTGAAAGAAGAATTCTCACAAGAAATAAAAAACATGGAATTTATTAACATACAACACACCTACTGTACCTTAGTTAGAAAAACTAAAAACAGTAAAAAAAAAACTAAGTTAGTTAAGTAACAAAGTCACAAAATGTGTAATGAACCTGTTATTCAAGGAAACCCAGCAAGATTAATAAAGGAAAGGACTCTGCTAAAAGGAAAGAAAAACAAAACTAGTATAGAAAGGAAACACTTATCGGCATTATACAGATTAATAGAAAGCAAATACAAAGGAAATTAAAAAAACATAGATTTAATATTATTAAAAATGTATTAGAGAAATTTGCATCAGTCAAAAGACTAGATTCCAGCAAAAAATAGATTACACAACTTACAAAACGGTGTCACCAAGTAACGGACAGAAACAATATATTAAGCATTGCGACAAAATTTTACACAAGATTATATGAGCATCCTGCCTTGTACGAAGACTCAATCCCAGTTTTGGAGTCATTCGATTCAGAAACTGTACCAGAATTTCTGGAGTGCGAAATTAGTCAATCCATCCATCAACTGAAAACAAAGAAAAGCCCTGGGGAAGATCAAATAACAAATGACGTATTAGCCGTCAGAGAGCCAATAACACCTATTTTAACAACAACATTCAACGAAATCTAGAAACAAGAGTCGAAACCATCTGACTGGAATATTACGATTATAACCTTACTCTACAAAAAGGAGATCCTGGCAATATGAACAACTACAGACCACTGAGTACACTACAGATACTTCATAAATTATTTACCAGCTTAGTTTTAAAAAGGATCTCAAAGACTCTAGAAGAAAACCAACCTAGAGAGCAAGCAGGATTCAGATCGGGTTTCTCTATAAACGACCACATCTTCACGCTCACACAGATAATCGAGAAGTACAATGAACACAATAACAAGCTCTACATAGCCTTTGTCGACTACTCCAAGGCTTTTGACTCTATATATGGGAGCATGAATCTCTCTTCGTGACCAAGGAGTCCACACAAAATAAATACAAATTTTGAAAGAAATTTATAAGAACAGCAGAGCAATAATTAAAATGGAGAAAAAAGGAGAGCCATTTAGCATCCAGAAAGAAGTTAGGCAGGACGATCCCATCTCACCGAATCTATTTAACGCAGTTTTGGAGCTTATCTTCAGAAGGCTAAATTGGCACAATGTCGGTATCAAAATAAACGGCGAGTTTTTCAATCATGTCCGCTTCGCGGATGACATTGTTTTAATTAGTGAAACACATGCAGATCTTGAGCGTATGCTGAAGTCTCTAGATAACGAAAATCAAAAATGTGGTCTCCACATGAACGCTGAAAAGACATTCCTTGTAACCAACAGCAAAAGAGTACCAACAATGATACATAGCACGCCAATCGCGTACGTAGATAACTGTGTTTACCTTGGGCAAAGCACTTCATTTAACAAACCGTCAGAAAATGAAGTTGATCGCAGAATAAAGAGTGCTTGGAGAAAATATTGGTCTTTAAAAGAAGCATTTACATAATGCATCCCAATTCGCTTAAAAAAGAAAGCTATGGACACCATAATATTACCTACTCTACTCTACTCTACGGTACCGTTAACTGCGTCCGTGGTCGAGTGGTTTAGCTATTTGCCTTGTGACCCGGTGGTCGTGGGTTCGATTCCGACGGGAAGCATACTTTGTAAAGTTGTTTCCAGTTTGGCTAGGACATTGCAGGCTTGAATCACCTGATTGTCTGATAAAATGATGATTCCATGCTTCGGAAGGCACGTATAAGTCGGTGGTCCCGGCCGCCAAATGGTGGTCATTAAATAAACCATGTCAGAGGCCCTTGAGGCGGTTTAGAAACTCTGACACTAGGGTGTGTGGGGTCATTAGACTGTACTGCCCACACGATAAGTAGAAGTACTCTACGGTTGTCAAAGTTAGACGCTAACAAAGGCAGTTACAAACAAACTTCAAGCATTCCAACGAGCATCTGTTAGGAATTAAACTCCAAGACCGAAAAAGAAGCAAAGACATACGACGATGCACTAAAATAATAGATGCTGTGGAATTAGCCTGAAATGGCGATGGGCAGGACACGTAGCCAGAGCCACAGATGGACGATGGAGCGAGAAGGTCCTCCATTGGTACCCTCGCGATGCACCACGCACCCAAGGCAGACCCAGGCGCCGGTGTTGCGATGATATTATGGACGTGGCCGGCCGCACCTGGACTAGAATGGAGAAAGATGGAGGAGGCCTTCGCCCTTAAATGGGCATCCAAAATATAATATTAATTGAACAATTAATTATTTTATTTTATTTGTTCAATCTATATAATAAATTTATTTATTCAAAAATTCTTTCGTTTATGTAAAAATTATTATGATGCATGATTGCTATGAATTTATTCAAATTAGGATTTTTATAATAATATTGTAATTCATTTTAATGTAATTTTTGGGAATTAAAAGGCTTAAATAATAATAATACTAAACAAAAGCTATATTTAGGGGTCGTTCAAGTATTACGTAAGCAGAATTTCAGTAATTTTTAACCTTGTCAGCGATAGTATTAGAAGCTCTTACCCCTCCCTCCTATGCTTACGTAAGCATTGGTAAAGTTTTTACTCGCGTGGGACCTATTTCCTCCTCTTCTGTTATACGAAACATCACGTGAGAGTAAAATCGACTAACTAGCCATTATTGTGTCAAAATCATTTTTTTTTAAGATATGCTTACTAAAAAAGTAAGAAAATATTGCTGATGAATGTAATGGTGATTACCATTTAAGCATAGTAAAGAACGCCCCCCCCCCACTCCTATTGGTCCTTACGTAATACTTGAACGGCCCCTTATTACAAGAAAATATAGGAATCCTTTAGAAAATTGCAGCGCGGAGGAAGTCGCGGGCGAAGTGCTAGTAAAAACAAAAAGAGGATCGTCGTGCAATTTAAAGTTGACATCTACTTGAGATTCGTTGTTAATTTGAGATTGCATTAATTATTTATCTGTGCTAGGTATTAGGCAAACTTGTAATTCTGTCTCTTGCTCTAAAACCGAATACCTTAGTACTTAGGTAAATGCAAGATACTACCTAATACAGATTCGTGTTTTATATTTAATAAACTCAAACTCACACTCAAAACATTTATTTCAAACTAGCTGACCCGCGCGGCTTCGCTCCCGTCAACTGGCTACTCTACCTACCGACCCTAACCTACCTACCCTGCCTACCTACCCTACCTACCTACTTACCTACCATAGCTACCCTACCTCACCTACCTTACCTACCTACCCTACCTACCCTACCTACCCTACCTACCCTACCTACCTGCCTACCTACCCTACCTACCTGCCTACCTACCCTACCTACCTGCCTACCTACCCTACCTACCTGTCTACCTACCCTACCTACCTGCCTATCTACTCTTTTTTTTTTTTTTTTAGGTATGGGAAATCATCAAATGACTTCTCCCGCTCTAGGTGAAGCGGAAGGGAGTGTCAGACTCTTACTGACTAAAACCCATCCGTGTTCCTCCTAATGCCCTTTGCGTTCCAGGGCCGCGGCGACTCTCTTGAACAAATCCCGCAACCCCGGCAGGTGCCTACCTACCCTACCTACATACTCATTTTTTTTTTGTATTTTAATTCTTATTATGCTATTCCGGACGAAGGAATTTGTCTTCGTCCCGAATAAAACACAAAAACTATGAAAATCGGTCGAGCCGTTCTGGAGTTAGTTAGAATAGTGTTCGAACAAACCCGACTTTGAGAATTTTGCTATATTGTGAAAGATTCGACCTTTTTCTAGAAGACATTTTTATATCAGCGAGACAGAAATAAAACTTTAATTTCGGAAGTCGGTGTTTTTAGTTTTTTCGCTTTTTGACACCGACTTCCGAAATTAAAGTTATTTTATACTTTGTAGTGTTTTGTTTTGGAAGTCGGTTACATTTTTTGTAAAAAGTTTTTTTTTTCACTTTTTAGTGGTACCTGCGTACCCATTCACAGCGTACCGGCGGCGTGATGTTATGTTATGAAAATAAAACTTACTAAGTGCTTTCGGTGTAAAGGTCTCGTCAATACGAATGAAATAAGCCCAAACACTTAGTAGTTCCTACATACCGATGTGGAGTTCCCTTGACTCTCTGTCATCTCCATCATCAGGTCTGCTCCAAACTTTCATTCTTTTGTAGTATCACCCGATATACACACGAATATCAAGTTTTTACCAAATACGTGCCTACAATTTTTGAGAGTTGCCCTCGATTTCTCAGGGTTTCCATCATTAGATCCCGACGTGGTGGCAATGGGACCACACGGGAAGCACCAGCTTTCAAATAAAAAAAGAATCATGAAAATCGGTTCATCCAGTCGGTCAATATGAGGTAACAAACATTAAAAAAAATACAGTCGAATTGATAACCTCCTCCTTTTTTTGAAGTCGGTTAATAAACTGAAGGAAGACGGACAGCGGTGGCTTATTAATAAATAGGGTTCCGTTAGCAACCTTGGTACGGAACCCTAAAAATCGACTTGGTTCGCAAGAATCAAAATCGTACGTGAAGGCTTAAATAATAGGGTCCCATTAGCAACTTTGGCACGGAACCCTATAATTTGCCTTGGCTCGCAAATCGAACCGTCTGATACTTAGCACGAATTAAAAACTTAGTTGCGGGCAACCTGGGAGTCTTTAAGACAAAAGTGAATAGGTTGCTTCTAGGCAAACGTGCTCCATCTTCAACCTCATCATCGCTTACCATCAGGTGAGATAGTGGTCAAACGTATGCCTATCTATAGTAAAAAAAAAACAACTCCGTATCACCTAACCTCAGAGAACTAATGATAACTCGATTTGACAGTTACTGTGAAATCGTGTTGTCATTCATTCTTAGTTCGGGTTCGGGATTAATCGTAAGTATGTAGGTGATACGGAGTAGAATACGTCCGCAACTAAGTCCGAAACTACGGACTTCGGACTTAGAGAGTAGCCCCACCAAAATCGATCGCTCCCGTCACCGTGACCACCTTTGGTACGGTACCTTATTATTATTAGCCTTGTTTTGCAAATCGAACCGTTCGTTGCTTCGCTCTAAACGGAATCAATCGCGGAGGCCTTAGAAGTAGAGTCCTGTCAGCACCTTTGGTACGGAACCCTACAGGCCTGATCCGCAAGTCGAACCGTCCAGTACTTCACAAAACTACTGAGTTCTAAATCAGTTTAAGACTCTACGATAAAAGCACTTTAAACGAAACCAGCACAACTCAGAGATTTAAGCAATTGTGGCCCTGACCTTCCAGAGACCAAACCGAAATTCCTACGAACTACGACAGTGTTTAATAATCGTGTGAGGTCACTCTCCAGCGGAAAATCTTAACACCGCAATTCAGAAAAACGCGTCATCAGTGCAACGCCATCTATCGACCATGTAAACTGACAAAATATTTGGCAGCAGAAGACGTTAAATAAGAAGCCCGTATGTAACGATAAATAACGATAAGGTATTAAAATGTTTACTTTTATTTTGCTACGTCTACGTATTAAAAGTTTCACAAATAACTCAATGAATGTGTTTTGGTGTAACATTCATGCTTTCATGCATTTTTTGGTTCCTCAATAGATGGCGCTCTGACTGATCAGAACACAGTAGGAAGTTTCTTACTAAACTAAAAATTCAATATATTTTGATTTTGTGAATCGATTGTAACGATAAATTACGAAAAGGTATAAAAATGGTCACTTTTATTTTGCCATGTATTAAAAGTTTCACGAATAACACAACAATTTTGAATGCTTTCGTGCATTTTATTTTTTCTCATCAGAATACATTAGAAAGTTTCTTCCTAAACTTAAAAATTCAATATCTTTTGATTTTGTGGGTCGATTTTGATGAAATAAACGCTAAATGTTACTCGGGTTATCACTTAATATTTTTAAGTACTTAGATTTGCAATCCAATCTGTGGTTCATGCGTGATGCTCCCACAAACGCACAGACAAACAGACAAAAATTTCAAAAATTGCATTTTTGTGTTTTATACCTTTTTCCTGAGTTTTCTGTGTTATTTTCATGGAAAAATATTCAATGTACAGACACGGTTAGTCTACGATTTTATTATATGTATAGATAAACCATTTACAGGCACTTTTGAATTGTCAAGGTCGATCGGTCCAAAAGGATGAAGCTATTTGCACGTTCCAAAGCGTAGCTCTCTATGGAGAAGAATGTGCAAGAAACTCCACGGACACTCTTTTAAAAATAATAAATTGTTACAAAGTTTTGTTTACATCATGTTGAAATTACGAGCAGGATAACAGCGTCCGGAAAAATAGGAACAATTCAAAGAAATATTTAAAATAAACCATGGCAGCTCAGAAATGACCAGTCCCAACAGACAGCGCCCGTTCACGAACATGACGCATGCGCTGGCACTATACGGCTCAACCATTTTGAAGGGAGCCAAATGATCCAACGCATACGCCACCATCAGCTAGACTTTTGAGTGAGCATGACATTCCCAACCACCAGGGTACATTCAAGTCAAAAACAAACCTTAAACTGATAGCTATAGCTTAAGTTTAAGGAAACACAGTACTCAATAATAATTATAGGTACATGTACGTACTCATATAAAATGCTAGGTTACGAAAGTTTTTGCAAACTGTACTGTGCACTAACATCATTGGAGCCATGTACCTACCTATCGAGTTAACTCACCCGAGTAGGTAGTAGTAAGTACTTATTTTAATGATTGAGTTGAACCGAAAATCTCTAAACTTTCAAACAGCGCCATCTACTGGCACATAGGTACTGTACGGATTTGAATTTAGTGCCCATTACTCCATGGGTGGTTATTACATACTAGCTGACCCGTGCCCACTTCGTCGGGCAATATTTTTCGGGATAATATATAGCCTATGACACTCACAAATAACGGGCTTTCTATTGGTAAAAGAATTTTCAAAATTAGTAGATCCAGAGATTACCTCACAAACTTTACCTCTTTATAAAATAAGTATATGATTAAGAAGAAAAATCTTTCAACAAAAACTTCATTGAAAATCGATACATATCGCGCCATCTATTAAAATATATTAGAACTTAATTTTATTTTTCGTGTTGAGAACTTGAGACCCTGTAACTGCGGTCTAAAATAAGCAGTAAGCGCCATCTCTTTACATATAGTTTATATTTAGTTGATCTGGTGATTTCTGATAAACTGTGCTATTTACATAGTTTTATTTTTCCTGTAATCTTTACATAAACTTCTATCATACAGAATATTTTCAGATTTTTCTCTATTCAAACTTCGGAGATAAGGGAAATGGTCAAAATTGCAACATTTTTCGACATAAGTCGAAAACCTTGCGGCTTATAAAAAAAATGTTTAAGAATGTGTAAACAGCGTTCTTTCATGTGATACCCCCATGCCCTAGTAGCCTCACTTTTCTTTTCTTTTTTTTCAGTCGCTGTTACAAGAAAAAAACATGTTTTTATTTCTTTCTTATTTGCAAAATAGACAAACGTCATCTAAAACTGTTCCAAATTTCAAGTTCATAGCATTAGTAGTTCTTCAGATATCCAGCTGGATATCTAAATCACCACCATAAGGTTGCTTTTTTACCATTTCGATACGGAACCCTAAAAGTATGAATAACAATGTTCTAAGTGGGAAGCTTTGAGTTACACCGGAGGGATAAGTAACCCTGAAGGATACGAAGCCAATACAGACACCTTGGATTGGATCGTACTTAGACTGTAAGAATGAAAACCATGTACACATTTACTCAATTGCCTATGTTAAAAGCTTCCTCAGCAGAATTTCATGATCGATTCTATCGAACGCCTTGCTGTCTGTGTAGAGTGCGTCAACCTGGAATCCATTATCTATGTGCACAGTATATAATGTATGTATCTACACATTAAGTCTTCAGGCTGTAATAAAAACTGGGAATACAAAAAAATAACCTTTTCATAGTTTTGTGATCGAACATAGTTACTTATTTATTAATATTTTGTACATCATAAATACAGTATAGCCTAAAACATCAGTTGCTAAGATTTTTTAACACTATACAAAACAAATGGTTATCAATTTCACTAACAATACCAAGAACGAACAAAACACTCCTTTAATAATATCATTGTTTAATGTTACATAGTCTGTTTTTTGGGTTCCGTATCTCAAAAGAAAAAAACGGAACCCTCATAGGATGACTTTGTTGTCCGTCCGTCTCTCTGTCAAGACCCTTTATCTCGGGAAAGCGTGGAGATATCGAGTTGAAATTATAAGTCAGATCTACAGTCCCTTGAAGCTGTGAAAAAATCAAACTTCTAAATTAACGTAAGAAAAAGATACGGCCCTTTATGCCGCTTAAAAAGTATATTTCGACACTCTCAAGGGGATCAAAATTCATAGGGTATTTCCCGTTGACCTAGAATTAACAATTTGGCAAATTAATATCTTCTTATAAAACAAGTATAGGGAATGTCTGAAAACAACATCTCTCCTGTCTCTCTCTCATCTCTTTCTCGTCTGTCTGCATTTGTAATTAAATCATAAAAAATATAGTCTTTATTTTAAAGCAATTTGTACCTACAATTTTGTACGGAACCCTCGGTGCGCGAGTCCGACTCGCACTTGTCCGGTTTTTGTTTCGTCGTGTCACTCATTGTTCACTACATTAACCAAACGTTTTTCATCGCGCAATGTCTTTTAACTTAGTCACTGTAACATCACATGCCGGTGGTTATGTTTACTGTGTCGCCGCCACTGCGGTCGGCTTGCGCTCGGTGAAGGTGAGCGGCAGACCGTTCAGGATGCTCTGCACGATGCCCACCGTGGGGTCGACAACCGGCTGGCGCAGCGTACTGGCCGCGGGCGACACCGTGAAGCGCGACAGCACCGCCGCCAGCCCCGCCAGCGACTGCATCAACCCCAGCCGCAGACCTGCGAAACACACACGTTCTGTATCAGCTTCAACTTACTACTGGTACGCTAGTTATCGTGTTTTGAAGAGATCTGACCGACCTTGCCGACTACCTAAACTTTTGCAGTGCTTTGCGCCGCTTCAAATATCTTAACTTGAACCATTCTCTCATCTGGATTTATTGTTATATTGGCGCGATACTTATTTTTTATTAGGTACCTACTAATTCAGATCCCCCGAAAAAATGCTGACGGTATCGCAACTTAAGAAATACCAAGTTCTTACCTATGCAGGCACGGGGACCGTCGCCGAAAGGCAGGTACACGAACTTGGTACTGTCATCCTGCTGGTCGGGCAGGAAGCGCTCCGGACGGAACTCCTGCGGCTCGGGGAAGTATTGTGGATCGTTGTGCAGCGCCTGCAGTGGGATGAGTACACGTACTTCGGGATCGATGGACACGTTTAGCTCCGGAATGGTGTAGGTGCGCGCACAATTACGGATCAGGAAGCCCAGCGACGGGAACATACATCCTTGAACGCGCACTCCAGATACGTCATCTCCTTGACAGCGTCGTAGCTGAGGCGGCCGCCGTGGCGCGCCAGCACCGCGTCGATCTCCTGCTGCACCTTGCGCTGCACCTCCGGGTGGAAGGCGAGCTGGTGCAGCGTGAAGCTGGTGGCCGATGACGACGTCTCAAATCCGGCCGCAAAGAACACGAACACCTGCGCCGCGATCAGTTCGTCCGTTAACTCTAACGTAGCGATCTCAGGAGTGCCGTCTGCTTTAACGTGTTCCACCGATTCTACCATCATTTTCCCCTTCTTCTTACACTCGAGCAGCAAGTCAATGAAATCATGTCTGCCTGAAGGTTCATAATTTCTCTGCTTTAGAATAGCTGAAACCAGATCAATCATAGGTTGTTCCACTTTTTTCAAATATTTTAAATGCTTACACCATTCTGGGAACATTTCTTTCAACATAGCTACGAATACCTCCTTCGGTCCAAATTGAAATATTGAAGCTCCTAGCTTCCGGAAGGCAGAATCTTCATCGTTAAGCGAGTCGGCATCGAGGCCGAAGCCGCAGGCGCCGATGAAGTCGGTGGTGTAGCGCGCCATGAGGTCGCGAGCGTCCAGCGGCCGGCCGGCGGCGACGGCGTCCAGCGCGCGCGCCTGTAGCTTCTCCGCGCGCTCCACGATGAGCGGGAACATTGCCTTCAGCTTGCCGCTGGTGAAAGCCGGCGTGATGCGCTGGCGCAGCATCCTCCACAGGTCACCGTCGGCGAAGAACAGGTTGCTCATCATCGGTTCAATCACCGTCTTGTGCGGGTTCAGGCCGCGCGGGTAGAAGTATTGAAAATCTGTCAACAGGATGCGCTTGACGATCTCGGGATCTCTGATCACGAGCTCCGGGTTTGTGGCTCGAAAGAATCCCACCACCTTCTCCTTGGGATACTTCCAGTACAACTCGGCTGCCATCTGTGTGACACTCTTCTGCATGAGATAGACTTGAGAGTTGTTGCCAACCAACACGATAGGCTTGTCATGTTTGATGCCTCTCTTCTCCCAGTAGCTGAAGTTGCGCGTACCGTACAGGTACAGCGCCACGATGGCGACGAGCACGATCGCTGCTGTGATCATATTGTTCCGATACTGTGTTGTTGTCGCGGGCGAGGTCGGGGCGAGCTGCGAGTGAGCGCGCGCGGCCGGCGGGGAGCGATGTGTGCCGAGCACTGCGGACGCGCACTGTATATAGCGGCTCACTGCCACACGTTATCAGTCGCGCACTTATCACTCCGCATAATCTTATAAACTTTCCAATATATTAACATGTTAGATAAAACCTACCAACCTTTACTTATATTCTAATTCAATACAGGTTTTTCAACCTACATTCTGTTACTATATAATAAAATACCAGCTGATATTTTTGCACTGTCTAGATAATAGGCTTCTTTTCATACTACGTTGAACACGAACGAAATTTAAATTATTTTTAAATCCAAGTCTAAAGTCCATAGGATAGGGTTATCGAGGTTTGTCGAGATTATCCATGACCAAGACAAGTGGTGAACACGCAAATGGCTGAATTTCGTTAAAGCAGTGTTGAGTCTCCTCCTTCTAAGTACGGTGGTTGTTTTATTAGAATAAGAAAACATATTACAAAAAATCCAGTGGTGTTAAATGATTTTATTGAGTTCATTAAAAAACGTTTTACAGACACAAGACTGCAGATACTTTCAATAATTTAGAATCTAAAATTAATAGTGTGCTAGAAGCTTTTGAAAACTGGTATGTAACAAATAACCTGCAACTCAATGTAAATAAAACAAAATGTTTATTATTTAAATCGACGGTCCGGAAGAACACTGGTAATCGAGGTTATATCTCGTGGTAACAAAGTGGAAGTAGTTGAAGTAGTTGTGGAAGGTTGAGATTTTGTCTTTGAAAAAGTCTGTTAGCTCGGCATGCTGTGATATCAGAACTCTGAGGTAAGAACTAACTTTGCCCCAACTCAGAATGATATACTAAAAGTACAATGTCGACTCGATATTTATAATTCAACAAGTTTAATATAATTAGAAAAATCAAAAAACCCGACTGCAAAACATAAATGTACCAACACACTAACGGGCATTTTCAATAACCAATCTGTCTTTCCTTCCAGCCACTAAAGATAAACAAAGCTATCATTTTATCCTTCTCCTTCAGTACGTCGCTCATTGCTGAGGATCGTGGTCACTGGGATGTCCCCTATAAGCGGACAATCTGTCTCCATCGATTCCGGTCCAAAGTTGCCATCACCACCGGCTGAAATTTTCTTGAGGACGTAGCTTCTTTCACTTGGTCAGACCATCCTACCTACTGACAGATAGCATTATCTACCCAAGTTGACTATCTGTCATCGGGAGAACGGATAGCCTACAAATGGTGCCCGTCTATTAAAGCGGAGCGAGGCAGCGGAGCGGAGAAACGGAGAAATTTTAACCCAATTGTCGGCAATCAATAAGTTCTTTTTTTGGCACGCAGGTCATCATGACGTGACCTTCGTTAATCGTGATCTTTTTTTTACGTTATTATTTATTTGAACTTTAGTTTCACCAGGAAATTATTAGTTTGATTCAGATTGTTTAATTTTATTATGTTTCATAATAGCGTAATCACTTTTAGTGCCAAGCACTCAACATATGGGTCGAACAATAATTCGTTCGTGTGCCAAGTGCACAAGTCATCTATAGCTACTTAAAACGACGACTCTGCAGATGCGGGTTGTGGGCACACGAACGAATTATTGTTCGACCCACATGTTGAGTGCTTGGCACTAAAATTGTTATGCTGTGAAAAACTTGTTTTTACTTAGTAAATTACGTTAAAACTGCTTCATTTCTAATTTTTCACAACCTACTGGGTTTTGTGTTAAGTGTATTTTTAGTAAAAACCTATGACGGAATCCCTACCTAATGCATATTGGTCAGCTCGTATTCTTGCAAATAAATACTATTCTTATTCTTCAAGCGGAACCCTAAAACGGTTATCAAAAAATATTTCATTGAGATTAGAAAAATAAATTATCGTGTGATTACAAAACGTACCTAATAATAACATATAAGGTATAACCAAAAACAAAAAACAACTGATACTAATGGAACAAAGTCCGTTTTTAAAACGTAGTATTAGAATGACTCTGTGTATTTCAGTGAGATAAGTCTATACCTATCATATTGAAATACACGGAGTCATTCTAACACTAGGTACGTTGAAAAACAATGGACTTTGTTCCATCAGAAACAGATGTATAAGAATGACTCGGTGCGTTTCAGTGAGGTAGGTATGTACTTACCGCACGGAAATACACAAACTAAACAAAAACTTTACTATGTCAGCCAAGTATAGCTTGCTAGCCAAGTTATAAACAGAAAATCACCTTCACTGACTCGCGGTTACGCTGACAGCTGCTTATCACGTAATAAAAAATGAAGACGCGTGTTTTCAACGCACATGAAAACACGCGTGATGTCACTACGATAGTACAATTTTTACAAGCGACATTATTTTTTGGAAATATATATGACGGAATAATTAGATTTTTCAGTCAATACCCTATTAACTCTCATTTGACCCGTGTTACGTGCGGTCGGCGTGACACGTTTCCTTCTTCCATTCTCCCCTATCCATCGTCAAGCTGTCTTACACCTCTTTCTCTTTCATTCTTCTACCTCTCCTTCTTCATGTACCAACATGTAGAGATATGCCATCACTTTGTTAGCATCATCACTTAGTATGAAATACTTGTCACTAATACGTGTGCAGACGAACTTTTACCAGGTTCACGTCTTGTGACTTAAACTTTCTGGGTTTCATACTTTCAAGTTGATTTACATCTTATACAAGTCACCTTCACCATTTTAAGTTTAGCGCGCTTTTGGGAGAGAACTGGTTTTTTTAGCTTCACTATTACGTACAAAGTACAAAGCACTATGAACGGCAGCAATATTCCTACTACACGGACCCAATCTCCGTCGAGAAGTCTTGTTCTTCATCTCTGGCTTGCCTTTATTTTCGGGCCGGAGCCAGACGAGGGTCGGAGCACCCACAGGTCACACCTGTTTCTTTTTTGGAGATTAGCAAGATTAAACGTGCTCGGCAGATTGCTGTATAATCCGGTAAGTTGCTAGTAGGGATATTGAGCGTACTTTCAGGACTGTCCTGATAACCGTGGTATAGCCGTCTTCGCTCTTCAATTTTCTCAGTATACCTTGTCGTGGTGTTCGCCCACAGCGCGCAGCGGCTGACTCGAGATGACTCGGTACCTCGTGACGATTGCACATGTGTGTGTGATTACGGAAAATGCCCAAATAAGTGACTCATGTTGCGTATTTAATTGGACTTTCGACTCACAAATCATTGTCCACGTTTTTTGTTAATGGTTTCTTTTAAAACTTTCGTCATCGTGTCGTCTACGATGCTAAAAACATCATGCCGTCTGGGTTCGTTAGTAGTGTTCCATACGTAAAAAGGACGAAAGGAATTTACATACTCACTTCGTTGTCCAAGTACTGTTCCCGTCACGCAACTTTACCTCCTCGAAGTACGTCGCAATCGAGTGCGCAGAATGTCAATTTGACAAAAAACATAATACAGCGCATGCGCGAGCTGCTAGTCTGTTCTGTAAGAAACTATTTCGATATCGAGCTTCACCTGAGTGATAAAACTCACAAAGTGAGCTTTATTGCACACAGCATAAAGATCTTCATTTGAAACTCACCTCGAATTCTACTGCGAGATACGAAAATGTTGTTAGAGAATAGCACTAATGCGCGTGTTTGCACAAGATGGCGGGTGTAATGGCATCTCACTCGCTCGTATACGTTCGATGCATACGTTTGACCCGCTTGCTCAATGCAATACGACTGTTGATTCGGAAAGTGTTACACGTTGTTATTTTTTATAATTAATTATTTTGGTTATTTCTTACTATTTGATTTGATTTTTGTGTGTTTTTGTGGTGTTACTTTTTGATATTGTTATTGTTACTGGTAGTCTTTGTTACTTATTTATAATATAATACGTATACACAAAAAAAATATTCTAGGAACGTAACACTTGTTTACGCGATTGCACCTGCACGGTCGTCACTAAAACCTAACTTCGGAAGGGTAAACAACGGTGATGCGAACTGTAAAGATGAATTTCAAAAGTCATAGCCAAAACCGCTAAAACACAGACAACAATCAAATTTTTTTTTGTCATGACAAACACATTTAAAACTTCTCAGGCATTTGTTTAATTCAATTACTAAAAACACTTAAATAAAAAAAAAACTCAAACTAAAAATAATCTAAATTATGGTGACGAAAACTTCCTCCGCATCGCTGGCCTTTGATTTGAAATAAATAAATCATTTTGCACAGTGGCGGATTATCCCTAAGGCAAAGTAGGCACGTGCTTAGGGGCGCCAGATTATAAAGGGGCGCGCGAAGAAGCTTAAAACGAAAAAAATAATAAGTACATACCTACGTTTCAAAAAGTCTACCGTCGCACGCGCCGGTGATACGTCGTGTTCGTCGTACGAGTGTTCGGTTTGGGAAGCCTTTGCGATAAACAATGGCTTCTACGGTTGTAAAGTGTTCAAATTGTAATGTCGTAATCAACGAGGTGCTTTCCTTTATTTGCAATAAGATACAAGTAATGGATGAGCAAAGTATCGCAAGTATCTGTGCCAGTGCTTTTTCGGAAGGTGACATTTTAGAAGCTAAGAACTTGCTGTTTGAATCAGTATCAACTGCAAAGCGCAAGAAGATAAGAAGGAGGGAGGGAAAGACGATAAGAAATATTGATGATATTGTCTGGATACTGAAGAACTTGGATCCTGAGGAAATTCCAATTTTTGTTGCGAGAGATTTGCACAAACTACCTCCTGTTTTGTTTGACCATGTAGACGTGACCAGAGTTTTGAAAGACATATTGAAAATGCAAGGTGATATAGAACGCATTATTAACGAATACGCAACGGTGAATCAGGTGAAAGAGCTGGGTGCTGAAGTGGAATCACTTAAAAAGGCGTCAATTGTCAACAACTTCTCGCGAAATGTGAATGGCAAAAGGGGCGCCTGCTTACTACCTAGCTTTGAGCATGATAGTGGGCCAATGGGTTTTTCTCCGATGTGCAGTGGTAACAAAACAGTGAAAAGATCGTCTGAGACATCATCTCTAAAAAAACAGCCATTCATTTTTTCTGATGAGGGTACTGCCATAAAAACTGCGCGTACTGTGACGGACAGATCTACGTCGTCACCGCAGAGAAGCGAGAAGGCGAGCATTTGCTCATTACAGGCAGTGGTGAGTCATGAGCATGTAACTACACCGGTTGCGGCTGTCGATGTGCTACACACAGCTCGGGCGGACGATCAACAGAAAAATAAAAGTTTTGCGGATATTGTACAGAGTGGAGAATCAAAAACTCAAGAACCGACTGAAGAATGGAAGCTTGTTCAGAGGAGGAGACTGAGAAATCGGTTTTTGGGCAAGACTGGAACAGCCATTGTGAACTCCAATACTAACTTTAAAGCAGCTGACATTAAGACTCCGATTTATATTTATAACGTGTCAATGGAAGCGTCTGTGTGTGACATTAAAGCATACATAAACAACAAGGCTAACCTAGATGTTCATTTAGAAAAAATGAACATGAAAACAGTTAAGGATTACAATGCATACATTGTTTACGTTCCTAGATCTAAAATGGAATTGTTTTTAAATGATGAATTTTGGCCTGATGGGGTACTTTATCGCCGTTTCGTAGAATTTAATCGAAACACGACGCAGCGTACCTATCGGGAGTTGGCTACTTTGAAACCTACAACTAATGGATGTTAATAGAAGTATATCTAAACTTGTGAGCTTCAACTGTAAAAGCGTCATTCGTTCAGTTGATTGTGTAAGGAAACTGTGTCAATCGGCTGACATTGTTGCACTTCAGGAGACGTGGCTTCTACCACACGATATATCGTTCCTGGGCACCATTGATGACGCGTTTTGCTACACCGGTAATTCTGCTGTGGATACGTCTGCCGGGATAGTTAGAGGTAGACCTTATGGCGGGGTGGCTCTGCTGTGGAGAAAGTCTGTGTTTTCGTCGGTATCGGTTGTAGTGTGTAAAAGTGTGCGACTCACGGCCATTAAGATAGTGATAAACAACAGTTCTATTCTAGTTATAACAGTGTATATGCCAACTGATTCTTTTGAGAACTTGACTGAGTTTACTGAGTGTTTGAGTGAATTAAACGCCATAATAGAGAGTAATGATGTGGAAACCGTATTTATTCTTGGAGACTTCAACGCGCACCCGGGTGAGTTGTTTTCTTGTGAACTATTAAGTTTTTGTGCAGAACAGATGTGGTCGTGCGTAGACATGGAACTTTTACCTCCCGATGCGTATACGTTTATTAGTGAAGCGCACGGGTGCAGGCGCTGGCTCGATCATTGTGTGGTGACTGGTTCAGCGCGACGTTTGATAGAAAATGTATCTGTTCTGTATGACATCTATTGGTCTGATCACTTTCCCTTACTGGTGGAATGTAATTTAAATGTAATTTTGCCCAAAAAGCAAATAATTACCTCGTCACTTAATAAAATAAACTGGGGTTCTAGAAATAATAAACAAATAGAAGCTTATCTTAATTATTGTAACTTAGAATTAAAACAATTCGATTTTCCTTCAGAGTGTACGCGTTGTGCCGATCGAATGTGTGATAATGAGGCCCACAAGTTAGTAATAAGTAAAATGTATGCAAGAATTGTAAATGTTTTGACTAAAGCAGCTGAGAGCAGCTGTAATAAGCGTGTACCTAATCGTAGAAAGCATAAACAAGTAGCAGGTTGGAACAGGTGCGTTGGTGACGCTCACAGGAGGGCTCGAATTTGTTTTCAGACTTGGATATACCATGGTAAACCTAGAACTGGACCTGTGTTCAGAGACATGTGTGAATCTAGGAAAATATTTAAATCCAAATTAAAATATTGTCAAGATAATGAAGTACAGATCAAAATGAATAATATAGCTGAGCATCATGCAAAGAAGAAATTTAGTGACTTTTGGAAAATAACCAAAAACTTGAACCCAGTGACGAGCCTCCCTGTGAGCGTCGGTGGCGCACAGGAGTCCCGGGACATAGCCTGTGCCTTCCAGCGACATTTTAAGGTCGAATCACCGCTTGGGCCTGCATCGCAGGTGCTCGCTGCTGAGGATCGCCCCCGGGAAATAGCCGTTAGGTTCTCTGCCAAGGATGTGGCTGCTGTCATTAAGAAGATGATCCGAGGTAAGTCACCGGGTCACGATGGGCTCAGCATCGAGCATCTGAAGTACGCAGGTGTTCATCTGCCGCGAGCTCTTGCTTTGTTTTTCAACTTGTGTGTGAGTCATAGTTACCTGCCTGATGAATTAATGTTCACCGTAGTAGTTCCTATTATAAAGAATAAAACTGGTGATTCTGCTGATATTGCTAATTATAGACCCATCTCGCTAGCAACAGTCATAAGTAAGGTGCTGGACAGTTTGCTTGACCAGCAGTTAGAAAAGCACCTAAATCTAAATGACAATCAATTTGGCTTTAGACCTGGCCTGTCGACTGAGAGTGCTATCCTCTGTCTCAAGCAGACTGTTCAGTACTATACTGACAGGGACACTCCTGTATATGCATGTTTTTTAGACATTTCAAAGGCTTTTGATATGGTGTCCTATGATAAGTTATGGCATAAATTGCGATGTGAGACGAAATTGACACATGACGTTATATCGCTGTTTGAGTACTGGTACAATAATCAGCAGAACAGTATCAGATGGGCAGGGACGCATTCGGACGTATACAGGTTGGAGTGTGGCGTGAGGCAGGGGGGATTAACCTCGCCGCGTCTGTTCAACCTGTATATGAACCAGTTGATTGGGGAGCTCAGCAGCACTAAAGTCGGTTGCTCTATTGATGGGGTCTTTATAAACAACATCAGTTATGCGGATGATATGGTTCTGCTGAGCCCTTCAATTTCGGCTTTACGGAAACTATTGAGTTGTTGTGAATCTTACGCGGAGGCCCATGGGCTCAGATATAATCCCAAGAAGAGTGAATACATGATCTTTAAAGCGGGTGCTAAAAGCTACTCGACTGTACCTCCTGTCACTCTTTGCGGGTCACTTTTGAATAGAGTAAGTCGGTTCAAGTATCTGGGTCACTGGGTCACTGATGATTTGTCTGACAATGCGGACATTGAGAGGGAACGTAGGGCGCTGTCTGTCCGGTGCAACATGTTGGCTCGCAGGTTTGCGCGCTGTTCTGCGCAGGTGAAGGTAACCCTGTTCAAGGCGTACTGCCAAACCTTCTACACGTGCAGCCTGTGGACCAACTACACTCAGCGGGCGTACAGCGCGTTACGTGTCCAGTACAATAACGCGTTCAGGATTCTGTTGGGACGGCCGCGTTTTTGTAGTGCATCAGCAATGTTCGCTGAGGCCAGAACCGATGATTTCTATAGCATTATTAGAAAAAGAAGTGCGTCGCTTCTGCGCCGCGGCCGCGACAGCTCGAACGGGATCCTGAGTGTGTTATCCGAGCGGTGGGATTCGCCTTTCTTGCGGAGGTGGCTGCAACTGCATGCCAGCGCCTGCGCTTATTATATACTTTAATGTGTTTTATAATGATATTGTTAGATGGCAACACCGGACATACCCCTCCAACGCGGCCACGCGTATAAAAAGAAGAACCCGGCGTAGAATCGTCCATTTTGTCAGCGGTCGCAGACGTGTCAACATTGTTTCTCTGCCCATTCGTGTTGAATTTATTTTCATAGTATTTTTATTTTCATGTAAATTTTGCAGTTATTATTAAAATTATTTTTTTTAATGTTTTTAAAGTTTCATTTATAAGATCAGAAGTGGGATTCGAAGGCCTTACCTGCTGGACAACCATCTCTGATTCTTTAAATTTGAAATAGTTTTACTTAGTGTGTTCTATAGCGGTAGTTTTGAGGTTCAGTAGGGCAGAGACACAATGCCTTCTGATAGCAAGAGGAAAGGGAGACGTCGTGTACGAACTCCCTCGCCTCCTAATAGTTTAAACGAGGTTTTGAGGAGGCTTCAAGACCTGGAAGAACGGACGCGTGGGAACGAGTTGCGACGTGCTTCGGTGGCGAGTCCGGGGTCCTACCGGGCTCTGGCCGTGCCAAGAACGTCACCGCCAGATGTGGAGCCCGCCACAACACCTACCTGCGCACCCTCAGCATCCACCGCCCCGACGCAAGAGTTTGCGGCCACACCATTGCCGACGGAGAGTGACGCCAAAAGCGTAGCTGAACGCTTTCTCGACGCCTTGATGACATTCCCGGTGAGATCAAACCAATATTTTGTCTCTGATTTTGATCCGAGTGTTCATGATGTCGACACGTGGTGCGACGAAGTTGATAAAGCTCAATCGCTTAATCGTTGGGAGGATGGTGAATGCCTTGCTCGCGTAGGTCGTTGCCTTAAGGGGGAGGCCCGTACTTGGCTTAGTGAGTGGACTAGCACCACGCGTACATGGCCTATTTTCAAATTAGAGTTGAAAACATTGTGCCCACGGTCTGTCGATGTCGCGAACATTCTGTACAACGTTATGTGTACCGAGTCGGATAAGTATTCTACCTATGCTGAATATGCCCGTAAATCTTTACTGAAATTACGTATCGTTAAAGGGTTAAGCAGTGATTTACTAACTGCAATTATTATACGTGGTATCACTGACCCACAGGTTCGTGCGTCAGCAAGGAATGCTAAATTAACTCCTGACAGCATAGTGGATTACTTGTCGAGCTTTGTAAAATGTAGTGTGCCTAATTCTAATAAGAAACCCAGTACTCATATTGCCTCTAATCGTAATGGTAATAGCCAGTTCAAACGTAAAACTTTCGATACTTCTAAGGTACGTTGTTTTCAGTGTAGCGAAGTAGGTCACAAACGCGAAAACTGTCCCAAACGACCTAAATCAGATTCACAAAGTAATATTTCTGAAAATAATACGAATAGCCCTTCGACAAAAACTCGTCCTGACAAATGCGGTTTCTGCAAAAAAATAGGTCATGCGGAAAGTCAGTGTTTTGCTAAGGAGCGTGTCAGAAATAATAGTTCCGTAAATTTTTGTCGCGAAAATGAGGGTGGATGTAAAAACTCCGATGTCATTACTGGCGTTATTTCGAATATACCCGTCGATGTACTGATTGACAGCGGTTCAGGCGTTTCTTTAATAATTTCTGATTTAATTAAGCACTTTTCATGTCAATTAAAACCGGTTCACCAATTATTACGAGGTTTAGGTGGAATGGAAGTTATAGCAAAGTCTATGGTTACATTACCGATACAATTAAATAGTATTACGTTAGAGGTTGATTTTTATGTTGTGAATAAGTGCCATTTAAATGTACCCGTAATTATTGGTACCGACGTCTTAAATAGGAAAGGTGTTGCGTACATTCGTACCGGTGATTCGCAGTGTATTGTTCATAGTAGTGTTTTCGTGAATAATATTACGCAAGTAGATCCATCATTGGACTTCAAAAACATATCGACTCATGTTACCGGGCAGGATAGGGAACGGTTGTTAAACGTGTTAAAAAAATATTCTGATTACTTTTTAACCGGTACAGCTACCACCACAGTTAAGGATAGTGAAATGCAAATCAAGTTGACTAGTGATATTCCGATTTATTACCGACCGTACAAACTGTCGTATGACGAGAAAATACGCGTTCGTGTCATAGTTAAAGATTTGTTAGAGAAAGGCATAATTCGTGAATCAGAATCGGAATATGCTAGCCCGATCTTGCTTGTGAAAAAGAAGGATGGTTCAGATAGGATGGTAGTTGATTATAGAGCCCTAAATCAAATTACAGTTAAAATAAGACACCCGCTCCCGTTGATTAATGATCATGTAGACATGCTAGGTAAAGCTAAATGGTTCAGTGCACTTGATATGGTCTCAGGTTTCCACCAACTGAAGGTCAGTGAAGACTCCATTCACAAGACTGCCTTCATAACCCCTGAAGGTCATTACGAATACTGTAAAATGCCGTACGGCCTTGCCAATGCCCCCGTTATTTACCAGAAAACCATCAGTAAAACCTTAAAATCATTCATTGAATCTGGTAAGGTACTCGTTTATATTGATGATGTGCTTTTATTATCGGATACAATCAGTGAGAACCTTACTTTGCTAGACGCAGTCCTAGGAACCTTAACAGAAGCCGGGTTTTCTATAAATTTAAAGAAGTGCAGTTTCCTAACTAGCGAAATAGAGTACTTGGGTAGAATAATCAGCCAGGGTCAGGTTAGACCGAGCAAGCATAAAGTAGAAGCCTTAGATAGGTCGCCAAAACCGAGTAACGTTAAGCAAGTTCGTCAATTTCTGGGCTTGGCTGGCTATTTTCGGCGATACATTCCCAGTTACGCTATTAAGACTGCTTGCATGGCTGCATTAACTCGAAAGGGTGTTGTTTTTAATTGGGGCGATGAACAAGAGAAGGCTAGGCAGGAAATTATTTCGTATCTAACCAGCGAGCCTTTGTTAGCGATATTTGATCCCGATCTACCTACGCAGTTGCATACTGACGCGAGTGCGATAGGTTATGGCGGTATTTTGATGCAAATACACAAAGATAGTCGTAAGCACGTCGTCGCGTATTTTAGTAAGCTCACGGCGGGTGCGGAATCAAAGTACCATAGTTATGAGCTCGAGACCTTAGCCGTTGTAAAATCGCTGCAACATTTTCGTCAATATCTGGTCGGTAAACATTTTACGATAATAACGGACTGTAACGCTTTAAAAATGACCCAACGCAAGAAAGATCTTCAGCCGAGAGTAGCGCGATGGTGGATCTATATGCAAGATTTTGACTTTACGTTAGAATACCGCAAGGGTTGTTTAATGTCCCACGTAGATTATTTGAGTCGAAATCCGGTTAATGTCGTGAATGCTGTTCAGAAACCCCTTAATTGGGCACAGATAGCTCAAGCGGGTGACGAAGAGACTTTGTCACTATTAGAAAAGTTAAATAACGGTGAGTTAGATTCAAGTCGCTATGTAAAACGTAACGATCTTTTGTATTATAAATACTGTGTTGAGGGCGAGCAAGAGCGTTACCTATGTTATGTTCCAAAAGCGTTCCGTTTAAGTTTGTTGCGTGTATTCCACGACGAACATGAACACTTGGGTATAGACAAAACTGTTGATTTGATTCTCAAACACTTTTGGTTCCCGGGCTTGAGACGGTTTGTTACAAAGTACGTAACACACTGCGTCGTATGTATATCGCATAAACAAATACCCCGTGCTCCCTTCCAGCCGATATCCTCTTGGCAAAAGAACCCGATACCGTTCGATACTGTACATGCTGATGTACTCGGTCCACTTAGAGAATGTAACGGTTTTAAGTACGTACTGATAATAATTGATGCATATACAAAATATTGTTTGTTGTATAGCCTGTACAGACAGGATTGCGATGAGTTAAAGAGAGTTATAACTCAAACTATATCCTTGTTTGGCACTTTTAAGCGGTTGGTGTGTGACCGCAGTCGGATGTTTGATAATCACAACTTTATACACTGGTTATCTGAGTCTGGTGTTGAAGTACACTTTATTACGCCTGAAATGCATCAGGAAAACGGTCAAGTTGAAAGATATTGCCGAACTGTGTTGAATATGGTCAGGATCGAAGTAAATAATAACGAAAACGAATGGCCGAACATTTTGTGGAAATTACAGCTCATATTAAACATAACCAAACATAAAACGACACAATATTCCGCATTAAATCTATTAATCGGAACGGAATCTACTACGCCAGTAATTAACTCTTTAATTAGGGATGTTACGTTTGAGGGCTCAAATGCAAATCGCGAAGCGATCCGCGAGCTACGTAGACAACGCGCAGATGAATTAATAAATAAAAACAAATCTAAACAAGATGCGTATGTCAATAAAAATAGAAGTCCTCCTAAGAAGTTCAACCTTAATGACAGAGTCTTTGTCATAAAGAGATCCCAAAGTACTGGCAAGTTAGATAGTGGCATGCGAGGCCCATATAGGGTTGTGAATGTTCTACCTAACGATAGGTACGAACTAAAATTGCTAGCTGGTTCGTATGGCAAAACCAGTCAAGCAGCTGCTGGGTTCATGGTGTTGTGGCGTGGTGAATGGACCCCTGACACATGTGCTGGATTTTTTGAAAGTTAGTTGAGAACTTTCATTGGTTTATTTTTGTTGTCTGCACCCAGCTTCTGCTTACACTTTATAGACTATATGTACTAAACGATCACTGGTTGCACTTGTTTCTATACTGTTGGGTGCCGAGACTCATGTAAATCCTTAGTGCACATGGTTTTGAGTGGCACAGACTGTGGACTGTACTATTGAGAGTGCAGCCCATAGTGAAGGTATCAAGGTTGATGTCGGTGGGGCCCATGCTGACTATAGACCGAGTGTAAATCCTGAAGTAGGTCTCATGGTTGACCTGCTGTAACTGATGTAAATCCTGATGCGCGCATGGTATTTGGTGTGGGAATATGACCTGAGTAAACCCTACTTGTGATATGAAAAGTCGTTGTGTATGACTGTGTTTAATTGTCGTGCGAAGTTTGTGTTGTTCAGTACATAGAGTCGCTGCTATATGAAATATAACCCTTTTGCTATCTTGTGTGATAACGTTTAGTATGCGATTTTAACATTTGTTTTGTTTTACGGTTTCAGGTTGCGATGAAGATCAGTCATTCAACCATGAGGACAATGGTGCTGGTACATCATCGCGAGCTGACGAAGGCTGCGAGGACGCTGCCGTGTCAGGAGAGGCCGTGTTAGATGGCAACACCGGACATACCCCTCCAACGCGGCCACGCGTATAAAAAGAAGAACCCGGCGTAGAATCGTCCATTTTGTCAGCGGTCGCAGACGTGTCAACATTGTTTCTCTGCCCATTCGTGTTGAATTTATTTTCATAGTATTTTTATTTTCATGTAAATTTTGCAGTTATTATTAAAATTATTTTTTTTAATGTTTTTAAAGTTTCATTTATAAGAATATTTAATTTTGATTTAATGCTTAATTTTTATTGCAATTTTTATTTTAATTTAATTTTTGATTTTGATTTAATTTTAATTTCGTTCTGATTTTATTTTAATGATGAAATTAATTTTATGTAATTTTATTTAGTTAATTTAATTTGAGTTTAGTGTTATTTTAATTTCAATTTTATTTTTGTGTATTTTTTTTTTTTTTTTTTCTTTATGTTGACGTGTGAGAATTTTAAATATGGATATTTGATATCTGAAGTAAAAATAAATTACTATAATAAACATATTTTGTATAGAGCTTCCGAAGTACGCCCCTATTAATAATTAATTGATTAGGTACTCTTACACGGCCCAAGCCAATCCCAAAAAATCAACCATTTGTCAATTCCAACTGTTTACAGCATTCACAATAGCTGACTCTGGCTTATGATAGTCTTGTTGGTCTAGCAGTCGCCAACCAGGGCTGCTGAGCATGGGATCTTGGATTCGATTCTCGGTTTGAATAGTGTCGTTCTGTTTATCTTTTAGTATCTGGTTTTTCACAGTAGCAGCCTGGAGTTTGAAGTTGTTGGATTCCGGCTGACACTCTATAACTTCTAGTAACAGCTCATCCAAAAATCTAATCTACCCAAGGCTGGGAGTTAAAAGTTCCTAGCTCGCTTTGCTTGCTCTTTTATCACTGACACTTCTAGGTTGACAAAAAAGCTTCGATAAAAGTACGAATGATTAAGACCGAGGCAAAGTTTTCGAGATCGCTGCGCTCGCCTTCGCATATGGAATTTTCCGAATAAGTCAATACCTAAACTCAATCCTGTTTTCGTGCGAATGTTCAAAAATCCTAAGCTATACCTACGAAATCAGAAAAATTTCGCCCTTTCCTCACAGAGACAAATCCCCGAGTGAAATTCTGGATCCGCACATGCTTGACGTATATGACTCGCGTGCAAAGGGTTCCGAATGAATTTCATTTTTTTGAACATGTTATTTCAACACTATAGACTTCTTATAATATTCTTATTTCCTGTAATATAAAGGTAAAAATCTATTATCTTTAATCTATTTTTTTTTTTTAATTAGGCTCAGTAGTTTCGGGGATAAGGGGGGAATGGTCATTATTCGTCTAATTTCTTGAATAACTTCAAAACCATTTATTTTAAAATTATAAAAAAATATAATTAAAACCCTTCATATCAAATGAAAGGGCTTTTTTTCAGTTTAATTTACTATTTAAGTAAGATTTTGTAGAAGACAGAGGTTTTGATTGCTATAGGTAGCGCCCACGCGATGCGATGGTTGATATATGTAACGTTTGCAAAGGTTTGACATCGGATGGGTGCCTAAAAATATTGTTATTTCGAGTTGCTTCATGCTGTAGGTAAGTAAGAATAAGCTGAGATGAAAAAGATATAATAATTATACGTCAGCTGTTTCTGCATTTTGGTTGAGTAGGTAGGTGTTGATGTGTGTAAGAATTAGAATTTTTTTTTTTTTTTAATTTTTTAGATAAAAAATGATATATTTACAACCAAAACGCAGAAAGAAACTCAAGTAGGCAAGTAGATGAAATTAAAATACTGGAGGCGGGCAGCCCTATCGCGTCCTTACGCACCGCGTGGCTGTAAGTAATTATTTCAAGGAGAAGGCCGAGTCACAACACAAACTTTCGTAAACAAATAAAAATTAGTGCAAATCACGGGGGACTTTGTGACTCAACGGTCGCTACGTCCTGGTGCACGGGAGTTTCGCGTTAGGACTGCGTAGATAAGAAAGCGGCGCGCAGCGCAAGTCAATGACGTACCGCTGCCGCTGTCGAGTTTGATTCGAGCGGCGAACCAGCTAGTCTAGTAAACAGCAGCCACGACGGTGGCGTCTGGTGCAGCGTGCACTACCGCACTCGGAGTAGACAGGTACTGCGGTGCTGTCTGCGTTACTAACAATAACAAAGAGTTATAATAAATTAGTCAGTTTGCACAGATATCCATTACTAGTATACACTTACTTAAATTAGTATTAACCATAGAAATATAAAAACAGGAGAAGTGGTAAGGGGGCGTGTCCGTGTCCGCGCAACATGCTCAAATTGAGCATTTGAGCATATTATAGGCAAATGGTCGCCTCGGCGAATTAGTGCGCTTTCGACCGCGATCGTGACAATATATAAGAATTCCGTGTTGTTCAGTGTTTTCTTGAAGAAACCGCAGCCTAAACCAAGACTTTGTAAATCAAGGAATCACTTACACTATCTAAATATAAGTAATTTACTATATTCGTCTTTAAAATCATGAAAAACAACAAATCGTAAAATAGTCTTGCTCTTACTATATTATTCTTGTTTTCAAATATCACAGCGACTGTTTTATTTTTACTATGAATACATTGCTTCTTATCCACTACCTAAGTTTTTCACTAAGGCACTGGACAAGCAATGTAAATATTACAAAACGATACTTTATTAAGCGGACGCAACGCGTAAAACGGCCGCTGCTTCTTGCGACGAGTTAATAATGTGCTTGTGCAGATCCACCTACGTAGGTTATCGACACAATGTCGATTGACGAATGAAATCTTGCTATAAAAGTTTATTTTATACTAGTGGACGTCACGCGGTTTCACCCGCGTAGTTCCCGTTCCCGTGGGAGTACGGGGATAAAATATAGCCCATGTTACTCCCTGATAATGTAGCTATCCATCGCTGAAAGAATTTTTCAAATCGGTCGAGTAGTTTCGGAGCCTATTCATTTCAAACAAACATACAAACAAATCTTTCCTCTTTATAATATTATATATATATTATTAATTATTAATTAATATTATTATTAGTGTAGATTAGTCAACCGTTTTAAACCAGTTATAAGATCGATGTACAATAACGCTTACAAGAGCTAACTGACCTTGAATGACGCATGCACACATTAACACAATCGACGTGAACGCCATCTAACGATGACACTCAGAGCAATCGTTTTAGCGAGATTACGCCCGCGTATTTTAATAGATGGCGCATTTTAATGAAAGCGACGTGTAAGTAAGATATAGATCTAACAAACAACTAGATGGGACAATGAATTTATTTTTATTTGTTTTGAGTGTAACTTGAAAATTTAAGGATATAGGTGATAAATAAAACTAATTCAATGAAACTTAAAACATTTATCTCTTAAGTCCCTAATACAAAAATAACTCTAAATGACACCTTTGATACGTTTTATGGTTAAGTAAGTTATATAATTTTTTTTTTCAGATTTACTTTATACCACATTGTGTTATATGTTCTTTTTTTAGGTTTGAATTATACCATATTTAGTTTTAAGCTCTTTTTCAGCTGTACATTATACCACATTTAGTTTTAAACTCTTTTTCAGGTAAACGTAGTAGCACTTTTAGTTTAAGCTTTTTTCAGGTTTACGTTTATTTAACACCAAATCAATTTTTATAAAAATTATTTTCAGTTTATTTTTGTTACTAAAAGCTACTAAAATCTAAGTAACGTGTAGAGGTTATTGTTTGTTGTGAATCGTTTTCCTCGAAATTTGTACGTTTTTCTTTTTCGTTATCATTCTCATTATTTACGCTTTTATCTTCATTTTCATTTTCGCTTTTGTCTTTGTTTTCACTTCTGTCTATATTTTCATCTCTATTTTGTATGTAAGGTTCTCTAATTTTCATATTTCTTGACATTCAGGGATCAAGTATTCCGGTAAAATACAGTCAAAATAGAATTTTATACAATTTTTCCCGAAATGTATCATCTCGTTGAATTATTTCCGTCTTGAGCTTTTCTTTTTCATTCTCCCATACGGCAAACAAGCAATATTTCTTTTGGGTCACGTGTAACTGTCCTTGTACCTGGTAATACCAAGCATGTTTTTTGCCAGAAGTTAACTTTTTTGTTTTCAATTGCTGCTGCTAGGGCCATTTTGTGGGCTTTCAAAGGACACTTTACTTCAACCACAGTATCTTCTCCAGTTAATCCATCAGGCGTTGCACCCAAGAAACATAATTCTTGGTCTATAAATAAGCCACAGGGTGGGTCTAATGGTTCTGCGTTCTTGTACAGCCAATTGCGCAAGTGCGGTTTTTTCATTTTGTTGGCCATGGCTAATGGATTCCACGTGATCAATTTTGTTTCGATAAAGTATGTATTTTACTAAATTAGCACATGGTGTATTAGTACGCCTTTTTATAACCCTGCCGAAATTGGATGCAGTCAGCAAAGATCTTCTCATCTCTAGCCATTCTCCATTAACACTTTGTAAAACAGTTTTTCTTTCATTCGTTGCTCGCTCCACATCCGATTTTTTTAATTTCTTCATGAAATAATTTTTCATTTTATCTAGTATTTCTACCGGTATATCAGGCTTTTCACATGACAGGCCATAGTCCTTATCATCTTTTTTTTACTAAAAACTAAATACAAAAAGAAAGAGACGGCCTCTTTCTTTTTGTATACCTTTTGCTAAGGACTTTTTGTTTAAGTTTTCTTTCTTCCCACAGCTTCAGTTTACATCTAGGGCTTTTATTGGTCATGTTCTTATATAGCTTTGACAGTGCATTTTCTTCATTGAATGACACTGCTGAAGCAATGCATCGCGTCTGATATGAATTTTTGAGGGAAAAGTTAACTCTCTTCCCTCCTACGTATTTTGCAATAATGCTGTGATAGCGTTCTACCACGTTGCTGTCCACGTCATGAAGTAAACTTCGAGCATGGCCGGCAATACCTTGAATCATAATACAAATTCTCTGCCACAGAGAACTTAGCTCATAATAATTTGGAATATCATTTTGCTCCAGATTTCCCGTTTTATCACAGAAATGTGTTTTGCATTCAATGTGATTTCCAAAAGCATGATGATGTGCTTGCAAAATGTCATCAAATAAATATTGCTCTTCTGGGCAGGGATCATTTTTATTCTTTTTAATTGCTTTTGTTATGCAGGCTCTCATAGTCATGATTTGTGATGTTGTTAACAGTTTTCTGTGACTTTTTAAATATTTGGTTTCAGTTTGAAGTGATTGCATCTTATTACAAAAATTTCTCAGTAAATGATTTCTGCATTCCACCTTTTCAACGGTAATATCTGGATATGGTCTTGCCTGCAAAATTTTCGAATAAATGCTTGAGTCACCGTCAGATATCAGTCGTCCGTATATCAGACCGTGGGTAGCCAAAGATTGCTTAAAACCTTCCACTATAATTTCACTCTCCATCCCTGTGGACGGACCGGAATAGTTTTTAGAGCAGAAACGTCAACTAAATTCATAGACCCGGCGGTTCGGTGACTGGCTACCGAATGATTCGGTTTAAGTTCAATCCCCAGTTTTCGCAATTTTTTAAAAATTATTGTTGACATATTTTTTTTACTTTTTTGTATTCTTGCTCTAATAATTTTCATTGGCCGCGACTTCGTTTGCCTGTACGTTTAGAAATGTGTGGAATTGGATGTGACGAAGTACTAAATTTCCGGATTCGTAGGATAATTAACAGAACTTATTTTCCGTTTTTCTTTCTTTTTTCCGCATCACGATAAAAAGTATAATACCAAAGTAGATAACTTTTGCACATAAACCTGATAAGAATTTGTGGCAATGTAAATGAAATCAACTTACTACCTACGTAAAAAAGATACCTGCAATGCCATCTATTGATCCAAATAGTACTTTCGACGGCATGAGATTACACCAAAACATATTTTTTTGTTATTACATTTAAAACGTCTTTACTTATCTTTTGATAGTCCAACTTCATATTCCATAGATGGCGTTATGCATTTGATCTCGTTTTGGCGGTGATAAGATTACAATTTTCGTCAACTTCCGTGCGCACGTCATTTGCCAAGCTAAATATGCTAAAGCTTCTCAATAACACCTGAAACTTAAACCCAAACTTAACATTGTTATGATTTACGTTCCTGGTTCGAAATAAATTAGGAATCAACTTCTATACCTACATATAATAAAACAGTAGAGACCATGATTTCTGTACATTAAATATAAATACCAAAAATCGAGTAGGGGTGATAAAAAAGCTATAGAACATAAAAAGAGCTTTTTTTGTCTGTATGTCTGTCTGTTCACGCTAATCTCCGAACAAACGGAACAGATTTTGTTGGGGTTTTCAAAGTTAGATTAAGCTTATTCCTGAGCAACATTTAGGCTTTGTTTTATTCAAATTGGTGGCCAGAAAAAAAGTTATGGACATTTAAAGATTTTAAAATTACGTATCAACGATTTTCGACAACTTTTGTTCAATTTTCAATTATTCGTTCACTTTAGCATAAAATTAGTCTTTAAAAACATATCCTTAGAAATTATAATCATCACGCTATATCTTCGAGGAGTTAAGCAGTCAATAACCATAAATTATTATAATATCGGCTATTTCAGTTAAGTGTTATCTGAATTCATAGACCCGCGGGAACAATGACTGGCTTCCGAATGATTCCCCAAATAGTACTTTCGACGGCATGAGATTAGGTACACCAAAACATATTTTTAGTTATTAGTAGTTGAAATTTACAAAGACATTACTCATCTTTTGATAGTTCAACTTTATATTCCATAGATGGCGTTTAGCATTTGATCTCATTTTCGCGGTGTTAAGATTAAAATAGTCGTCAACTTACGTGCGCTTATTTTTGCTAAGGCTAACCAGCTAAAACTGCTCAATAAGACCTGTACTTGGGAGGATTTAATGAATACCACTGATGCTGCAATTAACGGAGCCACCTACTGGGTCAAAACAGCAAAAAGAGTTAACCATCGACTCGAAAAGACGAAGAAAAATGAACCTTTACAGGCCTGAAGCCAGGAGTCATGTCACCCGCGAGCAGGTGGCCAAGTCCCATGATAGAGGAGTCGTAAAAACACTTGAATTAACTCGGTTAATCGGATGTCGAACTGTGTTCCAAAATGAAGGCTGTTGGAGGTAGCATTACAGAGTGATCCACACTGAAGGAGACCGAATAGCTCGAAGACGCGACGTATGTGGTCGCGATCTTCAGCAGTGAGGAAACGACGATGAAGCAGAAAGCCACTCAAATGCGCATAATTTTACGAATACTGTTAAAAATTGCTGACGGCGTTTACCACAATCAAGAAGGTGGTTAGGTTATTTTAGAAGGTAGCCTTTGTTGTTCCGTTGCTTCAGCATTAATGTATTTCTTCTGTGTACAGGGAACCACCGACCAAGCAGCTACCATCAATATGCATAATATTGACAAACGTTTCTGGGGAAAAAATTGCATGAAAATGGGCATGGAAGAAATGGTACACATCATCCTATTAAGTTCTGTGATTTTTATTTACATATTTAATTTCGATTAAATATTGCAAAAGCACTCGGCTGAAAGTCACACCCCAACTAACACCAAAGCGTTAAAAAAACCTATAAAAGACTCTTATATCAGTTCCATTTTTATATAAAAGTGTTAACGCATACCTGTACAACTATGTTAAAGCATGCTCTAACTCAGTTATAACCACGAAAGAGGCCCACAGTTTTACAGGTAAGAGATATAGAAAGCCGATAGTACGGTGTTACAAGATATTAAATCTACTGCACAAAAGCGTTTATTCATCGTCTGCTACTACTGTAACTGATATCACTGTTGTAATATTGGGTTGGTAATCACTACAGGTAGTAGGAAAGAGTCGGATATGAATACTTTTCCACTAAAAACTTCTTAAGTACATTACATATCAACTGTATAACTTTTAGCGTACGTCAAGATTAAAAAGCCTATAACCTTAATAAAATTAGATCTGTTCGTAGTGGAAGTGTAATGTCATCCATCATTCAACACAGCAGAGTAATATTATGGAATGAAACAGGTAAGCCATTTTAAATATTAAGTTATTTGGGTTTGTGAAGTGAAAAATGACTACCCTTGTGATTTCACGGTAAATGTATACCATGTTTCTCATCTCAATTTTAACGCGCCTAGGATTTATTCAAGATTTAAAAGAAAAGTTATGATAATAAAATAGACACCTCAAGCTAAACATTATTATATATCCCTGCTTCCTGAGCAGTGGCATGTAAAATTAATTTGTATTCATGGAACGCTTCAAATAATATAAGAAATTTAGTATTTTGTGGTCAAATGTTGAATGACTCGAAATAATATTTATTGTTAGGTTATCAAAACAATGGCGAGCTTGCTTTAAATATTAAATCTTCACTTAGCTCATTCGTACCACTCTTTGAGCTACATAGATGTTAATAACAGACATAGCTCGATACAATTGCTACAGTGATGACATTAAAACACCTATAAATTTTACAAACAGACTCGATTAGGGTTCTTCAACGAAATAATGAAAACCTGTTAGTAGGTACCTACGTAAGCGCAAACAAATATTTGCTAGTGTTTTCTAGTATTCTAAGAACTAGAGAATTAATGTGTATTTTAATTTTTAGGTTTTTTTTTAACAGTCTTGTCTATGGTGTGAACTTAAATCAGTTTTGCCGTCTTTATCACACACTCGTAATCTCACACGAATATAGCGCCATTTTGGTCCTTTAGCTGTGTGATGTGTCAGAAGCTCGCGCGGAGTGTCGTCTTACTTTCATACCCGAATACGCTTACACTAGGTCAGTCATTCAATAAGATTAATATTTATCTTTACTTAATGTAACTGTATGCCTAGTGTAAGTAAATTCTTGTACCGAAAGATACGTTTATTATAAAAAAAAACTCAAGTTTATGTAGGTAGGCCTAATGTTTTCACAAAAAAAACACATAATTAAAATTTACATTAGAGTCTGTCGATTTATGGGTTGGGATGGGGTTCAGGAGGAAAGGGGGAAAAGGGGGTACCCCCTGTACCACCCCCACCTCGCGGAGCCCCTTGGTTATGGTCATATTCATGGTTAAAGTTTTGAGGTTAGAATAGCGAAAAAGAGTAAAAATTTAAAATCGTTTGGTAGTAGGAGGGAGGGAGTAGGTGCCCCTGTGCCCTGGCACCACTTCCATGTAAAGGCAACCGCACTGTTCTTGAGAAAAATAATTTATTAAAGTAACCTAACCTCAAAACGTTTTATAACCGCTTAACATTGCACAGTCAAGGGAGGCACGGTCGACGGAGCCACGCTTTGGATAAAATTTCCATTATAGTCTGTTGCTTTGGAAGTTCATATCTTTTCTATAGATAGTACTCATAAATAAAAAGCTTGTCACAAATTTTCAATATGCGGAGAGTCACGGTTTACGAGATATAATTCTTTAAAGTTTCAATACAAATTGGAAAATAGCATGCTATTTGCAAATTTTTAGGTTGGATAAACTGTCATGGTAGACGTCAAAGTTGACATTTCACGTTCCGTTGACGTTAGAAGTGTATTTTATTCAATTTTATGTCATGTGTTTTTCATAAATATAATTTTATTTTTACATATTCACATACTTCTGGTGTGTATAAAATGTGCACAATAATGGGGTTGGCAAGTGAAAGCTGTTCTCAGATGGCGCTACCACTACACTAATCCTTTTCAAAGTGAGATAAACACTATTAGTCTGTGATTCCAGTCTTTAAGATTCATTTGTTCGTTTGTTTGTGTATTCTAGGCAGTCTGATTAATTTTGAGGTTTATAAAATCGAATTCGCATTACCTTACATTATAGGTTATGTGAGGTTATGTGATGTAGGTAAGTTTGGGATCGTACAAACAATTGAAAATAGTTTTTAACGATCTAATCACACTGAAAGTAATCATTTACCTATGTATTTACCCATCTTTTCATCAAAAACTGCTTTGTTATTGGTCTGTGCGCTACTAGCATTATGCAATTTCATTGACTTTTAACACTATGTGGAACGGAACGTGAAGCGACGCGATGCTATCTGTCAGCCGTCAACGTTAGTCATCCTTTGTTGCCCTTGCTATTTTGTTACTTTTTATAAACCATTCAGAAGTAGGAGTTCCGCGAAGCGGGTTCTGTCTACCGGGCTTTCCTCGACTGCACAATGTTGAGCAGCTATAAAACGTTTTGAGGTTAGGTTACTATAATTAGATTTTCTCAAGAACGTTGGGTCGCCTTTACATGGGATTGGTGCTAGGACATAGGTGGCACCTTCCCTACCCCTACCCCTTTTTCCAACTCAAAACGATATTCTAACCTCAAAACTTTAACCATGGATATCTCCATAACCATGGAGCTCCGCGGGGTGGAGGTGGTACAGAGGCTAACCCCTGCCCCCTTCCCCCTCCCCCGTCTCGCCACGCCCCATAAATCGACGGGCTATAAATGTAAATTTCAACCCAGAGCTCACATCCCTCGCTTTTAACAAGAAAAAAACATTATTTTTTGTGTAAAAAAGTCAATGTAATTGCATTATACAGCAACAATTATTGTGCACATTTAGTACACGCCAAAAGTATGTGAATATGTAAAAATAAAATTATATTTATGTAAAAAACACGATATAAAATTGAATAAAATACACTTCTACCGTCAACGGAACATGTTATGACAACTTTGACGTCGACCATAACAATTTAACCAACCTAAAAATTTGCAAATGGCGTACTATTTTCCAATTTGTATGGAAATTTTAAAGAATTATGTCTCGTAAACCGTGAATCTCCGCTTGTTGAAAATTTGTAAAAAGCTTTCTATTTATGAGCATTATCTACAAAAAAAATATGAACTTCCAAATCGACGGACACTAATGTAAATTTTATGCTAGGTTAGTGTCCCTATGTCCTTCTAGGGCATCTACTCATGGCCCATCAAAATGGTGCTGGATCGGAATAAAAATCTCTATTAATAAGGTATGATTGATAGAGATTTTTATTCCGATCCTACACATTATCGGTTCTACACCTGCTTTAGCCAGACAAATATGAATATTTTTGCATGATTATAGAGGGTAAGGAGTCAGCTTTTTAGCTCTTGGAACATTCTATAAAAGCACATTTGATGTGTTGCTTTCTTCATTTAACTAGAGGTTGGATAAATAAAACAACATACTTATTTTTTTAAATCTTGTTTTTTATTTTGTCAGCATGATAAGATTATATTTTTGCTCACTCCCTTTAGGTGTGGTTTGACTTATGTGTTCACGAAATTCAACAAATTATTTTGCATATATATACTTACATCGCGCTAAAACACCCATCTTTGGACTCTTTCAACAATTTGACCACATTCTTCCGACAAACGATGTTTTCATAATCGAGCAATGCGTAATTATTGACAATTAACACAACGCATTTTAACAGTTGACAAAGTCCAAACCACTTGCAAATAAAATTGTTACCCAGAATTAAATGCCATAGTCTAGGTTAAGCCTAGTCGTAAAGAATTCACAAAATCGCAGAAATATAACTTGTATCTAACATAATGCCGGATGAACATGAACACAAACAAATAGTAAAAAAACATAGTGTCAATTCAATTTAACACTGACGTATCGTTTTTCCGTTCCATGTTATTCATTCCGTTCATAACAAAAATAATCTTAGTCATATTTTTTACGGTCTGGTTACATGGTTGGTACAGTCATTTTATATGATATTTTTTTCAAAATAGTTTAAACTTTTTGACAAGATATATGGGTATAAGTAGGAAAATCGCCAAGCGGAAACGATCTTCTGTCTTTTATCTAATTACTAGCTGACCCGCGCAACTTCGTCTACGTCACAATTTTCATTACTGCTCCGCTCCTATTGGTCTTAGCGTGATGATATATAGCCTGTAGCCGTCCTTGATAAATGGGCTACCTAACACTGAAAGAATTTTTCAAATCGGACCAGTGGTTCCTGAGATTAGCGCGTTCAAGCAAACAAACAAACAAACTCTTCAGCTTTATATATTAGTATAGATTAGCGCAGATTGGAATGTATAAGTTGCGTTCGGAAATTGCTCGATGATTATTTTTATAAATCAGTAATAACTTTTAATTCCCGTTATCTATACATATAATAAAATCGTAGACTAACAGTGTCTGTACATTGAATATTTTTCCATGAAAATTACACAGAAAACTCAGGAAAAAGGTATAAAACACAAAAATGCAATTTTTGAAATTTTTGTCTGTTTGTCTGTTTGTCTGTTTGTCTGTGCGTTTGTGGGAGCATCACGCATAAACCACAGATTGGATTGCAAATCTAAGTACTTAAAAATATTAAGTGATAACCCGAGTAACATTTAGCGTTTATTTCATCAAAATCGACCCACAAAATCAAAAGATATTGAATTTTTAAGTTTAGGAAGAAACTTCCTAATGTATTCTAATGAGTCAGAGCGCCATCTATTGATAAAAAAATAAAATGCACGAAAGCATTCAAAATTGTTGTGTTATTCGTGAAACTTTTAATACGTGGCAAAATAAAAGTGACCATTTTTATACCTTTTCGTTATTTATCGTTACAATCGATCCACAAAATCAAAATATATTGAATATTTAGTTTAGTAAGGAACTTCCTACTGTGTTCTGATCAGTCAGAGCGCCATCTATTGAGGAACCAAAAAATGCATGAAAGCATGAATGTTACACCAAAATACATTCATTGAGTTATTTGTGAAACTTTTAATACGTAGACGTAGCAAAATAAAAGTAAACATTTTAATACCTTATCGTTATTTATCGTTATTATTTATTCTTATTTAACGTCTTCTGCTGCCAAATATTTTGTCAGTTTACAAGGTCGATAGATGGCGTTGCACTGATGACGCGTTTTTCTGACTTGCGGTGTTAAGATTTTCCGCTGGAGAATGACCTCACACGATTATTATACACTGTCGTAGTTCGTAGGAATTTCGGTTTGGTCTCTCGAAGGTCTTAAACGAATAGGAGCCAAAATTGCTTAAATCTCTGAGTTGTGCTGGTTTCGTTTAAAGTGCTTTTATCGTAGAGTCTTAAACTGATTTAGAACTCAGTAGTTTTGTGAAGTACTGGACGGTTCGACTTGCGGATCAGGCCTGTAGGGTTCCGTACCAAAGGTGCTGACAGGACCCTACTTCTAAGGCCTCCGTGATTGATTCCGTTTAGAGCGAAGCAACGAACAGTTCGATTTGCGAAACAAGGCTAATAATAATAAGGTTCCGTACCAAAGGTGGTCACGGTGATGGGAGCGATCGATTTTGGTGGGGCTACTCTCTAAGTCCGAAGTCCGTAGTTTCGAGCTTAGTTGCGGACGTATTCTACTCCGTATCACCTACAGACTTACGATTAATACCGAACCCGAACCAAGAATGAATGACAACACGATTTCACAGTAACTGTCAAATCGAGTTATCATTAGTTCTCTGTGGTTAGGTGATACGGAGTAGATTTTTTTTACTATAGATAGGCATACGTTTGACCACTATCTCACCTGATGGTAAGCGATGATGAGGTTGAAGATGGAGCACGTTTGCCTAGAAGCAACCTATTCACTTTTGTCTTAAAGATTCCCAGGTTGCCCGCAACTAAGTTTTTAATTCGTGCTAAGTATCAGACGGTTCGATTTGCGAGCCAAGGCAAATTATAGGGTTCCGTGCCAAAGTTGCTAATGGGACCCTATTATTTAAGCCTTCGCTTACGATCTTGATTCGTGCGAACCAAGTCGATTTTTAGGGTTCCGTACCAAGGTTGCTAACGGAACCCTATTTATTAATAAGCCACCGCTGTCCGTCTTCCTTCAGTTTATTAACCGACTTCAAAAAAAGGAGGAGGTTATCAATTCGACTGTATTTTTTTATGTTTGTTACCTCATATTAACCGACTGGATGAACCGATTTTCATGATTCTTTTTTTATTTGAAAGCTGGTGCTTTCCGTGTGGTCCCATTGCCACCACGTCAGGATCTGATGATGGAAACCCTGAGAAATCGAGGGCAACTCTCGAAAATTGTAGGCACGTTTTTGGTAAAAACTTGATATTCGTGTGTATATCGGGTGATACTGATACAAAAGAATGAAAGTTTGGATCAGACCTGATGATGGAGACGACAGAGAGTCAAGGGAACTCCACATCGGTATGTAGGAACTACCAAGTGTTTGGGCTTATTTCATTCGTATTGACGAGACCTTTACACCGAAAGCACTTAGTATGTTTTATTTTCATAACATAACATCACGCCAGTACGCTGTGATTGGGTACGCAGGTACCACTAAAAAGTGGAAAATAAAAAACTTTAATTTCGGAAGTCGGTGTTTTTAGTTTTTTCGCTTTTTGACACCGACTTCCGAAATTAAAGTTATTTTATACTTTGTAGTGTTTTGTTTTGGAAGTCGGTTACATTTTTTGTAAAAAAGTTTTTTTCGTTTTATTTCTGTCTCGCTGATATAAAAATGTCTTCTAGAAAAAGGTCGAATCTTTCACAATATAGCAAAATTCTCAAAGTCGGGTTTGTTCGAACACTATTCTAACTAACTCGAGAACGGCTCGACCGATTTTCATAGTTTTTGTGTTTTATTCGGGACGAAGACTAATTCCTTCGTCCGGAATAGCATAATAAGAATTAAAATACAAAAAAAAAATGAGTATGTAGGTAGGGTAGGTAGGCAGGTAGGTAGGGTAGGTAGACAGGTAGGTAGGGAAGGTAGGCAGGTAGGTAGGGTAGGTAGGCAGGTAGGTAGGGTAGGTAGGTAAGGTAGGTGAGGTAGGGTAGCTATGGTAGGTTGGTATGGTAGGTAAGTAGGTAGGTAGGGTAGGTAGGTTGGTTAGGGTCGGTAGGTAGAGTAGCTAGTTGACGGGAGCGAAGCCGCGCGGGTCAGCTAGTTTTTAATATTACTCAATAATTTTTAGGTACAAAACTTGAACTTTAAATTTGTTATTATAATTCGTATAAATTAGACCATGAACAGCGCTACGTTAATTTTTAGCTAACTTGGGTCCAACCTCGCCATCGACGCCATCCTTCCTTTATGGATTTTATTTTATGTAGATAATTAGTGCTCTTAGTTATTTTTTTATTGTTTCAGAATACCGTTCAAAGTTGTGCAAACGTTGGAAGGAAAAAATGCATATTATTTACTGTTCCCTCACTCAGTATAAGAAAATAAAAATATTTTGAGATATCCAAATAAATATTTAACAACATTGTTGGGGATGGTGTGTTTGGCTCTTCCATGAAACGATTAGTCTGTATAAAAGATGGTGTATTGGTGCTGCAGTGGTCGTACGGGACACAAAATGATGTACCCGCTCGCTATCGCTAGCGAGATTAAACGTGGGATGGTGGGGCGGCCGGTGGCACGCACGTGAGCTGCGTCACCGTCCCGCGCGCCCCCTCCCCGCTGTCGTCTGACGTGGCGCCGTGCGTTCGCGCGTAAACAAAGATATACTATGGATGAAAATTCCCATAGCCAGATTGGGAAGTAGTAAAATGTAGAGTAAAATAGAGCAACATTACGACCTACGATGCTGCAGACAGAATTGTTTCGGAAATGCTGAAGTATTGTGACACACACGTCCTCAACATAAAATATCTTCCTCATATTCGCGTTCTACAGAACCATCTCACTCGACTCGGTCTTGACCACAATTATTATGATTATTTATATTTTGACTTGGTAACAAATCTTGTTCATTTTTCGTTATGATTGAACCAACGGAACCCAAGCGAATATTATCATAACTACTAGATTTGTTTGCGTCATTCGTACTTTAACAACTGAAATAAATATATATATAATTATGCCGCTGTGTCGTTTTTTTTTTCCTTCCCAAAAATTGCGTGTAGTTATGACGCAATTAGTTATGACGCAGGTACTACTTGAACACATTTAGAGGATAACTTTTACAAAAGTGAGGTTAGTGTTAATAACGACCCATACATGCGTTGTTTGCCACCAATACCTTTAGGACGTCTTTTAAGAGTACCATTATTAAAGGTCAAACCTAGATCGTGGAGTTTTTCGACACTTTTATAATCTCGTGTTACTAAACTCTCGACAACCCCTATTTAATAACCTGTGTCTGCAATAATGATGTGTGATACAGTAACTATACAGCAGCAAGTGATAAGAGGAGTCAAAAACACTGTAAAAGAGATTTAGGTGACAGATACAGGTTAGAGCTATAACTTCTTAAGTATACATGCTGATACTAGCGCTATTATAACTCTCAAAGTTGAATTACATCGTCCATTACAGTTGTAGTGCCGCGATTGGGGCTAAAACTTGTTTGTTAGCTCCTCTATATCGTCTTTAGTTGAAACTGAGATAAGTATAACTTTGTTATATTACTTAAAGCCATAAAAAAGCCTGTAAGTGAAACTAAAATGTTAGTTGGGACATATCCAACAAACTGCTATAGTAGCTCAAATAAGATTTCGGCTGATTGCTCCGGTGAAGATGTGATAATTTCCAGAATACCCCTCATTCCCAATTATTTCCCATTTTATTTAAAAACTGGTAAATTCCCAGTGAACCTATGATAGGTACGTCGTGACTAGCTCAGGGCCAGAAATTATCCGTTGCGGGCTTCACCCTCCAGCGGATCATGGGGAACTGTAGATCCCTAGGCAATGACACCAGAGACTGACTCGCGAAGAGGTTCCAAGATGGTAGTGCTGGACCTATAACCACTGTTCCTGCTACCTTTCTCACAGTTTCGTACATGAATTTGCCAGAGATCAACTATGGCAGTCAAAAATGGCGACTAACTTAACTACTTCTCAGCCTTAGTAGAAATACCTTTCGAAAAATAATAGGTATCATTTCGAATAATCACGGGTCATTGCCCTATAATCAACATTTTTACAACGTTTTGGGAACACATTCATAGTGCGTACAGCTAAGGAGTGGAATTCCCTGCCGGAGTCTGTGTTTCCAGATAGCTACAACCTGGGAGTCTTTAAGATAAGAGTGAATAGGTTGCTTCTAGGCAAACGTGCTCCATCTTCGACCGCATCATCGCTTACCATCAGGTGAGATTGTGGTCAAACGTATGCCCATATATAAAAAAAAAAATGGCGCTATAGACAGCCAAATTTGCAGACGTTGCTTCGACGCCGACAATTCAGTCGCCCTCTTCATCCTGGAAATGAAGCCGTTGCTTCCCGACGTGAACAAAGCCTTGAAACGGTGAGGTCGCTCCGTGAAACTTGTGGAGCACCCAGGAGGCTTCTGTGCATTTGGATGGAGCTACGCTGGCTAACTTAGCCAGAACACTTAAGCGCAATTGACCGATTGAGAGTATAAATTACGGAGTCTCTACTCCATCCGTTGCGGGGGTAGACTTCTTTTCTGGTTGGTATACCTATGGCCAACTTTATGTAGCTCTATCGCGTGTTAACAACCCTAACAACTTTCTTCAACATCGTGTACAGAAGTTTCTCATTACGAAAATTTACTAGGGCTGGATGGCATTTTAAACAGAAGTGATTATACAGCCAGTGCCTTGCATAACAGTCTTCCAAATCCCTAATTCTTAGAGGGGTCTAGCAATGTTAGATATTGACTGTTTGTATTTCTTATCTTAGCGATCTTACATAGCGACATAATTTTACTTTTCGACATAAGTACACGCGAACGAAGTCGCGGGCAACAGCTAGTCATTCATATTTTTGTTTGTCTAAGTACTTCAGAATACTTAGTTATCTAGAGTTTATATCAACATAAATATAATATTTGATCCGCAGTACACAATGAGTAACCCCTACGACAGCAAATGCGGAGTGTAACGATGAGTGCGCATATTACTATCAAAAACAGATTACACTTTGTACTGTGAGTCGTGACACCTGTTCAACAGCAATGTTAGTAACGTGACCACATGCCGACGCAATAAAAGAACGGATTGTTGTATGATGCAATCCTTAAAACAAGTTGCTAATGATGAACGAGTCATAAACTCCATGGGTACACTTCGATAAATACTTCTAGGCCGTTCGGTAATTGATTGCGTTCCTCCAAATGGCGTATTCTATAACTAATTTGCAACGATCGAACTTGGGGACCAAAAACTACCAAAAATAACTTACTGTGACAGTTCTCTTCCACTCTGAATTAAAAACAATACTTTTTAGAAATCTCATGAATGAACAAATCCCTCGAACAAAATTTTATAAAAAAGAATGTAGCCAACACCTAACTTTGGAAATGAAGTGGCTCTAAGTAACACTAGGAAGTGGTGACGGGCGAGCGCTTTGGGGACTGTCTTTATGTAGAACTTTGACGTTCAAAAAGTACTGACACTCAGCCTAATTTGAATAAATGACGTGAAGTGTCGTTAACTTAAAAAAAACACCGGCCAAGTGCGATTTGAACTCGCCTGCAAAGGGTTCCGAACGTATAACATTTCTTTTTAATGTTATGTTACTTTAAAATCATAGAATCAGAATATGCTCCTGAGAAAAAGGGGAAATGGTTAATTTTCATATAAATTTTCTTTAATAACTTTGGGATATGTATTTTAAAATTATAAAAACATATACTTTTGAGACCCTTACTTTTATTTGATTTGTCACACGGAACATTTGGTAAAACTACTATTGTACGGTGCAACCGAACATAATGGCTTTCAAGTCAGCTAAGCGTTCTCGTTACAGCTAACAAGGGCCGCATCACTCACTTCATTTGCCACACCATCAGTCCACTAACTCATTTTACCTTGAAGTACTTTTGGAACAATACAGTAGTGTTCTAGTACTTACCTTCTTTTATTCCATTCATCTCCCATCTAAAAGTAATGTAGGGTCTAGCAAGAGATCCTACATTCTTTTTTGGTCCTTCGACTGTGAGCATCGAACGCTATATAGTCCACATCGCGCGCGTGGACTGTGTAGCGGGAAGTTATCTAGTGACTCAAAGTGTGTGCTGTGTTGAGTGACCATAAAACATAGAGATTAACAAGTGTCTCAAGGATTATCAAGGATCCGTAACTATCAGGAGTTCAGTGCAGGAATCCTAAACTTCGGGACTACCAGGTGTCTCTGGGAGTGTTTTATCATCAAGAGCTGAGGCTAGCAGGTGTCTCAGGGGATCACCAAGGATCCGAAAGCAGTTATCAAGAACATTCAAGTAAGATCTTTCCGTTTATTTCTTACTTTAAATAAGTCCTCGTCATGGAGGCCATGCATGCAAATCAGGACGAACTTTACACAGCCATCCAAAAGTTGGCTACAAATAGGACTCGGCAGATCGTAAGACTGCTGACTATTTCAAGCGACGTTTAGAAAACTTAAATCAGTATTGGTCCGATTACCAGTACAATCACGACCGTCTTCTTACGGAAGAAAGCAAGTCTCATCCGTATTTTATTGGCCGTGCATACGAACGAACAGAAGAGCTTTACATCTCGACCAAGGCACTCATCAATCAACAACAACAAGTTTTGTTGATAAAGATGAAGGAAGCTCAACAGGGTGGTTCTACACAGGAGGAACAAGGTCCTGCATGGTTTGAGCAAGAAGATCCGTTGGGACGTCAATCGCCGCCCGTCGAGGTATTCTCCAGAGGTTCATCTAGCAAGCTCGACGAACAGTTGAAGAAACAAGCAAGTAACTTCAGGGCGCTGCAGCGCTCTGTGGCAGGGATAAATTTGGATTTTATGTCCGAAAAGTGGGAGTAGAAAGATGCATTACGCACTTATATGGTGTACATAATAAAGAGTGTTCTATTCTATTCTACTCTACTCTACTTCACTCTACTCTACTCTACTCTATTCTATTCTATTCTGCAGTCTCGATGGTCTATCACAGATTCCTTACATTGGGAATTAGACAGTGAATTGGAGGGTACGAATCAAGAATATGAGTTTTCTTATACGAAGCAAGTAACTATTTACAAAGAATTAAAAAATGCAATTAACAGAAAGCCAGGGTCCGTAGTTCACAAGGAGAATTGGACACCAAAAATTGACATCCCGTTCTTCAATGGCAATTATCAAACTTGGGTGTCTTTTAAGGACTTATTTGCAGGCCCCTCTTCTCCACTGGGCACAGTGGGCAAGTGCACTGGGCACAGTGGGCAAGTGCCCAGGGCCCCGCGATTGATTGGGGCCCCCTAGTTACTGCTTTATTATACACTAGCTGACCCGCGCAACGTCGTCTGCGTCACAATTTTCATTACTGCTCCGCTCCTATTGGTCTTAGCGTGATGATATATAGCCTATAGCCTTCCTCGATAAATGGGCTATCCAACACTAAAATAATTTTTCAAATCGGACCAGTAGTTCCTGAGATTAGCGCGTTCAAGCAAACAAACAAACAAACAAACAAACAAACTCTTCAGCTTTATATATTAGTATAGATAATCATTCATTTTAAGAAAATCAAATGAAAATGATCAGTTTCTTTTACACGTTTTTTTTTTACATATTTTTGTTACATTAATAGGAAAATCCCTTTTGAAGGTGCACATATTTACCTTTGTAAACCGTTTGTCTACCTTAAAGAGATTGAATCAGACTACAGAAGTACAGAAAGCGACTGTCCCTAAGGTGAAAAGGCAACAATGTCGATGACTGCACCAAGAATGACAACATTGACAACTGGCTCAGTTGTAGGTAGGTACATAATCAAAAGCCAATCAATTTCATGAAAATTATATGAAAATATCTCAAAATTTGAATTTGTTATGCCTATATTTTAAGGTACCTATACTTTCAAAATACTGAGTCTGCCAAAGTCACAGGAGCCCCCAGTATTCTAATGTGCCCAGAGCCTCCAAAAGGTAAAAGACGGCCCTGCTTATTTGTTGAAGCTATGCACAGTAACGACTCCTTATCAAACGCCCACAAGATGCAGTTTGATAAGGAGACGTTACTGTGGATAATAAAAAACTTTTTACAAAAAAATATAACCGACTTCCAAACAAAACACTACAAAGAATGAAATAACCTTAATTTCGGAAGTCGAATACCGACTTCCGAAATTAAGGTTATTTCATTCTTTGTAGTGGTAGGTGGTTAAGGTAGTAAAGGTGTATAAAATAGGTGTAGGTGTATAAATTCGTTAAAGTATAAAGCTCAATTTTTATATATTTTCTTCGGGTTAACTTTAGAAAGCTCTTCATCCATTGCCGGACACTTATGACAGTTGCTACCCCCTGCCAGAAACCCCTAAACTTTAATAAATTATAATTATACTTTCGTTATAGTATAAAAGTTAAATTTTATAAATGTTACTTGAGGACCTATATAAAAATGTTACCTCAATAGCCGGATAGTTTTAATGGTTTTTACATCTTGCCAGACACATTGAAAGTCCGCTGCAGGTGCGATCGCAAGTGCTCAGTCGATTGCATTCTTTTAAGATATCCAATAAAAAAATACGTTCATAGCCATGTTATATAAAAAAATAATATTAATAGATAATAATAGTTTTTATTCAGACCAACTTAACCTAATAACAATATTCTTAAATAAACATAAAACTTATTCTAGTATTAGCTACTTTTTTATTTTCTGTAGATCTGCCAATCGGCAAAGGCCTCCTCCAACCATTTCCATTCAGATCTTTCTAGAGCCACTCTGTGCTACATCACTCCTGCTACTTCCCTGATATCATCTTCCTGCCTTTTATGCTGTCTGCCTCTTTTCCTTTTACCTTTTCTTGGATACCAAGAGACCACAACCTTCCAACAATAAGTGACAACAACAAAAATAATAACAGCAACAATAATAACAACAAACATCAAGAATTTAAAATCTACATCGCAGCCCTCAATGTACGTACCCTGAAAAATGAAGAAAATGATACAGATCTAATGTATGCATTAAAACACATCAAATAAGATATTGTTGGCCTGAATGAAGTGAGATGAATGGGTGAAAATATCATATCTTATCCAGATTTCATAATATTTTACCATATAGGTGAGTCACCGGGCCTCCATGGGGTTGGATTTATCGTTAAAACATATAACAAAACATATAGAAGGATTTGTACGTATATCGGAGCGTATTGCGATGATGAATTTGAAATTACCTGGGTATAAAGATCCTTGGTCGATAATACAAATATGTTTGCCTACTGAACAATCGAGTTTAGATACAATAAATACATTCTACCTTGATCTGAACAAAGCAATGCACAAGCACGGTCAAAGAAACATAACAATAATAGGAGACTGTAATGGCCAACTTGGAGATACCCAGAAGAAAAAATTGTACTAGGACCTTTCACGTACAACAGTAAACCCAGAAGTAAAAATGGAGAACATATCATGAACTTTGCACTAGAAAATAACTTAACCATCTTAAATACTATGTTTACAAAAATAAGAAAACATGTGCACCTGGATTTCACCAGACGGTAAAATAAAAAACCAAATTGATTTTATAATGACCAACAGAAATAAGAGCAGAACTATTACCAATTCAACCAAAAAGCTAGACCTTTCTGGTTGAATTGATAATAGTTCAATACCAAGACAAGACCTAGAAAATGTAAAGCTCGGGAAACATCAGTTCGAACAAATAACGATCACTCTGAGAGACAAATTCACAGACTACAAACCTAACACAAAAGATTTAGGAAATCAGGAAAGATATAATTGGATAGAAAATACCATAAGAAAATATATTTACAATGAGTTGTATTTAACTCATTGTAAATAACAAAACTGAACTGAAAAAAGGGCTAACAACAAATATCACAAAATTAGTAGAAATGAGAAACCACTTAATCAGTGCAAAAGATACTGTAAAGAGTCTCTACTGGCCCGGAATGATGTACTTCCACAAAGTGAGAACCCCTGAAGCTTTACGTCGGTAATGGCCGTAAGAATTTAGATGTACCTTTTCTGCTTTAATTCTAATGCGTTTTATGTTTTTCGTTTTGTTGTTGCTTCATTATGATCAGATATTATACCTAGTATCTTCTATTCGTGAGGGCGTAGCTCATGTGATACATCCTCCTTGGATGGCTCACCCTCCGGGAACCTCCGTCAATTTAATAATTAAAAAAGCTTTAGAAGAATTAGGAATTTAGAATAGGTTCAAATATTGACATAAAATGATTGATTTGTTTTGATGACAGTTATTGAATTCCTACCTCCACATCAGACCTGCTCAGCACCGCTGGAACACCAACCTCCTGACGAGACAAGATTACAACTACAGTATGGACTTCCTAGACTCGATTGATCTGGACATTCCAAGTGGCTGCTGGAACTTGACTCTGGAGCAGAATGGGACGTTGGCATATGTAAAGAGTCTCTACTGGCCCGGAATGATGTACTTCCACAAAGTGAGAACCCCTGAAGCTGGTTTCCTTTACGTCGGTAATGGCCGTAAGAATTTAGATGTACCTTTGTTTACAGGCTGTGCATTTGCACGGGAACTCGTTTCTTATCTTGTCGCATATCAATTCAAAATCGATACCGTCATGGTACATGTAGTTATAGAAATATTTGGCTGCGCTTTCTAAAAATGCGCCCAAAATCAATGCGTAATCGCTCTCACGCCATTCGCTACTCACAGCGACGAGCCTGAATTCTTCTGTGAATTCTTCAAAACAAACTCGGTCTATACCGGTATATAACAACATGTTTTCCAATTCAAAATTTCACTTTATATATAAAAACCACTGAGCTTTATACTTATCTAGGCGTAGAACTTTCGCCTGAGCATCAATATGAAATGGGGGTTTTCATGCACTTTTTTTACGCAGTGCATACGCGAAATTAACTTTATACAGTGTACGCCCTGTATACGCGAAAAATGCACATTTATTATTTATTATTTACCCGGCGCCACTGCCACATGTGGGCGTTCCAACTAGGGCTTCTGGAACGTCCCCGGAATCGATTCAATAAAACAGCCTTTAAGCGATTTTAGAGATCATTATATTGAGCAGGTGCTCTCAAGAAAAACTTTTACAGAACTGTCATCAAAACAAATCAATCATTTTATGTCAATATTTGAACCTATTCTAAATTCCTAATTCTTCTAAAGCTTTTGTCTTGCCTCTATGGAGGATGAGCTTCTTGGTTGGGTCAGGCCTGCTTGCTTGCTTTTTCTTTTCCGGATGTAAGGCATTTTCTACAGCAGTATGACCAGCTTCGCGTCGTGCGTCTGCTGGTGATGAAGTGGCTGGCAGAACCAGTGATTTACGTTCGTTCTTCTTCTTTTTAGCAGGCATTATATCCCGTACCAGTCCGTGCTCAAATGGAGGCAAGGAAAATGGATGGGTACTAAGTGATTTCAAATTGGATTTCTAATTCAGATTATGCTGATCCTGGTTACGTTACATTTTGGTTTGATTTAAATTTAATCTGAAATTTAACTATTTATTTAAAGAAATAAAAATTTCACCGTTCTAATTTTCGTTTTGCCATAAAATTCTTTTCTTGAGAGTACCTGCTCAATATAATGATCTCTTAAATCGCTTAAAGGCTGTTTTATTGAATCGATTCCGGGGACGTTTCAGAAGCCCTAGTTGGAACGCCCACAATACACAGGAAAGAAGAAAACATTTAACGAAAATTAGGATAGAAAACAAAACAGAATGGAAATTATAAAAAAAAATATAAGTAAAACGGGTGGAGTCAAAAAAACATACAAAAAATTGAAGAATTCAATGGATTGGATCGTTAAAATGAAAAATGACGGAGGAAAATTGAATCATCGCAGAACAGACATATTGGGAACAGCGACGTCTTATTACAAGAAACTGTACGAAAGTAATACAACAGGAGGTGAAATTGATTTGGCGGATATCTCAAACATTCCTGACATTCTTCAAGCTGAGGTCAAGAAAGCTATAGATACACAAGGCGTAGATAAAACACCAGGTCGCTATGGCAATAGCAACGAAATCTTAAAGCAAGCTAAGGAAGTCTTAGTACCTGTCTACACCTTACAGACATGTTTAGCAACATCATAAACACTGTAATTATTCCCCATCAATGGACAGAGTCTAATATTATCCTGCTGTATAAGAAGGGCGACAAGCATGAAATCGGAAATTATCGCCCCATCAGTCTTATGTCCAACATCTACAAAATCTTCGCTAAGATGATTTTAAAACGGATTGAAAAAAACACTAGACGAATACCAGCCCATCGAGCAAGCGGGATTTCGCAAGGACTACTCGGTGATCGACCTCATCCATGTAGTTCGTCAAGTGTTAGAGAAGTACAACGAATACCAGCTTACATACTACGTTGCATTTATCGACTACAGCAAAGCATTTGACTCTCTTCTACACAAAAACATATGGGAAGCATTACTGGAATAAGGAGTGGAACTTAAATAAATTCGATTAATAAAGAACGTATATAGTCATAGCACAGCCAGAATCTAATTAAAAAAAAAAAACAAACATTCAAAGTAGAAAAAGGCGTTAGACAAGGAGACCCCCTATCCCCAAAATTATTCTCGGCTGTGCTGGAGTCAATTTGCAGCTTTCAACTCAATTGGGAAAATCTTGGGATCAATATAGACAGCACATCACTGACGCATTTAAGATTCGCTGATGACATAGTGCTATTCGCCAAAACATCTGAAGCCATCAATAAAATGATAGAAGACAGAGACAGAGAAGTGGCAGGAGTGATGTGGCACAAAGTGGCTCTAGAAAGATCTGAATGGAAATGGTTGGAGGAGGCCTTTGCCGATTGGCAGATCTACAGAAAATAAAAAAGCAGCAAATACTAGAATAAGTTTTATTTGTTTTAGAATATTGTTAGTAGGTTAAGTTGAGTGACGGATCATACCACAAAATGCGTGCGCTAATAGATCAAGGCTCTCAACCCTCCCTTATCTCATCCAGAGCGGCACAACAGCTAGCTTTATCAAGAAAGTATTGCAGTGCCGTAATTAGCGGGATAGGAGAGAAGGAGAGTAGTAGCAAGGGCGTTACGAACATAACATGTTGTTCGCATTTTGATGGTTATACATTTAAAGCAGATGTGGTAATCATGGACACACTGATTAATCAATTACCAAGATGTACATTTGCGAAGCCAACATGGGCACACCTGGCCGGCATTCAACTAGCTGATCCAGAATACAATGTCAGCCGTCCTATCGACATGTTATTGGGAGCCGATGTGTATACCCATATCATTTTAGAAGGCATTATCAGGGCTGATCTATTATTACCGGTCGCGCAACAGACACGACTGGGATGGATCTTATGTGGAAATTTCAACTCTTCTCACTATAACGTAGTCCTAAATCAAGTGGACGAAGTACAAAAATTTTGGGAGATCGTAGATATCACAGAATCATCCAGTTTATCCGTAGAAGATTTACAATGCATGCAAGGAGTATTACAAGAAAACCACAACAAGACATGAAAATGGTATGTATGAAGTAAGATTGCCTTGGTATTGTCTAAAAATAAAGCTATGGCGCAATTTCAACAGTTGGAAAGGAAATTTCACAACAATGAAGAAGTAGCAAAACAATATAAATTATTTATACGAGAATATAAAACTTTAGGCCATATGATACCAGCGTCCGGTAAAATGCAACCGAATTACTATTTACCGCACCATTGTGTATTGCGAAACGATTCCACTACGACAGCACTTCGCGTAGTTTTCAACGCTTCTGCAAAAACAACTACAGGAATAAGTTTGAATGACGTCATGTTAAGGTGTATAGTAGGCTCAATAACCTTGAACATCTGGGCCACACATTCATATCTGCGCCGCACACACAAACATTTCCGTAGCGCACGCGCTACCTCAAAACTATTATCAAAGATTATGCGAGGACGCAGACATGCGCGCCAAGCCGGCTTTTTTGCCTACGACGACACAAGAGTATGGCGATTGCACGGCTAATTTTTAGTTTAAATAGATACATACGTTACGCATATTTTTATTTACTGGTCTCATTTTTTATACGAATGTGGTTAAATAGAAGTAAAACAATATAGGTCAGATAAAACAATTTTGTGAAGCAGTTTCGTCTTTTCTGCTTACGATCTATATAAAGATACTCGAAACTCGAGGTTCGAGTTTGCAGTGTACCTACTACTTTTTGTTTCTGCCTATACTACTTTATAGTCTCGTAAAAAGATTTCAAATAAAAAAAGTACATGCTAAAGTAAGTAAAGTAAATGAAATAAATAAATGTTTAAGCCTATTTCAGCTCTGCTAAATAATTTTGTAGCAATTTCATTAACTCCAAAACTTCAGATTCTGTGATTCCTGTGAAAGTTTTAGGTGTTTAATTGATAACGATTTTATATCGGTTTATTTTGTAAACTGGAAATACGACGATGATTGTTGAAAAAAACCCGACCAATTGACAGTGAAGAAATGTCTCTGAAAAGAATTACCGATGTAAATCCTTATTTAACTACGGAACCCTGCAAATTACCTCCCTTTGCGTGCGCTGCGAAAATGATTGATGATATAATAATATAATAAACTCGAATTTTGGAGGACCCATCAATATCTACAAACAGAAAAGGCAGTGATACCAAATGCCCAACTATTATTGTATGTCACATTTTTTATTTAAAAATTAATAGATACGACATGACAGACCAAAGCAGACCACGTTATTCGCACCTTGGTTTCAGTTTTATAAATAAATCGTACTTTAATTCACTTATTTTTTTGAATTACTCAAATCGAACACTCAAAAGATATCATAATTTTATCAAAACAATTTAATTTAGCCAAACGCAGACGCGACTGACACGCCGCATATACCGACCGAATAATGAAAATAAATGTATGTTTATGAACTTGTGTTTGTTTATGTTTGTGTTGAAGAGCTGCACACCTACCACAGTGTATTTCTTTTAACCCAAAGGTTGACTAAAAGAGAACTCCTCGTTGCATTAAGTCCGCCTATGTACCACTATTGTTCATGAAGTTTAAGTGAATAAATAAACTTATATTGATTTTTTATTTTTCTTTAATATTAGTCAGTTTGTTGGTAATAAAAGAAATTAAGAATTAACGTCGGCTACGTTTGAAAAAAAAGAACAGACAAAAATAAAACCCGAGCGACGCCGATAGTATTTTGATAAAAGTTGCTGTATGAAACTGTACAATGCGCCCACGCGCTCAATCAAGCTGGCTCCTCTGCAAAGAGCTAGTCTATGAACGCACACTAATACAAAAGTTCATAAATATTTGCACTAACACATTCATATACGCGTAGTCGGTCGATAGCGCGAGCGGAGCAACGAGCGACACAACTCCCCGTCTCAGTGCTAACGCACGACTGCCGCCTTCGCCCAAACAGAGCTTTTTATATTTGGGAGACCCAATATTGAACATTTTCTTTGCAAAATATTGATTGATTTACATGAGCAATGTTCACTTTGTAGTACACTTTACCAGCAATTATTCCATGTAAAAATATTTTTAAACTTCGAAGCCGTTTGGAAGAAATATCCAAAAAATAGCGTGTAATTAAATATTTTTTCACAGCAAAACTATATGTCATACGAAAACAACAATTGTTCATATTATTGTTTATGAATCTACTATATACATATATTTTTTTCCAATCTCTTGACCCAGCCGGTAATGGGGAATATTCTTTAGAAAGTAGCCTTTTGACGGCTCTGAAGCAGAGGTAGGGCCTTAAAAGGGCTAAATTTACAGCAAGATCTTCAATTTTTACTATTAAAGTGGAGACAATATCGCGTAGCTTTTATGGCAGATATTGAAAAAATGTTTCGTTTCATTTAGTTAAATGAACAGGATCAAAAGTTCAAAAAAATAATTTGGAGAGATACTATTGACATGCGTCATCAGGTATATCAGCTATGTACTGTTACACACGGCACTAAGGCCGCACCATTTTTAGCTATGATGACTTTAAAACAATTGGCTGAAAGTGGAAGACACAATTTTGATAGTGATGCAATCAAGGCATTGGAGCACTCATTTTACATGGATGATGTTCTACACGGGTCTCATTCTGTAGAGTTAGCATTAAAACTTAAGCAAGATTTAATCACGTTAAAATCAGGGGGGTTCAATTTAAGAAAGTGGTCTTCCAATGCATCAACCTTACAAGACGATACATTTTGGGGACCGAGTCACCCGCATCCGTAGGAGAGTACCCAATGTTAACCCTACACGTGGTCCCTGGGTGGTGCTAATCAGGTGACATTAACTGGTGGTAGGCTTCGGCCCATGGCTTGTGACCACCCACTGGGCAAAGACGTACCGCCAAGCGGCCTAGCTGCGTTCCGGTACGATGCTCAGTGTAGCCAATACAGAGGAGTTGGGTCGAAATAGTTGTTCCAATGCAGGCAGATCAACCAGGCTTGCGCTGACATGGGCGTATCGGGAGACTAGTTGTGGAGGGTAGCGGAATCCGAGGCACGGCTGCGCCGCTGGCCAACCACAGGTAGATGGGGGCCCAAGTAGTGTGTTAGCCACACATGAAAGGCTGCCCCGCCAACTGTCGAAAAATCCCGGAATGCACCATCGTGCTGGTTGGCGACTATACGAGAGGGCCCGATGGACATTCCCGGGGGGGCTCGGGCGTTCCCGCAGTCTCCAGGCTAGTCCCCCAATGATGCCTTCCTGTCAGAGCGTGCTTGAAGGTTAGCAGCATGGAATCTCATTTCACTTCCTTCTCCTCTACCTTATTCACTCAAATCATGACCAGGAACACAAAGAGAAAAGCTGTACAGCGGCAGCACGCCCTCTCGCACAAAGTGCACCTCTCCAACATACGAGGTCTGCACTCAAATCTCGCCGCAGTCCACTACCACCTCGAGACTGAGAAACCAGCGCTCTTGTTTCTGTCGGAGACGCAGATCGGATGTCCGTCAGACGTGTCTTACCTTTTATACCCAGAGTTTACCCTGGAGCACCATTTCAAACCACGCGCGGGCGTATGTATGTACGCCCGGGACGACATCTGCTATCGGCGTCTCCGCAATCTTGAAGACTCCAGGTTCTCAACGCTGTGGGTTTTAGTGGACACAGGCCTTGACAAAATTGTTTACGCCTGTGTCTATCGTTCGCACAGCGGTGATTTGGAGACAACTGGGCTCACACAGCACCTGAGTGAGGCGGCGGATGCGGCTCAGCAGCGGTACCCTTCTGCCTAATTGGTGTTACTGGGGGACTTCAACGCCCACCATCAGGAGTGGCTCTTCCCATATTAGTGCACAGACCATGCTGGACGAGAGACGCGAAAGCTAGCGCTAGCGTTAAATCTTACCCAGCTGGTCCAGGGGGCAACGAGGGTGCCGGATGTTGATTCGCACACAGCCAATTGCTTGGACCTTTTGCTGACAACAGATCCAGACCGCTACTCGGTGACGGTTTCTTCACCACTGGGTAGTTCGGACCACTGTCTGGTGAAGTCTGTGTCCGTCTACTCGCCGCCCGATCCCAGCCTAAGAGGCACCCGGCGGGTATGGCTATACAGGTCAGCAGATTGGGATGGCATGCGATCTTTCTTCGCATGTTATCCTTGGCAGCCTACTTGCTTTTTTTCAACTGATGCTTCGTCGTGTGCGGACGCCGTGACGGATGTGCTGCGGAGGGGAATGGAGTACTAGATTCCGTTCTCTTATGCAACCATGTCTGGCGAAACTCGTCCATGGTTTGGTGCCGAGTGCAATCGCGCTGATGCGCTTAAGCACTCGGCGTACCTAGCATGGGTCGATGCTCGTTCGCGCAAAGCAAATGACGTGAGTCGGAAGAGCCTTTAACAGGGCTGCCAAGTCCTGCAAGAAGGTGTTGCGGAGGGCTCGGTTTGACCACATTAGCCGAATAGGGAACAAACTTTCTTCATACCCAGCGGGTAGTAAGGCTTTTTGGACCCTTGCTAAGTCGGTCGAATCGAACTTCTGCCGCCCCTCACTACCACCACTGCTGAGACCCGACGGGACGCTGGCCCACTCCGCTGAGGAGAAAGCAAACTTGTTTGCTTCTTTGTTTGCGGAATCTTCACGTCTGGATCCTGGTGGCGCGAGGCCCCCTGCTTCTCCTGCTGGATGCGAGTCGAGTATGTCGAACATTCGCATTCATCAGAAGGACGTCCGTAGGGTACTACGTAACCTAGACGTGAACAAGGCTAGTGGCCCCGATGGGATACCGGCAATTGTTCTGAAGACTTGTGTGCCTGAGTTGTCTCCGATCTTGACACGCCTATTTCGCCTTTCTTTTTAGACTGGAAAAGTGCCGAAGGCTTGAAAGCAAGCTAACGTGCAGCCCGTGCCCAAGAAAGGTAGTCGAGCTGACTCGTCAAATTATAGACCTATCTCGGTAACGTCCATACTCTATAAGAGAATGGAACGCGTGCTGAATCATAAGCTCCTGGCATACCTAGAAGCGAATGATGTCCTTAGTGACCAACAATACGGGTTCCGCCGAAATCGGTCCACTGGGGATCATCTTGCATATGCCATTCACATCTGGAGTGAGGCCATAGAGAAGCACGGGGAGGCACTAGCAGTCTCCCTTGACATCTCAAAGGCCTTTGAAAGGGTCTGGCACGATAGCCTTATTAGTAAGCTTCCTTCCTTTGGTCTGCCCGCCGGATTGTGTGATTGGATCGCGGATTTCCTGAGTGATCGGTCTATACGAGTGGTTATAGATGGCTGCTCGTCTGGACTGCTGGATATTAATGCCGGGATTCCTCAGGGGCCGGTGCTTTCGGCAACACTGTTCTTGCTGCATATTAATGATCTGCTAAAACCCGGTATCTGTGGGTATGCAGACGACAGCACTGTTGCTGAGAGATACATGTCCGACGCACGAGCTGGTGGGTCGCGGATCCGGTCTCTCCGGGAGGCTATGGTTGAGCGCTTGAACGTGTCCTTACAGGCTGTCTCTGAATGGGGCGATGCCAATCTGGTCAACTTTAATGCTGCTAAGACCCAAGCGTGTCTATTTTCCGCCAAATGGAGCCAATTCCACCCAGCTCCATCTTTCCGAGGTGCAACTGTGCCGATAACCGACCAACTTGAGCTTCTTGGGGTTACATTAACATCTACCCTCAATTTTGGCCCTTTCATAGAGGCAAAAGCTCAAGTGGCTGCAAAGAAGTTGGGGATCTTAGCAAAGGTGAGACGGTACTTCACGCCGGAACAGCTGCTCAGACTCTATCAAGCGCAAGTTCGATCGTGTATGGAGTACTGCTCACATCTTTGGGACGGATCTGCCAGATACCAGCTTGATGCCCTTGAGTCAATTGAGAAACGAGCCAAGAGGATCATCGGCAATGATAGGCTCGTCGCGACGAAGCTCCAAAGTCTTGAGCATCGACGACGAGTCGCTAGCCTGTCGGTTTTCTACCGGTTGCATTTTGGGGAATGTGCGACGTAATTGCATAATTTAATTCCGCCAAGCCCGTTCCATCATCGGCCCACAAGACGAACGGCGATGCGCCACCGGTACATGGTGGACATCCCACCCACACGCACTAAACGTTTTGGGAACACATTTATAGTGCGTACAGCTAAGGAGTGGAATTCCCTGCCGGAGTCTGTGTTTCCTGATAGCTACAACCTGGGAGTCTTTAAGTCAAGAGTGAATAGGTTACTTCTAGGCAAGCGTGCTCCATCTTCGACCACATCATCGCTTACCATCAGGTGAGATAGTGGTCAAACGCGCGTCTATAAATAGTAAAAAATAAAACTATCGGGGAAAGTAACAAGCAAGAAAATTTCGATTTCAAGGAAATGAAGACAACAAAAACCTTGGGATTACGTTGTCTCGAATTCTCGATCCATGCTCATAAATGAGTCACCATTGACCACGAGTGTGCCGGTTGTAGAGGGGGCTGAAGTGACGCAAGCGGTCAGCTGTGAGAATGTCATTCAGACGACTATCGATGGCTTAAGTATTCCTAAACAACTCATGCAGGGAAGTGATACTAATAAGATGGTCCAAAATAATGTTTGTCAACAACTTGAGTCTACCATGCAAATAAATCACGAAAAACAAGAGAATCCTTGGCAAACAGTTAATAGGAATAAAAAGAAGAAAAAGTATAGGTATTTAGGCGCAAGAGGTAAAGCCGAAGCGACAATATCATCTTTTAAAGCTGCTGTTATGAAAATATCTATTTTTATTACGAACGTGCATAAAGATACCTTAGATTCTGACATTGTTGATTACATCAAAATGAAAACACAGGAGAAGGTGTTTTTAGAAAAAAATCATACGAATAAAGCATTAGATCACAAAGCTTACAAGTTCTTTGTATCCGAGTCTAAAGTGTCTATGTTTTTAGATGAAAAAATATGGCCTGAAGGGATTATCTTTAGACGCTTCGTGCATTATAGACATCGTAAAGTGGAGGGAGAATCCGCTGAAACCGGTCCATTGCCTTCATATCATGGATAGTTCAACCTACAAGTTTGCCAGTTATAATTGTAAAAACGTGAAGAGCGCCGCAGGCGATATTCGACGATTATGTGACGAGTGTGTTTTGATAGCACTACAAGAAACCTGGCTGCTTCCAGAAGAATTGTCGTATCTAAATAGCATAGATGGCAGATTTAGTTGCACGGGGACATCAGCTGTGGACACGGCGGCGGGTTTGCTGCGTGGCAGGCCTTACGGCGGCACCGCGCTTCTATGGAACACCCGTGTGTTTTCTAGTGTTACTGTGATAAAGTGCGATAACCCGCGAGTGTGTGCTATTCGCATTAATACGGCCGCTAGTCCGTTTATAGTGGTGTGTGTTTATATGCCAACAAACAAATCGGAGAACTTGACGATGTTTACTGACTGCATGGGAACTGTAAGTGCTATTAGTAATGATTATGAAAACGAACCTATCTTTGTTTTAGGGGATTTTAATGCTCATCCCGGCGAATTATTTTTTAATGAATTGAATATTTTATGTGATGAGTTCAAATGGTTACTAATTGACGTTAGCGAGCTAGGATTAACCTCTGATACATATACTTATATAGATCAAGCCTGTGGGTCTAAGCGTTGGTTGGATCATTGTGTTGTGTCGCAATCCTCCGCTGTCTCAGTGTGCAATGTGTATGTTAATTATGACGTATTGTGGTCAGATCATTTTCCCGTTATATGTGAATTTAAGTTGGAGTGTTTAACTCCAATTAGAATTATTCCGAATATAACTTATAATAATAATGTTAAGTGGGGGGAGAGAACTAATGACCTTATTACACAATATAAATATGAATGTCATAAACGTCTTAAACTTATTGATTTTCCTACTGAGTTTCAAAAGTGTAGTGACCGTTAGTTATTGATAAACTTTACTCTGACATTGTGCTTGCATTATCCCAGGCATCTTTGGGGAGTGGAGGGGGCGGGCGTAGCCAGAGTAAACTTAGTAGACCTAAAATCGTTGTTGGTTGGGATAAAGTTAGCGACAGTCATAGGGCGGCCCGGGCGAGTTTTCGGGAATGGCTATTGTGTGGTAGTCCTGCCACTGGTATTATGTATAACAAGATGTGTGAGAGCAGAAAAATATTTAAATCACGTTTAAAATGGTGCCAAAAACATCAAGACCAACTGAAAATGGACGTTCTCGCTGCTAAGCATAGTGGGAAAGATTTCAGTGGTTTTTGGAAACACACCAATCTTTCGGGGACTCGGCCGGGACTTCCTGTGAGTGTTGACGGTTCCAATGATTTAAAAAGCATTGCTGATAAATTTAAAAATAATTTTACTGTTAGGTCACCGTTAGGACCTTTCTCGTCGTCTCGGGGTGAGGCTGGGATGAGTGGGGAATGTGTTGATACCAGGATTACGGCAAGGGATGTATCAAGGGCTGTGAAATCTATTTCAAAAGGCAAATCACCTGGCCATGACGGATTAAGTGTGGAACATGTGCAGCACGCTGGGCCTCATATGTGCAGAGTGCTGGCCATGTTGTACAACTTTTGCATATCACACTCTTACCTACCGAGCGACATGATGAGGACTATTATAGTACCGGTAGTAAAAAACAAGGCGGGAGATTTGTCAGACTTATCTAATTACAGACCTATTTCCTTGGCAACAATATGTGCAAAATTGTTTGACAGCATTCTGAATACACAATTAAATAAATACTTAAAATTGCATGATAATCAGTTTGGATTTCGACCGGGACTGTCCACGGAAACTGCGATATTGTGTCTGAAGAGTGCTGTCAAAGATTACACTGATAGGAAAACATCTGTATACGCCAGCTTCCTCGACCTTTCCAAGGCCTTCGACCTGGTCTGTTATGATATCCTGTGGGATAAAATGAAAGCAGCTCATATACCGAACGAACTTATTACCATCTTTAAGTACTGGTACAGAAACCAGGTGAACCAGGTCAAGTGGGCGGGCACGTTGTCGGACCCGTATAGGTTGGAATGTGGGGTGAGGCAGGGGGGGTTGAGCTCACCTTACATTTTTAATCTGTACATTAACGGGCTGATCGAGGCGCTCAGCGAGCATCATACTGGTTGTTATATAGATGGCGTCTGTTTCAATAACATCAGCTACGCGGACGATATGGTGCTGCTGAGTGCCTCGGTCTGCGGACTCAGAAAGCTGATGAGTATCTGTGAGGGTTATGCAACGGCTCACGGACTGATGTATAATGTAAAAAAGTGTCAGTGTATGGTCTTTCAGGGCGGTCAAAGAAAAGTTAATGAAATGCCAGCTATAATGCTGAATGGCACACCCTTAGAAAGGGTATATATTTTTAAGTACTTAGGCCACCTGGTTACTCCCGACTTGAAGGATGATGCAGATGTTGAACGGGAGCGAAGGGCGCTGTCAGTCAGGGCGAATATGGTGATCCGTAGGTTCGCACGATGCTCAGCAGAAGTTAAAGTTACTCTCTTAAGAGCTTACTGCACTACATTATACACATGCAGTCTATGGACTAACTACACGCAAAGATCATACAGCGCCCTTCGTGTCCAGTTTAACAATGCGTTCAGGATGCTGTTGGGTCACCCCCGTTACTGTAGCGCGTCGACAATGTTTGCGGAGGCGCGCGTGGATTGTTTTTATACAACAATGCGCAAGAGAGGTACCTCGCTGGTTCGGCGAGTGCGGGGGAGCTCCAACAGCATGTTGGCAGCGTTCGCGGAAAGGGTCGATTGCGCCTACATCAATCACTGTTGTAGGTTACACATTGAACGCAGGTAATAAAGTATCACAGCAAGCGTCTTGGTATCTCTTTGCTGTTTTGTTTTTGTAATTATTTTAACTGCGTATGTATAAGTTGATAATGATAATTTAAAGTGACTGTGTTTATGGTTATGAATATTATTGTAATGAGTCTATGAAACTTGAAAATAAATGATTATTATTATATTATTGTTAACGACTTGAAAGAACAAATAAATACACTTAAGATGCAACTTATGAGTGCTCATCAGGAAATAGACGACCTTAACAGCGAAAACTTCCGATTAAAATCCGATTTACAAAAAGCACTAAAGAATGTTGAGACATGTAAAAAAATCTGCTTAACGCCTGGCAGAAAAAGTATCACACCATCATTATCTGCCAAACAAAACCCAAGCATTACAAGACGTGACCAATGGCTTCAAATAATGACTCCGAGACTTCGATCAATTATTGCAACGATAGAAAAGTTAACACCCTCAACAAAGCAACTCAAACTGCCGTGATGACTACTGACCCATTGATACAAAACCAAAACCCGACACCAACTTCACACCTGAGTAATTTTGCCTTGAAAAAACCAGTAGGCGCATATCGACCAAATCAACTTAAACAAAACAAATTGTGTATTCTTAGTGCTAATACACAAAACAGAATCCTGTCTATAGTAGAAGAAACTTTTGAGAAACAATTTAATTTTTGTCACTATCTCACAACAGATGGAGCTACATGTGACCTCCTCCAGGGGATAAACACAAAGCTTTCGGATTACACTATGAGTGACTACTGTGTGATTTTAATTGGTGAACAAGAATTTAAAATAGCTAAAGATTACTCTAATATCATATTAGACATTAGGAAGACTCTTAGTGAAATAAGTCATACTAATATTATTATCTGTCTACCCACATATAAATATAACATGAACTCAAACATGTATAACTGGCGAGTCATGAACTTTAATTATTCTTTATGTCAAGATATCTGGACACACAAATATGCTCATGTATTAGATTCAAATGCAAATGTTGATTATGATTATAATACATTCTTCAGGCAGTCTGGCCAACTAAATAATTTTGGGTTCCATACCATTTTTGCTAATCTTCTAGCGTTAATTAATGATATCAACCTGTATAATAATAAGAATGTAAATAGTGCTCTGATAACATTAACGTCTCACAATCCCACACACGTAATAGAAACAGAAAAGCAGTTTTTTCGTCACTAAAAGCCTTTACGTGATGCATCAAAACATAGCGGGGCTTTTAAATATGGTCGATGCTCTAAATGTTTGCCTAGATGAATTGTCAGAAAAAGACATTAGTGTTGACGCGCTGTGTGTTACCGAGCACTTCATGATGTCAGGGTACGAAAGCTTTTTAAATATCCCCAATTACTCGTTAGCATCATTTTTTTGTAGGAAAGAAAGTAAACGAGGTGGGGCTTGTATTTTGATTAGAAACGGGCATCAATGGAGAGAAGTTCCACATGTAGCTGGAGCATCTATAACAGGTTTAGTTGAATGTTGCGGTGTGGAGCTCATACAATACAATGTGATTATTTTATGTGTCTATAGAGTACCGAAACGAAATATCCTGAATGTATTTTATGAAACAATCGAAAAAATATTACAGAAAATTTGTAAAAAAAAAGTATGAAATTATAATAGCGGGAGATTTTAACATTGTTAAAATGAAGAAAAATAATATTGTTATGGATTTCGAATGTCTGTTACTAAATTTCAATCTGAAGTTAGCTTAAAATGCTTAGGACCGTCATTAATAAATCGTCGCCGCTGCCGCGTGTCTGGCTTGTATCCCAGGCCCGCGGACCCGACTCATGGTAACAATAAGTAGTGGAGTTAACCAGTCGCAGTCCGACATAACACTCCGTTATCCCAGACGGAGTGTAGCAATGAGGATTTTGCCCAAAAAAAAATTTTCTGTCTGTAAAGTCGGTTTACGGACGATCATTTTACGTGTTATAGATGAACATCGAGAATTTACCCTAGTGAAGGGTTTTTACTTGTATAAGAACGAAGTTAACTAAATAAACTTGCATGTCATAACTGTGTGCATTGTAAACTACTGTGTGAAAATATTTTTTGTAAAGTTTGCTGCGATAACAAATAGTTACGAAAAAAAATCCGGTACATTTGTACAAAAAACATTTGCGCGAATATATTTTAGCGAAAATACACTAGCGCTAAAGTCATTATCTTCAATAATATTTATGCATATTATAAGTATAGTCACGGTTGCCTCTGAAACTATTAGAAGTTATGTACACGACAGCCGCGGCGCATTCCTGAGATAGTTCCGTATATTGTGTTGATAACTAAACTCGTATCCTCAAATAGATTTCTATTCATAGCTTAACGAGACGTCAGAAAATTCGTTGAAGTAAATCCCTTCGATCGTATAAAATCTGGTCCAAGATCAGTAATCCTTACTCGGGGTAGTATGAGTTCCATTGCAGTCATCCCATCGATGTGTGTGGTACGTTTGTTTGTTTAAGAAAAAGACGTTTTGGGGGCCGAATCACCCGCGTCCGTAGGAGAATACCCATTGCTAGTCCGTACACGTTGGGTGCCGGGTGGTGTTAATCAGGTGACACTAACTGGCTTCGGCCGATGACTTGTGACGGGTGGTCACAAGCTGGGCAAAGACGTACCGCCAAGTGGCCTAGCCGCGTTCCGGTACGATGCTCAGTGTAGCCAATTCAGAGGAGTTGGCTAGAAATAGTTGTTCCAATGCAGGTAGACCGACCAGGCTCGCGTTGATATGGGCGTATCGGGAGACTAGTGGTGAAGGGTAGCGGGATCCGAGACACGGTGCGCCGCTGGCCGACCGCAGGTAGTTGGGGGCCCAAGTAGTGTACTAGCCATACATGAAATGAATCAGGAGTGGCTTTTCCCATACCACCACACAGACCATGCTGGACGAGAGGCGCGAAAGCTAGCGCGTTGCGTTAAATCTTACCCAGCTGGTCCAGGGAACAACGAGGGTGCCGGATGTTGATTCGCACACAGCCAATTGCTTGGACCTTCTGCTGACAACAGATCCAGACCGGTACTCGGTGTCGATTTCTTCGCCACTGGGTTGTTCCGACCACTTTCTGGTGAAGTCTGTGTCCGTCTACTCCCCGACCGATCCTAGCCCAAGAGGCACCCGGCGGGTATGGCAATACAGGTCAGCAGATTGGGATGGCATGCGATCATTTTTCGCATGTTACCCTTGGCAGCCTACTTGCTTTCCTTCAAGTGTTGCGAAAGGGAATAGAGTACTACATTCCGTTCTCAGACGTAGCAATCTTTGGCAAAGCTCGCCCATGGTTTGGTGCCGAGTGCAATCGCGCTAATGCGATAAAACATGCGGCGTACCTGGCATGGGTCGACGCACATGCGGGCCAAGTCCTACAAGAAGGTGTTGCGGAGGGCTCGATTTGACCACATTAGCCGAATAGGGAACAAACTTGCCTCATACCCAGCAGGTAGTAAAGCTTTGTGGTCCCTGGCCCACTCCGCTGAGAAGAAAGCAAACTTGTTTGCTTCTATGTTTGCGGAATCGTCGCGTCTGGATCCTGGTGGCGCGAGGCCCCCTGCTTCTCCTGATGGATGCGAGTCGAGTATGTCGAACATTCGCATTCATCAGAAGGACGTTCTTCGGGTATTGCGTAACTTAGACGTGAATAAGGCTAGTGGCCCCGACGGGATACCGGCAATTGTTATGAGGACTTGTGCGCCTGAGTTGTCTCCAATCTTGACACGCCTATTTTGCCTTTTGTTTGAGACTGGAAAAGTACCGAATGCTTGGAAGCAAGCTAACGTGCAGCCCGTGCCCAAGAAGGGTAGTCGAGCTGAAACGTCGAATTACAGACCCATCTCGGTAACGTCCATACTCTGTAAGAGTATGGAACGCGTGCTGAATCGTAAGCTCCTAGCATACCTAGAAGCGAATGATATCCTCAGCGACCGACAGCACGGGTTCCGCCCAAATCGGTCTACTGAGGATCTTCTAGCGTATGCCATTCACATCTGGAGTGAGGCCATAGAGAAGCACGGGGAGGCACTTGCGGTCTCCCTTGATATCTCGAAGGCCTTCGACAGGGTCTGGCACGATAGCCTTATTAGTAAGCTTCCTTCCTTCGGTCTGCCGGCCGGATTGTGTGATTGGATTGCAGATTTCCTGAGGGATCGGTCTATCCGAGTGGTCATAGATGGCTGCTCGTCCGGACTGCTGGATATTAATGCCAGGTTTCCTCAGGGGTCGGTGCTCTTGGCAACATTGTTCCTGCTGCATATTAATGATCTGCTAAAACCCGGCACCTTTGGGTATGCAGACGACAGCACAGTTGCTGAGAGATACATGTCCGATGCACGAGCTGGTGAGTCGCAGGTCTCTCCGGGAGGCTATAGTTGAGCGCTTGAACGTGTCCTTACAGGCTGTCTCTGAATGGGGCGATGCCAATCTGGTCAAGTTCAATGCTGCTAAGTCCCAAGCGTGTCTTTTTTCCGCTAAAAGGAGCCAATTCCACCCAGCTCCATCTTTTCGTGGTGTAACCGTGCCGATAACCGACCGACTTGAGCTTCTTGGTGCTACGTTAACATCTACCCTCAATTTTGGCCCTTTCATAGAGGCAAAGGCTCAAGTGGCTGCCAGAAAGTTGGAGGTCCTAACAAAGGTGAGACGGTATTTCACGCCGGAACAGCTGCTCAAGCTCTATCAAGCGCAAGTTCGATCGTGTATGGAGTACTGCTCTCATCTTTGGGACGGATCTGCCAAATACCAGCTTGATGCCCTTGAGTCAATTGAGAAACGAGCCAAGAGGATCATCGGTAATGACAAGCTCGTCGAGTCGAAGCTCCAAAGCCTTGAGCATCGACGCCGAGTTGCTGGCCTGTCGGTTTTCTATCGCTTGCATTTTGGGGAGTGTGCGACGGAATTGCATGATATAATTCCGCCAAGCCCGTTCCATCATCGGACCACAAGGCGAACGGCGATGCGCCACCGGTACATAATGGACATCCCACCGACACGCACTAAACGTTTTGGGAATACATTCATAGTGCGTACAGCTAAGGAACGGAATTCCCTGCCAGAGTCTGTGTTTCCAGATAGCTACAACCTGGGAGTTTTTAAGACAAGAGTGAATAGGTTGCTTCTAGGCAAACGTGCTCCATCTTCGACCGCATCATCGCTTACCATCAGGTGAGATTGTGGTCAAACGTATGCCTATATATAGTAAAAATTAAAAAAACGTCGATAACTCTCCATAATTATGTATTTACATTATTTACAAAATTCGAAATATACAGAATGTGCTTAGGAAGTAGTAGAGGCAGACTTCACCGCGCCGCCAGCGCCAGCGCCAGCGCCGCCCCCAGCGCCAGCAGCGCGCCGCCGGCCGGGCACAGCGACCGCGCCCGGCCCGCCGCCGCCTGGTCGCGCTGCATTGCCTCAACGCGCTCCTCTGCAACCAACACGAAATGCGCTTTAGAATGTAATTTCGGTCATTGTAGGTTTTTTAGTACTGCTTGTATCGTAAATGCGTAATTGTTAATGTGTGAAAAATACTTTAACACTTTCTATCGGTTTGTCTAATAAAATGAATAATTCAAGACCGTTAGAACTCTGAATGTTTATTGATGATGTTTAGTTATGAGTTTCTTGGGAAAAGCCAGTCTATTTAAAGAAAAAAAAGCATTTACTACGGGCTTTGGTCTGGCAAAAAAAAAAATTCGAACGCTTTCTATGGGAAAAGGTTACACTAGAAAAACTTGCCTAAATCATAGAAATTCCTTAGAGGTATGAATCACTGGGATATTTTCGTTATTTTAGAAGTTAGAGAATTTTGTAAACAAGGAGGTCGTATTATTTTTTTTTATTTTTACAATGTTCTATGTGGCACAATAAAAAACCGGCCAAGTGCAATTCGGACTCGCGCAGGAAGGGTTCCGTACCATCGTATTTTTATTATTTTTTGTTATAGCGGCAACAGATACACTTTGAGTTAAGCTCGCCTTTGTACATGAACTTTTCTTCACTGTAAAATATATTTTGCTATGGTGTACAATAAAGAATTAAGAAAGAAAGCCACTCTGTGAAAATTTCAACTGTCTACCTGTTACGGTTCTTGAGATATAGCCAGCTGGCAGACGGATGGATGCACGGACGGCTGCATATTTTTCAAAATGTTTGTGTCAGTAGTTTCGGAGATAAAGGGGGGGAGGGGAGTGGTCATTTTTGGTCTGATTTCTTGAATACCTTGAAAACTATTTTTTTTTTAAATAAAAAAAATATTAATTAATCTATACATTTATTAAAACAGTAGGAACCGTTGTGCACATAGAAATATAAAAAACAGGAGAAGTGGCAAGGGGGCGTGTCCGTGTCCGCGCAACATGCTCAAATTGAGCATATTATAGGCAAATGGTCGTCTCGGCGAACTAGTGCGCTTTCGGCCGCGATCGTGACAATATATAAGAATTCCGTGTTGTTCAGTGTTTTCTTGAAGAAACCGCAGCCTAAACCAAGACTTTGTAAATCAAGGAATCACTTACACTATCTAAATATAAGTAATTTACTATATTCGTCTTTAAAATCATGAAAAACAACAAATCGTAAAATATGTCTTGCTCTTACTTTAGTCTTGTTTTCAAATATCACAGCGACTGTATTATTTTTACTATAAATACATTGCTTCTTATCCACTACCAAAGTTTTTCACTAAGTCACTGGACAAGTAATGTAAATATTACAAAACGATACTTTACTAAGCGGATGCAACGCGTAATACGGCCGCTGCTTCTTGCGACGAGTTAATGATGTGCTTGTGCAGATCCACCTACGTAGGTTGTCGATTGACGAATGAAATTGAAATGAAAAGTTTACTTTCTATTTGTCAACCGTTTTAACCCGGTTATAAGATCGATGTAAAATAAAGCTTTTTACTTATTAACAGCGTAATAGAGAAATGCGTAACTAACTTTCGTAAAGTGAGTTAATTAAATTTTAGGTTAATAATCGATGGAGCGTTTATAATATTTTCTGGATATGCCGTTTTTTATATATTTTATTTTTAGGCCCCAAAAATGTTTTTGTCCAATAATAAATGGAAGATTCGATAACTTTCTGATTTAGTCAATCACTAGCATATATGTGAAATAAATTGCTTTTGCACAGCACAACGATATCGACCGTTGTTCCGACCGTTGTATGGTAAATGCACGCTGTGTTTGATGCAATAAGGTTTATAATTGACTGTGTAGTACGTTCTGTTTTGAGAAGTGCGGGTGTATGCGCGACTGCGTATCTATTGCTTTTACTGACGTGCATGTGTAGTAGTTGCCTTATGGAAGGGGAAGACTGGAGACACAGGGTCCCGGTATATTTTCGTCTAACGGGCATATCTCCTTATTTATTATATCTATGGTTGTGCCTGTATATTAAACAAAACCAAAAATGGAGTGGAGGCGATGCAAAGGAGTTATAGAACACAAAAAATAAATTATTAATCTTGTCTGTCTGTCTGTTAACGCTAACCTCCGAAAGTACTGAACAGATCATTTTATGGTTTATGCAGTTACGTTTAGGTTAGTTCTGAGCAGCATTTAGGCTTTGTTTCACTAAAATTGGTGGAGATTTTTTTATTAATCTTGTCTGTCTGTCCGTCTGTCATAGCCTGTTTTCTCCGGATATACTGGACCAATTCTGTTGAAATTTGGTTACTTCTGTAACCCAAATATGGACGCGTTAGTTATATCCCTAACGATTACAGGAAAACCTATAAGAAGTCTGTAATGTTAAAATAACATTTTAAAAGAATGAAATTGGTTCGGAACCCTTTGCACGCGAGTCTGACTCGCACTTGGCCAGTTTTTTTAAAGAGCCTATGAAAAAATGAAATGCCCATTTGCTTCATAGCATGAATTGTTTCTACAATGAACTTTTTTGACCCCTTAAAACGACCTAGCGGCAACTATCAAAAGTACTAATATTTCTGGAGAAAGTAGGGAACATATTTCTATGAACAGGGCAATGGAAGAAAATGATACATATTATCTGTTTAAGTTTTATGATTTCTGCTCCGAATATCTCAAAAAATTTGCAAAGCCACGCGGTCAAAAGTCATAAATGTCCAACAAATTGTTATCGAAGCCGAAATACTAACATGTTGCTCCGGCGTTGCAGTTTTCTTGACCAGGATCCGTCTCATCCCCAATAATTAACCAGCTTCAAAAAAGGAGGTACCGTTTTCGTTCCGAACTGTATGGATGTATGTATGTTTGTCCGCGATTTTGTTTCTGTACAGTTCAATTTAAGAGATTGTGAACTTACGATAAATTGTCAACTGAACATTTGGAATACTTTTTTACGCATCAAAATTTGATAGTCTATTATTTTTCGAAGTCATTCCGAGAAATCGTGGACGGGCATAGAATGGCGACTAATCAGAGCACTAGTTTGCTGTTCGGGGTTGGGGTGAGTTTAAGATAAACTAGGATTAAAGATTATAAAGATATACTATATTTCAGTAATACGAATAATACAAATGGGATATATAACGATTAAAACTAATGAGGTGAATGAGATGGGATTGAGTCGCGCCCGATATGCTATCCGAAAGCGTACTGACTGTTTTACTTAGGTAATGCATAAAATAATCAAGGCATAGAGCGCGGTGTCGCAATTACGCTGACATGTTCATCATTGTTCGGTTATTGACCATTTGCAATCATCAATTCATCATCAATTTGCAATTTTTCTATTTTGATATGATCGTTAAATTGAAATCTTGACACGTAAGCTCTTGACACGTAAGCGCACACTAACAAAGACCAATGGGGGCATTGGTCTTACGTGTGCAACATTGAGTTACGAATTGAATGGAGTTGTATAATAAAAGTCGAAATAAATAAGACCCACGACAAAACATTGGGATTTTGTCTTTCGTTTAGGTCTGTTCAGATGTACCGTCATATGTACGCCATAGTTACGAACTAATTGGACCTCACGTTGTCCGATGTTGGTTGTGTTTACTTTGGGTGTGTAATGTTAGGTATAACTAATTTTTAATATGAATGTACAGTCGGCTTTAATTACGGTTCTGACCAAGGTAAGTTGATGGAGCTCCGTTGCGCGGGGCACTTACTTCTGCTTTCAGGATTTAAAGTCCGTTTCGGGGTGCCCTGAGTTCCCGAGCTAGCGTGATCGCTCTTTGTTCAGCTGTTAGATCAAATGTCAATTGTACAACTTGATAATTAGATCAAAAGAACATACTACATAAGAATATACTAAACGAACGAAAACATCACATTTTTTTTGTCATAGGTCTTTTTATTTCTCGAAATTGAAAACGACTCCATTCAGCCCGTAACTTTATGGCGTACACGTGAGCTCTCATCAACAACGACCAACGAGGGGCCAAGTTTTCAATTTAAGTATCACACTAAAATAATAAATTGTAGACTTGTACTCTGATTGGTCGCCATTTTATGTCAGTCCACAATTTCTCGGAATGACTTCAAGAGACTATCAAATTAATTTGAATGCGTAAACAAGTATTCCATACGTTCAGCTGACAATTTATCGAGAGTTTAAATTCTCTCAAAATATTTTGTTGTACACAATTTACTATTATCTGGTGACAATTCCGCCGCTAACATCGTGTAAAGTGGAGCGTTATCATTAAAACATTTTTCATTACGAAAAATTACCGGGGCTGGTCGTCATTTAAACGGAAGAGGTGATACAGCCAGTGCCTTGCATAAGCCTCTTCCAAATTCCAAATTCTAAGGGGGTCAGGTAATGCAGGATATTGACTGTTCGTTTATCTTATCTTAGCGATCTTCCCCGACATACACGCGAACGAAGTCGCGGGCAATAGCTAGTCATTTGATATGTCCCACGATACTGCATGAAATTTTTTTTTCGAAATTTTCTTGTTTGACCCTCAAAAGTGACCTCATACTCAAAATTTATTTATTTACGTAACGCGTCCGTGTTCATTTTGTACCAAATTTTAACAAAAACGGGCCAGTAGGAAATTAATAAAATTAGATTGTCTCTTTTTAATTTTAAAATAACAGTTTTCTAAGGTTCCGCACAGCAATTATGTGACTGACGCTTCCATTCCACGTTGAGCTCTTAATTCTTAATAATGGCAACGGGACACTTGAAATGCTCATAGAGTTTGTATTACCTACATATTATATTCGCTAAAAAAATATATGTCATAACGTCAGCAGTGTGACGTCATCTGTTCGATCTCTCGTTCAGTGTTACTAGATTGATTAATTCTTTAAGTTTGTAACGGAAACGCCAAATAGTACCTACACTTGAATAAGGTCGATGCACTTGGCAACACTGGCTGTATGTTTGACGTTTGACAGATGAAAGGTGATGCAATGGCGTTGACAATTAGACGTGAGTCACGGACTCACGGTTACCTCGAGAGAGGTGGCAGTGTCAGGGCGTAAATACAAAGGCGGCTGCAACACAGACAGTAGCTGTTCTAGCACAGCCGGGTCCGTATATATAAATCACGACAGTATCACAGACATTTGGTAACTGTCTGTACTGTGATCGGTTTCGTAAGACATTGTGTTATCAAAAACCACTGCAATATAGAACATTTCATTACGAACTCGCTAGTTTCTGAACTATGATCGCGTTCGGAACCGCAACGTCGCGCAAATGCGGCGCTTTTGGAGACAGATCGAATCTTAGTTTGTTCTTGACCTAGCGACAAGGACCACGTTGAATGGCATAGGGGGGACATCTTCTCTCCCCCCATAAATCAGGTTTATGATGTCATGTTTTCGTGATAAGTAGATCTTCCATTAAATAAGACTCAAAGTTATTTGTCCAGCATTGGGACTTGGGGCACCCCGACTCGGACAGGTTAGGTTAAAAGGGCGAAGGGCATGGCGGAAATCATCCAGAAATAGGAGCTCCGCTGCATTACAGCTGGGTTCGGACCGACTATAACTGCGTTAAGCCATTCGCAAGATAATGCAGCACAGACTGAGTGTCTATGTTTTTTTTTTCATTGAATTATATAAACAAATGCGGCTGCACTACAGACCACTGTGTTGCAGCTATGTTTGGAAAGACTGCTTTATGCCATCTTCAACATAATGCAGCACAGACCATGGGTGTCTGTGTTGCAGCCGCCTTTATATATACGCCATCAAATTCAAATTTTTTATCCATCGGGCATTAGAGATGGGTTGTAACAGGTTAAGCACGATATCTGTTATCACTGTTACTTATATATATAACAAGCTATTATGTATAACAGCCTCAGTAATATGATGATGATTCATGTGGGCGTGACATAGACATAATTGCCAGGCATGATATTTCCAAATTCCAACAGTCATCTGGAGATTTTATACTTTGAATTTCCTAGAACCGGTTTATTTGAGCAGGAATAAAAATGGTTTAATGATCCGAATTTCCCAGTAAGCAGTTTGAGATGATGTCAAGCAGATGTCTGTATGTGTTGCACAGCTGTGGCGATGAGTCGCGGTGCGTACTGGTGAGCGGTGAGTGGTGAGTGGTGCGCGGTGAGCGGTAAGCGGGACGTGGTGACTCACCGTCGTCGTCGTCGAGCAGCAGCGCGAGCGTGGCGGCGCGGCCGGCGGCGCTGCACGTGTAGGCGCCGGCGTCACGCGCGCGCACGCCCGCCAGCGTCAGGCGCGACTCCACGCGCGCCGCCCAGCGCGCCGTTTCCAGCGCCACGCCGCCGCTCTGCAACACGAGCACTCGTCAGCACTGCCCGTGTGACTGTGGTGCGCACACGCGGCAGCACGCTCACCTGCAGGCTCACGGGCTGGTCGCCGCGCTGCCAGCGGATGTCGAGCGCGGGCAGCGGCAGGTCGCGTGGCGGCGGCTCGTAGCGCGCCTCACACGCCAGCGTGGCGGCGTGGCCGGCGCGCGCGCGCACCTGCGCCGCGCCCAGCACCGACACCACCACCTCCGGCACCGGCTCGTCTACACCACAACATATCGTAAGGTGACGTCTGGTATTCAGCGACACTCCATTAGACTAGAAGCCGACCCAAAATAGTTGGGAAATGGCCGGCAGACTTGTACAGTGGCCATTCATATCCTTACTAATCCTTTCCTTACTTATATACTTATTTAATATTATAAATGCGAAAGTAACTCTGTTTGTCTGTCTGTCTATCTGTCTGTCTGTCTGTCTGTCCCGCTTTCACGCCAAAACGACAGAACCGATTTAAATGAAATTTGGTACACAGATAGTCTAGAGCCTGAGAAAGGACATACAGGCTACGGTTCTTATCCCGGGAGTAGGTTCCCTAGGGATCATGCGGGCGAAGCCGCTGGAAGAAGCTAGTACACTATAATTTTATTAGAAACTCATCGATCTTCGAAAATACCTTAAAAATGGCATGTCTTATAAGTAAAGTAATAGATTAACGACAAAGATATCGGTACTCACCCACAACAGTGAGGTTAAAAAAGAGACTCATCTTGGGCTCGGTGTTGACCTGGCACTCGTAGCGGCCGGCGTCGGCGCTGCGCAGGCGCTCGATGCGCAGCGAGTGGCGACTGGCGCCCCCCGCGCCCCCCGCGCCCGGCGCCGACGTGGCCGACACGCGCGCGTCCGCCGTGAACACGGCGCCCGCGTGCGACAGGATCTGCAAGTCGCGGGAGCGCACCCACGACACCTGCACAGTTAACACATGCCCATCATTACTAGACCACACACACAGTGAATATATTCTGATAGAAATGCACTTCATTTCTTGCAGTTGTTTTTATGCAATTGCTTTGCATGTAGACGATGTTTCGCGCCTCAATCAATATTATTTATATGTTCGCACACATATTTTTCATTAATAAAAAACCGGCGCCGTACGAGGCAGACTCGCACATGAAGGGTTCCGCACCATCGCCATTATTATAACCAGTCAAACCGGATTCATCTGAATAGTACAGTATTTTATGTAGAGCGGCTGCCTACTAGACCTCCTCAACCTATTAACTGGGTTACACGGTACTTTTTGGCAAGCCTGGTGTCAAATTTTCTGGCTTATGACAATCCGTAACGACTGCCAAAGGTCTATAAATTACAGCCCGGAATCAACGGTTTACAAACTCTGACACTACTCGACAACTTGTGTGTGGGTTCGTTAGACCTTAAGGCTCACACGATAAGAAGAAGAACAGTTTAACGAGCTTTCATAGGCATGGAAGAAACTCGGTATGTTGAGATGGTCACCCATCCGCAGACCGACCTCGGCAAGCGTTGCTTATCCATGAAGATCAACACGTGCGGCTGTTATTACTTTGCCAGAAAGCTCCTCCACACCAGAATTGGCAAAATTAATACTAAAAACTGGCCAAGTGCGAGTCAGACTCGCGTGCGTGGTTCCGAACGAATTTAATTGTTTTAACATGTTACACTACAGACTTCTAAAAGGTTTTCCTGTAATCTTTAGGTAAAGATCTATGATCTACATTTTTTTTTCAAAATTTTAGGCTTAGTAGTTTCGGAGATAAGGGGGGAATGGTCATTTTTCGTCTAATTTCTTGAATAACTTCAAAACCATCTATTTTAAAATTATGAAAAAAATATAATTAAAACCCTCTCAGTAAGCCCTTTCATTTGATATGTCACACGATATTTAAAAAATAACTTTTTTTTAATTTTCTAGTTTGACCCCCAAAAGTGACCTCCACACTAAAAATTTAATACTACTATTATTATTGTTATTTGTGGTTATAGTATAGCGCCAATAGAAATACAGTCTGTGTAAATTTTAACTATCTACCTATTACCTCCTTGAGATACAGCCCGCTGTCAGACAGACGGACGGACAGAGGAGGCTTGGTAATAGGGCTCCGTTAGTTACTTGCACTTTTCAATTTATTTCTCTTCTACATATATTAGGAGTTCTCATTCCAAATCTTAATTTTTAAGTGCATACAATTTGTTATTTTAATACGTTACGAACTAAATAACCAATGAACCTAACTATATATACATATGAATATACAAAAACAAAAACACTCAGGTGTCGAAGAATTCCTCCGCATCGCTGTCATCCGGAAACGTGCCCAGAAGACTAGCAGCATTGCCACGTTGAATGGCAATACTAATTCTTTGAGCAAAGAATTTGTTATTTGTTTTGTATTAAGGGCTTCCCAAGTACTGCTCCAACAATTCGCTGTTAAGGTACTTGATAAAGATGCGATGATATCGCTTCGTGGATGTGGCTTGATCTATCGAGCAACCAGCTCAACTCTGCGTAGCCAGGGATATGTGTATTATCCAACCACACAACTGCTGCGTGCCAGATACGAGAGGAAACCATCCACTTTGGCCGGTTTCCATTTAAAATCAAAAACAATCGTAAGACGATCAAATCTGGCAAGGACAGAGCATTTGTGAGCGAGGATGAGTAAGTAAAAATGTGATTACGTCGCGATGCAAACATTCGCGAAAGTTATAGCGTAGTGTTGGCAGCGCGCGCTTCCGGGAGCGTGTGCGGTGGGCGTACGCGCGCGTGCCGCTGTATGTGGCGCTATATGTGGCGCGTGGCGCGCGGCGTGCTGTGCGCGGGGTGCGGGCTGCGGGGAGAGAGTCGATGACCGGCATTTTTCACATCGCTCACGATCAGTGTCAGGTGTATGTTTTTAGCCGAGCGGTGACGTCGCGCGAGGTTCCCGCGGACCCGCGCTGAGGCCGCGCGCGTGGCGTGCCCGCAAGCCGCGTGCTCGCGTGCCTACGCGCGCGCGCCCACAATCCTCGCACATATCGTGTAATCTTCTAATGCGTTTCACATTTCACACTCGTCGTCGATTCATTCCGATGATATTTCTGGATCGCGAGAGAATTGTTTACGATTCTCATTTCGGAGTTTTGGTATTATAGTTCATTTCAATTTAGCTTCGAGTGAGTAATCCGTCATTTTACGATTTTTGAGAACGAATATCAGCGCGCAGCTGTAACGTTCTCCTCGGCACCACATGCTTTGGTCACCGTCTTTGAGAATAATCTGTCTGATTATAATATTCATACAACTTCTGTTTGTATACATTTAGTATGATTTCAGCTCGTGTATCATATTTATTTAATTTCTTGAGATGTCCCGGAAGATACACAAGATACCACAAGGATCTTCTGCTACCTAGAGGCATGCCATTTAAGTTTTGTCGTTTGAAGAAAAAAACACAACTAGAACCTTATATTACTTTTTATTGTTTTTCAAAGTATTCACCACGTAGCTTAATAAACTTTTCCATTCACTCAAACCAGTTATTTATAACATTTATTTCACTCTAAAGTGGGGGTGTTCAAAATGGCTGACTTGAAAGCGTCGACTGCTTCTTCACCGGACTGGAACCTTTGACCACGAAGACTTTTCTTAATTTTAGGAAATGTAAAAAAATCGTTAGGGCTTAGGTCAGGACTGTATGGAGGATGGTCAAGAATTTCTACTTTTTCCTACTTCAAATACTCAATCGTTTGACGAGCGCTGTGTGAGCTTGCGTTGTCATGGTGCAGGATGATGCGTCGCTTTGAGTTAGATTTTCGAAGTTTGGCGATGACTTGTGGTAAAAAAACTGTAGTATACCAGTCTGCGTTAACCGTTCTACGATCTTCAAGTGCAATAGTCGCAACATGGCCGGTTTTTCCAACGAACGTGGCCACCATCTTTTTTGAAGTGATTCGAGAACGAACCACTTTAGTCGGCTTTGGCTCGTCTTGAAAGAATCAGATTGTAGATTGTTGTTTGGAATCAGGATCGTAGGCATAGATCCAAGATTCGTCACCACTGATGATGTTGTAGACGTGATTTGACTCTCCTCGGTTGAACCTTTGCAGAGTTTTCTTACACCATCTGACGCGGGCCGCCTTGTGATCGTCGGAAAGCAGATGCGCTATCCAACGGCAAACTAGCTTTCTCACACCAAGCGCTTCATGCAAGATCTTCTGAAAGGTTGTCCCTGCGATGCCTAATAGAGCTTCTATCTTTCGATACGTCACATGACAATCTTCGAGAACTAGTTGTCTCACAGCAATGATGTTATCTTCAGTGAAGGCGGATTTTGGGCGTCCTTCGCGAGATTTGTCACTAACATTAGTATTAGAATTCCAGCGTGGATACGCTGGAATTCTAAATACCAGCGTTCGACAGTCCGCAGAAATGGGGCTTCATCACTGAACACAGATGTTAGCTCTTCAAAACACTGAAGCCGTGTCAGGCCTCTTCTAAAGTTGTAGAAAATTATCGCACGAACATTTTCGTTAGAAAGATTCATTTTCGTACGTAACCTGACAGTTTCCAATCGACGCTGTCACTAAACAATAGCATTAATCCTAATACTTTCAACTGTTTTGAGATTCTAAATTTAAACACATTCGAATATAGAACTGTTCCAAATTCAAATTTGCCGGGAAATATGGAAACGACAGAAATTAAAAGGCATGCCTAGTATCCAATGCGTTTGATTGATTTGATTTGCGTTTTTCTTGGAACAATACTTTTGAAACTTGAGCACTACAATAGCGTTAAGATTAGGTAATGGTTGAATGATAGATAGCAATTAGTAGAAATAAATGATGCCAATTCGTTGGAATAACGTCTTTGACCTTACGTGCATACGGCCCTCGGTGCTCGATTTTGGGACCCTTGTTATTTGTCACTTACAAGCACTGATTCGGTTATCTGAAAGTAAAGACTCAATAAAATGAAGTCTTAACTCAAAAGTATTCTTCATATTAACAGTTTAGTCTCAAAACGTTAAAATTGCAAAATCACCACATGGATGCAAAAAGTTCGAATCTCATAAGATACAAATCTCAAAACCTCCAAGTTGCAAAATATCTACATCTCAAAACGTTCAAGTTGCAAAATAGTCAAGTCTCAAAACATCCATGTCTCATAATATTAAATTTTTTGTATGAGTGGATATGTAATTGAAATATTACATTAAAAGTCACAAGTTTTAAATACTTCTAATATAGATAGATAGCTAGAATAGGGACTCCAATTTCCACACTTAGACTCTCATTCGGTCCGTTGTGCGTAGGTGTCCTGGCTAAGTTAGCCAGGCTGGCTCCGTCCAGAAGCACAGAAGTTTCCCGGGAGCTTCACAGACTTCGCGGAGCGACCTCACCGTTCCGAGGATTTGTTGACGTTGGGTAGCAACGGCCTCGCATTCCAAGATGACGTGGGCGGCTGATTCTTCGGCGTCAAAGCATCCCCTGCAGAGTGGGCTGTCTGTGGCGCCGATGTTAAAGAGATGTTTGATTAGGGGGCAATGGCCCGTAATTGTCCCTATTATTGTTCTGAGGTTATTTCACTTAGGCTGAGTAGTCGTTTTGTTAGTCGTGGATTTAGACTTGGCATTGCTATTTTTAACTTCCTGCAGTCTGCAGCCTGTGACCACTTGTGAAGTTCAGTCGATCTTTGACAAATTCATGTACGAAACTGCGAGAAAGGTAGGAGAAGGAGCCCACTCCTACTCCTACCTTTCTCGCAGTTTCGTGCCGAGTCGTGCCGAGCACTACCATCTCAGAACCTCTCCGTGCAAGTTCATCTGCGGCGTCATTGCCTAGAGATCCACTGTGCCCCCTGATCCACTGGAGGGTAATTCTGTTAGACAGCTATATACTCTCCAGGGTAAGGTGACATTTAAATATTAGTTTACTGTTTGTTTGTTCTCTAAGGCTTTGAGTACCGCCAGGCTGTCAGATACGAATTTGATTTCGTAGTTGTGTATTCTGCAACAGCCGTAAGGTGTCTGACCTTACGGCTGTTGCAGTCAGTAAGAGTCTGACAGACCCCTCCGCCCGCCCCAGGGCGGAGGACATCCATGAGGATTTCCCCCCGTTAAAAAAAAAAAAAAAAAAAAAAAAAAAAGGCCAACACACTCGCATTGGAAAATCGAGCTGTGTTCGCCCAGTGGTAGGTGAAAGTTAATGTTGAGGTCTAGAGAGTGTACGCCTGCACCTGAACCTTTTGGAGTTTTTGAACCATCCGTGTAGATGCGTACTTCATTGACTCCTGAATGATCCCTTTCTTCCTCTGTTATTTTTATGCTATAACTTTTGTTGAACATAGGTTTATTCGGTGTCCTAGCACACGGAGCAGCAATGAGAGGTTGGTACTCAATCGGGCGGTCCAGGATGACAGCGTGTGGATTAGTATGGATTTTGCCCCATATGCTTACGTGCATAAGCCTGATAGCTGCTAGTGCAGCTTCTTGCTGTATGTACATGTCAAGGGGAGTTAATTGTAGGGCTATCTCCATTGCTGTAGTTGGGGTTGTCCTTATGCAGCCAGTGATAGCGGAACAGGCTAGCCTTTGGAACCGCTGGAGTCTAGAGAGCGGGGGCTCTCTCCAAATAATAAAAATAATGTTAGGAAAAACATGGGGATGTTTTTCCTAACATTATTTTACATTGGTAGTGAGATTCCGCTTTTGTTAAGTTTGTAGTCAAGATGCTTGTTCCAGAGCAAGTTGCTATCGAGGATCATTCCTAGATACTTGACTTATTTTTTAAGTGTTAATTTGGTGTCAAAAAATCTCGGTACTTTATGAGGTCCAAGGACTCTCTCGTTAGTAAACATCATTAGTTCTGTTTTGGAGGGGGTGACCGATAGTTCGTGTTTTGCACACCAATTCTCGATTATTTTGAAAGTTTTCCTCATGAGGTCACACAAGACGCCTTCAATTTTCCCCGTGATTAGAATTGCTATGTTATCTGCATAACCCTTGAGTACAGACCGCTAGCGTTGAGCTCTGTGATGAGCTCATTTACAACTAATTTCCACAGTAGTGGTGGCAGCACCCCACCCTGTGGGCAGCCTCTACTTACGATGCTTCGTGTGGTTTTCACAGTAAATTGAATAGAGCGGTATTTTAACATGTTATGAATCCATTCTATAAGCGTTGGTGCCACACGGTGCACAGCTAGTGCCTGACCGATGCTGGCGAAGTTTGTTTTGTCAAAGGCACCTTCAAGGAACCCTTTGCTCGCGAGTCCGACTCGCACTTGGTCAGTTTTTTTTTTAGATCTGTCGGTTTCGATTTAGTCTCCTTAGAGAGGTTTAACCTCGCCTAGTCTCTTCAATCTTTGCTTGAACGGACTCATCGAGAAGCTCAGCAACACCTACGTTATTGTATGGATGTTGTATAGAAAGAAATTATTAGTCAATAATTTCACAGACACGTGCATGTCATTGTTACACGTCGCGCAGGCGCAACACGCGGCAGTCCAGCGCGGCAGCCTGGCGGCGTGGCCCACCGGCGCCAGCACGCTGCCCCGAGCCCTCACGCACGACACGTGCTATACAGACTGACTTGTCACGCAGGCGCAGCACAAGGCAGGCCAGCGTGGCAGCGTGGCACACCGGCGCCAGCATGCTGCTTCGAGCCCTCATGCACAGACACATGCGTATTATACAGACCGACTTGTCACGCAGGCGCAGTACGCGGCAGTCCAGCGTGGCGGCGTGGCCCACCGGTGCCAGCACGCTGGTGCGCTGATGCGCCGCGAACGCCGGGCCCGCCCCCGCGCCCCCCGCAGCGCCCTCCTCCACTACCGACACCACCTCGCCATCCACGCACCAGCCAGCGCGCCCTGCCAACACAACATCTTCACTATAACATAACACTCATCAGTTGCGTATTATTCAGACCGGCTCGATCGAGAAATGTAAACAAAAAATTAATATTAATTGCCTTCTGTCTTTTTAATTTATATCTAAATCATAACGTTACTCGAAGCTACATAAACTGAAATTGTGGTAAGTACTATGAATGAATGACACAAACGCATACAGGGTGAGGGCGAGCGCCAAGGCCGCGCCGCGTGAATGGAGCGTGACGTCACGCGCCGTACTCCTGCGCGGCACGTCCGGCGCGCTGCTGATTCATTGCAGTTATTCGCCATCAACAATGTAAACTATGCAATTCTTGGAATCGCTCTAAATGCACGCACAGATCCACGCGACACGACAACGGCCGGTGTTCAGCGGAGCGTCCGCTGTCATTCTACGTCATGAACATTGAACAAATTTTCTCGGCGTAAGCTTACGAAAACTAAAAAGATAATTACAGCTTTCGTTGTTTGCTAAGTTTTTATGTGGCGAGACATAGTTACTTATTTATTTTACCTTAGGATGCTCTGGATTGAGATAATTCTAACTTAACGCACTTCTACTTTGAACCGATACCGCAGAAACGACACAAAAGGTTGTGCTTGAGAAGCCTAAATCTAAAATAAAAATGATGATACCGAGTTAAAGTAATTTCAGGGAAAGCTCAAAAGTGCGGAGTATATGCTCGTGTACAGAGCAGAGCGCTCAAAACGTGGGAGGTGTTGAGGGCGTGATGCGGCGCTTCCTGTCGCCGAACAGCGTGCGGCGCGGGCGCGGCGAGCAGCGGGTGCGCGCGGAGCTGCGGCCGCACGTGTGCTGCCAGCACGCACTCCTCCCTCACTATCAACATTCGTATAATTTCCCAGTAGATCAGCTATTAAGGCCGAGATACCTGAGAGTAGCTAATTAATATTAAAAAAGTAGGTAATTTTTTGAAAAAAATATATGTTTTATTGGTTACATTAGACTATTTTCTTAATAATTTGATACATGATAATTTTGAGTTTTATTCGTTCAACGTAGTGTCATTAATTTGCTAAGTTATGTCTAACACAGACATAAAAACTTCAATCGGACCAAAACCGCTGAACGTATTGTTATGTAATTTACACTATGTCAAAGACAATTTAACTAAGTATGTCATGTACATTTTTACATTTTTTCTTTATCATTATGTTTTTGTTATCTATATTTTCCTTATTTTTTTTAGTCAAGTCTTAGAATAATAAGGTTAGTACCTACAAAAAACTACTGAATATTCGCGAGTGCGCATTTTGCTCCCTCAAGGTCGCTGGCGCATGTCATTGCCTTAAACAGCTTGTGGCTTTTTAGCACCGGACGGTGACGCGACCGAGCCTCGATCTCACCGCTGCAAATAGCATCGACACTCAAGTCATGGTCGCCATCACTCACTGGACTGTCACCAAAAAATAAAAACATTTCATATATTTGAGATAATGCGATAATGTTAACAAGAGAACGTTTTAGTTTAGCGAACGTTTGTACCACTGACGTTACTTTGAAACTCTTACGGGCTACGAGCTACGAGCGACGGGTTACGACTAATAAGTGGCGCCAAAATAGAAGCAATTAACCGCATTGTGACATTGCCGGTTCTGTTTGTGGAGCAGCCGCCCGAAATATCGGCGCGAGCTACTGACGTCACTCTCACACCTCGCCCAGCGCCCAGCGCCCAGCGCCCCCCTCCTCTTATCTGTTTCTGAAGTTTAGCCTAGTCACCCACAAGATACTTTGACACATTTACACATCACATTTTTTTTTTAAAACAAATCTAGCTGACTCGGCAAACGTTGTTTTGCCATACAAAAAATACCCTACCACCTACCGAATATACACACAAAATTTCAACAAAATCGGTCAAGCCGTTTCGGAGGAGTTCGGTAACAAACACCGTGACACGAGATTTTTATATATTGGGAGATAATAACAATTTTACTTTTTTAGGGTTCCGAATATCCGTAAAAAACGGAACCCTTATAGAATCACTCGTGTCTGTCTGACCGTCTGTCATAGCCAGTTTTCTCTGGATCTACTACACCGATTCTGTTGAAATTTGGTACACATATGGACTTTCATGACCCAAACACAGACGGGTTATGCAAACAAATATTTTTATAGTATGGGGGTCACTTTTGGGGGTCAAACTATAAAATTAAAAAAGGAGTTTTTCAAACTGTATCGTGTGACAAATCAAATGAAAGGTCTTACTGTGAGGGTTTCAATTAACCACCTGTGTAAAGCCATTTTGAAGCGGACCATTGGAAGTTCTTTAATGTGGTTAGGAACCTATACTTCTATACTAATATATAAAGCTGAAGAGTGTGTTTGTTTGTTTATTTGCTTGAACGCGCTAATCTCAGTAACTTCTGGTCCGATTTGAAAAATTCTTTCAGTGTTAGGTTAGATTAGGCTATATATCATCACGCTAAGACCAATAAGAGCGGATCAGTAATGAAAATTGTGACGCAGGCGAAGTTGCGCGGGTCAGCTAGTCTAGTTATATATTTGAGTTCACATAGATAAATGATAAATGATATTTATTTTGCAAATAGGTTACAAGTAACTCTTTTACACGTCATTTTTTTTTGACTTATTTATCTAGATGAGGCCGGATGTTTCCTAGCTGACTACCCTGAGAAGAAACACCGAAACAAACTCAGAGGTCACAGTCTCTTTTGAAGTCCATACAATTGCCAATAACATATGAAAAACATGTAGGTTAAGGTCTGAGGTGGCCTTTTGAGGAAAGCACCACGCAGGTTTGAGTGGGCTTGTCCAGACAGTGCAAGCATTTGTCAGTTATCGTGCAGCTCAACTCAAAACTTTAAGGAGCTCAACGAACCGACGAACAATACCAAAGTAAGGACATTTGGGTAAGCCGCATAATATACTCAAACTGCCAGACAGTCATGAAATCAATCCTTAAAATAACGACCTACATAGTCCTCATACTTACAATACATCATTTTTTTTAAATATATATTGTATAGTAACTAAAGGATAAATAGTAAATATAGGATAGTAACTTCACCTATATAGTGTCGGACGTTATACCTACCCAAATCGTTAATTAGTTGCGGGAAAACCATAGCAGGCCTGTGTAAGTAATAATTGACCAATTATTTTGCGTTGGTCTATAATACTAAAAAGCAAATCCCTAAACTACGAAACAAAGAAACTGATGAATCAATTTGATTCTTAAATTCGTCCAGCCCAAAACGAAACACAGTTTCTTTGATTTTCACTGACAATTGCAGATTACAAAACACCGATTAATTATTACATTTTATGTTAAATAGTTTTTAAGCCGGGTTCATAGAATCGATTTACTGTGTAAGAATAATCGAAGTTTTAAAATCGATATTTAGTAGGTACTGAATGAGGAGCTCGTAGCTTAATAATAATAGTCGTACGGGTCGGGATTTTCATGGTTTTCCAACTCTTGCCTAGGTCGAACTGTGGATAGGTGACCATATTATTTAACATACCGCGACTTCGCCGTGCTGATCGGATGCTGTAGTGCTATTCTCTAACAACATTTTCGTATCTCGACAGTAGAATTCGAGGTGAGTTTCAAATGAAGACCCTTATGTTGTGTGCAATAAAGCTCACTTTGTGAGTTTGATAACTCAGGTGAAGCTCGATATCGAAATAGTTTCTTACAGAATAGACTAGCTGATCTGAATATAGTTGGGAAAAGGTTAGGCATACTTATATTAAAAAAGTAAAACATTATTCTTGTCGCAGCCAACTGCCCGTCAGACACCGAGCACGCAAGACAATTGAAAAAAAACACCATTTGGCCCCAACTGGGGCTGGCGGTCCTTGAAAGAGTAATTCTTCCGTTTTATTGGCCTTTTCATTGGTTAATCAGCGGCCTAAATGAGCCCCAATGCCCAAATGTGTCAAAGTGGCCAATGTGTCTAATACAACATTTAATGAACAGGCTGGCAGATGCTTAGGCCGTCTATGAATAGGGTAGGTAAATGTGTGACGAAAATATAATTATGAATTTATTTATTTTTTGGGAATCCAATATTCAATGAAATGCCGAGACGTCACTTAGGCCGTCTCCCTAGTGGATAAAGGAAATTAAAACAAAATTACGTTTTTAATCTGTGCCCAGTTTTGCCAACTGTAGATTCACTGTTTTCCGCAAATCATTTCAGTTTTTTACCATGAAGCATTATCTGCCTAGCCTTGTCCCAGCTATATTGGATTCAGCTTCCAGTCAAACCGGATTCAGTTGAATTTCAGTATTTTACTTGGAGCGGCTGCCTACCAGACCTGTACAACCCTACAACACTGCGTAACACGATACTTTTTGGCAAGACTAGGTGTCAGATTTTCGGCTTCTGACAATCCGTGACGACTGCCAGAGGTCTCTTCTCGGTAGGTATGTTAAAATGATCACCCATCCACAGACTGACCTTAGCAAGCGTTGCTTAGCCTTGAAGATCGATCCAGGCGGCTATTATATTCCGAGGCACGTATGAATCTCGGTATGTTAAAATGGTCACCCATCCGCAGACCGACCTCGGCAAGCGTAGCTTAACCTTGAAGATGGACTCGTGCGACTCATCATCTGCCTAACCTTTTCCCATCTAAATTGGGGTTGGCTTCCAGTCAAACCGGATTTAGCTGAATACCAGTATTTTACGTGGAGCGGCTGCCTACCAGACCTGCACAACCCATTAATTGGGTAACACTGTACTTCTTAGCAAGACTGGAGCCAGATTTACTCGCTTCTCACAATTCGTAACGACTGCCAAAGACCTTCAAATTACAGCCGGGACCAAAGGCTTAACGTGCTTTCCGAGGCACGGAGGAAACTCGGTATGTTAAGATGGTCACCCATCCACATACCAACCTTGGCATGCGTTGCTTAACCCTGAAGATCGACTCTTGCAACTGGTATCTGTATTTTAGCCGTGCTGTATATCGATGCCTTATTTCACAATTGCACTTACTACAAAAATTACATTTTTGAGGGCTTTAAAGTTTTTTTTAAATTTAGACAAGAATAGTACAAAAACCAATTAAGATAACAAAACAAATATGCATCTGTTCACAAGACTAGTCCTTTAACTCCATCATATGTCAATATTGCAATATTAGTCAATACGTAACCTTTTCAAAATGGCTAAATAAACATAAAACCCCCCATTTAATACATTTGTGCACTAAGATTGACTATGTTGACAGGCTATGTTATCAGCATTATCAGGCTGGTTCAAGGTTCAAGAAACAAATAATAATATGTATGGGTATTGCATTAAATAGACCAAATAATAAAACAGTGATCTTGACTCATAATTTTTATTTTTATTAAAAACAGTTTTTCAAACTACAATCAAACAAAACATTTTTCGAACTCACAAAAAAAAATTAAAAGGACATCAATCTTTAGTAATTCCCCAAAACATAAGTTTCTGAATCATTACAAATAAGAAAATTAATAAATTCTGTCTTCAGTTTCAGGCAACAATGTAAGGTAAAATTCTAACTAGCTTCTACACGCAACTTCGTCTGCGTAAACTTTAGAGCTGGTTCCAGAGATACATTTAAAATGTTTAATCGTACTGATTGTTCTGGTATCTCAGTTGCTTGCTGGCTCACCACATAGTGCGCGTGTTGTTGTAGTCGATAATTCACCTGCTCCGACGATTCAGTAACTTTCAAGCTGGCCACCGCCGACGCTGCGCTTATTCTTTCTTGTACTTGTGAATCTTGGGAATTTACAATTCTAGCCCCGAAATACTTTGCTATGTTTCTAGTATCCCGGTAATTTTGAATCTTTGGCGCTCATATTCCAGCTCCGGAAATACTTTAACATGTTTTTAGCGCTCTCAATTCCAGCCAAAAAATACTTTGACCAACTCCAGAAAGGTACTTGCAAATCTTTAGCGCTCACAATTTCTGCCCTGGAAATACTTTGACCTGTTTCTTGGTCTTCTGGTATCTATCTACTTGTGAATCTTTAGCGCTCAAAATTCCATCCCCGAAAAAGCTTCGACATGTTTCTGGTCTTCTAGTATTTGCGAATTGTTAGCGCTTACAATTCCTGCCGAAGAAATACTTTGACATATTTCTAGTCTCCGTACTCTTTGCCACCTCGTACCTTTGCCGCTCGCGTCGCCATATTGGAGAAACGGCGTCTTAATAGCAGTTCATTGACGATATCTCCTTTCCAACTCATTCTACGATAAAAACATTTTGTACAAAATTAAACAAAAATAAAAATTCCTACCATTTGTCTCAAAAACTTTTTTACGTAAAATTCGTAGTTTCGGCGTACGAGCGCCGCAAAGTGTAATTCAACACGCGTTTTCGCTGAATAACTTGTTTTCACACCACTTTGAGGTAGAGTAAGTATTAACAGTACGTAATAAATATTGAATTAAGTGGGCTCAGTTTATTTCCGCTTTTCTATTTATTTCATATGTTCACAATGATGTACACTGGTAATATATCTCAAAACGATCTAATGCATTTGTGCACTTCAAAAATTGCCAAACCCCTTCAAATAAAAGTACTTTAATACACTTTACATCAAACTTTCTTGATTTGTTTGTACTAGAAACACATAATACACTCCTGTAGCACCGCTAAAAAGTATGAGCAGTTATTGCAAATGTACATAGTACGTTTGTGTTTTGAAATTTTCTGCGGTTAATAAACTTAAAATCAGTTAAAGTACAAAAATAAAGGTCATTAGTATAATGCAGCATTCATGGACCATTACTGGAACTTCTTTAATACAACTGTGACCCACGTTTTGGTAGGAAGATACGGAATAACGGAATTTCGTTACGCGCAAACGAAAGAGCATGAAATTTAGTGAGATTGGCATTTAAAAAGTAAAAATTTAAAATTTTGTAGTTAGTGCAATTGTGAACTAAGGCATCGATATATATTCCGAGGCACGGAAGAATCTTGGTATGTTATAACGGCCATCCATCCACAGACCGACCACGGCAAGCTTTGCTTAACCCTGAAGATCGACCCGTGCGGACTGCGGCTGATATAGATTAATTATGTCGATTCGAGTTACAATCAAATTCATCAATCACTTCTCTTCTCTTTTTCGGTCAAACATATCGTTATCCCCTTCTAATTAGCTACATAGCATAGGTATCCAAACTTTGATTGTCAGAAATGGACCAATGTCATGTATCAGCGGAGAATCTAAACACCGCGATTCAGAAAAACGCGTCATCAGTACATCGCCATCTATCGACAATGTAGTTGAACTGTCAAAATATAAGTTCAAACTTAGAAGCTCAATGGTTACGATAAATAAAATGATAACTAAATGTTATTTTTTTCCTTTGGTATTAAGAGTTTCACAAATAACATTCTCATTCATTCATGAAACAGTTCGAAACTATTACTATTTAATATCAATCGATGGCGTTGCGTGTATGTGCTTCACGTAATGAAACTTTATACGAAACCTTTAATTACAAATATCTTTTGATAGAGGGAATCGATTGCGATGAAACAAAAACTAAGTTATACCTCCAGTTACATACAATTTTAATGTATGAAAGTTATCTACGTTCTTTTTGTACTTTTTACGTGATTACTGCACATCCAAACAGACAAAAATTCCAAAAGTGATGGAAATGGGTTCTGTTATTTATCCTTTATCTCCCAGGCTATTATTTTTTTTTTCAAAAAAACAAAAACGTTTCTTCTACAGATTTATTACATATATATAGATGTATAGATAACGCCCGCTGGTAGGCGCTGGAGGACGGACTATGGGGTCCGTAAACAAGAAAATTAGGGATGTAAACGTGAATTTAGTGCTGTAAAGTGTAGTATAAAAGTTAAAAAGTACTCATTGTGCATCAAAAAAATCATTCGCTTTCTGTTAAAGAGAAAAGTGCCCCGCATAGGGGCCGCGCCTATTAAGTTTTCAAAATGTGCACCGTTTCAACTGAATCCAATGACTTGCACGTGACGATTCGTTGGGATTTAAAACTGCCGGCACTCTAGCAGTGAGAAGAGCCCGACGGATAATGTATTATTGCCGGCGTGAGGTTCTATTCGACCCTCGCTTCTATTGCAGGACAGGCCACGGTGTCCGCGGCCGTCGACTGCTTCACCTTGACAACGATGTGGAGCCGGTGGCAGCACTAGACAGACATGTAGCGATCCGGAAGGAGGCGTCACTTCGCATAGCGTCTGTTGGGTGACAGCAGAGCCAGAGGCCCAACTCCCAGTCGTCCACAGACAGTAGGCGGGCACACTCCTAGTATTGGTGAACGTATTTTTGCGATTTTTGCGATCTATCCTACGAGCGGCTCATCCCATTTTCACAAGTCAGTTTTAAGGCGTTCACAGCAGCGAAATTCGAACTCCCAGGATACTGCGCTTCATGGCCCTTCGTTATTATTGTTACGTTTTACAATTTGTTCTCCGGAAGTCACGGAGCCACCTGGCCGCTTCACAGTGCTGTGACCCGAGCCCCCGAGGCAGGCGCACTCGCAGGGGTTGTGTGAACAATGCGGCGCGCGGCGCGCCACAGTGGAGCGCGAGCGATGCGGGCGCAGACCCCCCGCGACTGCTACTGCTACTGTGCCTATTCAAACTCTAGTCTGCGTTCAAAAATGTACTCAACACAGAGCTAGGATGGGGTCTCGGGGCACATCACTACAAGACAATCACCTACTCATCACTACCAAACAAATACCGATAAATACAAACGCACAGTTATAGGACCGAGTTCTGCCTCGACCTACAAACGATTGGCACACGAAATGAGTTCAATATTGTTTCTTTGAGCAATATACGACGACACGGTTAAGATGAAAGGGGCGCTGGTTAAAATGTTTACTCGTAGGCCCGCGGCGGCGCCAGCTCGCAGCTACTCGCGGCTTTATGCGGACAACGACACACTACACTCTGTGATGCGATGTGGTACTCGTATACCAAGCCAATGTGTACAATACATCAACTTGCTAAATAAGGTCAATCCATGTAAATACGAGGTAGTAAAGTTATATATTACTGACAGTCGTGTAATTTACATACGTTTTTAAATGTAAGTACTTAATTCAAGGGCTAGGGTCGCCGGTCATGGCAACGAGTGCAATTGGTAGTACCATATTTAAATTTCTATGGGTAGTAGGCATAATATAAACTTTGTGTAATTTATGAAACAGAGTGCAAAGCAAAGCAAATGTCCTGTGCTAGCCACGACTACTGAGCGAGTGAGTGAGGAGAGCTCCCTCACGGGCGCGGCGAGTCGAGCGCTGGCGCGCGCGTGGCGTGTCCCACGTGCGCGTGACTCAGCTTCACGGAATGTTCCGCAGAATGCACATCGGCCTGAACACCGAACACTTGCCGCGCGCCCTGCCCACTGCCCGTCGCTAATGTCCTTTGCATGACACACAACATGCTTAGCACATTGCAAATATTTCAAATGGAAATAATTTCGTGGTGCGCGAGTGCTGAATTGACAAAGCCGTGAACACTGAATGCTTCGGTCGCAGTACTCCCATGTTAGTCGGTAGTCGATAGCGGGAGCACCGCGCGGGGCGGCGGCTCGAGGGCGTTAGTTTCACTGAAGTAAACGTGCTCGCTCACCGAGAGCATTCGCCTGTAATATTTCAGCAGGATTTTAAAAATAAATAACTTTGAAGTTATTAAATAAAACGTATGGACTGTTCTTTTTCTCTTTGAACCTTAATATTGAAAAAAAAATGGTTTAAGATTACAGGAAACCTTTAAGTCTAAGGTTTGAATGTAAAATATTAAAAAAACTGGCCAAGTGCGAGTCCGACTCGTGTGCAAAGGGTTCCGAACATATTTCATTTTTTTAACATGATATTTTAACATTATAGATTCTTATAGATTTTCCTGTAACCGGTAGGTAAAGAACTATTATCTGCATTCTTTTTGAAGTTTGTTTCAGAGATGACCAAAAATGACATTTTTGGTCTAATTTCTTGAATAACTTCAAAACTATTTATTTTAAATTTATGGAAAAAATATTATTAAAACTCTCACACTAGCCCTTTCATTTGATATGTCACACGACACAGTTTGAAAAACTTTTTTTGAAATTTTCTAGTTTCATCCCCAAAAGTGACCACCATACTACAAATTTATTTATTTACGTAATGCGTCCATATTTGGGTCACAGAAGATCAAATGTGTATCAAGTTTCAACACAGTCGGTCCTCTAAATTTGGAGATAACTGGCTGTGACAGACGGATAGACAGACATACACCCGAGTTCGATCGTGTATGGATTAGGTACTGCTCTTATCTTTGGGACGGATCTGCCAGATACCAGCTTGATGCCCTTGAGTCAATTGAGAAACGAGCCAAAAGGATCATTGGCATGATAGGCTAGTCGAGTCGAAGCTCCAAAGTCTTGAGCAGCGACGCCAAGTTGCTAGCCTGTCGGTTTTCTACCGGTTGCATTTTCGGGAATGTGCGTTACATAATTTAATTCCGCCAAGCCCGTTCCATCATAAGACCACAAGTCAAGACGAACGACGATGCGCCACCGGTGTATGGTGGACATCCCACCCACACGCACAAAACATTTTGGGAACACATTCATAGTGCGTACAACTAAGGAGTGGAATTCCCTGCCTGTGTGTGTTTCCTGATAGCTACAACCTAGGAGTCTAAGTCAAGAGTGAATACGTTACTTCACTAAGGATATCATTCGCTTCTAAGTATGCCAGGAGCTTATGATTCAGGACGCGTTCCATACTCTTACATTGTATGGATGTTACCGAGATGGGTCTATAATTCGACGGGTCAGCTCGACTACCCTTCTTGGGCGCGGGCTGCACGTTAGCTTGCTTCCAAGCCTTCGGCACTTTTCCAGACGAAACTCTTGTCTCAAACTAAAGGTGAAATAGATGTGTCAATATCGGAGACAAATCAGGCGCACAAGTCTTCAGAAAAATTGCCGGTATCCCGTCGGGGCCTCTAGCCTTGATCACGTCTAGGTTACGCAATACCCTACGAACGTCCTTTTGATGAATGCAGGAGAAGCAGGGCGTCTCGCGCCTCCAGACCCAGACGTGAAGATTCCGCAAACAAAGAAGCAAACAAGTCCGCTTTCTCCTCAGCGGAGTGGGCCAGCGACCCGTCGGGTTTCAGCAGTGGTGGTAGCGAAGGGCGGCAGAAGTTTGATTCAACCGACTTAGCCAGAGACCAAAAAGCCTTACTACCGGCTGGGTATGAAGCAAGTTTGTTCCCTACTCGGCTAATGTGGTCAAACCAAGCAACACCTTCTTGCAGGACTTTGCAACCCTGTTGCAGGCTCTCTTCTTCTGACTCACGTCATTTGCTTTGTGCGTTCGAGCGTCGACCCATGCTAGGTACGCTGCGTGTTTAAGCGCATCAGCGCAATTGCACTCGGCACCAACCATGGGCGAGCTTTGCCAGACATTGTTACGTCAGAGAACGGAATGTAGTACTCCATTCCCCTCCACAACACATCCGTCACAGCGTCCGCGCACGACAAAGCATCTGTCGAAGAAAAGCAATTAGGCAAGATCGCAAGCCATCCCAATCTGCTAACCTGTATCGCCATACCAGACAGGTGCCTCTTGGGCTAGGATCGGGCGGGGAGTAATACATACGCCCGCGCGTGGTCTGAAGTGGTCCTCCAGGGTAAACCTTGGGTAGAACAGGTACGACACGTCTGACGGACCTGCGTCTCGGAAAGATATAAGAGCGCTGGTTTCTCAGTCTCCAGGTGGTTCAGGATTGCGACTAGATTTGAGAGCGTTGACAGCGTTTTTCTTTCTGTTCCTTATAGCAATGTGTGAGTGAAGGAAGGAGAAGAGAAGGAAGTGAAATGAGGTTCCATGCTGCTAACCATCAGACATGCTCTGACAGGACGTCATCATTGGGGGACTAGTCTGGAGACTGTGGGGACACCCGAGCCCCCCCGGGAATGTCCATCGGGCGCTCTCATCTGGTCGCCAACCAGCACGATGGTTATTACCAACATTATCGACAGTTGGCGGGGCAGCCTTTTATATGTGGCTAGCACACTAGTTGGGCCCCCAACTACCTACGTTCGGCCAGCGGCGCATCGTGCCCCGGATCCTGCTACCCTCTGCAACTAGTCCCCCGATACGCCCATTTCAGCGTAAGCCTGGTTGGTCTGCCTGCATTGGAACAACTATTTCGACCCAAATTCTCTGAATTGGCTACACTGAGCATCGTACCGGAACGCGGCTAGACCGCTTGGCGGTACGTCTTTACCCAGTGGGTGGTCACAGGCCATCGGCCGAAGCCTACCACCAGTTTGTGTCACCTGAATAGCACCACCCGGGGACCACGTGTAGGGTCTAACATTGGGCATTCTCCTACGGACGCGGGTGACTCCGCCCCCATTATATGAATGTGCGACGATCTGCATCGCAGCATACGCTCGTAGCCTATGTCTGCCTATGCCTTGCAAAATCTGTACTGTGCTGTGCTGTCTGTGTGTCTCTTGATCATGACAGTTCCTGACCAGTGACAGACAGGAGAGAGTAATCGTCCGTTTTGACAAAAAAAAAAACTGTAAATGATATTTATTTGCAAATAGGTTACAAGTAACTGCATTTTGGCAATAAATTATGGCTTTTTAATTTATTAGTGGCGTATTCTACAGGAATTCTTCAAAATAAAAAGAAAGCTGCCTCGGGCCTCGACTCACGGTAGCGGTAGGAACTGTAGGGTTTTAGTCGCTAGTAGAAGTCTGACATATTACTCGGTTTTCCCCAGACAGAATGGTATCTGTCATAGTCAACTGGTTTAATCAGCCATTACATTAATGGCCTAGCCTTTTTACCCGACTGCCTAAAAAAAGGAATGTTATGTTTTGAGGGTTCATGTATGTATGTATGTTTTTAGGTTTCGTACCCAAATTGGAAACAAGGAACCCTTATAATGCGACTCAGTCTGTCTGTTCGTCTGTCACAGCTGAATAACTCAAGAACTACTAACGCTATCACTTGAAAATTCGTATACTTTTAGATCTTCATCTTATCGTGTGGGCAGTAAGGTCTAACGACCCCACACACCCTAGTGTCAGAGTTTCTAAGCCACCTCAAGGGCCTCTGACACGGTTTACTTTTAGATGACGTTTGCCCAACTATATTGCAAATAAGAAAGAATTAAATATCTATAAAGAGGATAAATAAAGAGGAAAGATTTGTTTGTTTGTTTGTTTGAAATGAATAGGCTCCGAAAGTATTGGACCGATTTGAAAAATTCTGTCAGCAATGGATAGCTACATTATCAGGGAGTAACATAGGCTATATTTTATCCCCGTACTCCCACGGGAACGGGAACTACGCGAGTGAAACCGCGTGACGTCCACTAGTTAATTATATTTTTGTAACAGGGACTGAAAGGGGGTGTTAAAAATTCGAAGTGAGACTACTAAGGTATGTGGGGTACCATAAGAAAGAGTGCTATTTGCACATTCCTTGAAATTTTTCTGTTTGTTTTGCCGTATAGTTTTCGACTTTTGACGAAAATTTTTAAAAAAGTACCGTTTTCTCCGATGTTTGCATAAAAAAAATCTTAAATTATTCCTTGTGATAGAAGTTTACATAAAGATTACAGAATAATAAAAAGATGTCTCTAAACAGCACATTTTTTCAGAAATATTCAACGAAATTTACATTAGCCACTATTGGTCAAGAGATGGCGCTGTCCTAAAATAGTAATATTCTACACCGTGTTAAAATCTCTGACGAATATAGGCCTCACCGATGAAAATTTAAAACATTTCACGGTCGGTGCGCGAGTCCGACTCGCTCTTGACTGGTTTTTTTTTGTACCATCCATGATCTTTGGAAATCGGGTGAAGCAAAAGAAAGAGTGTGCGCAGAGAATAAGTAGGAGCGGCGCCAACTGGACACGCGGCACCACTAGCAGTGGCCACTGGCCAGCCCGCGTCACAGCGCGTCAGACCGCGCCGCGCCCCGCACCCCGCATCTCCACTAGATAATGTTGTGAGCTTCCTGCTCAAACGTTTACCTATGGCTGTTTGCCAATTCATAATATTGTTAAGGTTGTGTTATTTTTGTATCGGGATCATCGAACCAACGCAACGAGGAGTGCTACAGGGCCCGCGCTCGCGCATCTATCCGCGCAACCTTGAGTGACGTCATGATGACGACCATCAGCCACGAGTCTACGATTATGCATCAATATTTAACATCATCTGTCAAGCTTTTGTTTTCAGTTTTTCTAGTCTTGTTCAAATCAAACGCCTCTCCCTAATCTCCTCTAATGACATTCAAGCCGCGGCGCCGGCTCAGCTCTATGACTCGTTTAACAACAATAAAAGTGTGAGAAGAAAAAGACCATACCGAGTGGCGTCTTTCAGGTAAAATTTTGCGCCTAGCCCACACACTAAAAGGAAAAATAAATCAACAAGCAAATACTGCTGTGGTACCACTAAAAAGTGAAAAATAAAAAAACTTTTTCACAAAAAATGTAACCGACTTCCAAAAACAAAACACTACACAGTATAAAATAACTTTAATTTCGGAAGTCGGTGTCAAAAAACGAAATAACCAAAAACACCGACTTCCGAAATTAAAGTTATTTTATACATTGTAGTGTTTTTTTTTTAACTATAGATAGGCATACGTTTGACCACTATCTCACCTGATGGTAAGCGATGATGCGGTCGAAGATGGAGTACGTTTGCCTAGAAGCAACCTATTCACTCTTGTCTTAAAGACTCCCAGGTTGTAGCTATCTGGAAACACGGATTCTGGCAGGGAATTCCACTCCTTAGCTGTACGCACTATGAATGTGTTCCCAAAACGTTTTGTGCGTGTGGGTGGGATGTCCACCATGCCCATTAATCGGATTAAAAGGTTAACCGGTTAGACGTTTAAGCTCTTTGTTTGATTAACCTTTATACGGGTTAACCTGTATACTATTAAAGTTAATCTATAAAATATTGCTGATTAATCTGAATGAAAGAGACAGAACCTGTGAGTTGCAACAGCAGAACACTAATAAGGCTCAAAGTTCAATGCATCCTGCGCGGTGACTACTTAGAGTCGTGTCGGAACACGATCAAAGACCGCCTGGTAGTTATCTCTGTCACTTTCTTGTAGATGTTTTATGTACTAAAATACACCTTACGTAGAAACCGGTTCTTTTAGGCTGATTAACCCTATAATACGTGTTAACCTTTATTGCGGGTTTTTTAACCTAATCCTAAAAATTAACCCGGTTAAAACCTTCATACGGATTAACCTTTCGGTCCCTGCCACCATGTACCGGTGGCACATCGTCGTTCGTCTTGTGGTCCGATGATGGAACGGGCTTGGCGGAATTAAATCATGCAATTCAGTCGCACACTCCCCAAAATGCAACCGATAGAAAACCGACAGGCCAGCAACTCGGCGTCGATGCTCAAGACTTTGGAGCTTCGACTCGACGAGCCTGTCATTACCGATGATCCTTTTGGCTCGTTTCTCAATTGACTCAAGGGCATCGAGTTGGTATTTGGTAGATCCGTCCCAAAGATGAGAGCAGCTAGTCTATTCTGTAAGAAACTATTTCGATATCGAGCTTCACCTGAGTGATCAAACTCACAAAGTGAGCTTTATTGCACACAACATAAAGGTCTTCTTTTGAAACTCACCTCGAATTCTACTGTCGAGATACGAAAATGTTGTTAGAGAATACCACTACAGTACTCCATACACGATCGAACTTGCGCTTGATAGAACTTGAGCAGATGTTCCGGCGTGAAGTACCGTCTCACCTTTGCTAGGACCCCCAACTTTCTGGCAGCCACTTTTTTTGTTTTTGGAAGTCGGTTATATTTTAAACTTAGGACAATTTTCTGAATTGGGTATTTGAATTTTACGGTTTTGATTATTTGTTAAGAACGTGTCAAACCCTACTTGAATGCCCAGGTTTAAAACGTGTTCTGCTAAGTTCAAGCCTTCGACGTCATCAGTGGCGTAGCTAGCATGGGTGACACCCGGGGCGAATAATGTGGTGTCCCACAAATAAACCCCCCAAAATTATTGGTTGTGCCTTTCGTACTGGTTTCGGCAGTCGTAAGCCATTATTCGGGAGGGAGGGAGGTGTTCCATTCGTACTGCAGGCTTTTTTTAGGAATATTCTTATATCACACTTACAAACAAAATCTTGAAAAATTGTGCAAGAAGTAAGGGAGGGTAGAATGCAAGAGCGAGCGAAGCGAGCTCGAAAATTTTTGCATCCCACCTCTAATAGATTTTATTTCCTTTTCATTATTCATACTTAAATAGAAGTACTTTTATGAACCGATGTAAGAAAGCTCATTAACTAGAGAGGGCAGAACACAAGAGCGAGCGAAGCGAGCTCAAAAATTTTTTGCACACCACTTCCGACAGGTTTCATTGCGCCAAACTTTTAGGGGTGACACCCGTAAACAAACGGTCGGGTGTCACCCCTAAGCGGAACCGCGCCCCCGCCCCCCACGCTACTCTTCTGGTCACCATATCACGAGCTTTGTAGTCAACCAAGTGCGTCAGAAGGCGATACGACACGCAACAACACAATAATGTAAACTTGGCTTTAGCTGTGGACGCTGGGGCATCGCAGGTTCGCGTATCGTGTCTGTCGTGTGGTGCTGGAGTGAGGAGTGACGTGATACCTGCAAACCTGGTACCTGCAGCCAGCAGCAGTAGCATGACGGCACACATGTTACCCCCTCCCTGCCTCGCCCGCCCGATATCCTCGCACCGCGCACCCCTGCAACACCAACAATGGGTACCTGCGAGCGCGGGCAGCGCAGCCAGCAGCAGCAGCGTGGCGGCGCACATGTCGCCCCCTCCCCGCCTCGCCCGCCCGACACCCTCGCGCTGCGCACCCCTGCAACACAAACACACTCAGATAAACCATCATCAGGGGTCGAAACAAGTTTACAGTCCAAAAAGACTGAGTTTTCTGACTCAATTTTTTTTTTATCTGGCTACATCTGACCATTACAACAGAATTGTTTTGGATGTGTTAGGGATAAAATAATAAACACTATTTAAATTGGCCTGCGCCATAGCCTACCAGCACCTAGTGAAAAATGCAGAAAAGTCACACATAAATGATAAGTAAATGATATCTATTTTGTAAGTAGATTGTAAACATTTCATTCCATTCACATTTTTAGATCTTGGTCACATCCTACCATCAAAAGTTTTAGAAAGACGTCCAGGTTGTAGCTATCTTCCTGATACACAGACTCCGGCAGGGAATTCCAGTCCTTAGCTGTACGCAATATGAACGTGTTTCCGAAACATTTGTGCGTGTGGGTGGGATGTCCACTATGTACCGGTGGCGCATCGCAGTTCGTCTTGTGGACCGATGATGGGATGAGCTTGGCTGAATTAAATTATGCAATTCCGCCGCACATTCCCCAAAATGCAACCGGTAGAAAACCTACAGACTAGCAACTCGGCGTCGATGCTCAAAACTGCGGAACTTCGTCGCGACGAGTCTATCGTTGCCGATGATCTTCTTGGCTCGTTTCTCAATTGACTCAAGGGCATCAAGCTGGTATCTGGCAGATCCGTCCCAAAGATGAGAGCAGTACTCCATATACGATCGAACTTGCACTTGATAGAGTTTAAGCAGGTGTTCCGGCGTGAAGTACCGTCTCACCTTTGCTAGGATCCCCAACTTCTTTGCAGCCTTAAGCTTTTCCTCTATGAAAGGGCCAAAATTGAGGTTAAATGTGAACCCCAAGAAGCTCAAGTTGGTCGGTTATCGGCACGGTTGCACCACGGAAAGATGGAGCTGGGTATAATTGCTCCTATTGGCGGAAAATTGCCACGCTTAGTAGCATTAAGTCAGGGTCTTAGCAGCATTGAACTTGTCCAGATTGACATCGCCCCATTCAGAGACAGCTTGTAAGGACACGTTCAAGCGCTCAACCATATCCTCCCGGAGAGACCGGATCTGCGATCCACCAGCTCGTGCATCAGACACGTATCTCTCAGCAATAGTGCTGTCGTCTGCATACCCAAAGGTACCGGGTTTAAGCAGATCCCTAATATGCAGCAAAAACAGTGTTGCCGAAAGCACCGACCCCTGAGAAACCAATTAATATCCAGCAGTCCAAACGAGAGGCCATCTATGACCACTCGGATAGACCGATCCCTCAGGAAATCTGCGATCTAATCACACTATCTGGAGGGCAGACCAAAGGAAGGGAGCTTACTAATAAGAATAAGAAGAATAATATTTTTTGCTTAAAAACATGCTATATAAAGATGATGGGATACAAAAAATTAACAAGAGCAAACATGTTTTTGCTTAATAGTCATAAGCGTACAAATTTTTACAAGCATATTTAACATTTAAAGTTAAGGAATTCTAGAACACTATAAAACTATGTTTGCACAACCATTCATGCAATTTATTTTTGAATAACTTCATATTCAAGGCCATGAGATTACTTGGTATCTTATTGTATATGCGTACACACATAGAAACACAACTTTTATTATATTTAGCTAGTCTCGGTAGGATATCCAGTACAAGCCTGTGGAGGTTTGGTCGGTTACGAGGGTATAACTCATCTGCATTACTAAATAACTCCTTGTGCTTCTTCACGAACGTACATGTTTCAAATATATAGAGAGACGGTAGCGGCAACAAGTCAAGCTTTTTAAATATCGACCCACAGGATTCGTCAGGTCAAAGCCCGTATATTGCTCGTATGCATTTTTTTTGTGCGATAAATACTACTATAAATACTACTGTGCGATAAAGGCTACCGTACCAGACCCTGTCGAAGGCCTTCGAGATGTCAAGGGAGACCGCTAGTGCCTCCCTGTGCTTCTCTAAGACCTCACTCCAGATGTGAATGGCATACGCATATGCATATAGAAGATCCCCAGTTGACCGATTTCGGCGGAACCTGTATTGTCGGTCACTGTTTACTACCGAAGTAGTAATGCTAACCTTGTGTTAACACGAGTAAGGTTTAAAATAAAACTCCAAAATGTGCCATGAAGTAATCTGGTTTTAGCTGGTTATTTTATTACAGAAAATTCAGTGACCCTATTAGACGGCGGTGACGAAACCAAACCGCCATCGAACTCCACGCTAACGCCATCTATCGAGCTTTGTTGTACTAAAAATAATATAAAATATAAATTACAATGATTTCGTAGATGATACCCTACGAATGTCCTTTTGATGAATGCAGGAGAAGCAGGGCGCCTCGCGCCTCCAGACCCAGACGTGAAGATTCCGAAAACAAAGAAGCAAATAAGTCCGCTTCTCCTCAGAGGAGTGGGCCAGCGACCCGTCGGATCTCAGCAGTGGTGGTAGTGAGGGGCGGCAGAAGTTCGATTCGATCAACTTAGCCAGGGACCAAAAAGCCTTACTACCGGCTGGTTATGAAGCAAGTTTGTTCCCTATTTGGCTAATGTGGTCAAACCGAGCCCTCCGCAATACTTTCTTGCAGGAAATGGCAGCCCTGTTGAAGGCGCTCTTCTTCTGACTCACGTCATTTGCTTTGTGCGTTCGAGTGTCGACCCATGCTAGGTACGCCGCATGTTTTAGCGCATTAGCGCGATTGCACTCGGCACCAAACCATGGACGAGCTTCGCCAGACATTTTTACGTCATAGAACGGAATGTAGTATTCCATTTCTCTCCGCAACACATCTGTCACGGCATCCGCGCACGACGAAGCATCAGTCGAAGAAAATAATAGAATAGAATCCTAAAAGCAAGTAAGCTGCCAAGGATAACATGCAAAGAAAGATCGCATGCCATCCCAGTCTGCTGACCTGTATCGCCATACCCGCCGGTTGCCTCTTGGGCTAGGATCGGGCGGGGAGTAAACGGACACAGACTACACCAGACAGTTGTCGGAACTACCCAATGGTGAAGAAATCGACACCGAGTAGCGGTCTGGTCCTGTTGTCAGCAGAAGGTCCTAGCAATTGGCAGTGTGCGAATCAACAACCGGCACCCTCGTTGCCCCCTGGACCAGCTGGGTAAGATTTAACGCTAAAGCTAGCTTTCGCGTCTCTCGTCCAGCACGGTCTGTGCACTGGTATGGGAAGAGCCACCCCTGATGGTGGACGTTGAAGTCCCCTAGTAACACCAATTGGGCAGAAGGGTACAGTTGCTGAGCCACATCCGCCGTGTGAGTCTAGTTATCTCCAAGCTGAGCAATGTCCATAGCTTCGCTTAGTTTGGATAAAATATCTTAGGCAGTTGCCTTACCTATCAAAAAGTTTCAATATGACTCGTAATAAAATTATCATATTCTGTGTTGTTGTTGTTGTTGGAGACCAATACTTGATGGTCACTCGCAGTTCTTTTTTAGAGTTCCGTACCAAAAAGGTGATTTCGGACGTCGGTGTCAAAATACGAAGAAACTATCAAAAACCGACTTCCGATTTTAAAGTTATTTTTTACTTTGTAGTGTTTTTTTTATTTGGAAGTCGGTTGTATTTTCTTGTAAAAAGTTTTTATTTTGTACTTTTTAGTGGTACCCCACACCTAACAACACCACTGGAAAATCGCAGGAAAGCAAATACGCAATTTCGTTTACTTGGATGACAACACGTTATCCAAGTAAACGAATTCCAGCTATTTCGATTTAAAAGCCAAACTTTCAGACTGATTTTGATTAAATTTCTATGAAACTAATTGGAAAGTATATCCTTTCAGATAGAATAAGAATAATTCAAATCGGTTCATAAAAGACGGAGTTATGCAGCACCAAACATAAAAACACAACCAAATTGAGAGCCTCCTCCTTTTTTTGAGGTCGGTTAGAAAAGGAACCCTTATGTGTGAGGTGTGACTGTCAGTCTATCACAGCTGGGTATCTCGAGATCTACTAATGCTATCAACTTGAAATTTCGAATAGTTTTAGGTGTCGTTTGATTAACTATTTTGCAAGGAAGAAAATAACAAAACTGTATATTTTTGTTGCAACAGCGACTAAAAGGGGTTCTTTTAAAAATTTGAAGTAGTGCTACTAGGACATGTAGGGTATCCTATGAAAGAGCGCCATTTGCACATTCTCAAACGTTGTTTGTTTTTTTAGGCCGCATATTTTTCAACTTTTCACGAAAAATGTCAAAAATGTGACCATTCCCACCCCCTTTTCTCCGAAGTTGGCATAGAGAAAAATCTGAAATTATTTTATGTAATAGAAGTTTATGTAAAAATTACAAGAAAAATAAAACAATGTCTCTCTTAATAGCACTGTTTTTCAGAAATCATGAACTAAAATAACATTTACATTAATTCTAATGGGTCCTGAATTGTGAGCTGCTTTTGATTCCAGTAATAGGTACGGCAAAACCGCTTGAAGGTACGGTTTGTTCTGGTTTCTACAAGGTCCGTGTCGTAAACAAGAACGTCAGATGTAACCTGAATACTATCTAACATAATATTACGTTTTGTTTGCCATAGAATACACTCCCATAAGATAAGATGTGCGGTATTCAAGGTCAGCTGTAGAACATTGACATAAAGGCGAGGCCAAAAGCCTAGAGGAAACTAATTTACTCTTAAAGTAGACAAGACCTGTAAGAAATTGGGCAACACAGTGATCCACCTCCAGCCATTTCCTATCCAGCCGCTCACGAACGGATGGAAAAAACTGGTGGAGGTGACGGCCTTTGATAGAATTTTCCCACCTAAATACATTAATGCCATTGCCATTTGGATAAGAGTTCCTCCCAGTCAGGGGTTTAAGTAATCCAGAGATCAGAACGGTTGCGTTACAGTTAAAACTCTAGATCTGTGATCTTTTTAGCGTAGTAGTACGTTGCAGCACGTCGCTGCACCTCTAGATCGACTGGGAGCACACCTGCTAGTACCGGTAAGGCTCCAGTACAAACCGTCCTATATGCTTTACATAAGAATATCAAAGCTTAACACGGGCTTTGAAGCAATTTACGTCGTACCGCCGCTATGGTGGCCCTACCGGCCCAAACAGGTGCCCTGTATCTGTGTGATACGGGGCACCTGTTTGGGCTACATTATTATTACAAACTATTTATCAAATATTAATATGCGAGGCGTGTCCAGAAGTCCCGCGTTCTGAATCAAGCTCTTGATCCAGCTGCCTAACGAGAGCCTCCTGTGGTGTTGGTTGAGACTCGTGTCTATTAAACCATTGAATGACACTACTATCGGTACAATGATTACTGAGTTTTTAGAGAATTGTCTGGGGCCCACCCCAGGATGTTTGGGAACCGGTTCTAAATTCTAGGCTGGACACTTATTTAACTTAACAAAATCATCATCAATCATAATTATAAACAATTTACCACCGAGAAACCTACTAACATATTATTATATAAGCCAGACATTTAAAATGTCTTGCACAATCCCGATTTTTTGAGATTTTGTTGAAAGATGCCAATAGTGTACAGGTGTAGTACATAGCTTGGTGCTCGGAAAACCACCACATATTTTTAAAGTAGACAAAACTTGTTTCTGTTTCGTCATAAATCGTATCTCAATAGGTTAAATAGGTGTCCAGATACAGCACTTTAAACATCGGATTTTTTTCCCAAAAAGTTAGAAATTGTAGTTTTAAGCATTTCTTCTTATTTTATTTCATTCTAGGCATGGAGTTGACATCCAGTCTCAACTTCGGCGCCACCATTGAGTACAAAGCACTAAAAGCTGGGCATCCTAAATAAGGTGAAGCGATACTTCAGGCCTGGACAGCTTTTAACCCTATATAAAGCACAAGTCCGATTCTGCATGGAGTATTGCAGCCACCTTTGGGATAGCTCAGCTAAGTACCAGCTTGCAGCGCTTGACTCGGTGGAATGCAGAGCTAAGAGGCTCATCGGCGACGTTAAACTGGAGGATGCCAAGCTACACAGCTTGGCTCATCGCCGCAAGGTTGCCTGCTTGTTGGTCTTCTACGGATTGTACTTCGGTGAGTGTGCCCAAGAACTCCACGACCTCATCCCTCCGATCCCCTTCTACCATCGGACATCCAGACGCACTGCAAATTACCATCCCTACCTTCTACCTATTCCACCAATTCGCAGTAATCGTTTCCAAACGTCTTTTATAATGCACACAGCAAAAGAGTAGAACTCTCTGCCTGCATCTGTGATTTCGAACGCTTACAACCCTCATCTCTTTAAAGTCAGAGTGACCAGGCTCCTTAAATTCTGGGTAAGCTCGCTCCTTTGTAGACTTCATCTTTGTCATCTCTGACCTAGACTAAAGTCAACTCATCTCAAATAATACTTAAAAAAAAACTTTTGCCGTATGAGGCAAAAAGTTACTTCTATTTAGATATTAAGGCTGAAAAGCAAACCTATCCGATAATGGGTACAAAAATTTTCGAGCTCGCTTCGCTCGCTCTTGCATTCTTTATATTTTTGAGTTGTCCTGCATCAGTCAACAAAGTTATTTGTATCTTCCCGTGCCCCAGGACTGTAACCTGGGCTTCTGACTATGACTGGCCCAAAATTAAATTTTTGATCGTGCACACCGTAACGATTTTTATTGACGTAAATGTGTTTAATTTTTTTTTTTTTCAAAATAAATATCACATATCATTCATCAGTGGGCGTCGCATCTCAGGTTGGGGGCCAGGCCCCCCTAGAAAAAATCTCTAGATACGCCAATACACATCTAGACAACCTCAAAAGGAGGACACCGATTACTCCGAGGTTTCTGATCCGATTCGTGTGGTCCTTTTTTAAGGCCGATGAGGCGTACTTGCCATTTGGTCCCGTTAAAATTTACTAGTTTGGGTCAGTAGTTTTTGTTTTATGAGCAATTTTGCTTATTTCTATTTCTACGTAGACGAAGGCGTCGTCCAAGTATCACCACTTAAAAGAGAAAAATAAAAAACTTTAACAAAAAAAATTAACCGACTTCCAAACAAAACACTACAAAGTATAAAATAACCTTAATTTCGGAAGTTGGTGTTAAAAAACAAAGATACAAAAACAAAAAACAGCGACTTTCGAAGTTAAGTTTATTTTATACTTTGTAGTGTTTTGTTTGAAAGTCGGTAGCTAGTTCATCTACATACGTCGGCCCATATAGTGTCCACAAAAAGCGTCCGTGAAGTTCCTTACGCTGCCATGCCGCCCTGCGAATACGGACCCGCCTGTCGAGGGCGTCAAGTTTTAATGATAATAATTCTTCTTTTTACTATGATTATCTTATTCATTTAGTAATTTTGTTATTTTAATTTTAATCTCATTGTAATCATTTTAGATCTCATTGTAAATGTAAAGTTTGTTCTTTTTTTGTCTGCATAATGAGAATGCATGTAGCGCATGCGGCGCATCTCGCCAGAGAATGGGCAGCAACGTTGTCTGTAAAAATGAACACCATACACTGCGATCGCCAACCCGCCTGCCAAGCGCGGCGATTATGGCAAACCCCTCCCTTTGGGGAAAGGCCTATGTCCAGCAGAGCACGTCTTTTGGGAGAGGCCTATGCCCAGCAGAGCACGTCTTTTGGGAGAGGCCTATGCCCAGCAGAGCACGTCTTTTGGCGGATATGATGATGATATGAGAGGTGCGGCTTGATGTATCAACTACATGGTTATATTTGTCAACCTACCAAAATAGCTATTAAGTATTTTTTTTTGTAATTAACACTATGGATCATTGTTGATAGTCTCATACTTTTTAGGGTTCCGAACAAAAAACGGAACCCATATAGTATCACTCGGGTGTCTGTCTGTCCGTCTGTCACAGCCAGTTATATCCGGATCCACTGGACCTATTCTTTTGAAATTTGGTACACATATGGAATTCTGTGACCCAAACACGGACACGTTACGTAAATCATTAAATTTTTAGTGTGGATAGTTTTACGTAACGTTGGGGGTTAAACTAGAAAATTGAAAAAAAAGTTTTTTGAACATTATCGTGTTACATATCAAATGAAAGGGCTTACTGTGAGGGTTTTAATTATATTTTTTTCATAATTTTAAAATAAATATCTTTGAATTTATTCAAGAAATTAGACGAAAAATGACCATTCCCACCTTATCTCCGAAACTACTGAGCCTAATATTTTGAAAAAAATGTAGATAATCTTTACCTACTAGTTACAGGAAAACCTATAAGAAGTCTGTAGTGTTAGTATAACATGTTAAAAAAAAATCGTTCGGAACCCTTCGCACGCGAGTACGACTCGCACTTGGCCAGTTTTTAAAGCTGTAACCGTTTTCTACACTAATATTATAAAGAGGAAAGATTTGTTTGTTTGAATTGAATAGGCTCCGAAACTACTGGACCGATTTGAAAAATTCTTTTAGCATTGGATAGCTACACTATCAGGGAGTAACATAGGCTATATATTATCCCCGTACTCCCACGGGAACGGGAACTACGCGGGTGAAACCGCGTGACGTCCACTAGTTAGTGAATAAATAAATAAACCATCCACATGAATCCGAATGCTCTTAGATAGAAACACTTGAAACATAATAACGATATGATCGCAATTAAGCACCTACTCCGATTAAAACGTTAACCAATTCAATAAAAACAAATTAAATGTTGATAATGTTCATGTAGGTTATTCATAAAAGAGCTGTGTGTATTATAATATGTATTAACTGGCTTGTCGTCACTCATAACATAACATTCATAACGCCGTATGCGCTACATGCACTATGTATTAATGGCTACATGGATGGCTACACGTGCTGCACTCGAGCTCGCAGGCGCGGCCGCGCGCACCGCGATAAGCAATCCACTCTCCACTCTCGCATCTCTTCATTTACAACTTAGGACAGTCGATACCCCATCGTAAACGCAACGCATTATCACTCTTCAGCCGCCTTTCAAGTAATAGATTCCCATAACTTCATAAGTGTTGTTTAATTGCAGTGTAAGGGCAGCGTCGAGCTCGCTCGAACATGGTGGCAACGACAGATGTCTCTTTGAACTGTCAGTTGGTTACTGAAAATGAATGTAGGTGTGGTAGGTATTAATGTAGGTGTTATATTGTAGTATATAAAAAATATTATCAGCGGAAGTGACTTTACAGCCACTGATTCATTTGTTGTGAGTGCGGTTGGCACACTTGACACGCAGAGACACTTTTCACTGCGGTAGTAGATGGCACGCGGGGCACTCAATCGAATGTTTGATTTACGTTGACTGCAAGAGATAACGGCCACATAATTATCCAAATGCAACACGTCCAAAGCACTATATTTAGCACGTTGCGAGCGAGTCTGCGGGGCGCGGAGCGCTCGCACGTGAAGTGTTTGTTTACACGCGCGCGCAGCTCCAGCTGAAGGGAGCGGTGCCGGCGGAGCGTCGCGTGCGAACGTTGCGCACTGCCGCCGCGCGCCGGTCCCCTCGCCGCGCGCCGCCGGTGCTCTGATAAGCGCCTCACGACAGCTGGTCGGCGAGGGGCATGTCATGTGGCCTTTCAACGAAACTAATTTTCATTATCAGTTTGGGAACATTATTCAGTGGTCGCGCATTGATCGCTACACGTTGGTGGGGTCAAGAGATTATCCGTGCCCGCGCACATTATCAAACGATGATAATATTGCCACCACTGCCTGGAACGTACCCATACCTGCTACCTTGGCACCGCACAGAATGTCGATGGCGGCTCCGTTCACCTTGCCGGAGAGCATTAGGGTAAACAGAGCTGTGAGCTCCTTCAAGACTAGAGCAACTCATCAGCTTCTCCGGCGCCAGAACAGAAACTTAAGTGTTGAGAACTTAAGCCGTTGAGGCCAACAGCGGAGCCGCTCCGGAATTAGTAAATGGCTGTGATTAACTCTCGACCCGAAATGGTTAGGGAGTGCATGTCCGGATCAGGAGGGTCGGGAAACGAAAGGTCACTCGCTCGGGCAGGGTGTTTGGTCTCCAGAGCAGCGAGTGATGGGATATACCTTGTGAAGAGTTATATCCCTATGTGGGTTTTGAATCTAAATTTTGAGCCGAAACCTTACAATTGTATTGTATATGCGGTTAAAGTCTTTTTTGTAGCCAAATTCTTTTGAACATAAAGAATTCTGTAAGGGAAGGTGAACAGTTGTTCCCAGGTACTTCGCAAGTTCTCCCGGGCAGCAAAGCGCACGCAACCAGCTAGGTTTTGTGCGACTCGCTAAAGAACCGGAGCAGATTTTTTTTTAATTTGAAAGGGTTTTTCAAAAAGGGCCTAAAGGGGATTTAGTCGGAGGTGTAGATGTGGGTGAGGCAGAGTCTGAAAGTGTATTTAGCGATTCGTGTACTTTCTCAATACGCACATTCCAACCCTGCTTCCCTTTGAAAAACCGTGCCGTAATTTTATTTTGGGCTCGAAACAGTTCTAGTTTCATGAATGTGGTCAATAGCGTATTACCTAGGGCAAGGATGGCCAACCGGTCGATCGCGGCTAGTAGTCTTGTCGATCGCCGCAAGGATAAAAATATGAAACTTACAACAGTCTGTGCAACTATATTAATCGTTTAGGTTAATAAAATTAGAATTAAAAAACCCCCGACTAAAAAATAACTTTTAATACAGGTACGATTCGTTGGGCCAAGCGTCTTCGCCTCGGGAGACCGCAAATTTTTGTATTTGTTAAGTACCTCTATATTATTAGCGGTCACCCGACGCGATGACGCTTGGCCCAAAGAATAGTACCTATATTAAATTAAAAGGATCAATACGTATTATTTTTCACTTTTTAAAGTTATTTTTTAGTCAGGGGTTTTTTAAATTTTAAATTTAATTTTATTTCATGCTTTTTAACCTTAATTTACCTAACAGGTACTACTAGAAAACCTGTGATCTCATCATCTTCCTGCCCTTATCCCATGCTACTTGGGGTCGGCGCAACACGTTTTTTAATTCCATTCTGTCCTATCAGCCGTCTCACTCACCTTTGTTACGCTATCACTGTCCCTTTTCTTTCATATCGCTCCTCACACAATCCATCCATCTTTTTTTTGGCCTTCCTCTCCCTCTCCATCCATCCACATGTGATCAACACTCACCTAAACGGCACTAAATCCTACAAGCTTGGAAAATAGCTTTGCATCTCTCACCAATGTGAATACTTATTCTCTTTTCTGCTTCATCTTCAGCCCCTGATCACAATCTATTTGTAACCTATTCATTGCGACCATTTAAATGAATACGAAAACGGAAGGTCTGCTGTAAGAGAGGAGTTCAGTATCTTGCAGATTTCAGGGCATGCTTCAGCATCAGGTTAAGGTTACTGATCTAAATATAATCTGTCCATTGAAGCCATTCCAGTGAGTTCAAACACGAAACCTCTGCTGTAACTTAGTGAGGAGTTGGGTATTCTGCTGACCTCAGGTTGTGCTACAGCATCAGGTCAATATTACCATGATTTTGCAATGTCATTGAAGTAACAGAATACAAAATTTTGCATCGATCTGTCCCGTAAAAGCTGGTTAAATGCCTTCATAAACTAGAAAAGAGCTGATGATCTTCAAACGGCTCAACCGACTTTGATGAAACTTGTCTAAGAACCATCGCTAAAAAATCTGCTTTCAAATAAAAAAAACTTCATCCAAATCGGTTCACCCGTTTAAGAGCTACAGACACACATTGCGGTCAAACTTATAACACCCCTCTTTTTTGATCGGGGGTTAAAAATATATCGAAAATATAAAATTAATACTGAGATGATTGGAGTTGTCAAGAGTGTAGTCAATGACAAGACAGGTTAGTTGCGAATAGTATATAATCATAAATACAAGTAAATCAAGGTAAAAGCTAGGTAAGCATATATCATATGACACCTATTATAAAGAAGCATATATCATATGACACCTATTATAAAGAAGCATATATCATATGACACCTATTATAAAGAAGCATACATATAGTTTAACGTAAAGGAGTTTATACACTTCAGTACGATAAATATATAGGTTATTAACTTATCCTATATATTTATAGTACTATAACATTTACCAAAATAGCACCGCTTACTTAAAACTGAATACTGCCAGCAGGAGGTCTAGACCTTCATTCAAAATTAAGGGACTAATCACACTTATTCAGCTCTATTCAGCTTATGCCCATAGAAAACAAAGATTTTGTATGGAGTTGCGTACGCATCCATTCAGCTTTCCGCTTCTATTCGGCTTTCGCGGCAAACTAGTATACAATAAGGATCAATAAATAATGAGGACCATGCGAGTGCTATAGATAGAGTTCAGCGCTGTACACGGATGGTTCTCAACTCTTCAGGGATTTTAATTTTGATAAAAAATTGTTGCTAATTAGTCGACAAATATCAAAATTAGCCGGTCACTGGTTCAAAAATTATAAGGGTTTATAAAAATAAAATAAAAATAAAATTCATTTATTTCAGGCTATCAAACCCATATAAAACCAAATACAATAATTTAAAACAAATGACATTAGCAACTATTTCACATTAATTATGAATTACTAAAATTTTATTACATACATTAAATTTAATTAATAAAATAATTTCAATAGATGTCAGGATTACATTGAGTGACATTAAAATAATATGTCAACATTAGTGCGTACGTGAACCATGCAACAGTGGTTCACGTACTGACAGTCGAAACGTTCAGCTAAAGCGCACAGGATACTATTGCGGCTGCTCCGCACCCTACGCACCAGGGATGTGCACCGCTTGCGCATGATTGTGTGGAAACAATCCACACGCGCCTCGGCAAACATCCCCGATGCGCTACAGAAGCGAGGCAGCCCCATGAGCATCCTGAACGCATTGTTGTATTGGACACGTAGAGCGCCGTACTGTTTCTGCGTGTAATCCACCCATAGACTGCCAGTATAAAATGACGTACAAAATGCCCTAAATAGGGCTATTTTGACGGCCTTCGAACAACGAGCAAATCTGCGGGCTATCATATTCGCACGAACAGACAGCGCCCTACGTTCCCTTTCAATGTCTGCATCATCTTTCAGGTCAGCGGTTAATAAATGCCCAAGATACTTAAACGTGTCAACTCTCTTGAGTGGGCATCCGTTGAGCTTAATTGCCGGTAAGTAATCTGGACACCCCCCCCTGGCCCGAAAGACCATGCACTCGCTCTTGTTCGTGTTATACAACAAACCATGTTCTTCAGCATACTTTTCACAAATGCCAATCAGCCTTGACACACCACAGACAGAGGCGCTCAGCAGCACCATGTCGTCAGCGTAACTGATATTGTTTAGGCACACACCTCCAATATGGCAACCAACATGCGTTGCTGTTGAGCCTCTCTATCAGCGCATTAACATACAGGTTGAAGAGCTTCGGTGAGGTCAGCCCTCCTTGCCTCACTCCACACTCCAATCTATATGGGGTCGAATAAGACCCCGACCATCGCACAACGTTAGCCTGATTTTTGTACCAGTATTGAAATAATCGGATCATCTCATCTGGCACTGACGCTTGCTGCAGTTTGTGCCACAGCAGATCATAGCAAACCAAGTCAAATGCCTTCGATAAGTCGAGGAAGCAAGCAAAGACAGGTGTACTTCTATCAGTGTAGTACTTGACAGTCTGCTTTAAACACAATATAGCTGTTTCTGTAGAGAGACCGGCTTTAAAACCAAACTGGTTATCATGTAAATTTAGGTATTTATCCAGCCGAGTGTTAAGCAAACTGTCAAGAACTTTTGAAATAACAGTGGCCAATGAAATGGGCCTATAATTATTCTTATCACTAACATCACCGGTTTTATTCTTAATAATTGGCACCACCACAGTTTTTATCATCCGCTCAGGCAGATAGGAGTGTCCTATACACAAGGAGTAAAACATCGCTAAGACTCTGGGCAGATGATGACCAGCATGCTTAAGGTGTTCAATACTTAAATCATCGTGGCCTGGAGACTTGCCCCTCGACATAGACATAATGACATGTCTTACCTCCTTTGCCGTAAACCGGACACTGAACTCTTGACCACTACAACCAGCACTGCCTGTAAACTGTGACGGTCCCAACGGTGACGAAACAGCGAAGTGCTGCCTAAATAGCTCGGCAATCTCTGTGATATCAGCAGCGCCACTGACGCTCACCGGCAGGCCCGGCCTACTATTGAGTTTATCGGTGGACTTCCAAAAACCACGGAAGTCACCCTTAGAGTGACGTGATGCCAAGATGTCCATTTTAATTTGGTCCCTATTGTTTTGACACCATCGTAAGCGCGACTTAAAAATTTTCCGACTTGTTTGCATATCAATCCAAACACGCCCCTCCCGCGGTCTACCATAAGACACCCAATGCTCAAACTTTAGCCTAGCCTGCCCGTGAGCATCACTCACGTGCTTATTCCACCCCATAACTGGTCTCTTATTTCACACCCGGTTTACTTCGAACCCTTCAGAAGCTGCTTGGCATAAAATATTTACTATGTCATCATACATTTTATCAATAATAATTGTGTGGTCCAAATTTTTACAAACATAGTCACAACATGCACTCAATTCAATTGGAAAGTCAATATATTTCAAATTATCATTACAAAATTTAGTATAAACGTCAATTTGATTATGTTTTCTATCACCCCATTTTATTTTATTACAAGATGGATTTTATTGCTATTTAAATTGTAAAATTTTGGTTTGATTTCATTTAAGTTGCACTGCACAACAAGAGGGAAGTGGTCGGACCAAAGTACATCATATTTAACATTTACATTAATAATAGTAGACATGGCTGCTTTCGTAGCAACACAGTGATCTAGCCAACGTCTCGAGCCGTTCGCATCGCTTATAAAAGTATAAGTGTCCGAGTTTACTCCTAACAGTTTAACATCGGCACATAATAACTCAGATTCCCGACAAAAAGAAATCAATTCAACATAAAATTGTTCATTGGGATGTGAATTAAAGTCTCCGAGTAGAAAAACAGTTTCGATATTGTTACTATTAATTATAGCACTCACCAGGCTGAGGCAGTCCGTAAAATCTGTTAAGTTCGCACTACTATCCGTCGGCATGTATACACTGAACACTAGAAATGACCTTGTTTTCATACATACTTTAATGGCACACACTCGCGGGTTATCGCACTGCACTACCGAAACGTTATCAAAAACACTTTTTCGACAGCAGTGCAACTCCGCCGTAGGGCCGTCCTCGTAGCATGCCGGCCGTGGTGTCCACCGCAGACGTCCCAGTGCATCCGAACTCAGCGTCGATTTCGCTCAGGAACGAGATATCATGGGGCAGCAGCCATGTTTCTTGCAAGGCAACTATGTCTGACGTACTACATAGTTGCCTGACACTCTCCACCGAGCGTTTTACACTCTTACAATTGTAGCTTATAAGATTATACATAATCTATTTATTTTACGCCGTTCACAGTACCGCTGTTTGCACCGTTCGTGTAATTTCTCATTTTAAAATTTACGAATCTCCTAAAAATAATTCCTTCAGGCCATAATTTGCTATCATGAAACATCTCCATTTTAGTTTCCGAAACAAAGAATTTGTATGCGTTGTGTTCTTTAGGATATTTAAACGATATACTTTCAAGCGTGATCACCTCGCCCGTTTTATGATACACATAATCAGCAATATCTTTCTCCGTCGTGTCTTTATGTACTTTAGTAATAAAGATTGGCACTGTTTTTATTGCAGCTTTAAATTTCCCTTCATTCACCCTGGCGGTACCAGTGGTGCCCAAGTATCGGTAGTTCATATTACGCTTTCTGCGGTGTGAAACTTTTTCCCACCCGTCATTATTATTGTTTTGCACCGGCTCAAGTATAACAGGCGCGTCCGGTGTCACCGCAGTATGTTCGACCGTGTGTCGCAGCGGTGACGTCACGGCCTTCTGCCTAGAAGTACTTGAGCTAGCGGCGGCGGCGTCATAGGCGCGGGCGCCTGTGGCGGCGGTTGCGGCGCGAGAAGTGGGGCTGCGCTCGGCCGCTCACTGCGGCAAGACAGCTGACTGAATACCGCGGTCGGAAATTTCTGCGTCTACCTCCTTTATTTTTCTTAATGGTTGTTCGTTATTGTCAAGTGTTTGAAACGAGGATTCATCGATACTATTGTTGCAGTCATCTATAACTGATGAATTATTGACGTGGGATAACCCAATGGGACCGCTTTCCATAAGCCATCCGCCTGTTTCATGTTCACTTTGCACACAGATGCGGGTATTAATGAGTCATTTTGCAATCTCAAAATATCCGTTTTAAAATCTTTTAATTGAGTCTGCGTCACATAAACTTCTTTAATTTGTTTGACTTCATTTTGAATTAGAAGCAAATCCTTTAGAAGTTTGGTGCAATCGAGATGGTCAAACAGTATTGGAGGTAGTTTTTCCAAATCCCTTGCTACAAAAATTGGGAATAGATCCGGCTCCACAGACTTAAACACATTAATTATTTCCACTAGATCTCGTTGTTCCTTGCCTTTGTTTTTCCTCTTTATCTTTGCCTTCTCCACAGGAACCGATTCGTATAGCAGTGTTTTAGATTTTTCGATTTCTTCACTTGTAAACGTAGATGTACATAATCGCACTAACGTGTCTTCATCAATCACTGATATTTTGTTTTGAATATACGACAGTAATTCATCTATAACTACATTACAGGAAATGCATTTAATCCCACTTTCGACATTTTTACAAAAATCCAAGTTTCGTTCGTCAGAAATACATCCTCACGCTAGGGACGCGCGCGCTAAACTCATTATAGGTGACCGATCTGGGGTGCGCTTACCCCAGCTTGGTTCATTTGAATCTCAATCGCACCTAGCGAAGATCTGTTTTCTCCCAAATTTAGTCGCTAATTAGGTGCAATTTTTCGCCAAGTCACAGATTTAGTCGGGTCTTAGTTTAGAAGATGTAATGGGTTCAATTTTTAAGGTATAGTCCAAGTGCCTCCGCCAAGTCGAGCAATGAAGCGGTACGGCCTTACCATCCTTTTCTCGAAGTAGGTCAAGCCATTTTCGACCCTTGTTACTTCGTTGTGGATAAAACCAGAAGCCTGAATTTGGCAATCGCACTAACTGCCACACTCAGAAAGGTTCATTAAATTAGTCCTAATGATCACTTAACTAATTATCATTAAATTCATTAATGAACGATACATCCCAGAGACATTATTTAAGGGTTCATTAGTTAATGACAACTTTAAGTATCCGTAGGGCGGAGCATCGCCAAATCATCTTTGAGATTGCACACCGATAAACTGTTGGTGTAGCCACACTTGAAAAATTGATATTTTTAAATAGCAAAATAGTTTATTTAAACACATTGAAAGCATATAAATAGGTAACATAAACTAAAACTTGTTCATTTGACGTTCGTTTTTATTAAAAAACCAAGCGAAACGGCTATTTTCAAATAAATAAAATAATACAACTGTACCCTTTTTTTCTGGCACTAACTGTCAGTGTTATAAACTGTCAAGGTTATGTTTTTAGTTTGTGACTTGTGTTGTTGCGTTTAAACCGCCACGAAAGAGTCTTCGTGTTGTAAAGTTTAATTACAGGTGTGCAGGACAGCCGCTAGTCTTAGGTTTAAGGTTAAGAGTTTGGCACGCGTTGCTTTTAAGTAATACCGTTAGTTAACAACATATTTTTAGAAAGTAGACAGATGTAAGGGATAGTTCGACGCTTTAAAAATGTTTGGGTCACATTGTCATTTGTTAAGTTATTACCGACCCCTACTATAGTTGAAGATCCCTTGTTATGTGAAAGTTTTATGTCTGCCCATTAACAGAATGGTGTATTTGTCTCTCATATTTATTAACGTCCGGCAATAGTTTCTAATTCTGGCATAGTCCACAAAATCAATAAAGTCTACCAGATCAGACATCTTTGCTATTATTAAAACACTTCTATTCCTAATGTGAATTCTTTAAAATAAAAATATAACCTCAAACGTCAATGCCAAAATCAATCATTAGAAAGTTAAGTGATGGTTTTGCTTTACTTAACTTTAATTGTCTTTAAGGTACGGTAACGGACCGTTAACTGTCTCTGAGAGCGAACTTTTTTAAATCTTTACTAAGGAGCGACTTAAGTAACCATTAAACGTCTCTGAGTGTGGCAGTAAATGTATTACTTGTGAGATACATTGTGTTTTCATGCGATGGCCAAGTCATCCATTCATTTAAAACAATAAATATTTTTAAAATTGATATGGTCACAATAAGATGTTGTTAGGTTAGCTAATTACTTAACAACTTAAGACAGAAGGACTTTAGTCGGCTTTGGCTCGTCTTGAAAGACCCAGATTGTAGATTGTTGTTTGGAATCAAGATCGTAGGCACGGATCCAAGATTCGTCACCACTGATGATGTCGTAGACGTGATTTGACTCTCCTCGGTTGAACCTTTGCAGAGTTTTCTTACACCATCTGACGCGGGCCGCCTTGTGATCTAGCCGAATACGTCGGCAAAAGGAGGCTGAGAAACCTCCAATTTGCCGACGACATTGTCTTTTTTGCTCCCATAACTCTAGAACTCCATACCACGCTCCAAGAGTTGAGCACCGTTAGCTTCAAGGTGGGACTTGCGATAGTTGGAGGAAACTAACGTACAGATCGTAGCTAACTGCGAATTTGTACAGAGCCTACCTCGACTCTACTATCTCCAGAACAGGAGAGTGTGGCGACGAGATCAGACGACGGTGCGCCATCACCAGGTCGGCAGTAGAACGGCTAAGGAAGGTTTGGAAGGACAAGAGAATTACCAAAAAGACCAAGGTCTGATTGATGAAGTGCCTTGTCTTTCCAGTCTTTCTCTATGGCTCCGAAACTTCTTCCCTGAGACTACAAGATCTCCGTAAAATCGACGCACTAGAGATGTGCTGGAGAATCTGGCCTTCTGAAGATCCCGTGGATAGTATTTTGCACTAATGTCTCCTTCATCAAAGAGCTTCGTATTAAAGACTGACTTTCGTCCATTGTGAAAACACGAATACAAGTTCTTTAGTCACATATGCAGGAATGAGAACTCGATGGTGATATAAAAAAGTCCACTATGGTCCAGTATAACCGGCAGAAATAGAAGCGCATCACTGAGAGAGCAGTTCTCGGGAAAGACTACGACTAACCGAACATCTCTCCATGTTCCTCATCTGCGCAACTACGATCACTCTGACAAGAGTATCCGACTCAGAAGAAGAGAGGGACTTGCGATGAATCGGTCTAAGCCCCAGCTAATAACGAGGTAGATGGGCAAAAAATGAGTACATTTACTTGAGCCAGTTAGTTTCTTTCGAAAACGGGCAAGAAAAGGAAATCGACCGCCGCAACGAAAACGCCAGGAAGAGTTACTGGTTCATAAAGACGATGAAAGGTGATCTGCCGATCTCCCTGAAGCGCAAACTCATCCAAATGTGTATTCTACCCATCCTAACCTACGGTGCTCAGACCTGAACCATGTAACGGGCGTTATATTGAATCCCAAACCTAATGAAGGAGTCGAAAGTTAACTCCCGAGAGTAGCGAGGGAGTTTAGAGTTTAATTTACGAGCGAGGGGAGGGAGTTAATACAAGAATCCTGAATGCAGCGAGGAATTCAAGCTAGCCCAAGGCAAAGATACCTTTATCTCTGAAGAGCATACTCTTCTTTTCACGTCTACTGCGAAAAAATTGTTCGCAAGTCATGAAGAGAGGTGGCTGGCTGCGAGCGGTGCTCTTCGGTCTCTAAGTTGAGTTCCAAATTCAAATCACTCTATTGACCTCTGGGCAATAATATTGTGCTGAATTTCATTATAACCCGCCGGTCAATAATAACTTTTTATAAGTTGAGTTTGAATGACAATATCTGACGTTTTCGTGCAGGTTATGTGAAAAATATATACTGAACTATTCATATAGAATTTTAAACAGTATGTAATTGATCGCATAGGGTTTCGTCACTAAAAAGTAGATCTTGGGTCTAATCAAGTTGGCCACCCCTGGTCTTATGGATTTGAAACTGTCCAGCAGCAGTGGCGTGCCGCATTTACGACGCCATAACAACCACAAAGCAGCTTCCTAATCAACAAGCTTCGGTGCGAACTTCGCGGCATTGTGCATTGGACGATCTGGTCGATCAGCTGGGACAGAACGTTAATATTGTGCACTAGCTGGTGCCCGCGACTTCGTTCGCGTGTAGTCGAAAAGCAAAAGTTGCTAGGGTTGTTAACACGAGATAGAGCTGCATAAAGTTGGCCATGGGTATACCAACCAGAAAAAAAGTCTACCCCCGCAACGGATGGAGGAGAGACTCCGTAATCTTGTTCTGGCTAAGTTAGCCAGCCTAGCTCCACCCAAATGCACAGACGCCACCTGTGTGCTCCACAGGTTTCACGGAGCGACCTCACTGTTCCGGGGATATGTTCCCGACGGGAAACAACGGCCTCATTTCCAGGATGAAGTGGGTGACTGATTTTTCGGCGTCGAAGCAACCTCTGTAAATTGGGCTGTCTATGGCACCTTTGTTGTAAAAATGTTTTTAGAGGACAATGACTCGTGATTATACCCATTATTATTCGAAATGATGAGAAATAGTTAGGTTAGTCGCGTGTTTAGGCTTGACATTGCCACTTTTGACTGCCTGCAATTTGTAGCCCATGACCATTAGTTCTCATGAAGTTTAGTTGATCTCTGCAAATTCATATACGAAACTGTGAGAAAGGTAGCAGGAAGAGTGGGTATGGGTCCAGCACTACCATCTTGGAACCTCTTCGTCTGTGCCGTCATTGCCTAGGGATCACTGGAGGGTAAAGATCGCAACCGTTAATTTCTGATCATAAGCTGGTCATAACGTACCTATCATAGGCTCACTGGAAATTTAAGAGTTTTGAAAATAAATGGAAAAATAATTGGAAATGAGGGCGATTCTGGGAATGATCACATCGTCAATATAAATATTGACGACGCAGTTTATGAGTTAATTGCTAAAATTATTAGTCATGTTGACAAAAAGAATCCTATTGCCGCAGTACTCATGGACATGTCAAAGGCATTCGATTACGTGGATCATACAATATTACTGGGTAAATTTGGATGTTATGGTGTCCGAGGAAATATATTGAGCTTAATAAAAACTTATTTATGTGGAAGAAAACAAATCACGGTTTTAAATAGAATTTGTCCATATTCTAAGACAGAAGTTGCTCACAAGTCGTCCATTAGGTATACCTGAAACCAACAGTGCCAGATTTCTAGGACTATACTTGGATACTCATTTAAATTGGAAATGTCGTGTTGAAACTATTTGTAAAAATTAAACCAGTATTCCTATGCACTTTATAATCTTGCGAAAATATCAAATGAATCTGTAGTTTTGGTGGCATACAAAGCGTATGTCTCATCGACGATACGTTTTGGAATAATGTTTTGGGGATATTCCACTCATAAAAAACATTGCGTTCAAAGCTCAAAAGAGGTGTGTACGTGCTGTGTTTAAACTGAAAAAGACTGATAGTTGTAGGCCATTATTTAAAATACATAAAATTCTAACTTTGTCTTGTATCTATACATCTACGAGACAGCGGTATTCGCAAAATCAAACTTGCATTTATTCCAAACACTAAGATCTAAACGACGCAATAGGAAGATATGTGCTATTCCACACAAGACTGCACTGTACTCAAAGAGCTTTTTGGGAATGGCACCCAAGTTATATAATAAGTTACCCATTACAATAAAAGATCTTGATAGCATACACCATTTCAAAAGGGCTCTTTTTAATTTGTTGGGCGAGAAAGCTATACAGTCAATGAGTACCTGGAAGACAAATTATACTATAATTTCATTTTTTCAGTTTAATTTAATTTTCTGTTTAATTCAATTTTATTTAATTTTGTGTTATTTGTTTAAATTTTTATTTTACTTTAATTAATGTAAAACTAATGATTTGAATTATTTTTTCTATTGGTATAATTGATTTTATTTCTTAATTTTGAATGTTTTTATATTTTATGTTTAATAAGCAAAAAGTATAATCGGAATATTTGTACGCCGCTGACGGCAAGACATAGCGCTTATTTTATTAATTTTGACATCGTTTGTTTACCTATGTTCTACAAATAAAAAAATGTTTGAGTTTGAGTTTGATCGCTCTGTAATGCTACCTCCAACAGCCTTCTGTATGGCGACGGACCATAAAGTGTGAGTTTGATCGCTCTGTAATGCTACCTCCAACAGCCTTCTGTATGGCGTCGGACCATAAAGTTTGAGTTTGATCGCTCTGTAATGCTACCTCCAACAGCCTTCTGTATGGCGTCGGACCATAAAGTTTGAGTTTGATCGCTCTGTAATGCTACCTCCAACAGCCTTCTGTATGGCGTCGGACCATAAAGTTTGAGTTTGATCGCTCTGTAATGCTACCTCCAACAGCCTTCTGTATGGCGTCGGACCATAAAGTTTGAGTTTGATAGCTCTGTAATGCTACCTCCAACAGCCTTCTGTATGGCGACGGATCATAGAGAAGACCATATGTTTGCATATTTGATCTTTAACGTGTTGATATTATGTTGCACTTAATGAATGGTGCCATTCTTTAAGTGCAACATAATATCAATGAGAATAAAGTTGATCCTTAAGTTATTTCGAACCAGGAACGTAAATCATAACGATGTTAAGTTTTTGGAACACAGACATCCGATTAACCGAGCTAATTCAACTTTTTTTGCGACTCCTCTACCATGGGACTTCGCCACCTGCTCGCGGGTGACATGACCCCTAGCTTCAGGCCTATAAAGGTTTTTTTTTTTTTTGTCTATTACTGTTTTGACCCAGTAAGTGGCTACGTTAATTGCAGCATCGGTGGCATTCATTAAATCCTCAAAAGTACAGGTCTTTTTGAGCAACTTTAACTTGTTAAGCTTAGCAAATGTAACCGCACGCAAATTGACGAATAGCAATATACCATAACAATATACCGCGAAGATGAGATCAAATGCAAACGCTATCTATGGAATATGAAGTTGAACTATCAAAATATTAGTTTGGAGTTAATTTTATTTTTAATATTATTTGTGTCAGTGTACCTGTCAGACGGTATCAAAAATAAATTCTGACCAGCTTGAGGCTACGGAGGACCCGTCCCAAGCTGAAAGGTTGACTCAGGACTGTGTGATAACTGATATTACACAAGGTTTATGTCAAGTGGGCCAGCCTGAGACAACTAGCATTCCATTTTATAATAGTAATGATAGTTTTCATTCGGTTATGTTCTCAGATAGTATAGGGAGAGGTTTAGGTAAATTATTAAATAACAACCTTAGTTATTGTACTCATAATTATTGTATACCTGGGTCAAACTACAAACATATAATGGATTTGGTAACAAGAAATGTTTATAAACCAGAAACCAATATTACTGTGTTTATAGGTAATAGTTCTAATTTAAAAAAAGAACAAATAACTGACTTTGTAACTGAAATACTAAAGATAAGTTGCAATAAAATAATACTGTGTGCTTTCCCATATTTTGAAAAATTGTCAAATAGACAAAATAATTATATTCACATGCTTAATAAGCATATACATTTCTTAGTTAGTCATCACAGTGACAAACTTGTTTTTCTAGACATCAACTTATACGTTGATAAATTAAAGTCGACTAGGGATACAGTGTATCTGCCTATTAGGTTTAGACATCAAATAGCTAGGCTATTAGCATATTATATAAACTCAGACATAAGTAGTATGTCGACGTCTTGTACTATAATTAGCACTGCAATTATTAGTAATAATACTAATGAACAGGTGGATACCTTAACAAACTGTAGCATTAATGCTATAAATATTTACAATAACTGTACGAAGGAGAATCCATGTGTCACTTTGGACAATTCTTTTAATTTGGGGTCCACAAGTAGCAGGATCTTGGTGCCTAGTGATGGCATGGGAGTCGTGGGGCTCGCTCCGGATGTTCCTTTAAACTAATTTGTACGACAACAGAGGATACCAATAACAGTATAGTTACATCTACCAATTCTACCATGAACCAGGTATCTTCTTGCTCTCGCATAGCTAATTTTAATAAAGGGGCTAAGCAGAAATCCTTTAAATTATTCTATCAGAATATTCAAGGCTTTTCTTCAAAACAGCTGGAAATAGAGTTATTTTTAGAAAAAACAATGTTTGACATTATTTGTTTCACTGAGCATTGGTTAAAGGATTTTGAAATGTTGATTAATTACGAGAATTATAGTGTGGGAAGTTCTTTTAACCGAAAGACAATGCTACGTGGGGGTTCACTAATATTAGTAAAAAAATGTATTAAATTTAAAACCCGTAAAGACATAGTTAACTTGTCTGTTGAACATAGCATTGAGCTGTCCTGTGTTGAGCTAGATAAGCATGTCATAGTGTGCGTTTACAAACCCCCTAATTATCTGAACTACGCTATATTTGAGTCAGTGATGGAAGATGTATTGGCAAAACTTGCAACTGGTAATAAACTAGTAATCATCTGTGGAGATTTTAATATTAATATCTTAGAAAACAATTCAGATAGCTGTAGATTATTAAATCTCTTTAAATCATTCAATTTGTCTAATGTGTTCATAGAACCAACCCGTACAACTACAACTACTGCTACATGTATTGATAATGTTTTTTGTTGTGGCAACTACTTAGAGAAAGCCATTGTAAATTACCTTCCTTCTGATCACAGTGGGCTACTGGTATCTTTTGAGTCCAACATTCCAATTCAACAAGTGCAAATACAAACTAGACCAATAACATCCGGTAATTTAAATAAATTTAACCGCACTTTAATCGGGAAGTTAAGTGATTGGAACCTTACAATGAATAATGCTAATATTTTGTATACAGATTTTTTTTCTTTAGTCCAAACCGAATTCAATAATACTTTTAAAAAGAAAACTAAAACTATCTGCCCTAAGTTTTTATTTAGTGACTGGGCAACTAAAGGACTCCGAAAAAGTAGGGAAAGACTTTATGAGTTGTATGGCCTTAAGCCTTTTATTAACACTGAGACTTTTAATAAGTATGTAGCTACCTACTCAAAGATTTATAAAAACACTTGTAAGGTAGCTAAGGCTTTATATATAAGTAATAAGGTAAAAACAGCAGACAATAAAATAAAGACGGTTTGGAAAATTATAAACAATGAAACAAATAGGAACAAAAGACATAACACTGATTACGGATTGGAGACTTCTCATGGACTTATTAGCGATAACAAACAAGTTGCTCAAGAATTTGTAAATTTCTTTACGAGTATCCCTATTAAAACTACTGAAGCCTTAAATTCCTCGCCTTCACTTGCTTTTGATTTATTACAGGCGAACGTTTCAGCCAGCCCGACTGAATTTAATTTTAAACATATAAACCCCATAGTAGTAATAAAAGCTTTTAAACAAATCAAAATTAAATTGACCGAAGATCTATGGGGATTGTCTATCAAAGTTTGTACCTCAATCATCGAGACTGTAGCGCCGTACTTAGCTATAATATTTAATTTGTGTGTGGATCAAGGAGTTTTTCCGGACCTAATGAAATTCAGTAAGGTGATACCACTTTTTAAATCTGGGGATAGTAAAGACACAAATAATTATAGACCAGTATCTGTGTTGCCAGTGTTTAGTAAGGTATTTGAAAAAGTGATGCTAAATCAGATGCTTAATCATTTTAACACGAATAACATCTTTCATGATAAACAGTATGGTTTCACCAAGGGACGTTGTACAACTGACGCTGGTGTTACCTTACTAAAGCACATCTTTAATGCGTGGGAGGACGCACAGGATGCCATAGGTGTCTTTTGTGATCTCTCGAAGGCGTTTGATTGCGTTGATCACGATACATTACTCCTGAAGCTCGGGCATTACGGACTGGTCAAAACAGCGTTAAACTTGGTCAAATCTTATTTGAATGATAGACGGCAATTGGTTCAAATAAACGGTGTCAATTCGTCGGGATTAAACGTGATAATGGGCGTTCCCCAGGGCTCGATTTTGGGTCCTTTCTTGTTTTTGGTATATATCAATGATTTACCCTATTTATTGCAACAAAAACTTGATATGGTGCTGTTTGCCGACGATACCTCCTTAATTTTTAAGATAAATAGACAGACAGACAATGTTGATATCATAAATAATGCCCTAATGCAAGTCCAAAATTGGTTCACGGCGAATAATTTGGTTTTGAATGAAAAGAAAACGAAATGTATAAGATTTTCTTTACCCAATGTCAAAAGCAGTGATTGTGACATAGTATTGAACAGGGAAAAACTAGAATTTGTCGATAAAACGGTTTTCCTGGGAATTACGCTTGACCCAAGGCTACAATGGGGCCCTCATATAATATCTCTTTCTGGACGGCTAAGTTCAGCAGCTTATGCTGTTAGGAAAATCCGCCAATTAACGGATGTCGATACCGCGAGACTGGTCTATTTTAGTTACTTTCACAGTATCATGTCTTACGGTATTTTACTATGGGGACGGGCTGCAGACATTGAGTCTATTTTTATTCTGCAGAAAAGAGCCATCAAAGCGATATACAATCTCCGCCGGCGCGATTCTCTAAGGGAACTGTTTAAGAATATTAACATCATGACGGTACCTTGTCAATACATTTACGAAAACATCATGTATGTCAGAAAGAATTTACATCTTTTTAGTAAAAGAGGCGACAGACATAATTATGGTACTAGAAATAGGGATCAATTAGTTCAACCAGGTTTCAGACTGGCTAAAGTTGCCTCATCTTTTATGGGGTACTGTTTAAAATGTTATAATAAGATACCTCCCCATATATTAGAACTTAATGAGACAAAATTTAAATCTTGTATTAAACGCACACTATGCAGGCAAGCATATTATAAGTTGGGGGATTATATTGAAGATAAAAATGCTTGGCTGAATGCTGGTCCGGCTCCACAGCCACTAGGGCGCACAAAATAATCTGTTAGCATTTGGAAACATTGTTGGACCGGCTGAAGATTGTAAAAAAAAAAAAAAAAAACTATTTGCATTGTATAGACTCAATTTTATTTAGCAATGTATAATTTCATCCATTTTAACGGCACATGTGTGAGTACTGTGTACCTTAAACTTAAGCTATAGCTATCAGTTTTAGGTTTGTTTTTGACTTGAATGTACCCTGGCGGTTGGGAGTGTCATGCTCACACAAAAGTCTGGCTGATGGTGGCGTATGCGTTGGATCATTTGGCTCCCTTCAAAATGGTTGAGCCGAATGGTGCTAGCGCATGCGTCATGTTCGTGAACGGGCGCTGTCAGTTGGGACTGGTCATTTCTCAGTTGCCATGGTTTATTTTAAATATTTCTTTGAATTGTTCCTTTTTTTCCCGGACGCTTTTATCCTGCTCGTCTTTTACATCGTTCTCACATGTTTGTATAATTTCAACTTGATGTAAACAAAAACTTGTAACAATTTATTATTTTTTAAAAGAGTGTCCGTGGAGTTTCTTGCACGTTCTTCTCCATAGAGATCTACGCTTTGGAACGTGCAAATAGCTTCATCTTGTTGGACTGACCGACCTTGACAATTCAAAAGTGCCTGTAAATGGTTTATTTGAAATATACGATTTGATTTGATTTGATTTGATTTGATTAATAAGAATATTACATTAATTCAGAACAATATTTTTTTAAGGTATTAATTGAATCACTTTTTGTAAACCACTTATTTCTAATAACTAAAGAAATTGTTTTGGTGTAATCTCATGCCGTCGAAAGTACTATTTGAGTCAATAGATTGGCATTGCAGGTATTATTACGTATTAAGTTGATTTCATCTAAATTGCCACAAAATCCTATAAGGTTTATGTGTAAAAGTTATCTACTTTGATTTTGTACTTTTTATCGAGTTCTGAACAAAAAAAAACAGAAAATAGGTTCTGTTAATATTATCCTTCTAACTAACGGAATTTCAGTACTTTGTCACATCCAGCTCCATACATTTTTAAATGTACAGGCAAACGAAATATTAGAGCAGGAACATAAAAAAGAACTCAAAAGTAATTTTTAAAAAAGTTGCGAAAACGGGGGTTCGAACTTACACCGAATCATTCGGAAGCCAGTCAATCGCCACAACTCGATTTTTGGTATGTTTGTTTAATGTACAGAAACCACAGTCTCTACTGTTTTATTATACATATGTAAAGATAGATAGATATAGATGACTATCTGTCCCACCTGATCGCTTGAATGTTTTATATACGTTTTACCAAACGTTCACAAGAAAAAGGCACGAAGATGGGAAATTGCCAACTAAGACTTTTTGAAATATTTAGATGCTGATGATTTTGGTATTATAGAATCGTCATCGCATGCGGTGCAATAGTGTTGCGTGTGATGGTGTGTGTGTGTGTGCGTACGCGTGTGCACGGCGCGGGTGCGCGTGCCGGCTATTTCAGCAACGCTATCGGAGGGCCTGCAAATAGCTCGCCCAGAATACCGCGCAAAGGTTAGCTAAATATCGCACACCGGCAGCGTGACATCCCCCCCTCCCCCCTACGCCCCGCGCGCCGCGCCTCCCGCGCCCGCGCCGCTTGTCGAGCAGCGCTGCCGACCTGCTTCCGCTAACAACTACACCTACGCTCTACACTAACGTTTACGTTCGCTACAGTATTTACTACGACTCTGATGGACTGCACTCATAACTTGATGAACAAAATATTGTTTCAGAGATAAACGACCTCTATACAACTACCGATTTCCGACCCAATAAACGTAACATCGGTTCTGGGGGGCTACTCTCTAACAAAATCCGTAGTTTCGGGCTTAGTTGCGGGCGGGCGTATTCTACTCCGTATCACCTACAGACTTACGATTAGTCCCGAAACCCGAACTGAGAATGAATGACAACACGATTTCACAGTAACTGTCAAATCGTGTTATCATTAGTTCTCAGTGGTTAGGTGATACGAAGTAGAAAATGCTCGCCCGCAACTAAGCCCGAAACTACGGATTTCGTTAGAGAGTAGCCCCCCTGATCTTAGCATAATAATTCTAAGGTTCTGATATTCCATAAACCTAAACAAAGTCCTTCAACTTGGTCCTTCAACTCGGAGCAGTCGTTTGAGAAAACCGCGGAAACCGCGTACATATAGAGTCTAGTATGTACGTATATTCATCATCTGCCTAGCCTTTTCCCAACTATATTAGGGTCGGCTTCCAGTCAAACGGGATTTAGCTGAATACCAGTATTTTACGTGGAGCAGCTGCCTACCAGACCTCCACAACCCACTAGTGTGTACGTATATTCGCGGTCTAGTAACAAGACGAATACAAGGCCTCCTTTTTTCAAGTCAGTTAAAATTGATCGAAAAATTGATAGCTTATCTACAACTCTTTCAAAACTAATCCTGCTCCGTAGAGTGGGGAGGCTTTAGAGGGCTCTCGGGAAGCGCAGCTCTCCTTTTCTTGTGCATCGACAGTCTCGTGATCGTGATCCGCAAGACGAGGGCCTGTGCGTGATCGTAAGCGCGTCCGCAGGACGCAGGACGCAGGACGCGAGCGCAGCCCACAGTCGCAGGCAGAGCACTATTTTCGTCAAACAGAGTCTGTTTGTTCTCCCCATGGTGATCGCTCTCGTCTGTGTCCTGTTGCATTGAATATAGGCAAGAAATGTTTGCTCACATGCCAACACGTACGCAAACACATCGAGTATCTGTAGCAATAGCGAATCAGCGAGCGAGACGAACCCGCAAATTTGAAAAAAAAAAACTTCATGAACGCAATCGGATTAATGTTGGCACAAAACAACAGGAATTAATATTTTAGGATTTATTTTTGCAAGTACAACATTTGCATTTACTTGCCGATTATGCGCTGGAAAAAAGAGTAAGTATAGGTATAATTCTGATCGTATTTTATGAAACCCGTATCTCCATGTTCGGCCGCTTTTTCAGGCGCTCGAGATGATCACACCGTGGCAGAAGTCGAAGACGTCGACTTACAGGAATTATTAGCGTAACAAACACCGTCCATTTTACCGACAAACTCAGACAAGAACACGTCCGACAAAGGTAAAATTTTAAAACTTGACAAAATAAAAAATATTTATGAATGCCATGTTTTAGGCATTTTTCCACCACTTTCTGTAGACGTCGCGGTTAAATGATGTAGGTATTCACCGACTTCAAAAAAGAGTAGGTAGGTTGTGCTCGTCACGGATATCTAGAGTGCTCGTTAATTCGATACTTGTTACCTCATTTTAATTATTATATTGTTTCATCTGGAAAATTATTTAACCGACTTCAAAAAGGAGGAGGTTCTCAATTCGTCGCAACCTTTGTTTTTATTGATGTTCCCCGATTACTCGAAAACCCCTGAACTTCCCAGACTTTCCAAGTCCCATGGTCATCAGGTCAAGATCTGATGATGGGATCCTGAAGAAATCGAGGGAACTCGTAAATGATAGCAAATGGACCGGGATTGCTGAAATCGCATGTCTGCTTATTGTTTACACCAGTTCATAACGTAACATCACGCTGGTACGCTGGTGGTACCAGATGTGAATGTCAATTTAGTTGTACGGTATCACCACTAAAAAGAGAAAATTAAAAAGCTTTTTTGCATAAAATACAACCGATTTAAAAAAAAAACAAAACACAACTAAGTATAAAATAAATTTGATTTTGGAAGTCGGTGTCAAAAAAACAAAGAAACAAAACCAAAAACTCCCGAAATTAAAATTATTTAATACTTTGTAGTGTTTTGATTTTTGAAAGTCGGTTGTATTTTTTTGCAAAAAAAGTTTTTTTGTCATATGTTTATTCTTCATTAAGTCCCATTCCAAGTCAAATCTTGATCCTTCATTAACCTTATTTCACGATTGTCCTCAGAACTTGGCGCCCATTTAAAGCTCAATTCTTTTTTCGCTGAAGTCGACAATCACGGATATTATTCAGTTCAGTTTATTTTCAAAACTTTATTAGTAATTTTTATTGTTTCTCAAGAGCCCATAGTTACATATATTATGACATAACACTTAACATTGAACTTTGGCTCCCTTTTTCACATTTATGTTTTTGATGGGATATCACTACTTTTTGCGAAGAAACTATTATTAATCATCTTTCAACACGTAAACCCGCGTTCCCGCGCCATTTTAAGTAGCAAGATTGTATACGGATGTATTTCTCTCGTATAACACATGTTACGATTGTTCGCATTGATGTCAAAACGCTGAGCCGGCGCTTCCAGGAGCAGTTAGTGTTATTCTCGGTTGTCTTAGTTTTATAAATAATTTGTAAGTATGTACTTATAAAAAAAATTAAACCTCCGAAAATGAGACGTATTGACGTGACAACGTCTTATAAATTGGTTTGCCGGGTGACACTTCAAGAAACTGCGTTACGCTCCGCTCACGTTATGCGCTCACAATGAGAGCGAGTGAGAGGCACGCGTCCCTTCCACTCGGGCATGGTTAGCCCGCCTAAGAGCGAGAGAGACAGACATAAAAAGTGAATCAAAGTCGTTGTCACGTTAAATTTTCGCCCGTATACCGACTTTACAGGCAACCAATTTTTTTTGATTGTTTTTTGTTGAAATTAAAGTTATTTTTTGTAAAAAAGAATTATTTTTTGCTTTTCAGTTTTTCCGGAGGTTTAATTTTTTGGTTAATTTTTTGTGGGCATAATCTACTAATTACTACATGCTTAATTTTTGATTACTTTTAAAATAGCTACCTACCTTACTTTAGCTATTAACTGTTGTATAATCCTACTTTTACTATTATTTGTTGTATTAAATAAAAGAAAACTGGCCAAGTGCGAGTCGGACTCGCGTGCAATGGGTTCCGAACGAATTTAATTCTTTTAACATGTTATTTTAATACTACAGACTTCTAATAGGTTTTACTGTAATCTTTAGGTAAAGATCTATTATCTCGATTTTTTTTCAAAATTTTATGTTCAGTAGTTTCGGAGATAAGGGAGGGGGGGAATGGTCATTTTTCGTCTAATTTATTGAATAACTTCTAAATCATTTATTTTAAAATTATGAAAAAAAATATAATTAATCCCTTTTATTTGATATGTCACACAATATTGTTCAAAAAACTTTTTTTTTTTAATTTTCTAGTTTGACCCCCAAAAGTGACCTCCATACTAAAAATTTAATAATTTAAATAACTTTTTTTTTTCTAAATGACATAATATTAAACTACTTGCTAAGTTAACTTAAATATATGTCAAGAACCCCGGGTTGGTAAAGGTCTCCTCCAAGGATGCCCAAATTTCCCACCAATTTGGGCCTGCATTTTTTTATTTCATCTTCCCATTGAAATACTTAAAAAAAAACAGGCTTTATACCCACATGGGTAGGCCTACAGTAAATGCTACAAAACTCAGCATTAAAATCTGTGAGTGAACAATAAATCACCCCTACTTTCCCACCCTTATAGGCCAACTTCGAGTTATACTTAACCTATTACATAAAAAAAGAATTATCTCAATCGGCCTACTCTGTAAAAAGTTATGCGTGGTCAATGGTCATACATTACAATCAGTGAGTGAACAAACAATCATCCCCTGATTTCCTACCCTTAGGGTTGGATTTTTTTTCCAAATTTATATGAGACCAACTTCGGGGTATACCTTTCCAATAAAAGAAGAATTATCAAAATCGGACTACTCTGTAAAAAGTTATGCGTGTTCATAAATAAAAAAAAAATAAAAACGCGTCGACTTGAGAACCTCCTCCGTTTTTTCGTCGGTTAAAAAGACTTTTCATCAACTTAACAGGAACTTAAATTCTTGCGAAGAAGAAAAGATTTGCTCCTATAATTTTGAAACGCGCTAAGTGTTACCTAACAAAATCGATTGACTGGAAAAATCTTAGTAATTCCCGGTTTTCAAATTTTTCATTTGTATACACACAATAACCTAACTGCATGCCAAATTTTATTTTTTTAGGACATCTGGAAGTGGGTTAGGTTTTTGATATAAATGTCAGTGAGTCAGTCACAAAAATGCCGGTTTTTAGGGTTCCGAACAAAAAACGAAACCCTTATAGAATCAGTCGGGTGTCTGTCTGTCTGTCCGTCAGTCACAGCCAGTTTTCTCCGGATCCACTGGACCGATTCTGTTGAAATTTAGTACACATATGGACTTCTGTGACCCAAACACGGACATGTTACGTAAATTATTAAATTTTTAGTATGGGGGTCACTTTTGGGGGTCAAACTAGAAAATTTAAAAAAATAGTTTTTTGAACAATATCGTGTGACATATCAAATAAAAGGGCTTACTGTGTGGGTTTTAATTATATTTTTTCATAATTATAAAATAAATGGTTTTGAAGTTATTCAAGAAATTAGATCATAAATGACCATCCCCGCCCTTATCTCCGAAACTACTGAGCCTAAAATTTGATTTGAAAACCTATAAGAAGTCTATAGTGATCCTTTGCACGCAAGTCCGACTCGCACTTGGCTAGTTTTTAAACGTTAACGTATCAATAACTGTTTGAGCAACATTTACGAAATATTGGATTCTAGACAAGCTAAGGAGCTTTAATAAATGTAGGTATGAAACCGGAACATAACAAGTGAATGAGATAGCAACAGACGCACCGCCACCGGGCACGCGGAGCGAGCCACACCGGCCACGCGCCACACCGGCCACGCGTCACGCTCGCGGTACGTAAATAAACAGTGGCGGTAGGCACATCCTCCCAGGTGCTAGTGGTCGGGAGTCGCTCTCACTGAGTCTCACTGCAGCTAGCGCAGGTATGCGTGGCACCTGCGCACCTGCTGCTGTCGCGCTCAACAGAGACGCTCTAGATTTGTGACTCGGTCAATATTTTCTTATTTTTTTTCTTCCGTTTTAAAAATCGTTCGGTACTATTAATTGAGATTTTAGGATTCCGTACCCAAGGGGTAACCAACGGAACCCTATAACTAAGCCTCCACTGTTCGTCCGTCCGTCTGTCTGTCAGCGGGGACATATCTCATGAACTGTAGGTACAAAGTTGAACCCTTTTCACACGAGTCCTGTTTTTGACACCGACTTCCGTAATTAAAGTTATTTTATAATTGTAGTGTTTTTTATTTGTAAGTCGGTTGTTTTTTTTTTAGTCGAGTTATGTAGTGAAATTATCACTACACAGCTCGACTAAAAAAAAAACTAAAAAATTTTAACAACGACTAAACAGTTTAAACAAAATCCGATCGATGTGATATTTTTTTTAGTCGAGCAACTACCTATTATGCGGATTTTTATTGTACTATATTCAATTATTTAATAAATTGTACTACACATATTCAATTTAAGTTTGTCATACATTTACACTTTTTTTTTTAATGAAACACTTATTTGCAGATATCACATTCTATAGTGTATGAACTCTTTGACGATAGGTACCTAGTGTGGCGGCGCGACCGTGACTACAGTTCCCGTCATGCAACTTTACCTCCCCGAAGTACGTCGCAATCGAATGCGCAGAATGTCAATTTGACAAAAAACATAATACAGCGCATGCGCGGGCACGTCGCGCATGCGCGTGTTTGCGCAAGATGGCGGGTGTAATGGCATCTCAATCGCTCGTATACGTTCGATGCATACGTGTGACCCGCTTGCTCAATGCAATACGACTGTTGATGCGAAAAGTGTTACACGTTGTTATTGTTTATAATTAACTAGCTGACCCGCGCAACTTCGCCTGCGTCACAATTTTCATTACTGCTCCGCTCCTATTAGTCTTAGCGTGATGATATATAGCCTATAGCCTTCCTCGATAAATGGGCTATCTAACACTGAAAGAATTTTTCAAATCGGACCAGTAGTTCCTGAGATTAGCGTTCAAGCAAACAAACAAGCAAACAAACAAACTCTTCAGCTTTATATATTAGTATAGATATAGATTATTTTGGTTATTTCTTACTATTTGATTTGTTTTTTGTGTGCTTTTGTGGTGTTACTTTTTGATATTTTTATTGTTACTGGTAGTCTTTGTTACTTATTTATCTTCTAAACATATAATAAAATCGTAGACTAACCGTCTCTGTACATTGAATATTTTTGCATGAAAATTACACAAAAAACTCAGGAAAAAGGTATAAAACACAAAAATGCAATTTTTGTAATTTTTGTCTGTTTGTCTGTGCGTTTGTGGGAGCATCACGCATAAACCACAGATTGGATTGCAAATCTAAGTACTTAAAAATATTAAGTGATACCCCGAGGAAAACTTAGCGTTTATTTCATCAAAATCGACCCACAAAATCAAAAGATATTGAATTTTTAAGTTTAGGAAGAAACTTCCTAATGTATTCTGATGAGTCAGAGCGCCATCTATTGAGAAAAAATAAAATGCAATTTGTGAAACTTTAAATACGTGGCAAAATAAAAGTGATAATTTTTATAACTTTTCGTTATTTATCGTTACAATCGATCCCGGAAATCAAAATATATTAAATTTTTAGTTTAGTAAGAAACTTCCTAATGTGTTCTGATCAGTCAGAGCGCCATCTATTGAGGAACCAAAAAATGCATGAAAGCATGAATGTTACACCAAAACACATTGATTGAGGTATTCGTGAAACTTTTAATACGTAGACGTAGCAAAATAAAAGTAAACATTTTAATACCTTTTCGTTACATACGGGCTTCTTATTTAACGTCTTCCGCTGCCAAATATTTTGTCAGTTTACATGGTCGATAGATGGCGTTGCGACGCGTTTTTCTGAACTGCGGTGTTAAGATTTTCCGCTGGAAAATGACTCACACGATTTTTAAACACAGTCGTGTTCGTAGGAATTTCGGTTTGGTCTCTGAAAGGTCTTAAAATGTTAGGGACCAAATTTTGGGGGGCTACTCTCTAAGTCCGAAGTCCGTAGTTTCGGGCGGGCGTATTCTACTCCGTATCACACTACAGACTTATGATTAGTCCCGAACCCGAACTAAGAATGAATGACAACACGATTTCACAGTAACTGTCAATTCGTGTTATCATTAGTTCTCAGTGGTTAGGTGATACGGAGTAGAATATTTTTATTTTCTTCTTAATATATAAGTAAAACAAAGTCGGGTTTGTTCGAACACTTTTCTAACTAAGTCGAGCGATTTTCATAGTTTCTGAATAAGTCTTCGTCCAGAATAGCATAATAAGAATTAAAATACAAAAAAAAATGAGTATGTAGGTTAGGAAGTGTAGGTAGGTAGGCAGGTAAGTAGCGTCGGTAGGTAGGGTAGGTAAGGTAGGGTAGCTATGGTAGGTAGGTAGGTAGGTAGGTTAGGGTCGATAGGTAGAGTAGCCAGTTGACGGGAGCGAAGCCGCGCGGGTCAGCTAGTAATATAATACGTATAAACAAAAAAATATTCTAGGAACGTAACACTTGTTTACGTGATTGCACCTGCGCGGTCGTCACTAAAACCTAACTTCGGAGGAGTACACAACGGTGATGCGAACTGTACGTCTTGTTGAGAATTTTGACTGGTAGTCCATACGGAAGACATATGGCTTTCGATTCAATTAAGAACCAGCTGTGATAGACGTACCTTTCGACTTACTATATGTGCACTGTATCTGTGTGAACATAATTCAGGCAATAGTTTCGCTAGTCACTTGCATGCTTATTTTGACAAGCTTTCCGAGTTAATAAATAACCACTCCACAGGCAAATTTATAATTCTTGGGGACATTAATATAAGCTCCATAACTTGGACGACTTCACATGATGGAATTAGGGATATCGCACCTCAAACAAGCTTGTTTACTCATTTTGTTGACACCTCTCATTTTTGTAGTTTACCTACAGCAATTTAATCTTATTGATAACAGACACGGCAAAAATCTAGATTTTGTCCTCGCAAATACTCCCGTCACCGTCTCAGCATGTTTATAACCCTTAGCTATCGAGGGCTCATATCATACTGCGCTGTTAATTCAACTTATTAGGTACTGTGCAACTTCAGTCACTTACGAATACGAACGTATTCGATCTGACCTGCGTAGTACCAACTGGGACGACATAATATTCAAAGGTACTGTTGAGGAGGCTGTCAGGAATTTTTATTCAACGGTATTTGAGATCAGAGATAAATACATCTCGCTCTGTCAGCTAGCTAAAGTATTGGAACGCATAGTACACCAGTATGGTTTCTAACTGTTGTCCTCAAAAAACACGGGTTTCTGAAAGGAAGGTCGACAGCCTCTAACCTAGTTCTGTTAACAGATTATGTTGCTGAGCAAATGGATGATGGATCCCAGGTCGATGCAACTTATACTGTAAGGCTTTCGACAGTAACGACCATGACACTCTACTGAGGAAGCTTTTCGACTTGGGCATTAGGGGCGGCCTACACAGATGGTTTTCCTCTTATGTGCAAAATAGGACACAAGCGGTGGTTCTGAATGGCTTTATGTCCTGTTGGTCCACCATCCCATCTGGTGTGCGGCAGGATTCCCTACTAGGACCGTTATTATTTGTACTTTTTATTAATGATATCGGCGAGTGCTTCAAACATTCTAAATACCTAATGTTTGCAGTTGACATGAAAATCTAGACTTTAGTTAAGAGTTTAAATGACGCTAGACTTTTGCAGACTGATATATCTAGATTAGACAACTATTGTAGAATAAACAAATTAGATCTTAAAATGCTTAGTTAAGTACTTATGACTTTTACCCGGAAGAACCTTCCAATCATATTCGACTACTCCATTGTAAATCAGCCTTTAACTCAAACTCATCTCGGTAGTCTTCTGGATAGTAGGCTCACCTTTGAGTGTCATGTCGACCATATCGCCAAAAAAGCTTCTAAAGCCTTGAGTTTCATCATCCGAAATGCAGAATCATTCAATAAAATTAAAACATTAAAAATTCTCTATTGTGCTTATGTCCGCAGAGATCTCGAATATGGTAGTCAAGTTTGGAATCTAATATATGCAGTGCACTCAGACAGGTTGGAACTAATACAAAGGAAATTCACCAGATACTTGAATTACAATTTAAAATCCCATATCTGAGTTACAACGATAGATGCGCTCGTTTCCACTTACAGTTCCCGTCACGCAACTTTACCTCCCCGAAGTACGTCGCAATCGAGTGCGCAGAATGTCAATTTGACAAAAACATAATACAGCGCATGCGCGAGCAGGTCGCGCATGCGCGTGTTTGCGCAAGATGGCGGGTATAATGGCATCTCACTCGCTCGTATACGTTCGATGCATACGTGTGACCCGCTTGCTCAATGCAATACGACTGTTGATGCGAAAAGTGTTACACGTTGTTATTTTTTATAATTATTAATTTTGGTTATTTCTTACTATTTGATTTGTTTTTTGTGTTTTTGTGGTGTCTGTATTTGTGGTGTTACTTTTTGATATTGTTATTGTTACTGGTAGTCTTTGTTACTTATTTATAATATAATACGTATAAACAAAAAAATATTCTAGGAACGTAACACTTGTTTACGCGATTGCACCTGCGCGGTCGTCACTAAAACCTAACTTCGGAGGGGTAAACAACGGTGATGCGAACTGTACTTCCACTTGTTACTCGGAGGAATACATTGGACATACGTTTCCTAGTGAAAATAGCACAATCTAAGATTGAATATTCTGATCTTCTTTCAAAGCTGTCTCCTCGACATTCTCGTTTAAGATATCTTCTCCATACTCCTTACGCTCGCACAGTTCACCGTGGCAACTCTTAGGTACATGATTCGCTCAGCGTCAAAAAAATTCAACAAAATTGTTAAAGATGAACAGCTTTCAATAGATTTGTGTGCAAGCAGCTTAGCGACCATTCGTACTGTTTTATCCAAACACTATATGGGTTCTGATATTTTTTAATACTGGTTGCACACTTCTACCTACGCAGGTATTTGATTTTATGTTAAACTTAATAGAAGTAGTAGTATTTCATTAGAAATAAGCAGTTCCTTTGTAGTCATGTTTATAATGTTAACTTTTACGGTTTTTCTGTGTGTACATAAATAATAGTTAATTAATTTTGCAACTGTACAACAATATCGACTCTATTGTTAACTGTAGAGGCTTGTAAATGGCTTGTTGTGAATTAGCTTACTAGCTAATTCCCCCCCCCCCCCCCCCGGGGTAGCTGTAAACCACCCAAACATAATAAAATAAAATAATAATAATGAAGACGGATTCATTCAATTTTATTGTTGTTTCATTAGAATTTAAGGAACATTTTATGATGTCGTGTAACTACGATTAAAAAATTAAACGTGTCCGGTCTTTTTACCCAAATAATGTCCGGCTACACTAACTGGTCTATCCGGGTTTTCGATTTGAAGACCTGGCAACCCTACGTAGATTGAAGACCACAGCTATCTTATCTTTTTGAAAAACTAATCAGAATTAGGTACCTAACTATCCTACAGGTATCAGTAATTTATCTGTAATAGATAGATTACTGACTGTTTCCTTCTGATCATTCCAAAACACTTTCAGTTTATCAGTTAACTCGAAAAATTATTTTAGATATGTACCTTTTTGAATGAAGTGTCGTATTTGTCACAGATAACCACACACAATAATTATCTCACAGTTTGTTCGTATATTTAATAGGTCACAAGAAATATTTCGCCTGATCAAAATATGAGGCAATCCACTTCGAATCCGCGTGTCGATCATCACATTATTCACATCACTCGCACTCGCCACGAACAGAGGACGCGCGCCCGCGCAAGCTTCGCGCGCTACACTGGCAAGTGGCTAGTGGCTTACACTGCTCTACTGACAGTTGCTAGTTCCGTCCGATTCCAAACACTTGAACTCAGGCCGCTCGCGCTCCGCTGCTGCGCTGGCCGGGAATCGGGAGCGTTCCCGCTCAACGCTCTTGTTCGCTGCAGAAGTTTATATTTCTTGTAAAAATTTAGTAGGTAAGGGAATGGTCATTTTTGGTTTAATTTCTTGCATAACTTCAAAACTGTTTACCTATTTTAAAATTATAAAAAAAAAACATAATTAATACCGTCACAGTAATCCCTTTCATTTGATTTGTCACACAATACAGTTTGAAAAACTTTTTTTTTTTAATTTTCTAGTTTGATCCCCAAAAGTGACTTCCATACTAAAAAAATATTTATTTACGTAACACGTCCGTGTTTGGGTCATAGAAATCCATAACATCAATACACAGTTTAACTATAACTGTCATACATTCTTCGCTATATCTAGTCTATTCTATGTCTGGATAGGGGTTGATGCACCTCTCTGTAAAGCCCTCAGCGCTAGGTTTCTAGTGCCGATTATCTAAAGTCTGAATACCTAGATTTTCTGTATGTTTAGTAAAGGAAGGTGTCTGTAAATGGTGGTTTATCTGTCCACCCATCACCATTTTGAATAACTGTCCTATTTCGGTATGTGTGAAATGTTCGTATTGAACATTTCACACATACCTTCATACACTGTGTACCTTCTTTACCATTACCTGTTACCAAGTACCTTTTAGGGGTTTACCAGGAATGTGTAGGGGAGTGTGTAACCCTACCTATCTATTTACTTAAAGAAAATAATTTCCCCAAAAACATCTTATGTGTCTGGGGGAAAACTGCAACTATAACTATAACTATCTTATTCTATTACATAAGCTCGTATATACGCGAGTTATATAAAACTATTATGTGAGGCTTTCGTCGCGAACAACCATAAACATGTCAAAGTATTTTTTTTTGCTGGAATTGAGAGCGCTAAAGATTCAAACGTAACAGGAGACCAGAAACGTGTGAAAGTATTTTTTGGGCTGGAATTGAGAGCGCTAAAGATTCTCAAATACCAAGAAACCAGAAATATGTCGAAGAATTTTTTGGGCTGGAATTGAATGCGCTAAAGATTCACAAGTACCAGGAGACCAGAAATATTTTGAAGTATTTCCGGGGCTTTAATTGGAAGCGGTTAGGATTCAAAAGTACAAGGGGCCGGAAAACACTTCGAAGTATTTCCGGCTCTGGAATTGTGAGCGGTTAGAATTCAAAAGCACCAGGAGAGCAAAAATTTGTCGAAGTTTTTTCCGGGCTGGAATTATGAACGCTATAGATTCACGAGTACCAGAAGAGCAGAATTATGTCGAAGTATTTTTGGGGCTGGAAATGCAAGCACTAAAGATTCACATATACCAGGAGTCCAAAAACATGTCGAAGTATTTCTGGGGCTTTCATTAATTGCAAGTGGTTAAGATTAAAAAATACTAGTGTCTAGTACCGCACGCGAGTCCGCTACCAGTATTAGCAGGGTTGATCTAATTGATCTTAGGAGTAAGGTCGAATGAAACAACCGTAATCAGTATTTTTGACCTTATATTGAACTTTATTGACATGAACTATATCTAATTTGACGCCTAACGCCATCTAGTAAATGCATTTCACAACTTTCCTACAAGACATGTTGAACTTAGATCTTGGTGAGCGGGTTTTGAACAGGCATGCTTCTTAACAGACCGCCCATCAAGGACATTACCGAACGAATGTCCTTCGTGAACTATATCCTATATCAATCTGATCTCAGGATTGACCTAAAATCTTAAATTAAGAAATTGTACCTACTACTTTAAATTTTAACATCTACATACTACAATTACCAAAAATGGAGTGAGGGCGATGCAAAGGAGTTATAAATACAAAAAAGCTTTTGTATTAATCTTGTCTGTCTGTCTGTTAACGCTAATCTCCGATAGTACTGAACAATTCATTTTATGGTTTATGCAATTACGTATGGGTTACTTCTGATTCTGAGCAACATTTAGGCATTATTTCATTATAATTGTTGCAAAAAAGTTATGGTAAATTAAAGATTTTTAAAATTACGTATCAGTGTCGATTTTCGACATGTTTTGTACAGAGTATTTTTTGACAGCCGCAGACCAAATCCATAACAATATTATAAGATCATGTATTTCAATCAAGTGTCGACATGATTCATAGACCAGCGTGCAGCGGTACAATAACCGCTGTGGTGTACTGATGTACACTAGATAATTAAATATATTTAATGACACAAGTATCGGCTCACTAGTTCATGCACGCGTCTTCACTCCCTGACAGCTGTCATACGACTGCCCCCCCCCCCTCGCGTGCATAACCGGGGACGACAGAAATACATTCGTACAGCCAATACTAATAGACTATATTGATAATTAGTTATAAATACAAGTAATATATTAATTATTTATCTATTAATTGTTTATTTGTGTACGTATACACTACAACCGCCTCCCGAAACATTCGACATAGGTTCGAACCCCAACTGTGCCTCATATCTTTCTTGAATTATTTTTAATTAGTGTATCTGTTTTTAGTGTAATTAGTGTATCTGGTGTTAGGGTATCTGTTTTTGTTTTTTCTCCAACTTAGTTTTGTATTGGTAGGTTTTTTAAGAATGTTCGGAAGAACATTCTTAAAAAACAGAACCTTCTGTCACAGACAATTTTTTCCGAATATACTATACCGATTCTGTTGACCCTAACTAAACACGGACGCGTTACGTAAATAAATAAGTTTTGAATATGGGAGTCACTTTTCTGGTCAAGTTCAATGCTGCTAAGACCCAAGCGTGTCTATTTTCCGCCAAAAGGAGCCAATTTTCACCCAGCTCCATCTTTCCGAGGTGCAACCGTGCTGATAACCGACCAACTTGAGCTTCTGGGGGTTACATTAACATCTACCCTTAATTTTGGCCTTTCATAGTGGCAAAAGCTTAAGTGACTGCAAAGAAGTTGGGGATCCTAGTAAAGGTGAGACGATACTTCACGCCGGAACTGCTGCTCAAACTCTATCAAGCGCAAGTTCGATCGTGTAGGGACGGATCTGCCAGATACCAGCTTGATGCCCTTGAGTCAATTGAGAAACGAGCCAAGAGGATCATCGGCAATGATAGGCTCGTCGCGACCAAGCTCCAAAGTCTTGACCATCGACGACGAGTTACTAGCCTGGCGGTTTTCTACCGGTTGCAGTTTGGGGAATGTGCGACGGAATTGCATAATTTAGGTCCGCCAAGCCCGTTCCATCATCGGACCACAAGACGAACGGCGATGCGCCACCGGTACATGGTGGACATCCCACCCACACGCACAAAACGTTTTGGGAACACATTCATAGTGCGTACAACTAAAGAATGGAATTCCCTGCCGGAGTCTGTGTTTCCTGATAGCCACAACCTGGGAGTCTTTAAGTCAAGAGTGAATAGGTCACTTCTAGGTAAGCGTGCTCCATTTTCGACCACATCATCGCTTACCAACAGGTGAGATTGTGGTCAAACGCGTGCCTACCAATAGTAAAAAACAAAAAAGATTTTTTAACCTGTAGCGTGCGACTGCAAAGGGCTTGTGAGAATTATATTTTTTTCATAATTATAAAATTCAAGCCAAGGTTCAGAAGTCAGTCAAAAAATTAAATTAATAATCACCATTCCTAGGCTAAAAAATAGATAATAGGTAGTTATTTTAGATTAGGTACAGGATTACAAAATAACATAAATAAATTAGATTCCTTCGGAACCCTTTGCATGCGAGTCCGACTCGCACTGTGCCAGTTTTTTTTTCCTGTTATACCTAATCAATTTTTGCATAAAGTAATAAATCTAAAACATATCTAATAGAAACTATTTCCAGCATTGTTGGTTATTTACTGTTAGAAGAATATTTACAGTGTTCTGTTTAGTTGTGTTGTTATCACGTGTCACGTAATGTTAATTAATTTCTTCTTGAAAACTTTAAATACAAATATCTTTTGATAGAGTGAACCGATTACGATGAAACCAAAACTAAGTTATACCCTGAGTTACGTAAAATTTCAATGTATGAAAGTTATCTACATTATTTTTGTGCTTTTTACGTAATGCACGGACATCTAAACAGACAAACAGATAAACAAACAGACAAAAATTTCAAAAATAATGGAAATGGGTTCTGTTAGTTATCCTTTATCCCTCTGGCTATTTTTTTATGATTATTTTGAACTAGCTGTTGCCCGCGACTTCGTTCGCGTGTATGTCGGTTAAGATCGCAAAGATAAGATAAACGAACAGTCAATATCCTGCATTACCTGACCCCCTTAGAATTAGGAACTTGAAAGAGTTTTATGCAAGACACTGGTTGTTTCACCTCTTCCATTTTAAATGACGACCAGCCCTGGTAAGGTTTCGTAATGAGCTCCATGATATTAGCGGTGGAATTGGCACCGGATAATTTCAAAGTACGTAAGATTACAAAATATCTTGAGAGATTGTAAACCCTCGATAAATAAAATTGACAGTTGAACATTTGGTATACTTATTTACGCGTCAAACTTTGATAGTTTGGTAGTAGTTGCAGACTCTGATTGGTCGCCATTTTATATCAGTCCACAATTTCTCGGAATAACTTCGAAAAATTATAGACTATCCAATTTGGATGCGTAAAAAAGTATTCCAAATGTTCAGTTGACAATTTATCGAAAGTTTACAATCGCTCAAATATTTTATAATCTTACAGAGTTTGCCATTTTCCGGTGACAAAATCACCTGGACATACACAAAAAAATTTGAGAGGTGTCAAGGGACACCCGGATGGAACGAAGTCCCTTTCGATTAATTAGTGAAGGAATTGTAATTTTTTTTTTAAGTTATAATAATATTTAAAAAAATAATATTAATAATATACCGTATACGTCGGTACAAGCGGCGAGTTGAGTGATACACTCAGAATCGCACATTCCAAAGCAATGAAAAGTGGGTTTATAGGGCTTGGGAGCGACCAGACCAAGGTGTGACTGATATGCGCCTACCGGATGATGAAGCCATGTGTTCATTCTGGCGCAGTATCTGGTCGGTGCCTTTTTTTTGGGACAAGCCCGCCACACATTCCCAACCACTGCAACTCCTGAAAGCCAGAATCAACAGTGGCGATCACCAGAAAAACGCCAAGCCAATGAAGCCGACGAGTCCCAGAGAAACGATTTAACTGTCTTGGATCCTGCAACGAATTTAATCAGAAAAGTACAGCGGAGGAGTAGGAAAATAAATATAAATATAATTTTCACTTTTCTACCACTGGTCGGTGCCTGTCAGTCACACCGAGGGTGATTGGACTCGGGAGGTCGAACGTGCGTGCGATCCGATACCAGAAATGGGGGCAATTACCATCAGCCCCCAAGATGTAGCTCGTGCAGTTCGTCCGTTGCCTAACTGGAAATCTCCAGGACCGGACGGGCTGCACAACTTTTGGATTAAATGGTTTCAAAGATCGCACGCTCGCTTGGCATCTCAATTCCAGTCTTTTTTTTTTTACTATATATCGGCTCGCGTTTGACCACTATCTCACCTGATGGTAAGCGATGATGTGGTCGAAGATGGAGCACGCTTGCCTAGAAGTAACCTATTCACTCTTGACTTAAAAACTCCCAGGTTATAGCTATCAGGAAACACAGACTCCGGCAGGGAATTCCACTCCTTAGCTGCACGCACTATGAATGTGTTCCCAAAACGTTTTGTGCGCGTGGGTGGGATGTCCACCATGTACCGGTGGCGCATCGCCGTTCGTCTTGTGGTCCGATGATGGAACGGGCTGGGCGGAATCAAATTATGCAATTCCGTCGCACATTCCCCAAAATGCAACCGGTAGAAAACCGACAGGCTAGCAACTCGTCGTCGATGCTCAAGACTTTGGAGCTTCGTCGCGACGAGCCTATCATCGCCGATGATCCTCTTGGCTCGTTTCTCAATTGACTCAAAGGCATCAAGCTGGTATCTGGCAGATCCGTCCCAAAGATGAGAGCAGTACTCCATACATGATCGAACTTGCGCTTGATAGAGTTTGAGCAGCTGTTCCGGCGTAAAGTACCGTCTCACCTTTGCTAAGATCCCCAACTTCTTTGCAGCCACTTGAGCTTTTGCCTCTATGAAAGGGCCAAAATTGAGGGTAGATGTTAACGTAACACCAAGAAGCTCTAGTTGGTCGGTTATCGGCACGGTTGCACCTCAGAAAGATGGAGCTGGGTGGAATTGGCTCCGTTTAGCGGAAAAAAGACACGCTTGGGTCTTAGTAGCATTGAATTTGACCAGATTGGCTTCGCCCCATTCTGAGACAGCCTGTAAGGACACGTTCAAGCGCTCAACCATAGCCTCCCGGAGAGACCGGATCTGCGACCCATCAGCTCGTGCGTGGGACACGTATCTCTCAGCAACAGTGCTGTCGTCTGCATACCCAAAGGTACCGGGTTTAAGCAGATCATTAATATGCAGCAAGAACAGTGTTGCCGAAAGCACCGACCTCTGAGGAACCCCGGCATTAATATCCAGAAGTCCAGACGAGCAACCATCAATGACCACTCGTATAGACCGATCCCTCAGGAAATCCGCGATCCAATCACACAATCCGGCGGGCAGACCAAAGGAAGGAAGCTTACTAATAAGGCTATCGTGCCAGACCCTGTCGAAGGCCTTTGAGATAGCAAGGGAGACCGCAAGTGCCTCCCCGTGCTTCTCTATGGCCTCACTCCAGATGTGAATGGCATACGCAAGAAGATCCCCAGTAGACCGATTTCGGCGGAATCCGTATTGTCGGTCTCTAAGGATATCATTTGCTTCTAGGTATGCCAGGAACTTATGATTCAGCACGCGTTCCAGACTCTTACAGAGTATGGACGTTACTGAGATAGGTCTATAGTTCGACGGGTCAGCTCGACTACCTTTCTTGGGCATGGGCTGCATGTTAGCTTGCTTCCAAGCCTTTGGCACTTTTCCAGTCTCAAACGAAAGGCGAAATAGGCGTGTCAAGATCGGAGACAATTCAGGCGCACAAGTCTTCAGCACAACTGCCGGTATCCCGTCGGAGCCACTAGCCTTGTTCACGTCTAGGTTACGCAGTACCCTACAGACGTCCTTCTGATGAATGCGAATGTTCGACATACTCGACTCGCATCCAGCAGGAGAAGCAGGGGGCTCCGCGCCACCAGGATCCAGACGTGAAGATTCCGCAAACAAAGAAGCAAACAAGTTCGCTTTCTCCTCAGCGGAGTGGGCCAGCGTCCCGTCGGGTCTCAGCAGTGGTGGTAGTGAGGGGCGGCAGAAGTTCGATTCGACCGACTTAGCCAGGGACCAAAAAGCCTTACAACCTGCTGGGTATGAAGAAAGTTTGTTCCCTATTCGGCTAATGTGGTCAAATCGAGCCCTCCGCAACACCTTCTTGCAGGAGTTGGCAGCCCTGTTGAAGGCTCTCTTCTTCTGACTCACATCATTTGCTTTGCGCGTACGAGCGTCGACCCATGCTAGGTACGCCGCGTGCTTAAGCGCATCAGCGCGATGGCACTCGGCACGATGATGAACGAGCTTCGCCAGACATTGTTACGTCAGAGAACGGAATGTAGTACTCCATTCCCCTCCGCAACACATCCGTCACGGCGTCCGCGCACGACGAAGCATCAGTCGAAGAAAAGCAAGTAGGCTGCCAAGGGTAACATGCGAAGAAAGATCGCAAGCCATCCCAATCTGCTGACCTGTATCGCCATACCCACCGGGTGCCTCTTGGGCTAGGATCGGGCGAGGAGTAGACGGACACAGACTTCACCAGACAGTGGTCCGAACTACCCAGTGGTGAAGAAATCGTCACCGAGTAGCGGTCTGGATCAGTAGTCAGCAAAAGGTCCAAGCAATTGGCAGTGTGCGAATCAACATCCGGCACCCTCGTTGCCCCCTGGACTAGCTGGGTAAGATTTAAAGCTAGCGCTAGCTTTCGCGTCTCTCGTCCAGCATGGTCTGTGCACTGGTATGGGAAGAGCCACTCCTGATGGTGGGCATTGAAGTCGCCCAGTAACACCAATTGGGCAGAAGGGTACCGCTGCTGAGCCGCATCCGCTGCCTCACTCAGGTGCTGTGTGAGCCCAGTTGTCTCCAAATCACCGCTGTGCGAACGGTAGACACAGGCGTAGACAATTTTGTCCAGGCCTGTGTCCACTATAACCCACAGCGTTGAGAACCTGTAGTCTTCAAGGTTTCGGAGACGCCGATAGCAGATGTCGTCCCGGGCGTACACACATACGCCCGCGCGTGGTCTAAACTGGTGCTCCAGGGTAAACCCTGGGTAAGACGGATATGACACGTCTGACGAACGTCCGATCTGCGTCTCCGACAGAAATAAGAGCGCTGGTTTCTCCGTCTCTAGGTGGTGGTGGACTGCGGCGAGATTTGAGTGCAGACCTCGTATGTTGGAGAGGTGCACTTTGTGCTAGAGGGAGTGCTGCCGCTGTACAGCTTTTCTCTTATTTTTCCTGTTCATATTACAACATTTGAGTGAAGGAAGGAGAGGAGAAGGAAGTGAAATGAGGTTCCATGCTGCTAACCTTCAGGCACGCTCTGGCAGGACGGCATCATTGGGGGACTAGCCTGGAGACTGCGGGGACGCCCGGAGCTCCCCCGGGAATGTCCATCGGGCCCTCTCGTCTGGTCGCCAACCAGCACGATGGTGCATTCCGGGACTTTTCGACAGTTGGCGTGGCAGCCTTTCATGTGTGGCTAGCACACTACTTGGGCCCCCAACTACCTGCGGTCGGCCAGCGGCGCACCGTGCCTCAGATCCCGCTACCCTCCGCAACTAGTCTCCCGATACGCCCATGTCAGCGCAAGCCTGGTTGGTCTGCCTGCATTGGAACTACTATTTCGACCCAACTCCTCTGAATTGGCTACACTGGGCATCGTACCGGAACGCGGCTAGACCGCTTGGCGGTACGTCTTTGCCCAGTGGGTGGTCACAAGCCATCGGCCGAAGCCTACCACCAGTTACTGTCACCTGATTAGCACCACCCGGGGACCACGTGTAGGGTCTAACATTAGGTAATCTCCTACGGACGCGGGTGACTCGGCCCCCAGTCTGCCTTAGAGTCAGGGTCGCTGCCCCAGTTCCTAACTACTGGAATAACCCACCTGCTTCATAAATCAGGTAGTACCGCGGAACCTAAAAATTATAGGCCGATCACGTGTTTACCGACGGTCTATAAAGTTCTTACTTCCATTTTGAGAGCAAAGATTAACCATCATATTGATAGTAATTCAATTATGTCTGCCTCTCAGAATGGATATAGGAACGGGTCCCGCGGTACTAAGGAGCTGCTCCTCATCGACATTGCCATTAGCCAACAGGTTCGTCGTTCCCGAAGGGATCTGTCGACATGCTGGATAGACTATAAGAAGGCCTACGACTCGGTGCCACATACATGGCTCATGAGGGTGCTGGAGCTGTATAAAGTTGATGCAGTTCTACGCGCCTTCCTGATGTCGTGTATGGGGCAGTGGAGTACCGTCCTTCACTATTCAGGATGTCGACAGACCCAGGCGAACAGCGACCCGATAAGGATCGAGTGTGGCATATTTCAGGGCGACAGTCTGAGTCCACTGTGGTTTTGTCTGGCCCTCAACCCCTTCAGTACATTGCTGGAGGGTTCAGGCCAAGGCTACCGGTTGAGAAGAGGTGGTCAGGACGCACCTTCTTTACATGGATGATTTGAAACTCTTTGCTCCTAACAACTTGCAACTGATGAAGCTACTGAAGGTAACAGAAACCTTCAGTAACGCCATCAGGATGGAATTTGGTTTGGACAAATGTGCGGTCATGCATGTAAAGCGAGGGGAGATTATGGAATCCGTGGGAACCCAACTCTCGGATTCCATACACCTTAGGTCCCTCTCCTCAACCGAAACTTACAAGTATTTGGGTATGTCGGAAGCGTTAGGCATCAATGTTGTTGATATGAAACAATCGTTGAGGGAGCGCTTCTTTGGCCGCCTGAACAACGTACTTAACACTCTTTTATAAGGCGGAAACAAGGTCTTTTATCAACGGTTGGGTCATGCCGGTATTGATGTACTCTTTCAGCATACTCAAATGGACTCAGACGGAACTTGACGCCCTGGATAGGAAGGTACGCTCACTGCTTACCGCAAATCGGATGCATCACCCACGGTCATCGGTGATGAGGCTGTATATCCCACGCAAGTGCGGGGGTCGTGGCTTCTTAAATGCTAAGACACTGCACAACCGCGAGGTATGCAGCCTTAGGGAATACTTCCTTGTGGCCGACGTGGGTATGCATCAAGATGTGGTAGCGGTGGACAAAGGCCTTACCGCGCTCTCCTTGGCTAACGAGAACTGGCGCAAACCTGTGGTATTAGATACTAACGACCGCAGGGAGGTATGGCAGAGCAAGGAGCTTCACGGACGCCTTTATCGGGTCCTACATGGGCCCGATGTAGACTTCTTAGCGTCCGTAGCCTGGCTGCGTTTTGGTGACCTCTTTGGGGAAACCGAAGGTTTTGTCTGTGCGATTATGGACGAAGTTATGATGACGAACGACTACCGGAAATACATTGTGAAGGATGGTACGGTTGACATATGTCGGGCATGTCACCGACCCCGGGAATCCATCCGCCACATTATTTCTGGTTGTTCTAGTCTGGCTAACGGAGACTATTTGCACAGGCACAACCTTGTAGTCAGGATTATCCACCAGCAACTTGCTCTTAAATACAATCTTGTGGAATCGGTAGTACCGTACTATAGGTATGTGCCCGACCCAATTCTTGAAAATGGCAATTGCACGTTGTATTGGGATCGGTCTATGATCACTGACAGGATTATTGTTGCTGTTGGAGGCCTTTAAGGTGGTTGTAGTTAGGAGAGTAAATAAATGCACAAGTCCGTAAACACAGTCTATTCAACATTCACACATATTGACAATTCGATACATTACATTACTGACACACAAGTAACCGTTTCGGCGCGGCACAATTGACTGGCCGCTAAACCATATGCGCGGGGGAACATTACATTTTGCAGCGCTAGCACTATTGGTGCCTGTTGTCCCTACATACCTCCCCCCTTCAAAAAATAATGGCTGGTCTTTTATATCCTGCTGTCCTGTCTTGTCATCATTGTGGCCTGTTACCAACAACACAAACTCTGCAGAATGGCCTCCGATCGAACAGCAAAATATAATTGACCCATACTTTTATACATTGTTATACATTGTTAATCTTAATTATATTGCTAACATTGTTATCGCTAGGACTTTATGAAATACAATAGATTCTTTCAACATGACAAAGCTTTTATTTTTCCACTGCAACGTTTTTATATCTAACACTTATCTCTTAAGATTATAATTATTGAATAACCCTTATTAATCACTGCTATCCCTGTGCCGTATTTTGCGTTCCTAGCACTGTAGGTACTACGCATAAGAATCTCGTGGTACGGCCGACTGCTGGGCCGCTGTGACCGCGGGTCCTGCAGGCCATATAGTTGACAACTTTGCGTTATTAGCGCCCTGTTGGGCGATTATGACTTCCTCGTTTTTGTTATAGTTTCCCATTTTCGTTAAATTTATTTTTATTATTTATACGACCGAATTTTTTAGTATTATGTATTATTATTAGTATTATTTCTTTCAATGATTCGCAAAATTTGGCACAGTGATTTTAATGTTCTAACGTTAGCTCTTACTACAGTAAACTAGTGCAGCAAAAATCGCACCGGTGGCTTTACACGGCGGCCACAGCGCGTGGTACGGTCTATAGGCGGAAGCAATTTATCTTCAGTTTCTTCAATATTATTATTTAAACATTTCTGTGCGCAACCCATAAATACGCTGGCTTTAGTCTGTCTATTGATAAATCGCTTTCTCTATTTGACAACTGCACTCTAAAAATTTTATCATTTCTATTTATAACTCTATATGGGCCGTCATAAGTAGGACAAAGGGACTTTTTCATCATCTCATTTCTAACAAAAACATGTGTACATTTCTTTAAATCATTACTTACAAAAATATTACGCGGATCGCTACTCGCTCTTGACGCGGGTTATTTATCGTTTGCCTAAGCTGTCCTACATATATGCATTCCTGTTTGTTTTCCACGTGGAAAAAATCTCCTGGCAACCTAATAGTTTCGCCGTATACCATTTTCGCAGCGCTAAAACCTGTGTCACTTCTGCACGCTGCACGAAGCCCTAACATAACCGTCTGCAGTTGGTCTCCATGTCTTGATCCATGCTACCTGTCAAACGTGCGGTCAATGCGCTTTTCAATGAACGATGCCACCTTTCCACTAACCCGTTGCTCTGTGGATGGTACGGGGATGTCCTAATTCTTTGTACCCCTAAAAATCTCATGAGACCGTTGAAAAGGTCGCTCTCAAATTGCCTGCCCTGATCGGTAGTTATCCTATTTGGACACCCAAATCTGCATATCCAATGCTCGTAGATAACCCTGGAGACCGTGTCAGCTGTAATGTCTGAAACTGGTATTGCTTCAGGCCAACGCGTAAAACGATCTATAATAGTTATACAGTAACGGTGCCCATGTTGTGACGTGGGCAACGGGGCCCACGATATCTGTGTGTATGTGTTCGAATCTATTACTACTAATTACTAATTGCTATTGCTACTGCTACTAATTGCTGTTCTATTTCTATTGCTATTGCTACTAATTGCTATTCGGTGGTATTCCAAAACCATTCATTTATATTCCTTTATATTGTATTTTTCTAAGATTATTTTGTTGATCTTCCTTTGTGAGTACGACATGGTATATCTATATACAAATATGTTCACAACCTCCTTTCATTTTATACTACGGCTGGACTCTATGTGCACAATACCTGCTGCCTTACACATATTTATGTCAGGACTTTTATTTAATGGATAATAAGGACATAACTATTTACTACCAAAATTGCAGAGGGGTGAGAACCAAATTGCATGCCCTGTATTTGAGTATTCTTTCGTTTTCCTACGACTTAATTATATTGACTGAGACGTGGCTTATTCCCGATATTGCTAGCGGTGAGTTTGTGGATCCTCGATACGTTGTGTACCGCTGTGATCGAGATCGCGACACAACTTGTAAACGTGATGGTGGTGGGGTTTTGGTCGCGGTGTCACGTGGACTCCGATCATGTTTATTTGACATTCCTGGTCGACCGACGTGCATTGAGCATCTTGCGGTTGGTATTCCGAGTAGGGACAATAGCTCTAAAATGCATGTTGTTAGTGCTGTATACATTCCACCTTGGGCGACTACTGAAGTATATACATCCCACCTTGATACACTGCAGGACATGTTAAATGAACCTTATGTCGAAAATATGTTCATTGTTGGTGATTATAATCTCCCTGAAGTTACATGGAAGGTTGGACAGTCTGTCGGGTCGCATCAGCTTACTGGCATGTCATGCTCTGGAGCGTCCCCTGTATGCTCACAATTGGCACAGCTCATGTCAGCCCTGAATGCATATCAATTCAATAACATACCTAATGCCAATGGGAAAATATTAGATTTGTTTATTTCTAACATCAACAGTACTATAAGCCCTCCTTTAGACTCACTCCTACCTATAGACACACATCATCCTCCGTTTGTTGCTACAGCCCCCACCAGTACCTCCACACAACCTCTGAAAAGAAAACCGTTGAGTAAATATGACTTTCGCAAAGCTAACTATGATGTGATTAATGAACAGATCAGTGGGGTTGAATGGGTGAACCTGCTGGAGCACCTTACATCGCGGGAGGCCGTGCAGCGGTTTTATGATGTTCTCGGTGGCATTACTGAACGCAATGTACCGCGTGTTAAGTCCCGGACACTTGATTTTCCGGTTTGGTTTTCAGCACAATTAATTAAAATTTACAAGAGAAAACAACGTCTTTGGGTAAAATGGAAAAAGTTCAAGAATATCAAAGATTACAATGAGTTTTCGGAGTACAGAGTAACCTTTAAAGAAGCCTGTAAAACCTGCTACTCAAGCTATATTAAATCAGTTGAAGATAAACTAACCACAAACATTAAATACTTCTGGGCATATGTATCAAACTGCAAAAATAAATCAGGTATTCCATCCACTATGCACTATCAAAACCTTAAGTCAAGTGCCCCAGAAGAGATCTGTGATATGTTTTCAGACTTTTGTCAGTCCGTGTTTGAGCCTAGTTCACCTTCATTGTCTTACTGGGCCCCGCCTACACACTGTAATGCCAATGTTAACTTGATCGATAACTTGCATATTGAAGAAGACAAAATACTTAGAGAGTTAAAATTACTGGATCCATCTAAGGGGGCAGGTCCCGATGGGTACCCAGCTCTGTTCTTTAAGGCCACCGCTGGCAGTATCTGTAAGCCGCTCTTTATTATTTACAATAAATGCTTAAGCGAGGGTGTTTTCCCAGATGAATGGAAACGGGCTAACATCACGCCGGTACACAAGAATGGCTCAAAACATGACGTAGAGCAATACCGGCCTATCTCGATTCTGTCGACCTTGTCAAAACTTTTTGAGAGACTCGTACACAATGAAATTTATCCAGTCTTACACAGCGTCATTATCCCAGAGCAACATGGGTTTGTTCAGCGCCGTTCGACTGTCTCAAATTTATTAATTTTTTCCAGCTATCTTTTTGAGAACATGGACAGGCGGTTGCAAGTCGACGCGATTTATACAGATTTCAAAAAAGCTTTTGACAAGGTCGACCATGAAATCCTACTTAATAAGATCGCGTTTAATGGTATACGAGGAAATTTACTGCACTGGTTCTCATCCTATATTAAAAATAGAACACAGAAAGTTGTTGTGAATGGTCATCAGTCAGATGCAGTTCATATAACCTCGGGTGTTCCACAAGGTTCAATCTTGGGACCATTGTTGTTTATTTTATACATTAATGATATTGACAAATGTTTTAAAAATACTAAGTTTCTTGTATACGCTGATGATCTAAAAGCTTATAGGTCTATACAGACTGTGGAGAATTGTCGACTGTTCCAACAAGATCTGGACAGTCTTGCCGACTATTGTCTAAACAATAAACTACACCTTAGTCTTTCCAAGTGCAATTGCATCAGTTTCACAAAGAATAAAATAGTTGTTAACTTTAAATACTCATTGCACGACACAACACTCAGTAATGTTTCTACTGTGAGAGACCTTGGTGTGTTAATTGATGATAAATTGTCCCTAAACCAACATGTAGAAAATATTGTAAATAAAGCATTTAAGATGTATGGTTTCGTTATGAGGTCAGCCACTGAGTTCAAGCGGGTCTCCACATACCTCTACCTATACGATCCCTTGACCGACCCTTGTACGATCACAATTAGAATATGCCGTCCCTATTTGGAACCCATTTTACCAGAAATACATAAACGAGATTGAAAAAGTCCAGCGTAAGTTTTTACGAGCTATGCATTATAGATGCTACAAAACGTATTTGTCGTACTCACAATTACTGAATAAGTATGGGCAGATCAAGCTAGAATCTAGACGAAAGTATCTGGAAGCTTCTGTACTTTATAGCATTGTTCGTGGGGATTTTGATTGTATCGATCTCACGAGTAAACTATGTTATGTAGTTCCACGTACTGCTAATATACGTAGTATCCGTGCAGGTACCCTATTTGCTGTCAACACCTGTCAAACTAATTCTGGTTTGCGCTGCCCTATTCGTCGCATGGTCGAATCTTATAATTGTAATTTTGTTAATATTGATATTTTTGTATGCTCGAAATCCAAATTTAAATGTGATGTTATGAAAATGATTATTAACCAGTAATGTTTTTAGGAATGTAAGCTAGTCTAGATTTTATCTTTGTTTTGTTTTTAATGTTAATTAATTATTGCTCTCTTGCCAAGGAATCAATAAGAATGTTTATTTTATTTTGCATGATGTAATTATTATTAATGAATTTGATATTATTATAATTATTTATAACGTATCTAGTGGCACTCATTATCATATTTTCTTAATAATAATAATAATAAATTATTTATTGGACTTAAAAAAAAAAATTGTACAATCAAACACTTACGAACAACTATTATGCAACAAGAACAAAAACATATCAGAGAGTAACAATAGTGTCAGTAGTATTTGTATTGAATTCTGGTACCCAATGAAAGATTTAACTTGTGTTATGGGTACCAGGATTCTCACGCTAGTTTATTAGCCAATAGTTACATCAGAAGGTCAAAAGTTGAACAAGTGATCATTTGAGAAAAAGCCCTTTTATGTGTGTGAGTGTTGTGCCTTAGTGAGGTTGGGTGTTGGTTGTTGTACTGTGAAGAAATCGTGTGATTGGTCGTGTATTAGAGAAATGAAAACCTTAGTAGTTTTTCTGTTTCAACATAGCTCTGCATCTGTAACCAGCCATACACCGTTCTTTTACATTTCTGAAGAGTTGTCGAATAAATGGAGCAATGTTTGTTAGTTTCATTGTATAGGTGACTTCCAATCCCATAATAATGTCTCCGAGCAAGTGCAGTCCTACAGCTTTGAGTGGGGCATACCCTATAGCGTTGGCGCTTATTTCCAGAACTGATATCATACTTCAGTGAAATGTGCTTACGCATAACCACATGGAGCACAAAGAGCTGCCTAACAGAAAGAACACAACAGTCTCTAAATAAGCTGACTGTGGGATATCTAAAGGGTTTGAAGGACATGACTTTCAGGACAGACCTTTGTGCCCGCTCAAGATGAATAAGGTGAGTCTTGGGTGCACCTCCCCATACAGTGACACAATATGTTAACAGTGACTGGCACAGCGCGTAATAAACTGTTTTTAGGGTAGTTTGGTCAGCTGAATTTCTTAATTTTTTGAAAATATAAATTAATTTTCGAACCAATGAAGTGATTCCATCGACATGAGATTTCCAATTTAAAAGGCTGTCAATTTGTACCCCAAGATATTTAATGGTAGCTGATCTCGCCAACGGAGGGCAGGAACATTGTGTGGTGTGTGAGTTTGGAAAACAAGAATGAGCCTTTAGAATAATTGCATCTGGGGAGGGCAATGCAACGGCCTGCGATGAAAAGGGTAAAAATTTGGTTTTTGAGACGTTAATGGTGAGAAGGTTATCATACAGCCAGCTCATCACTGATGCCAGGGCATTCTCGGCATGAGTCGTTGCCTCAGTCCAGCTATCACCGTATACAAGTAAAGCTGTGTCATCTGCATAAGCAAATATTGAGCAATTCTTTAGGGAAAGTTTGCACAAGTTGTTGACGTAAACTAGAAAGAGGGTTGGTCCCAGGATGGAGCCCTGTGGCACACCGAAACTAATAGTTTTGCTGTCGCTAACTATCCCATCAATCCTGACACACTGCTCCCGATCATTGAGGTAATCTTGAAAAATTTTTAGGGTATCACCCCGCACCCCAATTGCTTCTAGTTTCGAAAGGAGGTGTGGAACAGACACAGTGTCAAAAGCCTTGGAAAGATCCAGAAAGATAACCATGCACTTCTTCCTGGACTCAAGCTTAGCGATCGTACAGTCTATAAAAGAACTAACAGCGTCTTCAGTCGATTTGCATCTTCTGAAGCCATACTGGTTATCAGCTAAGAGATGGTGTGATTCCAGGAAGTTGGTCAATCTATTGTTGAGAATTTTTTCCAAAACTTTGGATAAGGCAGGTAAAACAGATATAGGTCTATAATTGGTAACACTGTGTCTGTCCCCACTTTTGAAGATTGGATGTACAACGGCTTTTTTAAAAGCTTTGGGGAAGCAGCCCGACCTAATAGCGCAATTGCAAATATGAGTTATAGCTGGGACAAGAGCCTGTGAGCAGGATTTCAAGAGGCGTGACGGTATTCCATCCCAACCCATTGCGGCATCCGAACGCAGATCATTGATAATTTTTTCAACCTCTGCTTCGTCGGTCGGTAAAAGAACGAAGGAGTTGACAGGAGTGTCGCATACGTGTCCTCCGGTAGGTGACCTAGGGGTAAACTTTTCAGCAAGATTTTTGCCTATATTTGCGAAAAAATCGTTAACACTATTAATTGAAATTGTTGTATCTGGGTTAGCATTAAGTAACTTGATAGGAGAAGATTCAGTTCGATGCTTGTTAGTAATGTTCTTAATCACTTTCCATGTAGCTTTAGGATTGTTTTTAGCTTTTTGAAATTCAGTTGTTTCATACGCAATTTTTAAATTCTTAAGTAATTTGTTGCAGAAATTCCGATATCTGGTAAAGGTAAGTTTAAGAGTAAGGTTGGTAGGGTTCATCCTTAGCTGGCGCATCATTTGGTCTTTATTACGAATACAACGAAGTAAGCCGCTGGTTATCCAGGGTTTAATGATTCTGTGCCTGGAGGGTACATGTACTGACTTAGAACGCCATTTTATAATCGAGCCAATACCAGATATCAGTAGATCTGCAGCAGTATTCACGTCATTGACTTGAAGAATTGGACAAAAGTCCATAGCTGCGATCTCTGAAATTACAGAGGGGTAATCCACAACAATACGGTTACATTTGGGTTTAATTGCTACCACTGTTGGTTTTAAATCAAGAAGTGTTGGCCTGTGATCAGTTATGTGCGTGTCAAGGACCAAAGTCGTCGTATCTAGAGCAGTCTTGACCATTACATGATCCAGACAATTTAAACCACGGGTGGAATATACGTGTGACGGAAGCAGGCCGTGCGAAGCGGCTAGATTTAGGTATTCGTTAGCTTGCTGGCTTAGAGTAGATGGAATGATATTGATGTTAATGTCACCCATTAACTAGACTAGAGTCACTATAATATTTTATTTTATTTTAATTTGACGTTCAAAAGTGCCTTTATTGGTCTAGTTGAAATAAATCGTTTGACTTTGACTTTGACTTTAAAACAATATTTTTATAAACGGACTCAGCTGTAAACACCGTATTTAACCCATTAAGAAAGTTATCGATATTCCGTGTAGAGGGTGAACGATAAAGAGCAACAATACTTAGATCAACATCCCTTAAGTGACACAGCAGGCAGCTAACTTCTGAAAACTGAGGTTCCGTGACCGAGTGAGGCAAATCAGACTCCATCATTTTGGTTCCTAGGCGCGGTAGTATTGTAAGCCGTGTACCGACTAAGCCAGCATTCAGATAAGATAATCACATCGCACTCAATTGTAATGCTAACAAGAAATACTCTGAAACTTTCGAAATTACAAAGAACACTGCGAATATTTAGTTGTAAGATTGTAATAGATTTACTAGGGTTAGCAAGAAATTTAGTGCACAATTCAGGTTTGCAAACATAGGCTTGGGTAGCACCAAAAGAATCGATCTCATCAGAAACTTTGCCTATGTCAAACATTTTTAATCGAGATTAACCAATGTGCAGGAAATGTGAACCACATCGGGAGTCATAAACCATTAGCTGACAGTTATCATTATAGCTGACAATTGAGCAAAACCTGTACAAATGAACAAGCACGATAAAATGTGCATGATTTTAAGCAAACCATTAGCGTTTACGTTATAGTAGGAGGAACAGAAGGTTTTCATTTCGCAATCATGGCGAGAATGTGTGTTTAGTGTACGGAGGTATAGTGCTATGTGACGGGGCTTATACGAGTATTTAAAACATACATGAGTTTTGTTACAGATACGTGTTAAGCAGTTTTCAAGTGCTTCAGTACAATTAATAAAAAAACAATAAAAACAAAGCATATTATGATGTTTAGAATTAAGATTTAGTCGTAATTTACAAGTTGGTATAAAATTCAAAAATAAATCATGCAACTTACTGGGATAAAATAAAAAGGGAAGAGAATTACTGACTGGGTTTTTGAAGTTTTTTAAGACACGATACATTATAAATAATAGTGGGTTTAAGACCCTCATTTTCGCGGAGAAATACCTTTCCATTTTGAAACCAGCAAAATCTATAGTTATTGGTTTTTGCAAAATTACGAGCTTCGAAAAATAACTTCCTTATACTGGTGGGGAGATGTTCGGCTACATAAATTGGTTTTTGTTGACCAACAATTCCAATATGCCCAGAATTAAGTTTGTCTGTCATTGCCCGGTTCTTATTGAACGTGCGAGACGCGTCAATAATTTTTGATTTGATCGGAACTGTCAAAAACTCGGCAATAATCGGCCTGTTAAACTCTTTTTTGCCAGGAAGTCGATATACGTCGCGGATTTGGCATGGATCCACCGGCACCTGGAGGGCATTGCAGGTTTTTAACACTACATCGGTGAGGTTGGCGGTTGACTCATTTTCTCTGGAAGCGACATTTCTTATCTCAATGGCAGAAGAACGGGAACCGGATTGCAAATCTTCAACTTTCCTTTCCAGCTCAGTTATGTATTCACGCTGATCTAAACGCTCCTTTTCCAACTTCGAAATTCTAAGTTTCATACTTTCATATTCTCCATCCATGTAATCCCTCCACTTTTCGGTTTCAGTGTAACCCTTCTGAATCTCCTTAACCTGTTGCTTAAGCTCAGTCATGTCCGATGTAAGACGTTTTAGCAAGCTATCCTGTTCTTTTTTCCATAATGTAAGTGAAAAAAAACAAATGTATGTGAATAGGGCGTTTCAGGTGAGGAGTCTGGTCGTAGGCGTTTGCTTTTGTTTCTGGAAGTGATATTACTCAGCCCAGGTACAGGCTCATTCAGAGTTCCCGTCACGTCAGGAGAGGATCGAGCTCGTGTTATATCCCCAACAGGAGTAGAAGGTGGTGAGCGTTCAACGCGAGGCATTATAGAAAAGTTATAATGATGTGGAGGAATAACAAAAATATATGAGTTATTTGTTATTGTGATACGTAGCTGACAACTTATTATCCTCGGAGCGCTCTTCGTACACACTCCGCTACTGCCAAACAGGTTCGCCGCTCGAATCGAACTCGACAGCGATACGTCACTGACTTGCGCTGCGCGCCACTGTCTTATCTACGCAGTCCGCACAAACGCGAAACTCCCGTGCACTAGGCCGCAGCGACCGTTGAGTCACAAAGTCCACCGTGATTTGCACTAATTTTGTTTTGTTTACGAAACTTTTAGAATCACTTCTGTTTATTGGTTTTTGTTAGTTCATAATGTTCACACTTATAACTAATGTGATTATGTTAATTATTTTAGGTAGAAATTACTTGAAACTTATAAAATTTATTTTTTATACCGAGGAGACCGATATGACTATGTCCTTCTGATGAGGCGCGTTTACGAAAGTAAACTTATGTTAATATGCGGATAATGTAGTGGGCTGCAATATTGTAAATATTTTATATTACCTTTTCTCTATTCGAACACAAATATTGTAGCTGTTTATTGTCCCTGAATAAATAAAATAAAAATAAAAAATAAAATTACATGGCAGGAAACTAGTTAATTTGGAAATTGTGTGTCGATTAACTTTTGCTTTTTGACACATATATACACACAATACATCCTTTAGTCCATTCATTAATGTCTTTGTTCATTCCCGGCCAAAAATACCTTTGTGTAATTATCTTACGTGTAGTGCGTACCCCTGGGTGACTGATATTATGGACGCTTTCATGTGCTAGTTTTCTAAACTTGCCTTTTAGATAAGGTCTGGCGGTACCCGTTGACATTTCGCAATATATTTGCTTATCTCCGTCCGGCATAACTACATACCTAAATACTAACTTACTGGTAGCGTCGCGTCCGGTCGTAACCTGATCGCGCACCTGCGCTAGAGCTAATTCGTTGAAATCGAGCGCCGTTGGACATACAATGGACTCCACACGCGACAATGCGTCAGCAACAATATTCTCTGGCCAACGTATTGTATGTCGCTTGTAAATTCGCTTATATACAATAGTTGTCTAGCTCTTCTTGGAATTTCCTTATCGTTCCCTACCTTCGTAAATGCGTAAATTAGGGGTTTGTGATCCGTAAAAATGGTAACTTGTCGCCCCTCTACCAAATTACGAAATTGAACCATGGCCATGTAAATCGCGGTTAATTCTTTATCGTACGTGCTATATTTTTTCTGTGCCTCTGATAATTGTTTTGAAAAGAATCCGATTGGTTTCCACGTTCCGCTTACCTTTTGTTGCAATACTGCCCCTACACATGTGTCCGACGCGTCCGTCATAATGGATAAGGGCGCGTCCGCACTAGGGTGACTCAGTGTAGCTGCTGCTTGTAGATTGGCTATACATTGCTCGAAAGCTGTTATACTAGCGTTATCCCATGGTATTTTTGTTTTATCTTTTTTTTTGCATTGTGCAAACATTTGTTGAGACCTGCTTGATGCACCACAGCGTGCGGTAAATGAGACCTGTAGAAATTTACCATGCCTAGAAAACGACGGAGTTGCTCTACTGTATCCGGCCGCGGGTAGTCTGCGATTGCCTTAACTTTGTCCGGTATCGGCTTGATTTTATTCTGCGTAACTTCGAACCCTAGGAATTCTACCTTAAACTGACCAAAATCGCTTTTTCCTAAATTTACAGTTATTCCCACTTCACTGAAACGTTTAAACAGCTTACAAAGATGCTCCTTATGAATACTTTCATTGTCTGAGGCTAAAATTACGTCGTCGATGTAACAAAAAAGTGCTGACTTACCATTTGTGTTCTCTATGCGCTTTATAACTCTGAGTACGTGTTGGTCCATGAACCTCTGAAAAGTTTGTGCTGCGTTCCTCAAACCAAACGTCATGCGTGGAAACTCCCAAAGACCAAAAGGGGTTGCTATGGCCGATTTTTCTATATCTTCCGCTGAAACTGCTATATCATGATACGCCCTATTTAAATCAAGTCGCGAAAATCAAGTTTTACCTGCTAAAATGTATGTGAAATCACTTACTCGGGGAATGGGATAACGGTCAGGCTTTGTTATCGCGTTTAGCGCTCTATAATCTCCGCACGGTCGTAATTGCCCGTTCTTTTTAGGCACGACATGTAACGGACTAGACCACTCGCCCTGCGATGGCCTGCATATTCCTAATTCATGCATTAGGTGAAATTCCTCCTTTACCTTACTATACCGGTCCGGCGGTAGCGGCCTTGGACGCGCGTGTATCGGGGGACCGTTTGTTATTATATGATGTACTACTGCGTGAGCTGGCGATTCCCGGAACGACATTGGCTTTGTTATTTCTGCGAATTCTTCTAACAATTCCCGATAGGGATTATGATCTTGTATACTTTTAATCGACCCTTCGTCGTACTGTATGACTGACCCATTTGCTTTTACATTAGTCAAACTATCTATAAGCCTCTTATTATGTAAATCGACCACTAATTTATTCGACTCTATAAAATCTGCACCTAAGATCGCGGCCCCGCTGTCTCCCACCGAGCAGGACAGCACCGCCTTTAGTTTCCCGATGCGGAGTCTTCTTTCCAATTGCACGATTTCGTGCACCTCCTTGCCTGCTTCCCATACATATAGTGGTAGCTGCACAACCAATCTGGGCTATCTGGAGTGCGGCGTGAACATCTTGATCTTGACTGTGATCTGCGCCAGTTTCCTCGGTTTCCTCGTCCCCTACTGCGTCCACGTATTTCGTTTACTTCTCTTCGTAGCTCTTTCAATTCAGTGGTCATTCCGGTAATCAAAGATGCCATGTCTGTCGCCGATGATGATGTCGTCGCAGATATGGCGGCTACCTCTCGGTTGTTTAAATTTTCCATAACCTTGTCTGCCATTTCGGCCAGCTTGTCCAATTTTTGGTCCTGACACACCGAAAGCACGGCTTTTAGCGAACCTGGAAAGCGCGCAATCCATAAGCGCTGTAGGGCCTCTGTAGATATTTCAGTGTTTTGTGCCAGCTCTGACATGCGTCGTAGCAGGTGTGAAGGACGTTGAGTGCCCAGATCCATTTCTCCGACTAATATTTGAAATTGCCTTTCGGCACTCTCTTCGTAGGCCGTCAACAGTCTATGCTTCAATGTACCATACCGGGTGTAAAAGACATCGACGCACAAACGATTTCCATGGGTCCAGGACATGATTCTGGACACCCCCAAGTTGGAATTTTTCGTCGGCTTTTTCCTCATTTTTTCATTTTTTTCAGGAGTTTTTTTTACTTTAGACTGCTCATAATCGTTATTCTGACCTAACCCAATAAGATTTTTAATAAAAAAATCATTAATTCTCTATTTTCACCAAAAAAAGCAATGTAAATAAAACTACAAATAGGTATACGCTCAGCTGTGCAAAGTTCAAACGAAAGGTCAACGCATGCCTAGTACCTGCCTGCACACTAACGAGTGTGCATGTGTGTATAGCTCATCAAAAGCGCCGCTCAAACATACCGTCTAAAGACTGCCGTCATTAGAAAATAATACGTATCACAACAAAACGAAGTAAGCGATTTCCAACATTAAAGTAATTGCTTAAAGACGCAAATCGGTTACTTCGTTTTGTGTCGCTATGTCGTATTTTCGTATAACAGCTCACGTCTTTTGCACATGCCGCCGATGCCGACACAAGAGCCGATCTAGGTATTCTGTTGCTTTGATAGAAGAGAGCGCAAGGGGCGGCCTTAGATAGCCGACCGAGAAAATAAATCTTTTTTTTTTTACTATTAATAGGCACGCGTTACACAAACCATAATAAGGCTAAAGTTAAAATAAGTAATGTTACGCTTATCTCAATTGGCTCTTGCTATACCCAATTTACGCTTTGATACATTAAAAGACAGAATGTAAAATACGGCAGCACTAAATTATGTACATGGTGTTGAGACTTAATAATGACAAGTGATGACGCTAATTTGTTTGTTTTAATTAAATAAAATCATACTTCCATTCAGTGGCGAAACTTGTTCGCTTCGTTCGGTTTCTTGCAGCTTGGGTTCTCTTAGATCTTATCATTTTTGAAGGCGACCAAGTAACTAAATAGTTGAGTTTTTCAATAAAAAAATCATTCAATAAATAAATAAAAACCAATGATAGATCCGCCACTGTACTGATGCACGTATGTCGGCGAAATCAAAGGAGAGTTCGAAAAGAACATTTCGTGATAGATTTTTGTTAGTATCTTGTTGATGTTGACCGCGAGCGAGTGTTTTTTTTGCGAGATTTTGTTTTCGGAACGTTAGGAAAGATAAGTTTTGGTTTGATACCAAAACTTATTATTAATTTTCTCTGTGTTTGTGTGTGTTTTGTGTGTTTGATTTAAAAATGTCATCTGGACTTGTGGAATCGGTAGATTCGGTCTGGAGCCATGGCCAGTTCGCTCACCAGACTTGACATCATTAGATTTTTTTCTTTGGGGTTACGTCAAGGACAAGGTGTTTGTGTCCGAGTGTTTACGACGCTGCGTGAAGAGTGTGCTCAGGACCCAAATTTGGCAGCGGCCACTTCGAACCCAATCTGTAACCAGATTGGGGTGACCGAGCTTAAGGTAATTTAGTAGTAGGCAGATACTTACATTATCGGATCGCAATGTACTTACAATTAACCAACGAATCCCCTTTACTGAGCCTCCTCTGTCCATCCATCCGTAGGACTAGGTAATTTAAGGCTCGCATACAAGAAACGTGTTTTTTTGGGTTATGGTACAGATCCCTTTGTTTTAGAATCCGACTCTAACATGGTCGGCTTTGTTATCAATCCTTATCGGAATCGTGTTCGTGATTTGAAGAGACTAAAGTTACTAAAGAGACTAAAGTAATGTTCCACACAATGTTCTACAAGGATCCTGCGACCCATCCAAGGTGACCTTGCTTGTTGCCGTCCGTGAAGACGGCAGATACAATCCAAATTCATACAAAATTCGCGGATGGAAACCAAGCTCCCACCAAGGTCACCTTGGATTGGACATTGGATTAGGTACATCCGTGTGGAACATGCTTAAGCTTATGGCTCCTTAACTTCTGCATAAACATGTCAGTTGTTGTTTGCGAAGGGCCGATATTCGTAGGAACTTAGGTACATTCAAAGTGAGTTAGGTAGTTCATTAGTTATCTACATTACCGGATCTCAATGTACTACCAGCTTATTTTTTTAAATCAATCCTTATTCGAATCGTTATTTTAAGAAACTAAGCTTATGGCTCCTCTTAACTTCTTCAGAAACAAGTTCTTACCATCAGTGGGTAAGTTTTTCTGAGTGATACAAATGATAAATTTTATGTGATAGGCATTATTGTTGTTGGCGAAAGGCGATATTCGTAGGTACTTACATTCAAAGTGAGTTAGATAGTTCATTAGTTTATACCTACACGTTACGGGATCTCAATGGTAGGTACTTACAAGTTTCTTTTTTGTTATCTTATCAATCCTAATCGGAATCGTGATTTTAAGAGACTAAGCTTATGGATCCTTTTCTTCTCTTAAATTCTGCATAAACATTTTCATACCATCAGTAGGCACCGTAGGTATTTCTGAGTGATAAAATGATTTTGTGTGATTTGTTGTCGGCGATATTCGTAGGTAAGCATCTACGAGTACATTTAAAGACCGCAGCGCGCGCGGCGTCGCAGCCTTGTGTATGTGTGTGTGCAAGTAGTGTAGGTACGTATTTCGTACAACGCTCTCGCGCGTTTAGATCGCGTTGTTCACAATACATTGCGTGCTCGAAAATTACAATTTTTGTAACCGATCATTAGCGAGATTAATGACTTCCATAATTTGGTTAGTGGCATTAGGTGTAGCCTTTTCGCGAAGTTTGCGTTACGATGTCCTTTACACCCTGTATTTGTTGTCGATAGGGGGTTTAAAAATTAAATCGCGAACCTGCTGCAACGCATCCCTAGTCAGCCTTGCTATCACCAAATGAAATTTTGCTGCGTCACCCTGCTTCTGTGGTTCCATGGCGGACTCGAACTGTGCGAACCACATCCGCGGCATGTCGGTCTAAAACACGGGAATCTTGTCGGTGACATTTATGCTGGCCACTTGAGCTGCTGGTGGAGGTGTCTGCATTGTGGGACCCTTGAAATTCCCGCTGATAGATCCCAAGTCAACGGGGAGTCGATTGCCGCGCCTATCAACACACTAAACCGATAAACTTGCTGTTTACTGTTCCTTTATTTTCATACACTGTCCGTATTTATTTTTCACAACCACGTCACTATTACGATCACGTCGGGGTCACCAATGTTGGAGGTCTTTAAGGTGGTTGTAGTTAGGAGCAGGGACCGGACAACCCCGCTTAAGAGTTAAGCCTTTTGATAGGGTAAGTCGTACATGAGGTAACTCATATCGCAGTGTTACCTTTTGATCGAGTTACATCTCCGAAACCCAGCGAAACGGTTACCACCTTTATTATGGTAAGCACGTGAAGGGGTTAACCCCTTCAATGGCTTAAGCCTTTGAAGAGGTTACCTTCACGAACAGCTTTTATTCGGGTTACCCTGACTTACCTAATACACTTGAGCTGCATGTAGGTGCGGGATACTTGCACCCGAGCGGCGCCTCATTGCCTAACTATTTTTATTGACTTATTACGAATTTGAAAACAAGTGATGAAAGTCGACAGATAAGCGAGCTAATAATTAGGATGAGTACCACAGGTTAGTGATTATTATTTAAAGTACTGAGTTAATATTGTGATGTGTAATTATATTTGTTATTTAAAATTATTGTAATTATGTTAAGTTACAAGTTACAACTGAATTACTTGGCCTTGTAAGTACCTACTTATTATTTATTTAGTAACATATATTTTTATTATTATTACCAATACGATTGATTGTGTTTCAGGTGACGCTTGCGATACTGATGATGATAATGTACGATTCCAAGAATATAGTCAGCCGCTTTTTACAGAGAATCAAGACGAATTCCCGAGTACGATTACTAGCACAGGCGGCAATGATATATATTAATAGGTTTAAACTTTAAACTGTGTACTCGTAGGTATAGTATATTTGGTTCGATGCAAACTCTGGCGGTTGTGAAAAAAAGTGGCGACCGATGCGACGCGCGCGCAATGTTTTTATTCTAATAAAAACTCGCCAAGTGCGAGTCAGACTCGCGTGCAAAGGGTTCCGTACGAATTTCATTTTAATAACATGTTATTTTAACACTATAGACTTTTTATAGATTTTCCTGTAATCTATAGACAAAAATCTATTATCTCCATTTTTTCAATATTTTAGGCTCAGTAGTTTCGGAGATAAGTGGGGGAATGGTCATTTTTCGTCTAATTTCTTGAATAACTTCAAAACCATTTATTTTAAAATTATGAAAAAAATATAATTAAAACTCTCACAGTAAGTAAATGGAAGGGCATTTGATATGTCACACGATTGCCCGCGAGTCCGACTCGCACTTGGCTGGTTTTTCTATGGGAGCTTGGCATAGCACCCTTGCTGCCGTATCTCAAGTAAAGATCCTTAAGTAGAGACTGAATAAATTAACCGACTTGATATTACATGGATCTCACAACTTTTTACGGTAGAAGAACTGAGTTGGAAGACTTGGTTTTTTACAAGTTATGTTATGGCATTACATTTGCTTGTGTCAATTGATGCATCGTATACATAATATCGGTGAACAGCACTTCGCCTCGGCTGTGACATTGTCACAGATAAAATACTTCCCTAAATTCCTTGCTTAATAGAGAAGTACTACAACATACACTTTGCCGTGTGGTATCCGGCAAGTAAAAAGAATAGACCAACCCATCTACTCACGTGGGTGTCGAATGAGGCGACTAAGGGATATTAGTCGGAATGACAACAACGCATCCGTTTTTTGGCTCCGGTAACCGAAACATGGCGGTATATCCATGAACCATGCTGGAATGCTCCCAAATGCCGAACCTTACAGTGGGCAGCAACACTATAAGAGAAAGCATTCCAGGAACTGCGGTCACCAACCTGCCTGCCAAGCGTGGTGACTATGGCAAATTCTCACAATGAGAAGCAACCCAGAATCCGAGATTCACGGCCCCCAGTTCCCGGTAGCTGCACTATTCCTGGCCATGGTACCGGCCACGGTAACGGTGCGGTGCTAAGAATCCCCTGGCTATGGCAGGGTACCAATCCCGAAAAATTGACCTGGCGACGTACAACGGACGCTCTCTGCGGCTGAACGAGCGCTTCGCTGAATTGGAAGTAGAGTTAAGTCGTTTTAACTAGCACATCGTGGGACTATCGGAGATCCGAAGACGGGGAGAAGATGATAAACCTCTATAGTGGTCATTTGCTCTATTTCCGAGAAGGACACCAACCATCCCAAGGTGGCGTTGGGTTTATGGTCCACAAGTCACTCAGGGGTAATATTGTGGAATGCGGCAGTGTGTCGGCAGGGGCTTGATACCTTTTACTTAAGATAACAGAAAAGTCAAACATCCGCACACCCTGACGAAGAAGTTGAGGCCACGTACGAAGACATAGTGAAAGCTATGTCTCGTACCAAAACATTCTACACAGTTGTCTTGGGTGACTTCAACGCTACAGTGGGAGTACAAGAGAGTGATGAGTCGAGAGTAGGTCCATTTGGCTATGGGCGCAGAAATCACAGAGGGCGAATGCTAGTAAACTTCCTCGAGGCTCAGGGGCTTTTTCTGATGAACTCTTTTTTCCAGAAGAATCCTCAAAGGAAGTGGACCTAGCGAAACCCCGATAACGTGACAAAGAATGAGATTGACTTCGTTATGTCTGATAAGCGCCATATATTAAGAGACTTCTCTGTGATCAACAGGGACAATACCGGAAGTGATCACCGACTGGTTAAAGGCAATCTGAATATTAATGGTAAAATCAAAAGAGTGCGCCTAACGAGGTCGACCGTCAGACCAACGCTGCCCCAGGTCGAAGCTGGTTGCGAAAACTTCCAGTAGGACCTCCAGACCCGATTTGCCATGTTGGAAACCACTGAGGACATTAACGATGCCACCGAAAGCCTGCTTACGTATCATCCGCGAGGTAGGTAATAAACACTTTCGACCAATGAGTTATGGACGTAAATCAGTACTCACAAGCGAGAATCTGGAATTGATGAGGAAACGACGAGAACTCCCGAATGCCACACCGTCTGAGCGTCAGTTACTTAACATGGAGATCAAGAAGCTAATCAGACGCGACACTCGGGAGTCCAAATACCCGAGACATCGAGCAAGCCATAGCGCGGAATAAGGGCTCGAAGGTATTTGTCAAGCCCCATACCTCTCGTCACCTGCCGAAATTCAAAACGTCACAAGGCACCACCGTCACCTCGAAGCCAGAGATACTCGCTGAAGTCGAAAAGTTCTATGGAGACTTGTATATTCAAAAAACATGCCCACCTCAGGCCCACGGCGCGGATCATCCACGGGCTAGGCTAACACACCATCTCAAAGACGAGCTACCCGACATTCACGTGGGTGAGATTAGGATAGCTCTCGGACAACTTCATAACAACAAAGCTCCGGGGGATGACGGGATAACCACAAAGCTGCTCAAGGCAGGAGGAACACCTGTCTTGACAGAGCTTGTAAAGCTCTTCAATTCCGTCATCCACACTGGCATAACACCGGAAGAATAGCACAGCAGCGTGGTGGTATTATTCTTCAAGAAGAGCGATAACACGCTCCACGAGAACTACCGCCCCATTTTACTCCTGAGCCACGTCTACAAGCTGTTTTCGAGAGTTATCTCGAATCGTCTCGCCCAAAAGTTCGATGACTTCCAACCATCGGAGCAGGCCGGGTTTCGAAAAGGCTACAGCAACGTAGACCACATACACACCTTCAGGCAAATAATTCAAAAGACCGAGGAATATAATCCGCCTCTGTGCCTAGCGCATGTGGACTACGACGAAGCCTTCGACACCGTCGAGACCTGGACTGTCCTGGAGTCCATGCAGAGATGTCTTATCGACTACCACTACGTAGAGGTGATGAGATGTCTGTACAAGGCCGCAACAATTACCGTCCAAGTACAAGAACAGAGCACAAAATCAATCCAACTGCGTCGAGGTGTAAGACAGAGAGACGTCATCTCTCCGAAACTGTTGACGAACGCGTTGGAGGACGTTTTCAAGACGCTTGATTGAAAGGATGGGGCATAAATATCAACGGTCAGTATATCTCACACCTCCGATTTGCGGATGACATTGAAATCAAGGCGGAATCTTTACAGAAGAATACATAAATATCTAGGCCAAATTATACAACTTGGGCGGCACAACTTTGAGAAGGAGGCGACCAGAAGAATTCGCTTGGGCTGGGCGGCATTCGGGAAGCTGCGTGATATCTTTGAATCGTCGATCCCACAATCCCTTAATACCAGGGTCTATAACCAGTGCGTCCTACCCGTAATAGCTTACGGAGCCGAAACGTGGACAACACTCGCCATAGGCCTGGTCGACTAATTCAAGGTTGGTCAGCGTGTAATGGAGAGAGCAATCCTCGGGGTTTCTCTGGTGGATAGAATTCGCAACGATGTCTTTCGTCAGAGAACTAAAGTTACTGACATTGCGCGTAGGATCAGCATGCTGAAGTGGAAGAGGGCCGGCCATGTCTGCAGACGGACAGACAGTCGATGGAACAGACATGTGTTAGAGTGGAGACCGCATATGGGCAAACGTAGCGTGGGACGCCCTGCGGCACGATGGATCGATGATTTAGAGAAGGTGGCTGGCAGCGGATGGATGCGGACTGCTCAAGGCCGGGATAGTTGGCGCTCTTTGGGGGAGGCTTACTTTCAGCAGTGGACGGATATTAGCTGAAATGATGATGACTTCGGTCTCTGCTCCAAAGTTTAGAAGTCTTATCTACAAAATTATTTTAGATTACAATGGTTAATTTATTGTTTACTTATTCTCTCTCACTCTTTATTTATCTGTTGTTTGCATGCCTATTGTTAAAAGCTCACTACTAACTAGGTACTTCCCTGTTTTTACAACTTAGAATAGCGCACTATTATATTATGACTTAAATATGCTGTGGAAAATGTCGTAGGTTATACATTTGTTATTCTGATATATTTATAACTTAGCATAAGATTTTTAATGTATAACTGTTTATTTTCCCAAACAAATAAAATAAAACAAAATAAAAATGACAACATTAAGTAAACAAAAACACTGCTAAATTTATTTAAGTTACTTCCGTAGTTCCGTCCGTGTTCCGAATTAAATGACGAATGATGAGAATAAACAAGAATAGACACGAAAAAGAAACATTACCTACAATATTTAGCCTGTGCGACAAGAAAAATTGAACTGTAAGATCATACGGACAATGATTATTATTCCATGTTTACAAGTCGCTTGGTACATGCAACAATGGCGCGCGCCGGGCGACAAGATGTCACATGCGGTCGTGGTTATGCAATTTTCAAACTAATGTCGATTTCGAAGAGTGCATATTACGATGTGTTGGGTTCGAATGGCTTACCCTGTTACAGAGTTACAGGGTATTGAAAGGGTAAGCCGTTCGGAAGGGGTTACACAATACCCGTTCGAGAGTGTAACACGTATCATAGGGTTTATTTTTGAAGCGCTTAAAAAAACCCGTTCAAAAACCCTTTCAACGAGTACCCGGCCGGTCCCTGGTTAGGAGAGTAAATAAATGCACAAGTCCGTAAACACAGTCTATTCAACATTCACACATATTGACAATTCGATACATTACATTACCGACACACAAGTAACCGTTTCGGCGCGGCACAATTGACTGGCCGCTAAACCATATTCGCGGGGGAACATTACATTTTGCAGCGCTAGCACTATTACTGCCTGTTGTCCCTACAGTTGCCAATAAGCCTGACATAGTGGTGATAGACCGACTAGAACGTCGCGCAATGATTGTTTATATAACAGTCCCTCATGACGAGAACCTCGTGAAGGCCGAGAAAGATAAAAAAAAACTAAGTATTTTGACTTGACCCGCGAGGTTGTCGACATGTGGAATGTGAACACAGCAGTCATAGTGCCGATAGTCGTGACGGCCAATGGCATAATTGCTAAGAGCCTCGACCAACATCTGCGGGGGTTCTCGTTGGGCAGCTGGATCAAGGGCTTGATCCAGAAAGCAGTACTCCTGGACACGGCGCGCATCGTTAGGAGGTTCCTTTCTCTGGAGCCCTGACCGCCGGTAGCTTGGACCCTGTTCCCGATACCGGTGGGCTACTATTTTTTTATATTTTTAAATGTCTTTTATATTTTTTTAAAATATTTAAAAAATGTAAATAATAAGAATGTGAAATAAATAAAGGAGATAATAATAATAAAAAAAACAAAAATAATAATAATTATAAAAATATTTTTTTATTATTAACAAATATAATGTAAACAGAAATAAAAAGACGAAACGAAAATAACTGGCTTGCTTTGTATGAGAGAGAGAGTGAGAGACAGACAGAGAAACACGCGCACGCCGCACGGCTTACAACTATAGCAAAAAGTGTCGTTACAACTTTTCGTATGATTTTTTTCCGTCTAGCCCGCTGACCCGCGATAAGGAACTTCGTTCCAAAAGTTGCGAGGGTTCTTTTTTTAATCCGCGATAGATCTACATAAAGGTGGCCATGGGAAAAACCACCAAAAGAGAAGTCTACCCCAGCAAGAGCTAATGTCTAGCCGTGAGCTGGTCATGATTTGTTTTTTCCCAGTAAGCCTCATCATGTTGTGATGATAAGGCTTACTGGGAAATTAACATGTTTGAAACTATACAGAAACAAAATCGTGGACAAACATACATCAATACAATTCGGACCGAAAAACTTACCGGATAATGTGTCATTTTCTTCGATGGTCTTGTTCGCAGAAATATATTTCCTACTTTCTCCAGTAACATTACTTTTGATAGTTTGGTAGTGAATGGATAGATTGGCCGCTAGGTCGTTTGAGGGGACACAATAGTTCATTGTAGAAAAAAATCATGCGGATATTATGTATATTGCGACACAGAATTGAGCTTTTAGGGCAGTCATCTATTGCATCGGCTATCGCTCCTCGGAGTATTATTGGGAGTGTCTGCCTGCAATTATTAGAAAAAGACCGTAACGCCTATGTACGGTAAAGTCCTGACTGCTGCTTCCACAGCTTTGTGCACCCGTTCTAAATCATTTAAGAACCCATTTTCATGATTGAGACCTAATAATTCTCATCATTTTTGTCTTTCAAATAAAAAAACAAACAGACAATAGAAGAAAATGTGCTACTCTTGAAATTACTAAGTGAAGAAACGACGCGATGAATCAAGTTGATTTATTTATGTTATGGTGTGATTTTCATGCATCCGTTAGGACTAAGTAATATTTTAGTCAATAGATGGCGTTGCATCATATACATGCAACGCCATCTATTGGCGAATTTTTATTTCACGATTTTTAAACTCTCCTTCAACATAGTGTACATTATTCTCCTAGTCAAGCCCTTTCATTTGATACCCATATTGAGGGAGTAGTGAAAAAAAATGTAATCCGCCATTTTGTGGCGGCGGCCATCTTGGACCAATTTACATCAAACATGGCATTTCACACAAAAAAAAACGAAATCAAAATCGGTTCATCCGCTCGGTAGCCAGACAGACACACAAAAAAACGACGGAAAGTTTGATGTGTCTGTACACGTCAAACTTCCCGTCGTTTTTGCATCGGGGGTTTAAAAATTATAACTGTTGGTAGGAATCGAACCATGTACCAAATGATCATTCAAAACAGGCATTTTTGAATATTGCTTATCCTCCAAAGCACATAGTGATAGTATATAGCCTAAAACCATCTCCTAACAATAACAAATACAACAAAATAAATAATTAGCGAAACAGGGATTCATTTTAAAATATTATATAAGACTAGCACTTCGCCCGCGACTTCGTCTGCGTAGACTTTAGAGGTGGCGCGCAACTTCTTTATCGCATATTCTCACTCTCGGAAATTCATCTTCATGATTCTTTTTTCTGATAGTTTGTGTGTCTTTACTGTCCGTGCTTTCAGCTCCGGAACTACTTCGACATGTTTCGGGTATTCTGGTACTTGTGAATCTTTAGCGCTCATAAATTCACCCCAGAAAAAACTTCGATATGTTTCGGTTCTCCTGGTACGTTTGAATATTAACCACTCAAAATTCCAGCTCCGGAAATATTAAAACATGTTTCTAGTCTCCTGGTACTTGTGAATCTTTAGCGCTTTCAATTCCTGCCGAAAATATAATTTGACATGTTTCTGGACTCCTGGTATCTACTTGTGAATCTGAAGCGAACATTATTACAGCCCCGAAAATACTTCGACATATTTCTAATCTGCTGGTGCTTTTGAATCCTAACCGCTCACAATTCCAACCCTGGAAATACTTCGACATGTTTCTGATCTCCTGGTACATAATGAATCTTTAGCGCTCATAACTCCTACGTGGAAAAAACTTCCACATTTTTCTGTTGTTCTGTTACTTTTGAATCCTTACCGCTCATAATTCTTGCTCCGGAAATATTTTGACATGTTTCTGGTCTCTAGGTACTTGTGAATCTTTAGCGCTGACAATTTCGGCCAAAAAATACTTGGTCATGTTTCTAGTCTCCTGTTTCTTGTGAATCTAAAGCATTTACAATTCCAGCCCGGGAAAAAACATTGACATACATATTTCTGTTTGACTGTTAAAAAAAAGTATGTTATAGCCCAAAAATACTTTAACATCGTGTATCTGATCTCCTGGTGCTTTTGAATCCTAACTACTCCCTGGAATTAACCCTGGAAATACTTTGACATGTTCCTGGTCTCCTGGTACATAATGAATCAATGTACATAGCGCTCATAATTCCTCTTCCCGGGAAAAACTTCAATATTTTTCTATATATTGACAAACGCAGCGACGTAAAAAACGGACCGATTGTCGTCGAACTAGCATCATCAATATTAAAAAGTGACTTTTTAAAATCGTAATACGTGCGGGCCACGTACAACAGAGGAAACAAAGATAAATTATGCGCAAAACATCTAGGATTCACTTCTAATGAATACACCCCAGTCCCCAATCTACGTATCCGAGCAGCTAACCACCAAGGGTGCGCACTTATATTTTCTCGCCCGCGATCTAGTTAAATCCAAAGCTTACAAATACTGCTGGACTTCCTTTGGCCAAGTCTGCGTCAAAAAAGATGATGCCTCCCCAAAAATAATAATAAAGAGCGAAATGCAAGTTACTAAGCTTATGCAACAAATATGACTAGTCCTAACTGATCACTACGTCACATGTATAAAATATAAGCATAATAGTCTCTCTTACTGTTATTTGTTAAATTCTATTAGCTATAAGACTACTATTAATATGTTAAAATTAGTTATCATTGTAATATTACTAATTAGATTAAGGAGCGCAAACTCTGTAATTATAACGTACACACACACAATCAAAATATACACTATTAAACCTTTCATACAGATCATTTCATACATATTACGCATAAAAACACATGCACTCAAAACCCTAAAAGACTTAAATTTTTGGTACCTAAGCCCTGTTAGAGACAGTTATGGATAGAACACTGGAAACAATCACTGAAATAGATAACATAGAATTAGCCCAAGTATCAAACCTTTCACTTCGCAATTTTAGTACTACTGTAAAGATTAAAAACTCCGATTTTACGATTATATCTCACAAAATATCAGAAGTATCTATTTAAATTTTATAGACTTACAGCTGAACCTAGCCGAACTAAATTTTAACACTGATCTTATTGTTTTAAGTGAATGCAGGCTAAACCCAAATAAAAATATTCCTCAATTACAAAACTACTCGGCAGGATACACCACGAAGCATTTAAATAAAGCTGACGGTGTCGTCGTCTTTGTTAGTAACAGGTACATATTTAAAATAAAAGAGATAAAATTAACTCACGCTTCTTGTTTACAGGTTGAAATTAAACCCGATCTCATAGTCACAGGGATATATCGCTCTCCATCAAAGACAAATGCAGATGATTTCATAAACTCCTTATCTCAACACTTAGCTACCCTACGCTTCAAATAAAAATGTAATTATTACGGGTGAGATCAATATAAAGGACAATGCCAGAAACTCTATAGAAGTTTGCCCCAGTAAAAAAAGTCATTTACAAGCATGAAATATGCAGCACCTTATTGCTTATTTATTACAGATAACTAAACATTTTTCCTAATGCCTGTAGAACTTGCCGTTTCTCTTAAAATATAAAAACAATAATGGCATTGATTAACGGTTAGACGCAATTAGTAAGTGTTAAAATAAATTATAGATGTGTTATTATTTAGTTTATCTCTAGGAGGGGGCATTCTGCTATTCAAGGAACTACTTATTTAGGATCAGTCCTCATCCTAAGTGTAACTAGGATGAAAAAAAAAGCATATTATACAAAGATGATTTATTTAATTATCTTCAAAAGTTATTAACACATCATCTAGAAATGCTGCCGGCGCATCAATATTATTTTGGTGTCGTGCCCAACCAAGATACCATATTATGGTCATAATATGACAACAACATTCAACTGTCCTATTACCCACAATACAACTGCAGCAATATCCCAATATGGCGTCAATTATACGACTACTGCTAGGCTCCCTGTCAATTAAGATATATGTAAAATAGTGTCTTTGGCTAATATGCCTAGACTTAATTCTGCCCCTTATTAATAATGGATAGTTACCTCCAATGCGTAACACCATCTCTCCAGAGTGTTCCATTTCTGGGCACACCTCGAACGGGCTTGTTTGACTTGGTATGGCCCTAGAGATATTAGAATCAATTCATTTAAATTGAATATAAGAAACTGCTGCAGCTGCGGTAGATTTCCATCAATGCTAGAAAACATTGTTCAACGTCTATTTATATTGTAGTCATGGACAAATTGAGCCAAATGGTTGGGTTGATTTAGGAAATGCAATGCCCTAGAGATTATCTCATGAGCATCTGGCCGGTTCTGAATCAGTGGATGAAAGCGATTAATCAAAGCCGCTGCGATAAAAAAATCATCCATTAGATGTAGTGATGCTCTGTTAAAAAAATCTTGTCTAAACAATTTAAAATTGCGTTTAAATCGGCCATTCACAACTTCCATTACCCATCTGCATAGTGTTACACAGCGGCTCTTATTGGCTTGCAATGTTGTTAGCTGTGTTTCACCTTCATCCACTGTTTCAGGCTTGAATACTTTGTAACCATAAGATTCTGAAACCGGTATGCTATCTCTAAATCCTCGGTCTAGAATAAATATATCATTTGCTCTAAAATATGACCTCATAGGCCCATTTTCATCTTCAAACAATTTTGAAATTATTTCAGAATCCGTCTGTGTTGCTGCATATGGGCCTGACACATCAATGATGTGCCCATCACAGGCAACTATTAAAAAAGGCTTTATTAAATTATTATATTTATGCAAACTGTATGTTTTTTTCTGGTAAAAATAGTTGCTACTCTTTTGAATATAGATGTATGTACCATCGCAAATAACAATAGCCGGCATTTCTGTTATTGGAGCATTTGGGCTAACAAAAAGATTATTTGGTATGAGCAAATTCCGCTGAGCAACCTCTTCTCTAGAAATATGCTGCAACCCAACATGATTATTTACAAAATGATTTTTAAAATAGTCCCGCATTCTTTTTAAATGAGATTCTAATGTGGAACGTGGCATGTTGTATAAAGTTGATAATCTATTGTCACTATCACCAGTCCTGAGCTTAGTTAAATATTTAGCTAAACAAGTTTTACCTTAGTTAATATTTTCAAGCACCGGTATTTCACTATACAAACTTAAAAACTCTAATACATTGAGACCAGTCCAATAGTGAAAAATATGATTTGGCATCTCATGAACATTATCGAAATCCATTGCGTCTGTATTTCTTCATAATACGGATTAAGTCTTCTATTTGTTGAGCTGTGAAGCGATTGGATAGTTTATTGTTGTTATTTAATAATGACCATTCATTTGCATATAAATGTGTTTCACAGACACGAGAGTGAATAGGCACATAGGTATATATGATATTGTTTAACAAGCATGATCTTAATTAATAATGGAATCAAGTGACCACTTTGATTGACACAGCCTTGAAAAATACAATGCCTTGAAGTATTCGCTGTTCGTTTATAATGTGGCAAAATATTTGCATCAGCTGATGCTGATGGAACCTGTTGTTCTAGAGGGTGAGGTGGTGGTGGAGGCACTGGTATTGCTTGCTGAGGTACTATCAGTTGCTCTGGTTCAACAGGTTGAAGTTCTACTTCAGCATGCTCATTTGTGTCCGGTTGTACTCTAACACTTTGTGCTAACTGGCGAGTAGCACGCATCCAACACAAATGACATATGTATGTCATTTGTGTTGGATGCGTGCTAATATTTTTCTTTGCAGTTGACATCAAGAGATGCATATGTATGCATCTCTTAATGTCAACTGCAAAGAAAAATATTATTTCAATGCATAACAATAGTTATGATTATTTAAAGGTATTTGGTTTTTTTTCTTAGGAGAATAGAAAAATGTAAGTTACTTGTTTTCAATATTACTTTTCTTAATAGTACTGTTGTGTTTTTTGTTGTTCTATCCTAGTGTAATATTCGTTTGAAATAATCACATGAATTATAAAACCTATTTATATTTCCAAACATTCTTATGAGGTTGTGAAAAAATATGACATGTCCCATGCATAGTCACAGTGTTGGGGTTGCTGGATAGTTAAGAAAACATTACTACTGACCTCAAAATGCATATTATCCCATGAAAGTATAATGACTATTATTGGATCACTGGCTTCAACTGTATGATATCTCACACGCCGTCTTCTTTCCAAAACAGATCGTCCACATCCCAGACAAACATGTGTGTGGCCCAGTTCTCTTTCAGCATCCATATTTCCATTCATACAATGCTGGTTTAATCGCAAGAAGCATTCTTGACAGATCACAGCATCTGGTGGAAGATAAAAGTTAAATATACATTTTAGTATTGTTTACTGGTATTAGGAATTGGTTGCTAGCTAAACAGCAGCTATGCCACTCGACACTGACAGTACAGTAGGTACTATGCTAACTAAAAAAACTGTTGACTATACATACTTGTTGCGACGATACCCACGATGCGAGAAGACTTTGCAGTGAATCTTGTAATGAAGAGACAACATGTCTTAACATCCTATCGACACTCAGGTTACAATTTATGCACCGCAACATTGTTCATCAAATCACAAGCAATGCTCAGAATCCGTGATACGTAGCACAAAGTCAGCAAGTCAGCGGGAATCGAGATCCGTGGTCAAAAGCAAAAGTCGTCGGTAAGGGAAATCAAAGTAAATAATAGGCAAAATAAAATGTGAGTCGCGAGCGCAGTTATAGAGAGCGAGCGAATGAATAATGACATTGACATTTTGAGTTTGGCAAACGCGCGTAAACAACGTTCCTTTACACAAAATCCATTATTGCGAAACTATTATGCGATATTTGTTTTCCGGATAACTTGCATAATAATCTTAAGCAATTAATAATACATAGATATGGTTAACATTATTATAATCCTTTAATAATATTTTAGGTGGCAGGAGTATCCTTTTTTTTATTTTAAGTACTAAAGCATTTTTTGGATTGTGAATCATGCGCAAAACGTAACGCAATTGGTCGCCAGTAATGAGAAAATGTCAATACAGAACTTCAGAGGTTGAATGTCTTTTAAAATTAATTTGTAATCGGCAAGTTCTAAAGAAAAATAATTTGTGATGAAAAGGACCTATATTCATTATTATTATTTTCGTTTATTTACATTTTCTGTAAATTGCTGGGGCACGATCTGGCATTGTCCTTTAATACACAAGCAAGAAGAGCAATCATACGAAAGATCGAATCGACTTAATTATTTAAACATGTTAGCAACGCACGGCCTACTACCTGCTACTAATACTACCTGGACATACGCATTCCACCCGCGGCAAAAGCTGTCTAGATCATTTCATTCTCAAGCTTAGACCTAATAAAAAATCAGCATTTATAGCAATGGGTGACGTCACGGACGCCTTACGGTGCATATCAGCTGTTCGTGTTTTCACTATAATAAAATAATAAACAAGAGTTAACAGAGTAAAGCTTTTATACTACAACTTCGTGACAGTGGAACTTACGTGCTAGTTCGTTTGCAAGTTAAATAACAGTGATTCGGCAGTGCAAATTCTAAAATACTAAATAACATCTTCGTACTTTTTTTCCAAAATTGAAGCTACCTGTACATTTTGTGTTGTGACCGGTACCTCCTAAAAGTGTTATTTTACTAGTTTTTAAAAAAAGTGTTGCTAGTATTGGACCATAGATCTTTCACTCGGATCAATATTTTTCGCGGAGTAGGCGCCATCTAGTGTCGCCAAGGTGATAACTGCGCCAGCGCCATCTAGCTGCTAGTAACCGTACCACGTAGAACAATGGTCAAGTGTGCAGCTTGTGGAAAGTTCGTCTCGGCAAAAGGGGGCGCTACATGCGGCAACTTCGCGTGTCACAACAGATACCACTTAGCATGCTTACCGGATGCATCGCAGATAAGCAGTGACTGGTTGTGCCCTGAGTGCAAAAGCAAAGTTCCTAAGGGTGACAATAGCGCCACACCTGTCAGGAGCCTAGGAAGTAGTACTCCTGCCACGCGAGCGGTTACGGCAGGCTCAGCAGCGTCAGCGGCGGCGATCGCTGCACCAGACCAGGGCGCTACGAACAAATCGCCGACAAAAGTAGCCCAGGTTCAGGGCTCCTTGGCCGGGAGCGAGCAGGGTACTGATGGGGAGCCTTCGCCTGACACGCAGCTCACCCTTCGGGAAGAAATTAGGCTCTTCAGGTCTGAATTGCGGGAGGTACGGGATGAGATGCGGGAGTTTCGTCGGGAGATGGCTGGCCTGCACTCAGCGATGGGAGTTTGTACCCAACGAGTCGATGGCCTGGAGGCCAGACTTGAGGCTCTGGAAAGCAGACAAACTGTGGCTCTGTCTGACAGCAAAGTCAGCCAACTAGAGCACATTGTTGGGCAGCTGCAAATGGAGCTGAATGACCGGGAACAAGACTTGCTAAGCGCCGACCTGGAGATATCAAATATTCCAGAAATACCTGGCGAGAATGTGGTGCACACCGTCGGGCTGGTAGCGGCAAAGCTTGGGGTGAGCCTGGAAGATAGAGACGTCGTGTTTGCTCAGCGTGTGGGTCTGCGAGTGGAACGCGAGCCGGCTGCGGGCGCAGGGAGTCCAGCGGGGGCAGCGTCGGCGACAGCGCGCGGGCGGCGCATCGTGGTGCGTCTGACGCGCCGCGCTGTGCGCGACGAGCTGCTGCAGGGCGCGCGTGTGCGCCGCGGAGCCACCACGGCGGACTTTGGCCTCTCAGCGCCCCCGCGTCGGTTCTTTCTGAACGAGAGGCTCACGCGAACCAATAAGCACATATTTTATCGTGTGCGTGAGGCTGGCGGTCGTCTTGGGTGGCGATACACTTGGACGAAGAATGGTCGTATCCTTGCCAAGCAAGGCGACGGCAAGCCGACTCATTGCATCCGCACATTGGAGGAGCTGACCCGTGTTTTTGGCCAGGATGTATCTGCAGAGAAGCATGTCTAGGTTTTTGTTCAATTGCATGTCTCATGTAGGTTTAATTTTAAGGTTTTATGTTTTTCATATATATGTTTTAGGTTTTTTTAAGTCATTAAGTGTGCTTTGCGCGAGGTCAGCAGTTTTCCTGTCTCGGTGCTTGATTATTTTATTGTATGGAACAGCTGCACGAGCATTAACTATATACATATACACACATTATTTATTTGTAAAATTATTATTCTTATGCTATAATATTATTATAATTATAACTACTACTCAACTACACTATACTTTACTAACTAAATTACATAAAACATCACCATCACATACTATTTACATTAAATATACTATATACTTTGCCCACCATGAAAATGATTAAGACCAAGAACCTTAAAGTTGGTTTGTTTAATGCGGGGTCGCTTGGTTCTCGCCATGACGAGTTTCTGGTGGCCATGGAGAACATTGCGGTGGACATCATGGCGATAAACGAGACTTGGCTCCGCGCGGGCGAGGAGGGCCGCGCGCCCGTGGTGCCGGGATACCGGCTGCGCCACGTGCCGCGCGCCCGAGGTGCCGGGATACCGGCTGCGCCACGTGCCGCGCGCCCGAGGTGCCGGGATACCGGCTGCGCCACGTGCCGCGCGCGCTCCGTGCGCGGCGGCCGCGGTGGCGGCGTGGGATTCTATGTGCGCCGCGGAGTGCGCGCGTGCGTCGTGCCGCACCCGCCCGCGCCGCAGGTCGAGCAGATGTGGCTCCGACTGAATGTCAACTCGGTTTCAGTTATCATTGGCACTGCATACAGGCCACCGTGGCTCGATGTCAATGTCTTCCTGGATGCGATCACAGACTCCCTTTCTTCTTTAACTGCAGATAAAGTTATTTTGTTGGGTGATTTCAACATTAACATGTTATGCCAATTGGAAAACAAAACTAAGCTACTTAATAACTTCCTACTCTCCTGTAGATTAAATCAAATTATCACAGAGCCAACACATTTTACTGATCATAGTGAGACACTTATTGACATAGTATGCACCGATGCTCATGTATGTGAAGTATCTGTGTCTCATATACCTGAGCTTGGCCAACATGCAGTTATCTCTGTTCAGTTTAATTTTAAAATTGAGAAGCCTTCCCCGCACTGGGTCACTTACAGGCCCCTTAGAGACATAATGCTTGACCAATTTAACAACGACTTGAATAGGATGGATTGGGAGTATATTGAAAGTCTGGAGGATGTTAATGCCATGGTGGAAACTTTTAATACTTATATATTAAACTTATTCAACTTACACGCACCCCTTAAAAAAACTCTAATCAAAGATAAGTCATTACCATGGTTAACAGACACAGTAAAAGAAATGATGAGGTTGCGAGACAGGGGCCATAGGAAGGCAAGAGCTACCAAAGCATCAAAACATATTGAATACTATAGGGAGCTTAAATGCCTTGTTAGGGCTGCTGTCGAAAGTGAAAAGCGTGCGTATTTCAAGTCCAATATCACTCAAAACATTAAACAGCCTAAGAAGTTATGGAATCACATAAAATCCACCATAGCTAACCCTAAAAAGCCAGAGCCCACCTTGCCGCACTATTGTAGTGATCCAGAAAAAATTAATGAACACTTTTTGAATGTACCTGGTAGTGGTATGGTCACAAATGCTAACTTATCATTCTTTGAACACCATAGATTTGGCAATTATCATTTCCAACTTGAGCCGGTCCGGGAGGACATGGTGCTGAGACTACTGCATGGTCTGAAGTCCAATGCTCAGGGATCTGACTCCATCTCGCTTGAGATGCTGATGATGACTCTTCCTCGGTCTCTTGCAGCTATAACAGCCATCATCAATCGTTCCATCACCACCTCGTCGTTTCCGGATCTGTGAAAATTGGCTTTAGTTAAACCCATTCCTAAGGTACTTAATCCTACCAGCGTAAAAGAACTTCGCCCTATTAGTCTGTTGCCATGCCTCTCCAAGATCCTTGAGAAGGTCGTCTCTAACCAGCTCCGGGCATACCTTGAGGAGCACGATATATTGCCGCTTTATCAGTCAGGTTTTCGCAAGGGACACAGCACAGCCACAGCCCTTCTTGACGTGGTCGGAAACATCCTGGAAGCCAGAGACAAGGGCATGGGTACCATGCTTGTCCTACTCGATTTTTCACGTGCTTTTGACTCGATTAATACTTCGCTTCTCCTCTCCAAGCTGTCTTACTATGGTTGTCAGCCTGAGACAGTGAAATGGTTTCAGAGTTACTTGACTCACCGATCGCAGTTAGTCCAGGTTACAGGTGATGATGGGGCGGTTAAGTGCTCTGATCCCAAGTGGGTGAACAGGGGCGTGCCACAAGGATCAATCCTTGGTCCGTTGCTTTTCATCCTGTACAGTGCTGATATTACAAACTGCCTGCTCAACGCCAAGTTCCACCTATATGCTGATGATCTGCAGATGTATATGCCATTTCATCCTCAGCAGACTCTTGACGCTGTAAAAAAAATGAATGAGGATTTGGATAGGATCTCAGCCTGGTCAATGAGAAATTCTCTGGTTTTGAACCCAGTGAAAACAAAATTTTTAATATTGGGAACTAGAGATTTTTTAATTAAAATGAGTACAGTCAGCTTGGACTTGAAGATTGACGGGTGTTCCATTGAAAGGGTGCAGGAAGCCCGAAACCTAGGGGTGGTATTTGATGAGCAACTGCATTTTGAGACTCACGTCATGGAGGCTGTGCGCAACTGTTTCTACCGTCTCAAACTCCTATACCGTGTCCGTCCCTACATTAGTGTGGATATGCGTGTCATGCTCTGTGAGTCACTTATTTTATCCAAGCTGAACTACGCTGACACTGTGTATGGAGCGTGCATTCTTGGGAGGAGCGAAAGGCTGATTCAGCGGGTACAGAATGCTTGTGCAAGATTCTGTTTTAATGTCCCTCCTAGAACACACATAACGCCATTTTTAAATAAGGGTAATTTGATGAGAATGTCAGACCGGAGAAAGCTTCATCTGGCTACCCTGCTGTTTGGCATAATTCTCACGAAAAAACCAAACTATCTATATAGTAAATTAACTTGGGCCCGAGATGTGAACAAAGTCAAAACAAGAGCATCGGCTTACCTTTTGTTGTCCATGCCCCACCGAACTGCTGCATTCCGTGGGAGTTTTAAATTCGCAGCTTCTCGTTGCTGGAACGACCTGCCTCCGCCGTTTCGTGCTATAAAAACAATTGGTACTTTTAGCTCAAGATTCAAGCAACACCTACTCCGCATTCAAAAAGAAACTACATAGAAACAACTTACTTACCCAGGGTATGCACGCAGCTAGTATTGGTGAATTTGTCCCATGTTCTCAATATAACTCTTTCTTGTGACAAAACACTACACCACACAGTCCTCAACTGTTCAATCATATTTATTTTTAACCTTACTATTTTAGACGCACTCGATAAGTCTTTTGTTTTGTTTTATTTACATTGTTTGTTGTGTTTCTGCCATGTTTTAATCTCGATATTGCAACCTTTGTGAACCATAGTCTCCAACAGTGCGCCCGCGCGTTCCGTCATTTGTCTATGACATTGACAAATGATACTGGAGCACTGGGCCATTGAGATTTGGTTAATATTGAAATTTTTTATTTATGTATTCCACATTTTAAATTGTTTTATCTTTATACAAATTATTATATTCATTATTTTACTTGTATATATATATTAGTGTTGTGTTCCGTATGTGTGTCCGTGACATCACATCAGGCCCTGTCATAACACCAGCGCTGTGATATTTATTTTTTAAATATCGCAGCATATGCTGAGACAGGGACCTTTTTGGCCTCGCACAAATTAATTTTAAGACGCCGCTTATATGTATGTATTGATTGATATGTATGTCTTGTGCGAGTCCCAAATAAATATTTTTCTTTCTTTCTTTTCTTTCTTTCAATTATCGAGACCGTTATCACCGATCACTCTATGATTTTTCTAAAACTGTCTGAATTGATGAACAAACACAAATCTTTTAAAAATAAACCTCAATTAACGTCGAATATTCACTCGAGCTCTTTAAAAGTAGCAACATTCACGACCTCTTAGACCTAACGGACCCTAACATACTAATAAATAACTTAATAACTTTACTACAAAAATGTCTCACTGCCGTACACTTGTAATAAAAATCCCCCTTAAAAATAGATTAATCAAACCTTGGATGACCATAGGCTTGTTGCGCTGTATACATAACCGCAACAATATGCAAAAAAAGTTAAAACTAGAGCCACATGATGAGATACTAAAAATCACTTATAGGAGATACAGGAACTACTGCAACAGCGCCATTAAGAAACAAAAACGTAAATACGATCGCGAACAGCTTTATAAGGCACACAAAAACTATAAAACAGGTTAAGCCCAGTTGTCAAACACCACGGATAATATATTAATTAAAAACGAATGGGTCCTAAATTGTGAGCTACTTTTGATTCCAGTAATAGGTATGGCAAAATCGGCTGAAAGCACGGAAATTTGTTCTGGTTTCTACAAGGTCCGTGTAGTAAACTACTCCAGATGTAACCTGAATACTATCTAACATAATATTGCGTTCAGTTTGCCAAAGAATACACTCCCATAAGATGTGGTGTGCGGATTGTTCGTATTCACAGTCGGCTGTAGAACATTGACATAAAGGCGAGGCCACAAGCCTAAAGGAAAATAATTTACTCTTAAAGTTGCCATGACCTGTGAGAAATTGGGCAACACAATGATCCACCTCCAGCCATGTCCTATCCAGCCGCTCACGAACGGATGGAAAAAACTGGTGGAGGTGACGGCCTTTAATGGAATTTTCCCACCTACATTGCCATTCCGATAAAAGTTCCTCCCAGACGTCAGTCTGGGGTTTTAGTAATCTACAGATCTTAGCACGGTCGCGTTGCGGTAAAAACTCTGGGTCCGTGATCTTTCTACCAAAGTAGTACATTGCAGCACGCCGCTGCACCTCTAGATCGACTGGGAGAACACCCGCCAGCACCGGTAAGGCTTCAGTACTAACCATCCTATACGCCTTGCATAAGAGTATCAAAGCCAAACGCTGGCTTTGCAGCAATTTACGCCGTACCGCCCCTATGGTGGCCCTGTCAGCCCAGACAGGTGCCCCGTAGCACATACAACCCAAGTAAGTAGCCCCATAGATAGTTTTTAAGGTTTGAAATGAGAGACCCCAAGTAGCTTTGGATATTTTCGTCAAAGCGTAAAAGTTCTTTTTTGCTTTTTCACCTACTGTTTTTATATGATCAACTAGTAGACGTCACGCGGTTTCACCCGCGTAATTCCTGTTCCCGCGGGAGTACGGGGATAATATATAGCCTATGTTACTCCCTGATAATTTAGCTATCCAATACTAAAAGAATTTTTCAAATCGGTCCAGGAGTTTCGGAGCCTATTCAATTCAAACAAACAAACAAACAAATCTTTCTTCTTTATAATATTAGTATAGAAGTATAGATATAGATAAATGGAAAGTTCCTTTCTAGTAGCATACCGAGGTAGCACACAGATTCTTTTCTTTTAACGGGTACGTTATTAAATTTAATACTAGGCCAGGATTTTAGATTTCCTTTTAAAATAAGTTGATGGGTTTTATGCGGTGCAAAGGTCAGACGGTTTCGATCGCCCCACTGTGATATTAAACGTAGACATGTGTCAGCCAAGTTCTCGAGTCCAGCCCGAGTGCTTGCCTCAATGAGCAGTAAGCCATCGTCCGCGTAACCGGTTAATGAACAGCCGCATGGGAGCGGAAGCGCGAGGAAATCATCGTAGCCAAAATTCCATACATATGGACCGATAACTGAGCCCTGAGGACATCCCATAGTTAGAGACTAAGAAATGGAATGATGTCCAAGTTTGAGTTTCGCGGAGCCGTTTAGAAAATACGAAAGAACCGTAGTTTGTAGCAACCACGGGTTTTCATTTTAAGTAGTAGCATCGGCCACCATGCGTTATCATTTGCTATCAGGATATTGAGAAGTATAATAAAACTCACATTACTTATTCGAAGGGTAGTTATATTTTCTCCTTGAACATAGTTAACACGTCCGTCTTCGATGCTGGCCCCGAGCAAATAGACCGAGTCCTGCGCCTCAACCTCAAACGTCATTTCTTCAAACTGGTGTTGCCAGTGTGAGAAATAAAATGTCCCACTAAACGACCTAAATAATTCAAAGATTTATTTATTTTATAAAACCTACCAGTCTTTAATAAGTAATTTACACGTTAGCCTTTATAGAGGGAGGACTTATAGGAGATGAAGTTCGTGGCGTAACTACTAAACCCGCGCGAACGAAGTCGCGGTCGAAGTGCTAGTGTATAATAATGCCGAAACCACAATATACGAAAAAATATCGGGATTCTTGGCTTCAAGACATGTAGCGGTATCAATGCTGCCACAAGAAAAAGTAACGGAGCAAATCAACATCGCAAAAAAAAGAACCGCGACGCCATCTATCCAACTAGCAGCGAACTACTTCGTCGAAATCCTGCATCGCACAAGCAAAGTTAACCGTGCAATTAGAACATATACATCAGCCCGAATATCAACTATCGGACAGTAGCCCGCCAGGCATAACAGCCGCCGTCGGAGGATCCTCCCTTTACAACGCAGGTTTGCGGGACTATACTCTCTGTTCGGCATACCTCCAAAGACCCACATTTCATAGACTGGCTTCAAGTTATGGAAAGTATTACAAGTAACGAAGTGTAAATTATGTGGAACGATTTTAAAAAATCACTGCGAAGATGAAAATAATGAAAAAAAAATTAAGAACATTTTTCACTAATAAAACTACTTACCTACTGTTTTCTTTTCTTTAGTGGAAATTTTAGCTATTTTCACAAATTTTTGGAGTAGGGCCGATTTTTGTTAATGGTTTTCTGGTGGTTTTACAAGTTGAATCTGGTGGAGACATATAAATAGAATGGACTGGACAAACCTACTAACAAAAAAAATCGCCTGTCTGTAAAGTCGGTTTACAGACGATAGTTGAACGCGACAACGTCATAAGAAAATACTGAAGGAATATATCACTGAACATATATTTACAACGAAAGAATCATTACCTTTATTGCCGCAATTATCGTTGCTATAAACAATTGACACCACATTCACTTTTCACTGCACTTCATACTAGACGAAAACATGTAAATGTATTATTGTATAGCAGCTGTCCACGCGGACGCATCGCTCACTCAAGAAGGAGAGAGACAGATGTCGAACGCTGCCGAACGCGGAGGCCGATTGTGCCTCTTTGTCGCTCGTTCCGCGCTCTCGCTTGCACTTCAAGCCTTAAATGGAACGCCTCAGAGCGAGGTAACGCCGCATGAGTCATGTTTTTTCGTGCGTGCAGCCGGCTCCATCGAATCATAACACGTTGTCACGTCAAAAACGTGCACACCTACAATTCAAAATGTCTCTGAAAATGGCTGCCAATGCTAGGGTTGTACCATACTATTAAAAGTATCGATCCTAATACTACATAAAAGTATTACGAGTCTTACTAGATATCACGTTTGAATCATAAGTATATTATATTCTTACAGTCTGTTGTAACAGAAAAATTAGCATAGGGCTTACTCCTTTCTGTTAATGAATGACAGTTAATTAATGTAGAGGTTTTTCTGCACAGAATTTAAACACTTTTACTTGCATCACTTTTGCGCTTTCGCTTATTTTATCTGGTCTGTAGCTTCTGGTAGGTATGCGGACTGGGTTTGCCAAATACAGTCATTTCATTTCCGGGACAATTCGAGGGATACTAATTTGGTGGGTACGAAAATAGATAGTGGTCTTTGTAAATTGCATTTCTTGTAATATTTTACAAACGTACCAATACACCTATTTCAAAAATAAACTTACCAGCTTTCATTGCTCATACAATGCAGATTATTTTTTAAAAATATTAAAACGCAACCATAAATTGTGCACCGCACCTCGCTTTTACTTATTCATTAAATAAAACTTCGATAAAAATCAACATTAGTGTTTTATTTATTCAATAAACATTTGGTATGACACTGTGCACTTCCTTTCACTTTAATTTTTAAAGTTTCAATTGCTTCTTTCGTGAATCCCGGTTCGCAATTTACATGCTGGTACCATTTGAAGAGTATGCCTCGAGCCATGGGTTGAAATATAATGCAGAGGAGAGTAAATTCATGGTGTTTGGGGCTAGTCTAAAAAGTGTGAATAGTGTACCCTCTGTGTGTATTGTAAGAGCTCAGAATAACAAGGATAAAAGAGTAATAAAATATTTTAAAATACACAAATGTAGTAGGTACAAGAAATGAAATGGAGGAGATGTTTAGCTGTCGGTGTACGCGAGCCAAGAGAGCGCGAGCCTCGACCGAAGATCACAACTAGGCGCGCCGACCGTGCGTTGATATCTTCGCAGTTGTCAAATTCATGATGATTCTCGAGCGCCATCTGTTGCGCCTTACAGTCGGCCTTCGTGATACAGCTGCGCGTCCCGCGTAGCTCTTGCTCTTTAGTGCTGATGATGACTTCCCTCATCTTTTCTAAATTCGGTGACCTATCGGACACGACTATATCGCCTACGAGTCTAGGTCGAAACCCGTAAAGAAGTTCCAATCGAGTCTTACCAGTACCTACTTTTATTTACGTTAGAGTTTAAACCTAACTGTACCTTAGGCAAGTATTTCACCCAGTCATTTTGGTCATCACCAACGTACGCTACAAGGGCGTCAAGAATAGTTCTGTTAAAACGTTCTATCTGCCCAATCGCCCTTGGACTAGCGACCGCCATCATGACATGCTTTATTTGCCTCTGAATGCAATACTCTCTAAAATCTTTGCAGCTAAAAGCTTTGCCACGGTCGCTTATTATGCGACTTGGAACACCAAACGTTTTAATTAATTGGTCAAACGTCTGCAACACATATTTACAACTGACGTCTCGAACCGCTTCGATCCATATAAACCTCGTGAAGGCATCTATTATTGCTAGAATGTGCATTTTGCCAGATGGACTTTTACAGAATGGACATAGATGGTCTACATGAACAGTGTGAAAAGGTACGGCCACTTTCTCAATAGGATGTAACAAGCCTACACGACGACGGCCAATTGGTTTTTTAGCATATTGACATGATATGCAACCACGAGTGTACTTTTGGATAAACCGACGCATACCGTGAAACTTTACTTTGAACTTACGGCATTATAAGTTTTATTAAAATTAACGTGACCATTATTATCATGGAAACTTTGAATGAGAGACCAATGTGACATTCGTGGAACGACCACCTTTTGACTATTTCCGACTTTTCTAAATTATACACCATTCTCAAACAAGAAATCCTTAGTCAAGCCATTAGTTATGCCCTTTGAAACCTCATCCTTCAACTGGTTCACGAGACCACGCAACGAGTCGTCTGCTGCACACATTCAATTATGTCTTTTTCAACACATCGCATTACTGAATTCACAGGATTACGGCTCAGTGCATCCACGTGAGCCATGAATTTGCCGGCACGATACTCAACAGTAAAGTCAAAGCCTTGAACTTCAAGCCACCACCGGGCGATTCGGGGAGATAAATCACGTTTGGTCCATGTCCAGCGTAATGCGCTACAATCGGTTACTAGAACGAATTTTAATCCTGACACGTATACCTTAAACTTTTTTAGGCTCATGATAACAGCCAACGTCTCCAGTTCGAAACTGTGATAGTTTCGTTCGACAGACGTAGTCTGTCTGCTCGCATATGCGACAGGTTTCCACAAATTGTACGGCTGCTTCTGAAACAATATTCTGCCTAAGCCTATTTTGGACGCGTCTGTATGAATTTGGGTTTTATATTCCGGATTAAACAACGCCAACACGGGTTGTTTTACTAAAAATGATTTAATGCGGTGGAATGCAAGAGACTGTTCGTCACCCCAAACCCATGGTTGGTCTTTTTTGGTGAGGATAGTGATGGGGCGAGTAAGGCTAGCAAAATTAGGCACATACTTCCTAAAATAGTTTGCCAGGTCCATAAACTGACGTACCTGATGTACGTTTTCAGGCACATCAAAATCATAAACTGCAGTGAGCTCGTACTTGGACGGTCTGATTTCGCCTTCACACACCTCATGCCCTAAGTACTCTATACTTGAAACTTAAAAAGAACATTTGTCTAACCTGAGCGTCACATTAGCATCCCGTATTTTCTCCAATACGGCCTTGAGACGGTGCAATGCATCATCATGATTTTCAGCATAAACAAGAATGTCATCTAAATATGCCGTAGCACATTGGACACGTAAAGAACCGAGAATATTGTCCATTGCGCACTGAAACACTGACGGTGCATTCACCAATCCAAAGCTCATACGCGTGTACTGATAGTGTCCATCTGGTGTTATGAATGCTGTATAGGTACTGTTTACTTATCATCAGCAATTTGAATGCAATGGTAGGCTGACATAATATCAAGACATGTGAAAACGTGTTGCTTGGATAACCGGTCTAACTGATCTTGTATTACGGGTAAAGGATACCGTTCCTTTTTAGTGATTTTATTTAATGCACGGTAATCCACGCACATGCGTACTTCACCTGATTTTTTGGGGACCAACATGACGGGACTGGCATATGAGGAATTCGATTCTTCCACAATTCCTTTACTCAATAAATCTGATACAATATCACGCATCATAGTTAACTTACTTCAGTTTGACGGAAAAGTTGCCATAAGACGTTGTTTCCAATCAAACCAATTCAAATTAACGTCGTTAAGTTGATCATACCAACGCCGCGCATAGCCTTTTAATTTAGAAGAACAATTAAATATGGCAGTTTTTTCGTCCCAACCGTACATGTTTGAAATACCCTCAACTTTTCTAATTCATTGTTCCATTGTAATCAAAGAAATATGTGGATCAAATTCCGGTATTGGATCACTATGACCAACATATCTTATGGAAGTTGAACACGACGGATGAATATTATGATGGCAATGTGGGCTTGCAGTGGTTGCTTCTAATGACGGGTCTATCACCGATGCCGATTGTACGGGAGTTTCAGAATGTACTTCACGGGAGGTATCTCCAACGCATGGCTAGAGTCACTATGATATTTTATTTTATTTTAATTTGACGCTCAAAAGTGCCTTTATTGGTCTAGTTGAAATAAATCATTTGACTTTGACTTTGACTTTGACATGGATCCTTTGCATCAGTGAGTTCCATCGGGAACCGTCTCCGGAAGGCGCTAACGAAATCTCAACAGGTGCTGGTAGGCAGTAAGCTCACGAAGGGTTCCGCGGGTAGTGACAGCGGCGTATAGGATCGCTCACCAGATTGGGCATCCACACATTCGACACGGCGGCGCCAGAACTACCACCCGATGCGGGTATGGCACTAGTTCTGCCTTGTAAGACTTTATTTTCCAATAATACTATGCGTTCCAGTAATCTTCTTTGACTAGACGGCGACGCAATGATTTTTCTCTGTCACTATCGTCCTTATTTTTGTTTACTTTTTTATGGTGACCCATTATTATGGAATATTAACACGAGGCAATATGTATGGTACACAATCAAGTAACAACTGTAAAATAAAGCAATAGTCAAACACGGTACCCGATTAAGATACACAGGATATACGAACAGTTATCATCTTAAAACACACGTGGGCTGGAACAGTTCAATCCCGCTTCTGAGCTGTAAGAGCTCAGAATAACAAGGATAAAAGAGTAATAAAATATTTAATTAAAAATACACAAATGTAGGTACAAGAAATGAAATGGAGGAGATGTTTAGCCGTCGGTGTCCGCGAGCCAAGAGAGCGCAAGCCTCGACCGAAGATCACAACTATTATAGGCGCGCCGACCGTACGTTAATATCTTCGCAGTTGTCAACTTCATGATGATTCTCGAGCGCCATCTGTTGCGCCTTACAGTAGGTATAAATAATGCACCGCTTGATAGAGTGGAACAGTTTAAATACTTGAGTCACATTGTTACAGCTGACCTTTCTTGCAAACACACAGGCATCCTGAATGGCTGTTTTTCACCATATACGTGCAATTTGAAAGATAAACTTCTCGTAATTTTTGACAGCAGAACTACCACGAAATTCGTCGCATAACATGGCGGATACGGTACTTACAACTGTCTGTACACTCCTACATACATACCAACTTATCTGTGAAATGGGGAAAATTGGAACTACGGCCGTGATATTGAAATGTCATTCGATTGTCAGTGTATACTACATTCGGGTTCTCTGGTCGTTTTGTCGTGATATTGCTGAATTTATAAAGTTAAATATGCCGAAAGCTATTAAAAGTGATGCTCGAAACATTATTCGAAAGGTTAAAACCTTTTTTGAAGGAGAAGCTCGGGCGGGGTCTCCGATTATTCCATTTAATCAAATATACAAACGAATTTCTGCAGCGACAGATTAGTGTTGTCAACTTTCTTGTTATAAATTACCCGATACTTAACTAATTATTTAAGTCCACAAAATATTCGTTTCTATTCTTGCTGCAGGTTAGCGTAACGGTAACGTACATCTAATAGGTAACCTGCTAAGTGAGTGAGCAAACTAACCAGCCAGGTTTCAAATTTCTACTAACATTTATTTTATTATCTTATATTTCAGGTGTGAGTCAAGGACTAATTTCAAAAATAGTTAAGGGAGGGCACGCAGCAGAAGAAACTGGTACAAAAATTCGGACACCAGGCAAGGAGAGAAAACGTAAAAGTGGATTTGAACATGTTGATGATTTTGACATGGGAGTTTTACGGAGGAAAGTACATGAATTTTATTCTGCTAAAAAAGAGGTCCCTACTGTTAAAAATCTTCTAGAGGTCTTAAAGACAAAAATAAATTACACAGGACAGCAAGAGAGTCTGCGAAAGCTGCTTCACAAGGTGGTATTTCGTTTTAAAAAATCTCAATCCAATCGGAAGGGGTTTTATGGAATGTAACGAAATATCAGCTTGGAGAGCTAAGTACTTGCATGCAGTGGATAAAAATAATAAATCTCCCCAGCCCCGGCCCATAATTTATTTAGATGAGACCTATATTCACTCTTCGCATAAATCGGGTAAATGTTGGCAAGGAGAGGGTGAAGACGGAGTATTGGAGCCTGTATCGAAAGGGCAAAGATATATTATTGTTCATGCGCGATTTAAATCGTGTTCTCTTGTGTTTAAATCAAACACAAAAAGTGGTGATTATCATTACGAGATGAATAGTACCAACTTTAAAAAGTGGGTTATTGAAAAACTTGTACCTAATTTACGAGAGCCATCCATAATAGTGATGGCTATTATTTATCCGTATTTGTGTGAATAAAGTCCGAAATACGAATTCCTTAAAAAAAAGATATGCAATTATCGTTGACTCAAAATAAAATTGACTACGGAGAGAATTTGACTAAACCTCAGCTTTTAGAAATAATTAAGAGAAACAAGCCTGAACCTGTATATGAGATTGAAAAATTTTTAGAATAGACACAAATGCTTATATTTACCACCTTATCACTGTGATCTTAATCCCATTGAACTCATATGGAGCACAATGAAAAGAAAAGTTGCTGATGTAAATGTTGAGCACAAAAATGCTGAAATTCCCCGCCTAGTTAGAGAAGCTTTTGACACTATTACAGTTCATGAGTGGGCACAGCATTGTAAATACGTTCGCAGGTTAGAAGGAGAATACTTAAACCATGATGTGTATTTAGATAAGCCTTTTATTATAGAAGTGGTGAATGACACTGAAACCGAAAGCGATAGTGATAATGATGATAGTGGTACGGAAATAAGCGGAGTATGGCCTCACAACCGGGATGAAGTTGTGTATTGTAACCCGGCCGGGTGTGCTCGAACACACTCCTACCCGCGCTATAGTAAATTTAGAGGGTATATACATTTAGGGAAATAAAATGTTATTAAACAAGTAGGTACCATTTAAACAATTTCCGTTTATTTAGGAATAAGCACTAAGCAGGTACTTACAGCTAAAACACTGGTTTAGTAGACTTACAAACTAGTCCCTAACCCCCAATTAAGGCACGGTGTTCCACCTGCAGCGATCCACGTCTCCGTTCCGTGGTGCTACAGTGGGAACATGTGCATGAAAAAGTATACAAAAACTCAGGGTCGTTTGTGAAGATCCGTGAGATGAACCGCTAGCAACTGGTAGCTCAATCGTAACAAACAATAATCCAGTCAAGCTGGGTGTAGAAAATAATCTCAGTAAACTCTAACTTTAGAGTTACTAGCAACAATAACATTTAGCAACCGTTCAACACTTTGTATGAACGTGAACATAATAAATCAATCTCTCTCGCAATAGTTGAAAAACGTGATTAGACTAGCAGAGCTAGTCAAATATATTCTAGTTCACTCTAGTACTCTAGAAGGCTCTACAACTCTAGTTAGCTCTACAGCTCTAGTTAGCTCTACAACTCTAGTTAGCGGAACCTACGGGATACTGGACACTGGTCCGGAACCAAGAAATGAAAGACGTCTGTACCTCGCAACGGCTCCTCGGACAAAGTGGTGATATGTGGGACCTACTGCCTCAAGAGTCGGTCTCACTGCCACCGCACCCGTCTTGGCACCGCTGCTATGGACCTGCTATGCGGTCAGCGCACTAGATTGACGTCTCGTCCATCAGCGACCGTCTTCAGGCTAGCTAAAAGCTCCAGACCTGAAACAACATCCCCCCTAATCAGAACAAGAACTCAACCATGAGTAGGACAAAGCAAAAAGCCTACCACGTGGTCTCTTACCTCGGGATATTCGGGAACAGAGCCCACGTCAGTAAGTTGGCTACTCCATCTCGTCAGTAACTGCTGCGAGCAACGGGCTCTCGCCATTGCGAGACCCTCAAGCGCCAAACACTCGCCTCCTCTACAATGCAAGCTCCCACCTGTGATGCGAACAGCCACCGGGGCCGGCCTCTCGGCGCGGGCCCCGGATCGAAAAAGACAATCCTCGGTCCGACCCCTCGTAAAATCAAAGACCAACGACTTCCTCTTGTCTCCGATAGCCGATTAACGCATGTTGGCTTACCATAGACTCGAAAACCAATCAACTAAACATTCCCAAGCCACATCTCAAAACTGTAACTGATCAAATTTATATTACACTAGCTTTTGCCCGCGACTTCGTACGCGCATATCCCGTTTTTTTCCCGTTCCCGTAGGAATTTCCCATTCCCGTATAGCCTATAGCCTTCCTCAATAAATGGGCTATCCAACACTGAAAGAATTTTTCAAATCGGACCAGTAGTTCCTGAGATTAGCGCGTTCAAGCAAACAAACAAACAAACAAACAAACTCTTCAGCTTTATATATTAGTATAGATAAAATATTATCATTAATTATGATAAGTAGTTGATTTGTCAAAGGCAACCGCGAACGAACAAAATGCAACGTCACAGTATGCAGGTTCATCTAAAAATCACAATTACTGTAAACCTGATTTTCAATAAATCATTGAATAGCAATTTGTTTTTTTTTTTATTAGTCTACACTACCACTAGGTACCACTGCTAATTATAATTAGTCAAATCTGGTGTTAGGGGTTAGGCACGGTCATAACTAAATGCTAGACATCCAGGTACCTCTTGCAAGGTAGGTACCACTACCTACTTAACTTCGCATTAAATGAAAGTTGTATCCCCCCGTGGACCATTTTATCTGCTGAATTTCCACTTCATTGGATTACTTTTTAGATAAAGCCATTGTTTATTGCTGAGAGACTAAACTGTTAGTTGTACATACGTAACTGTAAATTATCAAATTCTTTTTATTTATTTTATTATTTTTATATAGGTATCATGTAGAAGGCCTCCCAAAAGGTGGACCGATGACCTGGTGAAGGTCGCGGGTAGCTGATGGATGCGAGACGCACAAGACCGGTCGTTGTGGCGACGCTTGGGGGAGGCTTATGTCCAGCAGTGGACGTCTTTCGGCTGATATGATGAGGTATCATTGTTTTTAATTTTTAAAAACTGTAATTCTCATTAAACGATTGTCTAATGTGAAATTTCCTTCTTCAAAACCTACTCAATTTTGGGCACCTTATATTAATTAGCAACACTGAATCGACGGTGCCGCCCTCTTTCAGTTCACAGATAAGTTGGTAGGACTGTACTAGTACTATACAGTTGTAAATGTCACAACGTCACAAGAAAATGTTGCCATTATGAGCAACAACTGAAATACTGGGATTCTAGCCACGGGTGTTTTGATGAGCACGTGTGTCTCGAGTTTTATTTAGCTTTTTCTGTGTGATTGTTGTTACTTTTGAACTTGTTTTTGTTTAACTGTGTTGTCTTTGTGTTTGTTACCAGGTTTGTATTGTGAGTGTTGTATTTTTAAGTCGTTCATAAAAAATGGACAAAAATAAACCACCCGACCCTGACCCCCCCCCCCCACATTCCTGCTTCCATGACTACTTTTACTCCGACTCCGAACCCACTATCACAATTTGCGGACGTAATTTGTAGCGTCTCAGAGATGGAGATGTCACCATTCCTACATAACTCACGCAAACGCCCCGGACACGAAACAAATAATATCCCAACACCTCCAAACAAGCAGCCAAAGAGCCAAATAGGCCGAATTAGATACTCAGTTTTGGATAAAGCTCCATATTTAGTCCACGTTTCTCTCATAGAGACCCAACAAAATGCAGGCACCACACTACACCCAATTAACTTTGGCAAATTTTTGTGGACTAACAATGTTGCGAATGTGGTTCGTGGCGGCGTCAATAGAGTGGGTAGGAACCGCGTATCCGTGGAGTTTACATCCCCTCAAGATGCTAACTCTTTTTTAGTTAATAGTCTGCTAGCAAAACACGGCTATATTGCATCAATACCCACATACAACATAACAAGGATGGGTGTGGTAACCGGTGTTCCCTCTGATATCTCCGAAGAAGAGGCCATCACTTACTTATCTGTGCCTTCAGGATGTGGGGATATCCTTAAAGTGCGACGTATTAACCGTAAAGTTCAGAAGGAAGGTATAGCGGAATGGAAACCCACTGAAACTTGCGTTATCACTCTTGATGGACAAGTTCTACCGAAGAGGATCTTCTGCTGCTATACATCCCTTCCTGTGGTGCAATACATTTTCCCAACTATACAATGCCGTAAATGCTGTAGATTCGGACATGTAGCAAATTTATGCAGATCAAAACCACGCTGCAGTAGATGTGGCCACGATCACCCTGGTGATGGTTGCAACATCTCTGAGAGCGAGGCATTTTGTGTGCTTTGTTCGGGGAATCACTTCGCCAACAGCAGGTCATGCCCCGAGCATGGCAGACAAAAAGCCATTAAGACCGTTATGGCAGAGAAACGCATTTCCTATGCTGACGCCAGCAAAACAATCCCAGCTGCTTCCAGGAACTATGCTAATGCCACTAAAACTCCCATCTCATATAGAAAAACTGTTGTCCTCCAGCCTAAGACCCATGCCCCTCTTTCCCCATCTTATGACAAAGCTGCTCACCAGCAAATAGTTAGCACTCCCAAACCCTCACAGCCCAATGGCTGTGCCTTAAACAATGATAATATCCCCTCAAACAACATTAATTCAATTATTGAACTCTTGATAAAACTCTTACCAACTCTTTTTTCTGCTTCTTCAAATATTTCCCAATCACCGTCCAACGTTGCCGATAAACTTATTTCTCTACTTTTAGACATTAAAAATGGCGTCCCGCCTAACATTTCTACAGTGGAATGTGAGGAGCGTGTGGCATAAGAAACACGACCTCATATTTCTTTTAAATAAGTACAAGCCGTTGGCTTGCTCCATAGCTGAGACTTGGCTCACCCCAAGTCTTAGCTTTCGTATGCCACATTTTAACATCCTCAGATGTGATAGATCCGATGGGTACGGAGGGTCGGCTCTCTTCGTAAATAATCGGATCCCACTTTCTCCCTTATCTTTACCCCCTTCGAGGGTAATTTGAGTATTGCTGCAGGAAGGATTGAGGGCATCAGTGTTTTCCATTTATATTGCACACCCCATTCTGACTTTTTAGATATTCTGAAAAACATTTTTACCAACATTCATGGACCGCTGTTAGTTATGGGCGACTTTAACTGCCACCATTACAGATGGGGGCCGAACGCTGTGATGCCTTCGGTGTGGGCCTGGTAGAGATGCTGGATGATTTAAACCTCTGCATTCTGAACAATGGCTGCGCAACTCGTAGAGCTCTTCCAGGACAACAAAAAAGTTGTGTTGACCTTACATTTTGTTCGGTCGAATTAGCAGCGTCTACTCTGTGGGAATGCACATCTTTGTCGCATGGTAGTGACCATTACCCTATTATCATTTCTTTCATTAATAAAACATTTTTAGAAAAAACTTCTCCTCCACTTCTGAAATATAACTTATCCAAACCCGATTGGGTTAAGTTTGTATCATTATTGGAGGATAAAATTGATGATCTTTCAAATTTAAATTCGTCTTTACCAGACTCTTCTGGTCACTGCCATGCCAAAAGTTGCTATGAGGGTTTTGTTACAGCTGTTACCTCAAGTGCAGATTCTAGCTTTCCACCAAAGAACAGTGCTAGAAATAAAATCCCTTCACCTCCGTGGTGGGATCCAGAGTGCACTGCGGCAGTTAGAGAAAGAAACGAGGCCGAGACACGCTACAATGAAGATATGAGCACCGCAAATCTCTTGGCATATCTTCAACATAATGCCAGAGCCAAACGTCTCCTTCGTAAGAAGAAACGTGCGGGGTGGGTGAAATTCTGCACAACGCTCTCACCCTCTACTCCAATCTCTGTAGTTTGGAAACAGATAACCAGATTCAGGCGTGGGTGTTCCCCTTCAATTATTTCACCAATAACTAAGGAAACAGCTGAATATTTTTTTGACAAAATAGCATCACCTCATGTCCCATCTTTATCTGAAAGTTTAAATGTGGTCCTGTCCAATACTCGTGTGGATCCCTTTGATGCCCCATTCACCTTGGATGAACTAAGTGTGGTGTTGCATCATGTCCGGGACTCAGCTCCAGGTATTGATGGTATACCATATTCTTTTATTTCCCATTGTGGCATTAAGGCTAGAACTTACTTTCTTGACATTATTAATTTTTGTTATGATCATGGTTGGGTACCAGATCAGTGGAAGATACAGATTATCATTCCCTTATTAAGGCACGTATGAGCCGGTGGTGCCGTTCGGCAAATTGCGGTCGTCAAATAAACCATGTTAGAGGCCCTTGAGGCGGTTTAGAAACTCTGACACTAGGGTGTGTGGGGTCGTTAGACCTTACTGCCCATTCGATAAGAAGAAGAAGATTCCCTTATTGAAACCTGGCAAACATGCAGACTATCCGAATGGCCTTAGACCAATTGCCTTATCTTCCGTTCTAGCTAAACTACTTGAACACCTCATCATAAATCGTCTGGAATGGATAGTCGAATCGAGAGAGTTACTGCCGAAACACCAATTGGTTTTAGGAAAGGGCTTAGCACAATGGATAGTGTCGGTGTGTTGATTACGGACATCCAGATAGCCTTTTCCAAGAAGAAATCCGTTGTTGCCGCTTTCCTCGATATCTCCTCCGCATACGACAATGTTCTTCTTCCCGTACTCAGGCAAAAATTGCACCAGCTGAGTCTCCCGGCTAAGATGATACAATGCATATGTGAACTCCTTTCATCCCTTTCCATGGTCCTGAGGGTCCAGGGGGAAGAGTTCGATAAAAGGCAGACTTGGAAGGGTCTCCCGCAAGGTTTTGTCCTTAGTCCAATCCTATATAATCTATATACGGCTGATATTGGGTCCTGCTTAAATAACAATTGTCAGATTCTCCAATACGCCGATGACATTGCCCTATATGTGACAGATCCCTCCATCGCTGACGCTGCTGCATCTCTATGTTTCTCTCTGGACTCTTTGAACCAGTGGATTTCAAACCATGGCCTATCACTTTCTGCACCAAAAAGTTCGGCAGTAATTTTCACTCGCAAAAGACTAATTTCCCCAATCTCAGTAAGTATTTTAGGCCATAATATCCCACTAGCAAATAAAGCAAAATTTTTAGGCGTATTTTTAGATACCAAATTAACTGGCAAACCTCACATAAATTTTCTTATCCAAAAATGTGAAAAAACCATTTCAATTTTAAAAGTTCTTACGGGTGTTTGGTGGGGTGCCCATCCCTATACCATGAAACTAGTGTACAATGCCTTAGTTCGTAGCGTTCTGGACTATGGTACATACCAACTCGTTCCTTGCAACAAAGGTGCCTTGGCGGGACTGGATAGGGTTCAGGCCAAATGCCTTCGGATCGTATCTGGTTGTATGAAGTGCTCTCCCATTAACGCATTGCAGGTCGAATGCGCTGAACCTCCACTGGCCCTAAGACGGCAATTTCTCGCCTCCCGTTTCCTGTCTAGACTAATTAATAGATCATCCCATCCCCTTATATCCAGATTAAACGAGTTAGATGCCTTATGCAGAAACTCAAATTACTGGAAAAATAAAGAAATCCCCCTAATCCTTAAAGCGTTAAGAAGAGTTAATAATTTAACATGCCCAATCACCCAGTATCCCAGATTACCCCTTTTTAACTTTGCCTACGAAGTAATTTGTTTTACTTCCAAAATTCTCTATGATATTGGTATATCGAAAAAATCCCCATCGGCGAATTCGGCCTTCAATGCGGTGGTCGGCGAGCGCTGGAATGGCTTTCAATTATTTTTCACTGACGCTTCCAAATTAAATAACGAAAACAACACCGGAGCTGCGGTTTATTTCCAAAACTCCAGAATCGTACTTCAGTTCAAATGTCCTAAGGAATCTTCTGTATTCACTGGTGAGTGTGTGGCTATATTGGAAGCTTGCCTTTTTATAGAGTCACACACTAACATTGAGAAAGCAGTCATCTTCACAGATTCTCTAAGCTGTTTGCAAGCCTTAACACAAAGTCCTTTGGGAGTGACGTCACGGACGCCTTACGGTGCAAATCAGCTGTTCGTGTTTTCGCTATAATAAAATAATAAACAAGAGTTAACAGAGTAAAGCTTTTATACTACAACTTCGTGACAGTGGAACTTACGTGCTAGTTCGTTTGCAAGTTAAATAACAGTGATTCGGCAGTGCAAATACTAAAATACTAATTAACATCTTCGTACTTTTTTTTTTCCAAAATTGAAGCTACCTGTACATTTTGTGTTGTGACCGGTACCTCCTAAAAGTGTAATTTTACTAGTTTTAAAAAAAAGTGTTGCTAGTATTGGACCATAGATCTTACACTCGGATCAATATTTTTTCGCGGAATAGGCGCCATCTAGTGTCGCCAAGGTGATAACTGCGCAGGGTGCCATCTAGCTGCTAGTAACCGTACTACGTGGAACCATGGTCAAGTGTGCAGCTTGTGGAAAGTTCATCTCGGCAAAAGGGGGCGCTACATGCGGCAACTTCGCGTGTCACAACAGATACCATTTAGCATGTTTACCGGATGCATCGCAGATAAGCAGCGACTGGTTGTGCCCTGAGTGCAAAAGCAAAGTTCCTAAGGGTGACAATAGCGCCACACCTGTCAGGAGCCTAGGAAGTAGTACTCCTGCCACGCGAGCGGTTACGGCAGGCTCAGCAGCGTCAGCGGCCGCGATCGCTGCACCAGACCAGGGCGCTACGAACAAATCGCCGACAAAAGTAGCCCAGGTCCAGGGCTCCTTGGCCGGGAGCGAGCAGGGTACTGATGGGGAGCCTTCGCCTGACACGCAGCTCACCCTTCGGGAAGAAATTCGGCTCTTCAGGTCTGAATTGCGGGAGGTACGGGATGAGATGCGGGAGTTTCGTCGGGAGATGGCTGGCCTGCACTCAGCAATGGGAGTCTGTACCCAACGAGTCGATGGCCTGGAGGCCAGACTTGAGGCTCTGGAAAGCAGGCAAACGGTGGCTCTGTCTGACAGCAAAGTCAGCCAACTTGAGCACATTGTTGGGCAGCTGCAAATGGAGCTGAATGACCGGGAACAAGACTTGCTAAGCGCCGACCTGGAGATATCAAATATTCCAGAAATACCTGGCGAGAATGTGGTGCACACCGTCGGGCTGGTAGCGGCAAAGCTTGGGGTGAGCTTAGAAGATAGAGACGTCGTGTTTGCTCAGCGTGTGGGTCTGCGAGTGGAACGCGAGCCGGCTGCGGGCGCAGGAAGTCCAGCGGGGGCAGCGTCGGCGACAGCGCGCGGCCGGCGCATCGTGGTGCGTCTGACGCGCCGCGCTGTGCGTGACGATCTGCTGCAGGGCGCGCGTGTGCGCCGCGGAGCCACCACGGCGGACTTTGGTCTCTCAGCGCCCCCGCGTCGGTTCTTTCTGAACGAGAGGCTCACGCGAACCAATAAACACATATTTTATCGTGTGCGTGAGGCTGGCGGTCGTCTTGGGTGGCGATATACTTTGACGAAGAATGGTCGTATCCTTGCCAAGCAAGGCGACGCGCGACGGCAAGCCGACTCATTGCATCCGCACATTGGGGGACCTGACCCGTGTTTTTGGCCAGGATGTATCTGCAGAGAAGCATGTCTAGGTTTTTGTTCAATTGCATGTCTCATGTAGGTTTAATTTTAAGGTTTTATGTTTTTCAATATGTTTTAGGTTTTTTTAAGTCATTAAGTGTGTTTTGTGCGAGGTCAGCAGTTTTCCTGTCTCGGTGCTTAATTATTTTATTGTATGGAACAGCTGCACGAGCATTAACTATATACATATACACACATTATTTATTTGTAAAACTATTATTCTTATGCTATAATATTTGTACGGTGCCCGTACATGATTCTTAAAAATGTTTAGTAAGTGATGAGTTGTGCAATAAGTAGACTCGCATGCGCATCTTTGCACTTACACGCGCGACCTACATTAGTAAAAGATGACGATCATGCAGCAGCAGCATGCAGAGCATGGGTGGTGCAGTTTTCTATCTAAATTCAATTTAGTGTTCCAATAGACGTGGTTTGAGTCGGACAACTTGCATTTTTATTTCTGGATTCAAGCCCGCTGGCACTCATTGCATTCTACATTTCACTGACATTTGCATTGACAATAATTCTTATAGATGTTAAGGTGTATTTGCATTTGCACCCTACATTTTTTTTGGTCCTTCGAAACTATTGCAAGTATCGTACAGTCCGATTAATCGGTCAGTAATACGTCGCGTGTGACCTGTGTCTTGGTCGAGTGTTGCCGCGCAGAAGCAGTAGCAGCGATCCAGGTTCCGGAGCGACACGGTGCATCAGCGTAAAGGGGGAGTTCCTGTGTTTCAAGTAAGATCGTTCATTTTTTTCGCTTACTTCTTTAACAATGGAGGGTTTGATCGTGCGTCAGGCTGAGATCCTGGAGGAAATAAAGAGAATCCATGCCAACTTCAAGAAGGATTCGGTGAGCAGGAAGACCGCCGACTACATCCAGCACAGGCTTGAGCGGTTAGATCAGCTTTGGGCGGAATGTAAGGAGAAACATCAGGAGCTGAGTGCAGCAGAAGACGAAACGCATGAGTACTACACCAGTAATATTCATGAGGTAATGAGGGATTGGTACCACGGAGTGCGGCAGGAGCTTACAGCATGCGGGACCAAGCTGCAGGGTGGATCCAGCAATGCCGGCTCTAGCAAAGTGCACGTGGAGTTTGACAGAACCCTGTTCGGGAGCGTCTCGGGAACAGAAGGCAAGTTACACGAGTTACGACAGTTGCAAAACGCTAACTTCCGTGCGTTCGATAGGTTAGTGGCGAATAAGAACGTTGAAGAGATCATCGAAAAATGGGAGATAGAAGACGCTTTAAAGACGTTAGGGTCTCGGTGGTCAGCAATTGAAAATATGCATCTGCAGATCGATGGATTGTTAGAGGGGGCGCCTAATGAGTACTATGACGAGTTTTGTCGTCACGAAAAGGCATTTGTAGGAACAAAGCGGGCGCTGAACGTAAAACTAAACGCCTCGGTGCACCAACAACAGTCCGTACCCAAAATTGACATACCCATTTTCAACGGGAATTATTCGTTATGGCCCACGTTCATGGATCTGTTCGTGGAGGCAATACACAATAATCCTGTACTTGCAAAAACACAAAAAATGCAGCAGTTAAAGGGGAGACTGCGCGGCGAAGCGGAGAAGCTCGTCCAGCATCTACACATCGCACCCGAAAATTACGACACGTGCTGGGAAATCCTGAACCATAGGTACAACAACAAGTTTCTGTTGTTCACCAAGAATTTCCAGAGCTTCATGCGTCAACCACACCTGCAAAAACAATCCGCATTCGACCTTAAGCGGTTATATGACACGAGCAATGAAACTATAAATGCGATACATAACTTGGGCGTAGATACGGGCTCATGGGATCCTGTCCTAGTCTACGTGCTAAGCGAGAAACTAGATCCCGAAACGTACGCGGAATACATGGAGTCTAGGCCGGACCCGCGAGAGATACCCACGTTCAACCAGTTCATGGATTTTGTTTAAATATAAGGTTATGGCATTAGAACCCTTACATAGGAAAAGAACCGAAAACGGTAACAAACCCCAGGTAAAACCACAATCCAACGCGCCTCATCCATTCAGCAAAAATCACAAACCAGCAAACTCTCGAAACTTCCATGCATACAACGCTGGGCGATTTAATAAGATCATGTGCCCATTATGCAACACTAAACACGCGTTGTTTCAGTGCTCCAAATTCACCGACATGGCAAGCTCAGAAAGGTTGGAATTCATCGAAAACAGCAATATCTGCAAAAATTGCCTGTACATGCATAACAAGGGCTATTGCGCGTCACAAAAAAGATGCAGAGAATGCAATAACCCACATAACACGCTATTACACAATGATATCGCCAAGTCAGCGCGGGCGCCTTCAGCAGCGCAACAGACGCCTAAACCGTCGACGTCAACCGCAACTAGGTCACCTAAAAGTATGCAAAATAACTTCGCATCGAATAATGATGACGAGATACTACTGGCCACTGCATTAGTGCAAGTAGCAACAGCTGAAGGCGATTACATCACATTACGGGCGTTACTGGACCAAGGCTCACAAATAACCCTAATCACTGAGAATGCAGCTCAAAGACTAGGTGTAAAGCGTCAACAGCTAAACGCGAGCATAAGCGGGATCGGCACCCTATCCAACAGGAGCAAAGGGAAGGTGAACCTACGGTGCAAATCCGTACATAATGACTTCCAGTTTACTAAGGAAGCATTGGTCCTGCCACGGGTGGTAAACAATCTGCCTAACGCGACATTTGCAAAAGGAACCTGGACTCACGTAACGGACATCACATTAGCCGACCCAGAATACAATATATCCAGACCCATTGACATACTCTTAGATGCACAAGTATTCTCTGAAATTTTGATGAATGGCCTGAGTAAGGGAATGAGCAACGAACCCATAGCTCAACAGACTCGCTTAGGGTGGATTCTGTCAGGCAATGTCAACAAGACATTCAACTGCAACGTGGTGATAAATCACGTGGATGAATTGACCAAATACTGGGAAGTGGAAGACATCAGTGGAGATGCATGCAGCTCGATGACATCAGCGGAGAGATATTGCGAGGAGTTTTTCGCTACTACAACAAAACGGCTGAAAAATGGAAAATATGCAGTTCGTTTGCCAATGAAGCCCAACTACGATCAGTTACTGGGAAAGTCAAAGCCACGTGCAGTGGCACAATTTATGCAATTAGAAAGAAGACTATGCAGGGATGACAAACTGGCAGAAAACTACATCAAATTTATGCAAGAGTACCTAGAAATGGGACACATGAAAGAGAGTAAACCCGACTGCAACCCGTCATGCTACCTACCTCATCACGGAGTTCTTAAACAGGACTCACTGACAACAAAACTAAGGGTGGTCTTCAACGCCTCACAGAAGACTGACACAGGCTACAGCCTGAACGACTTGATGGAGTGCGGCCCGAAGCTTCACCAAGATCTACTGACGCTACTCATGGGATGGCGGCGATACAAGTACGTGTTTACAGCAGACTGTGAGAAAATGTACCGTATGATCTTAGTGCATGAAGAAGATCAATACTTGCAGAAGATAGTATGGAGGGAAACCAACCAAGATCCCTTAAAAGAATACAAGCTATGCACAGTGACATATGGGACCAAGGCGGCACCATTTCTAGCACTCCGGACGCTAAAGCAACTAGCAAAGGATGACGCAGAGAAATACCCGTTAGCAGCTGACGTCATTACTAACGAGATGTATGTTGACGACGTACTAAGTGGTAGCGATTCCATCGAGAAAGCACAAGAAATGCAGAACCAACTCATCAACATGTTAGGCGGGGCAGGACTCACGCTACGAAAGTGGTCAAGTAACGAGCAGACCCTGATTGAAAACCTATCAAAAACAGACCTGAACCAAACTACAATGCACTTTACAAACGATGGAACTACAAAAGCCCTGGGAGTACAGTGGAACCCTACAACTGACATATTTGCATTTACAAATAAAATAACCTCTGAAAACAGTAAACCAATGACAAAACGAAAGCTACGGTCCGAGATATCAAAAATCTTCGATCCATTGGGCTGGCTGACACCTCTGACATTGAAAGCAAAATTGATGTTTCAAAGCGTCTGGCTATCAGGATGCGGTTGGGATGAAACCTTACCGAACAGCGTACAAGAAGAATGGAAGCGGTTTACAAGCGACTTGCACAACATAACCCGATATGAGATACCGAGATGGTTGGGAGACACAACTAAACCCTTCCAAGTACATGGGTTCTGTGACGCGTCAGAAAAGGCCTATGCATGCACTATTTATCTACTGACATTAGACAGCAAAAACAAGCCCTCAAGCCGACTAGTAGCTGCAAAATCTAGATTATCGCCAATCAATAAAAAATTGACATTACCACGGCTTGAATTATGCGGAGCCTTATTACTTTCCCGTCTGATGAAAAAGGTCCTAAAGGCTCTGAAGTGGAACAACATTGATAAAAACACCTACGCCTGGACGGACTCCATGATTGTACTAGGCTGGCTGCATGGGGACAACACAAAATGGAAGTCGTTCGTGAGCAACAGAGTACAACAAGTGCAGGAAGTCATATCAAAACAACACTGGAGGTACGTCAAGTCAGAGGAAAACGCTGCAGACTGTGCACGCGGTCTCAACTGTTCCCAGCTATTGCAACATCCTTTGTGATGGCAAGGACCAGAATGGGTGAAAAATTACAATGAAAAAACAGCCGATGAATTTGCAATCATACCGACAACATGCGAATCAAAACAAAAACAAATGACAGCGTATGTTGTGAAACTCGAGCCGTCTTCAATTGTAATTGAATTACTAGACCGACACAGTGACATGGTTCACTTTACAAGGGTCACAGCGTGGATAAAACGATTCGCAAACAACTGCTCGAAGTCCGAAACAAATACTACTAATACTACTAAGTACACTTTGAGAGTAGGGGGAAGGTTGAATAACTCGAACTTAAATGAAGACAACAAACATCCAATTTCGCTCCCACATGACCACAAATTGACAGAGTTATTAATTTGGCAAGCACACAACAGAACATTACACGGAGGTCCTAAGTTAACACTAACACATCTACGACAAAGAGTATGGATTGTAGGAGGACATCGCGCCGTTAAAAAGGTTCTACACAAATGCGTAACATGTCGCCGATTTCATGCAAAACCCTCAAACCAGATTATGGCTGACCTACCAGAACCGAGAGTAACAATATCTCGCCCTTTCACACATACAGGGGTTGACTTTACTGGCCACGTTGAGATCAAGGCAAACAAAGGCCGAGGCGCCAGAACATTGCTGGCGTACGTTGCCGTATTCGTTTGTCTGGCAACAAAAGCTATCCATCTGGAACTTGTGTCAGAACTGTCCAGTACAGCGTTTTTATCAGCCTTCAAACGCTTCTGTGCCCGTCGAGGCACCCCACGGGACATGTACAGCGACAACGGTACGAATTTTGTGGGTGCAAACCGGATCTTACGACAACAATATAAATGCATTGTGGACACAATTGACAACCGCTTCTTGGGTAAAATATCAGAAATGGGAATCAAGTGGCACTTCAATGCCCCTGCTTGGCCAAGCGCCGGCGGACTATGGGAAGCCGCCGTGAAGAGCATGAAGTATCATTTAAAACGGGTCATCGGAGATCAGCGCTTAACGTACGAAGAATTTACCACGCTACTATGCCAGATTGAAGCTTGCTTGAACTCAAGACCACTTTGCACCGTAACTGAGAACGTCGAAGAAATTAACTGCTTAACACCCGGACACTTCTTAACCGGCACATCTCTTATGACTGTCCCAGAGCCGGACACTGACAACACCTACAATCTAGGCAAGAGATGGCAAATTGTGCAGCAATTAAGCAAGGACTTCTGGAAGAGATGGTCGCAAGAGTACCTTCAACAACTCCAGACAAGGCTAAAATGGAAACGGCAGACTACTGATCCACGAGAAAATGACATCGTTTGCATCGCGGATGAAAGGCTACCGGCAGGAAAATGGGCACTGGGTCGTGTCTTAGAGTTACATACTGGAAAAGACGGCCACACGAGAGTTGTCACACTACAAACTGCAAAAGGAGCAGTCAAACGGCCGATCACAAAACTTATACCACTAGTCGAGGTTGACCAAAAAAGACTTGGCAACACGGATAAATCTACAAAAATCAGGCGGAGCAGACCGAACAAGCTTACTTGGAACAGCCTGGTTTGCTACACACTAATGCTGACCATGACATTCATAACGCCCACGGTCCAACAAGACATGAAGCTTACCCCTCTGACAAGAAATCAAACAATTTACTTTGATAAGATTGCAGACTTGCAAGAAATCCGAGACGAATGGAAATTAGTATTTTATTACAACACTAGCTGTGCCCGCGACTTCGTTCGCGTGGATGTCGAAAAATATATATACCTTGCGTATCCTAATCTCAAAATTAAGAAAATAGGAAGAGGGTACCTAATGCAGGGCACTCTATCATCTCTTCCGGTTGAAATGCCGTTTAGCTCGGATAATCTCACCGATTAATTTTACATTTTATGTTAAACAGTTCTACCGGGTTTATAGAATCGATTTACTGTGTAAGAATAATCGATTTTTTTTAATCGATATTTAGTAGGTAGATAGGATAGAGGAGACTTATAAAAAGAGGAGCTCGTAGCTAAATAATAACAGTCGCACGGGTCGATCTTCATGGCTTACCAACTCTTGCCTAGGTGGCTCTGTGAATAGGTGACCATATTATTTAACATACTGCGACTTCGCCGTGTTGATCGGAAGCTGATCCGAATATAGTTGGGAAAAGGTTAAGCATATATTAAAAAATACAGACAATACCATTTGGCCCCAATTGGGGCTGACGGTCCTTGAGAGAGTAACTCTGACGTTTTATTGTCCTTTTTATTGAATGGCGGTTATTCAGCGGCCTAAATGATCCCAAATGCGCAAATGTGTCAAAGTGGCGAATGGGTCTGTCATGTGACAATATTTAATGAACAGGCTGGCAGATGCTTAGGCCGTCTATGAATAGGGTAGGTAAATGTGTGACGAAAATATAATTATGAATTTATTTATTTTTTGGGAATCCAAAATTCTATTAAATTCATATCACTTAGACCGTCTCCCTAGTGGATAAAGGAAATTGAAACAAAATTACCTTTGTAATCTGTGCCCAGTTTTGCCAAATTATGTGTTTTTCGCAAATCATTTCAATTTTTTACCATGAAGCATCATCTGCCTAGCCTTTTCCCAGCTATATTGGAGTCAGCTTCCAGTCAAACGGGATTGGAGCGGCTACCTACCAGACCTCTACAACCCTACAATACTGGGTAACACGATACTTCTTGGCAAGACTGTAGGTGTCAGATTTGTCGGCTTCTGACAATCCGTAAAGACTACCTGAGATCTCTTCTCGGTAGGTATGTTAAACTGGTCACCCATCCACAGACTGACCTTGGCAAGCGTTGCTTAACCTTGAAGCTCGACCGGGCGGCTATTATAGTCCGTGGTACGTAGGAATCTCGGTATGTTAAAATGGTCACCCATCCACAGACTGACCTCGGCAAGCGTTGCTTAACCTTGAAGATCGACCCGGGCGGCTATGATATTTCGTGGTACGTAGGAATCTCGGTACTTATGTTAAAATGGTCACCCATCCACAGACTGACCTTGGCAAGCGCTGCTTAACCTTGAAGATCGACCCGGGCGGCTATTATATTTCGAGGTACGTAGGAATCTTCGTATGTTAAAATGGTCACCCATCCACGGACTGACCTTGGCAAGCGTTGCTTAACCTTGAAGATCGACCCGGGTGGCTATTATATTCCGAGGTACGTAGGAATTCTCGGTATGTTAAAATGGTCACCCATCCACAGACCGATCTCGGAAAGCGTAGCTTAATCTTGAAGATGGACTCGTGCAACTCATCATCTGCCTAACCTTTTCCCAACTATATTGGGGTCGGCTTCCAGCCAAACCGGATTTAGCTGAATACCAGTATTTTGCCTCCACAACCCATTAATTGGGTAACACGGTAGTTCTTGGCAAGACTGGAGCCAGATTTACTGGCTTCTGACAATCCGTTACGACTGCCAAAGATCTTCAAATGACAGCCGGGACCAACGGCTTAACGTGCTTTCCTAGGCACGGAGGAAACTCGGTATGTTATGATGGTCTCCCATCTACATACCAACCTTGGCAAGCGTTGCTTAACCCTGAAGATCGACCCGTGCGGCTGATATAGATTAATTATGTCGATTCGAATCACAATAAAATTCATGAATCCCTCTTCTCTTCTCTTTTTTCTTTTTCGGTCAAACATATCGTTATCACCTTCTTATTAGCTACATAGCATAGGTATCCAAACTTTATTTGTCAGACATTGACCAATCTGCTGATAACACCGCAATTACACACAGTACATCGCCATCAAACGACAATGTAGTTGAACTGTCAAAATATAAGTTCAAACTTAGAAGCTCAGATGTTACGATAAATGAAACGATATGACTAAATGTTATTTTTTTTTCCTTTGGTATTAAGAGTTTCACAAATAATATACGCATTCATTCATGAAACAGTTCTAAACTGTTACTATTTAATTTCAATAGATGGCGGTGCATGTATGTGCTTCACGTAATGAAACTTTAAACGAAACCTTTAAATACAAATATCTTTTGATAGAGTGAACCGATTACGATGAAACAAAAACTAAGTTATACCTCCAGTTACGTACAATTTTATTGCGTGAAAGTTATCCACGTTATTTCTGTACTTTTTACGTGATGCCTGCACATCCAAACAGACAAACAGATAAACAGACAAAAATTCCAAAAATTATGGAAATGGGTTCTGTAAGTTACCCTGTATCTCCCTAGCTATTTTTTTATTTTTTATTTTGAATGTACAAAAACGACTCTTCAACAGATTTATTATATGTATAGATGACAAACTACTGGCAAAACGTTGACACTCTGCAAAAATTCGTGATTCATATAAAAGAATATCGTTGTGAGGACTGGATGATGCAATTCCACATCTTGATCAACCAACTTGAACAAAGCATGAACGAACTAGACTACTATAACAATTTACTGAAGTCTCAGCGACTAATCCAACACCGATTTAAAAGAGGATTAATCGACGGAGTGGGATACGTTGCCAACTCATTATTCGGAGTACTAGATCAGCACTTCGCAGAAAAGTACGAACAGGACATCGACTACATCCAACAAAATGAGAACCATTTGTTACACCTCCTCAAAAACCAAACAAGCATACTTGAAACCGAGCACAACATTGTACAACGCAATGAAGCGACGATGGTAAAGCAGTTCACCTTGATGAATGAACACCTCACTAATCTGGAAAACAAAACAGAAAAGAATGAGCATGACACTGCTAATGCATTCTACATCATAACATCGGCAATAGCTGCAGAAAAAATGGCTCAAAATCTAAAAGACATCCAACAAACGCTCATCAATACGTTGACAAATATGTACCAGGGACATATGGACGTACACCTTCTATCCCCAACTCAAATGCAAAGCGAACTAGATAGAGTAGCTCGACAGCTACCGCGCGACGCCACGCTTCCGGAAGTCCAGCATGATGTAAGAGATATCTACAGACTTTTCAGAATACATGCACGCATTACACAGCAATATCTTTTGATGGAAGTAAAAATACCAATTCTGAACGATGTTCTATTCGAGCTGAATAAGCTCATCAGCATACCTCAACGCATTGGCACTAACCGGGTGATGTACGCAATCCCGAATTCTGAACTAATAGCATTTAACGCCAACCAATACTCGTTTATACCCCTCGAACAATCTGACGTTCAAGAATGCCAAAAGATTCAGGACAAAACGTTAATGTGCAAGTTAAATCACCCTATCTACAGCACCGGTGACCGACGCAAGTCAATTTGCGATGTACAGTTGATTCGGGACAATGAAGTACACAGTGTGTACTGCCACACGGAAATAAAGGAATGCGCTGACAAGTGGGTAAAACTACACAAGCAAAACACATGGTTTTATTATTGTTGTGGCGCGTGCGAAGTGCAATTAGTCTGCGGCGCTCAAATTACATCGGAGACATTATATCACTCGGGTCTGATTACACTTAAACAAGGTTGTCACTTGCAGGGTGACTCATTCACGTTGCACGCATGCATGGAACAGAAAAGTGATGTTATAGTCAATGAACCATTCGCCATGATCACGCCCACAATCTCTCCCATCAACAACATCATCAACACGTCGATCCGTAACACGTCATTGCCTATCGAAACACACGAAGAGATGTTCCAGAAAATTGACACACAACTGCGCTCGATCAAAGACCAATCAAACCTGGAAACCTTATCCCCCCACGACATTCACCACTACACCGCAATCTACGCTGTTATGACAATTAGCATTGCACTAGCAATAACATCGGTGTACTTTTGGAGAAAGAAAAGCACCAAAAGACAGGGGAAGGGCTCGCGAGGTGCGAGAAGCAGAAGAGGACGAGAAGAAGAAGACGACATCGAGGACGGGTGTAGCAAAGTACACAAACGGAATTCGAAAGTGAACGAAGGGACAAGTACTGACCCCACCCCACCCTTAAGTGAAGTGAAATTTGACACTGAGAAACATAGTGACGTGTGTGATTAGGGAGTGTGACAATTATATTTATGGATTTTAAGTGTATAGTTACATAATGTTCTAAATTAGTTTTGTTTAATTTTGTTATTTACATTTTATACACATTCGTGCTCTGCATTAGTTAATTTAGTTATTTTTATTATTATAAGGATTATCATTATTATCATTCCTTGTGTTGGCAATATGTACGGTGCCCGTACATGATTCTTAAAAATGTTTAGTAAGTGATGAGTTGTGCAATAAGTAGACTCGCATGCGCATCTTTGCACTTACACGCGCGACCTACATTAGTAAAAGATGACGATCATGCAGCAGCAGCATGCAGAGCATGGGTGGTGCAGTTTTCTATCTAAATTCAATTTAGTGTTCCAATAGACGTGGTTTGAGTCGGACAACTTGCATTTTTATTTCTGGATTCAAGCCCGCTGGCACTCATTGCATTCTACATTTCACTGACATTTGCATTGACAATAATTCTTATAGATGTTAAGGTGTATTTGCATTTGCACCCTACAATATTATAATAATTATGACTACTACTCAACTACACTATACTTTACTAACTAAATTAAATAACTCATCACCATCACATACTATTTACATTAAATATACAATATACTTTGCCCACCATAAAAATGATTAAGACCAAGAACCTTAAAGTTGGTTTGTTTAATGCGGGGTCGCTTGGTTCTCGCCATGACGAGTTTCTGGTGGCCATGGAGAACATTGCGGTGGACATCATGGCGATAAACGAGACTTGGCTCCGCGCGGGCGAGGAGGGCCGCGCGCCCGAGGTACCGGGCTACCGGCTGCGCCACGTGCCGCGCGCCCGAGGTACCGGGCTACCGGCTGCGCCACGTGCCGCGCGCCCGAGGTACCGGGCTACCGGCTGCGCCACGTGCCGCGCGCCCGAGGTACCGGGCTACCGGCTGCGCCACGTGCCGCGCGCCCGAGGTACCGGGCTACCGGCTGCGCCACGTGCCGCGCGCCCGAGGTACCGGGCTACCGGCTGCGCCACGTGCCGCGCGCCCGAGGTACCGGGCTACCGGCTGCGCCACGTGCCGCGCGCCCGAGGTACCGGGCTACCGGCTGCGCCACGTGCCGCGCGCCCGAGGTACCGGGCTACCGGCTGCGCCACGTGCCGCGCGCCCGAGGTACCGGGCTACCGGCTGCGCCACGTGCCGCGCGCCCGAGGTACCGGGCTACCGGCTGCGCCACGTGCCGCGCGCCCGAGGTACCGGGCTACCGGCTGCGCCACGTGCCGCGCGCCCGAGGTACCGGGCTACCGGCTGCGCCACGTGCCGCGCGCCCGAGGTACCGGGCTACCGGCTGCGCCACGTGCCGCGCGCCCGAGGTACCGGGCTACCGGCTGCGCCACGTGCCGCGCGCCCGAGGTACCGGGCTACCGGCTGCGCCACGTGCCGCGCGCCCGAGGTACCGGGCTACCGGCTGCGCCACGTGCCGCGCGCCCGAGGTACCGGGCTACCGGCTGCGCCACGTGCCGCGCGCCCGAGGTACCGGGCTACCGGCTGCGCCACGTGCCGCGCGCCCGAGGTACCGGGCTACCGGCTGCGCCACGTGCCGCGCGCCCGAGGTACCGGGCTACCGGCTGCGCCACGTGCCGCGCGCCCGAGGTACCGGGCTACCGGCTGCGCCACGTGCCGCGCGCCCGAGGTACCGGGCTACCGGCTGCGCCACGTGCCGCGCGCCCGAGGTACCGGGCTACCGGCTGCGCCACGTGCCGCGCGCCCGAGGTACCGGGCTACCGGCTGCGCCACGTGCCGCGCGCCCGAGGTACCGGGCTACCGGCTGCGCCACGTGCCGCGCGCCCGAGGTACCGGGCTACCGGCTGCGCCACGTGCCGCGCGCCCGAGGTACCGGGCTACCGGCTGCGCCACGTGCCGCGCGCCCGAGGTACCGGGCTACCGGCTGCGCCACGTGCCGCGCGCCCGAGGTACCGGGCTACCGGCTGCGCCACGTGCCGCGCGCCCGAGGTACCGGGCTACCGGCTGCGCCACGTGCCGCGCGCCCGAGGTACCGGGCTACCGGCTGCGCCACGTGCCGCGCGCCCGAGGTACCGGGCTACCGGCTGCGCCACGTGCCGCGCGCCCGAGGTACCGGGCTACCGGCTGCGCCACGTGCCGCGCGCCCGAGGTACCGGGCTACCGGCTGCGCCACGTGCCGCGCGCCCGAGGTACCGGGCTACCGGCTGCGCCACGTGCCGCGCGCCCGAGGTACCGGGCTACCGGCTGCGCCACGTGCCGCGCGCCCGAGGTACCGGGCTACCGGCTGCGCCACGTGCCGCGCGCCCGAGGTACCGGGCTACCGGCTGCGCCACGTGCCGCGCGCCCGAGGTACCGGGCTACCGGCTGCGCCACGTGCCGCGCGCGCTCCGTGCGCGGCGGCCGCGGCGGCGGCGTGGGCGCGCTATGTGCGCCGCGGAGTGCGCGCGCGCGTCGTGCCGCACCCGCCCGCGCCGCAGGTCGAGCAGGTGTGCGAGCGACTGAATGTCAACTCGCTTTCAGTTATCATTGGCACTGCATACAGGCCACCGTGGCTCGATGTCAATGTCTTCCTGGATGCGATCACAGACTCCCTTTCTTCTTTAATTGCAGATAAAGTTATTTTGTTGGGTGATTTCAACATTAACATGTTATGCCAATTGGAAAACAAAACTAAGCTACTTAATAACTTCCTACTCTCCTGTAGATTAAATCAAATTATCACAGAGCCAACACATTTTACTGATCATAGTGAGACACTTATTGACATAGTATGCACCGATGCTCATGTATGTGAAGTATCTGTGTCTCATATACCTGAGCTTGGCCAACATGCAGTTATCTCTGTTCAGTTTAATTTTAAAATTGAGAAGCCTTCCCCGCAGTGGGCCACTTACAGGCCCCTTAGAGACATAATGCTTGACCAATTTAACAACGACTTGAATAGGATGGATTGGGAGTATATTGAAAGTCTGGAGGATGTTAATGCCATGGTGGAAACTTTTAATACTTATATATTAAATTTATTCAACTTACACGCACCCCTTAAAAAAACTCTAATTAAAGATAAGTCATTACCATGGTTAACAGACACAGTAAAAGAAATGATGAGGTTGCGAGACAGGGGCCATAGGAAGGCAAGAGCTACCAAAGCATCTAAACATATTGAATACTATAGGGAGCTTAAATGCCTTGTTAGGGCTGCTGTCGAAAGTGAAAAGCGTGCGTATTTCAAGTCCAATATCACCCAAAACATTAAACAGCCTAAGAAGTTATGGAATCACATAAAATCCACCATAGCTAACCCTAAAAAGCCAGAGCCCACCTTGCCGCACTTTTGTAGTGATCCAGAAAAAATTAATGAACACTTTTTGAATGTACCTGGTAGTGGTATGGTCACAAACGCTAACTTATCATTCTTTGAACACCATAGATTTGGCAATTATCATTTCCAACATGAGCCGGTCCAGGAGGATATGGTGCTGAGACTACTGCATGGTCTGAAGTCCAATGCTCAGGGATCTGACTCCATCTCGCTTGAGATGCTGATGATGACTCTTCCTCGGTCTCTTGCAGCTATAACAGCCATCATCAATCGTTCCATCACCACCTCCTCGTTCCCGGATCTGTGGAAATTGGCTTTAGTTAAACCCATTCCTAAGGTACTTAATCCTACCAGCGTAAAAGAACTTCGCCCTATTAGTCTGTTGCCATGCCTCTCCAAGATCCTTGAGAAGGTCGTCTCTAACCAGCTCCGGGCATACCTTGAGGAGCACAATATATTGCCGCTTTATCAGTCAGGTTTTCGCAAGGGACACAGCCACAGCCCTTCTTGACGTGGTCGGAAACATCCTGGAAGCCAGAGACAAGGGCATGGGAACCATGCTTGTCCTACTCGATTTTTCACGTGCTTTTGACTCGATTAATACTTCACTTCTCCTCTCCAAGCTGTCTTACTATGGTTGTCAGCCTGAGACAGTAAAATGGTTTCAGAGTTACTTGACTCACCGATCGCAGTTAGTCCAGGTTACAGGTGATGATGGAGCGGTTAAGTGCTCTGATCCCAAGTGGGTGAACAGGGGCGTGCCACAGGGATCAATCCTTGGTCCGTTGCTTTTTATCATGTACAGTGCTGATATTACAAACTGCCTGCTCAACGCCAAGTTCCACCTATATGCTGATGATCTGCAGATGTATATGCCATTTCATCCTCAGCAGACTCTTGACGCTGTAAAAAAAATGAATGAGGATTTGGATAGGATCTCAGCCTGGTCAACGAGAAAGTCCCTGGTTTTGAACCCAGTGAAAACAAAATTTTTAATATTGGGAACTAGAGATTTTTTAATTAAAATGAGTACAGTCAGCTTGGACTTGAAGATTGACGGGTGTTCCATTGAAAGGGTGCAGGAAGCCCGTAATTTAGGGGTGGTATTTGATGAGCAACTGCATTTTGAGACTCACGTCATGGAGGCTGTGTGCAACTGTTTCTACCGTCTCAAACTCCTATACCGTGTCCGTCCCTACATTAGTGTGGATATGCGTGTCATGCTCTGAGAGTCACTTATTTTATCCAAGCTGAACTACGCTGACACTGTGTATGGAGCGTGCATTCTTGGGAGGAGCGAAAGGCTGATTCAGCGGGTACAGAATGCTTGTGCAAGATTCTGTTTTAATGTCCCTCCTAGAACACACATAACGCCATTTTTAAATAAGGGTAATTTGATGAGAATGTCAGACCGGAGAAAGCTTCATCTGGCTACCCTGCTGTTTGGCATAATTCTCACGAAAAAACCATACTGTCTATATAGTAAATTAGCTTGGGCCCGAGATGTGAACAAAGTCAAAACAAGAGCATCGGCTTACCTTTTGTTGTCCATACCCCACCGAACTGCTGCATTCCGTGGGAGTTTTAAATTCGCGGCTTCTCGTTGCTGGAACGACCTGCCTCCGCCGTTTCGTGCTATAAAAACAATTGGTACTTTTAGCTCAAGATTCAAGCAACACCTACTCCGCATTCAAAAAGAAACTACATAGAAACAACTTACCTACCCAGGGTATGCACGCAGCTGGTATTGGTGAATTTGTCCCATGTTCTCAATATAACTCTTTCTTGTGACAAAACACTACACCACACAGTCCTCAACTGTTCAATCATATTTATTTTTAACCATACTATTTTAGACGCACTCTAAATAAGACAATACAAAAGACTTATGTGTTTTGTTTTATTTACATTGTTTGTTGTGTTTCTGCCATGTTTTAATCTCGATATTGCAACCTTTGTGAACCATAGTCTCCAACAGTGCGCCCGCGCGTTCCGTCATTTGTCTATGACATTGACAAATGATACTGGAGCACTGGGCCATTGGGCCATTGAGATTTGGTTAATATTGAATTTTTTTTTGTTTTTATTCTTTGTATTTATGTATTCCACATTTTAAATTGTTTTATTTTTAGACAAATTATTATATTCATTATTTTATTTGTATACATATCTTAGTGTTGTGTTCCGTATGTGTGTCCGTGACATCACATCAGGCCCTGTCATAACACCAGCGCTGTGATATTTATTTTTTAAATATCGCAGCATATGCTGAGACAGGGACCTTTTTGGCCTCGCACAAATTAATTTTAAGACGCCGCTTATATGTATTGACTGATATGTATGTCTTGTGCGAGTCCTAAATAAATATTTTTCTTTCTTTTCTTTCTTTCTTTCTTTCAAAAGTAAATTACACAGCCCTCTTATTTTGAAAATTAAAAACTCCTTATTTTCCTGTGCTAATAGTCAAAGGGATTTTCAGTTAGTTTGGATACCTAGTCACTGCGGCATCAAGGGTAACGAATGTGCTGATGCTTTGGCTAAAGATGCCTGCTCATCTGTAACGGCTGACCTTTCACACAATACCCATTTGAGCTATGATCTATTGTCCATCCCAAAATACGATCTTCAGTGTTCATGGCAGGAACAATGGAATAATATGTCCGGTAAGAAGAAAGGTAGATTTTTCTATGCTGTCCAACCAACAATCAAGTCAAAACCATGGTTCTTTACTTTCAGAAAGGCCTCCAAAACGATTATATCTGTTCATTGCAGAATCCGTCTAGGTTTCTGTTGTACTCCTGTTTTCCTGCAAAAAATGTAGTACGCGACTCCTCTCTATGCGAGTGCGGAATGAGTGAAGGAACCTTAGACCATATATTCTTTGAATGTACGAAGAACGCCCCCTCACTCGATTTATATAGCCGGCTCCCCAAATTTAAGATCCCTCTTCCAATTAACTTCCCCTCCCTTCTAACACATTCCTCTCCAGAACTGCTTGTGGCGCTGATGATTTTCATCCGTCACAATAATATTAAATTATGAGTCATACACGACTCTAAATCTCTGTCTGTGTGGATGTGGCATATATTGAAATTTTAATGTATAAGAATGTTATTATATGTACATCTATTTCTTGTTTGTTTCAGTCTCATACTAACCCAACAAGTATTCAACTGTACCGATCAATCGAAGAATCTGGACCTAGTTTATGTTTTTTTTTTTTTTTTTACTAAAATACCCACTTGCTTTTACAATCTACTTTAGACACTGGCAGAATAGTCGACATCGGCTTTGTTTGCCATATAAAAATATAGAATAGAATAGAACTGAAATACTGTTGTCTCTTTTATCAAATACGATGACCTATTTAATGTGGTAATCGTATTTGATAAAAGAGACAACAGTATAGAGAATGCAACAAAACGATATTTCACATTCTGTTTCGTATTTGAGCTATATTTGCATCATGAAGAATATAGGTGGAATCATATTATCGGATGCGTCCATCAGCCATGGCTTATGGACGCGACTGAGCAGTGTGTACAGTCGGCGGACGTCCAGCGAACCAGATTTCTATCGGACGGCTGACCGCTCAAGGACAGCCCAAGGTTGCGTCCGCGGATGTTGTCCGATAGTGTGTACAGTTCAATGTACATTCATTATACAGATACCTCTAAGTTGCGTCCATAAGCTGTGGCTTATGGACGCGTCCGATAATATGTTTCTAGCGCCGGTAATCGGCTGATAGGTAGCCAGAGTTCCCAACTTAGGGGTTTTCTCCCCAAATTTAGGGAGTAAATAAGTGTGCCTCAAAATAATTACATATTTTTTTAGAGGCTCTATGTTTTTAGAGATATTTTAATTACAAGTAATGGCCCTGAAATAACCCAATCCAGCTTATCTAGTTTAGTTATTGACGAAGCGACACGTAAAGACATCTTTACGTGCTATTCTTCTTCAGTAAGAAAGCGGATTTTAATATAAAAAAACAACAACTTTCGCTAGTTTTAACCATAAAATGGTTTTATTTTTCTGTCGGATAACTGGACATGAAAAATATATACCTTCATTGGCTACTGGCTTGTAATAAATACATTTTTTGTTCACTCGACATAGAATCATACAGTGCCAAGAGATATAAATATGGAAAACGGAAAGGCGCTTGTGCGCCAAATTCAATCTGAATTTAATTAAAGTTGCATTCGTTGCGGTAACTTCGGCTATTTCAAAAACTATCCATTTTTTTTTTCAAATTTAAGTTTTACATTTTTTTGTAACTCTAGCTCTAGTTAAATAATTATTTATTGAGCATTAGGAAATCATCTAGTTTAAGATTTAGATAAAAAAACTATTGTGTAAAATTTTAATGCAAAATTTTTATTTAGAGTTCGAAAATATATATATATAAACGGAAATTGTGCACGCTAAATTTGTTGCTTGTTTTAACGAAGCATATTTTTAGTCTTTACAATTATAATTATAGAGCATTTCTTTACTGCAAAAGTGTGCACACATTCAATGAGTTTTTCTTCCATTTTTTGGTACCTATAATTTTTATCTCGCATGTACATGCCACCTCCCACGTAATCTGTGTCCTTCTGACGAACGGACGCGTCCCGTACCCCGTGCACACTGTCCGCGGACATTTTCGACTGACAAAAACATCCAGCGAGCCAGATTTCTATCGGACGTCCGAACGCTCAAGGTCAGCCCAAGGTTGCGTCCGCGGATGATGTCCGATAGTGTGTACAGTTCAATGTACATTCATTATACAGATACCTCTAAGTCGCGTCCATAAGCTGCGGCTTATGGACGCGTCCAATAATATGATTCCACCTTATCGCGCCGCCCGCCTCAATATTTTTCTATCTCACTGGGTGGACAGCTAGTTTATCCGTTGGCAACACTGCTCAAGCAAGTGTCAGTCACGGACTTTTTGGCGGGAAGTCAAACGAGGCGATAATTTTGATTTTGCCAAAAGTTTAAAATTAAATAAACGTACGGAAATATTACATAAATAAAAACGAATAAGGTCTCAAACAACCATGAGTGTCACCAGTGGCGGTGAGGAGCCGCCAGAGCCGGGGGAAAAGAAGAAACGCAAGTACAACAATACTCGAACAATCGGCCCTGATTCAAATAAGTATAAAATTTTTACGAAACCAAATTATAAAACACTCTTTATAGAAAACACCAGTTCTGAATACGTAGTATACGTCGAGTCAACAGAGCAGGAGAAGATAGGGAATAAAAATCCTATCACACTCACCAGCTTAATATCTGACAATGTTAAAGGAGTCTTAGGAGTTCATAGAATAAATGCACACAAAATAGGAATAACATTCAGAAAAGCGGCTGCAGCCAACAATTTTCTGAAGATGGAAGACTTCCTCTGGAAAAATAAGTTTAAAGCCTTTATACCATCGTATTTGACTGAAAGGATTGGTGTATTGAGGTTCGTGCCTAAAGAACTCTCCAATGAGGAAATATATAAAAATATAGTGTGCGACTCTGAAGTTATTTCTATTAAAAGATTCATGCGTAAAGAAGAGGGAAAATTAGTGCCCCTCAATACAGTTGCCGTCACCTTTGCATCAACATCTTTACCGCAATACGCCTATATAAAACTATTTAGATACGAAGTCAAAGCATACATACCACCATTATTGCAATGTTATAAGTGTCTTAAATTTAACCATTCTGCTAAGGCTTGCAGAGGCGAGCAACATTGCTCTTCTTGTGCTGGTCGTCACTCCTACAAAGAATGCGATGTCGAAGAGATCACATGCATCAACTGCGCAGGTAATCATCTTGCCATTTCACGAGACTGTCCCATTAAAAAACAAAAAATTGAAGAGAAAAAGGCCAAATTTCTTAAGCAGAAATCATATGCCACTGTTGTGAACTCACCCCCTACATTTAATGAGAAATCTTTCCCTGTTCTACCCAAAGTTACTGATAAACCTAAAAAAATCAATGATACTTTAGATCCTAAGCAAATAGCAAATAATGATATTATAATTAATGCAATTGTTAAATCGTTGGTCGCATTAGGAAACAAGAGTGACTCTGATGGGCCACTCACACATAAGAAAATAAAAGAAATATTTTTATCAAATTTAATTTAAACATGGATAGTTATCTAAATATTTTACAGTATAATATACAAAGTTTGCAGAGTAAAAAGACCCTATTACAAAATTTATTGTTTGAAAAAAACATAGATGTCTGTCTTCTTAATGAGACGTGGTTCAAATCTAATTCTATAATTCCACACTTTCCCACATATAATTTAATCCACAAAAATTCCATAAATTCTCATAATGGAGTAGCCATTTTGGTGAATCATCGTTTAAAGTACAAAGTAGTTAATACACACTTCTCAGAATCTATTCAAAATGTATGTATCACTATAGAAACACAATTTGGAGCAATGGCAATACTCTGTGTGTACAGCCCTCCCAGTATCAGGTTTGATTCAGCAAAGTTAAAGGACTTAATCAATAACATACCCAAACCTTGTATAGTTATGGGTGATTTTAACGCTCATAACATAGCCTTTGGATGCCACAGTGATAATAATAGAGGTAGATGTTTATATAATATAATTGATGAATTTGACTTATGTATTTTGAATGATGGATCACCAACAACTGTTCCTTATCCTAATAGACATGCTTCAGCGATAGATCTTGCCCTTGTTAGCTCCTCAATAGCTCATTTATGTAACTGGTATGTTCATGACGATCCCATGGGTAGCTATCATCTTCCAACTTTACTTGAGATCAACATTCAGCCATCTATGTATGGCATGTCACCTCCTGTGGATCAAGAGAAATATATTTATAGTAAGGCAGATTGGGATGAATATTATAGCCTATCTGAAACTTGTTTTTCCCACTTGGACTCAATAAATGATTCCCCTATCAATTCATATAACCATTTTATAGAAACATTAAACGATTTGAGGAATAAAACAATTCCAAAACGAAAATTATGTGCAAACACAGCTATTAAAAAACCAGTACCATGGTGGAATGCAAAATGTAGTGATGCTGTCGCAAAATCAAAAGATGCATTAAAGTATTATTTTTCTCAACCGAACATTCAAAACTGGATAGAGTATAAAAAATTAGATGCGAAAAAGAAAAGAATTCTGAAGGAAGAAAGTTCTTCTTCTTGGCGTAATTTATGTAGTAGCTTCAACAGGCTAACTCCAGTTTCTAGGATATGGGGATACATTAAAAAATTTAAAAAAATTGGATCAAATCGAAACAAAAACATAAATGATGAGTGGGTTCCACGTTTTTTAGATAACTTGGCAGATTCTACTGAAATAGATGGCAATAGGCTTGAGTATTTGTTCGAAAATGCTACAGAAAATGATGTAAATGTATTTCTCAAAAACAATTTCACTATAGAAGAGTTGAAAACATCTTTAAAGAGTAGGAAAGATACTACACCGGGATTGGATGACATACCTTATATGTTAATCAAAAAATTACATTTAAATGCACAAACAACATTACTTAATATTTATAATAAACTATGGAATGAATTAGTAATACCCGAGTCTTGGAAAACACAGTGTGTCATTCCAATTTTAAAACCCAATAAACCTATAAATAGTGCTTCTTCATACAGACCTATTTCTTTATCATCTTGTTTGGGTAAACTCTTTGAAAATATGTTGAAGTTAAGATTAGATTATTTTGTTGAATCACAAAGCTTAATTCCTTCTATGCAGTTTGGCTTCAGAAAAGGTAAAAGTTGCTCTGAAAGCTTTGTATCTTTATTATCAGATGTAAGACAGGTTAAATTAAGCCACTCTAATGCAATCTGCGTGTTTTTAGATGTAAAAGGTGCTTTTGACAATGTAAACATAGAAGAACTCATTCAAGTATGTCATGATATTAGTATACCTGGTCATACTCTAAAATGGCTCTATAATTTTTTAAACAATAGGACTGTATTTGTTAAATATAATAATAAATTACATGGACCCAGGACTGTTAACAAAGGCACAATGCAAGGGGCAACTTTGTCTCCTTTACTTTATAACTTGTATACTTCTGAAATATTAAAATATGTAGATACACCAGGCGTAAATATCCTGCAATTTGCAGATGACTTGCTTTTGTACAGCATAAATCAAAACATAGATATAGCAATGTCTAATATCAATAAGGCTTTGTCTCAATTATACAGCTATTACCATAATAAACTTAAATTAGAAATAAGTCCAGAAAAGAGTTCAGTTTTAATTGTCAGTAAAAATGTAAACACTCATAGCAATGTTAAAATTTTATACAATAATGTAGAAATTCCTGTTGTTAAGCAACATAAATTCCTAGGAGTCATTATTGATGATAGATTAAAATTTGAAGAACATATTAAAGATATAAGTAACAAAGCATTAAAAGGTATTAATCTATTGAGGCATTTAGCAGGCAGTTTTTGGGGCTCTGACCCCAAAGTTATGGATTTGCTGTACAAAAGTATAGTGAGAAGCCATTTTGATTACAGCAGTTTAGCTTACATGAATGCCAATAGCACCTTGTTACGAAAATTAGATGTAATTCAAAATATGGGACTGAGACTTATTTGTGGTGCTATGCGCTCCACACCTATTAATTCGTTAGAGGTTGAGACATGTATACCTCCCTTGACTTTACGAAGGTTGTTGTTGGCTGAGAGGTTTTTATTAAAAGTCATGACGTCAAATGATAATCCTTTACTTAAGAAACTAACAATACATCCTGAAATCTCACAGTCAATTGCTTCCAATGCCATCTCTGCCTCTTCTTTGGTTGGTGGAACTCTACCTGAAATGCCAACAATATTTGAACAAGTAAAAAATAATTCAAAAGATATTTTTCAAAATGATATTTGGCCTATATACAAAATACCTTATAATGGTATTATTAACAGCTTTTCAATCCATTTAGATGTGGTAAAAAATAAATTTGATTTTTTACTGTTTAAAGATAATAGACCAGAATATTATATTATATACACAGATGGATCTAAAACAGATCATAATGTAAATGCAGCTTTCTATGATCCACAATTAGATTTCAGTAAATGTATTAAATTAAACAGGGTGTGTAGCATTTTCACTGCAGAATGCTATGCAATTTATTGTGCACTGCAGCATGTAAATAGTCTTGTACATAATGTACATAATATTTTGATAGTTACAGACTCCAGAAGTGTTTTGTCTGCTCTACATAATGTAAATATTTCTTTTAAGTTAAATTATATTATTTGTAATATTAGACTTATAATCCTAAATCTGCTTGATAAGTATACAAAAGTAGAATTAGTATGGGTACCTTCACACAGTGGCATTCGTGGAAATGAAGTAGCTGACACTGCTGCCCGGTCAGACCATGACGAAGATCGATCCCAGTTAATCAAGGTTCCATTCACCGATTACTATAGCCTTTTTCAAGAACGTAATAGACAGTTATGGAAGGAGTATTGGGACATAACCGTGGAAACGAAAGGCAGATGGTATGCTGGAATACAAAAAGAATTACCGATTAAACCTTGGTACTATAACTTCAAATACATTACAAGAAGATTCATAACTATTTTATCACGCATGAGATTAGGACATTGCTTAACTCCAGCTCACCTGAACAGATTTCGCATAATTAACAATAGCCGATGTCATCATTGTGGAGCAGAGGATGCTGATTTGGATCATATTATCTTAAACTGTTCAAGTTTTAACATTCAACGTTTGATTTTGGTCAGTGAATTGAGCAAAGAGTATGAATTGAATGAATTAAATGACAATGACATTAGTGAACATACTGAACATCAAAGTGTTCCCCGCAGTGTTCAGGATTTATTAGTAAATAAGAAATATTTTAGTGTGTTGTTTAAATATATTTGTAATACAGTAGAGAAAATTTAATTCATGTTATAAATTTATATAAATTAATTCGTTGTAATATTACATTGTAAAAACCCATCAATGTATCCGACTGAAAGACTTGTATCTATGGTCATGAATAAAAAATATTTAAAAAAAAAAAAGTGTCAGTCACTGTTATACAGTGAAGCGAGAGCATTAAGCGAAGCGTAATTTCGTGCAAGTGAATGGTGTCTCGTTGCGTGGTATTAAAAGAAACCTAATCCTAAATAGTTGTCTTTATGGTTATTTAATTTTGTTTATTTGTAAATTAGTGTTTATTGTGGCTTACGTCTCTCATAACAGCTATTTAAATGAATATGGAATTGGTAAGAATACATTTTGACTTGTTAATGTTCCGTCTGACAGGACCACCCGACGGATCCGCCGTAAATTCTGGAAATCACTGCTTAACCTGCAATTTATAGGAATACTTACGCGTTTCTTTTACCAGCCAGGTTATAACGCTATCGATCGTAATCGAATCGTTACAATAAAAATATCATCAGAGCTTAAACCGAGAAAATAGGAGCTTCTGCAAGTTCTAGGCCAGTTAACCTGACGTCGCAGACGTTCCTGTCAGCAGTCTAAGATGGTCCTTATACCAATCTCTCAAGCTAGTCTCTTCAGTATTTTTCTTAAAATAAATTTCAGTTTAAGACATCAGCTATTTTCTGCAAAGTCCAACTAAGATTTCCACAAAGTTGAAGGCTGGTATGGCCTTTCCTATCAACTTGCAGCAAGTATTACAAATTACTCACATAGTTAGGTAAGTATAGTATTTGGCCTCCTTGCAAGATTCTCCCAAAGCCAAACATTCAGTCCGTTTTAGACCGAGGGACTGTGCTCTGCACGCTTCCTATAGGATGGGAGCTCCACTCATCAGAAATACGAATCCTATTTACTGGCATTACTAAAATCCACATTGGAAAATCCCATTGGGTAGGATTGCCCTGATTTGTATAAAAGTTACACCTATAGAGATACCAAAAAACTCGGTAACTGGCTCTTCAGTGAACTCTCCTGTACCTCCTGTAATTATATGCTAGCTTTTCCATGCGGCTTCGTACGCGCATATCCTGTTTTTTTCCATTTCCGTAGGGTAGGAATTTTGGGAAATCATCTCTTAGTGCTCCCCTACACTCCCCAAGAAACCTACATGCCAAATTTCAACTTTCTACGACCAGTAGTTTCGGCTGTGCGTTGTCTGCCAGTCACTTAGTCACAAAGAATTTTAAATATTAGGATTGACACAACTATGAGACTGTATGTGCAATGACTGGTCATGTACATTAATGAGCTGAAAGGCTCCTGAGAGTAATAAAAGTTTTAGGCCGGGTACTACTAGTGTAGTCACGGGAATGGTTCTAGTAATTCTTGTTTACTTAGTTTCCCTATTGTTTTTACATTTTCACAAATAATGTTCAAAATATAATGTTAAAAATAAATCCCTAACCCTGTTCTATTCTTATGATAATGAAAAAACTAAACCTTTATAGGATTATTTGCTCTTCTCTCAGTGCTCCTCTGTCACAGTTTTGTACATGGATTTGCCAGTGATCAACTGAACTTCATTTCTGTCTGATAACTTTGAAGTTATGGAATGATATTAATAGGGAATATGCATGTTATTTTTAGGGCTCTGCAGGCAACATGGAACCGTTATAGTTTTGGTCCATGGTTTAGCTCGGAGATGCTTAGCACTAGAAAGTTGGAATTTGGAATGGGTTACAAAAATGGGCCAACAAAGTGGTAAAATAAAACTTGAAATTCTTTTGAGACCACATAAAGTGATGATGAGTATTTTTTTATCAGTATCCCATGGTGTGGGGTGTCATTAGACAGGTTGTTTAAAAATATTGAGGGTGTGCGAAAACCATTTTTCCATCCAAGGATCCCCTTGCGAAATATTAAGCTTTAAAGTGCAAATTTTTATCCGATGAAAAAACGTAAATTTTTACAGAGTAGTCCGATTTTAATGATTCTTTTTTTTATTGGAAAGGAAGGGTATACCTCGAGGGTGATCCCATAAAAAAAAAATTCCAACCCTAAGGGGGGGAAAATAAGGATAATATATTGTTCACTCACAGATTTCAGTGCCGAGAAGTGCAGCATTTTTTGTAGGCCTACCCATGTGGGTATATAAAGCCTGTTTTGTTTAAGTATTTATATTATACAACAAGTAATAGTTACAGTAGGATAATATAATAGTTAATAGTTAATGTAAGATAGGTAGCTATTTTAAATGTAATAAATAATTAAGCATGTATTAATTAGTAGATTATAGCCACAAAAAAGTATCTATACTAATATATAAAGCTGAAGAGTTTGTTTGTTTGTTTGCTTGAACGCGCTAATCTCAGGAAATACTGGTCCGATTTGAGTAATTCTTTCAGTGTTAGATAGCCCATTTATCGAGGAAGGCTATAGGCTATATATCATCACGCTAAGACCAATAGGAGCGGAGCAGTAATGAAAATTGTGACGCAGACGAAGTTGTGCGGGTCAGCTAGTAAAATACATATAAACTTTTTAACAAAAAAAATTAAACCTCCGAAAAAAAACTGTTGGTTTTGATTGAATCTTTGTATTTTAACATGACTTCCGAAATCACCTAAAGTTATTTTTTGTAAAAAGGTTTATTGTTTTTTGCTTTTCAGTTTTTTTGGAGGTTGAATTTTTTTGTTATATTCAAGTGTCCCCCTCCTCTGCCAGCTAAACGGTTGTTTTTGGAGACTTGAAAAAATTCATGGTATACATATACATTTTAACGAATTTAATAGGAAAATCACAGCGAGGTTCTCACTGTTAATTATATTTTTCGATAACAGGTTAAAGTAATATTGCATATTATTTCTTTAATGCATATTCCCTATTGCATGTATATAACGTGTAACAGATTAAGCACAATAACTCGCACACCAATTAGAATATTAAATTAAAAGTCTAAAATAACAGCCATAATTAAATTAAATAAATTAATTTAAACCAAATTTTTAACCCCCGACGCAAAAACGACGGGGTGTTATAAGTTTGACGTGTCTCTGTGTGTGTGTGTCTGCCTGTCTGTCTGTCGGATGAACCGATTTTGATTTTGTTTTTGTTTGAAAGTAGAATTAGTCGGGAGTTTTCTTAGCTATGTTTGATGAAAATCGGTCCAAGATGGCCGCCGCCACAAAATTGCGGATAACATATTTTTCACAACTCCCTCAATACGGGTACCAAATGAAAGGGCTTGACTAGTAGAATACTATTCACGATGACAAATTTCAAATTCAAGATGGCCGCCACCACAAAATGGGGAATTACATTTTTTTTTTCACAACTCCCTCGATACGGGTTTCAAATGAAAGGGCTTGACTAGTAGAATAATGTACACTATATTGAAGGGTACTTTAAAAGCATGAAATAAAAATTAAATTAAAACTTAAAAAACCTGTGTTAGGGATTTTTTTTTTTTTTTATGAAATAGTACTAAACGTAAAACGTTTGTACAACATCACTATGCACACTCATGCAATATCTCGAGCACCCGCCAGCTGACGACTAGAGTAGGCATAAGATGCGTGTTAGTTCAATGACCGAATTTTTAGGAACATGTCACAGCTTGATATTGATTTTACCGTGTAACAAATTAATAGTTTTCTAGCAAGTCAAATAATGATTCCAACTTTCCTTCACACTTGCACAGGCTTCGGACTGGCGGCTTTGAATAATTTTGTCAAACTTATGATTATGAATCTAGGATATTAGGCTCACTTATTCTAGGAACGTAACACTTTCTTATGCGTTTGCACCTGCGCGGTCGTCACTAAAACCTAACTTCGGGGGGGTAAAGAACGCTGATGCGAACTGTACTTCTAGTTTTTATCGGTCTAAAGTCCGTAGAATTGTCATCAGAGAGAGATATATTCTCAATCCTTCGATCTAGCTCTTGGACTCTACCTGTACTGGGTCGACCCAATGTCGTTTGCGTTTTAATTTTTTACGTTTAATTTTATCTATTTCTTCTGCAAGAAGCCTGTACTGGGTCGACCCACTGTCGTTTGCGTTTTAATTTTTTACGTTTAATTTAATCTATTTCTTATGCAAGAAGCCTTAAGAGCACAATACTAAATGAGTAAAGAGCGTGACTACCGCCAGACCACCTTCAAAAACTATTTTCTCGAAAACCACGAAGGTACCAATTTTTTTGTTCGAGTACTAATAATTAGTACCAAATTGAGTACTAATTTGGATTTTGCTATTGTCTTGGTGAGATTAAGCACGCCATTCTTAACCTCCCAGTTTTTATTTGTTATCAAAATTTGTTTTTGGTGTTGTATCTATTGTTTTGTGTTGTCTGGTGTAGGATACTAGTTATAAGGTTAGTATTTTAAGCTTTATTGGCGCTCATTTCCTTGGAAATGAGTGCCGAAGAACCCCCTGACGGGGGTAGAGGGTCACCTCCAGATATAGAGATTTTGGAGTGCTCGCAATTCTCCGATGATGGTCGCGTAAGGTCTGATGTGAGAAAACGCCCCGGAGGACCTGAGATTTTCGTAGACGCGAAAAGGAACAAGCCGCCGTCTGACTCAACCCATTCAGTTTACACTAGACCCGGATTTGAGAGTGCCTCCAAAGTTCTCTATAGTGAGATTGACAGAGCACCCTTCACCGTCTTTATTTCCAGGTTGGAAATAGACCCTAAGCAAGGCCTAACTTTAAACTCTCTCAGATTTGCACAATTTATCCACAACAAAGGATTTAGAGGTGTTGTTCAGGGCAGTGTCAAGTCAATGGGTCGTGACAGGATGTCTGTAGATTTTGTCACATTCAACGATGCCAATCAATTTGTCAACAACCCTATTTTGATAGACAACAAGTACGTGGCGACCATCCCACGCTTCCATGTTACACGCATGGGAGTTGTTAAGGATGTACCCACAGACTGGACGCTTGAGGAGCTAGTTCTAGGCATAGAGACTCCTCGTAACTGTGGGGAAGTAATTAGAGCTAGGAGACTGAATTTTAAAAATAGAAAAGAGGGTTCCGTTTCTTGGTCTCCCTCAACAACAGTAGTGACTGACTTTCTCTGGCCAAGTACTCCCAGAAAAAGTATTCTGCTATAATGCTTCTCTTCCTGTTTCTGTGTACCATCTTCCCACAATTCAATGCCGTAACTGTCTTCGTTTTGGCCATATTAGCACCCAGTGCAGATCTAAACCCCGCTGCTACCGTTGTGCTCAATCACACCCTGGTGATAGCTGCAATGTTCCGGACCCACAAGTTTCATGTCTATTGTGTGATGGTGGAAACCATAAAGCTACTGATGACAAGTGCCCTGAACATTCAAGACAGAAATCAATTAAAATGGTTATGTCCCAAGAAAACCTCAGCTACCGTGTGGCTTCAGTTAGATTTCCCCGCCCCAAACTGTTATACTCCAATGTAACTGCAGGTCCCTCCACTTTTAAACCATCTCAACAACCTCCTTCTGATCCCCATCTCTTTTCAGTCCCTTTTAATAGCCCCACTTCCTCCCCATATGCAAGCCCTGTTAAGTCTTCTTACACCAAGACCGTTTATCGTTCCCCAAGACCTCGTCCGGAGCTGGGAAAATCTTATGATACCCAAGCCCACAGGTCAATGGTTTATACCCCTAGCTCTTCTCAACCTAATGGCTGTGCTCTGAACTCCCCTTATATTGAAACCACTCCTCTCCCCACCCCTAATGACAACTTAATAGAGCTCCTGGCTTGCTCGCTCATTAATATGTTGTCTAAATTTAGTGACGCAATACCGGACAATGTCGTAATACTAGTTCAACAGCTCTTAGAATCCTGGACTCGCCAAAATGGGAAAGAACCTTTAGTGGAACTGTAGATCGATTCGCAGAAAAAAACACGAATTGATCTATCTCATCAATCGTTTCACACCCGTTGTCTTTGCCGTGTCGGAGACGTGGCTCAGGCCTGGAACTCCCTTTAGGGTTTCTGGTTTTTCATGTCTTCGGGTCGATAGAGAGGACGGATGGGCCGGATGCGCTCTATTGGTTAGCAGATCTGTCATATTTTCTGAGATTCCTCTCCCCAACCATGATCCTGGTTTACATGTTGTAGCCATTAGAGCCCTGGGCATATCCTATGTGTCTGCCTATATACCTCACCCCAATGCTAATCTTTTGTCTGAATTGAAATCTATCCTTTCTTCTATCCCAAGCCCCTTGATTGTGCTAGGTGATTTCAATTGTCGCCATACCCTTTGGGGATCTCACTGTAATGACCCCTCCTCCAGCTTTTTGTTAGATCTTTTGGATGACTGCAACCTTTGCGTCCTTAATGATGGATCTGCTACCCGTGGGGTTTCGCCTACCCAAAACATTAGTGTTCCCGACCTTTCTCTCTCTTCCCCTTCCTTAGTGTCATCTCTCTCCTGGTCGGTTCTCCCTAATTCCTATGGGAGTGATCATTTCCCTATATTGATTTCGTTTCCAAGTACTCATCCTCGTTCTCCTCCCATTCAACCTCTACAAAAATATCTTTTTTCACAAGCTGACTGGTCTCATTTTTCTTCCCAATTGGATTCAGAACTTCAAAACCTCCCCCCAATAAACTCCTTCAATTCACTTACTGTCTACAATGATTTTGTTGAATACTTGTCGAAAGCGGCCGATTCCTCAATCCCCTTAAAGAACTCTGCTCGCCGTCTATTACCTTCCCCACCTTGGTGGGATGCTGAGTGCTCTGATGGTGTTCGAAAACGTAAAAAAGCAGAAAATACTTTTGCGTCTAGTTTAGACATGCCTGAATATCTGAATTTTAAAAAGACTTCTGCAAGAGTCTGCAGGTTATTGGCAAAAAAGAAAAGGTCTGGCTGGCTCAAGTTTTGCGAATCTCTGTGTCCACGCTCTCCAGTTTCCCTTGTTTGGAAAAAAATTAAAACCTATCGCAGAGCTTGTGACAATCAGTCTTCCATAGTCACAACCAATGACCCCAGTTCTTGGTTAGAGGACTTTATTACAAAATTAGCCCCCCCTTTTGTTCCTAGTTTTGAATGCCTTCCCACTGCAGATCCCCCTTCTCCCACTTCATCTGATAGATTTGATGACCTTTTTTCGTATTCAGAATTGACATGTGCCTTGAAACATCTTCGTGATTCTGCTCCTGCAGTCGATGGAATTCCCTATTCCTTTATTACCAAATCCTCTTCAAATTGTAAATTAATCTTCCTCGACCTAATTAATTCCTTTTTCGCTACTGGTCAAGTCCCAGAGTCCTGGAAAACCCAAATTATTATCCCCATTTTGAAACCTGGGAAAGACCCAAAAGATTCTTCCTCCTATCGTCCTATCGCACTATCCCGTGTTGGCTAAAATCATGGAAAACCTTATAAAGAATCGACTTGAATGGATACTAGAAACCAAAGGCATCTTAGCCAGGTCCCAATTCGGTTTTCGAAGAGGCATGGGCACTCTGGATAGCCTCAGTATCTTCTTATCCGATGTCCGCATTGCTTTTTCCAATAACGAAAGCGTTCTTGGCGTTTTCCTTGACATAGCCTCAGCCTATGATAATGTCCAACTTCCAATACTCAGGCAAAAGCTGCTACAGCTGAGTATCCCTGTGGGGATGGTCAACATCATTTGTAATCTCCTTATGTCCCGCTCTATTTCCGTCCGCCATCAAAACACCCTCTCACCATCTCGTCTAGTGTGGAAAGGATTACCTCAGGGTCGGTCTTAAGTCCTCTCCTGTATAATTTATACACATACCATTTGGAGTCTTCAGTTAGCTGTTTCTGCAAAGTTTTACAATACGCCGACGACATTGCACTTTACTTTAGTTCAGCTTCCCTTTCCGATGCCTCATTTCGCTTAAACTCTGCCCTTCAGTATTTAAATCAGTGGCTTATCGATCATGGCCTAAACTTGTCTGTCCCCAAATGTAACGCAGTTGTCTTTTCTCGAAATCGAAATATTCCTCCTATAAACCTTTTTGTTGAAAACGAACCCATATTGATCTGTGATAAGGTGAAATTTCTCGGCCTCATCCTTGACTCCAAATTATCTGGCCTTTATCATTTGGACTACATTTCGAAGAAATGCGAAAGAGGAGTGAATGTTCTGCGTGCCCTCTCTGGAGTTCGCTGGGGAGCCCATCCAACTTCCCAAAAAATTCTCTACAATGCTATAGTTCGTAGCCACTTTGACTATGGGAGCTTTCTTTTCGAACCATGCAACAAAATAGCTCTTGCTAAGCTGGAAAAGATTCAGTCCAAATGCTTGCGCATCATCACTGGTGCTATGAAATGCTCCCCTATTAATACCCTTCAGGTAGAATGTTTGGAGCCCCCCCCCCTTCATTTACGTAGACAATATCTCAGTGATAGATTTTTTTATAAAGTCATCCAAAATAAATCACACCCCCTTCCTCTTCTTCGTACTCTTTTTGAGTTAATCCCATCGTCCCGCTATTGGTCCCATAAAAATCTTCCCCTCGTTAATAGCTTCAGAAAATTTAATAATATGCACGTTTCTATAGCTCGGTCAAGTTTGAACCCCTTATTTGAAGTAGATTTTAATTCTTTACTCTTTCACCCTAAAATTATCTTTAACTTTGGTATCTCGAAACATGATCCTGCTGCTAATGATAAATTCAATAAGATTATAGCAAAGGACTGGCATGACTGGCTCACGATATTTACTGACGCCTCGAAGATGTCAGATGATAGCAATGTTGGTTCTGCTGTGTGGATTCCAAAGTACAGGGTAATACTAAATTTTCGTAGTTCTTCACTTGGCTCCATTTATACTGGGGAAGCAATAGCTCTTTTGGAAGCGGTCTCCTATGTTGAATCGCATGGTCTCAACAAATCTATTATTTTCTCCGATTCTCTTAGCTGCCTTCAAGACTTAGCAAAATCACCTTTTCGTTCTCGTCACAATTGTCCCCTTACTTTGCAGATTAAACAACTTCTTTATAGATGCTACTGTTTAGGCATCGATATCGCATTGGCCTGGATCCCTAGCCATTCTGGAATATACACATAGGAATATACATATGGAATATAGATACATAGGAAACGAGAATGCTGATTCGATTGCCAAATTGGCTACTCGAAATGGCATTGAATCCCACACATCCTGTTACGCTCGAGACTTGCGCTGCCTTGTTAAACCAGAGATGATGAAATGTTGGAATACACAGTGGCAAAAAACTCAGTTACAGAAGGGAAAATTTTATGGATCCATCCAACCACTTATTCCTTCTAAATGTTGGTTTAGCAAACTTAAATTTTCAAGTAAACTGGTTACCTCTGTCATAATTCGTCTCCGTCTCGGGTTTGTTTGCACTCCAGTTTTTTTGGCTAAAATTCGCGTGAGAGACAATTCTTTGTGTGAATGTGGTCTAGAGGAGGGTACTCTGGAGCACTTATTTTTTTCCTGTCCTCGTTTAATTACTCCCCTTTACGACTTACTCCCTTCTGATTTTCCTCGCCCAGGTAACATTCCTTTCCTTTTATCTTTAGCCCATACCCCCGCAGTAAAAATTCTTTATAAGTTTATTAATATAAATAAAATCCTCTTGTAACGATTGTTTACATTATATTTGTATATAATTTTTTATTTTTTTTATTTAAGTAAATACTGATATATATATATATATATATACTAGCTGACCCGCGCGGCTTCGCTCCCGTCAACTGGCTACTCTACCTACCGACCCTAACCTACCTACCCTACCTACCTACTTACCTACCACACCAACCTACCATAGCTACCCTACCTCACCTACCTTACCTACCTACCCTACCTACCTGCCTACCTACCCTACCTACATGCCTACCTTCCCTACCTTCCGGTCTACCTACTTGCCTACCTACCCTACCGACATACTTATTTTCTTTTTTGTATTTTAATTCTTATTATGCTATTCCGGGCGAAGGAATTAGTCTTCGTCCCGAATAAAACACAAAAACTATGAAAATCGGTCGAGCCGTTCTCGAGTTAGTTAGAATAGTGTTCGAAGAAACCCGAGTTTGAGAATTTTGCTATATTGTGAAAGATTCGACCTTTTTCTAGAAAACATTTTTATATCAGCGAGACAGAAATAAAACGAAAAAAACTTTTTTACAAAAAATGTAACCGACTTCCAAAACAAAACACTACAAAGTACAAAATAACTTTAATTTCGGAAGTCGGTGTTTTTAGTTTAGTAGAAATCAATTTCAGTTTTTAGTGGTACCTGCGTACCCATTCACAGCGTACCGGCGTGATGTTATGTTATGAAAATAAAACTTACTAAGTGCTTTCGGTGTAAAGGTCTCGTCAATACGAATGAAATAAGCCCAAACACTTGGTAGTTCCTACATACCAATGTGGAGTTCCCTTGACTCTCTGTCGTCTCCATCATCAGGTCTGATCCAAACTTTCATTCTTTTGTAGTATCACCCGATATACACACGAATATCAAGTTTTTACCAAATACGTGCCAACAATTTTCGAGAGTTGCCCTCGATTTCTCAGGTTTTCCATCATCAGATCCTGACGTGGTGGCAATGGGACCACACGGGAAGCACCAGCTTTCAAATAAAAAAAGAATCATGAAAATCGGTTCATCCAGTCGGTCAATATGAGGTAACAAACATAAAAAAAAATACAGTCGAATTGATAACCTCCTCCTTTTTTTGAAGTCGGTTAATAAACTGAAGGAAGACGGACAGCGGTGGCTTATTAATAAATAGGGTTCCGTTAGCAACCTTAGTACGGAACCCTAAAAATCGACTTGGTTCGCACGAATCAAGATCGTACGCGAAGGCTTAAATAATAGGGTCCCATTAGCAACTTTGGCACGGAACCCTATAATTTGCCTTGGCTCGCAAATCGAACCGTCTGATACTTAGCACGAATTAAAAACTTAGTTGCGGGCAACCTGGGAGTCTTTAAGACAAAAGTGAATAGGTTGCTTCTAGGCAAACGTGCTCCATCTTCAACCTCATCATCGCTTACCATCAGGTGAGATAGTGGTCAAACGTATGCCTATCTATAGTAAAAAAAAAATCTACTCCGTATCACCTAACCACAGAGAACTAATGATAACTCGATTTGACAGTTACTGTGAAATCGTGTTGTCATTCATTCTTAGTTCGGGTTTGGGATTAATCGTAGGTGATACGGAGTAGAATACGTCCGCAACTAAGCCCGAAACTACGGACTTCGGACTTAGAGAGTAGCCCCACCAAAATCGATCGCTCCCGTCACCGTGACCACCTTTGGTACGGTACCTTATTATTATTAGCCTTGTTTCGCAAATCGAACCGTTCGTTGCTTCGCTCTAAACGGAATCAATCGCGGAGGCCTTAGAAGTAGGGTCCTGTCAGCACCTTTGGTACGGAACCCTACAGGCCTGATCCGCAAGTCGAACCGTCCAGTACTTCACAAAACTACTGAGTTCTAAATCAGTTTAAGACTCTACGATAAAAGCACTTTAAACGAAACCAGCACAACTCAGAGATTTAAGCAATTTTGGCCCCTATTCGTTTAAGACCTTCCAGAGACCAAACCGAAATTCCTACGAACTACGACTGTGTTTAATAATCGTGTGAGTTATTCTCCAGCGGAAAATCTTAACACCGCAATTCAGAAAAACGCGTCATCAGTGCAACGCCATCGACCATGTAAACTGACAAAATACTTGGCAGCAGAACACGTTAAATAAGCCCGTATGTAACGATAAATAACGATAAGGTATTAAAATGTTTACTTTTATTTTGCTACGCCTACGTATTAAAAGTTTCACAAATAACTCAATGAATGTGTTTTGGTGTAACATTCATGCTTTCATGCATTTTTTGGTTCCTCAATAGATGGCGCTCTGACTGATCAGAACACAGTAGGAAGTTTCTTACTAAACTAAAAATTCAATATATTTTGATTTTGTGGATCGATTGTAACGATAAATAACGAAAAGGTATATAAATGGTTACTTTTATTTTGCCACGTATTAAATGTTTCACGAATAACACAACAATTTTGAATGCTTTCGTGCATTTTATTTTTTTCTCAATAGATGGCGCTCTGACTCATACATTAGGAAGTTTCTTCCTAAACTTAAAAATTCAATATCTTTTCATTTTGTGGGTCGATTTTGATGAAATAAACGCTAAATGTTACTCGGGTTATCACTTAATATTTTTAAGTACTTAGATTTGCAATCCAATCTGTGGTTTATGCGTGATGCTCCCACAAACGCACAGACAAACAGACATACAGACAAACAGACAAAAATTTCAAAAATTGCATTTTTGTGTTTTATACCTTTTTCCTGAGTTTTCTGTGTAATTTTCATGGAAAAATATTCAATGTACAGACACGGTTAGTCTACGATTTTATTATATGTATAGATAAATGTGTTTGATGTTTTAACACTCATATTATGTGCCGTCTTATATCATTAACCAAATGTTTTGTCCTTTTTAGCATGGCGAATAATGGATGACATCGCTACAAAAACCGATCAATAGTCATTATACAGTTATCGTAATTGAGTTCTGACCATTATTACCATCTCGTACCTTGACATTGGCAAAATCATCGAATATTCGTCGATGGAGCCATAACCTTAAAAAATTGAATTGAATTGAATTGAGTACTAATTATTTATCAAATATGGAAGCGGTTGGCGTCGGTGGTCCTGCGGTAGTCACGGACATCTTTCCGTCTTCGCCGCGTATTCAGCGCCTTTCTCATTTTTACGACGCTGTACGCGGCTGATAGAGGTAGAACTGTATAAGTGTGACCAGAATCGTTCAGCTAAACGCGAATTGAGCTGAATAAGTGTGAGTACTCCCTATCTAACACTCGCTCTCGCGCCCAGAAAAAAAAAAATATTTTCACAACGTTATCCACCGAATATTTCATCCGGACTAAACCTTGGCGGGACGCGCGGGCGCGGGGATAGTCGGCGGCATGTTAAAGCGATACCTCTGACATGCCGCTGCACGCGCTAAAGTGGGTGATAGTACTTGTTCACGTTGGAACGCGCGGGCGCGGTGGCGGGTGCGGTCGCGAAGACGTGGCGGGTTCGTGTTCACATTGGCCGCCTGGCGTTTGCGCGAGTGTGACATGATGAAAACGTGCTAGCGTTTCCAGCGATAAGTTCAAACTGGTTGAACTTACCTGACGTCGCGAGATAATCGCGCGCTCCGCCGCTAGTTCGACGTGAACACACACAAACATCTCACGCGTTTGATATTGACGCGAGCGGCGCGCGCGCGCCAGTCGCTAGCTTGCCCGCTACTTACACCGCACGTGCGTTTCGTACGTGAACACTTGGATATTACGCCATATGTTTGATATTTCGTGACCGCGCCCGCCTCCGCGCCCGCGAGTCAACGTGAACAAGTACATAGACGTGCGAGCAAGTACGCGTACTTGTGGCTCGACGACCTTTTTCGCTCGTGTATCACCGTAAGTACGCGTACATAAAAACCGCCGAGTAAGTTCGTTGGCGATCCAAAATTTGATAATTTGCTCGTAGCTCGACTTATCTCGCATGTCTGTCAACGCCGCGAGCCGCAAGCCGCGAGCCATTACTTTGTTTTATGACACGTAGGCCCGTATTAATAAACGTTACTCAGCCTAAGAGACCGCACTTGATTTGAATGTTGAGATGCTGATCGTATTAATAAACGTGATTATTGATGTTCTCAAGTTGCGGATTAGGTTTATGTCATCAACTGAGTGATGGACTGATTAATAAACGAAACTCGACCCTTAAGTATACAACGAGCGCGGGTTACTGAGATGCTATATCGTGAGTGCAGACAGACCTTGACTTGAGGAGTGATTAGCGTGGCGCGAAACATGGAGTTTGAAAATATTGAAGTAAAATGAATTACTACGATAAGATTACTATGACGATATTTTGTGGTCTTTGCGATTTCGTTTACCAAAAGTTTATATAATGCTTCAAATCCTTTTGAGTTACCTACCTACTAACAAATAAAAAATAAAACCGGCCAAGTGCGAGTCGGACTCTCGCACAAAGGGTTCCGTACCATAAACGAAAAAACACGTTTCTTGTATTGGGAGGCCCCTTTAATTTTTTATTTTATTTTTATTATTTATTGTTATAGCGACGATAGAAATACACAACCTGTGAAAATATCTTATTACGGTTCTTGAGATACAGCCCGCTCACAGACAGACGGACGGACGGACGGAGAGCGGAGGCTTAGTAATAGGGTTCCGTTGGTTGCCGTTGGGTACGGAACTCTACCAAGTAAGTAGTTAGTTAGGTACTAACTACTTATTCCTAATTTACCTATAACACATTTAGTTTGTATCTTTTAATAATAGAAACAAATCCATTAATTCATATGAATTAAAAACAAACGTTTACGTAATTAATTGCTGATAAACGAACAGATGTGAACTGATGAACGCATACAACCCTAATCTCTTCAAAGTTAGAGTGAACAGGCTCCTTCTGGGTAAGCTCGCTCCATCGTAGACTTTGTCTCTGTCATCTCTGACCTAGACTAGAGTCAAGAGCAAACCCATCACAAATAAAAAAATAAAAAAAGATTTCTATGTTTGGCGTTCCTTTTTTTGACACCGATGCTACATTACGTTATGTTGTTTATGCCTACTGAGTTAAGTAGTAAACAATTATGTCATATTGGGAAATAAATACACGAACTTTTTACCAATTTAAACCTTTCTTGGGTAGCATTAACTTTATAACATAGATTTATTGAAATAAAAGTATTTAAATCAAAACTCTTACGTCTTATAACATAGCAATAACGAAATGCGACCAGTCTCATTCAAAACTTCGGTCAATGTGACGTCATCGTTCACGCGATCAAGGCATCAAGTACAGCTAGGTGAGATGCAGATCTTGGTAACTGAGATACTGTATTTATGTGTCTATTAATAAGCAATAATCTTGAGATGCTGATGACGTCATAATGGCGTATCAAATGATAACGCACTGGTGTACGTACGGTGTTGAGCGGCTTTTATAAATACGGGCCTTAGAGTGCTGTAGCTGTAGTGTTTCAAAAATTCTCTTCTCTCATACAAGTATTTAATTTCTTCTCTTGGCCATCGCATGAAAACACCATGTATCTCACAAGTAATACTCATATTATACTATCACTTCGCTCGCGACTTCGTTCGCGCGTGTTTAGTTGGTAGTCCACGAACTACATCTCCCCTTTACCCTCTTAATAGGGTAATGTGTAAATTACTTCTTAATAGACTCAACGTAGGGCAGTTTGCTCAAACCACAACATTTTTCTTACTTAGAGTATTTTTATGACCGTCATAACTTTTAAACGAAAGGTCCGATTTGAATAATTTAAAATGTAATTTACATGTACATAATCAACCTTAATTATCAAACAATTTAAATGGATAAGAATTAATATCATGATACCAAAATCACCACTATTCTATTCCACCCGGGTTTTGATTTAATAATTTTGAACAAAAAGTGGTAATTGTGACTTAACCATAATAGTTAGACATATACCCTCGCGGACTTTTGTATAGATATTGATGTCCTCTATAAAATTGTAGTACATCACTTTGCTCTATTCTCAATAGTTTCTGCAGCGTACGCGATATAAGGTTTTGTTTTTGGTATTTTGAAGTGAAAACTTCTTTAGCGGCGTTGAGCACTTTTTCTGTAATGGGTATAAAATCTTAAACTCGCGTCAGGATACGTGACCTGATCGAAAAAGCGTAAGACGGACTCGCGTCAGGGTCACGTGATGCTGATCGAAAAAGCGTAAGACGGACTCGCGTCAGGGTCACGTGATGCTGATCGAAAAAGCGTAAGATCGAGGGGAAGGGACAGGAACTAGTATCTCCCACTCTTTCTACCGTGCCTGAGTGTGCTGCTCCGCTTAGGCGGCACAGGGCGCTTGCGCGAATGTCCGTCTGTGTTTATGTACAGCGTGCCACGCGTATCCAAGGATACGAAATTACGGAATTACGAAATTATGGATGAAAGTTGATTTTTCTAAGAGATAAAAATTAATGTAATATATAAATAAATAACGATATAATATTATGAATAATAACATGTAAATTGTCATATTTGTGTACGATAGCGCAATAAATAAACATTGTATTCTACCTCATAAATGATAGTATTTTTGTACTTATAATTAAACACAACGTTAATACTAAAGTTTTCACTTCTGCCGGCACTCCCGGAGTGCTACCGGTGTTTTTTTTTTCACACCTTGGGTTACATTATCGAAGTTTTCATACGGATCCCTAACTTTTTTGAAAATATAGTAAAGCCTATATTACTCAGTGATAATGTAGCTTTCTAACGGCAAAAGATTTTTTGAAATCGGTCCAGTATTTTTTAAGTTTATTCGTTAGATACAAAAATCTCTTTGGAATATTAGTGTAGATTAAATTAGATTGTTTAGTGCGATTGCCAAGTAAATCTATTTATTTAAAACATAAAAGATGTTTAATATTGATATGGTCACTATAAGATGTTGTTAAGTTAGCTAATTACGTAATAACTTAAGACAGAAGGACCCTTAAGTAGGGACTGAATAAATTAACCGACTTGGTATTAGTACATGGAGCTCACAACTGTTTACGGTACAAGAACTGAGTTGCGCTCGCTTCCTCGCCGGCGGTGAGACAAGTGCCGCAACTGTTTTTAGGGTTCCGAAAAAAAAAGGAACCCTTATAGGATCACTCGGGTGTCTGTCTGTCTGTCTGTCTGTCCGTCTGTCACAGCCAGTTTTCTCCGGATCCACTGAACCGATTCTGTTGAAATTTGGTATACATATGGACTTCTATGACCCAAACACGGACGCGTTACGTAAGTCATTAAATTTTTAGTATGGGGGTCACTTTTGGGGGCCAAACTAGAAAATTTTAAAAAAAGTTTTTTGAACAATATCGTGTGACATATCAAATGAAAGAGCTTACTGTGAGGGTTTTAATTATATTTTTTTCATAATTTTAAAATAAGTAGTTTTGAAGTTATTCAAGAAATTAGACGAAAAATGACCATTCCCCCCCCCTTATCTCCGAAACTACTAAGCCTAAAATTTTGAAAAAAATGGAGACAATAGATCTTTACCTAAAGATTACAGGAAAACCGTTAGAAGTCTGTAGTGTTAAAATAACGTGTTAAAAAAATTAAATTCGTTCGGAACCCTTTGCACGCGAGTCCGACTCGCACTTGGCCAGTTTTTTTTTGGAAGATCTTATAGCTTAAAAGTTGTTTCCTTGCAAATAAAATTTTAAGGACTCATTCTGACACTAATTTTTTTTTTCATAATTTTGTAATATACTAGCTTTTGCCCGCGACTTCGTACGCGCATTTGATAATTATAAATTTATTCAACAAAAATACATGAAAATTTACCAATTTTAGGCTTCATAGTTTCAGGGGGCCCTTATTTCCAAAACTTTCAAACTGGGATGAGGAATTTACATGACTCATCCTCAGTTTTGAACTTTGAACCATCAGTTTTCATCAGGTTACTATTGGCCTGTGGCGGGCCTGTATCTTGTCAAGCCACACTGCACAAATGTCATTCTTCCGTCTCCTGTTTATTGTGAGTTATTTTGTGTTGTGCAAGCACATTTTTAAATCTCATGTTCGATGCAATAATTACTGTCGAACACGATTTGCTGATCTAGCTATCCAATTCCGCCGCACTTAGTGCGCCACGAAGTCAGTGCATATTCGGACAGCAAACCGCGTGCATTTGCCAGCCTATCATTAGCCATCATTTTAGCGTAGCTTCTCAGTACTTAAAAATAAAATTATTTTAAGGGTTCCGAACAAAAAACGGAACCCTTATAGGATCACTCGGGTGTCTGTCTGTCCGTCTGTCACAGCCAGTTTTCTCCGTTTCCACTGGACCGATTCTGTTGAAATTTGGTACACATATGGTCTTTTGTGACCCAAACACGGACGCGTTACGTAAATCATTAAATTTATAGTGGTCAAATTAGAAAATTAAAAAAAAAAAGTTTTTTGAACAATTTCGTGTGACATATCAAATGAAAGGGCTTATTGCGAGGGTTTTAATTATATTTTTTTCATAATTTTAAAATAAATGGTTTTGAAGTTATTCAAGAAATTAGACGAAAAATTACCATTCTTATGTCCGAAACTACTGAGCCTAAATTTTGAAAAAAAATGTAGATAATAGATCTTTACCTATAAATTACAGGAAAACCTATAAAAAGTCTGTAGTGTAAAAATAACATGTTAAAAAAAACTAATTGGTTCGGAACCCTTTGCACGCGAGTCCAACTCGCATTTGGCCAGTTTTTTACTAACAAAAATTGAGTAATCAATCAATGTAATTGTAACAGGAAATTGATAGAAAGAAAAATACTGTTTAACCAAACTTAAGCAACAATTTACCAATAAAAGGTTTATATTCAATAAATAATATAACTCCTCTGGCGCGAAGACATACGGAGATTCTCCTGGGCATGCTGAGGATCAAGTTATCCAGCATTTCTTGGGGTAACCTGTCCCATTCTTGAATAGCGGCTTCCCTGAGCTCTGGCACTGTCTGGGGACGTGGCTGACGGTTGCAAATAGCTTGCTTAAGAGCATCCCACGCGTGCTCTATTGGGTTTAAGTCGGGCGAGCCATCAGGCCAGTCTAACCTTGTGATGTCGTGAGGGCAGCATTGAATTCGTTGAGCTCGATGTTTGGGCGCATTATCATCGACCAGTACAAATTGGCGCCCATGGTTTACTCGGGAATGGTCTGACAATTCCAGCAATAGCAACTGCTTTAAACATGTCTGCTGTCATGAAGCCTCGATACGGGATCAAAGGCGTTCTAGCTCCAATCATAATACCACCCCAAAAGGACAGCGATTTCTCGCCTTGCTGAACTGTTCCAGTGGCAGTTTTGTTGCCTTTCACGGTCTCCTGCTCTTCTCCATGGAATGGATGAGTACTGATTCGCGATTCGTCAACGAAGAGACAGTTTTGCCAAATGTTTTCTTCTTTATCTTATTCATTTTGCCGAAGCCTAGCCCACTGCAATCTCCGTCGTTGACGTTGCCGGGAATTCAGAGGCGCTCGCCAAGACCTCCGTGCTCGTAATCCAGCTTGGTGCAAGCAATTCCGAATGGTCTGAGTGCTAATTTCAAGCCCAGAGGCGGCCCAAACTTGCTTTCACTTTAGTTGCGTTGATTGTTGGGTCACGGGCTGGCAGCAATCTAATATAGCACTTTTGGGCAGCAGTCCAAACAGATGGGCGACCACTGCGGGGTCGGTCAGCTAAATTACCCATCCCGTGGTACCTCTGCAACGTGGTCACGACACAGGATTGGGATATACCAACTCTGCGTGCTATTTCTCTCGTGGTGTATCCTTTTTCCCTCAAAGTTACTATTCTTGCTCTTAAAACTTCTGATAATTAATCATTGGCATTGGCATTTTTTCCTTCGAGCCGGATCCGTTAAGTTAATATGTTCTAAATACGACCACGAAGGCATTATAAGATTTTTCATAATCAATACATCGGTGTTGAATTTAAAGTTGGTATACATATATTGACATGTATGTAATGCTTTGCCCTTAAAGTTGGCATCCTTTTTTTCCGATTCCAATAACAACTCCATCGAAATGCTGTCGTTTGAAACCTAGCTGTTGAGCCGCTTTCTCGCTAATCAGTGATGTTTGTGAGCTCTGGTCGATAAGCGCTCTCAATACAAGCTGCGTACCGATAGCTGCGTAAGATACTCCGCTTTCCACCGTTTCCATATAATTATCTTGGAACGTTTTGTTCACCAAATACCATCTTGTCCTCGCATCTTGTGCCGTTTCTATGACAGACCAGCACGGCTGGTGAGAAAATGTGCTGGCGTGAGAAAATCAATATCGTCAATATCCTCTGATATCGGACACAGTGGTCTCGTGTTAAGCCTTGCTTCGATTTGAGACAGAACAGTGCTGTATTCTTCGAATGTCAGGGCTTGGTCTTCTATAAATCTTTTCAGATGTTGCTTGTATATAAAAATCTCGTGTCACAGTGTTTGTTATCGAACTCCTCCGAAACGGCTTGACCGATTTTTATGTTTTTTTTTTCCATGTATATTTGGTAGGTCTGAGAATAGGTTGTATCTTATTTATTTGGCAACACAGCGTTTATCGGATCAGCTAGTCTACACTAATTTATACTAATATATAAAGCTGAAGAGTTTGTTTGTTTGCTTGAACACGCTAATCTCAGGAACAAGTGGTCCGATTTTAAAAATTATTTAGTGTTAGATAGCACATTTATCGAGGAAGACTATATATATAAACAATAACGCGCATACATCACGCTAAGACCAATAAGAACAGAGCAGACGAAGTGACGAGGGTCAACCAGTAATTAATAATATTCAGTAACATCAATCAGCAAAACTAATACAATAAAAATATAAAACATATCAAGATTAAATAAAAACAGTTGCAGGGTGGTCCACCGGGAGCGCTGCAGCCGCCGCTGCCGCCAGGAGTCATGGCGCCGCCCGCCGCGCCCGGCCTGCCCGGCCTGGCCGCCATGCCCGGCGCGCTCCCCGGCCTGCCCGGCGGTCTGCCCGGCGGCATGCCCGGTCTGCCCGGCAGCCTGCCCGGGAGCTTACCCGGCGGTCTGCCCGGTGAGTAGAGCACAGCGTTGAGCGCGGCCGGCGCGCGCGGTTTGCGGCTCGCTGCGGCGCCCAGAGCGGCGCGTGCGGACGCCGGAGGGCGCTGTCGCTGCGCTGTAGTTGCACTGTAGCTGCACTGTCGCTGCGCGCCGCGCCGCCGCGCCGGCCCGCCCCTTCTCCACCAAACCCGTTTCACATTCGTTGTCTCGTTTCGAAACCGTCCTCAGTGATCAGTGTTTCTGCTTTCTGTTTCAGGCTAGATATAAGTTAGGGTTTTGCTAATCGCTTAGGCGTGCCGGAGACGCGTCGGCTGCGGCTGCGGCGCCGGCGGCTGCTCGCCGGCCTCACAATGTACCTACTTCATTATACCGCATTGTACCCCTTGTGGCCGCGCGTAGTGCGCGCGCGCGCCCGCCGCCGCCGCCCGGCGCGAGCGAGAGAGCGAGCGAGCGAGCGAGAGCGAGAGTGGCCAGCGCGCCGGGGCTCCGGCGGCGCCCGGGCGAGCGCGCGCGCGGAGTGACCGATGTGTGCGAGCGAGAGCGATGTGTGCCTGCGTCCACTACTGTTTGGCATCTGTGCGCAACCGGCACCGACTGATACAGCTTTGTTTTACAGGTGGCTTCCTCTCGGCGCCCATCTACGACTTGCAGCAGGTGGGAGATGTGTTCACAGGTGAGTGCGGCAGGGCCACCTGAGCAGCATCAGGTGGCCGGGCCTGCTGACGAGCGCGTGTTGCAGGTCCGGGCGCCAAGTGCTCGACGCTGCCGGCCATCCTGGGCGGCTCGCTGCCGCGCCTGTCGTCGGAGCAGGCGGAGGCGGTGGCGCGCGCTAAGAAGTACGCCATGGAGCAGAGCATCAAGATGGTATTGATGAAGCAGACGCTGGCGCACCAGCAGCAGCAGATGGCGTCGCAGCGCACGCAGGTGCAGCGCCAGCAGGCGCTCGCGCTCATGTGCAGGTACCGCTCACTTGCACACACACACACACTCGCACACACACACACACACACACACACACACACACACACACACACACACACACACACACACACACACACGCACACACACTCACACATGATGAGAGCGATACGCTGGAGGCTCCCGCCACGCGCAGGTCGAGCCTGTGACCTGTCAAGCTGAAAAGATCTGAGTTTGGTGGTTTACATGTTAAGATAGAAATACTCTCCCATGTCATTTTAATAAGATGTATTTTTCATCAGAGTATATGTGGGCTCCATATCATTTGAGTTGAAGGAGGACACCATACGACAGGCCTTCCTGCCGTTCGGACCCATCAAGTCCATCAACATGTCGTGGGACCCCGTGACGCAGAAGCACAAGGGCTTCGCCTTCGTGGAGTACGAGATCCCCGAGGCAGCGCAGCTGAGCCTGGAGCAAATGAACGGCGTCATGCTGGGCGGCCGCAACATCAAGGTGGTGGGCCGGCCCTCCAACATGCCGCAGGCGCAGGCCGTCATCGACGAGATCCAGGAGGAGGCCAAGCAGTACAACCGCATCTACGTGGCCTCCATCCACCCCGAGCTCACCGAGGACGACATCAAGAAGTGAGTCCAATCATATCCCCTTCAACTGTATGGGAGGTAACTTAAAAAAGATCAAAGAAAAAAAAAAACAAAAAAAAAAAATAAATAAATATCCTCCTGTCCGCAGCGTGTTCGAGGCATTCGGGCCCATCACGTACTGCAAGCTGGCGTACGGCGCGTCGGCGCACAAGCACAAGGGCTACGGCTTCATCGAGTACGCCACGCTGGCCGCCGCGCTCGAGGCCATCGCGTCCATGAACCTGTTCGACCTCGGCGGCCAGTACCTGCGCGTGGGCCGCGCCATCACGCCGCCCAACGCGCTGGCCGGCCCGCCGCAGCCCTCCGCCATGCCCACCGCCGCCGCCGTGGCCGCCGCCGCCGCCACCGCCAAGATACAGGCCATGGACGCCGTGGCCAGCAACGCCGTGGCGCTCGGCCTCACCAAGCTCAACGCGCTCGGCGTGTCGCCCGCCGCCGCGCTGCCCTCGCTCGCCGCCGCGCTGCCGGCGCTGCCCGCGCTGCCCGCGCTGCCCGCGCTGCCCGCGCTGCCCGTGCTGCCCGCCGCGCTGCCGCCGCCCGGCGTGGTGATCCCGGCGGCGCCGCGCCTGGCGGCCGCCAGCCCGCCGCCCGCGCCGCAGCCGCCGCCCGACGCCGGCGGCCAGCAGGCAGCGCTGCAGCGCAAGCTGCTGGACACGTCGCCGGACACGCTGCAGCAGCAGGAGTCGCTGTCCATCAGCGGCCAGTCGGCGCGCCACCTGGTCATGCAGCGCCTCATGCGGCGCCGCGCCTCGCGCACGCTGCTGCTGTGCAACATGGTGGCCGCCACCGACGTGGACGAGGCGCTGCACCACGAGATCCAGGAGGAGTGCTCCAAGTGGGGCAAGGTGGAGCGCCTCGTCATCTACAACGAGCGCCAGAGCGAGGACGACGACCCCGCGCACGCCACCGTCAAGATCTTCGTGCAGTTCACCGAGCCCGACGGTCAGTACTCACACTACACATTACACACTACGCACTGCACCACAAGGTGGAGCGCCTCGTCATCTACCGAGCCCAACGGTCAGCCGAGTACTCGCACTACACACTACAGTACAGTACTCACACTACACACTACGCACTGCACCACAAGGTGGAGCGCCTCGTCATCTACCGAGCCCAACGGTCAGCCGAGTACTCGCACTACACACTACAGTACAGTACTCACACTACACACTACGCACTGCACCACAAGGTGGAGCGCCTCGTCATCTACCGAGCCCAACGGTCAGCCGAGTACTCGCACTACACACTACAGTACAGTACTCACACTACACACTACACACTACGCACTGCACCACAAGGTGGAGCGCCTCGTCATCTACCGAGCCCAACGGTCAGCCGAGTACTCGCACTACACACTACAGTACAGTACTCACACTACACACTACGCACTGCACCACAAGGTGGAGCGCCTCGTCATCTACCGAGCCCAACGGTCAGCCGAGTACTCGCACTACACACTACAGTACAGTACTCACACTACACACTACACACTACGCACTGCACCACAAGGTGGAGCGCCTCGTCATCTACCGAGCCCAACGGTCAGCCGAGTACTCGCACTACACACTACAGTACAGTACTCACACTACACATTACACACTACGCACTGCACCACAAGGTGGAGCGCCTCGTCATCTACCGAGCCCAACGGTCAGCCGAGTACTCGCACTACACACTACAGTACAGTACTCACACTACACACTACGCACTGCACCACAAGGTGGAGCGCCTCGTCATCTACCGAGCCCAACGGTCAGCCGAGTACTCGCACTACACACTACAGTACAGTACTCACACTACACACTACACACTACGCACTGCACCACAAGGTGGAGCGCCTCGTCATCTACCGAGCCCAACGGTCAGCCGAGTACTCGCACTACACACTACAGTACAGTACTCACACTACACACTACACACTACGCACTGCACCACAAGGTGGAGCGCCTCGTCATCTACCGAGCCCAACGGTCAGCCGAGTACTCGCACTACACACTACAGTACAGTACTCACACTACACACTACACACTACACACTACGCACTGCACCACAAGGTGGAGCGCCTCGTCATCTACCGAGCCCAACGGTCAGCCGAGTACTCGCACTACACACTACAGTACAGTACTCACACTACACACTACGCACTGCACCACAAGGTGGAGCGCCTCGTCATCTACCGAGCCCAACGGTCAGCCGAGTACTCGCACTACACACTACAGTACAGTACTCACACTACACACTACGCACTGCACCACAAGGTGGAGCGCCTCGTCATCTACCGAGCCCAACGGTCAGCCGAGTACTCGCACTACACACTACAGTACAGTACTCACACTACACACTACGCACTGCACCACAAGGTGGAGCGCCTCGTCATCTACCGAGCCCAACGGTCAGCCGAGTACTCGCACTACACACTACAGTACAGTACTCACACTACACACTACACACTACGCACTGCACCACAAGGTGGAGCGCCTCGTCATCTACCGAGCCCAACGGTCAGCCGAGTACTCGCACTACACACTACAGTACAGTACTCACACTACACACTACACACTACACACTACACACTACGCACTGCACCACAAGGTGGAGCGCCTCGTCATCTACCGAGCCCAACGGTCAGCCGAGTACTCGCACTACACACTACAGTACAGTACTCACACTACACACTACGCACTGCACCACAAGGTGGAGCGCCTCGTCATCTACCGAGCCCAACGGTCAGCCGAGTACTCGCACTACACACTACAGTACAGTACTCACACTACACATTACACACTACGCACTGCACCACAAGGTGGAGCGCCTCGTCATCTACCGAGCCCAACGGTCAGCCGGGTACTCGCACTACACACTACAGTACAGTACTCACACTACACACTCGGTATGTCGGTAGTGACGTGCTTGTCGCTCGTGTTGCAGAGGCGGCGGCGGCGGCGGCGGCGCTGCACGGCCGCTACTTCGGTGGCCGAACGGTGCGCGCGCAGCTCTACGACCAGGACCTCTTCGACCACGGCGACCTATCCGGCTAGCCCACACACACCGCACCACACGATCTGCCCTTAACTTTAAGTTCCTTTGTGATAATACGAGTTTACAATTAAATATCGCTCGTTAAAATCTGCTGTTTCATTTTTCAAGGCCCCCGAGTTAACTTTGCTATTACGAGGAATAACTCAAATTTTCCTGTCGACCGGTGTATACAAAATTTCAAGAATATATCATGAATACACGCAAAGTTACATGCTCGTCGTACTGTTTGACTGTCTGCCGTGCTGTAGCTCCTGGGCGACGAAAGGGTGGCGAGGAGTATGCGGGTGGCTGACACTGGCATGGCCACCATCAGGGATTATAATTTTTATAAAACAAAATTTATAGTTGCAAAACATTACTGAAGTGTAATAATAAAATGTATGCTCCCTTACTTTAGTTATTAAGTACACTGCTTTATAATTATGCTGAGTTGCTACTATACCTAACTATACCTTTTATGCGCATATTTTATACTATCCATTTTTTTGTCATTAAATAGTACTAAATAAATGTGGTTGTTTCCTAGAAACCACCTTGTAGAACCCCCAACATTACATCTGATGATTATAACTTTTGAACCAGTGACCGACTGGTCCCTGGTTCAAAAGTTATAAGGGTTTATATGTGGTCGATCTGGGAAGCGCCAACCCTAACTTAGCCCATTTGAACCTCAAAAGCTAGGGCACATAGATCTGTTTTCTCCCAAAAGTCGCAATTTTTTCGCCAAGTCACGGATTTAGTCGGTCTTAGTTTAGAAGATATAATGAGTTATATTTTTAGGGTTCCGAACATCCGTGAAAAACGGAACCCTTCTAGGATCACTCGGGTGTCTGTCTCCCTCTGACGCAACCAGTTTTCTCTGGATCTACTGGACTGATTCTGTTGAAATTTGGTATAACTACGTATGGAGTTTCGTGACCCAAACACGGACGCAATATAGTCCAATCAACGAGGAAATTTGTTGTATGGAGACTTCCCAAAAATTCTCCCGTCTATCAAATTTAGCATGTGAGGAAATTAGGTAATACAGATTACTGATGTACAATAATCCAACAAGTTTTGTTACGAGAAGTTAGGTATTTTTACCTAAACATGAAAATTGCTTATACCTCTTTGGGAAAAATTCCTCTGACTAAAATACTTTCTGTATACGTACGAATGTATTAATTAGAATAATTATGTAAAGGTATCCAACATTTTTTCCGGCCGGCAAAGATGTAGTTGAGATGAGTTGATGATAATACAATCATGTTAGCTAAGATGATAGTAACCTAATGTTAGTGGTGATTCTTAAGATAATAAGAAACAATAGCGTTTAGAGAAGCCCTTAAGATAAACTTAATGTCTCTAGTTTTTGTTTAAGACTGGCGAACACGCTTAATTTTGTTTTTTAACCACTCACACTTGCACTGCACTTTGAGCACTGGGCTGACGGTCAGCCTTGTTATGTAGCCGCCCACAAGCACTAGCACTCTCAGTCTGGGGAGATATGCACGCGTCGCATGCGGCGTCGTCGCCACCGCCACAGGAGCACGGCCGTGCCCGCAGCCACCACCAGCACGAGAGTGTAGCTTACCACGTAGTGATGGATGTCATGTAGTGACAATATCTCATCTAGTTCTACGTCGCTGTTTTTCATCTGCTTGATTTGTTTGTAGATTTTGAGTAAGTCGTCATCTACTTCGTCCTTCTCAGTTTGGTTGTCGTGAGACTTTGCCATCGGTATGCTTACATTGATAATGTAGTTTAGTTGGTCAATCTTGGGTACGTAAATATTTGACTGAAACGTTATGTTGTTGTCAAATTTTGTGTTTGCATGCAAGGTAAAATCTTGCCCTTTGATAACACAACCTGGTCCGAGGTATATTACTCCTGCTTGGTTGAGTTGTTCGACTGTGATATGCTCTCCACAAATTATTTTAATGGAATAGTTGTGTAAAAGAAACTCAGAAAAACAGCAGGTTCAGGATAATAAACTTTTATTTATCACTATATGAAAATAAGACAGACACGGAATCAAATAAATCAACCACAAAGGAAATCTCGTTATTCAATGAGAACCGCTCGAGTCGGCTGTCAGCGATGGAATGGTTGAGTCTTAGCTGTCTCTTACTGTGTCCAGCTCTACGGTAGGAGGTGGAACACAGTAGGAGGGATATAGGGTTGCTAACTCTTAAACAGTGTTGCTAGTACACGATATTACTATATTTTGTAACATAGGGTTGCTAACTCTTAAACAGTGTTGCTAGTACACGATATTACTATATTTTGTAACAGCTCGGCCATCCGCTCGCCAACGAGTGCCTTCGTTGTTTTAAAAAAAATTTTTCAAGAACGAAATAATCAAAAAAAAAATAGTATAAAATACAGTTAAATCGAACGTAAATACTTAACTACTTTAGTTATCAAATATACATTTTATTTATTTATTTATATAATACAACGTATTCATTTACATAATATTCATTTGTAAAAATCAATCATGGTTCCATTTGTAACACTACAAAACAGGTATTTCTCTCTTTGTTTAAATTACATCTTAAGACGCAAAGTATCACAAATCCGTAGTTTAAATTTAGTTTTAGTCTACTGATTACATTACAAAATCACAATAGCCCCGACACATCATCGTGCCTGGAAATTAGTCTAGAAGTACTTCTCATACTCTTTAGTTTTAATAAAATCAACTTATGCAAATTCAGTTTTTCACTATCAGACACATTATACAATATACAATCATTTAATTTAGTCAAGATAAGTCACTACTGTTTACATCATAAAGTATCGTTTATTAGTTTCCTTGGGCGGCACATCATGTGCACTTCATACCCCCAACAAGCGACCTAAGCCGAAATCACTAGAGCCGCTTATTGCTTCTCCTTGGGCGGCACATCATGTGCACGTCATGCCCACAATAAGCGACCTAAGTCAAATCACTGGAACCGCTTATTGCTTCTCTTTGGGCGGCACATCATGTGCACGTCATGCCCACAATAAACGGCCCAAATCAACATCACTAGGACTACCTATTGCTTCTCCCTGGGCGGCACATCATGTGCACGTCATGCCCACAATAAGTAGCCCCGAGCGTCACTTCAGGTTGTCCATTGATTTATCCTTAGGCGGCACATCATTGCGCCAATCATGCCCACAATAGACAGCCTGTCAATCATGCCATGCGATACCTTGAACATGAATCATTTCCTGGTCACGATATACGCAAGGACTTTTCACATAGATTTTAATAACTTATATAGACTAAGCGTTGGTGTCGAGTGAGAAAGTTTTGTCAGAGTTCTTATCATGGTTAGTAAAATCGTTATTACCACACTCGCTGCCTGAGCTAGGGTTATCATCGTTATCGCTTTCCGAGATGGAATTAAATGATAACCAGGGATGCATCTTATCTACTGCAATAATGGCTTCATAGCGTCGCCCTTTCCGTGACAGTGGGGTATCTTCAACGACATAGCGGTCGTTTGGCAATACTTTTATCACTCTGTATGGTCCTTGTAATTTTGGCTCTAACTTCTTGGACTGCCCGCTGCCTGATGCAATTGCCCGTACGATCCGAACTAAGTCTCCTTCTTTATATTGCTTAGCCGCTTTCTTACGACTATTGTAACGTTCTTTACTGACTTCATTTTGTTTTTGCATCAAGCAGCTGGCATTGGCTCTAATGTCTTCTATACTACCCTGTACCAATCCATCACCGGTATCAGAAATTACTTCATTCAAAATACCCTGTGATGGATTGGTTACCCTACGCCCAAATAATAGCTCACTAGGCGATTTCCTTGTGACATCATGTACTGTAGTATTAATACCTAATTGTATGTCGTGAAGGTACTGATCCCATGTTCGAGGATCCTTCCCGTGAATCATCCCACCTAAAGAAGCTAGGATGGTTCTGTACCCCTAGCACAAGTTTCTTGCGAAATAGTAACGTTATCGTGACGTTTTTACCAGACCTTAACGTACTCGCTACAGCGAGATTTTTTTTTGGTAGCACGAGTTCTAATAAACGTCTTGCGACTACTCGAAAGTAATAATTGAACGATAGTTAATTTAGGCAGAGAATGCAATAGCGATTTGAACGATTTGAACTGAATGGTGCGTTTTGAAAATGAGCACAAAAAAACCGGTAATTCTATTTTGAATAATTTAGAGCCTGGAAACACTAACACTAAAAATATATTTTATTTCATACACATGTTAAAACTTGTTTGTCATTTTAAAAAATCTTTTTTTCATAAACTATTGATAATTTCAGTTTATTGGTGTCGTAATTTATGACAAATTATTTGGTTTTGATCGGTTCCGCATACGACATTTGACACCTTTCATTTTACGTTTGATGGTTTCCTTCAAATTACAAAAAATATAAAACCCTCAGCACACTGATGCAAACGCGTGTAGCTGTAAATTGTTTGCGACATGCGAATGGCAAACTTAATAATAAATACATAGAAAAACGGAATACTTCTTAAAGGGTCATTGTACTCATTATTCAAACGAAAAACATCAACCGCCTGCTGATATATGTGATTACTCGACAAAATGTAGGTACATACTGAACCGCTGATTTCTTTTTTTGGTATACATTTATGTGTGTAGGTATATTTACGTATATTATTAGTACACTAGATCCTACCCTGTATCTCTCTTTGTCACTCAAAGGTTTGCTGGGAGAAAACTCAACATTGAGTTGAGCTCGCCTTTGTACATGAACTTTATTCTGTCTGTATCCAATATAATTATGGTTTTCTGGTGTACAATAAAGAATTATGAATTAAGAGTTTAGCTCGTTTTAAAAGTTGTTCATAGTGATGAGTAAAATGACTTCATAAGGGCATTTGCTTTTATTTTATAACACCTTGTATATCTCGGTACATTATTGTTCGCTAAAATTTTTCACATAATCATTCGGTTAATCGTAATAACAATTATAGTAGTCATAGTATTACATACTTTGCAATGATTTCTTCATATTATGGAGGATTTTTATTTTTTTAATACCGCGTGTTGTAAGTGCCGCACTGAGTTGTGTGGTGGTGTGTGTTGACCCTAAAGAGTAAACGTCTATTGTTGTTTATTGTCATTTAAAATAAAAATTGTGATTTACCAGCTTTTATAAGAAAATGTGCGCTGTACAGTTCTGAGATGTTTTATTTAACGAAGTCAACAAAAACAGTTTCATTCAATTCGACCTCAAGGAGAACTTCAAAGAAAAGTAAGTATATTTTTAAATATTTATAATCTACACTTCATCATCATCATCATATCAGCCGAAAGACGTCCACTGCTGGACATAGGCCTCCCCCAAGCGTATACAATCTACACTTGTATTACACAAATCCATACAACAATGTAAAATGCGTCTATTATGCCGAGTCCCATGTAGTAAGATTTAAGAGTATAGCATAGCCCTGCATAGCACACAGAATGAGGCTTCAGGCTGAGAAAGACTGAGAAAGACAAATATATTGGGGTCGGCTTCTAGTCAGGCCGGATTCAACTGAATACCAGTACCTATTTTACGCGGAGCGGCTGCCTATCTGGCCTTCACAACCCAGTCCAAGTCCATAAACACTAACAATCACCAACATTTTTGCATTTAGTGTCACAATTTTTGAAGTATCCTTACTAATATATAATATTATAAATGCGAAACGAACTCTGTCTGTCTGTCTGTCGCGCTTTCTTGCCAAAACTACTGAGCCGATTTAAATGAAATTTGGTACACAGATAGTCTAGAGCCTGAGAAAGGACATAGGCTTTTTAAAGACTTTTTATCCCGGAAGTATATTCCCATGGGACCACGCGGGTGAAGCCGCTGGCAGAAGATAGTTTTTCATAATTATTTTAACTTCTTTTATCAACAGGTGACGAAAAATATTTCAGATTGTAGCCAAGAGCCTTTGTCGACACCGCAACAATATAAGCCTGCATTGCCACCAAGAGCAGACAAACCATTCCAATGTGTGCGTCCTCACTGAACGCGCGGTGACTACAGCTTGTAGCGGGCGCGACGGCGCGGCGGCGGAGGCGTGCGGTGGCCACAGTGACGTGCAAGTCGTTGTAGCGTTGCGGCGTATTTCAAGTGCTGCAAACCATGCACGAGGATTTGTTTTTTTTATTAGATAGTACGATCCTGAGATGGGAGTGTTGAACACAAGATATGGTGTGCACGAAATAAATAAAAGCCGACAAGTTAATAGTGAATTTTTTAATTTATATGAAGAACTGTGATTGTAGCCCACAAAATTCTTTGAGTACACTCGAATGTCCGGTTCAACCTTTGACTACCTACATCCTCAATAAAATATCAGCTAAAATCACAAGAGAAGATACAAATTTTAAAAATAAAATCAGACGCGCATACGCCGAGCGACAAGATCTAACTGGTTTGATACCCCCGCCACCCGCGCATTAGGCGCTTGCGGACTAGGCCCGTACTGCGGCCGCAACGCGCGGGTAGGAACGTTTGAAAACTACGCGCGCTATCTCGCGCGAGTCCGCCGTGTAAGCGCCCCGTAGTCACTACACTGTGGACAAAACCGGCGTCTTCATAAATATGTTTTGTCATTCATTGTTATCCGTGTAACTATGTATGTTAGACATTATAAAATATAAATGTTGTTTAAAACTAAATATTTTTTTCATCCATCTATTATATACAGGGTGATTGGTAATTTTAACTGAGCAATTACCAATGACTCGATCTGTGTGCAACGATTTATGCCCAGATACCTTGGTGACCATAGTGGGTTTTCATTTTCGAGTACCTAATCGAAATCTAGTTTACACAGGAGAAGTTTCAATAATTTTTTATAGCTTTTGCTTTACGACCCTTAATTTCCATACTCATGAGTATGAGGTATTTTTTAAATAAATTATTATTCGAGAGGTTTACTCGGTCATTAACTTTCAGAAAAGTGTCAGATTATCCAGAGACGAGGAGATTTCTTACAATTAGCAACTTTTGATCGTAAGGTAGACAACTTCAAAAAATCTTAAATGTCTGATTGCTCGAAAACGCCGGAGGCCAAGTTGCCTATTCAAAATCGTTGCATTAACACTCACTATAACATCTCATTTGAAGGAACGCACTGCTACAAATTGCATCTGATCATCTAAGCCGAAAGACGTCCACTGCTAGACATAGGCCTCCCCAAATTTTGGGGGGAGGGTTTGCCATAATCGTCACCCTTGGCAGGCGGGTTGGCGATCGCAGTGTTTGGTGTTAAGTTTTACAAAGAATGCTGCTACCCATTCTCTGGTGAGTCCCTTAGTCGCCTCTTACTACACCCACGGGAAGTGATGGGATGGTATTATTCTTTTACGGCACCATACGGCACCGGCCGACACCATAAGGCGTTGTATCTGGCGTAAGCTTAATAAGCACACAAAGTTCCTACTATTGGTAGAATACAGGCTTCCTCTGTGATAGGGAGTTGGTAACAATCCATCGCGCGGGCCCAGTGAGGGTTAGCTGGACTTCACATTTCTTCGAGTTTTTTCTTGTAGGATATAATAATTTATATCCTACAAATATATTTAGTTGTGCTAACGAGTTATTTACAAAAAATGTGTAAATAAACGATTTTTTTTATCTTTGCCCTTGAAATATCTGTAATCGCGGACACCCTACGATAAGTAGGTTTTAAGACAAGATTTTGACCCCCTAAAGGGTGTCAAAATAAAGGTTTATACAAGTTTATAGCCGACTTTCTCTCATTCCGAGATTCTTACCTAATTGACTAATTTGCCTGAACTATCATGAGGTTGTCCCACAAAAACTGTGCGTTTTCAGTCAAATAGAAGCAACATTAGTGTTCACACACCCTTCGATCTCGTAGAATAGTGATCGAAGATCGGACCTGACTTCAAGAGATTACCTTTACAAACTTATAAACAAACTAATTTTACCTTTGCGACGTTACGACCAATATTAGTTAAGAGTAAACAAATTAAAAAAAAAAAACTGGTGAAGAGCGAGTCGGACTCGCGCACTGAGGGTTTCGTAGCATCGTTTAAAACGTGAAATGTTTTAAATTTTCATCGGTGAAGCCTATATTCGTCAGAGAATTCGTCACTGCGGTGTATATTGCAGTTTTAGATCAGCGCCATCTCTTGACTGACCGCTAGTTGAACTAGTGTAATTTTAGTTGATGATTTCTGAAAAAGTGTGCTATTTAGAGACATAGTTTTGTTTTTCCTGTAATTTTTACACAAGTTTTTATGACAGGGAATAATTTCAGATTTTTCTCAATGCAAACTTCGGAGATAAGGGGGGGAATGGTCAATTTTTCGTCATAAGTCGAAAACCATGGTCCATGTGGCCTAAAAAAAAATAATGTTTGAGAATGCATAAACAGCGCTCTTTGACACGGCCCCCACATGTCCTAGTAGCCCCACTTTGAATTTTTAATAATCTCTTTCAGGCGCTGTTACAAGAAAAATATACATTTTTATTTCTATTTTATGTGAAAAATAGTTGAACAAATGTCATCTTAAACTATTCGAAATTTCAAGTTCATAGCAGCACATAGTATTCAGATATCCAGCTGTGACAGACAAACAGACTTAGTCACACGATAAGGGTTCTTTTTTACCATTTTGGTACGGAACCAGGTTTCCTAAATTGTATTACATTAATAGCTAGTCGGATTCAGATTAAAATTGGGTTGAACATTCATTTTCATTTACTCCGAAAGTTAGCGGTACGCAAACAAGGGACGATTTGATCTAGGATTTGATTAATTAATTTCGAAGAAGTGTCCCTCCTCACGGTGTGCTAGCAGTGCGGTATAGGGGCAGCAGGTAAGATCTTCACAATAAACCAGTCGTCATGCTGCGAAGGTGTTCTATTTCATATTCGTCGTGCTTCTCTCCTTTATTAAGTCTCTAGCCATCATCGATAGGCTTGTAAAACGTGGTTTATGATTATAGTTCTTGCCATTATTTTCACAAACCTGCTGAAAAATATGTCATATATTAAGAAATTTGAAGTCTTATATTGTTGTGAATAGGGTATCAGGTATAATATATTTGGTTACTGAGGGATGGAAAGAGCTCTGGGTGCCTAGTACATAATTTGCTCAGTGGGGTTTGTTCCTAGTTACATTACAACTTTGCGTTGGTATGTACCCGTTGCAAAACTTGATGAGCGCACAAATGAACATGCTGCACACACGTGAATTATATTAGGTAGGTACCTAAAGCACTTATTTGTAACGCCTATCGCGATGCTCCGTGATTGGAACTTCAGTTGATATGGAGCACCAGAAAACAACGTGGATTTGCGGTGAAAAACGCACGGAAACGAACTTCACCATGGCGCGCAGGCGGCGCCGGGCCGCTCTGTGTGATTCGCATGAATAACACTAATAAAACGATTCTTTTATGAGAAACTATTACGTGTGTTTACAAAGAAAATGAAAAATTTTCCTACCTCATTTCACAACTTCTCCTGGCGTCTTTATGTATATAGGAGATCGGATGATAAATATACAACATGCTTTCCTCTTGTTTTCATGATAAAATTGCATATTCTTGCATTAATTCCAAAATTAATACGGAAAATTGTTTGACGTAAACTGTCTCACCAAGAAAATGTCAGTGAGACAATTTTTTACGTGCGTAAGTCCCAGCTAGCGAAAAAGTCGAAACTACACAACTCGTGCTACCATGGTGCTACCGATTTCCATACATTTGGTTCATTTACGCAACGTTAAAACGTAAACTCGATACGAAGGTAAGTGTCAAAAACTTGTGCTACCGATTAGTTAGTTCCAAATACGGACACATGGCGCTGATCAATTTTGCATACAAAAATTGTCGCAGGCGATACGTTTACGCTGTCGACAGAAACTCGTGCTTAGCCCTCTGTTCGACCGTTCGACCTGTCCATTAGCTCGAGGTGTTGACACAGCGTTAAGTATGTGCTTAATGCCCAGAGAATTAGTAAACGCTTTGAACTTTTTACTCGTGAAGCAAGTCCCTCTATCTGTGATAAGACGAGTAGGGGTTCCAAAATATCCGATTAAACTCTTAATTACCTTTATAGTTTCTAAAGACTTTGTACTCCTAACCGGTGCCAACGTAATGAATTTTGTGAACGCATCAATTATAACTAAAATGTAAGAGTTTTTATTTTTACTTTTATTGAAAGGGCCTAAATGGTCAGCGTGTATAGTGTGAAAGGGAACTTCTACCTTTTGTATAGGATGCAGATGCCCTTGTTGCGCACCACCCGGCAATTTGTGGTGCGCACACTCCAAGCACGCGGACACATTTTTGTATAAACGATCTCATTTTCGGAAACCAGTACAAGGGGCGAACCCGGTCTAACGTCTTATCAAATCCGAAATGTCCTACATCGTCATGGTTAGCTTTAACTATTTGCCACCGAGAGCCCTTAGGCACTACCCATCTTAACACACCTGCTACAATTTTATACACGCGACCGTTTTTTAATTTATAATTCTGTTGAATATCAACAATGGTTGCGATCTCAGGGTCGGACAAAATTCGTTTGATCCGTTGTATCTCATCATCAGAGGATTGAACCGTGGTGATCCAATCCTCTGTTGTAACGGCAAGAACATCAACGACGTGCATATTTTCAGGTCCGGCGTCTATAGGTGCCCGGCTTAGGGCATCGACATGAGCCATTTTATCACCTGGGCGATACTCAAACTCGCAATCAAATTCCTTCAACTGCACCCACCACCTCGCTATTTTAGGAATCAAATCCCTTTTGGTCAAGGTGGTGCGCAGAGAATTGCAGTCAGTTATAATTTTGAATCTTATACCCAGTAGATAAGTCCTAAATTTACTCAGAGAAGCTATCACTGCTAATGTTTCTAGCTCAAACGAGTGGAGTTTTTGCTCATCCAAAGATGTTTGGCGGCTAAAGTAAGCTACTGCTCTCCATAACCCCTCTTTATCCCTTTGAAGAAGCATTCCTGCTACACCGATCTTACTTGCATCGGTATGCAACTGAGTTTCTAAGTTTTTGTCATATAAAGCGAGGATAGGTCTATTTTTCAACTGTTCCTTAATTCCTATAAATGCCATGTTTTCTACATTACTCCACTTCCAAGGTGTATCCTTCTTCAAAAGGGCTGTCAAGGGTCTGGCTATAAGAGCAAATCCTTTGACAAACCGTCTAAAGAAACTAGCCAATCCTATAAATCGCCTGACCTCGTGAACGTTAGCAGAAGTGGGAAACTTAGAGATCGCTTCTGTTTTTAAGGATCCCGGCTTAATCCCCTGATTACTAATTTCAAACCCTAAGAAGTCTAATTGATCAAACATGAATCTACATTTCTTTAATTTGAGAGTGAGACCACCCTCCTTTATCAGTCCTAGGACCTCATTCAACCTTCGCATTGCTTCCTCAAATGATCGCGCTGGGATAAGGACGTCGTCCATATATATTATGACGTTCCCTACCTTTGATTTGGGTAGGATTTTATGCATTGCCCTCTGAAAAATTGAAGGCGCATTTGCCAAACCAAACGGCATTCTCGTATACTCGAATTGGCCGTCTGGTGTGACGAATGCAGTTTTCTCTTGGGACTTTTCAGAGATAGGGATTTGATAATATCCCGACGCTAGATCAAGGGATATGAAGATATTATGGCCAGCTAGCTCGTCAAGCAGATCTTCCACTCTAGGGAGAGGATAGTGGTCGCGCTTAGTTTTAGAGTTAAGCGTTCTGTAGTCCACACATAAGCGTTTTTCACCGCTCTTCTTCCTGACTATCTCGATAGGGCTCGCATAAGGAGAAGAAGACTCTTTTACTATACCACATTCTAACATTTTTGCTACCATTTTTCGTACGTCTTCCCTCTCAGGATGTGAAAGCCTATATGGCCTGTAAACCACAGGTTGTTCATCGTTTAGGTGTATATCCATTTCAACGACTGAAGTGACGCCTAAGTCCTTGAGACAGGAAGAAAAACATTCCTTATAATTAAGAAGTAAGCTCTTAACCGCTTGCTTTTGCTCATTTGTGACGTTATCTCCGACATTCGGCTCAAACTCATCGCCTTCTTTACTCAGCTTAACATCATACACGTAATTGCAGCCTTGAGGTATTTTGCTACGGGTAAGTAATTGTTTACATTTTATTTGTAAATCTTTAGTGCTCAAATTAAAAATTAAAACTCTACCTTGGCCTTTATCTATTTCGTATTCCCCTGGAAACAAGTAATACTCAGACCCAATTGGACCACGAATTCCCCCAGCTACAAATAAAGAACCAGAGAAATTCGGGGCTGCTATTACTTGGATAGGTTTTATTTCATTAGGCTCGACATTACTGTCAGTACTACAAACCAAGTGTATCTTGATATCATCGGTAGTTTTACTAATATCTAAGCTATTTGCGGTTTTGGTTATTTTTATGCCGGGGCGTTCTGAAAACGTATGGCCCAGTAGAACAGGATAGTTAATAAGGTTATCGTCAACTATTAATACTTCGACATAATTTTCAACGATATCCTGAACCTCAACCGTCACTTTAGAATTACCCACAGGCTGATACGGTATGTTGCCAAGTCCCTTCAATAATGGTAAGTTTTTATTAGTTGTGAAATTGATTCCTAATCTCATGGCATCAGAAAAGCGTATTAACGTACATTCACTACCTAAATCTAAGTGGCATTGCACCTTTACTCCATTTATAATAATAGGAAACGTGTATATACTGGACGCGACCTGACTAGCAATATTAAGGACAGATTTTTCTTTATCGCTTCTTTGGGGCATGTCCACTTTTGGGCACGCATTTGCCAAATGTCCTAAAAATTTACAGTGAGTACATCTTATCGTGGGCTTATTACATTTATAACTGGGGTGACCAGGCTGTTTACAGTTAAAGCAAACCATGACTCTATCCTCCGATTTGTCCAACTTGTTAGTTCCTTTTGTATTCGCTTGAATACTAGAACGTTTTTCTTTATCTTTACCCGACCTATCCGGCTCCCTAAGGGTTCCTGGTTTCACATTTTTCAGAAATATCAATAGTTGCTCTGGTTCTGAAAATTGTGCCGCTTGGGCCCCTAACCTTATGCCTCGGTCCTCGATTCCAAAGACTATACAATCTACGGCATTTTTGCCATAAATATTACAGCGATAGAGTAGGTTAATTTTAGCGTAATAGTATAACTCAGGGGATTCGCCAAAACGTAATTTTTTATGTAACATCTCTGTAAGTAACTCTCCGTAGTTTTGACTAGACGGAAATGTCTCTATTAATTTAGTTTTCCACTCTTCCCAAGAATGCAAGAGAGTAGGCAAACTTTGATACCAGGTCTTGGCGATGCCCATGAGTTTCGGTAGAGCATAGTGAATGACCTGTTTTTCCGACCACTCGTAAATCTGTCTACATTCTTCGACTTTAGAAATCCATGCATTAATAGTTTGCTCTTTGATCATTGGGTCAAATTCAGGTATAACCTGGTTTAAGGACGAAAAGTTCTCACTCGAACCCAACTTCGAAGACTTCATAATATCTAAAAATGACTCAATCAATAAAGCAGTATTTTGATTACTTACATCATATCTGCTTCGTTTCGCTTCACTAGTCTCGCCGTCACGTTCAGAACCATGCTTCACTCTGCTACGTTTCTGATGCCGGTCGCCCCGACACTCGCTGCCACGTCGGCTGTCGCGCCGGTCTCGTGATCGGCCCGGGCTGCGACTGCGCGACTCACTCGTCCGCACGCTCCGGCGCTCCCTGCTGCGCTTGCTGCGATGCTCACCAGGATTCTCTTCACTACAGTCGCTACGGTCACGTCGTTTGGTGCGGCGTTTCGCAGTAGCGCTGCGCCGGCGCTTGCTCCGGCTGCGCCTACTGCGTTGATCATCAACCTCGTAGCTGCCACCCCGGCAACGCGACGGTGTTCGAACACGCTCAGGTTCCATCAGTATACTGATAAACACAAAAAAAAAAACGCATCATTCCCTTTTAATCGTTTGATGTAGAAGACGAAGCTTAGCATTTTTGTGTGTAATTATCAAGCTCGATGGATCACTAACATTGTCAGGGAGTGCCCTAACCAAATGCTACCAATCCAACGAAGTGGATAGTCACTTAACCTCATCACCGAAAATTATTTCAGCTAATGTCGTTAAAAAGACTAAAGAGCGCTGTCAACACGCCAACCCGTCTACTTATATGTTCTTTCACATACATAACTGCGTTATCAGGGGGTACTCTGGCCAAATGTCGCTAAGATCATAAACTACCGAACAAATTAATATCATGCTAGTGCCAACAATAACATTGTCAAATTGGTAAAGGTAATTAATAATATGTAAGTATTATTCGGGAAGTAAATTCTAACCACACAAACTCAATACCGGGGAGTACCCCGGCCAAATGTTGTTGTGATCGTAGAAGTCACGAGTTCTTTGTCAACATTGTCAGGGAGTGCCCTGACCAAATGTTAACAAATTTTCTTTTTTTTTTTTAATTTATGTGGGCAAGTGGACGACAAAAGTAACGAACAATAAGAAAGAGGAATAAAAAATAAAATAAAATAAAAATAGCCTTTATTTCTTACTACTACAGGAATCTAACATAAGATTAATCTATTTAATAATATTGTATTATAAGTACTTATGGTTACTTAAATTTATGTATGGATAACTTAAATGCTAGTAGTAATCGCCTCTGCGGCGTAGGCCTCTCCTAAACCTTTCCACAAATCTCTGTCTCGTGCCTCTCTCATCCATAAGGGTCCACATCTTTCATTGAAGATGTCCCTCCATCTTTTATTTGGTCTCCCTTTTTCCCTTTTCCTGTCTCTTGGTATCCATTCCGTTAAACGTTTTGTCCATTTGTTATTTTTCATCCTACATATGCGCCCTGCCCAGTGCCACTTGAGTAATCGTGTTCTTTTCCTTACCTCTATTATTTTTGTTTCCTTTCTGATGTTAGTGTTCCTAACCTTATCTGATAATTTGAGACCAAGCATGCTTCTCTCCATTTTTCGTTGACAGATAGCAATCTTTTCTTCATCTTCTTTCCTCAGTGACCATGTCTGACAACCATATGTAAGGCAAGGCAATATCGCTACTTCGTAGAGTTTTTTCTTGATGTTTATACTGATGTCCTTATTTTTCATTATGTCTTTTAATCCCCAATATTTCTTCCAGGCTAGAGTTGTCCTTCTTTCTATCTCTTTTCCAGTATTATTTCCGAACGATATTAGTTGTCCTAAATATATATACTCTTTAACATATTCGATCTTCTCGTTGTCTATTATAATATCCCTAGGTGCTCCGTTTGTTAAAATCTTAGTTTTTGATTTGTTCATTGACAATCCCACTTTTTGGCTTTCCTTTGCTAGTTCGATCACCATACCCTCCAGTTCGGTGGCGCTTTCTGCGAAGACCACAATATCGTCCGCGAAACGCAGGTGATTCAGTAGTTCTCCGTCTATCTGTGTTCCCTTCGCTTCCCAATTTACACGTCTGAAGATGGATTCGAGCACCGCTGAAAACAGCTTTGGGGAGAGAGGGTCTCCTTGTCTTACTCCTTTTTGTATGGGGAATTCTGTACCTTCTCGCTCTAAGCGCACTTTTGCGTGACATTTTGTATAAATACTTTTAATCAGGTTTATATATTTCTGGCTTGTACCTTGTTGCGCTAGTGATGACCATATAGCATCGAAGTGTAGAGAGTCGAATGCTTTTTTGTAATCTATAAAACACATATATAACGTCTTTCTATATTCCTTTACTTTTTCAATTAGTTGTGTTATGACATGTATGTGATCTGCAGTTGAGTAACCTTTGCGGAAACCTGCTTGTTCTCGTGGTTGGTTTTCATCAAGACTCTTTGTTATCCTATTCAGTATGATCTTTGACAAAATTTTATATAGATTTGTCATAAGACTAATTGGTCTATAGTTTCCTATATCGCTTCTATCTCCTTTTTTGAACAGTAATGTGATTGTAGATTTTGACCATTGATCTGGTGTGGCTTCGGTCCTAAGTATGTTATTGAACAATGTTTGAAGGGGTTTCAAAAGAGAGGTAGATAGCGCTTTAAGGACTTCGTTGGTAATGTTGTCGCTTCCTGGGGTCTTGTCATTTTTCTGAGATTTTATTGCATATTCGATTTCAGATCTGAGAATAATTGGTGTCTCAGTGTCTGTGTTTTTTTCACTAGGTGTGTTCGAACTTGTAAGTAAGAAGGGACAAGCGCTGACTGTGTCAGTATAAAGATTTTTATAGAATTGCGTTGCTTCATTTATGATATCAGGACGTCTCGATTGTAGAGTTCCCTGTTTATTTTTTAGTTTTCCTGTCCATTCTGTTTTATCGCTTAACTCTCTATATGCTTTACGTAGAGCCCCGGCTTTGCCTATGAATTTTTCGAAGGTACTTTGACGTATTGTTCTTTTATGTTTTGTAATATTCCTATTGATTTCCTTGCTTATTCTTGTTATTTCGCGTTTTATTTCTTTTGTTTTCTTCTTTGTGTATAACTTTTTCCTCTGTTCTAAGAGATCTTTTGTTTCTTCATTGATGTAATTGGTTTTTTGTTTTTTTTTCCTTGGCAATTGTTTCATAAACTCTTGTATCTCTATTTCTAGCTTATCATATTGATTTTGAACCTCTGCATGTGTGCTAGCAGCTCCCATAAATTTATTTTCCCAGTATCTAAGGTCGTCTTCAGAAATATCCAGTGGTTCTCTAATGTATTTCACAGATTTTATTTTCCTTCTACGTGGTTTTGGAGTCAAATATAATTCACATCGAATCATCCTGTGATCAGAGTTGAAGTTCAGGTTTTTTATTACATCGAAATTCTTTATATGGGTTGGTTGATTTGTTAGTATGTAGTCAATTTCGTTAAAATATTGACTATTTGGGGATTGCCAAGTCCATTTTTTGTACAGTTTGCATGGAAACATGCTGTTTATGAAGTAGTATTCATTTTCGACTGCAAATTCTACTAGTTTCTGACCATGTGGGCTTCTTTTTCCGTGAGCGTATTGTCCTATATTCTTTCCTTCATTCTTTTTAGCTTTTCCTATTCTTGCGTTGAAATCTCCTAGTAAAATTATATTTTTTGTATGAGTAGAGTCCAAGGCGGATTGTACTGTTGCGTAAAAGTTTTCTAGATCTTCTTTAGTGCATTTTTCTGTAGGGGAAAGAAAGAGGAAAGAGAAGATAAAATATACCTTATGGTCTTACCTTGTTATCGTAATCCCACTTCTGAGTTGTAAAAAAAACTCAGAAAAACAGCAGGTTCAGGATAATAAACTTTTATTTATCACTATTTGAAAATAAGACAGACACGGAATCAAATAAATCAACCACAAAGGAAATCTCGTTATTCAATTAGAACCGCTCGAGTCGGCTGTCAGCGATGGAATGGTCGAGTCTTAGCTGTCTCTTACTGTGTCCAGCTCTACGGTAGGAGGTGGAACACAGTAGGAGGGATATAGGGTTGCTGTACCGGGTGGTACACTTCTGTTGCTGGGATTGGTGGAGAAGGTGTACTGAAAGACTGCAATCTTCAGAAGATATTTATTCTTGCTGCGACTGTACCGATCTGATTCTATGATACCACCTTACTGTACTATAAATACAATTAGAAAGCGTACTATACTGTTACAACTGTTATATCTTCAAACGTAGTGATCGCTATGATTTCTCCGAAAGAACTGTGCTGTATGAAGTCTCTGAACGAACTGCCCTGCTCGAGATTTTTTTTTTTTTTTTTTTTTTTTGATTTGGACCACTCGTAGTTCACCTCTAGACGGGTGGTTACTACTTAACCGGGCTAGCCTGTGGTGGCCTCAGAATGACTCTAAAGCCCCCAGCCAAGGCAACTAAAAATACTTAAACCTACAACTCTGCTCACTGGGGGCACCCCCTGTGGGGTTCGGGCCTCGGCTCAGTGGCATCGTTATCGGGAGGGCAGCAAGGGACAGGCTGGGTCATGACATTATTTAGGGGGTTTAAAGCTAATGGCTCAGCGACGCGGGCTGGCTCGTTAGGCAAAAGACGGGGAGCAACAACAACATTGCTATTATTACTGGGACGTCGCGCGGGGCCTCGGCGGCGAGGCCGGAAGGCGGCGGGTCGCGGTTTGTGTGCTTGTTTAAGAGTACTGGTTTCCCTACAGCTCTCTTGTACAAGGGTGATTGGGTCATCGGGTTCTAGTAAGGTATGCCGTGGACGGCGGACCTTACTAATCTGGGAGGGAGCGTATCGGGTAGCCGATGCGATAAGAGGGTTCTGGTGCCTCTCAGCAGATTCGATGAAACGCTTCGTGAGGCGTTTCATGAACTGCTTGATGGTCGGGATTTTGAGATCGACATGGAGTCGCTCGTTCCGAACGAACCACGGGGCACCCGTGGCCTTCCGGAGAAAACGGTTTTGGAGGGACTGCAACCTATGGATCCGGTATGACTTTACGTGGGCGAATGTAGCACACGCATAGGTCATGATGGGGCGAATGCAAGTGGTGTAGATACGCAGCTTGCATTTTAGGGATAATTTGCTGTTGTGGTTCAGCATCGAGTGGAGCCTACCGAGAGCGAAGGCGGCGCGCGAGCGCACCGCCTTAATGTGCTCCATAAAACTGAGGTTTTTATCCAAGATCACTCCTAGATATTTGGCTCGCTCTTCCCAAGGGATCGGCTTGCCAAACATCTTGATCGGTGGAAGGATCGGGGGGAGTCTAGCCCGTGGCCTGCGGAACAGGACCGCCTGACTTTTCTCGGGATTTACCTCAATCCTCCATTTCCGAAACCAACCGCCTAGGCGGTTGGCGGATCTTTGGAGGTGATGAGATATGGATTTACCACTCTTGCCAGAGTAGTAAACGGCCGTGTCGTCGGCAAAGAGCGCTAATTGCGACTGGGGATCGGGGGGAATATCGCTGGTGAACAGCGTGAAAATAAGAGGCGACAGCACACCGCCTTGCGGTACGCCGGCGCGGATGGGGCGGGGGGTGGAAAGCGCACCTTCGATACGGAATCGAAAGGTGCGGTTCGACAAATAGTCTCGTAAGATGAGCACGAGACGATCTGGCACCCCGAGTTGATATAGCTTGTATATCAGACCGTTGTGCCAGACCTTGTCGAAGGCTTTCGCTATGTCGAAGAACAGGGCTCCCGTCATCAAGCCGCGTTGATAGCGGCCGTTGATATGCTCAACGATGCGGTAGACCTGTTGGACGCACGAGTGAGTGGCTCTAAAGCCAAACTGCTCGTTGGGGATGAGACTCTTTCTCTCGACGTAATCCTTGAGACGCTTATAGATAAGCCTCTCGTAGATCTTGCCGAGCGAGCTGAGCAGACTGATGGGGCGGTAGGAGGACGGGGAGGATTTGGGCTTACCCGGCTTGGGAATGCCGATCACGATAGCCTCTTTCCACTGCTGCGGAAACATGTTGTTGGACAGAGCGCCATTGAAGATGGCGGTCATCAACACGATCAGAGTCTTGGGAAAGAGTCGAACTACCCTGTTGGTAATGCCGTCGCGCCCAGGGGCTTTCCTGGGTCTGAGTTGGCCGATGATCTTCTCCACCTCGTCGGGAGTGACGGGAGGGAGAGGATCGTCGGGGTCCTCGACGGGAGGGAGGGAGGTCCTACGTTCGACCTCGGCGTCCACCTCGGCGAGGTGGGCCGGGTCGACTGGGTTCGAGCTTGGGGAACACTGGGCCTCTAGGCTGTCAGCCAGGCATTCGGCCTTCTCGTCGTCGTTAAACGCGAGAGTGTTATCGGGGCGGGTGAGGGGGGGCATGGAGGTAACCTCAGAGGCGCGTAACTTCCTCTGAAGCTCCCAAAATGCGAGGTGGTTGGGCTGGAGATCACTGAGCATCTGATCCCATTGCTTGTCACGAAACTCTTTGATGCGATTGCTTACTTTACGCTGTAAGTAACGCATAAAAGCCTTGTTACTAGCACAGGGAAAAGAGCTGTAGGCACGGACGGCCGCATTCTTCTCGGTCAACAGTTCACGCACATCGTCCGGGAGTTTCCAGCGACGGTCGTCCGTCGCCGGAGCCTCCCTTGAACATTCGTCCAGGACTGACTGTACATGTTCCGTGAGCGAGCCGATCGCGGCCGCCGTGTCGGCAGCTGACTCTATGTGATCTGGGATTTTATCCAGGTGATGTGACGTGGTGACTTTCAGTTTTTCACTTACTTTGCGCCAGTCAGTGATCACTCTGGTGGGAGGAGGTTGGGAGGGGTCGGGAGGACCGAATCTGGGAGTGAGCTCCAGAATAACCGGTCGGTGATCCGAGTTGAGCTCGTCCACCGCCTCCACAAAATGCAAACGTAAGTTTACATTCTTGAGGAGAGCGATGTCGAGCACGTCGGGTCGCCAGTTAGGTTGGTGAGGGTAATGAGTGGGATGCATCGGAGCGATGACATCGAAATTGAGGGGGCTGCTGAGCTCGAACAGAGCTCTGCCTCTGGGATTAACCGTGTGGCTATTCCATGAGGGATGTTTGGCGTTGAGGTCCCCCGCCAGAAGGACGGAGTCACTCAAGCCAAGAAGAGTTGTGAGGTCATTTCTGAGGGAGGGGCCTATGGGAGTGGTGGTGGGAGGGTCGTAGACAGAGATGACCGTGAGGGGTTGGTGGCCTGTCATGCCGAGCCGACAGACAGAGACCTCAAGCTCGGTTAGGGTGGCGGGCGGATCCATGGGAATGCAGTATAGGGACGATTTGTAGTAAATGAGAGTTCCTCCCCCATGACATCGGGTCCTGTCGTTGCGAACTAAACGATAGTTCGCAATTTTAGGATCCCGAAGATGGGGCTTGAGGAAAGTCTCCTGCACCAGAAGCAGATCTATGCGATGGTCGCGGAGGAAGTTGGCGATCTCATCGCGTTGGCCTGAGAGGCTGTTGGAGTTGAAGTACCCTATCCGGAGGGACTTCGGCCTAAACCTACATGTTACTGCGGGGGACTTAGCCATGGAGACGTTCATACAGGCTAATAAAGTGGACTACATCACTGAATTCACGGTATACGGCACCGTGCTCAGTGATGTTAGAGGCCTTCAGAGCTTCGGTCATAGCCACAGCTCTGGGGGAGTAGAAGGCCTTGTAGAAGGCCATGTTAATGTGAATGGCCATTTCAGGCGCATTCGCGGGAATGGGGTGGGTTGGGACTTTGGAGGTAGCCTTTGGTGGTGGGGGGGGAGGAGTGGCTGCCTGAGGGGCGGCTGCTCCGACGACGGCGACCGGTGGTCGGGGGAATGGAGGTACGGCTACGTCCATGAGGGCCGGGATGGCCGGGGGGGGCTTTTGGGCCGTAGGGGCCTGGGTCTGGGTAGGCGCGGGTCCGAGCGCCGGGAAGTGAGCTCTATGGTTCAGCGCGTTCCAAGGGCTGGGGCGCTGAGGGTATAGGGCCACTGGGGGTTGGGTCGTGGGGGCTTCCCTCTGCTGGCGAGCGTTTGCACGCTTTACCAGTTTGGGCGCAGACGATTTGGGGGCCTTGGGACAACCACGGTAGTTAGCCGGGTGCCCAGCCTCTCCGCACAGCACACAGCTGGGCGGTTCGGCGCATTGAGTGTGGTCCTTTGGACGGGGACAGTCAGGGGTGCCGTGGTCGCCCAGGCATTTGACGCAGCGCGGCTTGCCGAAGCAATTGCGCTGCGAGTGGCCATATAGTTGGCAGTTGTGACACTGGCCAACTATACCGCTACGACGGGGCTTCTCCATTTTTAAGCCCTCCAAGTAACAAATCTTGGAGATTTTAAAAATGGGGTGATATTTGTCGTCTGTGGGATTGCAGACGATGAGCACCATATTGTATGGTGCTCCACCACGGCGGTGCATGCGGTGGACCGCAGCGACCGGGATCTCTTGGCGTTTGAGATCATTACTGATCTCTTCAGGGGATATGGCGTGAGGGACGTTCCTCACTACCACGCGGACTAGACGTTCCTCCTCGAAGGCGAACGAGTGGAAAGGTACCTTCCTCGCTACAAGGAGTTTATGCAACTCCCTGTAGTCCTGGGCAGAAGGCACCTGGACCTTTATCCCATTACCCACAGCACGGGCGTGGGAGAATTGGATTCGGCGCTCGTTACAAGCGCTCGAAACCTCCGTCCACTTCGCCGCTTCATGAATGAAGAGGGGTGGCGGAGACTTCGACTTCTTGACGAGCGCCGGGTCGGACTGGGTGGCCGGGGGGGCAGTGGCCATCGGGCTGGGGGGACGAGACGCCTGCTGGGAGGTGCTGGCTCTGGGGGCTGCGGAGGTCGTGGCAGCGGGGGAGGGAGGGGAGACAGTCGGGACCACTGTCTTTCTTGCTTTGGGGGCGGACTCCTGAGCGGCAGAGCTCTTCTTCTTCCGCTTACCTTTACCCACAAGGGTAAAGTCGGCGGAAGAGTCTGAGGTACCCGAGTCGTTATTATCGGAACCGGACTCGTAGTCCATGGGGGGGGGAGTGGGGGAGTCAGGCTCTAATGTGAGCGGGGCACTCTCGAGTACGTCACTGAAATCAGTGACGTCATCGTGAGTTGGAGAGGGGGGGGAGGGGCCCTGAGGGGGCACGGGGGAGAGTGACTCACGCGGCGGAGGCGAGCTAGTCCTACTGGGCTGGGAGTTTTTAAGGCTCTCCAGCCTATGTAGCCTATAATTGACGATACGGACCAACTCCTGATTGGGGTGGTCCTCTATCAGTCTTTGGACGAGATCCCAAAGGATCGCGTCCACCTCCTTAGGGGGAGGCATTTTGAAGTTTAGGGAGGGGAAATCATATGCCTTAGGGGCAGGGGGGGGAACCTAATCCTAAACTCCTATCAACCTAACTCCCCGGGTGGGAGTTCCCGGGGATGTGTACCCTCCCTGTCGGGTGTAGACAGGGAGGTGAGTACCTAGGGTGTGCCCTAAGCTTGTGATCTCGCTGCCAATCTTATTGTGCAGCGAGTCCCTATGGGTCTTGCGACCGACCGACGAAGCTGGAAGAGAGCGGGGTTAGGTAATTGGTCGCGACTAGGAGGCCCCCCAAGGCCGCGGGTCCAATACCCTTCCGACTTGACCTAGGCCCTGAAGGGGCTAGGTCGGTGTGTCGGGTCAACACCCACTCGGCTTCGTTGGCACCGAAAGGTTTCCACCGAGTGACCACGAGAAACGTGGATTTACCCTGAAGGGGTCACCACGTTTTCTGACAGTACTCGAAATAGAAATAGATATCACTCGGCTGCCTTGAAAAAGGCAGCGTCGGATCAAAAAGTGTAGTCAGCGACCACAGTGACGTCACGGCGAGCGAGACGAGCAGCGAGCGAGCGAGCAGCGATGAGTCACGGAGCAGACGTCCGTCACGGTCGGGCGGCGCGCGCGGAATGAATATGGCCCTGCTCGAGAATAAATACGGCCCTTTTATAGTCGACCAACCAAACAAGAAATATTCTCGAACGTTCAAGTTAAAACATGCATGGAGTTATCTCTAAAATTATACAAAAAAACGATAAGCAAAAAATTCTAACAATAGGCGGTAAGTTCTTACAACGCTCGGCGTTCAGTTTTTATCAAAGGCGCTCGGCCGCGTGTCGGTCAAACATCAAACGATCAGTCGGCATGGCGCTCAAATTAAAGGCTCGTACCGCTCGGCGGTAAGTCAAAGGATCACGTCACGTGGCGGTGAAATCAAAGGATCGTGCCGCTAGGCGGTCAGATAAAAGACTCGGTCACGTGGCGTAAACAAAGGAATCAAACACGTGGCGGTTAAATCAAAGGATCGTGCCGCTTGCAAGAATAAACTTGTTTACGAGCGGCGCATCGAGAGCTTTCTTTGATGCCGTGCGTCGTAAGTACCCACTTACAAATAGGAACTGTCTCGAATATTCACCTATTATTACGCGCTATTAAATCCCTAACTAGAAATATTTGTTTAAAGTTATTTTAACACTTAATCACTACAATAATAATCACTGTACACTATTGCTGTCCCGCACATTACTCCCGCCGTGCAACTGCGTTGCATAAAGTTCCGGTGCGGGCTCGACGTCTGTAGACAGGGGCAGGACCACCAGTTTCCTGACTGGCCGGCGTAGCACACCTCCTTGAGTCCGAACGTCTACTGTTCGCACTACGTTATCTGGTCCCGGGTACGTTGCGATGACACGCCCTCGTATCCATGTATTACGAGGCAGGTTTGCGTCAACGATTTGTACGAGGTCGTTGACTTGTACGGTTGGCCCTCGTCCATGCGGCTCCCGCCGGTGCTGGAGCTCGGGAAGGTGCGGCGATGATATGAGCGAGCCTCTGTGCCGCTCGTTAACTGGATCGATTGACGTCTTCCTGTGCGGTCCATGTGCCTGCTTGCAGCACTTGCGCTGGTCCCCCAACAGAAAGTGGTTGGGGTCAGGGCTTCTGGATCTTTTGTGCTGCTGACCAAGACGTGTGTCAGCGGGTGATTGTCGACTGTGTACTCGGCTCTCCTGTATAGCTCGGTAGATATTGGCAGAGTTTGCATTTCCCCTAAGAGGCAATGTATTCTGTTTTGCTGTTGTTGCCTGCTGCTTAGTTGTGACAGACATCTTCGTCTTCCTCCAGTCTGGATCCGCTTTGTTGTTCTTCTTTCTTCTGCTGTACTTGTCACTCTGTTTGGCATGTTCACAGAGCCGGCCAAATTGAAGAACTTGCGCTGTTGAGTATCTTTGCCGATTCCAGTTAGAGTATCTACAGGTATTTAGTAAGCCTTCTGCTGGCTTCACTCTTCTGCCGTCGTTGACATGGTGTACTTTCTCTTTACCAGAGGAGTCTTCTTCTGTGGGTGTAGATTTATCGCTTTGCCAGGAATCTTCAGCTTCATAAATCGTGTTCAGACCTTTCTGTTTCGGAGCTGGTTTAGCGTAACCATTTCTGATGACTGGTTCCTTCTGTTTGGAGTACCTGCGTCGGTTCTTGTTAAATGTTGGCGGAACGTCTGTTACTGTATTGTGAGCCACGTTCATCTTTGGTTCTGGTTCGTCCCTGATGCAGGATACCAAGTCAATGTGGTGCTCGAAGGTGTGTGTTTCATGATTTCCATGGAGCACCCAACCTAGTGGCGTGAGAGATGCCACTGGCTGGTTTTTGTCTCCTGTTCTCAGTTCTGAAGCCAGCAGGAGATTACAGTTGTCTTGGCCTATTAGTACTTGTGGGTTCGCTTCTGTATACGTGAGGTGATAGCGAATATCTGACAGGTGACGACAATCTTCAATCAGTTCTCTTGGTATCTGTTGAGTTGGAACTTGTAGGTTCTTTAATGTGCGCGCGTACACTTGATGTTCGCGATTATTAAGTTCTTTCAACTTGATGGTGACTCTTCTTGAGGCTGATTCTGAGGACTTCATACCATTGATGGTTTCCATATTTAATGGATCTATGGGACCTGTTGCTCCGATGCTCTTGGCTATACTTTCGTCGACTAGTGTGACCGTTGATCCGTCGTCCAATAACGCGAAGGTGTCAACTGCTCCTCTAGGACCCTTTATTTTTATCGGCAGAATCTTCAGATATGACTGCTTCTTTTCTATTATCCTAGCTGAGGTGATGACTTCTGTTGCTTCTTTCTCTTTGTCTTCTTTTATTTCTGCATATTCTGTCTTCTTGGTGAAATGTAGCAATCTATTGTGTGAATATTTACAACTGTTGACCCCACATGGCCTGGCTCGGCAACTATGAGTCTTGCTCCTATATCGAAGACATCTGAAGCATAGGCGTTTGGACTTTGCCATGTCCCATCTTCCATTTATATCCAATTTATTAAATTTCTTGCAGTCTGCAGTGGTGTGACCCGTCTCTTCACATACAGGACACTTTAGCGCGTTTTTCTTGTCTGTGACGTTAGTGACCTTATGAGTCTTCTTTTCTGGAGTGGCTGTTACTTGTTCAGGTAAAGCATATGGCCCGCATAGCTCCGCTTCTCTTTTAAGGAACTTTTCCATCTTTACAAGATCTGGATCTTCGTTTGGTTGCATTGCCGAAAAGTCATAATATCTGTAGCGAAGCGTTGGTGTCAGCTTGTTCACAACTGTCCTCGAAAGTTCCGGGTTATACAAATAATTATTGCAGTTGAGTGTCTTCAAAGTTGCCACGGCGTTGGAGACCTTCGTAGCAAAGATGCAGATGTCCCGTGGTGAGTCAGATAGGCGTGGCAATTCGCGCAGTATCTCCATTTCCATTACTGCGTTGGATTCTGGTCTTCCAAATCTTGACTCCAAAGACTTCATGACTTCAGCTGGATGGGTATTGGCGATCAGTAAACCTTCAACTGCTTCTTTTGCTTTTCCTCTGAGGTTTCGTCTAAGTCGATTCATGTTTTCAATCGTTGTGAACAGGCTTTCTGTTTCGTAATAGGCGGCGCGGAAAGGTAGCCATTCTTGATAAGAGCCAGAGAAGAAGGGCAGCTCGATGTACTTCGGTCGCTGAGCTGTGTTGACGGCGTGCGTTATGGCTTCTGCGAGTGCGGTGAGGTCAGGTTGAACTCCCGCCGGTAACTGCTGTAGGCGATGTGAAGCTTGAGGATGGTTTTCTGTAGCTGCTGGGATCATATCTTTCATGTGCTTTGTGTCCACGGGACTGTTAGCTTGATTCTCCAGCCAGCTGTCTACTCTTCGGTTCACTTCTTCCTTGGAGTAGATGGAGACATCATCTTCTTCATCATCTTCTGTGTCTTCAGTTTCCAGTGCAGCGAGGCGCGCTGCAGCCAGTTCAACTTGAAGACGTAATAATTCTTCTTTAGCTTTCGCTATCTTGTACGCTTTCGATTTGCTGTTAGTGGATCTCGTCCGTCCTTCTTTCTTACAAGGGAGGTCGAAGTCCTGATGTCTGCTCGGCAGTGGCAGACCGGTGGTGGTATTTTTGACTCGTTTCACTGTAGAGGCTTCTGTATGCTGGTGAGTTTCTGCATCATAATCGGTGACAGCTGCAGAAGGCTTCATCGATGGTTTTGCGGTCGTGTCGACAGGAAGTGATTTTATAGCGGAGAGTGTCACGGAGTGGGCGGCGGCGATGATAGACAAAGCTGTGGCTGGGGGCGCTGTGGTCGGTAGGGTTCCAGTACGTTCCTTGGTACCCGTGGCTGTGGCTGTCCCCGAGGCGGCTGAGCTACCCGTGGCGAAGGTGCCGGTCTCCATGGTATTCGGCTCCGAGGTGGCGGCGACAATAGCGGACGAAGCTGCGACAGAGGGCACTGAGGTTGGTGGGGTTCCAATATATTCCGTGGTACCCGTGGCTGTGGCGACCCTCGTGACAGCTGTGTCTTCTGACGACAACGGCTTCTGTTCCTTGACCAGCATGCGTCCTTTTCCTTGGGAGCGTGTAACTGGCATACTTGTCCGATGACTTCTATCTTCACTATGCTTCAAATCTTTCAATGGCGGCGTCTCCACACATCCGGCTCGAAGGACCATTAAATGTACCGGGTGGTACACTTCTGTTGCTGGGATTGGTGGAGAAGGTGTACTGAAAGACTGCAATCTTCAGAAGATATTTATTCTTGCTGCGACTGTACCGATCTGATTCTATGATACCACCTTACTGTACTATAAATACAATTAGAAAGCGTACTATACTGTTACAACTGTTATATCTTCAAACGTAGTGATCGCTATGATTTCTCCGAAAGAACTGTGCTGTATGAAGTCTCTGAACGAACTGCCCTGCTCGAGAATAAATACGGCCCTTTTATAGTCGACCAACCAAACAAGAAATATTCTCGAACGTTCAAGTTAAAACATGCATGGAGTTATCTCTAAAATTATACAAAAAAACGATAAGCAAAAAATTCTAACAATAGGCGGTAAGTTCTTACAACGCTCGGCGTTCAGTTTTTATCAAAGGCGCTCGGCCGCGTGTCGGTCAAACATCAAACGATCAGTCGGCATGGCGCTCAAATTAAAGGCTCGTACCGCTCGGCGGTAAGTCAAAGGATCACGTCACGTGGCGGTGAAATCAAAGGATCGTGCCGCTAGGCGGTCAGATAAAAGACTCGGTCACGTGGCGTAAACAAAGGAATCAAACACGTGGCGGTTAAATCAAAGGATCGTGCCGCTTGCAAGAATAAACTTGTTTACGAGCGGCGCATCGAGAGCTTTCTTTGATGCCGTGCGTCGTAAGTACCCACTTACAAATAGGAACTGTCTCGAATATTCACCTATTATTACGCGCTATTAAATCCCTAACTAGAAATATTTGTTTAAAGTTATTTTAACACTTAATCACTACAATAATAATCACTGTACACTATTGCTGTCCCGCACAGTTGCTAACTCTTAAACAGTGTTGCTAGTACACGATATTACTATATTTTGTAACATAGGGTTGCTAACTCTTAAACAGTGTTGCTAGTACACGATATTACTATATTTTGTAACAGTTGTTACAGCAATGATATAAATGCTCAGATGGATCGTTCAACGGTACCCACAAATTTGAACATAAAGTTTGTTCAATTTTACATTGGTTAGTCTCATGATTGAGATTGCAATAATTGTTATTGTCACTGCCTAGATGGTAAACAGGCTTCTTAAGTAAGCACATGTACGTCTCTTCCTGAGTGAGACATGTTGAAAGTTCATCTTTGTTTATTGGTATGTATGAGTCCTTTTTTAGATTCACTGCCATGTATTGTGATTTTGGCTGAATGCTTGTCATATTCTTACCGAATTGTTTGGGAATCGGTATAACTCTGTATAATTTATATCGATCTCTGCTGACTAATGGGAATGTTATTTGGAATATGAAATATTTTTCAGTAGTCCGTGCTTTAATTTGCAATAGATGATATAGTTTTTTCACATCAGTTTGATCGATAGGTAGTATTATATCATCCGTAAGTTGGCCAGCAATGACGTTGAGTTCTTGTTGTAGTTGTTTAGGCGTTAATAAATGTATGTTAAACTACCATGGCGAATGTCAGTCTAAGTGTCTAGTAAAGTATCTTGATTCCCCCTTAATGTTTGGAGCAAAGTTGTTGGGGTCGCGACCTACGTGGTATTGACTATTTGGATGGCTACTAAAACACTTAGTTTCACTGGTTAAAAACAGTTTATTTTAAGTATTTTAAGCTACGCTAAAATGATGGCTAATGATAGGCTGGCGAATGCACGCGGTTTGCTGTCCGAATATGCACTGGCTTCGTGGCGCACTAAGTGCGCCGGAATTGGATAGCTAGATCAGCAAAACCGTGTTCGATAGAAATTATTGCATCGAACATGCTCCCGAGGGTAGAATGAGACAAGCTTACAAAAAGGGTTGTTACATGAGCGTGGGTTTACATGCTAACGAAGGTTAGGACAATGTTTGATAAATGAATGATTTACAAGGTGATAAACAATAGATCTTATAAACTACAGCTATAAATATGCTCAAACGGTTGAGTCTTCAATCGAAAATACTGTTTGTCTTTTGGCAAGGGGAGACGTCGACGTATCTCGCCTTTTCAAACGTAAGCTAGACCACTGCTTAGAAATACTAGATACACGCGCACTTTCGCTTGCACTCGACCCCTTCCCCGATAGGGGTAGATTACACGCACTGTCACTTGCACTCGAACCCTTTCCCGATAGGGGTAGATTGCGCGCACTGACATAAGAACTTTTTTCTTGCTCAGATTGGTTTATACACACACTCACACTGGCTGGTACGCTCTCGGCACGTCCCTGGATGGGGGTACTGCCGGCTCGCTGACACCGTCTCCTCAGGAACCACAGGACCACTGCGATAGCTGCTGCCAATAGTCCGTATGATAAAGCATATTGGTGTATATCATGCGTCGTTGGGATTTCTGTCTGCTGAGCTGATTCCTTAATGGATTTAATTTGTTCACCGAGATGCTTTAGAGAATCGCTTAGGTGTACAGCGTCGTAGTCGACTTCAAAGTCTTTAAAATTTGGGATAGATAGCGAATGGTTACTGCCCAAATGATTTATCGGAGTTAATTTTGTCTCGAGTACATTCGGTTTGAGATTGAGCGTATTCTCTAATTGCTGATAAGCGTAAAGTGTTACGTCTCGACGTTAAACAATACATTGCTTAGTAAGTTGAATGAGACCGGCCTTGCTGACTTGACGCATTTGTAGATCGTCGTCACATATGACTCTCAAAGAGTCACAACAGAAATACAAATAGGTAGAAAGATCGTGTAACGGGATCCGTTTGTTTTCACAGGTAGATTTTATCATTCTGCATGTAGCTAGCTTCTCCTTTTCACAGAATTTTTCGTCTGGACCTAAACTCCTGACAGGCCCCTGCAGACGACAAAGGTAAGTTTCTGCTTGATGTTCACAACTTTGAAGATCACTGATGCTGGCTGGCAAATAAGCGTCTCTTCTTAGATTGATTGCAACATATTCTGATGCTTGTTTGATGCTGATCATGCTTTTGTTAATCTGAAACGGCACTGGTATCAAATTGTATAGCTGGAACGTATCTCTGCTGATTAAAGGTAAAGTAATTTCAAATATGAAATATTCCTCCGTCATCCTTGCTTTGACTTTTAACAGTTTGTAGATCTTATATAGGTTAAACTGGATGTCATCTACGGGTAATGCTAGTTCTTTAGATATTTGACTAGACACGATTTGAAACTCCCCATGAAGCTGTTGCGGTGTCACAACAGAAATACAAATAGGTAGAAAGATCGTGTAACGGGATCCGTTTGTTTTCACAGGTAGATTTTATCATTCTGCATGTAGCTAGCTTCTCCTTTTCACAGAATTTTTCGTCTGGACCTAAACTCCTGACAGGCCCCTGCAGACGACAAAGGTAAGTTTCTGCTTGATGTTCACAACTTTGAAGATCACTGATGCTGGCTGGCAAATAAGCGTCTCTTCTTAGATTGATTGCAACATATTCTGATGCTTGTTTGATGCTGATCATGCTTTTGTTAATCTGAAACGGCACTGGTATCAAATTGTATAGCTGGAACGTATCTCTGCTGATTAAAGGTAAAGTAATTTCAAATATGAAATATTCCTCCGTCATCCTTGCTTTGACTTTTAACAGTTTGTAGATCTTATATAGGTTAAACTGGATGTCATCTACGGGTAATGCTAGTTCTTTAGATATTTGACTAGACACGATTTGAAACTCCCCACGAAGCTGTTGCGGTGTCAAGAGATGCAGATTGATCTGACCGTGATAGATTTCAGTCATAGTGTCAAGAAAAGTATCTTGAATTCGCTTTAAATTTTGTATCATATCGATGGTCGCTAATGCGTCTAATGTGAAATCTTGACTAGTAGACATTACGTCGATCTCTTTCTGCAATGTGTTGGTCACGCTATCTAAGTAATTCAGATGCTTATTAATCATTTTATGCTGTTTTGCAATAGTCACCTCTGTTTTTTTAATATATTATACTCCGCTTCTATGACCGATGTCTGGTTCCTGTACAGCTGACTTAGATGGTTTATATTACTATGTATGAGGTCAATGTCACTCTTGTACTTGTCTGCAAATTCCTGATCGAGTACTCCGAACAACGAGTTTGCAACTGAACCGACAGCGTTAATAAGCTCGCGTCGAGTTCGCAAGTGCGCTCCGAAGTGCTGATTAAGCAACAGCTGATTGTAATATTGTAGCTCGTTGTACTCGTGTTGTATTTGCAGTGTGATGATTCGACAATGACTTAGCTCTTTAATTTTACCGCATGTTTGCTCAAGATAATTCGAAAATTGTGTTACCGCTTTATCTCCTTGCCAGTAAGGAGACATATTGTAATAGGTCACGATTTTCCATTCATCACGAATGAGATGCATTTGTCCCAGCGGATCAAAATATAATGTTTGGCTGCTGTTGAATGCTGTAATTTTGAAAGATGCTTCCGTGGATATTATAAAGCTCATGAAAAATAATAATGCTAATGCTACGCTAAACATTTTCGAACAGCTGTTAGACGACTTCCCCGCGTTCACGTTTGCTTCATTGCTTTGCGGCTTCAATGCTACGTTCTTTTCTGTTATAGGTAAAATCGACAGCTTTATGATTGGACGCTTAATATACCCATTTTTGGTTTTTAGTGTTACCACTCTAACAACTCCATCCTTTCCTGGGTGGATCTCTACCACTCGACCAACGGGCCATTTTCCTGAGGGCATATTGTCATCGTGAATAGTAACCATGTCCCCTATTTTTATATTATTTTGACCTTTTAACCACTTGCTGCGTACCGATAGCTGCGTAAGATACTCCGCCTTCCACCGTTTCCATATGTCTTGAAACGTTTTATTCACCAAATACCATCTTGTCCTCGCATCTTGTGCTGTTTCTATGACAGTTAGACCGGCACGACTGGTGAAAAAATGCGCTGGCGTGAGAAAATCAATATCGTCAATATCCTCTGATATTGGACACAGTGGTCTCGTGTTAAGGCTTGCTTCGATTTGAGACAAAATAGTGCTGTATTCTTCGAATGTCAGGGCTTGGTCTCCTATTACTCTTTTCAGATGTTGCTTTAGACTCCTAATTGATCGCTCCCAGATTCCTCCAGCACTTGGCCAAGAAGGACAGTTCCAATGCCATTCTATGCTCATTTCAGCTATTTCTCTATAAAAGGTATCGTTAAAGATACGCTCAAACTGTTGCTGCTCTTCCTGAAGTATTTTATTGGCACCTACAAAGTTCGTCCCATTGTCCGAATAGATGTGCTTCGGTGCTCCTCGTCGCGCTGCCATGCGACGTAATGCTGCTATAAATGCTGAACTGCTAAGGTCCGAGACTAATTCTATATGGACCGCTTTCGTAACCATGCAAATAAACAAGGCGATATATCCTTTAGACGTTTTGATACCTCTGCCTTTGTTTGATTTCACTCTTATAAACCCTGTATAGTCTACTCCAGTATGATAAAATGGTGGTGCTGGATTAGTTCGAAAATCAGGCAAGTTTCCCATTATTTGCTGTAGTTTTCTGGGCTCTTGTTTTTTGCAGGTCACGCAATTACGAAGCTGTTTCTTTGTCGCTCTGTTTCCTTTAATTATCCAGTATTGCTGTCTCAATAGAGACAAGGTAAGTCGAGCTCCTCCATGAAAGGTATGCTCATGTGCTTGCTGAATAAGAAGCTCCGTCAATCGCCCGCTGTATGGGATAATTATAGGATATTTCATATTGGCACTAATGCTTGCATTTTTAAGACGTCCTCCGACTCTTAATATTCCGCTTTGGTCTAAAAATGGGTTTAGATTTAGTAGCTTGCTTTCGGAACTAAGTTTCTTGTGCATTAGATTATCTACATCCGATGCAAATTCATTGCGCTGTATGTATTTAATTATGACTAATTTTGCTTTCCTTAGCTCCTGTAACGTGAGATACAACGGCCTTTGTTTACTTGTCGGTGCACGTGCACGTAATAACCATGCTACTATACGATTTATTTTCATAAATGAACTGTGGCGATGTAATAAATCTTCGATAATATTTTTTTCAGGATTGTTATGTTGAACGGTAATAACATTTTTTCGGATCTCTTCTTCAGTCGTATACTCTGTTTGCTCTTGCTTCGGCTTGAAGTCGGGTGTCGATAACCAAGCTGGACCTCGCCACCACAACTTATGATCTACTAATTGTGTAATTGATAGTCCTCTGCTTGCTGAATCAGCTGGATTTTCTTTTGTTGATACGTAATGCCAGACATTAGGTGGTATTATGGTAATGATTTTCTTCACTCTATTCGCTACAAAAGGCTTCCAACGATCTGGACTGCCTTTTATCCAGCTAATAGTGACCTTTGAGTCACTCCAAGCATAGATTTCGTGATCTATACCATCTATGCTAGTGAAGATTTTTGCTAATAATCTGGATAATAACTCCGCTGCACATAGTTCCAATCTCGGCATAGATACTGTCTTGCTGTTTGGTACTAATCTTGTTTTTGCTGCAACTAGCACTACGGATGCTTTATTTCTTCTCACGATCCTGGCATATACGACACATGCAAATGATTTAAGTGATGAATCACAAAACCCGTGCAATTGGATAATGTCGTTGTGCCTGCTTTGTAACCATCGTGGAAGTCTAATTTGGCTGATGCACTCCATGTCTTCAGATAGTTTTATCCACTCGTTCTTGATATCAGCTGGGACTTCATCACTCCACTGAATCTCGTTAAGCCAAACCTTCTGAAACAGTATTTTGAATTTTGTCGTAAGCGGTGCTAGCCAACCTAAGGGATCAAATAGCCTTGATATTTCCGATAGAAGCATTCTCTTTGTAAGTTTCGTATTGTATGCTGATGCTGCGGTATATTGGAAAGTAAATTCATCCGTGGTTGGATCCCATCTTAAACCTAACGTTTTTGCTGTGTTTTCTGTTTTGAAAATATGCGCTGATGCTTGACTATTCTGGTGAGATGGATTAATCTTTTCCAATAGCCTCTGCTCATTTGCTGACCACTTTCTCAGCAAAAATCCTCCGCTGCTTAGACACAAATTTAGTTCTGCTATGCTGCTTTTTCCTTCGTCAATAATATGAGCTCCTGATACTAAATCGTCCATATAAAAATCTTCACGTATAATTTTTGCTGCAGTGGGAAGGTTATGCTGCTCATCAGATGCTAATTGCCGAAGGGTCATCATGGCCAAAAAAGGTGCTGCTTTTGTACCATATGTAACTGTAGTTAACTGGTATGCTTTAATCGGTTGTCCTGTTTCAGCTCGCCAAAAGATTTGCTGTAATTTTTGATCTGCTTCGTTTACTAAAATCTGCTGATACATTTTTTCGATGTCGGCGGTGAATACATATTGATATTGTCTCCACTTGAGTAACAGTGTCTGCAGGTCTCGTTGCAAGTTAGGTCCTCTATGCATGACGTCATTAAGACTTGTACCCGAAGAGGTCTTTGCGGACGCATTAAATACGACACGTAACTTTGTAGTGGATGACTTTTCTCGCTGGACACTATGATGTGGTAAATAGCATTCCAATTGATTGCTGCTTATCGTTGCTTGTTTCATGTGTCCCAAATCCTCGTACTCCTTTAAAAATTGCTTATATTGCTGTGCTAGATTTTCTTGCTTGCAAAGCCTTCTCTCTTGATTTCTAAATTGTGCTAGTGCTATCTCCTTCGACGATCCTAATTTTTCGCTGGCTTGCTGTTTCATTGGTAACCTTACTTCATACCGACCGCCTTCAAGTCGTTTTGTTGTTGTCAGGTAGTACTCAACACACTGTTGATCTTCTGCTGATTGCTCATCTTGCTCATGAATATCCTCGATTTGCCAAAATTGATGAATATCCGCTGTATTATTTAAGATGACGTTACAATGAAACTGTGGTTTTATACTGCCGCATAGTAACCATCCTAGCTGGCTTTGCTGAGCTAAAGGCGAAGATGAATCTGAACTTCTTATCAAACCATCTAACATAATAAGAGCGTAGGCGTCTGCCCCGAGTAGTAAGTCAACTGGACGACTTGTGTAGAACTCCGGATCCGCTAAGTTAATATGTTCTAAATACGACCAGGAAGGCTTTTCAAATGATCGATTAGGTAGGTTTTTAATAAGATTTTTCATAATCAATACATCGGTGTTAAATTTAAAGCTGGTATACATAGATTGACATGTAATGCTTAGTTTGCCCTTACAGTTAGCATCCTTTTCTCCGATTCCAAAAACAACTCCATCGAAATGCTGTCGTTTCAAACCTAACTGTTGAGCCGCTTTCTCGCTAATCAGTGATATTTGTGAGCCCTGATCGATAAGAGCTCTCAATACAAGCTGCGTGCTGTCTGCAGACGTCACTCTCACTAATGCTGTAGCTAGAAGAATCTCAGTGATATCTTGTTGAGATGCATGAACACCATTGGCTTGTTGGTCTAGTGGTTAGTGACCCTGACTGCTATGCCGGAGGTCGTGGGTTCGATTCCCACCCAGGACAAATGTTTGTGTGATGAGCACGATCATTTGTTCTGTGTCTGGGTGTAATTTATCTATAATATTTATGTATTTAGAAATATATAAGTATGTTTATCAGTTGTCTAGTACCCATAACACAAGCTCTGCTTAGCTTGGGACTAGATGGCGTTGTGTGATAGTTGTGAAATATTATTATTATTATTTTTGGAAAGTGTTTTTTCTTCTCAGCTCTTTGGCTGGTTTTATGCTACATTTACGGGCCGAAACCAAGTAAATGCAGCGAGTGGTATCTTATGTTAGGGATGTGTTATTATTATTATTATTATTATTATTATTGTTTTTTCCTTGATTTACATTTTCCTCTTGCTTATTATAATTTACTTTTTGCTTACTTGGACCGGACGTAGAATGAGGTTTTTGCTGCGTAAAACATTCATGCAATAAAGTATGGTGATTTTCCAAACATTTGCGACACCGTTTTGTCGATCGACATTTATTGCCGTTATGATTAAAAATGCAATTAGTACAATAATTATGTTGTTTGACGGTTTTAAGTTTCATTTCATTGGACATTTCCAGAAACTTTTCGCAGTTGTGTAAATTATGTTCAGCAAAACAAAGAGGGCATTTAACTTCCGACACGTGCATGGCTTTCGTAATAGGTTTTATTTGCTTGCTATAATTATCGTTTGATTTAGAATTATGATGTTTACGATTACTTGAAAATGATGTTGAAGGACCGGCTTGCTGATGAGATGACTGTGATTTTGATGTGACATCATGACGTCGACGAGATGTTTCCAAGCTAGTAAACTTGTTTTCTAAGAAGTCTAAAAATTCTTGAAGCACTGGTAGTTCTCTAACGTTCTTCAACGGCTCTATGTACTCGGAATAGGATTCACTATCCAACTTCTGTGACAAAATGTGCACGAGTAGAGGGTCCCACGTGCTAGTATCCACACCTAAGTTTTTGATGGCGTAGAGGCTTTCTAACGTAACATCATGCAATTTTTTTATAGCTAAGTATGATTGCTGCTGTATGTTGGGAAGGTTCAGGAACACATTGACGTGAGATGTAAATATGAGCTTCTTGTTATCAAAACGATGGTTTAGAATCTCCCAACAGACGATATAATTGTCAGTACTGATAGGTAGGTGCTGTATCAAGCGCTCGGCTTCACCTTTTACCTTGCCTTTAAGGAATTGCATTTTTTGTGCGTTTGATAATGCTGTGTTTTTGTGGATTGCCTCGCTAAATAAATCTTTAAATGACACCCACTGCTGATAGTTTCCCGTAAACACAGGAATTTCCATTTGTGGTGTTGACTTTTCCCGATAGGATGTTGACCACATTTTGGAGTTGATCGCTTTCTTCATGCTGTTGAAAGTCCGCTCGTGTCTATTGAAGAGGGACTCATAATCACTTGCTAGATCGTCCCCTGACTCACCAATGATTTCCCAGTGTAGGTCGTCAATGGTAGTCCATCGGTTTTGCAGGATTCGAAGGGCATCTTCGAACTCCCATTTATCGGCAATTGTCTCAATATCAATGTTGCCGACAGCTCGGATAAATGCTTTAAAGTTGACCGACTGCTTATGAAGCATGTCGTCAAGCTTGCTATTGGTTCCCGTCGACTCAAAGGTCGGAGAGGCTGCTGCTGTTTCTTGCGGTTCCGGCTGACTCATCGAAGTTCCGGCCGCAAATTGCTGCGCTTGTTGAGGATACACTGACTGTTGACCTCGCTGAACCAACTCATTTTGACGTTGAATAATAAGTTTCTTTGCCGTCTCGTAAATTTCTTCCGTACGCTCAAATTCCGAGTTGACAAAATATTTATGATTGGTCTTTTCAAAAGGCAGAATTTTTTCATGATTTATCTGAAATTCTTCCCAGTATTTCTCAAGTAACTCGAGTTTACGCTTACAGTAATCAAATGATTTACGCTCTACGCTATCCTTTTTAAAATTAGTCAGAAGTTTTCTCAAGCTCTCTGAAATCTCGATTTGATTCACATACAGACTCTCCATCCTGTTGCTGTTAAAATGAATAAAATGGAACGAGCTTACTTGAAAAAATTCTTGCTGTGGCTACCCTGACGAAGGTTGCTCCCCAAGTCAGTGGCGCGCTGGTGCTGCTTGTGTGAGCTATACACTCACTGCTGCTGAATACGTACACACGTATTCGGTAGAATATATTGAGCACTCCACTCAATACACTGCTGCTAAAGTCGTTACCACTACAGTGACTGCTAAGCTTCACTAATGGATGCTGTTTTCCAGAGTCACTGATAAAGTCACTTCACTTGCCGATAGTTCAGAAAAATCGCACTATATAAACGACACGCGAAGATCTTGGCTCGAAGGACCAAAATGTTGGGGTCGCGACCTACGTGGTATTGACTATTTGGATGGCTACTAAAACACTTAGTTTCACTGGTTAAAAACAGTTTATTTTAAGTATTTTAAGCTACGCTAAAATGATGGCTAATGATAGGCTGGCGAATGCACGCGGTTTGCTGTCCGAATATGCACTGGCTTTGTGGCGCACTAAGTGCGCCGGAATTGGATAGCTAGATCAGCAAAACCGTGTTCGATAGAAATTATTGCATCGAACAAAAGTATTTGCAGTCAACGCAGTTACGATCTGTCCTTGTACTGCACTTATGTTACTCATTGCTAGCTGAACCCCATTTGTTAATCTGTCCAATGTATCTAAATGTTGATTTATAGTTTTATGTTGCTTATGGATAATCTTTTCAGTTCGTTTCAGATTGTTGTATTCTGACTACAACAGATGTTTTATTTTTCCATAATTTTGCCAAATGATTTTGATTTCGCTTTATAAGTTCTATGTCCTTAGTGTATTGTTCCGGGAAACGCTCATCCAATACGCCGAAGAGATAATTCGCCACGTAGCCTAATCCATTGATAAGCCCACGACGCTGTCTGGAGTGTGCCATGAATTGTTGTGTCAGCAGGAGCGTGTTGTAGTATTTTAGTTCGAGGAACTCGTGCTGTAGTTGTGGTACTATCATGTTACACACACCGCTGTTTATATTAGTACAGTCAGCATCAAAAGTCGATAACCACATTCAAATTTAACTCATTTAGATAACACATGTACATGTGTTATCTAAATGAGTTAATAGTTTTTCAAGCGCTGTCGTGCCCTCCCAGTAGGGTGACATATCGTAATAGACGACTAAAGTCCATTTGTCTCGGATGAGATTCATTTTGGCCACAGGATCAAAATATAAGGACTGATTATTCCTTAGTTCTGTAATGTTATACATCATGCCATGTGCAGTGTTTTCTTGTTCACTTGTTTCCGACGAATTTATAGGTAATAGGGAAAGCTTTATGATTGGTCTCTTCACGATTCCATTTTTGGTTTTTAAGGTTACCACCCGTATAAGTCCGTCTCTGCCCGGGTGGACATCTACCACTCTTCCCATAGCCCATTTTTCAGCAGGTATGTTGTTTTCTTGAATGACGACCAAATCGCCTATTTTCAAATTTTGTTGTGGTTTCAGCCACTTACTTCTCGCTGTTAGTTGGCTTAGATATTCTGACTTCCACCTTCTCCAAATGTCTTCGGATAGCTTTTGGATTAAATGCCAACGTGTCCTGGCATCCCTTTCTGTTTCAATAACTGTTAAGCCTGTGCGTCCTGTTAAAAAGTGTGTCGGTGTTAAAAAGTCGAGATCTTCTCAAATCAAATCAAATCAAATCGTATATTTCAAATAAACCATTTACAGGCACTTTTGAATTGTCAAAGACGGTCAGTCAAAAACATGAAGCTATTTGCACGTTCCAAAGCGTAGATCTCTATGGAGAAGAACGTGCAAGAAACTCCACGGACACTCTTTTAAACCATGTGATGTGTTACAAAAATCTTGTTAACATTAACATTGATTGCTTCTATATGTGAGGACAATTCAAAGAACAAGAAAACATATAAACAATTCAAAATGCAGGTACAGATTAAAATAAGCCAGTGGCAGGTAAGAGATGACCAGTTTCAACTGACGGCGCCCGTTCACGAACATGACGCGTGCAACAGCACCATCTAACTCAACCATTTTGAAGGGAATCAAATGATCCAAAACACGCGCCACCATCAGCAAAACATTTGTGTGAGCATGACAAGCTCTCAACTGCCACGCTCGTTCATGTCAAACTAATTTAATAACGAAATCTATAATTACATATGTAAATGGCTCCATAGTGCTCACATTTACAAAAAATTGAAAATATGCTTCTACGTTATACAAAACTATGGTTTCAAGTAACTAAGAAAAGAAAAAAAAAGAAGGCTGCTTTATTGCGTATACTTTGCTAATACAATAATGCAAAGAAATGATAAATAAATGATTGTATAGGAGAACAAAAAAAGGGTAAGCATTTCTTCCAATTATCAAAAACCTAACAAGTGGACCCATGCTGCTGTGGCTGTGGAGCAGGACCGGCATTTAGCCAAGCATTTTTATCAAGGACATAATCTTCCAGTTTATAATATGCTTGTCTACATAATGTGCGTTTTATACATGTTTTAAATTTTCTCTCATTCAGTTCGAGAATATTAAGTGGTATTTTATTATAAAATTTAACACAGTACCCCATAAAAGAAGTGTGTACTTTAGCTAATCTGAATCGGGGTTGATCTAATTTGTTCCGATTTCTAGTATTAAAATTATGCCTATCACTAATTTTACTAAAAAGATGAAGATTTTTCCGAACATACATAATGTTTTCATATATGTATTGACAAGGTACCGTCATGATGTTAATATCCTTAAACAGTTCCCTTAGGGAATCGCGCCGGCGGAGATTGTAAATGGCTCTGATAGCTCTTTTCTGCAGAATAAATATAGACTCGATGTCTGCAGCACGTCCCCATAATATGATACCGTAAGACATGATACTATGAAAGTAACTAAAATAGACCAGCCTCGCGGTATCTATATCAGTAAATTGACGGATTTTTCTGACAGCATATGCTGCTGAACTTAGCCGTCCTGCAAGAGATGTTAAATGAGGACCCCATTGTAGCCTTGAGTCAAGCGTGATCCCCAAGAAAACTGTGTCATCGACGAATTCAAGTTTCTCTTGGTTCAATACTATGTCACAATTAATACTTTTCACGTTCGGTAATGCAAATCTGATACACTTTGTTTTTTTCTCATTTAAAACTAAATTATTAGCAGTAAACCAATTTTGGACCTGCTGAAGGGCGTTATTTACATCGTCAAGACTTGTGGCACGCCTATCTATCTTAAAAATTAAGGACGTATCGTCTGCAAATAACACCATTTGAGTTTGATTTTTTAAAAGATGGGGAAGATCATTAATGTATACCAGAAAGAGGAACGGACCCAATATTGAGCCTTGTGGTACCCCCATTTTAACTTTCAGACCCCGTGAATTGACACCATTTATTTGAACTTGCTGCTGTCTGTCATTTAAATAAGACCTCACTAAACTGAGTGCAAGTTTACCCAGTCCGTAATGTTCTAGTTTTAGGAGCAAGGTTTCGTGATTTACACAATCAAATGCCTTGGAGAGGTCACAAAAGATTCCTATGGCATCTTGCGCCTCTTCCCACGCTGTATAAATGTGTTTTAACAACGTGACTCCAGCGTCAGTCATACAACGACCTTTGGTAAAACCATACTGTTGTTCGTGTAAGATTTTATTGGTGTTAAAATGATTGAGCATTTGATTGAGCATTACTTTTTCAAACACTTTGCTGAAAACCGGCAATACAGATACAGGTCTATAATTATTAGTATCTTTATTATCTCCAGATTTAAAAAGTGGTATCACCCTACTATATTTCATTATATCCGGAAAGACCCCTTGGTCAACACATAAATTAAATATTAGTGCCAAGTATGGTGCTATGGTCTCAAATATGGACGTGCACACTTTGATAGACATTCCCCATATGTCTTCAGTCAATTTAATTTTGATTTGCCGGAAAGCTTTAATAACTGTCATAGGGTTGATATGTTTGAATTGGAATTCAACCGTACAACCTGGAATGTTTGCTCTTAATAAATCAAATGAGACCTCGGGTGAAGAATTTAAAGTTTCAGTTGTTTTTGATGGTATATCAGTGAAAATTTTTACTAATTCTTGAGCTACTTCTAAATTAGAGCTTATGGCACCATGCGCAGTCTCTAGTAAATAGTCAGTGTTTCGTATTTTATTTCTGTTAGTTTCATTATTGATAACTTTCCAAACTGTCTTTATTTTATTATCTGCCAATTTAATCTTGTTGCTTATGAACAGGGCTTTAGCTACTTTACAAGTATTTCTGAAAACCTTAGAATATTTGTTTACATACTTATTAAAGGATTCAGTGTTAATGAAAGACTTAAGGCCGTATAGATCATATAGTCTTTCCCTACTTATCCTAATGCCTTTAGTCGCCCAATCACTAAATATAAACTTAGGGAAAGTATCTTTGGACTTCTTTTCAAAAGTTGCATTGAATTCTTTTAGTACCACTGAAAAGAAACCATCATAAAATTTATTCGCATCCTCAATATTGTGGCCTAGAGCATTTAACTTATTTTGTAAGGTCCCATTAAATTTTGCTAGTTTGCCAGTTGTTATTGGCCTAAATTGTATTTGAACTTTTTGCAAGGCTGCTTTATACTTAAATGTTACCAGTTGACCACTGTGATCAGATTGAAGGTTATTAACTATAGCTTTATCTAAATAATCACAATCGCAGAATACATTATCAATACATGTTGCAGAAGTTGGAGTTATTCTAGTTGGTTCTGTAAAAACATTAGACAGATTTAACGATTTAAAAAGACTTAAAAATCTGCTGCTATTTGAATTATTTTCTAAAATATTAATATTAAAATCTCCACAAATAATCACGGATTTGTTACCTGCTGCAAGTTTCGCAAGGACATCTTCCATTGTTGTTTCAAATAACGTAAAGTTTTGAGGGTTAGGGGGTCTATACACGCACACTATAACATGCTTATCTAGCTCAACACAGGACAGTTCGATGCAATGTTCCACTGACAAGCTAACAATGTCATTACGTTGCTTAAATTTTAAACATTTTTTAACTAAGATGAGGGAACCACCGCGCGACTTAGATTTGCGGTTAAAACAACTGCCCACACTATAATTTTCATAACTAATTAGCATCTGGTAATCCTTCAACCAGTGCTCACTAAAACATACAATGTCATTCATTGTTTTCTCTAAAAACATTTCAATGTTTTCTGTTATGGAGCACAGAGGTCTAGTGTTCAAGCAAGCCTCAAGTTGAGCAAGATTGGTCGAGTACTCCTCAAATGTGAGCCTCTGTTCACTAATTACTCGCTTAAGGTGGAACTTAAGGCTTCTGACAGCTCTCTCCCATAAGCCTCCGGCACTCGGCCATGATGGTGCGTTAAAGTGCCATTCGATTTTCATTTCGGTCACTTCTGCCAAGAAACTATCGTGGAAGATTTGTTGTAATTGTTGGTATTCATTTTCCAAAATGTTGCTGGCCCCAACGAAATTTGTTCCTTGGTCGCTATAAAGATGTCGAGGAGCTCCTCGTCTAGCTGCCATCCTCTTCAACGCAGCCAAAAAGGCAGCGCTTATTAAGTCCGAAACCAGCTCCAAGTGCACGGCTTTTGTTACCATGCAAATGAAAACCGGCACGTATCCTTTAGTTGTTTTCACTCCACGTCCTTTGTTTGTTTTAATTTCCACAAACCCCGTGTAATCGACGCCTGTGTGGTAGAAGGGTGGAGCGGAGTTGCATCGCTCTTCGGGAAGATCGCCCATTGGTTGATACTGTCTTCCTGATTCATGTTTTCGGCAAATCACGCATTTTCTTATCTGCTTCTTGGTAGCGTTGTTTCCACTCGTTATCCAATAGTAATGACGTAGTTTGGCGAGTGTCACACGTGGTCCGCCGTGAAATGTTAATTGATGTGCTTAGTCGATGAGAATCTCCGCCAACCGACACTTGTGTGGTATGATTATCGGGTGCCGCATCTTCTCACTAATGTTAGCGTTTTTCAAACGCCCCCCAACACGTAACAATCCGTGGTGATCAATGAAGGGATCTAATTTTAATAATTGGCTATTTAAACCAACGCTACCATGTTTGCGCATATTTTCTATTTCCGTCGCAAATTCCTTATTTTGCACATATTTTATAATGGTTGTTTTAGCTTTGCGCAACTCTTGTAATGTGAGATAGCTCGGCAAATGTTTACGGCAACGTGCAGGTGTTATCACTCGATATATCCATGACAATATATGTGTTATTTTCTTTGTACTGTTATATTTTTGTAAGAAATAATCGATGATATTTGGGCTTTCTTGGACGATGTTGACTTATTTTTTAACTGTTTTGACCTCCTCATTGATGATAAATAATTGTTTTTCAGTTTCTGCTTCAGGAGTCCATGTTTTCAGCCATTGGGGGCCTTGCCACCACAATGTAATGTAAAAATGTAATGAGCCTCTTATCCTGAACTACTTTCTTCTTTCTTTGTATTGTGTCTCTTTAGTTATAGAATATCCCTGAGTTCAGTGTGCCTCTTGGTAAAGGCCTCCTCTAACAGTTTCCATTGCACTCTGTCTCTAGCAACCCTTCTCCATTTTAAGCCTGCCGTCAGCTTTAGTTCGTCCTCCCACCTCTTGCTTTGTCTTCCTCTGTTCCTTCTCCCATCTCTAGGGTACCAGTCTGTTATGAGATTGCTCCACTTCTCTTGTGTACCGCGCAGCATGTGCCCAGTCCATCTCCACTTCAAACTATCTATTCTAGTAAGTACGTCTGTGACTTTTGTCTTACTTCTTATGACGGTGTTTCGCATTTTGTCTTGTTTCTTAATACCTATCATACTTCGTTCCATAGCTCTTTGGCAGTGTTCCAGCATGTTTCTGTGATGTTTCGTAAGAGCCCATGTTTCGCACCCATATGTAATACATGGGAGAACGCAGGTATTGAAGACCTTCCTTTTAATACCAATACTAAGCTCTGTGGCTTTCATGATCTCTTTCAGTGACCAATATCTTTTCCATCCGTTAGCTATTCGTCTTTTGATTTCTTTTGTGTGTCTGTATGTGAGATGATTTGTCCTAAATAAATATATTCCTCTAAATATTCAACAGGTTGGTTGTTGATTTTTATTTCATATTTGTTTGAATTCGTTAATAGCTTCGTTTTGTTTATATTCATAGTTAAGCCCACTTTCTCGCTCTCTTTATTTAGATCTTGTATCATTTTTTCTAGGATCCCTGGTTGTTCTTCAAACAAAACAATATCGTCAGCGAATCTAAGATGGTTTAATTTTTGACCGTCTATATTTAATCCATGTTGGTCCCAGATTAGCTTACGAAATATGTTTTCTAGCACCGCCGAGCTGACGCCTCTTTTTACTTGGAATGCTTCGCCCAAGTTTTCCAGTTGTACTCTTGCCTTACTGTTGGAGTAAATGTTTCTAATGGTGTTTATGTACACTGTCGAGATTCCCTGGTTTCGTAAGCTTTCCCATATGGCTGTGTGGCTTATGCTGTCAAATGCCTTAGTATAATCGATAAAAGCCATATATAGCGGTTTATTGTACTCGTTGTATTTTTCCATGATTTGCTTGACTGTGTGAATGTGATCTATCGTGGAGAAGTTTTTCCTAAAGCCAGCTTGTTCCTTCGGTTGTTTTTCATCAAGTGTGTTGCTTATTCGGTCTAAAATAATTTTGGAGAACCACCACAATGTATGTTGTTTCAACTGCGACGCTAACATCCCACGGCTGGCACAATCCGCTGGATTATCCGTTGATTTTACATAACGCCAGCAGTCAGGAGGCATTGTTTCTGCGAGTTTGGCAACCCTATTTGCGACGAACGCCTTCCATCGGTTAGGCTCACCCTGTATCCAGCCGAGTGCTACCTTCGAATCCGTCCATCCAAATATTTCTAGTCTATTTGTTAATGCCTGTTGTATTTTATTTACTAGTTTAGAGAGTAGGTATGCGCCACTAAGTTCCAGTTTTGGCAACGTAAGGGCTTTCTTATGCGGCACGAGTTTAGATTTTGCGGCGATGAGTATTACTTCCGATTGATGTTTTATGCGCGCATAAGCTACGCATGCAAATGCATTCATGGACGAATCACAGAACCCATGAATTTCGACGATGTCATCGCTGTTGTTCTTTAACCATCTTGGTACATCACAGCTGTTTATGTTGCCTAGGTCTGCTTTTATTTTGGCCCAATCGTTGAAAATGTTATCGGACACTTTATCATCCTTGTTTTCCCATAGTTTTTGGAACAGTTATTTTAGTTTAGTAGATAAAGGTGTCAACCAGCCTAACGGATCGAACAATTTCGATATTTCCGATAGTAGGTTGCGTTTTGTTGGCCTTGAAGTCCATGTTTGTGTTCCAACACAGACCCAGTGTTTTTGAGGTTGACTCCGATTTCAAGTTGAATACAATGTTTGTGTTAGGATTTCGATGACTCGGTATGTCTTTGATTAGTGTTGGTTCGTTGAAGGCCCATTTACGTAAATTAAAACGTCCGGAATGTAGTAAGTTCATCAATCTGATATGAGTTTCTTACCCTGTTCAATAGAATGACACCCATGTACAAGGTCATCCATGTAAAAATCTTTGTCTAACACCTGAGCCGCGTCAGGATAATTTTTCTGTTCATCTGCTGCTAATTTCTTCAGCGTCATTAGAGCTAAAAATGGAGCCGCCTTTGTTCCATATGTTACCGTTGTGAGTTGATAAGATTGTATAGGACATTGAGCATTGTTGCGCCAAATGATTTTTTGTAGCGATTGATCCAATTCATGTACTTGGATCTGCCTATACATCTTCTCGATGTCTGCTGTATAAGCGTATTGGTATTGCCTCCATTTTAGCAATAATAGTTGCAGATCTTGTTGAAGGTTGGGTCCTTTATGCATCGAATCATTGAGGCTGAATCCTGAAGATGTTTTCGCAGATGCGTTAAAAACAACCCTGTATTTTGTTGTAGTCGATTCCTCTCGTAGCACAGCGTGATAAGGCAAGTAGCACTCCGGTTTCATGTTACTTTGCAAAGCCAGCTTCATATGTTTTAATTGTAAATATTCATCCATGAACATATTGTAATGTAGGGCTAGCGTCTCGTGTTTCTGAAACTTGCGCTCCAAATTTCGAAATTGAGCTAAAGCCATTTGTTTTAAGGAACCCAACTGGTTTTCTATGTTTTCCTTTAACGGAAGCCTGACTTCGTAGCGCCCGTTTTGTTTCCTAGTTGTGGTATCTAAGTAAAACGTAATGCATTTCTGATCCTCGACAGATAGATTGCTCTGTTCTGTTATGTCTTCTATTTCCCAGAATTTATGCAAGTCTTCCAAGTTGTGCAGAACTACATTACATTGAAATGTTTTTGTTGAGCCTCCACACAATATCCACACCAGGTGGGTTTGCTGAGCGATAGGCTGTGTTGTGTTAGTCCCCTTGATGATTCCCTCCATGATAATGTTAGCGTAGACTTCGGCTCCGAGTAGTAAGTCAACTGGCCTACTAATGTAATACTCCGGATCCGCCAATGTAATGTTTTCTGTGAAGGACCATGAAGGTTTCACAAATGTTTGGTTGGGGAGATTTCTAAGTAGATTGTTCATAATCATGGCCTCAGTTGTAAAAGCGTAGTCACTGTTTGTAGACTTGCATGTTATGTGAACGGACCCTTTTAAGTTGTTTTCCTTGGCGCCTACGCCTAGGACAATCCCTTTGCAATTTTGGCGTTTTATCTTTAACAACTGAGCGGCTTTTTCGGTTAATAAAGATATCTGCGAACCCTGGTCGATAAGAGCACGCATGTTGTGATAAGTCCCGTCGGCTGCCATAACCTTGACGAGAGCTGTTGTAAGCAAAATCTCTGCATTATCATCCTGTGATGCATTAGAGACCTTGACTGTCGGTTCAGTATGTTTAGAAACTTGAGAGCCCGTCGGCCTTACGTCAAGGCGTCATGTAATATCGTGTTATGATAAGCTGTACATTTGCGGCATCGTTTTGTTGAAGTACACTGGTTGCCATTATGGCTAAATAAACAATTAGTGCACACCTGCAATTTTTGCGTAATTGCAAGGTTTTGTTCAGTGGGCAATTCCAAGAAAGTTTTGCAATTGTAGAGGCCATGTTCGCCACTGCAATGTGGACATTTGAACTTCGACACGTGTAGTGTCTTTTTCAAGGTTCCATTATTCCCACTGTTGTTATGTTTCTTGAAACCTGTTGAGGAATGTTGTTGGCTGTTATACCCCTTTTGTTGGGGGTTGTCTTGTTTGCGACGAGCTGACTCCAAACTGATGAATTTAGTCTCCAGGAAATCCATAAATTCTTGAAGTACTGGTAGCTCTCGCGAGTTTTTTAAAGACTCTATGTAATTGGTATACGTGTCGGAGTCTAGTTTTTGGGATAGGATGTGTACCACCATAGGATCCCACGATGTTGTATCAATGTCTAAATTGCGGACAGCATTCAGATATTCTAATGTTGTGTCATGCAGTTTTTTGATTTGTTGTAAGGACTGCTGTTGCATGTTGGGCAATCCTAGAAGAATGTTCATGTGAGAAGAGAATATAGCCCTTTTGTTGTTATATCGATGATGCAGAATATCCCAGCATATGGAATAGTTATCTGCGCTGATTGGCAAATGTTGGATGAGCCGTTCAGCTTCCCCTTTGACCTTTCCTTTTAAAAACTGCATTTTTTGGCACTTGAAATCGACGGATTGTTATGTATTGCTTCTTGAAACAAATCCTTGAAGCACGTCCACTGGTTATAATTTCCGCTGAAAACGGGTATTTCTAATGTAGGTGTAGTTTTTTCTCTATGAACCACGGACCACATTTTAGTATTAATCGCCTTCTTCAGACTGTTGTATTGTTTTTCATGACTCAAGAATGTTTTTTCATACTCTCCATTTTCTTCGCTTAATTCAGAATCGATTTCCCAATGCAGAGTATCAATTGCTATCCACCTAGATTGCAATGTTTTGAGGACGTCTTCAAATTCCCATTTGTCGGAAATAAGTTCTTAGTTAATGTTAGAGACCGTTCTTAGGAAAGCCTTAAAATTAGCTACCTGCTTGCGAAGCATTTCGTCAAGTTTGCTGTTTGTACCCTGATTTACCATCCAAGCACTTCGGGCTTCTTGACCCAACTCCGAAGGTTGACCATCTTCTCCCGGCTGATGTTCCTCTGCAGACTCCTGTTCATCACTTGTAGATGGAGCTTCCAGCAGTTGTTGATGCATCTGGCCGATTAGTGTTTTGACAGCTTGGTACGACTTGCTTGTTTTCTCATACTCCTGTTTCGTAAAGTATGCATGCGACTTACTTACTTCTGTTGAAAGGCGATCGTGGTTAAATTGATACTCCTTCCAGTATTCTTCTAAATTGCTCAAATACCTTTTCAAGTATTCGAACGTTCGTCTTTGGACACTGGTCTTCTTCAAATTAACTCCGATCTTTTGGATGTTGATGGCGAGCGTCAGTTGGACTTCGTAAAGCTCAGCCATTTCGCCCGTTGTTTAAGAACGTAAAATCTCCCAAGGGGTAGAAAATAATGGAAAGATCTTACTTGTTGTTTGCTGTTATACCACCGCTGATGTTCTCCTTGGATCAGGAGCGTAATCCAATCTCCAAGCAGTCCAGAATACCACCTTAGTCCACAACACACCTAACTGTTGTGTACGCAACACTCGCGACTACTTTTCGAAACGCGCGCGAATCCGGCTCGAAGGACCAATATGTGCGGGGTGCAAGGTCGTAGGTAATATAAAAGCACTATTTGGATTTGGATTGAAACTGTTTATTAGAAGTTCTTCAAGGCTAACGTTAAATGTCTTAAACTAAAATGTTAGTGTTGAATGTTTTGAATGCACCCGGTCTGTTTGACGTATGGAAATGCACTGATGTTAAAGTATACATAAAATTGTCACTTAGATACAAGTACAATTGTTGTAAACTGCTGCGTTAGCAAGTGTTCGGTTGCTTAGACCGAACAAATGTATTAATTAGAATAATTATGTAAAGGTATCCAACATTTTTTCGATTTCGGAGATACCTCAAAGGTCATTGGGCGTATCTGACCCGCTTTGCGAAGAGTGGCGGACATTAATCAAAATAGTTTTAAACTAAGGGGAATAATATGACCTTTCATTGTATATAGTTATTTATTTAAAAATCGATGGAGAAAAATGTACAGGATTGTTTAAAAAAATAAAGAACAAACGGTTTCAGAGGATTTTATTCCATCATTAAAGGCATACAAGAATTTCGATAGCATACAGCATGGTGCACTGATGAGCCGAGAGGCATGTATACGCTGTCTCTTTCGCACATTAGTTAGGCTAAACTAGTTTTGTTGCGCTCGCGCACTGACTCACCGCCCTCTGCGCAGTCCTTCGTTAGCTATAGTTGTGACCTGTACGTTTATCTGATTTGTTTTGTTTATTGTTTTATCGACTACGTTAGCGTGTTTTATGGACTCTGGTTACTTGCTTTTGGATTGGATTTTCGTTGATATGGAAAGATAAAACAGTTGTGTGTCGTGCAATCGATCTGTGTTACGTCGAAGAAAACACTGTCTTAATGGAGTGTTTCTCGAAAGGTACCGGGATCTTGTAGTGTTGTTATTACAAAAAATCATACCACGTGAGGTAAGTACTCTGTCAGTACACCGTCTATCTATCTATTTACTAAGAAAACAGGCAGGAGCAGAGCGGTAGGAAGCGAGTCTTTATCGACCGATTTATTGTTTATTTATTTATGCTTTGTTTTACACAATCTTAACTATTATTGTACAGAAGTAAACGTAATGCTAATTATTTTACCTATACCAGTTAACCTTACAAAAGTTCGAGAACTTATAGTTTATGCATTAAGAACAGCAATTAAGGAATTCAGTGCAATAAAAATGACTTTTCGAAACTACTTTCTAATAATCTCGTTGTTAGGTGTTTAGTTTTTATATATATGTGCAGAATGTTTTATCTTGTTTCAGATTTCGTTTGACGGTACAAGATCTATATGCCACCCTTGCTGGCAGAGATATGATCGAGCATTGCAAAACCAGCAATTAGATAATGTGCCACCCGAGCCAATACAAGAATTCGCAAATCAAGGAGAAGTTGGAGAGGCGGTCCAACAAATAGAAGTCGGGGATCAACAAGGTCCTGGTTTTATTACTGTTACTGGATATAGACGTGTAACAAATACAGCGAGACGCTGTATTTTTCTAAACTGCAGAGGTATGACTACACATCGCGTGCCAACCTACGCCAAGTTCTATCTGTTGCACAATCACAATTTATACATACCGGAACTTGCACGAGTTTGCCACCCGCATTTAGTTCAAAATGATTGGGAAGAACTTGTGAATGCCCCGACAATACATGAAAGCTTTAATAATGCTCATGTACTTGACATAATCAATTTGTATAAATGGGGATTAGAAAGCAGGTCTGAAATGGATTTTGAAAATATTGATACAACTGATGACAACCACTTCCATTTTTGGACGGCTTTAACTAAAAATCAGTTCATGACTATTTTAGACCAAACACCGTCTCTTCGTAACAAGTCTGATCGTCCTGCTACCACTTTAGGAATGTATTTGACTAAAATAAGAACTGGTCAATCTGATGAGCGCTTAGCTACGAAATTCCAAATATCTAGAAGAACATTAGAGAGGAAGTTAAAAACAGCGAGAGAATGCTTAACTGAAGATTTTGTTCCACGTTACCTGGGTTTAAATCATATAACTAGAGAAGAAGTGGTGGCACGAAATCTTCGTATCCCAACTCATATTTTTGGTGGTAGCCAAACTGAACCGGCAGCTATTCTTGTGTTCGGCGGAACATATATTTACCTTCAGAAGAGTGCGAATTTCCTTTTCCAAAGAAAAACTTACAGCCTACACAAATTCCGCAACCTGGTAAAGCCTTTTCTGATCGTATGTACAGACGGTTATATAATAGAAGTCGTAGGACCATATTCAGCGACTACTTCGGATGCAACTATTATGCGCAGCCTGATGCAAGAAGATTCAGCTTGGCATTGGTATCTTAAACCTAACGACGTGTTTCTATTGGACCGTGGCTTTCGGGATTCGATCCCTGCAATTGAAGAACGTGGATAGAATCCCCACATGCCGCCAACTAGAGGAAGAGGAGAACAGTTATCAACAATTGACGCTAACAAATCTCGATTAACTACAATGTGCCGTTGGGTAATCGAAACAATTAATGGACGATTTAAGAAAGATTTTAAAATATTTCGACATACATATTTTAATGTTGAGATGCGAAATGTGATGACCGATTTCAAAATAACCGCGGCAGTTATCAACGCTTCTCGACGGCCATATGAAGATAATATATACGCCGATCAGTTTGTCGATATTATAAATCAAAACATAAATACAGAAAATTAGTTAGCAGAATACGTATCAAAAAATAACTTGAACAGACAAAGAGTAGCATTCGTGCCTCTAGATGGAAACAGTCCGGACTTTGAAGATTTTCCACAGCTGACCTATGAAGATTTGATCTTATTCACGTTGGGCTCATACCATTTGAGAATCGCAAGGTCTTATTGTCACGAGCACATAAGACCAAACGGGGATTATTTAATAGAAATGTATCGGAATCAACATTTAATTGATAATAAGATTTTGATCAGAGGGCGAATCCAGTCACGTCATATCCGATCGAAACAGTACTATACATATATTTTGTTAAACCCAACACAACACGGACGACAAAGTATAGAAGAGTACTACTGCTCATGTATACACGGCCGCCGAATTGTCGGGAGCTGCGCCCATATCGCTAGCATAGTTTATTATCTGTCTTGGGCCAGACATCAGGAAGCAACAGACGCACCTGCTGCCTTCTTAAATGATCTTATGCTTGATTTGGATCAAATTGAATAAAAACATTTTTATGAACTAGCATTTTATTCATATTCCTCATATCAGTTTATAACACTTGAATTTTTCAAGATTCCCGTGGCTCACATTAATGTGACTAATGCCATAGTAAATCAGAGCCTTATATCATTACACTCTACTAATTTCATTTGTGTCCGCCATGGGTATGGTTTCTGTAGTGTCCACGCATCGAATCACTAATAGTAGGTATTTGGCTCGCCTACGCACAACCACGTGCTGCCTGACTGACGGTAGAACACTGACTGACCGTTGACTGACTGTACGTTGTGACGTACGCGCTCGAAAGCAATCATAAGTATATACATACACTACATCCCTTCCTTTTTTTTTATTTGTGTATAAATACTTCCTGTAGTAAGTTTTTTATGGATCTAGGTACTTATAAAAAATATATGTATGTATTTATTACTAAGTATTTATTTCCTTCCAAACACTGTACATGACACTAGAGGTATTTTACTCCTTTATTATTATTTTTTTCGGTTAACGACCCGATTATACTATATTGTAATTATATACCAATTATATTTTTTTCAATGATCACATGTGAGATAATTGTTTTGATTTTCTTTATTGTATTCAATGTTATATGCCTTGATATTATTATTATCTCTATCTTTCTTCCCTTTTCTCTTTTTAATTTAGTCATAATTAATCAATCTTATTTATGAAGCAGATGTATCTTTTTGATTCAATTCCTTGGTTTTTTTTTTATCATTAAAAACTTTCCACTGACCTTCAATTTCTATAAATGTACGACATTTCTTTTTCATCATTTGTCCTGTTTCATCATTATATACTTCAATATCCCCCAAGAAATTTGCTATCGTTAATCTCTACTGCAATTGTCTAAAATTTTTTTTTTTTACACACAGAGCTATTCCAAATCTTCAGTTAACTGACTTTTCGTTCAGTGTTTTAGCCATTCGACAGTTCTAAACTGGCTGTAATCAATCCTTTAGGTTTGATTCGTGATTCACTAGTATTCGTGATTACCAAGTCCAAGCACCAATGAAGTCATAAAACTCACATTGATTTTAACAAAGGATGTCAAAGACTACGTATCTTATTCACAGTCAACATCTATCTCATAGCTCAGCAAAACACAATTCCTATACTCGCACTTCCCCATGGGAAGGATACCGAGTAAACTCTAATTTGTACCACCAATAGCAACGACACCCTGATACAGACTTCCTCGTCTATATCACTCTGTGATACTGCTACGATATCCTGGTAGCCCGCCGACCCACAGAACTAAGAACCTGTTCACACAAAATAATTTTATGCTTACTCGTCATCTATTTCATAACTTCACAACGTCAATTATTCATATACTTGGCCTTGGGCATCTTCCCGTGAGATTTTAAAACACACCAACCGGTAAGTTATGCACATCAGAGTTTACAAAGAGAAGAGAACCTAGGCCTGTCAATTTTTGTGCCTACGTTCATGTGAAGGGGCTACGTTCATGAATTACTCTACGTCAATCTACGAGCATCATGGTCATAACTGCACCGAACAGTTTGAATCAATCAATATTATTTTAAATCTTACTTATATTAACTTACATCTACAGTAAGCAACCCGGTAGTGAAAAATCTATTCAGAAATTGTAATAGCTCAGAATTCTCTGTATCCCTACAGCTTTAATCAATGTCATTAGTATCAAGTTACGATTTATAATCGTTTACTATCGAATTTACGAACTGAATTTATTAACTTGTTATGTAAGAAAACTGTCACCGACACGTTAAAATAAAAGCTTAAATCCAATTTTCACTAAACACGTCTAAGTTGGAACATGACCTTATGGCAACCTTGCCATGCAATATCTCATTCTTTAAGTTTGTACTGAATAAAATGTTGAAACTATTACCACCTACGGGAATCTCTTTAAGTACTCGCTTTTTTATATTTATAGGCACCAATATCTCACCTGGTGGCAAGCGATGACGTGGTTGAAGATGGAGCACGCTTGCCCAGAAGCAACCCAATCACTCCCGACTTAAAGATTCCCAGTTTGCAACTATCAGGAAACACAGACTCTGGCAGGGAATTACGCTCCTTGAATATTTCTCTAACCATAATCATGTATTTGTCAGAATATGGTAGGTACATTATAGTCTTAAGATTAGTAACTGGTAACCGTTCTTTTATATTTTTTTTCAACTTTTCTTCCTATTATCCTTCTTAATGATTGAGAAGCTGGTTGTACTTTCTCATAGATTGGCACTTCCACTAAAACATCATTGGATTTCGGAAACTGTCTTAGTTTCCATTTGGTCAATTTGTAATCCGATTTTAAGTACACCCATTATCAAAGTGTTACTTTTATCAAGTAAAAGTAACACTTTTTAAAGCATATTGCCAGGGTTTCTACACGGGGAATCTTTGGGTCGACTATACCAAAAGATCGCTGGATGACCTACGCGTCCAGTATAATAACATTTTTTAGGATGCTGTTGGGACTGCCACGATGGTGCAGCGCTTCTTGTATGTTTGCGCAAAACCGAACCGATGGCTTCCACGCCGTCATTCGCAAAAAAAACCGCGTCGCTGTTGTCAAGGTTGCGGGCGAGTGGCAACAGTATACTAAAAACTGTGGCGGAGAGTATCGACTCTTCGATCATTAAAAGTTTTGTGAGAAGGACTATCACTAACCATTAGATTGGGGTTGTCCTTTTCACAATAATATTTATTCTGTTCTGTCTTCTTCTCTGTTGTATTTTAGCTACTAACACTAGTAATAAGTTATAATATTGTTTACTAATACGCTGGATCATTGTTGTCCGAAAATAAAGAATTATTATTATTATTATAACTATAGCCATGGCAATTTCTTTCCCAAGTAGATCTCTAGTTCCATCAGAGATGCAAAAAAAAGCAAAAAGTTGCATTTTCGGATCTATCTGCTACTTTTATATTTGCGTCAAATGGTCCTGTTAGGTCTTGACCTAACAAGACCATTAGGAAGAACCCCTTGGGTTTTCTTACTTTAAGAACAAACAAAAACTTGTTTTGTTTCATATTTTCCCAAGTTTTGTGTGTGATTAAAGTTGGATTTACCTACACGCAGAGTCTACTAACATTTTTTTTTTTTAACCTTCATTCCACCTATACGACAATCTAGTAAACTGTCATCGTCGATTTTGAACACATATTGTATGTCTTTCGACTCTGTTTGAACTGAAATCTGTCTGCTTATTGTATAAGCCGTACTAAGAAATTTTTGAAACTTTTCATTTGCCCCTTGTTTGATCAATCAAAAAGAGTGACGTTCTTAATTCTCAATTTGTTTAGGTGTAAAGTATGCGTGGAGTTTGGTGATAGCCACTTCAAAGACATCCACTCCATCAGCAGGTGATATTTGTATCTGGTATATTATTAAACTAGCTGATCCGAGCAACCTCGTCTTCGTCACATTATCCATTAATGCTTTGCTACTATTGGTCGTAGCATGATGTTAGATCCTATAGTCTTCCCCGATAAATAGGCCGTCCAACACTAAAATAGTCCTTCAACTCGAACCACCAGTTCCCGAGATTAAAGCGTTCAACCAAACAAACAAACTCCTCAGCTCTACAATATTAGTATAGACATTTTTAGCAATTCTAGTCCACAAAATGTAGCAGCAAAGCCCGTTACTTGTCACTACCCTTGATGCCAACAGCTTCCAGGTAGATCAAGAGTTCCTACGTCCAGCGTTTTTATCTCGTTCCTACTGATGAAGGTTCCCCCTCACAATCAAATTGTTCAATTTAATGACCAGTATGTACATAAAAAGTACCACTAGGCACTGCTGACCTATTTTGTCTTTGATAACTAACTGTCAATTTAATGACCAGAAGGTATATTCTGCTGTAATTACTGTCATTCAATGATGACTTGTCAATTTAATGACCAGTAGGTGTATTCTACTGTTATTACTGTCATTCAATGATGACTTGTCAATTTAATGACCAGTAGGTGTATTCTACTGTTATTACTGTCATTCAATGATGACTTGTCAATTTAATGACCAGTAGGTATATTCTACTGCAATTACTGTCATTCAATGATGTCTTGTCAATTTAATGACCAGTAGGTATGTTCTACTGCGATTACTGTCATTCAATGATGACTTGTCAATTTAATGACCAGTAGGTATGTTCTACTGTAATTACTGTCATTCAATGATGACTTGTCAATTTAATGACCAGTAGGTGTATTCTACTGTTATTAAATTTATGCGCTCTTTGATTTATTATTTTAGAACTAATCATGTAGTACAAATCAAATATCTATGATCATGAGGTCCCTGGTTAAACTCCCAGGTCGTTGCCTTTTTCTTTTCGATCTTGTCAATACCAGAAGCATCGAAATAGATAGTGTTCGTTTCCCACGCTCCCATCTGACTCCAACCGAAGAACGTTCTCCTTCGCAGTCGAACTTCTCCAATGTGAGTTGGGACATGTTAGTGTTATATCGTGAACCAACTAGTTTGTTGTTTTTTCAATATAAATTTTTTTATCACAAAATTCTGCTTCCTTTTTATAATGCGTCAATTTGATGACCAATAATGCTGTTGAGGATCCTCTGAACATAGTCAAACGGTGTCAATTTAATGACCAGCAATGCTGCTCCAACGTCATAATAAATCAGTATTATTATATCATTATACTGTTATAAAACTTGAAAATAACTTTATTATTTATTTGTCGATTAAATGACCAGGTACTACGCCAGTTTACATGGAATATAAGTAAGTTACTGGGGTATATCCATTTAATTAGGTAACGTCCAGACGATCAATAATTGTTTTTGAACTTGTCCTAAATAACCACCAATAAATACCACAGTACTTAAATAATACTGCAACCTATCCTTCCGATAAGGCCAAGCATAATATTAGGGTTCAAAATAAGAAAATCATTAAAAATACTCCACGTCTCTGACCACGTTTTTAAGATGTGGTGGTGTTTATTTTTCAGAATTATTGAAATATCCACTAATCACTTTGTTCATTATGGCACATGTAGGTACTTCAACAATTTAGCAATACCTATGAATATTATAATAATTACAAGATCACTGGGTAGGGTAAAACCGACATTATATTAATGTTTGTCGTAATTTATAACTTACGCAGGTGTAAATAAACAAACACAGTTTAACATTTGTTCTTCAATACCATTATGATTATTCTATAGTCCATTATTACTTTAGTGCGAGTTACTAAACAACGAAGAACATTCCTTAAAATGTTATCAGTGTAGCTGAACATTCCAATGTAATGTCTTTTTCGTAAGTTAAGCAATAGTCACCACTGTTAAGTAGGTGTAAAGTTTTATAATTTTGAATCATAATGGGTATCTATTTGTTAATTAAAGTAAACTAATGGTTTAAACCATATTTTGGGTAAAGGTAATTATAATAGCTGAGAAATGTAAATGAAAATGTCGCATGTTTTCTTAGTTTGAATAAGTAACATTCATGTACCTAAGTAGCATAAGTAAATTATCTTGCCACTTCGCCAGTCACATTTTCTCTTTTTTTTTTTTATAAAGTCACTTTACTTACAGTTTTAATTATTTTTTTGTCCTCGTCGCCATATGTAGTGTCCACGCATCGAATCACTAATAGTAGGTATTTGGCTCGCCTACGCACAACCACGTGCTGCCTGACTGACGGTAGAACACTGACTGACCGTTGACTGACTGTACGTTGTGACGTACGCGCTCGAAAGCAATCATAAGTATATACATACACTACAGTTTCCATACTAAGGTGCCCAATGACCTTTGACTTTTAACATTTTGCTCTATAACTTCCGCTGAAAAATTGGTCTGCCAATTTTTATTTTTTTAATGTATTTTTATATGCTTAAATACATAGCTTTGTTAAGTTATCCAAAAGATTTTCCTTTTCAAACTTATTTTTTTTTATTTTTGCTTAATTACGTAATGTGAAAAATTTCTCCGTCCATTTTCATGCCTTTGTTAGTCATATAATTTCATATTAAAACAGATTTATCAATAATCCAACAAATTTTCGAACGTTCATTATATTTTTTAGGATAGTTCGCTGATTTATTATGCTAGAGCGTAAGTGTTGACCTTCACTTGACCGCTCGGAGCTGCTTTGCCACGCACTACTTTTGGAGTACAGCAGCACAGACTGTTAAATTGTGTAATTCGATTTTGAACTCAACCATCAAAATTTTCAGGTTTAAAATCATTTAGATTAATTTGACAGTATTGTATAACCAGATGTGGTGTTGACTTTACAAGGGCGTAACCTATATTTGTAAAATATATTTATTACCTATATGGATCTAAAATAAACGTTTGATACCTCCTTGAAGACTTTGTAAACTATGCAAAAAATCTGCTTAAAAAGTACCTACATATGTTCAGAAGGACACCTGTTGAAGAGATATCGAGTTAAGAATAAAAAAGTCAGTCAAGAAATCAATATCAGACAATATTTGGTTAAATAAATAACAAGGGCGGGCTGTATACATAGATAATCAACTAGGTATAAACATTATTTTTATTGGGTTTACATATTTTGAATAAAACAACACATGCCTATAATCTTTTTTTTTTTACTGTTTCTCACCTGATGGTGAGCGATGATGTGGTCGAAGATGGAGCACGCTTGCCTAGAAGTAACCTATTCACTCTCGACTTAAAGACTCCCCGGTTGTTGCTATCAGGAAACACAGACTCCGTCAGGGAATTCCACTCCTTAGCTGTACGCACTATGAATGTGTTCCCAAAACGTTTTGTGCGCATGGCTGGGATGACCACCATGTACCGGTGGCGCATCGCCGTTCGTCTTGTGGTCCGATGATGGAACGGGCTTGGCGGAATTAAATTATGCAATTCCGTCGCACATTCCTCAAAATGCAACCGGTAGAAAACCGACAGGCTAGCGACTCGTCGTCGATGCTCAAGACTTTGGAGCTTCGTCGCGACGAGCCTCTCATTGCCGATGATCCTCTTGGCTCGTTTCTCAATTGACTCAAGGGCATCAAGCTGGCATCTGGCAGATCCGTCCCAATTGGCTCCTTTTGGCGGAAAATAGACACGCTTGGATCTTAGCAGCATTGAACTTGACCAGTTTGGCATCGCCCCATTCAGAGACAGCCTGTAAGGACACATTCAAGCGCTCAACCATAGCCTCCCGGAGAGACCGGATGTACGACCCACCAGCTCGTGCGTCGGACACGTATCTCTCAGCAACAGTACTGTCGTCTGCATACCCAAAGGTACCGGGTTTAAGCAGATCATTAATATGCAGCAAGAACAGTGTTGCCGAAAGCACCGACCCCTGAGGAACGCCGGCATTAATATCAAGCAGTCCAGATGAGCAGCCATCTATGACCATTCGAATAGACCGATCCCTCAGGAAATCCGCGATCCAATCACACAATCCGGCGGGCAGACTGAAGCTAGACCTTACTGCCCACACGATAAGAAGAAGAAGAAGACTGAAGGAAGGAAGCTTACTAATAAGGCTATCGTGCCAGACCCTGTCGAAGGCCTTCGAGATATCAAGGGAAACCGCTAGTGCCTCCCCGTGCTTCTCTATGGCCTCACTCCAGATGTGAATGGCATACGCAAGAAGATCCCCAGTAGACCGATTTCGGCGGAACCCGTATTGTCGGTCGCTAAAGATATCATTCGCTTCTAGGTATGCTAGGAGCTTACGATTCAGCACGCGTTCCATACTCTTACAGAGTATGATCGTTATCGAGATGAGTCTGTAATTCGACGGGTCAGATCGACTACCCTCCTTGGGCACGGGCTGCACGTTAGCTTGCTTCCAACCTTTGGGTACTTTTCCAGTCTCAAACGAAAGGCGAAATAGGCGTGTCAAGATTGGAGACAACTCAGGCGCACAAGTCCTCAAAACAATTGCCGGTATCCCGTCGGGGCCACTAGCCTTATTCACGTCTAGATTACGCAGTACCCGAAGAATGTCCTTCTGGTGAATGCGAATGTTCGACATACTCGACTCGCATCCATCAGGAGAAGCAGGGGGGCCTCGCGCCACCAGGATCCAGACGATTCCTCAAACATAAAAGCAAAAAAAAAAGTTTGCTTTCTGCTCAGCGGAGTGGGCCAGCAATCCATCGGGTCTCAGCAGTGGTGGTAGTGAGGGGCGGCAGAAGTTCGATTCGACCAACTTAGCCAGGGACCAAAAAGCCTTACTACCCGCTGGGTATGAAGAAAGTTTGTTCTCTATTCGGCTAATGTGGTCAAACCGAGCCCTCCGCAACACCTTCTTGCAGGACTTGGCAGCCCTGTTAAAGGCTCTCTTCTTCTGACTCACGTCATTTGCTTTGCGCGTACGAGGGTCGACCGATGCTAGGTACGCCGCGTGCTTAAGCGCATCAGCGCGATTGCACTCGGCACCAAACCATGGACGAGCTTCGCCAGATATTGTTGCGTCACAGAACGGAATGTAGTACTCTATTCCCCTCCGCAACACATCCGTCACGGCATCCGCGCACGACGAAGCATCAGTCGAAGAAAAGCAAGTAGGCTGCCAAGGATGACATGCGAAGAAAGATCGCATGCCATCCCAATATGCTGACCTGTATTGCCATACCCGCCGGGTGCCTCTTGGGCTGGGATCGAGCGGGGAGTAGATGAACACAGACTTCACCAGACAGTGGTCCGAACTACCCAGTGGTGAAGAAATCGTCACCGAGTAGCGGTCTGGATCTGTTGTCAGCAAAAGGTCCAAGCAGTTGGCAGTGTGCGAATCAACATCCGGCACCCTCGCTGCCCCCTGGACCAGCTGGGTAAGATTTAACGCTAGCGCAGGCTTTCGCGTCTCGTCCAGCATGGTCTGTGCACTGGAATGGGAAGACCCACTCCTGATGGTGGGCGTTGAAGTCCCCCAGTAACGCCATTTGGGCAGAAGGGTACCGCTGCTGAGCCGCATCCGCCGCCTCACTCAGGTGCTGTGTGAGCCCAGTTGTCTCCAAATCACCGCTGTGCGAACGATAGACATAGGCGTAAACAATTTTGTGCAGGCCTGTGTCCAGTATAACCCACAGCGTTGAGAAACTGGAGTCTTCAAGGTAGCGGAGACGCCGATAGCAGATGTCGTCCCGGGTGTACATACATACGCCCGCGCGTAGTCCAGTAGTCTGAAGTGGCGCACCAGGGTAAACCCTGAGTATGTAAGATACGACACATCTGACGGACATCAGATCTGCGTCTCCGACAGGAACAAGAGCGCTGGTTTCTCAGTCTCTAGGTGGTGATGAACTGCGGCGAGATTTGAGTGCAGACCTCGTATGTTAGAGAGATGCGCATTATGAGAGAAGGAGTGCTGCCGCTGTACAGCTTTGCTCTTATTGTTCCTGGTAATATTGAGTGAGTAAGGTAGAGGAAAAGGAAGTGAAATGAGGTTCCATGCTACTAACCCTCAGGCACGCTCTGACAGGACAGCATCATTGGGGGACGAGCCTGGAGACTGCGGGGATGCCCGAGTCCCCACGGGAATGTTCATCGGGCCCTCTCGTCTGGTCGCCAACCAGCGCGATGGTGCATTCCGGGATTTTTCAACAGTTGACGGGGCAGCCTTTCCTGTGTGGCTAACACACTACTTGGGCCCCCAACTACCTGCGGTAGGCCAGCGGCGCACCGAGCCTCGGATCGCGTTACCCTCCGCGACTAGTCTCCCGATACGCCCATGTCAGCAAGTCTGGTTGGTCTGCCTGCATTGGAACAATTATTTCTACCCAACTCCTCTGAATTGGCTACACTGGGCATCGTACCGGAACACAGCTAGGCCGCTGGCGGTACGTCTTTGCCCAGTGGGTGGTCACAAGCCATCGGCCGAAGCCTACCACCAGTTAGTTTCATCTGATTAGCACCACCCGGGGACCACGTGTAGGGTCTAACATTAAGTATTCTCCTACGGACGCGGGTGACTCGGCCCCCAATTATTTTAAATTACTTATACAGTTAGCCAGAGTGCAGTAGGTAACTAATATTGATAATCGACTAGGTATAATCACATTAGTTTTATTTGATTTTCAAATTTTAAATGTAACAACACGTGCCTACAGTCATTTTAAATTACTTATACAGTTAGGCAGGCTGCAGTAGGTAACTAACATAGATAATCGACTAAGTATAATCACATAATTTTTATTGGGTTTACATATTTGGAATATAATAACACGTACCTAGAATCATTTTAAGTTACTTATACAGTTAGACAGGGTACAATAGGTAACTTTGATAGATAATCGACTAGGTATAATCACATTACTTTTATTTGCTTTACAAATTTTAACTATAACCATACGTGCCTACAATCATTTTAAATTACTTATACAGTTAGGCAGGCTGCAGTAGGTAACTAACATAGATAATCGACTAGGTATAATCACATTATTTTTTTCAGTTGATTCCGTTAGGTTCAGTTGTTTTTATTTTATGAGCATATTTGCTTATTTCAATTTGTGCGTAGACGAAGACGTCGTACAAGTCACACTTAAAAGTGAAAAATTAAAAACTTTTTACAAAAAAATATAACTGACTTCCAAACAAAACAATACAAAGTATAAAATAACTTTAATTTCCGAAGTCGGTGTTAAAAAACAAAGAAACAAAACCAAAACACCGGCTTCTGAAATTAAGGTTATTTTATACTTTGTAGTGTTTTGTTTCAAGCAAACGTTCCTTGCACAGGTAGATAGTATAAAGAAAAACTACTACTTGCTTACTTATACTTTTTTATTACTTAATCCACAACTGCACTGCTTGGCGATCGAATGACGATTGATTCTCGACTACCGCTTACAATTTCAAGTGGCGTTTGCCCCACTCAGAAATAACGATGAAGTCATATCCGTTATTTCAAAGTGTTGCCAACGTAAAAATATATTCAAAGTAGTTCCGACAATATTACTAATTCTGACAGTGTTTCCACAGTAAATATTATAATTCTATAGTAAATTCAAACATTTTTGTAATCAAATCCAAGAAATCACAACACTCTGCTATCCGACGGCGTGCTAACTCCGAAGCACGCAAAAATCACAACACTAAGGCAATTACAGCAAATAACAACATTGAACAAAGTAACATTACATAATAATCAATATACATAATCACATCACATTGATAAATACTTTGTACATGATTAAAGGAAAAATGATTTAACACGTAAAAATTAAAACTATTAATAAAATCTACTTTCTAACTACATAAATAACAATTTTAGTTTACAGCTATTTGTCTGACTCTGATTTATCACTATTCGAGGTGGAGGAATCAGAGTCTGACCCAGAGGACTTGTCAATTTCCAATGATTGGACATGAATCCACGGTCGCATTCTATCGGCAGCTACTACACTTGCATATTTTTTTGTAATGAGCCCTGGCACATTGACAATTTCGTATCTATCATTACCTAAACATCTTGCTACTTTATAAGGATCGATAAATTTAGGGAGTAATTTCTTGCTTTTACCATCGTTATTAAAATTCGTTTTAGTAATTTTTACTAAATCACCGACTGAGTAAGAAACAGCAGGGGATCTTTTTGAATCATGTGTTTCTTTCATATGTTTCTGACTTTTGTCGATATTTTTAGAGGCCTCATTTCTTATTTCATCTATATTTGAAATGGATGGGGATACACCTTCTATCTCAGAACTAGGCACATTACTTTCTAACATGTTTTCAGTTACACCGTTCAGTTTAATGCCGAATAATAATTCTGACGCACTTTTTTTTGTTGTTGCATTAATAGTGTTGTTGATGCCCCATTGTACTTTACCCAGTTGCTGGTCCCAGACGCGTTCGTCTTTGCAGTAACAGTTTGAGTTGACAAGGCCGTAAGAATTGTCTGGTTGTACCTCTCTGCTTGGCCATTTGCTCGAGGGCAAGCAACTGCGTTTAGCACGTGTTTAATACCTTTACTGGCACAAAAATCTTTAAACTGTTTCGAGGTGAAAGCTGTCCCACGATCTGAAATTATTCTAATTGGGGCTTCAAAATCACAAAACAAATTTTCAAGTATTTTGATAACATTTTTGGTTTTAGTATCTTTTACTGGTCTGGCAAAGAGATATTTTGTAAATGCATCAACTATGGTTAAAATTTAACTGTTACGATTTTTACTGCGCACAAATGGTCCTAAATGGTCTAAGTGTAAAGTATGGAAGGGTTTTGCAATTTTCTCAATAGGATGCAAGAGCCCACTACGTGTTCCTGCCGAATTATCTTTGTTAAAAGCACAATCAATACAGGAGGCTACATATTTTTTTACATAACGTCTTAATTTAGGAAACCAATATAAACTTTGAATTCGTTCAAGTGTTTTTGTATAACCGAAATGGCCTAGATCATCGTGGTTGGCCTTACAAATTTGCCACCTAGCATTTTTAAGAATAACTAAATGAGTATAATCTTGTACCTTTCGATGTAACGCATGATTTTTAATAACAAAGTTTTTCTTTATGTCTATATTATCTTCGTCAAGATCGGGCTTCAAAATTTTTACAATTCTTTGTAGTTCTGGATCGGCCATTTGCAACGTAAGTATCCAGTTTTCTGTGGATATACTGAGGACCTTTACTGTGTCAGTTACACTCGTACTGTTTTGGGGATTCCTGCTTAGAGCATCAGCATGACTCATTCTGCACCCGGGTCGGTACTGAATATGGAAGTCGAATTCGCTTATCTGTAGCCACCAGCGTGCAATGCGAGGAATTAAATCTCTTTTAGTTAATGTTGTCCTCAGCGCATTGCAATCTGTGTATACAGTAAATTTTAGGCCTAAGAGATAAGATCGAAATTTTTTTAAGGAACAAACAACTGCTAATGTTTCTAGCTCGTATGAATGGAAATGGCGTTCTTCGGAAGTGGTCTGTCGACTGAAATAGGCGACGGGTTTTAAAACTCTAGGATCTGCTTGCCATTGCAGTAAAATCCCTCCCAATCCCAAAGCACTGGCATCTGTATGCAGCTCAGTGTCCAAGGATTGGTCATACAGAGCAAGTAGAGGGCGTTCTATTAAATGATTTTTTAATGTTATAAAGGCTTCATTTTGGTCGCGCTCCCATTTCCAAAGAGTATTCTTTTTCAACAAATTTGTGAGGGGCCTAGCAATCTCTCCGAATCCCTTTACAAACCTACGGAAGTAACTGGCAAGTCCTAAAAACTGGCGCACCGCATGAACGTTACTTGGAACAGGGAAGTCCCTGACAGCAATTATTTTTCTTTCACTAGGTTTAATGCCTTCCGCGGAAACTTCATAGCCTAAATATTCTATAGTCCTGTCGAAGAAACTACACTTGGATAGCTTTAAGGTAAGACCAGCGTCACGAAGTAGTCCTAAGATTTCTTCTAGTTTTTTTAAGCCCTCTTCAATAGTAACAGATGGTATAAGGAGGTCATCCATATAAGCAAATACAAAATCGAACCTTCTTGACCCCAGCAATCTATTAATCATCTTTTGAAAGACAGCCGGGGCATTTGCAAGTCCAAACGGCATGCGTTTAAATTCATAATGACCGTCCGGAGTAATAAACGCAGTGAGGTGCTGGCTGTCCTTCCCCTTGGTATTTGACCCGGACGCTAGGTCAAGTGTAATGAAGAATTTATAACCACTCAGGTTTGAGATTTGGTCATCAATTAAGGGTAAGGGGTATTTATCTTTTACCGTTTTATTGTTAAGCGCTCTTTAATCAATACAAAGCCTTGATTCTCCATTCTTTTTTTTACAATTAAAATAGGACTTGCATAGCTGGCCTCCGATTCTTGCACGATATCGTTTTTTATTAAAACATCTATTATTTCTCTCACCTTACTACGTTCGTGATAAGATAGCCTGTTAGGCCTATAAACAACTGGGGTCCTGTCATGCAGCTCTATATTCATTTCAGTTTGATTCGTACAGCCTATCTCACTAAGATTAAGAGCAAAACATTTTCTATATTTTTGCAAAAGTTCATATAATCTTTCAAAGGTAGACTGATCAATATCTTGCCCAATTTTAATGTTGGACCTATTGAGAGGCATTAGAGCTTGAGTATTGGGATCTGAACTGATAGATAAAGTTTTAATTTCTGTAACGGGATTTACCCTAGCTATTAACGTATCTGCTTGGAGTTTTAAAGGGACTGTTGTTAGTGAAGTAACAAATACTATTGATTTACTGTTAATCATTTTATAACAGCCTTGATGTAAGTGATATTCTTGATTTGGATTCAGTCGTGTACTTCCATCAAGATAAATATCGCCTGAGTGAGGTTCTTTGGTATAGACTTCCACCAACCCACCTCTAACTATGGTTGTATCCTTCTTGACATATATATTAAGAGTCCCAATTGATATATCGGTTACTTTACGTGAGGGAGTATGACAAAAAAACAATTTCTCATTATCTTTCATTACAGTCACAGACGGTAGCTCGGTAAATTCTGCCCTATCAAGACTGATGCTGACAGATATTCATCACCAACTGCCAAGACTACCAATTCGGTTTCGATTTCATCAATTCTGACTTGAACGGTGGATTGAAATTTCGGTTTGGTTATAGAGTTACCAAAACCTTTTATAATAGGCAGATCTATATAAATTTCTTTGAGACAAAGTTCTATTGCTTTCGAACACTTAATCAACGTACAGTCACTTCCAAAATCCACGTATGCATCGATCATGGTCCCGTTGATACAAATATTTTTTTAAAACTTATCGTGCTTATCAGTAGCTGAAAGGGTAGAATAAGATTGATGCATTATGGTTGGACTTTTATCGAAATTTACATTCCCGTTATTGTCAATAGTCTTTTTTGAATTTATTTTTAATACCTTTTTATCAACCGATTGCTGTTCTTGGCTTTTGGTGTCATAGGATAACAAAGGTTTTCTATTGCAGTTATCCGAATTATGACCTACCCTACCACATTTAACGCATTTAATTAACGGTTTAGGGCAACTACTATAATTGTGTCCTGGCTCGCGGCAGTTAAAACAAGATGGACTATAATTCCTACTAGAATTACTAGTTGAAGCTCTATTCTGATTATTTGTAGCACGTAAATCTCTCTTTTTGACTGAATTAAATGTAGAATGCGTTTTGGGGGTTTCTGTCGATGTGCCAGGTTGTTGGGAAGCTAAATAGTTCAACAAATTCTCTGGTTTTTACATTGGAGTGCCTGCGCACCGTTTCTTATAGAATTATCATTGATTCCATAAATTATACAATCTACTGCCTTTCGGCCATCAATTTCGTACCTACTGAGCAATGCTAACTTATCATAAAAATAGTCTCTTAAAGTTTCATCAGTACGGGACTTCCGGTTAAGCATCTCTTCTAACAGTTTTCCGAAATTTTCATCACTTGGGAAGGCCTTTCTCATTTTAGACTGCCATTTGTTCCAAGAGTAATTGAGTGTTGGCAAAGATTCATACCATTTTTTTGCTAACCCACAAAGCTTTTGAAGGGCATAATGTATTGTCTGTTTTTCACTCCAATCATAAATTTTCGCACATTCATTTACTTTTCTTAGCCATCGCTCAATATTTTGGGATCTATTATCAGGGATAAAATCTGGGACTACATTAGTGATTGGAACATTCTTACTTAAGCCTTTTTGTATCGCTGCTATGATATTCAGAACATCATCTGTAGTCAGTCCTCCCGATTCACGCTTCGATTTCGCAGGTATCTCCTCAGAATCACTTGACGAGGATCTCCGGCGACGCCTTCTAGGACGCTCTGGAGTGAAGCTTTCTACACGCTCTGGAGTGAAACTTTCATCACGATCTGGGCTGGACCTGTCATCTCGTCGACCTGAAACGTTTTTCGAGCACTTCATATCTTTTATTTATTTATTTGTCCTATCATTAATCTTCAAACCAGATCAATTACTTAATTTAATTATCTTTTACTTTTTCACTAAAGCAAAACCAAATGGTTTACTAAAACTACCAAATTGTATTGTTCTAACTCAGTACATGTACAATAGGCTAGAAGAACATCCACAGGGCTTAGTAGAAGGACTGCTACTAGGCTTAGTAACAATACACCATGTAAAACTAGCTATACAGCTAGTTTTCACTAGAAAGTCTGCACTTATGTGGCATACTAACCGCACACCTACATAATATACTAACTATACACCTACATGATACACTAACTATACACCTACATGATACACTAACTATACACCTACATGATATACTAACTATACATCTACATGATATACTAACTATACACCTACATGATATACTAACTATACACCTACATGATATACTAACTATACACCTACATGATATACTAACAATACACCTACATGATATACTAACTATACACCTACATGATATACTAACTATACACCTACATGATATACTAACTATACACCTACATGATATACTAACTATACACCTACATGATATACTAACTATACACCTACATGATATACTAACTATACACCTACATGATATACTAACTACACACCTACATGTTATGCAAACTGTACACCTACAGGACATACTAACCGTGCACCTACATGACGTACTAACCGTACACCTACATGACGTACTAACCGTACACCTACATGACATACTAACCATACACCTACATGACATACTACCTACAACCATGTGGTCACTGACTTCACACTTGCATGGCTTTTACTACAGCACACCTACATGGCTAATACTACAGCGCACCTACATAGCTAATACTACAGCAAACGTACATGGCTATTGCTACAGCGCACCTACATGGCTAATACTACAGCACACTTACATGGCTATTGCTACAGCACACCTACATGGCTATTTCTACAGCACACCTACATAGCTATTGCTACAGCACACCTACATGGCTATTAGTACAGCACACCTACATGGCTATTGCTACAGCACACCTACATGGCTAATACTAGAGCACACCTATATGGCTATTACTACAGCACACCTACATCACCTACATGGCTTATACTACAGCACACCTACATGGCTATTATTACAACAGACCTGCATGGCTATCACTACAGCACACCTACATGGCTAATACTATAGCACGAATACATGGCTATTACTACAGCACACCTACATGGCTATTGCTACAGCAGACCTGTATGGCTATCACTACAGCACACCTGTATGGCTAATACTATAGCACGAATACATGGCTATTACTACTAAAAAAAAAACTTCTATTTTGTAATATCAACGCATCTTCATGGTTTTATTATAGCTAACCAATACTATACTTTCAGCACACCAGTTTCACGTGCAATTTTCAACAGGGTTAACAATTTTATCTATTCCTTGCTATAATAATAACCTCCATGGAATTAAACACTACAGTATACTTTTTAAACACGAAATGATTCTGGAGTGCCGTTAAATCTTACTGTAGAAAGTATACACCGTAATATTATGGAAAGGAAAAAAAATATAAACTTACGATTTTGCTGAGACATGGCTCGTGGTTCTGCACACTTCTGATATATAAAGAAAAACTTCTACTTGCTTACTTATAATAATAATAATAAAATAATAATAATAAAATTTATTGAAATAATAATAAGTTCACAAAAAGTATACATATGATTCAGTAGTAGGTATATATTAAGCTAGGCCTATAATAGGATTGTAATAATCTGGATGTAAACTATGGTATAACAAATTAATATGAGATTTACAGTCAAAAATAGAAGTCTTAAAGGTAATGTAGTGCGTTGCCTGATCTAGGTTAATTTGAACCTGTGTTTCAGGCCATCTCTCTACGTAAGTACTTGTTAAATAGGACAATCATTGAATTAAGTTATCATATGTGTTCAATATCCAAGCTATACAATATTTTGCGTAAAATTATTATAAACTAGGCTTATGGGATAAATTTATATATTATCTATAGCTAAAATTACTATAAAATAAAAGGTTTTAGTTCTTATGTAATTACAATTAAGTCAGCTGCTTTAGTTCAGCACCTCTAGTAGTTTTTCCGTGTCCGAGTAATTCAGTTTTGCTAAATAATCAAATAACATTACATAACACCTATTATAACTTACATTATATATGTTAAGCAATTTGTTAAATTTATTATATAAGAAAGGGCCTAGAAATAAATAAAATCTTTTGAGAAAGCATGTTTAGTCTGAGGATTCGTGCAGACCAGATCCTTTCTTCTCTTGTCTGTAGGTACAGGTTTAAAATCTAGTTCAGTGTGTTGCAATAAAACTATACTTAAAACAAAAAGTTGTCGAACTGTTGACACCTTGCAGGCCATATAAAGCTGGTGTGTGGGAAATCTAAACGGGCAACGGGTGGCGACTTTTAGAATTGCTCTTTGAGCACGTTCTAGCAGTATTAAAGTAGATTTTGCGGCACCACCCCAAGAAGTTATGCAGTATGTAAGAATTGATTGACACAAAGCTAAGTAAACTTGTTTAATTAATTTGAAGTCGGCTATGTCCCGTAAATTCTTAAAAATATATATTAGTTTACGCACTCTAGAGCATAATAAATCGATGTGTTTACGGAAATTTAGGTTTGTGTCAATCGTGACGCTGAGGTATTTGATGTGGTCAGCTTTAGTTAAAGTGGGACAAGTGCATGCTGTGTCAGCGTTTGTATTACAATTGTGCGCGCGAATGTTTTGGTTAGTAAGCATCGTGTTAGTATTTCTCATTGAAAATAGAATAAACTTTGTTTTATCTGAATTTAACGTTAATAGATTGTTATGTAGCCAATTACACACAATATCAAAGCCATTCTGAGCAAGTTCATAGACATCAGCTCTTGATTTACCTGAGAACAGTAGAGCTGTGTCATCCGCATATGACATAATTAAACCATTTTGAAGTTGTAAGCGGCAAAGGTCATTTATGTATATTAAAAATAATGTGGGCCCCAAAATACTGCCCTGTGGAATTCCATAATTACTATTTTTAAGTTCAGAGCTCGTGTAGTGACCAATTTTAAGCGACTGGTAACGGTCGCTAAGATAATCAGTTAACAATTTTAACTGTGCTCCTCTTATCCCAATTTTTTCCAGTTTAAGTAATAGAAAAGAACAAGAAATAGTGTCAAAAGCCTTGGCGAGGTCTAAAAAGATTCCAATGGTATGCATGCCATTATCGAGATTTTTACTTATAAAATTTGTCAATTTGTGTACTGCTTGGCTCGTTGATCTTTTAGACCTAAAACCAAATTGTTGATCTGACAGCAGTTTGTTATTTTCAAGATATTTTACTAGTCTGTTGTTAATAATTCTTTCCAAAATTTTTGAGAGTCCCGTTAGTACTGAAATAGGTCTATAGTTAGTAACACAGGTTTTGTCTCCGGATTTGAAAACAGGGGTGACTACTGCTTTTTTAAGCAATTTTGGGAATATTCCTTGGGTTAAACATATCTGAAAAAAGTGAGTTAGTGGAGGGGCAATTAGGTGTTTAAGTCTTTTAAGAACAGCATTTGGAATGTCATCCCAACCGACGGCGCAGACGTCCTTTAACCCGTCTATTATACCTATCACTTCACTCACGTCCGTGTCTAGTAGTACAAAAGAGTTCAATGTAGTAGGAGGTATAGATGGACTTTGAATAGAAGACATTCTGTGCGATAGGTTTTTTTCTGCCATTTTTTCCAACGTTAATAAAGAAATTGTTTGCTTTATTCGTCGCTACGGATGGGTTAAATTCGGTTGTTAAAAGTTCGAGCGGAGGTTCTGAGTTTTTAGTTCTAAATGTGTTACTTTTAATATATTTCCAGATAAGCTTATTGTTTTTTCCTGCCTTCTGTAGTTGATCTTTGTCATACTGTTTTTTTACTTTTTTCAACAGATTGTTGCAGAAATTTCTATATCGCTTATAAGTGAGTGATAGTATTTCATTGTCAGGGGAAAGTTTACATTTTTGGTGTTGTCTGTCTCTATGTCTGATACAGCGAACAAGTCCGGGCGTAATCCATGGTTTAATGTTATTGTATTTTCTAGATATTACTTTTGTTAAAGTGTTCTTCTTAATCGCATATTGTAACAGATCAATGAAACACTGTAACGAAATATTTGGGTCACTCGAATTATTATAAACTGGGTTGAAATTAATGCCTCGTATGTCATTTTCAAGATTAGTCATGTTGAGTTTAGAATAGCTGCGCGTGCAATTTTTTCTAGGTGAAGGTATTTGAAATGTTAGTAAAACAACTTGATGGTCAGTGAGTGACGTATTAATAACCAGTGTTATGGACGGCGCTTTTGACTTTATAATGATATGATCGAGGCATGAGCCGCTCTGGTGCGTTGGGTAATAATGAGCTGGTAGAAGTCCATGAAATGTGCAGATGTTCAGATAATTATGTGCGTGAGTTTCAATTTTCCCGGAAGCAATGTTGATGTTAATGTCACCTTAAAGTATTATATTTTTAAAAGATGATATTTTCTCTAGGTTTATGCTAAGCGAGTCTAGGAATCTGTCAATATTTTGAGATGGAGGTCTATAAATAGCCATAAAAACCGTATCGGGGGAAGTTTTAATTAACAAGCAATTAAAGTCTTGAAATAAGGGTTCTTCTACCACTGCTACTAAATTATTTTTAATGTACACAACTAATCCACTATTTTGATTAATGTGGTTATTGGTTTTGTGTAAGTTGTAGCCGTCTAGTTATGGTATATTCGTTGTTTGTTCAGAGAGCCAACATTCTGTTAACACAATAATGTCACAGCTTATTTCAATATTCTGTAACATCACTTCAAAGCCGTTAAAATTTCGGTTTATACTACGAATGTTTTGTGTAAGCACTGTTAACATTTTCTTACCAGTTTGAAGAAGATTTTTGCACTCCTCAAGATTACAAATTATTGCTTCAGACACTGAAAAACTATCTAGATCACTAATTAGCTAATTAAAAAAGATAAAAAAGAAAAGTAAAGCACCAAAGCAGTAACACACGTGCAGCAGCACGCAAGTAAGCAGTAAATAAAGTAGATAAGTTAGTTTTTAGTATCATGACTAATCAGCTGATTAGTCATGATACTAAAAACTAACTTATCTACTTTTTATGTGCGAATTAACAAACTATTCGATGGCGCTCTTAGGCGCCTTCATAGTCTATTGAATTAATATTATTGTCTTCGGCGAATTTTCGTGCTGGACAATTTACGTCACCAGTTGGGTGATCATGTTTCCGCTTGAAACGTTTGCACGTTGCACACTGAGGAGGAGAAGTTCTGTTGCTGCAATCTTTGAAGGAGTGTCCCGTCTCTCCACAGAGGTTACATGTTGGCGATGTTTCGCGGCAAAACTTGGCTGCGTGACCGAACTGCTGGCAATTGAAACACCTGGTCACCAAAGTAAAATCTCTAACTGGGCATGATGTCCAATTTATAAAAATACGGCCTTGGTTCACCAGTATTTTTCTGATGATGGGAGGGACTTCAAGTACATAATTACACGTTGGGCGATCTTTCTTTCCGGACTTATGGCTCAATTTTATTGTTTCTAGAAAGGCCTCTCGAGAAGTTTTCGGCAATTTCTCAGACAGGTTTTGCTCATAAATGCAATCCAGAACCTCTTTCTCAGTGAGAGCTACGGGGTCACCAATTATTGCTATCCTGGGGCGGCGTTTTGACGGCTCTTCGATTTTAAGACCCGACGAGACTAGTTTCTCCGAACTTTTTAATTTAGCAATGTCGTCTTTGCTATCAGTGCTTATAATAACGCCTCCATTCCTAATTTTCCTTAGGCTACGGATCCGAAGTTTCAGTTCCTCCGGCGAGATAATTTTTTGTACAAGTGTTTTGGTATCGTCACTAGAATGTTTCTTATCGGTAGGATAGATGGCAACAGAACTAAAATTAGCTGGGCGAATAAACTTATCTGCACCCTTTTTAACCATATTGGCATAAGAAGTAGCTTCTGGTTGCGTTATCTTTTTATCGACGACCTCTTTGAACTGGTGCAGAGTGTTTGCAACGACCTGCTGTTCTTGAAGGAACTGGATGGTGCTGTAAGCCTGAATAGATTTTTGTTTCAGGGATTGGTATAGTACAGCCATTTGAGATGTCCCATGTGCGACTTTTCGACAAAGATTGGTGACGCGGAGCTTCTGGTCAGAGTTCATTTTCCCTTCGGCAACAGTAGAGCAAACTTCGTTTAAAATGGACTCTATGGATCCTAACCATTTCTGGATCTCCGGAGTAGCAATAACATCAGCCAGTAAGTTATCCTCCGTGGATGCTGGGGGTTCCGTTTCAACTGGTTGGTTTTGGTCAAAGGTTGATGGAGTAGGCGGTGGGCTTCGCCGCATTAGTTGGCTACGACCAAAAGGGCTAAACCCTTGGTTAGACATCACTAACACAGATAAACACTATTTTTGTGTATAAAAGTAATTAGTTCATCGTGCACTGTAAAAAAGTTGTTAATTACACAATTTACACGCGCGACACACTTTACTCATTAAGACTGAGTCCGCAAATTTTTCTATTAGGTAATATTTGTAATTATTTATAGGTAATTCATGACAATTAACACAAAACACGTCCGCTTAGAATCGCGTCTCGAGCATTGTTCAACTATTATACTTTTTTATTACTTAATCCACAACTGCACTGCTTGGCGATCGAATGACGATTGATTCTCGACTACCGCTTACAATTTCAAGTGGCGTTTGCCCCACTCAGAAATAACGATGAAGTCATATCCGTTATTTCAAAGTGTTGCCAACGTAAAAATATATTCAAAGTAGTTCCGACAATATTACTAATTCTGACAGTGTTTCCACAGTAAATATTATAATTCTATAGTAAATTCAAACATTTTTGTAATCAAATTGACGTTGACGACCGATCGTTGCTAAGCGACGGCAATGCTTGTACTTAAGAATTATTGAGATTGTAAAAACTTTGGTATTAGGCCGAATTTCCATTGGCTTATTGGAAAATCTATTAAAACACAGTGACTCATACTAATAAACGTATTAAAATAACCTGAGCAAAATGAAATCAGCGAACTATCCTAAAAAATATAATGAACGTTCGAAAATTTGTTGGATTATTGATAAATCTGTTTTAATATAAAATCATATGACTAATAAAGGTATGAAAATGGACGGAGACATTTTTCACATTACGTAATTAAGCAAAAATAAAAAAAGAAAGTTTAAATAGGAAAATCTTTTGGATAACTTAACAAAGCTATGTATTTAAGGATATAAATACATATTAAAAAATAAAAAATGGCAGAGCAATTTTTCAGCGGTAGTTATAGTGCAAAATGTTAAAGTCAAATTTGAGGTGTCTCCGAAATCGAAAAAATGTTGGATACCTTTACATAATTATTCTAATTAATACATTCGAACGTATACAGAAGGTATTTCAGTCATAGGATTTTTTCCCAGTGAGTTATAAGCAATTTTCATATTTAGGTAAAAATACCTAACTTCTCGTTACAAAATTTGTTGGATTATCGCACATCTGTAATCTGCCTACCTTACTTAATCATAATACCAAGTCTCACTGGCAGAGGAATTTTTTGGGTTACATATGCCCCGTTGATTGGACTAATACGTATATAAATAAATTTCAAACTAGAAAATAAAAAAAAAGTTTTTCGAACTGTATCGTGTGACATCAAATGAACTACTGTGAGGGTTTTAATTATATATTTTTTTTTCTTAATTTTAAAATTGCACAACGTCCCAAAAATATCTCGAGAGAAATAAAGCAAGTGCGTCCAGAGTAATACAATCTATTACATAAAAAACCGAAGAGGTCATATTCTGCAGGAGAATCTTAAGAGACCGGCGGAAACGCTCGCAACTACAAGTTTAGGCGAGCACAAAATTTGTTCGCGGCATATTGTCATCTCACTTTGACCAAAGATAAGCGGGGGACGGACGCTATGCGCAGCTGTGTGTGTGTGTGAGTGGATAGATAGCTATTGTTGTATTCTTGTCTTCCATTCATCGACTCGAGTCGAACACATTTAATTTTATTAGTAAAATTATGTACCTACCTATGTCGGCTACTTTGGGGAATCGTTAGTGAATGTACAGACTAGTAATGCGTTTATTTGGAAATTTCTTCACCTTGCCGATATCTCAACATAGGATCTCGAGATCTAGGCCTTGTAGAGAAAACCTAGCAGATGCGTCATGCATAGGTGGTCTTGGGGGAAAAAGGCCCGGCGCACGTCACGTATCGGTTACCTAAATATTAATAATTGGGATATTATAATTCTCATATAGTCTTCATTTATTTTAAGCCTTTTTATGTTTACATTATTCCTTTAGGACGGTCTCAGCTTTGAAAAGCTAATACTTGTCTTATTTCTTTATTTCTACTATTAAACTTCAAATACTTATTGTTATTACTAAACTAGCTTTTGCCCGCAACTATGTACGGCCATTTCCCGTTTTTTCCTGTTCCCTTGAGAATTTCGGAAAATCCTCTCTTAGTGCCCCCCTACAGTCCCCACGAAACATACCTACATGCCTAATTTCAGCTTTCTACGACTAGCAGTTTCGGCTGTGCGTTGTCGGTCAGTTACTCACTCAGTCCGTAACGGAAGAATTTTATCCCCAAATTTCATTTAAATCGGTTCAGTAGTTTTGGCGTGAAAGCGCGACAGACAAACAGAGTTACTTTCGCATTTATATTTTAAAATAATAATATAATATAATAATATTAGTAAGGATGATTGATAACGAAAACAAGACAAAAGTGTTATGCAAAGTATTATAAGTAGGTAAAAGACAAATATTCCAATAGGTAATTTACATTTACGCGATGTCTGTAAATCGTTCTGAACAAAGAATAATAAAATGAAAATACAAGGATTTTCAATAAACATAACAATTATTAACATTAATGTTCATACTTCATCAAAATATTACAGGCTTAAGAAGTAAAAAAGAACTTTTAGAAATTGCGATCGATACATTTCTAAATAAAGGGACAATTATTGATGTAATATGCTTGACGGAGACTTTTATTAAAGCGGGTGAGGAGAGCAGTGTTGCCTTAAATGACTACCAATTAGGAGACTGGTACTCAAGAAAGAATAAAAAGCGAGGCGGTGTTTGTATATTTTGCCTAAATCACATTGAGTACAAAATACTGACGCAATTGAAAAAATATGCGTCTGAAAATGAGTTTGAGTGTTGTGGAATTGAACTCTTACAATATAATATTATAATAATAGCCTTATAACGTACGCCAAACTCAAACTCCTTTGTTTTTCTACGTAATTTAGAAGTAATGTTATGCAACCTTCGAAATAAATCAAAAAAGCAATTAGTGATAGTAGGAGACCTTAACATTGATATTCTGAGCAAAAAAATCGATAAAAATAAAAAATGCATAGACGAATTAACTAGGATTGTAAATAATTTCGGTTTAAAATTACATATAAAACAACCAACGAGAAGAAATTCATGTCTAGACCAAATAATAAGTAACTGTAAGGATGCAATATGTGGGGTTATACCGCTGGGACTATCAGATCACGAGACAGCTCAGATGATATCCATACGAATAGATAGTAAAGTTCCACCTCTACGCTTTCGAACAATTCATAAGCGTGATTTTAGCGCTGAAAATAAAGAAAAGTTTTTTAGCTGTATGTCAAATTTAAAATGGACTGAAATATTTTCTGATCAGGAAGCCAACAGTGCGTTTAATCAATTTCACGATTTGCTTGTCTTGTTCTTTGATCTGTGCTTTCCTAAAATCGAGATCAAAATCAACCGAGTGGTCATAGATGGCTGCTCGTCTGGACTACTGGATATTAATGCCGGGGTTCCTCAGGGGTCGGTGCTCTCGGCAACATTGTTCCTGCTGCATATTAATGATCTGCTAAAACCCGGTACCTTTGGGTATGCAGACGACAGCACTGTTGCTGAGAGATACGTGTCCGACGCACGAGCTGGTGGGTCGCAGATCCGGTCTCTCCGGGAGGCTATGGTTGAGCGCTTGAACTTGTCCTTACAGGCTGTCTCAGAATGGGGCGATGCCAATCTGGTCAAGTTCAATGCTGCTAAGACCCAAGCGTGTCTATTTTCCGCTAAAAGGAGCCAATTCCACCCAGCTCCATCTTTTCGTGGTGTAACCGTGCCGATAACCGACCGACTGGAGCTTCTTGGTGTTACGTTAACATCTACCCTCAATTTTGGCCCATTCATAGAGGCAAAGGCTCAAGTGGCTGCCAGAAAGTTGGGGGTCCTAGCAAAGGTGAGACGGTACTTCACGCCGGAACAGCTGCTCAAGCTCTATCAAGCGCAAGTACGATCGTGTATGGAGTACTGCTCTCATCTTTGGGACGGATCTGCCAAATACCAGCTTGATGCCCTTGAGTCAATTGAGAAACGAGCCAAGAGGATCATCGGTAATGACAGGCTCGTCGAGTCGAAGCTCCAAAGCCTTGAGCATCGACGCCGAGTTGCTGGCCTGTCGGTTTTCTATCGCTTGCATTTTGGGGAGTGTGCGACGGAATTGCATGATTTAATTCCACCAAGCCCGTTCCATCATCGGACCACAAGACGAACGGCGATGCGCCACCGGTACATGGTGGACATCCCACCCACACGCACTAAACGTTTTGGGAACACATTCATAGTGCGTACAGCTAAGGAGTGGAATTCCCTGCCAGAGTCTGTGTTTCCAGATAGCTACAACCTGGGAGTCTTTAAGACAAGAGTGAATAGGTTGCTTCTAGGCAAACGTGCTCCATCTTCGACCACATCATCGCTTACCATCAGGTGAGATTGTGGTCAAACGTATGCCTATACACAGTAAAAAAAAAATAAAAAACCTAGTGAAAAAATATACGAAATGTATTTCCAAAGGTCTTAAAAAGTCAACTAAAACCAAAAGGAACTTGCGTTTTAAATACTACTTCTCATCTGATAAAGAAAATAAATTAAAATACTTAAACTATTATTAATTACTTAAAAAATGTATACAAAAAGCACAAAAAATTCATAATACAAATTATGTAGCTAAGGCTAAGAATAAATGCAAGGCGTCATGGGACTTAATAAAATATAATTCTAATAATAATCAAATTCCGGAATCAAGTATTACGGAGATAGAAACTGAAACCGGACCACTAACAAGCCCCACGGACATTGCCAATTATGTTAATGACTATTATATCAATTTGACGAACAACGATTTTGACATTAATACTAATAATTATGACATTGATCCTATTAACTCTAGTATGTTTTAAATGCCCACTAATGATGACGAAATACAAAAAGTAATAAAATCACTCAGGGATACAAATTCAACAGGTTATGATCAAATACCTACAAAAATTATAAAATACATAAGCCCTATTATTACTCCGTTACTAGTACATCTAATAGACTTATCATTATTCACGGGAGTGTTTCCTGAAAGATTAAAAACGACAGCTATTAAACCCATACATAAAAAAGGTAGTAAAAAACTTGTTGACAATTACAGACCTATAGCCCTATTGCCTAATTTAGGAAAAATTTACGAAAAGGTCGTGCATGCGCGATTAATAAACTTTATCGATAAGTTCCAAATTTTGAAACTTGAACAACATGGATTCCAAAAAAAGAAATCGACAACCACAGCGGCATTTAACGTAATTAACCTAGTTACTAAAAATATTGACCAGAAAATTCCGACAACTGTAGTATTTTTTGACATGTCAAAAGCCTTTGACTTTGTATCGCATGAGCTATTATTAAAGAAATGTGACAAATATGGAATACGCGGTAAAGCAAATGCATGGCTGAAAAGTTACCTTACAAACAGATCGCAATTTGTAGAAATTACTGTGGATTAATCAAATCAAAACGGTGAACTGAAATATAAATCTAAACTAGGTTACAATGGCACAGGCGTTCCGCAGGGCAGTATTTTGGGCCCCCCCACTTTTTCTGTTATATATCAATGATCTGACAGAAGTAACTGACCATCCCTGCATACTCTTTGCAGACGATGTGTCCGTCATTATCCCTAAAACTAACGAAAACTATAATGAAGAAATAAATACTACCGTTAGTAAAATAATAACTTGGATGGAAAAGAATAACCTTAAACCTAACATAGATAAAACCAAATATGTACAATTTCGTAACAAAAACTGGAATAAAATTGATTTAAACATCACTTATAAAGACAAACAAATACAACAATCAGATAGTATGACTTTTCTTGGGATCGTTCTAGATGAGAGGTGTTCCTGGATTAATCATATTGATATGATATGTGGAAAAATCAGTAAGTTTGCTTATGCTCTATGGCGTTTATCTAACCTTACAAGTAGACAAGCCACATTACAGGCTTATCATGCATATGTTGGTTTAATACTACGTTGTGGTATACTGGTATGGGGAAACTCGGTGCATGTCGGAAGAGCTTTTATCGCACAAAAGAGGTGTATACGTGCGATTTGTAATGTAGACCCACTTACATCTTGTAAACCACTGTTTAGGAAACTTAAAATACTTACACTAACTGGTATTTATATTGAGGAAATATGTAAATTTACCAAATCTCACCCAGAGATGTTTGAAAACTGGGAGATAAATGTGAGTTCAAAACTAGATATCCTAATAGACTAATTAATCCTAGAATAAAAACGGAACTTTATAGGCGAAGTTGTTATCCTATGTGTTTTAAAATATATAACAAGGTTCCTACCCAAATTATAGAACTTCCAATGGTCCACTTCAAAAGAGCTTTACACAGGTGGTTAGTTGAGAATCCCTTCTATAATATAAAAGAATTCCTTCAGTTTAAATGTAAATGATTTAATTGTACCTATACCAAAATTTGCATGTCATTATGTTATGATTGAATATGTTAAGCTACCATACTACTATTGCAAGAACTTTTGTAACCATATTTATTTGCAAATAAATCCTTGACTTTGACTTCTTCATAGATATTGATAATTCTGTTCATCTTTGAAAAATATATGAATAGCAACGTGATAGTCGTTTAGGGTGACCATAATCGACTAAACGAGTTAAAAAAACACTGTGTACTCTGATTACAATTATGGTAATCAGAGTACACAGTGTCAAAGATCCACACTAAACAGGCTGGTTGGTATATGTGAAGACGATGTATATTGGTGTCTGAAATGGTCTTCTGAAGAACCACACAGATTGAGTGGATTTGTCCAGGCAGTGCACGCATTTGCAGTAATCGTGGAGCTCAACTCAACAAATTATAAAATTAACTAGAACGATTTTGAACTATTCACTTTAGTTTTATCAATGTTTTGACTTTTGTGTTAGGAATTTAAAAAAAAAATCCGAGCTAAAACTGGACCGAGGCCATAAAGCCGCAATTGTCACCCTGCCCCAGGTGATCCGGACAAACATCGCAGTATTCACAGTACCTAAAAGTAAAGAGAAGCGAGCAGTGTATTTGATATAATCACCTATACGCCCGGCTCTCGAGTAAAGAAACGGAACAGTGACATGACAAAGCTTGTAATAAGTAGATAATACAACTGCGTTGTGATAGGTACCTACCTACCGATTAATATTAGTGATGAAACGGATAGGTAGTTTATTCCTACCTACTCAATTAAATTTAGTTAGGTCTAATGCTAGCTCACTAAAAATAGGTACCTATTTAGGTAATTTACCTATTTAGTACGTATTGATGTTTGTATAAATAGTACACCTAAGACTACCTATACTACTGTCTCCTTTGTCTCTTTAAAATCCATCCAATGGTTGTCTTGAAAAGATCGCTTTTAGCGATAAGGCCGCCCATTGTGTCACCCTATGTAATGTGTTTTTGGTTATTTCGTTTTTTGATACCTACTGCCGAAATTAAGTTATTTTATACTTTGTAGTGTTTTGTTTTTGGAAGTCGTGTTAGGGTTCGCTAATTTACATTTTTATTTCACTAAATTTAAACGCGAAAAGACTAGTTATCAGGCCAGTAACTATTTGATTCGAGTATTTTGCACTGGCAACACTTTAGTTTGTCAATTGAACGTTAGATGCTTCTGATTGGTTAACCAATCAGAAGCCAGCACGTGGTCATCTGTGATTGGTTGACGTCATGAAATCGACAACCAATCACAGAACTCGATTTTACCGCGCAAATTATCGGAAACCGGGTAGTTGGAAAAGGGTCGGTTGAACATTCTGACTCGAGCTGTTGGACGAAGAAGTCGAGTGAAAGAATAAAGTTGTGTTACCTGTTACCTGGATTTTCTTCACTACTTCACCCATCCTGAAAGTCTAGTTGTAGTCCATAGATTCAGTTATTGTTCGCATTCAATTAGTGCAACAAATGTTTTATGAAAATTAGTTCCATTTTTCTAACTAGATGGCGTTGTTAGTTTAGACCTCATTTCTGAATCGCGATGTTAAGATTCTCCGTCAGATATATATAGGCTTTGTCAATTAATGTTTTTTTTTGAGTTTGAGTATTGAGATCACGCTAAGATCTGATACTAAATATATCAAAATATCTGGTATCCGGTGTTTTATTTATCCGAGTTCCGCGAAGTATTCTTCATGGTCCTTCGAGCCGGATAAGTGAGATCCAGATAGTGTTTTGTGATACTTGGCGTAGAAACCAGGGTGGATCGCCCTGAAGCGCCGCACACCCAAGCTGGTGTGCACAGTGAAGTGGCCGGTGCTGCTGCAGCGGAGTCGGCGTGGACCAGCACCAGGAGTTGGCGCAGGGTGGAGTTGGACACCAGCAGAGTGACAGTGGAGCAGGGCGCAGGGCGGTCTGGAGATCATCAGCACCAGCTGAGTGAGGCGCAGGGCGGGAAGCACGTGTGTTCGCCGGCGCGGCAGTGGAGTTCACGCCTGGGTGTGGAACATCCAGGTGGCGCAGACCACAGTGGAGTGAATACGGAGTGCCAGTGAAGTGTGGTTTGTTGAAGCTAAATCGTGAGTACTTTTATTGTTTCATATTTGCAAGTCGGGTTTTCTGAAGATAGAAAATTTCGTCAGAAAAGGTTTATTGGACTTTAGTTTTTTTATGTTGTCTTTATTGCGCTGTGTTAAATATTTAGAGTTAACATATTCAAAACACAATGTGATCAACATTTGTCTTTGGTAGTTTTATTAGAAATATTAGTAACTTCTTATTGCCTTAATTAAAATTCAAAATATGGAGGCTATGTATAAATTACAAAATAATACCAAGCTTCTTATTGAGAAGGCTCAGATTAACTTTAAAAAAGCACCTAAAGATAGAGTTACTAAAACGTACGTTGAGACTAGATTGGAAGCACTTGAAGCTTTGTGGAAAGAATTCTCGTCAACTCATAAAAGTATAATACAAACTGTCACAGACGCTCAGCGAGAATCTGATAAGTATTTTATAAATGAAATTTATGATACTACTGAAGAAACATACATTTTCCACAAAACACAGTTAAGAGAAGTTTTAAATTTATACAGCGATTGCAATTTAGATCGAAGTTCAAGGACAAATGTCGACCACACAACATCAAATAGTGTCAGATTACCAAAGATAAACATTCCAAAGTTTTCGGGAAATTATGTAGAGTGGACAACATTCAAAGATTTATTCACATCCTTGATACACAATAACGATAGTTTAGAAGACGTGCAGAAATTACATTATTTAAAGGGTTTATTGTCGGGAGAAGCAGATCAACTTGTTAGACATATTGCGGTTACTTCAGATAATTACAGAGAATGTTGGTCATTGCTTCATAGTAGATATAACAATAAGCGATTTCTGTCGAATTGTTTATTAAAGCGCTTATTGAGTCAGACTAATGTAACCGAATGTTCAAATAGCCTTAAATGTTTATTGGATACCACAATGGAATGTCTGAATGGTCTGAAAAATCTCGGAGTTGACGTTAGCACGTGGGACATAATAATCGTTTTCATAATTAGTTCCAAACTTGATTCCGAATCACGAAAGCAATGGGAGACTAAAATTAGTTCCAAAGACGAATTACCCGTGCTCTCGGAGTTCAAAGATTTTTTGGAAGCTAGATTTCGTGCGCTCGAGTTTTTAGACACTAAGTCGAGTAGACCGAAACCTAAAGTTCACCATATAGTTAGTATCGACAATAAAGCCGCTCCAACAACTTGTCCATTCTGTAAAGAAAATCACAAAATTTCTAACTGTAAGAAGTTTGCTCAGGAGAGTTACGAATCTCGTCATAGCTTTGCACAAACCAGGCGCTTGTGTTATAATTGTTTAAACGCAAATCACTCCATTAAGTTTTGTCGACAAACTACGTCGTGTCATATATGTAAGCGAAGGCATCACTCACTACTGCATCCAATCTCGGTCTCAAACTCCACATTAGTTAGTGAACGTTCTAATACAGCAGCTGAAGTTAAATCAGCGGTGTCTACTGTACAGGTATCGTTATCAGAGAGCGAACCATCAACTTTAGTTTCACATTTTTCTAAGGGATCCGTACCTAATCAAGTTTTGTTGGCTACTGCTCTTGTCGAAGCACAGACAAGAAGTGGCTCTACACAACTGCTGAGAGCGCTATTAGATCAGGGATCTCAGGCATCATTCATAGCAGAATCAGCAGTGCAGCTACTTGGACTTAAGAAGAAGCCGACCAAGTCGGTAATATCTGGAATAGGCGGTGAGAGAAGTGCCTTTGCTTCCAAGTTTACAGTCACGTTGACTATTCATTCACGCTTAGATCCAAATTTTAGAGTCCAAGTACATGCGTTTGTATTGGGTACCATTACGTCGCTTTTACCCTCAGAAAAATTAGAGCATTCCTATTGGCCCGAGCTAAAGGGCATAACTTTAGCTGATCCAGAGTTCCATACGCCAAGTAAGATAGACATCTTACTTGGTGCGGAAATATATGGTCAAGTTCTTAGAGATGGTTTAATTCAAGGTCCACCAAACGTACCGGTAGCTCAGAATACTGCCCTGGGTTGGATCCTTTCTGGACAGTTCCCATCAAGCCATGACTCTATTCATTGTCATCACGTCATTCACAGCAGCTTAGATCAGGCTGATGACAACGCACTTTTGCGACAGTTCTGGGAAATAGAGTCTAAAATCCCCGATAAGAAGATCCTTTCAGAGGAAGAGCAACGATGTGAGGATATTTATGCACAAACTACGTATCGTGATGAAGAAGGTCGTTATGTGGTTAATCTCACTTTCCGCAATCAAGATCCGCAGTGTCAATATGGACGTTCGAGAGACCTTGCCATGAAAAGATTTCATCTTCTTGAAAATAAATTCAAGAAGAATCCGACACTTAAAGCCCGATACTCAGATGTGTTCCAAGAATACATCGATCTTGGTCATATGGAGCCTATACAGGGTGATGAGCGAAATATGAGTACAGCTGTTTATCTGCCACATCACGCCGTGGTACGTGAAGACAAAACCACAACCAAGGTCCGAATAGTGTTCGACGCTTCAATGAAAGGGTTAAATGGAATGTCTCTGAACGACGATCTCATGGTAGGTCCCATGTTGCAACCTCCGTTACGTCACATCATTATGAGATGGAGAACGCATCCCATAAGTCTCTGTGCTGACATCATAAAAATGTACAGACAGGTGAAGGTCTCTCCTGAACATGCAGAGTTTCAGCGAGTAGTGTGGCGAGATGATCCAGAATCTGAAATAAAAGAATACAAATCAGTAAGAGTTACGTTTGGTACAGCAGCGGCTCCTTACCTTGCAGTGAAATCCTTACAGCAGGTGGCAGTCGATGAAGGCGGACGCTATCCTGAAATATCTGACATCATAAAGAATGAGTTTTATGTTGATGATTTAATGACAGGATGTCAGACAGTTGAAGAAGGTTTACACATACATAGAAAATTAACAGAGTTACTTACCAAAGGTCAATTTCAACTACAGAAATGGGTAAGCAGTTCCGATGAATTAAACAAGAAAATTCAAGAAAACACGGTAACAAAGGTGAGACAGAATGGAGAGGAACAGGGAAAGAATATCAGGGTAGACTCGGTTATCAAAATTTTAGGAATTTCCTGGGATCAGGAGAGGGATGAATTTAAATATACAGTTCAACTGGATCCACAGCAGGCCCCAATCACCAAAAGAAAAGTGATTTCAGATATCGCACGCCTGTTCGATCCGCTTGGATGGGTGGCACCTTGTATTATTACCTCCAAAATTTTCATTCAAAAGCTTTGGCTTGCTGGCCTAGAATGGGATCAAGAATTAACGCCGGAACTGCGTTCTGAATGGGAAACGTACCGTTCAAGTCTTGTAGAGACGAATAAGTTCAGTATTCCCAGATGGGTAAACATGAAGTCTGACGACATATCATTAGAATTACATGGATTTTGCGACGCATCGATTGCTGCTTATGCCGCTGTCGTGTATGTAAGAATTATAGATGCCCAAAAAACCATACACGTCAATTTAATCACCTCGCGAACTAAGGTTGCACCAGTCAAGCAGCAGTCGATTCCGCGTTTAGAGCTGATGGGGGCAGTGTTGCTCTCCGAACTCATTTCTGAAGTCGCTGAAGTAATGAAAGTCGCACCCTCTCAAATACACGCCTGGACTGACTCGTCAGTGGTTTTGGCATGGCTCAGTAAACATCCCAGTAACTGGACTACTTTCGTTGGAAATAGAGTGTCTACTATTCTCTCTCACGTCGACAACTCACATTGGGCTCATGTCCAATCTACGCATAACCCAGCAGGTTTGGCATCCAGAGGTGTGTCACCAAAGGAACTTGTATGCAACTCACTGTGGAGTCAAGGACCCTCATGGCTTCATGATGAAACGATAGAATACACAAGGCCAAAGTCAATCACCACTAACACAGAGCAAAGATCAATCAAGGTTCACGTCGTAACTGAACCTCTTCAGGACGATCTTTTCTGGACAAAGTATTCAACATTGCAAAGGTTAGTACGGGTTATAGCATACTGCAGAAGAGTTTTGAGTTGGAAGAAACAATCAAGTGGTGAAAATAGATTCGAAAGGTATCTTACCAAGGAAGAAATACAAGAAGCAACAAAAACTTGTATAAAACTTGTTCAGAATCAAGAGTTTTCTGAAGAAATTAAGGACATAAGAAAAACAGGAAGTGTAAAAGCGAAGAGCAAGCTTAAAAGTCTCTGTCCAGTCATCGATGATGAAGGCATTCTCCGCGTCAGTGGACGCATTCACAATGCAAATTTAGAAGAGGCTGTCAAACATCCCATCATTCTACCACCCAATAGTCACTTCACCAATCTAGTGATTGATGAAGCCCATAAGAGGACTTTACATGGGGGACCAACACTAATGTTGAGCCAGCTGCGTACTAGGTATTGGATCCCTTCCGCGAAAACAAAAGTTAAGGCTCACGTACACAAATGTGTAAAGTGCAGGCGGTACTCGGCATCTATTCAAACCCCGCTGATGGGTCAGTTACCGTCTAGTCGAGTCATTCCAGCAAGACCATTCCTAAAAAGTGGCGTGGATTTTGCTGGTCCCATCAGCATCCGTACGTCAAAGGGTCGAGGCCACCAATCATACAAAGGGTACATTTGTGTATTTGTATGCATGGTGACCAAGGCGGTTCATTTAGAAGCCATCAGTGATTTGACGTCGCAAGGTTTCATCGCTGGCTTTAAAAGATTTGTGGCTCGGCGAGGTTTTGTTAGTGACATTTGGAGCGATAATGGTACTAATTTTGTTGGCGCTTCCAAAGAGCTTCAGCATTTAGTCGCTGCTGAAAGGTCTTCCGTAGCTGTAGAGATCAAGGAGTGGTTAAGCAACAACGGCACTTCTTGGCATTTCATTCCGCCTCATTCCCCTAATTTTAGCGGCTTGTGGGAGGCTGGGGTGAAATCGACCAAATTCCACCTAAAACGCGTAATTGGTAATTCCACACTCACTTTCGAAGAAATTTCAACACTTTTGTCCCAAGTGGAAGCGTGCCTTAATTCAAGACCGTTATCAATGTTGCCTGACAATTCCATAGATCCCACTCCGTTAACACCAGGTCATTTCCTGATAGGTGAGCCTCTGATAGCGGTGCCTGAACGTAATTACGAGACTTCTAACATTGGTAATCTGAGACGTTGGCAGGTTACACAACGCATGTTGCAAGACTTTTGGAGGCGATGGTCAGACGAATACTTGGTTCATTTGTTACAGCGTTATAAATGGACAAAAAACATTCCGGAACCAAGTATCGGAGATGTAGTTTTAGTCAAGGAGGATAACTTACCTCCTGCCCGTTGGCTTTTGGGCAAAGTCATAGACAAGCACCCTGGTTTGGATAAGGTTACACGAGTAGTGACCCTCAAGTGTAACGGATCTTCGATCAAACGACCTACGTCAAAATTGTGCATTTTGCCAATTGCAAAATGATGTAAATCTTTATAGCACAAGTTAAGTTTGGTTAAGCTATTTTATGTAAATTGCCATAAATTTAGACAAGTGTATACAGTCCACAAAGTATTGTAAGTTAGATTAGATTTAAGTTTATAAAAAACTATAATTGTTTGTATCAAGAGATTGCTTACGTCATCACTTGTCGTTGCACACATAATTATTGTTTTTCTAGTTTGAGCCCCTGACCTCATGGTGGGCGGTTTAGTGTAATGAAGGACATATCATAATGTCCTTGGTGGGCGGTATGTTCGCATTCAATTAGTGCAACAAATGTTTTATGAAAATTAGTTCCATTTTTCTAACTAGATGGCGTTGTTAGTTTAGACCTCATTTCTGAATCGCGATGTTAAGATTCTCCGTCAGATATATATAGGCTTTGTCAATTAATGTTTTTTTTTGAGTTTGAGTATTGAGATCACGCTAAGATCTGATACTAAATATATCAAAATATCTGGTATCCGGTGTTTTATTTATCCGAGTTCCGCGAAGTATTCTTCAGTTATTGTTTATAGTCGGTTAATTTTTTTTATGTGAGTTCGCGGATAACTTCTTCGTTTATGAACCGAATTCGATTAATCTTTTTATATATGTCGGAGCGTGGTCGCTGAAGCCTATACAGATGTAGAAATCTTAGTTTTAAAAATTACTTGTTTTTGTTAAGTGATGGTTGTTTCGGAGAAAATAACATCGTAAATCTTAACTTTGTGACCCAACAATCTGTTTCTTGTTCTAATCTTAATTACTGTAAAAAATAATGTAACGCAAGCATGGGTCGTGGCGCCCGTTCTCGTAAATTTAGAATGTTTATGGCCCTTTCTTGAAAACGATAGTTTTGTCAATTGGTTTGTAGGCCATTTAGGAGAAATGGCACTTATTGTTTGTAACGGAGGTACAAGTTTGTGTATCAAGCTCGTATGCGGGGTGAGGGGAGGATACTTGTCTAAAACCTATGGCCGATGTGGCATGGGCAGATCATTGGGAACAGCTAAGCGAGTCGGTTGCTGATTCAAGTTCAAGTTCAAGTTATTGATTTCATCAAATCAAATTGTTTTGATTGTGAATATGGTGTTGAGGTATCGGTGTGTCCCCAACAACCCCGCGAACTCGCTGCCGTTATAATCACACCAAGTGCCTTTCTGTGTAGTTACCTTCTTAATTGTATGGTATTGACTCTAAAGTAATTATAACACCTTTCGCATCACTTGTGTGTATTCCTTCGCCTACTTACTGTATCCTGACACATAAGATGAACACGCCGGAGCAAGCAGCGTGGTACCAAGTCTACCCCATTTACGACATATATGAAAGGGTATCCTGCCGACAGTATAAAATAACTTTAATTTCGGAAGTCGGTGTTTTTGATTAATTTCGGTTTTTGACACTGACTTCCGAAATTAAAATTATTTTATACTGTGTAGTGTTTTGTTTTTGGAAGTCGGTTATATTTTTGAAAAAAAAAAGTTTTTTTATTTTTCTCTTTTTACTGGTACCCATTCACAGCGTACCGGCGTGATGTTATGTTATGAAAATAAAACTTACTAAGTGCTTTCGGTGTAAAGGTCTCGTCAATACGAATGAAATAAGCCCAAACACTTTTTTTTTTACTATATATAGGCATACGTTTGACCACAATCTCACCTGATGGTAAGCGATGATGTGGTCGAAGATAGTTCCTACATACCGATGTGGAGTTCCCTTGAATTTCGGTCGTCTCCATCATCAGGTCTGATCCAAACCTTAATTGTTTTGTAGTATCACCCGATATACACCCGAATATCAAGTTTTTACCAGATGCGTGCCTACAATTTTCGAGAGTTGCCCTCAATTTCTCAGGGTTTTCATGATCAGATCCCGACGTAGTGGCAATGGGACCACCTCGGCAGCAAACCCATTCATATAAAAAAAGATTCATCGAAATCGGTTCATAAACGACGAAGTTATCCGCGAACAAACATACGTGGTCGAATTGAGAACCTCCTTTTTTGAAGTCTCTTAAAAATATCTCTATTTTCTTGGGCTCACTTTAAATTTAAAAATATGTTAATAATTAGAAATTAGTACCTATAGGTAGCTAAGAAAGTAGGTAAGTATCTTATTATAATAATATCATTGGGTTGTACTTTAGGAGATACGTCTCAAACCAACGTAAGACGTAAGACCAACTTGAAGGCGTAAGGCAACTAAAACTAGCAAAGGTCGTAAAAATGTACGTAACTCGATACCAAATCAAAAGGCAAATTATCAAAATCCAAGTTCATAGCTTAGGTCAAGTGCAAGAAATAATACAACGCATGTTAGAAAACAATAATAATTACGCGCGCAATACACAGTAAAGTATCTATCTAATCCTCTAACACTCGCTGGTGTAAGTGTCTGTCGGAGTGATACACACAGCACCTACCACGACCATGAGCAGTGCGATCACGCACACATTGACATTTGCTTGCCGAGACAGAACTACTAACGATTGGAAATTTGTGATAAATTTGGATATGTTCTGTAATACCAAAAATTATGAATGAAAACTTAATGTTTTTCTATTTTTTTATCTATCATTTGTTACTTGATAATAAAAGCTATGTTTCTGGGGAAACAATATTGGAAATATTGTTGTTTATAATACAGAAAAAAACAAAATTAAAACATGCCATTTATGCCGTAAAAATGTGCGAAATTAAATTCGCTTTAATTCCATTTTACGATGATTTATAAAAAAAGAAGTAGTAACTTAGATAAATCCGAATATCAGCATAGAATGGTGGAAATATGTTCAAACTGCAAATGATTTTGGTATTACGTTTGTATGGACAATTCATCTATCGACGGCGCCTTAATACCGCGATTCACAAGTGACGTCACGGAACAACGCCATCTGTTATTAAATAGCGGTACTAAACTGATGAGAAAAAATGACAAAATCTCTTCTTTCTAAGACCCGAATAAATCTGTGACTTGGAGAAAAATTGCGACTAATTCAGTCGCTTGCGGCGACCTTATATTCGATTGCGGTGCTGCATTGTGTCGTGACAAATATGTCGAACGTGTTAAAATGTAACGAGTGTAACATCGTCATTGACGAAATGTTGTCCTATATACAGAATAAAATATCTGTGATTGACGAAGAACCACTGGTGCGCATATGCAAAACATCTTTCACCAGTGAAGAAATTAGAAAATCGAAATCATTGCTATTTGATTCGATCCCAACGGATAAAAGGAAAATTATTCGGAAGAATAAGGGAAAGGAGGAAAGGGATACTAGCTGATATCGTGAATGTTTTCAAGTCAATTGATCCAGATATAATTCCTGTTTTTGTGGCCCGTCAACTAGAAAAATTGCCTCCTATAACCTTTGATCATCTGGACTGTACCAAGTTATTAAAGGATCTGCTGATAGTACAGACCTAGATGAAAGAGATAAAGTCATTGTATGCTACGGTCAATCAGATAAAAGAGTTGAAAATGAAGATTCTACAATTAAGAAACGATTCCTTGCCCCCTACTCCTGCGTGTAATGTAAACATGAGACGAGGTGCTTGGGTATTGGATAGTGGACCGTTGGGGCTCTCAAACCATCACAATGTAACGCTGAATGAATCTGATCCTCCTGGCGTGGAAATTTCAGAGCACCAAAATTACGAAAATGAGCTGCAATACAGATTCGGGTAGATGAAGAAAAAGTATGCGCAACTGGTTGTGAGTCACATACACTGGAACCGTCATCGGCAACAAGAGTGGGAGGCGATAACTTGCGGCGCGCCATACGTCACACGTCGAGCCCATGCAAAACCGGTTCGGAGCGCACAGGCACAGCTAATGTGTTATCTAACTTAACGGGACCGCTCGCAAATAATGTACCGAAGGCGGTTACTTACGCTATAAGCGGCAATAGTCATTCTAATGGGATTGTAAATGATATTGCAATGCCCACGGCTGATTGTGTTGACTTGCAGTCGAGGGATAGTGAATGGCAAGTAGTATCCAAATCAGGGAGACGTAAGAATACGTATAAATATCGTTATTTAGGCACATCAGGCACCGCGAGAGATAGTGAGTGCAATTTTAAAGCAGCGGAAAGAAAATTACGAATGTCAACAGAAACAACGGCTGATGACATCACTTCATATATTCGCACTAAAACACATGAGACTGTCTTTGCAGAAGATACATTTTAAAAAGGATAAAGGTTATCTGTTTATGTGGATGATAAACTATGTCCTGAGGGTATTGTATTCACTATTCAGGCGTTTTGTGAACTTCAAGCATCAAGTAGCGAACGGAATAACTTCTGTGAACGGCACAAATAAACCAAATTAATGAATGACTGTCCTTATAGTTTTGCCAGTTTTAATTTTAAAAATTTTAAACGTTCTGTAGATGCTGTACGGGAACTATGCCATTCTTGCGATTTAATCGCGTTGCAAGAAACATGGCTTTTACCGGACAATATAACTTATTTATATAACATTGACCGAGATTTTGGATACACGGGTACGTCGGCGGTGGACACATCGGCGGGAATACTACGTGGGAGGCCTCACGGTGGCGTAGCATTGTTGTGGAAGTATAAGACAATCTCACAAGTGTCAGTGTTACAGTGTAATAATGCGCGGGTGTGTGCCATCAAAATTATAACTAGTGACCGTCCTATAATTGTCATGAGTGTGTATATGCCTATGACTATGAGTGCTAACCTACCTGAATTTACGGACTGTCTTGGTACGGTGAGTGCAATCATAAATGAGTATGGTGTGGAATCTGTTTTTATCTTAGGAGATTTTAACGCTGACCCATCTGAACTGTTTTTTAATGAACTTTCAGATTTTTGTAATGAAAAAACATGATCATGCATGGATGTAGATATGTGGGGCGTACAAACTGGTACTTACACCTTTTTAAGTCATGTGTATGGAACGTGTAGTTGGTTGGATCACTGTGTTGTGACCCAGGCGGCTAGACGCGCTGTTTGTAATGTGTATGTAAAATATTACACTACTTGGTCTGATCACTTTCCCCTTATTGTTCAATGTAATTTAAATGTATTAATACCTAAGTCATATAGTGATGTAAATACTGACAAGGATATTATATGGGGCGAGAGGGATGAGGCGCAAGTAGTAGTCTACGTTAAAGAATGTCATTGGCGACAGCTATATTGACTTTCCGGTGGAATTTTCTCAATGTGCAGATAGTTATTGTGGAGACCCTGGTCACAGGCATATTCTTGACAAGTTGTACTCTGACATTGTAGCCGCCCTTCGTGATGCAGCAGTGGTCAGTGGTAGGTCACTCGTGCCGGGAGTGATAGGAGGGGTTCATGCAGTGCAGGATGGAATGAACACGTCCGCGGGGCTCATCTTGAGGCCAGCTAGTCTATTCTGTAAACAACTATTTCGATATCGAGCTTCACCTGAGTGACAAAACACACAAAATGAGCTTTATTGCACACAACATAAAGGTCTTAATTTGAAACTCACCTCGGATTCCACTGTCGAGATACGAAAATGTTTTTACAGAATAGCACTACAGGTCGAGGTTTCTGGAGTGGGTTATGTGCGAGAGGCCTAGAACTGGGTGTGTGTATATGAATAAAAGTTGAAATGTATTCAAGTCCAGGCTTAAATGGTGTCAGGATCATCGAGATCAGGTCAAAATGGATGTCATTGCTAAAAAACTGGCCAAGTGCGAGTCGGACTCGCGTGCAAAGGGTTCCGAACGAATTTTTTAACATGTTATTTTAACACCACAGATTTGTTATAGGTTTTCCTGTAATCTTTAGGTAAAGATCTATTATATCCATTTTGTTCAAAATTTTAGGCTCAGTAGTTTCGGAGATAAGGGGGGGAATGGTAATTTTTCGTCTAAAATCTTGAATAACTACAAAACCATTTACTTTAACATTATGAAAAAAATATAATTAAAACCCTAACAGTAAGCCCTTTCATTTGATATGTCACACGATATTGTTCAAAAAACTTTTTTTTTTTAATTTTCTAGTTTGTCCCCCAAAACTGACCCCCTTCTTAAAATTTAATGATTTACGTAACATTTCTGTGTTCCGTCGGTGTGCGGGAGTGCTAGTGCCTTTGGGGGAGAAGGAGACTGTCAGTTGCTCTGCTCAGAACCGGTCTTGGTCGCTGGGCTGGGCTTACCGGGTAACTCATTTTGGAGGGTAGCGGGATCCGAAGCACGGTGTCAGCCGTTGGCCGACCGCAGTTAGTAGGGGGTCCAAGTAGTACGCCAGCCACGTGTGAAAGGCTGCCCCGCCAACTAGCGAAAAATCCCGGTATGCTCCACCGTGCCAGCCGGCGACTGGATGGGAGGACCCGGTGGCCATATCCGGGAGGGTTCGAGCGTCCCCGCAGTCTCCAAATGAGTTCCCCACAGGTCAGTTTAGCTCTAGTGTTCCACTTGGTTCACTGAGCAGCGCCTCGACAGTTCAACTTTTCTCCCCATCTACTCTCATGATGACCAAAGCAAAGAAGAAAAATATGGTAAAACAACGGCTGCACTTCCTCCCACTAAAAGTGCACCTCACTAATATTAGGCGGTTGCACTCCAATCTCGATCCGGTCCATCACCATCTTGAGACCGAGAAGCCGCACCTGTTTTACCTAACGGAGACGAAGATAACAACCCCGTCGGACGTGGTGTACCTCAACTACCCGGGCTACTCTCTAGAACACAAGTTCAAGAAGCAGGCTGGGGTCTGTGTGTACGTCCGCGATGACATTTGTTGTCGTCGTCTCCGTTGCTTTGAGAAATCGGGTTTTTCTGCCATATGGCTACTTGTGGACACAGGCGTGGAGAAAATTATCTATATCGGCGTATACCGATCGCACAGCGGTGACCAGGAGACTACAGCGATGTTTAATTCCCTCGTGGAGTCGACCGAGGTAGCCCAGCAACGGTACCCAACAGCGAAGCTCATTTTTCTAGGGGACTTTAACGCCCACCATAAAGAGTGGTTGTTCCCGTACCTGAAAACTGACCATACCGGGTTGGAGGCGCGTAAGTTTGCTTTAACGCTTGTTCTTACCCAGCTGGTGAATGTGGTAACGCGGGTACCGGATGTTGACGCCCATACACCCAATTGTTTGGACCTTCTGCTGACAACTGATCCGGGCAGTCTTTCAGTATCGGTCTCAGCTCCGCTGGGAACGTCTGACCACTGCCTGGTGAAATCCGTGTTGACCTGCTCTCCTCCAGATAAGAGTCCTAGAGGCACGAGACGAGTATGGCGATACGAGTCAGCAGACTGGGATGAGATGCGGCACTTTTTTGCGTCTTATCCATGGCGGCAAGTGTGCTTCCTCTCGGGTGACCCCTCGTGCTGTGCTGACGTGATTGCGGACGTGATTCGGCAGGGGATGGAATATTTTATTCCATTCTCCGACATTCCACTCGGTTACAAATCCCGGCCTTGGTATAATGCAGAATGCGCCCAAGCTGTGGCCCGTTAAGAGTCTGCTTACCAAGCATGGATCAAGGCCCGCGACCGAAAGCTTAAAGCACGTAGGGTTCGCGCGAGGAAAAGAGCCTTTAATTCTGCCGCTAAGTTCTGCAAGCGGGTTTTACGTAGGGCACGTTTTGACCATGTCGGACGTATCGGAGCCAAACTAGCATTGCACCCTCCGGGTAGTAAGCAGTTTTGGTCCCTGTCGAAAGCGGTTGAAACGAATTTCTGTCGACCCATTTTGCCTCCAATGTTGAAACCTGATGGCTCGCTGGCTCACTCTGCAAGTGAGAAAGCAAAGGAGATCCGCAAACAGTCCTAATAAATTAGGCCTCAATAAACAAAAATGAAATAATTTGGGTTTTCAAGGAGTAATATTAGTCTTTAATCCTGTGTAATTAGTTTTTTTATATGACATGGGATACGAAAATTAAAAAATAAAAACTTTATTTCAGACAGTAGTCAATAAATCCCATTAACATATTTGTTTCCGCTCTTTTATTAGGTAATGAGTTTTAGTGATTTTAATATGAGGTGAAACTTACAGAATGTTGAATTTAAATTCTTTAGTTGCACATGGTCAGGGATTTTAAAGAAAAAAAAAACCAATTCAAGTTAATTGAAAATATTTTATTAATTGTTTTCCACATTATCGGTTATTAATATACTATCGAGATGCTGGGCGGGAGGTACCACATTGTCTTGGTACCTAGCCCACTCTAAGTACCATATTATACATAAAATATGTGCACAGCAGCCTACTGTTCTCTTGCCTACATTACAATTGCAATAGTGTTGTAGTATTGCGTCCCTACCGTTAAGAGAGCCGTCGACCAAAATATAAACAAAGTATATTTTACGGCCTACATGGCGCGATTGTATTTTGCCTCTTAGCAGCCAAACACTATTTTCAGTCGACAGCTCTCTCAGTAGACTGCTGTCAACCTCTCTGCATACCTCAATTGTGAAAGATCCATTGGCTCTTATGTGCTCGCCGTAATAGGAACGTGCCTGTTTTATTTGGTACGTTCCTAAACACACCAATATCAGTTCATTGTAGGTGAGCCGGGGAAAATCACTGACATTATTGTCATCCACATTTATTCTTTGAAAATTCGTTCGTCTTCTATTTAAGTTATTATTAATAACTACAGTACTTAAACTATTTTCTGAGTACATTTTCTGATTTACTATATTAAGAATTTCCCCAGCATCATTCCTGTCTTCGATAAGAGGGTGAAAGGCATTAATCAAGCCAGCAGCTACAGTAAAATCTTTCATCAAATTGCGAGATGCGGCATTAAAATACTCTTGGCGAAAAAGCTTAAAGTCACGTTTAAACCTACCATTAATCACCTCTATGACCCAACGACATATTGTCACTGCCCTGGAACGATTAGCCTCTAGTGTAGATAATTGTGTTTCACCCTCTTGAACTGTGGCTGGTGTATAAACACGGTACCCACAATTGTTTAGTAATGACAGAGAGTCTCTAAAGCCCCTATCCAGTATAAAAACATCATTTGGAGCAAAAAATCTTCTTAATGGTTGATTTTCATCACGGAATTCTTTTAACGTTATTTCAGCATCTGATGTTGTTGCTGGATAGGGGCCAAGCACTTCGATAATATATCCGTCTGTGCTGACAATTATAAACATTTTTACAAGGTTTCGATACTTGTGTAAAGAATAAGTATTTTTTTGATATAAATAATTGGAACTCTTTTGTACATAAACATAAGTACCATCAGCTATCACAATTGCACTGGTTCTATTGTTGGCTCCATAAATCCCATTGGGAATCATAAGATTTCTCTGGGCAATTTGTTCTCTGGTTATGTGATTTACACCTAAGTGCAGAGGGACATAGTCTTGTACTAGGAAATCTCTAGCACGTGATATTAAAGAGGATGTTGTCCTTGTTGGTACTTGAATTAAAGAAGAGATTCTTTCAAATGAGTCTCCTGTTCTTAATTTGATTAAATATGCTGCTAGGGCAAGCGATCCATTACGCATTTGTGAGAGCCGAGGTACTTCATTAAGTATTTCAGCAAATTGCTGTTTAGTTCGACCAAACCAATAGTGGACTAAATGGTCTGGCATATTCTCAATATTATTAAAATCTATACTTAGAGGACTTGCATTTAATGTCATCAAGTCCTGTATTTGTAAAGCAGTAAACATGTGGTTGCTATTGTGAGGGGGATTATTCAAAAAATCCCATGAACCATGACTTACATGTCTGGAACATACACGGTTATTCATAGGAACATAAAAATTGTAGTTTTTTAGAAGTAATTGTCTTAGAGAGAATGGTATGGTAAGACGTTCAGTGCGATGGCAGCCCGAGACAAAGCAACGATTTTGTGACTCTGCAGCTCTTGCATATAAAGGCATCATTATGTGATCTCGAACATTTGGTGGTACCTCAATAGTAGGCTCAGGAATAGGATTGTCACTGGATTCTCTTGATGTTCTGACTACATGTGGAGCTCTGTCAGCACGCTGCCAGCATGGATGACAAATAGAGCTTGTAGAAGTTACCTATAAAAAAAACATGTTTTATTTATATTGTATCAAAAATCCTAACACCAACTCAGAAAAATAGTAGAATCAACGACTGCAGTAGAAAAAAAAAATGAACTTGTTTATGTGGGAAAAATAACACTATGCAAACAAAATGACTATTTTGAAAATCAATACATATTACTATGGAAAAAAAACATTGAATGTAATTCATTTATGTGGGGATTAACAACACTGTATAAACAAGCCAGGACTAGAAACTTGTTTGTTACTCTTTAAATAGCTATATGTGCTGTCAGATTATTAAGTACTTTCTTGTCCAGGGTGAATCCATTCTGTTATAACATCAAAAATATGGCGTTCACGCTGTGTTGAATCTTGTGTCAGTGTATGGGATCTCATGCGCAATAAAGATCTTCCACAACTAATGCAAACATGACGATGGCCAACATTCAAGTTAGATCCAATATTCGAATCAGCACTGGTTCCTGGCAATGACTGTGTAGCTACCATCCAGCATGAGTCGCACACATGGTCCGATGCAGTGACCTGAAATATAGATTAACTATAAATATACAAACGCTTCATTGCTACATATCTTTGGTACCAAAGTGATAAGCACCTGCGTATGCAGGTGCATAGATGGTGGTGCATTATTTGTTGTTTCCTGTTTAACAAGCAACACACAAAATGTAAGTATAGGTGGTGTTTTTTACTTGCGTTCGTTAATAATGCAAGCTTTATATAAAATTAAACAAACCAGTATATCATTTTATCCAACCTTGCAATGAGTGTTTAAGTCTAATAAGTAATTAAAATAACAATAAAATAACACTTACTTGACGTGGAGATATCCATTCTCTAATCACCGATAGTATGTCGATTGAGTTTAGCGAGTTCCTTCTCATGCGAGCAGTGGATATGCCACAATTGATGCAGCGGAGATTATCCATCGTAAACAACAGGTAACAATGTCAAAAGGCAAATACGGAGTCCAAAATGCGTGCAAAGTTCAATCGGTATTTCTGGAAGAACGGAGTCCAAGAACGCAATAGGGTCGGTCACAAAGGCAGTCACAATCGTCCAACAACACAGCAAGGGTCGGTAATTAAAAGTAGCACACAAAGTAAAGATATAACGTAAGTCCACAACACGAGCGAGAAACGTTATGACGCTATCCGGCAATCTGTTGTTGACAACCGATTGTTTGACAAGTGACAGCCGTATCGAGTGTTGTAGTTCGCAAAAATGCAAATCGATTTTTCTAAAAAATCAGTAAAATAAGTTAACAACAACAAAAAAATACTTTATCTCTAATAATTGTTTCGCAATAAACTTATAAAAATACTTTTTGGAGTGAAAAGAAATATTAATCGAACATTATAGTACAAATCTTTTACTGCAAAAAATATTTTTATTTAAAAATGGCTTAATATGGTAACATCGGTTGTTATTAACAACTGCAGCACGAGGAATACATCAACTGACTTTTCTTTTTTAATAATTCCTTATTCCTAGGGTTTTTCGAGAAATGATAGAATAAAGTAGGGCTTATAATTATTTAAATATTTTTTCGAATGGTCTAATACTTTGTCTATCGAGGCCATGGCTCGCCGATCTCCTTTATTTGCAACTCTCGTTGCAAGCAATTCGGGTCTGGACGCTGGCTCCAAGCAACCACCAACTTTACCTCGTTGTGACTCTTCGATGCCGGAGATTGCAGTTCATATTAAAGAGGTCCGAAGAGTATTGTGCAGTCTAGACGTGAATAAGGCTAGTGGACCTGACGGCATTCCAGCGAGAGTGTTGAGACAATGTGCACCTGAACTGTCTCCTGTGTTGACTCGCCTGTACCGCCTCTCTCTTGAAAAAAGAACGGTGCCGAAACCATGGAAGCTTGCGAATGTGCAACCGGTGCCCAAAAAGGGAGACCGTGCTGACCCTGCACATTACCGTCCAATCGCCATTACCTCCATCCTATGCAAGGTTATGGAAAGGGTCCTGAACAGTAAGCTGCTGTAACTGATCGCCTCAGTAACCGTCAATATGGTTTTCGCCGGGGACGGTCAACTGGCGATCTTCTTGTGTATGTCACGCACTGCTGGGGCGAGGCCATCGAGAGACACGGCGAAGCACTTGCTGTGTCGCTTGATATCTCGAAGGCCTTTGACAGGGTCTGGCACGCAGGTCTACTCAGCAAGCTTCCTGTTTATGGCATCCCAGCTGGTTTTTGCAGCTGGATATCAGACTTCCTGAGTGAACGGTCGATCCGAGTAGTCGTTGACGGCTGCTCCTCCGACCTCATGGCTATTGAAGCCGGAGTTCCTCAGGGGTCTGTTCTCTCTGCAACTCTTTTCCTGCTTCACATCAATGACCTACTTCAGCCGGGTCTTGTTGGGTACGCAGATGACAGTACGGTTTCAGAGAGATACTTGTCCAGCGCAATAACCGACGGGTATGAAGTTCGTTCCTTGAGAGAGACCATGGTAGAGCGGACAAATTTGTCCTTAAGCCTTGTCTCTCAGTGGTGTGACGACAATCTGGTCACTTTTAACGCCACAAAAACGCAGGCGTGTCTTTTTACCGCAAAAAGGAGTCGTTTTGACCAAACTCCTACTTTTCGGGGTGCATCTGTTCCTGTGACTGATCGACTAGAGCTCCTAGGCATGGAGTTGACATCTAGTCTCAACTTCGGCGCCACCATCGAGTACAAAGCCGAAACCGCGGCCAAAAAGCTGGGCATCCTAAATAGGGTGAAGCGATACTTTAGGCCTGGACAACTTTTAACCCTGTACAAAGCACAAGTCCGATCCTGCATGGAGTATTGTAGCTACCTTTGGGATGGCTCAGCTAAGTATCAGCTTGCCGTGCTTGACTCGGTGGAACGCAGAGCTAAGAGACTCATCGGTGACGTAAAACTGGTGGATGCCAAGCTACATAGCTTGGCTCATCGCCGTAAGGTTGCCTGCTTGTCGGTCTTCTACAGATTGTACTTCGGTGAGTGTGCCCAAAAACTCCATGACCTCATCCCACCGGCCCCCTTCTACCATTGGACATCCAGACGCACTGCATCTTACCATCCCGACCTTGTTGCTATTCCACCAATTCGCACTAAGCGCTTCCAAACGTCTTTTATAATGCGCACAGCAAAGGAGTGGAACTCTCTGCCTGCGTCTGTGTTTCCAAACGCTTACAACCCTAATCTCTTCAAAGTTAGAGTGAACAGGCTCCTTCTGGGTAAGCTCGCTCCATCGTAGACTTTGTCTCTGTCATCTCTGACCTAAACTAGAGTCAAGAGCAAACCCATCACAAATAAAAAAAAAAAGATGTTGCTGACGTATTTGGAGGCCGTTTTCGTGTACAGTCTCCACTAGGGCAAGGAGGTGAGGTACCCACTGCTGAGATACTGAGTGGTCTTGTCTGAGTCGGTGGTCGGTCTGAGGCTATGACTAAAGGTAAGTCCCCCGGCCACGATGGGCTCAGCATTGAGCACCTACAGCATGCAGGCCCGCATATATCGAGAGTGCCGTCATTGTTTTTTTCTCTATGTGTGAGCCATTCATACCTACCTGCCGATCTCATGAAAACTGTTGTAGTGCCTGTGGTTAAGAACAAGACCGGGGATGTTGCCGACGTAAATAACTACAGGCCTATTTCACTTGCAACAATTGTAGCAAAAGTGTTTGACGGCCTGTTTAATACTCAGCTAGATAAATATCTGTCACTACATGATAATCAGTTTGGGTTTCGGCCCAAACTGTCCACAGAAGCTGCGATTCTGAGTCTTAAGCATGTCGTCAGATATTATACGGATCGCAAAACTCCTGTGTACGCGTGTTTCCTGGATCTTTCCGAGGCCTTTCATCTGGTGTCATATAATATTCTGTGGGAGAAACTGGAGAGTATCAGGTTACCCCCAAAACTCTCGAAAATATTCAAATATTGGTACAGACACCAGATCAATAGCGTCAGATGGGCGGGTGTAATGTCTGAACCTTACAGGTTGGAGCGCAGGGTGAGACAGGGGGGGTTAACCTCTCTTGCTCTCTTTAACCTCTATGTGAACGCCCTGATCGTTGGGCTCAGCAGTAAGCAGGTTGGCTGCCATGTAGATGCAGTATGCGTCAATAATTGAGCTACGCTGACGACATGGTGCTGCTGAGCGCATCGGTCTGCGGTCTTAGAAAATTGATGGGGACCTGTGAAGAGTATGCCTCGAGCCATGGGTTGAAATATAATGCAGAGGAGAGTAAATTCATGGGGTTTGGGACTAGTCTAAAAAGTGTGAATAGTGTACCCTCTGTGTGTATAAATAATGCACCAGCTGACCTAAAAGACGATGCAGACATAGAGCGGGAGCGGAAGGCGTTGTCAGTCAGAGGTAATATGATAGCGCGTAGGTTTGTGCGTTGTTCGAGGGAGGTAAAAATAACGCTCTTTAGAGCTTATTGTACATCCCACTACACGTGCAGCCTGCGGGCAAAGTATACTCATGCGGCATACAGCGCCCTCCGCGTCCAGTTCAATAACGCGTTCAGGGCGGTGTTGAGGCTGCCCCGACACTGCAGCGTCTCGGGCATGTTCGCGGAGGCGCGCACCGACTGCTTTCATGCTACGATGCGCAAGCGGTGCGTGTCTTTGGTGCGCAGAGTGCGGGGCAGCGCCAACATCGTCCTGGCAATGATCGCTAACAAACTGGATAACCCCTACATCCGGCAATGCTGTAGCAGGCATATTGTTACCGTGTGAATGTTCGTGTTCGTTTTTGTTTGGTAATCAATCCTGTCTGTAACTGTGTTTTATGTATATGTGTTTTATGTTTTCTGTGTTGTATTTTTTATGTGTTTTATGTATCTTTTGTGTGTTGTATGTTTGTATCTACTTTTATGAGTCTTGTACCTCGAAATAAACAAATTTAATTTAATTAGCGATTACATTTAGGAGAAAAGAGATCTTCGCTAGTGGCGCTAGCTTTTGAAATTCAAATGGGTCAAGCTGGGGAAGGCGCTTCTCCCAGATCTGCCACCTATAAACCCTTTTACCTTTTGAACCATTACGCCAAATCGGAGCTTCTGAGAGAGATCGAGCCATTCTATGGACAGTTATACACGTCAATGACTAAACCCGATACGAATCTCGGGTCGGGGGTCGAGGACATCCCAGACGTCAGCCTGTATGAGATTAGGATGGCTCTGAAGCAGCTTAAAAATAACAGGGCGTCGAGTGAGGACGGAATTACGGCCGAACTCCTGAAGGCGGTTTGAAGACCGACATAGCCCAAGGTAACCGACATAGCCCAAAGGATAGCCAAACTAAAGTGGCAGTGGGCAGGGCACATTGCTCGCAGAACAGATGGTTGATGGGGCCAAAAAGTTCTGGAGTGGCGACCGCGTACCGGAAGACGCAACGTTGAAAGGGCTCCCACAAGGTGGACCGATGACCTGGTGAAGGTCGCGGATAGCCGATGGATGCGAGACGCGCAGGACCGGTCGTTGTGGCGACGCTTGGGGGAGGCCTATGTCCAGCAGTGGACATCTTTCGGCTGATATGATGATGATGATGATACCTTTTGAACCAGTGACCCTGCCTGAAGTTGTCAAAAATCAAAATCAAAAGGCATTTATTCAAACTAGGCTGAAAATCAGCACTTTTTGAACGTCAAAATTTACATGAAGACAGTCCCCCAAATCGCCCAGCCCGTCACTGAAGTGGTGACGGACTGGGCGATTTGGGGGACTGTCTAATGTTTTAGCTGGGAAGAAGAAGTGGCCAACAAACTCCCCAGCAACACAAATGTCTGTTAAGTTTAAAGAACTTGAATTTATATAATATTATTATTTAACATTTTATGATAGATATCGATCATTAAATTAAATAAATGGATGGCACATGTCAGCTAGCACACAAAAGTTTAAAATGAAACAATGATAAAACTAATTACATAATATAGGTAATTAAATAAGTAAACTCAGGCATACAATACTAATCAAAATGAGCCTCCAGGAATAAATGGCGTGCCCGCTTACATGTGCAACAATGCAATTTAACCATAATCTGTGACCCAAAGTCACAAGTGATAGACTAGGACCATCGCAGTTAAATTATAACACTTAAAAATTTTAACAATAGTAAACCACGGACAGCAAGACGACCAGTCACCACAAGCAGCACCCGTTCACGAGTTTAACGCAAAGATCAGCCATTATCTCCCTCGCCATATGAGAGGGAAGGAGGTAACCCGATCCCCGACGCTACCGCAAGCAGCGACGTCTAAGGGAGCATGACTAACCTGCTGCCGGTTTCTTAGACAAAATCATACTTATAAATTTGTCGAGATCGCTAGTTAACCACATACTGCAATACAACTCATAAAAAAACGACTTAATGAGAAGATTATGTCAATAAATAAAAAATTAAAAAAAGCAAAAATGACCTATACGGTCAGAATAATAAACAATGTCATCTTGAGCAAGTAAAGAATCTACTATGGGAGTCTCGAGCAGAACATGCATAACGTGCCGGACTAACTACAATACGATCTAAACTTAATGACCGCTGGCGCGCGCCGCCATTAAGTTTATACGGGAGTCTCGAACAGCGCGATCGCAACCTGCCCGCGCGGCCGCGCAGCGAGGAGCGGACGGCTGGCGTCATCTGTGGCTGGCGTGCAGCGCGCGCCCTGCCGCCTACATCGCGAACGAAGCGTTGGAGCGAAACAAAAGTCGCGTTGTGTGTGTGTTGGTTTCCTTTTCTAACATTTGTATTTATACGGGTTGGTCGGCGAATAAAATGACATTATAAATCTGTCAGCTGTTTTACTCAATTCGTCCCTCTGGTGCAAGCCTCCACAATTGGTGACCCCGAATTTTAAAACGGAACACTGTTTTTTGAAGATCTTTTTATGTGGAGCAAGCTACCATGGCAGAAGAGCAACAAGCAAAAATCCAAACCGACATGAATTACGACGTGGGCGCAGTATCCGTGCAGTCGCGGCTTTTACCTTTCTGGAGAGAAATTCCACGTGCCTGGTTCATCCAATTCGAAGCCGTGATTGACCCGTTGAAGACCTCAGATGACCAGAAGTTTCGATATCTACTACAACAGCTGCAAGCGGTCGACTTACAACATTTGACCGACATACTTTACAATCCACCCGCAACTGGAAAATATGAAAAAGTAAAACAACGCCTGCTCGAAGCCTACGATAAATCAGATGTCAAGAATTTCCAAAAACTTATCAGTGGACTAGAGTTGGGAGACCAGAAGCCCTCCCAGCTGTTAAGGAAGATGCGAGAACTCGCTAGCGGCATGATTACCGAAGAAGGTCTCAAAATAGAATGGCTAAATCACCTACCCGCACAATTTCGAGTCGTCTTGTCCGTAAACAAGGAATCATCGTTGGACACGTTAGCTGCGATGGCAGACAAGAAGGTGGAGTACGCAGAGAGTCCCAGCGTCGCTGCAGTCACAGCACCAGCTCCATCCTCGTCGTCAACATCATCCATGACACAGTTGGAAACTCTGGCAAAGCAAGTGGAGAAGCTCACGCTCGAAATCGCCGAACTACGTCGAGGACGGCCACCACACAGACACTATCACCGCACGCACAACCCTCGCTTTCGATCCCGTTCACGCTCGCAGTCAACGCAACGTGGACCCGGACCGAAATCAGGAGATCCGAACTGGACACCACCGATTCGGAGACAAAGCAAAGCGCTGCGAATCGCCATGTTGCAGAAGGAAGAAGCCGTCGGAAAACTAGAGGCGACACCGACCGTGGCGGACGTCGGTGTCCCGTACACCAGTAATCGCCTTTGTGTACACGACCGTAACACACACGAACGTTTCCTCGTGGACACAGGCGCAGATATTTCCGTTTTGGCAGCTAATCATAAAAAAAAACAATACTGCAAGCGCCTACAATTTATACGCGGCAAACAACACACCAATCAAGACTTATGGGCAGAAAACTATCAGGTTAAATTTTGGACTACGAAAAGAATTTATTTGGTCATTCATCATTGCAGACGTCAAAACCTCAATACTGGGGGCGGATTTTCTCCGTCATTTTAAACTGCTGGTGGACCTGGACAAGAAAAAGTTAGTAGACAAGGTTACCGAACTATCTATCAACGCATTGGAAGTTTCTACAAACACCGAATCCGTTCACATCATTAGCAACAATCAAGTATACTACGATATATTGAAACAATATCCAGATGTCCTACGTCCCATGTCGCTGAAACAACCACCGAAACATGACGTTGTGCACCATATCGAAATTACCGGCCCCCCACTCTACGCCCGCCCCCGCCCGCTGCCCCCAGACAAGTATAAGGCAGCCAAGGAAGAGTTTGACCGCATGACAGAAATGGGAATCTGCAAGCCATCAAAAAGCCCATGGGCCAGCCCACTTCATATTGTCAAGAAAAAAGACGGTAGATTACGCGTGTGTGGTGATTATAGACGTCTTAATGCGGTCACTCAGCCAGATCGCTATCCCGTACCTCGCATCCAAAATTTCACGTACCAACTACATAATAAGAAGATATTCTCGAAACTCGATTTAAAAATGGCTTACTATTGGGTACCAATCAGCAAGGATGACGCACAAAAAACGGCGATCACAACACCTTTTGGAATGTTCGAGTTCAATTGCATGACTTTTGGATTACGCAACGCCAGCCATACTTTCCAACGGTTCATGCACGAGGTACTGAGAGGCATAGACGGCTGCTTCTGCTTCATTGACGATATACTCCTCTGCAAAGGAGACGAAGACAGACACAAGCAGCTACTTCATACAATTCTACAGCGGTTGGACAAGTACGGTGTAACACTAAACATAGAAAAATGCGAATTCGGAAAAGAAACAATTGACTTTCTTGGTTATGAAGTATCGACTACCGGCATTAAACCAACAACGGAAGGAGTTAAAGCTATATCTACCTACCCGAAACCAAAAACCATTCTCGAACTTCGACGATTCTTGGGGATGATCAACTTTTACCGAGACTGTCTCCCCCAACAAGCTGAACTACAAAACGAACTTAACAAGTACCTACATAACAAAAAGCGCAATGACAACACGCCGATCGAGTGGACAGCGGACGCAGAGCAAGCTTTTGAGAAGTGCCGCCAAAGCATCACAGAGGCCACCATACTCTCACACCCAGTTCAAGGAAGTCCCCTCGCCATCATGACAGATGCTTCTGATAAAAGCCTTGGCGCAGTTCTCCAACAAAAAGTGGACAAAGTTTGGAAACCACTAGCATTTTATTCAAAAGCAATGGGCGCAACACAACGTCGGTACAGTGTATACGATCGCGAATTGCTAGCTATGTATACAGCTGTCAAACACTTTCGCCGATTAATTGAGGGTAGCGACGTCGAAATATACACAGACCACAAACCGCTTACCTACGGTCTTACTAGAACAGCGAGTACCTCTGACACACCGAGACGCGAGAGACAACTGCATTTCATAAGTCAATTTTGTACCAGCATAAAATACATAAAAGGGGAACAAAACGCAGTCGCCGACGCCTTATCAAGACTCGAAGAGATTATTTGTCCATCATCTATAGATTATAATTGTACGGTCCACCCGTACAATTCATATCTTTTTACGTTAAATAAGCAGTTTTGTACCGCGTGCGCAATTTACTTTAGTTCGCGTTCGGTCTTCGCCGCGTGTACTCACTATCATGATATCGTAGCAGTTCGATATCCTAAAATCATACTATCATAAGTGACCAGTGTATCAATTAGCTGTAGCACTATATCAATAAATCTATCATTATAAACTCTATCACATCTTATCATTTATAGTTGTCCCGTACAACTTTTTGGTCCTTCGAGCCGGATCCTGAATATAACCTTAGTCGTCCAGTCGACATACTGCTTGGAGCAGATGTTTACTCATCGATCATTATGAATGGCCTCATCAAGGAAGGCGATTCCCAGGTAGTGGCGCAGCAAACACGCCTTGGCTGGATTATAAGTGGGACCGTAATATCATTTCAATGTAGTGTTGTCCTAAACAATATAGATGATATTCAGAGGTTCTGGACAATCGAAGATGTTGCTGACGACAGTCAGAACAAGTTATCAGAAGAAGATCATCAGTGCGTACAGCGTTACAAGGCAGATACGTCAAGAAGAGAAGATGGTCGTTACGTCGTCAGATTACCTCTGAAGGCAACCATTGAGGAAAAATTAGGGGAGTCCAAAAACAAGGCCATTGGACAATTTTATCAACTTGAAAAGAAGTTCACAAATAACGCCAATATTCAAACGTCCTATAAATCATTCATACATGAGTACATCAAATTACGAGCAACTCTTGACGACGAGTTCTACAGAGCAATCACAGATATGCAAATACAATGGCACTTTAACGCGCCTTCCTGGCCGAGCGCTGGGGGGCTCTGGGAAGCGGCTGTCAAAAGCCTCAAACACCACATCAAGAGAGTTGTGGGTGAGCAGAAACTGACGTACGAGGAGTATTCCACATTACTAGCACAGTTGGAAGCCTGCCTTAATACGAGACCTCTTTGCGCCATCAGCGAAGACCCGGAGGACATGGATTACCTAACTCCATCGCACTTTTTATCGAGTGGTCCCACACTCACCATCATTGAGACGGAGAGAGACGCGAGAACACGTTGGCAGCTTACCCAGAAGATTTTTGATGACATTTGGAAACGGTGGAAAACCGAGTACCTATGTCAGTTATCAGCACGTAGCAAGTGGCGGCAGCAGCGATCGAACTTAAAGATTGACAACATAGTTATCATCCAAGACGCTAACTTACCACCTGGGAAGTGGGCCCTCGGCAGAATCATAGGGCTGCACCCCGGCAAGGACGGCTATGTTCGTGTCGTATCAATAAAAACAAAAAATGGGGTAATCAAGAGGCCAATTACAAAACTATGCTTGTTGCCGGTCCATGAAAATCAACACCCTGAAAACAATGCAGAGCAAAATAATATCACAACAGAGAAGACCGATCAACCTTCGGTATCACATGAGACAACGAAAAATAGATCAAGACGTCGTCGGAAGGGAAAAATCGGCAATTTTATTTACATTGCTCTCATGTTTTTGATGTTAATCATAACACCATCTAGTTGTGATTACAAAACAGCACCTTTAAATAGCAATCAGAGCATTTACTTCGACAAGATCTCTAATATGCGTCTCGAACGAGATGAGTGGAAGTTGATTGTATATTACGATATGGAGCCTTATTGGCAAGGATTAGATCTGTTTAAAAAATACGTCGATCATCTGGGCAACATATGTTCTAACACAACAAAGATATCACAGTGTGATGCAATCCTTATGCAATTACGTCACGGTAGCAATGAACTTGACCATTACAATAGCATGTTGCTTGGTCAGCAGCTCACGAGGAACGTGCGACATAAGCGCGGTCTTATCAATCCTATAGGAAGCATTGCACGAAGTTTGTTTGGTGTCTTAGACGACGAGTTCGCTCAAAACTATGCCAAGGATATCCAACAAATCAGACGTAATCAAAAACGTTTGGCTTCCTTGTGGAAAAACAACACATCTATTGTTGAAGCAGAGAACAACATCATCAAAAGGGTAGAAAATGCGATGGATAGACATCACAAAGTGTTTAATCAGCACCTTATCAACTTAGAGAAGGGATTTAACACAATTCAGGCAGGAGTTCAAGAATCACTAATGTCCAATAGCTTTAGTGTATCATCTATCATTGCCAACAGTGTCCTGATGAACTTGAAAACCATCCAGGAAACCATCGTGGATACTATTATGAACCTACATCACACAGGGTTCAATTTTCATCTTCTAACACCTAAACAGCTGACGAATGAACTTAATATCATAATAGGACAGTTAGCAAAAGAATTGACTCTTCCAATTGATAATATTCAATCGGATTTATCTAAACTTTATCATTTATTGAAAACTAAGGCCAGAGTCATGCAGCAGTTTATTATCTTCGAAGTTAAAATCCCATTAGTGAGTAGAGACAGCTACGACATCTACAGAATCATAACAGTTCCGCAGCAAGTAGGAAGTAATATGATCAGCATAATTCCCATCGCAGACCTTCTCGCAATGAATATACAAAAGGACGCTTACATTCCAATGACAGAAAACGATGTCCAAACCTGTATGTTTTACGACACAGAAACATACATTTGCCCTTTGAAGGGTCCGATTCATCAAATGAGATCGGATGAAAACCTCTGCATCAGAGATCAAAAGTCCGATCGCTGCAGCACAGCATCTACAATCTGCACAAACCGTTGGACAGAGCTTAATAAATTAAACACATATTTATACTTTTGTTGCGGACCGTGCTCCATACGAATCATATGCGAGTATCAAGTTACGGCTGAACAATTAACCAAGGCTGGCATTATCATGCTCGGCGATGGATGCGTCATCAAAGGCGATACTTACACAGTTTATTCACATAAGAAGCTGTCTAACAATGTGAAGACTACAGCAGACATCTTGAGGATTGATATTCCACCTATCAACAATCTAATCAACTTATCGATACCTATCGGTGCAATCGACGAACAGTCTGACCATACCCACATCAATATTCAAGGTCAGGTAAAGGAAGTCCATAATAAGTTGAGTCAGATGAAAGACGAATTGAGCATTGATGAAGATTTGGACGACGGGTTCTCATATCACGACGTGCATCACTACACGGTGATATACTTAGTGGTGTTCGCCCTGTGTGCGGCAGGAGCCGTGTACGTGTGGCGGCGCCTTCGGCGTGTGCGCAGCGTGGCTCTGCCCGCGCGCTCGACTCACCAGCAGCTTCAGAGTGCTAGTGTAATCAGTGTTCCGCGTATCAGTGTAAATGAGCAATCGGGACCTAGTGAATTTGAGCTCAATACAATTTCGGGTGTAATCAGTGCGCGTAAACAAAACAAGGCTACGTCGCCTGTCCACGAATCTATTTTCGGTGAAAACAAATAAGACTTTTTAGAGACTTAAGTTTTTAGCATATCTAGTAACCAAATTGTGTATTCGATTATAATTGGTTTCTTTAAGTATAGTTAATGTTTAATTTTGATTTTTATATTTTTCATTTTTATTATCTTAGTCTCTCGTGCCTGGGAGCATGTACGGTCCACCCGTACAATTCATATCTTTTTACGTTAAATAAGCAGTTTTGTACCGCGTGCGCAATTTACTTTAGTTCGCGTTCGGTCTTCGCCGCGTGTACTCACTATCATGATATCGTAGCAGTTCGATATCCTAAAATCATACTATCATAAGTGACCAGTGTATCAATTAGCTGTAGCACTATATCAATAAATCTATCATTATAAACTCTATCACATCTTATCATTTATAGTTGTCCCGTACAATAATCAACTAAGCATCGATCAACAACAAAACCAAGAACTCGAGAAACTCAAAAAACAAGCAAACTTGATATTCAAAGAAATAACAATACCCGGTTGTAATCGACCAATCACATGTGAGCATTCAACTACAATACCTCGACCGTATCTACCCGCAAGACACCGTTACGCAGCCTTCAAAGCGCTACATGAGTTATGTCACCCGGTGCGTACGTAGTACAAGAGAACTGATGACAAGAAAATTATTTTGGCCATCTATGAATAAAGAAGTAGCACAGTGGACCCGTGCCTCCATAAGTTGCCAGCGAGCGAAAGTACATCGTCACGTAACCACGCCTCTAGTACAATTCCCACCGTCGCAACGCTTTGAACATATTAACACTGACGTAATCGGCCCGCTTCGATTGTCTAATGAATATCGGTACTGCGTCACTATAATTGACCGATGCACCAAATGGCCCGAGGCGGTTCCAGTCCGTGACGTCACAGCGGAGGTCGTCGCGCAAGTACTGTATGAGACGTGGATCGTGAGATTCGGCTGCCCGCTACGCATCACGACAGATCAAGGACGCCAGTTCGAGTCTTCATTGTTCAATGCACTCATAAAGAAAATGGGAATCAACAGAATTCGTACTACAGCATACCACCCACAGTCAAATGGTCAAGTTGAGCGATGGCACCGAACAATGAAAGCGGCGCTTATGGCCCGCGGGGCAACAACGACATGGACATGGACCTTAGCCCAGCTCTAATGACGTACGGAACCACACTTCGCATACCATCCGATTTCTTTGAGCCGCAAAAATTAACAATCGACGACGCCGAGCTAGTGCGCCGTCTCACTCGCACGATGGCGACACTCACACCGGCACCGCACCGCTCGCAATCAGCTGACAAGCCGTTTGTTTATAAGGACTTATCGATGTGTACGCATGTCTTCGTTCGCAATGATACCACCAGACCGCCGCTCACACCACCGTACGATGGCCCATATGAAGTACTGAAGCGACATGACAAATACTACGAGATCCAGTTACCATCACGCACTACCATCAGTACTACTTCACGGCCCCTGGGCCGGACGGCGTCCCTGCACGGGTGGTGGCCATAGCTGCCGCTCAGATGGAGGACAGGTTTCGGGAGCTTTTCAGCGCGTGCTTTACGGCTGGGAGGTTCCCGAAACTGCGGAAGGAGGGGCAGCTATGCCTTCTCCGAAAGGAGGGACGCCCGGCGGATTCCCCCTCGGCGTACCGGCCCATCGTTCTGCTCGATGAGGTCGGTAAAATGTTCGAGGGGGTCATCGCCTCCCGGCTCAGTGGCCTGTTGCGGGAGGTAGGACCAGACCTGTCGGACGCCCGGTTCGGGTTCCGACAGGGGCGTTCGACCATTGACGCGCTGGCCCTACTCAAGGCCCAGGTGAAGGACGCGGTGGAGGCGGGGGAGGGGGTGTTGGCGGTGTCAATCGACATTGCCAACGCCTTCAACTCCGTCCCCCACTCGACAATATTGGAGGCACTCCGGTATCACGGAGTGCCCCAATACCTGAGGAACGTCCTGGCCAGCTACTTGGAGGACAGAGAGGTCCTCCTCGTGGACAAGCTGGCCAGGATGAGACGGTACGCAGCCGAGTCCGGTGTTCCGCAGGGGTCTGTCTTATGGCCCCCTCTGTGGAACATCGGATTCGATTGGCTCCTGCGGGTAGCCCTCCTCCAGGGCACGAGTGTCATCTGCTACGCGATGAAACTCTCCTCACTGCCCGGGGGAGGAGCTTCGGAGAGGCGGCCTGTTTGGCCTCGGCTGGCGGATCCTTGGTCGCAGGGAGGATCCGCCGCCTAGGGTTGAGGGTGGCGTTGAACAAGACCGAGGCCGTGTTCTTTCACGGGCCTCGGCAGCGCTGCCCTCCTGACGCCCACATATTCGTGGAGGACGTCAGGATAGGGGTCCAGGCCCAGATGAAACATCTGGGCCTGGTGCTGGACAGTAGGTGGCGCTTCGGCCCGCACTTTAGCGGGCTGTCGACGCTTCTGCTGAAGGCCGCGGACGCCCTGTGTTGGCTCCTCCCGAACCTGGGAGGGCCCAACGCACGATGCCGGCGGTTGTACTCCGGCATCCTGCGTAGTATGGCCCTATACGGGGCCCCCATCTGGGCGGACTCCCTCCACAGGAGGGAGAATGCTACCGCCATCCGCAGGCCCCAAAGGGTCATTGCACTACGGGTGGCGAGGGCTTACCGCTCGGTGGGGTTCTCGGCGGCGTGCGCTCTGGCTAGCACCCCTCCTTGGGAGTTGGAGGCATGGGTGCTCGCCAGAGTGTACGAGTGGACGGCGCGTCGCGGAGGAGCGGGAGGCCGTGCGGCGGGAGGCGAGGGACGCCATAGTCGTCCACTGGACGGAGGACCTCGCCACCGCCACCTTTGGCCGCCGAACCCTGGACGCGCTCGGTCCAGTCCTGCGAGACTGGCTCGAGCGCTCCCACGGTTTCCTCTCATTCCGTCTGGTGCAGGTGTTGTCCGGGCATGTCTGTTTCAGATCTCACCTGCACCGGATCGGGAGGGAGGAAACTCCGGCGTGCCACGACTGCGGCGCGGCGGAGTACACGGCACAGCACACCCTCGAGGTGTGCCCGGCTTGGTCCGAGCTGCGCCGCAGTCTCACCGCGGTGGTCGGCCAGGACCTCTCACTACCCGGCGTGGTCAGCGCCATGCTGGAGAGTGAGGGGGCCTGGGCAGCGATAGCCTCCTTTTGCGAGGACGTAATCTCGCAAAAGGAGGCGGCGGAGCGCGCGCGGGAGCACGATCCTCTCGCTGCGCCGCTCAGTAGACGAAGTAGAGGTCGGAGAAGGCGGGGCCTTCTCCCTCCTCGTGGTGGTAATGGGCGGGCGACAGGCGCGGGGGCGCCTTCGCCCGCATTGCACCCGTCACCACCTTCGTCGGACATTCCCGGCCCTCCCCCAACGGGGAGGGCGTGAAGGGCCCGCCGTGAAGGCGGGCGGACGTCGGAGGGGGACTGGACGTAAAGGCTGTGCCGATCTCCCAGTCCCTCTCCACTCAGACGATGCGGGAATGCCGCTGGGTTAATTTAGTGGGTATACCGTTCTAGCTCGGGAAGTCCCACATAGCCCCCCATCCCCCGATGGGAGGGTGAGTTTTTTTTTTTTTAAGTGCTCTACCCCCGACATTATCGGAGTCTATTGCTAAGCCTAATTCTCTTTGTCATTCCAGTTCTCTCATTTATTCCTCTCGCACGTTCATGCCGCATACTTTTTCTTTCTTCATTCATCATCTTTCATTCTATTTTTGTGGGTGGGATTCTCAATTCGATCCTAATCTGCCTATCTAATTTTATTCATTGCTGTTTATTTCAATGTGGGGTGGAAATAACGACCCATTTTGTATTTTTATTTGTTATACAGTTTTCCTTAATTATTACAATATATTTACATTTTCTTATCTTTACTATATTTTCTTATTTCTATTTTTATTTATTCTATTGCTTACTCCTTTAACATTTAATACTTATTTCTATGCTGGATATATATATTACTAAATATACTATCAGCATATTTGCTTAAACTTGTTTGTTTCTTTCTATTGCTTTCTGCGCAATCTTTATGCAGTAGTGTAAAAAAAAATCTCTTTCTTTTCCCCGCATCACATCCCCCACAGTCTCCTTGTCCAGTTTTATCTGCAGTGCCTGTTGCAGCTCGTATCTTTCCACTGCATGTACGGGGCATTCCAAGAGGAGGTGTGGCACGGTTTCGTCCTTGTTCGGGTCGCAGATGCACGATGGACTCCCCTTGCACTTGAAGCGATTCAGGTACTCGGAAAATCCACCGTGCCCCGTCATGACTTGTACCCTGATGTTTGTGATTTCCATCTTTCTTATAATTCTGTACGCTGCCACCGCATCTGGGAAAAAGATCTTTGTAATCTTGCCAGTTTGGCCGGTCTTGTATCTCCGATTCCATTCGTCGAGCGTCACCATACGCAAGTGTCGTTTGACGAACAAAATCGGGCACAGGCCTCTTTTGCCAGCTGATCCGCTCTTTCGTTGCCCTCTAACCCTGCGTGGGCCTTTATCCAGAACAAGGATACTACCTTGTTCTGGAGAGATGCAGTTTTTATGTTCTCTCTGGCCTCCACCGCCAAGGGATGAAGACAACTGTGGTTTTTCACGGTCAAGAAAGCCGCCATGGAGTCGCTGAAGACTCCGAAGGTAGGCGCCGTGCTTTTCGTGATTTCCCGCGTTGCCCGGCATATCGCGAGTAGCTCAGCCTGGTAAACCGTGCAGTATCTCGGTAACGCCAACTTGAGGGCGCGCGTCTCGGCCTCCCTGTTCCATATGGACAGCGCCGCACCGACACGCCCCCCAATATTACTACCGTCAGTGAAGATTTTCACTCGTAGGTCCGAATTGGCGTCAACTTCCCCCCGGCTTACCAGGCCGACAATCCTCAGCTCGCTTCGCTCCGCGGGATGCGGGGATTCCAGTGCAGAAGTCATTTTTTCTACCTCCCTGTCCCCCAATATGGCCTGCGGTACCCCTTTCTTTGCTTTGTACAGCGATGCCACCTCGTGGATTCTAAGATCGAGGGGTAGTATCCCAGCTAGTAGGAGCACCGAGTTCAACGACACAGTTCGGTACGCTCTGCACATTTTTTGGGCTATATCCCGCTGCACGCCGCCTAGTTGTTTTATCATACCCAGTTTGTTTGCTGCTTCCGCCCATGCGCTGGCGGCGTACAGAATTATTGGTTCCATCGTAGCCACATATATGATTTTAACTACCTCCGAATTGAGGCCCCAACTTACCTTTGCAGCCCTGCTCAGCTGATTGTGGACTGCGACGGCTTTGTGGCATACGTCCGAAACGTGCTCGTTAAATGTGAGCTTGTCGTCGATGGTGACAGCCAGTACTTTAATTTTCCTGGCCATAGCGATGTCGACCCCGCCCATGCCCAGGCGCGGGGCGTCGTATTTTAACTTTTTCGTAATGACCATAGCGCTGGTCTTGTGTGGTGCAAAGTTTAACTTATTTTCCACGCCCCACGCCCGAACACGTTCGAGGGCGGCATTCGCCTGTCTCTCTATTTCCAATGCCGTGTCACCATCGAAGACCAGGATCACGTCGTCAGCGAACTCTTGTGCGTAGATTCCTCTTCTCTCGAGGTCTTAGAGGAGGGTATCCAGTATGAGGTTCCAGAGAATAGGGCCTCATATCGAGTCTTGTACGCAACCCTTCTGTGTGCTTTTTCTATGCTCAGCGCCGGCGTACCTTACTCGCACTTTTCTGTCTCGCAGATAGCTGTCGATGACCCTTCTTAGGTTGACCGGACACCTTTCCTCAGCCAGTCGGACCCTTATAACGAGAAGTGTCACTCGCGCAACCATCCGTGACGGTCGCGTATTTCGGTAACGCTAAATTGTCGAGTAAAAATGACGAACGTAATAAAGTGTAACAAGTGTAATATTGTTATAGACGAGATGTTGTCGTACATCCAAAACAAGGTGTCCGTGATTGACGAGGAAACCTTAGTGCGAATATGTACATCGTCGTTTACGAGTGATGAAATTAAAACGTCAAAATCGCTTCTGTTTGAATCCATCCCGACAGATTTACGCAAGGTTGTCCGAAAAAACAAAGGGAAGGAGGAACGTGATATGGCAGATATTATCAAGCTGTTTAAATCTGCAGAACCAACCGAGATCCCAGTGTTTATGGCCCGGCAGCTAGAAAAACTACCTCCGATCACTTTTGATCACTTATACTGCACGAAGCTTCTTAAAGATATAGTACGAATGCAAGCTACAATTAACGAGATGAAGACCACGTATATATATTTGGAAGAATACAAACTAGATCTCTTGAAAATTCAACGTGACTCATTACCACCAACGTCGGCATTTAAAGTTAACCCAAAACGAGGAGCATGGTTGCTAGACAGCGGCCCTATGGGACTTTCAAATGTGCAAACTTCTTCGATGAATGAGGAATGCATCATCAATACCAGTGGCTTGAGCAGTGGCAGTAAAAAGAAAACTCCACTTCGATATAGAAAATTATGCGGGTAGATGAAAAACAACAGCGACAAAATGATCATTCGAATTTGAATGGAACTCGACAACAACGGTCGGAACCGGTTGACAGCATAAATATTGCGATGACGCATGAATGTGATGTAGTGTCGAGCTCTCCGGTGACGTCAGAGGCACTGTGCCGCAATGCGCGCGAACTGTCGCCCGGGGTGACATCGCCGGCGCAAGTAGCGAGTCAGCTGGCAGCCACTAAGAACACTATGCCTTTATTAACCAGTCAACAGAGGGAGGGCGCGAATAAAAAAGACGAAGAGTGGCAACAAGTCTCGTATAACAAACGGACAAATTACCGTTTTGCGGGCAAGTCTGGAATTGCGAGGGATATCAATTGTAATTTTAAAGCAGCTGAAAAGAAAGTTCCGATACTTATTACGAATATTGACAGTAACACAAAGGAGGACGATATAATTTCATACATTCACCGTAAAACACAGGAAACTGTATGTCTTGAAAAAATTAGAATGAGAAAAGACACGGGCCATATTGCTTACAAATTCTTTGTATCGAATTCCAAAGTGTCATTATACCTAGATGAAAATATATGGCTGGTGTCATATTTAGGCGCTTCATAAATTTTAGCAATCGAAATACGAACAGATTCTCCTCTGTGCACGGCATTAAGCAACAACATGATGGATAGAAATACCTACCGATTTGCGAGCTTCAACTGTAAGAACGTCAAGAGATCAAAAGATAGTGTTCGGGAGTTATGTGGCACCTGTGACCTAATCGCACTGCAAGAAACATGGTTACTGCCACATGATATAAGTTATCTAGGCACGATCGACGGCGGCTTCGGATACACGGGTACGTCGGCGGTGGACACGTCCGCCGGCATACTGCGCGGGAGGCCTTATGGCGGCGTCGCTTTGTTGTGGAGAAGCAGTGTTTTCCAACAAGTGTCAGTGCTACAGTGTGATAAAGCTCGTATTTACGCGTTAAAAGTGACAACAAGAGGCCGACCTGTGCTTGTGATGAGCATTTATATGCCTACTAGTTGTGCAGACAACCTACCGGAGTTTACGGATTGCTTAAGTGCGGTAAGTGCTATTATAGACGAACACAATATACAATCGGTTTTTATGTTAGGTGATTATAATGCTGACATAAACGAGTTATTCTACAATGAAATTGATAGTTTCTGTAGCGAACAATATTGGGCATGTATTGATGTTGACTTTCTCGGTGTGGATTCGGGCTCATATACATTTCGCGCACGCTCACGGTACCTGCAGCTGGTTGGATCATTGTGTTTTACGCAATCGGCAAAACGCTCTGTCACGAATGTTTATGTTAATTATGATACGCTGTGGTCTGATCATTTTCCTCTAATAATTGAATGTGACCTAGATTTACGTACACCTAAATTGCATAATAATAATAAAATGTCACTAAGCGACCACAATGCATCCTGGGGCACTAGAAATAAGGAACAGACCGCGAGATATACCACAGAGTGTCATAAACGCTTACGGTTAATTGACTTTCCTACCGAGTGTTCAAATTGTGCAGATTTCTACTGTAATGACCCCTGTCATACTCGTATTCTTGATGCTACTCTGACATTGTGGCTGCGCTTCGTGGCACGTCCCTGGCTGGTCGAGAGAGTGCCAGGAGTGGTGGGAGTGGGCCACGCGTACTGGGCTGGAATTTGCACGTCAGCGGGGCTCACCGGAGGGCTAGAAAGAGTTTTACGGAGTGGGTGTCGTGCGGTAAACATAATGTATGATACCATGTGTGCTAGCAGGAAAGAGTTTAAATCACGATTAAAATGGTGTCAAGATCATCAAGACCAGATTAAAATGGACTGTCTTGCTAGAAAACACTCCAATGGTGATTTCCGAGGCTTTTGGAATAACACTAACAAAGTAAATGCTAGACCTGGTCTTCCGGTGAGCATCGAGGGTTTGAGTGATTGTAAGGACATTGCTGAACTCTTTAAGTGTCAATTTTGTGTACAGTCGCCTTTGGGTTCACCGTCGTGCGAGGTGTTCAATGGCAAGATGCCAGAAGGGAAAGTGGGGGTGAGGTTTGCGGCCAAAGATGTGGCCGTAACCATTAGGAATATGACCAAAGGCAAGAGTACAGGTCATGATTCTTTATCCATTGAGCACCTGTGTCACGCGGGCCCACATATAAACAGAGTATTGGCGATGTTCTACTCGCTGTGCGTGAGCCACTCTTGTCTTCCATCGGATATGATGAAAACTGTGGTTGTGCCGGTAGTTAAAGATAAAACCGGGGATATAGCTGACAAATGTAACTACAGGCCCATTTCTCTGGCTACAGTTACAGCGAAGGTGTTTAACGGTTTGCTTAATACACAGTTAAGTAAATGTATATCTCTGCACGATAACCAGTTTGGATTTAGGCCACAATTATCAACCGAAAGTGCCATACTGTATCTTAAGCATACCGTCAGATACTATAATGACCGTAAAACCCCGGTATTTGCATGCTTTCTCGACCTGTCCAGGGCTTTTGACTTGGTGGCGTATGATCTTCTGTGGGAAAAACGTGAGCGTACCAACCTACCACGAGAACTTGTTATCATCTTCAAGTACCAACATAAGAACCAAGTCAACAGCGTCAGGTGGGCGGGGGCAATGTCGGAGCCATATCGTATGGAGTGCGGTGTAAGACAGGGCGGACTGACCTCACCCACGCTATTCAACCTCTACATCAGGGATGGCAAACCAACGGCACGCGTGCCAGTGATGGCACGCAAAAAAATAATTTGGGCACGCCAAATTAATGATCGATAGACAGAGCAATTCGGTTCAGCTTCCATTCTGATTATGCTAAGAAAAAAAATATATTTTAGCATTACACTTACACTACAGTTTTTTTTCTTTCTATATTCTTTTAGTTTTTGTACATCTACACTAATATTATAAAGAGGAATGATTTGTTTGTTTGTTTGTTTGAAATGAATAGGCTCCGAAACTACTAGACCGATTTGAAAAATTCTTTCAGCAATGGATAGCTACATTATCAGGGAGTAACATAGGCTATATTTTATCCCCGTACTCCCACGGGAACGGGAACTACGCGGGTGAAACCGCGTGACGTCCACTAGTATAATATACTAAGGCAAGATTCGACACTGGCACCCCATGACAAAATCATTATTATTTTTTACAAAACATGGCACGATCACCTATATAGGTTCGCCATACCTGCTCTACAGAGATGCGTTGATCGTCGTGCTGAGCAGTCAGCGTGTCGGCTGTCATATAGATGACGTATGTGTCAATAATTTAAGCTATGCGGACGACATGGTGCTGCTGAGCGCGTCTATCTGTGGCCTGAGGAGATTGATGGCGACGTGTGAGGTTTACGCTGTAAAACATGGACTTGTGTTCAACATTAAGAAAAGTCAGTACATGGTCTTTGAGACCGGTGGTGCTAGATGCCCGGATAATGTGCCACATGTACGTCTCAATAATGTACCCTTAGTACGGGTTAATCAGTTTAAATATTTAGGGCATATAGTCACGACTGACCTCAGGGATCATGGTGATATGGAACGGGAACGAAGGGCTGTATCTAGGCGAGTTAATATGCTGGCCCGCAGGTTCGCGCGTTGTTCAGATGACGTGAAAATAACTCTTTTCCGAGCATATTGCACGTCTATGTACACCTGCAGCCTGTGGGCTACTTACACGCAGAAAAGCTACAGCACTCTTCGTGTCCAGTTTAATAACGCTTTCAGGGCAGTTTTGGGTCTGCCCCGCTACTGCAGCGCTTCAGGTATGTTTGCATTGGCACGCACGGACTGTTTCCATGCCACCATGCGGAAGCGCTGCGCGTCTCTTGTGCGCCAAGTGTGGGCCAGCTCCAATGCCGTTCTGAGAATGATAGCAAACAGGTTGGACTGTCCTTATGTGCGACACTGCTGTGACAGACAAGTTATGTATAGTGTCGCTCATAAGAGACTGCTATAGTGAATTTTATTATAGTGGAATTTGTAATGGAGTATAATGTTTTTTTTTTTTTAATTTAATTTAGTATATGGAATTTGTAATGGACTATTATGATGTTTTTTTTTTAATTAATTTAGTACATCAATTTTGTAATTTATTGGATTTGGATAATTAATAATATTTGTAAAATTCAATTTAATGTGATAGAATATAATTTGATTTTTTATTTCATTACATGTTTTGTGGATTGGGAAAGCAGAAGATGTTGTGGGTGTTGACTGATTTCTATGGGTTTATAATAGCCTGAAATATACGATTTTTTTTTTTTTTTATAACTGGCCAGGCATTGTCGAAGGCTCCCTCTATATCCAGCGATATTAATGTTATTATTTTCTTTTGTTTCAGCTGATTGCGTATTTTTTGCATGAGGGTATAGAGGGAGTCCTCGGTACTCCTTTGTGGCATGTGTTTAAGCTCACAACTTACGATCTTTAAGTAGTCTATAGATAGCTATAAATATGTACCTATGCATAAATCTACAGTCCACATTACCTTAGTTTTTTTTAGTCAAAAATAAACCGTCAAACTGTCCACACGTAGTTTTAATGCAGAAATCCTACCAAGCAAAAATCAACCTTATCGCCCTAAACATTTGGTCCTAATTCGAGCCGATGTTTACCGTTAACCGGTAGTGGACGAGCGCGTCGCGAGAACAAAAGAAAGCGATAAGGATTCTACGAAGTCTTTTTTTATTGCTATATTAGTGAATGCAAACTGTTGTGAACTCGTGATTGTGAAAACACAAACATAACTAAGTACTTATATTATTCTGTGAGTGATCGGATACGATACGAACCTTTAAACAAATAAGTGCGTAGTTAACAAAAAGTGCAACATACCTTCTACTTGTGGACATTGTGAACAGTATTTTTCCGTGGACTGAATCCGTTGACTATTCAAGTTTTATCATAGTTAAAGTGAACGTTACGATGGAAAATCTGCTTTATCAATATGAGTTGCTAGAAAACTTGAAGAATGCAGAAAAGAACTTTAAAAAGTCGCCAAGAGATAGGATCAAAAGACCTTACTTGGAAACAAGGTTAGAATTGCTGGAAGAGCTTTGGAAGAACTTTAAGGATGGACACAAAAGTATTATTGTGAGTTTGACAAAAGATGAAGAAAGAAAGGATCCGTACTTTAAAGACAAGACATACGATATGTTTCAAGAATTGTATGTACAATATAAGGCAGCTATAAAGGAAGCTCTTCAGCCGTTTCTCGATGCAACGGTTCAAGTTTCAATGCTTGGTACTGCTGAAGGTCAAAGGTCATCAGACAGTAACGAAATTAAATTGCCAAAAATTAAGATACCCACATTCAGCGGCAAATATGAAGAATGGCAGACATTTTTTGACCTGTTTTCTTCCTTAATTCATAGAAATTCAAAACTGTCACCAGTACAGAAGCTGCATTATTTAAAGAGCAACTTATCAGGAGAACCAGAAGTAATATTGCGGAATTTTACTACTACAGATGCGAATTATGATGACGCCTGGAACGAGTTAGTGAAACGTTATAACAACAAGAGATTCAATTGTAACGCAATTTTGAGAGTTCTCTTTACACAAAAATATGTACATACTGAGTCTGCGAGTTCGATTAAACACCTGGTAGATACAACATCGACTTGCTTAAAGGCATTGAGAAATTTAGGAGTTGAGTCTGACAAATGGGACATGATTATCAACTATCTAGTTGTATCCAAACTGGATCCAGAAACAATGAAGCAGTGGGAACAACAACTTAGTACAACCAACTGCGACCTACCCACTTGGCAAGATTTGAGAGATTTCCTGGAGTCAAGGTTCAGATCGCTGGAAATGATCGAGAGTAACAAGATTAAATCTTCGCAACCGAAACCAGCAGTTAAACCGAAGTCATTTCATTCGAATGTCAACAAGGACGGAAAAGAACGCGAAAATAAATGTGCGTTATGTAACAGCGAGCACTACATCTACCATTGCAAAGCATTCGCAGACATGTCTACCAAGGAAAGACAGGAGTATGTCCAGAAGAACAAGTTGTGTTTCAACTGCCTCGCGTCATCACACTCGGTGAACAAATGCAGACAATCAGCGTGTTGCAAAAGGTGTGGGCGGCGACATCACTCCCTGCTCCACTTCGAGAGAGACCAAAACACGGAGAAATCAAAGGAAGGAGCAAACACGACTACAGGTACCGTTACTGAGGAGTTAAGAGGTAAGTCCACTACGTCTTCAACTGATGCAAATATTGTTTCTTGTCATTGTGAGCATATTCAAACAAATTCTGTGTTATTAGCTACTGCTAAGGTGTTAATAAATAGCAATAACGGTCGCAAACATATCATTAGGGCCTTGTTAGACCAGGGGTCGCAAGCATCATTCATAACTGAGGCGACCGTTCAGTTATTAAATCTTAAACGTAAATCAGTGAGTGGTTGGGTGTCCGGTGTGGGAGAGGGGCAAACGAAAATCAAACACATGGTTTCATTCTGCGTGAAATCACGCCACAATCCCAGAGAGTCAGTTCGAGTTAATGCGTATGTATTGCGCACACTAACAACACTGCTACCAACCATTAATTTCAAATGGCCTGATTGGTCCAAACTTAAGGAACTGGAATTGGCTGATCCAGAGTTTACAACACCAGGTAGAATAGATATTCTGCTTGGAGCTGAGGTCTACAGCGACGTATTGTTAAACGGCGTTATTAAGCACCCTAGGGGAAATCTATTGGCACAAAATACAACCCTCGGGTGGGTGATGTCTGGAAAGATGTTAGAAGCATCTACCTCAGCAAAGACACATATTACAACCCTACACGTTCAAGTAAGGGAAGATGAGCTTCTACGTCAATTTTGGGAAATAGAAAAGGAACCTAACAGCATATGCAAGAAGTTTTCAAAGGAGGAAGAAAGGTGCGAAGAATTTTTTGAAGCCACAACAGTCAGAGACGAAGAAGGAAGATTCGTGGTAAGGTTACCGTTTCAAAACAAAGATCCAGAATGTCAATATGGTGGGTTAAGGGAAATAGCCACTAAAAGGTTTAACTACTTAGAGAAAAGGTTGTCAAAAGATCCTAAGCTTCGGGAAGAGTACTATAAAGTTATGCAAGAGTACATTAGTTTAAATCACATGGTACAAGTTAACTCTTCCGAGACTGCTAAATCTAAGGCTGTCTATCTTCCTCACCACGCCGTAGTTCGAGAGGACAAGACTACCACAAAGCTTCGCGTGGTCTTCGACGCTTCGTGCAAGGGTTCAAATAACATTTCGTTAAATGACAACTTATGTGTTGGTCCTCAGCTACAGCAAGAATTACGTCATATATTAATGAGATGGAGGACGCACAAAATCTGTATTACAGCAGACATCATTAAAATGTACAGAATGGTGCGTGTAGCGGAAGAAGATACGGACTACCAAAGATTATTATGGAGATGTGCACCTAATGAACCAATAAAGCACTTCAAACTTCTGAGGCTGACCTTCGGTACAGCGTGTGCACCGTACCTTGCAGTAAAATCACTTCAAACACTTGCTAACGACGAGAAATTAAAGTACCCTATTGCTGCAAAAATAACAAAAACTGATTATTATGTTGATGATTTGCTCACAGGATGTGAGACACTGGAAGAAGCTGTGGATATTTATAATGAGATGAACAAACTTATGAACTCAGGGGGATTTCAACTCCAAAAATGGAGCAGTAATTGTGAGGATTTATTACATTACATTGGAAAAAATAAGCGGGATGATAACGAATTGCCTTTCAAGGTTAATAGTGTCACGAAAGTACTAGGATTGAGCTGGAATAGGGAAGCTGATACCTTCGAATATACTGTCAATTTGCCAGAACCTAAGCATCCCATAACCAAACGACATATCCTTTCAGAGATAGCTAAACTTTATGATCCTTTAGGATGGATAGCTCCTATTGTAGTAATAGCAAAGATGATCATGCAGAAATTGTGGAAGACAGGTCTAGAATGGGATGAGCCTATTGACAGTGTTTTGCAAGCAGAGTGGCTACGATATCGAGAAAACTTGATGTGCATCAAAGGCCTAAGCATACCGCGGTGGTTGCACTACACACGTATATCAAGAGTTGAGTTGCACGTCTTTGCAGATGCTTCGCAGGCCGCATACGCAGCAGCCGTGTACATGCGAGTCATGACTGAAGAGCGAGTGTACGTGAGCCTAATATCCTCCAAAACAAAAGTAGCTCCAATCGAGAAGCACGTTTCCATCCCTAGACTGGAACTGTGTGGTGCTGTGTTGGCAGCCAAGCTGATTTCGGAGACATCTCAAGTGTTAGGAGTGGCTAAAGACTGTTTATTTGCTTGGACCGATTCCACTATTGTTTTGGCTTGGTTAAGAGGTGGACCAAGTCGGTGGAGCACATTCGTGAGCAACCGAGTGTCAGACATACTGAACATTATAGATTACGAGCAATGGGGGCACGTATCTACAGATACTAACCCTGCTGACTGTGCGTCACGGGGCTTGCAAGGTCCGGAGTTGTCGAATCATTCACTATGGTGGAATGGACCGGTTTGGTTGTCTAGCGTAAACCTAAGTATCAGTGTTCCTAACATCGAAGATACACGAGAGGAGGAACGTGTGAGGTCTTTGACTGCTATAAATAATATTAAAGAGGAATTTATTTGGACTAAATATTCTACTTTATCAAAAATGTTGAGAGTTATTTCATATTGCAGGCGATTTCTTAATTTTAAATTACCTCAAGACAAACGTGAATGTTTTCTTAAAATCATCACACCTAAAGAATTAGAGTTAACGTTACGTAATTGTATTAAACAAGTACAAGCTATTGATTTCAAAGAAGAGATAAAACATTTAAAATCTCACGGCTATGTACCTAAAAGCAGTAAGCTTCGCAATCTTTGTCCTGTTATTGATGATAACGGGATTCTAAGAGTTAGCGGGCGCATCCAAAGATCTCAAACAACCTACGATACTCAGCACCCTATAATTTTACCCGCTAAGAGCCATCTTAGCAGGCTTTTAATTAAGGATGCTCATCATAGGACATTACATGGTGGTCCTCAAGTAATGTCTAACTATTTGAGATCTAAATACTGGATATTAAGAGCTAAAGACCTAACAAAGAAAACTTACCGAGAATGTGTCAATTGTATTAGGTATTCAAAAAAGAATACCACGCAACTAATGGGTCAGTTGCCTGAAGTGCGATTAAAACCGGACAGAGCCTTTAAATCAGCTGGTGTGGACTACGCAGGTCCCATCAATATTCGTTTCTCACCAGGTAGAGGAGCTAAATCGTATAAGGGCTACATATGTTTATTTATCTGTATGATAACGCGTGCCATACATCTGGAGGCTGTCACCGACATGACCGCAAAGGGATTCATCGCAGCCTTTCGGCGATTCACATCGAGACGAGGCCATTGTTATGATATTTATAGTGACAATGGCACTAATTTCGTGGGAGCAGACAGGCAGCTGAAGGACATGTTCAACAGTGCCAAATCTTCGATTCATGGTGAAGTAGCAGAGTTGTTAGCCATGGCGCGTACTACATGGCATTTCATACCTCCTCATGCACCCAATTTCGGGGGTTTATGGGAGGCTGGAGTGCGCAGCACGAAAACTCACCTTAAAAAAGTGATTGGTGACGCTACCCTCACTTACGAGGAGCTAGCTACAGTATTGGCACAAGTCGAGGCCTGTTTAAATTCTCGTCCCATAACTGTGCTCAGTGATGACCCTAATGACCCTCTTCCACTCACACCGGGCCACTTTCTGATTGGTGAACCCATGTTAAATTTAAGTGACGAAAATTATAGCAATCATAATGTTTCTAGTTTAGATAGATGGAGGCTAACTCAAAAAATGGTCAACGATTTCTGGAACAGATGGCACAAAGAGTACCTCGTAAATCTGAACCAAAGACATAAGTGGAATACCAAAAAAACTGATCCAGAAATCGATGACGTAGTGATTTTAAAAGAAGACAATATTCCTCCAAGTAAGTGGGTATTGGGTAAAATAATTGAAAAACATGTGGGTCCTGATGGTATTACTCGTGTGGTATCAGTTAAATGTAAAAACGGTGTTTATAAACGACCTACGAGTAAACTATATATCCTACCTAAACAAAATTCTCATTAAGCTTAAAACATAAAAATAAGGCGGTATAAACCAAACTTAAATTAGTAATAATACTCATTAACTTTATTATCGTTTACCGATTTATGTACTTACTAAGTTAGGTAACTAGCGTTGCATACTTACGTCTATTCATGTTATGTTTGTACCAACACATGTATTTTATAAATTTACCTGCTTACCTTGCTTTATGTAGTGACAAATATACTTTAAAGGGCATTCCTAACTTCATACAACCTACCTGTGTGTACACTAGGTACCTATATGCCACAAGCATTATTAAACTATTATATAACGGTGGGCGGTTAGAGGCTATGAATGCACCAAACTATGTACATACCTACCTACTTATAAGTACAAAGAAATTTACTTAGCTAATTTATCTTTAGCGCTTTGCGCTTACGTTTCTATAATGTATTAACTAATCTACCTTTTAGCTATAAGATTCAAGACTATTTGTATTTCGTAGTATTTATCCGTGGTATTCAAGCCACTCATATTGTGCATTTGTTAAGGTCCTGTTGACCGATATTAATTTGTGTAAGTACCTACCTCCTATTTCTAGTTGCGTAGCATATCGCTTTCTTACCAATAATGTAGGTATCTATGTATACTTATTCCTAAGATTTAGTTGTTAGGTTTAGTTGAGATTTACCTTGTAGTTGGTTGAGTTTAGTAATGTGATTTAGTAATGTTTACTTGCGTTTAGTTACTAACCTTTCATAATACTTACCTGCAATTGTATACCTATTTAAAAAAGGGTTACTCTTTCTATTTTTAGTTTTGTATCGTTAAGTGCTTTGTGCATCTATATCAACTTTGTATGTTTACTTTATTGCTCTGCTTTTATATTTAAAGGATAGATCCTTTGGTGGGCGGAATGTTTAAGCTCACAACTTACGATCTTTAAGTAGTCTATAGATAGCTATAAATATGTACCTATGCATAAATCTACAGTCCACATTACCTTAGTTTTTTTTAGTCAAAAATAAACCGTCAAACTTTCCACACGTAGTTTTAATGCAGAAATCCTACCAAGCAAAAATCAACCTTATCGCCCTAAACAGCATGAATCCGTACTGGCGAGTACTCATCCTCGGTGCTATATAGAACCTGAGTCGGGCCACCAACATCTTCTCATAGATTTTTCCGAGAACCGGTAACAGACCAATTGGGCGGTACGCCTTTGGTGTTGTGTAGTCCGTCTTCCCTGGCTTCCGTAGTATAACCACTGTGACCTCTTTCCATATTCTTGGGAAGTGGTTATAAGCGAGGCTTCTGTTTAGGATTGCCAGGAAAATTTCGGGGTCTTCGCTGATAGCACGGCTGCAAATATCGGCTGTGAGGCCATCCATTCCCGGAGCCTTTTTTGGGTTGAAGGACTCACTCGACGCCTTCAATTCGGCTATGGTGAACGGAGGGTCGTATGGCTCACCATTTTCGCCTTCGTTCACTTTTTCCGCTTCCAATCTGACACGGCTGTGGTGAGGGTCATCTGCTGCTGGGTTGTCCTCTGGATACAGGGTTTCCGCTATGTGTCGGGTGGACCCTTCCGCGTCCAGCACTTCCCCACCTCTCACCAGCGGTGGATCCTCCACTCTACTCGCTGTCCTTCCTATAACCCTGTAGATCCCCTCCCACTCCCCCTCCCTATCCTGTTTGCAGCAGAATTCCTTCCAACTCTCGATTTGAGCTCTGGCTGCCTCCGACTCATACTCTCTTTTCTGTTGCAGGTACCTTTCGACAACGATGAATCTACGGACTAGAGCAGCACACCTAATCCTCCTCTTTAGGGTAGCTACCGCTTTTTTTCATTTTTGCGAGTCTCTCCGACCACGGCAAGGTAAGTTTTTCTGTCTGTTTTTTAATCGGCATGGATGCTTTACATGCTTTTATAACTATTTCTGTGTAAGTATTTACTATTTTGTCAAGTTGCTCTATTTGGTTTGTTTTTTCTATTTCTTCTTTGGTAATTTTATTTTCTTGGCTCAATTGGGTGAGTTTCGCATGAAACTCAGGCCAGTTGGCCTTTTTTGTATTAAATATTCTAGTGGTTCTTTCTACCTTTAACCCTTTTGATCTGTTCTGTGAAATATTGAAGACGATGCCGTTGTGGTCGGAGCTGCTCAGGCCCTCGACGACTTTCCAGTCTGCTACCTTGTCGAGGATATTTGTCGAACAGGCTGTTATATCGACATAGCTACTGTAGCGTTGTCCTCCCTTGACTGTGTCGAAGGTCGGTATTTCTCCTGAGTTGAGTATGTGCAGCCCGAGCTCACCAAGAGTCCCGCATACCTCTACTCCCCTGCGGTCGACCGTCGGGCTGCCCCACCAAGTGCTTTTTGCATTTACGTCACCTCCAACGATTATGGGCTTAGAGCCATTTTTGGCCACTACTTCTTTAAGACGGTCTAAATAGGGCTCCACGGGTTTGTCCGGCTCAAAGTATATGGACACTAGGGTGATCTCCCAGGCACTGGTCTGGATACCCACCACGACGAAGTTACTTTTGGTTAGTTCCGGGTATTGTTTTACATTAAGATCGCTATTAAAAACTGCGATTGCAGCTTTAACGGTCCCTTCTCCATCCTCAGTGCTCTGAAAGATCCTTACTCCTCTGTGGCTCTTCATTGTCCTGTTCCCCTCTGTGTATGGCTCTTGCAACAAGGCTACGGCTACCCCTTGTTTTTGTGCCTCGAGCAGCAGCTCGACTGTTGCAAGCCTTTTCCGTTGGAGGTTCGCTTGCATATAGCTATATGTGGTGGTGACAACGTTGGCGTTAACAATACGCGACGGTCGACCGGACCAATTCGTCCCACCGTCGGCGTACAGGGCACCCAGAGCTGAAGGCGATAACGCCTTCAGAGCATAAGCTCTGTCTGCGTCAGTTTCGCCTTTTTGCAGTTTCTGCAGGCGGGTGGCTCTCCAGCCATCCAGTCCGCGCACTCCGTTTTCAGGTGGGGACCGCCGCAGTGGCTGCATGCGTCAGCAGTCTCTTGGCAGTACTTTCTGCCGTGGCCGTACCCTAGGCAGCGCGTGCACTGGACTAGTGGAGTGGTTAGGTTAGGTTAGGTTAGGATTTTTTTTTTTTTGTTTGGGCAGTGCCGGACTCTTACCGGCTAAAACCCACTCCTGCCTTTCTAAGTGTCCTTCTGACATGATCAGAGACCTGGTTCAGCTGTTAGATGTGGTTTATCTTATTAAGCTTATTTTAATTTATTCTATGCCTCACGTATCATATACTATAAATGTATTTCCTTATTCTAGTTAATATCCTTTACTTAATTTTATTTATCGCTATTATCTTAACTTTCCTATTTACTTAATTCTACTACCTTATGTTTAACTAAACTTATTCTTATACATTTTTTATGTTATGCTAGTCAAATATATCCTTTACTAATATATAAATCTAGCAATAATTTGTTATTCTATTTGTTCCTTATTATTACAAGTTGGCAATATCTTTGATGTATTCAAAAAATACTTCTCTTGTTTTTGTGTTACAGATAAGCACTGGGAAGTTTTGTGCAACCATTCTGCAGTCCAGCAGGTTTTCTACGTCATGTCTTTTTAAGGCGTGAACAGAGCATTCGGTCAGAATGTGTTCTAATGTGTTCCGTTTCGGGTGTTCCGGATTGGCAGATGCACGATGGATTCTCTTTGCACCTGAATCGATGCAAGTACTCCGAGAATCCACCGTGCCCTGTTAGTACTTGGGTGATCAAGTTGGTTGGGACCATCTGACGAACTATTTTGTAGGAGTTAGTTATTTCCGGGAAGAACAATTTAGTCACCCTTGCAGTGGCACCTGCTTTGTACCTCCGGTTCCATTCGTCAATCGACCTCTTTCGGATCTGTCGCTTGACGAATGAGACCGGGCACAGGTCGTAATTGGGTTTGGTCTTAAATGAGATCGGCGAGCCATGGCCTCGATAGACAAAGTATTAGACCATTCGAAAAAATATTTAAATAATTATAAGCCCTACTTTATTCTATCATTTCTCGAAAAACCCTAGGAATAAGGAATTAATAAAAAAGAAAAGTCAGTTGATGTATTCCTCGTGCTGCAGTTGTTAATAACAACCGATGTTACCATATTAAGCCATTTTTAAATAAAAATATTTTTTGCAGTAAAAGATTTGTACTATAATGTTCGATTAATATTTCTTTTCACTCCAAAAAGTATTTTTATAAGTTTATTGCGAAACAATTATTAGAGATAAAGTATTTTTTTGTTGTTGTTAACTTATTTTACTGATTTTTTAGAAAAATCGATTTGCATTTTTGCGAACTACAACACTCGATACGGCTGTCACTTGTCAAACAATCGGTTGTCAACAACAGATTGCCGGATAGCGTCATAACGTTTCTCGCTCGTGTTGTGGACTTACGTTATATCTTTACTTTGTGTGCTACTTTTAATTACCGACCCTTGCTGTGTTGTTGGACGATTGTGACTGCCTTTGTGATCGACCCTGTTGCGTTCTTGGACTCCGTTCTTCCAGAAATACCGATTGAACTTTGCACGCATTTTGGCGTATTTGCCTTTTGACATTGTTACCTGTTGTTTACGATGGATAATCTCCGCTGCATCAATTGTGGCATATCCACTGCTCGCATGAGAAGGAACTCGCTAAACTCAATCGACATACTATCGGTGATTAGAGAATGGATATCTCCACGTCAAGTAAGTGTTATTTTATTGTTATTTTAATTACTTATTAGACTTAAACACTCATTGCAAGGTTGGATAAAATGATATACTGGTTTGTTTAATTTTATATAAAGCTTGCATTATTAACGAACGCAAGTAAAAAACACCACCTATACTTACATTTTGTGTGTTGCTTGTTAAACAGGAAACAACAAATAATGCACCACCATCTATGCACCTGCATACGCAGGTGCTTATCACTTTGGTACCAAAGATATGTAGCAATGAAGCGTTTGTATATTTATAGTTAATCTATATTTCAGGTCACTGCATCGGACCATGTGTGCGACTCATGCTGGATGGTAGCTACACAGTCATTGCCAGGAACCAGTGCTGATTCGAATATTGGATCTAACTTGAATGTTGGCCATCGTCATGTTTGCATTAGTTGTGGAAGATCTTTATTGCGCATGAGATCCCATACACTGACACAAGATTCAACACAGCGTGAACGCCATATTTTTGATGTTATAACAGAATGGATTCACTCTCGACAAGTAAGTACTTAATAATCTGACAGCACATATAGCTATTTAAAGAGTAACAAACAAGTTTCTAGTCCTGGCTTGTTTATACAGTGTTGTTAATCCCCACATAAATGAATTACATTCAATGTTTTTTTTCCATAGTAATATGTATTGATTTTCAAAAGAGTCATTTTGTTTGCATAGTGTTATTTTTCCCACATAAACAAGTTCATTTTTTTTTCTACTGCAGTCGTTGATTCTACTATTTTTCTGAGTTGGTGTTAGGATTTTTGATATAATATAAATAAAACATGTTTTTAGGGTTCCGAAAAAAAAAAGGAACCCTTATAGGATCACTCGGGTGTCTGTCTGTCTGTCTGTCTGTCTGTCTGTCTGTCCGTCTGTCACAGCCAGTTTTCTCCGGATCCACTAGACCGATTCTGTTGAAATTTGGTACACATATGGATTTCTGTGACCCAAACACGGACACGTTACGTAAATCATTAAATTTTTAGTATGGGGGTCACTTTTGGGGGTCAAACTAGAAAATTAAAAAAAACAAGATTTTTTAACAATATCGTGTGACATATCAAATAAAAGGGCGTACTGTGAGGGTGTTAATTACATTTTTTTCATAATTTTAAAATAAATGGTTTTGAAGTTATTCAAGAAATTAGACGAAAAATGACCATTCCCCCCCCCTTATCTCCGAAAGTACTGAACCTAAAATTTTGAAAAAAATGGAGATAATAGGTCTTTACCTAAAGATTACAGGAAAACGTATTAGAAGTCTGTAGTTTAAAAATAACATGTTAAAAAATTAAATTCGTTCGGAACCCTTTGCACGCGAGTCCGACTCGCACTTGGCCAGTTTTTTTTATAGGTAACTTCTACAAGCTCTATTTGTCATCCATGCTGGCAGCGTGCTGACAGAGCTCCACATGTAGTCAGAACATCAAGAGAATCCAGTGACAATCCTATTCCTGAGCCTACTATTGAGGTACCACCAAATGTTCGAGATCACATAATGATGCCTTTATATGCAAGAGCTGCAGAGTCACAAAATCGTTGCTTTGTCTCGGGCTGCCATCGCACTGAACGTCTTACCATACCATTCTCTCTAAGACAATTACTTCTAAAAAACTACAATTTTTATGTTCCTATGAATAACCGTGTATGTTCCAGACATGTAAGTCATGGTTCATGAGATTTTTTGAATAATCCCCCTCACAATAGCAACCACATGTTTACTGCTTTACAAATACAGGACTTGATGACATTAAATGCAAGTCCTCTAAGTATAGATTTTAATAATATTGAGAATATGCCAGACCATTTAGTCCACTATTGGTTTGGTCGAACTAAACAGCAATTTGCTGAAATACTTAATGAAGTACCTCGGCTCTCACAAATGCGTAATGGATCGCTTGCCCTAGCAGCATATTTAATCAAATTAAGAACAGGAGACTCATTTGAAAGAATCTCTTCTTTAATTCAAGTACCAACAAGGACAACATCCTCTTTAATATCACGTGCTAGAGATTTCCTAGTACAAGACTATGTCCCTCTGCACTTAGGTGTAAATCACATAACCAGAGAACAAATTGCCCAGAGAAATCTTATGATTCCCAATGGGATTTATGGAGCCAACAATAGAACCAGTGCAATTGTGATAGCTGATGGTACTTATGTTTATGTACAAAAGAGTTCCAATTATTTATATCAAAAAAATACTTATTCTTTACACAAGTATCGAAACCTTGTAAAAATGTTTATAATTGTCAGCACAGACGGATATATTATCGAAGTGCTTGGCCCCTATCCAGCAACAACATCAGATGCTGAAATAACGTTAAAAGAATTCCGTGATGAAAATCAACCATTAAGAAGATTTTTTGCTCCAAATGATGTTTTTATACTGGATAGGGGCTTTAGAGACTCTCTGTCATTACTAAACAATTGTGGGTACCGTGTTTATACACCAGCCACAGTTCAAGAGGGTGAAACACAATTATCTACACTAGAGGCTAATCGTTCCAGGGCAGTGACAATATGTCGTTGGGTCATAGAGGTGATTAATGGTAGGTTTAAACGTGACTTTAAGCTTTTTCGCCAAGAGTATTTTAATGCCGCATCTCGCAATTTGATGAAAGATTTTACTGTAGCTGCTGGCTTGATTAATGCCTTTCACCCTCTTATCGAAGACAGGAATGATGCTGGGGAAATTCTTAATATAGTAAATCAGAAAATGTACTCAGAAAATAGTTTAAGTACTGTAGTTATTAATAATAAATAGAAGACGAACGAATTTTCAAAGAATAAATGTGGATGACAATAATGTCAGTGATTTTCCCCGGCTCACCTACAATGAACTGATATTGGTGTGTTTAGGAACGTACCAAATAAAACAGGCACGTTCCTATTACGGCGAGCACATAAGAGCCAATGGATCTTTCACAATTGAGGTATGCAGAGAGGTTGACAGCAGTCTACTGAGAGAGCTGTCGACTGAAAATAGTGTTTGGCTGCTAAGAGGCAAAATACAATCGCGCCATGTAGGCCGTAAAATATACTTTGTTTATATTTTGGTCGACGGCTCTCTTAACGGTAGGGACGCAATACTACAACACTATTGCAATTGTAATGTAGGCAAGAGAACAGTAGGCTGCTGTGCACATATTTTATGTATAATATGGTACTTAGAGTGGGCTAGGTACCAAGACAATGTGGTACCTCCCGCCCAGCATCTCGATAGTATATTAATAACCGATAATGTGGAAAACAATTAATAAAATATTTTCAATTAACTTGAATTGGTTTTTTTTTCTTTAAAATCCCTGACCATGTGCAACTAAAGAATTTAAATTCAACATTCTGTAAGTTTCACCTCATATTAAAATCACTAAAACTCATTACCTAATAAAAGAGCGGAAACAAATATGTTAATGGGATTTATTGACTACTGTCTGAAATAAAGTTTTTATTTTTTAATTTTCGTATCCCATGTCATATAAAAAAACTAATTACACAGGATTAAAGACTAATATTACTCCTTGAAAACCCAAATTATTTCATTTTTGTTTATTGAGGCCTAATTTATTAGGACTGTTTGCGGATCTCCTTTAAGGGCTGCTTCTTTCGCCAGTTCATCCACCCTCTCATTTCCCGCAAGTCCCGCGTGTGCCTTGACCCAGAACAAAGACACAGTTTTGTTCTGGATATCAATGGCCCGCAGGTTATTGCGGGTTTTTACTGCCAGGGGGTGCGTTGTGCTGGGGTTTGCGATCGTCTCCAGGGCCGATCTGGAGTCGCTATATATACCATAGCTCTCCTCGCTTCTTCGTCGGATTTCCTCGGAGGCTCTGCATACCGCGAGGAGTTCCGCCTGGTATACCGTGCAGAATGGGGCCAGATTGAGTTTGATAGCTTTTACCTCGGCTGTGCTATCCCATAGGGTTAGCGCTGCTCCAACCTTATCCTCAATCCGGCTCCCATCTGTGAATATACTAATGGCCTGGTTGTTATGGCTGTCTAACTGATCTCGGTCAACCAGGCTCACGAACTTGATCGCGGCATGCATCCCTGGGTGAGGTGTACTGGAGTACTCCACTCTTCGCTCGACCTCTCTATCTACCAGCTCCGGCTGGGAAACCCCTCTCCTTGCCTCGTACAGGGCGGCTGCCTTCTGTATGCGGAGGTCAAATGGCAGAATTCCAGCGCTGAGTGAAAAGAGACCGTACGATACGCCCCGCACAATTTTTGGGCAAAACCCCTCTGGACAGCATTTAGGTGGCGTTGAACTCCTAGCTTTTTCGACGCCAAGGACCAGGCGCCAGCAGCGTAAGTAATGATGGGCTCCACCGTGGCGGTGTATATGATCTGGACTATTTCCGGGTTGAGACCCCAGCTCACTTTAGCGGCTCTTGACAGCTGGTTGTAGACGCCAAGTGCTTTCTTACATACGTTGGCCGTATGGCTGTTAATGGTCAACTTGGCGTCCACTGTGAGCCCCAAGATCTTCATCTCCGAGGACATTTCGATGTCGATCCCTCCTATGGTCAGGTGCGGCGTGTCATATTTAAGTTTTCTGGTGAGTACCATTCCACACGTTTTGTGTGGCGCGAACCTAAGCTTATTCATGACACCCCACCTCTGAACATGTTCGAGAGCGACATTGGCCTGTCCCTGGATTTCCAGGGCTGTCTCCCCCGAAAACACCAGCACCACATCATCAGCGAAAGCCTGGCAATAGTTGCCTCGCTGCGTTAGACTCTCCAGTAATGGGTTCAAGACGAGATTCCATAGAATGGGGCCACTTATGGATCCTTGGACACACCCTTTGTTGGTAGTTTTTGGCGAACTCATGGCCAGCATACCTTACCCGGACCTTACGGTCGCTTAGGTAGCTGGCTATCATCCTCCTGAGATTATTTATTTATTTATTTAAACTTTATGCACAATTGTGGTACATGGGCGGACTTAATGCAACAAGGCATTCTCTACCAGTCAACCTTTGGGTTAAAAAGATTACGCTGTGGTAGGTTTACATCTAATAAATAAAATAAATTTAAAGTAGAATTTTGTTTGTTTTTTCGCCGGGATCTTCTCCTCCGCCAGTCTGACCTTTATGGCTGGCCACCACGCGCTGTCAAAGGCTCCCTCTATGTCCAGCGAGACCATCGTTATGAGCTTCTTCTCTTGAAGTTTGCCTCTCACGTGGGCTAGCAGGTCATAGAGGGCGTCTTCCGTGCTTCGCTGTGGCATGAAGCCATACTGGCGAGGACTTATCCGGGGCGCCAAGTACCAAACCAACCTTTTCACCACCATTTTCTCCAGAATTTTACCCATCACTGGTAACAGTCCAATTGGCCTATAGGACTTAGGACTGGTGTAATTGTCCTTCCCTGGCTTTCTCAGCACAATCACAGTAGCCTCTTTCCAAGATGTGGGAAAGTGCGTCAGTTGCCAGCACTTGTTAATTAGAGCCAGGTGCAGCTCCACGTCCTGCGATATTACCTGCTGGCAGATGTCGGCTGTGAAGCCGTCTACTCCGGGTGCCTTCTTGGGGTTAAAACTCACCATCGCGGCCCTGAGCTCCTCCGTCGTAAACTCTGGGTCATGGATATCATCATGGCACCAATCGTTTACTCGGTCTGCAAGAGCCCTGATCCGACGATGGTCTGGAGTATCCTCCTCTTCTGCGTCCTCCGGGTAGAATGTTTCTGCCAGTATCTTCGCAGAACCTTCCTGGCCCGCATCCTTCCCGTTCCACACCAGTGGCAGATCTTCTTGCCTCTTTGTGGTGTTCTTTATCACTCGATAAATTTCCTCCCAAACCCCTTCCCTGTTTTGTCTCTCGCAGAATCCCTTCCAACTCTCTGTGATGCGTTTTTTGACCTCTAATTCGTACTCCTCTTTCTTTTCTAGGTACAACGCGACCACACCTTCTCTACGCGACGGCGCAGCACATCGAATCCTTCTCTTCCTAGTGGCGACATCGTGCTTCATAGCTTCGAGTTCTTCGGACCACCACGGCATAGTAAGTGTTTGGTTTTCTTTCTTCTTTGGGATAGCTTCATTACATGCTTTGTCTATTACTATTGTGTATTTTTCAATTATTTTGTCTAAACTTTCTTTGCTATTTATTTGCTCTTACTGTACTTTATTAATTTTGTGTTCTATTTTTAATTGGTCCATTTTTTCATAAAAACGTTCCCAATTAGCTTTTTTTGTATTAAATTTCCTCGTCGTTCTTTTAATTTGCATGCCTTTCCCTTTTTGTAGTTTGATTTTAATAATTATGCCGCTATGGTCCGAGCTCGTTAAGTCTTCAGCTACCGTCCACTCGTCCACCAAGTCGAGCAAGTCCTCCGTGCACATAGTCACGTCAACGTGGCTTGTCAGTCTACGTCCACCTCTGACTGTATCGAAGGTGGGTTTGTTTCCGCAGTTGAGCACTTGAAGATCTAGCTCTCCGATCATTCCCGCCAGGTCGTCACCTTTATCGTCGATAGTACTACTCCCCCACCACGGGCTTTTGGCGTTGGCATCTCCTCCAACGGTGGCTTTCTTGGGCTTAAGCTCTCTTATCGCAGTTGTTAGGTGGTCCAAGTATGGCCCAATGGGTTGGTCAGGTTCAAAGTAGTACGAGACGGCGAGAATCTCCCAGGCGCTTGTTCGCAGCTTCACCACCACGATATTGTTGGTGGTGAATTTCGAACACTGTATGACGTCGATGTCATGGTTGTACACGACAATCGCTGCCTTTACAGTGCCACCAGCGCTATTCGAGTTCTGGTAGACTCTAGCCCCCTCGTACGACTTCATTGCCTTTATGTCTCCCACAAACGGCTCCTGAACCAGCGCGATGGCTACTTTCCGCTTCATAGCCTCGAGCATAAGCTCGTTGGTTGCCAGTTGTTTGCGCGGGAGGTTGGCTTGTGCCACGACATACACCTGCTCAGCTGCCGCTCGTGTAACCCCCGGGACAACTTTAGCAATAAGCTATTGCGGTTCGCGCTAATGCATCCCATTTCCTTCGCACCGGGCATTCTTGGCTATAGACCGCGTGGCTTGTGTCATCGTGTTTTTCTTTAACACAGTTCCTGCACGTCGGCCTATCGCCTGTTGCCAGCCCGGTACAGTCAGCCTTGAGATGTGCCCCCCCGCAATAATTGCATAGATCCACAGGCTCCGTACACAGCTTTCGGCCATGCCCATACGCCAAACACTTTGTGCACTGTATTAGCGGTGTTTGGTCCGGAACTTTCACGCACTGCAGGTCAATGTATATTCTGCCAGCCGTGGTGAGTCTCTGCCACAGCTTCGGTGTCACCTGTAAGACGACATGGCTCTCTAGTGAGTTCCGTGCCCTCCTTCGGTACTTCACTGTGGCAGTCGCCTCCTCGACTGTCAGGTCTTCCAGCAGGCGGGCGTTCTGAACCTTTATGGCAGTCAATATGTCCTCGTCGCTATTGTAGGACAAGAGGTTCTTAATAATTACGAGTGGGTTTCGGTTTCTTGCTTCCTCCACTTTAAGGTTTTTATCCTTTTTCAGCTCGGCTGTCGTTTTTGCCATTTCTTCCTTGCTATTAAAGCTAAGGATAACCCTCTTGTCCTTAACTTTTTGGACCCTCTCGATCTGCAAGCCGCTCCTCTTTGCATCCAGTGCCTGCTTCACTCTTCCCACTACCTCTGTACTGGTGTCCATTGTGACACAGACGACACAATGACGGAGTGTTTTGGTTTTTGACCCCAGGTGTTTTGGGGTGCGATCAGGGTTTCCGCATAAGTAGGAGCTCTCCCTTTGATCTCAGACACCATTCTTCCCATTTCTTGGGTGGTCTCTTCGAGCGCACGAATCTCTTTCAAAATTTCTTCGTCACTCTGTCCTTCTCTGTCCCGTGTGTCTTGTGCCTCCCTTTGTTCCTGCATTGCCACCTGCAGCTGTTTGATCATCTGGTTGCCCTCCTTCACTATCCGAGTTTGCTCTTCTAGTGCGGAGCGCATCCAGGCGATACTGTCCAGGTCATCCCCATTCTCCTTTCTTTTCTGACCCTCATTTCCCCCCCGTTGATTTTGAACACAATCTTTTGTTCGGTCCGCCTCTTTTACCAACTGGTACAACCGGTCTATCGCCGCTGTAACCTCTTTCTTAATTTCGGCTTTGAGGTTTCGCGAGTTGTTAAAGTGGAGTTTTGCCTTATTCAGGCAAGCTCTCGCCTCTGCAGTGATGCTGGGGTAACCAGGCCCGGCCTGCTTTGCGGGTATTTTACCACCTGTCAGGACACGGCGTGCCTCTATATTGCTGGAGGTTTCGCGTGACGTTTCTGGTGTGGCGTCGCTCTTTGGGTTGGCCGGAGACTTGACCTGGAGCATTGCTTTCCCGGTCTCCCAGTCCCCGATGCTTCGCCTCACGCTGAGAAGCGGATGTTCAGTCCTTTCTGCAGAACGTGGCGAGCCTTCTTTCAAGCCCGATGAACACGCGTCCGTCTTTGCTGGAGTGCGGTACATGGCGGAGGAGTGTGTGAAGGTAAGATTCATATGCCAGAGGGCACTAGTGATATTTCCGTATCCCTGTATAGAGGGGATAGGCAAGAAAATACAATGAAATGATAAAAATATATATATGGTTATTCAATTTTTTGCAGTTCTATGCGAGCCAGCCGCACGTTTGAGGTGTCTGGAGACGCGTCTCGGCGCGGGCCAGCTAGCTATAGCGTTTTCAGAATTGAGCCAGGAACAAAAATGTGCAATTTTTTGCAGTTCTATGCGAGCCAGCCGAACGTTTGAGATGTCTGGAGACGCGTCTCGGCGCGGGCCAGCTAGCTATAGCGTTTTCAGAATTTAGCCAGGAACAAAAATGTGCAATTTTTTGCAGTTCTATGCGAGCCAGCCGCACGTTTGAGGTGTCTGGAGACGCGTCTTGGCGCGGGCCAGCTAACTAGAGTATTTTTGGGATTAAGACACGAAGAAAAATATGCACCGTGGTCAAAAAACCACTACTAGCAAATAAATTTATAGTTTTTTTTTATTTTTTTGCAGTTCTATGCGAGCCAGCCGCGCGTTTGAAATGTCTGGAGACGCGTCTCGGCGCGGGCCAGCTAGCTAGAGCATTTTTGGGATTAAGACACGAAGAAAAATGTGCACCGTGGTCAAAAAACCACTACTAGCAAAGAAATTTATAGTTTTTTTATAATTTTTTGCTGTTCTATGCGAGCCAGCCGCGCGTTTGAAATGTCTGGAGACGCGTCTCGGCGCGGGCCAGCAAGCTAGAGAATTTTTGGGATTTAGACACGAAGAAAAATGTGCACCGTGGTCAAAAAACCACTACTAGCAAATAAATTTATAGTTTTTTTTTAATTTTTTGCAGTTCTATGCGAGCCAGCCGCGCGTTTGAAATGTCTGGAGACGCGTCTCGGCGCGGGCCAGCTAGCTAGAGCGTTCCAGGGATTTAGACACGAAGAAAAATGTGCACCGTGGTCAAAAAACCACTACTAGCAAATAAATTTATAGTTTTTTTTTAATTTTTTGCAGTTCTATGCGAGCCAGCCACAGTTTGAAATGTCTGGAGACGCGTCTCGGCGCGGGCCAGCTAGCTAGAGCATTTTTGGGATTTAGACACGAAGAAAAATATGCACCGTGGTCAAAAAACCACTACTAGCAAATAAATTTATAGTTTTTTTTTTAATTTTTTGCAGTTCTATGCGAGCCAGCCGCACGTATGAGGTGTCTGGAGACGCGTTTCAGCGCGAATCAGCTAGCTAGAGCGTGTTCGGGATTTAGACAGGAAGAAAACTGTACACCGTGGTCAAAAAACCACTACTAGCAAATATATTTATTGATTTTTTTAATTTTTTGCAGTTCTATGCGAGCCAGCTGCACGTTTGAGGTGTCTGGATACGCGACTTGACGCGGACCAGCTAGCTAGGACATTTCTGGGATTTAGACAGGAAGAAAAATGTGCACCGAGATCAGAAAACGACTACTAGCAAATAAATTTATAGATTTTTTAAAATTTTTTGCAGTTCTATGCGAGCCTACCGCATGTATGAGGTGTCTGGAGACGCGTTTCAGCGCGAACCAGCTAGCTAGAGCGTGTTCGGGATTGAGACAGTAAGAAAAATGTGCACCGCGGTCAAAAAACCACTACTAGCAAATAAATTTATTGTTTTTCTTTAATTTTTTGCAGTTCTATGCAAGCCAGCAACACGTTTGACGTGTCTGGAGACGCGTCTAGGCGCGCGCCAGCTAGCTAGAGCATTTTTGGGATTTAGACAGGAAGACAAATGTGCACCGTGGTCAAAAAACCACTACTAGCAAATAAATTTATAGATTTTTTTAATTTTTTTGCAGTTCTATGCGAGCCAGCCGCACGTTTGAGGTATCTGGAGACGCGTAGCTAGCTAGAGCGTTTTCGGGATTTAGACAGGAAGAAAAATGTGCACCGTGGTCAAAAAACCACTACTAGCAAATAAATTTATGGATTTTTTTTAATTTTCTGCAGTTCTATGCAGGTCAGCAACACGTTTGAGAAGTCTGGAGACGTGTCTTGGCGCCGGCCAGCTGGCTAGAGTGTTTTCGGGATTAAGACAGGAAGAAAAATGTGCACCGTGATCAAAAAACCACTACTAGCAAATAAATTTATAGTTTTTTTTTTAATTTTTTGCAGTTCTATGCAGGAAAGCAACACGTTTGAGGTGTCTGGAGACGCGTCTTGGCGCGGGCCAGCTAGCTAGAGTAATTTCGGGATTTAGACAGGTTGAAAAATGTGCACCGTGATCAAAAAACCACTACTAGCAAATAAACTTATAGATTTTTTTAAATGTTTTGCAATTCTATGCGAGCCAGCCGCACGTTTGAGGTGCCTGGAGACGCGCTTTGGCGCGGGAAAGGTAGCTAGAGCATTTTTGGAATTAAGACAGGAAGAAAAATGTGCACCGTGGTCAAAAAACCACTACTAGCAAATAAATTTATAGTTTTTTTTTTAATTTTTTGCAGTTCTATGCAGGCAAGCAACACGTTTGAGGTGTCTGGAGACGCGTCCTAGCGCGGGCCAGCTAGCTAGAGTACTTTCGGGATTTAGACAGGTTGAAAAATGTGCACCGTGGTCAAAAAACCACTACTAGCAAATAAATTTATAGATTTTTTATTTTTTTTTGCAGTTCTATGCGAACCAACCACATGTATGAGGTGTCTGGAGACGCGTTTCAGCGCAAACCAGCTAGCTAGAGTGTGTTCGGGATTTAGACAGTAAGAAAAATGTACACCGCGGTCAAAAAACCACTACTAGCAAATAAATTTATAGTTTTTCTTTAATTTTTTGCAGTTCTATGCAAGCCAGCAACACGTTTGACGTGTCTGGAGACGCGTCATGGCACGGGCCAGCTAGCTAGAGTATTTTCGGGATTTAGACAGGTTGAAAAATGTGCACCGTGATCAAAAAACTACTACTAGCAAATAAACTTATAGATTTTTTAAAATTTTTTGCAATTCTATGCAAGCCAGCCGCACGTTTGAGGTGTCTGGATACGCGTCTCGGCGCGCGCCAGCTAGCTAGAGCATTTTTGGGATTTAGACAGGAAGACAAATGTGCACCGTGGTCAAAAAACCACTACTAGCAAATAAATTTATAGATTTTTTTAAATTTTTTGCAGTTCTATGCGAGCCAGCCGCACGTTTGAGGTATCTGGAGACGAGTAGCTAGCTAGAGCGTTTTCGGGATTTAGACAGGAAGAAAAATGTGCACCGCGGTCAAAAAACCACTACTAGCAAATAAATTTATTGTTTTTCTTTAATTTTTTGCAGTTCTATGCAAGCCAGCAACACGTTTGACGTGTCTGGAGACGCGTCTCGGCGCGCGCCAGCTAGCTAGAGCATTTTTGGGATTTAGACAGGAAGACAAATGTGCACCGTGGTCAAAAAACCACTACTAGCAAATAAATTTATAGATTTTTTTAAATTTTTTGCAGTTCTATGCGAGCCAGCCGCACGTTTGAGGTATCTGGAGACGCGTAGCTAGCTAGAGCGTTTTCGGGATTTAGACAGGAAGAAAAATGTGCACCGTGGTCAAAAAACCACTACTAGCAAATAAATTTATGGATTTTTTTTAATTTTCTGCAGTTCTATGCAGGTCAGCAACACGTTTGAGAAGTATGGAGACGTGTCTTGGCGCCGGCCAGCTGGCTAGAGTGTTTTCGGGATTAAGACAGGAAGAAAAATGTGCACCGTGATCAAAAAACCACTACTAGCAAATAAATTTATAGATTTTTTTTAATTTTTTGCAGTTCTATGCAGGAAAGCAACACGTTTGAGGTGTCTGGAGACGCGTTTTGGCGCGGGCCAGCTAGTTAGATTAATTTCGGGATTTAGACAGTAAGAAAAATGTGCACCGTGATCAAAAAACCACTACTAGCAAATAAACTTATAGATTTTTTTAAATGTTTTGCAATTCTATGCGAGCCAGCCGCACGTTTGAGGTGCCTGGAGACGCGCTTTGGCGCGGGAAAGGTAGCTAGAGCATTTTTGGAATTAAGACAGGAAGAAAAATGTGCACCGTGGTCAAAAAACCACTACTAGCAAATAAATTTATAGTTTTTTTTTTAATTTTTTGCAGTTCTATGCAGGCAAGCAACACGTTTGAGGTGTCTGGAGACGCGTCCTAGCGCGGGCCAGCTAGCTAGAGTACTTTCGGGATTTAGACAGGTTGAAAAATGTGCACCGTGGTCAAAAAACCACTACTAGCAAATAAATTTATAGATTTTTTATTTTTTTTTGCAGTTCTATGCGAACCAACCACATGTATGAGGTGTCTGGAGACGCGTTTCAGCGCAAACCAGCTAGCTAGAGTGTGTTCGGGATTTAGACAGTAAGAAAAATGTACACCGCGGTCAAAAAACCACTACTAGCAAATAAATTTATAGTTTTTCTTTAATTCTTTGCAGTTCTATGCAAGCCAGCAACACGTTTGACGTGTCTGGAGACGCGTCTTGGCACGGGCCAGCTAGCTAGAGTATTTTCGGGATTTAGACAGGTTGAAAAATGTGCACCGTGATCAAAAAACTACTACTAGCAAATAAACTTATAGATTTTTTAAAATTTTTTGCAATTCTATGCGAGCCAGCCGCACGTTTGAGGTGTCTGGATACGCGTCTCGGCGCGCGCCAGCTAGATAGAGCATTTATGGGATTTAGACAGGAAGACAAATGTGCACCGTGGTCAAAAAACCACTACTAGCAAATAAATTTATAGATTTTTTATTTTTTTTTGCAGTTCTATGCGAACCAACTGCATGTATGAGGTGTCTGGAGACGCGTTTCAGCGCGAACCAGCTAGCTAGAGTGTGTTCGGGATTTAGACAGTAAGAAAAATGTGCACCGCGGTCAAAAAACCACTACTAGCAAATAAATTTATTGTTTTTCTTTAATTTTTTGCAGTTCTATGCAAGCCAGCAACACGTTTGACGTGTCTGGAGACGCGTCTTTGCACGAGCCAGCTAGCTAGAGTATTTTCGGGATTTAGACAGGTTGAAAAATGTGCACCGTCATCAAAAAACCACTACTAGCAAATAAACTTATAGATTTTTTAAAAATTTTTGCAGTCCTATGCGAGCCAGCCGCAAGTTTGAGGAGTCTGGAGACGCGTCTCGGCGCGGGCCAGCTAGCTAGAGTATTTTCGGGATTAAGACAGGTTGAAAAATGTGCACCGTCATCAAAAAACCACTACTAGCAAATAAACTTATAGATTTTTTTAATTTTTTTGCAGTTCTATGTGAGCCAGCCGCACGTTTGAGGTATCTGGAGACGCGTAGCTAGCTAGACCGTTTTCGGGATTTAGACAGGCAGAAAAATGTGCACCGTGGTCAAAAAACCACTACTAGCAAATAAATTTATAGTTTATGTTTTAATTTTTTGCAGTTCTATGCAGGCAAGCAACACGTTTGAGGTGTCTGGAGTCGCGTCTTGGCGCGGACCAGCTAGCTCGAGTATTTTGTTTACTACCAAATAAACTTATAGATTTTTTTAAATGTTTTGCATTTCTATGCGAGCCAGCCGCACGTTTCAGGTGTCTGGAGACGCGTCTTGGCGCGGGAAAGGTAGCTAGAGCATTTTTGGAATTAAGACAGGAAGAAAAATGTGCACCGTGGTCAAAAAACCACTACTAGCAAATAAATTTGTAGTTTTTTTTTATTTTTTTGCAGTTCTATGGGAGCCAGCCGCGCGTTGAAATGTCTGGCGACGCGTCTCGGCGCGGGCCAGCTAGCTAGAGCATTCTTGGGATTTAGACACGAAGAAAAATTTGCACCGTGGTCAAAAAACCACTACTACCAAATAAATTTATAGTTTTTTTTTTAATTTTTTGCAGTTCTATGGGTGCCAGCCGCGCGTTTGAAATGTCTGGAGACGCGTCTCGGCGCGGGCCAGCTAGCTAGAGCATTTTTGAGATTTAGACACGAAGAAAAATATGCACCGTGGTCAAAAAACCACTACAAGCAAATAAATTTATAGATTTTTTTAAATTTTTTTGCAGTTCTATGCGAGCCAGCCGCACGTATGAGGTGTCTGGAGACGCATTTCAGCGTGAATCAGCTAGCTAGAGCGTGTTCGGGATTTAGACAGGAAGAAAACTGTACACCGTGGTCAAAAAACCACTACTAGCAAATAAATTTATTGATGTTTTTTAATTTTTTGCAGTTCTATGCGAGCCAGCCGCACGTTTGAGGTGTCTGGATACGCGACTTGACGCGGACCAGGTAGCTAGGACATATTTGGGATTTAGACAGGAAGAAAAATGTGCACCGAGATCAAAAAACCACTACTAGCAAATAAATTTATAGATTTTTTTAAATTTTTTTGCAGTTCTATGCGAGCCAGCCGCACGTATGAGGTGTCTGGAGACGCGTTTCAGCGCGAATCAGCTAGCTAGAGCGTGTTCGGGATTTAGACAGGAAGAAAACTGTACACCGTGGTCAAAAAACCACTACTAGCAAATAAACTTATAGATTTTTTTAATTTTTTTGCAGTTCTATGCGAGCCAGCCGCACGTTTGAGGTATCTGGAGACGCATAGCTAGCTAGACCGTTTTCGGGATTTAGACAGTAAGAAAAATGTGCACCGCGGTCAAAAAACCACTACTAGCAAATAAATTTATTGTTTTTCTTTAATTTTTTGCAGTTCTATGCAAGCCAGCAACACGTTTGACGTGTCTGGAGACGCGTCTTGGTGCGGGCCAGCTAGCTAGAGTATTTTCGGGATTAAGACAGGTTAAAAAATGTGCACCGTGATCAAAAAACCACTACTAGCAAATAAACTTATAGATTTTTTAAAATTTTTTGCAATTCTATGCGAGCCAGCCGCAAGTTTGAGGTGTCTTGAGACGCGTCTCGGCGCGCGCCAGCTAGCTAGAGCATTTTTGGGATTTAGACAGGAAGACAAATGTGCACCGTGGTCAAAAAACCACTACTAGCAAATAAATTTATAGATTTTTTTAAATTTTTTGCAGTTCTATGCGAGCCAGCCGCACGTTTGAGGTATCTGGAGACGAGTAGCTAGCTAGAGCGTTTTCGGGATTTAGACAGGAAGAAAAATGTGCACCGCGGTCAAAAAACCACTACTAGCAAATATATTTATTGTTTTTCTTTAATTTTTTGCAGTTCTTTGCAGGTCAGCAACACGTTTGAGAAGTCTGAAGACGTGTCTTGGCGACGGCCAGCTGACAAGAGTATTTTCGGGATTAAGACAGGTTGAAAAATGTGCACCGTCATCAAAAAACCACTACTAGCAAATAAACTTATAGATTTTTTAAAAATTTTTGCAGTCCTATGCGAGCCAGCCGCAAGTTTGAGGAGTCTGGAGACGCGTGTCGGCGCGGGCCAGCTAGCTAGAGTATTTTCGGGATTAAGACAGATTGAAAAATGTGCACCGTCATCAAAAAACCACTACTAGCAAATAAACTTATAGATTTTTTTAATTTTTTTGCAGTTCTTTGCGAGCCAGCCGCACGTTTGAGGTATCTGGAGACGCGTAGCTAGCTAGACCGTTTTCGGGATTTAGACAGGCAGAAAAATGTGCACCGTGGTCAAAAAACCACTACTAGAAAATAAATTTATAGTTTTTGTTTTAATTTTTTGCAGTTCTATGCGAGCCAGCCGCACGTTTCAGGTGTCTGGAGACGCGTCGTGGCGCGGGAAAGGTAGCTAGAGCATTTTTGGAATTAAGACAGGAAGAAAAATGTGCACCGTGGTCAAAAAACCACTACTAGCAAATAAATTTATAGTTTTTTTTTTATTTTTTTGCAGTTCTATGGGAGCCAGCCGCGCGTTTGAAATGTCTGGAGACGCGTCTCGGCGCGGGCCAGCTAGCTAGAGCATTCTTGGGATTAAGACACGAAGAAAAATGTGCACCGTTGTCAAAAAACCACTACTAGCAAATAAATTTATAGTTTTTTTTTTTAATTTTTTGCAGTTCTATGGGAGCCAGCCGCACGTTTGAAATGTCTGAAGACGCGTCTCGGCGCGGGCCAGCTAGCTAGAGCATTTTTGGGATTTAGACACGAAGAAAAATATGCACCGTGGTCAAAAAACCACTACTAGCAAATAAATTTATAGATTTTTTTAAAAAAAATTGCAGTTCTATGCGAGCCAGCCGCACGTATGAGGTGTCTGGAGACGCGTTTCAGCGCGAATCAGCTAGCAAGAGCGTGTTCAGGATTTAGACAGGAAGAAAACTGTACACCGTCATCAAAAAACCACTACTAGCAAATAAACTTATAGATTATTTAAATTTTTTTGCAATTCTATGCGAGCCAGCCGCACGTTTGAGGTGTCTGGAGACGCGTCTCGGCGCGCGCCAGCTAGCTAGAGCATTTTTGGGATTTAGACAGGAAGACAAATGTGCACCGTGGTCAAAAAACCACTACTAGCAAATAAATTTATAGATATTTTTAAATTTTTTGCAGTTCTATGCGAGCCAGCCGCACGTTTGAGGTATCTGGAGACGAGTAGCTAGTCAGAGCGTTTTCGGGATTTAGACAGGAAGAAAAATGTGCACCGCGGTCAAAAAACCACTACTAGCAAATAAATTTATTGTTTTTCTTTAATTTTTTGCAGTTCTATGCAGGTCAACAACACGTTTGAGAAGTCTGAAGACGTGTCTTGGCGCCGGCCAGCTAGCTAGAGTATTTTCGGGATTTAGACAGGTTGAAAAATGTGCACCGTCATCAAAAAACCACTACTAGCAAATAAATTTATAGTTTTTTTTTTAATTTTTTGCAGTTCTATGGGAGCCAGCCGCACGTTTGAAATGTCTAAAGACGCGTCTCGGCGCGGGCCAGCTAGCTAGAGCATTTTTGGGATTTAGACACGAAGAAAAATATGCACCGTGGTCAAAAAACCACTACTAGCAAATAAATTTATAGATTTTTTTAAAAAACATTGCAGTTCTATGCGAGCCAGCCGCACGTATGAGGTGTCTGGAGACGCGTTTCAGCGCGAATCAGCTAGCTAGAGCGTGTTCAGGATTTAGACAGGAAGAAAACTGTACACCGTCATCAAAAAACCACTACTAGCAAATAAACTTATAGATTATTTAATTTTTTTTGCAATTCTATGCGAGCCAGCTGCACGTTTGAGGTGTCTGGAGATGCGTCTCGGCGCGCGCCAGCTAGCTAGAGCATTTTTGGGATTAAAACAGGTTGAAAAATGTGCACCGTCATCAAAAAACCACTACTAGCAAATAAACGTATACATTCTTTTAAATTTTTTGCGGTTCTATGCGAGCCAGCCGCACGGTTTAGGTGTCTGGAAACGCGTCTCGGCGCGAGCTAGCTAGCTAGACTGTTTTCGGGATTTAGACAGGAAGCAAATTGTGCACCGTGATCAAAAAACCACTACTAGCAAATAAACGTATACATTTTTTAATTTTTTTGCGGTTCTTTGCGAGCACGCCGCACGGTTGAGATGTCTGGAGACGCGTTTCGGCGCGGGCCAGCTAGCTAGCGTGTTTTCGGGATTTAGACAGGAAGAAAAATGTGCACCGTGATCAAAAAACCACTACTAGCAAATAAACGTTAATATTTTTTTAATTTTTTGCGGTTCTATGCCAGCCAGCCGCACGGTTGAGGTGTCTGGAGGCGCGTCTTGGCGCGAGCCAGCTAGCTTAACTGTTTTCGGGATTAAGACAGGAAGCAAAATGTGCACCGTGATCAAAAAACCACTACTAGCAAATAAACGTATAATTTTTTTTAAATTTTTTGCGGTTCTATGCGAGCCAGCCGCACGGTTGAGGTGTCTGGAGACGCGTCTTAGCGCCAGCCAGCTCGGCAGATTGTTTTCGGGATCACGACAGAAAGAAAAATGTGCACCGTGATCAATAAACCACTACTAGCAAATAAACGTATATATTTCTTGTAATTTTTTGCGGTTCTATGCAAGCCAGCCGCACGGTTGAAAAGTCTGGAGACGCGTCTCGGCGCGGCCCAGCTAGCTAGAATGTTTTCGGGATTTAGACAGGAAGAAAAATGTGCACCGTGATCAAAAACCACAACTAGCAAATAAACGTATAATATTTTATTAATTTTTTGCGGTTCTATGCGAGACAGCCGCACGGTTGATTTGTTTGGAGACGCGTCTTGGCGCGAGCCAGCTAGTTAGCGTGTTTTCGGAATTAAGACAGGAAGAAAAATGTGCACCGTGATCAAAAAACCATTACTAGCAAATAAACTTATACATTCTTTTAAATTTTTTGCGGTTTTATGCGAGCCAGCCGCACGGTTTAGGTGTCTGCAAACGCGTCTCGGCGCGAGCCAGCTAGCTAGAATGTTTTCGGGATTAAGACAGGAAGAAAAATGTGCACCGTGATCAAAAAACCACTACTAGCAAATAAACGTATACATTCTTTTAAATTTTTTGCGGTTCTGTGCGAGCCAGCCGCACGGTTTAGGTGTCTGGAAACGCGTCTCGGCGCGAGCTAGCTAGCTAGACTGTTTTCGGGATTTAGACAGGAAGCAAAATGTGCACCGTGATCAAAAAACCACTACTAGGAAATAAACGTATACATTTTTTATTTTTTTTGCGGTTCTTTGCGAGCACGCCGCACGGTTGAGATGTCTGGAGACGCGTTTCGACGCGGGCCAGCTAGCTAGCGTGTTTTCGGGATTAAGACAGGAAGAAAAATGTGCACCGTGATCAAAAAACCACTACTAGCAAATAAACGTACAATTTTTTTTTTAATTTTTTGCGATTCTATGCGAGCCAGCCGCACGGTTGAGGTGTCTGGAGACGCGTCTTGGCGCGAGCCAGCTAGCTAGTGTGTTTTCGGGATTAAGACAGGAAGCAAAATGTGCACCGTGATCAAAAAACCACTACTAGCAAATAAACGTATAATTTTTTTTAAATTTTTTGCGGTTCTATGCGAGCCAGCCGCACGGTTGAAGTGTCTGGAGACGCGTCTTGGCGCGGCCCAGCTAGCTAGAATGTTTTCGGGATTTAGACAGGAAGAAAAATGTGCACCGTGATCAAAAACCACTACTAGCAAATAATCGTATAATATTTTTTTAATTTTTTGCGGTTCTATGCGAGACAGCCGCACGGTTGATTTGTTTGGATACGCGTCTTGGCACGAGCCAGCTAGTTAGCGTGTTTTCGGAATTAAGACAGGAAGAAAAATGTGCACCGTGATCAAAAAACCATTACTAGCAAATAAACTTATGCATTCTTTTAAATTTTTTGCGGTTCTATGCGAGCCAGCCGCACGGTTTAGGTGTCTGGAAACGCGTCTCGGCGCGAGCCAGCTAGCTAGACTGTTTTCGGGATTTAGACAGGAAGCAAAATGTGCACCGTGATCAAAAAACCACTACTAGCAAATAAACGTATACATTTTTTAATTTTTTTGCGGTTCTATGCGAGCAAGCCGCACGGTTGAGATGTCTGGAGACGCGTTTCGGCGCGGGCCAGCTAGCTAGCGTGTATTCGGGATTTAGACAGGAGGATAAATGTGCACCGTGATAAAAAAAACCACAACTAGCAAATAAACGTATACAGTTTTTAATTATTTTGCGGATCTATGCGAGCCAGCCGCACGGTTGAGGTGTCTGGAGACGCGTCTCTGCACGATCCAGCTAGCTAGAGTATTTCCGGGATTTAGACAGGAAGAAAAATGTGCGCCGTGATCAAAAAATCACTACTAGCAAATAGACGTATATTTTTTTTAATTTTTTTGCGGTTCTATGCGAGCCAGCCACACGGTTGAAGTGTTTGGAGACGCGGCTCGGCGCGAGCCAGCTAGCTAGAGTGTTTTCGGGATTTAGACACGAAGAAAAATGCGCACCGTGATCAAAAACCCACTACTAGCAAATAAACGTATAATATTTTTTGCGGTTCTATGCGAGCCAGCCGCACGGTTGAGGTGTCTGGAGACGCATCTCGGCGCGGGCCAGCTAGCTAGAGTGTTTTCGGGATTTAGACAGGAAGAAAAATGTGCGCCGTGGTCAAAAAACCAGTACTAGCAAATAAATTTATAGTTTTTGTTTTAATTTTTTGCAGTTCTATGTAGGCAAGCAACACGTTTGAGGTGTCTGAAGTCGCGTCTTGGCGCGGACCAGCTAGCTCGAGTATTTTGTTTACTAGCAAATAAACTTGTTGATTTTTTTAAATGTTTTGCATTTCTATGCGAGCCAGCCGCACATTTCAGGTGTCTGGAGACGCGTCTTGGTGCGTGGAAGGTAGCTAGAGCATTTTTAGAATTAAGACAGGAAGAAAAATGTGCACCGTGGTCAAAAAACTACTACTAGCAAATAAATTTATAGTTTATTTTTTTATTTTTTTGCAGTTCTATGCGAGCCAGCCGCGCGTTTGAAATGTCTGGAGACGCGTCTCGGCGCGGGCCAGCTAGCTAGAGCATTCTTGGGATTTAGACACGAAGAAAAATGTGCACCGTGGTCAAAAAACCACTACTAGCAAATAAATTTTTAGTTTTTTTTTAATTTTTTGCAGTTCTATGGGAGCCAGCCGCGCGTTTGAAATGTCTGGAGACGCGTCTCGGCGCGGGCCAGCTAGCTAGAGCATTTTTGGGATTTAGACACGAAGAAAATATGCACCGTGGTCAAAAAACCACTACTAGCAAATAAATTTATAGATTTTTTAAATTTTTTTTGCAGTTCTATGCGAGCCAGCCGCACGTATGAGGTGTCTGGAGACGCGTTTCAGCGCGAGTCAGCTAGCTAGAGCGTGTTCGAGATTTAAACAGGAAGAAAACTGTACACCGTGGTCAAAAAACCACTACTAGCAAATAAATTTATTGATGTTTTTTAATTTTTTGCAGTTCTATGCGAGCCAGCCGCACGTTTGAGGTGTCTGGATACGCAACTTGATGCGGACCAGCTAGCTAGGACATTTTTGGGATTTAGACAGGAAGAAAAATGTGCACCGAGATCAAAAAACCACTACTACCAAATAAATTTATAGATTTTTTAAATTTTTTTTGCAATTCAATGCGTGCTAGCCGCACGTTTGCGGTTTGTGGAGACGCGTCTCGGCGCAGGCCAGCTAGAAAGAGCATTTTCGGTCTTAAAACAGGAAGAAAAATGTGCACCGAGATCAAAAAACCACTACTAGCAAATAAACGTATACATTTTTTAATTTTTTTGTAGTTCTATGTGAGCCAGCCGCACGTTTGAGGTATCTGGAGACGCGTAGCTAGCTAGACCGTTTTCGGGATTTAGACAGGCAGAAAAATGTGCACCGTGATCAAAAGACCACTACTAGCAAATAAACGTATACATTTTTTGTAATTTTTTGCGGTTCTATGCAAGCCAGCCGCACGTATGAGGTGTCTGGAGACGCGTTTCAGCGCGAGTCAGCTAGCTAGAGCGTGTTCGGGATTTAGACAGGAAGAAAACTGTACACCGTGGTCAAAAAACCACTACTAGCAAATAAATTTATTGATTTTTTTTAATTTTTTTCAGTTCTATGCGAGCCAGCCGCACGTTTGAGGTGTCTGGATACGCAACTTGACGCGGACCAGCTAGCTAGGACATTTTTGGGATTTAGACAGGAAGAAAAATGTGCACCGAGATCAAAAAACCACTACTAGCAAATAAATTTATAGATTTTTTTAATTTTTTTTGCAATTCAATGCGAGCTAGCCACACGTTTGCGGTGTCTGGAGACGCGTCTCGGCGCAGGCCAGCTAGAAAGAGCATTTTCGGTCTTAAAACAGGAAGAAAAATGTGCACCGTGGTCAAAAAACCACTACTAGCAAATAAATTTATAGATTTTTTAATTTTTTTTGCAGTTCTATGCGAACCAACCGCATGTATGAGGTGTCTGGAGACGCGTTTCAGCGCGAACCAGCTAGCTAGAGTGTGTTCGGGATTTAGACAGTAAGAAAAATGTGCACCGCGGTCAAAAAACCACTACTAGCAAATAAATTTATTGTTTTTCTTTAATTTTTTGCAGTTCTATGCAAGCCAGCAACACGTTTGACGTGTCTGGAGACGCGTCTTTGCACGGGCCAGCTAGCTAGAGTATTTTCGGGATTTAGACAGGTTGAAAAATGTGCACCGTCATCAAAAAACCACTACTAGCAAATAAACTTATAGCTTTTTTAAAAATTTTTGCAGTCCTATGCGAGCCAGCCGCAAGTTTGAGGAGTCTGGAGACGCGTCTCGGCGCGGGCCAGCTAGCTAGAGTATTTTCGGGATTAAGACAGGTTTAAAAATGTGCACCGTCATCAAAAAACCACTACTAGCAAATAAACTTCTAGATTTTTTTAATTTTTTTGCAGTTCTATGCGAGCCAGCCGCACGTTTGAGGTATCTGGAGACGCGTAGCTAGCTAGACCGTTTTCGGGATTTAGACAGGCAGAAAAATGTGCACCGTGGTCAAAAAACCACTACTAGAAAATAAATTTATAGTTTTTGTTTTAATTTTTTGCAGTTCTATGCAGGCAAGCAACACGTTTGAGGTGTCTGGAGTCGCGTCTTGGCGCGGACCAGCTAGCTCGAGTATTTTGTTTACTACCAAATAAACTTATAGATTTTTTTTAATGTTTTGCATTTCTATGCGAGCCAGCCGCACGTTTCAGGTGTCTGGAGACGCGTCTTGGCGCGGGAAAGGTAGCTAGAGCATTTTTGGAATTAAGACAGGAAGAAAAATGTGCACCGTGGTCAAAAAACCACTACTAGCAAATAAATTTGTAGTTTTTTTTTTTTTTTTTGCAGTTCTATGGGAGCCATCCGCGCGTTTGAAATGTCTGGAGACGCGTCTCGGCGCGGGCCAGCTAGCTAGAGCATTCTTGGGATTTAGACACGAAGAAAAATTTGCACCGTGGTCAAAAAACCACTACTACCAAATAAATTTATAGTTTTTTTTTTAATTTTTTACAGTTCTATGGGAGCCAGCCGCGCGTTTGAAATGTCTGGAGACGCGTCTCGGCGCGGGCCAGCTAGCTAGAGCATTTTTGGGATTTAGACACGAAGAAAAATATGCACCGTGGTCAAAAAACCACTACTAGCAAATAAATTCATAGATTTTTTTAAAATTTTTTGCAGTTCTATGCGAGCCAGCCGCACGTATGAGGTGTCTGGAGACGCATTTCAGCGCGAATCAGCTAGCTAGAGCGTGTTCGGGATTAAGACAGGAAGAAAACTGTACACCGTGGTCAAAAAACCACTACTAGCAAATAAATTTATTGATGTTTTTTAATTCTTTGCAGTTCTATGCGAGCCAGCCGCACGTTTGAGGTGTCTGGATACGCGACTTGACGCGGACCAGCTAGCTAGGACATATTTGGGATTTAGACAGGAAGAAAACTGTGCACCGAGATCAAAAAACCACTACTAGCAAATAAATTTATAGATTTTTTTAAATTTTTTTGCAGTTCTATGCGAGCCAGCCGCACGTATGAGGTGTCTGGAGACGCGTTTCAGCGCGAGTCAGCTAGCTAGAGCGTGTTCGGAATTTAGACAGGAAGAAAACTGTACACCGTGGTCAAAAAACCACTACTAGCAAATAAATTTATTGATTTTTTTTAATTTTTTGCAGTTCTATGCGAGCCAGCCGCACGTTTGAGGTGTCTGGATACGCAACTTGACGCGGACCAGCTAGCTAGGACATTTTCGGGATTTATACAGGAAGAAAAATGTGCACCGAGATCAAAAAACCACTACTAGCAAATAAATTTATAGATTTTTTTAATTTTTTTTGCAATTCAATGCGAGCTAGCCGCACGTTTGCGGTGTCTGGAGACGCGTCTCGGCGCAGGCCAGCTAGAAAGAGCATTTTCGGTCTTAAAACAGGAAGAAAAATGTGCACCGTGGTCAAAAAACCACTACTAGCAAATAAATTTATAGATTTTTTAATTTTTTTTGCAGTTCTATGCGAACCAACCGCATGTATGAGGTGTCTGGAGACGCGTTTCAGCGCGAACCAGCTAGCTAGAGTGTGTTCGGGATTTAGACAGTAAGAAAAATGTGCACCGCGGTCAAAAAACCACTACTAGCAAATAAATTTATTGTTTTTCTTTAATTTTTTGCAGTTCTATGCAAGCCAGCAACACGTTTGACGTGTCTGGAGACGCGTCTTTGCACGGGCCAGCTAGCTAGAGTATTTTCGGGATTAAGACAGGTTGAAAAATGTGCACCGTCATCAAAAAACCAGTACTAGCAAATAAACTTATAGCTTTTTTAAAAATTTTTGCAGTCCTATGCGAGCCAGCCGCAAGTTTGAGGAGTCTGGAGACGCGTCTCGGCGCGGGCCAGCTAGCTAGAGTATTTTCGGGATTAAGACAGGTTTAAAAATGTGCACCGTCATCAAAAAACCACTACTAGCAAATAAACTTCTAGATTTTTTTAATTTTTTTGCAGTTCTATGCGAGCCAGCCGCACGTTTGAGGTATCTGGAGACGCGTAGCTAGCTAGACCGTTTTCGGGATTTAGACAGGCAGAAAAATGTGCACCGTGGTCAAAAAACCACTACTAGCAAATAAATTTATAGTTTTTGTTTTAATTTTTTGCAGTTCTATGCAGGCAAGCAACACGTTTGAGGTGTCTGGAGTCGCGTCTTGGCGCGGACCAGCTAGCTCGAGTATTTTGTTTACTACCAAATAAACTTATAGATTTTTTTTAATGTTTTGCATTTCTATGCGAGCCAGCCGCACGTTTCAGGTGTCTGGAGACGCGTCTTGGCGCGGGAAAGGTAGCTAGAGCATTTTTGGAATTAAGACAGGAAGAAAAATGTGCACCGTGGTCAAAAAACCACTACTAGCAAATAAATTTGTAGTTTTTTTTTTTTTTTTGCAGTTCTATGGGAGCCATCCGCGCGTTTGAAATGTCTGGAGACGCGTCTCGGCGCGGGCCAGCTAGCTAGAGCATTCTTGGGATTTAGACACGAAGAAAAATTTGCACCGTGGTCAAAAAACCACTACTACCAAATAAATTTATAGTTTTTTTTTTAATTTTTTGCAGTTCTATGGGAGCCAGCCGCGCGTTTGAAATGTCTGGAGACGCGTCTCGGCGCGGGCAAGCTAGCTAGAGCATTTTTGGGATTTAGACACGAAGAAAAATATGCACCGTGGTCAAAAAACCACTACTAGCAAATAAATTCATAGATTTTTTTAAAATTTTTTGCAGTTCTATGCGAGCCAGCCGCACGTATGAGGTGTCTGGAGACGCATTTCAGCGCGAATCAGCTAGCTAGAGCGTGTTCGGGATTAAGACAGGAAGAAAACTGTACACCGTGGTCAAAAAACCACTACTAGCAAATAAATTTATTGATGTTTTTTAATTCTTTGCAGTTCTATGCGAGCCAGCCGCACGTTTGAGGTGTCTGAATACGCGACTTGACGCGGACCAGCTAGCTAGGACATATTTGGGATTTAGACAGGAAGAAAAATGTGCACCGAGATCAAAAAACCACTACTAGCAAATAAATTTATAGATTTTTTTAAATTTTTTTGCAGTTCTATGCGAGCCAGCCGCACGTATGAGGTGTCTGGAGACGCGTTTCAGCGCGAGTCAGCTAGCTAGAGCGTGTTCGGGATTTAGACAGGAAGAAAACTGTACACCGTGGTCAAAAAACCACTACTAGCAAATAAATTTATTGATTTTTTTTAATTTTTTGCAGTTCTATGCGAGCCAGCCGCACGTTTGAGGTGTCTGGATACGCAACTTGACGCGGACCAGCTAGCTAGGACATTTTTGGGATTTAGACAGCAAGAAAAATGTGCACCGAGATCAAAAAACCACTACTAGCAAATAAATTTATAGATTTTTTTAATTTTTTTTGCAATTCAATGCGAGCTAGCCGCTCGTTTGCGGTGTCTGGAGACGCGTCTCGGCGCAGGCCAGCTAGAAAGAGCATTTTCGGTCTTAAAACAGGAAGAAAAATGTGCACCGTGGTCAAAAAACCACTACTAGCAAATAAATTTATAGATTTTTTAATTTTTTTTGCAGCAGTTCTATGCAAACCAACCGCATGTATGAGGTGTCTGGAGACGCGTTTCAGCGCGAACCAGCTAGCTAGAGCGTGTTCGGGATTTAGACAGTAAGAAAAATGTGCACCGCGGTCAAAAAACCACTACTAGCAAATAAATTTATTGTTTTTCTTTAATTTTTTGCAGTTCTATGCAAGCCAGCAACACGTTTGACAAGTCTGGAGACGCGTCTTGGCGCGGGCCAGCTAGCTAGAGTACTTTCGGGATTAAGACAGGTTGAAAAATGTGCACCGTGATCAAAAAACCACTACTAGCAAATAAACTTATAGATTTTTTAAATTTTTTTGCAATTCTATGCGAGCCAGCCGCACGTTTGAGGTGTCTGGAGACGCGTCTCGGCGCGCGCCAGCTAGCTAGGACTATTTTGGGATTTAGACAGGAAGACAAATGTGCACCGTGGTCAAAAAACCACTACTAGCAAATAAATTTATAGATTTTTTTAAATTTTTTGCAGTTCTATGCGAGCCAGCCGCACATTTGAGGTATCTGGAGACGAGTAGCTAGCTCGAGCGTTTTCGGGATTTAGACAGGAAGAAAAATGTGCACCGCGGTCAAAAAACCACTACTAGCAAATAAATTTATTGTTTTTCTTTAATTTTTTGCAGTTCTATGCAGGTCAGCAACACGTTTGAGAAGTCTGAAGACGTATCTTGGCGCCGGCCAGCTATCTAGAGTATTTTCGGGATTAAGACAGGTTGAAAAATGTGCACCGTCATCAAAAAACCACTACTAGCAAACAAACTCATAGATTTTTTAAAAATTTTTGCAGTCCTATGCGAGCCAGCCGCAAGTTTGAGGTGTCTGGAGACGCGTCTCGGCGCGCGCCAGCTAGCTAGGACTATTTTGGGATTTAGACAGGAAGACAAATGTGCACCGTGGTCAAAAAACCACTACTAGCAAATAAATTTATAGATTTTTTTAAATTTTTTGCAGTTCTATGCGAGCCAGCCGCACATTTGAGGTATCTGGAGACGAGTAGCTAGCTCGAGCGTTTTCGGGATTTAGACAGGAAGAAAAATGTGCACCGCGGTCAAAAAACCACTACTAGCAAATAAATTTATTGTTTTTCTTTAATTTTTTGCAGTTCTATGCAGGTCAGCAACACGTTTGAGAAGTCTGAAGACGTATCTTGGCGCCGGCCAGCTATCTAGAGTATTTTCGGGATTAAGACAGGTTGAAAAATGTGCATCGCCATCAAAAAACCACTACTAGCAAATAAACTTATAGATTTTTTTAATTTTTTTGCAGTTCTATGCGAGCCAGCCGCACGTTTGAGGTATCTGGAGACGCGTAGCTAGCTAGACCGTTTTCGGGATTTAGACAGTAAGAAAAATGTGCACCGCGGTCAGTAAACCACTACTAGCAAATAAATTTATTGTTTTTCTTTAATTTTTTGCAGTTCTATGAAAGCCAGCAACACGTTTGACGTGTCTGGAGACGCGTCTTGGCGCGGGCCAGCTAGCTAGAGTATTTTCGGGATTTAGACAGGTTGAAAAATGTGCACCGTGATCAAAAAACCACTACTAGCAAATAAACTTATAGATTATTTAAAATTTTTTGCAATTCTTTGCGAGCCAGCCGCACGTTTGAGGTGTCTGGAGACGCGTCTCGGCGCGCGCCAGCTAGCTAGAGCATTTTTGGGATTTAGACAGGAAGACAAATGTGCACCGTGGTCAAAAAACCACTACTAGCAAATAAATTTATAGATTTTTTTAAATTTTTTGCAGTTCTATGCGAGCCAGCCGCACGTTTGAGGTATCTGGAGACGAGTAGCTAGCTAGAGCGTTTTCGGGATTTAGACAGGAAGAAAAATGTGCACCGCGGTCAAAAAACCACTACTAGCAAATAAATTTATTGTTTTTCTTTAATTTTTTACAGTTCTATGCAGGTCAGCAACACGTTTGAGAAGTCTGAAGACGTGTCTTGGCGCCGGCCAGCTAGCTAGAGTATTTTCGGGATTTAGACAGGTTGAAAAATGTGCACCGTCATCAAAAAACCACTACTAGCAAATAAACTTATAGATTTTTTAAAAAATTTTGCAGTCCTATGCGAGCCAGCCGCAAGTTTAAGGAGTCTGGAGACGCGTCTCGGCGCGGGCCAGCTAGCTAGAGTATTTTCGGGATTAAGACAGGTTGAAAAATGTGCACCGTCATCAAAAAACCACTACTAGCAAATAAACATAGATTTTTTTAATTTTTTTAATTTTTTTGCAGTTCTATGTGAGCCAGCCGCACGTTTGAGGTATCTGGAGACGCGTAGCTAGCTAGACCGTTTTCGGGATTTAGACAGGCAGAAAAATGTGCACCGTGGTCAAAAAACCACTACTAGCAAATAAATTTATAGTTTTTGTTTTAATTTTTTGCAGTTCTATGCAGGCAAGCAACACGTTTGAGGTGTCTGGAGTCGCGTCTTGGCGCGGACCAGCTAGCTCGAGTATTTTGTTTACTACCAAATAAACTTATAGATTTTTTTAAATGTTTTGCATTTCTATGCGAGCCAGCCGCACATTTCAGGTGTCTAGAGACGCGTCTTGGTGCGTGGAAGGTAGCTAGAGCATTTTAAGAATTAAGACAGGAAGAAAAATGTGCACCGTGGTCAAAAAACTACTACTAGCAAATAAATTTATAGTTTTTTTTTAATTTTTTGCAGTGCTATGGGAGCCAGCCGCGCGTTTGAAAAGTCTGGAGACGTGTCTCGGCGCGGGCCAGCTAGCTAGAGCATTTTTGGGATTTAGACACGAAGAAAATATGCACCGTGGTCAAAAAACCACTACTTGCAAATAAATTTATAGATTTTTTAAAAAATTTTTGCAGTTCTATGCGAGCCAGCCGCACGTATGAGGTGTCTGGAGACGCGTTTCAGCGCGAGTCAGCTAGCTAGAGCGTGTTCGGGATTTAGACAGGAAGAAAACTGTACACCGTGGTCAAAAAACCACTACTAGCAAATAAATTTATTGATGTTTTTTAATTTTTTGCAGTTCTGTGCGAGCCAGCCGCACGTTTGAGGTGTCTGGATACGCAACTTGACGCGGACCAGCTAGCTAGGACATTTTTGGGATTTAGACAGGAAGAAAAATGTGCACCGAGATCAAAAAACCACTACTAGCAAATAAATTTATAGATTTTTTAAATTTTTTTTGCAATTCAATGCGAGGTAGCCGCACGTTTGCGGTGTCTGGAGACGCGTCTCAGCGCAGGCCAGCTAGAAAGAGCATTTTCGGTCTTAAAACAGGAAGAAAAATGTGCACCGTGGTCAAAAAACCACTACTAGCAAATAAATTTATAGATTTTTTAATTTCTTTTGCAGTTCTATGCGAACCAACCGCATGTATGAGGTGTCTGGAGACGCGTTTCTGCGCGAACCAGCTTGCTAGAGTGTGTTCGGGATATAGACAGTAAGAAAAATGTGCACCGCGGTCAAAAAACCACTACTAGCAAATAAATTTATTGTTTTTCTTTAATTTTTTGCAGTTCTATGCAAGCCAGCAACACGTTTGACGTGTCTGGAGACGCGTCTTTGCACGGGCCAGCTAGCTAGAGTATTTTCGGGATTTAGACAGGTTGAAAAATGTGCACCGTCATCAAAAAACCACTACTAGCAAATAAACTTATAGATTTTTTAAAAATTTTTGCAGTCCTATGCGAGCCAGCCGCAAGTTTGAGGAGTCTGGAGACGCGTCTCGGCGCGGGCCAGCTAGCTAGAGTATTTTCGGGATTAAGACAGGTTGAAAAATGTGCACCGTCATCAAAAAACCACTACTAGCAAATAAACTTATAGATTTTTTTAATATTTTTGCAGTTCTATGCGAGTCAGCCGCACGTTTGAGGTATCTGGAGACGCGTAGCTAGCTAGACCGTTTTCGGGATTTAGACAGGCAGAAAAATGTGCACCGTGGTCAAAAAACCACTACTAGCAAATAAATTTATTGATTTTTTTTTAATATTTTTGCAGTTCTATGCGAGCCAGCCGCGCGTTTGAAATGTCTGGAGACGCGTCTCGGCGCGGGCCAGCTAGCTAGAGCATTCTTGGGATTAAGACACGAAGAAAAATGTGCACCGTGGTCAAAAAACCACTACTAGCAAATAAATTAATAGTTTTTTTTTAATTTTTTGCAGTTCTATGGGAGCCAGCCGCGCGTTTGAAATGTCTGGAGACGTGTCTCGGCGCGGGCCAGCTAGCTAGAGCATTTTTGGGATTTAGACACGAAGAAAATATGCACCGTGGTCAAAAAACCACTACTAGCAAATAAATTTATAGATTTTTTAAAAAAAATTTGCAGTTCTATGCGAGCCAGCCGCACGTATGAGGTGTCTGGAGACGCGTTTCAGCGCGAGTCAGCTAGCTAGAGCGTGTTCGGGATTTAGACATGAAGAAAACTGTACACCGTGGTCAAAAAACCACTACTAGCAAATAAATTTATTGATGTTTTTTAATTTTTTGCAGTTCTATGCGAGCCAGCCGAACATTTGAGGTGTCTGGATACGCAACTTGACGCGGACCAGCTATCTAGGACATTTTTGGGATTTAGACAGGAAGAAAAATGTGCACCGAGATCAAAAAACCACTACTAGCCAATAAATTAATAGATTTTTTTAATTTTTTTTGCAATTCAATGCGAGCTAGCCGCACGTTTGCGGTGTCTGGAGACGCGTCTCGGCGCAGGCCAGCTAGAAAGAGCATTTTCGGTCTTAAAACAGGAAGAAAAATGTGCACCGTGGTCAAAAAACCACTACTAGCAAATGAATTTATAGATTTTTTAATTTTTTTTGCAGTTCTATGCGAACCAACCGCATGTATGAGGTGTCTGGAGACGCGTTTTAGCGCGAACCAGCTTGCTAGATTGTGTTCGGGATTTAGACAGTAAGAAAAATGTGCACCGCGGTCAAAAAACCACTACTAGCAAATAAATTTATTGTTTTTCTTTAATTTTTTGCAGTTCTATGCAAGCCAGCAACACGTTTGACGTGTCTGGAGACGCGTCTTTGCACGGGCCAGCTAGCTAGAGTATTTTCGGGATTTAGACAGGTTGAAAAATGTGCACCGTCATCAAAAAACCACTACTAGCAAATAAACTTATAGATTTTTTAAAAAAATTTGCAGTCCTATGCGAGCCAGCCGCAAGTTTGAGGAGTCTGGAGACGCGTCTCGGCGCGGGCCAGCTAGCTAGAGTATTTTCGGGATTAAGACAGGTTGAAAAATGTGCACCGTCATCAAAAAACCACTACTAGCAAATAAACTTATAGATTTATTTAATTTTTTTGCAGTTCTATGCGAGCCAGCCGCAAGTTTGAGGAGTCTGGAGACGCGTCTCGGCGCGGGCCAGCTAGCTAGAGTATTTTCGGGATTAAGACAGGTTGAAAAATGTGCACCGTCATCAAAAAACCACTACTAGCAAATAAACTTATAGATTTTTTAAATTTTTTTGCAATTCTATGCGAGCCAGCCGCACGTTTGAGGTGTCTGGAGACGCGTCTCGGCGCGCGCCAGCTAGCTAGGACATTTTTGGGATTTAGACAGGAAGACAAATGTGCACCGTGGTCAAAAAACCACTACTAGCAAATAAATTTATAGATTTTTTTAAATTTTTTGCAGTTCTATGCGAGCCAGCCGCACGTTTGAGGTATCTGGAGACGAGTAGCTAGCTCGAGCGTTTTCGGGATTTAGACAGGTTGAAAAATGTGCACCGTCATCAAAATACCACTACTAGCAAACAAACTTATAGATTTTTTAAAAATTTTTGCAGTCCTATGCGAGCCAGCCGCAAGTTTGAGGAGTCTGGAGACGCGTCTCGGCGCGGGCCAGCTAGCTAGAGTATTTTCGGGATTAAGACAGGTTGAAAAATGTGCACCGTCATCAAAAAACCACTACTAGCAAATAAACTTATAGATTTTTTTAATTTTTTTGCAGTTCTATGCGAGCCAGCCGCACGTTTGAGGTATCTGGAGACGCGTAGCTAGCTAGACCGTTTTCGGGATTTAGACAGTAAGAAAAATGTGCACCGCGGTCAAAAAACCACTACTAGCAAATAAATTTATTGTTTTTCTTTAATTTTTTGCAGTTCTATGCAAGCCAGCAACACGTTTGACGTGTCTGGAGACGCGTCTTGGCGCGGGCCAGCTAGCTAGAGTATTTTCGGGATTAAGACAGGTTGAAAAATGTGCACCGTGATCAAAAATCCACTACTAGCAAATAAACTTATAGATTTCTTTAAAATTTTTTGCAATTCTATGCGAGCCAGCCGCACGTTTGAGGTAACTTGAGACGCGTCTCGGCGCGCGCCAGCCAGCTAGAGCATTTTTGGGATTAAGACAGGAAGACAAATGTGCACCGTGGTCAAAAAACCACTACTAGCAAATAAATTTATAGATTTTTTTAAATTTTTTGCAGTTCTATGCGAACCAACCGCATGTATGAGGTGTCTGGAGACGCGTTTCAGCGCGAACCAGCTAGCTAGAGTGTGTTCGGGATTTAGACAGTAAGAAAAATGTGCACCGCGGTCAAAAAACCACTACTAGCAAATAAATTTATTGTTTTTCTTTAATTTTTTGCAGTTCTATGCAGGTCAGCAACACGTTTGAGAAGTCTGAAGACGTATCTTGGCGCCGGCCAGCTATCTAGAGTATTTTCGGGATTAAGACAGGTTGAAAAATGTGCACCGTGATCAAAAATCCACTACTAGCAAATAAACTTATAGATTTTTTAAAAAAAATTGCAGTCCTATGCGAGCCAGCCGCAAGTTTGAGGAGTCTGGAGACGCGTCTCGGCGCGGGCCAGCTAGCTAGAGTATTTTCGGGATTAAAACAGGTTGAAAAATGTGCACCGTCATCAAAAAACCACTACTAGCAAATAAACGTATACATTCTTTTAAATTTTTTGCGGTTCTATGCGAGCCAGACGCACGGTTTAGGTGTCTGGAAACGCGTCTCGGCGCGAGCTAGCTAGCTAGACTGTTTTTGGGATTTAGACAGGAAGCAAAATGTGCACCGTGATCAAAAAACCACTACTAGCAAATAAACGTATACATTTTTTAATTTTTTTGCGGTTCTTTGCGAGCACGCCGCACGGTGGAGATGTCTGGAGACGCGTTTCGGCGCGGGCCAGCTAGCTATTGTGTTTTCGGCATTAAGACAGGAAGAAAAATGTGCACCGTGATCAAAAAACCACTACTAGCAAATAAACGTTAGTATTTTTTTAATTTTTTGCGGTTCTATGCCAGCCAGCCGCACGGTTGAGGTGTCTGGAGGCGCGTCTTGGCGCGAGCCAGCTTGCTTAACTGTTTTCGGGATTAAGACAGGAAGCAAAATGTGCACCGTGATCAAAAAACCACTACTAGCAAATAAACGTATAATTTTTTTTAAATTTTTTGCGGTTCTATGCGAGCCAGCCGCACAGTTAAGGTGTCTGGAGACGCGTCTCAGCGCCGGCCAGCTCGGCAGATTGTTTTCGGGATCACGACAGAAAGAAAAATGTGCACCGTGATCAATAAACCACTACTAGCAAATAAACGTATACATTTTTTGCAATTTTTTGCGGTTCTATGCAAGCCAGCCGCACGGTTGAGGTGTCTGGAGACGCGTCTCGGCGCGGGCCAGCTAGCTAGAATGTTTTCGGGATTAAGACAGGAAGCAAAAATGTGCACCGTGATCAAAAAACCACTACTAGCAAATAAACGTATACATTCTTTTAAATTTTTTGCGGTTCTATGCGAGCCAGCCGCACGGTTTAGGTGTCTGGAAACGCGTCTCGGCGCGAGCTAGCTAGCTAGACTGTTTTCGGGATTTAGACAGGAAGCAAAATGTGCACCGTGATCAAAAAACCACTACTAGCAAATAAACGTATGCATTTTTTATTTTTTTTTGCGGTTCTTTGCGAGCACGCCGCACGGTTGAGATGTCTGGAGACGCGTTTCGGCGCGGGCCAGCTAGCTAGCGTGTTTTCGGAATTAAGACAGGAAGAAAAATGTGCACCGTGATCAAAAAACCACTACTAGCAAATAAACGTACAATTTTTTTTTTAATTTTTTGCGATTCTATGCGAGCCAGCCGCACGGTTGAGGTGTCTGGAGACGCGTCTTGGCGCGAGCCAGCTAGCTAGTGTGTTTTCGAGATTAAGACAGGAAGCAAAATGTGCACCGTGATCAAAAAACCACTACTAGCAAATAAACGTTAATATTTTTTTAATTTTTTGCGGTTCTATGCCAGCCAGCCGCACGGTTGAGGTGTCTGGAGGCGCGTCTTGGCGCGAGCCAGCTAGCTTAACTGTTTTCAGGATTAAGACAGGAAGAAAAATGTGCATCGTGATCAAAAACCACTACTAGCAAATAATCGTATAATATTTTTTTAATTTTTTGCGGTTCTATGCGAGCAAGCCGCACGGTTGAGATGTCTGGAGACGCGTCTCGGCGCGGGCCAGCTAGCTAGCGTGTATTCGGGATTTAGACAGGAGGAAAAATGTGCACCGTGATAAAAAAACCACTACTAGCAAATAAACGTATACAGTTTTTAATTATTTTGCGGTTCTATGCGAGCCAGCCGCACGGTTGAGGTGTCTGGAGACGCGTCTCGGCACGATCCAGCTAGCTAGAGTATTTCCGGGATTTAGACAGGAAAAAAAATGTGCGCCGTGATCAAAAAATCACTACTAGCAAATAGACGTATATTTTTTTTATTTTTTTGCGGTTCTATGCGAGCCAGCCACACGGTTTAAGTGTTTGGAGACGCGGCTCGGCGCGAGCCAGCTAGCTAGAGTGTTTTCGGGATTTAGACACGAAGAAAAATGCGCACCGTGATCAAAAACCCACTACTAGCAAATAAACGTATAATATTTTTATATTTTTTGCGGTTCTATGCGAGCCAGCCGCACGGTTGAGGTGTCTGGAGACGCATCTCGGCGCGGGCCAGCTAGTTAGAGTATTTTCGGTATTTATACAGGAAGAAAAATGTGCACCGAGGTCAAAAAACCACTACTAGCAAATAAACGCAAACATTTTTTTAAATTTTTTGCGGTTCTATGCGAGCCAGCCGCACGGTTGAGGAGTCTCGAGACGCGTCTCGTTGCTGGCCAGATAGCTTGATTATTTTCGGGATTTAGACAGAAAGAAAAATGTGCACCGTGATCAAAAAACCACTACTAGCAAATAAACGTATACATTTTTTTTTAATTTTTCTCGGTCCTATGCAAGCCAGCTGCACGGTTGAGGTGTCTGGAGACGCGTCACGGCGCGGGCCAGCTAGCTAGTGTGTTTTCGGGATTTAGGCAGGAAGAAAAATGTGCACCGTGATCTAAAAATCACTACTAGCAAATAAACGTATACATTTTTTTATTTTTTTTGTGGTTCTATGCGAGCCAGCCGCACGCTTGAGGTGTCTGGAGACGCGTCTCAGCGCGGGCCAGCTAGCTAATTTGTTTTCGGTATTTAGGCACGAAGAAAAATGTGCACCGTGATCAAAAAACCACTACTAGCAAATATACGTATACATTTAAAAAAAAAAATTGCGGTTCTGTGTGAGCCAGCCGCACGGTTAAGATGTCTGGAGACGCGTCTCGGCGCGGGCCAGCTAGCTAAATTGTTTTCGGTATTTAGACACGAAGAAAAATGTGCACCGTGATCAAAAAACCACTACTAGCAAATATACGAATACATTTTTTAAAAAATTTGCGGTTCTATGCGAGCCAGCCGCACGTTTGAGGTGTTTTGAGACGCGTCTTGGCGCAAGCCAGCTAGCTAGTGTGTTTCCGGGATTTAGACAGGAAGAAAAATGTGCATCGTGATCAAAAAACCACTACTAGCAAATAAAGGTATACGTTTTTTTTATTTTTTTGCGGTTCTATGCGAGCCAGCCGCACGGTTGAGGTATCTGGAGACTAGTCTCGTCGCTGGCCAGATAGCTTGTGTTCGATGCAATAATTTCTATCGAACACGGATTTGCTGATCTAGCTATCCAATTCCGGCGCACTTAGTGCGCCATGAAGCCAGTGCATATTCGGACAGCAAACCGCGTGCATTCGCCAGCCTATCATTAGCCATCATTTTAGCGTAGCTTAAAATACTTAAAATAAACTGTTTTTAACCAGTGAAACTAAGTGTTTTAGTAGCCATCCAAATAGTCAATACCACGTAGGTCGCGACCCCAACATTTTGGTCCTTCAAACCAAGATCTTCGCGTGTCGTTTATATAGTGCGATTTTTCTGAACTATCGGCAAGTGAATTGACTTTATCAGTGACTCTGGAATACAGCATCTATTAGCGAAGCTTAGCAGTCACTGTAGTGGTAACGACTTTAGCAGCAGTGTATTGAGTGGAGTGCTCAATATATTCTACCGAATACGTGTGTACGTATTCAGCAGCAGTGAGTGTATAGCTCATACAAGCAGCACCAGCGCGCCACTGACTTGGGGAGCAACCTTCGTCAGGGTAGCCACAGCAAGAATTCTTTCAAGTAAGCTCGTTCCATTTTATTCATTTTAACAGCAACAGGATGGAGAGTCTGTATGTCAATCAAATCGAGATTTCAGAGAGCTTGAGAAAACTTCTGACTAATTTTAAAAAGGATAGCGTAGAGCGTAAATCATTTGATTACTGTAAGCGTAAACTCGAGTTACTTGAGAAATACTGGGAAGAATTTCAGATAAATCATGAAAAAATTCTGCCTTTTGAAAAGACCAATCATAAATATTTTGTCAACTCGGAATTTGAGCGTACGGAAGAAATTTACGAGACGGCAAAGAAACTTATTATTCAACGTCAAAATGAGTTGGTTCAGCGAGGTCAACAGTCAGTGTATCCTCAACAAGCACAGCAATTTGCGGCCGGAACTTCGATGAGTCAGCCGGAACCGCAAGAAACAGCAGCAGCATCTCCGACCTTTGAGTCGACGAGAACTAATAGCAAGCTTGACGACATGCTTCATAAGCAGTCGGTCAACTTTAAAGCATTTATCCGAGCTGTCGGCAACATTGATATTGAGACAATTGCCGATAAATGGGAGTTCGAAGATGCCCTTCGAATCCTGCAAAACCGATGGACTACCATTAACGACCTACACTGGGAAATCATTGGCGAGTCAGGGGACGATCTAGCCAGTGATTATGAGTCCCTCTTCAATAGACACGAGCGGACTTTCAACAGCATGAAGAAAGCGATCAACTCCAAAATGTGGTCAACATCCTATCGGGAAAAGTTAACACCACAAATGGAAATTCCTGTGTTTACGGGAAACTATCAGCAGTGGGTATCATTTAAAGATTTATTTAGCGAGGCAATCCACAAAAACACAGCATTATCAAACGCACAAAAAATGCAATTCCTTAAAGGCAAGGTAAAAGGTGAAGCCGAGCGCTTGATACAGCACCTACCTATCAGTACTGACAATTATATCGTCTGTTGGGAGATTCTAAACCATCGTTTTGATAACAAGAAGCTCATATTTACATCTCACGTCAATGTGTTCCTGAACCTTCCCAACATACAGCAGCAATCATACTTAGCTATAAAAAAATTGCATGATGTTACGTTAGAAAGCCTCTACGCCATCAAAAACTTAGGTGTGGATACTAGCACGTGGGACCCTCTACTCGTGCACATTTTGTCACAGAAGTTGGATAGTGAATCCTATTCCGAGTACATAGAGTCGTTGAAGAACGTTAGAGAACTACCAGTGCTTCAAAAATTTTTAGACTTCTTAGAAAACAAGTTTACTAGCTTGGAAACATCTCGTCGACGTCATGATGTCACATCAAAATCACAGTCATCTCATCAGCAAGCCGGTCCTTCAACATCATTTTCAAGTAATCGTAAACATCATAATTCTAAATCAAACGATAATTATAGCAAGCAAATAAAACCTATTACGAAAGCCATGCACGTGTCGGAAGTTAAATGCTCTCTTTGTTTTGCTGAACATAATTTACACAACTGCGAAAAGTTTCTGGAAATGTCCAATGAAATGAAACTTAAAACCGTCAAACAACATAATTATTGTACTAATTGCATTTTTAATCATAACGGCAATAAATGTCGATCGACAAAACGGTGTCGCAAATGTTTGGAAAATCACCATAGTTTATTGCATGAATGTTTTACGCAGCAAAAACCTCATTCTACGTCCGGTCCAAGTAAGCAAAAAGCAAATTATAATAAGCAAGAGGAAAATGTAAATCAAGGAAAAAACAATGGTGTTCATGCATCTCAACAAGATATCACTGAGATTCTTCTAGCTACAGCATTAGTGAGAGTGACGTCTGCAGACAGCACGCAGCTTGTATTGAGAGCTCTTATCGATCAGGGCTCACAAATATCACTGATTAGCGAGAAAGCGGCTCAACAGTTAGGTTTGAAACGACAGCATTTCGATGGAGTTGTTTTTGGAATCGGAGAAAAGGATGCTAACTGTAAGGGCAAACTAAGCATTACATGTCAATCTATGTATACCAACTTTAAATTTAACACCGATGTATTGATTATGAAAAATCTTATTAAAAACCTACCTAATCGATCATTTGAAAAGCCTTCGTGGTCGTATTTAGAACATATTAACTTAGCGGATCCGGAGTTCTACACAAGTCGTCCAGTTGACTTACTACTCGGGGCAGACGCCTACGCTCTTATTATATTAGATGGTTTGATAAGAAGTTCAGATTCATCTTCGCCTTTAGCTCAGCAAAGCCAGCTAGGATGGTTACTATGCGGCAGTATAAAACCACAGTTTCATTGTAACGTCATCTTAAATAATACAGCGGATATTCATCAATTTTGGCAAATCGAGGATATTCATGAGCAAGATGAGCAATCAGCAGAAGATCAACAGTGTGTTGAGTACTACCTGACAACAACAAAACGACTTGAAGGCGGTCGGTATGAAGTAAGGTTACCAATGAAACAGCAAGCCAGCGAAAAATTAGGATCGTCGAAGGAGATAGCACTAGCACAATTTAGAAATCAAGAGAGAAGGCTTTGCAAGCAAGAAAATCTAGCACAGCAATATAAGCAATTTTTAAAAGAGTACGAGGATTTGGGACACATGAAACAAGCAACGATAAGCAGCAATCAATTGGAATGCTATTTACCACATCATAGTGTCCAGCGAGAAAAGTCATCCACTACAAAGTTACGTGTCGTATTTAATGCGTCCGCAAAGACCTCTTCGGGTACAAGTCTTAATGACGTCATGCATAGAGGACCTAACTTGCAACGAGACCTGCAGACACTGTTACTCAAGTGGAGACAATATCAATATGTATTCACCGCCGACATCGAAAAAATGTATCAGCAGATTTTAGTAAACGAAGCAGATCAAAAATTACAGCAAATCTTTTGGCGAGCTGAAACAGGACAACCGATTAAAGCATACCAGTTAACTACAGTTACATATGGTACAAAAGCAGCACCTTTTTTGGCCATGATGACCCTTCGGCAATTAGCATCTGATGAGCAGCATAACTTTCCCACTGCAGCAAAAATTATACGTGAAGATTTTTATATGGACGATTTAGTATCAGGAGCTCATATTATTGATGAAGGAAAAAGCAGCATAGCAGAACTAAATTTGTGTCTAAGCAGCGGAGGATTTTTGCTGAGAAAGTGGTCAGCAAATGAGCAGAGGCTATTGGAAAAGATTAATCCATCTCACCAGAATAGTCAAGCATCAGCGCATATTTTCAAAACAAAAAACACAGCAAAAACGTTAGGTTTAAGATGGGATCCAACCACGGATGAATTTACTTTCCAATATACCGCAGCATCAGCATACAATACGAAACTTACAAAGAGAATGCTTCTATCGGAAATATCAAGGCTATTTGATCCCTTAGGTTGGCTAGCACCGCTTACGACAAAATTCAAAATACTGTTTCAGAAGGTTTGGCTTAACGAGATTCAGTGGAGTGATGAAGTCCCAGCTGATATCAAGAACGAGTGGATAAAACTATCTGAAGACATGGAGTGCATCAGCCAAATTAGACTTCCACGATGGTTACAAAGCAGGCACAACGACATTATCCAATTGCACGGGTTTTGTGATTCATCACTTAAATCATTTGCATGTGTCGTATATGCCAGGATCGTGAGAAGAAATAAAGCATCCGTAGTGCTAGTTGCAGCAAAAACAAGATTAGTACCAAACAGCAAGACAGTATCTATGCCGAGATTGGAACTATGTGCAGCGGAGTTATTATCCAGATTATTAGCAAAAATCGTCACTAGCATAGATGGTATAGATCACGAAATCTATGCTTGGAGTGACTCAAAGGTCACTATTAGCTGGATAAAAGGCAGTCCAGATCGTTGGAAGCCTTTTGTAGCGAATAGAGTGAAGAAAATCATTACCATAATACCACCTAATGTCTGGCATTACGTATCAACAAAAGAAAATCCATTGCTGATTCAGCAAGCAGAGGACTATCAATTACACAATTAGTAGATCATAAGTTGTGGTGGCGAGGTCCAGCTTGGTTATCGACACCCGACTTCAAGCCGAAGCAAGAGCAAACAGAGTATACGACTGAAGAAGAGATCCGAAAAAATGTTATTACCGTTCAACATAACAATCCTGAAAAAAATATTATCGAAGATTTATTACATCGCCACAGTTCATTTATGAAAATAAATCGTATAGTAGCATGGTTATTACGTGCACGTGCACCGACAAGTAAACAAAGGCCGTTGTATCTCACGTTACAGGAGCTAAGGAAAGCAAAATTAGTCATAATTAAATACATACAGCGCAATGAATTTGCATCGGATGTAGATAATCTAATGCACAAGAAACTTAGTTCCGAAAGCAAGCTACTAAATCTAAACCCATTTTTAGACCAAAGCGGAATATTAAGAGTCGGAGGACGTCTTAAAAATGCAAGCATTAGTGCCAATATGAAATATCCTATAATTATCCCATACAGCGGGCGATTGACGGAGCTTCTTATTCAGCAAGCACATGAGCATACCTTTCATGGAGGAGCTCGACTTACCTTGTCTCTATTGAGACAGCAATACTGGATAATTAAAGGAAACAGAGCGACAAAGAAACAGCTTCGTAATTGCGTGACCTGCAAAAAACAAGAGCCCAGAAAACTACAGCAAATAATGGGAAACTTGCCTGATTTTCGAACTAATCCAGCACCACCATTTTATCATACTGGAGTAGACTATACAGGGTTTATAAGAGTGAAATCAAACAAAGGCAGAGGTATCAAAACGTCTAAAGGATATATCGCCTTGTTTATTTGCATGGTTACGAAAGCGGTCCATATAGAATTAGTCTCGGACCTTAGCAGTTCAGCATTTATAGCAGCATTACGTCGCATGGCAGCGCGACGAGGAGCACCGAAGCACATCTATTCGGACAATGGGACGAACTTTGTAGGTGCCAATAAAATACTTCAGGAAGAGCAGCAACAGTTTGAGCGTATCTTTAACGATACCTTTTATAGAGAAATAGCTGAAATGAGCATAGAATGGCATTGGAACTGTCCTTCTTGGCCAAGTGCTGGAGGAATCTGGGAGCGATCAATTAGGAGTCTAAAGCAACATCTGAAAAGAGTAATAGGAGACCAAGCCCTGACACGAAGAATACAGCACTATTTTGTCTTAAATCGAAGCAAGCCTTAACACGAGACCACTGTGTCCAATATCAGAGGATATTGACGATATTGATTTTCTCACGCCAGCGCATTTTCTCACCAGTCGTTCCGGTCTAACTGTCATAGAAACAGCACAAGATGCGAGGACAAGATGGTATTTGGTGAATAAAACGTTTCAAGACATATGGAAACGGTGGAAGGCCGAGTATCTTACGCAGCTATCGGTACGCAGCAAGTGGTTAAAAGGTCAAAATAATATAAAAATAAGGGACATGGTTACTATTCACGATGACAATATGCCCTCAGGAAAATGGCCCGTTGGTCGAGTGGTAGAGATCCACCCAGGAAAGGATGGAGTTGTTAGAGTGGTAACACTAAAAACCAAAAATGGGTATATTAAGCGTCCAATCATAAAGCTGTCGATTTTACCTATAACAGAAAAGAACGTAGCATTGAAGCCGCAAAGCAATGAAGCAAACGTGAACGCAGGGAAGTCGTCTAACAGCTGTTCGAAAATGTTTAGCGTAGCATTAGCATTATTATTTTTCATGAGCTTTATAGGGTGCTTCTTCGAGCAAGGCATTCTTTGGTGATTTGCGTGGCAGTTTTTAAATTTAATATTTTTTTAAAATCGACATCTGTTTCTTAAAATACACGTAAAAGTAATATTTTCTGTAGAAGAGGCACCTCAGAGAGCAATATACTTACAGAGATAATCGAGGTTAAAATATTGGAGGCCACGCAAATCACAAAACACCCCACGAAAATGATTTTTTTAAATTTATCTGTCTCAAATAAGTTAAAAATAAGTTAATAAGTAAGTAACTAACACATAAATCGTTTTTTTTGCCGTTGATTGTCTCATATCACAATTATTTTTTGTCGCTTTCGTTTCAACTCTTATATCCGGTAAGGTGCTCCCATATTGCAAGTGCATCATTTCGCAGTATATATTATTTATTATATTTTTCTTTCAGCTTTCCTTTTATAATATCTCGCCAGGTTTTTAGCCTTGAACTCTTCATTATTTTTAAGCCTCTCTCTTCTTCTTTCAGTCACCTTCTTACTTTCTAATTTTTCCTCTCTTCTTAACGGTATTTTGGTCTAAAAAATAATTCATTACAATTTTAGCTAATCTGACACTATTTTTTTTATTATTAGGTACTTATAAAATCAGAAACACCCATCAGCTGTGTCATTTTAAGCTTGATTTAAACGAATTTACATTTAACTAAAGTAATAAAAAATATTATCATACAAAACTAAAAGTTATTTCATTTGCATGGCCAAAAATTGATTTACGTGGGTCAAAACTACCACGTAAACCATGCAAATCACGACCACGGAAATCAAAATAAATCCTTTATTCTAAAAATATATAAAAACCTTTTAAGCAAATATACTGTGTTTTGAATATAAGTGACGCTACCTTACATTTGTTCGCTACAATATTTTATTCAATAAACAAATTCACAGACACCGGAGAAAATTGTACCACGCAAATCAAAGTTTTGAGAAACCATACCCACGAAACGAGGTTCTTACCTTAATTTTTCGGAAACTCGACGCGTCATCACACACGCACTCAACCCGGCAGTCGGAGCCCGACTAGTTGTAACGTGAATTAGGATGACACAACATCAGGCCGCGAAGTTAGGGATGTGCAAGTGAATTTATAATGATCCACGCAAATCAGTAACTACCCCGGGACAGTTACATTTCTATTTTTTTTAAATAATTTAATTCTTTTACAACTATGATCTAATTTTTCATAGCATTGTCAACTTCTTAGGACTTAATGTTTTTTTTTTGGGAAGCATGTAACGTTTAGTTTAAAATATATAATTTACTAAGTGACTAGATCGGGGTTAGGGACACTCCACGAAAATCAAAGAATGGGGGTGTTTTATTTTTTTTATGATATTAAATATATAGATAATTGAATAATAATTAATAACCCAAATAAAAGAGGATTAAAGGTATGCCTGAAAAAAAAAGTGGCTTGCTGACTTTTCGATTTCTATTCTTTTAAGGTGATGCCGCTTAAAAAACGTGTCCAGAAGAATTACCCTATAATATCCACGGAAGCATCGTTCAAAATTACATCATTAAACAGCAGCCAAACATTATATTTTGATCCGCTGGGACAAATGCATCTCATTCGTGATGAATGGAAAATCGTGACCTATTACAATATGTCTCCTTACTGGCAAGGAGATAAAGCGGTTGTAGAACTCTGGAATGCTGGCAGCGAAGGGGTGGACTCGGTCGGTGATAATTGAGACTCAAATTGGATACAATAATTACGTCATTTAATGTTAGACTTTCTACTGACAATAATGTGAGCTACCAAAAATCTTAATGAGCGACACGCGACCGCGGCCGGTGTCGTTGGCAGACTGGCTTGTAGCGGTGGGGCGCACCGCGCCCGCGCCCTCCGCGCAGGTACCCCGCGCGCGCCGCTCGCTGCTACCGCCGGCTGCGCGCCGCCCTCTCGCGCCGCGCCGCGCCGTGCCGTATGCGTGTGTGTGCACGCACACATGCAAGGCGTCAACAAGTTGCCCCCCTCGCCAAGGGACTGTGGCTTGTAGACACATCAGGATCATCTTCAACTGGTAGCGGGCACAGCCGATTGAAGGCGCGCCGAAGAGTGCCCGATGTTGTCTTCACGTCTGCTACCCTGGTCACACCGTCGGAGCCTGGATACACGCTGGTTATTCGCCCGAGCTGCCATCTGTTTGGTGGCAGTCTATCATCCTTGACTAGCACCATCTCTCCAAGTCGTAGGTCTCTTCCCCCTTTGCACCATTTCTGCCCTTTTTGCAGCTCTGTAATGTACTCTTTATAAAATCTATCCCAGAAATGGGTCTTCAGCTGTTGAGTTCTCATATATCGTGAGAAAGTGCTCAACCTTGTAGTGTCTTGTGCCTGAGGAGAGGGTAAAACAGTTAATGTTCTTCCGAGAAGGAAATGTGAAGGTGTGAGGGCTACTAGGTCTGAAGGGTCAGAAGATAAAGGAGTTAGAGGCCTTGAGTTCAAGATAGCCTCTATCTGAGTAAGTACTGTATTCATTTCCTCGTAAGTAAGATTAGCAAGAGCAAGTATATGTTTCAAATGATGTTTGACTGATTTCACAGCACCCTCAGCTAAACCATTAAAGTGTGGGCTATAGGCAGGTGAGAATTTAAAGTTAATTGACAAATTTGAAGCATGTGCACTTAAGTAGTTGGCATTTGATTTTAAAAACCTAGCCAGTTCATTACACGCTCCTACAAAACATGTACCATTGTCCGAGAAGATGTTGACAGGTTTTCCTCTGCGGGCAATAAATCTGTTTAAAGCAGAAATAAAGGTTTCGGAGCTGAGATCTGTCACAAGCTCTATATGTACTGCTTTAATAGCTAAGCACACAAAAATGCAAATGTATGCCTTAATTAAATGACCACCTCTACCCTTTCGGTTCAAAATCATCACTGGTCCTGCATAATCTACTGCTGTGTTCATAAATGGATAATCGGCATGTAGGCGTTGCTCAGGAAGGTTGCCCATTATTGGCTGTGTGATTCTGCCTGAAAAACGACAACATGTGACACAGCTATGTACTGTTTTTCTAGAAAGATTCCTACCATTCAATGCCCAAAATTTATGACGAATGTTTGATAGTAGCAACTGTGGACCAGCATGCATGAGTAATTTGTGATAGTATTTAAAAATAAGTACTGTAATGTGATTAGATGCCTGTAGCAATATAGGATGTTTGGTGTCATACCCATAATGTGAATTACAGAGCCTACCTCCAACTCTAATAAGACCATCAGAATGTAAAAATGGATTCAAGTTGGTTAATTTATTTTTTAATGGCAATTGTTGTTTGTTTTTTAATAATCTATACTCCTCATGAAATGATTCAACTTGTGAAATTCTACATAATGTAATTAAAGACCGATTAAGTTCATGTAAAGTTAAAAACCCTATACATTTGTTTTGTGAATAACGACAATTATTGATAAATCTCAATACGTAGGCTGTAATGCGCTGTAGTTTGGTAAAATCAGAAAATCGGTTTACGAATTCGACTGATTGTTGCTCTGAGACATTTAAATGACTTTGAACCTTAAATTCTGGCAAGTCATCTTCCTTAACATTTGTTGGTGGCTCAGGCCAGTTAGACTCTGGTTCTGTTAAAAATGCTGGTCCTGACCACCACAAGCTATTGGATTCCAGATGACGAGCATCTGCACCGCGCGACCCTATATCAGCTGGGTTTGACTTTGTAGGTACATAACGCCAAGTACCTGGCCCTGTAAGAGACTTCAGTTCATGAATTCTGTTATAAACAAATGGTTTTAACAGATTAGTCTTAGAAGTATTAATCCAAGCTAATACAATGGTCGAGTCACACCAGTAAGTACAAGTGTGAAGTCCTAACGAAGATTTAACCTTATCAGCTAAACGAGCTGCTGATAGGGCTCCACTCAATTCCAAACGTGGCACCGTCATTGGTTTCAGTGGGGCTACACGGCTCTTTGCAGTCACCAACCTCACTGTCACTTCATTATTTTGGGACACAGACCTGAGATAAACACAAGCACTGTGAGCTTGTGTTGATGCATCACTAAAGGCATGCAGTTCACAAATGACAGGATAGTCACAGGTGACATGTCTAGGTATTCTTATTTTTCTAATATCACTTAATGACTTGATAAAGTTACACCAAGCTGCTTGAACCTCACTTGAAACCTTTTCATCCCATTTTATTTTTAATGACCATAACCTTTGTAAAATAATTTTAGCTTGCAATATGCAAGGGTTAATGAGTCCAAGTGGATCAAATATTTGAGCCATGGTAGACAAGATTGTGCGTTTTGTAATGTGTTCATGTTGCTTAATGTTTGCTGAAAATAACAACACATCTTCTTTACAACCCCAAAGTAATCCTAATGTTTTTGAATACTCATGGTTACTTAAATTGAGTAATTCGTCTTTGCTATTTTCACCTATGAGCCTTTGTATAATGTGTGAATTATTTGAATTCCATTTTCTCAAAGAAAGTTGTCCGCTTTCAAGTTGGTTAATGACGCCTCTGCAGATGTCTACCAGCTTTGACATATCATTGTCCCCATAAATAAAATCATCGACATAAAACCCTTTAATGATAGCATCTGAAATGGACTTATCAGTGCATTCTTTTCCCAGCTGAACTAGACATCGTGTTGCAAGATATGGTGCAGATGCGGTACCATAAGTTACAGTATTGAGTTTGTACTGTTTTAGTTGCTCGTTAGGTTCGAAACGCCATAGTATCTGTTGTAGCATATGTTGGCTTTCAATTACCTTTACCATTCTATACATTTTTTCAACATCTGCAGTAACAACATATTTAAATTGTCTGAATCTAATTAATATGCTAATGAGGTCACTTTGTACTGTGGGGCCAACCATTTGAATGTTGTTAAACGATAACCCGGATGAGGTTACAGCAGATGCATCAAAAACAACTCTTAATTTAGTTGTTAAACTTGTTTCACGTACCACTCCATGATGTGGCATAATGTATGTGTGTTCATCCTTATCTGGAGTTGTATTTTCAGTCATATGACCTAACGATATATATTCCTTAATGAATTCAGCATATTGCCTTTTGAATATATTGTCACGCTTAAATCTACGCTCTAACGATATGAACCTAGACAGGGCTTGTTCATATGAACTACCCAGCTGTTGAGGCGATTCTTTTATTGGAATTGTTACAATGAATCGACCATCATCTGCACGAGTAGTAGTTTGTATGAAATTACTTTCACATTCCTGTTCCTCTTTGGATACAGGTTTGTGCACTGTAACTGTTTCAAGCTCAAAGAACTTGGTTAATTGATCCTGAAGTTGATCATCATAATGTGTATTTAAATGATTGCAGTGGACTGTATTAATGTTATGTTGTAATGACTGTGTGGGCCCAGATATCAACCATCCAAACTTTGTTTCACTTAATGTGGGCTTATTTTTACCTAATGAAATATTATTATTACACAATACACTCCAAAATAAGTCTGCTCCAAGCAGCATATCTACTTATGACGGTGTGTGGAATAAAGGATCCGCTAATGTAATATTTTGGGGTATATCTAGTCCCTTATGGTTGACTTGTTTGCAAGGTAATGCTTGAGTAATGTGTGGAACCACAAAACAATTTACACTCTCAGAATATGAATTAATGAGTGATGATATAACGACATCACATCTCTTAAATATAGAACTAGATTGATGATTTAACCCTTCAACTAATGTCGAGGTTGAACGAGTTGGTAATCTGAGTTTGTCACTTAGGCTTTTTGTAATGAAGCTTGATGTGCTACCATTATCTAATAACACACGGACTCTGTGTTTGTGACCTTTGTGATCAGTAACATTAATGGTAGCAGTTGACAACAATATAACGCATTGAGGGTTGTGAGTAGCTGACAGAACCACATTTTCTTGTGAGCTTGTTGACAACTGTGTGTTTGACTGTGCTGTACAGAGTACTACACTACTAGTGTCAGGAGTAGGTTGTGTAGAAGTAGGTGGAGAATCAGTACTACCATTGTTTGTATCCTGTGTACTGGATGGCTCATTTAAATGCAACATGGTGTTATGTCGTTTACGACAGTGACCACAGCCACCCATCTTGCACTTAAATGATTTATGGCCATTACGTAAGCAGTTAAGGCACAGGTTAAGGGATCTTGCCTTTTGAATGCGAGCTTCAATGGAAAGCGACTTAAAACTTGAGCAATGATAAATGGCATGGTTACCCTTACATAATGGACAACTGTACGGTCTGTTATTGGTTGAAGACTCCGAGTTGACAGTGAATGTTTTTTGCTTATGTGTACTGTCACCTTGCTTGTGTGAACTGCCATTATGTCTTTCTTTTGAACCATTGTTATGAACTTCCGCAATAGTTTCTAATAAATCTGCTCGATTCTTAAGAAATTTGTTAAAGTCAGCAAGTGTGGCTAAATCATCCAATGCATTACGGTAAGTTTCCCATTCCCTACTTGTCACTGAATCCAATTTACTTGAGACTATGTGAACAATGAGCACATCCCAACCATCCGTGGGCAACTTAAGTGTTTTCAAAGCTCTTATGTTACGATTAACTGTGTCAATGATATTGCGTAGAACTTTAAAGGATTCTTGTTTTCCATGTTCAATATTAATGATAGCTTGCACATGATTGTAAACTAGAAGCCGTCTGTTATTATAGCGGTCACATAGTAGCTGCCATGCAACATCATAATTCTCATCGGAGAAGTCAAGAGAACTTATTATTAAAGCAGCACTATCCTTTAAAGCAGCTCGCAAATAATGGAACTTACTAATTCTTGGAATACTGTCATTTAAATGTATTAATGAGACATATGTGTCATGGAACTCAAGCCAGTTGTGATATTGACCCGAAAAGGTAGGTAGATGTATTGTAGGAAGTTTAAGTTTTATCCCACCTTTATTTCCAGAAACAGTACTAGCACCTGTGACAGATCCATTTCCCGCAGAGGCCTCCTGCTTACTCAACAGCTCCTGGGCAGCAGCAATCGCAGCATAGTACTGGATCTCGTAGGTTTCGCGTTCCTGATACTGGTCCTCTGGAATTTCAGATACATTCTCGATTTCACTTTGTATACTGTCATATTCAGAATATAACTCCTCTATTTTTGTTAATCTTATTTTCAATTCACTAATTTGTAAGGAACTCAAACTGTCACAACTTTTAACTATTTCAAAATAAGTTTTAAATTGAGTTAATTTAGCCTTACAGGTTCCACGTTTTTTAAGTAACGACTTGTATTCCATGATGGCGATGAATTTAATTTAAGTTCAGAGCAAGCTACGAAATCTTAAGTAAATGTGCAAGGTTATACTTAAATTTTGCAAAGCAGCGAGGGTGCGCATGAAAAAAGTCAAACACCAAGCAAGCGAGTGCAACGCGCTAGCACGGGCCCCACGGCACGCAAAACATGCCACGTGCTGGCATGCACGTGGGCTAGCTCAGCGCCCCAAGTAGCCCAGCCGCGGAAGGCTACAGCGACCACGTTCTCGCAATATAGGTAGGTACTGCTAGCTGTGAACACGAAATAAATAGGTATGAGGTTATGAACACAATAAATAACCATGCATATAGGGCGTCACAAGAAACTAAGGCCTGAAAATGGGATTTCTAGAAATGAATCGAACACTCGTCGTACTAATAATTTAGTAATAGGTAACGTATGTAACGTAGGTTAGCAGGGAACTAGGTGAAATATGAGGATGGACTTGGCACAATATCTTTCCACGTGTTGTGCTTGCGTAGTCCACGTTAATGGCCGCCTCGTGCGCAGATTCTTTGTTCTTCGCGTCGTCGCATCGCCCGTAGTCCGGCTCGATTGGACCAAATGTAGAACTCTGGAATGCTGGCAGCGAAGGGGTGGACTCGGTCGGTGATAATTGAGACTCAAATTGGATACAATAATTACGTCATTTAATGTTAGACTTTCTACTGACAATAATGTGAGCTACCAAAAATCTTAATAAATAAAAAAAAATAAAAATAAAAATCGTTTATTATCAGGCGTCGACGGCCCATAGCGTGTTAGTAATCAGTACAAACTTAAAAAACTATGTTAGTAGTAAAACACGAGTACAAAAATTAATTAATACACACATAAAACACAAAACAAACACAAAATAAAGCCAAGATTATAAGACGATTTATCAAGTCCCATGTCTGACATGCAGCTTGATAAATCTATCCATTGTAGGCCCTTCTAGCCTTTCTGCAAACACCTTCAGAATGCTATTGGTGCTTCCCCTCAATCTGCGTACCACTGATGCCACTTTTTTGCGCATGATCGCGAAATAATCGTCAGTGTGCGCATCCGCGAACATTCCTGACGCACTACAGTAAGGTGGAAGCCTCAACAGCGCCCTGAAGGCGCTATTATATTGAATGCGCAGTGCGCTGTCTGCTAATGAGCGACACGCGACCGCGGCCGGTGTCGTTGGCAGACTGGCTTGTAGCGGTGGGGCGCACCGCGCCCGCGCCCTCCGCGCAGGTACCCCGCGCGCGCCGCTCGCTGCTACCGCCGGCTGCGCGCCGCCCTCTCGCGCCGCGCCGCGCCGTGCCGTATGCGTGTGTGTGCACGCACACATGCAAGGCGTCAACAGCGGTAACACAATTTTCGAATTATCTTGAGCAAACATGCGGCAAAATTCAAGAGCTAAGTCATTGTCGAATCATCACACTGCAAATACAACACGAGTACAACGAGCTACAATATTACAATCAGCTGTTGCTTAATCAGCACTTCGGAGCGCACTTGCGAACTCGACGCGGGCTTATTAACGCTGTCGGTTCAGTTGCAAACTCGTTGTTCGGAGTACTCGATCAGGAATTTGCAGACAAGTACAAGAGTGACATTGACCTCATACATAGTAATATAAACCATCTAAGTCAGCTGTACAGGAACCAGACATCGGTCATAGAAGCGGAGTATAATATATTAAAAAGAACAGAGGTGACTATTGCAAAACCGCATAAAATGATTAATAAGCATCTGAATTACTTAGATAGCGTGACCAACACATTGCAGAAAGAGATCGACGTAATGTCTACTAGTCAAGATTTCACATTAGCAGCATTAGCGACCATCAATATGATACAAAATTTAAAGCGAATTCAAGATACTTTTCTTGACACTATGACTGAAATCTATCACGGTCAGATCAATCTGCATCTCTTGACACCGCAACAGCTTCATGGGGAGTTACAAATCGTGTCTAGTCAAATATCTGAAGAACTAGCATTACCCGTAGATGACATCCAGTTTAACCTATATAAGATCTACAAACTGTTAAAAGTCAAAGCAAGGATGACGGAGGAATATTTCATACTTGAAATTACTTTACCTTTAATCAGCAGAGATACGTTCCAGCTATACAATTTGATACCAGTGCCGTTTCCGATTAACAAAAGCATGATCAGCATCAAACAAGCATCAGAATATGTTGCAATCAATCTAAGAAGAGACGCTTATTTGCCAGCCAGCATCAGTGATCTTCAAAGTTGTGAATATCAAGCAGAAACTTACCTTTGTCGTCTGCAGGGGCCTGTCAGGAGTTTAGGTCCAGACGAAAAATTCTGTGAAAAGGAGAAGCTAGCTACATGCAGAATGATAAAATCTACCTGTGAAAACAAATGGATCCCGTTACACGATCTTTCTGCCTATTTATATTTCTGTTGTGACTCATACTCTTTGAGAGTCATATGTGACGACGATCTACAAATGCGTCAAGTCAGCAAGGCCGGTCTCATTCAACTTACTAAGCAATGTATTGTTAAAGGTCGAGACGTAACACTTTACGCTTATCAGCAATTAGAGAATACGCTCAATCTCAAACCGAATGTACTCGAGACAAAATTAACTCCGATAAATCATTTGGTCAGTAACCATTCGCTATCTATCCCAAATTTTAAAGACTTTGAAGTCGACTACGACGCTGTACACCTAAACGATTCTCTAAAGCATCTCGGTGAACAAATTAAATCCATTAAGGAATCAGCTCAGCAGACAGAAATCCCAACGACGCATGATATACACCAATATGCTTTATCATACGGACTATTGGCAGCAGCTATCGCAGTGGTCCTGTGGTTCCTGAGGAGACGGTGTCAGCGAGCCGGCAGTACCCCCATCCAGGGACGTGCCGAGAGCGTACCAGCCAGTGTGAGTGTGTGTATAAACCAATCTGAGCAAGAAAAAGTTCTTATGTCAGTGCGCGCAATCTACCCCTATCGGGAAAGGGTTCGAGTGCAAGTGACAATGCGTGTAATCTACCCCTATCGGGGAAGGGATCGAGTGCAAGTGAAAGTGCGCGTGTTTCTAGTTTTTCTAAGCAGTGGTCTAGCTTACGTTTGAAAAGGCGAGATACGTCGACGTCTCCCCTTGCTAAAAGACAAACAGTATTTTCGATTGAGGACTCAACCGTTTGAGCATAATTATAGCTGTAGTTTATAAGGTCTATTGTGTATCACCTTGTAAATCATTCATTTATCAAACATTGTCCTAACCTCCGTTAGCATGTAAACCCACGCTCATGTAACAACCCCTTTTGTAAGCTTATCTCATTCTCCCCTGGGGAGCATGTTCGATGCAATAATTTCTATCGAACACGGTTTTGCTGATCTAGCTATCCAATTCCGGCGCACTTAGTGCGCCATGAAGCCAGTGCATATTCGGACAGCAAACGCGTGCATTCGCCAGCCTATCATTAGCCATCATTTTAGCGTAGCTTAAAATACTTAAAATAAACTGTTTTTAACCAGTGAAACTAAGTGTTTTAGTAGCAATCCAAATAGTCAATACCACGTAGGTCGCGACCCCAACAGCTTGATTATTTTCGGGATTTAGACAGGAAGAAAAATGTGCACCGTGATCAAAAAACCACTACTACCAAATAAACGTATACATTTTTTTTTAATTTTTTGCGGTCCTATGCAAGCCAGCTGCACGGTTGAGGTGTCTGGAGACGCGTCACGGCGCGGGCCAGCTAGCTAGTGTGTTTTCGGGATTTAGACAGGAAGAAAAATGTGCACCGTGATCAAAAAACCACCACTAGCAAATAAACGTATATATTTTTTTTATTTTTTTGCGGTTCTATGCCAGCCAGCCGCACGGTTGAGGTGTCTGGAGACGCGTCTCGGCGCAAGCCAGCTAGCTAGAGTATGTTTGGGATTTAGACTGGAAGAAAAATGTGCACAGTGGTCAAAAAACCACTACTAGCAAATAAACGTATACATTTTTTTTATTTTTTTGCGGTTCTATGCCAGCCAGCCGCACGGTTGAGGTGTCTGGAGACGCGTCTCGGCGCAAGCCAGCTAGATAGAGTATTTTCGGGATTTAGACAGGAAAAAAAATGTGCACCGTGGTCAAAAAACCACTACTAGCAAATAAACGTATGGATTCTTATAAATTTTTGGCGGTTCTATGCGAGCCAGCCGCACGGTTGAGAAATTTGGAGACGAGTCTCTGCGCAGGCCAGCTAGCTAGAGTATTTCCGGGATTTAGACAGGAAAAAAAATGTGCACCGTGATCAAAAAACCACTACTAGCAAATAAACGTATACATTTTAAAAAAGAATGGCGTTTCAATGCGAGCCAGCCGCACGTTTGAGGTGCTTTGAGACGCGTCTCGGCGCGGGCCAGCTAGCTAGAGTATTTCCGGGATTTAGACAGGAAGAAAAATGTGCACCGTGATCAAAAAACCACTACTAGCAAATAAACGTATACATTTTTTTAAATTTTTTTGCGGTTCTATGCGAGCCAGCCGCACGGTTGAGGTGTCTGGAGACGCGTCTCGCCGCGGGCCAGCTGACTAGAGTGTTTTCGGGATTAAGACAGAAAAAAAAATGTGCACCGTGATCAAAAAACCACTACTAGCAAATAAACGTATATATTTTTTTTAATTTTTTGCTGTTCTGTGCGAGCCAGCCGCACGGTTGAGGTGTCTGGAGACGCGTCTCGGCGCGGGCCAGCTAGCTAGAGTGTTTTCTTGATTAAGACACGAAAAAAAAGGGCACCGTGATCAAAAAACCACTACTAGCACATAAAAGTATACATTTTTTTTTTAAATTTGCGGTTCTTTGCAAACCAGCTGTACGTTTGAGGTGACTGGAGACGCGTCTCTGCGCGGGCCAGCTAGCTAGAGTGTTCCCGGGATTTAGACAGGTAGAAAAATGTGCACCGTGATCAAAAAACCACCACTAGCAAATAAACGCATACATTTTTAAAAAAATTTGCGTTTCAGTGTGAGCCAGCCGCACGTTTGAGGTGTCTTGAGACGCGTCTCGGATCGGGCCAGCTAGCTAGAGTATCTTCGGGATTTAGACAGGAAGAAAAATGTGCACCGTGATCAAAAAACCACTACTAGCAAATAAACGTATACATTTTTTTATTTTTTTTGCGGTTCTATGCAAGCCAGCCGGACGGATGAGGAGTCTGGAGACGCGTCTCGGCGCGAACCAGCTAGCTAAAGTATTTTCGGGATTTAGACAGGAAGAAAAATGTGCACCGTGATCAAAAAACCACTACTAGCAAATATACGTATACATTTTAAAAAAAAATTGCGGTTCTGTGCGAGCCAGCCGCACGGTTGAGGTGTCTGGAGACGCGTCTCGGAGCGGGCCAGCTAGTAAGAGTGATTCCGGGATGCAAACAGGAAGAAAAATGTGCACCGTGATCAAAAAACCACTACTAGCAAACAAACGTATACATTTTTAAAAAAATTGCGTTCCAATGCGAGCCAGCCGCACGTTTGAGGTGCTTTGAGACGCGTCTCGGCGCGGGCCAGCTAGCTAGAGTATTTCCGGGATTAAGACAGGAAGAAAAATGTGCACCGTGATCAAAAAACCACTACTAGCAAATAAACGTATATATTTTTTTTTTTTTTTTTGCGGTTCTATGCGAGCCAGCCACACGGTTGAGGTGTCTGGAGACGCGTCTCGCCGCGGGCCAGCTGACTAGAGTGTTTTCGGGATTAAGACAGAAAAAAAAATGTGCACCGTGATCAAAAAACCACTACTAGCAAATAAACGTATATATTTTTTTTAATTTTTTGCTGTTCTGTGCGAGCCAGCCGCACGGTTGAGGTGTCTGGAGACGCGTCTCGGCGCGGGCCAGCTAGCTAGAGTGTTTTCTTGATTTAGACACGAAGAAAAATGTGCACCGTGATCAAAAAACCACTACTAGCACATAAAAGTATACATTTTTTTTTTAAATTTGCGGTTCTTTGCAAACCAACTGTACGTTTGAGGTGACTGGAGACGCGTTTCTGCGCGGGCCAGCTAGCTAGAGTGTTCCCGGGATTTAGACAGGTAGAAAAATGTGCACCGTGATCAAAAAACCACCACTAGCAAATAAACGCATACATTTTTAAAAAAATTTGCGTTTCAGTGTGAGCCAGCCGCACGTTTGAGGTGTCTTGAGACGCGTCTCGGCGCGGGCCAGCTAGCTAGAGTATCTTCGGGATTTAGACAGGAAGAAATATGTGCACCGTGATCAAAAAACCACTACTAGCAAATAAACGTATACATTTTTTTATTTTTTTTGCGGTTCTATGCAAGCCAGCCGGACGGATGAGGAGTCTGGAGACGCGTCTCGGCGCGAACCAGCTAGCTAAAGTATTTTCGGGATTTAGACAGGAAGAAAAATGTGCACCGTGATCAAAAAACCACTACTAGCAAATATACGTATACATTTTAAAAAAAAATTGCGGTTCTGTGCGAGCCAGCCGCACGGTTAAGACGTCTGGAGACGCGTCTCGGCGCGGGCCAGCTAGCTAGAGTGTTTTCGGGATATAGACAGGAAGAAAAATGTGCACCGTGATCAAAAAACCACTACTAGCAAATAAACGTATACATTTTTTTAAAATTTGCGGTTCTTTGCGAACCAGCCGCACGGTTGAGGTGTCTGGAGACGCGTCTTGGCGCAAGCCAGCTAGCTAGTGTGTTTCCGGGATTTAGACAGGAAGAAAAATGTGCACCGTGATCAAAAAACCACTACTAGCAAATAAACGTATACATTTTTTTTATTTTTTTGCGGTTCTATGCGAGCCAGCCGCACAGTTGAGGTATACGGAGACGCGTCTCGTCGCTGGCCAGATAGCTTGATTATTTTCGGGATTTAGACAGGAAGAAAAATGTGCACCGTGATCAAAAAACCACTACTAGCAAATAAACGTAGACATTTTTTTATTTTTTTTTGTGGTTCTATGCGAGCCAGCCGCACGGTTGAGGTGTCTGGAGACGCGTCTCGGCGCGGGCCAGCTAGCTAAATTGTTTTCGGGATTTAGACAGGAAGAAAAATGTGCACCGTGATCAAAAAACCACTACTAGCAAATATACGAATACATTTTTAAAAAAAATTGCGGTTCTATGCAAGCCAGCCGCACGTTTGAGGTGTTTTGAGACGCGTCTTGGCGCGAACCAGCTAGCTAGAGTATTTCCGGTATTTAGACAGAAAGAAAAATGTGCAACGTGATCAAAAAACCACTACTAGCAATTATACGAAAACATTTTTTAAAAAATTTGCGGTTCTATGCAAGCCAGCCGCACGGTTGAGGTGTCTGGAGACGCGTCTCGGCGCGGGCCAGCTAGCTAGCTTGTTTTCAAGAAATAGACAGGAAGAAAAATGTGCACCGTGATCAAAAAACCACTACTAGCAAATAAATGTATACATTTTTTATTTTTTTTGCGGTTCTATGCAAGCCAGCCGGACGGTTGAGGGGTCTGGAGACGCCTCTCGGCGCGAACCAGCTAGCTGAAGTGTTTTCGGGATTTAGACAGGAAGAAAAATGTGCACCGTGATCAGAAAACCACTACTAGCAAATATACGTATACATTTTTTTAAAAATTTGCGGTTCTATGCGAGCCAGCCGCACGTTTAAGGTGTCTGGAGACGCGTCTTGGCGCGGGCCAGCTAGCTAGAGTATTTTCGGGATTTAGACAGGAAGAAAAATGTGCACCGTGATCAAAAAACCACTACTAGCAAATAAACGTATGCATTTTTTTTTAATTTTTTGCGGTTCTATGCGAGCCAGCCGCACGGTTGATGTGTCTGGAGACGCGTCTCGGAGCGGGCCAGCTAGCTAGATTGTTTTCGGGATTTAGAAAGGAAGAGAAATGTGCACCGTGATCAAAAAACCACTACTAGCAAATAAAACGTATATTTTTTTTTATTTTTTTGCGGTTCTGTGCGAGCCAGCCGCACGGTTGAGGTGTCTAGAGACGCGTCTCGGCGCAAGCCAGCTAGCTAGAGTATTTCCGGGATTTAGACAGGAAGAAAAATGTGCACCGTGATCAAAAAACCACTACTAGCAAATAAACTATTTAAAAAAAAATTGCGGTTCTGTGCGAGCCAGCCGCACGGTTAAGACGTCTGGAGACGCGTCTCGGCGCGGGCTAGCTAGCTAGAGTGTTTTCGGGATTTAGACAGGAAGAAAAATGTGCACCGTGATCAAAAAACCACTACTAGCAAATAAACGTATGCATTTTTTTTATTTTTTTGCGGTTCTGTGCGAGCCAGCCGCACGGTTGAGGTGTCTAGAGACGCGTCTCGGCGCAAGCCAGCTAGCTAGAGTATTTCCGGGATTTAGACAGGAAGAAAAATGTGCACCGTGATCAAAAAACCACTACTAGCAAATAAACGTACAAATTTTTTTTAAATTTTTTGCGGTTCTATGCGAGCCAGCCGCACGGTTGAGGTGTCTGGAGACGCGTCTCGGCGCAAGCCAGCTAGCTAGAGTAATTATGGGATTTAGACAGGAAGAAAAATGTGCACCGTGATCAAAAACCCACTACTAGCAAATAAACGTATGCATTTTTTTTTAATTTTTTGCCGTTCTTTGCGAGCCAGCCGCACGGTTGATGTGTCTGGAAACGCGTCTCAGCGTGGGCCAGCTAGCTAGATTGTTTTCGGGATTTAGAATGGAAGAGAAATGTGCACCGTGATCAAAAAACCACTACTAGCAAATAAAACGTATATTTTTTTTTTATTTTTTTGCGGTTCTGTGCGAGCCAGCCGCACGGTTGAGGTGTTTGGAGACGCGTCTCGGCTAGGGCCAGCTAGTAAGAATGTTTTCGGGATTTAGATTGGAAGAAAAATGTGCACCGTGATCAAAAAACCACTACTAGCAAATAAACGTATACATTTTTTTTTTTTGCGGTTCTATGCGAGCCAGCCGGACGGTTGAGGTGTCTGGAGTCGCGTCTCGGCGCGGGCCAGCTAGCTAAAGTGTTTTCGGGATTTCGACAGGAAGAAAAATGTGCACCGTGATCAATAAACCACTACTAGCAAATATACGAATACATTTTTTAAAAAATTTGCGGTTCTATGCAAGCCAGCCGCACGTTTGAGGTGTTTTGAGACGCGTCTTGGCGCGAACCAGCTAGCTAGAGTATTTCCGGTATTTAGACAGAAAGAAAAATGTGCAACGTGATCAAAAAACCACTACTAGCAATTATACGAAAACATTTTTTAAAAAATTTGCGGTTCTATGCAAGCCAGCCGCACGGTTGAGGTGTCTGGAGACGCGTCTCGGCGCGGGCCAGCTAGCTAGCTTGTTTTCAAGAAATAGACAGGAAGAAAAATGTGCACCGTGATCAAAAAACCACTACTAGCAAATAAATGTATACATTTTTTATTTTTTTTTGCGGTTCTATGCAAGCCAGCCGGACGGTTGAGGGGTCTGGAGACGCCTCTCGGCGCGAACCAGCTAGCTGAAGTGTTTCCGGGATTTAGACAGGAAGAAAAATGTGCACCGTGATCAAAAAACCACTACTAGCAAATATACGTATACATTTTTTTAAAAATTTGCGGTTCTATGCGAGCCAGCCGCACGTTTAAGGTGTCTGGAGACGCGTCTTGGCGCGGGCCAGCTAGCTAGAGTACTTTCGGGATTTAGACAGGAAGAAAAATGTGCACCGTGATCAAAAAACCACTACTAGCAAATAAACGTATGCACATTTTTTTTTAATTTTTTGCGGTTCTATGCGAGCCAGCCGCACGGTTGATGTGTCTGGAGACGCGTCTTGGAGCGGGCCAGCTAGCTAGAGTGTTTTCGGGATTTAGAAAGGAAGAGAAATGTGCACCGTGATCAAAAAACCACTACTAGGAAATAAAACGTATATATTTTTTTTATTTTTTTGCGGTTCTGTGCGAGCCAGCCGCACGGTTGAGGTGTCTAGAGACGCGTCTCGGCGCAAGCCAGCTAGCTAGAGTATTTCCGGGATTTAGACAGGAAGAAAAATGTGCACCGTGATCAAAAAACCACTACTAGCAAATAAACGTACAATTTTTTTTAAAATTTTTTGCGGTTCTATGCGAGCCAGCCGCACGGTTGAGGTGTCTGGAGACGCTTCTCGGAACGGGCCAGCTAGGTAGCGTGTTTTCAAGAAATAGACAGGAAGAAAAATGTGCACCGTGATCAAAAAACCACTAGTAGCAAATAAACGTATATATTTTTTTTAATTTTTTGCGGTTCTATGCGAGCCAGCCGCACGGTTGAGGTGCCTGGAGACGCGTCTCGGCGCATGCCAGCTAGCTAGAGTATTTCCGGGATTTAGACAGGAAGAAAAATGTGCACCGTGATCAAAAACCCACTACTAGCAAATAAACGTATGCATTTTTTTTTAATTTTTTGCGGTTCTTTGCGAGCCAGCCGCACGGTTGATGTGTCTGGAAACGCGTCTCAGCGTGGGCCAGCTAGCTAGATTGTTTTCGGGATTTAGAAAGGAAGAGAAATGTGCACCGTGATCAAAAAACCACTACTAGCAAATAAAACGTATATTTTTTTTTTATTTTTTTGCGGTTCTGTGCGAGCCAGCCGCACGGTTGAGGTGTCTGGAGACGCGTCTCGGCTAGGGCCAGCTAGTAAGAATGTTTTCGGGATTTAGATTGGAAGAAAAATGTGCACCGTGATCAAAAAACCACTACTAGCAAATAAACGTATACATTTTTTTTTTTTGCGGTTCTATGCGAGCCAGCCGGACGGTTGAGGTGTCTGGAGTCGCGTCTCGGCGCGGGCCAGCTAGCTAAAGTGTTTTCGGGATTTCGACAGGAAGAAAAATGTGCACCGTGATCAAAAAACCACTACTAGCAAATAAACGTATATTTTTTTTAAAATTATTTGCGGTTCTATGCGAGCCAGCCGCACGGTTGAGGTGTCTGGGGACGCGTCTCGGCGCAGGCCAGCTAGCTAGGGTGATTTTGGGATTTAGACAGGAAGAAAAATGTGCACCGTGAAAAAAAAAGCACTACAAGCAAATATACGAATATATTTTTTTAAATTTTTTGCGGTTCTATGCAAGCCAGCCGCACGGTTGAGGTGTACTGATACGCGTCACGGCGCGAGCCAGCTAGCTAGAGTATTTCCCGGATTTAGACAGAAAGAAAAATGTGCACCGTGATCAAAAAACCACTACTAGCAAATAAACGTATATTTTTTTTTAAATTTTTTGCGGTTCTATGCGAGCCAGCCGCACGGTTGAGGTGTCTGGAGACGCTTCTCGGAACGGGCCAGCTAGGTAGCGTGTTTTCAAGAAATAGACAGGAAGAAAAATGTGCACCGTGATCAAAAAACCACTAGTAGCAAATAAACGTATATATTTTTTTTAATTTTTTGCGGTTCTATGCGAGCCAGCCGCACGGTTGAGGTGCCTGGAGACGCGTCTCGGCGCATGCCAGCTAGCTAGAGTATTTCCGGGATTTAGACAGGAAGAAAAATGTGCACCGTGATCAAAAACCCACTACTAGCAAATAAACGTATGCATTTTTTTTTAATTTTTTGCGGTTCTTTGCGAGCCAGCCGCACGGTTGATGTGTCTGGAAACGCGTCTCAGCGTGGGCCAGCTAGCTAGATTGTTTTCGGGATTTAGAAAGGAAGAGAAATGTGCACCGTGATCAAAAAACCACTACTAGCAAATAAAACGTATATTTTTTTTTTATTTTTTTGCGGTTCTGTGCGAGCCAGCCGCACGGTTGAGGTGTCTGGAGACGCGTCTCGGCTAGGGCCAGCTAGTAAGAATGTTTTCGGGATTTAGATTGGAAGAAAAATGTGCACCGTGATCAAAAAACCACTACTAGCAAATAAACGTATACATTTTTTTTTTTGCGGTTCTATGCGAGCCAGCCGGACGGTTGAGGTGTCTGGAGTCGCGTCTCGGCGCGGGCCAGCTAGCTAAAGTGTTTTCGGGATTTCGACAGGAAGAAAAATGTGCACCGTGATCAAAAAACCACTACTAGCAAATAAACGTATATTTTTTTTTAAATTATTTGCGGTTCTATGCGAGCCAGCCGCACGGTTGAGGTGTCTGGGGACGCGTCTCGGCGCAGGCCAGCTAGCTAGGGTGATTTTGGGATTTAGACAGGAAGAAAAATGTGCACCGTGAAAAAAAAAGCACTACAAGCAAATATACGAATATATTTTTTTAAATTTTTTGCGGTTCTATGCAAGCCAGCCGCACGGTTGAGGTGTACTGATACGCGTCACGGCGCGAGCCAGCTAGCTAGAGTATTTCCCGGATTTAGACAGAAAGAAAAATGTGCACCGTGGTCAAAAAACCACTACTAGCAAATAAACCTATACATTTTTTTATTTTTTTTTGTGGTTCTATGCGAGCCAGCCGCACGTTTGAGAAGTATGGAGACGCGGCACGGAGCCAGCCAGCTAGCTAGAGTATTTCCGGGATTTAGACAGGAAGAAAAATGTGCACCGGGGTCGAAAAACCACTACTAGCAAATAAACGTATACATTCTCTTATTTTTTTTGCGGTTCTATGCGAGACAGCCGCACGTTTTAGGTGTATGGAGACGCGGCACGGAGCGAGCCAGCTAGCTAGAGTATTTCCGGGATTTAGACAGGAAGAAAAATGTGCACCGTGGTCGAAAAACCACTACTAGCAAATAAACGTATATATTTTTTAAATTTTATGTGGTTCTATGCAAGCCAGCCGCACGGTGGAGGTGTCTGGAGATGCGTCTCGGCGCAGGCCAGCTAGCTAAATTATTTTCGGGATTAAGACAGGAAGAAAAATGTGCACCGTGATGAAAAAACCACTTCTAGCAAATAAACGTAAACATTTTTTTAAATGATTTTTTTGCGGTGCTATGCGAGCCAGCCGCACGGTTGAGGTGTGTGGAGACGCGTGTCGACGCGGGCAAGCTAGCTAGAGTGTTATCGGGATTTAGAAAGGAAGAAAAATGTGCACCGTGATCAAAAAACCACTACTAGCAAATAAACGTATTATTGTTTTTAATTTTTTTGCGGTTCTATGCGAGCCAGTCGCACGTTTGAGGTGTCTGGAGACGCGTCACGGCGCGAGCCAGGTAGCTAGATTGTTTTAGGGATTAAGACAGGAAGAAAAATGTGCACCGTGATCAAAAAACCACTACTAGCAAATAAACGTATACATTTTTGGTAAAGTTCTTTCGTGAGTGTGGGTAGTTAAGTGCGGGTGCGCGGAAAATAAAAGTGTCTCAGCTACTTACGATTATAATGTCCGTGCACAACACGATTACACGACACAGAAACAGAAGGAGAACAGACAGGAGACACACAATAGTCACAACACAATACGGAAATCAGTTCACATAAACCATCCAGATCACTTAACGATAACTTTTATGAAGCGAGTCGCGAGCGCAGGTGATTAGCGGCGAGGTCCTTGACCGACTGACCTACAAACCGAATCGATACGTGCAGGGCCGGACTCAGGGCCTTTGCGCACGCGACTTCTTATACATTGCGCTCCTAATATTTAATGATGCGCATGATCATTGCGCCACCGACACCATCCGACATTATAATGTAAACATTATAGATGCCGTGAATGTCCAGAGTTGTGTTATCAATAAAATTACATGATAATAATAATGTGGCTGTGTTTATGTTTGTGTTGTAGTTGTGCTGTGTGTGTTTATAATAAACATAAATAAATATGTGGTAGGTGTGAACCCTACACATTTTTTAAAATTTCTTGCGGTTCTATGCGAGTTAGCCGCACGGTTGAGGTGTCTGGAGACGCGTCTCAGCGCGGACTAATTAGCTAGTGTATTTCCGGGATTTAGACAGGAAGAAAAATGTGCACCGTGATCAAAAAACCACTACTAGCAATTAAACGTATACATTTTTTTAATTTTTTTTGCGGTTCTATGCGAGCGAGCCGCACGGTTTAGGTACCTGGAGACGCGTCTCGGCGCGGGCCAGCTAGCTAGAGTGTTTCCGGGATTCAGACAGGAAGAAAAATGTGCACCGTGATCAAAAAACCACTACTAGCTAATAAACGTATATAATTTATTTGCGGTTCTATGCGAGTTAGCCGCACGGTTGAGGTGTCTGGAGACGCGTCTCGGCGCGGGCCAGCTAGCTAGAGTGTTTTTGGGATTTAGACAGGAAGAAAAATGTGCACCGTGATCAAAAAACCACTACTAGCAAATAAACGTATACATTTTTTTAATTTATTGCGGTTCTATGCGAGCCAGCCGCACGGTTGAGGTGTCTGCAGACGCGTCTCGGCGCGAGCCAGCTAGTTAGAATATTTTCGGGATTATGACACGAAGAAAAATGTGCACCGTGATCAAAAAACCACTACTAGCAAATAAACGTATACATTTTTTTAATTTATTGCGGTTCTATGCGAGCCAGCCGCACGGTCGAGGTGTCTGGAGACGCGTCTTGGCGCGGGCCAGCTAGCTAGAGTATTTTCGGGATTTAGACAGTAAGAAAAATGTGCACCGTGATCAAAAAACCACTACTAGCAAATAAACGTATACATTTTTTTAATTTATTGCGGTTCTATGCGAGCCAGCCGCACGGTCGAGGTGTTTGGAGACGCGTCTTGGCGCGGGCCAGCTAGCTAGAGTGTTTTCGGGATTTAGACAGTAAGAAAAATATGCACCGTGATCAAAAAACCACTACTAGCTAATAAACGTATATAATTTTTTTGCGGTTCTATGCGAGTTAGCCGCACGGTTGAGGTGTCTGGAGACGCGTCTCGGCGCGGGCCAGCTAGCTAGAGTGTTTTTGGGATTTAGACAGGAAGAAAAACGTGCACCGTGATCAAAAAACCACTACTAGCAAATAAACGTATACATTTTTTAAATTTTTTTGCGGTTCTATGCGAGCCAGCCGCATGAATGAGGTGTCTGGAGACGCGTCTCGGCGCGGTCCAGCTAGTAAGAGTGTGTTCGGGATTTAGACAGTAAGAAAAATGTGCACCGTGATCAAAAAACCACTACTAGCAAATAAATGTATACATTTTTTTAATTTTTTTGCGGTTCTATGCGAGCCAGCCGCACGGTTGAGGTGTCTGGAGATGCGTCTCAGCGCGGGCCAGCTAGCTAGGATGTTTTCGGAATTTAGACAGGAAGAAAAATGTGCACCGTTATCAAAAAACCACTACTAGGAAATAAACGTATTTTTTTTTTAATTTTTTGCGGTTCTATGCGAGCCAGCCGCACGGTTGAGGTGTCCGGAGACGAGTCTTTGTGCGGGCCAGCTAGCGAGAGTGTTTTCGGGATTAAGACAGGAAGAAAAATGTGCACCGTGATCAAGAAACCACTACTAGCAAATAAACGTACACATTTTTTTAATTTTTTTGCAGTTCTATGCGAGCCAGCCGCACGGTTGAGGTGTCTGGAGATGCGTCTCAGCGCGGGCCAGCTAGCTAGGATGTTTTCGGAATTTAGACAGGAAGAAAAATGTGCACCGTTATCAAAAAACCACTACTAGCAAATAAACGTATAATTTTTTTTTTATATTTTTGCGGTTTTATGCGAGCCAGCCGCACGGTTGAGGTGTCTGGAGACGCGTCTCGGCGCGGACCAGCTAGCTAGAGTTTTCCGGGATTTAGACAGGAAGAAAAATGTGCACCGTGATCAAAAAACCACTACTAGCAAATAAACGTATACATTTTTTTTAAAATTTGCGGTTCTTTGCGAACCAGCCGCACGGTTGAGGTGTCTGGAGACGCGTCTTGGTGCAAGCCAGCTAGCTAGTGTGTTTCCGGGATTTAGACAGGAACAAAAATGTGCACCGTGATCAAAAAACCACTACTAGCAAATAAACGTATACATTTTTTTTATTTTTTTGCGGTTCTATGCGAGCCAGCCGCACGGTTGAGGTGTCTGGAGACGCGTCTCGGCGCGGGCCAGATAGCTTGATTATTTTCGGGATTTAGACAGGAAGAAAAATGTGCACCGTGATCAAAAAACCACTACTAGCAAATAAACGTAGACATTTTTTTATTTTTTTTTGTGGTTCAATGCGAGCCAGCCGCACGGTTGAGGTGTCTGGAGACGCGTCTCGGCGCGGGCCAGCTAGCTAAATTGTTTTCGGGATTTAGACAGGAAGAAAAATGTGCACCGTGATCAAAAAACCACTACTAGCAAATATACGAATACATTTTTTAAAAAATTTGCGGTTCTATGCAAGCCAGCCGCACGTTTGAGGTGTTTTGAGACGCGTCTTGGCGCGAACCAGCTAGCTAGAGTATTTCCGGTATTTAGACAGAAAGAAAAATGTGCAACGTGATCAAAAAACCACTACTAGCAATTATATGAAAACATTTTTTAAAAAATTTGCGGTTCTATGCAAGCCAGCCGCACGGTTGAGGTATATGGAGACGCGTCTCGTCACTGGCCAGATAGCTTGATTATTTTCGGGATTTAGACAGGAAGAAAAATGTGCACCGTGATCAATAACCACTACTAGCAAATAAACGTAGACATTTTTTTATTTTTTTTTGTGGTTCTATGCGAGCCAGCCGCACGGTTGAGGTGTCTGGAGACGTGTCTCGGCGCGGGCCAGCTAGCTAAATTGTTTTCGGGATTTAGACAGGAAGAAAAATGTGCACCGTGATCAAAAAACCACTACTAGCAAATAAACGTGTATATTTTTTAAAATTTTCTGCGGTTCTATGCGAGCCAGCCGCTCGGTTGAGGTGTCTAGAGACGCGTCTTTGTGCTGGCCAGCTAGCAAGAGTGTTTTCGGGATTAAGACAGGAAGAAAAATGTGCACCGTGATCAATAAACCACTACTAGCAAACAAACGTATACATTTTTTTTATTTTTTTGTTGTTCTATGCGAGCCAGCCGCACGCTTGAGGTGTCTGGAAACGCGTCTCGGCACGGGCCAGCTAGGTAGAGTGTTTTCAGGATTGAGACAGAAAGAAAAATGTGCACCGTGATCAAAAAACCACTACTAGCAAATATACGTATACATTTTTTTTATTTTTTTGTGGTTCTATGCGAGCCAGCCGCACGGTTGAGGTGTCTGGAGACGCGACTCAGCGCGGGCCAGCTAGCGAGACTGTTTTCGGGATTTAGACAGGAAGAAAAATGTGCACCGTGATCAAAAAACCACTACTAGCAAATACACGTATATATTTTTTTAAACTTTTTGCGGTTCTATTCGAGCCAGCCGCACAGTTGTGGTGTCTGGAGACGCGTCTCAGGGCAAGCCAGCTAGCTAGCGTGTTTTCGGGATTTAGACAGGAAGCAAAATGTGCACCGTGATCAAAAAACCACTACTAGCAAATAAACGTATAATTTTTTGCGATTCTATGTGAGCCAGCCGCACGGTTGAGGTGTCTTGAGACGCGTCTCGGCGCGGGCCAGCTAGCTAGAGTGTTTTCGGGATTTAAACAGGAAGAAAAATGTGCACCGTGATCAAAAAACCACTACTAGCAAATAAACGTATACATTTTTTAAATTTTTTTGCGGTTCTATGCGAGCCAGCCGCACGGTTGAGGTGTCCGGAGACGCGTCTTTGTGCGGGCCAGCTAGCGAGAGTGTTTTCGGGATTAAGACAGGAAGAAAAATGTGCACCGTGATCAAAAAACCACTATTAGGAAATAAACGTATAATTTTTTTTTTAATTTTTTGCGGTTCTATGCGAGCCAGCCGCACGGTTGAGGTGTCCGGAGACGAGACTTTGTGCGGGCCAGCTAGCGAGAGTGTTTTAGGGATTAAGACAGGAAGAAAAATGTGCACCGTGATCAAAAAACCACTACTAGCAAATAAACGTGTATATTTTTTAAAATTTTCTGCGGTTCTATGCGAGCCAGCCGCTCGGTTGAGGTGTCTAGAGACGCGTCTTTGTGCGGGCCAGCTAGCGAGAGTATTTTCGGGATTAAGACAAAAAGAAAAATGTGCACCGTGATCAAAAAACCACTACTAGGAAATAAACGTATAATTTTTTTTTTTAACTTTTTGCGGTTCTATTCGAGCCAGCCGCACAGTTGTGGTGTCTGGAGACGCGTCTCAGGGCAAGCCAGCTAGCTAGCGTGTTTTCGGGATTTAGACAGGAAGCAAAATGTGCACCGTGATCAAAAAACCACTACTAGCAAATAAACGTATAATTTTTTGCGATTCTATGTGAGCCAGCCGCACGGTTGAGGTGTCTTGAGACGCGTCTCGGCGCGGGCCAGCTAGCTAGAGTGTTTTCGGGATTTAAACAGGAAGAAAAATGTGCACCGTGATCAAAAAACCACTACTAGCAAATAAACGTATACATTTTTTAAATTTTTTTGCGGTTCTATGCGAGCCAGCCGCACGGTTGAGGTGTCCGGAGACGCGTCTTTGTGCGGGCCAGCTAGCGAGAGTGTTTTCGGGATTAAGACAGGAAGAAAAATGTGCACCGTGATCAAAAAACCACTATTAGGAAATAAACGTATAATTTTTTTTTTAATTTTTTGCGGTTCTATGCGAGCCAGCCGCACGGTTGAGGTGTGCGGAGACGAGACTTTGTGCGGGCCAGCTAGCGAGAGTGTTTTAGGGATTAAGACAGGAAGAAAAATGTGCACCGTGATCAAAAAACCACTACTAGCAAATAAACGTGTATATTTTTTAAAATTTTCTGCGGTTCTATGCGAGCCAGCCGCTCGGTTGAGGTGTCTAGAGACGCGTCTTTGTGCGGGCCAGCTAGCGAGAGTATTTTCGGGATTAAGACAAAAAGAAAAATGTGCACCGTGATCAAAAAACCACTACTAGGAAATAAACGTATAATTTTTTTTTAATTTTTTGCGGTTCTATGCGAGCCAGCCGCACGGTTGAGGTGTCCGGAGACGAGACTTTGTGCGGGCCAGCTAGCGAGAGTGTTTTAGGGATTAAGACAGGAAGAAAAATGTGCACCGTGATCAAAAAACCACTACTAGCAAACAAACGTATACATTTTTTTATTTTTTTGTTGTTCTATGCGAGCCAGCCGCACGGTTGAGGTGTCTGGAAACGCGTCTCGGCACGGGCCAGCTAGGTAGAGTGTTTTCGGGATTGAGACAGGAAGAAAAATGTGCACCGTGATCAAAAAACCACTACTAGCAAATAAACGTATACATTTTTTTTATTTTTTTGTGGTTCTATGCGAGCCAGCCGCACGGTTGAGGTGTCTGGAGACGCGACTCAGCGCGGGCCAGCTAGCGAGAGTGGTTTCGGGATTTAGACAGGAAGAAAAATGTGCACCGTGATCAAAAAACCACTACTAGCAAATACACGTATATATTTTTTTAAACTTTTTGCGGTTCTATTCGAGCCAGCCGCACAGTTGTGGTGTCTGGAGACGCGTCTCAGGGCAAGCCAGCTAGCTAGCGTGTTTTCGGGATTTAGACAGGAAGCAAAATGTGCACCGTGATCAAAAAACCACTACCAGCAAATAAACGTATAATTTTTTGCGATTCTATGTGAGGCAGCCGCACGGTTGAGGTGTCTTGAGACGCGTCTCGGCGCGGGCCAGCTAGCTAGAGTGTTTTCGGGATTTAAACAGGAAGAAAAATGTGCACCGTGATCAAAAAACCACTACTAGCAAATAAACGTATACATTTTTTAAATTTTTTTGCGGTTCTATGCGAGCCAGCCGCACGGTTGAGGTGTCCGGAGACGCGTCTTTGTGCGGGCCAGCTAGCGAGAGTGTTTTCGGGATTAAGACAGGAAGAAAAATGTGCACCGTGATCAAAAAACCACTATTAGGAAATAAACGTATATATTTTTTTTTTTTTTTGCGGTTCTATGCGAGCCAGCCGCACGGTTGAGGTTTCTGGAGACGCGACTCAGCGCGGACCAGCTAGCTAGTGTGTTTTCGGGATTGAGACAGGAAGAAAAATGTGCACCGTTATCAAAAAACCACTACTAGCAAATAAACGTATACATTTTTTAATTTTTTTGCGGTTCTGTGCGAGCCAGCCGCACGGTTTAGGTGTCTGGAGACGCGACTCAGCGCGGGCCAGCTAGCTAGATTGTTTTCGGGATTTAGACAGGAAGAAAAATGTGCACCGTGATCAAAAAACCACTACTAGCAAATAAACGTATACATTTTTTAAATTTTTTTGCGGTTCTATGCGAGCCAGCCGCACGAATGAGGTGTCTGGAGACGCGTCTCGGCGCGGGCCAGCTAATTAGAGTGTGTTCGGGATTTAGACAGTAAGAAAAATGTGCACCGTGATCAAAAAACCACTACTAGCAAATAAACGTATACATTTTTCTAATTTATTGCGGTTCTATGCGAGCCAGCCGCACGGTTGAGGTGTCTGCAGACGCGTCTCGGCGCGAGCCAGCTAGTTAGAATATTTTCGGGATTAAGACAGGAAGAAAAATGTGCACCGTGATCAAAAAACCACTACTAGCAAATAAACGTATACATTTTTTTAATTTATTGCGGTTCTATGCGAGCCAGCCGCACGGTCGAGGTGTCTGGAGACGCGTCTTGGCGCGGGCCAGCTAGCTAGAGTATTTTCGGGATTAAGACAGTAAGAAAAATGTGCACCGTGATCAAAAAACCACTACTAGCTATTAACGTATACATTTTTTTAATTTATTGCGGTTCTATGCGAGCCAGCCGCACGGTTGAGGTGTCTGTAGACGCTTCTCGGCGCAAGCCAGCTAGTTAGAATATTTTCGGGATTAAGACAGGAAGAAAAATGTGCACCGTGATCAAAAAACCACTACTAGCAAATAAACGTATACATTTTTTTAATTTTTTTGCGGTTCTATGCGAGCCAGCCGCACGGTTGAGGTGTCTGGAGATGCGTCTCAGCGCGGGCCAGCTAGCTAGGATGTTTTCGGAATTTAGACAGGAAGAAAAATGTGCACCGTTATCAAAAAACCACTACTAGGAAATAAACGTATAATTTTTTTTTAATTTTTTGCGGTTCTATGCGAGCCAGCCGCACGGTTGAGGTGTCCGGAGACGAGTCTTTGTGCGGGCCAGCTAGCGAGAGTGTTTTCGGGATTAAGACAGGAAGAAAAATGTGCACCGTGATCAAAAAACCACTACCAGCAAATAAACGTATACATTTTTTAAATTTTTTTGCGGTTCTATGCGAGCCAGCCGCATGAATGAGGTGTCTGGAGACGCGTCTCGGCGCGGTCCAGCTAGTTAGAGTGTGTTCGGGATTTAGACAGTAAGAAAAATGTGCACCGTGATCAAAAAACCACTACTAGCAAATAAACGTATACATTTTTTTAAATTTTTTGCGGTTTTATGCGAGCCAGCCGCACGGTTGAGGTGTCTGGAGACGCGTCTCGGTGCGGACCAGCTAGCTAGAGTTTTTCCGGGATTTAGACAGGAAGAAAAATGTGCACCGTGATCAAAAAACCACTACTAGCAAATAAACGTATACATTTTTTTAAATTTTTTGCGGTTCTATGCGAGCCAGCCGCACGGCTAAGGTGTCAGGAGACGCGTCTTTATGCGAGCCAGCTAGCGAGAGTGTTTTCGGGATTAAGACAAAAAGAAAAATGTGCATCGTGATCAAAAAACCACTACTAGGAAATAAACGTATAATTTTTTTTTAATTTTTTGCGGTTCTGTGCAAGCCAGCCGCACGGTTGAGGTGTCCGGAGACGAGTCTTTGTGCGGGCCAGCTAGCGAGAGTGTTTTCGGGATTAAGACAGAAAGAAAAATGTGCACCGTGATCAAAAAACCACTACTAGCAAACAAACGTATACATTTTTTTATTTTTTTGTTGTTCTATGCGAGCCAGCCGCACGGTTGAGGTGTCTGGAAACGCGTGTCGGCACGGGCCAGCTAGGTAGAGTGTTTTCGGGATTGAGACAGGAAGAAAAATGTGCACCGTGATCAAAAAACCACTACTAGCAAATAAACGTATACATTTTTTTTATTTTTTTGTGGTTCTATGCGAGCCAGCCGCACGGTTGAGGTGTCTGGAGACGCGACTCAGCGCGGGCCAGCTAGCGAGAGTGTTTTCGGGATTTAGACAGGAAGAAAAATGTGCACCGTGATCAAAAAACCACTACTAGCAAATACACGTATACATTTTTTTTAAACTTTTTGCGGTTCTACTCGAGCCAGCCGCACAGTTGTGGTGTCTGGAGACGCATCTCAGCGCAGGCCAGCTAGCTAGAGTGTTTTCGGGATTTAAACAGGAAGAAAAATGTGCACCGTGATCAAAAAACCACTACTAGCAAATAAACGTATAATTTTTTGCGTTTCTATGCGAGCCAGCCGCACGGCTGAGGTGTCTGGAGACGCGTGTCGGCGCGAGCCAGCTAGCTAGTGTGTTTTCGGGATTTAGACAGGAAGAAAAATGTGCACCGTGATCAAAAAACCACTACTAGCAAATACACGTATATATTTTTTTAAACTTTTTGCGGTTCTATTCGAGCCAGCCGCACAGTTGAGGTGTCTGGAGACGCGTCTTAGCGCGGACCAGCTAGCTAGAATGTTCCCGGGATTTAGACATAAAGAAAAATGTGCACCGTGATCAAAAAACCACTACTAGCAAATAAACGTATTATTTTTTTTTTAATTTTTTTGCGATTCTATGTGAGCCAGCCGCACGGTTGAGGTGTCTTGAGACGCGTCTCGGCGCGGGCCAGCTAGCTAGAGTGTTTTCGGGATTTAGACAGGAAAAAAATGTGCACCGTGATCAAAAAACCACTACTAGCAAATAAACATATACATTTTATAATTTTTTTTGCGGTTCTATTCGAGCCAGCCGCACGGTTGAGGTGTCTGGAGACGCGTCTCAGCGCGGGCCAGCTAGCTAGTGTGTTTTCGGGATTTAGACAGGAAGAAAAATGTGCACCGTGATCAAAAAACCACTACTAGCAAATAAACGTATAATTTTTTTTAAATTTTTTGCGATTCTATGTGAGCCAGCCGCACGGTTGAGGTGTCTTGAGACGCGTCTCGGCGCGGGCCAGCTAGCTAGAGTGTTTTCGGGATTTAGACAGGAAAAAAATGTAAACCGTGATCAAAAAACCACTAGTAGCAAATAAACGTTTACATTTTTTAATTTTTTTTGCGGTTGTATGCGAGCAAGCCGCACGGTTGAGGTGTCTTGAGACGCGTCTTGGCGCGGGCCAGCTAGTTAGAGTATGATCGGAATTTAGACAGGAAGAAAAATGTGCACCGTGATCAAAAAACCACTACTAGCAAATAAACGTATACATTTTTTTATTTTTTTTGCGGTTCTATGCGAGCCAGCCGCACTGTTGAGGTGTCCGGAGACGCGTCTTTGTGCGGGCCAGCTAGCGAGAGTGTTTTCGGGATTAAGACAGGAAGAAAAATGTGCACCGTGATCAAAAAACCACTACTAGGAAATAAACGTATAATTTTTTTTTAATTTTTTGCGGTTCTATGTGAGCCAGCCGCACGGTTGAGGTGTCCGGAGACGAGTCCTTGTGCGGGCCAGCTAGCGAGAGTGTTTTCGGGATTAAGACAGGAAGAAAAATGTGCACCGTGATCAAAAAACCACTACTAGCAAATAAACGTATAATTTTTTGCGATTCTATGTGAGCCAGCCGCACGGTTGAGGTGTCTTGAGACGCGTCTCGGCGCGGGCCAGCTAGCTAGAGTGTTTTCGGGATTTAAACAGGAAGAAAAATGTGCACCGTGATCAAAAAACCACTACTAGCAAATAAACGTATAATTTTTTGCGTTTCTATGCGAGCCAGCCGCACGGCTGAGGTGTCTGGAGACGCGTGTCGGCGCGAGCCAGCTAGCTAGTGTGTTTTCGGGATTTAGACAGGAAGAAAAATGTGCACCGTGATCAAAAAACCACTACTAGCAAATAAACGTATACATTTTTTTATTTTTTTTGCGGTTCTATGCGAGCCAGCCGTACGGTTGAGGTGTCCGGAGACGCGTCTTTGTGCGGGCCAGCTAGCGAGAGTGAGTTCGGGATTAAGACAGGAAGAAAAATGTGCACCGTTAGCAAAAAACCACTACTAGGAAATAAACGTATAATTTTTTTTTTATTTTTTTGCGGTTCTATGCGAGCCAGCCGCACGGTTGAGGTGTCCGGAGACGCGTCTTTGTGCGGGCCAGCTAGCGAGAGTGTTTTCGGGATTAAGACAGGAAGAAAAATTTGCACCGTGATCAAAAAACCACTATTAGGAAATAAACGTATATTTTTTTTTTTTTTTTGCGGTTCTATGCGAGCCAGCCGCACGGTTGAGGTGTCTGGAGATGCGTCTCAGCGCGGGCCAGCTAGCTAGGATGTTTCCGGAATTTAGACAGGAAGAAAAATGTGCACCGTTATCAAAAAACCACTACTAGCAAATAAACGTATAATTTTTTTTTTATATTTTTGCGGTTTTATGCGAGCCAGCCGCACGGTTTAGGTGTCTGGAGACGCGTCTCGGCGCGGACCAGCTAGCTAGAGTTTTTCCGGGATTTAGACAGGAAGAAAAATGTGCACCGTGATCAAAAAACCACTACTAGCAAATAAACGTATACATTTTTTTAATTTTTTTGCGGTTCTATGCGAGCCAGCCGCACGGCTGAGGTGTCAGGAGACGCGTCTTTATGCGAGCCAGCTAGCGAGAGTGTTTTCGGGATTAAGACAAAAAGAAAAATGTGCACCGTGATCAAAAAACCACTACTAGGAAATAAACGTATAATTTTTTTTTAATTTTTTGCGGTTCTGTGCAAGCCAGCCGCACGGTTGAGGTGTCCGGAGACGAGTCTTTGTGCTGGCCAGCTAGCGAGAGTGTTTTCGGGATTAAGACAGGAAGAAAAATGTGCACCGTGATCAAAAAACCACTACTAGCAAATAAACGTATATATTTTTTAAAATTTTCTGCGGTTCTATGCGAGCCAGCCGCTCGGTTGAGGTGTCTAGAGACGCGTCGTTGTGCTGGCCAGCTAACAAGAGTGTTTTCGGGATTAAGACAGGAAGAAAAATGTGCACCGTGATCAAAAAACCACTACTAGCAAACAAACGTATACATTTTTTTATTTTTTTGTTGTTCTATGCGAGCCAGCCGCACGGTTGAGGTGTCTGGAAACGCGTGTCGGCACGGGCCAGCTTGGTAGAGTGTTTTCGGGATTGAGACAGGAAGAAAAATGTGCACCGTGATCAAAAAACCACTACTAATAAATAAACGTATACATTTTTTTTATTTTTTTATGGTTCTATGCGAGCCAGCCGCACGGTTGAGGTGTCTGGAGACGCGACTCAGCGCGGGCCAGCTAGCGAGAGTGTTTTCGGGATTTAGACAGGAAGAAAAATGTGCACCGTGATCAAAAAACCACTACTAGCAAATACACGTATACATTTTTTTAAACTTTTTGCGGTTCTACTCGAGCCAGCCGCACAGTTGTGGTGTCTGGAGACGCGTCTCAGCGCAGGCCAGCTAGCTAGCGTGTTTTCGGGATTTAGACAGGAAGCAAAATGTGCACCGTGATCAAAAAACCACTACTAGCAAATAAACGTATAATTTTTTGCGATTCTATGTGAGCCAGCCGCACGGTTGAGGTGTCTTGAGACGCGTCTCGGCGCGGGCCAGCTAGCTAGAGTGTTTTCGGGATTTAAACAGGAAGAAAAATGTGCACCGTGATCAAAAAACCACTACTAGCAAATAAACGTATAATTTTTTGCGTTTCTATGCGAGCCAGCCGCACGGCTGAGGTGTCTGGAGACGCGTGTCGGCGCGAGCCAGCTAGCTAGTGTGTTTTCGGGATTTAGACAGGAAGAAAAATGTGCACCGTGATCAAAAAACCACTACTAGCAAATACACGTATACATTTTTTTAAACTTTTTGCGGTTCTATTCGAGCCAGCCGCACAGTTGAGGTGTCTGGAGACGCGTCTTAGCGCGGACCAGCTAGCTAGAATGTTCCCGGGATTTAGACATAAAGAAAAATGTGCACCGTGATCAAAAAACCACTACTAGCAAATAAACGTATTATTTTTTTTTTAATTTTTTTGCGATTCTATGTGAGTCAGCCGCACGGTTGAGGTGTCTTGAGACGCGTCTCAGCGCGGGCCAGCTAGCTAGTGTGTTTTCGGGATTTAGACAGGAAGAAAAATGTGCACCGTGATCAAAAAACCACTACTAGCAAATAAACGTATTATTTTTTTTAAATTTTTTGCGATTCTATGTGAGCCAGCCGCACGGTTGAGGTGTCTTGAGACGCGTCTCGGCGCGGGCCAGCTAGCTAGAGTGTTTTCGGGATTTAGACAGGAAAAAAATGTGCACCGTGATCAAAAAACCACTAGTAGCAAATAAACGTATACATTTTTTAATTTTTTTTGCGGTTGTATGCGAGCAAGCCGCACGGTTGAGGTGTCTTGAGACGCGTCTTGGCGCGGGCCAGCTAGCTAGAGTGTGATCGGAATTTAGACAGGAAGAAAAATGTGCACCGTGATCAAAAAACCACTACTAGCAAATAAACGTATACATTTTTTTATTTTTTTTGCGGTTCTATGCGAGCCAGCCGCACGGTTGAGGTGTCCGGAGACGCGTCTTTGTGCGGGCCAGCTAGCGAGAGTGTTTTCGGGATTAAGACAGGAAGAAAAATGTGCACCGTGATCAAAAAACCACTACTAGGAAATAAACGTATAATTTTTTTTTAATTTTTTGCGGTTCTATGTGAGCCAGCCGCACGGTTGAGGTGTCCGGAGACGAGTCTTTGTGCGGGCCAGCTAGCGAGAGTGTTTTCGGGATTAAGACAGGAAGAAAAATGTGCACCGTGATCAAAAAACCACTATTAAGAAATAAACGTATAATTTTTTTTTAATTTTTTGCGGTTGTATGCGATCCAGCCGCACGGTTGAGAAGTCTGGAGACGCGTCTCAGCGCGGGCCAGCTAGCTAGTGTGTTTTCGGGATTAAGACAGAAAGAAAAATGTGCACCGTGATCAAAAAACCACTACTAGCAAATAAACGTATACATTTTTAATTTTTTTTGCGGTTCTATGCGAGCCAGCCGCACAGCTGAGGTGTCTGGAGACGCGTCTTGGCGCGTGCCAGCTAGCTAGAGTGTTTTCGGAATTTAGACAGGAAGAAAAATGTGCACCGTGATCAAAAAACCACTACTAGCAAATAAACGTATACATTTTTTTATTTTTTTTGCGGTTCTATGCGAGCCAGCCGTACGGTTGAGGTGTCCGGAGACGCGTCTTTGTGCGGGCCAGCTAGCGAGAGTGTGTTCGGGATTAAGACAGGAAGAAAAATGTGCACCGTGATCAAAAAACCACTATTAGGAAATAACGTATATTTTTTTTTTTTTTTTTGCGGTTCTATGCGAGCCAGCCGCACGGTTGAGGTTTCTGGAGACGCGACTCAGCGCGGACCAGCTAGCTAGTGTGTTTTCGGGATTGAGACAGGAAGAAAAATGTGCACCGTTATCAAAAAACCACTACTAGCAAATAAACGTATACATTTTTTAAATTTTTTGCGGTTCTGTGCAAGCCAGCCGCACGGTTTAGGTGTCTGGAGACGCGACTCAGCGCGGGCCAGCTAGCTAGATTGTTTTCGGGATTTAGACAGGAAGAAAAATGTGCACCGTGATCATAAAACCACTACTAGCAAATAAACGTATACATTTTTTAAATTTTTTTGCGGTTCTATGCGAGCCAGCCGCACGAATGAAGTGTCTGGAGACGCGTCTCGGCGCGGGCCAGCTAATTAGAGTGTGTTCGGGATTTAGACAGTAAGAAAAATGTGCACCGTGATCAAAAACCCACTACTAGCAAATAAACGTATACATTTTTTAATTTTTTTGCGGTTCTATGCGAGCCAGCTGCACGGTTGAGAAGTCTAGAGACGCGTCGCAACGCGGGCCAGCTAGCTAGTGTGTTTTCGGGATTAAGACAGAAAGAAAAATGTGCACCGTGATCAAAAAACCACTACTAGCAAATAAACGTCTACATTTTTAAAAAAAAATTGCGGTTGTATGCGAGCAAGCCGCACGGTTGAGGTGTCTGGAGACGCGTCTTGGCGCGGGCCAGCTAGCTAGATTGTGTTCGGAATTTAGACAGGAAGAAAAATGTGCACCGTGATCAAAAAACCACTACTAGCAAATAAACGTATACATTTTTTTAATTTTTTTGCGGTTCTATGCGAGCCAGCCGCACGGTTGAGGTGTCTGGAGACGCGTCTCAGCGCGGGCCAGCTAGCTAGGATGTTTTCGGAATTTAGACAGGAAGAAAAATGTGCACCGTTATCAAAAAACCACTACTAGCAAATAAACGTATAATTTTTTTTTTATATTTTTGCGGTTTTATGCGAGCCAGCCGCACGGTTGAGGTGTCTGGAGACGCGTCTCGGCGCGGGCCAGCTAGCTAGAGTTTTTCCGGGAGTTAGACAGGAAGGGGGATGAGGTTGCTCGCGTCCGTAGGATTTACCACCTTCTCCTAGGCCCACCCTACACGTATCCCCCGGGTGGTGCAAAACGAGCAACAACGCCGATCCACGGGCGGCGGTTAAGTAACCCGTTCATTGGTCTCCACCGGCCAAGAAGAACTAAATATCTTCTAAAAGAGTGGCCATAGTGCCTTGGGAAAGTGCCATGAGACTATTTCCCAACCCCCTTTTTTTATGAAAATGTCGAATAATGAGAGCGAGTATTTGTCATGCGATCCGGCTAACACCCGGCGCCCTCCGGTATCCGGGCCGGTGGGTGAGAAATTGGTTACCGAAGACTCCATGGAAGTAGGCGACCAGGCTTCTATGGTAGTGAATGTTACTGGCAGCAAGAAATATGTTCAGCAAGCCTTCCACCCTAGCTTGTTTTTATCTCGACCTAGATGCAACTCCTTAGGTTGCACATCAAGTAAGGCATTGCAGGAGCCAACAAACATTAAACAGCCTGAGGTTAAAAATACAGCTTCATCACCGAGAAAACAACAAACACAGCCATCATTTGCTGCTTCTAGTACATCTCAACCACCTGAATGGCAAAGAGTTCCTTCTAACAGAAGCAATAAACGCAAGAAGCTCTCACAATCACCCACCAGAGGCGATCAAAACCTCCAATAAGTACAGCGGTCTACAAATAGATCTCACTGAAGACGAAGATGTGCCAAAACAAAAACGCCCTAGTAAACCTCCACCAATTATCTTGTATGGCGTTGAAGATGTTAATAAACTTACAGACCTCCTACACACTGTTGCAAATAATGGAGAATTCATCTTCAAAATCGTCAACAGAAACCAGTTAAGAATTAATAGCTTGGACATTGAGGCTTACAAGAAAATTATAACCCTAGTCCGTGAAGAAAATCTCATTGGACACACATTCAATAGGAAGGATCAACGATGTTACCGATTTGTGATCAAGAATCTACACCACTCAACCCCACATAGTGCCATAATAGAGGAAATTGAAAAAACTGAAAATAAAGTGTTTGGAGAAATCATAAATGTAAAGTTTGGGCCTGAAAAGAAGCCAACTTCTACATTTTTTGTAAACTTAGTTTCTAGCCCAAATAATAATGCAGTTAAAACTATAAAATCCATTTATCATCAAACGGTTTCCATAGAGGAGCCTAAAAGAAAAACCTCTATTCCCCAGTGCCAACGATGTCAGCAATATGGACACTCTAAAAACTACTGCATGATGCCCTATCGCTGCGTGAAATGCGCACAAGCCCACAAAACATCTGAGTGCCCAAAAAAAGATCGGAACACACCGGCAAAGTGCGTTTTATGTGAAGGCTCACATCCTGCGAACTACAAAGGATGCACTGTGTACCGGGAGATACTAAATAGAAGAATAAGCTATAAATCTACAGGCCAAGCTATCTCCCGTGACGAACCCAAAATTTCACCAACAATTGATCAAAATAGACCACAAGTCGAGAATAAACAGACAAAACATCATGTTTATGACAAAAATGGACTAACATATGCAGAAGCTACGAAAAATGAACCAAAAAAACTTGAAACACTGCTCACACAACAAGCTGAAAAGCTAGATAAACTTTTAGACCAGATGTCGACGATGATGAATCTACTCACAACAATTATCAGTAAACTTGTTCGATAAAATGGCTACACTCAGAGTTGGGACCTGGAACATAAATGGATTGGTCAAACATAAACAAGACGTAGAGATACTTCTAACACTACATGACATTGATGTACTTCTAGTTTCTGAAGCACACCTAACATCTAATCATTTATGCACCTTCAAAAACTACAGTGTGTACTCCACATTTCACCCTGATGGAACTGCACATGCAGGAACAGCAGTCATAATAAAAAAACACATCAAACATGACGTTCTGGAGGAGTATAAAACTGACCAAATACAGGCTACTGCGGTAATGGTACAGGATAAGGAGAGTTCACTAACCCTATCGTCTGTATATTGTCCCCCCAAGCACATCCTAAAGGAGGATAGTTTTACAGAGTTCTTCAAAACTCTTGGCCAAAGATTTATATGCGGCGGGGACTGGAACGCCAAAAATGTCTTCTGGGGTTCTCGACTGACACTACCTAGGGGAAGAGAACTTAAAAAAAGCCTTGACAAAAATAAACTACACGTCCTGAGTACGGGTGAACCTTCGTACTGGCCAACAGACTCCAATAAACTACCTGACCTATTGGACTTCTTTGTGTTTAAGGGACTTTCTAACATGTACCTTAATGCTGAAAGTTGCCTGGATAGCAGTTCAGATCACACGCCTCTGATAGCCACTATAAGCACAACAATAATAGAAAGACAGGTCAAAGAAAAACTTTACAATAAGAAAACTGATTGGGTTGGATTCAGAGAATACATCGAGACAAACGTGAACCTGAAGGTACCATTAAAATCAAACGATGACATTGATGAAGCTGCTAGAAACATAACGAACCTTATTCAAACTGCTGCATGGAAAAGCACACCAACACCTACCAGACCAGGTCACAAAAACATTTCCAAGGAAATAAGGAGCAAAGTGCTGGAAAAAAGGAGGCTCAGGAGAGTTTGGCACACCAGTCGTCTTGCTTCTGACAAACGAGATTTTAATAGAGCGGCTGCAGATCTGAAACGATATCTGAAAAACATAGAAGATGAGACCTTAAAAAACAGACTGGAAAACCTAGATGCCACAGCTAAAAACGAATACTCGCTTTGGAACACGGTAAAGCAAAGCAAAAATGCGCCACAAACTGCTCAGCATCCTTTAAAGTTAGGAAATAATACATGGGCAAAAAAGGACGAAGAACGTGCTGAGGCCTTTGGCCATTTCTTGGCCGGTGTATTCACTCCCAATTCCGGCGACACATCTAACGATAAGGAAATCCAAAACTATTTGGAGACAGATCTACAACTCAGTTTACCATTGAAGTACTGCTCACCTCATGAGATCTGGAGAATTATAAAAGGTCTCGAACTAAATAAAGCTCCTGGATACTGCCTTATAACTGCCGAAATTCTACGTCAACTGCCAAGAAAAGCCATAGTCTTCATAACACAGCTCTTTAATGGAATATTGAGGACTGGATATTTTCCGAGAATTTGGAAAGTATCGGAAATCATAATGGTCCCAAAGCCAGGAAAACCACCCAACGTTGTGTCATCATACAGGCCAATAAGCCTACTGCCTGTTATGTCCAAAGTTTTTGAGAAAGTCATTGCACGTAGGCTCAATGAAATACTCGAAGAAGGCAACATCATCCCACAACATCAGTTCGGATTCAGAAGAGGGCACTCAACCGTGGAGCAGGTGCATAGAGTAGTAAATAAGATACGAGAGGGACTGGAACGAAAAGAGTATTGCTCTGCTGCGTTCTTGGACGTACAGCAGGCGTTCGATAAGGTTTGGCACCAGGGCTTGTTATTTAAGGTAAAGAAACAGCTGCCACATAACATGTATGCACTATTGAAATCTTACCTAGAGGACAGATTTTTCCGGGTAAAATTAAATGATTCGTACTCGAAATTCCACAACATACAGGCAGGCGTACCTCAAGGCTCCGTATTAGGTCCTACACTCTACCTTATATACACAGCAAACTTACCAACGTCAGAAGAAGTTCTCTCTGCCACCTTCGCTGATGATACAGCAGCTTTGTGCACTAGCAAAAACCCTCACATGGCCTCACTGATGCTACAAAACCACCTTGACAAAGTCCATAAGTGGATGAGAGAATGGAAAATTAAAGCTAGCGCCAACAAGTCAACGCATGTGACATTTACCCTCAGAAATGATGACTGCCCACCGGTTAAACTTGGCGACGACACACTACCACACGGGACAACAGCTAAGTACCTCGGCGTACATCTTGACAGGAAACAGACGTGGAGATACCACATAGAGAAAAAACGTGACGAGCTTAACATCGTACTCCGAAAACTGAACTGGCTCTTAGGAAGAACATCACACGTATCCCTAGAAAACCGAGTACTCATCTACAAAGCAGTATTAAAGCCTGTGTGGACGTACGGAATCGAGCTGTGGGGCTCTGCGAGGAACTCAAATGTGGAAATTCTCCAGCGATTTCAAAATAAAGCCCTCAGAATAATATCAGATGCTCCATGGTTCATAAAGACCTCAGAATTACATGAGCATCTACAGATCAGAACTGTAAAAGAAGAAATAGAACACAAGATTCGGTCATACAAGCAACGAATAAAGGCACATACCAACACCTTAGCCATATCCCTATGTGAACCAATAGCAATAAAAAGACTCAAACGCAACCACATATGGGACTTTACCGAATAAAGCCCAAACAATTTTAAGAGGCAGATTCTTCGGTGGAAGAATGGACCTCAGCAGCCAATATCCGCACAAAAGATCTGCTAAAGGTTTACAACCGATTGCAAGATAAGCAAAGAAAAAAAAAAAAAAAAAAAAATTTAGACAGGAAGAAAAATGTGCACCGTGATCAAAAAACCACTACTAGCAAATAAACGTATATATTTTTTTAAATTTTTTGCGGTTCTATGCGAGCCAGCCGCACGGTTGAGGTGTATGGAGACGCGTCTTTGTGCGGGCCAGCTAGCGAGAGTGTTTTCGAGATTAAGACAGCAAGAAAAATGTGCACCGTGATCAAAAAACCACTACTAGGAAACAAACGTATAATTTTTTTTTAATTTTTTGCGGTTCTATGCGAGCCAGCCGCACGGTTGAGGTGTCTGGAAACGCGTCTCGGCACGGGCCAGCTAGGCAGAGTGTTTTCGGGATTGAGACTGTAAGAAAAATGTGCACCGTGATCAAAAAACCACTACTAGCAAATAAACGTATACATTTTTTAAATTTTTTGCGGTTCTATGCGAGCCACCCGCACGGTTGAGGTGTATGGAGACGCGTCTTTGTGCGGGCCAGCTAGCGAGAGTGTTTTCGAGATTAAGACAGCAAGAAAAATGTGCACCGTGATCAAAAAACCACTACTAGGAAACAAACGTATATTTTTTTAAAAAATTTTTGCGGTTCTATGCGAGCCAGCCGCACGGTTGAGGTGTCTGGAAACGCGTCTTGGCACGGGCCAGCTAGGTAGAGTGTTTTCGGGATTGAGACTGTAAGAAAAATGTGCACCGTGATCAAAAAACCACTACTAGCAAATAAACGTATACATTTTTTAAATTTTTTGCGGTTCTATGCGAGCCAGCCGCACGGTTGAGAAGTCTAGAGACGCGTCTCAGCGCGGGCCAGCTAGCTAGGATGTTTTCGGAATTTAGACAGGAAGAAAAATGTGCACCGTTATCAAAAAACCACTACTAGCAAATAAACGTATAATTTTTTTTTTATATTTTTGCGGTTTTATGCGAGCCAGCCGCACGGTTGAGGTGTCTGGAGACGCGTCTCGGCGCGGGCCAGCTAGCTAGAGTTTTTCCGGGATTTAGACAGGAAGAAAAATGTGCACCGTGATCAAAAACCCACTAGTAGCAAATAAACGTATACATTTTTTTAAATTTTTTGCGGTTCTATGCGAGCCAGCCGCACGTTTGAGGTGTCCGGAGACGCGTCTTTGTGCGGGCCAGCTAGCAAGAGTGTTTTCGGGATTAAGACAGGAAGAAAAATGTGCACCTTGATCAAAAAACCACTACTAGGAAATAAACGTATAATTTTTTTTTAATTTTTTGCGGTTCTATGCGAGCCAGCCGCACGGTTGAGGTGTCCGGAGACGCGTCTTTGTGCGGGCCAGCTAGCGAGAGTGTTTTCGGGATTAAGACAGGAGGAAAAATGTGCACCGTGATCAAAAAACCACTATTAGGAAATAAACGTATAATTTTTTTTTAATTTTTTGCGGTTCTATGCGAGCCAGCCGCACGGTTGAGGTGTCTGGAGACGCGTCTCGGCGCGAGCCAGATAGAAAGAGTGTTTCCGGGATTTAGACAGGAAGAAAAATGTGCACCGTGATCAAAAAACCACTACTAGCAAATAAACGTATACATTTTTTTTTTTGCGGTTCTATGCGAGCCAGCCGCACGATTGAGTTGTCTGGGGACGCGTCTTAGCGCGGACCAGTTAGCTAGAATATTTTCGGGATTTAGACAGGAAGAAAAATGTACACCGTGATCAAAAAACCACTACTAGCAAATAAACGTATTTATTTTTTTAATTTATTTGCGGTTCTATGCGAGCCAGCCGCACGGTTGAGGTGTCCGGAGACGCGTCTTTATACGGGCCAGCTAGCGAGAGTGTTTTCGGGATTAAGACAGAAAGAAAAATGTGCACCGTGATCAAAAAACCACTACTGGAAATAAACGTATAATTTTTTTTTAATTTTTTGCGGTTCTATGCGAGCCAGCCGCACGGTTGAGGTGTCCGGAGACGAGTCTTTGTGCGGGCCAGCTAGCGAGAGTGTTTTCGGGATTAAGACAGGAAGAAAAATGTGCACCGTGATCAAAAAACCACTACTAGCAAATAAACGTATACATCTTTTAAAAAATTTTGCGGTTCTATGCGAGCCAGCCGCTCGGTTGAGGTGTCTAGAGACGCGTCATTGTGCTGGCCAGCTAGCAAGAGTGTTTTCCGGATTAAGACAGGAAGAAAAATGTGCACCGTGATCAAAAAACCACTACTAGCAAATAAACGTATACATTTTTTTAAATTTTTGCGGTTCTATGCGAGCCAGCCGCACGGTTGAGGTGTCTGGAGACGCGTCTCGGCGAAGGCCAGCTAGCAAGTGCGTTTTCCGGATTAAGACAGGAAGAAAAATGTGTACCGTGATCAAAAAACCACTACTAGCAAATAAACGTATATATATATAAAAAAATTTTGCGGTTCTATGCGAGCCAGCCGCACGGTTGAGGTGTCTGGAAACGCGTCTCGGCACGGGCCAGCTAGGTAGAGTGTTTTCGGGATTGAGACTGGAAGAAAAATGTGCACTGTGATCAAAAAACCACTACTAGCAAATAAACGTATACATTTTTTAATTATTTTTGCGGTTCTATGCGAGCCAGTCGCACGGTTGAGGTGTCCGGAGACGCGTCTTAGCGCGGACCAGCTAGGTAGAATGTTTTCGGGATTTAGACAGGAAGAAAAATGTGCACCGTGATCAAAAAACCACTACTAGCAAATAAACGTATACATTTTTTTAAATTTTTTGCGGTTCTATGCGAGCCAGCCGCACGTTTGAGGTGTCCGGAGACGCGTCTTTGTGCGGGCCAGCTAGCAAGAGTGTTTTCGGGATTAAGACAGGAAGAAAAATGTGCACCTTGATCAAAAAACCACTACTAGGAAATAAACGTATAATTTTTTTTAATTTTTTGCGGTTCTATGCGAGCCAGCCGCACGGTTGAGGTGTCCGGAGACGCGTCTTTGTGCGGGCCAGCTAGCGAGAGTGTTTTCGGGATTAAGACAGGAGGAAAAATGTGCACCGTGATCAAAAAACCACTATTAGGAAATAAACGTATAATTTTTTTTTAATTTTTTGCGGTTCTATGCGAGCCAGCCGCACGGTTGAGGTGTCTGGAGACGCGTCTCGGCGCGAGCCAGATAGAAAGAGTGTTTCCGGGATTTAGACAGGAAGAAAAATGTGCACCGTGATCAAAAAACCACTACTAGCAAATAAACGTATACATTTTTTTTTTGCGGTTCTATGCGAGCCAGCCGCACGATTGAGTTGTCTGGGGACGCGTCTTAGCGCGGACCAGTTAGCTAGAATATTTTCGGGATTTAGACAGGAAGAAAAATGTACACCGTGATCAAAAAACCACTACTAGCAAATAAACGTATTTATTTTTTTAATTTATTTGCGGTTCTATGCGAGCCAGCCGCACGGTTGAGGTGTCCGGAGACGCGTCTTTATACGGGCCAGCTAGCGAGAGTGTTTTCGGGATTAAGACAGAAAGAAAAATGTGCACCGTGATCAAAAAACCACTACTGGAAATAAACGTATAATTTTATTTTAATTTTTTGCGGTTCTATGCGAGCCAGCCGCACGGTTGAGGTGTCCGGAGACGAGTCTTTGTGCGGGCCAGCTAGCAAGAGTGTTTTCGGGATTAAGACAGGAAGAAAAATGTGCACCGTGATCAAAAAACCACTACTAGCAAATAAACGTATACATCTTTTAAAAAATTTTGCGGTTCTATGCGAGCCAGCCGCTCGGTTGAGGTGTCTAGAGACGCGTCATTGTGCTGGCCAGCTAGCAAGAGTGTTTTCCGGATTAAGACAGGAAGAAAAATGTGCACCGTGATCAAAAAACCACTACTAGCAAATAAACGTATACATTTTTTTAAATTTTTGCGGTTCTATGCGAGCCAGCCGCACGGTTGAGGTGTCTGGAGACGCGTCTCGGCGAGGGCCAGCTAGCAAGTGCGTTTTCCGGATTAAGACAGGAAGAAAAATGTGTACCGTGATCAAAAAACCACTACTAGCAAATAAACGTATACATTTTTTTAATTTTTTTGCGGTTCTATGCGAGCCAGCCGCACGGTTGAGGTGTCTGGAAACGCGTCTCGGCACGGGCCAGCTAGGTAGAGTGTATTCGGGATTGAGACTGGAAGAAAAATGTGCACTGTGATCAAAAAACCACTACTAGCAAATAAACGTATACATTTTTTAATTATTTTTGCGGTTCTATGCGAGCCAGTCGCACGGTTTAGGTGTCCGGAGACGCGTCTTAGCGCGGACCAGCTAGGTAGAATGTTTTCGGGATTTAGACAGGAAGAAAAATGTGCACCGTGATCAAAAAACCACTACTAGCAAATAAACGTATACATTTTTTTAATTTTTTTGCGGTTCTATGCGAGCCATTCGCACGGTTGAGGTGTCTGGAGACGCCTCTTAGCGCGGACCAGCTAGCTAGAATGTTATCGGGATTTAGGCAGGAAGAAAAATGTGCACCGTGATCAAAAAATCACTACTAGCAAATAAACGTAGACATTTTTTTAATTTTATTGCGGTTCTATGCGAGCCAGCCGCACGGTTGAGGTGTCTGGAGACGCGACTCAGTGCGGGCCAGCTAGCTAGATTGTATTCGGGATTTAGACAGGAAGAAAAATGTGCACCGTGATCAAAAAACCACTACTAGCAAATAAACGTATATATTTTTTTAATTTTTTTGCGGTTCTATGCAAGCCAGCCGCACGGTTGAGGTGTATGGAGACGCGACTCAGCGCGGACCAGCTAGTTAGTGTATTTTCGGGATAGAGACAGGAAGAAAAATGTGCACCGTTATCAAAAAACCACTACTAGCAAATAAACGTATACATGTTTTAAATTTTTTGCGGTTCTGTGCGAGCCAGCCGCACGGTTTAGGTGTCTGGAGACGCGACTCAGCGCGAGCCAGCTAGCTAGATTGTTTTAGGGATTTAGACAGGAAGAAAAATGTGCACCGTGATCAGAAAACCACTACTAGCAAATAAACGTATACATTTTTTAAATTTTTTTGCGGTTCTATGCGAGCCAGCCGCACGAATGAGGTGTCTGGAGACGCGTCTCGGCGCGGGCCAGCTAGTTAGAGTGTGTTCGGGATTTAGACAGTAAGGAAAATGTGCACCGTGATCAAAAAACCACTACTAGCAAATAAACGTATACATTTTTTAAATTTTTTGCGATTCTATGCAAGCCAGCCGCACGGTTGAGAAGTCTAGAGACGCGTCTCAGCGCGGGCCAGCTAGCTAAAGTGTTTTCGGGATTAAGACAGAAAGAAAAATGTGCACCGTGATCAAAAAACCACTACTAGCAAATAAACGTATACATTTTTTTAATTTTTTTGCGGTTCTATGCGAGCCAGCCGCACGGTTGAGGTGTCTGAAGACGCGTCTCGGCGCGGGCCAGCTAGCTAGTGTTTTTCCGGGATTTAGACAGGAAGAAACATGTGCACCGTGATCAAAAAACCACTATCCTACTAATATTATAAATGTGAATGTTTGTATGTTTGTATGTTTGTATGTTTGTATGTTTGTTTGTTTGTGCCTCAATCAGGCAAAAATGGCTGAACGGATTTGGATGAAATTTGGCACACATATAGTCCACATCCTGGAATCAAACATAGGCTACTTTTTATCCCGGTAAAAGGCATGACCTAATGGAGACAGAGGAGGAAGTGGAAACCCAGCGCTTCTGCTGCCTTAGTACTTTAGATTCACAAGTACCAGGAGAACAGAAACATGTCGTAATATTTTCGGGGCTGAAATTGGGAGCGTTAAAGATTCACAAGTACGAGGAGAACAGAACGATGTTATAGTATTTTTGGGCTCGAATATTTTTTTTTTTTTACGTCGAACAGAAATATGTATTTTGAAGATTTTTCCGGGCTAGAATTGTAAACGCTAGATTCACATGTGACAGGAGACCAGAAACATGTTGAAGAAGTATTTCTTTGGCTGAAATTATGAGCGCTAAAAATTCAGAAGTACCAAGAGACCATAAACATGTCAAATTATTTCCGGCACTGGAATTATAACCGGTTAGAATTCAAAATTACCAGGACACCAGAAACCTGTCGAAGTATTTTCGGAGAAAAGTATGTGAATCCTAAAGATTCATAAGTACCAGGAAGCCAGCAAGATGTCAAAATATTTCCGCGCTAGATATATGAACGGAAAGGATTCAAAATTACCAAAACAACAGATTAATGTGATATTTTTTCCGGGGCGTTAAAGATTCATTATGTACCAGGAGACCACAAACATGACGAAGTATTTCTAGGGTTGGAATTTTGAGCAGTTAAGATTCTAAAGCACCAGGTGATCAGATATGTGTAGAAGTATTTTCGTGGCTGGAATAATGAGCGCTACAGATTCACAAGTACCAGGAGAACAGAACGATGGTATTTTTAGGCTTGAATTTTTCTTATTTAACTTTTTAACAGTCAAACAGAAATATGTATGTCGATGTTTTTCCGGCCTGGAAATGAAAATACCATAGATTCACAAACAACAGGAGACTAGAAACATGTGAAAGTATTTTTTTGCCTGAAATTGTGATCGCTAAATATTCACAAGTACCAGGAGACCAGAAACATGTTGAAATATTTCCGGCGCTGGAATTGTGACCGGAAAGATTTCAAAAGTACCAGGAGACCAGAAACAAATTGAAGTATTTTCGGGGCTAGGATTGTGCATGCTAAAGATTCATAAGTACCAGGAGGCCATAAACATGTCGAAATATTTCCACGCTTGAAAAAGGGGGCTGTTGTTCCCAGGCAGGAATTATGAGCGCTAAAGATTCATTATGTACCAGGAGACCAGAAACTAGCGGAAGTATTTTCGTGGCGAGGATTGTGAGTGTTAAAGATTCACAAGTACCAGGAAACCAGAAACATGTCGAAGTATTTCCGAAGCTGGCAGCATTTAAAAATACCAAGAGAATCGAAACATATCGAAGTTTGTCTGGGCTGGAGTTATGAGCGCTATAGACTAACAAGTACCAGAATACCAGAAACATGTCGAAGTAGTTCCGGAGCTGAAAGTACGGACAGTAAAGACTCACAAAATATCAGAATATAGAATCATGACGATGAATTTCCGAGAATGAGAATATGCGACAAGGAAGTTGCGCGCCACCTCTAAAGTCTACGCAGACGAAGTCGCGGGCGAAGTGCTAGTTAGGAAATAAACGTATAATTTTTTTTTAATTTTTTGCGGTTCTATGCGAGCCAGCCGCACGGTTGAGGTGTCTGGAGACGCGTCTTGGCGCGAGCCAGATAGAAAGAGTGTTTCCGAGATTTAGACAGGAAGAAAAATGTGCACCGTGATCAAAAAACCACTACTAGCAAATAAACGTATATATTTTTTTTATTTTTTTGCGGTTCTATGTGAGCCAGCCGCACGGTTGAGGTGTCCGGAGACGCGTCTTTGTGCGGGCCAGCTAGCGAGAGTGTTTTCTGGATTAAGACAGGAAGAAAAATATGCACCGTGATCAAAAAACCACTATCCTACTAATATTATAAATGTGAATGTTTGTATGTTTGTATGTTTGTATGTTTGTATGTTTGTGTTTGTGCCTCAATCAGGCAAAAATGGCTGAAGGGATTTGGATGAAATTTGGCACACATATAGTTCACATCCTGGAATCAAACATAGGCTACTTTTTATCCCGATAACTTACATGGCTTAACAGAGATAGAGGAAGAAGTGGAAATTTTGAGTTTCTGCTGCCTTAGTACTTCAGATTCAAAAGTACCCGGAGAACAGAAATATGTCGAAGTATTTTTGGGGCTGGGACTGTGAGCGCTAAAGATTCACAATTACTAGGAGACCAGAAACATGTCGATGTATTTTTGGCCTTAAATTGTAAGCGTTAATGATTCACCAGTTTCAAGAGACCAAATATATGTCAAGGTATTTTGAGCAAAAATGTTTGTATGTTTGTGCCTCAATCAGGCCAAAATGGCTGAAGGGATTCGGATGAAATTTGGCACACATATAGTTTGTATCCTGGAATCAAACATAGGCTACTTTTAACCAGTAACTTACATGGCTTAACAGAGACAGAGGAAGAAGTGGAAATCTAGAGTTGTAATTGTGAGCGGTTAGGATTCAAAAGCACCAGGAGATCAGAAACATGTAGAAGTATTTTCGGGGCTGGAATTATGAGCGCTACAGATTCACAAGAACCAGTAGAACAGAACGATATTAAAATATTTTTGGGTTAGAATAATTTTTGAACAGATAAACAGAAATATAAATGTCGCTACTTTTTCAGGGCTGGAATTGTAAATGCTTATAGATTCACAAGTAACAGGAGGCCAGAAACGGGTCAAAGTAATTTTTGAGCTGGAATTGTGTGCGCTAAAGATTCAAACGTACCAGGAGACCAAAAACGTGTGAAAGCAACAAAGTGGATTAATGGAGACTGAGGAGGAAGTGGAAACCCAGAGCCGCTGCTGCCTTAGTACTTCAGAATCACAAGTACCAGGAGAATAGAACGATGTAAAAGTATTTTTGGGCTAGCCTTTTTTTTGTGTTTAATAGTCGTCCAGGCAGGCGGCATGTTCAAATTGGAAAACGAACGCTATAGATTCATAAGTAACAGGAGCTCAGAAATATGTCAAAGTGTTTTTTTGACTGAAATTTTGAGCGCTAAAGATTCGCAAGTACCAGGAAACCAGAACCATGTGGATATGTTTCCGGCGCTAGAATTGTGATCGGGTAAGGATTCAAAAGTACCAGGAGAACAGAAAAATGTCGAATTATTTTCGGGGTTAGAATTGTGAGTGATTCATAAGTACTAGGAGACCAGAAACATGTCGATATGTTTCCGGCGCTAGAATTGTGAGCGGTAAGGATTCAAAAGTGCCAGGAGAAAAGAAAAAATTCGAAGTTTTTACCGGGAAGAGGAACTATGAGCGCTTAAGATTAATTATGTACCAGGGTACCAGAAACATGACACAGTATTTCCTGGGCTGAAGTTGTAAGCGGTTAAGATTAAAAAGGAACAGAAGACCAAGAAACACGTCGAAGTAGTTCCGGGGCTGAAAGTACGGACAGCAAAGACTCACAAACTATCAGGATAAAGAATCATGAAGATGAATTTCCGAGAATGAGAATATGGGAAAAAGCAGTTGCGTGCCACCCCTAAAGTATACGCAGACGAAGTCGCGGGCGAAGTGCTAGTTAGGAAATAAACGTATAATTTTTTTTTAATTTTTTGCGGTTCTATGCGAGCCAGCCGCACGTTTGAGGTGTCTGGAGACGCGTCTTGGCGCGAGCCAGATAGAAAGAGTGTTTCCGAGATTTAGACAGGAAGAAAAATGTGCACCGTGATCAAAAAACCACTACTAGCAAATAAACGTATAAATTTTTTTTTTTTGCGTTTCTATGCGAGCCAGCCGCACGGTTGAGTTGTCTGGAGACGTGTCTTAGCGCGGACCAGCTAGCTAGAATGTTTTCGGGATTTAGACAGGAAGAAAAATGTGCACCGTGATCAAAAAACCACTACTAGCAAATAAACGTTTAAATTTTTTTAATTTTTTTGCGGTTCTATGCGAGCCAGCCGCACGGTTTAGGTGTGTGGAGACGCGTCTCGGCGCGGGCCAGCTAGCTAGAGTTTTTCCGGGATTTAGACAGGAAGAAAAATGTGCACCGTGATCAAAAAACAACTACTAGCAATTAAGCGTATACATTTTTTTAAGTTTTTTGCGGTTTTATGCGAGCCAGCCGCACGGTTGAGGTGTCTGGAGACGCGTCTCAGCGCGGGCCAGCTAGCTAGAGTTTTTCCGGAATTAAGACAGGAAAAAAAATGTGCATCGTGATCAAAAAACCACTACTAGCAAATAAACGTATAATTTTTTTTTATTTTTTTGCGGTTCTATGCGAGCCAGCCGCACAGTTGAGGTGTTCGGAGACGCGTCTTTGTGCGGGCCAGCTAGCGAGAGTGTTTTCGAGATTAAGACAGGAAGAAAAATGTGCACCGTGATCAAAAAACCACTACTAGCAAATAAACGTTTACATTTTTTTAAACTTTTTGCGGTTCTATTCGAGGCAGCCGCACGGTTGAGGTATCTGGAGATGCGTCTCGGCGCGGGCCAGCTAGCTAGATTGTTTTCGGGATTTAGACAGGAAGAAAAATGTGCACCGTGATCAAAAAACCACTACAAGCAAACAAACGTATACATTTTTTTTAATTTTTGCGGTTCTATGCGAGCCAGCCGCACGGTTGAGGTGTCTTGAAACGCGTCTCGGCACGGGCCAGCTAGGTAGATTGTTTTCGGGATTGGGGCAGGAAGAAAAATGTGCACCGTGATCAAAAAACCACTACTAGCAAATAAACGTATAAATTTTTTTTTTTGCGTTTCTATGCGAGCCAGCCGCACGGTTGAGTTGTCTGGAGACGTGTCTTAGCGCGGACCAGCTAGCTAGAATGTTTTCGGGATTTAGACAGGAAGAAAAATGTGCACCGTGATCAAAAAACCACTACTAGCAAATAAACGTTTAAATTTTTTTAATTTTTTTGCGGTTCTATGCGAGCCAGCCGCACGGTTTAGGTGTGTGGAGACGCGTCTCGGCGCGGGCCAGCTAGCTAGAGTTTTTCCGGGATTTAGACAGGAAGAAAAATGTGCACCGTGATCAAAAAACCACTACTAGCAAATAAACGTATACATTTATTTAATTTTTTTGCAGTTCTATGCGAGCCAGCCGCACGGTTGAGGTGTCAGTAGACGCGTCTCGGCGCGGGCCAGCTAGCTAGTGTTTTAAGGATTTAGACAGGAAAAAAAAATGTGCACCGTGATCAAAAAACCACTACTAGCAAATAAACGTATACATTTTTTAATTTTTTGCGGTTCTATGCGAGCCAGCCGCACGTTTGAGGTGTCTGGAGACGCGTCTTAGCGCGGACCAGCTAGGTAGAATGTTTTCGGAATTTAGACAGGAAGAAAAATGTGCACCGTGATCAAAAAACAACTACTAGCAATTAAACGTATACATTTTTTTAAGTTTTTTGCGGTTCTATGCGAGCCAGCCGCACGGTTGAGGTGTCTGGAGACGCGTCTCAGCGCGGGCCAGCTAGCTAGAGTTTTTCCGGAATTAAGACAGGAAAAAAAATGTGCATCGTGATCAAAAAACCACTACTAGCAAATAAACGTATAATTTTTTTTTATTTTTTTGCGGTTCTATGCGAGCCAGCCGCACAGTTGAGGTGTTCGGAGACGCGTCTTTGTGCGGGCCAGCTAGCGAGAGTGTTTTCGGGATTAAGACAGGAAGAAAAATGTGCACCGTGATCAAAAAACCACTACTAGCAAATAAACGTTTACATTTTTTTAAACTTTTTGCGGTTCTATTCGAGGCAGCCGCACGGTTGAGGTATCTGGAGATGCGTCTCGGCGCGGGCCAGCTAGCTAGATTGTTTTCGGGATTTAGACAGGAAGAAAAATGTGCACCGTGATCAAAAAACCACTACAAGCAAACAAACGTATACATTTTTTTTAATTTTTGCGGTTCTATGCGAGCCAGCCGCACGGTTGAGGTGTCTTGAAACGCGTCTCGGCACGGGCCAGCTAGGTAGATTGTTTTCGGGATTGGGGCAGGAAGAAAAATGTGCACCGTGATCAAAAAACCACTACTAGCAAATAAACGTATACATTTATTTAATTTTTTTGCAGATCTATGCGAGCCAGCCGCACGGTTGAGGTGTCTGGAGACGCCTCTTAGCGCGGAGCAGCTAGCTAGAATGTTTTCGGGATTTAGGCAGGAAGAAAAATGTGCACCGTGATCAAAAAACCACTACTAGCAAATAAACGTATACATTTTTTTAATTTTTTTGCGGTTCTACGCGAGCCAGCCGCACGGTTGAGAAGTCTGGAGACATTTTTCAGCGCAAGCCAGCTAGCTAGTGTGTTTTCGGGATTAAGACAGAAAGAAAAATGTGCACCGTGATCAAAAAACCACTACTAGCAAATAAACGTATACATTTTTTTAATATTTTTGCGGTTTTATGCGAGCCAGCCGCACGGTTGAGGTGTCTGGAGACGCGTCTTGGCGCGGGCCAGATAGCTAGAGTGTTTTCGGAATTTAGACAGGAAGAAAAATTTGCACCGTGATCAAAAAACCACTACTAGCAAATAAACGTATACATTTTATTATTTTTTTTGCGGTTCTATGTGAGCTAGCCCCACAGTTGAGGTGTCTGGAGACGCGTCTTAGCGCGGACCAGCTAGGTAGAATGTTTTCGGGATTTAGACTGGAAGAAAAATGTGCACCGTGATCAGAAAACCACTACTAGCAAATAAACGTATACATTTTTTAAATTTTTTTGCGGTTCTATGCGAGCCAGCCGCATGAATGAGGTGTCTGGAGACGCGTCTCGGCGCGGGCCAGCTAGTTAGAGTGTGCTCGGGATTTAGACAGTAAGGAAAATGTGCACCGTGATCAAAAAACCACTACTAGCAAATAAACGTATACATTTTTTAAATTTTTTGCGATTCTATGCAAGCCAGCCGCACGGTTGAGAAGTCTAGAGACGCGTCTCAGCGCGGGCCAGCTAGCTAAAATGTTTTCGGGATTAAGACAGAAAGAAAAATGTGCACCGTGATCAAAAAACCACTACTAGCAAATAAACGTATACATTTTTTTAATTTTTTTGCGGTTCTATGCGAGCCAGCCGCACGGTTGAGGTGTCTGAAGACGCGTCTCGGCGCGGGCCAGCTAGCTAGTGTTTTTCCGGGATTTAGACAGGAAGAAACATGTGCACCGTGATCAAAAAACCACTATTAGGAAATAAACGTATAATTTTTTTTTAATTTTTTGCGGTTCTTTGCGAGCCAGCCGCACGGTTGAGGTGTCTGGAGACGCATCTTAGCGCGAGCCAGATAGAAAGAGTGTTTCCGAGATTTAGACAGGAAGAAAAATGTGCACCGTGATCAAAAAACCACTACTAGCAAATAAACGTATACATTTATTTAATTTTTTTGCAGTTCTATGCGAGCCAGCCGCACGGTTGAGGTGTCTGGAGACGCCTCTTAGCGCGGAGCAGCTAGCTAGAATGTTTTCGGGATTTAGGCAGGAAGAAAAATGTGCACCGTGATCAAAAAACCACTACTAGCAAATAAACGTATACATTTTTTTAATTTTTTTGCGGTTCTATGCGAGCCAGCCGCACGGTTGAGAAGTCTGGAGACATTTTTCAGCGCAAGCCAGCTAGCTAGTGTGTTTTCGGGATTAAGACAGAAAGAAAAATGTGCACCGTGATCAAAAAACCACTACTAGCAAATAAACGTATACATTTTTTTAATATTTTTGCGGTTTTATGCGAGCCAGCCGCACGGTTGAGGTGTCTGGAGACGCGTCTTGGCGCGGGCCAGATAGCTAGAGTGTTTTCGGAATTTAGACAGGAAGAAAAATGTGCACCGTGATCAAAAAACCACTACTAGCAAATAAACGTATACATTTTATTATTTTTTTTGCGGTTCTATGTGAGCTAGCCCCACAGTTGAGGTGTCTGGAGACGCGTCTTAGCGCGGACCAGCTAGGTAGAATGTTTTCGGGATTTAGACAGGAAGAAAAATGTGCACCGTGATCAGAAAACCACTACTAGCAAATAAACGTATACATTTTTTAAATTTTTTTGCGGTTCTATGCGAGCCAGCCGCACGAATGAGGTGTCTGGAGACGCGTCTCGGCGCGGACCAGCTAGTTAGATTGTGTTCGGGATTTAGACAGTAAGGAAAATGTGCACCGTGATCAAAAAACCACTACTAGCAAATAAACGTATACATTTTTTAAATTTTTTGCGATTCTATGCAAGCCAGCCGCGCGGTTGAGAAGTCTAGAGACGCGTCTCAGCGCGGGCCAGCTAGCTAAAATGTTTTCGGGATTAAGACAGAAAGAAAAATGTGCACCGTGATCAAAAAACCACTACTAGCAAATAAACGTATACATTTTTTTAATTTTTTTGCGGTTCTATGCGAGCCAGCCGCACGGTTGAGGTGTCTGAAGACGCGTCTCGGCGCGGGCCAGCTAGCTAGTGTTTTTCCGGGATTTAGACAGGAAGAAACATGTGCACCGTGATCAAAAAACCACTATTAGGAAATAAACGTATAATTTTTTTTTAATTTTTTGCGGTTCTATGCGAGCCAGCCGCACGGTTGAGGTGTCTGGAGACGCGTCTCGGCGCGAGCCAGATAGAAAGAGTGTTTCCGAGATTTAGACAGGAAGAAAAATGTGCACCGTGATCAAAAAACCACTACTAGCAAATAAACGTATATATTTTTTTAATATTTTTGCGGTTCTATGTGAGCCAGCCGCACGGTTGAGGTGTCCGGAGACGCGTCTTCGTGCGGGCCAGCTAGCGAGAGTGTTTTCTGGATTTAGACAGGAAGAAAAATGTGCACCGTGATCAAAAAACCACTACTAGCAAATAAACGTTTAAATTTTTTTAATTTTTTTGCGGTTCTATGCGAGCCAGCCGCACGGTTTAGTTGTGTGGAGACGCGTCTCGGCGCGGGCCAGCTAGCTAGAGTTTTTCCGGGATTTAGACAGGAAGAAAAATGTGCACCGTGATCAAAAAACCACTACTAGCAAATAAACGTATACATTTATTTAATTTTTTTGCAGTTCTATGCGAGCCAGCCGCACGGTTGAGGTGTCAGTAGACGCGTCTCGGCGCGGGCCAGCTAGCTAGTGTTCTAAGGATTTAGACAGGAAAAAAAAATGTGCACCGTGATCAAAAAACCACTACTAGCAAATAAACGTATACATTTTTTAATTTTTTGCGGTTCTATGCGAGCCAGCCGCACGTTTGAGGTGTCTGGAGACGCGTCTTAGCGCGGACCAGCTAGGTAGAATGTTTTCGGAATTTAGACAGGAAGAAAAATGTGCACCGTGATCAAAAAACAACTACTAGCAATTAAACGTATACATTTTTTTAAGTTTTTTGCGGTTCTATGCGAGCCAGCCGCACGGTTGAGGTGTCTGGAGACGCGTCTCAGCGCGGGCCAGCTAGCTAGGATGATTTCGGAATTTAGACAGGAAGAAAAATGTGCACCGTTATCAAAAAACCACTACTAGCAAATAAACGTATAATTTTTTTTTAATATTTTTGCGGTTTTATGCGAGCCAGCCGCACTGTTGAGGTGTCTGGAGACGCGTCTTGGCGCGGGCCAGCTAGTTAGAGTTTTTCCGGAATTAAGACAGGAAAAAAAATGTGCATCGTGATCAAAAAACCACTACTAGCAAATAAACGTATAATTTTTTTTTATTTTTTTGCGGTTCTATGCGAGCCAGCCGCACAGTTGAGGTGTTCGGAGACGCGTCTTTGTGCGGGCCAGCTAGCGAGAGTGTTTTCGGGATTAAGACAGGAAGAAAAATGTGCACCGTGATCAAAAAACCACTACTAGCAAATAAACGTTTACATTTTTTTAAACTTTTTGCGGTTCTATTCGAGGCAGCCGCACGGTTGAGGTATCTGGAGATGCGTCTCGGCGCGGGCCAGCTAGCTAGATTGTTTTCGGGATTTAGACAGGAAGAAAAATGTGCACCGTGATCAAAAAACCACTACAAGCAAACAAACGTATACATTTTTTTTAATTTTTGCGGTTCTATGCAAGCCAGCCGCACGATTGAGGTGTCTTGAAACGCGTCTCGGCACGGGCCAGCTAGGTAGATTGTTTTCGGGATTGGGGCAGGAAGAAAAATGTGCACCGTGATCAAAAAACCACTACTAGCAAATAAACGTATACATTTATTTAATTTTTTTGCAGTTCTATGCGAGCCAGCCGCACGGTTGAGGTGTCTGGAGACGCCTCTTAGCGCGGAGCAGCTAGCTAGAATGTTTTCGGGATTTAGGCAGGAAGAAAAATGTGCACCGTGATCAAAAAACCACTACTAGCAAATAAACGTATACATTTTTTTAATTTTTTTGCGGTTCTATGCGAGCCAGCCGCACGGTTGAGAAGTCTGGAGACATTTTTCAGCGCAAGCCAGCTAGCTAGTGTGTTTTCGGGATTAAGACAGAAAGAAAAATGTGCACCGTGATCAAAAAACCACTACTAGCAAATAAACGTATACATTTTTTAAATATTTTTGCGGTTTTATGCGAGCCAGCCGCACGGTTGAGGTGTCTGGAGACGCGTCTTGGCGCGGGCCAGATAGCTAGAGTGTTTTCGGAATTTAGACAGGAAGAAAAATGTGCACCGTGATCAAAAAACCACTACTAGCAAATAAACGTATACATTTTTTTTTTTTTTTTGCGGTTCTATGTGAGCTAGCCCCACAGTTGAGGTGTCTGGAGACGCGTCTTAGCGCGGACCAGCTAGGTAGAATGTTTTCGGGATTTAGACAGGAAGAAAAATGTGCACCGTGATCAAAAAACCACTACTAGCAAATAAACGTATACATTTTTTTAAATTTTTTGCGGTTCTATGCGAGCCAGCCGCATGGTTGAGATGTCTGGAGACGCGTCTCGGCGCGGGCCAGCTAGCTAGTGTATATTCGGGATTATGACAGAAAGAAAAATGTGCACCGTGATCAAAAAACCACTACTAGGAAATAAACGTATATATTTTTTTTTAATTTTTTGCGGTTCTATGCGAGCTAGCCGCACGGTTGAGGTGTCTGGAGACGTGTCTCGGCGGGCCAGCTAGCTAGAGAGTTTTCGGGATTTAGACAGGAAGAAAAATGTGCACCGTGATCAAAAAACCACTACTAGCAAATAAACGTATAATTTTTTTTTTTTTTTGCGGTTCTATGCGAGCCAGCCGCACAGTTGAGGTGTTCGGAGACGCGTCGTTGTGCGGGCCAGCTATCGAGAGTGTTTTCGGGATTAAGACAGGAAGAAAAATGTGCACCGTGATCAAAAAACCACTACTAGCAAATAAACGTTTACATTTTTTTAAACTTTTTGCGGTTCTATTCGAGGCAGCCGCACGGTTGAGGTATCTGGAGATGCGTCTAGGCGCGAGCCAGCTAGGTTGAGTGTTTCCGGGATTTAGACAGGAAGATAAATGTGCACCGTGATCAAAAAACCACTACTAGCAAATAAACGTATACATTTATTTAATTTTTTTGCAGTTCTATGCGAGCCAGCCGCACGGTTGAGGTGTCAGTAGACGCGTCTCGGCGCGGGCCAGCTAGCTAGTGTTTTAAGGATTTAGACAGGAAAAAAAAATGTGCACCGTGATCAAAAAACCACTACTAGCAAATAAACGTATACATTTTTTAATTTTTTGCGGTTCTATGCGAGCCAGCCGCACGTTTGAGGTGTCTGGAGACGCGTCTTAGCGCGGACCAGCTAGGTAGAATGTTTTCGGAATTTAGACAGGAAGAAAAATGTGCACCGTGATCAAAAAACAACTACTAGCAATTAGACGTATACATTTTTTTAAGTTTATTGCGGTTCTATGCGAGCCAGCCGCACGGTTGAGGTGTCTGGAGACGCGTCTCAGCGCGGGCCAGCTAGCTAGGATGATTTCGGAATTTAGACAGGAAGAAAAATGTGCACCGTTATCAAAAAACCACTACTAGCAAATAAACGTATAATTTTTTTTTAATATTTTTGCGGTTTTATGCGAGCCAGCCGCACTGTTGAGGTGTCTGGAGACGCGTCTTGGCGCGGGCCAGCTAGCTAGAGTTTTTCCGGAATTAAGACAGGAAAAAAAATGTGCATCGTGATCAAAAAACCACTACTAGCAAATAAACGTATAATTTTTTTTTATTTTTATGCGGTTCTATGCGAGCCAGCTGCACAGTTGAGGTGTTCGGAGACGCGTCTTTGTGCGGGCCAGCTAGCGAGAGTGTTTTCGGGATTAAGACAGGAAGAAAAATGTGCACCGTGATCAAAAAACCACTACTAGCAAATAAACGTTTACATTTTTTTAAACTTTTTGCGGTTCTATTCGAGGCAGCCGCACGGTTGAGGTATCTGGAGATGCGTCTCGGCGCGGGCCAGCTAGCTAGATTGTTTTCGGGATTTAGACAGGAAGAAAAATGTGCACCGTGATCAAAAAACCACTACAAGCAAACAAACGTATACATTTTTTTTAATTTTTGCGGTTCTATGCGAGCCAGCCGCACGGTTGAGGTGTCTTGAAACGCGTCTCGGCACGGGCCAGCTAGGTAGATTGTTTTCGGGATTGGGGCAGGAAGAAAAATGTGCACCGTGATCAAAAAACCACTACTAGCAAATAAACGTATACATTTATTTAATTTTTTTGCAGTTCTATGCGAGCCAGCCGCACGGTTGAGGTGTCTGGAGACGCCTCTTAGCGCGGAGCAGCTAGCTAGAATGTTTTCGGGATTTAGGCAGGAAGAAAAATGTGCACCGTGATCAAAAAACCACTACTAGCAAATAAACGTATACATTTTTTTACTTTTTTTGCGGTTCTATGCGAGCCAGCCGCACGGTTGAGAAGTCTGGAGACATTTTTCAGCGCAAGCCAGCTAGCTAGTGTGTTTTCGGGATTAAGACAGAAAGAAAAATGTGCACCGTGATCAAAAAACCACTACTAGCAAATAAACGTATAATTTTTTTTAATATTTTTGCGGTTTTTTGCGAGCCAGCCGCACAGTCGAGGTGTCTGGAGACGCGTCTTGGCGCGGGCCAGATAGCTAGAGTGTTTTCGGAATTTAGACAGGAAGAAAAATGTGCACCGTGATCAAAAAACCACTACTAGCAAATAAACGTATACATTTTTTTTTTTTTTTGCGGTTCTATGTGAGCTAGCCCCACAGTTGAGGTGTCTGGAGACGCGTCTTAGCGCGGACCAGCTAGGTAGAATGTTTTCGGGATTTAGACAGGAAGAAAAATGTGCACCGTGATCAAAAAACCACTACTAGCAAATAAACGTATACATTTTTTTAAATTTCTTGCGGTTCTATGCGAGCCAGCCGCATGGTTGAGATGTCTGGAGACGCGTCTCGGCGCGGACCAGCTAGCTAGTGTATATTCGGGATTATGACAGAAAGAAAAATGTGCACCGTGATCAAAAAACCACTACTAGGAAATAAACGTATATATTTTTTTTTAATTTTTTGCGGTTCTATGCGAGCTAGCCGCACGGTTGAGGTGTCTGGAGACGTGTCTCGGCGGGCCAGCTAGCAAGAGTGTTTTCGGGATTTAGACAGGAAGAAAAATGTGCACCGTGATCAAAAAACCACTACTAGCAAATAAACGTATAATTTTTTTTTTTTTTTGCGGTTCTATGCGAGCCAGCCGCACAGTTGAGGTGTTCGGAGACGCGTCTTTGTGCGGGCCAGCTAGCGAGAGTGTTTTCGGGATTAAGACAGGAAGAAAAATGTGCACCGTGATCAAAAAACCACTACTAGCAAATAAACGTTTACATTTTTTTAAACTTTTTGCGGTTATATTCGAGGCAGCCGCACGGTTGAGGTATCTGGAGATGCGTCTAGGCGCGAGCCAGCTAGGTTGAGTGTTTCCGGGATTTAGACAGGAAGAAAAATGTGCACCGTGATCAAAAAACCACTACTAGCAAATAAACGTTTACATTTTTTTAAACTTTTTGCGGTTCTATTCGAGGCAGCCGCACGGTTGAGGTATCTGGAGATGCGTCTAGGCGCGAGCCAGCTAGGTTGAGTGTTTCCGGGATTTAGACAGGAAGATAAATGTGCACCGTGATCAAAAAACCACTACTAGCAAATAAACGTATACATTTTTTAAATTTTTTGCGATTCTATGCGAGCCAGCCGCACGGTTGAGAAGTCTAGAGACGCGTCTCAGCGCGGGCCAGCTAGCTAAAGTGTTTTCGGGATTAAGACAGAAAGAAAAATGTGCACCGTGATCAAAAAACCACTACTAGCAAATAAACGTATACATTTTTTTAATTTTTTTGCGGTTCTATGCGAGCCAGCCGCACGGTTGAGGTGTCTGAAGACGCGTCTCGGCGCGGGCCAGCTAGCTAGTGTTTTTCCGGGATTAAGACAGGAAGAAACATGTGCACCGTGATCAAAAAACCACTATTAGGAAATAAACGTATAATTTTTTTTAAATTTTTTGCGGTTCTATGCGAGCCAGCCGCACGGTTGAGGTGTCTGGAGACGCGTCTTGGCGCGAGCCAGATAGAAAGAGTGTTTCCGAGATTAAGACAGGAAGAAAAATGTGCACCGTGATCAAAAAACCACTACTAGCAAATAAACGTATACATTTTTTTAATTTTTATGCGGTTCTATGCGAGCCAGCCGCACGGTTGAGGTGTCCAGAGACGCGTCTTTGTGCGGGCCAGCTAGCGAGAGTGTTTTCTGGATTAAGACAGGAAGAAAAATGTGCACCGTGATCAAAAAACCACTATTAGGAAATAAACGTATAATTTTTTTTTAATTTTTTGCGGTTCTATGCGAGCCAGCCGCACGGTTGAGGTGTCTGGAGACGCGTCTTGGCGCGAGCCAGATAGAAAGAGTGTTTCCGAGATTTAGACAGGAAGAAAAATGTGCACCGTGATCAAAAAACCACTACTAGCAAATAAACGTATACATTTTTTTTTTTTTTGCGGTTCTATGCGAGCCAGCCGCACGGTTGAGTTGTCTGGAGACGTGTCTTAGCGCGGACCAGCTAGCTAGAATGTTTTCGGGATTTAGAAAGGAAAAAAAATGTGCACCGTGATCAAAAAACCACTACTAGCAAATAAACGTATACATTTTTTTAATTTTTTTGCGGTTCTATGCGAGCCAGCCGCACGGTTGAGGTGTCTGGAGACGCGTCTCAGCGCGGGCCAGCTAACTAGGATATTTTCGGAATTTAGACAGGAAGAAAAATGTGCACCGTGATCAAAAAACCACTACTAGCAAAAAAACGTATACATTTTTTTATTTTTTTTGCGGTTCTATGCGAGCCAGCCGCACGGTTGAGGTGTCTGGAGACGCGACTCAGCGCGGACCAGCTAGCTAGTGTATTATCGGGATTGAGACAGGAAGAAAAATGTGCACCGTTATCAAAAAACCACTACTAGCAAATAAACGTATACATTTTTTTAATTTTTTGCGGTTCTGTGCGAGCCAGCCGCACGGTTTAGGTGTCTGGAGACGCGACTTAGCGCGGGCCAGCTAGCTAGATTGTTTTAGGGATTTAGACAGGAAGAAAAATGTGCACCGTGATCAAAAAACCACTACTAGCAAATAAACGTATACATTTTTTAAATTTTTTTGCGGTTCTATGCGAGCCAGCCGCACGAATGAGGTGTCTGGAGACGCGTCTTGGCGCGGGCCAGCTAGTTAGAGTGTGTTCGGGATTTAGACAGTAAGAAAAATGTGCACCGTGATCAAAAAACCACTACTAGCAAATAAACGTATACATTTTTTAAATTTTTTGCGATTCTATGCAAGCCAGCCGCACGGTTGAGAAGTCTAGAGACGCGTCTCAGCGCGGGCCAGCTAGCTAAAGTGTTTTCGGGATTAAGACAGAAAGAAAAATGTGCACCGTGATCAAAAAACCACTACTAGCAAATAAACGTATACATTTTTTTAATTTTTTTGCGGTTCTATGCGAGCCAGCCGCACGGTTGAGGTGTCTGAAGACGCGTCTCGGCGCGGGCCAGCTAGCTAGTGTTTTTTCGGGATTTAGACAGGAAGAAACAAGTGCACCGTGATCAAAAAACCACTATTAGGAAATAAACGTATAATTTTTTTTTAATTTGTTGCGGTTCTATGCGAGCCAGCCGCACGGTTGAGGTGTCTGGAGACGCGTCTTGGCGCGAGCCAGATAGAAAGAGTGTTTCCGAGATTTAGACAGGAAGAAAAATGTGCACCGTGATCAAAAAACCACTACTAGCAAATAAACGTATACATTTTTTTTTTTTGCGTTTCTATGCGAGCCAGCCGCACGGTTGAGTTGTCTGGAGACGTGTCTTAGCGCGGACCAGCTAGCTAGAATGTTTTCGGGATTGAGACAGGAAGAAAAATGTGCACCGTTATCAAATAACCACTACTAGCAAATAAACGTATACATTTTTTCAATTTTTTGCGGTTCTATGCGAGCCAGCCGCACGGTTGAGGTGTCTGGAGACGCGTTTCAGCGCGGGCCAGCTAGCTAGATTGTTTTCGGTATTTAGACAGGAAGAAAAATGTGCACCGTGATCAAAAAACCACTACTAGCAAATAAACGTATACATTTTTTTAATTTTTTTGCGGTTCTATGCGAGCCAGCCGCACGGTTGAGGTGTCTGGAGACGCGTCTCAGCGCGGGCCAGCTAGCTAGGATGTTTTCGGAATTTAGACAGGAAGAAAAATGTGCACCGTTATCAAAAAACCACTACTAGCAAATAAACGTATAATTTTTTTTTAATATTTTTGCGGTTTTATGCGAGCCAGCCGCACGGTTGAGGTGTGTGGAGACGCGTCTCGGCGCGGGCCAGCTAGCTAGAGTTTTTCCGGGATTTAGACAGGAAGAAAAATGTGCACCGTGATCAAAAAACCACTACTAGCAAATAAACGTATATTTTTTTTTTTTTTTTGCGGTTCTATGCGAGCCAGCCGCACAGTTGAGGTGTTCGGAGACGCGTCTTTGTGCGGGCCAGCTAGCGAGAGTGTTTTCGGGATTAAGACAGGAAGAAAAATGTGCACCGTGATCAAAAAACCACTACTAGCAAATAAACGTTTACATTTTTTTAAACTTTTTGCGGTTCTATTCGAGGCAGCCGCACGGTTGAGGTATCTGGAGATGCGTCTAGGCGCGAGCCAGCTAGGTTGAGTGTTTCCGGGATTTAGACAGGAAGATAAATGTGCACCGTGATCAAAAAACCACTACTAGCAAACAAACGTATACATTTTTTTAAATTTTTGCGGTTCTATGCGAGCCAGCCGCACGGTTGAGGTGTCTGGAGACGCGTCTCAGCGCGGGCCAGCTAGCTAGGATGTTTTCGGAATTTAGACAGGAAGAAAAATGTGCACCGTTATCAAAAAACCACTACTAGCAAATAAACGTATAATTTTTTTTTAATATTTTTGCGGTTTTATGCGAGCCAGCCGCACGGTTGAGGTGTGTGGAGACGCGTCTCGGCGCGGGCCAGCTAGCTAGAGTTTTTCCGGGATTTAGACAGGAAGAAAAATGTGCACCGTGATCAAAAAACCACTACTAGCAAATAAACGTATATTTTTTTTTTTTTTTTGCGGTTCTATGCGAGCCAGCCGCACAGTTGAGGTGTTCGGAGACGCGTCTTTGTGCGGGCCAGCTAGCGAGAGTGTTTTCGGGATTAAGACAGGAAGAAAAATGTGCACCGTGATCAAAAAACCACTACTAGCAAATAAACGTTTACATTTTTTTAAACTTTTTGCGGTTCTATTCGAGGCAGCCGCACGGTTGAGGTATCTGGAGATGCGTCTAGGCGCGAGCCAGCTAGGTTGAGTGTTTCCGGGATTTAGACAGGAAGATAAATGTGCACCGTGATCAAAAAACCACTACTAGCAAACAAACGTATACATTTTTTTAAATTTTTGCGGTTCTATGCAAGCCAGCCGCACGGTTGAGGTGTCTTGAAACGCGTCTCGGCACGGGCCAGCTAGGTGGATTGTTTTCGGGATTGGGGCAGGAAGAAAAATGTGCACCGTGATCAAAAAACCACTACTAGCAAATAAACGTATACATTTATTTAATTTTTTTTGCAGTTCTATGCGAGCCAGCCGCACGGTTGAGGTGTCAGTAGACGCGTCTCGGCGCGGGCCAGCTAGCTAGTGTTTTAAGGATTTAGACAGGAAAAAAAAATGTGCACCGTGATCAAAAAACCACTACTAGCAAATAAACGTATACATTTTTTAATTTTTTGCGGTTCTATGCGAGCCAGCCGCACGGTTGAGGTGTCTGAAGACGCGGCTTAGCGCGAGCCAGCTAGCTAGTGTGTTTTCGGGATTGAGACAGGAAGAAAAATGTGCACCGTGATCAAAAAACCACTACTAGCAAATAAACGTATACATTTTTTAATTTTTTGCGGTTTTATGCGAGCCAGCCGCACGGTTGAGGTGTGTGGAGACGCGTCTTAGCGCGGACCAGCTAGGTAGAATGTTTTCGGAATTTAGACAGGAAGAAAAATGTGCACCGTGATCAAAAAACAACTACTAGCAATTAAACGTATACATTTTTTTAAGTTTTTTGCGGTTCTATGCGAGCCAGCCGCACGGTTGAGGTGTCTGGAGACGCGTCTCAGCGCGGGCCAGCTAGCTAGGATGATTTCGGAATTTAGACAGGAAGAAAAATGTGCACCGTTATCAAAAAACCACTACTAGCAAATAAACGTATAATTTTTTTTTAATATTTTTGCGGTTTTATGCGAGCCAGCCGCACTGTTGAGGTGTCTGGAGACGCGTCTTGGCGCGGGCCAGCTAGCTAGAGTTTTTCCGGAATTAAGACAGGAAAAAAAATGTGCATCGTGATCAAAAAACCACTACTAGCAAATAAACGTATAATTTTTTTTTATTTTTTTGCGGTTCTATGCGAGCCAGCCGCACAGTTGAGGTGTTCGGAGACGCGTCTTTGTGCGGGCCAGCTAGCGAGAGTGTTTTCGGGATTAAGACAGGAAGAAAAATGTGCACCGTGATCAAAAAACCACTACTAGCAAATAAACGTTTACATTTTTTTAAACTTTTTGCGGTTCTATTTGAGGCAGCCGCACGGTTGAGGTATCTGGAGATGCGTCTCGGCGCGGGCCAGCTAGCTAGATTGTTTTCGGGATTTAGACAGGAAGAAAAATGTGCACCGTGATCAAAAAACCACTACAAGCAAACAAACGTATACATTTTTTTTTAATTTTTGCGGTTCTATGCGAGCCAGCCGCACGATTGAGGTGTTTTGAAACGCGTCTCGGCACGGGCCAGCTAGGTAGATTGTTTTCGGGATTGGGGCAGGAAGAAAAATGTGCACCGTGATCAAAAAACCACTACTAGCAAATAAACGTATACATTTATTTAATTTTTTTGCAGTTCTATGCGAGCCAGCCGCACGGTTGAGGTGTCTGGAGACGCCTCTTAGCGCGGAGCAGCTAGCTAGAATGTTTTCGGGATTTAGGCAGGAAGAAAAATGTGCACCGTGATCAAAAAACCACTACTAGCAAATAAACGTATACATTTTTTTAATTTTTTTGCGGTTCTATGCGAGCCAGCCGCACGGTTGAGAAGTCTGGAGACATTTTTCAGCGCAAGCCAGCTAGCTAGTGTGTTTTCGGGATTAAGACAGAAAGAAAAATGTGCACCGTGATCAAAAAACCACTACTAGCAAATAAACGTATACATTTTTTTAATATTTTTGCGGTTTTATGCGAGCCAGCCGCACGGTTGAGGTGTCTGGAGACGCGTCTTGGCGCGGGCCAGATAGCTAGAGTGTTTTCGGAATTTAGACAGGAAGAAAAATGTGCACCGTGATCAAAAAACCACTACTAGCAAATAAACGTATACATTTTATTATTTTTTTTGCGGTTCTATGTGAGCTAGCCCCACAGTTGAGGTGTCTGGAGACGCGTCTTAGCGCGGACCAGCTAGGTAGAATGTTTTCGGGATTTAGACAGGAAGAAAAATGTGCACCGTGATCAAAAAACCACTACTAGCAAATAAACGTATACATTTTTTTAAATTTTTTGCGGTTCTATGCGAGCCAGCCGCATGGTTGAGATGTCTGGAGACGCGTCTCGGCGCGGGCCAGCTAGCTAGTGTATATTCGGGATTATGACAGAAAGAAAAATGTGCACCGTGATCAAAATACCACTACTAGGAAATAAACGTATATATTTTTTTTTAATTTTTTGCGGTTCTATGCGAGCTAGCCGCACGGTTGAGGTGTCTGGAGACGTGTCTCGGCGGGCCAGCTAGCTAGAGTGTTTTCGGGATTTAGACAGGAAGAAAAATGTGCACCGTGATCAAAAAACCACTACTAGCAAATAAACGTATAATTTTTTTTTTTTTTTTGCGGTTCTATGCGAGCCAGCCGCACAGTTGAGGTGTTCGGAGACGCGTCGTTGTGCGGGCCAGCTATCGAGAGTGTTTTCGGGATTAAGACAGGAAGAAAAATGTGCACCGTGATCAAAAAACCACTACTAGCAAATAAACGTTTACATTTTTTTAAACTTTTTGCGGTTCTATTCGAGGCAGCCGCACGGTTGAGGTATCTGGAGATGCGTCTAGGCGCGAGCCAGCTAGGTTGAGTGTTTCCGGGATTTAGACAGGAAGATAAATGTGCACCGTGATCAAAAAACCACTACTAGCAAATAAACGTATACATTTATTTAATTTTTTTGCAGTTCTATGCGAGCCAGCCGCACGGTTGAGGTGTCAGTAGACGCGTCTCGGCGCGGGCCAGCTAGCTAGTGTTTTAAGGATTTAGACAGGTAAAAAAAATGTGCACCGTGATCAAAAAACCACTACTAGCAAATAAACGTATACATTTTTTTAATTTTTTTGCGGTTCTATGCGAGCTAGCCCCACAGTTGAGGTGTCTGGAGACGCGTCTTAGCGCGGACCAGCTAGGTAGAATGTTTTCGGGATTTAGACAGGAAGAAAAATGTGCACCGTGATCAAAAAACCACTACTAGCAAATAAACGTATACATTTTTTTAAATTTTTTGCGGTTCTATGCGAGCCAGCCGCATGGTTGAGATGTCTGGAGACGCGTCTCGGCGCGGTCCAGCTAGCTAGTGTATATTCGGGATTATGACAGAAAGAAAAATGTGCACCGTGATCAAAAAACCACTACTAGGAAATAAACGTATATATTTTTTTTTAATTTTTTGCGGTTCTATGCGAGCTAGCCGCACGGTTGAGGTGTCTGGAGACGTGTCTCGGCGGGCCAGCTAGCTAGAGTGTTTTCGGGATTTAGACAGGAAGAAAAATGTGCACCGTGATCAAAAAACCACTACTAGCAAATAAATGTATATTTTTTTTTTTTTTTTTGCGGTTCTATGCGAGCCAGCCGCACAGTTGAGGTGTTCGGAGACGCGTCGTTGTGCGGGCCAGCTATCGAGAGTGTTTTCGGGATTAAGACAGGAAGAAAAATGTGCACCGTGATCAAAAAACCACTACTAGCAAATAAACGTTTACATTTTTTTAAACTTTTTGCGGTTCTATTCGAGGCAGCCGCACGGTTGAGGTATCTGGAGATGCGTCTAGGCGCGAGCCAGCTAGGTTGAGTGTTTCCGGGATTTAGACAGGAAGATAAATGTGCACCGTGATCAAAAAACCACTACTAGCAAATAAACGTATACATTTATTTAATTTTTTTGCAGTTCTATGCGAGCCAGCCGCACGGTTGAGGTGTCAGCAGACGCGTCTCGGCGCGGGCCAGCTAGATAGTGTTTTAAGGATTTAGACAGGAAAAAAAAATGTGCACCGTGATCAAAAAACCACTACTAGCAAATAAACGTATACATTTTTTAATTTTTTGCGGTTCTATGCGAGCCAGCCGCACGTTTGAGGTGTCTGGAGACGCGTCTTAGCGCGGACCAGCTAGGTAGAATGTTTTCGGAATTTAGACAGGAAGAAAAATGTGCACCGTGATCAAAAAACAACTACTAGCAATTAAACGTATACATTTTTTTAAGTTTTTTGCGGTTCTATGCGAGCCAGCCGCACGGTTGAGGTGTCTGGAGACGCGTCTCAGCGCGGGCCAGCTAGCTAGGATGATTTCGGAATTTAGACAGGAAGAAAAATGTGCACCGTTATCAAAAAACCACTACTAGCAAATAAACGTATAATTTTTTTTTAATATTTTTGCGGTTTTATGCGAGCCAGCCGCACTGTTGAGGTGTCTGGAGACGCGTCTTGGCGCGGGCCAGCTAGCTAGAGTTTTTCCGGAATTAAGACAGGAAAAAAAATGTGCATCGTGATCAAAAAACCACTACTAGCAAATAAACGTATAATTTTTTTTTATTTTTTTGCGGTTCTATGCGAGCCAGCTGCACAGTTGAGGTGTTCGGAGACGCGTCTTTGTGCGGGCCAGCTAGCGAGAGTGTTTTCGGGATTTAGACAGGAAGAAAAATGTGCACCGTGATCAAAAAACCACTACAAGCAAACAAACGTATACATTTTTTTTAATTTTTGCGGTTCTATGCGAGCCAGCCGCACGGTTGAGGTATCTGGAGATGCGTCTCGGCGCGGGCCAGCTAGCTAGATTGTTTTCGGGATTTAGACAGGAAGAAAAATGTGCACCGTGATCAAAAAACCACTACAAGCAAACAAACGTATACATTTTTTTTAATTTTTGCGGTTCTATGCGAGCCAGCCGCACGGTTGAGGTGTCTTGAAACGCGTCTCGGCACGGGCCAGCTAGGTAGATTGTTTTCGGGATTGGGGCAGGAAGAAAAATGTGCACCGTGATCAAAAAACCACTACTAGCAAATAAACGTATACATTTATTTAATTTTTTTGCAGTTCTATGCGAGCCAGCCGCACGGTTGAGGTGTCTGGAGACGCCTCTTAGCGCGGAGCAGCTAGCTAGAATGTTTTCGGGATTTAGGCAGGAAGAAAAATGTGCACCGTGATCAAAAAACCACTACTAGCAAATAAACGTATACATTTTTTTAATTTTTTTGCGGTTCTATGCGAGCCAGCCGCACGGTTGAGAAGTCTGGAGACATTTTTCAGCGCAAGCCAGCTAGCTAGTGTGTTTTCGGGATTAAGACAGAAAGAAAAATGTGCACCGTGATCAAAAAACCACTACTAGCAAATAAACGTATAAATTTTTTTAATATTTTTGCGGTTTTATGCGAGCCAGCCGCACGGTCGAGGTGTCTGGAGACGCGTCTTGGCGCGGGCCAGATAGCTAGAGTGTTTTCGGAATTTTGACAGGAAGAAAAATGTGCACCGTGATCAAAAAACCACTACTAGCAAATAAACGTATACATTTTTTTTTTTTTTTTGCGGTTCTATGTGAGCTAGCCCCACAGTTGAGGTGTCTGGAGACGCGTCTTAGCGCGGACCAGCTAGGTAGAATGTTTTCGGGATTTAGACAGGAAGAAAAATGTGCACCGTGATCAAAAAACCACTACTAGCAAATAAACGTATACATTTTTTTAAATTTTTTGCGGTTCTATGCGAGCCAGCCGCATGGTTGAGATGTCTGGAGACGCGTCTCGGCGCGGGCCAGCTAGCTAGTGTATATTCGGGATTATGACAGAAAGAAAAATGTGCACCGTGATCAAAAAACCACTACTAGGAAATAAACGTATATATTTTTTTTTAATTTTTTGCGGTTCTATGCAAGCTAGCCGCACGGTTGAGGTGTCTGGAGACGTGTCTCGGCGGGCCAGCTAGCAAGAGTGTTTTCGGGATTTAGACAGGAAGAAAAATGTGCACCGTGATCAAAAAACCACTACTAGCAAATAAACGTATAATTTTTTTTTTTTTTTTGCGGTTCTATGCGAGCCAGCCGCACAGTTGAGGTGTTCGGAGACGCGTCTTTGTGCGGGCCAGCTAGCGAGAGTGTTTTCGGGATTAAGACAGGAAGAAAAATGTGCACCGTGATCAAAAAACCACTACTAGCAAATAAACGTTTACATTTTTTTAAACTTTTTGCGGTTCTATTCGAGGCAGCCGCACGGTTGAGGTATCTGGAGATGCGTCTAGGCGCGAGCCAGCTAGGTTGAGTGTTTCCGGGATTTAGACAGGAAGAAAAATGTGCACCGTGATCAAAAAACCACTACTAGCAAATAAACGTTTACATTTTTTTAAACTTTTTGCGGTTCTATTCGAGGCAGCCGCACGGTTGAGGTATCTGGAGATGCGTCTAGGCGCGAGCCAGCTAGGTTGAGTGTTTCCGGGATTTAGACAGGAAGATAAATGTGCACCGTGATCAAAAAACCACTACTAGCAAATAAACGTATACATTTTTTAAATTTTTTGCGATTCTATGCGAGCCAGCCGCACGGTTGAGAAGTCTAGAGACGCGTCTCAGCGCGGGCCAGCTAGCTAAAGTGTTTTCGGGATTAAGACAGAAAGAAAAATGTGCACCGTGATCAAAAAACCACTACTAGCAAATAAACGTATACATTTTTTTAATTTTTTTGCGGTTCTTTGCGAGCCAGCCGCACGGTTGAGGTGTCTGAAGACGCGTCTCGGCGCGGGCCAGCTAGCTAGTGTTTTTCCGGGATTTAGACAGGAAGAAACATGTGCACCGTGATCAAAAAACCACTATTAGGAAATAAACGTATAATTTTTTTTTAAATTTTTTGCGGTTCTATGCGAGCCAGCCGCAAGGTTGAGGTGTCTGGAGACGCGTCTTGGCGCGAGCCAGATAGAAAGAGTGTTTCCGAGATTAAGACAGGAAGAAATATGTGCACCGTGATCAAAAAACCACTACTAGCAAATAAACGTATACATTTTTTTAATTTTTATGCGGTTCTATGCGAGCCAGCCGCACGGTTGAGGTGTCCGGAGACGCGTCTTTGTGCGGGCCAGCTAGCGAGAGTGTTTTCTGGATTAAGACAGGAAGAAAAATGTGCACCGTGATCAAAAAACCACTATTAGGAAATAAACGTATAATTTTTTTTTAATTTTTTGCGGTTCTATGCGAGCCAGCCGCACGGTTGAGGTGTCTGGAGACGCGTCTTGGCGCGAGCCAGATAGAAAGAGTGTTTCCGAGATTTAGACAGGAAGAAAAATGTGCACCGTGATCAAAAAACCACTACTAGCAAATAAACGTATACATTTTTTTTTTTTTTGCATTTCTATGCGAGCCAGCCGCACGGTTGAGTTGTCTGGAGACGTGTCTTAGCGCGGACCAGCTAGCTAGAATGTTTTCGGGATTTAGACAGGAAAAAAAATGTGCACCGTGATCAAAAAACCACTACTAGCAAATAAACGTATACATTTTTTTATTTTTTTTGCGGTTCTATGCGAGCCAGCCGCACGGTTGAGGTGTCTGGAGACGCGTCTCAGCGCGGGCCAGCTAGCTAGGATATTTTCGGAATTTAGACAGGAAGAAAAATGTGCACCGTGATCAAAAAACCACTACTAGCAAATAAACGTTTACATTTTTTTAAACTTTTTGCGGTTCTATTCGAGGCAGCCGCACGGTTGAGGTATCTGGAGATGCGTCTAGGCGCGAGCCAGCTAGGTTGAGTGTTTCCGGGATTTAGACAGGAAGATAAATGTGCACCGTGATCAAAAAACCACTACTAGCAAATAAACGTATACATTTTTTAAATTTTTTGCGATTCTATGCGAGCCAGCCGCACGGTTGAGAAGTCTAGAGACGCGTCTCAGCGCGGGCCAGCTAGCTAAAGTGTTTTCGGGATTAAGACAGAAAGAAAAATGTGCACCGTGATCAAAAAACCACTACTAGCAAATAAACGTATACATTTTTTTAATTTTTTTGCGGTTCTATGCGAGCCAGCCGCACGGTTGAGGTGTCTGAAGACGCGTCTCGGCGCGGGCCAGCTAGCTAGTGTTTTTCCGGGATTTAGACAGGAAGAAACATGTGCACCGTGATCAAAAAACCACTATTAGGAAATAAACGTATAATTTTTTTTTAAATTTTTTCGGTTCTATGCGAGCCAGCCGCACGGTTGATGTGTCTGGAGACGCGTCTTGGCGCGAGCCAGATAGAAAGAGTGTTTCCGAGATTAAGACAGGAAGAAAAATGTGCACCGTGATCAAAAAACCACTACTAGCAAATAAACGTATACATTTTTTTAATTTTTATGCGGTTCTATGCGAGCCAGCCGCACGGTTGAGGTGTCCGGAGACGCGTCTTTGTGCGGGCCAGATAGCGAGAGTGTTTTCTGGATTAAGACAGGAAGAAAAATGTGCACCGTGATCAAAAAACCACTATTAGGAAATAAACGTATAATTTTTTTTTAATTTTTTGCGGTTCTATGCGAGCCAGCCGCACGGTTGAGGTGTCTGGAGACGCGTCTTGGCGCGAGCCAGATAGAAAGAGTGTTTCCGAGATTTAGACAGGAAGAAAAATGTGCACCGTGATCAAAAAACCACTACTAGCAAATAAACGTATACATTTTTTTTTTTTTTGCATTTCTATGCGAGCCAGCCGCACGGTTGAGTTGTCTGGAGACGTGTCTTAGCGCGGACCAGGAGGCCTACCATGACCTAATTAAAAACTATTCAAAAGCAAGACATTTCAGTTAAGGTTCCAAAACTGCATCGCTTCAAATTCGTACCATGACGTCCAATGCGCTCTGCAGAGTTTGGATCGTTGTAAGTGAATGAAAGATCGAAATTAGTGGCTAAACCGCGCTTAAAACGTTTTTGGTGAAAAAGAGACAACGCTATTCATTTCAGATAAGTTTGTTTCGCCCACACTTCATTGTCAAACACGTTCAGAAGCAAGAAACATTTATTTGTACTCAACTCAGGATCATTACTGTAATGTATAAAAAACACTAAACAATTGCTTTTAAGATTTTAAGTTAATACAGTAACTACATTTAAAATCATTCTTAGTCAATGTAACATATTTAATTACCGTTTGCGATTTATTTGACAAAAAAACATACTTTTATTTCGACGTAATGAAACGGCACTTTTAATATTTTTCATTTCGGAACGTACTACAGTAAAAGTTGTGTAAACTGTCAGTGTCAGTTTGTTTTTTTTTTTTAATATTTTTTTTATTCATGACCATAGATACAAAGTGTCAGTTTGATTAGATCAGTGTTACCAACAACGAATTTTCCACAAACTGATGGTTTCAACCGCCTATTTAGTGGCGAAGTTTTCTCTTTAAGGCTGGTGGATTTTTCTAGCGGTTTTTAAAATTCTGTTTACACTTTAAATTACTCAGCCACTCAGCTACACGTCCCGAAATGTATTCTTTCTAGTTTTACTGTGTCTGTGTAGCCAAAACTGATCCATTAAAAGTGAAGGAAAATGCTAGGTATACCGAAAATGAAATTCCAATAAACGTTGTAAAACGCATGATGGTGCAAATAAAAAGATTCGTCTGAAGATGACGACTAAATTTTCGAATAGCTTTTTTTCCTGGATTTATTTTACAACAAATGGTGTGTTCATTTATTGTTATTACAAAAAAAAAAAACTAAAAAAAATATTGATAGTTTTATCATGTAAAATTTTTGTGGTAACGTGGCTAGGACATAGAGATAGACTTTTTATATGTCTATGGGCTAGGACGATTTAGTTTAGCTGTTGGCAACACTGGACTAGAAACGTAGTCTGCAGCGTTGCCAACGTGTGGAGAATTCCCCAAACTGCGGGGAATCTCAAGTTGACTGGGGATTGGCATTTTGTGGGGAAAATGCGGGGATTTTGAATATCGACAGTTTAGGCCAAGTCAGAATACCTTTAAACCGGCCACTTACCGGCAATCTAAATTCTTATCTTATCATTTTTCATAGGTTACTTATGGATATCGAATGACTCCCTTTAAAATTGTCTTCATTGCTCCACATTTAAATTTCGGATTTATTTCGGCATGTTTTTCTGCCACCGATGATAAAATAATTTTGTGTATCATTGCTTTTGCATTATTTTTTTAAAATTTTTATTCAAAGTAATTCCAAAATAATACTTTAACCATGCCTATTAATTTTAATGTTTTATACTACTTTTTCATATTCGGTTAATTTCCGCATTTTTTCCGATCTTTGGTTGCAAACAACCAACTGTAGAAACTGATTTTGAACGCATCGCATCGGTTGAAAATTTATTGTCCATAATTTTAAAGCAGAGAACCGCAATTGTTTAAAAACAGATACTGTACTGTCTGTAGTACTTTTGAACGGCAACAAGGGTTTTGGTCGAAGGAGTAAACTTGACACTGCCTCAAGCAGTGTTAAATTTACTCCTTCGACCAAAATGCTTGGAATATTAAAGAGTGAAAAAAAAAGATCTAATAAAAGCAGTTGAAATTTGGTTCATCATCATCATCATATCAGCCGAAAGACGTCCACTGCTGGACATAGGCCTCCCCAAGCGTCGCCACAACGACCGGTCTTATGCGTCTCGCATCCATCAGCTACCCGCAACCATCACCAGGGTCATCGATCTACCTTGTGGGAAATTTAGCAAATTTGGTTAATTTCTTAAAAATTGAGCGGAATTTGTGGGGAATCGGTAGATTTTTTGAATTTTCGGCGAACTTGATAAATTGGTGTTGGCAACGCTGGTAGAGTCGTATGATGTACTCGTAGTGGTTTCATATTATGTTATATTAGTCTATGGTCTGTGGAATTTCTGAATTTGCGATTGCGGTGGGAAAATTAAAGTTAAGTGTAGTTTTGAAATAAGTAGTAATACACAATTATTATTTTAAGGAATGTCGTAAGTATTAAAACATTGTTTAATTTGTCGAGGTACTTAAATTGAATAATTTACTGATAAATCTATTACAAAAGTGAATAAATGTATCTTGCCTCGAGAGGGAAGCCACTTAAGTCTGGGACAAGAATTTCAAGTGCTTTTTTTTTGTTGCATTCTAGTCGAAAAAGGAGAGTAACTTTGAACCAGCTCGAGGCGTTGTGGGAGATTTTAAATGAAAATAGAGCTCTCGCAACTGGCTACAACAAATCTACCCAGGCTAGAGAGTACTCTAAAAGGATGTGGCAAACCGCAGCCGATACTTTGAACTCTCAGGGTGATGGTGCAGAAAAGGATTGGAAGGGCTGGTGTAAGGCAAGTAAACTTCATATGCATTGCGTCATATTATTCTTAGATACATACATTGTTACGTGCGTACGTTGTTCGTTACTAACGGTGATCATTTGGTTTATTAGTTTAGACTAATAAACCAAATATATATATATATATATATTTGGTTTATTGGTTTATCATCATTAGTTTATTTATAATGTATGAATATAAAATATGTTAGCCTAAGATTCATGGCAGCAATGCTCTAATACTTCTAATCTAGATCACTGACTACTTTAATGCTAAACAAAGAACCAGGAGAGTTTGAGCAGGTGGCAGTAGTTGCATAGACTCCCTCCAGTCCTTAGTACTAGTACTATGGCCAGCGTGAGTCTTCGGCACAAAAATATGGATTATAATGTTGATAATAACTATGCCAGGTAGTACATATAGTTGGCATGCTACAAATTGTAATATTTCCTTAGAATTTTCCAATAATTTTAGGCTGTAACAATAGCAATTAATGTGAAAATTAAAATTACTTAATTTAAGTAATCTTTTCAGTATTGGAATGACTACAAGAGCAAATTAAAAGCTAAAGTCGCCAGTGCTCGGGCCTCTCTGCACAGAACTGGAGGTGGGCCATCTCATGAAGGAAGATTGTCTGAAATAGACCTAAAATTCCTTCAAATATTGGGCGAGGACTTTGGGTCGGGTCTTCCTGGAATAAGAGTGGAACCAAATTTTGATAATGTAAGTATGTAATGTACTACTGCCCTGTTATCACAATACAGTACCTATCTGAATGCATTGCTTGATATCTTTCAAATTCACAGCCATCAGAAGATCGGACTGAGGCAGGGAGTGCTCCACTGCTATCTGCTCATAGTGAGCAATCTCAAAGTATACTGGCTCATCACAACATAGAGCCAGTAGATATGCAAGTGATAACTCCTGAGCCGACAGCGGCGGCGTCTACACCACCCGCGCCCACGCTAGCTCCGACCCCGCTCCCTCCGCAAACCCCGAGCCCACTCCCTCCGCAAACCCCGAGTCCACCCCCGCTAGCAGCCCCGGCCGCGCCGCCGCCGCCGCGCGCCTCGTCTACTCCGCGCCGGACCCCGCGGCGGCGGCAGCGGCAGCGCCGAGTAGTACCTATGTCTGCAGATACAGCAAGGCGCGCACTGGTTAATATGTCTGAAGAGAGAGTTAGACTGGATGCAAGACGGAACCAAATTTTAGAAGGTTTAACTCTCAGACTCGAAGAAATAAGAGACATATTATCGCGTCGGGCACCGAGCACGCAAGACAATTGAAAGGCTTACGGTCCTTGAGAGGAATACCAAGTAAGAATATAAGTTTCTAATTCAAAATACAATAAAACATCACTGCTGTAATAAAAAATTACATTGCCACATGGAATGGCAGTGCTCAGCCTTTGTGCTAAGTAAAGACATTATGATGGATCTTTAAATAACCCAACTCTACAGTGGTAATATGCAAATGAAACAAAACCTCAAAATACATTATAAAAAACTTTATTTTTCAGGCTTCCCGGTGTGCCCACAGCCGATGAACAAGCCTAGCTCTTGTGGACGAGCCTTGCTGTAAAGTCTGTTGGCTGCAATCCCCAACATCAACATAGTTTTGTTGCATTTGGGCTTCTTGGCGAACCTCTGCATCTGTCAATTCTGGTATCGGTAGCTGAGCCCGATTGCAAATGTTGTGTAAAATGACACAGGCATTTACAATAGAAGCTGCAACAACTGGCTTATAGTGTAAAACTCGATGCACTAACAGACAGCGGAAACGTGCTTTAAGAAGCCCAATTGTCCTCTCAACAATATTCCTGGCCCTAATGTGCATATCTGTATAATGTCTCTCAGGCGTATCTGGTGCAGCATCTAATATTGGTGTCATCATGTATGGTCTTAGTGGATATCCAGAGTCACCTGTAAAGAAATATTTCACTTAGTAGACTGTTTAAAAAGTGATCAAATTTAATAAAAAACAAAAATATTATTTTGCTTAAGTAAGTACATTAATTATTTTATTTGACTGAAGTATATTACGTACACTTAAGGCTGACATACAGAAATATCTCTTGCCAAACCACATAAACTGTAGTGGTTTGATATAGACTGTACATTATACCCCTATAATAAAATTTCTTTAATCTAAGTAATTTCTTACCAAGAAGCCAAGTTGGCTCAACAAGTGCCTCTAAATGAGCCTTTATTGGATGTTGATTCCAGATAAAAGAGTCATGCGAAGCTCCACCAAAGCTAGCATCAACACTTGTAATGTTCATATTAGCATCACATATCTAACAAAAAAGTACAAACTTAAAATTAATGTATGTACCAAAGTTTATGTTCCTTATTTAACAGTAGTTCCTTAGTTATTAAGTTTAATTTGTTATATTATTATAAATGATTAACAAACTGTTGTAGTTTCATTACCAGTTGAACATTTAAGGAATGATAGTGTTTTCTACAAAAATATCTTTCTTCATTCTCATTGGGTCTTATGATAGCGACTTGCGTGCAGTCGATGCATCCCAAAACTCCTGGGATTCTAAATTGTTGATAAAACCTGGAATAATAAAATTGACAATTTGGTTGGTTGACTCATCCCGAGGAATTAAGAAAAAGATGTATAGTACCTACAACTTTACAATAAACTCAAGAGATGCATTACAAGGGAACCACCCCTTGCAAAGTATACATTAATATTGACAACAATAGGAACTTATATGTGTAATATGTTCAACTGAACACTGAAGCAGTTAATTCATTATGAATTTTAGAATTAAAGTTACCTTGACCTAATTGCACTCATTCTTTTTACTATTATTGATAATTTATGTAAGAATTTAAATAATAAGTAGGTAATAATTATTATTTAACCAAATATTTGGCCAGTGTGGGGCATCAGCTAGTTAGTAATTAAAATGTTTAGTTAGAATAAAAACAATACTTTGTTAGTATTTCATTGTGGCTCTCTACACCCTCTTTATTATTTGATTTGATTAGATAATGTAAATGACAAGGAAGCCATTTATTTAACAATTATTTACTAAATTTCAATGTGAATAATTTCTAACATGCTGTTGAGGTTCGAAAGAAAGAAAGAAAAAGAGTTTATTTGTTTCTTATATTTAATGTGATTCATGGAGCTTCTCCATCACCATTTCATTGGTTTCATCTCTTATTATATACACCATGAAAGTCACAGAAAAATAATGAAGAAAACATTACGGGTCACACAATGGGCAGCTTTATCGCTAAAAGCAATCTTTTCATGACAACCTTTGGATGGATTTTAAAGAAAAAAGGAAAGAAAGACTACTGTAGGTAGGCTTAGGTGTACTATCCTTACTAATATTATAAATGCGAAAATAACTCGTGTCTGTCTGTCTGTCTCGCTTTCACACCAAAACTACTGAACCGATTTGAATGAAATTTGGTACAGAGATAGTCTAGAGCCTGAGAAAGGACATAGGCTACTTTTTATCCTGGGAGTATGTTCCTTGGAACCACACGGGCAAAGCCGCTGGCAGAAGCTAGTTTATATATACAATAAATACATAATATTAACCCCATATTATTGTTTTACTTACTCTTTTCTTATGGAATTCCTTTCCTCTAATGTTCTTGGGAAAACAATGTATTTATCTCTCATTTGGGAAGAATTTAACGCTTTCGTTACTTGAGATAATACTGATGACACGGTTTGTTGTGCCACGGAATGACCACCTATATCTCCAATTGGTCTTTGGTAAGACCCTGTGGCATAGAATGATAATGCAGTCAAAACCTTAAACAAATAATAAATACAACAATAATTATTATATGTATAGGTACCTATTATGGTTAATAAAACTTATAGTTCTAAAAATTGGATAAAAGTAATTTCTCAAATCCTTTCTCACAAACAAGAATATCTATATGAATTAAGTAAATAGCCTACCTTGTACCTTGTTCTCTAAGGATAAATCCGTTGACTTGACAGGCTCTTTGAACAATGGGCTCAACTCGGCGCATAAATCGAGCACTAAGTTTTTGGATAGCCTGTAGCGCCTAATGAATTCGGCATCCTCAAAATTATTGAAGGGATCCAACTGGCCGCGTAACTGAAGCCTCTTTCGTTTTTGGGTATAGTGTGAGGCAAAATCTTCCTCAAAAAACTCAAATAAAAGTAGTTCATCAGACATCTGATAAAGAAAAACGAATACGGTTAAAAAATGCATTTTAAATGGGTATTTAAGGCTTTAATGGAAAGATGAATAAATAAAGAAAGTATACTTACATTGGTTTTTGTAAAAGTCTACTAAAAAACTTTGTTTTCGTCAGTAATTCACCAAACGTTTCAGTTATGTTAGAGAAAAAGTAACTTTTATTGAATCGTTTATTTTGACAGTTCGAGCGTTTCAGTTGAGCTGCTTTAAGACGTCATGGTACCAAACAAGAACAAAATTGAATGAATGAAACCAAAACATGCGACTCAGTCTGTGACAATCGCTGTCAGATGGCATGGCCTAAATTGAATCGTTTATCTAACGTCATGGTACGAATTAGAAGAAAAGTTCAGTTTAGGTCCTAAAATAGATCGCAATAAGAGCTCGTGGTAGGCATCCAGCTAGCTAGAATGTTTTCGGGATTTAGACAGGAAAAAAAATGTGCACCGTGATCAAAAAACCACTACTAGCAAATAAACGTATACATTTTTTTATTTTTTTTGCGGTTCTATGCGAGCAAGCCGCACGGTTGAGGTGTCTGGAGACGCGTCTCAGCGCGGGCCAGCTAGCTAGGATATTTTCGGAATTTAGACAGGAAGAAAAATGTGCACCGTGATCAAAAAACCACTACTAGCAAATAAACGTTTACATTTTTTTAAACTTTTTGCGGTTCTATTCGAGGCAGCCGCACGGTTGAGGTATCTGGAGATGCGTCTAGGCGCGAGCCAGCTAGGTTGAGTGTTTCCGGGATTTAGACAGGAAGATAAATGTGCACCGTGATCAAAAAACCACTACTAGCAAATAAACGTATACATTTTTTAAATTTTTTGCGATTCTATGCGAGCCAGCCGCACGGTTGAGAAGTCTAGAGACGCGTCGCAGCGCGGGCCAGCTAGTTAAAGTGTTTTCGGGATTAAGACAGAAAGAAAAATGTGCACCGTGATCAAAAAACCACTACTAGCAAATAAACGTATATATTTTTTTAATTTTTTTGCGGTTCTATGCGAGCCAGCCGCACGGTTGAGGTGTCTGAAGACGCGTCTCGGCGCGAGCCAGATAGAAAGAGTGTTTCCGAGATTAAGACAGGAAGAAACATGTGCACCGTGATCAAAAAACCACTACTAGCAAATAAACGTATACATTTTTTTAATTTTTATGCGGTTCTATGCGAGCCAGCCGCACGGTTGAGGTGTCCGGAGACGCGTCTTTGTGCGGGCCAGCTAGCGAGAGTGTTTTCTGGATTAAGACAGGAAGAAAAATGTGCACCGCGATCAAAAAACCACTATTAGGAAATAAACGTATAATTTTTTTTTAATTTTTTGCGGTTCTATGCGAGCCAGCCGCACGGTTGAGGTGTCTGGAGACGCGTCTTGTCGCGAGCCAGATAGAAAGAGTGTTTCCGAGATTTAGACAGGAAGAAAAATGTGCACCGTGATCAAAAAACCACTACTAGCAAATAAACGTATACATTTTTTTTTTTTTTGCATTTCTATGCGAGCCAGCCGCACGGTTGAGTTGTCTGGAGACGTGTCTTAGCGCGGACCAGCTAGCTAGAATGTTTTCGGGATTTAGACAGGAAAAAAAATGTGCACCGTGATCAAAAAACCACTACTAGCAAATAAACGTATACATTTTTTAAATTTTTTGCGATTCTATGCGAAACAGCCGCACGGTTGAGAAGTCTAGAGACGCGTCTCAGCGCGGGCCAGCTAGCTAAAGTGTTTTCGGGATTAAGACAGAAAGAAAAATGTGCACCGTGATCAAAAAACCACTACTAGCAAATAAACGTATACATTTTTTTAATTTTTTTGCGGTTCTATGCGAGCCAGCCGCACGGTTGAGGTGTCTGAAGACGCGTCTCGGCGCGGGCCAGCTAGCTAGTGTTTTTCCGGGATTAAGACAGGAAGAAACATGTGCACCGTGATCAAAAAACCACTATTAGGAAATAAACGTATAATTTTTTTTTAATTTTTTGCGGTTCTATGCGAGCCAGCCGCACGGTTGAGGTGTCTGGAGACGCGTCTTGGCGCGAGCCAGATAGAAAGAGTGTTTCCGAGATTTAGACAGGAAGAAAAATGTGCACCGTGATCAAAAAACCACTACTAGCAAATAAACGTATACATTTTTTTTTTTTTTGCATTTCTATGCGAGCCAGCCGCACGGTTGAGTTGCCTGGAGACGTGTCTTAGCGCGGACCAGCTAGCTAGAATGTTTTCGGGATTTAGAAAGGAAAAAAAATGTGCACCGTGATCAAAAAACCACTACTAGCAAATAAACGTATACATTTTTTTAATTTTTTTGCGGTTCTATGCGAGCCAGTCGCACGGTTGAGGTGTCTGGAGACGCGTCTCAGCGCGGGCCAGCTAGCTAGGATATTTTCGGAATTTAGACAGGAAGAAAAATGTGCACCGTGATCAAAAAACCACTACTAGCAAAAAAACGTATACATTTTTTTATTTTTTTTGCGGTTCTATGCGAGCCAGCCGCACGGTTGAGGTGTCTGGAGACGCGACTCAGCGCGGACCAGCTAGCTAGTGTATTATCGGGATTGAGACAGGAAGAAAAATGTGCACCGTTATCAAAAAACCACTACTAGCAAATAAACGTATACATTTTTTTAATTTTTTGCGGTTCTGTGCGAGCCAGCCGCACGGTTTAGGTGTCTGGAGACGCGACTCAGCGCGGGCCAGCTAGCTAGATTGTTTTAGGGATTTAGACAGGAAGAAAAATGTGCACCGTGATCAAAAAACCACTACTAGCAAATAAACGTATACATTTTTTAAATTTTTTTGCGGTTCTATGCGAGCCAGCCGCACGAATGAGGTGTCTGGAGACGCGTCTTGGCGCGGGCCAGCTAGTTAGAGTGTGTTCGGGATTTAGACAGTAAGAAAAATGTGCACCGTGATCAAAAAACCACTACTAGCAAATAAACGTATACATTTTTTAAATTTTTTGCGATTCTATGCAAGCCAGCCGCACGGTTGAGAAGTCTAGAGACGCGTCTCAGCGCGGGCCAGCTAGCTAAAGTGTTTTCGGGATTAAGACAGAAAGAAAAATGTGCACCGTGATCAAAAAACCACTACTAGCAAATAAACGTATACATTTTTTTAATTTTTTTGCGGTTCTATGCGAGCCAGCCGCACGGTTGAGGTGTCTGAAGACGCGTCTCGGCGCGGGCCAGCTAGCTAGTGTTTTTTCGGGATTTAGACAGGAAGAAACAAGTGCACCGTGATCAAAAAACCACTATTAGGAAATAAACGTATAATTTTTTTTTAATTTGTTGCGGTTCTATGCGAGCCAGCCGCACGGTTGAGGTGTCTGGAGACGCGTCTTGGCGCGAGCCAGATAGAAAGAGTGTTTCCGAGATTTAGACAGGAAGAAAAATGTGCACCGTGATCAAAAAACCACTACTAGCAAATAAACGTATACATTTTTTTTTTTTGCGTTTCTATGCGAGCCAGCCGCACGGTTGAGTTGTCTGGAGACGTGTCTTAGCGCGGACCAGCTAGCTAGAATGTTTTCGGGATTGAGACAGGAAGAAAAATGTGCACCGTTATCAAATAACCACTACTAGCAAATAAACGTATACATTTTTTCAATTTTTTGCGGTTCTATGCGAGCCAGCCGCACGGTTGAGGTGTCTGGAGACGCGTTTCAGCGCGGGCCAGCTAGCTAGATTGTTTTCGGTATTTAGACAGGAAGAAAAATGTGCACCGTGATCAAAAAACCACTACTAGCAAATAAACGTATACATTTTTTTAATTTTTTTGCGGTTCTATGCGAGCCAGCCGCACGGTTGAGGTGTCTGGAGACGCGTCTCAGCGCGGGCCAGCTAGCTAGGATGTTTTCGGAATTTAGACAGGAAGAAAAATGTGCACCGTTATCAAAAAACCACCACTAGCAAATAAACGTATAATTTTTTTTTAATATTTTTGCGGTTTTATGCGAGCCAGCCGCACGGTTGAGGTGTGTGGAGACGCGTCTCGGCGCGGGCCAGCTAGCTAGAGTTTTTCCGGGATTTAGACAGGAAGAAAAATGTGCACCGTGATCAAAAAACCACTACTAGCAAATAAACGTATATTTTTTTTTTTTTTTTGCGGTTCTATGCGAGCCAGCCGCACAGTTGAGGTGTACGGAGACGCGTCTTTGTGCGGGCCAGCTAGCGAGAGTGTTTTCGGGATTAAGACAGGAAGAAAAATGTGCACCGTGATCAAAAAACCACTACTAGCAAATAAACGTTTACATTTTTTTAAACTTTTTGCGGTTCTATTCGAGGCAGCCGCACGGTTGAGGTATCTGGAGATGCGTCTAGGCGCGAGCCAGCTAGGTTGAGTGTTTCCGGGATTTAGACAGGAAGATAAATGTGCACCGTGATCAAAAAACCACTACTAGCAAACAAACGTATACATTTTTTTAAATTTTTGCGGTTCTATGCGAGCCAGCCGCACGGTTGAGGTGTCTGGAGACGCGTCTCAGCGCGGGCCAGCTAGCTAGGATGTTTTCGGAATTTAGACAGGAAGAAAAATGTGCACCGTTATCAAAAAACCACTACTAGCAAATAAACGTATAATTTTTTTTTAATATTTTTGCGGTTTTATGCGAGCCAGCCGCACGGTTGAGGTGTGTGGAGACGCGTCTCGGCGCGGGCCAGCTAGCTAGAGTTTTTCCGGGATTTAGACAGGAAGAAAAATGTGCACCGTGATCAAAAAACCACTACTAGCAAATAAACGTATATTTTTTTTTTTTTTTTGCGGTTCTATGCGAGCCAGCCGCACAGTTGAGGTGTTCGGAGACGCGTCTTTGTGCGGGCCAGCTAGCGAGAGTGTTTTCGGGATTAAGACAGGAAGAAAAATGTGCACCGTGATCAAAAAACCACTACTAGCAAATAAACGTTTACATTTTTTTAAACTTTTTGCGGTTCTATTCGAGGCAGCCGCACGGTTGAGGTATCTGGAGATGCGTCTAGGCGCGAGCCAGCTAGGTTGAGTGTTTCCGGGATTTAGACAGGAAGATAAATGTGCACCGTGATCAAAAAACCACTACTAGCAAACAAACGTATACATTTTTTTAAATTTTTGCGGTTCTATGCAAGCCAGCCGCACGGTTGAGGTGTCTTGAAACGCGTCTCGGCACGGGCCAGCTAGGTGGATTGTTTTCGGGATTGGGGCAGGAAGAAAAATGTGCACCGTGATCAAAAAACCACTACTAGCAAATAAACGTATACATTTTTTAATTTTTTGCGGTTCTATGCGAGCCAGCCGCACGGTTGAGGTGTCTGAAGACGCGGCTTAGCGCGAGCCAGCTAGCTAGTGTGTTTTCGGGATTGAGACAGGAAGAAAAATGTGCACCGTGATCAAAAAACCACTACTAGCAAATAAACGTATACATTTTTTAATTTTTTGCGGTTCTATGCGAGCCAGCCGCACGTTTGAGGTGTCTGGAGACGCGTCTTAGCGCGGACCAGCTAGGTAGAATGTTTTCGGAATTTAGACAGGAAGAAAAATGTGCACCGTGATCAAAAAACAACTACTAGCAAATAAACGTATAATTTTTTTTTAATATTTTTGCGGTTTTATGCGAGCCAGCCGCACGGTTGAGGTGTGTGGAGACGCGTCTCAGCGCGGGCCAGCTAGCTAGGATGTTTTCGGAATTTAGACAGGAAGAAAAATGTGCACCGTTATCAAAAAACCACTACTAGCAAATAAACGTATAATTTTTTTTTAATATTTTTGCGGTTTTATGCGAGCCAGCCGCACGGTTGAGGTGTGTGGAGACGCGTCTCGGCGCGGGCCAGCTAGCTAGAGTTTTTCCGGGATTTAGACAGGAAGAAAAATGTGCACCGTGATCAAAAAACCACTACTAGCAAATAAACGTATATTTTTTTTTTTTTTTTGCGGTTCTATGCGAGCCAGCCGCACAGTTGAGGTGTTCGGAGACGCGTCTTTGTGCGGGCCAGCTAGCGAGAGTGTTTTCGGGATTAAGACAGGAAGAAAAATGTGCACCGTGATCAAAAAACCACTACTAGCAAATAAACGTTTACATTTTTTTAAACTTTTTGCGGTTCTATTCGAGGCAGCCGCACGGTTGAGGTATCTGGAGATGCGTCTAGGCGCGAGCCAGCTAGGTTGAGTGTTTCCGGGATTTAGACAGGAAGATAAATGTGCACCGTGATCAAAAAACCACTACTAGCAAACAAACGTATACATTTTTTTAAATTTTTGCGGTTCTATGCAAGCCAGCCGCACGGTTGAGGTGTCTTGAAACGCGTCTCGGCACGGGCCAGCTAGGTGGATTGTTTTCGGGATTGGGGCAGGAAGAAAAATGTGCACCGTGATCAAAAAACCACTACTAGCAAATAAACGTATACATTTATTTAATTTTTTTTGCAGTTCTATGCGAGCCAGCCGCACGGTTGAGGTGTCAGTAGACGCGTCTCGGCGCGGGCCAGCTAGCTAGTGTTTTAAGGATTTAGACAGGAAAAAAAAATGTGCACCGTGATCAAAAAACCACTACTAGCAAATAAACGTATACATTTTTTAATTTTTTGCGGTTCTATGCGAGCCAGCCGCACGGTTGAGGTGTCTGAAGACGCGGCTTAGCGCGAGCCAGCTAGCAAGTGTGTTTTCGGGATTGAGACAGGAAGAAAAATGTGCACCGTGATCAAAAAACCACTACTAGCAAATAAACGTATACATTTTTTAATTTTTTGCGGTTCTATGCGAGCCAGCCGCACGTTTGCGGTGTCTGGAGACGCGTCTTAGCGCGGACCAGCTAGGTAGAATGTTTTCGGAATTTAGACAGGAAGAAAAATGTGCACCGTGATCAAAAAACAACTACTAGCAATTAAACGTATACATTTTTTTAAGTTTTTTGCGGTTCTATGCGAGCCAGCCGCACGGTTGAGGTGTCTGGAGACGCGTCTCAGCGCGGGCCAGCTAGCTAGGATGATTTCGGAATTTAGACAGGAAGAAAAATGTGCACCGTTATCAAAAAACCACTACTAGCAAATAAACGTATAATTTTATTTTAATATTTTTGCGGTTTTATGCGAGCCAGCCGCACTGTTGAGGTGTCTGGAGACGCGTCTTGGCGCGGGCCAGCTAGCTAGAGTTTTTCCGGAATTAAGACAGGAAAAAAAATGTGCATCGTGATCAAAAAACCACTACTAGCAAATAAACGTATAATTTTTTTTTATTTTTTTGCGGTTCTATGCGAGCCAGCCGCACAGTTGAGGTGTTCGGAGACGCGTCTTTGTGCGGGCCAGCTAGCGAGAGTGTTTTCGGGATTAAGACAGGAAGAAAAATGTGCACCGTGATCAAAAAACCACTACTAGCAAATAAACGTTTACATTTTTTTAAACTTTTTGCGGTTCTATTCGAGGCAGCCGCACGGTTGAGGTATCTGGAGATGCGTCTCGGCGCGGGCCAGCTAGCTAGATTGTTTTCGGGATTTAGACAGGAAGAAAAATGTGCACCGTGATTAAAAAACCACTACAAGCAAACAAACGTATACATTTTTTTTAATTTTTGCGGTTCTATGCGAGCCAGCCGCACGATTGAGGTGTTTTGAAACGCGTCTCGGCACGGGCCAGCTAGGTAGATTGTTTTCGGGATTGGGGCAGGAAGAAAAATGTGCACCGTGATCAAAAAACCACTACTAGCAAATAAACGTATACATTTATTTAATTTTTTTGCAGTTCTATGCGAGCCAGCCGCACGGTTGAGGTGTCTGGAGACGCCTCTTAGCGCGGAGCAGCTAGCTAGAATGTTTTCGGGATTTAGGCAGGAAGAAAAATGTGCACCGTGATCAAAAAACCACTACTAGCAAATAAACGTATACATTTTTTTAATTTTTTTGCGGTTCTATGCGAGCCAGCCGCACGGTTGAGAAGTCTGGAGACATTTTTCAGCGCAAGCCAGCTAGCTAGTGTGTTTTCGGGATTAAGACAGAAAGAAAAATGTGCACCGTGATCAAAAAACCACTACTAGCAAATAAACGTATACATTTTTTTAATATTTTTGCGGTTTTATGCGAGCCAGCCGCACGGTTGAGGTGTCTGGAGACGCGTCTTGGCGCGGGCCAGATAGCTAGAGTGTTTTCGGAATTTAGACAGGAAGAAAAATGTGCACCGTGATCAAAAAACCACTACTAGCAAATAAACGTATACATTTTATTATTTTTTTTGCGGTTCTATGTGAGCTAGCCCCACAGTTGAGGTGTCTGGAGACGCGTCTTAGCGCGGACCAGCTAGGTAGAATGTTTTCGGGATTTAGACAGGTAGAAAAATGTGCACCGTGATCAAAAAACCACTACTAGCAAATAAACGTATACATTTTTTTAAATTTTTTGCGGTTCTATGCGAGCCAGCCGCATGGTTGAGATGTCTGGAGACGCGTCTCGGCGCGGGCCAGCTAGCTAGTGTATATTCGGGATTATGACAGAAAGAAAAATGTGCACCGTGATCAAAAAACCACTACTAGGAAATAAACGTATATATTTTTTTTTAATTTTTTGCGGTTCTATGCGAGCTAGCCGCACGGTTGAGGTGTCTGGAGACGTGTCTCGGCGGGCCAGCTAGCTAGAGTGTTTTCGGGATTTAGACAGGAAGAAAAATGTGCACCGTGATCAAAAAACCACTACTAGCAAATAAACGTATATTTTTTTTTTTTTTTTTGCGGTTCTATGCGAGCCAGCCGCACAGTTGAGGTGTTCGGAGACGCGTCGTTGTGCGGGCCAGCTATCGAGAGTGTTTTCGGGATTAAGACAGGAAGAAAAATGTGCACCGTGATCAAAAAACCACTACTAGCAAATAAACGTTTACATTTTTTTAAACTTTTTGCGGTTCTATTCGAGGCAGCCGCACGGTTGAGGTATCTGGAGATGCGTCTAGGCGCGAGCCAGCTAGGTTGAGTGTTTCCGGGATTTAGACAGGAAGATAAATGTGCACCGTGATCAAAAAACCACTACTAGCAAATAAACGTATACATTTATTTAATTTTTTTGCAGTTCTATGCGAGCCAGCCGCACGGTTGAGGTGTCAGTAGACGCGTCTCGGCGCGGGCCAGCTAGCTAGTGTTTTAAGGATTTAGACAGGAAAAAAAAATGTGCACCGTGATCAAAAAACCACTACTAGCAAATAAACGTATACATTTTTTAATTTTTTGCGGTTCTATGCGAGCCAGCCGCACGTTTGAGGTGTCTGGAGACGCGTCTTAGCGCGGACCAGCTAGGTAGAATGTTTTCGGAATTTAGACAGGAAGAAAAATGTGCACCGTGATCAAAAAACAACTACTAGCAATTAAACGTATACATTTTTTTAAGTTTTTTGCGGTTCTATGCGAGCCAGCCGCACGGTTGAGGTGTCTGGAGACGCCTCTTAGCGCGGAGCAGCTAGCTAGAATGTTTTCGGGATTTAGGCAGGAAGAAAAATGTGCACCGTGATCAAAAAACCACTACTAGCAAATAAACGTATACATTTTTTTAATTTTTTTGCGGTTCTATGCGAGCTAGCCCCACAGTTGAGGTGTCTGGAGACGCGTCTTAGCGCGGACCAGCTAGGTAGAATGTTTTCGGGATTTAGACAGGAAGAAAAATGTGCACCGTGATCAAAAAACCACTACAAGCAAACAAACGTATACATTTTTTTTAATTTTTGCGGTTCTATGCGAGCCAGCCGCACGATTGAGGTGTTTTGAAACGCGTCTCGGCACGGGCCAGCTAGGTAGATTGTTTTCGGGATTGGGGCAGGAAGAAAAATGTGCACCGTGATCAAAAAACCACTACTAGCAAATAAACGTATACATTTATTTAATTTTTTTGCAGTTCTATGCGAGCCAGCCGCACGGTTGAGGTGTCTGGAGACGCCTCTTAGCGCGGAGCAGCTAGCTAGAATGTTTTCGGGATTTAGGCAGGAAGAAAAATGTGCACCGTGATCAAAAAACCACTACTAGCAAATAAACGTATACATTTTTTTAATTTTTTTGCGGTTCTATGCGAGCCAGCCGCACGGTTGAGAAGTCTGGAGACATTTTTCAGCGCAAGCCAGCTAGCTAGTGTGTTTTCGGGATTAAGACAGAAAGAAAAATGTGCACCGTGATCAAAAAACCACTACTAGCAAATAAACGTATACATTTTTTTAATATTTTTGCGGTTTTATGCGAGCCAGCCGCACGGTTGAGGTGTCTGGAGACGCGTCTTGGCGCGGGCCAGATAGCTAGAGTGTTTTCGGAATTTAGACAGGAAGAAAAATGTGCACCGTGATCAAAAAACCACTACTAGCAAATAAACGTATACATTTTATTATTTTTTTTGCGGTTCTATGTGAGCCAGCCCCACAGTTGAGGTGTCTGGAGACGCGTCTTAGCGCGGACCAGCTAGGTAGAATGTTTTCGGGATTTAGACAGGAAGAAAAATGTGCACCGTGATCAAAAAACCACTACTAGCAAATAAACGTATACATTTTTTTAAATTTTTTGCGGTTCTATGCGAGCCAGCCGCATGGTTGAGATGTCTGGAGACGCGTCTCGGCGCGGGCCAGCTAGCTAGTGTATATTCGGGATTATGACAGAAAGAAAAATGTGCACCGTGATCAAAAAACCACTACTAGGAAATAAACGTATATATTTTTTTTTAATTTTTTGCGGTTCTATGCGAGCTAGCCGCACGGTTGAGGTGTCTGGAGACGTGTCTCGGCGGGCCAGCTAGCTAGAGTGTTTTCGGGATTTAGACAGGAAGAAAAATGTGCACCGTGATCAAAAAACCACTACTAGCAAATAAACGTATAATTTTTTTTTTTTTTTTGCGGTTCTATGCGAGCCAGCCGCACAGTTGAGGTGCTCGGAGACGCGTCGTTGTGCGGGCCAGCTATCGAGAGTGTTTTCGGGATTAAGACAGGAAGAAAAATGTGCACCGTGATCAAAAAACCACTACTAGCAAATAAACGTTTACATTTTTTTAAACTTTTTGCGGTTCTATTCGAGGCAGCCGCACGGTTGAGGTATCTGGAGATGCGTCTAGGCGCGAGCCAGCTAGGTTGAGTGTTTCCGGGATTTAGACAGGAAGATAAATGTGCACCGTGATCAAGAAACCACTACTAGCAAATAAACGTATACATTTATTTAATTTTTTTGCAGTTCTATGCGAGCCAGCCGCACGGTTGAGGTGTCAATAGACGCGTCTCGGCACGGGCCAGCTAGCTAGTGTTTTAAGGATTTAGACAGGAAAAAAAAATGTGCACCGTGATCAAAAAACCACTACTAGCAAATAAACGTATACATTTTTTAATTTTTTGCGGTTCTATGCGAGCCAGCCGCACGTTTGAGGTGTCTGGAGACGCGTCTTAGCGCGGACCAGCTAGGTAGAATGTTTTCGGAATTTAGACAGGAAGAAAAATGTGCACCGTGATCAAAAAACAACTACTAGCAATTAAACGTATACATTTTTTTAAGTTTTTTGCGGTTCTATGCGAGCCAGCCGCACGGTTGAGGTGTCTGGAGACGCCTCTTAGCGCGGAGCAGCTAGCTAGAATGTTTTCGGGATTTAGGCAGGAAGAAAAATGTGCACCGTGATCAAAAAACCACTACTAGCAAATAAACGTATACATTTTTTTAATTTTTTTGCGGTTCTATGCGAGCTAGCCCCACAGTTGAGGTGTCTGGAGACGCGTCTTAGCGCGAACCAGCTAGGTAGAATGTTTTCGGGATTTAGACAGGAAGAAAAATGTGCACCGTGATCAAAAAACCACTACTAGCAAATAAACGTATACATTTTTTTAAATTTTTTGCGGTTCTATGCGAGCCAGCCGCATGGTTGAGATGTCTGGAGACGCGTCTCGGCGCGGGCCAGCTAGCTAGTGTATATTCGGGATTATGACAGAAAGAAAAATGTGCACCGTGAACAAAAAACCACTACTAGGAAATAAACGTATATATTTTTTTTTAATTTTTTGCGGTTCTATGCGAGCTAGCCGCACGGTTGAGGTGTCTGGAGACGTGTCTCGGCGGGCCAGCTAGCTAGAGTGTTTTCGGGATTTAGACAGGAAGAAAAATGTGCACCGTGATCAAAAAACCACTACTAGCAAATAAACGTATACATTTATTTAATTTTTTTGCAGTTCTATGCGAGCCAGCCGCACGGTTGAGGTGTCAGTAGACGCGTCTCGGCGCGGGCCAGCTAGCTAGTGTTTTAAGGATTTAGACAGGAAAAAAAAATGTGCACCGTGATCAAAAAACCACTACTAGCAAATAAACGTATACATTTTTTAATTTTTTGCGGTTCTATGCGAGCCAGCCGCACGTTTGAGGTGTCTGGAGACGCGTCTTAGCGCGGACCAGCTAGGTAGAATGTTTTCGGAATTTAGACAGGAAGAAAAATGTGCACCGTGATCAAAAAACAACTACTAGCAATTAAACGTATACATTTTTTTAAGTTTTTTGCGGTTCTTTGCGAGCCAGCCGCACGGTTGAGGTGTCTGGAGACGCGTCTCAGCGCGGGCCAGCTAGCTAGGATGATTTCGGAATTTAGACAGGAAGAAAAATGTGCACCGTTATCAAAAAACCACTACTAGCAAATAAACGTATAATTTTTTTTTAATATTTTTGCGGTTTTATGCGAGCCAGCCGCACTGTTGAGGTGTCTGGAGACGCGTCTTGGCGCGGGCCAGCTAGCTAGAGTTTTTCCGGAATTAAGACAGGAAAAAAAATGTGCATCGTGATCAAAAAACCACTACTAGCAAATAAACGTATAATTTTTTTTTATTTTTTTGCGGTTCTATGCGAGCCAGCTGCACAGTTGAGGTGTTCGGAGACGCGTCTTTGTGCGGGCCAGCTAGCGAGAGTGTTTTCGGGATTTAGACAGGAAGAAAAATGTGCACCGTGATCAAAAAACCACTACAAGCAAACAAACGTATACATTTTTTTTAATTTTTGCGGTTCTATGCGAGCCAGCCGCACGGTTGAGGTATCTGGAGATGCGCCTCGGCGCGGGCCAGCTAGCTAGATTGTTTTCGGGATTTAGACAGGAAGAAAAATGTGCACCGTGATCAAAAAACCACTACAAGCAAACAAACGTATACATTTTTTTTAATTTTTGCGGTTCTATGCGAGCCAGCCGCACGGTTGAGGTGTCTTGAAACGCGTCTCGGCACGGGCCAGCTAGGTAGATTGTTTTCGGGATTGGGGCAGGAAGAAAAATGTGCACCGTGATCAAAAAACCACTACTAGCAAATAAACGTATACATTTATTTAATTTTTTTGCAGTTTTATGCGAGCCAGCCGCACGGTTGAGGTGTCTGGAGACGCCTCTTAGCGCGGAGCAGCTAGCTAGAATGTTTTCGGGATTTAGGCAGGAAGAAAAATGTGCACCGTGATCAAAAAACCACTACTAGCAAATAAACGTATACATTTTTTTAATTTTTTTGCGGTTCTATGCGAGCCAGCCGCACGGTTGAGAAGTCTGGAGACATTTTTCAGCGCAAGCCAGCTAGCTAGTGTGTTTTCGGGATTAAGACAGAAAGAAAAATGTGCACCGTGATCAAAAAACCACTACTAGCAAATAAACGTATAAATTTTTTTAATATTTTTGCGGTTTTATGCGAGCCAGCCGCACGGTCGAGGTGTCTGGAGACGCGTCTTGGCGCGGGCCAGATAGCTAGAGTGTTTTCGGAATTTTGACAGGAAGAAAAATGTGCACCGTGATCAAAAAACCACTACTAGCAAATAAACGTATACATTTTTTTTTTTTTTTGCGGTTCTATGTGAGCTAGCCCCACAGTTGAGGTGTCTGGAGACGCGTCTTAGCGCGGACCAGCTAGGTAGAATGTTTTCGGGATTTAGACAGGAAGAAAAATGTGCACCGTGATCAAAAAACCACTACTAGCAAATAAACGTATACATTTTTTTAAATTTTTTGCGGTTCTATGCGAGCCAGCCGCATGGTTGAGATGTCTGGAGACGCGTCTCGGCGCGGGCCAGCTAGCTAGTGTATATTCGGGATTATGACAGAAAGAAAAATGTGCACCGTGATCAAAAAACCACTACTAGGAAATAAACGTATATATTTTTTTTTAATTTTTTGCGGTTCTATGCAAGCTAGCCGCACGGTTGAGGTGTCTGGAGACGTGTCTCGGCGGGCCAGCTAGCAAGAGTGTTTTCGGGATTTAGACAGGAAGAAAAATGTGCACCGTGATCAAAAAACCACTACTAGCAAATAAACGTATAATTTTTTTTTTTTTTTTGCGGTTCTATGCGAGCCAGCCGCACAGTTGAGGTGTTCGGAGACGCGTCTTTGTGCGGGCCAGCTAGCGAGAGTGTTTTCGGGATTAAGACAGGAAGAAAAATGTGCACCGTGATCAAAAAACCACTACTAGCAAATAAACGTTTACATTTTTTTAAACTTTTTGCGGTTCTATTCGAGGCAGCCGCACGGTTGAGGTATCTGGAGATGCGTCTAGGCGCGAGCCAGCTAGGTTGAGTGTTTCCGGGATTTAGACAGGAAGATAAATGTGCACCGTGATCAAAAAACCACTACTAGCAAATAAACGTATACATTTTTTAAATTTTTTGCGATTCTATGCGAGCCAGCCGCACGGTTGAGAAGTCTAGAGACGCGTCTCAGCGCGGGCCAGCTAGCTAAAGTGTTTTCGGAATTAAGACAGAAAGAAAAATGTGCACCGTGATCAAAAAACCACTACTAGCAAATAAACGTATACATTTTTTTAATTTTTTTGCGGTTCTTTGCGAGCCAGCCGCACGGTTGAGGTGTCTGAAGACGCGTCTCGGCGCGGACCAGCTAGCTAGTGTTTTTCCGGGATTTAGACAGGAAGAAACATGTGCACCGTGATCAAAAAACCACTATTAGGAAATAAACGTATAATTTTTTTTTAAATTTTTTGCGGTTCTATGCGAGCCAGCCGCACGGTTGAGGTGTCTGGAGACGCGTCTTGGCGCGAGCCAGATAGAAAGAGTGTTTCCGAGATTAAGACAGGAAGAAATATGTGCACCGTGATCAAAAAACCACTACTAGCAAATAAACGTATACATTTTTTTAATTTTTATGCGGTTCTATGCGAGCCAGCCGCACGGTTGAGGTGTCCGGAGACGCGTCTTTGTGCGGGCCAGCTAGCGAGAGTGTTTTCTGGATTAAGACAGGAAGAAAAATGTGCACCGTGATCAAAAAACCACTATTAGGAAATAAACGTATAATTTTTTTTTTAATTTTTTGCGGTTCTATGCGAGCCAGCCGCACGGTTGAGGTGTCTGGAGACGCGTCTTGGCGCGAGCCAGATAGAAAGAGTGTTTCCGAGATTTAGACAGGAAGAAAAATGTGCACCGTGATCAAAAAACCACTACTAGCAAATAAACGTATACATTTTTTTTTTTTTTGCATTTCTATGCGAGCCAGCCGCACGGTTGAGTTGTCTGGAGACGTGTCTTAGCGCGGACCAGCTAGCTAGAATGTTTTCGGGATTTAGACAGGAAAAAAAATGTGCACCGTGATCAAAAAACCACTACTAGCAAATAAACGTATACATTTTTTTATTTTTTTTGCGGTTCTATGCGAGCCAGCCGCACGGTTGAGGTGTCTGGAGACGCGTCTCAGCGCGGGCCAGCTAGCTAGGATATTTTCGGAATTTAGACAGGAAGAAAAATGTGCACCGTGATCAAAAAACCACTACTAGCAAATAAACGTTTACATTTTTTTAAACTTTTTGCGGTTCTATTCGAGGCAGCCGCACGGTTGAGGTATCTGGAGATGCGTCTAGGCGCGAGCCAGCTAGGTTGAGTGTTTCCGGGATTTAGACAGGAAGATAAATGTGCACCGTGATCAAAAAACCACTACTAGCAAATAAACGTATACATTTTTTAAATTTTTTGCGATTCTATGCGAGCCAGCCGCACGGTTGAGAAGTCTAGAGACGCGTCTCAGCGCGGGCCAGCTAGCTAAAGTGTTTTCGGGATTAAGACAGAAAGAAAAATGTGCACCGTGATCAAAAAACCACTACTAGCAAATAAACGTATACATTTTTTTAATTTTTTTGCGGTTCTATGCGAGCCAGCCGCACGGTTGAGGTGTCTGAAGACGCGTCTCGGCGCGGGCCAGCTAGCTAGTGTTTTTCCGGGATTTAGACAGGAAGAAACATGTGCACCGTGATCAAAAAACCACTATTAGGAAATAAACGTATAATTTTTTTTTAAATTTTTTGCGGTTCTATGCGAGCCAGCCGCACGGTTGAGGTGTCTGGAGACGCGTCTTGGCGCGAGCCAGATAGAAAGAGTGTTTCCGAGATTAAGACAGGAAGAAAAATGTGCACCGTGATCAAAAAACCACTACTAGCAAATAAACGTATACATTTTTTTAAATTTTTTGCGGTTCTATGCGAGCCAGCCGCATGGTTGAGATGTCTGGAGACGCGTCTCGGCGCGGGCCAGCTAGCTAGTGTATATTCGGGATTATGACAGAAAGAAAAATGTGCACCGTGATCAAAAAACCACTACTAGGAAATAAACGTATATATTTTTTTTTAATTTTTTGCGGTTCTATGCGAGCTAGCCGCACGGTTGAGGTGTCTGGAGACGTGTCTCGGCGGGCCAGCTAGCAAGAGTGTTTTCGGGATTTAGACAGGAAGAAAAATGTGCACCGTGATCAAAAAACCACTACTAGCAAATAAACGTATAATTTTTTTTTTTTTTTTGCGGTTCTATGCGAGCCAGCCGCACAGTTGAGGTGTTCGGAGACGCGTCTTTGTGCGGGCCAGCTAGCGAGAGTGTTTTCGGGATTAAGACAGGAAGAAAAATGTGCACCGTGATCAAAAAACCACTACTAGCAAATAAACGTTTACATTTTTTTAAACTTTTTGCGGTTCTATTCGAGGCAGCCGCACGGTTGAGGTATCTGGAGATGCGTCTAGGCGCGAGCCAGCTAGGTTGAGTGTTTCCGGGATTTAGACAGGAAGAAAAATGTGCACCGTGATCAAAAAACCACTACTAGCAAATAAACGTTTACATTTTTTTAAACTTTTTGCGGTTCTATTCGAGGCAGCCGCACGGTTGAGGTATCTGGAGATGCGTCTAGGCGCGAGCCAGCTAGGTTGAGTGTTTCCGGGATTTAGACAGGAAGATAAATGTGCACCGTGATCAAAAAACCACTACTAGCAAATAAACGTATACATTTTTTAAATTTTTTGCGATTCTATGCGAGCCAGCCGCACGGTTGAGAAGTCTAGAGACGCGTCGCAGCGCGGGCCAGCTAGCTAAAGTGTTTTCGGGATTAAGACAGAAAGAAAAATGTGCACCGTGATCAAAAAACCACTACTAGCAAATAAACGTATACATTTTTTTAATTTTTTTGCGGTTCTATGCGAGCCAGCCGCACGGTTGAGGTGTCTGAAGACGCGTCTCGGCGCGGGCCAGCTAGCTAGTGTTTTTCCGGGATTTAGACAGGAAGAAACATGTGCACCGTGATCAAAAAACCACTATTAGGAAATAAACGTATATTTTTTTTTTAAATTTTTTGCGGTTCTATGCGAGCCAGCCGCACGGTTGAGGTGTCTGGAGACGCGTCTTGGCGCGAGCCAGATAGAAAGAGTGTTTCCGAGATTAAGACAGGAAGAAAAATGTGCACCGTGATCAAAAAACCACTACTAGCAAATAAACGTATACATTTTTTTAATTTTTATGCGGTTCTATGCGAGCCAGCCGCACGGTTGAGGTGTCCGGAGACGCGTCTTTGTGCGGGCCAGCTAGCGAGAGTGTTTTCTGGATTAAGACAGGAAGAAAAATGTGCACCGTGATCAAAAAACCACTATTAGGAAATAAACGTATAATTTTTTTTTTAATTTTTTGCGGTTCTATGCGAGCCAGCCGCACGGTTGAGGTGTCTGGAGACGCGTCTTGGCGCGAGCCAGATAGAAAGAGTGTTTCCGAGATTTAGACAGGAAGAAAAATGTGCACCGTGATCAAAAAACCACTACTAGCAAATAAACGTATACATTTTTTTTTTTTTTGCATTTCTATGCGAGCCAGCCGCACGGTTGAGTTGTCTGGAGACGTGTCTTAGCGCGGACCAGCTAGCTAGAATGTTTTCGGGATTTAGACAGGAAAAAAAATGTGCACCGTGATCAAAAAACCACTACTAGCAAATAAACGTATACATTTTTTTATTTTTTTTGCGGTTCTATGCGAGCCAGCCGCACGGTTGAGGTGTCTGGAGACGCGTCTCAGCGCGGGCCAGCTAGCTAGGATATTTTCGGAATTTAGACAGGAAGAAAAATGTGCACCGTGATCAAAAAACCACTACTAGCAAATAAACGTTTACATTTTTTTAAACTTTTTGCGGTTCTATTCGAGGCAGCCGCACGGTTGAGGTATCTGGAGATGCGTCTAGGCGCGAGCCAGCTAGGTTGAGTGTTTCCGGGATTTAGACAGGAAGATAAATGTGCACCGTGATCAAAAAACCACAACTAGCAAATAAACGTATACATTTTTTAAATTTTTTGCGATTCTATGCGAGCCAGCCGCACGGTTGAGAAGTCTAGAGACGCGTCTCAGCGCGGGCCAGCTAGCTAAAGTGTTTTCGGGATTTAGACAGGAAGAAAAATGTGCACCGTGATCAAAAAACCACTACTAGCAAATAAACGTATACATTTTTTTAATTTTTTTGCGGTTCTATGCGAGCCAGCCGCACGGTTGAGGTATCTGAAGACGCGTCTCGGCGCGGGCCAGCTAGCTAGTGTTTTTCCGGGATTTAGACAGGAAGAAACATGTGCACCGTGATCAAAAAACCACTATTAGGAAATAAACGTATAATTTTTTTTTAATTTTTTGCGGTTCTATGCGAGCCAGCCGCACGGTTGAGGTGTCTGGAGACGCGTCTTGGCGCGAGCCAGATAGAAAGAGTGTTTCCGAGATTTAGACAGGAAGAAAAATGTGCACCGTGATCAAAAAACCACTACTAGCAAATAAACGTATACATTTTTTTTTTTTTTGCATTTCTATGCGAGCCAGCCGCACGGTTGAGTTGTCTGGAGACGTGTCTTAGCGCGGACCAGCTAGCTAGAATGTTTTCGGGATTTAGACAGGAAAAAAAATGTGCACCGTGATCAAAAAACCACTACTAGCAAATAAACGTATACATTTTTTTATTTTTTTTGCGGTTCTATGCGAGCCAGCCGCACGGTTGAGGTGTCTGGAGACGCGTCTCAGCGCGGGCCAGCTAGCTAGGATATTTTCGGAATTTAGACAGGAAGAAAAATGTGCACCGTGATCAAAAAACCACTACTAGCAAATAAACGTTTACATTTTTTTAAACTTTTTGCGGTTCTATTCGAGGCAGCCGCACGGTTGAGGTATCTGGAGATGCGTCTAGGCGCGAGCCAGCTAGGTTGAGTGTTTCCGGGATTTAGACAGGAAGATAAATGTGCACCGTGATCAAAAAACCACTACTAGCAAATAAACATATACATTTTTTAAATTTTTTGCGATTCTATGCGAGCCAGCCGCACGGTTGAGAAGTCTAGAGACGCGTCTCAGCGCGGGCCAGCTAGCTAAAGTGTTTTCGGGATTAAGACAGAAAGAAAAATGTGCACCGTGATCAAAAAACCACTACTAGCAAATAAACGTATACATTTTTTTAAACTTTTTGCGGTTCTATGCGAGCCAGCCGCACGGTTGAGGTGTCTGGAGACGCGTCTTGGCGCGAGCCAGATAGAAAGAGTGTTTCCGAGATTAAGACAGGAAGAAAAATGTGCACCGTGATCAAAAAACCACTACTAGCAAATAAACGTATACATTTTTTTAATTTTTTGCGGTTCTATGCGAGCCAGCCGCACGGTTGAGGTGTCCGGAGACGCGTCTTTGTGCGGGCCAGCTAGCGAGAGTGTTTTCTGGATTAAGACAGGAAGAAAAATGTGCACCGTGATCAAAAAACCACTATTAGGAAATAAACGTATATTTTTTTTTTAATTTTTTGCGGTTCTATGCGAGCCAGCCGCACGGTTGAGGTGTCTGGAGACGCGTCTTGGCGCGAGCCAGATAGAAAGAGTGTTTCCGAGATTTAGACAGGAAGAAAAATGTGCACCGTGATCAAAAAACCACTACTAGCAAATAAACGTATACATTTTTTTTTTTTTTGCATTTCTATGCGAGCCAGCCGCACGGTTGAGTTGTCTGGAGACGTGTCTTAGCGCGGACCAGCTAGCTAGAATGTTTTCGGGATTTAGACAGGAAAAAAAATGTGCACCGTGATCAAAAAACCACTACTAGCAAATAAACGTATACATTTTTTTAATTTTTTTGCGGTTCTATGCGAGCCAGCCGCACGGTTGAGGTGTCTGGAGACGCGTCTCAGCGCGGGCCAGCTAGCTAGGATATTTTCGGAATTTAGACAGGAAGAAAAATGTGCACCGTGATCAAAAAACCACTACTAGCAAAAAAACGTATACATTTTTTTATTTTTTTTGCGGTTCTATGCGAGCCAGCCGCACGGTTGAGGTGTCTGGAGACGCGACTCAGCGCGGACCAGCTAGCTAGTGTATTATCGGGATTGAGACAGGAAGAAAAATGTGCACCGTTATCAAAAAACCACTACTAGCAAATAAACGTATACATTTTTTTAATTTTTTGCGGTTCTGTGCGAGCCAGCCGCACGGTTTAGGTGTCTGGAGACGCGACTCAGCGCGGGCCAGCTAGCTAGATTGTTTTAGGGATTTAGACAGGAAGAAAAATGTGCACCGTGATCAAAAAACCACTACTAGCAAATAAACGTATACATTTTTTAAATTTTTTTGCGGTTCTATGCGAGCCAGCCGCACGAATGAGGTGTCTGGAGACGCGTCTTGGCGCGGGCCAGCTAGTTAGAGTGTGTTCGGGATTTAGACAGTAAGAAAAATGTGCACCGTGATCAAAAAACCACTACTAGCAAATAAACGTATACATTTTTTAAATTTTTTGCGATTCTATGCAAGCCAGCCGCACGGTTGAGAAGTCTAGAGACGCGTCTCAGCGCGGGCCAGCTAGCTAAAGTGTTTTCGGGATTAAGACAGAAAGAAAAATGTGCACCGTGATCAAAAAACCACTACTAGCAAATAAACGTATACATTTTTTTAATTTTTTTGCGGTTCTATGCGAGCCAGCCGCACGGTTGAGGTGTCTGGAGACGCGTTTCAGCGCGGGCCAGCTAGCTAGGATATTTTCGGAATTTAGACAGGAAGAAAAATGTGCACCGTGATCAAAAAACCACTACTAGCAAATAAACGTTTACATTTTTTTAAACTTTTTGCGGTTCTATTCGAGGCAGCCGCACGGTTGAGGTATCTGGAGATGCGTCTAGGCGCGAGCCAGCTAGGTTGAGTGTTTCCGGGATTTAGACAGGAAGATAAATGTGCACCGTGATCAAAAAACCACTACTAGCAAATAAACGTATACATTTTTTAAATTTTTTGCGATTCTATGCAAGCCAGCCGCACGGTTGAGAAGTCTAGAGACGCGTCTCAGCGCGGGCCAGCTAGCTAAAGTGTTTTCGGGATTAAGACAGAAAGAAAAATGTGCACCGTGATCAAAAAACCACTACTAGCAAATAAACGTATACATTTTTTTAAACTTTTTGCGGTTCTATGCGAGCCAGCCGCACGGTTGAGGTGTCTGGAGACGCGTCTTGGCGCGAGCCAGATAGAAAGAGTGTTTCCGAGATTAAGACAGGAAGAAAAATGTGCACCGTGATCAAAAAACCACTACTAGCAAATAAACGTATACATTTTTTTAATTTTTTGCGGTTCTATGCGAGCCAGCCGCACGGTTGAGGTGTCCGGAGACGCGTCTTTGTGCGGGCCAGCTAGCGAGAGTGTTTTCTGGATTAAGACAGGAAGAAAAATGTGCACCGTGATCAAAAAACCACTATCCTACTAATATTATAAATGTGAATGTTTGTATGTTTGTATGTTTGTATGTTTGTATGTTTGTATGTTTGTATGTTTGTATGTTTGTATGTTTGTATTTTTGTGCCTCAATCAGGCAAAAATGGCTGAAGGGATTTGGATGAAATTTGGCACACATATAGTCCACATACTGGAATCAAACATAGGCTACTTTTTATCCCGGTAAAAGGCATGGCTTAATGGAGATTGAGGAGGAAGTGGAAACCCAGCGCTTCTGCTGCCTTAGTACTTCAGATTCACAAGTACCAGGAGAACAGAAATGTGTCGTAATATTTCCGGGGCTGAAATTGGGAGCGCAAAAGATTTACAAGTACCAGGAGAATAGAACGATGTCAAAGTATTTTTAGGCTAGAATATTTTTTGTTTTTTTTTTTTTTTAACGGTCGAAAATAAATATGTATTTTGTAGTTTTTTCCGGGTTGGAATTGTAAATGCTATAGATATATATGTGACAGGAGACCATAAACATTTTGAAGAAGTTTTTCTTTGGCTGAAATTAGGAGCGCTAAAGATTCACAAGTACCAGGAGACCATAAACCTGTCAAATTATTTCCGACACTGGAATTAAGTGAGCTGTCAATCCATATAATCAAGATGGAATAAACGCTCACTTCGTGATCACTTCACCCAAGCCTTCACTTCGACATGTTTACAAAATCGCACTGCAGAAGTACCAGGACACCAGAAACATGTCGAAATATTTCAGGGCAGGAATTAGGAGCGCTAAAGATTCATTATGTACCAGGAGACCAGAGACACGTCGAAGATTTCCAAGGTTGGAATTGTGAGCGGTTAGGATTTAAAAGCACCAGGAAATCAGAAACATGTAGAAGTATTTTCGGGGCTGGAATTATGAGCACTATGGATTCACAAGAATCAGTCGAACAGAACGATATTAAAATAGTATATATTTTGGGTTAGAATTTTTTTTTAACAGTCAATCAGATATATGAATATCGCTGCTTCTTTCAGGCTGGAATTGTAAATGCTGTAGATTTACAAGTAGCAGGAGACTAGAAACACGTCAATGTATTCTTTGATTGGAATTGTGAGCGCTAAAGCTTCACAAGTACCAGGTGACCAAAAAAATGATGAAATATTTCCGGCGCGGTGGAATCGTGAGCGCTTAGGATTCAAAGCACCAGAAGAACAGAAAAATGTCGAAGTATTTTCCAGGCTGGAATTATGACCGCTAAAGATTCATTATGTACCAGGGGACCAAAAACATGTCGAAGTATTTTTGGGGCTAGGATTGTGAATGCTAAAGATTCAAATGTACCCGGAGACCAGAAACATTTTTTAATATTTCCGGCGCTGGAATTTTGTGTGGTTAGGATTCAAAAGTACCAGGAGAATAGAAACATATGGAAGTATTTTCCGGGCTGTAATTATGAGCCTTAAATATTTACAAGTACCAGCATACCAGAAACATGTCGAAGTATTTCCGGCGCTGAAATTGTGAGTATTTAGCATTCAAAAGTACCAGGAAATCGGAAATATAACGATGATTTTTCTGGGCTGGAATTATGAGCGCTAAAGATTCACAAGTACCAGAATACCAGAAACATATCGAAGTAGTTCCGGGGCTGAAAGTACGGACAGTTAAGACTCACAAACTATCAGAATAAAGAATCATGAAGATGCATTTCCTAGAATGAAAATATGGTACAAAGAAGTTGCGCGTCACCTCTAAAGTCTACGCAGACGAAGTCGCGGGCGAAGTGCTAGTTAGGAAATAAACGTATAATTTTTTTTTAATTTTTTGCGGTTCTATGCGAGCCAGCCGCACGGTTGAGGTGTCTGGAGACGCGTCTTGGCGCGAGCCAGATAGAAAGAGTGTTTCCGAGATTTAGACAGGAAGAAAAATGTGCACCGTGATCAAAAAACCACTACTAGCAAATAAACGTATACATTTTTTTTTTTTTTGCATTTCTATGCGAGCCAGCCGCACGGTTGAGTTGTCTGGAGACGTGTCTTAGCGCGGACCAGCTAGCTAGAATGTTTTCGGGATTTAGACAGGAAAAAAAATGTGCACCGTGATCAAAAAACCACTACTAGCAAATAAACGTATACATTTTTTTAATTTTTTTGCGGTTCTATGCGAGCCAGCCGCACGGTTGAGGTGTCTGGAGACGCGTCTCAGCGCGGGCCAGCTAGCTAGGATATTTTCGGAATTTAGACAGGAAGAAAAATGTGCACCGTGATCAAAAAACCACTACTAGCAAAAAAACGTATACATTTTTTTATTTTTTTTGCGGTTCTATGCGAGCCAGCCGCACGGTTGAGGTGTCTGGAGACGCGACTCAGCGCGGACCAGCTAGCTAGTGTATTATCGGGATTGAGACAGGAAGAAAAATGTGCACCGTTATCAAAAAACCACTACTAGCAAATAAACGTATACATTTTTTTAATTTTTTGCGGTTCTGTGCGAGCCAGCCGCACGGTTTAGGTGTCTGGAGACGCGACTCAGCGCGGGCCAGCTAGCTAGATTGTTTTAGGGATTTAGACAGGAAAAAAAATGTGCACCGTGATCAAAAAACCACTACTAGCAAATAAACGTATACATTTTTTAAATTTTTTTGCGGTTCTATGCGAGCCAGCCGCACGAATGAGGTGTCTGGAGACGCGTCTTGGCGCGGGCCAGCTAGTTAGAGTGTGTTCGGGATTTAGACAGTAAGAAAAATGTGCACCGTGATCAAAAAACCACTACTAGCAAATAAACGTATACATTTTTTAAATTTTTTGCGATTCTATGCAAGCCAGCCGCACGGTTGAGAAGTCTAGAGACGCGTCTCAGCGCGGGCCAGCTAGCTAAAGTGTTTTCGGGATTAAGACAGAAAGAAAAATGTGCACCGTGATCAAAAAACCACTACTAGCAAATAAACGTATACATTTTTTTAATTTTTTTGCGGTTCTATGCGAGCCAGCCGCACGGTTGAGGTGTCTGAAGACGCGTCTCGGCGCGGACCAGCTAGCTAGTGTTTTTCCGGGATTTAGACAGGAAGAAACAAGTGCACCGTGATCAAAAAACCACTATTAGGAAATAAACGTATAATTTTTTTTTAATTTGTTGCGGTTCTATGCGAGCCAGCCGCACGGTTGAGGTGTCTGGAGACGCGTCTTGGCGCGAGCCAGATAGAAAGAGTGTTTCCGAGATTTAGACAGGAAGAAAAATGTGCACCGTGATCAAAAAACCACTACTAGCAAATAAACGTATACATTTTTTTTTTTTGCGTTTCTATGCGAGCCAGCCGCACGGTTGAGTTGTCTGGAGACGTGTCATAGCGCGGACCAGCTAGCTAGAATGTTTTCGGGATTGAGACAGGAAGAAAAATGTGCACCGTTATCAAATAACCACTACTAGCAAATAAACGTATACATTTTTTCAATTTTTTGCGGTTCTATGCGAGCCAGCCGCACGGTTGAGGTGTCTGGAGACGCGTTTCAGCGCGGGCCAGCTAGCTAGATTGTTTTCGGTATTTAGACAGGAAGAAAAATGTGCACCGTGATCAAAAAACCACTACTAGCAAATAAACGTATACATTTTTTTAATTTTTTTGCGGTTCTATGCGAGCCAGCCGCACGGTTGAGGTGTCTGGAGACGCGTCTCAGCGCGGGCCAGCTAGCTAGGATGTTTTCGGAATTTAGACAGGAAGAAAAATGTGCACCGTTATCAAAAAACCACTACTAGCAAATAAACGTATAATTTTTTTTTAATATTTTTGCGGTTTTATGCGAGCCAGCCGCACGGTTGAGGTGTGTGGAGACGCGTCTCGGCGCGGGCCAGCTAGCTAGAGTTTTTCCGGGATTTAGACAGGAAGAAAAATGTGCACCGTGATCAAAAAACCACTACTAGCAAATAAACGTATATTTTTTTTTTTTTTTTGCGGTTCTATGCGAGCCAGCCGCACAGTTGAGGTGTTCGGAGACGCGTCCTTGTGCGGGCCAGCTAGCGAGAGTGTTTTCGGGATTAAGACAGGAAGAAAAATGTGCACCGTGATCAAAAAACCACTACTAGCAAATAAACGTTTACATTTTTTTAAACTTTTTGCGGTTCTATTCGAGGCAGCCGCACGGTTGAGGTATCTGGAGATGCGTCTAGGCGCGAGCCAGCTAGGTTGAGTGTTTCCGGGATTTAGACAGGAAGATAAATGTGCACCGTGATCAAAAAACCACTACTAGCAAACAAACGTATACATTTTTTAAAATTTTTGCGGTTCTATGCAAGCCAGCCGCACGGTTGAGGTGTCTTGAAACGCGTCTCGGCACGGGCCAGCTAGGTGGATTGTTTTCGGGATTGGGGCAGGAAGAAAAATGTGCACCGTGATCAAAAAACCACTACTAGCAAATAAACGTATACATTTATTTAATTTTTTTTGCAGTTCTATGCGAGCCAGCCGCACGGTTGAGGTGTCAGTAGACGCGTCTCGGCGCGGGCCAGCTAGCTAGTGTTTTAAGGATTTAGACAGGAAAAAAAAATGTGCACCGTGATCAAAAAACCACTACTAGCAAATAAACGTATACATTTTTTAATTTTTTGCGGTTCTATGCGAGCCAGCCGCACGGTTGAGGTGTCTGAAGACGCGGCTTAGCGCGAGCCAGCTAGCTAGTGTGTTTTCGGGATTGAGACAGGAAGAAAAATGTGCACCGTTATCAAAAAACCACTACTAGCAAATAAACGTATACATTTTTTAATTTTTTTGCGGTTCTGTGCGAGCCAGCCGCACGGTTGAGGTGTCTTGAAACGCGTCTCGGCACGGGCCAGCTAGGTAGATTGTTTTCGGGATTGGGGCAGGAAGAAAAATGTGCACCGTGATCAAAAAACCACTACTAGCAAATAAACGTATACATTTATTTAATTTTTTTGCAGTTCTATGCGAGCCAGCCGCACGGTTGAGGTGTCTGGAGACGCCTCTTAGCGCGGAGCAGCTAGCTAGAATGTTTTCGGGATTTAGGCAGGAAGAAAAATGTGCACCGTGATCAAAAAACCACTACTAGCAAATAAACGTATACATTTTTTTAATTTTTTTGCGGTTCTATGCGAGCCAGCCGCACGGTTGAGGTGTCTGAAGACGCGGCTTAGCGCGAGCCAGCTAGCTAGTGTGTTTTCGGGATTGAGACAGGAAGAAAAATTTGCACCGTTATCAAAAAACCACTACTAGCAAATAAACGTATACATTTTTTAATTTTTTTGCGGTTCTGTGCGAGCCAGCCGCACCGTTTAGGTGTCTGGAGTCGCGTCTCGGCGCGGGCCAGCTAGCTAGATTGTTTTCGGTATTTAGACAGGAAGAAAAATGTGCACCGTGATCAAAAAACCACTACTAGCAAATAAACGTATACATTTTTTTATTTTTTTTGCGGTTCTATGCGAGCCAGCCGCACGGTTGAGAAGTCTGGAGACATGTTTCAGCGCAAGCCAGCTAGCTAGTGTGTTTTCGGGATTAAGACAGAAAGAAAAATGTGCACCGTGATCAAAAAACCACTACTAGCAAATAAACGTATACATTTTTTTAATATTTTTGCGGTTTTATGCGAGCCAGCCGCACGGTTGAGGTGTCTGGAGACGCGTCTTGGCGCGGGCCAGATAGCTGGAGTGTTTTCGGAATTTAGACAGGAAGAAAAATGTGCACCGTGATCAAAAAACCACTACTAGCAAATAAACGTATACATTTTATTATTTTTTTTGCGGTTCTATGCGAGCTAGCCCCACAGTTGAGGTGTCTGGAGACGCGTCTTAGCGCGGACTAGCTAGGTAGAATGTTTTCGGGATTTAGACAGGAAGAAAAATGTGCACCGTGATCAAAAAACCACTACTAGCAAATAAACGTATACATTTTTTTAAATTTTTTGCGGTTCTATGCGAGCCAGCCGCACGGTTGAGATGTCTGGAGACGCGTCTCGGCGCGGGCCAGCTAGCTAGTGTATATTCGGGATTAAGACAGGAAGAAAAATGTGCACCGTGATCAAAAAACCACTACTAGGAAATAAACGTATATATTTTTTTTTTAATTTTTTGCGGTTCTATGCGAGCTAGCCGCACGGTTGAGGTGTCTGGAGACGTGTCTCGGCGGGCCAGCTAGCTAGAGTGTTTTCGGGATTTAGACAGGAAGAAAAATGTGCACCGTGATCAAAAAACCACTACTAGCAAATAAACGTATACATTTAAAAAAAAAAATTGCGGTTATATGCGAGCAAGCCGCACGGTTGAGGTGTCTGGAGACGCGTCTTGGCGCGGGCCAGCTAGCTAGAGTGTTTTCGGAATTTAGACAGGAAGAAAAATGTGCACCGTCATCAAAAAACCACTACTAGCAAATAAACGTATACATTTAAAAAAAAAAATTGCGGTTATATGCGAGCAATCCGCACGGTTGAGGTGTCTGGAGACGCGTCTCAGCGCGGGCCAGCTAGCTAGGATGTTTTCGGAATTTAGACAGGAAGAAAAATGTGCACCGTGATCAAAAAACCACTACTAGCAAATAAACGTATACATTTTTTAAAATTTTTTGCGGTTCTATGCGAGCCAGCCGCACGGTTGAGATGTCTGGAGACGCGTCTCGGCGCGGGCCAGCTAGCTAGTGTATATTCGGGATTAAGACAGAAAGAAAAATGTGCACCGTGATCAAAAAACCACTACTAGGAAATAAACGTATATATATTTTTTTTTTTTGCGGTTCTATGCGAGCCAGCCGCACGGTTGAGGTGTCTGGAGACGTGTCTCGGCGGGCCAGCTAGCTTGAGTGTTTTTGGGATTTAGACAGGAGGAAAAATGTGCACCGTGATCAAAAAACCACTATTAGGAAATAAACGTATAATTTTTTTTTAATTTTTTGCGGTTCTATGCGAGCCAGCCGCACGGTTGAGGTGACTGGAGACGCGTCTCGGCGCGGGCCAGCTAGCTAGGGTGTTTTCGGGATTTAGACAGGTAGAAAAATTTGCACCGTGATAAAAAAACCACTACTAGCAAATAAACGTATAATTTTTAAAAAAAATTGCGGTTCTATGCGAGCCAGCCGCACGGTTGAGGTGTCTGGAGACGCGTCTCGGCGCAAGCCAGCTAGCTAGGGTGTTTTCGGGATTAAGACAGGCAGAAAAATGTGCACCGTGATCAAAAAACCACTACTAGCAAATAAACGTGTAATTTTTTTTTTAATTTTTTTGCGGTTCTTTGCAAGCCAGCCGCACGAATGAGGTGTCTGGAGACGCGTTTCGGCGCGAGCCAGCTAGCTAGAGTGTTTTCGGGATTTAGATAGGAAGAAAAATGTGCACCGTGATCAAAAAACCACTACTAGCAAATAAACGTATACATTTTTTTAATTTTATGCGGTTCTATGTGAGCCAGCCGCACGGTTGAGGTGTCTCGAGACGCGTCTGGCGCGAGCCAGCTAGCGATATTGTTTTCGGGATAAAAACAGGAAGAAAAATGTGCACCGTGATCAAAAAACCACTACTAGCAAATAAACGTATATATTTTTTTAAATTTTTTGCTGTTCTATTGGAGTTAGCCGCAATATTGAGGTGTCTGGAGACGCGTCTTGGCGCGAGCCAGCTTGCGAGAGTGTTTTCGGGATTTAGACAGGAAGAAAAATGTGCACCGTGATCAAAAAACCACTACTAGCAAATAAAAGTATACTTTTTTTTAATTTTTTTGCGGTTCTATGCGAGCCAACCGCACGGTTGAGGATTCTTGAGACGCGACTCGGCGCGCACCAGCTAGCTAGAGTGTTTTCGGGATTTAGACAGGAAGAAAAATGTGCACCGTGATCAAAAAACCACTACTAGCAAATAAACGTATATATTTTTTTAAATTTTTTGCTGTTCTATTGGAGTTAGACGCAATATTGAGGTGTCTGGAGACGCGTCTTGGCGCGAGCCAGCTTGCGAGAGTGTTTTCGGGATTTAGACAGGAAGAAAAATGTGCACCGTGATCAAAAAACCACTACTAGCAAATAAAAGTATACTTTTTTTTAATTTTTTTGCGGTTCTATGCGAGCCAACCGCACGGTTGAGGATTCTTGAGACGCGACTCGGCGCGCACCAGCTAGCTAGAGTGTTTTCGGGATTTAGACAGGAAGAAAAATGTGCACCGTGATCAAAAAACCACTACTAGCAAATAAACGTATATATTTTTTTAACTTTTTTGCGGTTCTATGCGAGCCAGCCGCACGGTTGAGGTGTCTGGAGACGCGTCTCGTCGCATGCCAGCTAGCTAGGGTGTTTTCAGGATTTAGACAGGAAGAAAAATGTGCACCGTGATCAAAAAACCACTACTAGCAAATAAACGTATAATTTTTTAAAAAATTTGCGGTTCTATGCGAGCCAGCCGCACTGTTGAGGTGTCTCAAGACGCGTCTCGGCGCGAGCCAGCTAGCTAGGGTGTTTTCGGGATATAGACAGGAGAAAAAAATTTGCACCGTGATAAAAAAACCACTACTAGCAAATAAACATATAATTTTTTTTAAATTTTTTTGCGGTTCTATGCGAGCCAGCCTTACGGTTGAGAAGTCTGGAGACGCGTCTGGCGCGAGCCAGCTAGCTAGAGTGTTTTCGGGATTAATACAGGAAGAAAAATGTGCACCGTGATCAAAAAACCACTACTAGCAAATAAAAGTATACTTTTTTTTAATTTTTTTGCGGCTCTATGCGAGCCAGCCGCACGGTTGAGGATTCTTGAGACGCGACTCGGCGCGCACCAGCTAGCTAGAGTGTTTTCGGGATTTAGACAGGAAGAAAAATGTGCACCGTGATCAAAAAACCACTACTAGCAAATAAACGTATATATTTTTTTAACTTTTTGCGATTCTATGCGAGCCAGCCGCACGGTTGAGGTGTCTGGAGACGCGTCTCGTTGTGAACCAGCTGGCTAGGTTGTTTTCAGGATTTAGACAGGAAGAAAAATTTGCACCGTGATAAAAAAACCACTACTAGCAAATAAACGTATAATTTTTTTTTTTTTTTTGCGGTTCTATGCGAGCCAGCCGCACGGTTGAGGATTCTTGAGACGCGACTCGGCGCGCACCAGCTAGCTAGAGTGTTTTCGGGATTTAGACAGGAAGAAAAATGTGCACCGTGATCAAAAAACCACTACTAGCAAATAGACGTATATATTTTTTTAACTTTTTTGCGGTTCTATGCGAGCCAGCCGCACGGTTGAGGTGTCTGGAGACGCGTCTCGTTGTGGGCCAGCTAGCTAGGTTGTTTTCGGGATTTAGACAGGAAGAAAAATTTGCACCGTGATAAAAAAACCACTACTAGCAAATAAACGTATAATTTTTTTATTTTTTTGCGGTACTATGCGAGCCAGCCGCATGGTTGAGGTGTCTCGAGACGCGTCTCAGCGCGAGCCAGCTAGCGATATTATTTTCGGGATTAAAACAGGAAGAAAAATGTGCACCGTGATCAAAAAACCACTACTAGCAAATAAACGTATATATTTTATTTTTATTTTATTGTGGTTCTATGCAAGCCAGCCGCACGAATGAGGTGTCTGGAGACGCGTCTCGGCGCGAGCCAGCTAGCTAGAGTGTTTTCGGGATTTAGATAGGAAGAAAAATGTGCACCGTGATCAAAAAACCACTACTAGCAAATAAACGTATAATTTTTTTTATTTTTTTTTTGCTGTTCTATGCGAGCTAGCCGCACGGTTGAGGTGTGTGGAGACGCGTCTCGGCGCGGGCCAGCTAGTTAGGGTGTTTTCGGGATTTAGACAGGTACAAAAATTTGCACCGTGATAAAAAAACCACTACTAGCAAATAAACGTATACATTTTTTTAATCTTTTTGCGGTTCTATGCGAGCCAGCCGCACGGTTGAGGTGTCTGGAGACGCGTCTCGGCGCAAACCAGCTAGCTAGGGTGTTTTTGGGATTAAGACAGGCAGAAAAATGTGCACCGTGATCAAAAAACCACTACTAGCAAATAAACGTGTAATTTTTTTTTTAATTTTTTTGCGGTTCTTTGCAAGCCAGCCGCACGAATGAGGTGTCTGGAGACGCGTCTCGGCGCGAGCCAGCTAGCTAGAGTGTTTTCGGGATTTAGATAGGAAGAAAAATGTGCACCGTGATCAAAAAACCACTACTAGCAAATAAACGTATACATTTTTTTAATTTTATGCGGTTCTATGTGAGCCAGCCGCACGGTTGAGGTGTCTGGAGACGCGTCTGGCGCGAACCAGCTAGCTCGATTGTTTTCGCGATTAAGACAGTAAGAAAAAGGGGAACCGTGATCAAAAAACCACTACTAGCAAATAAACGTATATATTTTTTTAAATTTTTGCGGTTCTATGCGAGCCAGCCGCATGGTTGAGGTGTCTCGAGACGCGTCTCGGCGCGAGCCAGCTAGCGATATTGTTTTCGGGATTAAAACAGGAAGAAAAATGTGCACCGTGATCAAAAAACCACTACTAGCAAATAAACGTATATTTTTTTTTTATTTTTTTGCGGTTCTATGCGAGCCAGCCGCACGGTTGAGGTGTCTGGAGACGCGTCTCGTCGCGGGCCAGCTAGCTAGGGTGTTAGCAGGATTTAGACAGGAAGAAAAATGTGCACCGTGGTCAAAAAACCACTACTAGCAAATAAACGTATATATTTTTTTAATTTTTTTGCGGTTCTGTGCGAGCCAGCCGCACGGCTGAGGTGTCTGGAGACGCGTCTCGGCACGGGCCAGCTAACCAGAGTGTTTTCAGGATTTAGACAGGAAGAAAATGTGCACCGTGATCAAAAAACCACTACTAGCAAATAAACGTGTACATTTTTTTAATTTTTTTGCGGTTCTATGCGAGCCAAACGCACGGTTGAGGTGTCTGGAGACGCGTCTCGGCGCAAGCCAGCTCGCTAGAGAATTTTTGGGATTTAGACGGAAAGAAAAATGTGCACCGTGGTCAAAAAACCACTACTAGCAAATAAACGTATATTTATTTTTTATTTTTTTGCGGTTCTATGCGAGCCAGCCGCACGGTTGAGGTGTCTGGAGACGCGTCTCGTTGCATGCCAGCTAGCTAGGGTGTTTTCAGGATTTAAACAGGAAGAAAAATGTGCACCGTGATCAAAAAACCTTTACTAGCAAATAAACGTATAATTTTTAAAAAAAATTGCGGTTCTATGCGAGCCAGCCGAACTGTTGAGGTGTCTGAAGACGCGTCTCGGCGCGAGCCAGCTAGCTAGGGTGTTTTCGGGATATAGACAGGAGAAAAAAATTTGCACCGTGATAAAAAAACCACTACTAGCAAATAAACATATAATTTTTTTTAATTTTTTTGCGGTTCTATGCGAGCCAGCCGCACGGTTGAGAAGTCTGGAGACGCGTCTGGCGCGAGCCAGCTAACTTGAGTGTTTTCGAGATTAAGACAGGAAGAAAAATGTGCACCGTGATCAAAAAACCACTACTAGCAAATAAACGTATATATTTTTTTAATTTTTTTGCGGTTCTGTGCGAGCCAGCCGCACGGCTGAGGTGTCTGGAGACGCGTCTCGGCACGGGCCAGCTAACCAGAGTGTTTTCAGGATTTAGACAGGAAGAAAATGTGCACCGTGATCAAAAAACCACTACTAGCAAATAAACGTGTACATTTTTTTTAATTTTTTTGCGGTTCTATGCGAGCCAAACGCACGGTTGAGGTGTCTGGAGACGCGTCTCGGCGCAAGCCAGCTAGCTAGAGAATTTTTGGGATTTAGACGGAAAGAAAAATGTGCACCGTGGTCAAAAAACCACTACTAGCAAATAAACGTATATTTATTTTTTATTTTTTTGCGGTTCTATGCGAGCCAGCCGCACGGTTGAGGTGTCTGGAGACGCGTCTCGTCGCATGCCAGCTAGCTAGGGTGTTTTCAGGATTTAGACAGGAAGAAAAATGTGCACCGTGATCAAAAAACCACTACTAGCAAATAAACGTATAATTTTTAAAAAAATTTGCGGTTCTATGCGAGCCAGCCGAACTGTTGAGGTGTCTGAAGACGCGTCTTGGCGCGAGCCAGCTAGCTAGGGTGTTTTCGGGATATAGACAGGAGAAAAAAATTTGCACCGTGATAAAAAAACCACTACTAGCAAATAAACATATAATTTTTTTTAATTTTTTTGCGGTTCTATGCGAGCCAGCCGCACGGTTGAAAAGTCTGGAGACGCGTCTCGGCGCGAGCCAGCTAGCTAGAGTGTTTTCGGGATTTAGATAGGAAGAAAAATGTGCACCGTGATCAAAAAACCACTACTAGCAAATAAACGTATAATTTTTTTTATTTTTTTTTGCTGTTCTATGCGAGCTAGCCGCACGGTTGAGAAGTGTGGAGACGCGTCTTGGCGCGAGCCAGCTAGCTACGGTGTTTTCGGGATTTAGACAGGAAGAAAAATTTGCACCGTGATAAAAAAACCACTACTAGCAAATAAACGTATTTTTTTTTTATTTTTTTGCGTTTCTATGCGAGCCAGCCGCATGGTTGAGGTGTCTCGAGACGCGTCTTGGCGCGAGCCAGCTAGCTACGGTGTTTTCGGGATTTAGACAGGAAGAAAAATGTGCACCGTGATCAAAAAACCTTTACTAGCAAATAAACGTATAATTTTTAAAAAAAATTGCGGTTCTATGCGAGCCAGCCGAACTGTTGAGGTGTCTGAAGACGCGTCTCGGCGCGAGCCAGCTAGCTAGGGTGTTTTCGGGATATAGACAGGAGAAAAAAATTTGCACCGTGATCAAAAAACCACTACTAGCAAATAAACGTGTAATTTTTTTTTTAATTTTTTTGCGGTTCTTTGCAAGCCAGCCGCACGAATGAGGTGTCTGGAGACGCGTCTCGGCGCGAGCCAGCTAGCTAGAGTGTTTTCGGGATGTAGATAGGAAGAAAAATGTGCACCGTGATCAAAAAACCACTACTAGCAAATAAACGTATACATTTTTTTAATTTTATGCGGTTCTATGTGAGCCAGCCGCACGGTTGAGGTGTCTGGAGACGCGTCTGGCGCGAACCAGCTAGCTCGAGTGTTTTCGCGATTAAGACAGTAAGAAATAGGGGAACCGTGATCAAAAAACCACTACTAGCAAATAAACGTATATATTTTTTTAAATTTTTGCGGTTCTATGCGAGCCAGCCGCATGGTTGAGGTGTCTCGAGACGCGTCTCGGCGCGAGCCAGCTAGCGATATTGTTTTCGGGATTAAAACAGGAAGAAAAATGTGCACCGTGATCAAAAAACCACTACTAGCAAATAAACGTATATTTTTTTTTTATTTTTTGCGGTTCTATGCGAGCCAGCCGCACGGTTGAGGTGTCTGGAGACGCGTCTCGTCGCATGCCAGCTAGCTAGGGTGTTTTCAGGATCTAGACAGGAAGAAAAATGTGCACCGTGATCAAAAAACCTTTACTAGCAAATAAATGTATAATTTTTAAAAAAAATTGCGGTTCTATGCGAGCCAGCCGAACTGTTGAGGTGTCTGAAGACGCGTCTCGGCGCGAGCCAGCTAGCGATATTGTTTTCGGGATTAAAACAGGAAGAAAAATGTGCACCGTGATCAAAAAACCACTACTAGCAAATAAACGTATATTTTTATTTTTATTTTTTTGCGGTTCTATGCGAGCCAGCCGCACGGTTGAGGTGTCTGGAGACGCGTCTCGTCGCGGGCCAGCTAGCTAGGGTGTTAGCAGGATTTAGACAGGAAGAAAAATGTGCACCGTGGTCAAAAAACCACTACTAGCAAATAAACGTATATATTTTTTTAATTTTTTTGCGGTTCTGTGCGAGCCAGCCGCACGGCTGAGGTGTCTGGAGACGCGTCTCGGCACGGGCCAGCTAACCAGAGTGTTTTCAGGATTTAGACAGGAAGAAAATGTGCACCGTGATCAAAAAACCACTACTAGCAAATAAACGTGTACATTTTTTTAATTTTTTTGCGGTTCTATGCGAGCCAAACGCACGGTTGAGGTGTCTGGAGACGCGTCTCGGCGCAAGCCAGCTAGCTAGAGGATTTTTGGGATTTAGACGGAAAGAAAAATGTGCACCGTGGTCAAAAAACCACTACTAGCAAATAAACGTATATTTATTTTTTATTTTTTTGCGGTTCTATGCGAGCCAGCCGCACGGTTGAGGTGTCTGGAGACGCGTCTCGTCGCATGCCAGCTAGCTAGGGTGTTTTCAGGATCTAGACAGGAAGAAAAATGTGCACCGTGATCAAAAAACCTTTACTAGCAAATAAACGTATAATTTTTAAAAAAAATTGCGGTTCTATGCGAGCCAGCCGAACTGTTGAGGTGTCTGAAGACGCGTCTCGGCGCGAGCCAGCTAGCTAGGGTGTTTTCGGGATATAGACAGGAGAAAAAAATTTGCACCGTGATCAAAAAACCACTACTAGCAAATAAACGTATACATTTTTTTAATTTTATGCGGTTCTATGTGAGCCAGCCGCACGGTTGAGGTGTCTGGAGACGCGTCTGGCGCGAGCCAGCTAGCTAGAGTGTTTTCGGGATGTAGATAGGAAGAAAAATGTGCACCGTGATCAAAAAACCACTACTAGCAAATAAACGTATACATTTTTTTAATTTTATGCGGTTCTATGTGAGCCAGCCGCACGGTTGAGGTGTCTGGAGACGCGTCTGGCGCGAACCAGCTAGCTCGAGTGTTTTCGCGATTAAGACAGTAAGAAATAGGGGAACCGTGATCAAAAAACCACTACTAGCAAATAAACGTATATATTTTTTTAAATTTTTGCGGTTCTATGCGAGCCAGCCGCATGGTTGAGGTGTCTCGAGACGCGTCTCGGCGCGAGCCAGCTAGCGATATTGTTTTCGGGATTAAAACAGGAAGAAAAATGTGCACCGTGATCAAAAAACCACTACTAGCAAATAAACGTATATTTTTTTTTTATTTTTTTGCGGTTCTATGCGAGCCAGCCGCACGGTTGAGGTGTCTGGAGACGCGTCTCGTCGCATGCCAGCTAGCTAGGGTGTTTTCAGGATCTAGACAGGAAGAAAAATGTGCACCGTGATCAAAAAACCTTTACTAGCAAATAAACGTATAATTTTTAAAAAAAATTGCGGTTCTATGCGAGCCAGCCGAACTGTTGAGGAGTCTGAAGACGCGTCTCGGCGCGAGCCAGCTAGCGATATTGTTTTCGGGATTAAAACAGGAAGAAAAATGTGCACCGTGATCAAAAAACCACTACTAGCAAATAAACGTATATTTTTATTTTTATTTTTTTGCGGTTCTATGCGAGCCAGCCGCACGGTTGAGGTGTCTGGAGACGCGTCTCGTCGCGGGCCAGCTAGCTAGGGTGTTAGCAGGATTTAGACAGGAAGAAAAATGTGCACCGTGGTCAAAAAACCACTACTAGCAAATAAACGTATATATTTTTTTAATTTTTTTGCGGTTCTGTGCGAGCCAGCCGCACGGCTGAGGTGTCTGGAGACGCGTCTCGGCACGGGCCAGCTAACCAGAGTGTTTTCAGGATTTAGACAGGAAGAAAATGTGCACCGTGATCAAAAAACCACTACTAGCAAATAAACGTGTACATTTTTTTAATTTTTTTGCGGTTTTATGCGAGCCAAACGCACGGTTGAGGTGTCTGGAGACGCGTCTCGGCGCAAGCCAGCTAGCTAGAGGATTTTTGGGATTTAGACGGAAAGAAAAATGTGCACCGTGGTCAAAAAACCACTACTAGCAAATAAACGTATATTTATTTTTTATTTTTTTGCGGTTCTATGCGAGCCAGCCGCACGGTTGAGGTGTCTGGAGACGCGTCTCGTCGCATGCCAGCTAGCTAGGGTGTTTTCGGGATATAGACAGGAGAAAAAAATTTGCACCGTGATCAAAAAACCACTACTAGCAAATAAACGTGTAATTTTATTTTTAATTTTTTTGCGGTTCTTTGCAAGCCAGCCGCACGAATGAGGTGTCTGGAGACGCGTCTCGGCGCGAGCCAGCTAGCTAGAGTGTTTTCGGGATGTAGATAGGAAGAAAAATGTGCACCGTGATCAAAAAACCACTACTAGCAAATAAACGTATACATTTTTTTAATTTTATGCGGTTCTATGTGAGCCAGCCGCACGGTTGAGGTGTCTGGAGACGCGTCTGGCGCGAACCAGCTAGCTCGAGTGTTTTCGCGATTAAGACAGTAAGAAATAGGGGAACCGTGATCAAAAAACCACTACTAGCAAATAAACGTATATATTTTTTTAAATTTTTGCGGTTCTATGCGAGCCAGCCGCATGGTTGAGGTGTCTCGAGACGCGTCTCGGCGCGAGCCAGCTAGCGATATTGTTTTCGGGATTAAAACAGGAAGAAAAATGTGCACCGTGATCAAAAAACCACTACTAGCAAATAAACGTATATTTTTTTTTTATTTTTTTGCGGTTCTATGCGAGCCAGCCGCACGGTTGAGGTGTCTGGAGACGCGTCTCGGCACGGGCCAGCTAACCAGAGTGTTTTCAGGATTTAGACAGGAAGAAAATGTGCACCGTGATCAAAAAACCACTACTAGCAAATAAACGTGTACATTTTTTTAATTTTTTTGCGGTTCTATGCGAGCCAAACGCACGGTTGAGGTGTCTGGAGACGCGTCTCGGCGCAAGCCAGCTAGCTAGAGAATTTTTGGGATTTAGACGGAAAGAAAAATGTGCACCGTGGTCAAAAAACCACTACTAGCAAATAAACGTATATTTATTTTTTATTTTTTTGCGGTTCTATGCGAGCCAGCCGCACGGTTGAGGTGTCTGGAGACGCGTCTCGTCGCATGCCAGCTAGCTAGGGTGTTTTCAGGATTTAAACAGGAAGAAAAATGTGCACCGTGATCAAAAAACCTTTACTAGCAAATAAACGTATAATTTTTAAAAAAAATTGCGGTTCTATGCGAGCCAGCCGAACTGTTGAGGTGTCTGAAGACGCGTCTCGGCGCGAGCCAGCTAGCTAGGGTGTTTTCGGGATATAGACAGGAGAAAAAAATTTGCACCGTGATAAAAAAACCACTACTAGCAAATAAACATATAATTTTTTTTAATTTTTTTGCGGTTCTATGCGAGCCAGCCGCACGGTTGAGAAGTCTGGAGACGCGTCTGGCGCGAGCCAGCTAGCTTGAGTGTTTTCGAGATTAAGACAGGAAGAAAAATGTGCACCGTGATCAAAAAACCACTACTAGCAAATAAACGTATATATTTTTTTAATTTTTTTGCGGTTCTGTGCGAGCCAGCCGCACGGCTGAGGTGTCTGGAGACGCGTCTCGGCACGGGCCAGCTAACCAGAGTGTTTTCAGGATGTAGACAGGAAGAAAATGTGCACCGTGATCAAAAAACCACTACTAGCAAATAAACGTGTACATTTTTTTTAATTTTTTTGCGGTTCTATGCGAGCCAAACGCACGGTTGAGGTGTCTGGAGACGCGTCTCGGCGCAAGCCAGCTAGCTAGAGAATTTTTGGGATTTAGACGGAAAGAAAAATGTGCACCGTGGTCAAAAAACCACTACTAGCAAATAAACGTATATTTATTTTTTATTTTTTTGCGGTTCTATGCGAGCCAGCCGCACGGTTGAGGTGTCTGGAGACGCGTCTCGTCGCATGCCAGCTAGCTAGGGTGTTTTCAGGATTTAGACAGGAAGAAAAATGTGCACCGTGATCAAAAAACCACTACTAGCAAATAAACGTATAATTTTTAAAAAAATTTGCGGTTCTATGCGAGCCAGCCGAACTGTTGAGGTGTCTGAAGACGCGTCTTGGCGCGAGCCAGCTAGCTAGGGTGTTTTCGGGATATAGACAGGAGAAAAAAATTTGCACCGTGATAAAAAAACCACTACTAGCAAATAAACGTATATTTTTTTTATTTTTTTGCGTTTCTATGCGAGCCAGCCGCATGGTTGAGGTGTCTCGAGACGCGTCTCGGCGCGAGCCAGCTAGCGATATTGTTTTCGGGATTAAAACAGGAAGAAAAATGTGCACCGTGATCAAAAAACCACTACTAGCAAATAAACGTATACATTTTTTTAATTTTATGCGGTTCTATGCGAGCCAGCCGCACGGTTGAGGTGTCTGGAGACGTATCTTGGCGCGCGCCAGCTAGCTAGAATGTTTTCGGGATTAAGACAGTAAGAAAAATGTGCACCGTGATCAAAAAACCACTACTAGCAAATAAACGTATATATTTTTTAAATTTTTTTGCGGTTCTATGCGAGCCTGCCGCACGGTTGAGGTGTTTGGCGACGCGTCTCAGCTTGGGCCAGCTAGCTCGAGTGTTTTAGGAATTTAGTCAGGAAGAAAAATGTGCTCCGTTACCAAAAAACCACTACTAGCAAATAAACGTATACATTTCTTAAAATTTTTTGCGGTTATATGCGAGCCAGCCGCACGGTAGAGGTGTTTTGAGAAGCGTCTCGGCGCGGGCCAGCTAGCTAGATTGTTTTAGGGATTTAGACAGGAAGAAAAATGTGCACCGTGATCAAAAAACCACTACTAGCAAATAAACATATATATTTTTTTTTATTTTTTTGCGGTTCTATGCAAGCCAGCCGCACGAATGAGGTGTCTGGAGACGCGTCTCGCCGCGGGCCAGCTAGCTAGGGTGTTTTCAGGATTTAGACAGGAAGAAAAATGTGCACCGTGATCAAAAAACCACTACTAGCAAATAAACGTATATATTTTTTTAATTTTTTTGCGGTTCAATGCGAGCCAGCCGCACGGTTGAGGTGTCTGGAGACGCGTCTCGGCGCAAGCCAGCTAGCTAGAGAATTTTTGGGATTTAGACGGAAAGAAAAATGTGCACCGTGGTCAAAAACCACTACTAGCAAATAAACGTATATATTTTTTTAAATTTTTTGCGGTTCTGTGCGAGCCAGCCGCACGGCTGAGGTGTCTGGAGACGCGTCTCGGTGCGAGCCAGCTAACCAAAATGTTTTCAGGATTTAGACAGGAAGAAAAATGTGCACCGTGATCAAAAAACCACTACTAGCAAATAAACGTGTAAATTTATTTTTTTCATTTTTTGCGATTCTATGCGAGCCAGCCGCATGGTTGAGGTGTATGGAGACGCGACTTGGCGCGAGCAAGCTTGCGAGATTGTTTTCGGGATTTAGACAGGAAGAAAAATGTGCACCGTGATCAAAAAACCACTACTAGCAAATAAACGTATATTTTTTTTTATTTTTTTTGCGTTTCTATGCGAGCCAGCCGCATGGTTCAGGTGTCTCGAGACGCGTCTCGGCGCGAGCCAGCTAGCAATATTGTTTTCGGGATTAAAACAGGAAGAAAAATGTGCACCGTGATCAAAAAACCACTACTAGCAAATAAACGTTTATATTTTTTTTTAATTTTTTTGCGGTTCTATGCAAGCCAGCCGCACGAATGAGGTGTCTGGAGACGCGTCTCGGCGCGAGCCAGCTAGCTAGAGTGTTTTCGGGATTTAGATAGGAAGAAAAATGTGCACCGTGATCAAAAAACCACTACTAGCAAATAAACGTATAATTTTTCTTATTTTTTTTTGCTGTTCTATGCGAGCTAGCCGCACGGTTGAGAAGTGTGGAGACGCGTCTCGGCGCGAGCCAGCTAGCGATATTGTTTTCGGGATTAAAACAGGAAGAAAAATGTGCACCGTTATCAAAAAACCACTACTAGCAAATAAACGTTTATATTTTTTTTAATTTTTTTGCGGTTCTATGCAAGCCAGCCGCACGAATGAGGTGTCTGGAGACGCGTCTTGGCGCGAGCCAGCTAGCTAGAATGTTTTCGGGATTTAGATAGGAAGAAAAATGTGCACCGTGATCAAAAAACCACTACTAGCAAATAAACGTACATTTTTTTTTTAATTTTTTTGCGGTTCTATGCAAGCCAGCCGCACGAATGAGGTGTCTGGAGACGCGTCTCGTCGCGGGCCAGCTAGATAGGGTGTTTTCAGGATTTAGACAGGAAGAAAAATGTGCACCGTGATCAAAAAACCACTACTAGCAAATAAACGTATATATTTTTTTAATTTTCTTGCGGTTCAATGCGAGCCAGCCGCACGGTTGAGGTGTTTGGAGACGCGTCTCGTCGCGGGCCAGCTAGCTAGGGTGTTTTTAGGATTTAGACAGGAAGAAAAATGTGCACCGTGATCAAAAAACCACTACTAGCAAATAAACGTATATATTTTTTTAATTTTTTTGCGGTTCTGTGTGAGCCAGCCGCACGGCTGAGGTGTCTGGAGACGCGTCTTGGCGCGGGCCAGCTAACCAGAGTGTTTTCAGGATTTAGACAGGAAGAAAAATGTGCACCGTGATCAAAAAACCACTACTAGCAAATAAACGTGTACATTTTTTTAATTTTTTTGCGGTTCTATGCGAGCCAGCCGCACGGTTTAGGTGTTTGGAGACGCGTCTCGGCGCAAGCCAGCTAGCTAGAGAATTTTTGGGATTTAGACGGAAAGAAAAATGTGCACCGTGATCAAAAAACCACTACTAGCAAATAAACGTATAATTTTTTAAACAATTTGCGGTTCTATGCGAGCCAGCCGCACGGCTGAGGTGTCTGGAGACGCGTCTCGGTGCGAGCCAGCTAACCAAAATGTTTTCAGGATTTAGACAGGAAGAAAAATGTGCACCGTGATCAAAAAACCACTACTAGCAAATAAACGTGTAAATTTATTTTTTTCATTTTTTGCGATTCTATGCGAGCCAGCCGCATGGTTGAGGTGTATGGAGACGCGACTTGGCGCGAGCCAGCTTGCGAGAGTGTTTTCGGGATTTAGACAGGAAGAAAAATGTGCACCGTGATCAAAAAACCACTACTAGCAAATAAACGTATATTTTTTTTTTTTTTTTTGCGTTTCTATGCGAGCCAGCCGCATGGTTGAGGTGTCTCGAGACGCGTCTCGGCGCGAGCCAGCTAGCGATATTGTTTTCGGGATTAAAACAGGAAGAAAAATGTGCACCGTGATCAAAACCCACTACTAGCAAATAAACGTTTATATTTTTTTTTAATTTTTTTGCGTTTCTATGCAAGCCAGCCGCACGAATGAGGTGTCTGGAGACGCGTTTCGGCGCGAGCCAGCTAGCTAGTGTGTTTTCGGGATTTAGATAGGAAGAAAAATGTGCACCGTGATCAAAAAACCACTACTAGCAAATAAACGTATAATTTTTTTTATTTTTTTTTGCTGTTCTATGCGAGCTAGCCGCACGGTTGAGAAGTGTGGAGACGCGTCTTGGCGCGAGCCAGCTAGCTAGGGTGTTTTCGGGATTTAGACAGGAAGAAAAATTTGCACCGTGATAAAAAAAACCACTACTAGCAAATAAACGTATATTTTTTTTTATTTTTTTGCGTTTCTATGCGAGCCAGCCGCATGGTTGAGGTGTCTCGAGACGCGTCTCGGCGCGAGCCAGCTAGCGATAGTGTTTTCGGGATTAAAACAGGAAGAAAAATGTGCACCGTGATCAAAAAACCACTACTAGCAAATAAACGTTTATATTTTTTTTTTTTTTTTTTGCGGTTCTATGCAAGCCAGCCGCACGAATGAGGTGTCTGGAGACGCGTCTCGGCGCGAGCCAGCTAGCTAGAGTGTTTTCGGGATTTAGATAGGAAGAAAAATGTGCACCGTGATCAAAAAACCACTACTAGCAAATAAACGTATAATTTTTTTTATTTTTTTTTGCTGTTCTATGCGAGCTATCCGCACGGTTGAGAAGTGTGGAGACGCGTCTCGGCGCGAGCCAGCTATCCAAAATGTTTTCAGGATTTAGACAGGAAGAAAAATGTGCACCGTGATCAAAAAACCACTACTAGCAAATAAACGTGTACATTTCTTTTTTCATTTTTTGCGATTCTGTGCGAGCCAGCCGCATGGTTGAGGTGTCTCGAGACGCGTCTTGGCGCGAGCCAGCTAGCGATATTGTTTTCGGGATTAAAACAGGAAGAAAAATGTGCACCGTGATCAAAACCCACTACTAGCAAATAAACGTTTATATTTTTTTTTACTTTTTTTGCGGTTCTATGCAAGCCAGCCGCACGAATGAGGTGTCTGGAGACGCGTCTCGGCGCGAGCCAGCTAGCTAGAGTGTTTTCGGGATTTAGATAGGAAGAAAAATGTGCACCGTGATCAAAAAACCACTACTAGCAAATAAACGTATAATTTTTTTTAATTTTTTTGCCTTTCTATGCGAGCCAGCCGCACGTTTGAGGTGTCTGGAGACGCGTCTGGCGTGAACCAGCTAGCTCGAGTGTTTTCGGGATTAAGACAGGAAGAAAAAGGGGAACCGTGATCAAAAAACCACTACTAGCTAATAAACGTATACATTTTTTTAATTTTTTTGCGGTTCTATGCGAGCCAGCCGCACGGTTGAGGTGTCTTGAGACGCGACTCGGCGCGCACCAGCTAGCTAGAGTGTTTTCGGGATTTAGACAGGAAGAAAAATATGCACCGTGATCAAAAAACCACTACTAGCAAATAAACGTATATATTTTTTTAAATTTTTTGCGGTTCTATGCGCGCCAGCCGCACGGTTGAGCTGTCTGGAGACGCGTCTGGCGCGAGCCAGCTAGCTAGAGTGTTTTCGGGATTAAGACAGGAAGAAAAATGTGCACCGTGATCAAAAAACCACTACTAGCAAATAACCTTATATATTTTTTAAAATTTTTTGGGGTTCTATGCGAGCCAGCCACACGGTTGAGGTGTCAGGAGACGCGCCTCGTCGCGGGCCAGCTAGCTAGAGTGTTTTCGGGATTTAGACAGGAAGAAAAATGTGCACCGTGATCAATAAACCACTACTAGCAAATAAAAGTATACTTTTTTTAAATTTTTATGCGGTTCTATGCGGGCCAGCCGCATGTTTGAGGTGTCTGGAGGCGCGTCTTGGCGCGAGCCAGCTTGGGAGAGTGTTTTCGGGATTTAGATAGGAAGAAAAATGTGCACCGTGATCAAAAAACCACTACTAGCAAATAAACGTATAATTTTTTTTATTTTTTTTGCTGTTCTATGCGAGCTAGCCGCACGGTTGAGGTGTGTGGAGACGCGTCTCGGCGCGGGCCAGCTAGCTAGGGTGTTTTCGGGATTTAGACAGGAAGAAAAATTTGCACCGTGATCAAAAAACCACTACTAGCAAATAAACGTATATTTTTTTTTATTTTTTTTGCTGTTCTATGCGAGCTAGCCGCACGGTTGAGGTGTGTGGAGACGCGTCTCGGCGCGGGCCAGCTAGCTAGGGTGTTTTCGGAATTTAGACAGGAAGAAAAATGTGCACCGTGATCAAAAAACCACTACTAGCAAATAAACGTATATATTTTTTTAAATTTTTGCGGTTCTATGCGAGCCAGCCGCATGGTTGAGGTGTCTCGAGACGCGTCTCGGCGCGAGCCAGCTAGCGATATTGTTTTAGGGATTAAAACAGGAAGAAAAATGTGCACCGTGATCAAAAAACCACTACTAGCAAATAAACGTATATTTTTTTTTTATTTTTTTGCGGTTCTATGCGAGCCAGCCGCACGGTTGAGGTGTCTGGAGACGCGTCTCGTCGCATGCCAGCTAGCTAGGGTGTTTTCAGGATCTAGACAGGAAGAAAAATGTGCACCGTGATCAAAAAACCTTTACTAGCAAATAAACGTATAATTTTTAAAAAAAATTGCGGTTCTATGCGAGCCAGCCGAACTGTTGAGGTGTCTGAAGACGCGTCTCGGCGCGAGCCAGCTAGCGATATTGTTTTCGGGATTAAAACAGGAAGAAAAATGTGCACCGTGATCAAAAAACCACTACTAGCAAATAAACGTATATTTTTATTTTTATTTTTTTGCGGTTCTATGCGAGCCAGCCGCACGGTTGAGGTGTCTGGAGACGCGTCTCGTCGCGGGCCAGCTAGCTAGGGTGTTAGCAGGATTTAGACAGGAAGAAAAATGTGCACCGTGGTCAAAAAACCACTACTAGCAAATAAACGTATATATTTTTTTAATTTTTTTGCGGTTCTGTGCGAGCCAGCCGCACGGCTGAGGTGTCTGGAGACGCGTCTCGGCACGGGCCAGCTAACCAGAGTGTTTTCAGGATTTAGACAGGAAGAAAATGTGCACCGTGATCAAAAAACCACTACTAGCAAATAAACGTGTACATTTTTTTAATTTTTTTGCGGTTCTATGCGAGCCAAACGCACGGTTGAGGTGTCTGGAGACGCGTCTCGGCGCAAGCCAGCTAGCTAGAGGATTTTTGGGATTTAGACGGAAAGAAAAATGTGCACCGTGGTCAAAAAACCACTACTAGCAAATAAACGTATATTTATTTTTTATTTTTTTGCGGTTCTATGCGAGCCAGCCGCACGGTTGAGGTGTCTGGAGACGCGTCTCGTCGCATGCCAGCTAGCTAGGGTGTTTTCAGGATCTAGACAGGAAGAAAAATGTGCACCGTGATCAAAAAACCTTTACTAGCAAATAAACGTATAATTTTTAAAAAAAATTGCGGTTCTATGCGAGCCAGCCGAACTGTTGAGGTGTCTGAAGACGCGTCTCGGCGCGAGCCAGCTAGCTAGGGTGTTTTCGGGATATAGACAGGAGAAAAAAATTTGCACCGTGATCAAAAAACCACTACTAGCAAATAAACGTGTAATTTTATTTTTAATTTTTTTGCGGTTCTTTGCAAGCCAGCCGCACGAATGAGGTGTCTGGAGACGCGTCTCGGCGCGAGCCAGCTAGCTAGAGTGTTTTCGGGATGTAGATAGGAAGAAAAATGTGCACCGTGATCAAAAAACCACTACTAGCAAATAAACGTATACATTTTTTTAATTTTATGCGGTTCTATGTGAGCCAGCCGCACGGTTGAGGTGTCTGGAGACGCGTCTGGCGCGAACCAGCTAGCTCGAGTGTTTTCGCGATTAAGACAGTAAGAAATAGGGGAACCGTGATCAAAAAACCACTACTAGCAAATAAACGTATATATTTTTTTAAATTTTTGCGGTTCTATGCGAGCCAGCCGCATGGTTGAGGTGTCTCGAGACGCGTCTTGGCGCGAGCCAGCTAGCGATATTGTTTTCGGGATTAAAACAGGAAGAAAAATGTGCACCGTGATCAAAAAACCACTACTAGCAAATAAACGTGTACATTTTTTTAATTTTTTTGCGGTTCTATGCGAGCCAAACGCACGGTTGAGGTGTCTGGAGACGCGTCTCGGCGCAAGCCAGCTAGCTAGAGAATTTTTGGGATTTAGACGGAAAGAAAAATGTGCACCGTGGTCAAAAAACCACTACTAGCAAATAAACGTATATTTATTTTTTATTTTTTTGCGGTTCTATGCGAGCCAGCCGCACGGTTGAGGTGTCTGGAGACGCGTCTCGTCGCGTGCCAGCTAGCTAGGGTGTTTTCAGGATTTAAACAGGAAGAAAAATGTGCACCGTGATCAAAAAACCTTTACTAGCAAATAAACGTATAATTTTTAAAGAAAATTGCGGTTCTATGCGAGCCAGCCGAACTGTTGAGGTGTCTGAAGACGCGTCTCGGTGCGAGCCAGCTAGCTAGGGTGTTTTCGGGATATAGACAGGAGAAAAAAATTTGCACCGTGATAAAAAAACCACTACTAGCAAATAAACATATAATTTTTTTTAATTTTTTTGCGGTTCTATGCGAGCCAGCCGCACGGTTGAGAAGTCTGGAGACGCGTCTGGCGCGAGCCAGCTAGCTTGAGTGTTTTCGAGATTAAGACAGGAAGAAAAATGTGCACCGTGATCAAAAAACCACTACTAGCAAATAAACGTATATATTTTTTTAATTTTTTTGCGGTTCTGTGCGAGCCAGCCGCACGGCTGAGGTGTCTGGAGACGCGTCTCGGCACGGGCCAGCTAACCAGAGTGTTTTCAGGATTTAGACAGGAAGAAAATGTGCACCGTGATCAAAAAACCACTACTAGCAAATAAACGTGTACATTTTTTTAATTTTTTTGCGGTTCTATGCGAGCCAAACGCACGGTTGAGGTGTCTGGAGACGCGTCTCGGCGCAAGCCAGCTAGCTAGAGAATTTTTGGGATTTAGACGGAAAGAAAAATGTGCACCGTGGTCAAAAAACCACTACTAGCAAATAAACGTATATTTATTTTTTATTTTTTTGCGGTTCTATGCGAGCCAGCCGCACGGTTGAGGTGTCTGGAGACGCGTCTCGTCGCATGCCAGCTAGCTAGGGTGTTTTCAGGATTTAGACAGGAAGAAAAATGTGCACCGTGATCAAAAAACCACTACTAGCAAATAAACGTATAATTTTTTTTATTTTTTTTTGCTGTTCTATGCGAGCTAGCCGCACGGTTGAGAAGTGTGGAGACGCGTCTTGGCGCGAGCCAGCTAGCTACGGTGTTTTCGGGATTTAGACAGGAAGAAAAATTTGCACCGTGATAAAAAAACCACTACTAGCAAATAAACATATAATTTTTTTTAATTTTTTTGCGGTTCTATGCGAGCCAGCCGCACGGTTGAAAAGTCTGGAGACGCGTCTCGGCGCGAGCCAGCTAGCTAGAGTGTTTTCGGGATTTAGATAGGAAGAAAAATGTGCACCGTGATCAAAAAACCACTACTAGCAAATAAACGTATAATTTTTTTTATTTTTTTTTGCTGTTCTATGCGAGCTAGCCGCACGGTTGAGAAGTGTGGAGACGCGTCTTGGCGCGAGCCAGCTAGCTACGGTGTTTTCGGGATTTAGACAGGAAGAAAAATTTGCACCGTGATAAAAAAACCACTACTAGCAAATAAACGTATATTTTTTTTATTTTTTTGCGTTTCTATGCGAGCCAGCCGCATGGTTGAGGTGTCTCGAGACGCGTCTCGGCGCGAGCCAGCTAGCGATATTGTTTTCGGGATTAAAACAGGAAGAAAAATGTGCACCGTGATCAAAAAACCACTACTAGCAAATAAACGTATACATTTTTTTAATTTTATGCGGTTCTATGCGAGCCAGCCGCACGGTTGAGGTGTCTGGAGACGTATCTTGGCGCGCGCCAGCTAGCTAGAATGTTTTCGGGATTAAGACAGTAAGAAAAATGTGCACCGTGATCAAAAAACCACTACTAGCAAATAAACGTATATATTTTTTAAATTTTTTTGCGGTTCTATGCGAGCCTGCCGCACGGTTGAGGTGTTTGGCGACGCGTCTCAGCTTGGGCCAGCTAGCTCGAGTGTTTTAGGAATTTAGTCAGGAAGAAAAATGTGCTCCGTTACCAAAAAACCACTACTAGCAAATAAACGTATACATTTCTTAAAATTTTTTGCGGTTATATGCGAGCCAGCCGCACGGTAGAGGTGTTTTGAGAAGCGTCTCGGCGCGGGCCAGCTAGCTAGATTGTTTTAGGGATTTAGACAGGAAGAAAAATGTGCACCGTGATCAAAAAACCACTACTAGCAAATAAACATATATATTTTTTTTTATTTTTTTGCGGTTCTATGCAAGCCAGCCGCACGAATGAGGTGTCTGGAGACGCGTCTCGACGCGGGCCAGCTAGCTAGGGTGTTTTCAGGATTTAGACAGGAAGAAAAATGTGCACCGTGATCAAAAAACCACTACTAGCAAATAAACGTATATATTTTTTTAATTTTTTTGCGGTTCAATGCGAGCCAGCCGCACGGTTGAGGTGTCTGGAGACGCGTCTCGGCGCAAGCCAGCTAGCTAGAGAATTTTTGGGATTTAGACGGAAAGAAAAATGTGCACCGTGGTCAAAAACCACTACTAGCAAATAAACGTATATATTTTTTTAAATTTTTTGCGGTTCTGTGCGAGCCAGCCGCACGGCTGAGGTGTCTGGAGACGCGTCTCGGTGCGAGCCAGCTAACCAAAATGTTTTCAGGATTTAGACAGGAAGAAAAATGTGCACCGTGATCAAAAAACCACTACTAGCAAATAAACGTGTACATTTTTTTTTTCATTTTTTGCGATTCTATGCGAGCCAGCCGCATGATTGAGGTGTATGGAGACGCGACTTGGCGCGAGCAAGCTTGCGAGAGTGTTTTCGGGATTTAGACAGGAAGAAAAATGTGCACCGTGATCAAAAAACCACTACTAGCAAATAAACGTATATTTTTTTTTATTTTTTTTGCGTTTCTATGCGAGCCAGCCGCATGGTTGAGGTGTCTCGAGACGCGTCTCGGCGCGAGCCAGCTAGCAATATTGTTTTCGGGATTAAAACAGGAAGAAAAATGTGCACCGTGATCAAAAAACCACTACTAGCAAATAAACGTTTATATTTTTTTTTAATTTTTTTGCGGTTCTATGCAAGCCAGCCGCACGAATGAGGTGTCTGGAGACGCGTCTCGGCGCGAGCCAGCTAGCTAGAGTGTTTTCGGGATTTAGATAGGAAGAAAAATGTGCACCGTGATCAAAAAACCACTACTAGCAAATAAACGTATAATTTTTCTTATTTTTTTTTGCTGTTCTATGCGAGCTAGCCGCACGGTTGAGAAGTGTGGAGACGCGTCTCGGCGCGAGCCAGCTAGCTAGGGTGTTTTCAGGATTTAGACAGGAAGAAAAACTTGCACCGTGATAAAAAAACCACTACTAGCAAATAAACGTATATTTTTTTTTTATTTTTTTGCGTTTCTATGCGAGCCAGCCGCATGGTTGAGGTGTCTCGAGACGCGTCTCGGCGCGAGCCAGCTAGCGATATTGTTTTCGGGATTAAAACAGGAAGAAAAATGTGCACCGTTATCAAAAAACCACTACTAGCAAATAAACGTTTATATTTTTTTTAATTTTTTTGCGGTTCTATGCAAGCCAGCCGCACGAATGAGGTGTCCAGAGACGCGTCTTGGCGCGAGCCAGCTAGCTAGAATGTTTTCGGGATTTAGATAGGAAGAAAAATGTGCACCGTGATCAAAAAACCACTACTAGCAAATAAACGTACATTTTTTTTTTAATTTTTTTGCGGTTCTATGCAAGCCAGCCGCACGAATGAGGTGTCTGGAGACGCGTCTCGTCGCGGGCCAGCTAGGTAGGGTGTTTTCAGGATTTAGACAGGAAGAAAAATGTGCACCGTGATCAAAAAACCACTACTAGCAAATAAACGTATATATTTTTTTAATTTTCTTGCGGTTCAATGCGAGCCAGCCGCACGGTTGAGGTGTTTGGAGACGCGTCTCGTCGCGGGCCAGCTAGCTAGGGTGTTTTTAGGATTTAGACAGGAAGAAAAATGTGCACCGTGATCAAAAAACCACTACTAGCAAATAAACGTATATATTTTTTTAATTTTTTTGCGGTTCTGTGTGAGCCAGCCGCACGGCTGAGGTGTCTGGAGACGCGTCTTGGCGCGGGCCAGCTAACCAGAGTGTTTTCAGGATTTAGACAGGAAGAAAAATGTGCACCGTGATCAAAAAACCACTACTAGCAAATAAACGTGTACATTTTTTTAATTTTTTTGCGGTTCTATGCGAGCCAGCCGCACGGTTGAGGTGTTTGGAGACGCGTCTCGGCGCAAGCCAGCTAGCTAGAGAATTTTTGGGATTTAGACGGAAAGAAAAATGTGCACCGTGGTCAAAAAACCACTACTAGCAAATAAACGTATATATTTTTTTAATTTTTTTGCGGTTCTATGCGAGCCAGCCGCACGGCTGAGGTGTCTGGAGACGCGTCTCGGCGCGGGCCAGCTAACCAGAGTGTTTTCAGGATTTAGACAGGAAGAAAAATGTGCACCGTGATCAAAAAACCACTACTAGCAAATAAACGTATAATTTTTTAAACAATTTGCGGTTCTATGCGAGCCAGCCGCACGGCTGAGGTGTCTGGAGACGCGTCTCGGTGCGAGCCAGCTAACCAAAATGTTTTCAGGATTTAGACAGGAAGAAAAATGTGCACCGTGATCAAAAAACCACTACTAGCAAATAAACGTGTACATTTATTTTTTTCATTTTTTGCGATTCTATGCGAGCCAGCCGCATGGTTGAGGTGTATGGAGACGCGACTTGGCGCGAGCCAGCTTGCGAGAGTGTTTTCGGGATTTAGACAGGAAGAAAAATGTGCACCGTGATCAAAAAACCACTACTAGCAAATAAACGTATATTTTTTTTTTTTTTTTTGCGTTTCTATGCGAGCCAGCCGCATGGTTGAGGTGTCTCGAGACGCGTCTCGGCGCGAGCCAGCTAGCGATATTGTTTTCGGGATTAAAACAGGAAGAAAAATGTGCACCGTGATCAAAACCCACTACTAGCAAATAAACGTTTATATTTTTTTTTAATTTTTTTGCGTTTCTATGCAAGCCAGCCGCACGAATGAGGTGTCTGGAGACGCGTTTCGGCGCGAGCCAGCTAGCTAGTGTGTTTTCGGGATTTAGATAGGAAGAAAAATGTGCACCGTGATCAAAAAACCACTACTAGCAAATAAACGTATAATTTTTTTTATTTTTTTTTGCTGTTCTATGCGAGCTAGCCGCACGGTTGAGAAGTGTGGAGACGCGTCTTGGCGCGAGCCAGCTAGCTAGGGTGTTTTCGGGATTTAGACAGGAAGAAAAATTTGCACCGTGATAAAAAAAACCACTACTAGCAAATAAACGTATATTTTTTTTTATTTTTTTGCGTTTCTATGCGAGCCAGCCGCATGGTTGAGGTGTCTCGAGACGCGTCTCGGCGCGAGCCAGCTAGCGATAGTGTTTTCGGGATTAATACAGGAAGAAAAATGTGCACCGTGATCAAAAAACCACTACTAGCAAATAAACGTTTATATTTTTTTTTTTTTTTTTTGCGGTTCTATGCAAGCCAGCCGCACGAATGAGGTGTCTGGAGACGCGTCTCGGCGCGAGCCAGCTAGCTAGAGTGTTTTCGGGATTTAGATAGGAAGAAAAATGTGCACCGTGATCAAAAAACCACTACTAGCAAATAAACGTATAATTTTTTTTATTTTTTTTTGCTGTTCTATGCGAGCTATCCGCACGGTTGAGAAGTGTGGAGACGCATCTCGGCGCGAGCCAGCTATCCAAAATGTTTTCAGGATTTAGACAGGAAGAAAAATGTGCACCGTGATCAAAAAACCACTACTAGCAAATAAACGTGTACATTTTTTTTTTCATTTTTTGCGATTCTATGCGAGCCAGCCGCATGGTTGAGGTGTCTCGAGACGCGTCTTGGCGCGAGCCAGCTAGCGATATTGTTTTCGGGATTAAAACAGGAAGAAAAATGTGCACCGTGATCAAAACCCACTACTAGCAAATAAACGTTTATATTTTTTTTTACTTTTTTTGCGGTTCTATGCAAGCCAGCCGCACGAATGAGGTGTCTGGAGACGCGTCTCGGCGCGAGCCAGCTAGCTAGAGTGTTTTCGGGATTTAGATAGGAAGAAAAATGTGCACCGTGATCAAAAAACCACTACTAGCAAATAAACGTATAATTTTTTTTAATTTTTTTGCCTTTCTATGCGAGCCAGCCGCACGTTTGAGGTGTCTGGAGACGCGTCTGGCGTGAACCAGCTAGCTCGAGTGTTTTCGGGATTAAGACAGGAAGAAAAAGGGGAACCGTGATCAAAAAACCACTACTAGCTAATAAACGTATACATTTTTTTAATTTTTTTGCGGTTCTATGCGAGCCAGCCGCACGGTTGAGGTGTCTTGAGACGCGACTCGGCGCGCACCAGCTAGCTAGAGTGTTTTCGGGATTTAGACAGGAAGAAAAATATGCACCGTGATCAAAAAACCACTACTAGCAAATAAACGTATATATTTTTTTAAATTTTTTGCGGTTCTATGCGCGCCAGCCGCACGGTTGAGCTGTCTGGAGACGCGTCTGGCGCGAGCCAGCTAGCTAGAGTGTTTTCGGGATTAAGACAGGAAGAAAAATGTGCACCGTGATCAAAAAACCACTACTAGCAAATAACCTTATATATTTTTTAAAATTTTTTGGGGTTCTATGCGAGCCAGCCACACGGTTGAGGTGTCAGGAGACGCGCCTCGTCGCGGGCCAGCTAGCTAGAGTGTTTTCGGGATTTAGACAGGAAGAAAAATGTGCACCGTGATCAATAAACCACTACTAGCAAATAAAAGTATACTTTTTTTAAATTTTTATGCGGTTCTATGCGGGCCAGCCGCATGTTTGAGGTGTCTGGAGGCGCGTCTTGGCGCGAGCCAGCTTGGGAGAGTGTTTTCGGGATTTAGATAGGAAGAAAAATGTGCACCGTGATCAAAAAACCACTACTAGCAAATAAACGTATAATTTTTTTTATTTTTTTTGCTGTTCTATGCGAGCTAGCCGCACGGTTGAGGTGTGTGGAGACGCGTCTCGGCGCGGGCCAGCTAGCTAGGGTGTTTTCGGGATTTAGACAGGAAGAAAAATTTGCACCGTGATCAAAAAACCACTACTAGCAAATAAACGTATATTTTTTTTTATTTTTTTTGCTGTTCTATGCGAGCTAGCCGCACGGTTGAGGTGTGTGGAGACGCGTCTCGGCGCGGGCCAGCTAGCTAGGGTGTTTTCGGGATTTAGACAGGAAGAAAAATTTGCACCGTGATAAAAAAACCACTACTAGCAAATAAACGTATAATTTTTTTTTTCATTTTTTGCGATTCTATGCGAGCCAGCCGCATGGTTGAGGTGTATGGAGACGCGACTTGGCGCGAGCAAGCTTGCGAGAGTGTTTTCGGGATTTAGACAGGAAGAAAAATGTGCACCGTGATCAAAAAACCACTACTAGCAAATAAACGTATATTTTTTTTTATTTTTTTTGCGTTTCTATGCGAGCCAGCCGCATGGTTGAGGTGTCTCGAGACGCGTCTCGGCGCGAGCCAGCTAGCAATATTGTTTTCGGGATTAAAACAGGAAGAAAAATGTGCACCGTGATCAAAAAACCACTACTAGCAAATAAACGTTTATATTTTTTTTTAATTTTTTTGCGGTTCTATGCGTGCCAGCCGCACGGTTGAGGTGTCTGGAGACGCGTCTGGCGCGAGCCAGCAAGCAAGAGTGTTTTCGGGATTAAGACAGAAAGCAAAATGTGCACCGTGATCAAAAAACCACTACTAGCAAATAATCCTACTAATATTATAAATGTGAATGTTTGTATGTTTGTATGTTTGTATGTTTGTATGTTTGTATGTTTGTATGTTTGTATGTTTGTATGTTTGTATGTTTGTGCTTCAATCAGGCAAAAATGGCTGAAGGGATTTGGATGAAATTTGGCACACATATAGTTCACATCCTGGAATCAAACATAGGCTACTTTTTATCCCGGTAAAAGGCAACGCTTAACGAAGACTGAGGAGGAAGTGGAAACCCAGCGCTTCTGCTGCCTTAGTACTTCAGATTCAAAAGTACCAGGCGAACAGAAACATGTCGTAGTATTTCCGGGGCTAAAATTCAGAGCGCTAAAGATTCACAAGTACCAGGAGAACAGAACGATGTTAAAGTATTTTTGGGCAAGAATATATTTTTTACTAGCACTTCGCCCGCGACTTCGTCTGCGTAGACTTTAGAGGTGGTACGCAACTATTTTGTCCCATATTCTCAGTCTCGGAAATTCATCTTCATGATTCTTTATTCTGATAGTTTATGAGTCTTTACTGTCAGTACTTTCAGCTCCGGAACTACTTCGACATGTTTCTGGTATTCTGGTGCTTGTGAATCTTTAGCGCTCAATACTCCTGCCCAGAAGAAACTTCGATATGTTTCGGTTCTCCTGGTATTTTTAAATGCAACCCACTCATAATTCACGCTTTGGAAATACTTCGACATGTTTCTGGTATCCTGGTACTTGTGAATCTTTTACGCTCATAATTACTGCCTGGAAAAAACCGCTATAAGTTTCTTACTTTTGAATCTTAAAACATGTTTCTGGTCCCCTAATACTTGTGAATCTTAAGCGCTTACAAAACCTGCCGAAAATATAATTTGACATGTTTCTGGTCTCCTGGTGAATCTCTAGCGCTCATAATTACAGCCCCGAAAATACTTCGACATATTTCTAATCTCTTGGTACTTTCGAATTCTAACCGCTCACAATTCCTACCCCGGAAATATTTTGACATGTTTCTGGTCTCCTGGTACTTTTGAATCATTAGCATTCACAATCTTAGCCACGAAAACACTTCGACTTGTTTTTGGTCTCCTGGTACATAATGAATCTTTAGCGCTCATAATTCCAGCCCGGAAAATACTTTGACATTTTTCTGTTCTCCTGATACCTGTGAATCCTAGCCGCTCACGATTCCAGCGCCGGAAATATTTCGACATGTTTTTGGGTCTCTTTAGCGCTCACAAATTCGGCCAAAAAATTCTTTGACATGTTTCTAGTCTCCTGTTACTTGTGAATCTATAGTATTTACATTAAAAGCCCGGAAAATACATAGACATACATATTTCTGTTTGACTGTTAAAAAAAGAAACAAAATTATTCTTGCTCAAAAATACTTTAACATCATTGTTCTCCTGGTACTTGTGAATCTGTAGCGCTCATTATTCCAGCCTTGAAAATACTTCTACATATTTCTGGTCTCCTGGTACTTTTGAATTCTAACCGGTAACAATTCCAGCGCCAGAAATATTTCGACATGTTTATGGTCTCCTGGTACTTGTAAATCTTTAGCGCTAATAATTTCAGCCAAAGAAATACTTCAATATGTTTCTGGTCTCCTGTCACATGTGAATCTATAGCGTTTACAATTCTAGCCCGGAAAAAACTCCAATATACATATTTCTGTTCGACGGTTAAAAAAAAAAACAAAAAATATTCTATCCCAAAAATACTTTAACATCGTTCTGTTCTCCTGGTACTTGTGAATCTGCAGCGCTCCCAATTTCAGTCCTGGAAATACTACGACATGTTTCTGTTCTCCTGGTACTTTTGAATCTGAAGTACTAAGGCAGCAGAAGCGCTGGGTTTCCACTTCCTCCTCAGTCTCCATTAAGCCATGCCTTTTACCGGCATAAAAAGTAGCCTATGTTTGATTCCAGCATGTGAACTATATGTGTGCCAAATTTCATCCAAATCCCTTAGGCCATTTTTGCCTGATTGAGGCACAAACAAACAAACATACAAACATACAAACATACAAACATACAAACATTCACATTTATAATATTAGTAGGATTTTTACCGTCGAACAGAAATATGTATGTTGAAGTTTTTTCCGGAATGGAATTGTAAACGCTATAGATTCACCTGTGACAGGTGAACAGAAACATGTTGAAGTATTTCTTTGGCTGAAATTATGAGCGCTAAAGATTCACAAGTACCAGGAGACCATAAACATATCGAAATTTTTCTGGCGCTGGCATAGTGACCGGTTAGAATTCAAAAGTACCAGGAGATAAGAATCATGTCGAAGTATTTTCGGAGCTAGAATTGTGAATGCTAAAGATTCATTAGTACCAGGAGGCCAGAAATTTGTCGAAATATTTCCGCACCAGAAATATGAGCGGTAAGGATTCAAAACAACATAAAAATGTGGAAGTTTTTCCGGGCAGGAATTATGAGCGCCAAAGATTCATTATGTACCAGGAGACCAGAAGTATGTCCAGGGTTGGAAATGTGAGCAGTTAAGATTCAAAAGAATCAGGAGATCAGATACATGTAGAAGTATTTTCGGGGCTGGAATAATAAGCGCTACAGATTCACAAGTACCAGGAGAATAGAACGATGTAAAAGTATTTTTGAGCTAGAATATTTTTTGTTTTTTTTTTATTTTAACAGTCAAACAGAACTATATATGTCGATTTTTTTTCCGGGCTGTAATTGTAAATGCTATAGACTCACAAGTACCAGGAGACTAGGAACATATCAAAGTATTTTTTTACCCGAAATTGTGACCGCTAAAGATTTACAAGTACCAGGAGACCAGAAACATGTCGAAATATATCCAGCAATGGAATCGTGAGCGGCTAGGATTCAAATGTATCACGAGAACAGAAAAATGTTGAAGTATTTTCCGGGCTGGAATTATGAGCGCTAAAGATTCATTATGTACCAGGAGACCAAAAACATGTCGAAGTATTATCGTGGCTAAGATTGTGAATGCTAAAAATTCAAAAGGACCATGTAGTGTATGTATATACTTATGATTGCTTTCGAGCGCGTACGTCACAACGTACGGTCAGTCAACGGTCAGTCAGTGTTCAACCGTCAGTCAGGCAGCACGTGGTGGTGCGTAGGCGAGCCAAATACCTACTATTAGTGATACGATGCGTGGACACTACATATGGCGACGAGGACAAAAAAATAATTAAAACTGTAAGTAAAGTGACTTTATAAAAAAAAAAAAGAGAAAATGTGACTGGCGAAGTGGCAAGATAATTTACTTATGCTACTTAGGTACATGAATGTTACTTATTCAAACTAAGAAAACATGCGACATTTTCATTAACATTTCTCAGCTATTATAATTACCTTTACCCAAAATATGGTTTAAACCATTAGTTTACTTTAATTAACAAATAGATACCCATTATGATTCAAAATTATAAAACTTTACACCTACTTAACAGTGGTGACTATTGCTTAACTTACGAAAAAGTCATTACATTGGAATGTTCAGCTACACTGATAACATTTTAAGGAATGTTCTTCGTTGTTTAGTAACTCGCACTAAAGTAATAATGGACTATAGAATAATCATAATGGTATTGAAGAACAAATGTTAAACTGTGTTTGTTTATTGACACCTACGTAAGTTATAAATTACGACAAACATTAATATAATGTCGGTTTTACCCTACCCAGTGATCTTGTAATTATTATAATATTCATAGGTATTGCTAAATTTTTGAAGTACCTACATGTGCCATAATGAACAAAGTGATTAGTGGATATTTCAATAATTCTGAAAAATAAACACCACCACATCTTAAAAACGTGGTCAGAGACGTGGAGTATTTTTAATGATTTTCTTATTTTGAACCCTAATATTATGCTTGGCCTTATCGGAAGGATAGGTTGCAGTATTATTTAAGTACTGTGGTATTTATTGGTGGTTATTTAGGACAAGTTCAAAAACAATTATTGACCGTCTGGACGTTACCTAATTAAATGGATATACCCCAGTAACTTACTTATATTCCATGTAAACTGGCGCAGTACCTGGTCATTTAATCGACAAATAAATAATAAAGTTATTTTCAAGTTTTATAACAGTATAATGATATAATAATACTGATTTATTATGACGTTGGAGCAGCATTGCTGGTCATTAAATTGACACCGTTTGACTATGTTCCTCAACAGCATTATTGGTCATCAAATTGACGCATTATAAAAAGGAAGCAGAATTTTGTGATTAAAAATTGATATTGAAAAAACAACAAACTAGTTGGTTCACGATATAACACTAACATGTCCCAACTCACATTGGAGAAGTTCGACTACGAAGGAGAACGTTCTTCGGTTGGAGTCAGATGGGAGCGTGGGAAACGAACACTATCTATTTCGATGCTTCTGGTATTGACAAGATCGAAAAGAAAAAGGCAACGACCTGGGAGTCTAACCAGGGACCTCATGCTTAGATATTTGATTTGTACTACATGATTAGTTCTAAAATAATAAATCAAAGAGCGCATAAATTTAATTGCAGTAGAATAATATACCTACTGGTCATTAAATTGACAAGTCATCATTGAATGACAGTAATAACAGTAGAATACACCTACTGGTCATTAAATTGACAAGTCATCATTGAATGACAGTAATAACAGTAGAATACACCTACTGGTCATTAAATTGACAAGTCATAATTGAATGACAGTAATTGCAGTAGAATATACCTACTGGTCATTAAATTGACAAGTCATCATTGAATGACAGTAATAACAGTAGAATACACCTACTGGTCATTAAATTGACAAGTCATCATTGAATGACAGTAATTGCAGTAGAACATACCTACTGGTCATTAAATTGAGAAGTCATCATTGAATGACAGTAATAACAGTAGAATACACCTACTGGTCATTAAATTGACAAGTCATAATTGAATGACAGTAATTGCAGTAGAATATACCTACTGGTCATTAAATTGACAAGTCATCATTGAATGACAGTAATAACAGTAGAATACACCTACTGGTCATTAAATTGACAAGTCATCATTGAATGACAGTAATTGCAGTAGAACATACCTACTGGTCATTAAATTGAGAAGTCATCATTGAATGACAGTAATAACAGTAGAATACACCTACTGGTCATTAAATTGACAAGTCATCATTGAATGACAGTAATTACAGTAGAACATACCTACTGGTCATTAAATTGACAAGTTATCATTGAATGACAGTAATAGCAGTAGAACATACCTACTGGTCATTAAATTGACAAGACATCATTGAATGACAGTAATTGCAGTAGAATAATATACCTACTGGTCATTAAATTGACAAGTCATCATTGAATGACAGTAATAACAGTAGAATACACCTACTGGTCATTAAATTGACAAGTCATCATTGAATGACAGTAATAACAGTAGAATACACCTACTGGTCATTAAATTGACAAGTCATCATTGAAAGACAGTAATTACAGCAGAATATACCTTCTGGTCATTAAATTGACAGTTAGTTATCAAAGACAAAATAGGTCAGCATTGCCTAGTGGTACTTTTTATGTACATACTGGTCATTAAATTGAAAAATTTGATTGTGAGGGGGAACCTTCATCAGTAGGAACGAGATAAAAACGCTGGACCTAGGAACTCTTGATCTACCTGGAAGCTGTTGGCATCAAGGGTAGTGACAAGTAACTGGCTTTGCTGCTACATTTTGTGGACTAGAATTGCTAAAAATGTCTATACTAATATTGTAGAGCTGAGGAGTTTGTTTGTTTGGTTGAACGCGTTAATCTCGGGAACTGCTGGTTCGAGTTGAAGGACTATTTTAGTGTTGGACGGCCTATTTATCGGGGAAGACTATAGGATCTAACATCATGCTACGACCAATAGTAGCAAAGCATTAATGGATAATGTGACGAAGACAAGGTTGCTCGGATCAGCTAGTTTAATAATATACCAGATACAAATATCACCTGCTGATGGAGTGGATGTCTTTGAAGTGGCTGTCACCAAACTCCACGCATACTTTACACCTAAACAAATTGAGAATTAAGAACGTCACTCTTTTTGATTGATCAAACAAGGGGCAAATGAAAAGTTTCAAAAATTTCTTAGTACGGCTTAGACAATAAGCAGACAGATTTCAGTTCAAACAGAGTCGAAAGACATACAATATGTGTTCAAAATCGACGATGACAGTTTACTAGATTGTCGTATAGGTGGAATGAAGGTTAAAAAAAAAAAAAGTTAGTAGACTCTGCGTGTAGGTAAATCCAACTTTAATCACACACAAAACTTGGGAAAATAAGAAACAAAACAAGTTTTTGTTTGTTCTTAAAGTAAGAAAACCCAAGGGGTTCTTCCTAATGGTCTTGTTAGGTCAAGACCTAACAGGACCATTTGACGCAAATATAAAAGTAGCAGATAGATCCGAAAATGCAATTTTTTACTTTTTTTGCATCTCTGATGGAACTAGAGATCTACTTGGGAAAGAAATTGCCATGACTATAGTTATAATAATAATAATAATTCTTTATTTTCGGACAACAATGATCCAGCGTGTTAGTAAACAATATTATAACTTATTACTAGTGTTAGTAGCTAAAATACAACAGAGAAGAAGACAGAACAGAATAAATATTATTGTGAAAAGGACAACCCCAATCTAATGGTTAGTGATAGTCCTTCTCACACAACTTTTAATTATCGAAGAGTCGATACTCTCCGCCACAGTTTTTAGTATACTGTTGCCACTCGCCCGCAACCTTGACAACAGCGACGCGGTTTTTTTGCGAATGACGGCGTGGAAGCCATCGGTTCGGTTTTGCGCAAACATACAAGAAGCGCTGCACCGTCGTGGCAGTCCCAACAGCATCCTAAAAATGTTATTATACTGGACGCGTAGGTCATCCAGCGATCTTTTGGTATAGTTGACCCAAAGATTCCCCGTGTAGAAACCCTGGCAATATGCTTTAAAAAGTGTTACTTTTACTTGATAAAAGTAACACTTTGATAATGGGTGTACTTAAAATCGGATTACAAATTGACCAAATGGAAACTAAGACAGTTTCCGAAATCCAATGATGTTTTAGTGGAAGTGCCAATCGATGAGAAAGTACAACCAGCTTCTCAATCATTAAGAAGGATAATAGGAAGAAAAGTTGAAAAAAAAATATAAGAACGGTTACCAGTAACTAATCTTAAGACTATAATGTACCTACCATATTCTGACAAATACATGATTATGGTTGGAGAAATATTCAAGGAGCGTAATTCCCTGCCAGAGTCTGTGTTTCCTGATAGTTGCAAACTGGGAATCTTTAAGTCGGGAGTGATTGGGTTGCTTCTGGGCAAGCGTGCTCCATCTTCAACCACGTCATCGCTTGCCACCAGGTGAGATATTGGTGCCTATAAATATAAAAAAGCGAGTACTTAAAGAGATTCCCGTAGGTGGTAATAGTTTCAACATTTTATTCAGTACGAACTCAAAGAATGAGATATTGCATGGCAAGGTTGCCATAAGGTCATGTTCCAACTTAGACGTGTTTAGTGAAAATTGGATTTAAGCTTTTATATTAACGTGTCGGTGACAGTTTTCTTACATAACAAGTTATTCAATTCAGTTCGTAAATTCGATAGTAAACGATTATAAACCGTAACTTGATATTAATGACATTGATTAAAGCTGTAGGGATACAGAGAATTCTGAGCTTACTGTAGATGTAAGTTAATATAAGTAAGATTTAAAATAATATTGATTGATTCAAACTGTTCGGTGCAGTTATGACCATGATGCTCGTAGATTGACGTAGAGTAATTCATGAACGTAGCCCCTTCACATGAACGTAGGCACAAACATTGACAGGCCTAGGTTCTCTTCTCTTCGTAAACTCTGATGTGCATAACTTACCGGTTGGTATGTTTTAAAATCTCAGTGTCGGGAAGATGCCCAAGGCCAAGTATATGAATAATTGACGTTGTGAAGTTATGAAATAGATGACGAGTAAGCATAAAATTATTTTGTGTGAACAGGTTCTTAGTTCTGTGGGTCGGCGGGCTACCAGGATATCGTAGCAGTATCACAGAGTGATATAGACGAGGAAGTCTGTATCAGGGTGTCGTTGCTATTGGTGGTACAAATTAGAGTTTACTCGGTATTCTTCCCATGGGGAAGTGCGAGTATAGGAATTGTGTTTTGCTGAGCTATGAGATAGATGTTGACTGTGAATAAGATACGTAGTCTTTGACATTCTTTGTTAAAATCAATGTGAGTTTTATGACTTCATTGGTGCTTGGACTTGGTAATCACGAATACTAGTGAATCACGAATCAAACCTAAAGGATTGATTACAGCCAGTTTAGAACTATCGAATGGCTAAAACACTGAACGAAAAGTCAGTTAACTGAAGATTTGGAATAGCTCTGTGTGTAAAAAAAAAAAAAAAAATTTTAGACAATTGCGTAGAGATTAACGATAGCAAATTTCTTGGGGGATATTGAAGTATATAATGATGAAACAGGACAAATGATGAAAAAGAAATGTCGTACATTTATAGAAAATGAAGGTCAGTGGAAAGTTTTTAATGATAAAAAAAAAAACCAAGGAATTGAATCAAAAAGATACATCTGCTTCATAAATAAGATTGATTAATTATGACTAAATTAAAAAGAGAAAAGGGAAGAAAGATAGAGATAATAATAATATCAAGGCATATAACATTGAATACAATAAAGAAAATCAAAACAATTATCTCACATGTGATCATTGAAAAAAATATAATTGGTATATTATTACAATATAGTATAATCGGGTCGCTAACCGAAAAAAAAATAATAATAAAGGAGTAAAATACCTCTAGTGTCATGTACAGTGTTTGGAAGGAAATAAATACTTAGTAATAAATACATACATATATTTTTTATAAGTACCTAGATCCATAAAAAACTTACTACAGGAGTATTTATACACAAATAAAAAAAAAGGAAGGGATGTAGTGTATGTATATACTTATGATTGCTTTCGAGCGCGTACGTCACAACGTACGGTCAGTCAACGGTCAGTCAGTGTTCAACCGTCAGTCAGGCAGCACGTGGTGGTGCGTAGGCGAGCCAAATACCTACTATTAGTGATACGATGCGTGGACACTACAGACCAGGAGACCAGAAACATGTCGAAATATTTCCGGAGCAAAAATTATAAGCGGTAAAGATTCAAAAGTACCAGAACAACAGAAAAATGTGGATGTTTTTGCCGGGCAGGAATTATGAGCGTAAAAGATTCATTATGTACCAGGAGACCAGATACATGTCAAAATATTTCCAGGGTTGGAGTTGGGAACAATTAGGATTCAAAAGTACCAAGAGAGTAGAAATATGTCGAAGTATTTTCGGGGCTGTAATTATAAGCGCTACAGATTCACACGTAGATACCAGGAGATCAAAAACATGTCAAATTATATTTTCGGCTGGAATTGTAAGCGCTAAAGATTCACAAGTACTAGGAAACCAGAAACATGTTTTAATGTTTCTGGCGCTGGAATTTTGAGTGGTAAGGATTGAAAAGTACCACGAGAACAGAAAAATATAGCGGTTTTTTCCGGGCTGTAATTATGAGCGTAAAAGATTCACAAGTACTATAATACTAGAAACATGTCGAAGTGTTTCCGAAGCTGGAATTGTGAGTGGTTAACATTTAAAAATACCAGGAGAACCGAAACATATCGAAGTTTTTTTCTGGGCTGGAGTTATGAGCGCTTAAGATTCACAAGTACCAGAATACCAGAAACATGTCGAAGTAGTTCTGGAGCTGAATGTACGGACAGGAAAGACTCGCAAACTAGCAGAAAAGAATCATGAAGGTCCGAGAATGAGAATATGGGGCAAAGAAGTTGCGCGCCACCTCTAAAGTCTACGCAGACGAAGTCGCGGGCGAAGTGCTAGTTGTATATATTTTTTTAACTTTTTTGCGGTTCTATGCGAGCCAGCCGCACGGTTGAGGTGTCTGGAGACGCGTCTCGTTGTGGGCCAGCTAGCTAGGTTGTTTTCGGGATTTAGACAGGAAGAAAAATTTGCACCGTGATAAAAAAACCACTACTAGCAAATAAACGTATAATTTTTTTTAATTTTTTGCGGTTCTATGCGAGCGAGCCGCATGGTTGAGGTGTCTCGAGACGCGTCTCGGCGCGAGCCAGCTAGCGATATTGTTTTCGGGATTAAAACAGGAAGAAAAATGTGCACCGTGATCAAAAAACCACTACTAGCAAATAAACGTATACATTTTTTTAAATTTATTTGCGGTTCTATGCAAGCCAGCCGCACGAATGAGGTGTCTGGAGACGCGTCTCGGCGCGAGCCAGCTAGCTAGAGTGTTTTCGGGATTTAGATAGGAAGAAAAATGTGCACCGTGATCAAAAAACCACTACTAGCAAATAAACGTATATATTTTTTTAATTTTTTTGCGGTTCTATGCGAGCCTGCCGCGCGGTTGAGGTGTCTGGAGACGCGTCTTGGCGCGATCCAGCTAGCTAAAGTGTTTTCGGGATTTAGACAGGAAGAAAAATGTGCACCGTGATCAAAAAACCACTACTAGCAAATAAACGTATACATTTTTTTAATTTTATGCGGTTCTATGCGAGCCAGCCGCACGGTTGAGAAGTCTGGAGACGTATCTTGGCGCGCGCCAGCTAGCTAGAATGTTTTCGGGATTAAGACAGGAAGAAAAATGTGCACCGTGATCAAAAAACCACTACTAGCAAATAAACGTATATATTTTTTAAATTTTTTTGCGGTTCTATGCGAGCCTGCCGCACGGTTGAGGTGTTTGGCGACGCGTCTCAGCTTGGGCCAGCTAGCTCGAGTGTTTTAGGAATTTAGTCAGGAAGAAAAATGTGCTCCGTTACCAAAAAACCACAACTAGCAAATAAACGTATACATTTCTTAAAATTTTTTGCGGTTATATGCGAGCCAGCCGCACGGTTGAGGTGTTTTGAGAAGCGTCTCGGCGCGGGCCGGCTAGCTAGATTGTTTAAGGGATTTAGACAGGAAGAAAAATATGCACCGTGATCAAAAAACCACTACTAGCAAATAAACGTATACATTTTTTTAATTTTTTGCGGTTCTATGCGAGCCAGCCGCACGGTTGAGATGTCTTGAGACGCGACTCGGCGCGCACCAGCTAGCTAGAGTGTTTTCGGGATTTAGACAGGAAGAAAAATGTGCACCGTGATCAAAAAACCACTACTAGCAAATAAACGTATTTTTTTGCGGTTCTATGCAAGCCAGCCGCGCGGTTGAGGTGTCTGGAGACGCGTCTCGGCGCGGGCCAGCTAGCTAAAGTGTTTTCGGGATTTAGACAGGAAGAAAAATGTGCACCGTGATCCAAAAACCACTACTAGCAAATAAACGTATACATTTTTTTAATTTTATGCGGTTCTATGCGAGCCAGCCGCACGGTTGAGGTGTCTGGAGACGTATCTTGGCGCGCGCCAGCTAGCTAGAATGTTTTCGGGATTAAGACAGAAAGAAAAATGTGCACCGTGATCAAAAAACCACTACTAGCAAATAAACGTATATATTTTTTAAATTTTTTTGCGGTTCTATGCGAGCCTGCCGCACGGTTGAGGTGTTTGGCGACGCGTCTCAGCTTGGGCCAGCTAGCTCGAGTGTTTTAGGAATTTAGTCAGGAAGAAAAATGTGCTCCGTTACCAAAAAACCACTACTAGCAAATAAACGTATACATTTTTTTTAATTTTTTGCGGTTCTATGCGAGCCAGCCGCACGGTTGAGGTGTCTTGAGACGCGACTCGGCGCGCACCAGCTAGCTAGAGTGTTTTCGGGATTTAGACAGGAAGAAAAATGTGCACCGTGATCAAAAAACCACTACTAGCAAATAAACGTATATATTTTTTTAAATTTTTTGCGGTTCTATGCGCGCCAGCCGCACGGTTGAGCTGTTTGGAGACGCGTCTGGCGCGAGCCAGCTAGCTAGATTGTTTTCGGGATTAAAACAGGAAGAAAAATGTGCACCGTGATCAAAAAACCACTACTAGCAAATAAACGTATTTTTTTTTTATTTTTTTGCGGTTCTAGGCAAGCCAGCCGCACGAATGAGGTGTCTGGAGACGCGTCTCGGCGCGAGCCAGCTAGCTAGTGTGTTTTCGGGATTTAGATAGGAAGAAAAATGTGCACCGTGATCAAAAAACCACTACTAGCAAATAAACGTATATATTTTTTCAATTTTTTTGCGGTTCTATGCGAGCCTGCCGCGCGGTTGAGGTGTCTGGAGACGCGTCTCGGCGCGGGCCAGCTAGCTAAAGTGTTTTCGGGATTTAGACAGGAAGAAAAATGTGCAGGTGACGTTTTGACGTTCTTACTGGTGGGATCTGTGTCTGAATTATTGAGCATAAAAATAAAAATACGAGGTTTAAGTGATTGAAAAGTCTTTAATAAGGTGTATAGTGCCATAATACATAACATAAAGTGTGGTGGAATTACGACATTGCTCCTGAAGTTTGGAAATCTGGTGTTAATAAATACCATATCATCATAAAACATTTTTATATACCCACCAGTTTCTAATTTGTTTTGAATCGACAGCTGTCAGCGGCTACCGTTCTATAACTGTCAACTTCGGCTTTGACAGCACTAATCTGTCAGTGTAGATTGTTTTGTTTGAGTTCATTGAACCTGCATCGAACCCAACCAAAACAATGCCTGCTAAGTGTGGAGGATGCGGCAAGTTTGTGTCGGCAGCGGACACGACGAAGTGCATGAAATGTGGCGGGGTCTATCACCGTACGTGTGTCGGCCTCCCTGCGAAAGGTCCCACAGCCACCATCGGGCAGTGCCCCGAATGTAGGAAAAACGTCCGCAGGGAAAATAAGGCTGAGACACCTGTTCGTGGGTTGGTGGTTGAGCTGCAGAGTGAGGAGCCGGCGGATGTGCCTTTGTCGACGCCGCCACCGATGACGACGTTGGCACCTGTGACACCTGCGGGTACGACCCAACTAGTGCTTCGGACGACGCCTCCGTCAGCTGTGACGTCGCTACCCGAGTTCCCGCAGGATCTGGGCTCTGCGTTGAAGTTGGTGGTGGAAGAACTACGCACCTTACGATTAGAAGTCTTGGAACTCAGGAAAGACGTGGCCGAATTGAAGGCGTTCAATGATTCGTGCCGGAGTCGTATGGACGGGATTGAGTCCAGGCTGGAGGTTCTGGAGAAACGTGAGTGTTGCGCTTCGTCGGCGGATTCGGGAGACGTGCAGAGCGTAGTGGAGCAGCTGAAGCGGGACCTGAACGACAGGGATCAGGAGCTGATGGCAAACGATGTGGTAATCGCTAACGTGCCTGAGGCTCAAGGGGAAAATCCAACACATCTCCTCCAGCTAATTGCCACGAAGTTGGGAGTGCCTTTAGATGATCGCGATATTGTGAGCGCGGAGCGAGCAGGAGGCCGACACATCAAAGCGACCAGCCCTACTTCGTCGGCGGAGCCCCGCCCTCGTCTCATCATGGTACGCCTTGCTCGCCGTGACCAGCGTGACGCTCTGCTAGCTGGCGCTCGCGTGCGGCGTGGCGCTACGACGGAGGATCTCGGTCTCGCGGGGAAGCCTGAACGTTTCTACGTTAACGAGAGGCTGACCAAGTTGAACCAGCAGTTATTTCGCCAAACAAAGGCTGCTGCGGGAATGCACGGCTGGCGCTTCGTTTGGTCGAAGCGTGGTCGCATCTTGGTCCGAAACAAGCCCGGGGACCCCACTCACAGGATTGTATCTGAGGAAGACATTGGGAAGTTTATTGGACCATACTCGGATACAAATAAATAATCTACTGTTTGGTGCTGTTCTTTTTATTCTTGTACTTAGTGTTAGCTCTATTAGTGTAGGTTTCCAGTTTGGCGACTGTGTGCGTCGTATCTGTCATGTATGGGGAGGGGTGAAGATAAAAGTGAGTACTATACTGAAAGAACACAAAAAAATATTTTATTTACAAACACTAAAAATATATACAAAACATATTTTTCATAAATTTAAAACAAATATATTACAACTATATCAACACAGTTCTATATCTATATTATACACATACACAACTTTTACATATTACATAAGATGACTAAGTCGAAACATTTAAAGTTTGGTTTGTTCAATGCGGGCTCACTGGCAACTAACCAGGATGAGTTTCTAATAGCCATGTCGCGACACTCGGTGGATATAATGGCAATAAACGAGACGTGGCTGAGACCTGGGGAGGACGGCCGCGCACCTAAGGTTCCAGGATATAGACTAAAGCACGTGCCGCGCCCCGCGACTATACGTGGGGGGCGCGGTGGGGGAGTAGCTTTCTACATTAAAGCGGGAGTAAGGGTTCGTGTCCGGCCACACTCAGGGCAGTCCGATTTAGAACAGATGTGGTTAAATGTAACTATTAATGGTAAAAAGCTGTTAATAGGCACAGCATATAGGCCACCCTGGTTTGAACTATCTAGATTTTTAGACGGAATGACTGACAGTATAAGTGCATTGGCACCCTATGATCATTTAGTGATATTGGGAGATTTTAATGTTAATTTTTTGGATTTAAATAATGCTAAAACAAAAGATATCACTGAATTTTTATATTACACAAATCTGAACCAAGTAGTACAGTCACCAACCCATTTCGTAGGAGACAGTAGTACTCTCCTAGATGTCATCTGCACAGACGTAGGGGTACGAAATGTATTGGTCAATCATAGCAGTGATCTAGGACATCACTCGTTTATTGTATGTGATACTGTGGTAAAGAAGGTGAAGAATAAACCTAGGCTAGTTGTATTTCGACCTTTAAGGGATATTTTGGACGATTATTTTGCAGTGGACTTGAAATCAATGCCATGGACTGAAGTGGGCTCGCTGCCAGATGTGGATAGCATGGTAGAATACTTCAATTTTTTTGTTACACAATTGTTTGACCTACATGCACCGATAAAAAGTAAGTTGTTTAGAGACCGTCCCACCCCATGGATAACAGATAATATTAAGTTAATGATGAAGCTAAGAGATGAGGCAAAAATTGATTATAATGAGAATAAACAAGATAGTAAAAAAAAATATTATCTAGAATTAAAAAAGCAAGCTTTTGAAGCTTTGAAGCAGGAAAAGAAGGTTTACTTTGATGGGCACATTAATAGTCAGTTAAAAGACCCCAAAAAGCTATGGAAAAATCTTAAGTCCAACGTTTTTCCAGACCACAGTGAACGCATGCTCCCTGAACAATTTAATGACCCAGATGAAATTAATAGGGCATTTCTCAATGTACCTGGGCAAAGCATGGTGTCACCATCTCGGCTATCATATTTTAATGATAGCAGATATGGGAATACTCAATTTAAATTGCAAAATGTAAATGAGAAGGAAATTGAGAAAATTTTGAGGACTTTGGGGTCAAACGCTAAGGGTACTGATGGCTTGAGCCTAGATATGATAATGCTCACGTTACCAACCACCCTCAAGGCTATCACCACAATGGTAAATAAATCAATAGATACGCACACTTTCCCAGACTTATGGAAACGGGCTATTGTGCGACCCTTAGCTAAAATCAGCAACCCCAGAACGTTTAAAGATCTGCGTCCAGTAAGCATTTTACCTTGCTTGTCAAAGGTCTTGGAGAGGGTGGTTTGTAACCAAATGCTGGAATATCTGGAAGAAAATAATATCCTGCCTGACCTTCAGTCTGGCTTTAGGAAAGGCCGTGGGACAGCCACAGCTCTATCGGATGTAGTTGGAAATATCTTAGAGGCACGGGATAGGGGGGAGGGAACAATCCTTGCACTTCTGGACTTTTCGCGGGCATTCGATTCAATTAACACCACTCTGTTACTTTCCAAGTTAGCCTACTATGGTTTTACAACAGAAACAATAGAGTGGTTTGCAAGCTACCTACAAAACAGATCTCAGCTCGTGGAAATCCAGAAGGAAGATGGATCAACTTTGTCATCCCCCCCTCGTCAGGTGCCACGTGGTGTGCCCCAGGGATCAATTTTGGGGCCCCTTTTATATATACTTTACAGCGCAGACATTGTTAAATCATTCCATCATTGCAAATATCATATGTATGCAGATGACATTCAGCTTTATATAACTTTTAAACCATCTGATACAATAGAAGCTGTGGATAAAATGAATAAGGATCTGGAGAGAGTGGTGGAATGGTCGGATTGTAACTCATTGGTTTTAAACCCTCTGAAATCTAAGTTTATGATTTTGGGCACGAAGAAAATGATCAGCACAATACTGTCAGTCAATCCAGATGTTGTTATCGGGGGGGAAAAAATTGACAGAGTGGAGTCTGCATGCAATCTTGGTTTAACTATGGATCCTGAACTACGATTTGAGAAGCATATCAGTAACTCAATAAGAAATTGTTTTTATAGACTAAAACTCCTTTATTCCATTAGATCCCACTTGAGTGTCGACCTACGCAAACAGCTTGTGGATTGCTTAGTTTTATCCAGATTAAACTATTGTGATACAGTTTATGGGCCATGTCTGTTAGCAAGAACCGAGAAGCTAATACAAAGAATACAAAATGCATGTACTCGGTTCTGTGTTAAAATACCACATAGAAGTCATGTCACTCCTTTTATTAATGAACTCAATATTTTGAAAATGGCAGCTAGAAGAAAGCTGCACCTGGCTAGTTTATTGTTTGGAGTAGTGTCTACCCAGAAACCACAATATCTATTTGAGAAGCTAAGTTGGAGACAGAGCAAATACGAACCACGTCTATCCACATACCCTCTTCTTACACCTCAACACAGAACCGCAGCATTCAGAGGGAGTTTCAAATACGCCGCCACGCACTGTTGGAATGACCTTCCTCCACCAGTAAGAGTCCTGAAAACCAAAAGGCAGTTTTTAAATATATTGAAAACATATTACATGCAAATACAACAAAACACATGGCAATAAAATGTAAACTACTTATTGGACTTACCTCCAGGGTCGCGGCCTACAAACAATGGAGATGGTCATCAACAGTGCACTGGTGAGCTCTCTCTCTCTCTCTTAGGGCATGGTTTGCTGTGAGTACAAGGTGCTTAGCATTTGTACAGTAAGAGTGTTTAGCACAGTAAGAGTGACGCCCGCCATGCCGAAATGCAAATGGCCGCCATTCTATGGGGCAAAGAAAAAGGGGTATTTATTTATGTATTTTTCGAAGAATTGCAACTACAAAAAGCATAGGTTGGGGAATTTCGTTAATTAGAGTAGATGGAAACACTGTTGGGAATTGTTCGTTTCAATTTATTATCTTTTAATTGTAATTTCGTATTTATTTATTTTTTAAACCATTACAAACACTTGAGCACCTGTGTTTTTATAATTATATTCGTTATGTTATTTTATTTAAGTATATATTATGAGGGCATACTGTACAACAGTTTTGTGTTTGTATTGAGTACTTACATGCATAAAAATGGGTTGAATCTCACGATTGTAGTCTTTGATCTCACGGGGGGACGCCATTGCGTCACTCGACAATGGTGGTTTCTGAAAACCGGCGCCGATGAGTTTGGTTCTTCCAAAATCACGGCATTTTGGCCGAGCAACCACCTATTCCTGCTCAGATGCGACGCACAGCTAAACGTAACTTTGTAGTTTTAGGTTTAATTAAATTAAGTTTGTTGTTTTTTATGTTTATTGTTTTGTTTTGCTTGTGTCAGGAACTGTGTCAGGATGACAACCATCTCGCATCCATGACTCACTGACAGTATCTGTCATGGCCACACATGTCAATATCTATTTTATTTTTTTTGTTATCCATGGTTTGTCTATGCCGCGACAGTTATGACTTTTTTATAATGCCCGTCCCTGACACAGGCTGGCAGTGGTTTTACGGAAGAATGTTTTTCTCTTATTTTGTTTTATAGCTGTTTTTATTATTTGTGTACCTACTATTAATGTGCGTCTGTTTGGGCGGAATAAATCATTTTTCTTTCTTTCTTCTTCTTTCTTTCACCGTGATCCAAAAACCACTACTAGCAAATAAACGTATACATTTTTTTAATTTTATGCGGTTCTATGCGAGCCAGCCGCACGGTTGAGGTGTTTGGCGACGCGTCTCAGCTTGGGCCAGCTAGCTCGAGTGTTTTAGGAATTTAGTCAGGAAGAAAAATGTGCTCCGTTACCAAAAAACCACTACTAGTAAATAAACGTATACATTTCTTAAAAATTTTTGCGGTTATATGCGAGCCAGCCGCACGGTTGAGGTGTTTTGAGAAGCGTCTCGGCGGGGGCCGGCTAGCTAGATTGTTTTAGGGATTTAGACAGGAAGAAAAATGTGCACCGTGATCAAAAAACCACTACTAGCAAATAAACGTATACATTTTTTTATTTTTTTGCGGTTCTATGCAAGCCAGCTGGACGGTTGAGGGGTTTGGAGACGCGTCTTGGCGAGAACCAGCTAGATAAAGTGTTTTCGGGATTTAGACAGGAAGAAAAATGTGCACCGTGATCAAAAAACCACTACTAGCAAATATACGTATACATTTTTTTAAAAATTTGCGTTTCAATGCGAGCCAGCCGCAAGTTTGAGGTGTTTTGAGACGCTTCTCGGCGCGGGCCAGCTAGCTAGAGTATTTCCGGGATTTAGACAGGAAGAAAAATGTGCACCGTGATCAAAAAACCACTACTAGCAAATAAACGTATACATTTTTTTAAAAATTTTTGCGGTTCTATGCGAGCCAGCCGCACGATTGAGGTGTCTGGAGACGCGTCTCGGCGCGGGCCAGCTAGATAGGGTGTTTTCGGGATTTAGACTGGAAGAAAAATTTTCACCGTGATAAAAAAACCACTACTAGCAATAAACGTATATTTTTTTTTATTTTTTTTGCCTTTCTATGCGAGCCAGCCGCACGTTTGAGGTGTCTGGAGACGCGTCTGGCGCGAACCAGCTAGCTCTAGTGTTTTTGGGGTTAAGACAGGAAGAAAAAGGGGAACCGTGATCAAAAAACCACTACTAGCAAATAAACGTACACATTTTTTTAATTTTTTTGCGGTTCTATGCGAGCCAGCCGCACGGTTGAGGTGTCTGGAGACGCGTCTCGGTGCAAGCCAGCTAGCTAGGGTGTTTTCGGGATCAAGACAGGAAGAAAAATGTGCACCGTGATCAAAAAACCACTACTAGCAAATAAACGTATATATTTTTTTAATTTTTTTGCGGTTCTATGCGAGCCTGCCGCACGGTTGTGGTGTCTGGAGAAGCGTCTCGGCGCGGGCCAGCTAGCTAAAGTGTTTTCGGGATTAAGACAGGAAGAAAAATGTGCACCGTGATCAAAAAACCACTACTAGCAAAAAAACGTATACATTTTTTTAATTTTATGCGGTTCTATGCGAGCCAGCCGCACGGTTGAGGTGTCTGCAGACGTATCTTGGCGCGTGCCAGCTAGCTAGAAATTTTTCGGGATTAAGACAGGAAGAAAATTGTGCACCGTGATCAAAAAACCACTACTAGCAAATAAACGTATATATTTTTTAAATTTTTTTGCGGTTCTATGCGAGCCTGCCGCACGGTTGAGGTGTTTGGCGACGCGTCTCAGCTTGGGCCAGCTAGTTCGAGTGTTTTAGGAATTTAGTCAGGAAGAAAAATGTGCACCGTTACCAAAAACCACTACTAGCTAATAAACGTATACATTTCTTAAAATTTTTTGCGGTTATATGCGAGCCAGCCGCACGGTTGAGGTGTATTGAGACGCGTCTCGGCGCGGGCCAGCTAGCTAGATTGATTTAGGGATTTAGACAGCAAGAAAAATGTGCACCGTGATCAAAAACCTACTACTAGCAAATAAACGTGTACATTTGTTTTTTAATTTTTTGCGGTTCTATGCGAGCCAGCCGCACGGTTGACGAGTCTTGAGACGTTTCTCGGCGCGAGCCAGCTAGCCAAAGTGTTTTCGGGATTTAGACAGGAAAAACATGTGCACCGTTATCAAAAAACCACTACTAGCAAATAAACGTATATATTTTTTTATTTTTTTTGCGGTTCTATGCAAGCATGCTGGACGGTTGAGGGGTTTCGAGACGCGTCTTGGCGCGATCCAGCTAGATAAAGTGTTTTCGGGATTTAGACAGGAAGAAAAATGTGCACCGTGATCAAAAAACCACTACTAGCAAATATACGTATAGATTTTTTTTAAAATTTGCGTTTCAATGCGAGCCAGCCGCACGTTTGAGGTGTTTTGAGACGCTTCTCGGCGCGGGCCAGCTAGTTAGAGTATTTCCGGGATTTAGACAGGAAGAAAAATGTGCACCGTGATCAAAAAACCACTACTAGCAAATAAACGTATACATTTTTTTTTAATTTTTTGCGGTTCTATGCGAGCCAGCCGCACGGTTGAGGTGTCTGGAGACGCGCCCCTGCGCCGTCCAGCTAGCCAGAGTGTCTTCAAAATTTAGACAGGAAGAAAAATGTGCACCGTGATCAAAAACCTACTACTAGCAAATAAACGTATATATTTTTTTAATTTTTTTGAGTTCTATGCGAACCAGCCACACGGTTGAGGTGTCTGGAGATGCGTCTCGGCGCGAACCAGCTAGTTAGATTGTTTCCGGGATTTAGACAGGACGAAAAATGTGCACCGTGATCAAAAAACCACTACTAGCAAATATACGTATATATTTTTTTTTAAATTTGCGGTTCTATGCGAGCCAGCCGCACGTTTGAGGTGTCTGGAGACGTGTCTCGGCGCGGGCCAGCTAGCTAGAGTGTTTTCGGGATTTAGACAGGAAGAAAAATGTGCACCGTGATCAAAAAACCACTACTAGCAAATAAACGTATACATTTTTTTTAAATTTTTTGCGATTCTATGCGAGCCAGCCGCATAGTTGATGTGTCTGGAGACGCGTCTAGGCGCGGGCCAGCTAGCTAGTCTGTTTTCGGGATTTAGAAAGGAAGAGAAATGTGCACCGTGATCAAAAAACCACTACCAGCAAATATACGTATATATTTTTTAATTTTTTTTGCGGTTCTGTGCGAGCCAGCCGCACGGTTGAGGTGTCTGGAGACGCGTCTCGGCGCGGGCCAGCTAGCTAGAATGTTTTCGGGATTAAGATTGGAAGAAAAATTCGCACCGTGATCAAAAAACCACTACTAGCAAATATACGTATACATTTTTAAAAAAAATTGCGGTTCTATGCGAGCCAGCCGCACGTTTGAGGTGTCTTGAAACGCGTCTCGGCACGGTCCAGCTAGCTAGTGTATTTCCGGGATTTAGACAGAAAGAAAAATGTGCACCGTGATCAAAAAACCACTACTAGCAAATAAACGTATACATTTTTTTTTAAAAATTGCGGTTCTTTGCGAGCCAGCCGCATAGTTGATGTGTCTGGAGACGCGTCTAGGCGTGGGACAGCTAGCTAGTCTGTTTTCGGGATTTAGAAAGGAAGAGAAATGTGCACCGTGATCAAAAAACCACTACCAGCAAATAAACGTGTACATTTCTTAAAATTTTTTGCGGTTGTATGCGAGCCAGCCGCACGGTTGAGGTGTTTTGAGAAGCGTCTCGGCGCGGGCCAGCTAGCTAGATTGTTTTAGGGATTTAGACAGCAAGAAAAATGTGCACAGTGATCAAAAAACCACTACTAGCAAATAAACGTATACATTTTTTTAATTTATTGCGGTTCTATGCGAGCCAGCCGCACGGTTGAGGTGTCTTGAGACGCGTCTGGCGCGAACCAGCTAGCTCGAGTGTTTTCGGGATTAAGACAGGAAGAAAAAGGGGAACTGTGATCAAAAAACCACTACTAGCAAATAAACGTATACATTTTTTTAATTTTTTTGCGGTTCTATGCGAGCCAACCGAACGGTTGAGGTGTCTGGAGACGCGACTTGGCGCGGGCCAGCTAGCTAAAGTGTTTTCGAGATTTAGACACGAAGAAAAATTTGCACCGTGATCAAAAAACCACTACTAGCAAATATACGAATACATTTTTAAAAAAAATTGCGGTTCTATGCGAGCCACCCGCACGTTTGAGGTGTTTTGAAACGCGTCTCGGCGCGCGCCAGCTAGATAGAGTATTTCCAGGATTTAGACAGGAAGAAAAATGTGCATCGTGATCAAAAAACCACTACTAGCAAATAAACGTATACATTTTTTTTAATTTTTTGCGGTTCTGTGTGAGCCAGCCGCACGGTTGAGATGTCTGGAGACGCGTCTCGGCGCGAACCAGCTAGCTAGCGTGTTTTCAAGAAATAGACAGGAAAAAAAATGTGCACCGTGATCAAAAAACCAGTACTAGCAAATAAACGTATATATTTTTTTTATTTTTTTGCGGTTCTATGCGAACCAGACGCACGGTTGTGATGTCTGGAGACGCGTCTCGGCGCAAGCCAGCTAGCTAGCGTATTTTCGGGATTTAGACAGGATAAAAAATGTGCACCGTGGTCAAAAAACCACTACTAGCAAATAAACGTATAGATTTTTTTTAATTTTTGGCGGTTCTATGCAAGCCAGCCGCACGGTTGAGGTGTCTGGAGACGCGTCTCGGAGCGGGCCAGCTAGTTAGAGTGTTTCCGGGATGCAGACAGGAAGAAAAATGTGCACCGTGATCAAAAAACCACTACTAGCAAATAAACGTTTACATTTTTTTAATTTTTAGCGGTTCTATGCGAGCCAGCCGCACGATTGAGGTGTCTGGAGACGCGCCTCTGCGCCGTCCAGCTAGCCAGAGTGTCTTCAAAATTTAGACAGGAAGAAAAATGTGCACCGTGATCAAGAAACCACTACTAGCAAATAAACGTATATATTTTTTTAAATTTTTTGCGGTTCTATGCGAACCAGCCGCACAGTTGAGGTGTCTGGAGACGCGTCTCGGCGCCGGCCATCTAGCCAGTGTGTTTTCGGGATTTAGACAGGAAGAAAAATGTGCTCCGTGATCAAAAACCTACTACTAGCAAATAAACGTGTACATTTTTTTTTAATTTTTTGCGGTTCTATGCGAGCCAGCCGCACGGTTGAGGTGTCTTGAGACGGGTCTCGGCGCGAGCCAGCTAGCCAAAGTGTTTTCGGGATTTAGACAGGAAAAAAAATGTGCACCGTGAACAAAAAACCACTACTAGCAAATAAACGTATACATTTTTTAAAATTTTTTGCGGTTTTATGCGAGCCAGCCGCACGGTTGAGGTGTCTGGAGACGCGTCTTGGCGCCGGCCATCTAGCCAGAGTGTTTTCGGGATTTAGACAGGAAGAAAAATGTGCACCGTGATCAAGCAAACGTATATATTTTTTTAATTTTTTTGAGGTTCTATGCTAACCAGCCGCACGGTTGAGGTGTCTGGAGACGCGTCTCAGCGCGATCCAGCTAGTTAGATTAATTCCGGGATTTAGACAGGACGAAAAATGTGCACCGTGATCAAAAAACCAGTACTAGCAAATAAACGTATACATTTTTTTATTTTTTTTGCGGATCTCTGCGAGCCAGCCGCACGGTTGAGGTGTCTGGAGACGCGTCTTGGCGCGGGCCAGCTAGCTCGCGTGTTTCCGGGATTTATACAGGAAGAAAAATGTGCACCGTGATAAAAAAAACCACTACTAGCAAATAAACGTATATATTTTTTTAAAAAAATTGCGGTTCTTTGCGAACCAGCTGTACGTTTGAGGTGACTGGAGACGCGTCTCGGCGCGGGCCAGCTAGCTAGAGTGTTTTCGGGATTTAGACAGAAGGAAAAATGTGCACCGTGATCAAAAACCTACTACTAGCAAATAAACGTGTACATTTGTTTTTTAATTTTTTGCGGTTCTATGCGAGCCAGCCGCACGGTTGAGGTGTCTGGAGACGCGCCTCTGCGCCGTCCAGCTAGCCAGAGTGTCTTCAAAATTTAGACAGGAAGAAAAATGTGCACCGTGATCAAAAACCTACTACTAGCAAATAAACGTATATATTTTTTTAATTTTTTTGAGGTTCTATGCGAACCAGCCGCACGGTTGAGGTGTCTGGAGACGCGTCTCGGCGCGAACCAGCTAGTTAGATTGTTTCCGGGATTTAGACAGGACGAAAAATGTGCACCGTGATCAAAAAACCAGTACTAGCAAATAAACGTATACATTTTTTTATTTTTTTTGCGGATCTCTGCGAGCCAGCCGCACGGTTGAGGTGTCTGGAGACGCGTCTTGGCGCGGGCCAGCTAGCTCGCGTGTTTCCGGGATTTATACAGGAAGAAAAATGTGCACCGTGATAAAAAAACCACTACTAGCAAATAAACGTATATATTTTTTTAAAAAAATTGCGGTTCTTTGCGAACCAGCTGTACGTTTGAGGTGACTGAAGACGCGTCTCGGCGCGGGCCAGCTAGCTAGAGTGTTTTCGGGATTTAGACAGGAGGAAAAATGTGCACCGTGATCAAAAACCTACTACTAGCAAATAAACGTGTACATTTGTTTTTTAATTTTTTGCGGTTCTATGCGAGCCAGCCGCACGGTTGAGGTGTCTGGAGACGCGCCTCTGCGCCGTCCAGCTAGCCAGAGTGTCTTCAAAATTTAGACAGGAAGAAAAATGTGCACCGTGATCAAAAACCTACTACTAGCAAATAAACGTATATATTTTTTTATTTTTTTTGCGGTTCTATGCAAGCCAGCTGGACGGTTGAGGGGTTTGGAGACGCGTCTTGGCGTGAACCAGCTAGATAAAGTGTTTTCGGGATTTAGACAGGAAGAAAAATGTGCACCGTGATCAAAAAACCACTACTAGCAAATATACGTATAGATTTTTTTAAAAATTTGCGTTTCAGTGCGAGCCAGCCGCACGTTTGAGGTGTTTTGAGACGCTTCTCGGCGCGGGCCAGCTAGTTAGAGTATTTCCGGGATTTAGACAGGAAGAAAAATGTGCACCGTGATCAAAAAACCACTACTAGCAAATAAACGTAAATATTTTTTTATTTTTTTTGCGGTTCTATGCGAGCCAGCCGCACGGTTGAGGTGTCTGGAGACGCGTCTCGGAGCGGGCCAGCTAGTTAGAGTGATTCCAGGATGCAGACAGAAAGAAAAATGTGCACCGTGATCAAAAAACCACCACTAGCAAATAAACGTATATATTTTTTTAAATTTGTTGCGGTTCTGTGTGAGCCAGCCGCACGGTTGAGGTGTCTTGAGACGCGTTTATGCGCGAACCAGCTAGCTAAAGTGTTTTCGGGATTTAGACAGGAAGAAAAATGTGCACCGTGATCAAAAAACCACTACTAGCAAATATACGTATACATTTTTTTAAAAATTTGCGGTTCTATGCGAGCCAGCCGCACGTTTGAGGTGTCTTGAGACGCGTCTCGGCGCGGACCAGCTAGCTAGAGTATTTCCGGGATTTAGACAGGAAGAAAAATGTGCACCGTGATCAAAAAACCACTACTAGCAAATAAACGTATAAATTTTTTTAATTTTTTTGCGGTTCTATGCGAGCAGGCCGCACGGTTGAGGTGTCTGGAGACGCTTCTCGTCACGGGCCAGCTAGCTAGCGTGTTTTCAAGAAATAGACAGGAAGAAAAATGTGCACCGTGATAAAAAACCACTACTAGCAAATAAACGTATATATTTTTTTAAATTTTTTGCGGTTCTATGCGAGCCAGCCGCACGATTGAGGTGTCTGGAGACGCGTCTCGGCGCAAGCCAGCTAGCTCGAGTATTTTCGGGATTTAGACAGGAAAAAAAATGTGCACCGTGGTCAAAAAACCACTACTAGCAAATAAACGTATACATTTTTTAAAAAATTTGCGTTTCAATGCAAGCCAGCCGCACGTTTGAGGTGCTTTGAGACGCGTCTCGGCGCGGGCCAGCCAGCTAGAGTTTTTCCGGGATTTAGACAGGAAGAAAAATGTGCACCGTGATCAAAAAACCACTACTAGCAAATAAACGTATAAATATTTTTTAATTTTTTGCTGTTCTGTGCGAGCCAGCCGCACGGTTGAGGTGTCTGGAGACGCGTCTTGGCGCGGGCCAGCTGGCTAGAGTGTTTTCGGGATTAAGACAGAAAGAAAAATGTGCACCGTGATCAAAAAACCACTACTAGCAAATAAACGTATACATTTTTTTTAATTTTTTGCTGTTCTGTGCGAGCCAGCCGCACGGTTGAGGTGTCTGGAGACGCGTCTCGGCGCGGACCAGCTAGCTAGATTGTTTCCAGGATTTAGCCAGGACGAAAAATGTGCACCGTGATCAAAAAACCAGTACTAGCAAATAAACGAATACATTTTGTTATTTTTTTTGCGGTTTTCTGCGAGCCAGCCGTACGGTTGAAATGTCTGGAGACGCATCTCGGCGCGAACCAGCTAGCTAAAGTGTGTTCGGGATTTAGACAGGAAGAAAAATGTGCACCGTGATCAAAAAACCACTACTAGCAAATAAAGGTATATATTTTTTTAAATTTTTTGCGGTTCTATGTGAGCCAGCCGCACGGTTGAAATGTCTCGAGACGCGTCTTGGTTCGAACCAGCTAGCTAAAGTGTTTTCGGGATTTAGACAGGAAGAAAAATGTGCACCGTGATCAAAAAACCACTACTAGCAAATATACGTATACATTTTTTTTAAAATTTGCGTTTCAATGCGAGCCAGCGGCATGGTTGAGGTGTCTGGAGACGCGTCTCAGCGCGGGCCAGCTAGCTAGAATGTTTTAGGGATTTAGTCAGGAAGAAAAATGTGCACCGTGATCAAAAAACCACCACTAGCAAATAAAGGTATATATTTTTTTAAATTTTTTGCGGTTCTGTGTGAGCCAGCCGCACGGTTGAGGTGTCTGGAGACGCGTCTCGGTACATCCCAGCTAGCTAGAGTATGTTTGGGATTTAGACAGGAATAAAAATGTGCACCGTGGTCAAAAAACCACTACTAGCAAATAAACGTATACATTTTTTTTAATTTTTTTGCGGTTCTATGCGAGCCAGCCGCACGGTTGAGGTTTCTGGAGACGCTTCTTGGCGCGGGCCAGCTAGCTATTGTGTTTTCAAGAAATAGACAGGAAGAAAAATGTGCACCGTGATCAAAAAACCAGTACTAGCAAATAAACGTATATATTTTTTTAATTTTTTTGCGGTTCTATGCGAGCCAGCCGCACGGTTGAGGTGTCTGGAGACGCGTTTCGGTACAAGCCAGCTAGCTAGAGTATGTTTGGGATTTAGACAGGAATAAAAATGTGCACCGTGGTCAAAAAACCACTACTAGCAAATAAACGTATAAATTTTTTAAATTTTTTGCGGTTCTATGCGAGCCAGCCGCACGGTTGAGGTGTCTTGAGACGCGTCGCGGCGCAAGCCAGCTAGCTAGAGTATTTTCGGGATTTAGACAGGAGAAAAAAATGTGCACCGTGGTCAAAAAACCACTACTAGCAAATAAACGTTTAGATTTTTTTAAATTTTTGGCGGTTCTATGCAAGCCAGCCGCACGGTTGAGGTGTCTGGAGACGCGTCTTGGAGCGGGCCAGCTAGTAAGAGTGATTCCGGGATGCAGACAGGAAAAAAAATGTGCACCGTGATCAAAAAACCACTACTAGCAAATAAACGTATACATTTTTTTAATTTTTAGCGGTTCTATGCGAGCCAGCCGCACGGTTGAGAAATTTGAAGACGAGTCTCTGCGCGGGCCAGCTAGCTAGAGTGTTTTCGGGATTTAGACAGGAAGAAAAATGTGCACCGTGATCAAAAAACCACTACTAGCAAATAAACGTGTACATTTTTTTTTCATTTTTTGCGATTCTATGCGAGCCAGCCGCATGGTTGAGGTGTCTGGAGACGCGTCTTGGCACTAGGCAGCTAGCTAAAGTGTTTTCGGGATTTAGACAGGAAGAAAAATGTGCACCGTGATCAAAAAACCACTACTAGCAAATAAAAGTATACTTTTTTTTATTTTTTTTGCGGTTCTATGCGAGCCAGCCGCACGGTTGAGGTGTCTTGAGACGCGACTCGGCGCGCTCCAGCTAGCTAGAGTGTTTTCGGGATTTAGACAGGAAGAAAAATGTGCACCGTGATCAAAAAACCACTACTAGCAAATAAACGTATACATTTTATTTTAATTTTTTGCGGTTCTATGCGAGCAGGCCGCACGGTTGAGGTGTCTGGAGACGCTTCTCGGCGCGGGCCAGCTAGCTTGCGTGTTTTCAAGAAATAAACAGGAAGAAAAATGTGCACCGTGATCATAAAACCACTACTAGCAAATAAACGTATATATTTTTTTAAATTTTTTGCGGTTCTATGCGAGGCAGCCGCACCGTTGAGGTGTCTGGAGACGCGTCTCGGCGCGAACCAGCTAGCTAACGTATTTTCTGGTTTTAGACAGGAATAAAAATGTGCACCGTGGTCAAAAAACCACTACTAGCAAATAAACGTATATATTTTTTTAATTGTTTTGCGGTTTTATGCGAGCCAGCCGCACGGTTGTGGTGTCTGGAGACGCGTCGCGGCGCAAGCCAGCTAGCTAGAGTATTTTCGGGATTTAGACAGGAAAAAAAATGTGCACCGTGGTCAAAAAACCACTACTAGCAAATAAACGTATAGATTTTTTTAATTTTTTTGCGGTTCTATGCGAGCCAGCCACACGGTTGAGGTGTCTTGAGACGCGTCTTGGCGCGGGCCAGCTGGCTAGAGTGTTTTCGGGATTAAGACAGAAAGAAAAATGTGCACCGTGATCAAAAAACCAGTACTAGCAAATAAACGTATACATTTTGTTATTCTTTTTGCGGTTCTCTGCGAGCCAGCCGTACGGTTGAAATGTCTGGAGACGCGTCTCGGCGCGAACCAGCTAGTTAAAGTGTATTCGGGATTTAGACAGGAAGAAAAATGTGCACCGTGATCAAAAAACCACTACTAGCAAATATACGTATACATTTTTTTAAAAATTTGCGTTTCAATGCGAGCCAGCCGCACGTTTGAGGTGTTTTGAGACGCGTTTCGGCGCGGGCCAGCTAGCTAGAGTATTTCCGGGATTAAGACAGGAAGAAAAATATGCACCGTGATCAAAAAACCACTACTAGCAAATAAACGTATACATTTATCTTTAATTTTTTGCGGTTCTATAAGAGCCAGCCGCACGGTTGAGGTGTCTGGAGACGCGTCTTGGAGCGGGCCAGCTAGTTGGAGTGATTCCGGGATGCAGACAGGAAGAAAAATGTGCACCGTGATCAAAAAACCACCACTAGCAAATAAACGTATATATTTTTTTAATTTTTTTGCGGTTCTGTGTGAGCCAGCCGCACGGTTGAGGTGTCTGGAGACGCGTCTCGGCCCGGACCAGCTAGGTAAAGTTTTTTCGGGATTTAGACAGGAAGAAAAATGTGCACCGTGATCAAAAAACCACTACAAGCAAATATACGTATACATTTTTAAAAAAAATTGCGGTTATATGCAAGCCAGCCGCACGTTTGAGGGGTCTTGAGACGCGTCTCGGCGCTTTCCAGCTAGCTAGAGTATTTCCGGGATTTAGACAGGTAGAAAAATGTGCACCGTGATCAAAAAACCACTACTAGCAAATAAACGTGTACATTTTTTTTTCATTTTTTGCGATTCTATGCGAGCCAGCCGCATGGTTGAGGTGTCTGGAGACGCGTCTTGGCACTAGGCAGCTAGCTAAAGTGTTTTCGGGATTTAGACAGGAAGAAAAATGTGCACCGTGATCAAAAAACCACTACTAGCAAATATACGTATACATTTTTAAAAAAATTTGCGGTTATATGCAAGCCAGCCGCACGTTTGAGGGGTTTTGAGACGCGTCTCGGCGCTTTCCAGCTAGCTAGAGTATTTCCGGGTTTTAGACGGCTAGAAAAATGTGCACCGTGATCAAAAAACCACTACTAGCAAATAAACGTATACATTTTTTTTAATTTTTTGGCGGTTCTATCTGAGCCAGCCGCACGGTTGAGGTTTCTGGAGATGCTTTTCGGCACGGGCCAGCTAGTTAGCGTGTTTCCAAGAAATAGACAGGAAGAAAAATGTGCACCGTGATCAAAAAACCAGTACTAGCAAATAAACGTATATATTTTTTTAAATTTTTTTCCGGTTCTATGCGAGCCAGCCGCACGGTTGAGGTGTCTGGAGACGCGTCTCGGCGCAAGCCAGCTAGCTAGAGTATGTTTGGGATTTAGACAGGAATAAAAATGTGCACCGTGATCAAAAAACCACTACTAGCAAATAAACGAATACATTTTTTTAAAATTTTTTGCGGTTCTATAAGAGCCAGCCGCACGGTTGAGGTGTCTGGAGACGCGTCTTGGAGCGGGCCAGCTAGTTGGAGTGATTCCGGGATGCAGACAGGAAGAAAAATGTGCACCGTGATCAAAAAACCACCACTAGCAAATAAACGTATATATTTTTTTAATTTTTTTGCGGTTCTGTGTGAGCCAGCCGCACGGTTGAGGTGTCTGGAGACGCGTCTCGGCCCGGACCAGCTAGGTAAAGTTTTTTCGGGATTTAGACAGGAAGAAAAATGTGCACCGTGATCAAAAAATCACTACTAGCAAATATACGTATACATTTTTAAAAAAATTTGCGGTTATATGCAAGCCAGCCGCACGTTTGAGGGGTCTTGAGACGCGTCTCGGCGCTTTCCAGCTAGCTAGAGTATTTCCGGGATTTAGACAGGTAGAAAAATGTGCACCGTGATCAAAAAACCACTACTAGCAAATAAACGTGTACATTTTTTTTTCATTTTTTGCGATTCTATGCGAGCCAGCCGCATGGTTGAGGTGTCTGGAGACGCGTCTTGGCACTAGGCAGCTAGCTAAAGTGTTTTCGGGATTTAGACAGGAAGAAAAATGTGCACCGTGATCAAAAAACCACTACTAGCAAATATACGTATACATTTTTAAAAAAATTTGCGGTTATATGCAAGCCAGCCGCACGTTTGAGGGGTTTTGAGACGCGTCTCGGCGCTTTCCAGCTAGCTAGAGTATTTCCGGGATTTAGACAGCTAGAAAAATGTGCACCGTGATCAAAAAACCACTACTAGCAAATAAACGTGTACATTTTTTTTTCATTTTTTGCGATTCTATGCGAGCCAGCCGCATGGTTGAGGTGTCTGGAGACGCGTCTTGGCACTAGGCAGCTAGCTAAAGTGTTTTCGGGATTTAGACAGCTAGAAAAATGTGCACCGTGATCAAAAAACCACTACTAGCAAATAAACGTTTATATTTTTTTAAATTTTTTTCCGGTTCTATGCGAGCCAGCCGCACGGTTGAGGTGTCTGGAGACGCGTCTCGGCGCAAGCCAGCTAGCTAGAGTATGTTTGGGATTTAGACAGGAATAAAAATGTGCACCGTGATCAAAAAACCACCACTAGCAAATAAACGTATATATTTTTTTAAATTTGTTGCGGTTCTGTGTGAGCCAGCCGCACGGTTGAGGTGTCTTGAGACGCATCTCGGCGCGAACCAGCTAGCTAAAGTGTTTTCGGGATTTAGACAGGAAGAAAAATGTGCACCGTGATCAAAAAACCACTTTTAGCAAATATACGTATACATTTTTTTTAAAATTTGCGGTTCTATGCGAGCCAGCCGCACGTTTGAGGTGTCTTGAGACGCGTCTCGGCGCGGTCCAGCTAGTTAGAGTATTTCCGGGATTTAGACAGGAAGAAAAATGTGCACCGTGATCAAAAAACCACTACTAGCAAATAAACGTATACATTTTTTTTAATTTTTTGCTGTTCTGTGCGAGCCAGCCGCACGGTTGAGGTGTCTGGAGACGCGTCTCGGCGCGGGCCAGCTAGCTAGATTGTTTCCAGGATTTAGACAGGACGAAAAATGTGCACCGTGATCATAAAACCAGTACTAGCAAATAAACGTATACATTTTGTTATTTTTTTTGCGGTTCTCTGCGAGCCAGCCGTACGGTTGAAATGTCTGGAGACGCGTCTTGGCGCGAACCAGCTAGCTAAAGTGTTTTCGGGATTTAGACAGGAAGAAAAATGTGCACCGTGATCAAAAAACCACTACTAGCAAATATACGTATACATTTTTAAAAAAATTTGCGGTTATATGCAAGCCAGCCGCACGTTTGAGGGGTTTTGAGACGCGTCTCGGCGCTTTCCAGCTAGCTAGAGTATTTCCGGGATTTAGACAGCTAGAAAAATGTGCACCGTGATCAAAAAACCACTACTAGCAAATAAACGTATACATTTTTTTTAATTTTTTGGCGGTTCTATGCGAGCCAGCCGCACGGTTGAGGTTTCTGGAGATGCTTCTCGGCACGGGCCAGCTAGTTAGCGTGTTTCCAAGAAATAGACAGGAAGAAAAATGTGCACCGTGATCAAAAAACCAGTACTAGCAAATAAACGTATATATTTTTTTAAATTTTTTTCCGGTTCTATGCGAGCCAGCCGCACGGTTGAGGTGTCTGGAGACGCGTCTCGGCGCAAGCCAGCTAGCTAGAGTATGTTTGGGATTTAGACAGGAAGAAAAATGTGCACCGTGATCAAAAAACCACTTTTAGCAAATATACGTATACATTTTTTTTAAAATTTGCGGTTCTATGCGAGCCAGCCGCACGTTTGAGGTGTCTTGAGACGCGTCTCGGCGCGGTCCAGCTAGTTAGAGTATTTCCGGGATTTAGACAGGAAGAAAAATGTGCACCGTGATCAAAAAACCACTACTAGCAAATAAACGTATACATTTTTTTTAATTTTTTGCTGTTCTATGCGAGCCAGCCGCACGGTTGAGGTGTCTGGAGACGCGTCTCGGCGCGGGCCAGCTAGCTAGATTGTTTCCAGGATTTAGACAGGACGAAAAATGTGCACCGTGATCATAAAACCAGTACTAGCAAATAAACGTATACATTTTGTTATTTTTTTTGCGGTTCTCTGCGAGCCAGCCGTACGGTTGAAATGTCTGGAGACGCGTCTTGGCGCGAACCAGCTAGCTAAAGTGTTTTCGGGATTTAGACAGGAAGAAAAATGTGCACCGTGATCAAAAAACCACTACTAGCAAATAAACGTATACATTTTTTTTAATTTTTTTGCGGTTCTATGCGAGCCAGCCGCACGGTTGAGGTTTCTGGAGACGCTTCTCGGCGCGGGCCAGCTAGCTATTGTGTTTTCAAGAAATAGACAGGAAGAAAAATGTGCACCGTGATCAAAAAACCAGTACTAGCAAATAAACGTATATATTTTTTTAATTTTTTTGCGGTTCTATGCGAGCCAGCCGCACGGTTGATGTGTCTGGAGACGCGTTTCGATACAAGCCAGCTAGCTAGAGTATGTTTGGGATTTAGACAGGAATAAAAATGTGCACCGTGGTCAAAAAACCACTACTAGCAAATAAACGTATAAATTTTTTAAATTTTTTGCGGTTCTATGCGAGCCAGCCGCACGGTTGAGGTGTCTTGAGACGCGTCGCGGCGCAAGCCAGCTAGCTAGAGTATTTTCGGGATTTAGACAGGAGAAAAAAATGTGCACCGTGGTCAAAAAACCACTACTAGCAAATAAACGTATAGATTTTTTTAAATTTTTGGCGGTTCTATGCAAGCCAGCCGCACGGTTGAGGTGTCTGGAGACGCGTCTTGGAGCGGGCCAGCTAGTAAGAGTGATTCCGGGATGCAGACAGGAAGAAGAATGTGCACCGTGATCAAAAAACCACTACTAGCAAATAAACGTATACATTTTTTTAATTTTTAGCGGTTCTATGCGAGCCAGCCGCACGGTTGAGAAATTTGGAGACGAGTCTCTGCGCGGGCCAGCTAGCTAGAGTGTTTTCGGGATTTAGACAGGAAGAAAAATGTGCACCGTGATCAAAAAACCACTACTAGCAAATAAACGTGTACATTTTATTTTCATTTTTTGCGATTCTATGCGAGCCAGCCGCATGGTTGAGGTGTCTGGAGACGCGTCTTGGCACTAGGCAGCATGCGAGAGTGGTTTCGGGATTTAGACAGGAAGAAAAATGTGCACCGTGATCAAAAAACCACTACTAGCAAATAAAAGTATACTTTTTTTTATTTTTTTTGCGGTTCTATGCGAGCCAGCCGCACGGTTGAGGTGTCTTGAGACGCGACTCGGCGCGCTCCAGCTAGCTAGAGTGTTTTCGGGATTTAGACAGGAAGAAAAATGTGCACCGTGATCAAAAAACCACTACTAGCAAATAAACGTATACATTTTTTTTAAATTTTTTGCGGTTCTATGCGAGCAGGCCGCACGGTTGAGGTGTCTGGAGACGCTTCTCGGCGCGGGCCAGCTAGCTTGCGTGTTTTCAAGAAATAAACAGGAAGAAAAATGTGCACCGTGATCATAAAACCACTACTAGCAAATAAACGTATATGTTTTTTTAAATTTTTTGTGGTTCTATGCGAGCCAGCCGCACCGTTGAGGTGTCTGGAGACGCGTCTCGGCGCGAACCAGCTAGCTAAAGTATTTTCTGGTTTTAGACAGGAATAAAAATGTGCACCCTGGTCAAAAAACCACTACTAGCAAATAAACGTATATATTTTTTTAATTGTTTTGCGGTTTTATGCGAGCCAGCCGCACGGTTGTGGTGTCTGGAGACGCGTCGCGGTGCAAGCCAGCTAGCTAGAGTATTTTCGGGATTTAGACAGGAAAAAAAAGGTGCACCGTGGTCAAAAAACCACTACTAGCAAATAAACGTATAGATTTTTTTAAATTTTTTGCGGTTCTATGCGAGCCAGCCACACGGTTGAGGTGTCTTGAGACGCGTCTTGGCGCGGGCCAGCTGGCTAGAGTGTTTTCGGGATTAAGACAGAAAGAAAAATGTGCACCGTGATCAAAAAACCAGTACTAGCAAATAAACGTATATATTTTGTTATTCTTTTTGCGGTTATCTGCGAGCCAGCCGTACGGTTGAAATGTCTGGAGACGCGTCTCGGCGCGAACCAGCTAGTTAAAGTGTATTCGGGATTTAGACAGGAAGAAAAATGTGCACCGTGATCAAAAAACCACTACTAGCAAATATACGTATACATTTTTTAAAAAATTTGCGTTTCAATGCGAGCCAGCCGCACGTTTGAGTTGTTTTGAGACGCGTTTCGGCGCGGGCCAGCTAGTTAGAGTATTTCCGGGATTAAGACAGGAAGAAAAATATGCACCGTGATCAAAAAACCACTACTAGCAAATAAACGTATACATTTTTTTTTAAATTTTTTGCGGTTTTATAAGAGCCAGCCGCACGGTTGAGGTGCCTGGAGACGCGTCTTGGAGTGGGCCAGCTAGTTGGAGTGATTCCGGGATGCAGACAGGAAGAAAAATGTGCACCGTGATCAAAAAACCACTACTAGCAAATAAACGTATATATTTTTTAATTTTTTTGCGGTTCTGTGTGAGCCAGCCGCACGGTTGAGGTGTCTGGAGACGCGTCTCGGCCGGGACCAGCTGGGTAAAGTTTTTTCGGGATTTAGACAGGAAGAAAAATGTGCACCGTGATCAAAAAACCACTACTAGCAAATATACGTATACATTTTTAAAAAAAATTGCGGTTATTTGCAAGCCAGCCGCACGTTTGAGGGGTCTTGAGACGCGTCTCGGCGCTTTCCAGCTAGCTAGAGTATTTCCGGGATTTAGACAGGTAGAAAAATGTGCACCGTGATCAAAAAACCACTACTAGCAAATAAACGTATACATTTTTTTTAATTTTTTGGCGGTTCTATGCGAGCCAGCCGCACGGTTGAGGTTTCTGGAGACGCTTCTCGGCACGGGCCAGCTAGTTAGCGTGTTTCCAAGAAATAGACAGGAAGAAAAATGTGCACCGTGATCAAAAAACCAGTACTAGCAAATAAACGTATATATTTTTTTAAGTTTTTTGCGGTTCTATGCGAGCCAGCCGCACGGTTGAGGTGTCTGGAGACGCGTCTCGGCGCAAGCCAGCTAGCTAGAGTATGTTTGGGATTTAGACAGGAATAAAAATGTGCACCGTGATCAAAAAACCACCACTAGCAAATAAACGTATATATTTTTTTAAATTTGTTGCGGTTCTGTGTGAGCCAGCCGCACGGTTGAGGTGTCTTGAGACGCATCTCGGCGCGAACCAGCTAGCTAAAGTGTTTTCGGGATTTAGACAGGAAGAAAAATGTGCACCGTGATCAAAAAACCACTACTAGCAAATAAACGTATACATTTTTTTAAAAATTTTTGCGGTTCTATGCGAGCCAGCCGCACGGTTGAGGTGTCTGGAGACGCGTCTTGGAGCGGGCCAGCTAGTTGGATTGATTCCGGGATGCAGGCAGGAAGAAAAATGTGCACCGTGATCAAAAAACCACCACTAGCAAATAAACGTATATATTTTTTTTAATTTTTTGCTGTTCTGTGCGAGCCAGCCGCACGGTTGAGGTGTCTGGAGACGCGTCTCGGCGCGGGCCAGCTAGCTAGATTGTTTCCAGGATTTAGACAGGACGAAAAATGTGCACCGTGATCATAAAACCAGTACTAGCAAATAAACGTATACATTTTGTTATTTTTTTTGCGGTTCTCTGCGAGCCAGCCGTACGGTTGAAATGTCTGGAGACGCGTCTTGGCGCGAACCAGCTAGCTAAAGTTTTTTCGGGATTTAGACAGGAAGAAAAATGTGCACCGTGATCAAAAAACCACTACTAGCAAATATACGTATACATTTTTTTTTAAATTTGCGTTTCAATGCGAGCCAGCCGCACGTTTGAGGTGTTTTGAGACGCATCTCGGCGCGGGCCAGCTAGCTAGAGTATTTCCGGGATTAAGACAGGAAGAAAAATATGCACCGTGATCAAAAACCACTACTAGCAAATAAACGTATACATTTTTTTTAAAATTTTTGCGGTTCTATGCGAGCCAGCCGCACGGTTGAGGTGTCTGGAGACGCGTATTGGAGCGGGCCAGCTAGTTGGAGTGATTCCGGGATGCAGGCAGGAAGAAAAATGTGCACCGTGATCAAAAAACCACCACTAGCAAATAAACGTATATATTTTTTTAATTTTTTTGCGGTTCTGTGTGAGCCAGCCGTACGGTTGAAATGTCTGGAGACGTGTCTCGGCGCGAACCAGCTAGCTAAAGTGTTTTAGGGATTTAGACAGGAAGAAAAATGTGCACCGTGATCAAAAAGCCACTACTAGCAAATATACTTATACATTTTTTTTTAAATTTGCGTTTCAATGCGAGCCAGCCGCACGTTTGAGGTGTTTTGAGACGCATCTCGGCGCGGGCCAGCTAGCTAGAGTATTTCCGGGATTAAGACAGGAAGAAAAATATGCACCGTGATCAAAAAACCACTACTAGCAAATAAACGTATACATTTTTTTAAAAATTTTTGCGGTTCTATGCGAGCCAGCCGCACGGTTGAGGTGTCTGGAGACGCGTCTTAGAGCGGGCCAGCTAGTTGGAGTGATTCCGGGATGCAGGCAGGAAGAAAAATGTGCACCGTGATCAAAAAACCACCACTAGCAAATAAACGTATATATTTTTTTAAATTTTTTGCGGTTCTGTGTGAGCCAGCCGTACGGTTGAAATGTCTGGAGACGCGTCTCGGCGCGAACCAGCTAGCTAAAGTGTTTTCGGGATTTAGACAGGAAGAAAAATGTGCACCGTGATCAAAAAACCACTACTAGCAAATATACGTATACATTTTTTTTAAAATTTGCGGTTCTATGCAAGCCAGCCGCACGTTTGAGGGGTCCTGAGACGCGTCTTGGCGCGTTCCAGCTAGCTAGAGTATTTCCGGGATTTAGACAGGAAGAAAAATGTGCACCGTGATCAAAAAACCACTACTAGCAAATAAACGTATAGATTTTTTTAAATTTTTGGCGGTTCTATGCGAGCCAGCCGCACGGTTGAGGTGTCTGGAGACGCTTGTCGGCGCGGGTCAGCTAGTTAGCGTGTTTTCAAGAAATAGACAGGAAGAAAAATGTGCACCGTGATCAAAAAACCACTACTAGCAAATAAACGTATACATTTTTTTAATTTTTTGCGGTTCTATGCGAGCCAGCCGCACGGTTGAGGTGTCTGGAGACGCGTCTCGGCGCGGGCCAGCTAGCTAGATTGTTTCCAGGATTTAGACAGGACGAAAAATGTGCACCGTGATCAAAAAACCAGTACTAGCAAATAAACGTATAAATTTTGTAATTTTTTTTGCGGTTCACTGCGAGCCAGCCGCACCGTTGAGGTGTCTGGAGACGCGTCTCGGCGCGAACCAGCTAGGTAAAGTGTTTTCGGGATTTAGACAGGAAGAAAAATGTGCACCGTGATCAAAAAACCACTACTAGCAAATATACGTATACATTTTTTTTTAAATTTGCGTTTCAATGCGAGCCAGCCGCACGTTTGAGGTGTTTTGAGACGCGTCTCGGCGCGGGCCAGCTAGCTAGAGTATTTCCGGGATTAAGACAGGAAGAAAAATATGCATCGTGATCAAAAAACCAGTACTAGCAAATAAACGTATAAATTTTGTTATTTTTTTTGCGGTTCACTGCGAGCCAGCCGTACGGTTGAAATGTCTGGAGACGCATCTCGGCGCGAACCAGCTAGCTAAAGTGTTTTCGGGATTTAGACAGGAAGAAAAATGTGCACCGTGATCAAAAAACCACTACTAGCAAATATACGTATACATTTTTTTTAAAATTTGCGTTTCAATGCGAGCCAGCCGCACGTTTGAGGTGTTTTGAGACGCGTCTCGGCGCGGGCCAGCTAGCTAGAGTATTTCCGGGATTAAGACAGGAAGAAAAATATGCACCGTGATCAAAAAACCACCATTAGCAAATAAACGTATATATTTTTTTTATTTTTTGCGGTTCTATGCGAGCCAGCCGCACGTTTGAGGGGTCTTGAGACGCGTCTCGGTGCGTTCCAGCTAGCTAGAGTGTTTTCGGGATTTAGACAGGAAGAAAAATGTGCACCGTGATCAAAAAACCACTACTAGCAAATAAACGTGTACATTTTTTTTTCATTTTTTGCGATTCTATGCGAGCCAGCCGCATGGTTGAGAAGTCTGGAGACGCATCTTGGAACTAGCCAGCTTGCGAGAGTGGTTTCGGGATTTAGACAGGAAGAAAAATGTGCACCGTGATCAAAAAACCACTACTAGCAAATAAAAGTATACTTTTTTTTATTTTTTTTGCGGTTCTATGCGAGCCAGTCGCACGGTTGAGGTGTCTTGAGACGCGACTCGGCGCGCACCAGCTAGCTAGAGTGTTTTCGGGATTTAGACAGGAAGGAAAATGTGCACCGTGATCAAAAAACCACTACTAGCAAATAAACGTATACATTTTTTTTTAATTTTTTGCTTTTCTATGCGAGCAGGCCGCACGGTTGAGGTGTCTGGAGACGCTTCTCGGCGCGGGCCAGCTAGCTAGCGTGTTTTCAAGAAATAGACAGGAAGAAAAATGTGCACCGTGATCAAAAAACCACTACTAGAAAATAAACGTATATATTTTTTTAAATTTTTTGCGGTTCTATGCGAGCCAGCCGCACGGTTGAGGTGTCTGGAGACGCTTCTCGGCGCGGGCCAGCTAGTAAGCGTGTTTTCAAGAAATAGACAGGAAGAAAAATGTGCACCGTGATCAAAAAACCACTACTAGCAAATAAACGTATATATTTTTTTAATTTTTTTGCGGTTCTATGCGAGCTAGCCGCACGGTTGAGGTGTCTGGAGACGCGTCTTGGCGCAAGCCAGCTAGCAAGAGTATGTTTGGGATTTAGACAGAAATAAAAATGTGCACCGTGGTCAAAAAACCACTACTAGCAAATAAACGTATATATTTTTTTAATTTTTTTGCGGTTCTATGCGAGCTAGCCGCACGGTTGAGGTGTCTGGAGACGCGTCTTGGCGCAAGCCAGCTAGCAAGAGTATGTTTGGGATTTAGACAGAAATAAAAATGTGCACCGTGGTCAAAAAACCACTACTAGCAAATAAACGTATATATTTTTTTAAATTTTTTGCGGTTCTATGCGAGCCAGCCGCACGGTTGAGGTGTTTGGAGACGCGTCGCGGCGCAAGCCAGCTAGCTAGAATATTTTCGGGATTTAGACAGGAAAAAAAATGTGCACCGTGGTCAAAAATCCACTACTAGCAAATAAACGTATAGATTTTTTTAAATTTTTGGCGGTTCAATGCGAGCCAGCAACACGGTTGAGGTGTCTGGAGACGCGTCTTTGAGCGGGCCAGCTAGTAAGAGTGATTATGGGATACAGACAGGAAGAAAAATGTGCACCGTGATCAAAAAACCACTACTAGCAAATAAACGTATACAATTTTTTAATTTTTAGCGGTTCTATGCGAGCCAGCCGCACGGTTGAGAAATTTGGAGACGAGTCTCTGCGCGGGCCAGCTAGCTAGAGTGTTTTCGGGATTTAGACAGGAAGAAAAATGTGCACCGTGATCAAAAAACCACTACTAGCAAATAAACGTGTACATCTTTTTTTCATTTTTTGCGATTCTATGCGAGCCAGCCGCATGGTTGAGGTCTCTGGAGACGCGTCTTGGCACTAGCCAGCTTGCGAGATTGTTTTCGGGATTTAGACAGGAAGAAAAATGTGCACCGTGATCAAAAAACCACTACTAGCAAATAAACGTGTACATTTTTTTTTCATTTTTTGCGATTCTATGCGAGCCAGCCGCATGGTTGAGAAGTCTGGAGACGCATCTTGGAACTAGCCAGCTTGCGAGAGTGGTTTCGGGATTTAGACAGGAAGAAAAATGTGCACCGTGATCAAAAAACCACTACTAGCAAATAAAAGTATACTTTTTTTTTATTTTTTTGCGGTTCTATGCGAGCCAGCCGCACGGTTGAGGTGTCTGGAGACGCGACTCGGCGCGCACCAGGTAGCTAGAGTGTTTTCGGGATTAGACAGGAAGAAAAATGTGCACCGTGATCAAAAAACCACTACTAGCAAATAAACGTATACATTTTTTAAAAAATTTGCGTTTCAATGCGAGCCAGCCGCACTTTTGAGGTGTTTTGAAACGCGTCTCGGCGCGGGCCAGCCAGCTAGAGTATTTTCGGGATTTAGACAGAAAGAAAAATGTGCACCGTGATCAAAAAACCACTACTAGCAAATAAACGTATATATTTTTTTAAAATTTTTTGCGGTTCTATGCGAGCCAGCCGCACGGTTGAGGTGTCTGGAGACGCGTCTCGGCGCGGGCCAGCTGGATAGATTATTTTCGGGATTTAGACAGAAAGAAAAATGTGCACCGTGATCAAAAAAGCACTACTAGCAAATAAACGTATACATTTTTTTTAATTTTTTGCTGTTCTGTGCGAGCCAGCCACACGGTTGAGGTGTCTGGAGACGCGTCTCGGCGCAAGCCAGCTAGCTAGAGTATGTTTGGGATTTAGACAGGAATAAAAATGTGCACCGTGATCAAAAAACCACCACTAGCAAATAAACGTATATATTTTTTTAAATTTTTTGCGGTTCTGTGTGAGCCAGCCGCACGGTTGAGGTGTCTGGAGACGTATCTTGGCGCGCGCCAGCTAGCTAGAGTGTTTTCGAGATTAAGACAGGAAGAAAAATGTGCATCGTGATCATAAAACCACTACTAGCAAATAAAGGTAAATATTTTTTAAATTTTTTTGCGGTTCTGTGCGAGCCAGCCGCACGATTGAGGTGTCTGGAGACGCGTCTCGGCGCGAGCCAGCTAGCTAGAGTGTTTTCGGAATTTAGACAGGAAGAAAAATGTGCACCGTGATCAAAAAACCACTACTAGCAAATAAACGTATAAATTTCTTAAAATTTTTTGCGGTTATATGCGAGCCAGCCGCACGGTTGAGATGTTTTGAGACGCGTCTCGGCGCGAGCCAGCTAGCTAGATTGTTTTAGAGATTTAGACAGGAAGAAAAATGTGCACCGTGATAAAAAAAACCACTACTAGCAAATAAACGTATAATTTTTTTTATTTTTTTTGCGGTTTTATGCGAGCCAGCCGCACGGTTGAGGTGTCTGGAGACGCGTCTCGGCCTGGGCCAGCTAGCTAGATTGTTTCCAGGATTTAGACAGGACGAAAAATGTGCACCGTGATCAAAAAACCAGTACTAGCAAATAAACGTATACATTTTGTTATTTTTTTTGCGGTTCTCTGCGAGCCAGCCGCACGGTTGAAATGTCTGGAGACGCGTCTCGGCGCGGGCCAGCTAGCTAAAGTGTTTTCGGGATTTAGACAGGAAGAAAAATGTGCACCGTGATCAAAAAACCACTACTAGCAAATAAACGTATACATTTTTTTTTAATTTTTTGCTTTTCTATGCGAGCAGGCCGCACGGTTGAGGTGTCTGGAGACGCTTCTCGGCGCGGGCCAGCTAGCTAGCGTGTTTTCAAGAAATAGACAGGAAGAAAAATGTGCACCGTGATCAAAAAACCACTACTAGAAAATAAACGTATATATTTTTTTAAATTTTTTGCGGTTCTATGCGAGCCAGCCGCACGGTTGAGGTGTCTGGAGACGCTTCTCGGCGCGGGCCAGCTAGCAAGAGTATGTTTGGGATTTAGACAGAAATAAAAATGTGCACCGTGGTCAAAAAACCACTACTAGCAAATAAACGTATATATTTTTTTAAATTTTTTGCGGTTCTATGCGAGCCAGCCGCACGGTTGAGGTGTTTGGAGACGCGTCGCGGCGCAAGCCAGCTAGCTAGAATATTTTCGGGATTTAGACAGGAAAAAAAATGTGCACCGTGGTCAAAAATCCACTACTAGCAAATAAACGTATAGATTTTTTTAAATTTTTGGCGGTTCAATGCGAGCCAGCAACACGGTTGAGGTGTCTGGAGACGCGTCTTTGAGCGGGCCAGCTAGTAAGAGTGATTATGGGATACAGACAGGAAGAAAAATGTGCACCGTGATCAAAAAACCACTACTAGCAAATAAACGTATACAATTTTTTAATTTTTAGCGGTTCTATGCGAGCCAGCCGCACGGTTGAGAAATTTGGAGACGAGTCTCTGCGCGGGCCAGCTAGCTAGAGTGTTTTCGGGATTTAGACAGGAAGAAAAATGTGCACCGTGATCAAAAAACCACTACTAGCAAATAAACGTGTACATCTTTTTTTCATTTTTTGCGATTCTATGCGAGCCAGCCGCATGGTTGAGGTCTCTGGAGACGCGTCTTGGCACTAGCCAGCTTGCGAGATTGTTTTCGGGATTTAGACAGGAAGAAAAATGTGCACCGTGATCAAAAAACCACTACTAGCAAATAAACGTGTACATTTTTTTTTCATTTTTTGCGATTCTATGCGAGCCAGCCGCATGGTTGAGAAGTCTGGAGACGCATCTTGGAACTAGCCAGCTTGCGAGAGTGGTTTCGGGATTTAGACAGGAAGAAAAATGTGCACCGTGATCAAAAAACCACTACTAGCAAATAAAAGTATACTTTTTTTTTATTTTTTTGCGGTTCTATGCGAGCCAGCCGCACGGTTGAGGTGTCTGGAGACGCGACTCGGCGCGCACCAGGTAGCTAGAGTGTTTTCGGGATTAGACAGGAAGAAAAATGTGCACCGTGATCAAAAAACCACTACTAGCAAATAAACGTATACATTTTTTAAAAAATTTGCGTTTCAATGCGAGCCAGCCGCACTTTTGAGGTGTTTTGAAACGCGTCTCGGCGCGGGCCAGCCAGCAAGAGTATTTTCGGGATTTAGACAGAAAGAAAAATGTGCACCGTGATCAAAAAACCACTACTAGCAAATAAACGTATATATTTTTTTAAAATTTTTTGCGGTTCTATGCGAGCCAGCCGCACGGTTGAGGTGTCTGGAGACGCGTCTCGGCGCGGGCCAGCTGGATAGATTATTTTCGGGATTTAGACAGAAAGAAAAATGTGCACCGTGATCAAAAAAGCACTACTAGCAAATAAACGTATACATTTTTTTTAATTTTTTGCTGTTCTGTGCGAGCCAGCCACACGGTTGAGGTGTCTGGAGACGCGTCTCGGCGCAAGCCAGCTAGCTAGAGTATGTTTGGGATTTAGACAGGAATAAAAATGTGCACCGTGATCAAAAAACCACCACTAGCAAATAAACGTATATATTTTTTTAAATTTTTTGCGGTTCTGTGTGAGCCAGCCGCACGGTTGAGGTGTCTGGAGACGTATCTTGGCGCGCGCCAGCTAGCTAGAGTGTTTTCGAGATTAAGACAGGAAGAAAAATGTGCATCGTGATCATAAAACCACTACTAGCAAATAAAGGTAAATATTTTTTAAATTTTTTTGCGGTTCTGTGCGAGCCAGCCGCACGATTGAGGTGTCTGGAGACGCGTCTCGGCGCGAGCCAGCTAGCTAGAGTGTTTTCGGAATTTAGACAGGAAGAAAAATGTGCACCGTGATCAAAAAACCACTACTAGCAAATAAACGTATAAATTTCTTAAAATTTTTTGCGGTTATATGCGAGCCAGCCGCACGGTTGAGATGTTTTGAGACGCGTCTCGGCGCGAGCCAGCTAGCTAGATTGTTTTAGAGATTTAGACAGGAAGAAAAATGTGCACCGTGATAAAAAAAACCACTACTAGCAAATAAACGTATAATTTTTTTTATTTTTTTTGCGGTTTTATGCGAGCCAGCCGCACGGTTGAGGTGTCTGGAGACGCGTCTCGGCCTGGGCCAGCTAGCTAGATTGTTTCCAGGATTTAGACAGGACGAAAAATGTGCACCGTGATCAAAAAACCAGTACTAGCAAATAAACGTATACATTTTGTTATTTTTTTTGCGGTTCTCTGCGAGCCAGCCGCACGGTTGAAATGTCTGGAGACGCGTCTCGGCGCGGGCCAGCTAGCTAAAGTGTTTTCGGGATTTAGACAGGAAGAAAAATGTGCACCGTGATCAAAAAACCACTACTAGCAAATAAACGTATACATTTTTTTAATTTTATGCGGTTCTATGCGAGCCAGCCGCAAGGTTGAGGTGTTTGAAGACGTATCTTGGCGCGCGCCAGCTAGCTAGAATGTTTTTGGGATTGAGACAGGAAGAAAAATGTGCACCGTGATCAAAAAACCACTACTAGCAAATAAACGTATAAATTTCTTAAAATTTTTTGCGGTTATATGCGAGCCAGCCGCACGGTTGAGGTGTTTTGAGACGCGTCTTGGCGCGGGCCAGCTAGCTAGATTGTTTTAGGGATTTAGACAGGAAGAAAAAGGGGAACCGTGATCAAAAAACCACTACTAGCAAATAAACGTATATATTTTTTTATTTTTTTTTGCGGTTCTATGCGAGCCAGCCGCACGGTTGAGGTGTCTGGAGACGCGTCTCGGCGCGGGCCAGCTAGCTAGGGTATTTTCGGGATTAAGACAGAAAGAAAAATGTGCACCGTGATCAAAAAACCACTACTAGCAAATAAACGTATACATTTTTAAAAAAAATTGCGGTTCTATGCGAGCCTGCCGCACGGTTGAGGTGTCTGGAGACGCGTCTCGGTGCGGGCCAGCTAGCTAAAGTGTTTTCGGGATTTAGACAGGAAGAAAAATGTGCACCGTGATCAAAAAACCACTACTAGCAAATAAACGTATATATTTTTTTAATTTTTTTGCGGTTCTATGCGAGCCTGCCGCACGGTTGAGGATTCTGGAGACGCGTCTCGGCGCGGGCCAGCTAGCTAGGGTGTTTTCGGGATTAAGACAGGAAGAAAAATGTGCACCGTGATCAAAAAACCACTACTAGCAAATAAACGTATATATTTTTTTAAATTTTTTGCGGTTCTATGCGAGCCAGCCGCACGGTTGAGGTGTTTGCAGACGCCTCTCAGCGCGGGCCAGCTAGCTAGAATGTTTTAGGGATTAAGTCAGGAAGAAAAATGTGCACCGTTACCAAAAAACCACTACTAGCAAATAAACGTATACATTTCTTAAAATTTTTTGCGGTTATACGCGAGCCAGCCGCACGGTTGAGATGTTTTGAGACGCGTCTCGGCGCGAGCCAGCTAGCTAGATTGTTTTAGGGATTTAGACAGGAAGAAAAATGTGCACCGTGATAAAAAAAACCACTACTAGCAAATAAACGTATAATTTTTTTTATTTTTTTTGCGGTTTTATGCGAGCCAGCCGCACGGTTGAGGTGTCTGGAGACGCGTCTCGGCCTGGGCCAGCTAGCTAGATTGTTTCCAGGATTTAGACAGGACGAAAAATGTGCACCGTGATCAAAAAACCAGTACTAGCAAATAAACGTATACATTTTGTTATTTTTTTTGCGGTTCTCTGCGAGCCAGCCGCACGGTTGAAATGTCTGGAGACGCGTCTCGGCGCGGGCCAGCTAGCTAAATTGTTTTCGGGATTTAGACAGGAAGAAAAATGTGCACCGTGATCAAAAAACCACTACTAGCAAATAAACGTATACATTTTTTTAATTTTATGCGGTTCTATGCGAGCCAGCCGCAAGGTTGAGGTGTTTGGAGACGTATCTTGGCGCGCGCCAGCTAGCTAGAATGTTTTTGGGATTAAGACAGGAAGAAAAATGTGCACCGTGATCAAAAAACCACTACTAGCAAATAAACGTATAAATTTCTTAAAATTTTTTGCGGTTATATGCGAGCCAGCCGCACGGTTGAGGTGTTTTGAGACGCGTCTTGGCGCGGGCCAGCTAGCTAGATTGTTTTAGGGATTTAGACAGGAAGAAAAAGGGGAACCGTGATCAAAAAACCACTACTAGCAAATAAACGTATATATTTTTTTATTTTTTTTTGCGGTTCTATGCGAGCCAGCCGCACGGTTGAGGTGTCTGGAGACGCGTCTCGGCGCGGGCCAGCTAGCTAGGGTATTTTCGGGATTAAGACAGAAAGAAAAATGTGCACCGTGATCAAAAAACCACTACTAGCAAATAAACGTATACATTTTTAAAAAAAATTGCGGTTCTATGCGAGCCTGCCGCACGGTTGAGGTGTCTGGAGACGCGTCTCGGTGCGGGCCAGCTAGCTAAAGTGTTCTCGGGATTTAGACAGGAAGAAAAATGTGCACCGTGATCAAAAAACCACTACTAGCAAATAAACGTATATATTTTTTTAATTTTTTTGCGGTTCTATGCGAGCCTGCCGCACGGTTGAGGATTCTGGAGACGCGTCTCGGCGCGGGCCAGCTAGCTAGGGTGTTTTCGGGATTAAGACAGGAAGAAAAATGTGCACCGTGATCAAAAAACCACTACTAGCAAATAAACGTATATATTTTTTTAAATTTTTTGCGGTTCTATGCGAGCCAGCCGCACGGTTGAGGTGTTTGCAGACGCGTCTCAGCGCGGGCCAGCTAGCTAGAATGTTTTAGGGATTTAGTCAGGAAGAAAAATGTGCACCGTTACCAAAAAACCACTACTAGCAAATAAACGTATACATTTCTTAAATTTTTTTGCGGTTATACGCGAGCCAGCCGCACGGTTGAGATGTTTTGAGACGCGTCTCGGCGCGAGCCAGCTAGCTAGATTGTTTTAGGGATTTAGACAGGAAGAAAAATGTGCACCGTGATAAAAAAAACCACTACTAGCAAATAAACGTATAATTTTTTTTATTTTTTTTGCGGTTTTATGCGAGCCAGCCGCACGGTTGAGGTGTCTGGAGACGCGTCTCGGCCTGGGCCAGCTAGCTAGATTGTTTCCAGGATTTAGACAGGACGAAAAATGTGCACCGTGATCAAAAAACCAGTACTAGCAAATAAACGTATACATTTTGTTATTTTTTTTGCGGTTCTCTGCGAGCCAGCCGCACGGTTGAAATGTCTGGAGACGCGTCTCGGCGCGGGCCAGCTAGCTAAAGTGTTTTCGGGATTTAGACAGGAAGAAAAATGTGCACCGTGATCAAAAAACCACTACTAGCAAATAAACGTATACATTTTTTTAATTTTATGCGGTTCTATGCGAGCCAGCCGCAAGGTTGAGGTGTTTGGAGACGTATCTTGGCGCGCGCCAGCTAGCTAGAATGTTTTTGGGATTAAGACAGGAAGAAAAATGTGCACCGTGATCAAAAAACCACTACTAGCAAATAAACGCGAAATTTTTTTTTAATTTTTTGCGGTTCCATGCGAGCCAGCCGCACGGTTGAGGTGTCTGGAGACGCGTCTCGGCGCGGGCCAGCTGGCTAAAGTGTTTTCGGGTTTAAGACAGGAAGAATAATGTGCAACGTGATCAAAAAACCACTACTAGCAAATAAACGTATACATTTTTTTAAATTTTTTGCGGTTCTATGCGAGCCAGCCGCATGGTTGAGGTGTCTGGAGACGCGTCGCGGTGCGGGCCAGCTAGCTAGATTGTTTTCGGGATTTAGACAGGAAGAAAAATGTGCACCGTGATCAAAAAACCACTACTAGCAAATAAACGTATACATTTTTTTAATTTTATGCGGTTCTATGCGAGCCAGCCGCAAGGTTGAGGTGTTTGGAGACGTATCTTGGCGCGCGCCAGCTAGCTAGAATGTTTTTGGGATTAAGACAGGAAGAAAAATGTGCACCGTGATCAAAAAACCACTACTAGCAAATAAACGCGAATTTTTTTTTTAATTTTTTGCGGTTCCATGCGAGCCAGCCGCACGGTTGAGGTGTCTGGAGACGCGTCTCGGCGCGGGCCAGCTGGCTAAAGTGTTTTCGGGTTTAAGACAGGAAGAATAATGTGCAACGTGATCAAAAAACCACTACTAGCAAATAAACGTATACATTTTTTTAAATTTTTTGCGGTTCTATGCGAGCCAGCCGCATGGTTGAGGTGTCTGGAGACGCGTCGCGGCGCGGGCCAGCTGGCTAAAGTGTTTTCGGGTTTAAGACAGCAAGAATAATGTGCAACGTGATCAAAAAACCACTACTAGCAAATAAACGTATACATTTTTTTAAATTTTTTGCGGTTCTATGCGAGCCAGCCGCATGGTTGAGGTGTCTGGAGACGCGTCTCGTTGCAAGCCAGCTAGCTAGAGTATTTTCGGGATTAAGACAGGAGGAAAAATGTGCACCGTGATCAAAAAACCACTACTAGCAAATAAACGTGTACATTTTTTTTTAATTTTTTGCGGTTCTATGCGAGCCAGCCGCACGGTTGAGGTGTCTTGAGACGCGTCTCGGCGCGAGCCAGCTAGCTACAGTGTTTTCGGGATTTAGACAGGAAGAAAAATGTGCACCGTGATCAAAAAACCACTACTAGCAAATAAACGTTTATATTTTTTTAAATTTTTTGCGGTTCTATGCGAGTCAGCAAATAAACGTGTACATTTTTTTTTTTTTTTTTTGGTTTTTTGATCACGGTGCACATTTTTCTTGCTGTTTTAATCCCGAAAACACGCTTGCTAGCTGGCCCGCGCCGAGATGCGTCTCCAGACACCTCAACCGTGCCGCTGGCTCGCACAGAACCGCAAAAACTTTAAAAAAATATATACGCTTATTTGCTAGTAGTGGTTTTTAGATCACGGTGCACAGTTTTCTTCCTGTCTAAATCCCGAAAACACTCTAGCTAGCTGGCCCATGTCAAGACGCGTCTCCAGACAGCTCAACCGTGCGGCTGGCTCGCACAGAACCGCAAAAAAAAAAATAAAAAAATGTATACGTTTATTTGCTAGTAGTGGTTTTTTGATCACGGTGCACATTTTTCTTCCTGTCTAAATCCGAAAACACTCTAGCTAGCTGGGCCGCGTCAAGACGCGTCTCCAGACGCCTCAAACGTGCGGCTGGCTCGCATAGAACTGCAAAAAATTGCACATTTTTGTTCTTGGCTAAATTCTGAATACGCTATAGCTAGCTGGCCCGCGCCGAGTCGCGTCTCCAGACGCGTCTCCAGACGCCTCAAACGTGTGGCTGGCTCGCATAGAACTGCAAAAAATTGCTCATTTTTGTTCCTGGCTAAATTCTGAAAACGCTATAGCTAGCTGGCCCGAGCCGAGACGCGTCTCCAGACGCGTCTCCAGACGCCTCAAACGTGCGGCTGGCTCGCATAGAACTGCAAAAAATTGCACATTTTTGTTCTTGGCTAAATTCTGAAAACGCTATAGCTAGCTGGCCCGCGCCGAGTCGCGTCTCCAGACGCCTCAAACGTGCGGCTGGCTCGCATAGAACTGCAAAAAATTGCACATTTTTGTTCCTGGCTAAATTCTGAAAACGCTATAGCTAGCTGGCCCGCGCCGAGACGCGTCTCCAGACGCCTCAAACGTGCGGCTGGCTCTCAGAGAACTGCAACAAATTGCACATTTTTGTTCCTGGCTAAATTCTGAAAACGCTATAGCTAGCTGGCCCGCGCCGGGACGCGTCTCTAGACGCGTCTCCAGACGCCTCAAACGTGCGGCTGGCTCGCATAGAACTGCAAAAAATTGCACTTTTTTGTTCCTCGCCAAATTCTGAAAACGCTATAGCTAGCTGGCCCGCGCCGAGACGCGTCTCCAGACGCCTCAAACGTGCGGCTGGCTCTCATAGAACTGTAAAAAATTGCACTTTTTTGTTCCTGGCTAAATTCTGAAAACGCTATAGCTAGCTGGCCCGCGCCGAGACGCGTCTCCAGACGCCACAAACGTGCGGCTGGCTCGCATAGAACTGCAAAAAATTGCTATTTTTGCTCCTGCCTCAATTCTGAAAACGCTATAGCTAGCTGGCCCGCGCCGAGACGCGTCTCCAGACGCATCTCCAGGCGCCTCAAACGTGCGGCTGGCTCGCATAGAACTGCAAAAAATTGCACATTTTTGTTCCTGGCTAAATTCTGAAAACGCTATAGCTAGCTGGCCCGCGCCGAGACGCGTCTCCAGACGCCTCAAACGTGCGGCAGGCTCGCATAGAATTGCAAAAAATTGCTATTTTTGTTCCTGGCTCAATTCTGAAAACGCTATAGCTAGCTGGCCCGCGCCGAGACGCGTCTCCAGACGCAACTCCAGGCGCCTCAAACGTGCGGCTGGCTCGCATAGAACTGCAAAAAATTGCACATTTTTGTTCCTGGCTAAATTCTGAAAACGCTATAGCTAGCTGGCCCGCGACGAGACGCGTCACCAGACACGTCTCCAGACGCCTCAAACGTGCTGCTGGCTCAAAACAATTGGTACTTTTAGCTCAAGATTCAAGCAACACCTACTTTGCATTCAAAAATAAACTACATAGAAACAACTTACCTACCCAGGGTATGCACGCAGCTAGTATTGGTGAATTTGTCCCATGTTCTCAATATAAATCTTTTTTGTGACAAAACACTACACCACACAGTCCTCAACTGTTCAATCATTTTTATTTTTAACCATACTATTTTAGACGTTTAGCAAAGTTCTTTCCGGAGTGTAGGTAGTTAAGTGCGGGTGCGCGGAAAATAAAAGTCTCTTAGCTACTCACTATTATAATGTCCTTGCACAACACGATTACACGACACAGAAACAGAAGGAGAACAGACAGTAAACACACAATAGTCACAACACAGTACAGTAGTCAGTTCACGTAAACTATATCGAACTTATCACAATACTTTGCCTAAGCGAGTCGCGAGCGCAGGTGATTAGCGGCGAGGTCCTTGACCGACTGACCTACAAACCGAATCGATCCGTGCAGGGCCGGACTCAGGGCCTTTGCGCACGCGACTTCTTATACATTGCGCTCCTAATACTTAATGATGCGCATGATCATTGCGCCACCGACACCATCCGACATTATAATAAAAACATTATAGATGCCGTGAATGTCCAGAGTTGTGTTATTAATAAACTTACATGATAATAATAATATGGCTGTGTTTATGTTTGTGGTGTAGTTGTGCTGTGTGTGTTTATAATAAACATAAATAAATATGTGGTAGGTGTGAACCCTACAGCACCCCCCTCCAGAGACCGTCAAGGGCGATAAAAATCTGGGAACCTGACATGACGACCAGAGCGATTGGTATACTCTTTGCTACTGCTAGGTGGAGTGACTTCTTCTGGGTCAGCTTTGTCTGGCAAAATGTAAGCTGGCTTAAGGCGGTCAATTGAGACCGTGACCTCTCTACCCTTAAATAAAATTCTGAAGAGTTTGTCTCCCTGTCCGAGACGCGTCTCCAGACGCCTCAAACGTGCGGCTGGCTCGCAAAGAACTGCAAAAAATTGCACATTTTTGTTCCTGGCTAAATTCTGAAAACGCTATAGCTAGCTGGCCCGCGCTGAGACGCGTCTCCAGACGCCTCAAACGTGCGGCTGGCTCGCAAAAAACTGCAAAAAATTGCACATTTTTGTTCCTGGCTAAATTCTGAAAACGCTATAGCTAGCTGGCCCGCGCCGAGACGCGTCTCCAGACGCCTCAAACGTGCGGCTGGCTCGCATAGAACTGCAAAAAATTTCACATTTTTGTGTCTGGCTAAATTCTGATAACGCTATTGCTAGCTGGCCTGCGACGAGGCGCGTCTCCAGACGGCTCAAACGTGCGGCTGGCTAGTATAGAACTGCAAAAAATTGCTTATTTTTGTTCCTGGCTAAATTCTGAAAACGCTATAGCTAGCTGGCCCGCGCCGAGACGCGTCTCCAGACGCCTCAAACGTGCGGCTGGCTCGCATAGAACTCCAAAGAATTGCACATTTTTGTTCCTGGCTAAATTCTGAAAACGCTATAGCTAGCTGGCCCGCGCCGAGACGCGTCTCCAGACACCTCAAGCGTGCGGCTGGCTCTCAAAGAACTGCAAAAAATTGCACATTTTTGTTCCTGGCTAAATTCTGAAAACGCTACAACTAGCTGGCCCGCGCCGGGACGCGTCTCTAGACGCGTCTCCAGACGCCTCAAACGTGCGGCTGGCTCGCATAGAACTGCAAAAAATTTCACATTTTTGTGTCTGGCTAAATTCTGATAACGCTATTGCTAGCTGGCCTGCGACGAGGCGCGTCTCCAGACGGCTCAAACGTGCGGCTGGCTAGTATAGAACTGCAAAAAATTGCTTATTTTTGTTCCTGGCTAAATTCTGAAAACGCTATAGCTAGCTGGCCCGCGCCGAGACGCGTCTCCAGACGCCTCAAACGTGCGGCTGGCTCGCATAGAACTCCAAAAAATTGCACAATTTTGTTCCTGGCTAAATTCTGAAAACGCTATAGCTAGCTGGCCCGCGCCGAGACGCGTCTCCAGACGCCTCAAACGTGCGGCTGGCTCTCAAAGAACTGCAAAAAATTGCACATTTTTGTTCCTGGCTAAATTCTGAAAACGCTATAGCTAGCTGGCCCGTGCCGAGACGCGTCTGCAGACGCCTCAAACGTGCGGCTGGCTCTCATAGATTTGCAAAAAATTGCACTTTTTTGTTCCTGGCTAAATTCTGAAAACGCTATAGCTAGCTGGCCCGCGCCGAGACGCGTCTCCAGATGCCTCAAACGTGCGGCAGGCTCGCATAGAACTGCAAAAAAATGCTATTTTTGTTCCTGGCTAAATTCTGAAAACGCTATAGCTAGCTGGCCCGCGCCGAGACGCGTCTCCAGACGCATCTCCAGACGCCTCAAACGTGCGGCTGGCTCGCATAGAACTGCAAAAATGTGCACATTTTTGTTCCTGGCTAAATTCTGAAAACGCTATAACTAGCTGGCCCGCGCCGGGACGCGTCTCTAGACGCGTCTCCAGACGCCTCAAACGTGCGGCTGGCTAGTATAGAACTGCAAAAAATTGCTTATTTTTGTTCCTGGCTAAATTCTGAAAACGCTATAGCTAGCTGGCCCGCGCCGAGACGCGTCTCCAGACGCCTCAAACGTGCGGCTGGCTCGCATAGAACTCCAAAAAATTGCACATTTTTGTTCCTGGCTAAATTCTGAAAACGCTATAGCTAGCTGGCCCGCGCCGAGACGCGTCTCCAGACGCCTCAAACGTGCGGCTGGCTCTCAAAGAACTGCAAAAAATTGCACATTTTTGTTCCTGGCTAAATTCTGAAAACGCTACAACTAGCTGGCCCGCGCCGGGACGCGTCTCTAGACGCGTCTCCAGATGCCTCAAACGTGCGGCAGGCTCGCATAGAACTGCAAAAAAATGCTATTTTTGTTCCTGGCTAAATTCTGAAAACGCTATAGCTAGCTGGCCCGTGCCGAGACGCGTCTGCAGACGCCTCAAACGTGCGGCTGGCTCTCATAGATTTGCAAAAAATTGCACTTTTTTGTTCCTGGCTAAATTCTGAAAACGCTATAGCTAGCTGGCCCGCGCCGAGACGCGTCTCCAGATGCCTCAAACGTGCGGCAGGCTCGCATAGAACTGCAAAAAAATGCTATTTTTGTTCCTGGCTAAATTCTGAAAACGCTATAGCTAGCTGGCCCGTGCCGAGACGCGTCTCCTGACTCATCTCCAGACGCCTCAAACGTGCGGCTGGCTCGCATAGAACTGCAAAAATTTGCACATTTTTGTTCCTGGCTAAATTCTGAAAACGCTATAGCTAGCTGGCCCGCGACGAGACGCGTCTCCAGACACGTCTCCAGACGCCTCAAACGTGCTGCTGGCTCAAAACAATTGGTCCTTTTAGCTCAAAATTCAAGCAACACCTACTTTGCATTCAAAAAGAAACTACATAGAAACAACTTACCTACCCAGGGTATGCACGCAGCTAGTATTGGTGAATTTGTCCCATGTTCTCAATATAACTCTTTTTTGTGACAAAACACTACACCACACAGTCCTCAACTGTTCAATCATTTTTATTTTTAACCATACTATTTTAGACGTTTAGCAAAGTTCTTTCGGGAGTGTAGGTAGTTAAGTGCGGGTGCGCGGAAAATAAAAGTCTCTTAGCTACTTACTATTATAATGTCCGTGCACAACACGATTACACGACACAGAAACAGAAGGAGAACAGACAGTAAACACACAACAGTCACAACACAGTACAGTAGTCAGTTCACGTAAACTATATCGAACTTATCACAATACTTTGCCTAAGCGAGTCGCGAGCGCAGGTGATTAGCGGCGAGGTCCTTGACCGACTGACCTACAAACCGAATCGATCCGTGCAGGGCCGGACTCAGGGCCTTTGCGCACGCGACTTCTTATACATTGCGCTCCTAATATTTAATGATGCGCATGATCATTGCGCCACCGACACCATCCGACATTATAATGAAAACATTATAGATTCCGTGAATGTCCAGAGTTGTGTTATCAATAAATTTACATGATAATAATAATGTGGCTGTGTTTATGTTTGTGTTGTAGTTGTGCTGTGTATGTTTATAATAAACATAAATAAATATGTGGTAGGTGTGAACCCTACATCACCCTCCTCCAGAGACCGTCAAGGGCGATAAAAATCTGGGAACCTGACATGACGACCAGAGCGAGTGGTATACTCTTTGCTACTGCTAGGTGGAGTGACTTCTTCTGGGTCAGCTTTGTCTGGCAAAATGTAAGCTGGCTTAAGGCGGTCAATTGAGACCGTGACCTCTCTACCCTTAAATAAAATTCTGAAGAGTTTGTCTCCCTGTCAGAGACGCGTCTCCAGACGCCTCAAACGTGCGGCTGGCTCTCATAGAACTGCAAAAAATTGTACATTTTTTGTTCCTGGCTAAATTCTGAAAACGCTATAGCTAGCTGGCCCGCGCCGAGACGCATCTCCAGACGCATCTCCAGACGCCTCAAACGTGCGGCTGGCTCGCATAGAACTGCAAAAAATTGCACATTTTTGTTCCTGGCTAAATTCTGAAAACGATATAGCTAGCTGGGCCGCGCCGAGACGCGTCTCCAGACGCCTCAAACGTTCGGCTGGCTCGCATAGAACTGCAAAAATTGCACATTTTTGTGTCTGGCTAAATTCTGAAAACGCTATAGCTAGCTGGCCCGCGCCGAGACGCGTCTCCAGACGCCTCAAACGTGCGGCTGGCTCTCATAGAACGGCAAAAAATTGCACATTTTTGTTCCTGGCTAAATTCTGAAAACGCTATAGCTAGCTGGCCTGCGCCGAGACGCGTCTCAAGACGCCTTAAACGTGCGGCTGGCTCGCATAGAACTCAAAAAAATTGCACATTTTTGTTCCTGGCTAAATTATGAAAACGCTATAGCTAGCTGGCCCGCGCCGAGACGCGTCTCCAGACGCCTCAAACGTGCGGCTGGCTCTCAAAGAACTGCAAAAAATTGCACTTTTTTGTTCCTGGCTAAATTCTGAAAACGCTATAGCTAGCTGGCCCGCGCCGAGACGCGTCTCCAGACGCCTCAAACGTGCGGCTGGCTCGCAAAGAACTGCAAAAAATTGCACATTTTTGTTCCTGGCTAAATTCTGAAAACGCTATAGCTAGCTGGCCCGCGCCGAGACGCGTCTCCAGACGCCTCAAACGTGCGGCTGGCTCGCATAGAACTGCAAAAAATTGCACATTTTTGTTCCTGGCTAGATTCTGAAAACGCTATAGCTAGCTGGCCCGCGCCGAGACGCGTCTCCAGACGCCTCAAACGTGCGGCTGGCTCTCAAAGAACTGCAAAAAATTGCACTTTTTTGTTCCTGGCTAAATTCTGAAAACGCTATAGCTAGCTGGCCCGCGCCGAGACGCGTCTCCAGACGCCTCAAACGTGCGGCTGGCTCTCATAGAACTGCAAAAAATTGCACTTTTTTGTTCCTGGCTAAATTCTGAGAACGCTATAGCTAGCTGGCCCGCGCCGAGACGCGTCTCGAGACGCCTCAAACGTGCGGCTGGCTCGCATAGAACTGCAAAAAATTGCACATTTTTGTTCCTGGCTAGATTTTGAAAACGCTATAGCTAGCTGGCCCGCGCCGAGACGCGTCTCCAGACGCGTCTCCAGACGCGTCTCCAGACGCCTCAAACGTGCGGCTGGCTCGCATAGAACTGCAAAAAATTGCACATTTTTGTTCCTGGCTAAATTCTGAAAACGCTATAGCTAGCTGGGCCGCGCCGAGACGCGTCTCCAGACGCCTCAAACGTGCGGCTGGCTCGCATAGAACTGCAAAAATTGCGTATTTTTGTGTCTGGCTAAATTCTGAAAACGCTATAGCTAGCTGGCCCGCGCCGAGGCGCGCCTCCAGACGCCTCAAACGTGCGGCTGGCTCTCATAGAACGGCAAAAAATTGCACATTTTTGTTCCTGGCTAAATTCTGAAAACGCTATAGCTAGCTGGCCCGCGCCGCGACGCGTCTCCAGACGCCTCAAACGTGCGACTGGCTAGCATAGACTGCAAAAAATAGCACTTTTTTGTTCCTAGCTAAATTTGAAAATGCTATAGCTAGCTGGCCCGCGCCGAGACGTGTCTCCAGACGCCTCAAACGTGCGGCTGACTCGCATAGAACTGCAAGAAATTGCACATTTTTGTTCCTGGCTAAATTCTGAAAACGGTATAGCTAGCTGGCCCGCGCCGAGACGCGTCTCCAGACGCCTCAAACGTGAGGCTGGCTCCCATAGAACTGCTAAAAATTGCACATTTTTGTTCCTGGCTTAATTCTGAAAACGCTATAGCTAGCTGGCCCGCGCCGAGATGCGTCTCCAGACGCCTTAAACGTGCGGCTGGCTCGCATAGAACTGCAAAAAATTGCACATTTTTGTTCCTGGCTTAATTCTGAAAACGCTATAGCTAGCTGGTCCGCGCCGAGACGCGTCTCCAGACGCCTCAAACGTGCGGCTGACTCGCATAGAACTGCAAAAAATTGCACATTTTTGTTCCTGGCTTAATTCTGAAAACGCTATAGCTAGCTGGCCCGCGCCGAGATGCGTCTCCAGACGCCTTAAACGTGCGGCTGGCTCGCATAGAACTGCAAAAAATTGCACATTTTTGTTCCTGGCTAAATTCAGAAAACGCTATAGCTAGCTGGCCCGCGCCGAGACGCGTCTCCAGACGCCTCAAACGTGCGGCTGGCTCTCATAGAACGGCAAAAAATTGCACATTTTTGTTCCTGGCTAAATTCTGAAAACGCTATAGCAAGCTGGCCCGCGCCGCGACGCGTCTCCAGACGCCTCAAACGTGCGACTGGCTAGCATAGACTGCAAAAAATTGCACTTTTTTGTTCCTAGCTAAATTCTGAAAACGCTATAGCTAGCTGGCCCGCGCCGAGACGCGTCTCCAGGCGTCTCAAACGTGCGGCTGGCTCGCATAGAACTGCAAGAAATTGCACATTTTTGTTCCTGGCTAAATTCTGAAAACGCTATAGCTAGCTAACCCACGCCGAGATGCGTCTCCAGACGCCTTAAACGTGCGGCTGGCTCGCATAGAACTGCAAAAAAATTGCACATTTTTGTTCCTGGCTAAATTCTGAAAACGCTATAGCTAGCTGGCCCGCGCTGAGACTCGTCTCCAGACGCGTCTCCAGACGCCTCAAACGTGCCGCAGGCTCGCATGGAACTGCAAAAAATTGCTATTTTTGTTCCTGGCTAAATTCTGAAAACGCTATAGCTAGCTGGTCCGCGCCGAGAGGCGTCTCCAGACGCCTCAAACGTGCGGCTGGCTCGCATAGAACTGCAAAAAATTGCACTTTTTTGTTCCTGGCTAAATTCTGAAAACGCTATAGCTAGCTGGCCCGCGCCGAGACGCGTCTCCAGACGCCTCAAACGTGCGGCTGGCTCGCATAGAACTGCAAAAAATTGCACATTTTTGTTCCTGGCTAGATTCTGAAAACGCTATAGCTAGCTGGCCCGCGCCGAGACGCGTCTCCAGACGCCTCAAACGTGCGGCTGGCTCTCAAAGAACTGCAAAAAATTGCACTTTTTTGTTCCTGGCTAAATTCTGAAAACGCTATAGCTAGCTGGCCCAAGCCGAGACGCGTCTCCAGACGCCTCAAACGTGCGGCTGGCTCTCATAGAACTGCAAGAAATTGCACTTTTTTGTTCCTGGCTAAATTCTGAAAACGCTATAGCTAGCTGGCCCGCGCCGAGACGCGTCTCGAGACGCCTCAAACGTGCGGCTGGCTCGCATAGAACTGCAAAAAATTGCACATTTTTGTTCCTGGCTAGATTCTGAAAACGCCATAGCTAGCTGGCCCGCGCCGAGACGCGTCTCCAGACGCGTCTCCAGACGCGTCTCCAGACGCCTCAAACGTGCGGCTGGCTCGCATAGAACTGCAAAAATTGCACATTTTTGTGTCTGGCTAAATTCTGAAAACGCTATAGCTAGCTGGCCCGTGCCGAGACGCGTCTCCAGACGCCTCAAACGTGCGGCTGGCTCTCATAGAACGGCAAAAAATTGCACATTTTTGTTCCTGGCTAAATTCTGAAAACGCTATAGCTAGCTGGCCCGCGCCGCGACTCGTCTCCAGACGCCTCAAACGTGCGACTGGCTAGCATAGACTGCAAAAAATTGCACTTTTTTGTTCCTAGCTAAATTTGAAAATGCTATAGCTAGCTGGCCCACGCCGAGCCGCGTCTCCAGACGTCTCAAACGTGCGGCTGGCTCGCATAGAACTGCAAGAAATTGCACATTTTTGTTCCTGGCTAAATTCTGAAAACGGTATAGCTAGCTGGCCCGCGCCGAGACGCGTCTCCAGACGCCTCAAACGTGAGGCTGGCTCCCATAGAACTGCTAAAAATTGCACATTTTTGTTCCTGGCTTAATTCTGAAAACGCTATAGCTAGCTGGCCCGGGCCGAGATGTGTCTCCAGACGCCTTAAACGTGCGGCTGGCTCGCATAGAACTGCAAAAAATTGCACATTTTTGTTCCTGGCTTAATTCTGAAAACGATATAGCTAGCTGGTCCGCGCCGAGACGCGTCTCCAGACGCCTCAAACGTGCGGCTGGCTCGCATAGAACTGCAAAAAATTGCACATTTTTGTTCCTGGCTTAATTCTGAAAACGCTATAGCTAGCTGGCCCGCGCCGAGATGCGTCTCCAGACGCCTTAAACGTGCGGCTGGCTCGCATAGAACTGCAAAAAATTGCACATTTTTGTTCCTGGCTAAATTCAGAAAACGCTATAGCTAGCTGGCCCGCGCCGAGACGCGTCACCAGACGCCTCAAACGTGCGGCTGGCTCTCATAGAACGGCAAAAAATTGCACTTTTTTGTTCCTGGCTAAATTCTGAAAACGCTATAGCAAGCTGGCCCGCGCCGCGACGCGTCTCCAGACGCCTCAAACGTGCGACTGGCTAGCATAGTCTGCAGAAAATTGCACTTTTTTGTTCCTAGCTAAATTCTGAAAACGCTATAGCTAGCTGGCCCGCGCCGAGACGCGTCTCCAGACGTCTCAAACGTGCGGCTGGCTCGCATAGAACTGCAAGAAATTGCACATTTTTGTTCCTGGCTAAATTCTGAAAACGCTATAGCTAGCTAACCCACGCCGAGATGCGTCTCCAGACGCCTCAAACGTGCGGCAGGCTCGCATAGAACTGCAAAAAATTGCTATTTTTGTTCCTGGCTAAATTCTGAAAACGCTATAGCTAGCTGGCCCGCGCCGAGACGCGTCTCCAGACGCATCTCCAAGCGCCTCAAACGTGCGGCTGGCTCGCATAGAACTGCAAAAATTTGCACATTTTTGTTCCTGGCTAAATTCTGAAAACGCTATAGCTAGCTGGCCCGCGACGAGACGCGTCTCCAGACGCCTCAAACGTGCGGCTGGCTCTCATAGAACGGCAAAAAATTGCACATTTTTGTTCCTGGCTAAATTCTGAAAACGCTATAGCTAGCTGGCCCGCGCCGCGACTCGTCTCCAGACGCCTCAAACGTGCGACTGGCTAGCATAGACTGCAAAAAATTGCACTTTTTTGTTCCTAGCTAAATTTGAAAATGCTATAGCTAGCTGGCCCACGCCGAGCCGCGTCTCCAGACGTCTCAAACGTGCGGCTGGCTCGCATAGAACTGCAAGAAATTGCACATTTTTGTTCCTGGCTAAATTCTGAAAACGGTATAGCTAGCTGGCCCGCGCCGAGACGCGTCTCCAGACGCCTCAAACGTGAGGCTGGCTCCCATAGAACTGCTAAAAATTGCACATTTTTGTTCCTGGCTTAATTCTGAAAACGCTATAGCTAGCTGGCCCGGGCCGAGATGTGTCTCCAGACGCCTTAAACGTGCGGCTGGCTCGCATAGAACTGCAAAAAATTGCACATTTTTGTTCCTGGCTTAATTCTGAAAACGATATAGCTAGCTGGTCCGCGCCGAGACGCGTCTCCAGACGCCTCAAACGTGCGGCTGGCTCGCATAGAACTGCAAAAAATTGCACATTTTTGTTCCTGGCTTAATTCTGAAAGCGCTATAGCTAGCTGGCCCGCGCCGAGATGCGTCTCCAGACGCCTTAAACGTGCGGCTGGCTCGCATAGAACTGCAAAAAATTGCACATTTTTGTTCCTGGCTAAATTCAGAAAACGCTATAGCTAGCTGGCCCGCGCCGAGACGCGTCACCAGACGCCTCAAACGTGCGGCTGGCTCTCATAGAACGGCAAAAAATTGCACTTTTTTGTTCCTGGCTAAATTCTGAAAACGCTATAGCAAGCTGGCCCGCGCCGCGACGCGTCTCCAGACGCCTCAAACGTGCGACTGGCTAGCATAGACTGCAAAAAATTGCACTTTTTTGTTCCTAGCTAAATTCTGAAAACACTATAGCTAGCTGGCCCGCGCCGAGACGCGTCTCCAGACGTCTCAAACGTGCGGCTGGCTCGCATAGAACTGCAAAAAATTGCACATTTTTGTTCCTGGCTAAATTCTGAAAACGCTATAGCTAGCTAACCCACGCCGAGATGCGTCTCCAGACGCCTTAAACGTGCGGCTGGCTCGCATAGAACTGCAAAAAATTGCACATTTTTGTTCCTGGCTAAATTCTGAAAACGCTATAGCTAGCTGGCCCGCGCTGAGACTCGTCTCCAGACGCGTCTCCAGACGCCTCAAACGTGCGGCAGGCTCGCATAGAACTGCAAAAAATTGCTATTTTTGTTCCTGGCTAAATTCTGAAAACGCTATAGCTAGCTGGCCCGCGCCGAGACGCGTCTCCAGACGCATCTCCAAGCGCCTCAAACGTGCGGCTGGCTCGCATAGAACTGCAAAAATTTGCACATTTTTGTTCCTGGCTAAATTCTGAAAACGCTATAGCTAGCTGGCCCGCGACGAGACGCGTCTCCAGACGCGTCTCCAGACGCCTCAAACGTGCTGCTGCCTCAAAACAATTGGTACTTTTAGCTTAAGATTCAAGCAACACCTACTTTGCATTCAAAAAGAAACTACATAGAAACAACTTACCTACCCAGGGTATGCACGCAGCTAGTATTGGTGAATTTGTCCCATGTTCTCAATATAACTCTTTTTTGTGACAAAACACTACACCACACAGTCCTCAAATGTTCAATCATTTTTATTTTTAACCATACTATTTTAGACGTTTAGCAAAGTTCTTTCGGGAGTGTAGGTAGTTAAGTGCGGGTGCGCGGAAAATAAAAGTCTCTTAGCTACTTACTATTATAATGTCCGTGCACAACACGATTACACGACACAGAAACAGAAGGAGAACAGACAGTAAACACACAATAGTCACAACACAGTACAGTAGTCAGTTCACGTAAACTATATCGAACTTATCACAATACTTTGCCTAAGCGAGTCGCGAGCGCAGGTGATTAGCGGCGAGGTCCTTGACCGACTGACCTACAAACCGAATCGATTCGTGCAGGGCCGGACTCAGGGCCTTTGCGCACGCGACTTCTTATACATTGCGCTCCTAATATTTAATGATGCGCATGATCATTGCGCCACCGACACCATCCGACATTATAATGAAAACATTATAGATGCCGTGAATGTCCAGAGTTGTGTTATCAATAAACTTACATGATAATAATAATGTGGCTGTGTTTATGTTTGTGTTGTAGTTGTGCTGTGTATGTTTATAATAAACATAAATAAATATGTGGTAGGTGTGAACCCTACATCACCCTCCTCCAGAAACCGTCAAGGGCGATAAAAATCTGGGAACCTGACATGACGACCAGAGCGAGTGGTATACTCTTTGCTACTGCTAGGTGGAGTGACTTCTTCTGGGTCAGCTTTGTCTGGCAAAATGTAAGCTGGCTTAAGGCGGTCAATTGAGACCGTGACCTCTCTACCCTTAAATAAAATTCTGAAGAGTTTGTCTCCCTGTCCGAGACGCGTCTCCAGACGCCTCAAACGTGCGGCTGGCTCTCATAGAACTGCAAAAAATTGTACATTTTTGTTCCTGGCTAAATTCTGAAAACGCTATAGCTAGCTGGCCCGCGCCGAGACGCATCTCCAGACGCATCTCCAGACGCATCTCCAGACGCCTCAAACGTGCGGCTGGCTCGCATAGAACTGCAAAAAATTGCACATTTTTGTTCCTGGCTAAATTCTGAAAACGCTATAGCTAGCTGGCCCGCGACGAGACGCGTCTCCAGACACTTCTCCAGACGCCTCAAACGTGCTGCTGGCTCAAAACAATTGGTACTTTTAGCTCAAGATTCAAGCAACACCTACTTTGCATTCAAAAAGAAACTACATAGAAACAACTTACCTACCCAGGGTATGCACGCAGCTAGTATTGGTGAATTTGTCCCATGTTCTCAATATAACTCTTTTTTGTGACAAAACACTACACCACACAGTCCTCAACTGTTCAATCATTTTTATTTTTAACCATACTATTTTAGACGTTTAGCAAAGTTCTTTCGGGAGTGTAGGTAGTTAAGTGCGGGTGCGCGGAAAATAAAAGTCTCTTAGCTACTTACTATTATAATGTCCGTGCACAACACGATTACACGACACAGAAACAGAAGGAGAACAGACAGTAAACACACAATAGTCACAACACAGTACAGTAGTCAGTTCACGTAAACTATATCGAACTTATCACAATACTTTGCCTAAGCGAGTCGCGAGCGCAGGTGATTAGCGGCGAGGTCCTTGACCGACTGACCTACAAACCGAATCGATCCGTGCAGGGCCGGACTCAGGGCCTTTGCGCACGCGACGTCTTATACATTGCGCTCCTAATATTTCATGATGCGCATGATCATTGCGCCACCGACACCATCCGACATTATAATGAAAACATTATAGATGCCGTGAATGTCCAGAGTTGTGTTATCAATAAACTTACATGATAATAATAATATGGCTGTGTTTATGTTTGTGGTGTAGTTGTGCTGTGTGTGTTTATAATAAACATAAATAAATATGTGGTAGGTGTGAACCCTACATCACCCCCCTCCAGAGACCGTCAAGGGCGATAAAAATCTGGGAACCTGACATGACGACCAGAGCGATTGGTATACTCTTTGCTACTGCTAGGTGGAGTGACTTCTTCTGTGTCAGCTTTGTCTGGCAAAATGTAAGCTGGCTTAAGGCGGTCAATTGAGACCGTGACCTCTCTACCCTTAAATAAAATTCTGAAGAGTTTGTCTCCCTGTCCGAGACGCGTCTCCAGACGCCTCAAACGTGCGGCTGGCTCTCATAGAACTGCAAAAAATTGTACATTTTTGTTCCTGGCTAAATTCTGAAAACGCTATAGCTAGCTGGCCCGCGCCGAGACGCATCTCCAGACGCCTCAAACGTGCGGCTGGCTCGCAAAGAACTGCAAAAAATTGCACATTTTTGTTCCTGGCTAAATTCTGAAAACGCTATAGCTAGCTGGCCCGCGCCGAGACGCGTCTCCAGACGCCTCAAACGTGCGGCTGGCTCGCATAGAACTGCAAAAAATTGCACATTTTTGTTCCTGGCTAAATTCTGAAAACGCTATAGCTAGCTGGCCCGCGCCGAGACGCGTCTCCAGACGCCTCAAACGTGCGGCTGGCTCGCATAGAACTGCAAAAAATTGCACATTTTTGTTCCTGGCCAAATTCTGAAAACCCTATAGCTAGCTGGCCCGCGCCGAGACGCGTCTCCACACGCCTCAAACGTGCGGCTGGCTCGCTTAGAACTGCAAAAATTGCACATTTTTGTGTCTGGCTAAATTCTGATAACGCTATTGCTAGCTGGCCTGCGACGAGGCGCGTCTCCAGACGCCTCAAACGTGCGGCTGGCTAGTATAGAACTGCAAAAAATTGCTTATTTTTGATCCTGGCTAAATTCTGAAAACGCTATGGCTAGCTGGCCCGCGCCGAGACGCGTCTCAAGACGCCTCAAACGTGCGGCTGGCTCGCATAGAACTCAAAAAAATTGCACATTTTTGTTCCTGGCTAAATGCTGAAAACGCTATAGCTAGCTGGCCCGCGCCGAGACGCGTCTCCAGACGCCTCAAACGTGCGGCTGGCTCTCAAAGAACTGCAAAAAATTGCACTTTATTGTTCCTGGCTAAATTCTGAAAACGCTATAGCTAGCTGGCCCGCGCCGAGACGCGTCTCCAGACGCCTCAAACGTGCGGCTGGCTCTCATAGAACTGCAAAAAATTGCACTTTTTTGTTCCTGCCTAAATTCTGAAAACGCTATAGCTAGCTGGCCCGCGCCGAGACGCGTCTCCAGACGCGTCTCCAGACGCCTCACAAGTGCGGCTGGCTCGCAAAGAACTGCAAAAAATTGCACATTTTTGTTCCTGGCTAGATTCTGAAAACGCTATAGCTAGCTGGCCCGCGCCGAGACGCGTCTCCAGACGCCTCAAACGTGCGGCTGGCTCGCATAGAACTGCAAAAAATTGCACATTTTTGTTCCTGGCTAGATTCTGAAAACGCTATAGCTAGCTGGCCCGCGCCGAGACGCGTCTCCATACACCTCAAACGTGCGGCTGGCTCGCATAGAACTGCAAAAAATTGCACATTTTTGTTCCTGGCTAAATTCTGAAAACGCTATAGCTAGCTGGGCCGCGCCGAGACGCGTCTCCAGACGCCTCAAACGTGCGGCTGGCTCGCATAGAACTGCAAAAATTGCACATTTTTGTGTCTGGCTAAATTCTGAAAACGCTATAGCTAGCTGGCCCGCGCCGAGACGCGTCTCCAGACGCCTCAAACGTGCGGCTGGCTAGCATAGAACTGCAAAAATTGCACATTTTTGTGTCTGGCTAAATTCTGAAAACGCTATAGCTAGCTGGCCCGCGCCGAGACGCGTCTCCAGACGCCTCAAACGTGCGGCTGGCTCTCATAGAACGGCAAAAAATTGCACATTTTTGTTCCTGGCTAAATTCTGAAAACGCTATAGCTAGCTGGCCCGCGCCGCGACGCGTCTCCAGACGCCTCAAACGTGCGACTGGCTAGCATAGACTGCAAAAAATTGCACTTTTTTGTTCCTAGCTAAATTTGAAAATGCTATAGCTAGCTGGCCCGCGCCGAGACGCGTCTCCAGACGTCTCAAACGTGCGGCTGGCTCGCATAGAACTGCAAGAAATTGCACATTTTTGTTACTGGCTAAATTCTGAAAACGGTATAGCTGGCTGGTCCGCGCCGAGACGAGTCTCCAGACGCCTCAAACGTGCGGCTGGCTCGCATAGAACTGCAAAAACTTGCACATTTTTGTTCCTGGCTTAATTCTGAAAACGCTATAGCTAGCTGGCCCGCGCCGAGATGCGTCTCCAGACGCCTTAAACGTGCGGCTGGCTCGCATATAACTGCAAAAAATTGCACATTTTTGTTCCTGGCTAAATTCTGAAAACGCTATAGCTAGCTGGCCCGCGCCGAGACGCGTCTCCAGACGCCTCAAACGTGCGGCTGGCTCTCATAGAACGGCAAAAAATTGCACATTTTTGTTCCTGGCTAAATTCTGAAAACGCTATAGCAAGCTGGCCCGTGCCGCGAAGCTTCTCCAGACGCCTCAAACGTGCGACTGGCTAGCATAGACTGCAAAAAATTGCACTTTTTTGTTCCTAGCTAAATTCTGAAAACGCTATAGCTAGCTGGCCCGCGCCGAGACGCGTCTCCAGACGTCTCAAACGTGCGGCTGGCTCGCATAGAACTGCAAAAAATTGCACATTTTTGTTCCTGGCTAAATTCTGAAAACGCTAGAGCTAGCTAGCCCACGCCGAGATGCGTCTCCAGACGCCTTAAACGTGCGGCTGGCCCGCATAGAACTGCAAAAAATTGCACATTTTTGTTCCTGGCTAAATTCTGAAAACGCTAGAGCTAGCTAGCCCACGCCGAGATGCGTCTCCAGACGTCTCAAACGTGCGGCTGGCTCGCATAGAACTGCAAAAAATTGCACATTTTTGTTCCTGGCTAAATTCTGAAAACGGTATAGCTAGCTGGCCCGCGCCGAGACGCGTCTCCAGACGCATCAAACGTGCGGCTGGCTCGCATAGAACTGCAAAAAATTGCACATTTTTGTTCCTGGCTAAATTCTGAAAACGCTAGAGCTAGCTGGCCCGCGACGAGACGCGTCTCCAGACGCCTCAAACGTGCGGCTGGCTCTCATAGAACGGCAAAAAATTGCACATTTTTGTTCCTGGCTAAATTCTGAAAACGCTATAACTAGCTGGCCCGCGCCGCGACTCGTCTCCAGACGCCTCAAACGTGAGGCTGGCTCCCATAGAACTGCTAAAAATTGCACATTTTTGTTCCTGGCTAAATTCTGAAAACGCTAGAGCTAGCTAGCCCACGCCGAGATGCGTCTCCAGACGCCTTAAACGTGCGGCTGGCCCGCATAGAACTGCAAAAAATTGCACATTTTTTTCCTGGCTAAATTCTGAAAACGCTAGAGCTAGCTAGCCCACGCCGAGATGCGTCTCCAGACGTCTCAAACGTGCGGCTGGCTCGCATAGAACTGCAAAAAATTGCACATTTTTGTTCCTGGCTAAATTCTGAAAACGGTATAGCTAGCTGGCCCGCGCCGAGACGCGTCTCCAGACGCCTCAAACGTGCGACTGGCTAGCATAGACTGCAAAAAATTGCACTTTTTTGTTCCTAGCTAAATTTGAAAATGCTATAGCTAGCTGGCCCACGCCGAGCCGCGTCTCCAGACGTCTCAAACGTGCGGCTGGCTCGCATAGAACTGCAAGAAATTGCACATTTTTGTTCCTGGCTAAATTCTGAAAACGGTATAGCTAGCTGGCCCGCGCCGAGACGCGTCTCCAGACGCCTCAAACGTGAGGCTGGCTCCCATAGAACTGCTAAAAATTGCACATTTTTGTTCCTGGCTAAATTCTGAAAACGCTAGAGCTAGCTAGCCCACGCCGAGATGCGTCTCCAGACGCCTTAAACGTGCGGCTGGCCCGCATAGAACTGCAAAAAATTGCACATTTTTGTTCCTGGCTAAATTCTGAAAACGCTATAGCTAGCTGGCCCGCGCTGAGACTCGTCTCCAGACGCGTCTCCAGACGCCTCAAACGTGCGGCAGGCTCGCATAGAACTGCAAAAAATTGCTATTTTTGTTCCTGGCTAAATTCTGAAAACGCTATAGCTAGCTGGCCCGCGCCGAGACGCGTCTCCAGACGCATCTCCAGGCGCCTCAAACGTGCGGCTGGCTCGCATAGAACTGCAAAAAATTGCACATTTTTGTTCCTGGCTAAATTCTGAAAACGCTATAGCTAGCTGGCCCGCGCCGAGACGAGTCTCCAGACGCCTCAAACGTGCTACTGGCTCAAAACAATTGGTACTTTTAGCTCAAGATTCAAGCAACACCTACTATGCATTCAAAAAGAAACTACATAGAAACAACTTACCTACCCAGGGTATGCACGCAGCTAGTATTGGTGAATTTGTCCCATGTTCTCAATATAACTCTTTTTTGTGACAAAACACTACACCACACAGTCCTCAACTGTTCAATCATTTTTATTTTTAACCATACTAATTTAGACGTTTAGCAAAGTTCGTTCAGGAGTGTAGGTAGTTAAGTGCGGGTGCGCGGAAAATAAAAGTCTCTTAGCTACTTACTATTATAATGTCCGTGCACAACACGATTACACGACACAGAAACAGAAGGAGAACAGACAGTAAACACACAATAGTCACAACACAGTACAGTAGTCAGTTCACGTAAACTATATCGAACTTATCACAATACTTTGCCTAAGCGAGTCGCGAGCGCAGGTGATTAGCGGCGAGGTCCTTGACCGACTGACCTACAAACCGAATCGATCCGTGCAGGGCCGGACTCAGGGCCTTTGCGCACGCGACTTCTTATACATTGCGCTCCTAATATTTAATGATGCGCATGATCATTGCGCCACCGACACCATCCGACATTATAATGAAAACATTATAGATGCCATGAATGTCCAGAGTTGTGTTATCAATAAACTTACATGATAATAATCATATGGCTGTGTTTATGTTTGTGGTGTAGTTGTGCTGTGTGTGTTTATAATAAACATAAATAAATATGTGGTAGGTGTGAACCCTACATCACCCCCCTCCAGAGACCGTCAAGGGCGATAAAAATCTGGGAACCTGACATGACGACCAGAGCGATTGGTATACTCTTTGCTACTGCTAGGTGGAGTGACTTCTTCTGGGTCAGCTTTGTCTGGCAAAATGTAAGCTGGCTTAAGGCGGTCAATTGAGACCGTGACCTCTCTACCCTTAAATAAAATTCTGAAGAGTTTGTCTCCCTGTCCGAGACGCATCTCCAGACGCCTCAAACGTGCGGCTGGCTCTCATAGAACTGCAAAAAATTGTACATTTTTGTTCCTGGCTAAATTTTGAAAACGCTATAGCTAGCTGGCCCGCGCCGAGACGCATCTCCAGACGCGTCTCCAGACGCCTCAAACGTGCGGCTGGCTCGCATAGAATTGCAAAAAATTGCACATTTTTGTTCCTGGCTAAATTCTGAAAACGCTATAGCTAGCTGGCCCGCGCCGAGACGCGTCTCCAGACGCCTCAAACGTGCGGCTGGCTCGCATAGAACTGCAAAAAATTGCACATTTTTGTTCCTGGCTAGATTCTGAAAACGCTATAGCAAGCTGGCCCGCGCCGAGACGCGTCTCCAGACACCTCAAACGTGCGGCTGGCTCGTATAGAACTGCAAAAAATTGCACATTTTTGTTCCTGGCTAAATTCTGAAAACGCTATAGCTAGCTGGCCCGCGCCGAGACGCGTCTCCAGACGCCTCAAACGTGCGGCTGGCTCGCATAGAACTGCAAAAATTGCACATTTTTGTGTCTGGCTAAATTCTGAAAACGCTATAGCTAGCTGGCCCGCGCCGAGACGCGTCTCCAGACGCCTCAAACGTGCGGCTGGCTCGCATAGAACTGCAAAAAATTGCACATTTTTGTTCCTGACTAAATTCTGAAAACGCTATAGCTAGCTGGCCCGCGCCGAGACGCGTCTCCAAACTGTCTCCAGACGCCTCGAACGTGCGGCTGGCTCGCATAGAACTGCCAAAAATTGCACATTTTTGTTCCTGGCTAAATTCTGAAAACGCTATAGCTAGCTGGCCCGCGCCGAGACGCGTCTCCAGACGCCTCAAACGTGCGGCTGGCTCGCATAGAACTGCAAAAAATTGCACATTTTTGTTCCTGGCTAAATTCTGAAAACGGTATAGCTAGCTGGCCCGCGCCGAGACGCGTCTCCAGACGCCTCAAACGTGCGGCTGGCTCTCATAGAACGGCAAAAAATTGCACATTTTTGTTCCTGGCTAAATCCTGAAAACGCTATAGCTAGCTGGCCCGCGCCGCGACGCGTCTCCAGACGCCTCAAACGTGCGACTGGCTCGCATAGACTGCAAAAAATTGCACTTTTTTGTTCCTAGCTAAATTCTGAAAACGCTATAGCTAGCTGGCCCGCGCCGAGACGCGTCTCCAGACGCCTCAAACGTGCGGCTGGCTCTCATAGAACTGCAAAAAATTGCACTTATTTGTTCCTGGCTAAATTCTGAAAACGCTATAGCTAGCTGGCCCGCGCCGAGACGCATCTCCAGACTTGTCTCCAGACGCCTCAAACGTGCGGCTGGCTCGCAAAGAACTGCAAAAAATTGCACATTTTTGTTCCTGGCTAAATTCTGAAAACGCTATAGCTAGCTGGCCCGCGCCGAGACGCGTCTCCAGACGCCTCAAACGTGCGGCTGACTCTCATAGAACTGCAAAAAATTGCACTTTTATGTTCCTGGCTAAATTCTGAAAACGCTATAGCTAGCTGGCCCGCGCCGAGACGCGTCTCCAGACGCGTCTCCAGACGCCTCAAACGTGCGGCTGGCTCGCATAGAACTGCAAAAAATTGCACTTTTTTGTTCCTGGCTAAATTCTGAAAACGCTATAGCTAGCTGGCCCGCGCCGAGATGCGTCTCCAGACGCCTCAAACGTGCGGCTGACTCTCATAGAACTGCAAAAAATTGCACTTTTTTGTTCCTGGCTAAATTCTGAAAACGCTATAGCTAGCTGGCCCGCGCCGAGACGCATCTCCAGACGCGTCTCCAGACGCCTCAAACGTGCGGCTGGCTCGCATAGAACTGCAAAAAATTGCACATTTTTGTTCCTGGCTAAATTCCGAAAACGCTATAGCTAGCTGGCCCGCGCCGAGACGCGTCTCCAGACGCCTCAAACGTGCGGCTGGCTCGCATATCACTGCAAAAAATTGCACATTTTTGTTCCTGGCTAAATTCTGAAAACGCTATAGCTAGCTGGCCCGCGCCGAGACGCGTCTCCACATGCCTCAAACGTGCGGCTGGCCCGCTTAGAACTGCAAAAATTGCACATTTTTGTGTCTGGCTAAATTCTGATAACGCTATTGCTAGCTGGCCTGCGACGAGGCGCGTCTCCAGACGCCTCAAACGTGCGGCTGGCTAGTATAGAACTGCAAAAAATTGCACATTTTTGTTCCTGGCTAAATTCTGAAAACGCTATAGCTAGCTGGCCCGCGCCGAGACGCGTCTCCAGACGCCTCAAACGTGCGGCTGGCTCTCAAAGAACTGCAAAAAATGGCACTTTTTTGTTCCTGGCTAAATTCTGAAAACGGTACAGCTAGCTGGCCCGCGCCGAGACGCGTCTCCATACGCCTCAAACGTGCGGCTGGCTCTCAAAGAACTGCAAAAAATTGCACATTTTTGTTCCTGGCTAAATTCTGAAAACGCTATAGCTAGCTGGCCCGCGCCGAGACGCATCTCCAGACGCATCTCCAGACGCCTCAAACGTGCGGCTGGCTCGCATAGAACTGCAAAAAATTGCACATTTTTGTTCCTGGCTAAATTCTGAAAACGCTATAGCTAGCTGGCCCGCGACGAGACGCGTCTCCAGACGCCTCAAACGTGCTGCTAGCTCAAAACAATTGGTACTTTTAGCTCAAGATTCAAGCAACACCTACTTTGCATTCAAAAAGAAACTACATAGAAACAACTAACCTACCCAGGGTATGCACGCAGCTAGTATTGGTGAATTTGTCCCATGTTCTCAATATAACTCTTTTTTGTGACAAAACACTACACCACACAGTCCTCAACTGTTCAATCATTTTTATTTTTAACCATACTATTTTAGACGTTTAGCAAAGTTCTTTCGGGAGTGTAGGTAGTTAAGTGCGGGTGCGCGGAAAATAAAAGTCTCTTAGCTACTTACTATTATAATGTCCGTGCACAACACGATTACACGACACAGAAACAGAAGGAGAACAGACAGTAAACACACAATAGTCACAACACAGTACAGTAGTCAGTTCACGTAAACTATATCGAACTTATCACAATACTTTGCCTAAGCGAGTCGCGAGCGCAGGTGATTAGCGGCGAGGTCCTTGAGCGACTGACCTACAAACCGAATCGATCCGTGCAGGGCCGGACTCAGGGCCTTTGCGCACGCGACGTCTTATACATTGCGCTCCTAATATTTCATGATGCGCATGATCATTGCGCCACCGACACCATCCGACATTATAATGAAAACATTATAGATGCCGTGAATGTCCAGAGTTGTGTTATCAATAAACTTACATGATAATAATCATATGGCTGTGTTTATGTTTGTGGTGTAGTTGTGCTGTGTGTGTTTATAATAAACATAAATAAATATGTGGTAGGTGTGAACCCTACATCACCCCCCTCCAGAGACCGTCAAGGGCGATAAAAATCTGGGAACCTGACATGACGACCAGAGCGATTGGTATACTCTTTGCTACTGCTAGGTGGAGTGACTTCTTCTGGGTCAGCTTTGTCTGGCAAAATGTAAGCTGGCTTAAGGCGGTCAATTGAGACCGTGACCTCTCTACCCTTAAATAAAATTCTGAAGAGTTTGTCTCCCTGTCCGAGACGCGTCTCCAGACGCCTCAAACGTGCGGCTGGCTCTCATAGAACTGCAAAAAATTGTACATTTTTGTTCCTGGCTAAATTCTGAAAACGCTATAGCTAGCTGGCCCGCGCCGAGACGCATCTCCAGACGCATCTCCAGACGCCTCAAACGTGCGGCTGGCTCGCATAGAACTGCAAAAAATTGCACATTTTTGTTCCTGGCTAAATTCTGAAAACGCTATAGCTAGCTGGCCCGCGCCGAGACGCGTCTCCAGACGCCTCAAACGTGCGGCTGGCTCGCATAGAACTGCAAAAAATTGCACATTTTTGTTCCTGGCTAAATTCTGAAAACGCTATAGCTAGCTGGCCCGCGCCGAGACGCGTCTCCAGACGCCTCAAACGTGCGGCTGGCTCGCATAGAACTGCAAAAAATTGCACATTTTTATTCCTGGCCAAATTCTGAAAACCCTATAGCTAGCTGGCCCGTGCCGAGACGCATCTCCACACGCCTCAAACGTGCGGCTGGCTCGCTTAGAACTGCAAAAATTGCACATTTTTGTGTCTGGCTAAATTCTGATAACGCTATCGCTAGCTGGCCTGCGACGAGGCGCGTCTCCAGACGCCTCAAACGTGCGGCTGGCTAGTATAGAACTGCAAAAAATTGCTTATTTTTGTTCCTGGCTAAATTCTGAAAACGCTATAGCTAGCTGGCCCGCGCCGAGACGCGTCTCAAGACGCCTCAAACGTGCGGCTGGCTCGCATAGAACTCAAAAAAATTGCACATTTTTGTTCCTGGCTAAATTCTGAAAACGCTATAGCTAGCTGGCCCGCGCCGAGACGCGTCTCCAGACGCCTCAAACGTGCGGCTGGCTCTCAAAGAACTGCAAAAAATTGCACTTTTTTGTTCCTGGCTAAATTCTGAAAACGCTATAGCTAGCTGGCCCGCGCCAAGACGCGTCTCCAGACGCCTCAAACGTGCGGCTGGCTCTCATAGAACTGCAAAAAATTGCACTTTTTTGTTCCTGGCTAAATTCTGAAAACGCTATAGCTAGCTGGCCCGCGCCGAGACGCGTCTCCAGACGCGTCTCCAGACGCCTCAAACGTGCGGCTGGCTCGCAAAGAACTGCAAAAAATTGCACATTTTTGTTCCTGGCTAAATTCTGAAAACGCTGTAGCTAGCTGGCTCGCGCCGAGACGCGTCTCCAGACGCCTCAAACGTGCGGCTGGCTCGCATAGAACTGCAAAAAATTGCACATTTTTGTTCCTGGCTAGATTCTGAAAACGCTATAGCTAGCTGGCCCGCGCCGAGACGCGTCTCCAGACGCCTCAAACGTGCGGCTGGCTCTCAAAGAACTGCAAAAAATGGCACTTTTTTGTTCCTGGCTAAATTCTGAAAACGGTACAGCTAGCTGGCCCGCGCCGAGACGCGTCTCCATACGCCTCGAACGTGCGGCTGGCTCTCAAAGAACTGCAAAAAATTGCACATTTTTGTTCCTGGCTAAATTCTGAAAACGCTATAGCTAGCTGGCCCGCGCCGAGACGCATCTCCAGACGCATCTCCAGACGCCTCAAACGTGCGGCTGGCTCGCATAGAACTGCAAAAAATTGCACATTTTTGTTCGTGGCTAAATTCTGAAAACGCTATAGCTAGCTGGCCCGCGACGAGACGCGTCTCCAGACGCCTCAAACGTGCTGCTAGCTCAAAACAATTGGTACTTTTAGCTCAAGATTCAAGCAACACCTACTTTGCATTCAAAAAGAAACTACATAGAAACAACTTATCTACCCAGGGTATGCACGCAGCTAGTATTGGTGAATTTGTCCCATGTTCTCAATATAACTCTTTTTTGTGACAAAACACTACACCACACAGTCCTCAACTGTTCAATCATTTTTATTTTTAACCATACTATTTTAGACGTTTAGCAAAGTTCTTTCGGGAGTGTAGGTAGTTAAGTGCGGGTGCGCGGAAAATAAAAGTCTCTTAGCTACTTACTATTATAATGTCCGTGCACAACACGATTACACGACACAGAAACAGAAGGAGAACAGACAGTAAACACACAATAGTCACAACACAGTACAGTAGACAGTTCACGTAAACTATATCGAACTTATCACAATACTTTGCCTAAGCGAGTCGCGAGCGCAGGTGATTAGCGGCGAGGTCCTTGAGCGACTGACCTACAAACCGAATCGATCCGTGCAGGGCCGGACTCAGGGCCTTTGCGCACGCGACGTCTTATACATTGCGCTCCTAATATTTCATGATGCGCATGATCATTGCGCCACCGACACCATCCGACATTATAATGAAAACATTATAGATGCCGTGAATGTCCAGAGTTGTGTTATCAATAAACTTACATGATAATAATAATATGGCTGTGTTTATGTTTGTGGTGTAGTTGTGCTGTGTGTGTTTATAATAAACATAAATAAATATGTGGTAGGTGTGAACCCTACATCACCCCCCTCCAGAGACCGTCAAGGGCGATAAAAATCTGGGAACCTGACATGACGACCAGAGCGATTGGTATACTCTTTGCTACTGCTAGGTGGAGTGACTTCTTCTGGGTCAGCTTTGTCTGGCAAAATGTAAGCTGGCTTAAGGCGGTCAATTGAGACCGTGACCTCTCTACCCTTAAATAAAATTCTGAAGAGTTTGTCTCCCTGTCCGAGACGCGTCTCCAGACGCCTCAAACGTGCGGCTGGCTCTCATAGAACTGCAAAAAATTGTACATTTTTGTTCCTGGCTAAATTCTGAAAACGATATAGCTAGCTGGCCCGCGCCGAGACGCATCTCCAGACGCATCTCCAGACGCCTCAAACGTGCGGCTGGCTCGCATAGAACTGCAAAAAATTGCACATTTTTGTTCCTGGCTAAATTCTGAAAACGCTATAGCTAGCTGGCCCGCGCCGAGACGCGTCTCCAGACGCCTCAAACGTGCGGCTGGCTCGCATAGAACTGCAAAAAATTGCACATTTTTGTTCCTGGCTAAATTCTGAAAACGCTATAGCTAGCTGGCCCGCGCCGAGACGCGTCTCCAGACGCCTCAAACGTGCGGCTGGCTCGCATAGAACTGCAAAAAATTGCACATTTTTATTCCTGGCCAAATTCTGAAAACCCTATAGCTAGCTGGCCCGTGCCGAGACGCATCTCCACACGCCTCAAACGTGCGGCTGGCTCGCTTAGAACTGCAAAAATTGCACATTTTTGTGTCTGGCTAAATTCTGATAACGCTATCGCTAGCTGGCCTGCGACGAGGCGCGTCTCCAGACGCCTCAAACGTGCGGCTGGCTAGTATAGAACTGCAAAAAATTGCTTATTTTTGTTCCTGGCTAAATTCTGAAAACGCTATAGCTAGCTGGCCCGCGCCGAGACGCGTCTCAAGACGCCTCAAACGTGCGGCTGGCTCGCATAGAACTCAAAAAAATTGCACATTTTTGTTCCTGGCTAAATTCTGAAAACGCTATAGCTAGCTGGCCCGCGCCGAGACGCGTCTCCAGACGCCTCAAACGTGCGGCTGGCTCTCAAAGAACTGCAAAAAATTGCACTTTTTTGTTCCTGGCTAAATTCTGAAAACGCTATAGCTAGCTGGCCCGCGCCAAGACGCGTCTCCAGACGCCTCAAACGTGCGGCTGGCTCTCATAGAACTGCAAAAAATTGCACTTTTTTGTTCCTGGCTAAATTCTGAAAACGCTATAGCTAGCTGGCCCGCGCCGAGACGCGTCTCCAGACGCGTCTCCAGACGCCTCAAACGTGCGGCTGGCTCGCAAAGAACTGCAAAAAATTGCACATTTTTGTTCCTGGCTAGATTCTGAAAACGCTATAGCTAGCTGGCCCGCGCCGAGACGCGTCTCCAGACACCTCAAACGTGCGGCTGCCTCGCATTGAACTGCAAAAAATTGCACATTTTTGTTCCTGGCTAAATTCTGAAAACGCTATAGCTAGCTGGGCCGCGCCGAGACGCGTCTCCAGACGCCTCAAACGTGCGGCTGGCTCGCATAGAACTGCAAAAATTGCACATTTTTGTGTCTGGCTAAATTCTGAAAACGCTATAGCTAGCTGGCCCGCGCCGAGACGCGTCTCCAGACGCCTCAAACGTGCGGCTGGCTCTCATAGAACGGCAAAAAATTGCACATTTTTGTTCCTGGCTAAATTCTGAAAACGCTATAGCTAGCTGGCCCGCGCCGCGACGCGTCTCCTGACGCCTCAAACGTGCGACTGGCTAGCATAGACTGCAAAAAATTGCACATTTTTGTTCCTAGCTAAATTTGAAAATGCTATAGCTAGCTGGCCCGCGCCGAGACGCGTCTCCAGACGCCTCAAACGTGCGGCTGGCTCGCTTAGAACTGCAAAAATTGCACATTTTTGTGTCTGGCTAAATTCTGATAACGCTATTGCTAGCTGGCCTGCGACGAGGCGCGTCTCCAGACGCCTCAAACGTGCGGCTGGCTCGCATAGAACTGCAAAAAATTGCACATTTTTGTTCCTGGCTAGATTCTGAAAACGCTACAGCTAGCTGGCCCGCGCCGAGACGCGTCTCCAGACACCTCAAACGTGCGGCTGGCTCGCATAGAACTGCAAAAAATTGCACATTTTTGTTCCTGGCTAAATTCTGAAATCGCTATAGCTAGCTGAGCCGCGCCGAGACGCGTCTCCAGACGCCTCAAACTTGCGGCTGGCTCGCATAGAACTGCAAAAATTGCACATTTTTGTCTCTGGCTAAATTCTGAAAACGCTATAGCTAGCTGGCCCGCGCCGAGACGCGTCTCCAGACTCCTCAAACGTGCGGCTGGCTCTCATAGAACGGCAAAAAATTGCACATTTTTGTTCCTGGCTAAATTCTGAAAACGCTATAGCTAGCTGGCCCGCGCCGCGACGCGTTTCCAGACGCCTCAAACGTGCGACTGGCTAGCATAGACTGCAAAAAATTGCACTTTTTTGTTCCTAGCTAAATTCTGAAAACGCTATAGCTAGCTGGCCCGCGCCGAGACGCGTCTCCAGACGTCTCAAACGTGCGGCTGGCTCGCATAGAACTGCAAGAAATTGCACATTTTTGTTCCTGGCTAAATTCTGAAAACGGTATAGCTAGCTGGCCCGCGCCGAGACGCGTCTCCAGACGCCTCAAACGTGCGGCTGGCTCGCATAGAACTGCAAAAAATTGCACATTTTTGTTCCTGGCTAAATTCTGAAAACGCTATAGCTAGCTAGCCCACGCCGAGATGCGTCTCCAGACGCCTCAAACGTGCGGCTGGCTCGCATAGAACTGCAAAAAATTGCACATTTTTGTTCCTGGCTAAATTCTGAAAACGCTATAGCTAGCTGGCCCGCGACGAGACGCGTCTCCAGACGCCTCAAACGTGCTGCTAGCTCAAAACAATTGGTACTTTTAGCTCAAGATTCAAGCAACACCTACTTTGCATTCAAAAAGAAACTACATAGAAACAACTTACCTACCCAGGGTATGCACGCAGCTAGTATTGGTGAATTTGTCCCATGTTCTCAATATAACTCTTTTTTGTGACAAAACACTACACCACACAGTCCTCAACTGTTCAATCATTTTTATTTTTAACCATACTATTTTAGACGTTTAGCAAAGTTCTTTCGGGAGTGTAGGTAGTTAAGTGCGGGTGCGCGGAAAATAAAAGTCTCTTAGCTACTTACTATTATAATGTCCGTGCACAACACGATTACACGACACAGAAACAGAAGGAGAACAGACAGTAAACACACAATAGTCACAACACAGTACAGTAGTCAGTTCACGTAAACTATATCGAACTTATCACAATACTTTGCCTAAGCGAGTCGCGAGCGCAGGTGATTAGCGGCGAGGTCCTTGAGCGACTGACCTACAAACCGAATCGATCCGTGCAGGGCCGGACTCAGGGCCTTTGCGCACGCGACGTCTTATACATTGCGCTCCTAATATTTCATGATGCGCATGATCATTGCGCCACCGACACCATCCGACATTATAATGAAAACATTATAGATGCCGTGAATGTCCAGAGTTGTGTTATCAATAAACTTACATGATAATAATAATATGGCTGTGTTTATGTTTGTTGTGTAGTTGTGCTGTGTGTGTTTATAATAAACATAAATAAATATGTGGTAGGTGTGAACCCTACATCACCCCCCTCCAGAGACCGTCAAGGGCGATAAAAATCTGGGAACCTGACATGACGACCAGAGCGATTGGTATACTCTTTGCTACTGCTAGGTGGAGTGACTTCTTCTGGGTCAGCTTTGTCTGGCAAAATGTAAGCTGGCTTAAGGCGGTCAATTGAGACCGTGACCTCTCTACCCTTAAATAAAATTCTGAAGAGTTTGTCTCCCTGTCCGAGACGCGTCTCCAGACGCCTCAAACGTGCGGCTGGCTCTCATAGAACTGCAAAAAATTGTACATTTTTGTTCCTGGCTAAATTCTGAAAACGCTATAGCTAGCTGGCCCGCGCCGAGACGCGTCTCCAGACGCCTCAAACGTGCGGCTGGCTAGCATAGAACTGCAAAAATTGCACATTTTTGTGTCTGGCTAAATTCTGAAAACGCTATAGCTAGCTGGCCCGCGCCGAGACGCGTCTCCAGACGCCTCAAACGTGCGGCTGGCTCTCATAGAACGGCAAAAAATTGCACATTTTTGTTCCTGGCTAAATTCTGAAAACGCTATAGCTAGCTGGCCCGCGCCGCGACGCGTCTCCAGACGCCTCAAACGTGCGACTGGCTAGCATAGACTGCAAAAAATTGCACTTTTTTGTTCCTAGCTAAATTTGAAAATGCTATAGCTAGCTGGCCCGCGCCGAGACGCGTCTCCAGACGTCTCAAACGTGCGGCTGGCTCGCATAGAACTGCAAGAAATTGCACATTTTTGTTACTGGCTAAATTCTGAAAACGGTATAGCTGGCTGGTCCGCGCCGAGACGAGTCTCCAGACGTTTCAAACGTGCGGCTGGCTCGCATAGAACTGCAAAAACTTGCACATTTTTGTTCCTGGCTTAATTCTGAAAACGCTATAGCTAGCTGGCCCGCGCCGAGATGCGTCTCCAGACGCCTTAAACGTGCGGCTGGCTCGCATAGAACTGCAAAAAATTGCACATTTTTGTTCCTGGCTAAATTCTGAAAACGCTATAGCTAGCTGGCCCGCGCCGAGACGCGTCTCCAGACGCCTCAAACGTGCGGCTGGCTCTCATAGAACGGCAAAAAATTTCACATTTTTGTTCCTGGCTAAATTCTGAAAACGCTATAGCAAGCTGGCCCGCGCCGCGAAGCTTCTCCAGACGCCTCAAACGTGCGACTGGCTAGCATAGACTGCAAAAAATTGCACTTTTTTGTTCCTAGCTAAATTCTGAAAACGCTATAGCTAGCTGGCCCGCGCCGAGACGCGTCTCCAGACGTCTCAAACGTGCGGTTGGCTCGCATAGAACTGCAAAAAATTGCACATTTTATTTCCTGGCTAAATTCTGAAAACGCTAGAGCTAGCTAGCCCACGCCGAGATGCGTCTCCAGACGCCTTAAACGTGCGGCTGGCCCGCATAGAACTGCAAAAAATTGCACATTTTTGTTCCTGGCTAAATTCTGAAAACGCTAGAGCTAGCTAGCCCACGCCGAGATGCGTCTCCAGACGTCTCAAACGTGCGGCTGGCTCGCATAGAACTGCAAAAAATTGCACATTTTTGTTCCTGGCTAAATTCTGAAAACGGTATAGCTAGCTGGCCCGCGCCGAGATGCGTCTCCAGACGCCTCAAACGTGCGGCTGGCTCGCATAGAACTGCAAAAAATTGCACATTTTTGTTCCTGGCTAAATTCTGAAAACGCTAGAGCTAGCTAGCCCACGCGGAGATGCGTCTCCAGACGCCTTAAACGTGCGGCTGGCCCGCATAGAACTGCAAAAAATTGCACATTTTTGTTCCTGGCTAAATTCTGAAAACGCTATAGCTAGCTGGCCCGCGCTGAGACTCGTCTCCAGACGCGTCTCCAGACGCCTCAAACGTGCGGCAGGCTCGCATAGAACTGCAAAAAATTGCTATTTTTGTTCCTGGCTAAATTCTGAAAACGCTATAGCTAGCTGGCCCGCGCCGAGACGCGTCTCCAGACGCATCTCCAGGCGCCTCAAACGTGCGGCTGGCTCGCATAGAACTGCAAAAAATTGCACATTTTTGTTCCTGGCTAAATTCTGAAAACGCTATAGCTAGCTGGCCCGCGCCGAGACGCGTCTCCAGACGCCTCAAACGTGCTACTGGCTCAAAACAATTGGTACTTTTAGCTCAAGATTCAAGCAACACCTACTATGCATTCAAAAAGAAACTACATAGAAACAACTTACCTACCCAGGGTATGCACGCAGCTAGTATTGGTGAATTTGTCCCATGTTCTCAATATAACTCTTTTTTGTGACAAAACACTACACCACACAGTCCTCAACTGTTCAATCATTTTTATTTTTAACCATACTAATTTAGACGTTTAGCAAAGTTCTTTCAGGAGTGTAGGTAGTTAAGTGCGGGTGCGCGGAAAATAAAAGTCTCTTAGCTACTTACTATTATAATGTCCGTGCACAACACGATTACACGACACAGAAACAGAAGGAGAACAGACAGTAAACACACAATAGTCACAACACAGTACAGTAGTCAGTTCACGTAAACTATATCGAACTTATCACAATACTTTGCCTAAGCGAGTCGCGAGCGCAGGTGATTAGCGGCGAGGTCCTTGACCGACTGACCTACAAACCGAATCGATCCGTGCAGGGCCGGACTCAGGGCCTTTGCGCACGCGACTTCTTATACATTGCGCTCCTAATATTTAATGATGCGCATGATCATTGCGCCACCGACACCATCCGACATTATAATGAAAACATTATAGATGCCATGAATGTCCAGAGTTGTGTTATCAATAAACTTACATGATAATAATCATATGGCTGTGTTTATGTTTGTGGTGTAGTTGTGCTGTGTGTGTTTATAATAAACACTAGCACTTCGCCCGCGACTTCGTCTGCGTAGACTTTAGAGGTGACGCGCAACTTCTTTGTCCCATATTCTCATTCTCGGAAATTCATTTTAATGATTCTTTATTCTGATAGTTTGTGAGTCTTTACTGTTCGTACTTTCAGCCCCGGAACTACTTTGACATGTTTCTGGTATTCTGGTACTTGTAAATCTTTCGCTCATAACTCCAGCCCAGAAGAAACTTCGATATGTTTCGGTTCGCCTGGTATTTTTAAATGCAAACCACTCATAATTCAAGCTATGATAATACTTCGACATGTTTCTGGTATCCTGGTACTTGGGAATCTTTAACGCTCATAATTACAGCCCGGAAAAAACCGCTATATGTTTTTGTTCTCCTGGTACTTTTGAATCCTAACCACTCAAAATTCTAGCGCCGGAATCATTAAAACATGTTTCTGGTCTCCTGGTATCTAGTTTTGTATCTGTAGCGCTCATAATTAATTACAGCCCCGAAAATACTTCGAAATATGTCTAATCTCCTGGTACTTTTAAATCCTAACCGCTCACAATTCGAACCCTGAAAATACTTCGACATGTTTCTAGTCTCCTAGTACATACTGAATCTTTAACGTTCATAATTGCTGCCCGGAAAAACCTCCACATTGTTCTGTTGTTCAATCCTAACCGCTCACGAATCCAGCCCCGAAAATACTTCAACATGTTTCTGATCTCTTGGTACTTTTGAATCCTATCCGCTCACAATTCCAACCCTGGAAATACTTCGACATGTTTCTGATCTCCTGGTACATAATGAATCTTTAGCGCTCATAATTCCTGCCCGGGAAAACTTCCACATTTTTCTGTTGTTTTGTTACTTTTAAATCCTTACCGCACATATTTCTAGCGTAGAAATATTTTGACATGTTTCTGGCCTCCTGGTACTTATGAATATTTATCATTCACAATCTTAGCCCCTAAAATACTTCGACATGTTTCTGGTCTCTTGGTACTTTTGAATTCTAACCGGTCACAATTTAAGCGCCGGAAATATTTCGACATGTTTATGGTCTCCTGGTACTTGTGAATCTTTAGCGCTCATTATTTCAGCCTAAGAAATACTTCGACATGGTTCTGGTCTCGTGTCACATGTGAATCTGTAGCGTTTACAATTGTTACCCGGAAAAAAAATCAAAACACATATTTCTGTTCGAAGGTTAAAAAAAAAAAAAAAAAATATTCGAGCCCAAAAATACTTTAACATCGTTCTGTTCTCCTGGTACCTGTGAATCTTTAGCGCTCCCAATTTCAGCCCGGGAAAAACGTCCACATATTTCGGATTTCTTGGTACTTTTAATCCATACCGTTCATAATTCTAGCACCGGAAATATTTCTACATGTTTCTGGCCACCTGATACTTTTAAATGTTTAGTATTCACAATCCCAGCCCCGAAAATACTTCGACATGTTTCTGGTTTCCTGGTACTTTTGAATTCGAACCGGTCACAATTCCAGCGCCGGAAATATTTCGACATGTATATGGTCTCCTGGTACTTGTGAATCTTTAGCGCTCACTATTTTAGCCACAGAAATACTTCGACATGGTTCTGGTTTTCTGTCACATGTGAATCTATAGAGTTTACAATTCCAACCCGGAAAAAAATGTAACATACACATTCATGAACGATGGTTAAAAAAAAAAAAAACAAAAAAATTTCGGGCCCAAAAATACATTAACATCGTTCTGTTCTCCTGGTACTTGTGAATCTTTAACGCTCTCAATTTCAGCCTCGAAAATACTACATGTTTCTGTTCTCCTGGTACTTGTGAATTTGAAGTACTAAGGCAGCAGAAGCGCTAGGTTTCCACTTCCTCCTCAATCTCCATTAGGCCATGCCTTTTACCGGGATAAAAAGTAGCCTATGTTTGATTCCACTATGTGAACTATATGTGTGCCAAATTTCATCCAAATCCCTTCAGCCATTTTTGCCTGATTGAGGCACAAACATACAAACATACAAACATACAAACATACAAACATACAAACATACAAACATACAAACATACAAACATACAAACATTCACATTTATAATATTAGTAGGATAAATAAATATGTGGTAGGTGTGAACCCTACATCACCCCCCTCCAGAGACCGTCAAGGGCGATAAAAATCTGGGAACCTGACATGACGACCAGAGCGATTGGTATACTCTTTGCTACTGCTAGGTGGAGTGACTTCTTCTGGGTCAGCTTTGTCTGGCAAAATGTAAGCTGGCTTAAGGCGGTCAATTGAGACCGTGACCTGTCTACCCTTAAATAAAATTCTGAAGAGTTTGTCTCCCTGTCCGAGACGCATCTCCAGACGCCTCAAACGTGCGGCTGGCTCTCATAGAACTGCAAAAAATTGTACATTTTTGTTCCTGGCTAAATTCTGAAAACGCTATAGCTAGCTGGCCCGCGCCGAGACGCATCTCCAGACGCGTCTCCAGACGCCTCAAACGTGCGGCTGGCTCGCATAGAATTGCAAAAAATTGCACATTTTTGTTCCTGGCTAAATTCTGAAAACGCTATAGCTAGCTGGCCCGCGCCGAGACGCGTCTCCAGACGCCTCAAACGTGCGGCTGGCTCGCATAGAACTGCAAAAAATTTCACATTTTTGTTCCTGGCTAGATTCTGAAAACGCTATAGCAAGCTGGCCCGCGCCGAGACGCGTCTCCAGACACCTCAAACGTGCGGCTGGCTCGTATAGAACTGCAAAAAATTGCACATTTTTGTTCCTGGCTAAATTCTGAAAACGCTATAGATAGCTGGCCCGCGCCGAGACGCGTCTCCAGACGCCTCAAACGTGCGGCTGGCTCGCATAGAACTGCAAAAATTGCACATTTTTGTGTCTGGCTAAATTCTGAAAACGCTATAGCTAGCTGGCCCGCGCCGAGACGCGTCTCCAGACGCCTCAAACGTGCGGCTGGCTCGCATAGAACTGCAAAAAATTGCACATTTTTGATCCTGACTAAATTCTGAAAACGCTATAGCTAGCTGGCCCGCGCCGAGACGCGTCTCCAAACTGTCTCCAGACGCCTCGAACGTGCGGCTGGCTCGCATAGAACTGCCAAAAATTGCACATTTTTGTTCCTGGCTAAATTCTGAAAACGCTATAGCTAGCTGGCCCGCGCCGAGACGCGTCTCCAGACGCCTCAAACGTGCGGCTGGCTTGCATAGAACTGCAAAAAATTGCACATTTTTGTTCCTGGCTAAATTCTGAAAACGGTATAGCTAGCTGGCCCGCGCCGAGACGCGTCTCCAGACGCCTCAAACGTGCGGCTGGCTCTCATAGAACGGCAAAAAATTGCACATTTTTGTTCCTGGCTAAATCTTGAAAACGCTATAGCTAGCTGGCCCGCGCCGCGACGCGTCTCCAGACGCCTCAAACGTGCGACTGGCTAGCATAGACTGCAAAAAATTGCACTTTTTTGTTCCTAGCTAAATTCTGAAAACGCTATAGCTAGCTGGCCCGCGCCGAGACGCGTCTCCAGACGCCTCAAACGTGCGGCTGGCTCTCATAGAACTGCAAAAAATTGCACTTATTTGTTCCTGGCTAAATTCTGAAAACGCAATAGCTAGCTGGCCCGCGCCGAGACGCATCTCCAGACTTGTCTCCAGACGCCTCAAACGTGCGGCTGGCTCGCAAAGAACTGCAAAAAATTGCACATTTTTGTTCCTGGCTAAATTCTGAAAACGCTATAGCTAGCTGGCCCGCGCCGAGACGCGTCTCCCGACGCCTCAAACGTGCGGCTGACTCTCATAGAACTGCAAAAAATTGCACTTTTTTGTTCCTGGCTAAATTCTGAAAACGCTATAGCTAGCTGGCCCGCGCCGAGACGCGTCTCCAGACGCGTCTCCAGACGCCTCAAACGTGCGGCTGGCTCGCATAGAACTGCAAAAAATTGCACATTTTTGTTCCTGGCTAAATTCTGAAAACGCTATAGCTAGCTGGCCCGCGCCGAGACGCGTCTCCAGACGCCTCAAACGTGCGGCTGGCTCGCATATCACTGCAAAAAATTGCACATTTTTGTTCCTGGCTAAATTCTGAAAACGCTATAGCTAGCTGGCCCGCGCCGAGACGCGTCTCCACATGCCTCAAACGTGCGGCTGGCCCGCTTAGAACTGCAAAAATTGCACATTTTTGTGTCTGGCTAAATTCTGATAACGCTATTGCTAGCTGGCCTGCGACGAGGCGCGTCTCCAGACGCCTCAAACGTGCGGCTGGCTAGTATAGAACTGCAAAAAATTGATCATTTTTGTTCCTGGCTAAATTCTGAAAACGCTATAGCTAGCTGGCCCGCGCCGAGACGCGTCTCCAGACGCCTCAAACGTGCGGCTGGCTCTCAAAGAACTGCAAAAAATGGCACTTTTTTGTTCCTGGCTAAATTCTGAAAACGCTATAGCTAGCTGGCCCGCGCCGAGACGCGTCTCCAGACGCCTCAAACGTGCGGCTGGCTCTCAAAGAACTGCAAAAAATTGCACATTTTTGTTCCTGGCTAAATTCTGAAAACGCTATAGCTAGCTGGCCCGCGCCGAGACGCATCTCCAGACGCCTCAAACGTGCGGCTGGCTCGCATAGAACTGCAAAAAATTGCACATTTTTGTTCCTGGCTAAATTCTGAAAACGCTATAGCTAGCTGGGCCGCGCCGAGACGCGTCTCCAGACGCCTCAAATGTGCGGCTGGCTCGCATAGAACTGCAAAAATTGCACATTTTTGTGTCTGGCTAAATTCTGAAAACGCTATAGCTAGCTGGCCCGCGCCGAGACGCGTCTCCAGACGCCTCAAACGTGCGGCTGGCTCTCATAGAACGGCAAAAAATTGCACATTTTTGTTCCTGGCTAAATTCGGAAAACGCTATAGCTAGCTGGCCCGCGCCGCGACGCGTCTCCAGACGCCTCAAACGTGCGACTGGCTAGCATAGACTGCAAAAAATTGCACATTTTTGTTCCTAGCTAAATTTGAAAATGCTATAGCTAGCTGGCCCGCGCCGAGACGCGTCTCCAGACGCCTCAAACGTGCGGCTGGCTCGCTTAGAACTGCAAAAATTGCACATTTTTGTGTCTGGCTAAATTCTGATAACGCTATTGCTAGCTGGCCTGCGACGAGGCGCGTCTCCAGACGCCTCAAACGTGCGGCTGGCTCGCATAGAACTGCAAAAAATTGCACATTTTTGTTCCTGGCTAGATTCTGAAAACGCTGCAGCTAGCTGGCCCGCGCCGAGACGCGTCTCCAGACACCTCAAACGTGCGGCTGGCTCGCATAGAACTGCAAAAAATTGCACATTTTAGTTCCTGGCTAAATTCTGAAAACGCTATAGCTAGCTGGGCCGCGCCGAGACGCGTCTCCAGACGCCCCAAACTTGCGGCTGGCTCGCATAGAACTGCAAAAATTGCACATTTTTGTCTCTGGCTAAATTCTGAAAACGCTATAGCTAGCTGGCCCGCGCCGAGACGCGTCTCCAGACGCCTCAAACGTGCGGCTGGCTCTCATAGAACGGCAAAAAATTGCACATTTTTGTTCCTGGCTAAATTCTGAAAACGCTATAGCTAGCTGGCCCGCGCCGCGACGCGTCTCCAGACGCCTCAAACGTGCGACTGGCTAGCATAGACTGCAAAAAATTGCACTTTTTTGTTCCTAGCTAAATTCTGAAAACGCTATAGCTAGCTGGCCCGCGCCGAGACGCGTCTCCAGACGCCTCAAACGTGCGGCTGGCTCGCATAGAACTGCAAAAAATTGCACATTTTTGTTCCTGGCTAAATTCTGAAAACGCTATAGCTAGCTGGCCCGCGCCGAGACGCGTCTCCAGACGCCTCAAACGTGCGGCTGGCTCGCATAGAACTGCAAAAAATTGCACATTTTTGTTCCTGGCCAAATTCTGAAAACCCTATAGCTAGCTGGCCCGTGCCGAGACGCGTCTCCACACGCCTCAAACTTGCGGCTGGCTCGCTTAGAACTGCAAAAATTGCACATTTTTGTTCCTGGCTAAATTCTGAAAACGCTATAGCTAGCTGGCCCGCGCCGAGACGCATCTCCAGACGCGTCTCCAGACGCCTCAAACGTGCGGCTGGCTCGCATAGAATTGCAAAAAATTGCACATTTTTGTTCCTGGCTAAATTCTGAAAACGCTATAGCTAGCTGGCCCGCGCCGAGACGCGTCTCCAGACGCCTCAAACGTGCGGCTGGCTCGCATAGAACTGCAAAAAATTGCACATTTTTGTTCCTGGCTAGATTCTGAAAACGCTATAGCTAGCTGGCCCGCGCCGAGACGCGTCTCCAGACACGTCTCCAGACGCCTCAAACGTGCGGCTGGCTCGCATAGAACTGCAAAAATTGCACATTTTTGTGTCTGGCTAAATTCTGAAAACGCTATAGCTAGCTGGCCCGCGCCGAGACGCGTCTCCAGACGCCTCAAACGTGCGGCTGGCTCGCATAGAACTGCAAAAAATTGCACATTTTTGTTCCTGACTAAATTCTGAAAACGCTATAGGTAGCTGGCCCGCGCCGATACGCGTCTCTAGACGCCTCAAACGTGCGGCTGGCTCGCATAGAACTGCAAAAAATTGCACATTTTAGTTCCTGGCTAAATTCTGAAATCGCTATAGCTAGCTGGCCCGCGCCGAGACGCGTCTCCAAACTGTCTCCAGACGCCTCGAACGTGCGGCTGGCTCGCATAGAACTGCCAAAAATTGCACATATTTGTTCCTGGCTAAATTCTGAAAACGCTATAGCTAGCTGGCCCGCGCCGAGACGCGTCTCCAGACGCGTCTCCAGACGCCTCAAACGTGCGGCTGGCTCGCATAGAACTGCAAAAAATTGCACATTTTTGTTCCTGGCTAAATTCTGAAAACGCTATAGCTAGCTGGCCCGCGCCGAGACGCGTCTCCAGACGCCTCAAACGTGCGGCTGGCTCTCATAGAACGGCAAAAAATTGCACATTTTTGTTCCTGGCTAAATTCTGAAAACGCTATAGCTAGCTGGCCCGCGCCGCGACGCGTCTCCAGACGCCTCAAACGTGCGACTGGCTAGCATAGACTGCAAAAAATTGCACTTTTTTGTTCCTAGCTTAATTCTGAAAACGCTATAGCTAGCTGGCCCGCGCCGAGACGCGTCTCCAGACGCCTCAAACGTGCGGCTGGCTCTCATAGAACTGCAAAAAATTGCACTTTTTTGTTCCTGGCTAAATTCTGAAAACGCTATAGCTAGCTGGCCCGCGCCGAGACGCATCTCCAGACGCGTCTCCAGACGCCTCAAACGTGCGGCTGGCTCGCATAGAATTGCAAAAAATTGCACATTTTTGTTCCTGGCTAAATTCTGAAAACGCTATAGCTAGCTGGCCCGCGCCGAGACGCGTCTCCAGACGCCTCAAACGTGCGGCTGGCTCGCATAGAACTGCAAAAAATTGCACATTTTTGTTCCTGGCTAGATTCTGAAAACGCTATAGCAAGCTGGCCCGCGCCGAGACGCGTCTCCAGACACCTCAAACGTGCGGCTAGCTCGCATAGAACTGCAAAAAATTGCACATTTTTGTTCCTGGCTACATTCTGAAAACGCTATAGCTAGCTGGCCCGCGCCGAGACGCGTCTCCAGACGCCTCAAACGTGCGGCTGGCTCGCATAGAACTGCAAAAATTGCACATTTTTGTGTCTGGCTAAATTCTGAAAACGCTATAGCTAGCTGGCCCGCGCCGAGACGCGTCTCCAGACGCCTCAAACGTGCGGCTGGCTCGCATAGAACTGCAAAAAATTGCACATTTTTGTTCCTGACTAAATTCTGAAAACGCTATAGCTAGCTGGCCCGCGCCGATACGCGTCTCTAGACGCCTCAAACGTGCGGCTGGCTCGCATAGAACTGCAAAAAATTGCACATTTTAGTTCCTGGCTAAATTCTGAAATCGCTATAGCTAGCTGGCCCGCGCCGAGACGCGTCTCCAAACTGTCTCCAGACGCCTCGAACGTGCGGCTGGCTCGCATAGAACTGCCAAAAATTGCACATTTTTGTTCCTGGCTAAATTCTGAAAACGCTATAGCTAGCTGGCCCGCGCCGAGACGCGTCTCCAGACGCCTCAAACGTGCGGCTGGCTCGCATAGAACTGCAAAAAATTGCACATTTTTGTTCCTGGCTAAATTCTGAAAACGCTATAGCTAGCTGGCCCGCGCCGAGACGCGTCTCCAGACGCCTCAAACGTGCGGCTGGCTCTCATAGAACGGCAAAAAATTGCACATTTTTGTTCCTGGCTAAATTCTGAAAACGCTATAGCTAGCTGGCCCGCGCCGCGACGCGTCTCCAGACGCCTCAAACGTGCGACTGGCTAGCATAGACTGCAAAAAATTGCACTTTTTTGTTCCTAGCTTAATTCTGAAAACGCTATAGCTAGCTGGCCCGCGCCGAGACGCGTCTCCAGACGCCTCAAACGTGCGGCTGGCTCTCATAGAACTGCAAAAAATTGCACTTTTTTGTTTCTGGCTAAATTCTGAAAACGCTATAGCTAGCTGGCCCGCGCCGAGACGCATCTCCAGACGTGTCTCCAGACGCCTCAAACGTGCGGCTGGCTCGCAAAGAACTGCAAAAAATTGCACATTTTTGTTCCTGGCTAAATTCTGAAAACGCTATAGCTAGCTGGCCCGCGCCGAGACGCGTCTCCAGACGCCTCAAACGTGCGGCTGGCTCGCATAGAACTGCAAAAAATTGCACATTTTTGTTCCTGGCTAAATTCTGAAAACGCTATGGCTAGCTGGCCCGCGCCGAGACGCGTCTCCAGACGCCTCAAACGTGCGGCTGGCTCGCATAGAACTGCAAAAAATTGCACATTTTTGTTCCTGGCTAAATTCTGAAAACGCTATAGCTAGCTGGCCCGCGCCGAGACGCGTCTCCACACGCCTCAAACGTGCGGCTGGCTCGCTTAGAACTGCAAAAATTGCACATTTTTGTGTCTGGCTAAATTCTGATAACGCTATTGCTAGCTGGCCTGCGACGAGGCGCGTCTCCAGACGCCTCAAACGTGCGGCTGGCTCGCATAGAACTCCAAAAAATTGCACATTTTTGTTCCTGGCTAAATTCTGAAAACGCTATAGCTAGCTGGCCCGCGCCGAGACGCGTCTCCAGACGCCTCAAACGTGCGGCTGGCTCTCAAAGAACTGCAAAAAATTGCACATTTTTGTTCCTGGCTAAATTCTGAAAACGCTATAGCTAGCTGGCCCGCGCCGAGACGCGTCTCCAGACGCCTCAAACGTGCGGCTGACTCTCATAGAACTGCAAAAAATTGCACTTTTTTGTTCCTGGCTAAATTCTGAAAACGCTATAGCTAGCTGGCCCGCGCCGAGACGCGTCTCCAGACGCATCTCCAGACGCCTCAAACGTGCGGCTGGCTCGCATAGAACTGCAAAAAATTGCGCATTTTTGTTCCTGGCTTAATTCTGAAAACGCTATAGCAAGCTGGCCCGCGCCGAGATGCGTCTCCAGACGCCTCAAACGTGCGGCTGGCTCGCATAGCACTGCAAAAAATTGCACATTTTTGTTCCTGGCTAAATTCTGAAAACGCTATAGCTAGCTGGCCCGCGCCGAGACGCGTCTCCACACGCCTAAAACGTGCGGCTGGCTCGCTTAGAACTGCAAAAATTGCACATTTTTGTGTCTGGCTAAATTATGATAACGCTATTGCTAGCTGGCCTGCGACGAGGCGCGTCTCCAGACGCCTCAAACGTGCGGCTGGCTAGTATAGAACTGCAAAAAATTGCTTATTTTTGTTCCTGGCAAAATTCTGAAAACGCTATAGCTAGCTGGCCCGTGCCGAGACGCGTCTCCAGACGCCTCAAACGTGCGTCTGGCTCGCATAGAACTCCAAAAAATTGCACATTTTTGTTCCTGGCTAAATTCTGAAAACGCTATAGCTAGCTGGCCCGCGCCGAGACGCGTCTCCAGACGCCTCAAACGTGCGGCTGGCTCTCAAAGAACTGCAAAAAATTGCACTTTTTTGTTCCTGGCTAAATTCTGAAAACGCTATAGCTAGCTGGCCCGCGCCGAGACGCGTCTCCAGACGCCTCAAACGTGCGGCTGGCTCTCATAGAACTGCAAAAAATTGCACTTTTTTGTTCCTGGCTAAATTCTGAAAACGCTATAGCTAGCTGGCCCGCGCCGAGACGCATCTCCAGACGCGTCTCCAGACGCCTCAAACGTGCGGCTGGCTCGCATAGAATTGCAAAAAATTGCACATTTTTGTTCCTGGCTAAATTCTGAAAACGCTATAGCTAGCTGGCCCGCGCCGAGACGCGTCTCCAGACGCCTCAAACGTGCGGCTGGCTCGCATAGAACTGCAAAAAATTGCACATTTTTGTTCCTGGCTAGATTCTGAAAACGCTATAGCAAGCTGGCCCGCGCCGAGACGCGTCTCCAGACACCTCAAACGTGCGGCTAGCTCGCATAGAACTGCAAAAAATTGCACATTTTTGTTCCTGGCTACATTCTGAAAACGCTATAGCTAGCTGGCCCGCGCCGAGACGCGTCTCCAGACGCCTCAAACGTGCGGCTGGCTCGCATAGAACTGCAAAAATTGCACATTTTTGTGTCTGGCTAAATTCTGAAAACGCTATAGCTAGCTGGCCCGCGCCGAGACGCGTCTCCAGACGCCTCAAACGTGCGGCTGGCTCGCATAGAACTGCAAAAAATTGCACATTTTTGTTCCTGACTAAATTCTGAAAACGCTATAGCTAGCTGGCCCGCGCCGAGACGCGTCTCCAGACGCCTCAAACGTGCGGCTGGCTCTCAAAGAACTGCAAAAAATTGCACATTTTTGTTCCTGGCTAAATTCTGAAAACGCTATAGCTAGCTGGCCCGCGCCGAGACGCGTCTCCAGACGCCTCAAACGTGCGGCTGACTCTCATAGAACTGCAAAAAATTGCACTTTTTTGTTCCTGGCTAAATTCTGAAAACGCTATAGCTAGCTGGCCCGCGCCGAGACGCGTCTCCAGACGCATCTCCAGACGCCTCAAACGTGCGGCTGGCTCGCATAGAACTGCAAAAAATTGCGCATTTTTGTTCCTGGCTTAATTCTGAAAACGCTATAGCAAGCTGGCCCGCGCCGAGATGCGTCTCCAGACGCCTCAAACGTGCGGCTGGCTCGCATAGCACTGCAAAAAATTGCACATTTTTGTTCCTGGCTAAATTCTGAAAACGCTATAGCTAGCTGGCCCGCGCCGAGACGCGTCTCCACACGCCTAAAACGTGCGGCTGGCTCGCTTAGAACTGCAAAAATTGCACATTTTTGTGTCTGGCTAAATTATGATAACGCTATTGCTAGCTGGCCTGCGACGAGGCGCGTCTCCAGACGCCTCAAACGTGCGGCTGGCTAGTATAGAACTGCAAAAAATTGCTTATTTTTGTTCCTGGCAAAATTCTGAAAACGCTATAGCTAGCTGGCCCGTGCCGAGACGCGTCTCCAGACGCCTCAAACGTGCGTCTGGCTCGCATAGAACTCCAAAAAATTGCACATTTTTGTTCCTGGCTAAATTCTGAAAACGCTATAGCTAGCTGGCCCGCGCCGAGACGCGTCTCCAGACGCCTCAAACGTGCGGCTGGCTCTCAAAGAACTGCAAAAAATTGCACTTTTTTGTTCCTGGCTAAATTCTGAAAACGCTATAGCTAGCTGGCCCGCGCCGCGACGCGTCTCCAGACGCCTCAAACGTGCGACTGGCTAGCATAGACTGCAAAAAATTGCACTTTTTTGTTCCTAGCTTAATTCTGAAAACGCTATAGCTAGCTGGCCCGCGCCGAGACGCGTCTCCAGACGCCTCAAACGTGCGGCTGGCTCTCATAGAACTGCAAAAAATTGCACTTTTTTGTTTCTGGCTAAATTCTGAAAACGCTATAGCTAGCTGGCCCGCGCCGAGACGCATCTCCAGACGTGTCTCCAGACGCCTCAAACGTGCGGCTGGCTCGCAAAGAACTGCAAAAAATTGCACATTTTTGTTCCTGGCTAAATTCTGAAAACGCTATAGCTAGCTGGCCCGCGCCGAGACGCGTCTCCAGACGCCTCAAACGTGCGGCTGGCTCGTATAGAACTGCAAAAAATTGCACATTTTTGTTCCTGGCTAAATTCTGAAAACGCTATAGCTAGCTGGCCCGCGCCGAGACGCGTCTCCAGACGCCTCAAACGTGCGGCTGGCTCGCATAGAACTGCAAAAAATTGCACATTTTTGTTCCTGGCTAAATTCTGAAAACGCTATGGCTAGCTGGCCCGCGCCGAGACGCGTCTCCAGACGCCTCAAACGTGCGGCTGGCTCGCATAGAACTGCAAAAAATTGCACATTTTTGTTCCTGGCTAAATTCTGAAAACGCTATAGCTAGCTGGCCCGCGCCGAGACGCGTCTCCACACGCCTCAAACGTGCGGCTGGCTCGCTTAGAACTGCAAAAATTGCACATTTTTGTGTCTGGCTAAATTCTGATAACGCTATTGCTAGCTGGCCTGCGACGAGGCGCGTCTCCAGACGCCTCAAACGTGCGGCTGGCTCGCATAGAACTCCAAAAAATTGCACATTTTTGTTCCTGGCTAAATTCTGAAAACGCTATAGCTAGCTGGCCCGCGCCGAGACGCGTCTCCAGACGCCTCAAACGTGCGGCTGGCTCTCAAAGAACTGCAAAAAATTGCACATTTTTGTTCCTGGCTAAATTCTGAAAACGCTATAGCTAGCTGGCCCGCGCCGAGACGCGTCTCCAGACGCCTCAAACGTGCGGCTGACTCTCATAGAACTGCAAAAAATTGCACATTTTTGTTCCTGGCTAAATTCTGAAAACGCTATAGCTAGCTGGCCCGCGCCGAGACGCGTCTCCAGACGCATCTCCAGACGCCTCAAACGTGCGGCTGGCTCGCATAGAACTGCAAAAAATTGCGCATTTTTGTTCCTGGCTTAATTCTGAAAACGCTATAGCAAGCTGGCCCGCGCCGAGATGCGTCTCCAGACGCCTCAAACGTGCGGCTGGCTCGCATAGCACTGCAAAAAATTGCACATTTTTGTTCCTGGCTAAATTCTGAAAACGCTATAGCTAGCTGGCCCGCGCCGAGACGCGTCTCCACACGCCTAAAACGTGCGGCTGACTCGCTTAGAACTGCAAAAATTGCACATTTTTGTGTCTGGCTAAATTATGATAACGCTATTGCTAGCTGGCCTGCGACGAGGCGCGTCTCCAGACGCCTCAAACGTGCGGCTGGCTAGTATAGAACTGCAAAAAATTGCTTATTTTTGTTCCTGGCAAAATTCTGAAAACGCTATAGCTAGCTGGCCCGTGCCGAGACGCGTCTCCAGACGCCTCAAACGTGCGTCTGGCTCGCATAGAACTCCAAAAAATTGCACATTTTTGTTCCTGGCTAAATTCTGAAAACGCTATAGCTAGCTGGCCCGCGCCGAGACGCGTCTCCAGACGCCTCAAACGTGCGGCTGGCTCTCAAAGAACTGCAAAAAATTGCACATTTTAGTTCCTGGCTAAATTCTGAAATCGCTATAGCTAGCTGGCCCGCGCCGAGACGCGTCTCCAAACTGTCTCCAGACGCCTCGAACGTGCGGCTGGCTCGCATAGAACTGCCAAAAATTGCACATTTTTGTTCCTGGCTAAATTCTGAAAACGCTATAGCTAGCTGGCCCGCGCCGAGACGCGTCTCCAGACGCCTCAAACGTGCGGCTGGCTCGCATAGAACTGCAAAAAATTGCACATTTTTGTTCCTGGCTAGATTCTGAAAACGCTATAGCAAGCTGGCCCGCGCCGAGACGCGTCTCCAGACACCTCAAACGTGCGGCTGGCTCGTATAGAACTGCAAAAAATTGCACATTTTTGTTCCTGGCTACATTCTGAAAACGCTATAGCTAGCTGGCCCGCGCCGAGACGCGTCTCCAGACGCCTCAAACGTGCGGCTGGCTCGCATAGAACTGCAAAAATTGCACATTTTTGTGTCTGGCTAAATTCTGAAAACGCTATAGCTAGCTGGCCCGCGCCGAGACGCGTCTCCAGACGCCTCAAACGTGCGGCTGGCTCGCATAGAACTGCAAAAAATTGCACATTTTTGTTCCTGACTAAATTCTGAAAACGCTATAGCTAGCTGGCCCGCGCCGATACGCGTCTCTAGACGCCTAAAACGTGCGGCTGGCTCGCATAGAACTGCAAAAAATTGCACATTTTAGTTCCTGGCTAAATTCTGAAATCGCTATAGCTAGCTGGCCCGCGCCGAGACGCGTCTCCAAACTGTCTCCAGACGCCTCGAACGTGCGGCTGGCTCGCATAGAACTGCCAAAAATTGCACATTTTTGTTCCTGGCTAAATTCTGAAAACGCTATAGCTAGCTGGCCCGCGCCGAGACGCGTCTCCAGACGCATCTCCAGACGCCTCAAACGTGCGGCTGGCTCGCATAGAACTGCAAAAAATTGCGCATTTTTGTTCCTGGCTTAATTCTGAAAACGCTATAGCTAGCTGGCCCGCGCCGAGACGCGTCTCCAGACGCCTCAAACGTGCGGCTGACTCTCATAGAACTGCAAAAAATTGCACATTTTTGTTCCTGGCTAAATTCTGAAAACGCTATAGCTAGCTGGCCCGCGCCGAGACGCGTCTCCAGACGCATCTCCAGACGCCTCAAACGTGCGGCTGGCTCGCATAGAACTGCAAAAAATTGCGCATTTTTGTTCCTGGCTTAATTCTGAAAACGCTATAGCAAGCTGGCCCGCGCCGAGATGCGTCTCCAGACGCCTCAAACGTGCGGCTGGCTCGCATAGCACTGCAAAAAATTGCACATTTTTGTTCCTGGCTAAATTCTGAAAACGCTATAGCTAGCTGGCCCGCGCCGAGACGCGTCTCCACACGCCTAAAACGTGCGGCTGGCTCGCTTAGAACTGCAAAAATTGCACATTTTTGTGTCTGGCTAAATTATGATAACGCTATTGCTAGCTGGCCTGCGACGAGGCGCGTCTCCAGACGCCTCAAACGTGCGGCTGGCTAGTATAGAACTGCAAAAAATTGCTTATTTTTGTTCCTGGCAAAATTCTGAAAACGCTATAGCTAGCTGGCCCGTGCCGAGACGCGTCTCCAGACGCCTCAAACGTGCGTCTGGCTCGCATAGAACTCCAAAAAATTGCACATTTTTGTTCCTGGCTAAATTCTGAAAACGCTATAGCTAGCTGGCCCGCGCCGAGACGCGTCTCCAGACGCCTCAAACGTGCGGCTGGCTCTCAAAGAACTGCAAAAAATTGCACATTTTAGTTCCTGGCTAAATTCTGAAATCGCTATAGCTAGCTGGCCCGCGCCGAGACGCGTCTCCAAACTGTCTCCAGACGCCTCGAACGTGCGGCTGGCTCGCATAGAACTGCCAAAAATTGCACATTTTTGTTCCTGGCTAAATTCTGAAAACGCTATAGCTAGCTGGCCCGCGCCGAGACGCGTCTCCAGACGCCTCAAACGTGCGGCTGGCTCGCATAGAACTGCAAAAAATTGCACATTTTTGTTCCTGGCTAGATTCTGAAAACGCTATAGCAAGCTGGCCCGCGCCGAGACGCGTCTCCAGACACCTCAAACGTGCGGCTGGCTCGTATAGAACTGCAAAAAATTGCACATTTTTGTTCCTGGCTACATTCTGAAAACGCTATAGCTAGCTGGCCCGCGCCGAGACGCGTCTCCAGACGCCTCAAACGTGCGGCTGGCTCGCATAGAACTGCAAAAATTGCACATTTTTGTGTCTGGCTAAATTCTGAAAACGCTATAGCTAGCTGGCCCGCGCCGAGACGCGTCTCCAGACGCCTCAAACGTGCGGCTGGCTCGCATAGAACTGCAAAAAATTGCACATTTTTGTTCCTGACTAAATTCTGAAAACGCTATAGCTAGCTGGCCCGCGCCGATACGCGTCTCTAGACGCCTAAAACGTGCGGCTGGCTCGCATAGAACTGCAAAAAATTGCACATTTTAGTTCCTGGCTAAATTCTGAAATCGCTATAGCTAGCTGGCCCGCGCCGAGACGCGTCTCCAAACTGTCTCCAGACGCCTCGAACGTGCGGCTGGCTCGCATAGAACTGCCAAAAATTGCACATTTTTGTTCCTGGCTAAATTCTGAAAACGCTATAGCTAGCTGGCCCGCGCCGAGACGCGTCTCCAGACGCCTCAAACGTGCGGCTGGCTCGCATAGAACTGCAAAAAATTGCACATTTTTGTTCCTGGCTAAATTCTGAAAACGCTATAGCTAGCTGGCCCGCGCCGAGACGCGTCTCCAGACGCCTCAAACGTGCGGCTGGCTCTCATAGAACGGCAAAAAATTGCACATTTTTGTTCCTGGCTAAATTCTGAAAACGCTATAGCTAGCTGGCCCGCGCCGCGACGCGTCTCCAGACGCCTCAAACGTGCGACTGGCTAGCATAGACTGCAAAAAATTGCACTTTTTTGTTCCTAGCTTAATTCTGAAAACGCTATAGCTAGCTGGCCCGCGCCGAGACGCGTCTCCAGACGCCTCAAACGTGCGGCTGGCTCTCATAGAACTGCAAAAAATTGCACTTTTTTGTTTCTGGCTAAATTCTGAAAACGCTATAGCTAGCTGGCCCGCGCCGAGACGCATCTCCAGACGTGTCTCCAGACGCCTCAAACGTGCGGCTGGCTCGCAAAGAACTGCAAAAAATTGCACATTTTTGTTCCTGGCTAAATTCTGAAAACGCTATAGCTAGCTGGCCCGCGCCGAGACGCGTCTCCAGACGCCTCAAACGTGCGGCTGGCTCGCATAGAACTGCAAAAAATTGCACATTTTTGTTCCTGGCTAAATTCTGAAAACGCTATGGCTAGCTGGCCCGCGCCGAGACGCGTCTCCAGACGCCTCAAACGTGCGGCTGGCTCGCATAGAACTGCAAAAAATTGCACATTTTTGTTCCTGGCTAAATTCTGAAAACGCTATAGCTAGCTGGCCCGCGCCGAGACGCGTCTCCACACGCCTCAAACGTGCGGCTGGCTCGCTTAGAACTGCAAAAATTGCACATTTTTGTGTCTGGCTAAATTCAGATAACGCTATTGCTAGCTGGCCTGCGACGAGGCGCGTCTCCAGACGCCTCAAACGTGCGGCTGGCTCGCATAGAACTCCAAAAAATTGCACATTTTTGTTCCTGGCTAAATTCTGAAAACGCTATAGCTAGCTGGCCCGCGCCGAGACGCGTCTCCAGACGCCTCAAACGTGCGGCTGGCTCTCAAAGAACTGCAAAAAATTGCACATTTTTGTTCCTGGCTAAATTCTGAAAACGCTATAGCTAGCTGGCCCGCGCCGAGACGCGTCTCCAGACGCCTCAAACGTGCGGCTGACTCTCATAGAACTGCAAAAAATTGCACTTTTTTGTTCCTGGCTAAATTCTGAAAACGCTATAGCTAGCTGGCCCGCGCCGAGACGCGTCTCCAGACGCATCTCCAGACGCCTCAAACGTGCGGCTGGCTCGCATAGAACTGCAAAAAATTGCGCATTTTTGTTCCTGGCTTAATTCTGAAAACGCTATAGCAAGCTGGCCCGCGCCGAGATGCGTCTCCAGACGCCTCAAACGTGCGGCTGGCTCGCATAGCACTGCAAAAAATTGCACATTTTTGTTCCTGGCTAAATTCTGAAAACGCTATAGCTAGCTGGCCCGCGCCGAGACGCGTCTCCACACGCCTAAAACGTGCGGCTGGCTCGCTTAGAACTGCAAAAATTGCACATTTTTGTGTCTGGCTAAATTATGATAACGCTATTGCTAGCTGGCCTGCGACGAGGCGCGTCTCCAGACGCCTCAAACGTGCGGCTGGCTAGTATAGAACTGCAAAAAATTGCTTATTTTTGTTCCTGGCAAAATTCTGAAAACGCTATAGCTAGCTGGCCCGTGCCGAGACGCGTCTCCAGACGCCTCAAACGTGCGTCTGGCTCGCATAGAACTCCAAAAAATTGCACATTTTTGTTCCTGGCTAAATTCTGAAAACGCTATAGCTAGCTGGCCCGCGCCGAGACGCGTCTCCAGACGCCTCAAACGTGCGGCTGGCTCTCAAAGAACTGCAAAAAATTGCACTTTTTTGTTCCTGGCTAAATTCTGAAAACGCTATAGCTAGCTGGCCCGCGCCGAGACGCGTCTCCAGACGCCTCAAACGTGCGGCTGGCTCTCATAGAACTGCAAAAAATTGCACTTTTTTGTTTCTGGCTAAATTCTGAAAACGCTATAGCTAGCTGGCCCGCGCCGAGACGCATCTCCAGACGTGTCTCCAGACGCCTCAAACGTGCGGCTGGCTCGCAAAGAACTGCAAAAAATTGCACATTTTTGTTCCTGGCTAAATTCTGAAAACGCTATAGCTAGCTGGCCCGCGCCGAGACGCGTCTCCAGACGCCTCAAACGTGCGGCTGGCTCGTATAGAACTGCAAAAAATTGCACATTTTTGTTCCTGGCTAAATTCTGAAAACGCTATAGCTAGCTGGCCCGCGCCGAGACGCGTCTCCAGACGCCTCAAACGTGCGGCTGGCTCGCATAGAACTGCAAAAAATTGCACATTTTTGTTCCTGGCTAAATTCTGAAAACGCTATGGCTAGCTGGCCCGCGCCGAGACGCGTCTCCAGACGCCTCAAACGTGCGGCTGGCTCGCATAGAACTGCAAAAAATTGCACATTTTTGTTCCTGGCTAAATTCTGAAAACGCTATAGCTAGCTGGCCCGCGCCGAGACGCGTCTCCACACGCCTCAAACGTGCGGCTGGCTCGCTTAGAACTGCAAAAATTGCACATTTTTGTGTCTGGCTAAATTCTGATAACGCTATTGCTAGCTGGCCTGCGACGAGGCGCGTCTCCAGACGCCTCAAACGTGCGGCTGGCTCGCATAGAACTCCAAAAAATTGCACATTTTTGTTCCTGGCTAAATTCTGAAAACGCTATAGCTAGCTGGCCCGCGCCGAGACGCGTCTCCAGACGCCTCAAACGTGCGGCTGGCTCTCAAAGAACTGCAAAAAATTGCACATTTTTGTTCCTGGCTAAATTCTGAAAACGCTATAGCTAGCTGGCCCGCGCCGAGACGCGTCTCCAGACGCCTCAAACGGGCGGCTGACTCTCATAGAACTGCAAAAAATTGCACTTTTTTGTTCCTGGCTAAATTCTGAAAACGCTATAGCTAGCTGGCCCGCGCCGAGACGCGTCTCCAGACGCATCTCCAGACGCCTCAAACGTGCGGCTGGCTCGCATAGAACTGCAAAAAATTGCGCATTTTTGTTCCTGGCTTAATTCTGAAAACGCTATAGCAAGCTGGCCCGCGCCGAGATGCGTCTCCAGACGCCTCAAACGTGCGGCTGGCTCGCATAGTACTGCAAAAAATTGCACATTTTTGTTCCTGGCTAAATTCTGAAAACGCTATAGCTAGCTGGCCCGCGCCGAGACGCGTCTCCACACGCCTAAAACGTGCGGCTGGCTCGCTTAGAACTGCAAAAATTGCACATTTTTGTGTCTGGCTAAATTATGATAACGCTATTGCTAGCTGGCCTGCGACGAGGCGCGTCTCCAGACGCCTCAAACGTGCGGCTGGCTAGTATAGAACTGCAAAAAATTGCTTATTTTTGTTCCTGGCAAAATTCTGAAAACGCTATAGCTAGCTGGCCCGTGCCGAGACGCGTCTCCAGACGCCTCAAACGTGCGTCTGGCTCGCATAGAACTCCAAAAAATTGCACATTTTTGTTCCTGGCTAAATTCTGAAAACGCTATAGCTAGCTGGCCCGCGCCGAGACGCGTCTCCAGACGCCTCAAACGTGCGGCTGGCTCTCAAAGAACTGCAAAAAATTGCACTTTTTTGTTCCTGGCTAAATTCTGAAAACGCTATAGCTAGCTGGCCCGCGCCGAGACGCGTCTCCAGACGCCTCAAACGTGCGGCTGGCTTTCATAGAACTGCAAAAAATTGCACTTTTTTGTTCCTGGCTAAATTCTGAAAACGCTATAGCTAGCTGGCCCGCGCCGAGACGCGTCTCCAGACGCCTCAAACGTGCGGCAGGCTCGCATAGAACTGCAAAAAATTGCTATTTTTGTTCCTGGCTAAATTCTGAAAACGCTATAGCTAGCTGGCCCGCGCCGAGACGCGTCTCCAGACGCCTCAAACGTGCGGCTGGCTCTCAAAGAACTGCAAAAAATTGCACATTTTTGTTCCTGGCTATATTCTGAAAACGCTATAGCTAGCTGGCCCGCGCCAAGATGCGTCTCCAGACGCCTCAAACGTGCGGCTGGCTAGCATAGAACTGCAAAAAATTGCACATTTTTGTTCCTAACTAAATTCTGAAAACGCTATAGCTAGCTGGCCCGCGCCGAGACGCGTCTCCAGACGCCTCAAACGTGCGGCTGGCTCTCATAGAACTGCAAAAAATTGCACTTTTTTGTTCCTGGCTATATTCTGAAAACGCTATAGCTAGCTGGCCCGCGCCGAGACGCGTCTCCAGACGCCTCAAACGTGCGGCTGGCTCTCATAGAACTGCAAAAAATTGCACTTTTTTGTTCCTGGCTAAATTCTGAAAACGCTATAGCTAGCTGGCCCGCGCCGAGACGCATCTCCAGACGTGTCTCCAGACGCCTCAAACGTGCGGCTGGCTCGCAAAGAACTGCAAAAAATTGCACATTTTTGTTCCTGGCTAAATTCTGAAAACGCTATAGCTAGCTGGCCCGCGCCGAGACGCGTCTCCAGACGCCTCAAACGTGCGGCTGGCTCGCATAGAACTGCAAAAAATTGCACATTTTTGTTCCTGGCTAAATTCTGAAAACGCTATGGCTAGCTGGCCCGCGCCGAGACGCGTCTCCAGACGCCTCAAACGTGCGGCTGGCTCGCATAGAACTGCAAAAAATTGCACATTTTTGTTCCTGGCTAAATTCTGAAAACGCTATAGCTAGCTGGCCCGCGCCGAGACGCGTCTCCACACGCCTCAAACGTGCGGCTGGCTCGCTTAGAACTGCAAAAATTGCACATTTTTGTGTCTGGCTAAATTCTGATAACGCTATTGCTAGCTGGCCTGCGACGAGGCGCGTCTCCAGACGCCTCAAACGTGCGGCTGGCTCGCATAGAACTCCAAAAAATTGCACATTTTTGTTCCTGGCTAAATTCTGAAAACGCTATAGCTAGCTGGCCCGCGCCGAGACGCGTCTCCAGACGCCTCAAACGTGCGGCTGGCTCTCAAAGAACTGCAAAAAATTGCACATTTTTGTTCCTGGCTAAATTCTGAAAACGCTATAGCTAGCTGGCCCGCGCCGAGACGCGTCTCCAGACGCCTCAAACGTGCGGCTGACTCTCATAGAACTGCAAAAAATTGCACTTTTTTGTTCCTGGCTAAATTCTGAAAACGCTATAGCTAGCTGGCCCGCGCCGAGACGCGTCTCCAGACGCATCTCCAGACGCCTCAAACGTGCGGCTGGCTCGCATAGAACTGCAAAAAATTGCGCATTTTTGTTCCTGGCTTAATTCTGAAAACGCTATAGCAAGCTGGCCCGCGCCGAGATGCGTCTCCAGACGCCTCAAACGTGCGGCTGGCTCGCATAGCACTGCAAAAAATTGCACATTTTTGTTCCTGGCTAAATTCTGAAAACGCTATAGCTAGCTGGCCCGCGCCGAGACGCGTCTCCACACGCCTAAAACGTGCGGCTGGCTCGCTTAGAACTGCAAAAATTGCACATTTTTGTGTCTGGCTAAATTATGATAACGCTATTGCTAGCTGGCCTGCGACGAGGCGCGTCTCCAGACGCCTCAAACGTGCGGCTGGCTAGTATAGAACTGCAAAAAATTGCTTATTTTTGTTCCTGGCAAAATTCTGAAAACGCTATAGCTAGCTGGCCCGTGCCGAGACGCGTCTCCAGACGCCTCAAACGTGCGTCTGGCTCGCATAGAACTCCAAAAAATTGCACATTTTTGTTCCTGGCTAAATTCTGAAAACGCTATAGCTAGCTGGCCCGCGCCGAGACGCGTCTCCAGACGCCTCAAACGTGCGGCTGGCTCTCAAAGAACTGCAAAAAATTGCACTTTTTTGTTCCTGGCTAAATTCTGAAAACGCTATAGCTAGCTGGCCCGCGCCGAGACGCGTCTCCAGACGCCTCAAACGTGCGGCTGGCTCTCATAGAACTGCAAAAAATTGCACTTTTTTGTTTCTGGCTAAATTCTGAAAACGCTATAGCTAGCTGGCCCGCGCCGAGACGCATCTCCAGACGTGTCTCCAGACGCCTCAAACGTGCGGCTGGCTCGCAAAGAACTGCAAAAAATTGCACATTTTTGTTCCTGGCTAAATTCTGAAAACGCTATAGCTAGCTGGCCCGCGCCGAGACGCGTCTCCAGACGCCTCAAACGTGCGGCTGGCTCGCATAGAACTGCAAAAAATTGCACATTTTTGTTCCTGGCTAAATTCTGAAAACGCTATGGCTAGCTGGCCCGCGCCGAGACGCGTCTCCAGACGCCTCAAACGTGCGGCTGGCTCGCATAGAACTGCAAAAAATTGCACATTTTAGTTCCTGGCTAAATTCTGAAAACGCTATAGCTAGCTGGCCCGCGCCGAGACGCGTCTCCACACGCCTCAAACGTGCGGCTGGCTCGCTTAGAACTGCAAAAATTGCACATTTTTGTGTCTGGCTAAATTCTGATAACGCTATTGCTAGCTGGCCTGCGACGAGGCGCGTCTCCAGACGCCTCAAACGTGCGGCTGGCTCGCATAGAACTCCAAAAAATTGCACATTTTTGTTCCTGGCTAAATTCTGAAAACGCTATAGCTAGCTGGCCCGCGCCGAGACGCGTCTCCAGACGCCTCAAACGTGCGGCTGGCTCTCAAAGAACTGCAAAAAATTGCACATTTTTGTTCCTGGCTAAATTCTGAAAACGCTATAGCTAGCTGGCCCGCGCCGAGACGCGTCTCCAGACGCCTCAAACGGGCGGCTGACTCTCATAGAACTGCAAAAAATTGCACTTTTTTGTTCCTGGCTAAATTCTGAAAACGCTATAGCTAGCTGGCCCGCGCCGAGACGCGTCTCCAGACGCATCTCCAGACGCCTCAAACGTGCGGCTGGCTCGCATAGAACTGCAAAAAATTGCGCATTTTTGTTCCTGGCTTAATTCTGAAAACGCTATAGCAAGCTGGCCCGCGCCGAGATGCGTCTCCAGACGCCTCAAACGTGCGGCTGGCTCGCATAGCACTGCAAAAAATTGCACATTTTTGTTCCTGGCTAAATTCTGAAAACGCTATAGCTAGCTGGCCCGCGCCGAGACGCGTCTCCACACGCCTAAAACGTGCGGCTGGCTCGCTTAGAACTGCAAAAATTGCACATTTTTGTGTCTGGCTAAATTATGATAACGCTATTGCTAGCTGGCCTGCGACGAGGCGCGTCTCCAGACGCCTCAAACGTGCGGCTGGCTAGTATAGAACTGCAAAAAATTGCTTATTTTTGTTCCTGGCAAAATTCTGAAAACGCTATAGCTAGCTGGCCCGTGCCGAGACGCGTCTCCAGACGCCTCAAACGTGCGTCTGGCTCGCATAGAACTCCAAAAAATTGCACATTTTTGTTCCTGGCTAAATTCTGAAAACGCTATAGCTAGCTGGCCCGCGCCGAGACGCGTCTCCAGACGCCTCAAACGTGCGGCTGGCTCTCAAAGAACTGCAAAAAATTGCACTTTTTTGTTCCTGGCTAAATTCTGAAAACGCTATAGCTAGCTGGCCCGCGCCGAGACGCGTCTCCAGACGCCTCAAACGTGCGGCTGGCTTTCATAGAACTGCAAAAAATTGCACTTTTTTGTTCCTGGCTAAATTCTGAAAACGCTATAGCTAGCTGGCCCGCGCCGAGACGCGTCTCCAGACGCCTCAAACGTGCGGCAGGCTCGCATAGAACTGCAAAAAATTGCTATTTTTGTTCCTGGCTAAATTCTGAAAACGCTATAGCTAGCTGGCCCGCGCCGAGACGCGTCTCCAGACGCCTCAAACGTGCGGCTGGCTCTCAAAGAACTGCAAAAAATTGCACATTTTTGTTCCTGGCTATATTCTGAAAACGCTATAGCTAGCTGGCCCGCGCCAAGATGCGTCTCCAGACGCCTCAAACGTGCGGCTGGCTAGCATAGAACTGCAAAAAATTGCACATTTTTGTTCCTAACTAAATTCTGAAAACGCTATAGCTAGCTGGCCCGCGCCGAGACGCGTCTCCAGACGCCTCAAACGTGCGGCTGGCTCTCAAAGAACTGCAAAAAATTGCACATTTTTGTTCCTGGCTATATTCTGAAAACGCTATAGCTAGCTGGCCCGCGCCGAGATGCGTCTCCAGACGCCTCAAACGTGCGGCTGGCTAGCATAGAACTGCAAAAAATTGCACATTTTTGTTCCTGGCTAAATTCTGAAAACGCTATAGCTAGCTGGCCCGCGCCGAGACGCGTCTCCACACGCCTCAAACGTGCGGCTGGCTCGCTTAGAACTGCAAAAATTGCACATTTTTGTGTCTGGCTAAATTCTGATAACGCTATAGCTAGCTGGCCCGCGCCGAGACGCATCTCCAGACGCATCTCCAGACACCTCAAACGTGCGGCTGGCTCGCATAGAACTGCAAAAAATTGCACATTTTTGTTCCTGGCTAAATTCTGAAAACGCTATAGCTAGCTGGCCCGCGACGAGCCGCGTCTCCAGACGCCTCAAACGTGCTGCTGGCTCAAAACAAGTGGTACTTTTAGCTCAAGATTCAAGCAACACCTACTTTGCATTCAAAAAGAAACTACATAGAAACAACTTACCTACCCAGGGTATGCACGCAGCTAGTATTGGTGAATTTGTCCCATGTTCTCAATATAACTCTTTTTTGTGACAAAACACTACACCACACAGTCCTCAACTGTTCAATCATTTTTATTTTTAACCATACTATTTTAGACGTTTAGCAATGTTCTTTCGGGAGTGTAGGTAGTTAAGTGCGGGTGCGCGGAAAATAAAAGTCTCTTAGCTACTTACTATTATAATGTCCGTGCACAACACGATTACACGACACAGAAACAGAAGGAGAACAGACAGTAAACACACAATAGTCACAACACAGTACAGTAGTCAGTTCACGTAAACTATATCGAACTTATCACAATACTTTGCCTAAGCGAGTCGCGAGCGCAGGTGATTAGCGGCGAGGTCCTTGACCGACTGACCTACAAACCGAATCGATCCGTGCAGGGCCGGACTCAGGGCCTTTGCGCACGCGACTTCTTATACATTGCGCTCCTAATATTTAATGATGCGCATGATCATTGCGCCACCGACACCATCCGACATTATAATGAAAACATTATAGATGCCGTGAATGTCCAGAGTTATGTTAGCAATAAACTTACATGATAATAATAATGTGGCTGTGTTTATGTTTGTGTTGTAGTTGTGCTGTGTATGTTTATAATAAACATAAATAAATATGTGGTAGGTGTGAACCCTACATCACCCCCCTCCAGAGACCGTCAAGGGCGATAAAAATCTGGGAACCTGACATGACGACCAGAGCGAGTGGTATACTCTTTGCTACTGCTAGGTGGAGTGACTTCTTCTGGGTCAGCTTTGTCTGGCAAAATGTAAGCTGGCTTAAGGCGGTCAATTGAGACCGTGACCTCTCTACCCTTAAATAAAATTCTGAAGAGTTTGTCTCCCTGTCCGAGACGCGTCTCCAGACGCCTCAAACGTGCGGCTGGCTCTCATAGAACTGCAAAAAATTGCACTTTTTTGTTCCTGGCTATATTCTGAAAACGCTATAGCTAGCTGGCCCGCGCCGAGATGCGTCTCCAGACGCCTCAAACGTGCGGCTGGCTAGCATAGAACTGCAAAAAATTGCACATTTTTGTTCCTGGCTAAATTCTGAAAACGCTATAGCTAGCTGGCCCGCGCCGAGACGCGTCTCCACACGCCTCAAACGTGCGGCTGGCTCGCTTAGAACTGCAAAAATTGCACATTTTTGTGTCTGGCTAAATTCTGATAACGCTATAGCTAGCTGGCCCGCGCCGAGACGCATCTCCAGACGCATCTCCAGACACCTCAAACGTGCGGCTGGCTCGCATAGAACTGCAAAAAATTGCACATTTTTGTTCCTGGCTAAATTCTGAAAACGCTATAGCTAGCTGGCCCGCGACGAGCCGCGTCTCCAGACGCCTCAAACGTGCTGCTGGCTCAAAACAAGTGGTACTTTTAGCTCAAGATTCAAGCAACACCTACTTTGCATTCAAAAAGAAACTACATAGAAACAACTTACCTACCCAGGGTATGCACGCAGCTAGTATTGGTGAATTTGTCCCATGTTCTCAATATAACTCTTTTTTGTGACAAAACACTACACCACACAGTCCTCAACTGTTCAATCATTTTTATTTTTAACCATACTATTTTAGACGTTTAGCAATGTTCTTTCGGGAGTGTAGGTAGTTAAGTGCGGGTGCGCGGAAAATAAAAGTCTCTTAGCTACTTACTATTATAATGTCCGTGCACAACACGATTACACGACACAGAAACAGAAGGAGAACAGACAGTAAACACACAATAGTCACAACACAGTACAGTAGTCAGTTCACGTAAACTATATCGAACTTATCACAATACTTTGCCTAAGCGAGTCGCGAGCGCAGGTGATTAGCGGCGAGGTCCTTGACCGACTGACCTACAAACCGAATCGATCCGTGCAGGGCCGGACTCAGGGCCTTTGCGCACGCGACTTCTTATACATTGCGCTCCTAATATTTAATGATGCGCATGATCATTGCGCCACCGACACCATCCGACATTATAATGAAAACATTATAGATGCCGTGAATGTCCAGAGTTATGTTAGCAATAAACTTACATGATAATAATAATGTGGCTGTGTTTATGTTTGTGTTGTAGTTGTGCTGTGTATGTTTATAATAAACATAAATAAATATGTGGTAGGTGTGAACCCTACATCACCCCCCTCCAGAGACCGTCAAGGGCGATAAAAATCTGGGAACCTGACATGACGACCAGAGCGAGTGGTATACTCTTTGCTACTGCTAGGTGGAGTGACTTCTTCTGGGTCAGCTTTGTCTGGCAAAATGTAAGCTGGCTTAAGGCGGTCAATTGAGACCGTGACCTCTCTACCCTTAAATAAAATTCTGAAGAGTTTGTCTCCCTGTCCGAGACGCGTCTCCAGACGCCTCAAACGTGCGGCTGGCTCTCATAGAACTGCAAAAAATTGCACTTTTTTGTTCCTGGCTATATTCTGAAAACGCTATAGCTAGCTGGCCCGCGCCGAGATGCGTCTCCAGACGCCTCAAACGTGCGGCTGGCTAGCATAGAACTGCAAAAAATTGCACATTTTTGTTCCTGGCTAAATTCTGAAAACGCTATAGCTAGCTGGCCCGCGCCGAGACGCGTCTCCACACGCCTCAAACGTGCGGCTGGCTCGCTTAGAACTGCAAAAATTGCACATTTTTGTGTCTGGCTAAATTCTGATAACGCTATAGCTAGCTGGCCCGCGCCGAGACGCATCTCCAGACGCATCTCCAGACACCTCAAACGTGCGGCTGGCTCGCATAGAACTGCAAAAAATTGCACATTTTTGTTCCTGGCTAAATTCTGAAAACGCTATAGCTAGCTGGCCCGCGACGAGCCGCGTCTCCAGACGCCTCAAACGTGCTGCTGGCTCAAAACAAGTGGTACTTTTAGCTCAAGATTCAAGCAACACCTACTTTGCATTCAAAAAGAAACTACATAGAAACAACTTACCTACCCAGGGTATGCACGCAGCTAGTATTGGTGAATTTGTCCCATGTTCTCAATATAACTCTTTTTTGTGACAAAACACTACACCACACAGTCCTCAACTGTTCAATCATTTTTATTTTTAACCATACTATTTTAGACGTTTAGCAATGTTCTTTCGGGAGTGTAGGTAGTTAAGTGCGGGTGCGCGGAAAATAAAAGTCTCTTAGCTACTTACTATTATAATGTCCGTGCACAACACGATTACACGACACAGAAACAGAAGGAGAACAGACAGTAAACACACAATAGTCACAACACAGTACAGTAGTCAGTTCACGTAAACTATATCGAACTTATCACAATACTTTGCCTAAGCGAGTCGCGAGCGCAGGTGATTAGCGGCGAGGTCCTTGACCGACTGACCTACAAACCGAATCGATCCGTGCAGGGCCGGACTCAGGGCCTTTGCGCACGCGACTTCTTATACATTGCGCTCCTAATATTTAATGATGCGCATGATCATTGCGCCACCGACACCATCCGACATTATAATGAAAACATTATAGATGCCGTGAATGTCCAGAGTTATGTTAGCAATAAACTTACATGATAATAATAATGTGGCTGTGTTTATGTTTGTGTTGTAGTTGTGCTGTGTATGTTTATAATAAACATAAATAAATATGTGGTAGGTGTGAACCCTACATCACCCCCCTCCAGAGACCGTCAAGGGCGATAAAAATCTGGGAACCTGACATGACGACCAGAGCGAGTGGTATACTCTTTGCTACTGCTAGGTGGAGTGACTTCTTCTGGGTCAGCTTTGTCTGGCAAAATGTAAGCTGGCTTAAGGCGGTCAATTGAGACCGTGACCTCTCTACCCTTAAATAAAATTCTGAAGAGTTTGTCTCCCTGTCCGAGACGCGTCTCCAGACGCCTCAAACGTGCGGCTGGCTCTCATAGAACTGCAAAAAATTGCACTTTTTTGTTCCTGGCTAAATTCTGAAAACGCTATAGCTAGCTGGCCCGCGCCGAGACGCGTCTCCAGACGCCTCAAACGTGCGGCAGGCTCGCATAGAACTGCAAAAAAATGCTATTTTTGTTCCTGGCTAAATTCTGAAAACGCTATAGCTAGCTGGCCCGCGCCGAGACGCGTCTCCAGACGCATCTCCAGACGCCTCAAACGTGCGGCTGGCTCGCATAGAACTGCAAAAATTTGCACATTTTTGTTCCTGGCTAAATTCTGAAAACGCTATAGCTAGCTGGCCCGCGACGAGACGCGTCTCCAGACGCCTCAAACGTGCTGCTGGCTCAAAACAATTGGTACTTTTAGCTCAAGATTCAAGCAACACCTACTTTGCATTCAAAAAGAAACTACATAGAAACAACTTACCTACCCAGGGTATGCACGCAGCTAGTATTGGTGAATTTGTCCCATGTTCTCAATATAACTCTTTTTTGTGACAAAACACTACACCACACAGTCCTCAACTGTTCAATCATTTTTATTTTTAACCATACTATTTTAGACGTTTAGCAATGTTCTTTCGGGAGTGTAGGTAGTTAAGTGCGGGTGCGCGGAAAATAAAAGTCTCTTAGCTACTTACTATTATAATGTCCGTGCACAACACGATTACACGACACAGAAACAGAAGGAGAACAGACAGTAAACACACAATAGTCACAACACAGTACAGTAGTCAGTTCACGTAAACTATATCGAACTTATCACAATACTTTGCCTAAGCGAGTCGCGAGCGCAGGTGATTAGCGGCGAGGTCCTTGACCGACTGACCTACAAACCGAATCGATCCGTGCAGGGCCGGACTCAGGGCCTTTGCGCACGCGACGTCTTATACATTGCGCTCCTAATATTTCATGATGCGCATGATCATTGCGCCACCGACACCATCCGACATTATAATGAAAACATTATAGATGCCGTGAATGTCCAGAGTTGTGTTATCAATAAACTTACATGATAATAATAATATGGCTGTGTTTATGTTTGTGGTGTAGTTGTGCTGTGTGTGTTTATAATAAACATAAATAAATATGTGGTAGGTGTGAACCCTACATCACCCCCCTCCAGAGACCGTCAAGGGCGATAAAAATCTGGGAACCTGACATGACGACCAGAGCGATTGGTATACTCTTTGCTACTGCTAGGTGGAGTGACTTCTTCTGGGTCAGCTTTGTCTGGCAAAATGTAAGCTGGCTTAAGGCGGTCAATTGAGACCGTGACCTCTCTACCCTTAAATAAAATTCTGAAGAGTTTGTCTCCCTGTCCGAGACGCGTCTCCAGACGCCTCAAACGTGCGGCTGGCTCTCATAGAACTGCAAAAAATTATACATTTTTGTTCCTGGCTAAATTCTGAAAACGCTATAGCTAGCTGGCCCGCGCCGAGACGCATCTCCAGACGCCTCAAACGTGCGGCTGGCTCGCAAAGAACTGCAAAAAATTGCACATTTTTGTTCCTGGCTAAATTCTGAAAACGCTATAGCTAGCTGGCCCGCGCCGAGACGCGTCTCCAGACGCCTCAAACGTGCGGCTGGCTCGCATAGAACTGCAAAAAATTGCACATTTTTGTTCCTGGCTAAATTCTGAAAACGCTATAGCTAGCTGGCCCGCGCCGAGACGCGTCTCCAGATGCCTCAAACGTGCGGCTGGCTCGCATAGAACTGCAAAAATTGCACATTTTTGTGTCTGGCTAAATTCTGAAAACGCTATAGCTAGCTGGCCCGCGCCGATACGCGTCTCCAGACGCCTCAAACGTGCGGCTGGCTCGCATAGAACTGCAAAAAATTGCACATTTTAGTTCCTGGCTAAATTCTGAAAACGCTATAGCTAGCTGGCCCGCGCCGAGACGCGTCTCCAAACTGTTTCCAGACGCCTCGAACGTGCGGCTGGCTCGCATAGAACTGCCAAAAATTGCACATTTTTGTTCCTGGCTAAATTCTGAAAACGCTATAGCTAGCTGGCCCGCGCCGAGACGCGTCTCCAGACGCCTCAAACGTGCGGCAGGCTCGCATAGAACTGCAAAAATTGCACACTTTTGTGTCTGGCTAAATTATGATAACGCTATTGCTAGCTGGCCTGCGACGAGGCGCGTCTCCAGACGCCTCAAACGTGCGGCTGGCTAGTATAGAACTGCAAAAAATTGCTTATTTTTGTTCCTGGCAAAATTCTGAAAACGCTATAGCTAGCTGGCCCGTGCCGAGACGCGTCTCCAGACGCCTCAAACGTGCGTCTGGCTCGCATAGAACTCCAAAAAATTGCACATTTTTGTTCCTGGCTAAATTCTGAAAACGCTATAGCTAGCTGGCCCGCGCCGAGACGCGTCTCCAGACGCCTCAAACGTGCGGCTGGCTCTCAAAGAACTGCAAAAAATTGCACTTTTTTGTTCCTGGCTAAATTCTGAAAACGCTATAGCTAGCTGGCCCGCGCCGAGATGCGTCTCCAGACGCCTCAAACGTGCGGCTGGCTCGCATAGCACTGCAAAAAATTGCACATTTTTGTTCCTGGCTAAATTCTGAAAACGCTATAGCTAGCTGGCCCGCGCCGAGACGCGTCTCCACACGCCTAAAACGTGCGGCTGGCTCGCTTAGAACTGCAAAAATTGCACATTTTTGTGTCTGGCTAAATTATGATAACGCTATTGCTAGCTGGCCTGCGACGAGGCGCGTCTCCAGACGCCTCAAACGTGCGTCTGGCTAGTATAGAACTGCAAAAAATTGCTTATTTTTGTTCCTGGCAAAATTCTGAAAACGCTATAGCTAGCTGGCCCGCGTCGAGACGCGTCGCCAGACGCCTCAAACGTACGTCTGGCTCGCATAGAACTGCAAAAAATTGCACATTTTTGTTCCTGGCTAAATTCTAAAAACGCAATAGCTAGCTGGCCCGCGCCGAGACGCGTCTCCAGAAGCCTCAAACGTGCGTCTGGCTACTGCAAAAAATTGCACATTTTTGTTCCTGGCTAAATTCTAAAAACGCTATAGCTAGCTGACCCGCGCCGAGACGCGTCTCCAGACGTCTCAAACGTGCGTCTGGCTCGCATAGAACTGCAAAAAATTGCACATTTTTGTTCCTAGCTAAATTCTAAAAACGGTATAGCTAGTTGGCCCGCGTCGAGACGCCTCTCCAGACGCCTCAAACGTGCGTCTGGCTCGCATAGAACTGCAAAAAATTGCACATTTTTGTTCCTGGCTAAATTCTAAAAACGCTATAGCTAGCTGGCCCGCGCCGAGACGCGTCTCCAGACGCCTCAAACGTGCGTCTGGCTCGCATAGAACTGCAAAAAATTGCACATTTTTGTTCCTGGCTAAATTCTAAAAACGCTATAGCTAGCTGGCCCGCGCCGAAACGCGTCTCCAGACGCCTCAAACGTGCGTCTGGCTCGCATAGAACTACAAAAAATTGCACATTTTCGTTCCTGGCTAAATTCTAAAAACGCAATACCTAGCTGGCCCGCGCCGAGACGCGTCTCCAGACGCCTCAAACGTGCGTCTGGCTCGCATAGAACTGCAAAAAATTGCACATTTTTGTTCCTGGCTAAATTCTAAAAACGCTATAGCTAGCTGGCCCGCGCCGAGACGCGTCTCCAGACGCCTCGAATGTGCGACTGGCTGCATAGAACTGCAAAAAATTGCACATTTTTGTTCCTGGCTAAATTCTAAAAACGCTGTAGCTAGCTGGCCCGCGCCGAGACGCGTCTCCAGACGCCTCAAACGTGCGTCTGGCTCGCATAGAACTGCAAAAAATTGCACATTTTTGTTCCTGGCTAAATTCTAAAAACGCTATATCTAGCTGGCCCGCGCCAAGACGCGTCTCCAGACGCCTCAAAGGCGCGTCTGGCTCGCATAGAACTGCAAAAAAATTGCACATTTTTGTGTCTGGCTAAATTCTAAAAACGCTATAGCTAGCTGGCCCGCGCCGAGACGCGTCTCCAGACGCCTCAAACGTGCGTCTGGCTCGCATAGAACTGCAAAAAATTGCACATTTTTGTTCCTGGCTAAATTCTAAAAACGCTACAGCTAGCTGGCCTTCGCCGAGACGCGTCTCCAGACGCCTCAAACGTGCGTCTGGCTCGCAAAGAACTGCAAAAAATTGCACATTTTTGTTCCTGGCTAAATTCTAAAAACGCTATAGCTAGCTGGCCCGCGCCGAGACGCGTCTCCAGACGCCTCAAACGTGCGTCTGGCTCGCATAGACCTGCAAATAATTGCACATTTTTGTTCCTGGCTAAATTCTTAAAACGCTATAGCTAGCTGGCCAGCGCCGAGACGCGTCTCCAGACGCCTCAAACGTGCGTCTGGCTCGCATAGAACTGCAAAAAATTGCACATTTTTGTTCCTGGCTAAATTCTGAAAACGCTATAGCTAGCTGGCCCGCGCCGAGACGCGTCTCCTGACGCCTCAAACGTGCGTCTGGCTCGCATAGAACTGCAAAAAATTGCACATTTTTGTTCCTGGCTAAATTCTAAAAACGCTATAGCTAGCTGGCCCGCGCCGAGACGCGTCTCCAGACGCCTCAAACGTGCGTCTGGCTCGCATAGAACTGCAAAAAATTGCACATTTTTGTTCCTGGCTAAATTCTAAAAACGCTATAGCTAGCTGGCCCGCGCCGAGACGCGTCTACAGACGCCTCAAACGTGCGTCTGGCTAGCATAGAACTGCAAAAAATTGCACATTTTTGTTCCTGGCTAAATTCTAAAAACGCTATAGCTAGCTGGCCCGCGCCGAAACGCGTCTCCAGACGTCTCAAACGTGCGTCTGGCTCGCATAGACCTGCAAATAATTGCACATTTTTGTTCCTGGCTAAATTCTAAAAACGCTATAGCTAGCTGGCCCGCGCCAAGACGCGTCTCCAGACGCCTCAAACGTGCGTCTGGCTCGCATAGAACTGCAAAAAATTGCACATTTTTGTTCCTGGCTAAATTCTAAAAACGCTATAGCTAGCTGGCCCGCGCCGAGACGCTTCTCCAGACGCCTCAAACGTGCGTCTGGCTCGCATAGAACTGCAAAAAAATGCACATTTTTGTTCCTGGCTAAATTCGAAAAACGCAATAGCTAGCTGGCCCGCATCGAGACGCGTCTCCAGACGCCTCAAACGTGCGTCTGGCTCGCATAGAACTGCAAAAAATTGCACATTTTTGTTCCTGGCTAAATTCTAAAAACGCTATAGCTAGCTGGCCCGCGCCGAGACGCGTCTCCAGACGCCTCAAACGTGCGTCTGGTTCGCAAAGAACTGCAAAAAATTGCACATTTTTGTTCCTAGCTAAATTCTGAAAACGCTATAGCTAGCTGGCCCGCGCCGAGACTCGTCTCCAGACACCTCAAACGTGCGTCTGGCTCGCATAGACCTGCAAATAATTGCACATTTTTGTTCCTGGCTAAATTCTTAAAACGCTATAGCTAGCTGGCCAGCGCCGAGACGCGTCTCCAGACGCCTCAAACGTGCGTCTGGCTCGCATAGAACTGCAAAAAATTGCACATTTTTGTTCCTGGCTAAATTCTAAAAACGCTATAGCTAGCTGGCCCGCGCCGAGACGCGTCTCCAGACGCCTCAAACATGCGTCTGGCTCGCATAGAACTGCAAAAAATTGCACATTTTTGTTCCTGGCTAAATTCTAAAAACGCTATAGCTAGCTGGCCCGCGCCGAGACGCGTCTCCAGACGCCTCAAACGTGCGTCTGGCTCGCATAGAACTGCAAAAAATTGCACATTTTTGTTCCTGGCTAAATTCTAAAAACGCTATAGCTAGCTGGCCCGCGCCGAGACGCGTCTACAGACGCCTCAAACGTGCGTCTGGCTCGCATAGAACTGCAAAAAATTGCACATTTTTGTTCCTGGCTAAATTCTAAAAACGCTATAGCTAGCTGGCCCGCGCCGAGACGCGTTTCCAGACGCCTCAAACGTGCGTCTGGTTCGCATAGAACTGCAAAAATTGCACATTTTTGTTCCAGGCTAAATTCTAAAAACGCTATAGCTAGCTGGCCCGCGCCGAAACGCGTCTCCAGACGTCTCAAACGTGCGTCTGTCTCGCATAGACCTGCAAATAATTGCACATTTTTGTTCCTGGCTAAATTCTAAAAACGCTATAGCTAGCTGGCCCGCGCCAAGACGCGTCTCCAGACGCCTCAAACGTGCGTCTGGCTCGCATAGAACTGCAAAAAATTGCACATTTTTGTTCCTGGCTAAATTCTAAAAACGCTATAGCTAGCTGGCCTGCGCCGAGACGCTTCTCCAGACGCCTCAAACGTGCGTCTGGCTCGCATAGATCTGTAAAAAATTGCACATTTTTGTTCCTGGCAAATTCTAAAAACGCTATAGCTAGCTGGCCCGCGCCGAGACGCGTCTCCAGACGCCTCAAACGTGCGTCTGGCTCGCATAGAACTGCAAAAAAATGCACATTTTTGTTCCTGGCTAAATTCTAAAAACGCTATAGCTAGCTGGCCCGCGCCGAGACGCGTCTCCAGACGCCTCAAACGTGCGTCTGGTTCGCAAAGAACTGCAAAAAATTGCACATTTTTGTTCCTAGCTAAATTCTGAAAACGCTATAGCTAGCTGGCCCGCGCCGAGACTCGTCTCCAGACACCTCAAACGTGCGTCTGGCTCTCATAGAACTGCAAAAAATTGCACATTTTTGTTCCTGGCTAAATTCTAAAAACGCTATAGCTAGCTGGCCCGCGCCGAGACGCGTCTCCAGACGCCTCAAACGTGCGTCTGGCTTGCAGAGTACTGCAAAAAATTGCACATTTTTGTTCCTGGCTAAATTCTAAAAACGCTATAGCTAGCTGGCCCGCGCCGAGACGCGTCCTCAGACGCCTCAAACGTGCGTCTGGCTCGCATAGAACTACAAAAAATTGCACATTTTTGTTCCTGGCTAAATTCTAAAAACGCTATAGCTAGCTGGCCCGCGTCGAGACGCGTCTCCAGACGCCTCAAACGTGCGTCTGGCTCGCATAGACTGCAAAAAATTGAACATTTTTGTTCCTGGCTAAACTCTAAAAACGCTATAGCTAGCTGGCACGCGTCGAGACGCGTCTCCAGAGGCCTCAAACGTGCGTCTGGTTCGCAAAGAACTGCAAAAAATTGCATATTTTGGTTCCTGGCTAAATTCTAAAAACGCTATAGCTAGCTGGCCCGCGCCGAGACGCGTCTCCAGACGCCTCAAACGTGCGTCTGGCTCGCATAGTACTGCAAAAATTGCACATTTTTTTCTTGGCTAAATTCTAAGAACGCTATAACTTGTTGGCCCGCGTCGAGACGCGTCTCCAGACGCCTCAAACGTGCGTCTGGCTCGCATAGACTGCAAAAAATTGAACATTTTTGTTCCTGGCTAAATTCTAAAAACGCTATAGCTAGCTGGCACGCGTCGAGACGCGTCTCCAGAGGCCTCAAACGTGCGTCTGGTTCGCAAAGAACTGCAAAAAATTGCATATTTTGGTTCCTGGCTAAATTCTAAAAACGCTATAGCTAGCTGGCACGCGTCGAGACGCGTCTCCAGACGCCTCAAACGTGCGTCTGGTTCGCAAAGAACTGCAAAAAATTGCACATTTTTGTTCCTGGCTAAATTCTAAAAACGCTATAGCTAGCTGGCCCGCGCCGAGACGCTTCTCCAGACGCCTCAAACGTGCGTCTGGCTCGCATAGATCTGTAAAAAATTGCACATTTTTGTTCCTGGCAAATTCTAAAAACGCTATAGCTAGCTGGCCCGCGCCGAGACGCTTCTCCAGACGCCTCAAACGTGCGTCTGGCTCGCATAGAACTGCAAAAAAATGCACATTTTTGTTCCTGGCTAAATTCTAAAAACGCTATAGCTAGCTGGCCCGCATCGAGACGCGTCTCCAGACGCCTCAAACGTGCGTCTGGCTCGCATAGAACTGCAAAAAATTGCACATTTTTGTTCCTGGCTAAATTCTAAAAACGCTATAGCTAGCTGGCCCGCGCCGAGACGCGTCTCCAGACGCCTCAAACGTGCGTCTGGTTCGCAAAGAACTGCAAAAAATTGCACATTTTTGTTCCTAGCTAAATTCTGAAAACGCTATAGCTAGCTGGCCCGCGCCGTGACTCGTCTCCAGACAACTCAAACGTGCGTCTGGCTCTCATAGAACTGCAAAAAATTGCACATTTTTGTTCCTGGCTAAATTCTGAAAACGCTATAGCTAGCTGGCCCGCGCCGAGACGCGTCTCCAGACGCCTCAAACGTGCGTCTGGCTTGCAGAGTACTGCAAAAAATTGCACATTTTTGTTCCTGGCTAAATTCTAAAAACGCTATAACTTGCTGGCCCGCGTCGAGACGCGTCTCCAGACGCCTCAAACGTGCGTCTGGCTCGCATAGAAATGCATAAAATTACACATTTTTGTTCCTGGCTAAATTCTAAAAACGCTATAGCTAGCTGGCCCGCGCCGAGACTCATCTTCAGACGCCTCAAACGTGCGTCTGGCTCGCATAGAACTGCAAAAAATTGCACATTTTTGTTCCTGGCTAAATTCTAAAAACGCTATAGCTAGCTGGCCCGCGCCGAGACGCGTCTCCAGACGCCTCAAACGTGCGTCTGGCTCGCATAGTACTGCAAAAAATTGCACATTTTTGTTCTTGGCTAAATTCTAAAAACGCTATAACTTGCTGGCCCGCGTCGAGACGCGTCTCCAGACGCCTCAAACGTGCGTCTGGCTCGCATAGACTGCAAAAAATTGAACATTTTTGTTCCTGGCTAAATTCTAAAATCGCTATAGCTAGCTGGCACGCGTCGAGACGCGTCTCCAGAGGCCTCAAACGTGCGTCTGGTTCGCAAAGAACTGCAAAAAATTGCATATTTTGGTTCCTGGCTAAATTCTAAAAACGCTATAGCTAGCTGGCCCGCGCCGAGACGCGTCTCCAGACGCCTCAAACGTGCGTCTGGCTCGCATAGTACTGCAAAAAATTGCACATTTTTGTTCTTGGCTAAATTCTAAAAACGCTATAACTTGCTGGCCCGCGTCGAGACGCGTCTCCAGACGCCTCAAACGTGCGTCTGGCTCGCATAGAACTACAAAAAATTGCACATTTTTGTTCCTGGCTAAATTCTAAAAACGCTATAGCTAGCTGGCCCGCGCCGAGACGCGTCTCCAGACGCCTCAAACGTGCGTCTGGCTCGCATAGAACTGCAAAAAATTGTACATTTTTGTTCCTGGCTAAATTCTAAAAACGCTATAGCTAGCTGGCCCGCGCCGAGACGCGTCTCCAGACGCCTCAAACGTGCGTCTGGCTCGCATGGAACTACAAAAAATTGCACATTTTCGTTCCTGGCTAAATTCTAAAAACGCTGTAGCTAGCTGGCCCGCGCCGAGACGCGTCTCCAGACGCCTCAAACGTGCGTCTGGCTCGCATAGAACTGCAAAAAATTGCACATTTTTGTTCCTGGCTAAATTCTAAAAACGCTATAGCTAGCTGGCCCGCGCCAAGACGCGTCTCCAGACGCCTCAAACGTGCGTCTGGCTCGCATAGAACTGCAAAAAAATTGCACATTTTTGTGTCTGGCTAAGTTCTAAAAACGCTATAGCTAGCTGGCCCGCGCCGAGACGCGTCTCCAGACGCCTCAAACGTGCGTCTGGCTCGCATAGAACTGCAAAAAATTGCACATTTTTGTTCCTGGCTAAATTCTAAAAACGCTACAGCTAGCTGGCCTTCGCCGAGACACGTCTCCAGACGCCTCAAACGTGCGTCTGGCTCGCATAGAACTGCAAAAAATTGCACATTTTTGTTCCTGGCTAAATTCTAAAAACGCTATAGCTAGCTGGCCCGCGCCGAGACGCGTCTCCAGACGCCCCAAACGTTCGTCTGGCTCGCATAGAACTGCAAAAAATTGCACATTTTCGTTCCTGGCTAAATCCTAAAAACGCGATAGATGGCTGGCCCGCGCCGAGACGCGTCTCCAGACGTTTCAAACGTGCGTCTGGCTCGCATAGAACTGCAAAAAATTGCACATTTTTGTTCCTGGCTAAATTCTAAAAACGCTATAGCTAGCTGGCCCGCGCCGAGACGCGTCTCCAGACGCCTCAAACGTGCGTCTGGCTCGCATAGAACTGCAAAAAAATGCACATTTTTGTTCCTGGCTAAATTCTAAAAACGCTATAGCTAGCTGGCCCGCGCCGAGACGCGTCTCCAGACGCCTCAAACGTGCGTCTGGCTCGCATAGAACTGCAAAAAATTGCACATTTTTGTTCCTGGCTAAATTCTAAAAACGCTATAGCTAGCTGGCCCGCGCCGAGACGCGTCTCCAGACGCCTCAAACGTGCATCTGGCTCGCATAGAACTGCAAAAAAATGCAAATTTTTGTTCCTGGCTAAATTCTAAAAACGCTATAGCTAGCTGGCCCGCGCCGAAACGCGTCTCCAGACGCCTCAAACGTGCGTCTGGCTCGCATAGACCTGCAAATAATTGCACATTTTTGTTCCTGGCTAAATTCTTAAAACGCTATAGCTAGCTGGCCCGCGCCGAGACGCGTCTCCAGACGCCTCAAACGTGCGTCTGGCTCGCATAGAACTGCAAAAAATTGCACATTTTTGTTCCTGGCTAAATTCTAAAAACGCTATAGCTAGCTGGCCCGCGCCGAGACGCGTCTCCAGACGCCTCAAACGTGCGTCTGGCTCGCATAGAACTGCAAAAAATTGCACATTTTTGTTCCTGGCTAAATTCTAAAAACGCTATAGCTAGCTGGCCCGCGCCGAGACGCGTCTCCAGACGCCTCAAACGTGCGTCTGGCTCGCATGGAACTACAAAAAATTGCACATTTTCGTTCCTGGCTAAATTCTAAAAACGCTATAGCTAGCTGGCCCGCGCCGAGACGCGTCTCCAGACGCCTCGAATGTGCGACTGGCTGCATAGAACTGCAAAAAATTGCACATTTTTGTTCCTGGCTAAATTCTAAAAACGCTGTAGCTAGCTGGCCCGCGCCGAGACGCGTCTCCAGACGCCTCAAACGTGCGTCTGGCTCGCATAGAACTGCAAAAAATTGCACATTTTTGTTCCTGGCTAAATTCTAAAAACGCTATAGCTAGCTGGCCCGCGCCAAGACGCGTCTCCAGACGCCTCAAACGTGCGTCTGGCTCGCATAGAACTGCAAAAAAATTGCACATTTTTGTGTCTGGCTAAATTCTAAAAACGCTATAGCTAGCTGGCCCGCGCCGAGACGCGTCTCCAGACGCCTCAAACGTGCGTCTGGCTCGCATAGAACTGCAAAAAATTGCACATTTTTGTTCCTGGCTAAATTCTAAAAACGCTATAGCTAGCTGGCCCGCGCCGAGACGCGTCTCCAGACGCCTCAAACGTGCGTCTGGCTCTCATAGAACTGCAAAAAATTGCACATTTTCATTCCTGGCTAAATCCTAAAAACGCGATAGATGGCTGGCCCGCGCCGAGACGCGTCTCCAGACGTTTCAAACGTGCGTCTGGCTCGCATAGAACTGCAAAAAATTGCACATTTTTGTTCCTGGCTAAATTCTAAAAACGCTATAGCTAGCTGGCCCGCGCCGAGACGCGTCTCCAGACGCCTCAAACGTGCGTCTGGCTCTCATAGAACTGCAAAAAAATGCACATTTTTGTTCCTGGCTAAATTCTAAAAACACTATAGCTAGCTGGCCCGCGCCGAGACGCGTCTCCAGACGCCTCAAACGTGCGTCTGGCTCGCATAGAACTGCAAAAAATTGCACATTTTTGTTCCTGGCTAAATTCTAAAAACGCTATAGCTAGCTGGCCCGCGCCGAGACGCGTCTCCAGACGCCTCAAACGTGCATCTGGCTCGCATAGAACTGCAAAAAAATGCAAATTTTTGTTCCTGGCTAAATTCTAAAAACGCTATAGCTAGCTGGCCCGCGCCGAAACGCGTCTCCAGACGCCTCAAACGTGCGTCTGGCTCGCATAGACCTGCAAATAATTGCACATTTTTGTTCCTGGCTAAATTCTTAAAACGCTATAGCTAGCTGGCCAGCGCCGAGACGCGTCTCCAGACGCCTCAAACGTGCGTCTGGCTCGCATAGAACTGCAAAAAATTGCACATTTTTGTTCCTGGCTAAATTCTAAAAACGCTATAGCTAGCTGGCCAGCGCCGAGACGCGTCTCCAGACGCCTCAAACGTGCGTCTGGCTCGCATAGAACTGCAAAAAATTGCACATTTTTGTTCCTGGCTAAATTCTAAAAACGCTATAGCTAGCTGGCCCGCGCCGAGACGCGTCTACAGACTTCTCAAACGTGCGTCTGGCTCGCATAGAACTGCAAAAAATTGCACATTTTTGTTCCTGGCTAAATTCTAAAAACGCTATAGCTAGCTGGCCCGCGCCGAGACGCGTTTCCAGACGCCTCAAACGTGCGTCTGGTTCGCATAGAACTGCAAAAAATTGCACATTTTTGTTCCAGGCTAAATTCTAAAAACGCTATAGCTAGCTGGCCCGCGCCGAAACGCGTCTCCAGACGTCTCAAACGTGCGTCTGGCTCGCATAGACCTGCAAATAATTGCACATTTTTGTTCCTGGCTAAATTCTAAAAACGCTATAGCTAGCTGGCCCGCGCCAAGACGCGTCTCCAGACGCCTCAAACGTGCGTCTGGCTCGCATAGAACTGCAAAAAATTGCACATTTTTGTTCCTGGCTAAATTCTAAAAACGCTATAGCTAGCTGGCCCGCGCCGAGACGCTTCTCCAGACGCCTCAAACGTGCGTCTGGCTCGCATAGATCTGTAAAAAATTGCACATTTTTGTTCCTGGCAAATCCTAAAAACGCTATAGCTAGCTGGCCCGCGCCGAGACGCTTCTCCAGACGCCTCAAACGTGCGTCTGGCTCGCATAGAACTGCAAAAAAATGCACATTTTTGTTCCTGGCTAAATTCTAAAAACGCTATAGCTAGCTGGCCCGCATCGAGACACGTCTCCAGACGCCTCAAACGTGCGTCTGGCTCGCATAGAACTGCAAAAAATTGCACATTTTTGTTCCTGGCTAAATTCTAAAAACGCTATAGCTAGCTGGCCCGCGCCGAGACGCGTCTCCAGACGCCTCAAACGTGCGTCTGGTTCGCAAAGAACTGCAAAAAATTGCACATTTTTGTTCCTAGCTAAATTCTGAAAACGCTATAGCTAGCTGGCCCGCGCCGAGACTCGTCTCCAGACACCTCAAACGTGCGTCTGGCTCTCATAGAACTGCAAAAAATTGCACATTTTTGTTCCTGGCTAAATTCTAAAAACGCTATAGCTAGCTGGCCCGCGCCGAGACGCGTCTCCAGACGCCTCAAACGTGCGTCTGGCTTGCAGAGTACTGCAAAAAATTGCACATTTTTGTTCCTGGCTAAATTCTAAAAACGCTATAACTTGCTGGCCCGCGTCGAGACGCGTCTCCAGACGCCTCAAACGTGCGTCTGGCTCGCATAGAACTGCATAAAATTACACATTTTTGTTCCTGGCTAAATTCTAAAAACGCTATATCTAGCTGGCCCGCGCCGAGACGCGTCTTCAGACGCCTCAAACGTGCGTCTGGCTCGCATAGAACTACAAAAAATTGCACATTTTTGTTCCTGGCTAAATTCTAAAAACGCTATAGCTAGCTGGCCCGCGCCGAGACGCGTCTCCAGACGCCTCAAACGTGCGTCTGGCTCGCATAGAACTGCAAAAAATTGCACATTTTTGTTCCTGGCTAAATTCTAAAAACGCTATAGCTAGCTGGCCCGCGCCAAGACGCGTCTCCAGACGCCTCAAACGTGCGTCTGGCTCGCATAGAACTGCAAAAAAATTGCACATTTTTGTGTCTGGCTAAATTCTAAAAACGCTATAGCTAGCTGGCCCGCGCCGAGACGCGTCTCCAGACGCCTCAAACGTGCGTCTGGCTCGCATAGAACTGCAAAAAATTGCACATTTTTGTTCCTGGCTAAATTCTAAAAACGCTACAGCTAGCTGGCCTTCGCCGAGACACGTCTCCAGACGCCTCAAACGTGCGTCTGGCTCGCATAGAACTGCAAAAAATTGCACATTTTTGTTCCTGGCTAAATTCTAAAAACGCTATAGCTAGCTGGCCCGCGCCGAGACGCGTCTCCAGACGCCCCAAACGTTCGTCTGGCTCGCATAGAACTGCAAAAAATTGCACATTTTCGTTCCTGGCTAAATCCTAAAAACGCGATAGATGGCTGGCCCGCGCCGAGACGCGTCTCCAGACGTTTCAAACGTGCGTCTGGCTCGCATAGAACTGCAAAAAATTGCACATTTTTGTTCCTGGCTAAATTCTAAAAACGCTATAGCTAGCTGGCCCGCGCCGAGACGCGTCTCCAGACGCCCCAAACGTTCGTCTGGCTCGCATAGAACTGCAAAAAATTGCACATTTTCGTTCCTGGCTAAATCCTAAAAACGCGATAGATGGCTGGCCCGCGCCGAGACGCGTCTCCAGACGTTTCAAACGTGCGTCTGGCTCGCATAGAACTGCAAAAAATTGCACATTTTTGTTCCTGGCTAAATTCTAAAAACGCTATAGCTAGCTGGCCCGCGCCGAGACGCGTCTCCAGACGCCTCAAACGTGCGTCTGGCTCGCATAGAACTGCAAAAAAATGCACATTTTTGTTCCTGGCTAAATTCTAAAAACGCTATAGCTAGCTGGCCCGCGCCGAGACGCGTCTCCAGACGCCTCAAACGTGCGTCTGGCTCGCATAGAACTGCAAAAAATTGCACATTTTTGTTCCTGGCTAAATTCTAAAAACGCTATAGCTAGCTGGCCCGCGCCGAGACGCGTCTCCAGACGCCTCAAACGTGCATCTGGCTCGCATAGAACTGCAAAAAAATGCAAATTTTTGTTCCTGGCTAAATTCTAAAAACGCTATAGCTAGCTGGCCCGCGCCGAAACGCGTCTCCAGACGCCTCAAACGTGCGTCTGGCTCGCATAGACCTGCAAATAATTGCACATTTTTGTTCCTGGCTAAATTCTTAAAACGCTATAGCTAGCTGGCCCGCGCCGAGACGCGTCTCCAGACGCCTCAAACGTGCGTCTGGCTCGCATAGAACTGCAAAAAATTGCACATTTTTGTTCCTGGCTAAATTCTAAAAACGCTATAGCTAGCTGGCCCGCGCCGAGACGCGTCTCCAGACGCCTCAAACGTGCGTCTGGCTCGCATAGAACTGCAAAAAATTGCACATTTTTGTTCCTGGCTAAATTCTAAAAACGCTATAGCTAGCTGGCCCGCGCCGAGACGCGTCTCCAGACGCCTCAAACGTGCGTCTGGCTCGCATGGAACTACAAAAAATTGCACATTTTCGTTCCTGGCTAAATTCTAAAAACGCTATAGCTAGCTGGCCCGCGCCGAGACGCGTCTCCAGACGCCTCGAATGTGCGACTGGCTGCATAGAACTGCAAAAAATTGCACATTTTTGTTCCTGGCTAAATTCTAAAAACGCTGTAGCTAGCTGGCCCGCGCCGAGACGCGTCTCCAGACGCCTCAAACGTGCGTCTGGCTCGCATAGAACTGCAAAAAATTGCACATTTTTGTTCCTGGCTAAATTCTAAAAACGCTATAGCTAGCTGGCCCGCGCCAAGACGCGTCTCCAGACGCCTCAAACGTGCGTCTGGCTCGCATAGAACTGCAAAAAAATTGCACATTTTTGTGTCTGGCTAAATTCTAAAAACGCTATAGCTAGCTGGCCCGCGCCGAGACGCGTCTCCAGACGCCTCAAACGTGCGTCTGGCTCGCATAGAACTGCAAAAAATTGCACATTTTTGTTCCTGGCTAAATTCTAAAAACGCTATAGCTAGCTGGCCCGCGCCGAGACGCGTCTCCAGACGCCTCAAACGTGCGTCTGGCTCTCATAGAACTGCAAAAAATTGCACATTTTCATTCCTGGCTAAATCCTAAAAACGCGATAGATGGCTGGCCCGCGCCGAGACGCGTCTCCAGACGTTTCAAACGTGCGTCTGGCTCGCATAGAACTGCAAAAAATTGCACATTTTTGTTCCTGGCTAAATTCTAAAAACGCTATAGCTAGCTGGCCCGCGCCGAGACGCGTCTCCAGACGCCTCAAACGTGCGTCTGGCTCTCATAGAACTGCAAAAAAATGCACATTTTTGTTCCTGGCTAAATTCTAAAAACACTATAGCTAGCTGGCCCGCGCCGAGACGCGTCTCCAGACGCCTCAAACGTGCGTCTGGCTCGCATAGAACTGCAAAAAATTGCACATTTTTGTTCCTGGCTAAATTCTAAAAACGCTATAGCTAGCTGGCCCGCGCCGAGACGCGTCTCCAGACGCCTCAAACGTGCATCTGGCTCGCATAGAACTGCAAAAAAATGCAAATTTTTGTTCCTGGCTAAATTCTAAAAACGCTATAGCTAGCTGGCCCGCGCCGAAACGCGTCTCCAGACGCCTCAAACGTGCGTCTGGCTCGCATAGACCTGCAAATAATTGCACATTTTTGTTCCTGGCTAAATTCTTAAAACGCTATAGCTAGCTGGCCAGCGCCGAGACGCGTCTCCAGACGCCTCAAACGTGCGTCTGGCTCGCATAGAACTGCAAAAAATTGCACATTTTTGTTCCTGGCTAAATTCTAAAAACGCTATAGCTAGCTGGCCAGCGCCGAGACGCGTCTCCAGACGCCTCAAACGTGCGTCTGGCTCGCATAGAACTGCAAAAAATTGCACATTTTTGTTCCTGGCTAAATTCTAAAAACGCTATAGCTAGCTGGCCCGCGCCGAGACGCGTCTACAGACTTCTCAAACGTGCGTCTGGCTCGCATAGAACTGCAAAAAATTGCACATTTTTGTTCCTGGCTAAATTCTAAAAACGCTATAGCTAGCTGGCCCGCGCCGAGACGCGTTTCCAGACGCCTCAAACGTGCGTCTGGTTCGCATAGAACTGCAAAAAATTGCACATTTTTGTTCCAGGCTAAATTCTAAAAACGCTATAGCTAGCTGGCCCGCGCCGAAACGCGTCTCCAGACGTCTCAAACGTGCGTCTGGCTCGCATAGACCTGCAAATAATTGCACATTTTTGTTCCTGGCTAAATTCTAAAAACGCTATAGCTAGCTGGCCCGCGCCAAGACGCGTCTCCAGACGCCTCAAACGTGCGTCTGGCTCGCATAGAACTGCAAAAAATTGCACATTTTTGTTCCTGGCTAAATTCTAAAAACGCTATAGCTAGCTGGCCCGCGCCGAGACGCTTCTCCAGACGCCTCAAACGTGCGTCTGGCTCGCATAGATCTGTAAAAAATTGCACATTTTTGTTCCTGGCAAATCCTAAAAACGCTATAGCTAGCTGGCCCGCGCCGAGACGCTTCTCCAGACGCCTCAAACGTGCGTCTGGCTCGCATAGAACTGCAAAAAAATGCACATTTTTGTTCCTGGCTAAATTCTAAAAACGCTATAGCTAGCTGGCCCGCATCGAGACACGTCTCCAGACGCCTCAAACGTGCGTCTGGCTCGCATAGAACTGCAAAAAATTGCACATTTTTGTTCCTGGCTAAATTCTAAAAACGCTATAGCTAGCTGGCCCGCGCCGAGACGCGTCTCCAGACGCCTCAAACGTGCGTCTGGTTCGCAAAGAACTGCAAAAAATTGCACATTTTTGTTCCTAGCTAAATTCTGAAAACGCTATAGCTAGCTGGCCCGCGCCGAGACTCGTCTCCAGACACCTCAAACGTGCGTCTGGCTCTCATAGAACTGCAAAAAATTGCACATTTTTGTTCCTGGCTAAATTCTAAAAACGCTATAGCTAGCTGGCCCGCGCCGAGACGCGTCTCCAGACGCCTCAAACGTGCGTCTGGCTTGCAGAGTACTGCAAAAAATTGCACATTTTTGTTCCTGGCTAAATTCTAAAAACGCTATAACTTGCTGGCCCGCGTCGAGACGCGTCTCCAGACGCCTCAAACGTGCGTCTGGCTCGCATAGAACTGCATAAAATTACACATTTTTGTTCCTGGCTAAATTCTAAAAACGCTATATCTAGCTGGCCCGCGCCGAGACGCGTCTTCAGACGCCTCAAACGTGCGTCTGGCTCGCATAGAACTACAAAAAATTGCACATTTTTGTTCCTGGCTAAATTCTAAAAACGCTATAGCTAGCTGGCCCGCGCCGAGACGCGTCTCCAGACGCCTCAAACGTGCGTCTGGCTCGCATAGAACTGCAAAAAATTGCACATTTTTGTTCCTGGCTAAATTCTAAAAACGCTATAGCTAGCTGGCCCGCGCCAAGACGCGTCTCCAGACGCCTCAAACGTGCGTCTGGCTCGCATAGAACTGCAAAAAAATTGCACATTTTTGTGTCTGGCTAAATTCTAAAAACGCTATAGCTAGCTGGCCCGCGCCGAGACGCGTCTCCAGACGCCTCAAACGTGCGTCTGGCTCGCATAGAACTGCAAAAAATTGCACATTTTTGTTCCTGGCTAAATTCTAAAAACGCTACAGCTAGCTGGCCTTCGCCGAGACACGTCTCCAGACGCCTCAAACGTGCGTCTGGCTCGCATAGAACTGCAAAAAATTGCACATTTTTGTTCCTGGCTAAATTCTAAAAACGCTATAGCTAGCTGGCCCGCGCCGAGACGCGTCTCCAGACGCCCCAAACGTTCGTCTGGCTCGCATAGAACTGCAAAAAATTGCACATTTTCGTTCCTGGCTAAATCCTAAAAACGCGATAGATGGCTGGCCCGCGCCGAGACGCGTCTCCAGACGTTTCAAACGTGCGTCTGGCTCGCATAGAACTGCAAAAAATTGCACATTTTTGTTCCTGGCTAAATTCTAAAAACGCTATAGCTAGCTGGCCCGCGCCGAGACGCGTCTCCAGACGCCTCAAACGTGCGTCTGGCTCGCATAGAACTGCAAAAAAATGCACATTTTTGTTCCTGGCTAAATTCTAAAAACGCTATAGCTAGCTGGCCCGCGCCGAGACGCGTCTCCAGACGCCTCAAACGTGCGTCTGGCTCGCATAGAACTGCAAAAAATTGCACATTTTTGTTCCTGGCTAAATTCTAAAAACGCTATAGCTAGCTGGCCCGCGCCGAGACGCGTCTCCAGACGCCTCAAACGTGCATCTGGCTCGCATAGAACTGCAAAAAAATGCAAATTTTTGTTCCTGGCTAAATTCTAAAACGCTATAGCTAGCTGGCCCGCGCCGAAACGCGTCTCCAGACGCCTCAAACGTGCGTCTGGCTCGCATAGACCTGCAAATAATTGCACATTTTTGTTCCTGGCTAAATTCTTAAAACGCTATAGCTAGCTGGCCAGCGCCGAGACGCGTCTCCAGACGCCTCAAACGTGCGTCTGGTTCGCATAGAACTGCAAAAAATTGCACATTTTTGTTCCAGGCTAAATTCTAAAAACGCTATAGCTAGCTGGCCCGCGCCGAGACGCGTCTCCAGAAGCCTCAAACGTGCGTCTGGCTCGCATAGACCTGCAAATAATTGCACATTTTTGTTCCTGGCTAAATTCTAAAAACGCTATAGCTAGCTGGCCCGCGCCAAGACGCGTCTCCAGACGCCTCAAACGTGCGTCTGTCTCGCATAGAACTGCAAAAAATTGCACGTTTTTGTTGCTGGCTAAATTCTAAAAACGCTATAGCTAGCTGGCCCGCGCCGAGACGCTTCTCCAGACGCCTCAAACGTGCGTCTGGCTCGCATAGATCTGTAAAAAATTGCACATTTTTGTTCCTGGCAAATTCTAAAAACGCTATAGCTAGCTGGCCCGCGCCGAGACGCTTCTCCAGACGCCTCAAACGTGCGTCTGGCTCGCATAGAACTGCAAAAAAATGCACATTTTTGTTCCTGGCTAAATTCTAAAAACGCTATAGCTAGCTGGCCCGCATCGAGACGCGTCTCCAGACGCCTCAAACGTGCGTCTGGCTCGCATAGAACTGCAAAAAATTGCACATTTTTGTTCCTGGCTAAATTCTAAAAACGCTATAGCTAGCTGGCCCGCGCCGAGACGCGTCTCCAGACGCCTCAAACGTGCGTCTGGTTCGCAAAGAACTGCAAAAAATTGCACATTTTTGTTCCTAGCTAAATTCTGAAAACGCTATAGCTAGCTGGCCCGCGCCGAGACTCGTCTCCAGACACCTCAAACGTGCGTCTGGCTCTCATAGAACTGCAAAAAATTGAACATTTTTGTTCCTGGCTAAATTCTAAAAACGCTATAGCTAGCTGGCACGCGTCGAGACGCGTCTCCAGAGGCCTCAAACGTGCGTCTGGTTCGCAAAGAACTGCAAAAAATTGCATATTTTGGTTCCTGGCTAAATTCTAAAAACGCTATAGCTAGCTGGCCCGCGCCGAGACGCGTCTCCAGACGCCTCAAACGTGCGTCTGGCTCGCATAGAACTACAAAAAATTGCACATTTTTGTTCCTGGCTAAATTCTAAAAACGCTATAGCTAGCTGGCACGCGTCGAGACGCGTCTCCAGACGCCTCAAACGTGCGTCTGGCTCGCATAGACTGCATAAAATTACACATTTTTGTTCCTGGCTAAATTCTAAAAACGCTATAGCTAGCTGGCCCGCGCCGAGACGCGTCTCCAGACGCCTCAAACGTGCGTCTGGCTCGCATAGAACTACAAAAAATTGCACATTTTTGTTCCTGGCTAAATTCTAAAAACGCTATAGCTAGCTGGCCCGCGCCGAGACGCGTCTCCAGACGCCTCAAACGTGCGTCTGGCTCGCATAGTACTGCAAAAAATTGCACATTTTTGTTCTTGGCTAAATTCTAAAAACGCTATAACTTGCTGGCCCGCGTCGAGACGCGTCTCCAGACGCCTCAAACGTGCGTCTGGCTCGCATAGACTGCAAAAAATTGAACATTTTTGTTCCTGGCTAAATTCTAAAAACGCTATAACTTGCTGGCCCGCGTCGAGACGCGTCTCCAGATGCCTCAAACGTGCGTCTGGCTCGCATAGACTGCAAGAAATTGAACATTTTTGTTCCTGGCTAAATTCTAAAAACGCTATAGCTAGCTGGCACGCGTCGAGACGCGTCTCCAGAGGCCTCAAACGTGCGTCTGGTTCGCAAAGAACTGCAAAAAATTGCATATTTTGGTTCCTGGCTAAATTCTAAAAACGCTATAGCTAGCTGGCACGCGTCGAGACGCGTCTCCAGACGCCTCAAACGTGCGTCTGGCTCGCATAGAACTGCAAAAAATTGCACATTTTTGTTCCTGGCTAAATTCTAAAAACGCTATAGCTAGCTGGCCCGCGCCGAGACGCGTCTCCAGACGCCTCAAACGTGTCAGTCACAAGTCGGTTCTTTATTAACGCAGTGTTTCTTAACGTGACCGAACTGTTGACAATGTTAGCACCGAACGACTTCAACATCGTCAATAAAGCGGCAGGTAGCCCAATCAATAAATAATTTATCCTTGGTAGAAACTAAGTGTTTACGTACTGCGGAATCTAACTCGATGCCTATCCACTTACGACCGTTGTCTAACGAGCGCCTACGGATAATTTTAGTAGACTTAATAAAGTCATCCTCTTTCATTTGAAGCTCATCTTTAATATTTTGGCGGTATAGCGCGATCATAAAAGCGCCATCATCCATTGAAGGTGGTACATCCGTAGCTAATACTCGAGGGCGTCTACCTTTTGGTTTTTCTAGTCGTTAACCAGCGGCCTTAATTGCGTCCACGGATTCCAATTTTTTAAGCTGATGTTCACTAGCGACACGTAGAACAACACCTGATTTCGCGGTTTTTTTCACGCCTACAATTTGAAAACCGTCATCACAGGGCTTAATTGCTTTCATAAGCGCTTGTTTTGTCGCGGACGAAGTGCTATAATCAGTTGATCGAGCTGCGGTCGGATAAGCCACCACACACGGCAATGGTGGACGGGATTCCATAATTGCTGGAGCTACTTTTGGCAAGCGTAGTTTCAACGAGTCCGCATACGAAATTTTACAATTGTTATTATTATTATTGACAGGATTGGGATTGACATAGTTATTCGACTTGATTTTTTCAAATTCGCGTTCCGTATTGGCTAACTTCGTTTCGTTGCATGATGATTTTATGGCCAGCATAAAAACGATGGCCGTGACACGCTGTGTCATATCCATAATGGCAGATTTATTTGCTACGTTAATGCGAGAGCCCTGATCATTGACAAAGTCGTTAATTTTTGACAGGTAGGCTGACGCCTCGGAAACTAAGTCGCAGTAATCGGTATTGCTCACATTACTGATATTTAAAATCGGCGAGGATTTTTCCACGGTTTCGAAAGTTGGATGAACCCGTTTTGACCTATCATCGGGCGAAATGTATGATGGAGACATTTCGCTGAACAAGCGTTTCGAATTAGCGGAGGTCGCCACGGGCGACCTTTGGGTTTTTGTATTTCGACGAAATATATCTCCGCCACGATCTGGAGGGTCATCATTTGTTGACATCATGAATTACTTTATAACAACACGGATGAATTAAAAATATCAAAAGAACTAAACAAATAGATATCAATCGATTAAGTTAATTCGCGTTACCCACACACAAGAAAAATAAATGCACTTACCGAAAGCTGGAGGAATTGACTAATTACCTGTAAATAAATGAACAGACACTTTGAAAAACTTACAAAACACGCACTTACTACACTATAGCACCGCTAGGAACAATTCACAAGCCTTAAAATAAACACACAACGCGAATTCCGAATTTACAATACGCAGCGATATAATAAACACCGCAGTGCGCGCGAGTGGGGAGGGAACGCTATAGCTAGCTGGCCCGCGCCGAGACGCGTCTCCAGACGCCTCAAACGTGCGTCTGGCTCGCATAGAACTGCAAAAAATTGCACATTTTTGTTCCTGGCTAAATTCTAAAAACGCTATAGCTAGCTGGCCCGCGCCGAGACGCGTCTCCAGACGCCTCAAACGTGCGTCTGGCTCGCATAGAACTGCAAAAAATTGCACATTTTTGTTCCTGGCTAAATTCTTAAAACGCTGTAGCTAGCTGGCCCGCGCCGAGACGCGTCTCCAGACGCCTCAAACGTGCGTCTGGCCCGCATAGAACTGCAAAAAATTGCACATTTTTGTTCCTGGCTAAATTCTAAAAACGCTATAGCTAGCTGGCACGCGTCGAGACGCGTCTTCAGACGCCTCAAACGTGCGTCTGGCTCGCATAGAACCGCAAAAAATTGCACATTTTTGTTCCTGGCTAAATTCTAAAAACGCTATAGCTAGCTGGCCCGCGTCGAGACGCGTCTCCAGACGCCTCAAACGTGCGTCTGGCCCGCATAGAACTGCAAAAAATTGCACATTTTTGTTCCTGGCTAAATTCTAAAAACGCTATAGCTAGCTGGCACGCGTCGAGACGCGTCTTCAGACGCCTCAAACGTGCGTCTGGCTCGCATAGAACTGCAAAAAATTGCACATTTTTGTTCCTGGCTAAATTCTAAAAACGCTATAGCTAGCTGGCCCGCGCCGAGACGCGTCTCCAGACGCCTCAAACGTGCGTCTGGCTCGCATAGAACTGCAAAAAAATGCACATTTTTGTTCCTGGCTAAATTCTAAAAACGCTATAGCTAGCTGGCACGCGTCGAGACGCGTCTCCAGACGCCTCAAACGTGCGTCTGGCTCGCATAGAACTGCAAAAAATTGCACATTTTTGTTCCTGGCTTAATTCTAAAAACGCTATAGCTAGCTGGCCCGCGCCGAGACGCGTCTCCAGACGCCTCAAACGTGCGTCGGGCTCGCATAGAACTGCAAAAAAATGCACATTTTTGTTCCTGGCTAAATTCTAAAAATTCTATAGCTAGCTGGCCCGCGCCGAGACGCGTCTCCAGACGCCTCAAACGTGCGTCTGGCTCGCATAGAACTGCAAAAAATTGCACATTTTTGTTCCTGGCTAAATCTTAAAAACGCGATAGCTGGCTGGCCCGCACCGAGACGCGTCTCCAGACGCCTCAAACGTGCGGCTGGCTCGCATAGAACTGCAAAAAATTGCACATTTTTGTTCCTGGCTAAATTCTAGAAACGCTATAGCTAGCTGGCCCGCGCCGAGACGCGTCTCCAGACGCCTCAAACGTGCGTCTGGCTCGCATAGAACTGCAAAAAATTGCACATTTTTGTTCCTGGCTAAATTCTAAAAACGCTATAGCTAGCTGGCCCGCGCCGAGACGCGTTTCCAGACGCCTCAAACGTGCGTCTGGCTCACATAAAACTGCGAAAAATTACACATTTTTGTTCCTGGCTAAATTCCAGAAACGCTATAGCTAGCTGGCCCGCGCCGAGACGCGTCTCCAGACGCCTCAAACGTGCGTCTGTCTCGCATAGAACTGCAAAAAATTGCACATTTTTGTTCCTAGCGAAATTCTAAAAGCGCTATAGCTAGTTGGCCCGCGTCGAGACGCCTCTCCAGACGCCTCAAACGTGCGTCTGTCTCGCATAGAACTGCAAAAAAATGCACATTTTTGTTCCTGGCTAAATTCTAAAAGCGCTATAGCTAGCTGGCCCGCGCCGAGACGCGTCTCCAGACGCCTCAAACGTGCGTCTGGCTCGCATAGAACTGCAAAAAATTGCACATTTTTGTTCCTAGCTAAATTCTAAAAACGATATAGCTAGTTGGCCCGCGTCGAGACGCCTCTCCAGACGCCTCAAACGTGCGTCTGGCTCGCATAGAACTGCAAAAAATTGCACATTTTTGTTCCTGGCTAAATTCTAAAAACGCTAAAGCTAGCTGGCCGGCGCCGAGACGCCTCAAACGTGCGTCTGGCTCGCATAGAACTGCAAAAAATTGCACATTTTTGTTCCTGGCTAAATCCTAAAAACGCTATAGCTAGCTGGCCCGCGCCGAGAAGCGTCTCCAGACGCCTGAAACGTGCGTCTGGCTCGCATAGGACTGCAAAAAATTGCACATTTTTGTTCCTGGCTCAATTCTAAAAACGCTATAGCTAGCTGGCCCGCGCCGAGACGCGGCTCCAGACGCCTCAAACGTGCGTCTGGCTCGCATAGAACTGCAAAAAATTGCACATTTTTGTTCCTGGCTAAATTTTAAAAACGCTACAGCTAGCTGGCCCGCGCCGAGACGCGTCTCCAGACGCCTCAAACGTGCGTCTGGCTCGCATAGAACTTTAAAAAAATTGCACATTTTTGTTCCTAGCTAAATTCTAAAAACGATATAGCTAGTTCGCCCGCGTCGAGACGCCTCTCCAGACGCCTCAAACGTGCGTCTGGCTCGCATAGAACTGCAAAAAATTGCACATTTTTGTCCCTGGCTAAATTCTAAAAAGGTTACAGCTAGCTGGCCCGCGCCGAGACGCGTCTCCAGACGCCTCAAACGTGCGTCTGGCTCGCATAGAACTGCAAAAAATTGCACATTTTTGTTCCTGGCTAAATTCTAAAAACGCTATAGCTAGCTGGCCCGCGTCGAGACGCCTCTCCAGACGCCTCAAACGGTCGTCTGGCTCGCATAGAACTGCAAAAAATTGCACATTTTTGTTCCTGGCTAAATTCTAAAAACGCTATAGCTAGCTGGCCCGCGCTGAGACGCGTCTCCAGACGCCTCAAACGTGCGTCTGGCTCGCATAGAACTACAAAAAATTGCACATTTTTGTTCCTGGCTAAATTCTAAAAACGCTATAGCTAGCTGGCCCGCGTCGAGACGCGTCTCCAGACGCCTCAAACGTGCGTCTGCCTCGCATAGAACTGCAAAAAATTGCTCATTTTCGTTCCTGGCTAAATTCTAAAAACGCTATAGCTAGCTGGCCCGCGCCGAGACGCGTCTCCAGACGCCTCAAACGTGCGTCTGGCTCGCATAGAACTGCAAAAAATTGCACATTTTTGTTCCTGGCTAAATTCTAAAAACGCTATAGCTAGCTGGCCCGCGCCGAGACGCGTCTCCAGACGCGTCTCCAGACGCCTCAAACGTGCGTCTGGCTCGCATAGAACTGCAAAAAATTGCACATTTTTGTTCCTGGCTAAATTATAAAAACGCTCTTGCTAGCTGGCCCGCGCCGAGACGCGTCTCCAGACGCCTCAAACGTGCGTCTGGCTCGCAAAGAACTGCAAAAAATTGCACATTTTTGTTCCTGGCTAAATCTTAAAAACGCGATAGCTGGCTGGCCCGCGCCGAGACGCGTCTCCAGACGCCTCAAACGTGCGTCTGGCTCGCATAGAACTGCAAAAAATTGCACATTTTTGTTCCTGGCTAAATTCTAGAAACGCTATAGCAAGCTGGCCCGCGCCGAGACGCGTCTCCAGACGCCTCAAACGTGCGTCTGGCTCGCATAGAACTGCAAAAAATTGCACATTTCTGTTCCTGGCTAAATTATAAAAACGCTCTTGCTAGCTGGCCCGCGCCGAGACGCGTCTCCAGACGCCTCAAACGTGCGTCTGGCTCGCATAGAACTGCAAAAAATTGCACATTTTTGTTCCTGGCTAAATTCTAAAAACGCTATAGCTAGCTGGCCCGCGCCGAGACGCGTCTCCAGACGCCTGAAACGTGCGTCTGGCTCGCATAGGACTGCAAAAAATTGCACATTTTTGTTCCTGGCTAAATTCTAGAAACGCTATAGCAAGCTGGCCCGCGCCGAGACGCGTCTCCAGACGCCTCAAACGTGCGTCTGGCTTGCATAGAACTGCAAAAAATTGCACATTTTTGTTCCTGGCTAAATTCTAAAAACGCTAAAGCTAGCTGGCCGGCGCCGAGACGCCTCAAACGTGCGTCTGGCTCGCATAGAACTGCAAAAAATTGCACATTTTTGTTCCTGGCTAAATCCTAAAAACGCTATAGCTAGCTGGCCCGCGCCGAGAAGCGTCTCCAGACGCCTGAAACGTGCGTCTGGCTCGCATAGGACTGCAAAAAATTGCACATTTTTGTTCCTGGCTCAATTCTAAAAACGCTATAGCTAGCTGGCCCGCGCCGAGACGCGGCTCCAGACGCCTCAAACGTGCGTCTGGCTCGCATAGAACTTTAAAAAAATTGCACATTTTTGTTCCTAGCTAAATTCTAAAAACGATATAGCTAGTTCGCCCGCGTCGAGACGCCTCTCAAGACGCCTCAAACGTGCGTCTGGCTCGCATAGAACTGCAAAAAATTGCACATTTTTGTCCCTGGCTAAATTCTAAAAAGGTTACAGCTAGCTGGCCCGCGCCGAGACGCGTCTCCAGACGCCTCAAACGTGCGTCTGGCTCGCATAGAACTACAAAAAATTGCACATTTTTGTTCCTGGCTAAATTCTAAAAACGCTATAGCTAGCTGGCCCGCGTCGAGACGCGTCTCCAGACGCCTCAAACGTGCGTCTGCCTCGCATAGAACTGCAAAAAATTGCTCATTTTCGTTCCTGGCTAAATTCTAAAAACGCTATAGCTAGCTGGCCCGCGCCGAGACGCGTCTCCAGACGCCTCAAACGTGCGTCTGGCTCGCATAGAACTGCAAAAAATTGCACATTTTTGTTCCTGGCTAAATTCTAAAAACGCTATAGCTAGCTGGCCCGCGCCGAGACGCGTCTCCAGACGCGTCTCCAGACGCCTCAAACGTGCGTCAGGCTCGCATAGAACTGCAAAAAATTGCACATTTTTGTTCCTGGCTAAATTATAAAAACGCTTTTGCTAGCTGGCCCGCGCCGAGACGCGTCTCCAGACGCCTCAAACGTGCGTCTGGCTCGCAAAGAACTGCAAAAAATTGCACATTTTTGTTCCTGGCTAAATCTTAAAAACGCGATAGCTGGCTGGCCCGCGCCGAGACGCGTCTCCAGACGCCTCAAACGTGCGTCTGGCTCGCATAGAACTGAAAAAAATTGCACATTTTTGTTCCTGGCTAAATTTTAGAAACGCTATAGCAAGCTGGCCCGCGCCGAGACGCGTCTCCAGACGCCTCAAACGTGCGACTGGCTCGCATAGAACTGCAAAAAATTGCACATTTCTGTTCCTGGCTAAATTATAAAAACGCTCTTGCTAGCTGGCCCGCGCCGAGACGCGTCTCCAGACGCCTCAAACGTGCGTCTGGCTCGCATAGAACTGCAAAAAATTGCACATTTTTGTTCCTGGCTAAATTCTAAAAACGCTATAGCTAGCTGGCCCGCGCCGAGACGCGTCTCCAGACGCCTGAAACGTGCGTCTGGCTCGCATAGGACTGCAAAAAATTGCACATTTTTGTTCCTGGCTAAATTCTAGAAACGCTATAGCAAGCTGGCCCGCGCCGAGACGCGTCTCCAGACGCCTCAAACGTGCGTCTGGCTTGCATAGAACTGCAAAAAATTGCACATTTTTGTTCGTGGCTAAATTCTAAAAACGCTAAAGCTAGCTGGCCGGCGCCGAGACGCCTCAAACGTGCGTCTGGCTCGCATAGAACTGCAAAAAATTGCACATTTTTGTTCCTGGCTAAATCCTAAAAACGCTATAGCTAGCTGGCCCGCGCCGAGAAGCGTCTCCAGACGCCTGAAACGTGCGTCTGGCTCGCATAGGACTGCAAAAAATTGCACATTTTTGTTCCTGGCTCAATTCTAAAAACGCTATAGCTAGCTGGCCCGCGCCGAGACGCGGCTCCAGACGCCTCAAACGTGCGTCTGGCTCGCATAGAACTGCAAAAAATTGCACATTTTTGTTCCTGGCTAAATTCTAAAAACGCTATAGCTAGCTGGCCCGCGCCGAGACGCGTCTCCAGACGCCTCAAACGTGCGTCTGGCTCGCATAGAACTTTTAAAAAATTGCACATTTTTGTTCCTAGCTAAATTCTAAAAACGATATAGCTAGTTCGCCCGCGTCGAGACGCCTCTCCAGACGCCTCAAACGTGCGTCTGGCTCGCATAGAACTGCAAAAAATTGCACATTTTTGTCCCTGGCTAAATTCTAAAAAGGTTACAGCTAGCTGGCCCGCGCCGAGACGCGTCTCCAGACGCCTCAAACGTGCGTCTGCCTCGCATAGAACTGCAAAAAATTGCACATTTTTGTTTCTGGCTAAATTCTAAAAACGCTATAGCTAGCTGGCCCGCGCCGAGAAGCGTCTCCAGACGCCTGAAACGTGCGTCTGGCTCGCATAGGACTGCAAAAAATTGCAAATTTTTGTTCCTGGCTCAATTCTAAAAACGCTATAGCTAGCTGGCCCGCGCCGAGACGCGGCTCCAGACGCCTCAAACGTGCGTCTGGCTCGCATAGAACTGCAAAAAATTGCACATTTTTGTTCCTGGCTAAATTCTAAAAACGCTATAGCTAGCTGGCCCGCGCCGAGACGCGTCTCCAGACGCCTCAAACGTGCGTCTGGCTCGCATAGAACTTTAAAAAAATTGCACATTTTTGTCCCTGGCTAAATTCTAAAAACGCTATAGCTAGCTGGCCAGCGCCGAGACGCGTCTCCAGACGCCTCAAACGTGCGTCTGGCTCGCATAGAACTGCAAAAAATTGCACATTTTTGTTACTGGCTTAATTCTAAAAACGCTAAAGCTAGCTGGCTGGCGCCGAGACGCCTTAAATTCTAAAAGCGCTATAGCTAGTTGGCCTGCGCCGAGACGCGTCTCCAGACGCCTCAAACGTGCGTCTGGCTCGCATAGAACTGCAAAAAATTGCACATTTTTGTTCTTGGCTAAATTCTAAAAACGCTATTACTTGCTGGCCCGCGTCGAGACGCGTCTCCAGACGCCTCAAACGTGCGTCTGGCTCGCATAGAACTGCATAAAATTACACATTTTTGTTCCTGGCTAAATTCTAAAAACGCTATAGCTAGCTGGCCCGCGCCGAGACGCGTCTCCAGACGCCTCAAACGTGCGTCTGGCTCTCATAGAACTGCAAAAAATTGCACATTTTTGTTCCTGGCTAAATTCTAAAAACGCTATAGCTAGCTGGCCCGCGCCGAGACGCGTCTCCAGACGCCTCAAATGTGCGTCTGGCTCACAAAGAACTGCGAAAAATTACACATTTTTGTTCCTGGCTAAATTCTAGAAACGCTATAGCTAGCTGGCCCGCGCCGAGACGCGTCTCCAGACGCCTCAAACGTGCGTCTGTCTCGCATAGAACTGCAAAAAATTGCACATTTTTGTTCCTAGCTAAATTCTAAAAGCGCTATAGCTAGTTGGCCTGCGCCGAGACGCGTCTCCAGACGCCTCAAACGTGCGTCTGGCTCGCATAGAACTGCAAAAAATTGCACATTTTTGTTCTTGGCTAAATTCTAAAAACGCTATAACTTGCTGGCCCGCGTCGAGACGCGTCTCCAGACGCCTCAAACGTGCGTCTGGCTCGCATAGAACTGCATAAAATTACACATTTTTGTTCCTGGCTAAATTCTAAAAACGCTATAGCTAGCTGGCCCGCGCCGAGACGCGTCTCCAGACGCCTCAAACGTGCGTCTGGCTCTCATAGAACTGCAAAAAATTGCACATTTTTGTTCCTGGCTAAATTCTAAAAACGCTATAGCTAGCTGGCCCGCGCCGAGACGCGTCTCCAGACGCCTCAAATGTGCGTCTGGCTCGCATAGTACTGCAAAAAATTGCACATTTTTGTTCTTGGCTAAATTCTAAAAACGCTATAACTTGCTGGCCCGCGTCGAGACGCGTCTCCAGACGCCTCAAACGTGCGTCTGGCTCGCATAGAACTGCATAAAATTACACATTTTTGTTCCTGGCTAAATTCTAAAAACGCTATAGCTAGCTGGCCCGCGCCGAGACGCGTCTCCAGACGCCTCAAACGTGCGTCTGGCTCGCATAGAACTACAAAAAATTGCACATTTTTGTTCTTGGCTAAATTCTAAAAACGCTATAGCTTGCTGGCCCGCGCCGAGACGCGTCTCCAGACGCCTCAAACGTGCGTCTGGCTCGCATAGAACTGCAAAAAATTGCACATTTTTGTTCCTAGCTAAATCCTAAAAACGATATAGCTAGTTGGCCCGCGTCGAGACGCCTCTCCAGACGCCTCAAACGTGCGTCTGGCTCGCATAGAACTGCAAAAAATTGCACATTTTTGTTCCTGGCTAAATTCTAAAAACGTTATAACTAGCTGGCCCGCGCCGAGATGCGTCTCCAGACGCCTCAAACGTGGGTCTGGCTCGCATAGAACTGCAAAAAATTGCACATTTTTGTTCCTGGCTAAATTCTAAAAACGCTATAGCTAGCTGGCCAGCGCCGAGACGCGTCTCCAGACGGCTCAAACGTGCGTCTGGCTCTCATAGAACTGCGAAAAATTACACATTTTTGTTCCTGGCTAAATTCTAGAAACGCTATAGCTAGCTGGCCCGCGCCGAGACGCGTATCCAGACGCCTCAAACGTGCGTCTGTCTCGCATAGAACTGCAAAAAATTAAACATTTTTGTTCCTAGCTAAATTCTAAAAGCGCTATAGCTAGTTGGCCCGCGTCGAGACGCTTCTCCAGACGCCTAAAACGTGCGTCTGGCTCGCATAGAACTGCAAAAAATTGCACATTTTTGTTCCTGGCTAAATCCTAAAAACGCTATAGCTAGCTGGCCAGCGCCGAGACGCGTCTCCAGACGCCTCAAACGTGCGTCTGGCTTGCATAGAACTGCAAAAAATTGCACATTTTTGTTCCTGGCTAAATTCTAAAAACGCTAAAGCTAGCTGGCCGGCGCCGAGACGCCTCAAACGTGCGTCTGGCTCGCATAGAACTGCAAAAAATTGCACATTTTTGTTCCTGGCTAAATCCTAAAAACGCTATAGCTAGCTGGCCCGCGCCGAGACGCCTCAAACGTGCGTCTGGCTCGCATAGAACTGCAAAAAATTGCACATTTTTGTTACTGGCTTAATTCTAAAAACGCTAAAGCTAGCTGGCTGGCGCCGAGACGCCTTAAATTCTAAAAGCGCTATAGCTAGTTGGCCTGCGCCGAGACGCGTCTCCAGACGCCTCAAACGTGCGTCTGGCTCGCATAGAACTGCAAAAAATTGCACATTTTTGTTCTTGGCTAAATTCTAAAAACGCTATTACTTGCTGGCCCGCGTCGAGACGCGTCTCCAGACGCCTCAAACGTGCGTCTGGCTCGCATAGAACTGCATAAAATTACACATTTTTGTTCCTGGCTAAATTCTAAAAACGCTATAGCTAGCTGGCCCGCGCCGAGACGCGTCTCCAGACGCCTCAAACGTGCGTCTGGCTCTCATAGAACTGCAAAAAATTGCACATTTTTGTTCCTGGCTAAATTCTAAAAACGCTATAGCTAGCTGGCCCGCGCCGAGACGCGTCTCCAGACGCCTCAAATGTGCGTCTGGCTCACAAAGAACTGCGAAAAATTACACATTTTTGTTCCTGGCTAAATTCTAGAAACGCTATAGCTAGCTGGCCCGCGCCGAGACGCGTCTCCAGACGCCTCAAACGTGCGTCTGTCTCGCATAGAACTGCAAAAAATTGCACATTTTTGTTCCTAGCTAAATTCTAAAAGCGCTATAGCTAGTTGGCCTGCGCCGAGACGCGTCTCCAGACGCCTCAAACGTGCGTCTGGCTCGCATAGAACTGCAAAAAATTGCACATTTTTGTTCTTGGCTAAATTCTAAAAACGCTATAACTTGCTGGCCCGCGTCGAGACGCGTCTCCAGACGCCTCAAACGTGCGTCTGGCTCGCATAGAACTGCATAAAATTACACATTTTTGTTCCTGGCTAAATTCTAAAAACGCTATAGCTAGCTGGCCCGCGCCGAGACGCGTCTCCAGACGCCTCAAACGTGCGTCTGGCTCTCATAGAACTGCAAAAAATTGCACATTTTTGTTCCTGGCTAAATTCTAAAAACGCTATAGCTAGCTGGCCCGCGCCGAGACGCGTCTCCAGACGCCTCAAATGTGCGTCTGGCTCGCATAGTACTGCAAAAAATTGCACATTTTTGTTCTTGGCTAAATTCTAAAAACGCTATAACTTGCTGGCCCGCGTCGAGACGCGTCTCCAGACGCCTCAAACGTGCGTCTGGCTCGCATAGAACTGCATAAAATTACACATTTTTGTTCCTGGCTAAATTCTAAAAACGCTATAGCTAGCTGGCCCGCGCCGAGACGCGTCTCCAGACGCCTCAAACGTGCGTCTGGCTCGCATAGAACTACAAAAAATTGCACATTTTTGTTCTTGGCTAAATTCTAAAAACACTATAGCTTGCTGGCCCGCGCCGAGACGCGTCTCCAGACGCCTCAAACGTGCGTCTGGCTCGCATAGAACTGCAAAAAATTGCACATTTTTGTTCCTAGCTAAATCCTAAAAACGATATAGCTAGTTGGCCCGCGTCGAGACGCCTCTCCAGACGCCTCAAACGTGCGTCTGGCTCGCATAGAACTGCAAAAAATTGCACATTTTTGTTCCTGGCTAAATTCTAAAAACGTTATAACTAGCTGGCCCGCGCCGAGACGCGTCTCCAGACGCCTCAAACGTGGGTCTGGCTCGCATAGAACTGCAAAAAATTGCACATTTTTGTTCCTGGCTAAATTCTAAAAACGCTATAGCTAGCTGGCCAGCGCCGAGACGCGTCTCCAGACGGCTCAAACGTGCGTCTGGCTCTCATAGAACTGCGAAAAATTACACATTTTTGTTCCTGGCTAAATTCTAGAAACGCTATAGCTAGCTGGCCCGCGCCGAGACGCGTATCCAGACGCCTCAAACGTGCGTCTGTCTCGCATAGAACTGCAAAAAATTAAACATTTTTGTTCCTAGCTAAATTCTAAAAGCGCTATAGCTAGTTGGCCCGCGTCGAGACGCTTCTCCAGACGCCTCAAACGTGCGTCTGGCTCGCATAGAACTGCAAAAAATTGCACATTTTTGTTCCTGGCTAAATCCTAAAAACGCTATAGCTAGCTGGCCAGCGCCGAGACGCGTCTCCAGACGCCTCAAACGTGCGTCTGGCTTGCATAGAACTGCAAAAAATTGCACATTTTTGTTCCTGGCTAAATTCTAAAAACGCTAAAGCTAGCTGGCCGGCGCCGAGACGCCTCAAACGTGCGTCTGGCTCGCATAGAACTGCAAAAAATTGCACATTTTTGTTCCTGGCTAAATCCTAAAAACGCTATAGCTAGCTGGCCCGCGCCGAGAAGCGTCTCCAGACGCCTGAAACGTGCGTCTGGCTCGCATAGGACTGCAAAAAATTGCACATTTTTGTTCCTGGCTCAATTCTAAAAACGCTATAGCTAGCTGGCCCGCGCCGAGACGCGGCTCCAGACGCCTCAAACGTGCGTCTGGCTCGCATAGAACTTTAAAAAAATTGCACATTTTTGTTCCTAGCTAAATTCTAAAAACGTTATAGCTAGTTCGCCCGCGTCGAGACGCCTCTCCAGACGCCTCAAACGTGCGTCTGGCTCGCATAGAACTGCAAAAAATTGCACATTTTTGTCCCTGGCTAAATTCTTAAAAGGCTACAGCTAGCTGGCCCGCGCCGAGACGCGTCTCCAGACGCCTCAAACGTGCGTCTGCCTCGCATAGAACTGCAAAAAATTGCACATTTTTGTTCCTGGCTAAATCCTAAAAACGCTATAGCTAGCTGGCCCGCGCCGAGACGCGTCTCCAGACGCCTCAAACGTGCGTCTGGCTCGCATAGAACTTTAAAAAAATTGCACATTTTTGTTCCTAGCTAAATTCTAAAAACGTTATAGCTAGTTCGCCCGCGTCGAGACGCCTCTCCAGACGCCTCAAACGTGCGTCTGGCTCGCATAGAACTGCAAAAAATTGCACATTTTTGTCCCTGGCTAAATTCTTAAAAGGCTACAGCTAGCTGGCCCGCGCCGAGACGCGTCTCCAGACGCCTCAAACGTGCGTCTGGCTCGCAAAGAACTGCAAAAAATTGCACATTTTTGTTCCTGGCTAAATCTTAAAAACGCAATAGCTGGCTGGCCCGCGCCGAGACGCGTCTCCAGACGCCTCAAACGTGCGTCTGGCTCGCATAGAACTGCAAAAAATTGCACATTTTTGTTCCTGGCTAAATTTTAGAAACGCTATAGCAAGCTGGCCCGCGCCGAGACGCGTCTCCAGACGCCTCAAACGTGCGACTGGCTCGCATAGAACTGCAAAAAATTGCACATTTCTGTTCCTGGCTAAATTATAAAAACGCTCTTGCTAGCTGGCCCGCGCCGAGACGCGTCTCCAGACGCCTCAAACGTGCGTCTGGCTCGCATAGAACTGCAAAAAATTGCACATTTTTGTTCCTGGCTAAATTCTAAAAACGCTATAGCTAGCTGGCCCGCGCCGAGACGCGTCTCCAGACGCCTGAAACGTGCGTCTGGCTCGCATAGGACTGCAAAAAATTGCACATTTTTGTTCCTGGCTAAATTCTAGAAACGCTATAGCAAGCTGGCCCGCGCCGAGACGCGTCTCCAGACGCCTCAAACGTGCGTCTGGCTTGCATAGAACTGCAAAAAATTGCACATTTTTGTTCGTGGCTAAATTCTAAAAACGCTAAAGCTAGCTGGCCGGCGCCGAGACGCCTCAAACGTGCGTCTGGCTCGCATAGAACTGCAAAAAATTGCACATTTTTGTTCCTGGCTAAATCCTAAAAACGCTATAGCTAGCTGGCCCGCGCCGAGAAGCGTCTCCAGACGCCTGAAACGTGCGTCTGGCTCGCATAGGACTGCAAAAAATTGCACATTTTTGTTCCTGGCTCAATTCTAAAAACGCTATAGCTAGCTGGCCCGCGCCGAGACGCGGCTCCAGACGCCTCAAACGTGCGTCTGGCTCGCATAGAACTGCAAAAAATTGCACATTTTTGTTCCTGGCTAAATTCTAAAAACGCTATAGCTAGCTGGCCCGCGCCGAGACGCGTCTCCAGACGCCTCAAACGTGCGTCTGGCTCGCATAGAACTTTAAAAAAATTGCACATTTTTGTTCCTAGCTAAATTCTAAAAACGATATAGCTAGTTCGCCCGCGTCGAGACGCCTCTCCAGACGCCTCAAACGTGCGTCTGGCTCGCATAGAACTGCAAAAAATTGCACATTTTTGTCCCTGGCTAAATTCTAAAAAGGTTACAGCTAGCTGGCCCGCGCCGAGACGCGTCTCCAGACGCCTCAAACGTGCGTCTGCCTCGCATAGAACTGCAAAAAATTGCACATTTTTGTTCCTGGCTAAATTCTAAAAACGCTATAGCTAGCTGGCCAGCGCCGAGACGCGTCTCCAGACGCCTCAAACGTGCGTCTGGCTCGCATAGAACTGCAAAAAATTGCACATTTTTGTTACTGGCTTAATTCTAAAAACGCTAAAGCTAGCTGGCTGGCGCCGAGACGCCTCAAACGTGCGTCTGGCTCGCATAGAACTGCAAAAAATTGCACATTTTTGTTCCTGGCTAAATCCTAAAAACGCTAAAGCTAGCTGGCCCGCGCCGAGACGCGTCTCCAGACGCCTCAAACGTGCGTCTGGCTCGCATAGAACTGCAAAAAATTGCACATTTTTGTTCCTGGCTAAATCCTAAAAACGCTATAGCTAGCTGGCCCGCGCCGAGAAGCGTCTCCAGACGCCTGAAACGTGCGTCTGGCTCGCATAGGACTGCAAAAAATTGCACATTTTTGTTCCTGGCTCAATTCTAAAAACGCTATAGCTAGCTGGCCCGCGCCGAGACGCGGCTCCAGACGCCTCAAACGTGCGTCTGGCTCGCATAGAACTGCAAAAAATTGCACATTTTTGTTCCTGGCTAAATTCTAAAAACGCTATAGCTAGCTGGCCCGCGCCGAGACGCGTCTCCAGACGCCTCAAACGTGCGTCTGGCTCGCATAGAACTTTAAAAAAATTGCACATTTTTGTCCCTGGCTAAATTCTAAAAACGCTATAGCTAGCTGGCCAGCGCCGAGACGCGTCTCCAGACGCCTCAAACGTGCGTCTGGCTCGCATAGAACTGCAAAAAATTGCACATTTTTGTTACTGGCTTAATTCTAAAAACGCTAAAGCTAGCTGGCTGGCGCCGAGACGCCTCAAACGTGCGTCTGGCTCGCATAGAACTGCAAAAAATTGCACATTTTTGTTCCTGGCTAAATCCTAAAAACGCTATAGCTAGCTGGCCCGCGCCGAGACGCGTCTCCAGACGCCTCAAACGTGCGTCTGGCTCGCATAGAACTGCAAAAAATTGCACATTTTTGTTCCTGGCTAAATTCTAAAAACGCTATAGCTAGCTGGCCCGCGCCGAGACGCGGCTCCAGACGCCTCAAACGTGCGTCTGGCTCGCATAGAACTGCAAAAAATTGCACATTTCTGTTCCTGGCTAAATTATAAAAACGCTCTTGCTAGCTGGCCCGCGCCGAGACGCGTCTCCAGACGCCTCAAACGTGCGTCTGGCTCGCATAGAACTGCAAAAAATTGCACATTTTTGTACCTGGCTAAATTCTAAAAACGCTGTAGCTAGCTGGCCTGCGCCGAGACGCGTCTCCGGACGCCTCAAACGTGCGTCTGGCTCGCATAGAACTGCAAAAAATTGCACATTTTTGTTCCTGGCTAAATTCTAAAAACGCTATAGCTAGCTGGCCAGCGCCGAGACGCGTCTCCAGACGGCTCAAACGTGCGTCTGGCTCACAAAGAACTGCGAAAAATTACACATTTTTGTTCCTGGCTAAATTCTAGAAACGCTATAGCTAGCTGGCCCGCGCCGAGACGCGTCTCCAGACGCCTCAAACGTGCGTCTGTCTCGCATAGAACTGCAAAAAATTGCACATTTATGTTCCTAGCTAAATTCTAAAAGCGCTATAGCTAGTTGGCCTGCGCCGAGACGCGTCTCCAGACGCCTCAAACGTGCGTCTGGCTCGCATAGAACTGCAAAAAATTGCACATTTTTGTTCTTGGCTAAATTCTAAAAACGCTATAACTTGCTGGCCCGCGTCGAGACGCGTCTCCAGACGCCTCAAACGTGCGTCTGGCTCGCATAGAACTGCATAAAATTACACATTTTTGTTCCTGGCTAAATTCTAAAAACGCTATAGCTAGCTGGCCCGCGCCGAGACGCGTCTCCAGACGCCTCAAACGTGCGTCTGGCTCTCATAGAACTGCAAAAAATTGCACATTTTTGTTCCTGGCTAAATTCTAAAAACGCTATAGCTAGCTGGCCCGCGCCGAGACGCGTCTCCAGACGCCTCAAATGTGCGTCTGGCTCACAAAGAACTGCGAAAAATTACACATTTTTGTTCCTGGCTAAATTCTAGAAACGCTATAGCTAGCTGGCCCGCGCCGAGACGCGTCTCCAGACGCCTCAAACGTGCGTCTGTCTCGCATAGAACTGCAAAAAATTGCACATTTTTGTTCCTAGCTAAATTCTAAAAGCGCTATAGCTAGTTGGCCTGCGCCGAGACGCGTCTCCAGACGCCTCAAACGTGCGTCTGGCTCGCATAGAACTGCAAAAAATTGCACATTTTTGTTCTTGGCTAAATTCTAAAAACGCTATAACTTGCTGGCCCGCGTCGAGACGCGTCTCCAGACGCCTCAAACGTGCGTCTGGCTCGCATAGAACTGCATAAAATTACACATTTTTGTTCCTGGCTAAATTCTAAAAACGCTATAGCTAGCTGGCCCGCGCCGAGACGCGTCTCCAGACGCCTCAAACGTGCGTCTGGCTCTCATAGAACTGCAAAAAATTGCACATTTTTGTTCCTGGCTAAATTCTAAAAACGCTATAGCTAGCTGGCCCGCGCCGAGACGCGTCTCCAGACGCCTCAAATGTGCGTCTGGCTCGCATAGTACTGCAAAAAATTGCACATTTTTGTTCTTGGCTAAATTCTAAAAACGCTATAACTTGCTGGCCCGCGTCGAGACGCGTCTCCAGACGCCTCAAACGTGCGTCTGGCTCGCATAGAACTGCATAAAATTACACATTTTTGTTCCTGGCTAAATTCTAAAAACGCTATAGCTAGCTGGCCCGCGCCGAGACGCGTCTCCAGACGCCTCAAACGTGCGTCTGGCTCGCATAGAACTACAAAAAATTGCACATTTTTATTCTTGGCTAAATTCTAAAAACGCTATAGCTTGCTGGCCCGCGCCGAGACGCGTCTCCAGACGCCTCAAACGTGCGTCTGGCTCGCATAGAACTGCAAAAAATTGCACATTTTTGTTCCTAGCTAAATCCTAAAAACGATATAGCTAGTTGGCCCGCGTCGAGACGCCTCTCCAGACGCCTCAAACGTGCGTCTGGCTCGCATAGAACTGCAAAAAATTGCACATTTTTGTTCCTGGCTAAATTCTAAAAACGTTATAACTAGCTGGCCCGCGCCGAGACGCGTCTCCAGACGCCTCAAACGTGGGTCTGGCTCGCATAGAACTGCAAAAAATTGCACATTTTTGTTCCTGGCTAAATTCTAAAAACGCTATAGCTAGCTGGCCAGCGCCGAGACGCGTCTCCAGACGGCTCAAACGTGCGTCTGGCTCTCATAGAACTGCGAAAAATTACACATTTTTGTTCCTGGCTAAATTCTAGAAACGCTATAGCTAGCTGGCCCGCGCCGAGACGCGTATCCAGACGCCTCAAACGTGCGTCTGTCTCGCATAGAACTGCAAAAAATTAAACATTTTTGTTCCTAGCTAAATTCTAAAAGCGCTATAGCTAGTTGGCCCGCGTCGAGACGCTTCTCCAGACGCCTCAAACGTGCGTCTGGCTCGCATAGAACTGCAAAAAATTGCACATTTTTGTTCCTGGCTAAATTCTAAAAACGCTATAGCTAGCTGGCCCGCGCCGAGACGCGTCTCCAGACGCCTGAAACGTGCGTCTGGCTCGCATAGGACTGCAAAAAATTGCACATTTTTGTTCCTGGCTCAATTCTAAAAACGCTATAGCTAGCTGGCCCGCGCCGAGACGCGGCTCCAGACGCCTCAAACGTGCGTCTGGCTCGCATAGAACTGCAAAAAATTGCACATTTTTGTCCCTGGCTAAATTCTTAAAAGGCTACAGCTAGCTGGCCCGCGCCGAGACGCGTCTCCAGACGCCTCAAACGTGCGTCTGGCTCGCATAGAACTACAAAAAATTGCACATTTTTGTTCTTGGCTAAATTCTAAAAACGCTATAGCTTGCTGGCCCGCGCCGAGACGCGTCTCCAGACGCCTCAAACGTGCGTCTGGCTCGCATAGAACTGCAAAAAATTGCACATTTTTGTTCCTGGCTAAATCCTAAAAACGCTATAGCTAGCTGGCCCGCGCCGAGACGCGTCTCCAGACGCCTCAAACGTGCGTCTGGCTCGCATAGAACTGCAAAAAATTGCACATTTTTGTTCCTGGCTAAATTCTAAAAACGCTATAGCTAGCTGGCCCGCGCCGAGACGCGTCTCCAGACGCCTCAAACGTGCGTCTGGCTCGCATAGAACTGCAAAAAATTGCACATTTTTGTTCCTGGCTAAATTCTAAAAACGCTATAGCTAGCTGGCCCGCGCCGAGACGCGGCTCCAGACGCCTCAAACGTGCGTCTGGCTCGCATAGAACTGCAAAAAATTGCACATTTCTGTTCCTGGCTAAATTATAAAAACGCTCTTGCTAGCTGGCCCGCGCCGAGACGCGTCTCCAGACGCCTCAAACGTGCGTCTGGCTCGCATAGAACTGCAAAAAATTGCACATTTTTGTACCTGGCTAAATTCTAAAAACGCTGTAGCTAGCTGGCCTGCGCCGAGACGCGTCTCCGGACGCCTCAAACGTGCGTCTGGCTCGCATAGAACTGCAAAAAATTGCACATTTTTGTTTCTAGCTAAATTCTAAAAACGATATAGCTAGTTGGCCCGCGTCGAGACGCGTCTCCAGACGCCTCAAACGTGCGTCTGGCTCGCATAGAACTGCAAAAAATTGCACATTTTTGTTCCTGGCTAAATTCTAAAAACGCTTTAGCTAGCTGGCCCGCGCCGAGACGCGTCTCCAGACGCCTCAAACGTGCGTCTGGCTCGCATAGAACTGCAACAAATTGCACATTTTTGTTCCTTGCTAAATTCTAGAAACGCTATAGCTAGCTGGCCCGCGCCGGGACGCGTCTCCAGACGCCTCAAACGTGCGTCAGGCTCGCATAGAACTGCAAAAAATTGCACATTTTTGTTCATGGCTAAATTCTAAAAACGCTATAGCTAGCTGGTCAGCGCCGAGACGCGTCTCCAGACGCCTCAAACGTGCATCTGGCTCACATAGAACTGCAAAAAATTGCACATTTTTGTTCCTGGCTAAATTCTAAAAACGCTAAAGCTAGCTGGCCGGCGCCGAGACGCCTCAAACGTGCGTCTGGCTCGCATAGAACTGCAAAAAATTGCACATTTTTTTTCCTGGCTAAATCCTAAAAACGCTATAGCTAGCTGGCCCGCGCCGAGACGCGTCTCCAGACGCCTCAAACGTGCGTCAGGCTCGCATAGAACTGCAAAAAATTGCACATTTTTGTTCATGGCTAAATTCTAAAAACGCTATAGCTAGCTGGTCAGCGCCGAGACGCGTCTCCAGACGCCTCAAACGTGCATCTGGCTCACATAGAACTGCAAAAAATTGCACATTTTTGTTCCTGGCTAAATTCTAGAAACGCTATAGCTAGCTGGCCCGCGCCGAGACGCGTCTCCAGACGCCTCAAACGTGCGTCTGTCTCGCATAGAACTGCAAAAAATTGCACATTTTTGTTCCTAGCTAAATTCTAAAAGCGCTATAGCTAGTTGGCCTGCGCCGAGACGCGTCTCCAGACGCCTCAAACGTGCGTCTGGCTCGCATAGAACTGCAAAAAATTGCACATTTTTGTTCTTGGCTAAATTCTAAAAACGCTATAACTTGCTGGCCCGCGTCGAGACGCGTCTCCAGACGCCTCAAACGTGCGTCTGGCTCGCATAGAACTGCATAAAATTACACATTTTTGTTCCTGGCTAAATTCTAAAAACGCTATAGCTAGCTGGCCCGCGCCGAGACGCGTCTCCAGACGCCTCAAACGTGCGTCTGGCTCTCATAGAACTGCAAAAAATTGCACATTTTTGTTCCTGGCTAAATTCTAAAAACGCTATAGCTAGCTGGCCCGCGCCGAGACGCGTCTCCAGACGCCTCAAATGTGCGTCTGGCTCACAAAGAACTGCGAAAAATTACACATTTTTGTTCCTGGCTAAATTCTAGAAACGCTATAGCTAGCTGGCCCGCGCCGAGACGCGTCTCCAGACGCCTCAAACGTGCGTCTGTCTCGCATAGAACTGCAAAAAATTGCACATTTTTGTTCCTAGCTAAATTCTAAAAGCGCTATAGCTAGTTGGCCTGCGCCGAGACGCGTCTCCAGACGCCTCAAACGTGCGTCTGGCTCGCATAGAACTGCAAAAAATTGCACATTTTTGTTCTTGGCTAAATTCTAAAAACGCTATAACTTGCTGGCCCGCGTCGAGACGCGTCTCCAGACGCCTCAAACGTGCGTCTGGCTCGCATAGAACTGCATAAAATTACACATTTTTGTTCCTGGCTAAATTCTAAAAACGCTATAGCTAGCTGGCCCGCGCCGAGACGCGTCTCCAGACGCCTCAAACGTGCGTCTGGCTCTCATAGAACTGCAAAAAATTGCACATTTTTGTTCCTGGCTAAATTCTAAAAACGCTATAGCTAGCTGGCCCGCGCCGAGACGCGTCTCCAGACGCCTCAAATGTGCGTCTGGCTCGCATAGTACTGCAAAAAATTGCACATTTTTGTTCTTGGCTAAATTCTAAAAACGCTATAACTTGCTGGCCCGCGTCGAGACGCGTCTCCAGACGCCTCAAACGTGCGTCTGGCTCGCATAGAACTGCATAAAATTACACATTTTTGTTCCTGGCTAAATTCTAAAAACGCTATAGCTAGCTGGCCCGCGCCGAGACGCGTCTCCAGACGCCTCAAACGTGCGTCTGCCTCGCATAGAACTACAAAAAATTGCACATTTTTGTTCTTGGCTAAATTCTAAAAACGCTATAGCTTGCTGGCCCGCGCCGAGACGCGTCTCCAGACGCCTCAAACGTGCGTCTGGCTCGCATAGAACTGCAAAAAATTGCACATTTTTGTTCCTAGCTAAATCCTAAAAACGATATAGCTAGTTGGCCCGCGTCGAGACGCCTCTCCAGACGCCTCAAACGTGCGTCTGGCTCGCATAGAACTGCAAAAAATTGCACATTTTTGTTCCTGGCTAAATTCTAAAAACGTTATAGCTAGCTGGCCCGCGCCGAGACGCGTCTCCAGACGCCTCAAACGTGGGTCTGGCTCGCATAGAACTGCAAAAAATTGCACATTTTTGTTCCTGGCTAAATTCTAAAAACGCTATAGCTAGCTGGCCAGCGCCGAGACGCGTCTCCAGACGGCTCAAACGTGCGTCTGGCTCTCATAGAACTGCGAAAAATTACACATTTTTGTTCCTGGCTAAATTCTAGAAACGCTATAGCTAGCTGGCCCGCGCCGAGACGCGTATCCAGACGCCTCAAACGTGCGTCTGTCTCGCATAGAACTGCAAAAAATTAAACATTTTTGTTCCTAGCTAAATTCTAAAAGCGCTATAGCTAGTTGGCCCGCGTCGAGACGCCTCTCCAGACGCCTCAAACGTGCGTCTGGCTCGCATAGAACTGCAAAAAATTGCACATTTTTGTTCCTGGCTAAATCCTAAAAACGCTATAGCTAGCTGGCCAGCGCCGAGACGCGTCTCCAGACGCCTCAAACGTGCGTCTGGCTTGCATAGAACTGCAAAAAATTGCACATTTTTGTTCCTGGCTAAATTCTAAAAACGCTAAAGCTAGCTGGCCGGCGCCGAGACGCCTCAAACGTGCGTCTGGCTCGCATAGAACTGCAAAAAATTGCACATTTTTGTTCCTGGCTAAATCCTAAAAACGCTATAGCTAGCTGGCCCGCGCCGACAAGCGTCTCCAGACGCCTGAAACGTGCGTCTGGCTCGCATAGGACTGCAAAAAATTGCACATTTTTGTTCCTGGCTCAATTCTAAAAACGCTATAGCTAGCTGGCCCGCGCCGAGACGCGGCTCCAGACGCCTCAAACGTGCGTCTGGCTCGCATAGAACTGCAAAAAATTGCACATTTTTGTTCCTGGCTAAATTCTAAAAACGCTATAGCTAGCTGGCCCGCGCCGAGACGCGTCTCCAGACGCCTCAAACGTGCGTCTGGCTCGCATAGAACTTAAAAAAAATTGCACATTTTTGTTCCTAGCTAAATTCTAAAAACGTTATAGCTAGTTCGCCCGCGTCGAGACGCCTCTCCAGACGCCTCAAACGTGCGTCTGGCTCGCATAGAACTGCAAAAAATTGCACATTTTTGTCCCTGGCTAAATTCTTAAAAGGCTACAGCTAGCTGGCCCGCGCCGAGACGCGTCTCCAGACGCCTCAAACGTGCGTCTGCCTCGCATAGAACTGCAAAAAATTGCACATTTTTGTTCCTGGCTAAATTCTAAAAACGCTATAGCTAGCTGGCCAGCGCCGAGACGCGTCTCCAGACGCCTCAAACGTGCGTCTGGCTCGCATAGAACTGCAAAAAATTGCACATTTTTGTTACTGGCTAAATTCTAAAAACGCTAAAGCTAGCTGGCTGGCGCCGAGACGCCTCAAACGGGCGTCTGGCTCGCATAGAACTGCAAAAAATTGCACATTTTTGTTCCTGGCTAAATCCTAAAAACGCTATAGCTAGCTGGCCCGCGCCGAGACGCGTCTCCAGACGCCTCAAACGTGCGTCTGGCTCGCATAGAACTGCAAAAAATTGCACATTTTTGTTCCTGGCTAAATTCTAAAAACGCTATAGCTAGCTGGCCCGCGCCGAGACGCGGCTCCAGACGCCTCAAACGTGCGTCTGGCTCGCATAGAACTGCAAAAAATTGCACATTTCTGTTCCTGGCTAAATTATAAAAACGCTCTTGCTAGCTGGCCCGCGCCGAGACGCGTCTCCAGACGCCTCAAACGTGCGTCTGGCTCGCATAGAACTGCAAAAAATTGCACATTTTTGTACCTGGCTAAATTCTAAAAACGCTGTAGCTAGCTGGCCTGCGCCGAGACGCGTCTCCGGACGCCTCAAACGTGCGTCTGGCTCGCATAGAACTGCAAAAAATTGCACATTTTTGTTTCTAGCTAAATTCTAAAAACGATATAGCTAGTTGGCCCGCGTCGAGACGCGTCTCCAGACGCCTCAAACGTGCGTCTGGCTCGCATAGAACTGCAAAAAATTGCACATTTTTGTTCCTGGCTAAATTCTAAAAACGCTTTAGCTAGCTGGCCCGCGCCGAGACGCGTCTCCAGACGCCTCAAACGTGCGTCTGGCTCGCATAGAACTGCAACAAATTGCACATTTTTGTTCCTGGCTAAATTCTAGAAACGCTATAGCTAGCTGGCCCGCGCCGGGACGCGTCTCCAGACGCCTCAAACGTGCGTCAGGCTCGCATAGAACTGCAAAAAATTGCACATTTTTGTTCATGGCTAAATTCTAAAAACGCTATAGCTAGCTGGCCCGCGCCGAGACGCGTCTCCAGACGCCTCAAACGTGCATCTGGCTCACATAGAACTGCAAAAAATTGCACATTTTTGTTCCTGGCTAAATTCTAAAAACGCTAAAGCTAGCTGGCCGGCGCCGAGACGCCTCAAACGTGCGTCTGGCTCGCATAGAACTGCAAAAAATTGCACATTTTTTTTCCTGGCTAAATCCTAAAAACGCTATAGCTAGCTGGCCCGCGCCGAGACGCGTCTCGAGACGCCTCAAACGTGCGTCTGGCTCGCATAGAACTGCAAAAAATTGCACAATTTTGTTCCTGGCTCAATTCTAAAAACGCTAAAGCTAGCTGGCCCGCGCCGAGACGCGGCTCCAGACGCCTCAAACATGCGTCTGGCTCGCATAGAACTGCAAAAAATTGCACATTTTTGTTCCTGGCTTAATTCTAAAAACGCTATAGCTAGCTGGCCCGCGCCGAGACGCGTCTCCAGACGCCTCAAACGTGCGTCTGGCTCGCATAGAACTGCAAAAAATTGCACATTTTTGTTCCTAGCTAAATTCTAAAAACGATATAGCTAGTTGGCCCACGTCGAGACGCCTCTCCAGACGCCTCAAACGTGCGTCTGGCTCGCATAGAACTGCAAAAAATTGCACATTTTTGTTCCTGGCTAAATTCTAAAAACGTTATAGCTAGCTGGCCCGCGCCGAGACGCGTCTCCAGACGCCTCAAACGTGCGTCTGGCTCGCATAGAACTGCAAAAAACTGCACATTTTTGTTCCTGGCTAAATTCTAAAAACGCTATAGCTAGCTGGCCAGCGCCGAGACGCGTCTCCAGACGCCTCAAACGTGCGTCTGGCTCGCATAGAACTGCAAAAAATTGCACATTTTTGTTCCTGGCTAAATTCTAAAAACGCTAAAGCTAGCTGGCCGGCGCCGAGACGCCTCAAACGTGCGTCTGGCTCGCATAGAACTGCAAAAAATTGCACATTTTTGTTCCTGGCTAAATCCTAAAAACGCTATAGCTAGCTGGCCCGCGCCGAGACGCGTGTCCAGACGCCTCAAACGTGCGTCTGGCTCGCATAGAACTGCAAAAAATTGCACATTTCTGTTCCTGGCTAATTTATAAAAACGCTCTTGCTAGCTGGCCCGCGCCGAGACGCGTCTCCAGACGCCTCAAACGTGCGTCTGGCTCGCATAGAACTGCAAAAAATTGCACATTTTTTTTCTGGCTAAATTCTAAAAACGCTATAGCTAGCTGGCCCGCGCCGAGACGCGTCTCCAGACGCCTCAAACGTGCGTCTGGCTCGCATAGAACTGTAAAAAATTGCACATTTCTGTTCCTGGCTAAATTTTAAAAACGCTCTTGCTAGCTGGCCCGCGTCGAGACGCGTCTCCAGACGCCTCAAACGTGCGTCTGGCTCGCATAGAACTGCAAAAAATTGCACATTTTTGTTCCTGGCTAAATTCTAAAAACGCTATAGCTAGCTGGCCCGCGCCGAGACGCGTCTCCAGACGCCTCAAACGTGCGTCTGGCTCGCATAGAACTGCAAAAATTGCAGATTTTTTTCCTGGCTAAATTCAAGAAACGCTATAGCTAGCTGGCCCGCGCCGAGACGCGTCTCCAGACGCCTCAAACGTGCGTCAGGCTCGCATAGAACTGCAAAAAAATGCACATTTTTGTTCCTGGCTAAAATCTAAAAACGCTATAGCTAGCTGGCCAGCGCCGAGACGCGTCTCCAGACGCCTCAAACATGCATCTGGCTCACATAGAACTGCAAAAAATTGCACATTTTTGTTCCTGGCTAAATTCTAAAAACGCTATAGCTAGCTGGCCCGCGCCGAGACGCGTCTCCAGACGCCTCAAACGTGCGTCTGGCTCGCATAGAACTGCAAAAAATTGCACATTTTTGTTCCTGGCTAAATTCTAAAAACGCTATAGCTAGCTGACCCGCGCCGAGACGCGTCTCCAGACGCTTCAAACGTGCGTCTGGCTCGCATAGAACTGCAAAAAATTGCATTTTTGTTCCTGGCTAAATCTTAAAAACGCTACAGCTAGCTGGCCCGCGCCGAGACGCGTCTCCAGACGCCTCAAACGTGCGTCTGGCTCGCATAGAACTACAAAATATTGCACATTTTTGTTCCTGGCTAAATTCTACAAACGCTATAGCTAGTTGGCCCGCGCCGAGACGCGTCTCCAGACGCCTCAAACGTGCGTCTGGCTCGCATAGAACTGCAAAAAATTGCACATTTTTGTACCTGGCTAAATTCTAAAAACGCTGTAGCTAGCTGGCCTGCGCCGAGACGCGTCTCCAGACGCTTCAAACGTGCGTCTGGCTCGCATAGAACTGCAAAAAATTGCACATTTTTGTTCCTGGCTAAATCCTAAAAACGCTATAGCTAGCTGGCCCGCGCCGAGACGCGTCTCCAGACGCCTCAAACGTGCGTCTGGCTCGCATAGAACTGCAAAAAATTGCACATTTTTGTTCCTGGCTAAATTCTAAAAACGCTATAGCTAGCTGGCCCGCGCCGAGACGCGTCTCCAGACGCCTCAACCGTGCGTCTGGCTCGCATAGAACTGCAACAAATTGCACATTTTTGTTCCTGGCTAAATTCTAGAAACGCTATAGCTAGCTGGCCCGCGCCGGGACGCGTCTCCAGACGCCTCAAACGTGCGTCAGGCTCGCATAGAACTGCAAAAAATTGCACATTTTTGTTCCTGGCTAAATTCTAAAAACGCTATAGCTAGCTGGCCAGCGCCGAGACGCGTCTCCAGAGGCCTCAAACGTGCATCTGGCTCACATAGAACTGCAAAAAATTGCACATTTTTGTTCATGGCTAAATTCTAAAAACGCTAAAGCTAGCTGGCCGGCGCCGAGACGCCTCAAACGTGCGTCTGGCTCGCATAGAACTACAAAAAATTGCACATTTTTGTTCCTGGCTAAATTCTAAAAACGCTAAAGCTAGCTGGCCCGCGTCGAGACGCCTCTCCAGACGCCTCAAACGGTCGTCTGGCTCGCATAGAACTGCAAAAAATTGCACATTTTTGTTCCTGGCTCAATTCTAAAAACGCTATAGCTAGCTGGCCCGCGCCGAGACGCGGCTCCAGACGCCTCAAACGTGCGTCTGGCTCGCATAGAACTGCAAAAAATTGCACATTTTTGTTCCTGGCTTAATTCTTAAAACGCTATAGCTAGCTGGCCCGCGCCGAGACGCGTCTCCAGACGCCTCAAACGTGCGTCTGGCTCGCATAGAACTGCAAAAAATTGCACATTTTTGTTCCTAGCGAAATTCTAAAAACGATATAGCTAGCTGGCCCGCGCCGAGGCGCGTCTCCAGACGCCTCAAACGTGCGTCTGGCTCGCATAGAACTGCAAAAAATTGCACATTTTTGTTCCTGGCTAAATTCTAAAAACGCTATAGCTAGCTGGCCCGCGCCGAGACGCGTCTCCAGACGCCTCAAATGTGCGTCTGGCTCGCATAGAACTGCAAAAAATTGCACATTTTTGTTCCTGGCTAAATTCTAGAAACGCTATAGCTAGCTGGCCCGCGCCGAGACGCGTCTCCAGACGCCTCAAACGTGCGTCTGGCTCGCATAGAACTGCAAAAAATTGCACATTTTTGTTCCTGGCTAAATTCTAAAAACGCTATAGCTAGCTGGCCCGCGCCGAGACGCGTCTCCAGACGCCTCAAACGTGCGTCTGGCTCGCATAGAACTGCAAAAAATTGCACATTTTTGTTCCTGGCTAAATTCTAAAAACGCTATAGCTAGCTGGCCCGCGCCGAGACGCGTCTCCAGACGCCTCAAACGTGCGTCTGGCTCACACAGAACTGCAAAAAATTACACATTTTTGTTCCTGGCTAAATTCTAAAAACGCTATAGCTAGCTGGCCCGCGCCGAGACGCGTCTCCAGACGCCTCAAACGTGCGTCTGGCTCGCATAGAACTACAAAAAATTGCACATTTTTGTTCCTGGCTAAATTCTAAAAACGCTATAGCTAGCTGGCCCGCGTCGAGACGCGTCTCCAGACGCCTCAAACGTGCGTCTGGCTCGCATAGAACTGCAAAAAATTGCACAGTTTTGTTCCTGGCTAAATTCTAAAAACGCTATAGCTAGCTGGCCCGCGCCGAGACGCGTCTCCAGACGCCTCAAACGAGCGTCTGGCTCGCAAAGAACTACAAAAAATTGCACATTTTTGTTCCTGGCTAAATTCTACAAACGCTATAGCTAGTTGGCCCGCGTCGAGACGCCTCTCCAGACGCCTCAAACGTGCGTCTGGCTCGCATAGAACTGCAAAAAATTGCACATTTTTGTTCCTGGCTAAATACTAAAAACGCTGTAGCTAGCTGGCCCGCGCCGAGACGCGTCTCCAGACGCCTCAAACGTGCGTCTGGCTCGCATAGAACTGCAAGAAATTGCAAATTTTTGTTCCTGGCTAAATTCTAAAAACGCTATAGCTAGCTGGCCCGCGCCGAGACGCGTCTCCAGACGCCTCAAACGTGCGTCTGGCTCGCATAGAACTGCAAAAAATTGCACATTTCTGTTCCTGGCTAAATTATAAAAACGCTCTTGCTAGCTGGCCCGCGCCGAGACGCGTCTCCAGACGCCTCAAACGTGCGTCTGGCTCGCATAGAACTGCAAAAAATTGCACATTTTTGTTCCTGGCTAAATTCTAAAAACGCTATAGCTAGCTGGCCCGCGCCGAGACGCGGCTCCAGACGCCTCAAACGTGCGTCTCACTCGCATAGAACTGCAAAAAATTGCACATTTCTGTTCCTGGCTAAATTATAAAAACGCTCTTGCTAGCTGGCCCGCGCCGAGACGCGTCTCCAGACGCCTCAAACGTGCGTCTGGCTCGCATAGAACTGCAAAAAATTGCACATTTTTGTTCCTGGCTAAATTCTAGAAACGCTATAGCTAGCTGGCCCGCGCTGAGACGCGTCTCCAGACGCCTCAAACGTGCGTCAGGCTCGCATAGAACTGCAAAAAATTGCACATTTTTGTTCCTGGCTAAATTCTAAAAACGCTATAGAGAGCTGGCCAGCGCCGAGACGCGTCTCCAGACGCCTCAAACGTGCATCTGGCTCACATAGAACTGCAAAAAATTGCACATTTTTGGTCCTGGCTAAATTCTAAAAACGCTAAAGCTAGCTGGCCGTCGCCGAGACGCCTCAAACGTGCGTGTGGCTCGCATAGAACTGCAACAACTTGCACATTTTAGTTCCTGGCTAAATCCTAAAAACGCTATAGCTAGCTGGCCCGCGCCGAGACGCGTCTCCAGACGCCTCAAACGTGCGTCTGGCTCGCATAGAACTGCAAAAACTTGCACATTTCTGTTCCTGGCTAAATCCTAAAAATGCTATAGCTAGCTGGCCGGCGCCGAGACGCGTCTCCAGACGCCTCAAACGTGCGTCTGGCTCGCATAGAACTGCAAAAAATTGCACATTTTTGTTCCTGGCTAAATTCTAAAAACGCTATAGCTAGCTGGCCCGCGCTGAGACGCGTCTCCAGACGCCTCAAACGTGCGTCAGGCTCGCATAGAACTGCAAAAAATTGCACATTTTTGTTCCTGGATAAATTCTAAAAACGCTATAGCTAGCTGGCCCGCGCCGAGACGCGTCTCCAGACGCTTCAAACGTGCGCCTGGCTCGAATACAAATGCAAAAAGTTGCACATTTTTGTTTCTGGCTAAATTCTTAAAACGCTATAGCTAGCTGGCCCGCGCCGAGACGCGTCTCCAGACGCCTCAAACGTGCGCCTGGCTCGCATACAAATGCAAAAAATTGCACATTTTTGTTCCTGGCTAAATTCTAAAAACGCTATAGCTAGCTGGCCCGCGCCGAGACGCGTCTCCAGAAGCCTCAAACGTGCGCCTGGCTCGCATAGAACTGCAAAAATTGCACATTTTTGTTCCTGGCTAAATTCTAAAAACGTTATAGCTAGCTGGCCCGCGCCGAGACGCGTCTCCAGACGCCTCAAACGTGCGTCTGGCTCGCATAGAACTGCAAAAAATTGCACATTTTTGTTCCTGGCTAAATTCTAAAAACGCTATAACTAGCTGGCCCGCGCCGAGACGCGTCTCCAGACGCCTCAAACGTGCGTCTGGATCGCATAGAACTGCAAAAAATTGCACATTTTTGTTCCTGGCTAAATTCTAAAAACGCTATAGCTAGCTGGCCCGCGCCGAGACGCGTCTCCAGACGCCTCAAACGTGCGTCTGGCTCGCATAGAACTGCAAAAAATTGCACATTTTTGTTCCTGGCTAAATTCTAAAAACGCTATAGCTAGCTGGCCCGCGCCGAGACGCGTCTCCAGACGCCTCAAACGTGCGTCTGGCTCGCAAAGAACTGCACAAAATTACACATTTTTGTTCCTGGCTAAATTCTAAAAACGCTATAGCTAGCTGGCCCGCGCCGAGACGCGTCTCCAGACGCCTCAAACGTGCGTCTGGCTCGCATAGAACTACAAAAAATTGCACATTTTTGTTCCTGGCTAAATTCTAAAAACGCTATAGCTAGCTGGCCCGCGTCGAGACGCCTCTCCAGACGCCTCAAACGTGCGTCTGGCTCGCATAGAACTGCAAAAAATTGCACAGTTTTGTTCCTGGCTAAATTCTAAAAACGCTATAGCTAGCTGGCCCGCGCCGAGACGCGTCTCCAGACGCCTCAAACGTGCGTCTGGCTCGCAAAGAACTACAAAAAATTGCACATTTTTGTTCCTGGCTAAATTCTACAAACGCTATAGCTAGATGGCCCGCGTCGAGACGCCTCTCCAGACGCCTCAAACGTGCGTCTGGCTCGCATAGAACTGCAAAAAATTGCACATTTTTGTTCCTGGCTAAATACTAAAAACGCTGTAGCTAGCTGGCCCGCGCCGAGACGCGTCTCCAGACGCCTCAAACGTGCGTCTGGCTCGCATAGAACTGCAAGAAATTGCAAATTTTTGTTCCTGGCTAAATTCTAAAAACGCTATAGCTAGCTGGCCCGCGCCGAGACGCGTCTCCAGACGCCTCAAACGTGCGTCTGGCTCGCATAGAACTGCAAAAAATTGCACATTTCTGTTCCTGGCTAAATTATAAAAACGCTCTTGCTAGCTGGCCCGCGCCGAGACGCGTCTCCAGACGCCTCAAACGTGCGTCTGGCTCGCATAGAACTGCAAAAAATTGCACATTTTTGTTCCTGGCTAAATTCTAAAAACGCTATAGCTAGCTGGCCCGCGCCGAGACGCGGCTCCAGACGCCTCAAACGTGCGTCTCACTCGCATAGAACTGCAAAAAATTGCACATTTCTGTTCCTGGCTAAATTATAAAAACGCTCTTGCTAGCTGGCCCGCGCCGAGACGCGTCTCCAGACGCCTCAAACGTGCGTCTGGCTCGCATAGAACTGCAAGAAATTGCACATTTTTGTTCCTGGCTAAATTCTAAAAACGCTATAGCTAGCTGGCCCGCGCCGAGACGCGTCTCCAGACGCCTCAAACGTGCGTCTGGCTCGCATAGAACTGCAAAAAATTGCACATTTCTGTTCCTGGCTAAATTATAAAAACGCTCTTGCTAGCTGGCCCGCGCCGAGACGCGTCTCCAGACGCCTCAAACGTGCGTCTGGCTCGCATAGAACTGCAAAAAATTGCACATTTTTGTTCCTGGCTAAATTCTAGAAACGCTATAGCTAGCTGGCCCGCGCTGAGACGCGTCTCCAGACGCCTCAAACGTGCGTCAGGCTCGCATAGAACTGCAAAAAATTGCACATTTTTGTTCCTGGCTAAATTCTAAAAACGCTATAGAGAGCTGGCCAGCGCCGAGACGCGTCTCCAGACGCCTCAAACGTGCATCTGGCTCACATAGAACTGCAAAAAATTGCACATTTTTGGTCCTGGCTAAATTCTAAAAACGCTAAAGCTAGCTGGCCGTCGCCGAGACGCCTCAAACGTGCGTGTGGCTCGCATAGAACTGCAACAACTTGCACATTATAGTTCCTGGCTAAATCCTAAAAACGCTATAGCTAGCTGGCCCGCGCCGAGACGCGTCTCCAGACGCCTCAAACGTGCGTCTGGCTCGCATAGAACTGCAAAAAATTGCACATTTTTGTTCCTGGCTAAATCCTAAAAACGCTATAGCTAGCTGGCCGGCGCCGAGACGCGTCTCCAGACGCCTCAAACGTGCGTCTGGCTCGCATAGAACTGCAAAAAATTGCACATTTTTGTTCCTGGCTAAATTCTAAAAACGCTATAGCTAGCTGGCCCGCGCTGAGACGCGTCTCCAGACGCCTCAAACGTGCGTCAGGCTCGCATAGAACTGCAAAAAATTGCACATTTTTGTTCCTGGATAAATTCTAAAAACGCTATAGCTAGCTGGCCCGCGCCGAGACGCGTCTCCAGACGCTTCAAACGTGCGCCTGGCTCGAATACAAATGCAAAAAGTTGCACATTTTTGTTTCTGGCTAAATTCTTAAAACGCTATAGCTAGCTGGCCCGCGCCGAGACGCGTCTCCAGACGCCTCAAACGTGCGCCTGGCTCGCATACAAATGCAAAAAATTGCACATTTTTGTTCCTGGCTAAATTCTAAAAACGCTATAGCTAGCTGGCCCGCGCCGAGACGCGTCTCCAGACGCCTCAAACGTGCGCCTGGCTCGCATAGAACTGCAAAAAATTGCACATTTTTGTTCCTGGCTAAATTCTAAAAACGCTAAAGCTAGCTGGCCGGCGCCGAGACGCCTCAAACGTGCGTCTGGCTCGCATAGAACTGCAACAACTTGCACATTTTAGTTCCTGGCTAAATCCTTAAAACGCTATAGCTAGCTGGCCCGCGCCGAGACGCGTCTCCAGACGCCTCAAACGTGCGTCTGGCTCGCATAGAACTGCAAAAAATTGCACATTTTTGTTCCTGGCTAAATCCTTTAAACGCTATAGCTAGCTGGCCGGCGCCGAGACGCGTCTCCAGACGCCTCAAACGTGCGTCTGGCTCGCATAGAACTGCAAAAAATTGCACATTTTTGTTCCTGGCTAAATCCTTTAAACGCTATAGCTAGCTGGCCGGCGCCGAGACGCGTCTCCAGACGCCTCAAACGTGCGTCTGGCTCGCATAGAACTGCAAAAAATTGCACAATTTTGTTCCTGGCTAAATTCTAAAAACGCTATAGCTAGCTGGCCCGCGCTGAGACGCGTCTCCAGACGCCTCAAACGTGCGTCAGGCTCGCAAAGAACTGCAAAAAATTGCACATTTTTGTTCCTGGATAAATTCTAAAAACGCTATAGCTAGCTGGCCCGCGCCGAGACGCGTCTCCAGACGCTTCAAACGTGCGCCTGGCTCGAATACAAATGCAAAAAGTTGCACATTTTTGTTTCTGGCTAAATTCTTAAAACGCTATAGCTAGCTGGCCCGCGCCGAGACGCGTCTCCAGACGCCTCAAACGTGCGCCTGGCTCGCATACAAATGCAAAAAATTGCACATTTTTGTTCCTGGCTAAATTCTAAAAACGCTATAGCTAGCTGGCCCGCGCCGAGACGCGTCTCCAGACGCCTCAAACGTGCGCCTGGCTCGCATAGAACTGCAAAAAATTGCACATTTTTGTTCCTGGCTAAATTCTAAAAACGTTATAGCTAGCTGGCCCGCGCCGAGACGCGTCTCCAGACGCCTCAAACGTGCGTCTGGCTCGCATAGAACTGCAAAAAATTGCACATTTTTGTTCCTGGCTAAATTCTAAAAACGCTATAACTAGCTGGCCCGCGCCGAGACGCGTCTCCAGACGCCTCAAACGTGCGTCTGGATCGCATAGAACTGCAAAAAATTGCACATTTTTGTTCCTGGCTAAATTCTAAAAACGCTATAACTAGCTGGCCCGCGCCGAGACGCGTATCCAGACGCCTCAAACGTGCGTCTAGATCGCATAGAACTGCAAAAAATTGAACATTTTTGTTCCTGGCTAAATTCTAAAAACGTTCGACCTTTGGGTTTTTGTATTTCGACGAAATATATCTCCGCCACGATCTGGAGGGTTATCATTTGTTGACATCATGAATTACTTTATAACAACACGGATGAATTAAAAATATCAAAAGAACTAAACAAATAAATATCAATCGATTAAGTTATTTCGCGTTACCCACACACAAGAAAAATAAATGCACTTACCGAAAGCTGGAGAAATTGACTAATTACCTGTAAATAAATGAACAGACACTTTGAAAAACTTACAAAACACGCACTTACTACACTATAGCACCGCTAGGAACTATTCACAAGCCTTAAAATAAACACACAACGCGAATTCCGAATTTACAATACGCAGCAATATAATAATTACCGCAGTGCGCGCGAGTGGGGAGGGATCGCTATAGCTAGCTGGCCCGCGCCGAGACGCGTCCCCAGACGCCTCACACGTGCGTCTGGCTCGCATAGAACTGCAAAAAATTGCAAATTTATGTTCCTGGCTAAATTCTAAAAACGCTATATCTAGCTGGCCCGCGCCGAGACGCGTCTCCAGACGCCTCAAACGTGCGTCTGGCTCGCATAGAACTGCAAAAAATTGCACATTTTTGTTCCTGGCTAAATTCTAAAAGCGATATAGCTAGCTGGCCCGCGCCGAGACGCGTCTCCAGACGCCTCAAACGTGCGTCTGGCTCGCATAGAACTATAAAAAATTGCAAATTTATGTTCCTGGCTAAATTCTAAAAACGCTATATCTAGCTGGCCCGCGCCGAGACGCGTCTCCAGACGCCTCAAACGTGCGTCTGGCGCGCATAGAACTGCAAAAAATTGCACATTTTTGTTCCTGACTAAATTCTAAAAACGCTATAGCTAGCTGGCCCGCGCCGAGACGCGTCTCCAGACGCCTCAAACGTGCGTCTGGCTGGCATAGAACTGCAAAAAATTGCACATTTTTGTTCCTGGCTAAATTCTAAAAACGCTATAGCTAGCTGGCCCGCGCCGAGACGCGTCTCCAAACGCTTCAAACGTGCGCCTGGCTCGCATACAAATGCAAAAAGTTGCACATTTTTGTTCCTGGCTAAATTCTAAAAACGCTATAGCTAGCTGGCCCGCGCCGAGACGCGTCTCCAGACGCCTCAAACGTGCGTCTGGCTCGCATAGAACTGCAAAAAATAGCACATTTTTCTTCCTGGCTAAATTCTAAAAACGCTATAGCTAGCTGGCCCGCGCCGAGACGCGTCTCCACACGCCTCAAACGTGCGTCTGGCTCGCATAGAACTGCAAGAAATTGCACATTTTTGTTCCTGGCTAAATTCTAAAAGCGCTATAGCTAGCTGGCCCGCGTCGAGACGCGTCTCCAGACGCCTCAAACGTGCGTCTGGCTCGCATAGAACTGCAAAAAATTGCATTTTTGTTCCTGGCTAAATTCTAAAAACGCTATAGCTAGCTGGCCCGCGCCGAGACGCGTCTCCACACGCCTCAAACGTGCGTCTGGCTCGCATAGAACTGCAAAAAATAGCACATTTTTGTTCCTGGCTAAATTCTAAAAACGCTAAAGCTAGCTGGCCGGTGCCGAGACGCCTCAAACGTGCGTCTGGCTCGCATAGAACTGCAAAAAATTGCACATTTTTGTTCCTGGCTAAATCCTAAAAACGCTATAGCTAGCTGGCCCGCGCCGAGACGCGTCTCCAGACGCCTCAAACGTACGTCTGGCTCGCATGGAACTGCAAAAAATTGCACATTTTTGTTCCTGGCTAAATTCTAAAAACGCTATAGCTAGCTGGCCCGCGCCGAGACGCGGCTCCAGACGCCTCAAACGTGCGTCTGGCTCGCATAGAACTGCGAAAAATTGCACATTTTTGTTCCTGGCTAAATTCTAAAAACGCTATAGCTAGCTGGCCCGCGCCGAGACGCGTCTCCAGACGCCTCAAACGTGCGTCTGGCTCGCATAGAACTGCAAAAAATTGCACATTTTTGTTCCTAGCTAAATTCTAAAAACGATATAGCTAGTTGGCCCGCGTCGAGTCGCCTCTCCAGACGCCTCAAACGTGCGTCTGGCTCGCATAGAACTGCAAAAAATTGCACATTTTTGTTCCTGGCTAAATTCTAAAAACGTTATAGCTAGCTGGCCCGCGCCGAGACGCGACTCCAGACGCCTCAAACGTGCGTCTGGCTCGCATAGAACTGCAAAAAATTGCACATTTTTGTTCCTGGCTAAATTCTAAAAACGCTATAGCTAGCTGGCCCGCGCCGAGACGCGTCTCCAGACGCCTCAAACGTGCGTCTGGCTCACATAGAACTGCGAAAAATTACACATTTTTGTTCCTGGCTAAATTCTAGAAACGCTATAGCTAGCTGGCCCGCGCCGAGACGCGTCTCCAGACGCCTCAAACGTGCGTCTGTCTCGCATAGAACTGCAAATAATTGCACATTTTTGTTCCTAGCTAAATTCTTAAAGCGCTATAGCTAGTTGGCCCGCGTCGAGACGCCTCTCCAGACGCATCAAACGTGCGTCTGGCTCGCATAGAACTGCAAAAAATTGCACATTTTTGTTTCTGGCTTAATCCTAAAAACGCTATAGCTAGCTGGCCCGCGCCGAGACGCGTCTCCAGACGCCTCAAACGTGCATCTGGCTCGCATAGAACTGCAAAAAATTGCACATTTTTGTTCCTAGCTAAATTCTAAAAACGATATAGCTAGTTGGCCCGCGTCGAGACGCCTCTCCAGACGCCTCAAACGTGCGTCTGGCTCGCATAGAACTGCAAAAAATTGCACATTTTTGTTCCTGGCTAAATTCTAAAAACGCTATAGCTAGCTGGCCCGCGTCGAGACGCCTCTCCAGACGCCTCAAACGGTCGTCTGGCTCGCATAGAACTGCAAAAAATTGCACATTTTTGTTTCTGGCTAAATTCTAAAAACGCTATAGCTAGCTGGCCCGCGCCGAGACGCGTCTCCAGACGCCTCAAACGTGCGTCTGGCTCGCATAGAACTACAAAAAATTGCACATTTTTGTTCCTGGCTAAATTCTAAAAACGCTATAGCTAGCTGGCCCGCGCCGAGACGCGTCTCCAGACGCCTCAAACGTGCGTCTGGCTCGCATAGAACTGCAAAAAATTGCACATTTTTGTTCCTGGCTAAATTCTAATAACGCTATAGCTGGCCCGCGCCGAGACGCGTCTCCAGACGCCTCAAACGTGCGTCTGGCTCGCATAGAACTGCAAAAAATTGCACATTTTTGTTCCTAGCTAAATTCTAAAAACGCTATAGCTAGTTGGCCCGCGTCGAGACGCCTCTCCAGACGCCTCAAACGTGCGTCTGGCTCGCATAGAACTGCAAAAAATTGCACATTTTTGTTCCTGGCTAAATTCTAAAAACGCTATAGCTAGCTGGCCCGCGCCGAGACGCGTCTCCAGACGCCTCAAACGTGCGTCTTGCTCGCATAGAACTGCAAAAAATTACACATTTTTTTTCCTGGCTAAATTCTAAAAACGCTATAGCTAGCTGGCCCGCGCCGAGACGCGTCTCCAGACGCCTCAAACGTGCGTCTGGCTCGCATAGAACTACAAAAAATTGCACATTTTTGTTCCTGGCTCAATTCTAAAACCGCTATAGCTAGTTGGCCCGCGTCGAGACGCCTCTCCAGACGCCTCAAACGTGCGTCTGGCTCGCATAGAACTGCAAAAAATTGCACAGTTTTGTTCCTGGCTAAATTCTAAAAACGCTATAGCTAGCTGGCCCGCGCCGAGACGCGTCTCCAGACGCCTCAAACGTGCGTCTGGCTCGCAAAGAACTACAAAAAATTGCACATTTTTGTTCCTGGCTAAATTCTACAAACGCTATAGCTAGTTGGCCCGCGTCGAGACGCCTCTCCAGACGCCTCAAACGTGCGTCTGGCTCGCATAGAACTGCAAAAAATTGCATATTTTTGTTCCTGGCTAAATTCTAAAAACGCTGTAGCTAGCTGGCCCGCGCCGAGACGCGTCTCCAGACGCCTCAAACGTGCGTCTGGCTCGCATAGAACTGCAAAAAATTGCACATTTTTGTTCCTGGCTAAATTCTAAAAACGCTATAGCTAGCTGGCCCGCGCCGAGACGCGTCTCCAGACGCCTCAAACGTGCGTCTGGCTCGCATAGAACTGCAAAAAATTGCACATTTTTGTTCCTGGCTAAATTCTAAAAACGTTATAGCTAGTTGGCCCGCGCCGAGACGCATCTCCAGACGCCTCAAACGTGCGTCTGGCTCGCATAGAACTGCAAAAAATTGCACATTTTTGTTCCTGGCTAAATTCTAAAAACGCTATAGCTAGCTGGCCCGCGCCGAGACGCGTCTCCAGACGCCTCAAACGTGCGTCTGGCTGGCATAGAACTGCAAAAAATTGCACATTTTTGTTCCTGGCTAAATTCTAAAAACGCTATAGCTAGCTGGCCCGCGCCGAGACGCGTCTCCAGACGCCTCAAACGTGCGTCTGACTCGCATAGAACTGCAAAAAATTGCACATTTTTGTTCCTAGCTAAATTCTAAAAACGCTATAGCTAGTTGGCCCGCGTCGAGACGCCTCTCCAGACGCCTCAAACGTGCGTCTGGCTCGCATAGAACTGCAAAAAATTGCACATTTTTGTTCCTGGCTAAATTCTAAAAACGCTATAGCTAGCTGGCCCGCGCCGAGACGCGTCTCCAGACGCCTCAAACGTGCGTCTGGCTCGCATAGAACTGCAAAAAATTACACATTTTTTTTCCTGGCTAAATTCTAAAAATGCTATAGCTAGCTGGCCCGCGCCGAGACGCGTCTCCAGACGCATCAAACGTGCGTCTGGCTCGCATAGAACTGCAAAAAATTGCACATTTTTGGTCCTGGCTAAATTCTAAAAACGCTATAGCTAGCTGGCCCGCGCCGAGTCGCGTCTCCAGACGCCTCAAACGTGCGTCTGGCTCGCATAGAACTGCAAAAAATTGCACATTTTTGTTCCTGGCTAAATTCTAAAAACGCTATAGCTAGCTGGCCCGCGCCGAGACGCGTCTCCAGACGCCTCAAACGTGCGTCTGGCTCGCATAGAACTGCAAAAAATTGTACATTTTTGTTCCTGGCTAAATTCTAAAAACGCTAAAGCTAGCTGGCCGGCGCCGAGACGCCTCAAACGTGCGTCTGGCTCGCATAGAACTGCAAAAAATTGCACATTTTTGTTCCTGGCTAAATTCTAAAAACGCTATAGCTAGCTGGCCCGCGCCGAGACGCGTCTCCAGACCCCTCAAACGTGCGTCTGGCTGGCATAGAACTGCAAAAAATTGCACATTTTTGTTCCTGGCTAAATTCTAAAAACGCTATAGCTAGCTGGCCCGCGCCGAGACGCGTCTCCAGACGCCTCAAACGTGCGTCTGGCTCGCATAGAACTGCAAAAAATTGCACATTTTTGTTCCTAGCTAAATTCTAAAAACGCTATAGCTAGTTGGCCCGCGTCGAGACGCCTCTCCAGACGCCTCAAACGTGCGTCTGGCTCGCATAGAACTGCAAAAAATTGCACATTTTTGTTCCTGGCTAAATTCTAAAAACGCTATAGCTAGCTGGCCCGCGCCGAGACGCGTCTCCAGACGCCTCAAACGTGCGTCTGGCTCGCATAGAACTGCAAAAAATTACACATTTTTGTTCCTGGCTAAATTCTAAAAACGCTATAGCTAGCTGGCCCGCGCCGAGACGCGTCTCCAGACGCATCAAACGTGCGTCTGGCTCGCATAGAACTGCAAAAAATTGCACATTTTTGGTCCTGGCTAAATTCTAAAAACGCTATAGCTAGCTGGCCCGCGCCGAGACGCGTCTCCAGACGCCTCAAACGTGCGTCTGGCTCGCATAGAACTGCAAAAAATTTTACATTTTTGTTCCTGGCTAAATTCTAAAAACGCTATAGCTAGCTGGCCCGCGCCGAGACGCGTCTCCAGACGCCTCAAACGTGCGTCTGGCTCGCATAGAACTGCAAAAAATTGTACATTTTTGTTCCTGGCTAAATTCTAAAAACGCTAAAGCTAGCTGGCCGGCGCCGAGACGCCTCAAACGTGCGTCTGGCTCGCATAGAACTGCAAAAAATTGCACATTTTTGTTCCTGGCTAAATTCTAAAAATGCTATAGCTAGCTGGCCCGCGCCGAGACGCGTCTCCAGACGCATCAAACGTGCGTCTGGCTCGCATAGAACTGCAAAAAATTGCACATTTTTGGTCCTGGCTAAATTCTAAAAACGCTATAGCTAGCTGGCCCGCGCCGAGTCGCGTCTCCAGACGCCTCAAACGTGCGTCTGGCTCGCATAGAACTGCAAAAAATTGCACATTTTTGGTCCCGGCTAAATTCTAAAAACGCTATAGCTAGCTGGCCCGCGCCGAGTCGCGTCTCCAGACGCCTCAAACGTGCGTCTGGCTCGCATAGAACTGCAAAAAATTGCACATTTTTGTTCCTGGCTAAATTCTAAAAACGCTATAGCTAGCTGGCCCGCGCCGAGACGCGTCTCCAGACGCCTCAAACGTGCGTCTGGCTCGCATAGAACTGCAAAAAATTGTACATTTTTGTTCCTGGCTAAATTCTAAAAACGCTATAGCTAGCTGGCCCGCGCCGAGACGCGTCTCCAGACGCCTCAAACGTGCGTCTGGCTCGCATAGAACTGCAAAAAATTGTACATTTTTGTTCCTGGCTAAATTCTAAAAACGCTAAAGCTAGCTGGCCGGCGCCGAGACGCCTCAAACGTGCGTCTGGCTCGCATAGAACTGCAAAAAATTGCACATTTTTGTTCCTGGCTAAATTCTAAAAACGCTATAGCTAGCTGGCCCGCGCCGAGACGCGTCTCCAGACCCCTCAAACGTGCGTCTGGCTGGCATAGAACTGCAAAAAATTGCACATTTTTGTTCCTGGCTAAATTCTAAAAACGCTATAGCTAGCTGGCCCGCGCCGAGACGCGTCTCCAGACGCCTCAAACGTGCGTCTGGCTCGCATAGAACTGCAAAAAATTGCACATTTTTGTTCCTAGCTAAATTATAAAAACGCTATAGCTAGTTGGCCCGCGTCGAGACGCCTCTCCAGACGCCTCAAACGTGCGTCTGGCTCGCATAGAACTGCAAAAAATTGCACATTTTTGTTCCTGGCTAAATTCTAAAAACGCTATAGCTAGCTGGCCCGCGCCGAGACGCGTCTCCAGACGCCTCAAACGTGCGTCTGGCTCGCATAGAACTGCAAAAAATTACACATTTTTGTTCCTGGCTAAATTCTAAAAACGCTATAGCTAGCTGGCCCGCGCCGAGACGCGTCTCCAGACGCATCAAACGTGCGTCTGGCTCGCATAGAACTGCCAAAAATTGCACATTTTTGGTCCTGGCTAAATTCTAAAAACGCTATAGCTAGCTGGCCCGCGCCGAGACGCGTCTCCAGACGCCTCAAACGTGCGTCTGGCTCGCATAGAACTGCAAAAAATTTTACATTTTTGTTCCTGGCTAAATTCTAAAAACGCTATAGCTAGCTGGCCCGCGCCGAGACGCGTCTCCAGACGCCTCAAACGTGCGTCTGGCTCGCATAGAACTGCAAAAAATTGTACATTTTTGTTCCTGGCTAAATTCTAAAAACGCTAAAGCTAGCTGGCCGGCGCCGAGACGCCTCAAACGTGCGTCTGGCTCGCATAGAACTGCAAAAAATTGCACATTTTTGTTCCTGGCTAAATTCTAAAAACGCTATAGCTAGCTGGCCCGCGCCGAGACGCGTCTCCAGACGCCTCAAACGTGCGTCTGGCTGGCATAGAACTGCAAAAAATTGCACATTTTTGTTCCTGGCTAAATTCTAAAAACGCTATAGCTAGCTGGCCCGCGCCGAGACGCGTCTCCATACGCCTCAAACGTGCGTCTGGCTCGCATAGAACTGCAAAAAATTGCACATTTCTGTTCCTGGCTAAATTATAAAAACGCTCTTGCTAGCTGGCCCGCGCCGAGACGCGTCTCCAGACGCCTCAAACGTGCGTCTGGCTCGCATAGAACTGCAAAAAATTGCACATTTTTGTTCCTGGCTAAATTCTAAAAACGCTATAGCTAGCAGGCCCGCGCCGAGACGCGTCTCCAGACGCCTCAAACGTGCGTCTGGCTCGCACAGAACTGCAAAAAATTGCAGATTTTTGTTCCTGGCTAAATTCTAGAAACGCTATAGCTAGCTGGCCCGCGCCGAGACGCGTCTCCAGACGCCTCAAACGTGCGTCAGGCTCGCATAGAACTGCAAAAAATTGCACATTTTTGTTCCTGGCTAAATTCTAAAAACGCTATAGCTAGCTGGCCAGCGCCGAGACGCGTCTCCAGACGCCTCAAACGTGCATCTGGCTCAGATAGAACTGCAAAAAATTGCACATTTTTGTTCCTGGCTAAATTCTAAAAACGCTATAGCTAGCTGGCCCGCGCCGAGACGCGTCTCCAGACGCCTCAAACGTGCGTCTGGCTCGCATAGAACTGCAAAAAATTGCACATTTTTGTACCTGGCTAAATCCTAAAAACGCTATAGCTAGCTGGCCTGCGCCGAGACGCGTCTCCAGACGCTTCAAACGTGCGTCTGGCTCGCATAGAACTGCAAAAAATTGCATTTTTGTTCCTGGCTAAATCCTAAAAACGCTATAGCTAGCTGGCCCGCGCCGAGACGCGTCTCCAGACGCCTCAAACGTGCGTCTGGCTCGCATAGAACTGCAAAAAATTGCACATTTTTGTTCCTGGCTAAATTCTAAAAACGCTATACCTAGCTGGCCCGCGCCGAGACGCGGCTCCAGACGCCTCAAACGTGCGTCTGGCTCGCATAGAACTGCAAAAAATTGCACATTTTTGTTCCTGGCTAAATTCTAAAAACGCTATAGCTAGCTGGCCCGCGCCGAGACGCGTCTCCAGACGCCTCAAACGTGCGTCTGGCTCGCATAGAACTGCAAAAAATTGCACATTTTTGTTCCTGGCTAAATTCTAATAACGCTATAGCTGGCCCGCGCCGAGACGCGTCTCCAGACGCCTCAAACGTGCGTCTGGCTCGCATAGAACTGCAAAAAATTGCACATTTTTGTTCCTAGCTAAATTCTAAAAACGCTATAGCTAGTTGGCCCGCGTCGAGACGCCTCTCCAGACGCCTCAAACGTGCGTCTGGCTCGCATAGAACTGCAAAAAATTGCACATTTTTGTTCCTGGCTAAATTCTAAAAACGCTATAGCTAGCTGGCCCGCGCCGAGACGCGTCTCCAGACGCCTCAAACGTGCGTCTTGCTCGCATAGAACTGCAAAAAATTACACATTTTTTTTCCTGGCTAAATTCTAAAAACGCTATAGCTAGCTGGCCCGCACCGAGACGCGTCTCCAGACGCCTCAAACGTGCGTCTGGCTCGCATAGAACTACAAAAAATTGTTCATTTTTGTTCCTGGCTAAATTCTAAAAACGCTATAGCTAGTTGGCCCGCGTCGAGACGCCTCTCCAGACGCCTCAAACGTGCGTCTGGCTCGCATAGAACTGCAAAAAATTGCACAGTTTTGTTCCTGGCTAAATTCTAAAAACGCTATAGCTAGCTGGCCCGCGCCGAGACGCGTCTCCAGACGCCTCAAACGTGCGTCTGGCTCGTAAAGAACTACAAAAAATTGCACATTTTTGTTCCTGGCTAAATTCTAAAAACGCTATAGCTAGCTGGCCCGCGCCGAGACGCGTCTCCATACGCCTCAAACGTGCGTCTGGCTCGCATAGAACTGCAAAAAATTGCACAGTTTTGTTCCTGGCTAAATTCTAAAAACGCTATAGCTAGCTGGCCCGCGCCGAGACGCGTCTCCAGACGCCTCAAACGTGCGTCTGGCTCGTAAAGAACTACAAAAAATTGCACAGTTTTGTTCCTGGCTAAATTCTAAAAACGCTATAGCTAGCTGGCCCGCGCCGAGACGCGTCTCCAGACGCCTCAAACGTGCGTCTGGCTCGTAAAGAACTACAAAAAATTGCACATTTTTGTTCCTGGCTAAATTCTAAAAACGCTATAGCTAGCTGGCCCGCGCCGAGACGCGTCTCCAGACGCCTCAAACGTGCGTCTGGCTGGCATAGAACTGCAAAAAATTGCACATTTTTGTTCCTGGCTAAATTCTAAAAACGCTATAGCTAGCTGGCCCGCGCCGAGACGCGTCTCCATACGCCTCAAACGTGCGTCTGGCTCGCATAGAACTGCAAAAAATTGCACATTTCTGTTCCTGGCTAAATTATAAAAACGCTCTTGCTAGCTGGCCCGCGCCGAGACGCGTCTCCAGACGCCTCAAACGTGCGTCTGGCTCGCATAGAACTGCAAAAAATTGCACATTTTTGTTCCTGGCTAAATTCTAAAAACGCTATAGCTAGCAGGCCCGCGCCGAGACGCGTCTCCAGACGCCTCAAACGTGCGTCTGGCTCGCACAGAACTGCAAAAAATTGCAGATTTTTGTTCCTGGCTAAATTCTAGAAACGCTATAGCTAGCTGGCCCGCGCCGAGACGCGTCTCCAGACGCCTCAAACGTGCGTCAGGCTCGCATAGAACTGCAAAAAATTGCACATTTTTGTTCCTGGCTAAATTCTAAAAACGCTATAGCTAGCTGGCCAGCGCCGAGACGCGTCTCCAGACGCCTCAAACGTGCATCTGGCTCAGATAGAACTGCAAAAAATTGCACATTTTTGTTCCTGGCTAAATTCTAAAAACGCTATAGCTAGCTGGCCCGCGCCGAGACGCGTCTCCAGACGCCTCAAACGTGCGTCTGGCTCGCATAGAACTGCAAAAAATTGCACATTTTTGTACCTGGCTAAATCCTAAAAACGCTATAGCTAGCTGGCCTGCGCCGAGACGCGTCTCCAGACGCTTCAAACGTGCGTCTGGCTCGCATAGAACTGCAAAAAATTGCATTTTTGTTCCTGGCTAAATCCTAAAAACGCTATAGCTAGCTGGCCCGCGCCGAGACGCGTCTCCAGACGCCTCAAACGTGCGTCTGGCTCGCATAGAACTGCAAAAAATTGCACATTTTTGTTCCTGGCTAAATTCTAAAAACGCTATACCTAGCTGGCCCGCGCCGAGACGCGGCTCCAGACGCCTCAAACGTGCGTCTGGCTCGCATAGAACTGCAAAAAATTGCACATTTTTGTTCCTGGCTAAATTCTAAAAACGCTATAGCTAGCTGGCCCGCGCCGAGACGCGTCTCCAGACGCCTCAAACGTGCGTCTGGCTCGCATAGAACTGCAAAAAATTGCACATTTTTGTTCCTGGCTAAATTCTAAAAACGCTAAAGCTAGCTGGCCGGTGCCGAGACGCCTCAAACGTGCGTCTGGCTCGCATAGAACTGCAAAAAATTGCACATTTTTGTTCCTGGCTAAATCCTAAAAACGCTATAGCTAGCTGGCCCGCGCCGAGACGCGTCTCCAGACGCCTCAAACGTACGTCTGGCTCGCATGGAACTGCAAAAAATTGCACATTTTTGTTCCTGGCTAAATTCTAAAAACGCTATAGCTAGCTGGCCCGCGCCGAGACGCGGCTCCAGACGCCTCAAACGTGCGTCTGGCTCGCATAGAACTGCAAAAAATTGCACATTTTTGTTCCTGGCTAAATTCTAAAAACGCTATAGCTAGCTGGCCCGCGCCGAGACGCGTCTCCAGACGCCTCAAACGTGCGTCTGGCTCGCATAGAACTGCAAAAAATTGCACATTTTTGTTCCTAGCTAAATTCTAAAAACGATATAGCTAGTTGGCCCGCGTCGAGACGCCTCTCCAGACGCCTAAAACGTGCGTCTGGCTCGCATAGAACTGCAAAAAATTGCACATTTTTGTTCCTGGCTAAATTCTAAAAACGTTATAGCTAGCTGGCCCGCGCCGAGACGCGACTCCAGACGCCTCAAACGTGCGTCTGGCTCGCATAGAACTGCAAAAAATTGCACATTTTTGTTCCTGGCTAAATTCTAAAAACGCTATAGCTAGCTGGCCCGCGCCGAGACGCGTCTCCAGACGCCTCAAACGTGCGTCTGGCTCACATAGAACTGCGAAAAATTACACATTTTTGTTCCTGGCTAAATTCTAAAAACGCTATAGCTAGCTGGCCCGCGCCGAGACGCGTCTCCAGACGCCTCAAACGTGCGTCTGGCTCGCATAAAACTACAAAAAATTGCACATTTTTGTTCCTGGCTAAATTCTAAAAACGCTATAGCTAGCTGGCCCGCGCCGAGACGCGTCTCCAGACGCCTCAAACGTGCGTCTGGCTCGCATAGAACTGCAAAAAATTGCACATTTTTGTTCCTGGCTAAATTCTAAAACCGCTATAGCTAGCTGGCCCGCGCCGAGACGCGTCTCCAGACGCCTCAAACGTGCGTCTGGCTCGCATAGAACTGCAAAAAATTGCACATTTTTGTTCCTGGCTAAATTCTAATAACGCTATAGCTGGCCCGCGCCAAGACGCGTCTCCAGACGCCTCAAACGTGCGTCTGGCTCGCATAGAACTGCAAAAAATTGCACATTTTTGTTCCTAGCTAAATTCTAAAAACGCTATAGCTAGTTGGCCCGCGTCGAGACGCCTCTCCAGACGCCTCAAACGTGCGTCTGGCTCGCATAGAACTGCAAAAAATTGCACATTTTTGTTCCTGGCTAAATTCTAAAAACGCTATAGCTAGCTGGCCCGCGCCGAGACGCGTCTCCAGACGCCTCAAACGTGCGTCTTGCTCGCATAGAACTGCAAAAAATTACACATGTTTTTTCCTGGCTAAATTCTAAAAACGCTATAGCTAGCTGGCCCGCACCGAGACGCGTCTCCAGACGCCTCAAACGTGCGTCTGGCTCGCATAGAACTACAAAAAATTGTTCATTTTTGTTCCTGGCTAAATTCTAAAAACGCTATAGCTAGTTGGCCCGCGTCGAGACGCCTCTCCAGACGCCTCAAACGTGCGTCTGGCTCGCATAGAACTGCAAAAAATTGCACAGTTTTGTTCCTGGCTAAATTCTAAAAACGCTATAGCTAGCTGGCCCGCGCCGAGACGCGTCTCCAGACGCCTCAAACGTGCGTCTGGCTCGTAAAGAACTACAAAAAATTGCACATTTTTGTTCCTGGCTAAATTCTACAAACGCTATAGCTAGTTGGCCCGCGTCGAGACGCCTCTCCAGACGCCTCAAACGTGCGTCTGGCTCGCATAGAACTGCGAAAAATTGCACATTTATGTTCCTGGCTAAATTCTAAAAACGCTGTAGCTATCTGGCCCGCGCCGAGACGCGTCTCCAGACGCCTCAAACGTGCGTCTGGCTCGCATAGAACTGCAAAAAATTGCACATTTTTGTTCCTGGCTAAATTCTAAAAACGCTATAGCTAGCTGGCCCGCGCCGAGACGCGTCTCCAGACGCCTCAAACGTGCGTCTGGCTCGCATAGAACTGCAAAAAATTGCACATTTTTGTTCCTGGCTAAATTCTAAAAACGTTATAGCTAGTTGGCCCGCGCCGAGACGCGTCTCCAGACGCCTCAAACGTGCGTCTGGCTCGCATAGAACTGCAAAAAATTGCACATTTTTGTTCCTGGCTAAATTCTAAAAACGCTATAGCTAGCTGGCCCGCGTCGAGACGCCTCTCCAGACGCCTCAAACGGTCGTCTGGCTCGCATAGAACTGCAAAAAATTGCACATTTTTGTTCCTGGCTAAATTCTAAAAACGCTATAGCTAGCTGGCCCGCGCCGAGACGCGTCTCCAGACGCCTCAAACGTGCGTCTGGCTCGCATAGAACTACAAAAAATTGCACATTTTTGTTCCTGGCTAAATTCTAAAAACGCTATAGCTAGCTGGCCCGCGCCGAGACGCGTCTCCAGACGCCTCAAACGTGCGTCTGGCTCGTAAAGAACTACAAAAATTGCACATTTTTGTTCCTGGCTAAATTCTACAAACGCTATAGCTAGTTGGCCCGCGTCGAGACGCCTCTCCAGACGCCTCAAACGTGCGTCTGGCTCGCATAGAACTGCAAAAAATTGCACATTTATGTTCCTGGCTAAATTCTAAAAACGCTGTAGCTAGCTGGCCCGCGCCGAGACGCGTCTCCAGACGCCTCAAACGTGCGTCTGGCTCGCATAGAACTGCAAAAAATTGCACATTTTTGTTCCTGGCTAAATTCTAAAAACGCTATAGCTAGCTGGCCCGCGCCGAGACGCGTCTCCAGACGCCTCAAACGTGCGTCTGGCTCGCATAGAACTGCAAAAAATTGCACATTTTTGTTCCTGGCTAAATTCTAAAAACGCTATAGCTAGCTGGCCCGCGCCGAGACGCGTCTCCAGACGCCTCAAACGTGCGTCTGGCTCGCATAGAACTACAAAAAATTGCACATTTTTGTTCCTGGCTAAATTCTAAAAACACTATAGCTAGCTGGCCCGCGCCGAGACGCGTCTCCAGACGCCTCAAACGTGCGTCTGGCTCGCATAGAACTGCAAAAAATTACACATTTTTGTTCCTGGCTAAATTCTAAAAACGCTATAGCTAGCTGGCCCGCGCCGAGACGCGTCTCCAGACGCCTCAAACGTGCGTCTGGCTCGCATAGAACTGCAAAAAATTGCACATTTTTGGTCCTGGCTAAATTCTAAAAACGCTATAGCTAGCTGGCCCGCGCCGAGACGCGTCTCCAGACGCCTCAAACGTGCGTCTGGCTCGCATAGAACTGCAAAAAATTGCACATTTTTGTTCCTGGCTAAATTCTAAAAACGCTATAGCTAGCTGGCCCGCGCCGAGACGCGTCTCCAGACGCCTCAAACGTGCGTCTGGCTCGCATAGAACTGCAAAAATTTGTACATTTTTGTTCCTGGCTAAATTCTAAAAACGCTAAAGCTAGCTGGCCGGCGCCGAGACGCCTCAAACGTGCGTCTGGCTCGCATAGAACTGCAAAAAATTGCACATTTTTGTTCCTGGCTAAATTCTAAAAACGCTATAGCTAGCTGGCCCGCGCCGAGACGCGTCTCCAGACGCCTCAAACGTGCGTCTGGCTCGCATAGAACTGCAAAAAATTGCACATTTTTGTTCCTGGCTAAATTCTAAAAACGCTATAGCTAGCTGGCCCGCGCCGAGACGCGTCTCCAGACGCCTCAAACGTGCGTCTGGCTCGCATAGAACTGCAAAAAATTGCACATTTTTGTTCCTGGCTAAATTCTAAAAACGCTATAGCTAGCTGGCCCGCGCCGAGACGCGTCTCCAGACGCCTCAAACGTGCGTCTGGCTCGCATAGAACTGCAAAAAATTGTACATTTTTGTTCCTGGCTAAATTCTACAAACGCTATAGCTAGCTGGGCCGCGCCGACACGCATCTCCAGACGCCTCAAACGTGCGTCTGGCTCGCATAGAACTGCAAAAAATTGCACATTTTTCTTCCTGGCTAAATTCTGAAAACGCTATAGCTAGCTGGCCTGCGCCGAGACGCGTCTCCAGACGCCTCAAACGTGCGTCTGGCTCGCATAGAACTGCAAAATATAGTATATATATCTATATAGTAGGTTAACTTGGACCCGAGATGTGAACAAAGTGAAAACAAGAGCATCGGCTTACCTTTTGTTGTCTACGCCTCATCGAACTGCTGCATTCCGTGGAAGTTTTAAATTCGCAGCTTCTCGTTGCTGGAACGACCTGCCACCGCCGTTTCGTGCTATAAAAACAATTGGTACTTTTAGTTCAAAATTCAAGCAACACCTACTGCGCATTCAAAAAGAAACTACACAAAAATATTAACTTACCCAGAGTATGCACGCAACGAGTATTTGTGAACGGTCCCATGTTCTCGTTGTAACTTAGCTATACTATTATAGATGCACTCGATAAGGCTTTCGTTTTGTTTTATTTACATTGTTTGTTGTGTTTCGGCCATTTTCATAGACTTGAAGTCTTTCGACTATCATCAGGATTATGAGACATGTACGGGTAGGCGTGGATTATCGGGTAGGAAGACAGTATTTCAATAAAATAACTATTGCAATAATCACTTCACTTATAATTCTCGATACTACAATCAATAGTTTCACCAATTAATTAATGATCACTAAGCTTAACGCGGATTAGAACTTAACGTCCACCGAGCACGTGGTTGCGTGCGCACTCCACGACGGTACAACACTAAGTGTCACTTATTACAAGATGGCCGCCTCACCAGTGCTCGGTGTTCGCTATGGACATTGACATATGACATATGACAGTGACGTTTGACATTGACATTTTATAAAGTGACAGCAGGCGTATTGAGAGGCGGATGCGCCGACAGACTAATATATTACATAATGCCATTTTTTTAATTTCGACAACCAGCCATTACGAATAGTCTGTGACCATAGCTTCCCACAGTGCGCCCGCGCGTTCCGTCATTTGTCTATGACATTGACAAATGAAACTGGAGCACTGGGCCATTGGGATTTGGTTTATTTTGAAGTTATTATTTGTATGTATTTATCTATTGCACATTTTATTTTATTTTGTTTTGTTTATACACAAACTCACTCACGTACTCTCAACTATTTAATTAATTAATTATTATTTTATTGTATTTATATCTTAGTGTTGTTCCGTATGTGTGTCCGTGACATCACGCCAGGCCCTGTCATAACACCAGCGCTGTGATATTTATTATTAAATATCGCAGCATATGCTGAGACAGGGACCTTTTTGGCCTCGCACAGATTAATTTAAGGATGCCGCTTAACTGTATATATATATATATATATATTTTATAACAGTTATTTTTACATTTTTTTTTTCATTTTATGTGTCTTGTGCGAGTCCCAAATAAACATTTTTCTTTCTTTCAAGAAATTGCAAATTTTTGTTCCTGGCTAAATTCTAAAAACGCTATAGCTAGCTGGCCCGCGTCGAGACGCGTCTCCAGACGCATCAAACGTGCGTCTGGCTCGCATAGAACTGCAAAAAATTGCACATTTTTGGTCCTGGCTAAATTCTAAAAACGCTATAGCTAGCTGGCCCGCGCCGAGACGCGTCTCCAGACGCCTCAAACGTGCGTCTGGCTCGCATAGAACTGCAAAAAATTGCACATTTTTGTTCCTGGCTAAATTCTAAAAACGCTATAGCTAGCTGGCCCGCGCCGAGACGCGTCTCCAGACGCCTCAAACGTGCGTCTGGCTCGCATAGAACTGCAAAAAATTGTACATTTTTGTTCCTGGCTAAATTCTAAAAACGCTAAAGCTAGCTGGCCGGCGCCGAGACGCCTCAAACGTGCGTCTGGCTCGCATAGAACTGCAAAAAATTGCAAATTTTTGTTCCTGGCTAAATCCTAAAAACGCTATAGCTAGCTGGCCCGCGCCGAGACGCGTCTCCAGACGCCTCAAACGTGCGTCTGGCTCGCATAGAACTGCAAAAAATTGCACATTTTTGTTCCTGGCTAAATTCTAAAAACGCAATAGCTAGCTGGCCCGCGCCGAGACGCGTCTCCAGACGCCTCAAACGTGCGTCTGGCTCGCATAGAACTGCAAAAAATTGCACATTTTTGTTCCTGGCTAAATTCTAAAAACGCTATAGCTAGCTGGCCCGCGCCGAGACGCGTCTCCAGACGCCTCAAACGTGCGTCTGGCTCGCATAGAACTGCAAAAAATTGTACATTTTTGTTCCTGGCTAAATTCTAAAAACGCTAAAGCTAGCTGGCCGGCGCCGAGACGCCTCAAACGTGCGTCTGGCTCGCATAGAACTGCAAAAAATTGCACATTTTTGTTCCTGGCTAAATTCTAAAAACGCTATAGCTAGCTGGCCCGCGCCGAGACGCGGCTCCAGACGCCTCAAACGTGCGTCTGGCTCGCATAGAACTGCAAAAAATTGCACATTTTTGTTCCTGGCTAAATTCTAAAAACGCTATAGCTAGCTGGCCCGCGCCGAGACGCGGCTCCAGACGCCTCAAACGTGCATCTGGCTCGCATAGAACTGCAAAAAATTGCACATTTCTGTTCCTGGCTAAATTATAAAAACGCTCTTGCTAGCTGGCCCGCGCCGAGACGCGTTTCCAGACGCCTCAAACGTGCGTCTGGCTCGCATAGAACTGCAAAAAATTGCACATTTTTGTTCCTGGCTAAATTCTAAAAACGCTATAGCTAGCTGGCCCGCGTCGAGACGCCTCTCCAGACGCCTCAAACGGTCGTCTGGCTCGCATAGAACTGCAAAAAATTGCACATTTTTGTTCCTGGCTTAATTCTAAAAACGCTATAGCTAGCTGGCCCGCGTCGAGACGCGTCTCCAGACGCCTCAAACGTGCGTCTGCCTCGCATAGAACTGCAAAAAATTGCACATTTTTGTTCCTGGCTAAATTCTAAAAACGCAATAGCTAGCTGGCCCGCGCCGAGACGCGTCTCCAGACGCCTCAAACGTGCGTCTGGCTCGCATAGAACTGCAAAAAATTGCACATTTTTGTTCCTGGCTAAATTCTAAAAACGCTATAGCTAGCTGGCCCGCGCCGAGACGCGTCTCCAGACGCCTCAAACGTGCGTCTGGCTCGCATAGAACTGCAAAAAATTGTACATTTTTGTTCCTGGCTAAATTCTAAAAACGCTAAAGCTAGCTGGCCGGCGCCGAGACGCCTCAAACGTGCGTCTGGCTCGCATAGAACTGCAAAAAATTGCACATTTTTGTTCCTGGCTAAATTCTAAAAACGCTATAGCTAGCTGGCCCGCGCCGAGACGCGGCTCCAGACGCCTCAAACGTGCGTCTGGCTCGCATAGAACTGCAAAAAATTGCACATTTTTGTTCCTGGCTAAATTCTAAAAACGCTATAGCTAGCTGGCCCGCGCCGAGACGCGGCTCCAGACGCCTCAAACGTGCATCTGGCTCGCATAGAACTGCAAAAAATTGCACATTTCTGTTCCTGGCTAAATTATAAAAACGCTCTTGCTAGCTGGCCCGCGCCGAGACGCGTTTCCAGACGCCTCAAACGTGCGTCTGGCTCGCATAGAACTGCAAAAAATTGCACATTTTTGTTCCTGGCTAAATTCTAAAAACGCTATAGCTAGCTGGCCCGCGTCGAGACGCCTCTCCAGACGCCTCAAACGGTCGTCTGGCTCGCATAGAACTGCAAAAAATTGCACATTTTTGTTCCTGGCTTAATTCTAAAAACGCTATAGCTAGCTGGCCCGCGTCGAGACGCGTCTCCAGACGCCTCAAACGTGCGTCTGCCTCGCATAGAACTGCAAAAAATTGCACATTTATGTTCCTGGCTAAATTCTAAAAACGCTGTAGCTAGCTGGCCCGCGCCGAGACGCGTCTCCAGACGCCTCAAACGTGCGTCTGGCTCGCATAGAACTGCAAAAAATTGCACATTTTTGTTCCTGGCTAAATTCTAAAAACGCTATAGCTAGCTGGCCCGCGCCGAGACGCGTCTCCAGACGCCTCAAACGTGCGTCTGGCTCGCATAGAACTGCAAAAAATTGCACATTTTTGTTCCTGGCTAAATTCTAAAAACGTTATAGCTAGTTGGCCCGCGCCGAGACGCGTCTCCAGACGCCTCAAACGTGCGTCTGGCTCGCATAGAACTGCAAAAAATTGCACATTTTTGTTCCTGGCTAAATTCTAAAAACGCTATAGCTAGCTGGCCCGCGTCGAGACGCCTCTCCAGACGCCTCAAACGGTCGTCTGGCTCGCATAGAACTGCAAAAAATTGCACATTTTTGTTCCTGGCTAAATTCTAAAAACGCTATAGCTAGCTGGCCCGCGCCGAGACGCGTCTCCAGACGCCTCAAACGTGCGTCTGGCTCGCATAGAACTACAAAAAATTGCACATTTTTGTTCCTGGCTAAATTCTAAAAACACTATAGCTAGCTGGCCCGCGCCGAGACGCGTCTCCAGACGCCTCAAACGTGCGTCTGGCTCGCATAGAACTGCAAAAAATTACACATTTTTGTTCCTGGCTAAATTCTAAAAACACTATAGCTAGCTGGCCCGCGCCGAGACGCGTCTCCAGACGCCTCAAACGTGCGTCTGGCTCGCATAGAACTGCAAAAAATTACACATTTTTGTTCCTGGCTAAATTCTAAAAACGCTATAGCTAGCTGGCCCGCGCCGAGACGCGTCTCCAGACGCCTCAAACGTGCGTCTGGCTCGCATAGAACTGCAAAAAATTGCACATTTTTGGTCCTGGCTAAATTCTAAAAACGCTATAGCTAGCTGGCCCGCGCCGAGACGCGTCTCCAGACGCCTCAAACGTGCGTCTGGCTCGCATAGAACTGCAAAAAATTGCACATTTTTGTTCCTGGCTAAATTCTAAAAACGCTATAGCTAGCTGGCCCGCGCCGAGACGCGTCTCCAGACGCCTCAAACGTGCGTCTGGCTCGCATAGAACTGCAAAAATTTGTACATTTTTGTTCCTGGCTAAATTCTAAAAACGCTAAAGCTAGCTGGCCGGCGCCGAGACGCCTCAAACGTGCGTCTGGCTCGCATAGAACTGCAAAAAATTGCACATTTTTGTTCCTGGCTAAATTCTAAAAACGCTATAGCTAGCTGGCCCGCGCCGAGACGCGTCTCCAGACGCCTCAAACGTGCGTCTGGCTCGCATAGAACTGCAAAAAATTGCACATTTTTGTTCCTGGCTAAATTCTAAAAACGCTATAGCTAGCTGGCCCGCGCCGAGACGCGTCTCCAGACGCCTCAAACGTGCGTCTGGCTCGCATAGAACTGCAAAAAATTGCACATTTTTGTTCCTGGCTAAATTCTAAAAACGCTATAGCTAGCTGGCCCGCGCCGAGACGCGTCTCCAGACGCCTCAAACGTGCGTCTGGCTCGCATAGAACTGCAAAAAATTGTACATTTTTGTTCCTGGCTAAATTCTAAAAACGCTATAGCTAGCTGGGCCGCGCCGACACGCATCTCCAGACGCCTCAAACGTGCGTCTGGCTCGCATAGAACTGCAAAAAATTGCACATTTTTCTTCCTGGCTAAATTCTGAAAACGCTATAGCTAGCTGGCCTGCGCCGAGACGCGTCTCCAGACGCCTCAAACGTGCGTCTGGCTCGCATAGAACTGCAAAATATAGTATATATATCTATATAGTAGGTTAACTTGGACCCGAGATGTGAACAAAGTGAAAACAAGAGCATCGGCTTACCTTTTGTTGTCTACGCCTCATCGAACTGCTGCATTCCGTGGAAGTTTTAAATTCGCAGCTTCTCGTTGCTGGAACGACCTGCCACCGCCGTTTCGTGCTATAAAAACAATTGGTACTTTTAGTTCAAAATTCAAGCAACACCTACTGCGCATTCAAAAAGAAACTACACAAAAATATTAACTTACCCAGAGTATGCACGCAACGAGTATTTGTGAACGGTCCCATGTTCTCGTTGTAACTTAGCTATACTATTATAGATGCACTCGATAAGGCTTTCGTTTTGTTTTATTTACATTGTTTGTTGTGTTTCGGCCATTTTCATAGACTTGAAGTCTTTCGACTATCATCAGGATTATGAGACATGTACGGGTAGGCGTGGATTATCGGGTAGGAAGACAGTATTTCAATAAAATAACTATTGCAATAATCACTTCACTTATAATTCTCGATACTACAATCAATAGTTTCACCAATTAATTAATGATCACTAAGCTTAACGCGGATTAGAACTTAACGTCCACCGAGCACGTGGTTGCGTGCGCACTCCACGACGGTACAACACTAAGTGTCACTTATTACAAGATGGCCGCCTCACCAGTGCTCGGTGTTCGCTATGGACATTGACATATGACATATGACAGTGACGTTTGACATTGACATTTTATAAAGTGACAGCAGGCGTATTGAGAGGCGGATGCGCCGACAGACTAATATATTACATAATGCCATTTTTTTAATTTCGACAACCAGCCATTACGAATAGTCTGTGACCATAGCTTCCCACAGTGCGCCCGCGCGTTCCGTCATTTGTCTATGACATTGACAAATGAAACTGGAGCACTGGGCCATTGGGATTTGGTTTATTTTGAAGTTATTATTTGTATGTATTTATCTATTGCACATTTTATTTTATTTTGTTTTGTTTATACACAAACTCACTCACGTACTCTCAACTATTTAATTAATTAATTATTATTTTATTGTATTTATATCTTAGTGTTGTTCCGTATGTGTGTCCGTGACATCACGCCAGGCCCTGTCATAACACCAGCGCTGTGATATTTATTATTAAATATCGCAGCATATGCTGAGACAGGGACCTTTTTGGCCTCGCACAGATTAATTTAAGGATGCCGCTTAACTGTATATATATATATATATATATTTTATAACAGTTATTTTCACATTTTTTTTTTTCATTTTATGTGTCTTGTGCGAGTCCCAAATAAACATTTTTCTTTCTTTCAAGAAATTGCAAATTTTTGTTCCTGGCTAAATTCTAAAAACGCTATAGCTAGCTGGCCCGCGTCGAGACGCGTCTCCAGACGCATCAAACGTGCGTCTGGCTCGCATAGAACTGCAAAAAATTGCACATTTTTGGTCCTGGCTAAATTCTAAAAACGCTATAGCTAGCTGGCCCGCGCCGAGACGCGTCTCCAGACGCCTCAAACGTGCGTCTGGCTCGCATAGAACTGCAAAAAATTGCACATTTTTGTTCCTGGCTAAATTCTAAAAACGCTATAGCTAGCTGGCCCGCGCCGAGACGCGTCTCCAGACGCCTCAAACGTGCGTCTGGCTCGCATAGAACTGCAAAAAATTGTACATTTTTGTTCCTGGCTAAATTCTAAAAACGCTAAAGCTAGCTGGCCGGCGCCGAGACGCCTCAAACGTGCGTCTGGCTCGCATAGAACTGCAAAAAATTGCAAATTTTTGTTCCTGGCTAAATCCTAAAAACGCTATAGCTAGCTGGCCCGCGCCGAGACGCGTCTCCAGACGCCTCAAACGTGCGTCTGGCTCGCATAGAACTGCAAAAAATTGCACATTTTTGTTCCTGGCTAAATTCTAAAAACGCAATAGCTAGCTGGCCCGCGCCGAGACGCGTCTCCAGACGCCTCAAACGTGCGTCTGGCTCGCATAGAACTGCAAAAAATTGCACATTTTTGTTCCTGGCTAAATTCTAAAAACGCTATAGCTAGCTGGCCCGCGCCGAGACGCGTCTCCAGACGCCTCAAACGTGCGTCTGGCTCGCATAGAACTGCAAAAAATTGTACATTTTTGTTCCTGGCTAAATTCTAAAAACGCTAAAGCTAGCTGGCCGGCGCCGAGACGCCTCAAACGTGCGTCTGGCTCGCATAGAACTGCAAAAAATTGCACATTTTTGTTCCTGGCTAAATTCTAAAAACGCTATAGCTAGCTGGCCCGCGCCGAGACGCGGCTCCAGACGCCTCAAACGTGCGTCTGGCTCGCATAGAACTGCAAAAAATTGCACATTTTTGTTCCTGGCTAAATTCTAAAAACGCTATAGCTAGCTGGCCCGCGCCGAGACGCGGCTCCAGACGCCTCAAACGTGCGTCTGGCTCGCATAGAACTGCAAAAAATTGCACATTTCTGTTCCTGGCTAAATTATAAAAACGCTCTTGCTAGCTGGCCCGCGCCGAGACGCGTTTCCAGACGCCTCAAACGTGCGTCTGGCTCGCATAGAACTGCAAAAAATTGCACATTTTTGTTCCTGGCTAAATTCTAAAAACGCTATAGCTAGCTGGCCCGCGTCGAGACGCCTCTCCAGACGCCTCAAACGGTCGTCTGGCTCGCATAGAACTGCAAAAAATTGCACATTTTTGTTCCTGGCTTAATTCTAAAAACGCTATAGCTAGCTGGCCCGCGTCGAGACGCGTCTCCAGACGCCTCAAACGTGCGTCTGCCTCGCATAGAACTGCAAAAAATTGCACATTTTCGTTCCTGGCTAAATTCTAAAAACGCTATAGCTAGCTGGCCCGCGCCGAGACGCGTCTCCAGACGCCTCAAACGTGCGTCTGGCTCGCATAGAACTGCAAAAAATTGCACATTTTTGTTCCTGGCTAAATTCTAAAAACGCTATAGCTAGCTGGCCCGCGCCGAGACGCGTCTCCAGACGCCTCAAACGTGCGTCTGGCTCGCATAGAACTACAAAAAATTGCACATTTTTGTTCCTGGCTAAATTCTAAAAACGCTATAGCTAGCTGGCCCGCGTCGAGACGCGTCTCCAGACGCCTCAAACGTGCGTCTGCCTCGCATAGAACTGCAAAAAATTGCACATTTTCGTTCCTGGCTAAATTCTAAAAACGCTATAGCTAGCTGGCCCGCGCCGAGACGCGTCTCCAGACGCCTCAAACGTGCGTCTGGCTCGCATAGAACTGCAAAAAATTGCACATTTTTGTTCCTGGCTAAATTCTAAAAACGCTATAGCTGGCTGGCCCGCGCCGAGACGCGTCTCCAGACGCCTCAAACGTGCGTCTGGCTCGCATAGAACTGCAAAAAATTGCACATTTTTGTTCCTGGCTAAATTCTAAAAACGCTATAGCTAGCTGGCCCGCGCCGAGACGCGTCTCCAGACGCCTCAAACGTGCGTCTGGCTCGCATAGAACTGCAAAAAATTGCACATTTTTGTTCCTGGCTAAATTCTAGAAACGCTATAGCTAGCTGGCCCGCGCCGAGACGCGTCTCCAGACGCCTCAAACGTGCGTCAGGCTCGCATAGAACTGCAAAAAATTGCACATTTTTGTTTCTGGCTAAATTCTAAAAACGCTATAGCTAGCTGGCCAGCGCCGAGACGCGTCTCCAGACGCCTCAAACGTGCATCTGGCTCACATAGAACTGCAAAAAATTGCACATTTTTGTTCCTGGCTAAATTCTAAAAACGCTAAAGCTAGCTGGCCGGCGCCGAGACGCCTCAAACGTGCGTCTGGCTCGCATAGAACTGCAAAAAATTGCACATTTTTGTTCCTGGCTAAATTCTAAAAACGCTATAGCTAGCTGGCCCGCGCCGAGACGCGTCTCCAGACGCCTCAAACGTGCGTCTGGCTCGCATAGAACTGCAAAAAATTGCACATTTTTGTTCCTAGCTAAATTCTAAAAACGCTATAGCTAGTTGGCCCGCGTCGAGACGCCTCTCCAGACGCCTCAAACGTGCGTCTGGCTCGCATAGAACTGCAAAAAATTGCACAGTTTTGTTCCTGGCTAAATTCTAAAAACGCTATAGCTAGCTGGCCCGCGCCGAGACGCGTCTCCAGACGCCTCAAACGTGCGTCTGGCTCGCATAGAACTGCAAAAAATTGCACATTTTTGTTCCTGGCTAAATTCTAAAAACGCTATAGCTAGCAGGCCCGCGCCGAGACGCGTCTCCAGACGCCTCAAACGTGCGTCTGGCTCGCACAGAACTGCAAAAAGTTGCAGATTTTTGTTCCTGGCTAAATTCTAGAAACGCTATAGCTAGCTGGCCCGCGCCGAGACGCGTCTCCAGACGCCTCAAACGTGCGTCAGGCTCGCATAGAACTGCAAAAAATTGCACATTTTTGTTCCTGGCTAAATTCTAAAAACGCTATAGCTAGCTGGCCAGCGCCGAGACGCGTCTCCAGACGCCTCAAACGTGCATCTGGCTCAGATAGAACTGCAAAAAATTGCACATTTTTGTTCCTGGCTAAATTCTAAAAACGCTATAGCTAGCTGGCCCGCGCCGAGACGCGTCTCCAGACGCCTCAAACGTGCGTCTGGCTCGCATAGAACTGCAAAAAATTGCACATTTTTGTACCTGGCTAAATCCTAAAAACGCTATAGCTAGCTGGCCTGCGCCGAGACGCGTCTCCAGACGCTTCAAACGTGCGTCTGGCTCGCATAGAACTGCAAAAAATTGCATTTTTGTTCCTGGCTAAATCCTAAAAACGCTATAGCTAGCTGGCCCGCGCCGAGACGCGTCTCCAGACGCCTCAAACGTGCGTCTGGCTCGCATAGAACTGCAAAAAATTGCACATTTTTGTTCCTGGCTAAATTCTAAAAACGCTATACCTAGCTGGCCCGCGCCGAGACGCGTCTCCAGACGCCTCAAACGTGCGTCTGGCTCGCATAGAACTGCAAAAAATTGCACATTTTTGTTCCTGGCTAAATTCTAAAAACGCTAAAGCTAGCTGGCCGGTGCCGAGACGCCTCAAACGTGCGTCTGGCTCGCATAGAACTGCAAAAAATTGCACATTTTTGTTCCTGGCTAAATCCTAAAAACGCTATAGCTAGCTGGCCCGCGCCGAGACGCGTCTCCAGACGCCTCAAACGTACGTCTGGCTCGCATGGAACTGCAAAAAATTGCACATTTATGTTCCTGGCTAAATTCTAAAAACGCTATAGCTAGCTGGCCCGCGCCGAGACGCGGCTCCAGACGCCTCAAACGTGCGTCTGGCTCGCATAGAACTGCAAAAAATTGCACATTTTTGTTCCTGGCTAAATTCTAAAAACGCTATAGCTAGCTGGCCCGCGCCGAGACGCGTCTCCAGACGCCTCAAACGTGCGTCTGGCTCGCATAGAACTGCAAAAAATTGCACATTTTTGTTCCTAGCTAAATTCTAAAAACGATATAGCTAGTTGGCCCGCGTCGAGACGCCTCTCCAGACGCCTAAAACGTGCGTCTTGCTCGCATAGAACTGCAAAAAATTGCACATTTTTGTTCCTGGCTAAATTCTAAAAACGTTATAGCTAGCTGGCCCGCGCCGAGACGCGACTCCAGACGCCTCAAACGTGCGTCTGGCTCGCATAGAACTGCAAAAAATTGCACATTTTTGTTCCTGGCTAAATTCTAAAAACGCTATAGCTAGCTGGCCCGCGCCGAGACGCGTCTCCAGACGCCTCAAACGTGCGTCTGGCTCACATAGAACTGCGAAAAATTACACATTTTTGTTCCTGGCTAAATTCTAAAAACGCTATAGCTAGCTGGCCCGCGCCGAGACGCGTCTCCAGACGCCTCAAACGTGCGTCTGGCTCGCATAAAACTACAAAAAATTGCACATTTTTGTTCCTGGCTAAATTCTAAAAACGCTATAGCTAGCTGGCCCGCGCCGAGACGCGTCTCCAGACGCCTCAAACGTGCGTCTGGCTCGCATAGAACTGCAAAAAATTGCACATTTTTGTTCCTGGCTAAATTCTAAAAACGCTATAGCTAGCTGGCCCGCGCCGAGACGCGTCTCCAGACGCCTCAAACGTGCGTCTGGCTCGCATAGAACTGCAAAAAATTGCACATTTTTGTTCCTGGCTAAATTCTAATAACGCTATAGCTGGCCCGCGCCGAGACGCGTCTCCAGACGCCTCAAACGTGCGTCTGGCTCGCATAGAACTGCAAAAAATTGCACATTTTTGTTCCTAGCTAAATTCTAAAAACGCTATAGCTAGTTGGCCCGCGTCGAGACGCCTCTCTAGACGCCTCAAACGTGCGTCTGGCTCGCATAGAACTGCAAAAAATTGCACATTTTTGTTCCTGGCTTAATTCTAAAAACGCTATAGCTAGCTGGCCCGCGCCGAGACGCGTCTCCAGACGCCTCAAACGTGCGTCTTGCTCGCATAGAACTGCAAAAAATTACACATTTTTTTTCCTGGCTAAATTCTAAAAACGCTATAGCTAGCTGGCCCGCACCGAGACGCGTCTCCAGACGCCTCAAACGTGCGTCTGGCTCGCATAGAACTACAAAAAATTGTTCATTTTTGTTCCTGGCTAAAGTCTAAAAACGCTATAGCTAGTTGGCTTGCGTCGAGACGCCTCTCCAGACGCCTCAAACGTGCGTCTGGCTCGCATAGAACTGCAAAAAATTGCACAGTTTTGTTCCTGGCTAAATTCTAAAAACGCTATAGCTAGCTGGCCCGCGCCGAGACGCGTCTCCAGACGCCTCAAACGTGCGTCTGGCTCGTAAAGAACTACAAAAAATTGCACATTTTTGTTCCTGGCTAAATTCTACAAACGCTATAGCTAGTTGGCCCGCGTCGAGACGCCTCTCCAGACGCCTCAAACGTGCGTCTGGCTCGCATAGAACTGCAAAAAATTGCACATTTATGTTCCTGGCTAAATTCTAAAAACGCTGTAGCTAGCTGGCCCGCGCCGAGACGCGTCTCCAGACGCCTCAAACGTGCGTCTGGCTCGCATAGAACTGCAAAAAATTGCACATTTTTGTTCCTGGCTAAATTCTAAAAACGCTATAGCTAGCTGGCCCGCGCCGAGACGCGTCTCCAGACGCCTCAAACGTGCGTCTGGCTCGCATAGAACTGCAAAAAATTGCACATTTTTGTTCCTGGCTAAATTCTAAAAACGTTATAGCTAGTTGGCCCGCGCCGAGACGCGTCTCCAGACGCCTCAAACGTGCGTCTGGCTCGCATAGAACTGCAAAAAATTGCACATTTTTGTTCCTGGCTAAATTCTAAAAACGCTATAGCTAGCTGGCCCGCGTCGAGACGCCTCTCCAGACGCCTCAAACGGTCGTCTGGCTCGCATAGAACTGCAAAAAATTGCACATTTTTGTTCCTGGCTAAATTCTAAAAACGCTATAGCTAGCTGGCCCGCGCCGAGACGCGTCTCCAGACGCCTCAAACGTGCGTCTGGCTCGCATAGAACTACAAAAAATTGCACATTTTTGTTCCTGGCTAAATTCTAAAAACACTATAGCTAGCTGGCCCGCGCCGAGACGCGTCTCCAGACGCCTCAAACGTGCGTCTGGCTCGCATAGAACTGCAAGAAATTACACATTTTTGTTCCTGGCTAAATTCTAAAAACGCTATAGCTAGCTGGCCCGCGCCGAGACGCGTCTCCAGACGCATCAAACGTGCGTCTGGCTCGCATAGAACTGCAAAAAATTGCACATTTTTGGTCCTGGCTAAATTCTAAAAACGCTATAGCTAGCTGGCCCGCGCCGAGACGCGTCTCCAGACGCCTCAAACGTGCGTCTGGCTCGCATAGAACTGCAAAAAATTGCACATTTTTGTTCCTGGCTAAATTCTAAAAACGCTATAGCTAGCTGGCCCGCGCCGAGACGCGTCTCCAGACGCCTCAAACGTGCGTCTGGCTCGCATAGAACTGCAAAAATTTGTACATTTTTGTTCCTGGCTAAATTCTAAAAACGCTATAGCTAGCTGGCCCGCGCCGAGAAGCGTCTCCAGACGCCTCAAACGTGCGTCTGGCTCGCATAGAACTGCAAAAAATTGCACATTTTTGTTCCTGGTTAAATTCTAAAAACGCTAAAGCTAGCTGGCCGGCGCCGAGACGCCTCAAACGTGCGTCTGGCTCGCATAGAACTGCAAAAAATTGCAAATTTTTGTTCCTGGCTAAATCCTAAAAACGCTATAGCTAGCTGGCCCGCGCCGAGACGCGTCTCCAGACGCCTCAAACGTGCGTCTGGCTCGCATAGAACTGCAAAAAATTGCACATTTTTGTTCCTGGCTAAATTCTAAAAACGCAATAGCTAGCTGGCCCGCGCCGAGACGCGTCTCCAGACGCCTCAAACGTGCGTCTGGCTCGCATAGAACTGCAAAAAATTGCACATTTTTTTCCTGGCTAAATTCTAAAAACGCTATAGCTAGCTGGCCCGCGCCGAGACGCGTCTCCAGACGCCTCAAACGTGCGTCTGGCTCGCATAGAACTGCAAAAAATTGTACATTTTTGTTCCTGGCTAAATTCTAAAAACGCTAAAGCTAGCTGGCCGGCGCCGAGACGCCTCAAACGTGCGTCTGGCTCGCATAGAACTGCAAAAAATTGCACATTTTTGTTCCCGGCTAAATTCTAAAAACGCTATAGCTAGCTGGCCCGCGCCGAGACGCGGCTCCAGACGCCTCAAACGTGCGTCTGGCTCGCATAGAACTGCAAAAAATTGCACATTTTTGTTCCTGGCTAAATTCTAAAAACGCTATAGCTAGCTGGCCCGCGCCGAGACGCGGCTCCAGACGCCTCAAACGTGCGTCTGGCTCGCATAGAACTGCAAAAAATTGCACATTTCTGTTCCTGGCTAAATTATAAAAACGCTCTTGCTAGCTGGCCCGCGCCGAGACGCGTTTCCAGACGCCTCAAACGTGCGTCTGGCTCGCATAGAACTGCAAAAAATTGCACATTTTTGTTCCTGGCTAAATTCTAAAAACGCTATAGCTAGCTGGCCCGCGTCGAGACGCCTCTCCAGACGCCTCAAACGGTCGTCTGGCTCGCATAGAACTGCAAAAAATTGCACATTTTTGTTCCTGGCTTAATTCTAAAAACGCTATAGCTAGCTGGCCCGCGTCGAGACGCGTCTCCAGACGCCTCAAACGTGCGTCTGCCTCGCATAGAACTGCAAAAAATTGCACATTTTTGTTCCTGGCTAAATTCTAAAAACGCTATAGCTAGCTGGCCCGCGCCGAGACGCGTCTCCAGACGCCTCAAACGTGCGTCTGGCTCGCATAGAACTACAAAAAATTGCACATTTTTGTTCCTGGCTAAATTCTAAAAACGCTATAGCTAGCTGGCCCGCGTCGAGACGCGTCTCCAGACGCCTCAAACGTGCGTCTGCCTCGCATAGAACTGCAAAAAATTGCACATTTTCGTTCCTGGCTAAATTCTAAAAACGCTATAGCTAGCTGGCCCGCGCCGAGACGCGTCTCCAGACGCCTCAAACGTGCGTCTGGCTCGCATAGAACTGCAAAAAATTGCACATTTTTGTTCCTGGCTAAATTCTAAAAACGCTATAGCTGGCTGGCCCGCGCCGAGACGCGTCTCCAGACGCCTCAAACGTGCGTCTGGCTCGCATAGAACTGCAAAAAATTGCACATTTTTGTTCCTGGCTAAATTCTAAAAACGCTATAGCTAGCTGGCCCGCGCCGAGACGCGTCTCCAGACGCCTCAAACGTGCGTCTGGCTCGCATAGAACTGCAAAAAATTGCACATTTTTGTTCCTGGCTAAATTCTAAAAACGCTATAGCTAGCTGGCCCGCGCTGAGACGCGTCTCCAGCCGCCTCGAACGTGCGTCTGGCTCGCATAGAACTGCAAAAAATTGCAGATTTTTGTTCCTGGCTAAATTCTAGAAACGCTATAGCTAGCTGGCCCGCGCCGAGACGCGTCTCCAGACGCCTCAAACGTGCGTCAGGCTCACAAAGAACTGCAAAAAATTGCACATTTTTGTTCCTGGCTAAATTCTAAAAACGCTTTAGCTAGCTGGCCAGCGCCGAGAAGCGTCTCCAGACGCCTCAAACGTGCATCTGGCTCACATAGCACTGCAAAAAATTGCACATTTTTGTTCCTGGCTAAATTCTAAAAACGCTATAGCTAGCTGGCCCGCGCCGAGACGCGTCTCCAGACGCCTCAAACGAGCGTCTGACTCGCATAGAACTGCAAAAAATTGCACATTTTTGTACCTGGCTAAATCATAAAAACGCTATAGCTAGCTGGCCCGCGCCGAGACGCGTCTCCAGACGCCTCAAACGTGCGTCTGGCTCGCATAGAACTGCAAAAAATTGCACATTTTTGTTCCTGGCTTAATTCTAAAAACGCTATAGCTAGCTGGCCCGCGTCGAGACGCATCTCCAGACGCCAGAGACGTGCGTCTGGCTCGCATAGAACTGCAAAAAATTGCATTTTTGTTCCTGGCTAAATCCTAAAAACGCTATAGCTATCTGGCCCGCACCGAGACGCGTCTCCAGACGCCTCAAACGTGCGTCTGGCTCGCATAGAACTGCAAAAAATTGCACATTTTTGTTCCTGGCTAAATTCTAAAAACGCTATAGCTAGCTGGCCCGCGCCGAGACGCGTCTCCAGACGCCTCAAACGTGCGTCTGGCTCGCATAGAATTGCAAAAAATTGCACATTTTTGTTCCTGGCTAAATCCTAAAAACGCTATAGCTAGCTGGCCCGCGCCGAGACGCGTCTCCAGACGCCTCAAACGTGCGTCTGGCTCGCATAGAACTGCAAAAAATTGCACATTTCTGTTCCTGGCTAAATTATAAAAACGCTCTTGCTAGCTGTCAAAGTCAAAGTCAAAGTCAAACGATTTATTTCAACTAGACCAATAAAGGCACTTTTGAACGTCAAATTAAAATAAAATAAAATATTATAGTGACTCTAGTCGTCCGTTCGCAAAAGGTAGATTCTTATGGAGAAGAACGGACAAGAAACTCCATAGTTACTCTTTTCAAAAATAAGCTTTACAATATTTGCATACATTAATCAGTTGATTATATGTGAGGACGATGCTCCCAAAAAAACACTTATGTACTACTAGTAGGTACAATAAAGAAATGCCAGCAGAGGTAAAATTAATAAGTTTGCTAGTAAGGGAACATAATACTCACATACGTACAAATTTTTGCAACTATTGATTTATATGATCAGTGTGTGAGTTAAATTAAATATGAAAATCAGTAAATACACCTGTTTACATAGTAAATATTAATACAATAAACACAAACATATCAACCAGTTTCACAATGTCTACTACACCCTAGATTGTCCTATGGAGCAGGACTAGCATGTTTCCAAGCATTCTTATCTTGAATATAATCATCTAATTTGTAATATGCTTGTTCACAAAGTGTCTTTTTTACACACGTTTTAAATTTTCTTTCATTACAGCTGGCCCGCGCCGAGTCGCGTCTCCAGACGCCTCAAACGTGCGTCTGGCTCGCATAGAACTGCAAAAAATTGCACATTTTTGTTCCTGGCTAAATTCTAAAAACGCTATAGCTAGCTGGCCCGCGCCGAGACGCGTCTCCAGACGCCTCAAACGTGCGTCTGGCTCGCATAGAACTGCAAAAAATTGCACATTTTTGTTCCTGGCTAAATTCTAGAAACGCTATAGCTAGCTGGCCCGCGCCGAGACGCGTCTCCAGACGCCTCAAACGTGCGTCAGGCTCGCATAGAACTGCAAAAAATTGCACATTTTTGTTCCTGGCTAAATTCTAAAAACGCTATAGCTAGCTGGCCAGCGCCGAGACGCGTCTCCAGACGCCTCAAACGTGCGTCAGGCTCGCATAGAACTGCAAAAAATTGCACATTTTTGTTCCTGGCTAAATTCTAAAAACGCTATAGCTAGCTGGCCAGCGCCGAGACGCGTCTCCAGACGCCTCAAACGTGCATCTGGCTCACATAGAACTGCAAAAAATTGCACATTTTTGTTCCTGGCTAAATTCTAAAAACGCTAAAGCTAGCTGGCCGGCGCCGAGACGCCTCAAACGTGCGTCTGGCTCGCATAGAACTGCAAAAAATTGCACATTTTTGTTCCTGGCTAAATCCTAAAAACGCTATAGCTAGCTGGCCCGCGCCGAGAAGCGTCTCCAGACGCCTCAAACGTGCGTCTGGCTCGCATAGAACTGCAAAAAATCGCACATTTTTGTTCCTGGCTCAATTCTAAAAACGCTATAGCTAGCTGGCCCGCGCCGAGACCCGGCTCCAGACGCCTCAAACGTGCGTCTGGCTCGCATAGAACTGCAAAAAATTGCACATTTTTGTTCCTGGCTAAATCCTAAAAACGCTATAGCTAGCTGGCCCGCGCCGAGACGCGTCTCCAGACGCCTCAAACGTGCGTCTGGCTCGCATAGAACTGCAAAAAATTGCACATTTCTGTTCCTGGCTAAATTATAAAAACGCTCTTGCTAGCTGTCAAAGTCAAAGTCAAAGTCAAACGATTTATTTCAACTAGACCAATAAAGGCACTTTTGAACGTCAAATTAAAATAAAATAAAATATTATAGTGACTCTAGTCGTCCGTTCGCAAAAGGTAGATTCTTATGGAGAAGAACGGACAAGAAACTCCATAGTTACTCTTTTCAAAAATAAGCTTTACAATATTTGCATACATTAATCAGTTGATTATATGTGAGGACGATGCTCCCAAAAAAACACTTATGTACTACTAGTAGGTACAATAAAGAAATGCCAGCAGAGGTAAAATTAATAAGTTTGCTAGTAAGGGAACATAATACTCACATACGTACAAATTTTTGCAACTATTGATTTATATGATCAGTGTGTGAGTTAAATTAAATATGAAAATCAGTAAATACACCTGTTTACATAGTAAATATTAATACAATAAACACAAACATATCAACCAGTTTCACAATGTCTACTACACCCTAGATTGTCCTATGGAGCAGGACTAGCATGTTTCCAAGCATTCTTATCTTGAATATAATCATCTAATTTGTAATATGCTTGTTCACAAAGTGTCTTTTTTACACACGTTTTAAATTTTCTTTCATTACAGCTGGCCCGCGCCGAGTCGCGTCTCCAGACGCCTCAAACGTGCGTCTGGCTCGCATAGAACTGCAAAAAATTGCACATTTTTGTTCCTGGCTAAATTCTAAAAACGCTATAGCTAGCTGGCCCGCGCCGAGACGCGTCTCCAGACGCCTCAAACGTGCGTCTGGCTCGCATAGAACTGCAAAAAATTGCACATTTTTGTTCCTGGCTAAATTCTAGAAACGCTATAGCTAGCTGGCCCGCGCCGAGACGCGTCTCCAGACGCCTCAAACGTGCGTCAGGCTCGCATAGAACTGCAAAAAATTGCACATTTTTGTTCCTGGCTAAATTCTAAAAACGCTATAGCTAGCTGGCCAGCGCCGAGACGCGTCTCCAGACGCCTCAAACGTGCGTCAGGCTCGCATAGAACTGCAAAAAATTGCACATTTTTGTTCCTGGCTAAATTCTAAAAACGCTATAGCTAGCTGGCCAGCGCCGAGACGCGTCTCCAGACGCCTCAAACGTGCATCTGGCTCACATAGAACTGCAAAAAATTGCACATTTTTGTACCTGGCTAAATTCTAAAAACGCTAAAGCTAGCTGGCCGGCGCCGAGACGCCTCAAACGTGCGTCTGGCTCGCATAGAACTGCAAAAAATTGCACATTTTTGTTCCTGGCTAAATCCTAAAAACGCTATAGCTAGCTGGCCCGCGCCGAGAAGCGTCTCCAGACGCCTCAAACGTGCGTCTGGCTCGCATAGAACTGCAAAAAATCGCACATTTTTGTTCCTGGCTCAATTCTAAAAACGCTATAGCTAGCTGGCCCGCGCCGAGACCCGGCTCCAGACGCCTCAAACGTGCGTCTGGCTCGCATAGAACTGCAAAAATTGCACATTTTTGTTCCTGGCTAAATTCTAAAAACGCTATAGCTAGCTGGCCCGCGCCGAGACGCCTCAAACGTGCGTCAGGCTCACAAAGAACTGCAAAAAATTGCACATTTTTGTTCCTGGCTAAATTCTAAAAACGCTTTAGCTAGCTGGCCAGCGCCGAGAAGCGTCTCCAGACGCCTCAAACGTGCATCTGGCTCACATAGCACTGCAAAAAATTGCACATTTTTGTTCCTGGCTAAATTCTAAAAACGCTATAGCTAGCTGGCCCGCGCCGAGACGCGTCTCCAGACGCCTCAAACGAGCGTCTGACTCGCATAGAACTGCAAAAAATTGCACATTTTTGTACCTGGCTAAATCATAAAAACGCTATAGCTAGCTGGCCCGCGCCGAGACGCGTCTCCAGACGCCTCAAACGTGCGTCTGGCTCGCATAGAACTGCAAAAAATTGCACATTTTTGTTCCTGGCTTAATTCTAAAAACGCTATAGCTAGCTGGCCCGCGTCGAGACGCATCTCCAGACGCCAGAGACGTGCGTCTGGCTCGCATAGAACTGCAAAAAATTGCATTTTTGTTCCTGGCTAAATCCTAAAAACGCTATAGCTATCTGGCCCGCACCGAGACGCGTCTCCAGACGCCTCAAACGTGCGTCTGGCTCGCATAGAACTGCAAAAAATTGCACATTTTTGTTCCTGGCTAAATTCTAAAAACGCTATAGCTAGCTGGCCCGCGCCGGGACGCGTCTCCAGACGCCTCAAACGTGCGTCTGGCTCGCATAGAATTGCAAAAAATTGCACATTTTTGTTCCTGGCTAAATCCTAAAAACGCTATAGCTAGCTGGCCCGCGCCGAGACGCGTCTCCAGACGCCTCAAACGTGCGTCTGGCTCGCATAGAACTGCAAAAAATTGCACATTTCTGTTCCTGGCTAAATTATAAAAACGCTCTTGCTAGCTGTCAAAGTCAAAGTCAAAGTCAAAGTCAAACGATTTATTTCAACTAGACCAATAAAGGCACTTTTGAACGTCAAATTAAAATAAAATAAAATATTATAGTGACTCTAGTCGTCCGTTCGCAAAAGGTAGATTCTTATGGAGAAGAACGGACAAGAAACTCCATAGTTACTCTTTTCAAAAATAAGCTTTACAATATTTGCATACATTAATCAGTTGATTATATGTGAGGACGATGCTCCCAAAAAAACACTTATGTACTACTAGTAGGTACAATAAAGAAATGCCAGCAGAGGTAAAATTAATAAGTTTGCTAGTAAGGGAACATAATACTCACATACGTACAAATTTTTGCAACTATTGATTTATATGATCAGTGTGTGAGTTAAATTAAATATGAAAATCAGTAAATACACCTGTTTACATAGTAAATATTAATACAATAAACACAAACATATCAACCAGTTTCACAATGTCTACTACACCCTAGATTGTCCTATGGAGCAGGACTAGCATGTTTCCAAGCATTCTTATCTTGAATATAATCATCTAATTTGTAATATGCTTGTTCACAAAGTGTCTTTTTTACACACGTTTTAAATTTTCTTTCATTACAGCTGGCCCGCGCCGAGTCGCGTCTCCAGACGCCTCAAACGTGCGTCTGGCTCGCATAGAACTGCGAAAAATTGCACATTTTTGTTCCTGGCTAAATTCTAAAAACGCTATAGCTAGCTGGCCCGCGCCGAGACGCGTCTCCAGACGCCTCAAACGTGCGTCTGGCTCGCATAGAACTGCAAAAAATTGCACATTTTTGTTCCTGGCTAAATTCTAGAAACGCTATAGCTAGCTGGCCCGCGCCGAGACGCGTCTCCAGACGCCTCAAACGTGCGTCAGGCTCGCATAGAACTGCAAAAAATTGCACATTTTTGTTCCTGGCTAAATTCTAAAAACGCTATAGCTAGCTGGCCAGCGCCGAGACGCGTCTCCAGACGCCTCAAACGTGCGTCAGGCTCGCATAGAACTGCAAAAAATTGCACATTTTTGTTCCTGGCTAAATTCTAAAAACGCTATAGCTAGCTGGCCAGCGCCGAGACGCGTCTCCAGACGCCTCAAACGTGCATCTGGCTCACATAGAACTGCAAAAAATTGCACATTTTTGTTCCTGGCTTAATTCTAAAAACGCTAAAGCTAGCTGGCCGGCGCCGAGACGCCTCAAACGTGCGTCTGGCTCGCATAGAACTGCAAAAAATTGCACATTTTTGTTCCTGGCTAAATCCTAAAAACGCTATAGCTAGCTGGCCCGCGCCGAGAAGCGTCTCCAGACGCCTCAAACGTGCGTCTGGCTCGCATAGAACTGCAAAAAATCGCACATTTTTGTTCCTGGCTCAATTCTAAAAACGCTATAGCTAGCTGGCCCGCGCCGAGACCCGGCTCCAGACGCCTCAAACGTGCGTCTGGCTCGCATAGAACTGCAAAAAATTGCACATTTTTGTTCCTGGCTAAATCCTAAAAACGCTATAGCTAGCTGGCCCGCGCCGAGACGCGTCTCCAGACGCCTCAAACGTGCGTCTGGCTCGCATAGAACTGCAAAAAATTGCACATTTCTGTTCCTGGCTAAATTATAAAAACGCTCTTGCTAGCTGTCAAAGTCAAAGTCAAAGTCAAACGATTTATTTCAACTAGACCAATAAAGGCACTTTTGAACGTCAAATTAAAATAAAATAAAATATTATAGTGACTCTAGTCGTCCGTTCGCAAAAGGTAGATTCTTATGGAGAAGAACGGACAAGAAACTCCATAGTTACTCTTTTCAAAAATAAGCTTTACAATATTTGCATACATTAATCAGTTGATTATATGTGAGGACGATGCTCCCAAAAAAACACTTATGTACTACTAGTAGGTACAATAAAGAAATGCCAGCAGAGGTAAAATTAATAAGTTTGCTAGTAAGGGAACATAATACTCACATACGTACAAATTTTTGCAACTATTGATTTATATGATCAGTGTGTGAGTTAAATTAAATATGAAAATCAGTAAATACACCTGTTTACATAGTAAATATTAATACAATAAACACAAACATATCAACCAGTTTCACAATGTCTACTACACCCTAGATTGTCCTATGGAGCAGGACTAGCATGTTTCCAAGCATTCTTATCTTGAATATAATCATCTAATTTGTAATATGCTTGTTCACAAAGTGTCTTTTTTACACACGTTTTAAATTTTCTTTCATTACAGCTGGCCCGCGCCGAGTCGCGTCTCCAGACGCCTCAAACGTGCGTCTGGCTCGCATAGAACTGCAAAAAATTGCACATTTTTGTTCCTGGCTAAATTCTAAAAACGCTATAGCTAGCTGGCCCGCGCCGAGACGCGTCTCCAGACGCCTCAAACGTGCGTCTGGCTCGCATAGAACTGCAAAAAATTGCACATTTTTGTTCCTGGCTAAATTCTAGAAACGCTATAGCTAGCTGGCCCGCGCCGAGACGCGTCTCCAGACGCCTCAAACGTGCGTCAGGCTCGCATAGAACTGCAAAAAATTGCACATTTTTGTTCCTGGCTAAATTCTAAAAACGCTATAGCTAGCTGGCCAGCGCCGAGACGCGTCTCCAGACGCCTCAAACGTGCGTCAGGCTCGCATAGAACTGCAAAAAATTGCACATTTTTGTTCCTGGCTAAATTCTAAAAACGCTATAGCTAGCTGGCCAGCGCCGAGACGCGTCTCCAGACGCCTCAAACGTGCATCTGGCTCACATAGAACTGCAAAAAATTGCACATTTTTGTACCTGGCTAAATTCTAAAAACGCTAAAGCTAGCTGGCCGGCGCCGAGACGCCTCAAACGTGCGTCTGGCTCGCATAGAACTGCAAAAAATTGCACATTTTTGTTCCTGGCTAAATCCTAAAAACGCTATAGCTAGCTGGCCCGCGCCGAGAAGCGTCTCCAGACGCCTCAAACGTGCGTCTGGCTCGCATAGAACTGCAAAAAATCGCACATTTTTGTTCCTGGCTCAATTCTAAAAACGCTATAGCTAGCTGGCCCGCGCCGAGACCCGGCTCCAGACGCCTCAAACGTGCGTCTGGCTCGCATAGAACTGCAAAAATTGCACATTTTTGTTCCTGGCTAAATTCTAAAAACGCTATAGCTAGCTGGCCCGCGCCGAGACGCGTCTCCAGACGCCTCAAACGTGCGTCTGGCTCGCATAGAACTTTAAAAAAATTGCACATTTTTGTTCCTAGCTAAATTCTAAAAACGATATAGCTAGTTGGCCCGCGTCGAGACGCCTCTCCAGACGCCTCAAACGTGCGTCTGGCTCGCATAGATCTGCAAAAAATTGCACATTTTTGTTCCTGGCTAAATTCTAAAAACGTTATAGCTAGCTGGACCGCGCCGAGACGCGTCTCCAGACGCCTCAAACGTGCGTCTGGCTCGCATAGAACTGCAAAAAATTGCACATTTTTGTTCCTGGCTAAATTCTAAAAACGCTATAGCTAGCTGGCCAGCGCCGAGACGCGTCTCCAGACGCCTCAAACGTGCGTCTGGCTCGCATAGAACTGCAAAAAATTGCACATTTTTGTTCCTGGCTAAATTCTAAAAACGCTAAAGCTAGCTGGCTGGCGCCGAGACGCCTCAAACGTGCGTCTGGCTCGCATAGAACTGCAAAAAGTTGCAGATTTTTGTTCCTGGCTAAATTCTAGAAACGCTATAGCTAGCTGGCCCGCGCCGAGACGCGTCTACAGACGCCTCAAACGTGCGTCAGGCTCGCAAAGAACTGCAAAAAATTGCACATTTTTGTTCCTGGCTAAATTCTAAATACGCTATAGCTAGCTGGCCAGCGCCGAGACGCGTCTCCAGACGCCTCAAACGTGCATCTGGCTCACATAGAACTGCAAAAAATTGCACATTTTTGTTCCTGGCTTAATTCTAAAAACGCTATTGCTAGCTGGCCCGCGCCGAGACGCGTCTCCAGACGCCTCAAACGTGCGTCTGGCTCGCATAGAACTGCAAAAAATTGCACATTTTTGTACCTGGCTAAATCCTAAAAACGCTATAGCTAGCTGGCCTGCGCCGAGACGCGTCTCCAGACGCTTCAAACGTGCGTCTGGCTCGCATAGAATTGCAAAAAATTGCATTTTTGTTTCTGGCTAAATCCTAAAAACGCTATAGCTAGCTGGCCCGCGCCGAGACGCGTCTCCAGACACCTCAAACGTGCGTCTGGCTCGCATAGAACTGCAAAAAATTGCACATTTTTGTTCCTGGCTTAATTCTAAAAACGCTATAGCTAGCTGGCCCGCGCCGAGACGCGTCTCCAGACGCCTCAAACGTGCGTCTGGCTCGCATAGAACTACAAAAAATTGCACATTTTTGTTCCTGGCTAAATTCTACAAACGCTATAGCTAGTTGGCCCGCGCCGAGACGCGTCTCCAGACGCCTCAAACGTGCGTCTGGCTCGCATAGAACTGCAAAAAATTGCACATTTTTGTACCTGGCTAAATTCTAAAAACGCTGTAGCTAGCTGGCCTGCGCCGAGACGCGTCTCCAGACGCTTCAAACGTGCGTCTGGCTCGCATAGAACTGCAAAAAATTGCACATTTTTGTTCCTGGCTAAATCCTAAAAACGCTATAGCTAGCTGGCCCGCGCCGAGACGCGTCTCCAGACGCCTCAAACGTGCGTCTGGCTCGCATAGAACTGCAAAAAATTGCACATTTTTGTTCCTGGCTAAATTCTAAAAACGCTATAGCTAGCTGGCCCGCGCCGAGACGCGTCTCCAGACGCCTCAAACGTGCGTCTGGCTCGCATAGAACTGCAAAAAATTGCACATTTTTGTTCCTGGCTAAATTCTAAAAACGCTAGAGCTAGCTGGCCGGTGCCGAGACGCCTCAAACGTGCGTCTGGCTCGCATAGAACTGCAAAAAATTGCACATTTTTGTTCCTGGCTAAATCCTAAAAACGTTATAGCTAGCTGGCCCGCGCCGAGACGCGTCTCCAGACGCCTCAAACGTGCGTCTGGCTCGCATAGAACTGCAAAAAATTGCACATTTTTGTTCCTGGCTAAATTCTAAAAACGCTATAGCTAGCTGGCCAGCGCCGAGACGCGTCTCCAGACGCCTCAAACGTGCGTCTGGCTCACATAGAACTGCGAAAAATTACACATTTTTGTTCCTGGCTAAATTCTAGAAACGCTATAGCTAGCTGGCCCGCGCCGAGACGCGTCTCCAGACGCCTCAAACGTGTGTCTGGCTCGCATAGAACTGCAAAAAATTGCACATTTTTGTTCCTGGCTAAATTCTAAAAACGCTATAGCTAGCTGGCCGGTGCCGAGACGCCTCAAACGTGCGTCTGGCTCGCATAGAACTGCAAAAAATTGCACATTTTTGTTCCTGGCTAAATTCTAAAAACGTTATAGCTAGCTGGCCCGCGCCGAGACGCGTCTCCACACGCCTCAAACGTGCGTCTGGCTCGCATAGAACTGCAAAAAATTGCACATTTTTGTTCCTGGCTAAATTCTAAAAACGCTATAGTTAGCTGGCCAGCGCCGAGACGCGTCTCCAGACGCCTAAAACGTGCGTCTGGCTCGCATAGAACTGCAAAAAATTGCACATTTTTGTTCCTGGCTAAATTCTAAAAACGCTATAGCTAGCTGGCCCGCGCCGAGACGCCTCAAACGTGCGTCTGGCTCGCATAGAACTGCAAAAAATGCACATTTTTGTTCCTGGCTAAATCCTAAAAACGCTATAGCTAGCTGGCCCGCGCCGAGACGCGTCTCCAGACGCCTCAAACGTGCGTCTGGCTCGCATAGAACTGCAAAAAATTGCACATTTCTGTTCCTGGCTAAATTATAAAAACGCTCTTGCTAGCTGGCCCGCGCCGAGTCGCGTCTCCAGACGCCTCAAACGTAAGTCTGGCTCGCATAGAACTGCAAAAAATTGCACATTTTTGTTCCTGGCTAAATTCTAAAAACGCTATAGCTAGCTGGCCCGCGCCGAGACGCGTCTCCAGACGCCTCAAACGTGCGTCTGGCTCGCATAGAACTGCAAAAAATTGCACATTTTTGTTCCTGGCTAAATTCTAGAAACGCTATAGCTAGCTGGCCCGCGCCGAGACGCGTCTCCAGACGCCTCAAACGTGCGTCAGGCTCGCATAGAACTGCAAAAAATTGCACATTTTTGTTCCTGGCTAAATTCTAAAAACGCTATAGCTAGCTGGCCCGCGCCGAGACGCGTCTCCAGACTCCTCAAACGTGCATCTGGCTCACATAGAACTGCAAAAAATTGCACATTTTTGTTCCTGGCTAAATTCTAAAAACGCTAAAGCTAGCTGGCCGGCGCCGAGACGCCTCAAACGTGCGTCTGGCTCGCATAGAACTGCAAAAAATTGCACATTTTTGTTCCTGGCTAAATCCTAAAAACGCTATAGCTAGCTGGCCCGCGCCGAGAAGCGTCTCCAGACGCCTCAAACGTGCGTCTGGCTCGCATAGAACTGCAAAAAATTGCACATTTTTGTTCCTGGCTCAATTCTAAAAACGCTATAGCTAGCTGGCCCGCGCCGAGACGCGGCTCCAGACGCCTCAAACGTGCGTCTGGCTCGCATAGAACTGCAAAAAATTGCACATTTTTGTTCCTGGCTAAATTCTAAAAACGCTATAGCTAGCTGGCCTGCGCCGAGACGCGTCTCCAGACGCCTCAAACGTGCGTCTGGCTCGCATAGAACTTTAAAAAAATTGCACATTTTTGTTCCTAGCTAAATTCTAAAAACGATATAGCTAGTTGGCCCGCGTCGTGACGCCTCTCCAGACGCCTCAAACGTGCGTCTGGCTCGCATAGAACTGCAAAAAATTGCACATTTTTGTTCCTGGCTAAATTCTAAAAACGCTATAGCTAGCTGGCCAGCGCCGAGACGCGTCTCCAGACGCCTCAAACGTGCGTCTGGCTCGCATAGAATTGCAAAAAATTGCACATTTTTGTTCCTGGCTAAATTCTAAAAACGCTATAGCTAGCTGGCCAGCGCCGAGACGCGTCTCCAGACGCCTCAAACGTGCGTCTGGCTCGCATAGAACTGCAAAAAATTGCATATTTTTGTTCCTGGCTAAATTCTAAAAACGCTAAAGCTAGCTGGCCAGCGCCGAGACGCCTCAAACGTGCGTCTGGCTCGCATAGAACTACAAAAATGCACATTTTTGTTCCTGGCTAAATCCTAAAAACGCTATAGCTAGCTGGCCCGCGCCGAGACGCGTCTCCAGACGCCTCAAACGTGCGTCTGGCTCGCATAGAACTGCAAAAAATTGCACATTTTTGTTCCTGGCTAAATTCTAAAAACGCTATAGCTAGCTGGCCAGCGCCGAGACGCGTCTCCAGACGCCTCAAACGTGCATCTGGCTCACATAGAACTGCAAAAAATTGCACATTTTTGTTCCTGGCTAAATTCTAAAAACGCTAAAGCTAGCTGGCCGGCGCCGAGACGCCTCAAACGTGCGTCTGGCTCGCATAGAACTGCAAAAAATTGCACATTTTTGTTCCTGGCTAAATGCTAAAAACGCTATAGCTAGCTGGCCCGCGCCGAGACGCGTCTCCAGACGCCTCAAACGTGCGTCTGGCTCGCATGGAACTGCAAAAAATTGCACATTTTTGTTCCTGGCTAAATTCTAAAAACGCTATAGCTAGCTGGCCAGCGCCGAGACGCGTCTCCAGACGCCTCAAACGTGCGTCAGGCTCGCATAGAACTCAAAAAATTGCACATTTTTGTTCCTGGCTAAATTCTAAAAACGCTATAGCTAGCTGGCCAGCGCCGAGACGCGTCTCCAGACGCCTCAAACGAGCGTCTGACTCGCATAGAACTGCAAAAAATTGCACATTTTTGTACCTGGCTAAATCATAAAAACGCTATAGCTAGCTGGCCCGCGCCGAGACGCGTCTCCAGACGCCTCAAACGTGCGTCTGGCTCGCATAGATCTGCAAAAAATTGCACATTTTTGTTCCTGGCTTAATTCTAAAAACGCTATAGCTAGCTGGCCCGCGTCGAGACGCATCTCCAGACGCCACAAACGTGCGTCTGGCTCGCATAGAACTGCAAAAAATTGCATTTTTGTTCCTGGCTAAATCCTAAAAACGCTATAGCTATCTGGCCCGCACCGAGACGCGTCTCCAGACGCCTCAAACGTGCGTCTGGCTCGCATAGAACTGCAAAAAATTGCACATTTTTGTTCCTGGCTAAATTCTAAAAACGCTATAGCTAGCTGGCCCGCGCCGAGACGCGTCTCCAGACGCCTCAAACGTGCGTCTGGCTCGCATAGAACTGCAAAAAATTGCACATTTTTGTTCCTGGCTAAATTCTAAAAACGCTATAGCTAGCTGGCCCGCGCCGAGACGCGTCTCCAGACGCCTCAAACGAGCGTCTGACTCGCATAGAACTGCAAAAAATTGCACATTTTTGTACCTGGCTAAATCATAAAAACGCTATAGCTAGCTGGCCCGCGCCGAGACGCGTCTCCAGACGCCTCAAACGTGCGTCTGGCTCGCATAGAACTGCAAAAAATTGCACATTTTTGTTCCTGGCTAAATTCTAAAAACGCTATAGCTAGCTGGCCCGCGCCGAGACGCGTCTCCAGACGCCTCAAACGTGCGTCTGGCTCGCATAGAACTGCAAAAAATTGCACATTTTTGTTCCTGGCTAAATTCTAAAAACGCTATAGCTATCTGGCCCGCGCCGAGACGCGTCTCCAGACGCCTCAAACGAGCGTCTGACTCGCATAGAACTGCAAAAAATTGCACATTTTTGTACCTGGCTAAATCATAAAAACGCTATAGCTAGCTGGCCCGCGCCGAGACGCGTCTCCAGACGCCTCAAACGTGCGTCTGGCTCGCATAGAACTGCAAAAAATTGCACATTTTTGTTCCTGGCTAAATTCTAAAAACGCTATAGCTAGCTGGCCCGCGCCGAGACGCGTCTCCAGACGCCTCAAACGTGCGTCTGGCTCGCATAGAATTGCAAAAAATTGCACATTTTTGTTCCTGGCTAAATCCTAAAAACGCTATAGCTAGCTGGCCCGCGCCGAGACGCGTCTCCAGACGCCTCAAACGTGCGTCTGGCTCGCATAGAACTGCAAAAAATTGCACATTTCTGTTCCTGGCTAAATTATAAAAACGCTCTTGCTAGCTGTCAAAGTCAAAGTCAAAGTCAAAGTCAAAGTCAAACGATTTATTTCAACTAGACCAATAAAGGCACTTTTGAACGTCAAATTAAAATAAAATAAAATATTATAGTGACTCTAGTCGTCCGTTCGCAAAAGGTAGATTCTTATGGAGAAGAACGGACAAGAAACTCCATAGTTACTCTTTTCAAAAATAAGCTTTACAATATTTGCATACATTAATCAGTTGATTATATGTGAGGACGATGCTCCCAAAAAAACACTTATGTACTACTAGTAGGTACAATAAAGAAATGCCAGCAGAGGTAAAATTAATAAGTTTGCTAGTAAGGGAACATAATACTCACATACGTACAAATTTTTGCAACTATTGATTTATATGATCAGTGTGTGAGTTAAATTAAATATGAAAATCAGTAAATACACCTGTTTACATAGTAAATATTAATACAATAAACACAAACATATCAACCAGTTTCACAATGTCTACTACACCCTAGATTGTCCTATGGAGCAGGACTAGCATGTTTCCAAGCATTCTTATCTTGAATATAATCATCTAATTTGTAATATGCTTGTTCACAAAGTGTCTTTTTTACACACGTTTTAAATTTTCTTTCATTACAGCTGGCCCGCGCCGAGTCGCGTCTCCAGACGCCTCAAACGTGCGTCTGGCTCGCATAGAACTGCAAAAAATTGCACATTTTTGTTCCTGGCTAAATTCTAAAAACGCTATAGCTAGCTGGCCCGCGCCGAGACGCGTCTCCAGACGCCTCAAACATGCGTCTGGCTCGCATAGAACTGCAAAAAATTGCACATTTTTGTTCCTGGCTAAATTCTAGAAACGCTATAGCTAGCTGGCCCGCGCCGAGACGCATCTCCAGACGCCTCAAACGTGCGTCAGGCTCGCATAGAACTGCAAAAAATTGCACATTTTTGTTCCTGGCTAAATTCTAAAAACGCTATAGCTAGCTGGCCAGCGCCGAGACGCGTCTCCAGACGCCTCAAACGTGCATCTGGCTCACATAGAACTGCAAAAAATTGCACATTTTTGTTCCTGGCTAAATTCTAAAAACGCTAAAGCTAGCTGGCCGGCGCCGAGACGCCTCAAACGTGCGTCTGGCTCGCATAGAACTGCAAAAAAGTGCACATTTTTGTTCCTGGCTAAATCCTAAAAACGCTATAGCTAGCTGGCCCGCGCCGAGAAGCGTCTCCAGACGCCTCAAACGTGCGTCTGGCTCGCATAGAACTGCAAAAAATTGCACATTTTTGTTCCTGGCTCAATTCTAAAAACGCTATAGCTAGCTGGCCCGCGCCGAGACCCGGATCCAGACGCCTCAAACGTGCGTCTGGCTCGCATAGAACTGCAAAAATTGCACATTTTTGTTCCTGGCTAAATTCTAAAAACGCTATAGCTAGCTGGCCCGCGCCGAGACGCGTCTCCAGACGCCTCAAACGTGCGTCTGGCTCGCATAGAACTTTAAAAAAATTGCACATTTTTGTTCCTAGCTAAATTCTAAAAACGATATAGCTAGTTGGCCCGCGTCGAGACGCCTCTCCAGACGCCTCAAACGTGCGTCTGGCTCGCATAGAACTGCAAAAAATTGCACATTTTTGTTCCTGGCTAAATTCTAAAAACGCTATAGCTAGCTGGCCCGCGCCGAGACGCGTCTCCAGACGCCTCAAACGTGCATCTGGCTCACATAGAACTGCAAAAAATTGCACATTTTTGTTCCTGGCTAAATTCTAAAAACGCTAAAGCTAGCTGGCCGGCGCCGAGACGCCTCAAACGTGCGTCTGGCTCGCATAGAACTGCAAAAAATTGCACATTTTTGTTCCTGGCTAAATCCTAAAAACGCTATAGCTAGCTGGCCCGCGCCGAGAAGCGTCTCCAGACGCCTCAAACGTGCGTCTGGCTCGCATAGAACTGCAAAAAATTGCACATTTTTGTTCCTGGCTCAATTCTAAAAACGCTATAGCTAGCTGGCCCGCGCCGAGACCCGGATCCAGACGCCTCAAACGTGCGTCTGGCTCGCATAGAACTGCAAAAATTGCACATTTTTGTTCCTGGCTAAATTCTAAAAACGCTATAGCTAGCTGGCCCGCGCCGAGACGCGTCTCCAGACGCCTCAAACGTGCGTCTGGCTCGCATAGAACTTTAAAAAAATTGCACATTTTTGTTCCTAGCTAAATTCTAAAAACGATATAGCTAGTTGGCCCGCGTCGAGACGCCTCTCCAGACGCCTCAAACGTGCGTCTGGCTCGCATAGAACTGCAAAAAATTGCACATTTTTGTTCCTGGCTAAATTCTAAAAACGTTATAGCTAGCTGGCCCGCGCCGAGACGCGTCTCCAGACGCCTCAAACGTGCGTCTGGCTCGCATAGAACTGCAAAAAATTGCACATTTTTGTTCCTGGCTAAATTCTAAAAACGCTCTAGCTAGCTGGCCAGCGCCGAGACGCGTCTCCAGACGCCTCAAACGTGCGTCTGGCTCGCATAGAACTGCAAAAAATTGCACATTTTTGTTCCTGGCTAAATTCTAAAAACGCTAAAGCTAGCTGGCTGGCGCCGAGACGCCTCAAACGTGCGTCTGGCTCGCATAGAACTGCAAAAAATGCACATTTTTGTTCCTGGCTAAATCCTAAAAACGCTATAGCTAGCTGGCCGGTGCCGAGACGCCTCAAACGTGCGTCTGGCTCGCATAGAACTGCAAAAAATTGCACATTTTTGTTCCTGGCTAAATTCTAAAAACTCTATAGCTAGCTGGCCCGCGCCGAGACGCGGCTCCAGACGCCTCAAACGTGCGTCTGGCTCGCATAGAACTGCAAAAAATTGCACATTTCTGTTCCTGGCTAAATTATAAAAACGCTCTTGCTAGCTGGCCCGCGCCGAGACGCGTCTCCAGACGCCTCAAACGTGCGTCTGGCTCGCATAGAACTGCAAAAAATTGCACATTTTTGTTCCTGGCTAAATTCTAAAAACGCTATAGCTAGCTGGCCAGCGACGAGACGCGTCTCCAGACGCCTCAAACGTGCGTCTGGCTCGCATAGAACTGCAAAATATTGCACATTTTTGTTCCTGGCTAAATTCTAAAAACGCTATAGCTAGCTGGCCAGCGCCGAGACGCGTCTCCAGACGCCTCAAACGTGCGTCTGGCTCGCATAGAACTGCAAAAAATTGCACATTTTTGTTCCTGGCTAAATTCTAAAAACGCTAAAGCTAGCTGGCCAGCGCCGAGACGCCTCAAACGTGCGTCTGGCTCGCATAGAACTGCAAAAAATGCACATTTTTGTTCCTGGCTAAATCCTAAAAACGCTATAGCTAGCTGGCCCGCGCCGAGACGCGTCTCCAGACGCCTCAAACGTGCGTCTGGCTCGCATAGAACTGCAAAAAATTGCACATTTTTGTTCCTGGCTAAATTCTAAAAACGCTATAGCTAGCTGGCCCGCGCCGAGACGCGGCTCCAGACGCCTCAAACGTGCGTCTGGCTCGCATAGAACTGCAAAAAATTGCACATTTCTGTTCCTGGCTAAATTATAAAAACGCTCTTGCTAGCTGGCCCGCGCCGAGACGCGTCTCCAGACGCCTCAAACGTGCGTCTGGCTCGCATAGAACTGCAAAAAATTGCACATTTTTGTTCCTGGCTTAATTCTAAAAACGCTATAGCTAGCTGGCCCGCGCCGAGACGCGTCTCCAGCCGCCTCGAACGTGCGTCTGGCTCGCATAGAACTGCAAAAAATGCTCATTTCTGTTCCTGGCTAAATTATAAAAACGCTCTTGCTAGCTGGCCCGCGCCAAGACGCGTCTCCAGACGCCTCAAACGTGCGTCAGGCTCGCATAGAACTCAAAAACTTGCACATTTTTGTTCCTGGCTAAATTCTAAAAACGCTATAGCTAGCAGGCCCGCGCCGAGACGCGTCTCCAGACGCCTCAAACGTGCGTCTGGCTCGCACAGAACTGCAAAAAATTGCAGATTTTTGTTCCTGGCTAAATTCTAGAAACGCTATAGCTAGCTGGCCCGCGCCGAGACGCGTCTACAGACGCCTCAAACGTGCGTCAGGCTCGCAAAGAACTGCAAAAAATTGCACCCTTTTTGTTCCTGGCTAAATTCTAAAAACGCTATAGCTAGCTGGCCAGCGCCGAGACGCGTCTCCATACGCCTCAAACGTGCATCTGGCTCACATAGAACTGCAAAAAATTGCACATTTTTGTTCCTGGCTAAATTCTAAAAACGCTATAGCTAGCTGGCCCGCGCCGAGACGCGTCTCCAGACGCCTCAAACGTGCGTCTGGCTCGCATAGAACTGCAAAGAATTGCACATTTTTGTACTTGGCTAAATCCTAAAAACGCCATAGCTAGCTGGCCTGCGCCGAGACGCGTCTCCAGACGCTTCAAACGTGCGTCTGGCTCGCATAGAATTGCAAAAAATTGCATTTTTGTTCCTGGCTAAATCCTAAAAACGCTATAGCTAGCTGGCCCGCGCCGAGACGCGTCTCCAGACACCTCAAACGTGCGTCTGGCTCGCATAGAACTGCAAAAAATTGCACATTTTTGTTCCTGGCTAAATTCTAAAAACGCTATAGCTAGCTGGTCCGCGCCGAGACGCGTCTCCAGACGCCTCAAACGTGCGTCTGGCTCGCATAGAACTGCAAAAAATTGCACATTTTTGTTCCTGGCTAAATTCTACAAACGCTATAGCTAGTTGGCCCGCGCCGAGACGCGTCTCCAGACGCCTCAAACGTGCGTCTGGCTCGCATAGAACTGCAAAAAATTGCACATTTTTGTACCTGGCTAAATTCTAAAATCGCTGTAGCTAGCTGGCCTGCGCCGAGACGCGTCTCCAGACGCTTCAAACGTGCGTCTGGCTCGCATAGAACTGCAAAAAATTGCACATTTTTGTTCCTGGCTAAATCCTAAAAACGCTATAGCTAGCTGGTCCGCGCCGAGTCGCGTCTCCAGACGCCTCAAACGTGCGTCTGGCTCGCATAGAACTGCAAAAAATTGCACATTTTTGTTCCTGGCTAAATTCTAAAAACGCTATAGCTAGCTGGCCCGCGCCGAGACGCGTCTCCAGACGCCTCAAACGTGCGTCTGGCTCGCATAGAACTGCAAAAAATTGCACATTTTTGTTCCTGGCTAAATTCTAAAAACGCTATAGCTAGCTGGCCGGTGCCGAGACCCCTCAAACGTGCGTCTGGCTCGCATAGAACTGCAAAAAATTGCACATTTTTGTTCCTGGCTAAATTCTAGAAACGCTATAGCTAGCTGGCCCGCACCGAGACACGTCTCCAGACGCCTCAAACGTGCGTCTGGCTCGCATAGAACTGCAAAAAATTGCACATTTTTGTTCCTGGCTAAATTCTAAAAACGCTATAGCTAGCTGGCCAGCGCCGAGACGCGTCTCCAGACTCCTCAAACGTGCATCTGGCTCACATAGAACTGCAAAAAATTGCACATTTTTGTTCCTGGCTAAATTCTAAAAACGCTAAAGCCAGCTGGCCGGCGCCGAGACGCCTCAAACGTGCGTCTGGCTCGCATAGAACTGCAAAAAATTGCACATTTTTGTTCCTGGCTAAATCCTAAAAACGCTATAGCTAGCTGGCCCGCGCCGAGAAGCGTCTCCAGACGCCTCAAACGTGCGTCTGGCTCGCATAGAACTGCAAAAAATTGCACATTTTTGTTCCTGGCTCAATTCTAAAAACGCTATAGCTAGCTGGCCCGCGCCGAGACGCGGCTCCAGACGCCTCAAACGTGTGTCTGGCTCGCATAGAACTGCAAAAAATTGCACATTTTTATTCCTGGTTAAATTCTAAAAACGCTATAGCTAGCTGGCCCGCGCCGAGACGCGTCTCCAGACGCCTCAAACGTGCGTCTGGCTCGCATAGAACTGCAAAAAATTGCACAGTTTTGTTCCTGGCTAAATTCTAAAAACGCTATAGCTAGCTGGCCAGCGCCGAGACGCGTCTCCAGACGCCTCAAACGTGCGTCTGGCTCGCATAGAACTGCAAAAAATTGCACATTTTTGTTCCTGGCTAAATTCTAAAAACGCTTAAGCTAGCTGGCCGGCGCCGAGACGCCTCAAACGTGCGTCTGGCTCGCATAGAACTGCAAAAAATGCACATTTTTGTTCCTGGCTAAATCCTAAAAACGCTATAGCTAGCTGGCCCGCGCCGAGACGCGTCTCCAGACGCCTCAAACGTGCGTCTGGCTCGCATAGAACTGCAAAAAATTGCACATTTTTGTTCCTGGCTAAATTCTAAAAACGCTATAGCTAGCTGGCCCGCGCCGAGACGCGGCTCCAGACGCCTCAAACGTGCGTCTGGCTCGCATAGAACTGCAAAAAATTGCACATTTCTGTTCCTGGCTAAATTATAAAAACGCTCTTGCTAGCTGGCCCGCGCCGAGACGCGTCTCCAGACGCCTCAAACGTGCGTCTGGCTCGCATAGAACTGCAAAAAATTGCACATTTTTGTTCCTGGCTAAATTCTAAAAACACAATAGCTAGCTGGCCCGCACCGAGACGCGTCTCCAGCCGCCTCGAACGTGCGTCTGGCTCGCATAGAACTCAAAAAATTGCACATTTTTGTTCCTGGCTAAATTCTAAAAACGCTATAGCTAGCAGGCCCGCGCCGAGACGCGTGTCCAGACGCCTCAAACGTGCGTCTGGCTCGCACAGAACTGCAAAAATTTGCAGATTTTTTTCCTGGCTAAATTCTAGAAACGCTATAGCTAGCTGGCCCGCGCCGAGACGCGTCTACAGACGCCTCAAACGTGTGTCAGGCTCGCATAGAACTGCAAAAAATTGCACCCTTTTTGTTCCTGGCTAAATTCTAAAAACGCTATAGCTAGCTGGCCCGCGCCGAGACGCGTCTCCAGACGCCTCAAACGTGCGTCTGGCTCGCATAGAACTACAAAAAATTGCACATTTTTGTTCCTGGCTAAATTCTACAAACGCTATAGCTAGTTGGCCCGCGCCGAGACGCGTCTCCAGACGCCTCAAACGTGCGTCTGGCTCGCATAGAACTGCAAAAAATTGCACATTTTTGTACCTGGCTAAATTCTAAAAACGCTGTAGCTAGCTGGCCTGCGCCGAGACGCGTCTCCAGACGCTTCAAACGTGCGTCTGGCTCGCATAGAACTGCAAAACATTGCACATTTTTGTTCCTGGCTAAATCCTAAAAACGCTATAGCTAGCTGGCCCTCGCCGAGACGCGTCTCCAGACGCCTCAAACGTGCGTCTGGCTCGCATAGAACTGCAAAAAATTGCACATTTTTGTTCCTGGCTAAATTCTAAAAACGCTATAGCTAGCTGGCCCGCGCCGAGACGCGTCTCCAGACGCCTCAAACGTGCGTCTGGCTCGCATAGAACTGCAAAAAATTGCACATTTTTGTTCCTGGCTAAATTCTAAAAACGCTATAGCTAGCTGGCCATTGCCGAGACGCCTCAAACGTGCGTCTGGCTCGCATAGAACTGCAAAAAATTGCACATTTTTGTTCCTGGCTAAATTCTAAAAACGCTATAGCTAGCTGGCCCGCGCCAAGACGCGTCTCCAGACGCCTCAAACGTGCATCTGGCTCACATAAAACTGCAAAAAGTTGCACATTTTTGTTCCTGGCTAAATTCTAAAAACGCTAAAGCTAGCTGGCCGGCGCCGAGACGCCTCAAACGTGCGTCTGGCTCGCATAGAACTGCAAAAAATTGCACATTTTTGTTCCTGGCTCAATTCTAAAAACGCTATAGCTAGCTGGCCCGCGCCGAGACGCGGCTCCAGACGCCTCAAACGTGCGTCTGGCTCGCATAGAACTGCAAAAAATTGCACATTTTTGTTCCTGGCTAAATTCTAAAAACGCTATAGCTAGCTGGCCCGCGCCGAGACGCGTCTCCAGACGCCTCAAACGTGCGTCTGGCTCGCATAGAACTTTAAAAAAATTGCACATTTTTGTTCCTAGCTAAATTCAAAAAACGATATAGCTAGTTGGCCCGCGTCGAGACGCCTCTCCAGACGCCTCAAACGTGCGTCTGGCTCGCATAGAACTGCAAAAAATTGCACATTTTTGTTCCTGGCTAAATTCTAAAAACGTTATAGCTAGCTGGCCCGCGCCGAGACGCGTCTCCAGACGCCTCAAACGTGCGTCTGGCTCGCATAGAACTGCAAAAAATGCACATTTTTGTTCCTGGCTAAATTCTAAAAACGCTATAGCTAGCTGGCCCGCGCCGAGACGCGTCTCCAGACGCCTCAAACGTGCGTCTGGCTCGCATAGAACTGCAAAAAATTGCACATTTCTGTTCCTGGCTAAATTATAAAAACGCTCTTGCTAGCTGGCCCGCGCCGAGACGCGGCTCCAGACGCCTCAAACGTGCGTCTGGCTCGCATAGAACTGCAAAAAATTGCAGATTTTTGTTCCTGGCTAAATTCTAGAAACGCTATAGCTAGCTGGCCCGCGCCGAGACGCGTCTCCAGACGCCTCAAACGTGCGTCAGGCTCACATAAAACTGCAAAAAGTTGCACATTTTTGTTCCTGGCTAAATTCTAAAAACGCTAAAGCTAGCTGGCCGGCGCCGAGACGCCTCAAACGTGCGTCTGGCTCGCATAGAACTGCAAAAAATTGCACATTTTTGTTCCTGGCTAAATTCTAAAAACGCTATAGCTAGCTGGCCGGTGCCGAGACGCCTCAAACGTGCGTCTGGCTCGCATAGAACTGCAAAAAATTGCACATTTTTGTTCCTGGCTAAATTCTAAAAACGCTAAAGCTAGCTGGCCGGCGCCGAGGCGCCTCAAACGTGCGTCTGGCTCGCATAGAACTGCAAAAAATTGCACATTTTTGTTCCTGGCTAAATCCTAAAAACGCTATAGCTAGCTGGCCCGCGCCGAGTAGCGTCTCCAGACGCCTCAAACGTGCGTCTGGCTCGCATAGAACTGCAAAAAATTGCACATTTTTGTTCCTGGCTCAATTCTAAAAACGCTATAGCTAGCTGGCCCGCGCCGAGACGCGGCTCCAGACGCCTCAAACGTGCGTCTGGCTCGCATAGAACTGCAAAAAATTGCACATTTTTGTTCCTGGCTAAATTCTAAAAACGCTATAGCTAGCTGGCCCGCGCCGAGACGCGGCTCCAGACGCCTCAAACGTGCGTCTGGCTCGCATAGAACTTTAAAAAAATTGCACATTTTTGTTCCTAGCTAAATTCAAAAAACGATATAGCTAGTTGGCTCGCGTCGAGACGCCTCTCCAGACGCCTCAAACGTGCGTCTGGCTCGCATAGAACTGCAAAAAATTGCACATTTTTGTTCCTGGCTAAATTCTAAAAACGTTATAGCTAGCTGGCCCGCGCCGAGACGCGTCTCCAGACGCCTCAAACGTGCGTCTGGCTCGCATAGAACTGCAAAAAATGCACATTTTTGTTCCTGGCTAAATTCTAAAAACGCTATAGCTAGCTGGCCCGCGCCGAGACGCGTCTCCAGACGCCTCAAACGTGCGTCTGGCTCGCATAGAACTGCAAAAAATTGCACATTTTTGTTCCTGGCTAAATTCTAAAAACGCTATAGCAAGCTGGCCCGCGCCGAGACGCGGCTCCAGACGCCTCAAACGTGCGTCTGGCTCGCATAGAACTGCAAAAAATTGCACATTTCTGTTCCTGGCTAAATTATAAAAACGCTCTTGCTAGCTGGCCCGCGCCGAGACGCGTCTCCAGACGCCTCAAACGTGCGTCTGGCTCGCATAGAACTGCAAAAAATTGCAGATTTTTGTTCCTGGCTAAATTCTAGAAACGCTATAGCTAGCTGGCCCGCGCCGAGACGCGTCTCCAGACGCCTCAAACGTGCGTCAGGCTCGCAAAGAACTGCAAAAAATTGCACATTTTTGTTCCTGGCTAAATTCTAAAAATGCTATAGCTAGCTGGCCAGCGCCGAGACGCGTCTCCAGACGCCTCAAACGTGCATCTGGCTCACATAGAACTGCAAAAAATTGCATATTTTTGTTCCTGGCTAAATTATAAAAACGCTATAGCTAGCTGGCCCGCGCCGAGACGCGTCTCCAGACGCCTCAAACGTGCGTCTGGCTCGCATAGAACTGCAAAAAATTGCACATTTTTGTACCTGGCTAAATCCTAAAAACGCTATAGCTAGCTGGCCTGCGCCGAGACGCGTCTCCAGACGCTTCAAACGTGCGTCTGGCTCGCATAGAATTGCAAAAAATTGCATTTTTGTTCCTGGCTAAATCCTAAAAACGCTATAGCTAGCTGGCCCGCGCCGAGACGCGTCTCCAGACGCCTCAAACGTGCGTCTGGCTCGCATAGAACTGCAAAAAATTGCACATTTTTGTTCCTGGCTAAATTCTAAAAACGCTATAGCTAGCTGGCCCGCGCCGAGACGCGTCTCCAGACCCCTCAAACGTGCTTCTGACTCGCATAGAACTACAAAAAATTGCACATTTTTGTTCCTGGCTAAATTCTACAAACGTTATAGCTAGTTGGCCCGCGCCGAGACGCGTCTCCAGACGCCTCAAACGTGCGTCTGGCTCGCATAGAACTGCAAAAAATTGCACATTTTTGTTCCTGGCTAAATTCTAAAAACGCTATAGCTAGCTGGCCCGCGCCGAGACGCGTCTCCAGACGCCTCAAACGTGCGTCTGGCTCGCATAGAACTACAAAAAATTGCACATTTTTGTTCCTGGCTAAATTCTAAAAACGCTATAGCTAGCTGGCCCGCGTCGAGACGCGTCTCCAGACGCCTCAAACGTGCGTCTGCCTCGCATAGAACTGCAAAAAATTGCACATTTTCGTTCCTGGCTAAATTCTAAAAACGCTATAGCTAGCTGGCCCGCGCCGAGACGCGTCTCCAGACGCCTCAAACGTGCGTCTGGCTCGCATAGAACTGCAAAAAATTGCACATTTTTGTTCCTGGCTAAATTCTAAAAACGCTATAGCTAGCTGGCCCGCGCCGAGACGCGTCTCCAGACGCCTCAAACGTGCATCTGGCTCGCATTAAAATGCAAAAAATTGCACATTTTTGTTCCTGGCTAAATTCTAAAAACGCTATAGCTAGCTGGCCCGCGCCGAGACGCGTCTCAAGACGCCTCAAACGTGCGTCTGGCTCGCATAGAACTGCAAAAAATTGCACATTTTTGTTCCTAGCTAAATTCTAAAAACGCTATAGCTAGTTGGCCCGCGTCGAGACGCCTCTCCAGACGCCTCAAACGTGCGTCTGGCTCGCATAGAACTGCAAAAAATTGCACATTTTTGTTCCTGGCTAAATTCTAAAAACGCTATAGCTAGCTGGCCCGCGCCGAGACGCGTCTCCAGACGCCTCAAACGTGCGTCTGGCTCGCATAGAACTGCAAAAAATTACACATTTTTGTTCCTGGCTAAATTCTAAAAACGCTATAGCTAGCTGGCCCGCGCCGAGACGCGTCTCCAGACGCCTCAAACGTGCGTCTGGCTCGCATAGAACTACAAAAAATTGCACATTTTTGTTCCTGGCTAAATTCTAAAAACGCTATAGCTAGTTGGCCCGCGTCGAGACGCCTCTCCAGACGCCTCAAACGTGCGTCTGGCTCGCATAGAACTGCAAAAAATTGCACAGTTTTGTTCCTGGCTAAATTCTAAAAACGCTATAGCTAGCTGGCCCGCGCCGAGACGCGTCTCCAGACGCCTCAAACGTGCGTCTGGCTCGCAAAGAACTACAAAAAATTGCACATTATTGTTCCTGGCTAAATTCTACAAACGCTATAGCTAGTTGGCCCGCGTCGAGACGCCTCTCCAGACGCCTCAAACGTGCGTCTGGCTCGCATAGAACTGCAAAAAATTGCACATTTTTGTACCTAAATAAATTCTAAAAACGCTGTAGCTAGCTGGCCTGCGCCGAGACGCGTCTCCAGACGCTTCAAACGTGCGTCTGGCTCGCATAGAACTGCAAAAAATTGCACATTTTTGTTCCTGGCTAAATCCTAAAAACGCTATAGCTAGCTGGCCCGCGCCGAGACGCGTCTCCAGACGCCTCAAACGTGCGTCTGGCTCGCATAGAACTGCAAAAAATTGCACATTTTTGTTCCTGGCTAAATTCTAAAAACGCTATAGCTAGCTGGCCCGCGCCGAGACGCGTCTCCAGACGCCTCAAACGTGCGTCTGGCTCGCATAGAACTGCAAAAAATTGCACATTTTTGTTCCTGGCTAAATTCTAAAAACGCTATAGCTAGCTGGCCGGTGCCGAGACGCCTCAAACGTGCGTCTGGCTCGCATAGAACTGCAAAAAATTGCACATTTTTGTTCCTGGCTAAATTCTAGAAACGCTATAGCTAGCTGGCCCGCGCCGAGACGCGTCTCCAGACGCCTCAAACGTGCGTCTGGCTCGCATAGAACTGCAAAAAATTGCACATTTTTGTTCCTGGCTAAATTCTAAAAACGCTATAGCTAGCTGGCCAGCGCCGAGACGCGTCTCCAGACTCCTCAAACGTGCATCTGGCTCACATAGAACTGCAAAAAATTGCACATTTTTGTTCCTGGCTAAATTCTAAAAACGCTAAAGCTAGCTGGCCGGCGCCGAGACGCCTCAAACTTGCGTCTGGCTCGCATAGAACTGCAAAAAATTGCACATTTTTGTTCCTGGCTAAATCCTAAAAACGCTATAGCTAGCTGGCCCGCGCCGAGAAGCGTCTCCAGACGCCTCAAACGTGCGTCTGGCTCGCATAGAACTGCAAAAAATTGCACATTTTTGTTCCTGGCTCAATTTTAAAAACGCTATAGCTAGCTGGCCCGCGCCGAGACGCGGCTCCAGACGCCTCAAACGTGTGTCTGGCTCGCATAGAACTGCAAAAAATTGCACATTTTTATTCCTGGTTAAATTCTAAAAACGCTATAGCTAGCTGGCCCGCGCCGAGACGCGTCTCCAGACGCCTCAAACGTGCGTCTGGCTCGCATAGAACTGCAAAAAATTGCACATTTTTGTTCCTGGCTAAATTCTAAAAACGCTATAGCTAGCTGGCCAGCGCCGAGACGCGTCTCCAGACGCCTCAAACGTGCGTCTGGCTCGCATAGAACTGCAAAAAATTGCACATTTTTGTTCCTGGCTAAATTCTAAAAACGCTTAAGCTAGCTGGCCGGCGCCGAGACGCCTCAAACGTGCGTCTGGCTCGCATAGAACTGCAAAAAATGCACATTTTTGTTCCTGGCTAAATCCTAAAAACGCTATAGCTAGCTGGCCCGCGCCGAGACGCGTCTCCAGACGCCTCAAACGTGCGTCTGGCTCGCATAGAACTGCAAAAAATTGCACATTTTTGTTCCTGGCTAAATTCTAAAAACGCTATAGCTAGCTGGCCCGCGCCGAGACGCGTCTCCAGACGCCTCAAACGTGCGTCTGGCTCGCATAGAACTGCAAAAAATTGCACATTTTTGTTCCTGGCTAAATTCTAAAAACGCTATAGCTAGCTGGCCCGCGCCGAGACGCGTCTCCAGCCGCCTCGAACGTGCGTCTGGCTCGCATAGAACTGCAAAAAATTGCACATTTCTGTTCCTGGCTAAATTATAAAAACGATCTTGCTAGCTGGCCCGCGCCAAGACGCGTCTCCAGACGCCTCAAACGTGCGTCTGGCTCGCATAGAACTAAAAAAATTGCACATTTTTGTTCCTGGATAAATTCTAAAAACGCTATAGCTAGCAGGCTCGCGCCGAGACGCGTCTCCAGACGCCTCAAACGTGCGTCTGGCTCGCACAGAACTGCAAAAAATTGCAGATTTTTTTCCTGGCTAAATTCTAGAAACGCTATAGCTAGCTGGCCCGCGCCGAGACGCGTCTACAGACGCCTCAAACGTGCGTCAGGCTCGCAAAGAACTGCAAAAAATTGCACATTTTTGTTCCTGGCTAAATTCTAAAAACGCTATAGCTAGCTGGCCCGCGCCCAGACGCGTCTCCAGACGCCTCAAACGTGCGTCTGGCTCGCATAGAACTGCAAAAAATTGCACATTTTTGTTCCTGGCTAAATTCTAAAAACGCTATAGCTAGCTGGCCAGCGCCGAGACGCGTCTCCAGACGCCTCAAACGTGCGTCTGGCTCGCATAGAACTGCAAAAAATTGCACATTTTTGTTCCTGGCTAAATTCTAAAAACGCTTAAGCTAGCTGGCCGGCGCCGAGACGCCTCAAACGTGCGTCTGGCTCGCATAGAACTGCAAAAAATGCACATTTTTGTTCCTGGCTAAATCCTAAAAACGCTATAGCTAGCTGGCCCGCGCCGAGACGCGTCTCCAGACGCCTCAAACGTGCGTCTGGCTCGCATAGAACTGCAAAAAATTGCACATTTTTGTTCCTGGCTAAATTCTAAAAACGCTATAGCTAGCTGGCCCGCGCCGAGACGCGGCTCCAGACGCCTCAAACGTGCGTCTGGCTCGCATAGAACTGCAAAAAATTGCACATTTCTGTTCCTGGCTAAATTATAAAAACGCTCTTGCTAGCTGGCCCGCGCCGAGACGCGTCTCCAGACGCCTCAAACGTGCGTCTGGCTCGCATAGAACTGCAAAAAATTGCACATTTTTGTTCCTGGCTAAATTCTAAAAACGCTCTTGCTAGCTGGCCCGCGCCAAGACGCGTCTCCAGACGCCTCAAACGTGCGTCTGACTCGCATAGAACTCAAAAAATTGCACATTTTTGTTCCTGGCTAAATTCTAAAAACGCTATAGCTAGCAGGCCCGCGCCGAGACGCGTCTCCAGACGCCTCAAACGTGCGTCTGGCTCGCACAGAACTGCAAAAAATTGCAGATTTTTTTCCTGGCTAAATTCTAGAAACGCTATAGCTAGCTGGCCCGCGCCGAGACGCGTCTACAGACGCCTCAAACGTGCGTCAGGCTCGCAAAGAACTGCAAAAAATTGCACCCTTTTTGTTCCTGGCTAAATTCTAAAAACGCTATAGCTAGCTGGCCAGCGCCGAGACGCGTCTCTAGACGCCTCAAACGTGCATCTGGCTCACATAGAACTGCAAAAAATTGCACATTTTTGTTCCTGGCTAAATTCTAAAAACGCTATATCTAGCTGGCCCACGCCGAGACGCGTCTCCAGACGCCTCAAACGTGCGTCTGGCTCGCATAGAACTGCAAAAAATTGCACATTTTTGTACCTGGCTAAATCCTAAAAACGCTATAGCTAGCTGGCCCGCGCCGAGACGCGTCTCCAGACACCTCAAACGTGCGTCTGGCTCGCATAGAACTGCAAAAAATTGCACATTTTTGTTCCTGGCTAAATTCTAAAAACGCTATAGCTAGCTGGCCCGCGCCGAGACGCGTCTCCAGACGCCTCAAACGTGCGTCTGGCTCGCATAGAACTACAAAAAATTGCACATTTTTGTTCCTGGCTAAATTCTACAAACGCTATAGCTAGTTGGCCCGCGCCGAGACGCGTCTCCAGACGCCTCAAACGTGCGTCTGGCTCGCATAGAACTGCAAAAAATTGCACATTTTTGTACCTGGCTAAATTCTAAAAACGCTGTAGCTAGCTGGCCTGCGCCGAGACGCGTCTCCAGACGCTTCAAACGTGCGTCTGGCTTGCATAGAACTGCAAAACATTGCACATTTTTGTTCCTGGCTAAATCCTAAAAACGCTATAGCTAGCTGGCCCTCGCTGAGACGCGTCTCCAGACGCCTCAAACGTGCGTCTGGCTCGCATAGAACTGCAAAAAATTGCACATTTTTGTTCCTGGCTAAATTCTAAAAACGCTATAGCTAGCTGGCCCGCGCCGAGACGCGTCTCCAGACGCCTCAAACGTGCGTCTGGCTCGCATAGAACTGCAAAAAATTGCACAATTTTGTTCCTGGCTAAATTCTAAAAACGCTATAGCTAGCTGGCCGGTGCCGAGACGCCTCAAACGTGCGTCTGGCTCGCATATAACTGCAAAAAATTGCACATTTTTGTTCCTGGCTAAATTCTAAAAACGCTATAGCTAGCTGGCCAGCGCCAAGACGCGTCTCCAGACGCCTCAAACGTGCATCTGGCTCACATAAAACTGCAAAAAGTTGCACATTTTTGTTCCTGGCTAAATTCTAAAAACGCTAAAGCTAGCTGGCCGGCGCCGAGACGCCTCAAACGTGCGTCTGGCTCGCATAGAACTGCAAAAAATTGCACATTTTTGTTCCTGGCTAAATCCTAAAAACGCTATAGCTAGCTGGCCCGCGCCGAGTAGCGTCTCCAGACGCCTCAAACGTGCGTCTGGCTCGCATAGAACTGCAAAAAATTGCACATTTTTGTTCCTGGCTCAATTCTAAAAACGCTATAGCTAGCTGGCCCGCGCCGAGACGCGGCTCCAGACGCCTCAAACGTGCGTCTGGCTCGCATAGAACTGCAAAAAATTGCACATTTTTGTTCCTGGCTAAATTCTAAAAACGCTATAGCTAGCTGGCCCGCGCCGAGACGCGTCTCCAGACGCCTCAAACGTGCGTCTGGCTCGCATAGAACTTTAAAAAAATTGCACATTTTTGTTCCTAGCTAAATTCAAAAAACGATATAGCTAGTTGGCCCGCGTCGAGACGCCTCTCCAGACGCCTCAAACGTGCGTCTGGCTCGCATAGAACTGCAAAAAATTGCACATTTTTGTTCCTGGCTAAATTCTAAAAACGTTATAGCTAGCTGGCCCGCGCCGAGACGCGTCTCCAGACGCCTCAAACGTGCGTCTGGCTCGCATAGAACTGCAAAAAATGCACATTTTTGTTCCTGGCTAAATTCTAAAAACGCTATAGCTAGCTGGCCCGCGCCGAGACGCGTCTCCAGACGCCTCAAACGTGCGTCTGGCTCGCATAGAACTGCAAAAAATTGCACATTTTTGTTCCTGGCTAAATTCTAAAAACGCTATAGCAAGCTGGCCCGCGCCGAGACGCGGCTCCAGACGCCTCAAACGTGCGTCTGGCTCGCATAGAACTGCAAAAAATTGCACATTTCTGTTCCTGGCTAAATTATAAAACGCTCTTGCTAGCTGGCCCGCGCCGAGACGCGTCTCCAGACGCCTCAAACGTGCGTCTGGCTCGCATAGAACTGCAAAAAATTGCAGATTTTTGTTCCTGGCTAAATTCTAGAAACGCTATAGCTAGCTGGCCCGCGCCGAGACGCGTCTCCAGACGCCTCAAACGTGCGTCAGGCTCACATAAAACTGCAAAAAGTTGCACATTTTTGTTCCTGGCTAAATTCTAAAAACGCTAAAGCTAGCTGGCCGGCGCCGAGACGCCTCAAACGTGCGTCTGGCTCGCATAGAACTGCAAAAAATTGCACATTTTTGTTCCTGGCTAAATTCTAAAAACGCTATAGCTAGCTGGCCGGTGCCGAGACGCCTCAAACGTGCGTCTGGCTCGCATAGAACTGCAAAAAATTGCACATTTTTGTTCCTGGCTAAATTCTAAAAACGCTATAGCTAGCTGGCCAGCGCCAAGACGCGTCTCCAGACGCCTCAAACGTGCATCTGGCTCACATAAAACTGCAAAAAGTTGCACATTTTTGTTCCTGGCTAAATTCTAAAAACGCTAAAGCTAGCTGGCCGGCGCCGAGACGCCTCAAACGTGCGTCTGGCTCGCATAGAACTGCAAAAAATTGCACATTTTTGTTCCTGGCTAAATCCTAAAAACGCTATAGCTAGCTGGCCCGCGCCGAGTAGCGTCTCCAGACGCCTCAAACGTGCGTCTGGCTCGCATAGAACTGCAAAAAATTGCACATTTTTGTTCCTGGCTCAATTCTAAAAACGCTATAGCTAGCTGGCCCGCGCCGAGACGCGTCTCCAGACGCCTCAAACGTGCGTCTGGCTCGCATAGAACTGCAAAAAATTGCACATTTTTGTTCCTGGCTAAATTCTAAAAACGCTATAGCTAGCTGGCCCGCGCCGTGACGCGTCTCCAGACGCCTCAAACGTGCGTCTGGCTCGCATAGAACTTTAAAAAAATTGCACATTTTTGTTCCTAGCTAAATTCAAAAAACGATATAGCTAGTTGGCCCGCGTCGAGACGCCTCTCCAGACGCCTCAAACGTGCGTCTGGCTCGCATAGAACTGCAAAAAATTGCACATTTTTGTTCCTGGCTATATTCTAAAAACGTTATAGCTAGCTGGCCCGCGCCGAGACGCGTCTCCAGACGCCTCAAACGTGCGTCTGGCTCGCATAGAACTGCAAAAAATGAACATTTTTGTTCCTGGCTAAATTCTAAAAACGCTATAGCTAGCTGGCCCGCGCCGAGACGCGTCTCCAGACGCCTCAAACGTGCGTCTGGCTCGCATAGAACTGCAAAAAATTGCACATTTTTGTTCCTGGCTAAATTCTAAAAACGCTATAGCAAGCTGGCCCGCGCCGAGACGCGGCTCCAGACGCCTCAAACATGCGTCTGGCTCGCATAGAACTGCAAAAAATTGCACATTTCTGTTCCTGGCTAAATTATATAAACGCTCTTGCTAGCTGGCCCGCGCCGAGACGCGTCTCCAGACGCCTCAAACGTGCGTCTGGCTCGCATAGAACTGCAAAAAATTGCAGATTTTTGTTCCTGGCTAAATTCTAGAAACGCTATAGCTAGCTGGCCCGCGCCGAGACGCGTCTCCAGACGCCTCAAACGTGCGTCAGGCTCGCAAAGAACTGCAAAAAATTGCACATTTTTGTTCCTGGCTAAATTCTAAAAACGCTATAGCTAGCTGGCCAGCGCCGAGACGCGTCTCCAGACGCCTCAAACGTGCATCTGGCTCACATAGAACTGCAAAAAATTGCACATTTTTGTTCCTGGCTAAATTCTAAAAACGCTATAGCTAGCTGGCCCGCGCCGAGACGCGTCTCCAGACGCCTCAAACGTGCGTCTGGCTCGCATAGAACTGCAAAAAATTGCACATTTTTGTACCTGGCTAAATCCTAAAAACGCTATAGCTAGCTGGCCTGCGCCGAGACGCGTCTCCAGACGCTTCAAACGTGCGTCTGGCTCGCATAGAATTGCAAAAAATTGCATTTTTGTTCCTGGCTAAATCCTAAAAACGCTATAGCCAGCTGGCCCGCGACGAGACGCGTCTCCAGACGCCTCAAACGTGCGTCTGGCTCGCATAGAACTGCAAAAAATTGCACATTTTTGTTCCTGGCTAAATCCTAAAAACGCTATAGCTAGCTGGCCCGCGCCGAGACGCGTCTCCAGACCCCTCAAACGTGCTTCTGGCTCGCATAGAACTACAAAAAATTGCACATTTTTGTTCCTGGCTAAATTCTACAAACGTTATAGCTAGTTGGCCCACGCCGAGACGCGTCTCCAGACGCCTCAAACGTGCGTCTGGCTCGCATAGAACTGCAAAAAATTGCACATTTTTGTTCCTGGCTAAATTCTAAAAACGCTATAGCTAGCTGGCCCGCGCCGAGACGCGTCTCCAGACGCCTCAAACGTGCGTCTGGCTCGCATAGAACTACAAAAAATTGCACATTTTTGTTCCTGGCTAAATTCTAAAAACGCTATAGCTAGCTGGCCCGCGTCGAGACGCGTCTCCAGACGCCTCAAACGTGCGTCTGCCTCGCATAGAACTGCAAAAAATTGCACATTTTCGTTCCTGGCTAAATTCTTAAAACGCTATAGCTAGCTGGCCCGCGCCGAGACGCGTCTCCAGACGCCTCAAACGTGCGTCTGGCTCGCATAGAACTGCAAAAAATTGCACATTTTTGTTCCTGGCTAAATTCTAAAAACGCTATAGCTAGCTGGCCCGCGCCGAGACGCGTCTCCAGACGCCTCAAACGTGCATCTGGCTCGCATTAAAATGCAAAAAATTGCACATTTTTGTTCCTGGCTAAATTCTAAAAACGCTATAGCTAGCTGGCCCGCGCCGAGACGCGTCTCAAGACGCCTCAAACGTGCGTCTGGCTCGCATAGAACTGCAAAAAATTGCACATTTTTGTTCCTAGCTAAATTCTAAAAACGCTATAGCTAGTTGGCCCGCGTCGAGACGCCTCTCCAGACGCCTCAAACGTGCGTCTGGCTCGCATAGAACTGCAAAAAATTGCACATTTTTGTTCCTGGCTAAATTCTAAAAACGCTATAGCTAGCTGGCCCGCGCCGAGACGCGTCTCCAGACGCCTCAAACGTGCGTCTGGCTCGCATAGAACTGCAAAAAATTACACATTTTTGTTCCTGGCTAAATTCTAAAAACGCTATAGCTAGCTGGCCCGCGCCGAGACGCGTCTCCAGACGCCTCAAACGTGCGTCTGGCTCGCATAGAACTACAAAAAATTGCACATTTTTGTTCCTGGCTAAATTCTAAAAACGCTATAGCTAGTTGGCCCGCGTCGAGACGCCTCTCCAGACGCCTCAAACGTGCGTCTGGCTCGCATAGAACTGCAAAAAATTGCACAGTTTTGTTCCTGGCTAAGTTCTAAAAACGCTATAGCTAGCTGGCCCGCGCCGAGACGCGTCTCCAGACGCCTCAAACGTGCGTCTGGCTCGCAAAGAACTACAAAAAATTGCACATTTTTGTTCCTGGCTAAATTCTACAAACGCTATAGCTAGTTGGCCCGCGTCGAGACGCCTCTCCAGACGCCTCAAACGTGCGTCTGGCTCGCATAGAACTGCAAAAAATTGCACATTTTTGTACCTGGCTAAATTCTAAAAACGCTGTAGCTAGCTGGCCCGCGCCGAGACGCGTCTCCAGACGCCTCAAACGTGCGTCTGGCTCGCATAGAACTGCAAAAAATTGCACATTTTTGTTCCTGGCTAAATTCTAAAAACGCTATAGCTAGCTGGCTCGCGTCGAGCCGCGTCTCCAGACGCCCCAAACGTGCGTCTGACTCGCATAGAACTGCAAAAAATTGCACATTTTTGTTCCTGGCTAAATTCTTAAAACGCTATAGCTAGCTGGCCCGCGCCGAGACGCGTCTCCAGACGCCTCAAACGTGCGTCTGGCTCGCATAGAACTGCAAAAAATTGCACATTTTTGTTCCTGGCTAAATTCTAAAAACGTTATAGCTAGCTGGCCCGCGCCGAGACGCGTCTCCAGACGCCTCAAACGTGCGTCTGGCTCGCATAGAACTGCAAAAAATTGCACATTTTTGTTCCTGGCTAAATTCTAAAAACGCTATAGCTAGCTGGCCCGCGTCGAGACGCCTCTCCAGACGCCTCAAACGGTCGTCTGGCTCGCATAGAACTGCAAAAAATTGCACATTTTTGTTCCTGGCTTAATTCTAAAAACGCTATAGCTAGCTGGCCCGCGCCGAGACGCGTCTCCAGACGCCTCAAACGTGCGTCTGGCTCGCATAGAACTACAAAAAATTGCACATTTTTGTTCCTGGCTAAATTGTAAAAACGCTATAGCTAGCTGGCCCGCGTCGAGACGCGTCTCCAGACGCCTCAAACGTGCGTCTGCCTCGCATAGAACTGCAAAAAATTGCACATTTTCGTTCCTGGCTAAATTCTAAAAACGCTATAGCTAGCTGGCCCGCGCCGAGACGCGTCTCCAGACGCCTCAAACGTGCGTCTGGCTCGCATAGAACTGCAAAAAATTGCACATTTTTGTTCCTAGCTAAATTCTAAAAACGCTATAGCTAGTTGGCCCGCGTCGAGACGCCTCTCCAGACGCCTCAAACGTGCGTCTGGCTCGCATAGAACTGCAAAAAATTGCACATTTTTGTTCCTGGCTAAATTCTAAAAACACTATAGCTAGCTGGCCCGCGCCGAGACGCGTCTCCAGACGCCTCAAACGTGCGTCTGGCTCGCATAGAACTGCAAAAAATTACACATTTTTGTTCCTGGCTAAATTCTAAAAACGCTATAGCTAGCTGGCCCGCGCCGAGACGCGTCTCCAGACGCATCAAACGTGCGTCTGGCTCGCATAGAACTGCAAAAAATTGCACATTTTTGGTCCTGGCTAAATTCTAAAAACGCTATAGCTAGCTGGCCCGCGCCGAGACGCGTCTCCAGACGCCTCAAACGTGCGTCTGGCTCGCATAGAACTGCAAAAAATTGCACATTTTTGTTCCTGGCTAAATTCTAAAAACGCTATAGCTAGCTGGCCCGCGCCGAGACGCGTCTCCAGACGCCTCAAACGTGCGTCTGGCTCGCATAGAACTGCAAAAAATTGTACATTTTTGTTCCTGGCTAAATTCTAAAAACGCTAAAGCTAGCTGGCCGGCGCCGAGACGCTTCAAACGTGCGTCTGGCTCGCATAGAACTACAAAAAATTGCACATTTTTGTTCCTGGCTTAATTCTAAAAACGCTATAGCTAGCTGGCCCGCGTCGAGACGCGTCTCCAGACGCCTCAAACGTGCGTCTGCCTCGCATAGAACTGCAAAAAATTGCACATTTTCGTTCCTGGCAAAATTCTAAAAACGCTATAGCTAGCTGGCCCGCGCCTAGACGCGTCTCCAGACGCCTCAAACGTGCGTCTGGCTCGCATAGAACTGCAAAAAATTGCACATATTTGTTCCTAGCTAAATTCTAAAAACGCTATAGCTAGTTGGCCCGCGTCGAGACGCCTCTCCAGACGCCTCAAACGTGCGTCTGGCTCGCATAGAACTGCAAAAAATTGCACATTTTTGTTCCTGGCTAAATTCTAAAAACGCTATAGCTAGCTGGCCCGCGCCGAGACGCGTCTCCAGACGCCTCAAACGTGCGTCAGGCTCACATAAAACTGCAAAAAGTTGCACATTTTTGTTCCTGGCTAAATTCTAAAAACGCTAAAGCTAGCTGGCCGGCGCCGAGACGCCTCAAACGTGCGTCTGGCTCGCATAGAACTGCAAAAAATTGCACATTTTTGTTCCTGGCTAAATTCTAAAAACGCTATAGCTAGCTGGCCGGTGCCGAGACGCCTCAAACGTGCGTCTGGCTCGCATAGAACTGCAAGAAATTGCACATTCTTGTTCCTGGCTAAATTCTAAAAACGCTATAGCTAGCTGGCCCGCGCCGAGACGCGTCTCCAGACGCCTCAAACGTGCGTCTGGCTCGCATAGAACTGCAAAAAATTGTACATTTTTGTTCCTGGCTAAATTCTAAAAACGCTAAAGCTAGCTGGCCGGCGCCGAGACGCCTCAAACGTGCGTCTGGCTCGCATAGAACTTTAAAAAAATTGCACATTTTTGTTCCTAGCTAAATTCAAAAAACGATATAGCTAGTTGGCTCGCGTCGAGACGCCTCTCCAGACGCCTCAAACGTGCGTCTGGCTCGCATAGAACTGCAAAAAATTGCACATTTTTGTTCCTGGCTAAATTCTTAAAACGTTATAGCTAGCTGGCCCGCGCCGAGACGCGTCTCCAGACGCCTCAAACGTGCGTCTGGCTCGCATAGAACTGCAAAAAATGCACATTTTTGTTCCTGGCTAAATTCTAAAAACGCTATAGCTAGCTGGCCCGCGCCGAGACGCGTCTCCAGACGCCTCAAACGTGCGTCTGGCTCGCATAGAACTGCAAAAAATTGCACATTTTTGTTCCTGGCTAAATTCTAAAAACGCTATAGCAAGCTGGCCCGCGCCGAGACGCGGCTCCAGACGCCTCAAACGTGCGTCTGGCTCGCATAGAACTGCAAAAAATTGCACATTTCTGTTCCTGGCTAAATTATAAAACGCTCTTGCTAGCTGGCCCGCGCCGAGACGCGTCTCCAGACGCCTCAAACGTGCGTCTGGCTCGCATAGAACTGCAAAAAATTGCAGATTTTTGTTCCTGGCTAAATTCTAGAAACGCTATAGCTAGCTGGCCCGCGCCGAGACGCGTCTCCAGACGCCTCAAACGTGCGTCAGGCTCACATAAAACTGCAAAAAGTTGCACATTTTTGTTCCTGGCTAAATTCTAAAAACGCTAAAGCTAGCTGGCCGGCGCCGAGACGCCTCAAACGTGCGTCTGGCTCGCATAGAACTGCAAAAAATTGCACATTTTTGTTCCTGGCTAAATTCTAAAAACGCTATAGCTAGCTGGCCGGTGCCGAGACGCCTCAAACGTGCGTCTGGCTCGCATAGAACTGCAAAAAATTGCACATTTTTGTTCCTGGCTAAATTCTAAAAACGCTATAGCTAGCTGGCCAGCGCCAAGACGCGTCTCCAGACGCCTCAAACGTGCATCTGGCTCACATAAAACTGCAAAAAGTTGCACATTTTTGTTCCTGGCTAAATTCTAAAAACGCTAAAGCTAGCTGGCCGGCGCCGAGACGCCTCAAACGTGCGTCTGGCTCGCATAGAACTGCAAAAAATTGCACATTTTTGTTCCTGGCTAAATCCTAAAAACGCTATAGCTAGCTGGCCCGCGCCGAGTAGCGTCTCCAGACGCCTCAAACGTGCGTCTGGCTCGCATAGAACTGCAAAAAATTGCACATTTTTGTTCCTGGCTCAATTCTAAAAACGCTATAGCTAGCTGGCCCGTGCCGAGACGCGTCTCCAGACGCCTCAAACGTGCGTCTGGCTCGCATAGAACTACAAAAAATTGCACATTTTTGTTCCTGGCTAAATTCTAAAAACGCTATAGCTAGCTGGCCCGCGCCGAGACGCGTCTCCAGACGCCTCAAACGTGCGTCTGGCTCGCATAGAACTACAAAAAATTGCACATTTTTGTTCCTGGCTAAATTCTAAAAACGCTATAGCTAGCTGGCCCGCGTCGAGACGCGTCTCCAGACGCCTCAAACGTGCGTCTGCCTCGCATAGAACTGCAAAAAATTGCACATTTTCGTTCCTGGCTAAATTCTAAAAACGCTATAGCTAGCTGGCCCGCGCCGAGACGCGTCTCCAGACGCCTCAAACGTGCGTCTGGCTCGCATAGAACTGCAAAAAATTGCACATTTTTGTTCCTAGCTAAATTCTAAAAACGCTATAGCTAGCTGGCCCGCGTCGAGACGCCTCTCCAGACGCCTCAAACGGTCGTCTGGCTCGCATAGAACTGCAAAAAATTGCACATTTTTGTTCCTGGCTTAATTCTAAAAACGCTATAGCTAGCTGGCCCGCGCCGAGACGCGTCTCCAGACGCCTCAAACGTGCGTCTGGCTCGCATAGAACTACAAAAAATTGCACATTTTTGTTCCTGGCTAAATTCTAAAAACGCTATAGCTAGCTGGCCCGCGTCGAGACGCGTCTCCAGACGCCTCAAACGTGCGTCTGCCTCGCATAGAACTGCAAAAAATTGCACATTTTCGTTCCTGGCTAAATTCTAAAAACGCTATAGCTAGCTGGCCCGCGCCGAGACGCGTCTCCAGACGCCTCAAACGTGCGTCTGGCTCGCATAGAACTGCAAAAAATTGCACATTTTTGTTCCTAGCTAAATTCTAAAAACGCTATAGCTAGTTGGCCCGCGTCGAGACGCCTCTCCAGACGCCTCAAACGTGCGTCTGGCTCGCATAGAACTGCAAAAAATTGCACATTTTTGTTCCTGGCTAAATTCTAAAAACACTATAGCTAGCTGGCCCGCGCCGAGACGCGTCTCCAGACGCCTCAAACGTGCGTCTGGCTCGCATAGAACTGCAAAAAATTGCACATTTTTGTTCCTGGCTTAATTCTAAAAACGCTATAGCTAGCTGGCCCGCGTCGAGACGCGTCTCCAGACGCCTCAAACGTGCGTCTGCCTCGCATAGAACTGCAAAAAATTGCACATTTTCGTTCCTGGCAAAATTCTAAAAACGCTATAGCTAGCTGGCCCGCGCCTAGACGCGTCTCCAGACGCCTCAAACGTGCGTCTGGCTCGCATAGAACTGCATAAAATTGCACATATTTGTTCCTAGCTAAATTCTAAAAACGCTATAGCTAGTTGGCCCGCGTCGAGACGCCTCTCCAGACGCCTCAAACGTGCGTCTGGCTCGCATAGAACTGCAAAAAATTGCACATTTTTGTTCCTGGCTAAATTCTAAAAACGCTATAGCTAGCTGGCCCGCGCCGAGACGCGTCTCCAGACGCCTCAAACGTGCGTCTGGCTCGCATAGAACTGCAAAAAATTACACATTTTTGTTCCTGGCTAAATTCTAAAAACGCTATAGCTAGCTGGCCCGCGCCGAGACGCGTCTCCAGACGCATCAAACGTGCGTCTGGCTCGCATAGAACTGCAAAAAATTGCACATTTTTGGTCCTGGCTAAATTCTAAAAACGCTATAGCTAGCTGGCCCGCGCCGAGACGCGTCTCCAGACGCCTCAAACGTGCGTCTGGCTCGCATAGAACTGCAAAAAATTGCACATTCTTGTTCCTGGCTAAATTCTAAAAACGCTATAGCTAGCTGGCCCGCGCCGAGACGCGTCTCCAGACGCCTCAAACGTGCGTCTGGCTCGCATAGAACTGCAAAAAATTGTACATTTTTGTTCCTGGCTAAATTCTAAAAACGCTATAGCTAGCTGGCCGGCGCCGAGACGCCTCAAACGTGCGTCTGGCTCGCATAGAACTTTAAAAAAATTGCACATTTTTGTTCCTAGCTAAATTCAAAAAACGATATAGCTAGTTGGCCCGCGTCGAGACGCCTCTCCAGACGCCTCAAACGTGCGTCTGGCTCGCATAGAACTGCAAAAAATTGCACATTTTTGTTCCTGGCTAAATTCTTAAAACGTTATAGCTAGCTGGCCCGCGCCGAGACGCGTCTCCAGACGCCTCAAACGTGCGTCTGGCTCGCATAGAACTGCAAAAAATGCACATTTTTGTTCCTGGCTAAATTCTAAAAACGCTATAGCTAGCTGGCCCGCGCCGAGACGCGTCTCCAGACGCCTCAAACGTGCGTCTGGCTCGCATAGAACTGCAAAAAATTGCACATTTTTGTTCCTGGCTAAATTCTAAAAACGCTATAGCAAGCTGGCCCGCGCCGAGACGCGGCTCCAGACGCCTCAAACGTGCGTCTGGCTCGCATAGAACTGCAAAAAATTGCACATTTCTGTTCCTGGCTAAATTATAAAACGCTCTTGCTAGCTGGCCCGCGCCGAGACGCGTCTCCAGACGCCTCAAACGTGCGTCTGGCTCGCATAGAACTGCAAAAAATTGCAGATTTTTGTTCCTGGCTAAATTCTAGAAACGCTATAGCTAGCTGGCCCGCGCCGAGACGCGTCTCCAGACGCCTCTAACGTGCGTCAGGCTCACATAAAACTGCAAAAAGTTGCACATTTTTGTTCCTGGCTAAATTCTAAAAACGCTAAAGCTAGCTGGCCGGCGCCGAGACGCCTCAAACGTGCGTCTGGCTCGCATAGAACTGCAAAAAATTGCACATTTTTGTTCCTGGCTAAATTCTAAAAACGCTATAGCTAGCTGGCCGGTGCCGAGACGCCTCAAACGTGCGTCTGGCTCGCATAGAACTGCAAAAAATTGCACATTTTTGTTCCTGGCTAAATTCTAAAAACGCTATAGCTAGCTGGCCAGCGCCAAGACGCGTCTCCAGACGCCTCAAACGTGCATCTGGCTCACATAAAACTGCAAAAAGTTGCACATTTTTGTTCCTGGCTAAATTCTAAAAACGCTAAAGCTAGCTGGCCGGCGCCGAGACGCCTCAAACGTGCGTCTGGCTCGCATAGAACTGCAAAAAATTGCACATTTTTGTTCCTGGCTAAATCCTAAAAACGCTATAGCTAGCTGGCCCGCGCCGAGTAGCGTCTCCAGACGCCTCAAACGTGCGTCTGGCTCGCATAGAACTGCAAAAAATTGCACATTTTTGTTCCTGGCTCAATTCTAAAAACGCTATAGCTAGCTGGCCCGCGCCGAGACGCAGCTCCAGACGCCTCAAACGTGCGTCTGGCTCGCATAGAACTGCAAAAAATTGCACATTTTTGTTCCTGGCTAAATTCTAAAAACGCTATAGCTAGCTGGCCCGCGCCGAGACGCGTCTCCAGACGCCTCAAACGTGCGTCTGGCTCGCATAGAACTTTAAAAAAATTGCACATTTTTGTTCCTAGCTAAATTCAAAAAACGATACAGCTAGTTGGCCCGCGTCGAGACGCCTCTCCAGACGCCTCAAACGTGCGTCTGGCTCGCATAGAACTGCAAAAAATTGCACATTTTTGTTCCTGGCTAAATTCTAAAAACGTTATAGCTAGCTGGCCCGCGCCGAGACGCGTCTCCAGACGCCTCAAACGTGCGTCTGGCTCGCATAGAACTGCAAAAAATGAACATTTTTGTTCCTGGCTAAATTCTAAAAACGCTATAGCTAGCTGGCCCGCGCCGAGACGCGTCTCCAGACGCCTCAAACGTGCGTCTGGCTCGCATAGAACTGCAAAAAATTGCACATTTTTGTTCCTGGCTAAATTCTAAAAACGCTATAGCAAGCTGGCCCGCGCCGAGGCGCGGCTCCAGACGCCTCAAACGTGCGTCTGGCTCGCATAGAACTGCAAAAAATTGCACATTTCTGTTCCTGGCTAAATTATAAAAACGCTCTTGCTAGCTGGCCCGCGCCGAGACGCGTCTCCAGACGCCTCAAACGTGCGTCTGGCTCGCATAGAACTGCAAAAAATTGCAGATTTTTGTTCCTGGCTAAATTCTAGATACGCTATAGCTAGCTGGCCCGCGCCGAGACGCGTCTCCAGACGCCTCAAACGTGCGTCAGGCTCGCAAAGAACTGCAAAAAATTGCACATTTTTGTTCCTGGCTAAATTCTAAAAACGCTATAGCTAGCTGGCCAGCGCCGAGACGCGTCTCCAGACGCCTCAAACGTGCATCTGGCTCACATAGAACTGCAAAAAATTGCACATTTTTGTTCCTGGCTAAATTCTAAAAACGCTATAGCTAGCTGGCCCGCGCCGAGACGCCTCTCCAGACGCCTCAAACGTGCGTCTGGCTCGCATAGAACTGCAAAAAATTGCACATTTTGTTCCTGGCTAAATTCTAAAAACGCTGTAGCTAGCTGGCCCGCGCCGAGACGCGTCTCCAGACGCCTCAAACGTGCGTCTGGCTCGCATAGAACTGCAAAAAATTGCACATTTTTGTTCCTGGCTAAATTCTAAAAACGCTATAGCTAGCTGGCTCGCGTCGAGCCGCGTCTCCAGACGCCCCAAACGTGCGTCTGGCTCGCATAGAACTGCAAAAAATTGCACATTTTTGTTCCTGGCTAAATTCTTAAAACGCTATAGCTAGCTGGCCCGCGCCGAGACGCGTCTCCAGACGCCTCAAACGTGCGTCTGGCTCGCATAGAACTGCAAAAAATTGCACATTTTTGTTCCTGGCTAAATTCTAAAAACGTTATAGCTAGCTGGCCCGCGCCGAGACGCGTCTCCAGACGCCTCAAACGTGCGTCTGGCTCGCATAGAACTGCAAAAAATTGCACATTTTTGTTCCTGGCTAAATTCTAAAAACGCTATAGCTAGCTGGCCCGCGTCGAGACGCCTCTTCAGACGCCTCAAACGGTCGTCTGGCTCGCATAGAACTGCAAAAAATTGCACATTTTTGTTCCTGGCTTAATTCTAAAAACGCTATAGCTAGCTGGCCCGCGCCGAGACGCGTCTCCAGACTCCTCAAACGTGCGTCTGGCTCGCATAGAACTACAAAAAATTGCACATTTTTGTTCCTGGCTAAATTCTAAAAACGCTATAGCTAGCTGGCCCGCGTCGAGACGCGTCTCCAGACGCCTCAAACGTGCGTCTGCCTCGCATAGAACTGCAAAAAATTGCACATTTTCGTTCCTGGCTAAATTCTAAAAACGCTATAGCTAGTTGGCCCGCGTCGAGACGCCTCTCCAGACGCCTCAAACGTGCGTCTGGCTCGCATAGAACTGCAAAAAATTGCACATTTTTGTTCCTGGCTAAATTCTAAAAACACTATAGCTAGCTGGCCCGCGCCGAGACGCGTCTCCAGACGCCTCAAACGTGCGTCTGGCTCGCATAGAACTGCAAAAAATTACACATTTTTGTTCCTGGCTAAATTCTAAAAACGCTATAGCTAGCTGGCCCGCGCCGAGACGCGTCTCCAGACGCATCAAACGTGCGTCTGGCTCGCATAGAACTGCAAAAAATTGCACATTTTTGGTCCTGGCTAAATTCTAAAAACGCTATAGCTAGCTGGCCCGCGCCGAGACGCGTCTCCAGACGCCTCAAACGTGCGTCTGGCTCGCATAGAACTGCAAAAAATTGCACATTTTTGTTCCAGGCTAAATTCTAAAAACGCTATAGCTAGCTGGCCCGCGCCGAGACGCGTCTCCAGACGCCTCAAACGTGCGTCTGGCTCGCATAGAACTGCAAAAAATTGTACATTTTTGTTCCTGGCTAAATTCTAAAAACGCTAAAGCTAGCTGGCCGGCGCCGAGACGCCTCAAACGTGCGTCTGGCTCGCATAGAACTACAAAAAATTGCACATTTTTGTTCCTGGCTAAATTCTAAAAACGCTATAGCTAGCTGGCCCGCGTCGAGACGCGTCTCCAGACGCCTCAAACGTGCGTCTGCCTCGCATAGAACTGCAAAAAATTGCACATTTTCGTTCCTGGCTAAATTCTAAAAACGCTATAGCTAGCTGGCCCGCGCCTAGACGCGTCTCCAGACGCCTCAAACGTGCGTCTGGCTCGCATAGAACTGCAAAAAATTGCACATATTTGTTCCTAGCTAAATTCTGAAAACGCTATAGCTAGTTGGCCCGCGTCGAGACGCCTCTCCAGACGCCTCAAACGTGCGTCTGGCTCGCATAGAACTGCAAAAAATTGCACATTTTTGTTCCTGGCTAAATTCTAAAAACGCTATAGCTAGCTGGCCCGCGCCGAGACGCGTCTCCAGACGCCTCAAACGTGCGTCTGGCTCGCATAGAACTGCAAAAAATTACACATTTTTGTTCCTGGCTAAATTCTAAAAACGCTATAGCTAGCTGGCCCGCGCCGTGACGCGTCTCCAGACGCATCAAACGTGCGTCTGGCTCGCATAGAACTGCAAAAAATTGCACATTTTTGGTCCTGGCTAAATTCTAAAAACGCTATAGCTAGCTGGCCCGCGCCGAGACGCGTCTCCAGACGCCTCAAACGTGCGTCTGGCTCGCATAGAACTGCAAAAAATTGCACATTCTTGTTCCTGGCTAAATTCTAAAAACGCTATAGCTAGCTGGCCCGCGCCGAGACGCGTCTCCAGACGCCTCAAACGTGCGTCTGGCTCGCATAGAACTGCAAAAAATTGTACATTTTTGTTCCTGGCTAAATTCTAAAAACGCTAAAGCTAGCTGGCCGGCGCCGAGACGCCTCAAACGTGCGTCTGGCTCGCATAGAACTGCAAAAAATTGCAAATTTTTGTTCCTGGCTAAATCCTAAAAACGCTATAGCTAGCTGGCCCGCGCCGAGACGCGTCTCCAGACGCCTCAAACGTGCGTCTGGCTCGCATAGAACTGCAAAAAATTGCACATTTTTGTTGCTGGCTAAATTCTAAAAACGCTATAGCTAGCTGGCCCGCGCCGAGACGCGTCTCCAGACGCCTCAAACGTGCGTCTGGCTAGAATAGAACTGCAAAAAATTGTACATTTTTGTTCCTGGCTAAATTCTAAAAACGCTATAGCTAGCTGGCCCGCGCCGACACGCGTCTCCAGACGCCTCAAACGTGCGTCTGGCTCGCATAGAACTGCAAAAAATTGCACATTTTTCTTCCTGGCTAAATTCTGAAAACGCTATAGCTAGCTGTCCTGCGCCGAGACGCGTCTCCAGACGCCTCAAACGTGCGTCTGGCTCGCATAGAACTGCAAAAAATTGCACATTTTTGTTCCTGGCTAAATCCTAAAAACGCTATAGCTAGCTGGCCCGCGCCGAGACGCGTCTCCAGACGCCTCAAACGTGCGTCTGGCTCGCATAGAACTGCAAAAAATTGCACATTTTTGTTCCTGGATAAATTCTAAAAACGCTATAGCTAGCTGGCCCGCGCCGAGACGCGGCTCCAGACGCCTCAAACGTGCGTCTGGCTCGCATAGAACTGCAAAAAATTGCACATTTTTGTTCCTGGCTAAATTCTTAAAACGCTATAGCTAGCTGGCCCGCGCCGAGACGCGTCTCCAGACGCCTCAAACGTGCGTCTGGCTCGCATAGAACTGCAAAAAATTGCACATTTTTGTTCCTGGCTAAATTCTAAAAACGCTATAGCTAGCTGGCCCGCGCCGAGACGCGTCTCCAGACGCCTCAAACGTGCGTCTGGCTCGCATAGAACTGCAAAAAATTGCAAATTTTTGTTCCTGGCTAAATCCTAAAAACGCTATAGCTAGCTGGCCCGCGCCGAGACGCGTCTCCAGACGCCTCAAACGTGCGTCTGGCTCGCATAGAACTGCAAAAAATTGCACATTTTTGTTCCTGGCTAAATTCTAAAAACGCTAAAGCTAGCTGGCCCGCGCCGAGACGCGTCTCCAGACGCCTCAAACGTGCGTCTGGCTCGCATAGAACTGCAAAAAATTGCACATTTTTGTTTCTGGCTAAATTCTAAAAACGCTATAGCTAGCTGGCCCGCGCCGAGACGCGTCTCCAGACGCCTCAAACGTGCGTCTGGCTCGCATAGAACTGAAAAAAATTTTACATTTTTGTTCCTGGCTAAATTCTAAAAACGCTAAAGCTAGCTGGCCGGCGCCGAGACGCCTCAAACGTGCGTCTGGCTCGCATAGAACTGCAAAAAATTGCACATTTTTGTTTCTGGCTAAATTCTAAAAACGCTATAGCTAGCTGGCCCGCGCCGAGACGCGGCTCCAGACGCCTCAAACGTGCGTCTGGCTCGCGTAGAACTGCAAAAAATTGCACATTTCTGTTACTTGCTAAATTATAAAAACGCTCTTGCTAGCTGGCCCGCGCCGAGACGCGTTTCCAGACGCCTCAAACGTGCGTCTGGCTCGCATAGAACTGCAAAAAATTGCACATTTCTGTTCCTGGCTAAATTATAAAAACGCTCTTGCTAGCTGGCTCGCGCCGAGACGCGTCTCCAGACGCCTCAAACGTGCGTCTGGCTCGCATAGAACTGCAAAAAATTGCACATTTTTGTTCCTGGCTAAATTCTAAAAACGCTATAGCTAGCTGGCCCGCGCCGAGACGCGTCTCCAGATACCTCAAACGTGCGTCTGGCTCGCATAGAACTGCAAAAAATTGCACAATTCTGTTCCTGGCTAAATTATAAAAACGCTCTTGCTAGCTGGCCCGCGCCGAGACGCGTCTCCAGACGCCTCAAACGTGCGTCTGGCTCGCATAGAACTGCAAAAAATTGCACATTTCTGTTCCTGGCTAAATTATAAAAACGCTCTTGCTAGCTGGCCCGCGCCGAGACGCGTCTCCAGACGCCTCAAACGTGCGTCTGGCTCGCATAGAACTGCAATAAATTGCACATTTTTGTTCCTGGCTAAATTCTAAAAACGCTATAGCTAGCTGGCCCGCGCCGAGACGCGTCTCCAGACGCCTCAAACGTGCGTCTGGCTCGCATAGAACTGCAAAAAATTGCACATTTTTGTTCCTGGCTAAATTCTAAAAACGCTATAGCTAGCTGGCCAGCGCCGAGACGCGTCTCCAAACGCCTCAAACGTGCATTTGGCTCACATAGAACTGCAAAAAATTGCACATTTTTGTTCCTGGCTAAATTATAAAAACGCTAAAGCTAGCTGGCCGGCGCCGAGACGCCTCAAACGTGCGTCTGGCTCGCATAGAACTGCAAAAAATTGCACATTTTTGTTCCTGGCTAAATCCTAAAAACGCTATAGCTAGTTGGCCCGCGTCGAGACGCCTCTCCAGACGCCTCAAACTTGCGTCTGGCTCGCATAGAACTGCAAAAAATTGCACATTTTTGTTCCTGGCTCAATTCTAAAAACGCTATAGCTAGCTGGCCCGCGCCGAGACGCGTCTCCAGACGCCTCAAACGTGCGTCTGGCTCGCATAGAACTGCAAAAAATTGCACATATTTGTTCCTGGCTAAATTCTAAAAACGCTATAGCTAGCTGGCCAGCGCCGAGACGCGTCTCCAGACGCCTCAAACGTGCGTCTGGCTCACATAGAACTGCGAAAAATTACACATTTTTGTTCCTGGCTAAATTCTAGAAACGCTACAGCTAGCTGGCCCGCGCCGAGACGCGTCTCCAGACTCCTCAAACGTGCGTCTGTCTCGCATAGAACTGCAAAAAATTGCACATTTTTGTTCCTAGCTAAATTCTAAAAGCGCTATAGCTAGTTGGCCCGCGTCGAGACGCCTCTCCAGACGCCTCAAACGTGCGTCTGGCTCGCATAGAACTGCAAAAAATTGCACATTTTTGTTCCTGGCTAAATCCTAAAAACGCTATAGCTAGCTGGCCCGCGCCGAGACGCGTCTCCAGACGCCTCAAACGTGCGTCTGGCTCGCATAGAACTGCAAAAAAATGCACATTTTTGTTAGTAGCTAAATTCTAAAAACGATATAGCTAGTTGGCCCGCGTCGAGACGCCTCTCCAGACGCCTCAAACGTGCGTCTGGCTCGCATAGAACTGCAAAAAATTGCACATTTTTGTTCCTGGCTAAATTCTAAAAACGCTATAGCTAGCTGGCCCGCGCCGAGACGCGTCTCCAAACGCCTCAAACGTGCGTCTGGCTCGCATAGAACTGCAAAAAAATTGCACACTTTTGTTCCTGGCTAAATTCTAAAAACGCTAAAGCTAGCTGGCCCGCGTCGAGACGCCTCTCCAGACGCCTCAAACGGTCGTCTGGCTCGCATAGAACTGCAAAAAATTGCACATTTTTGTTCCTGGCTAAATCCTAAAAACTCTATAGCTAGCTGGCCCGCGTCGAGACGCCTCTCCAGACGCCTCAAACGGTCGTCTGGCTCGCATAGAACTGCAAAAAATTGCACATTTTTGTGTCTGGCTAAATCCTAAAAACGCTATAGCTAGCTGGCCCGCGCCGAGACGCGTCTCCAGACGCCTCAAACGTGCGTCTGGCTCGCATAGAACTGCAAAAAATTGCACATTTTTGTTCCTGGCTAAATTCTAAAAACGCTAAAGCTAGCTGGCCCGCGCCGAGACGCGTCTCCAGACGCCTCAAACGTGCGTCTGGCTCGCATAGAACTGCAAAAAATTGCACATTTTTGTTTCTGGCTAAATTCTAAAAACGCTATAGCTAGCTGGCCCGCGCCGAGACGCGTCTCCAGACGCCTCAAACGTGCGTCTGGCTCGCATAGAACTGAAAAAAATTTTACATTTTTGTTCCTGGCTAAATTCTAAAAACGCTAAAGCTAGCTGGCCGGCGCCGAGACGCCTCAAACGTGCGTCTGGCTCGCATAGAACTGCAAAAAATTGCACATTTTTGTTTCTGGCTAAATTCTAAAAACGCTATAGCTAGCTGGCCCGCGCCGAGACGCGGCTCCAGACGCCTCAAACGTGCGTCTGGCTCGCGTAGAACTGCAAAAAATTGCACATTTCTGTTACTTGCTAAATTATAAAAACGCTCTTGCTAGCTGGCCCGCGCCGAGACGCGTTTCCAGACGCCTCAAACGTGCGTCTGGCTCGCATAGAACTGCAAAAAATTGCACATTTCTGTTCCTGGCTAAATTATAAAAACGCTCTTGCTAGCTGGCTCGCGCCGAGACGCGTCTCCAGACGCCTCAAACGTGCGTCTGGCTCGCATAGAACTGCAAAAAATTGCACATTTTTGTTCCTGGCTAAATTCTAAAAACGCTATAGCTAGCTGGCCCGCGCCGAGACGCGTCTCCAGATACCTCAAACGTGCGTCTGGCTCGCATAGAACTGCAAAAAATTGCACAATTCTGTTCCTGGCTAAATTATAAAAACGCTCTTGCTAGCTGGCCCGCGCCGAGACGCGTCTCCAGACGCCTCAAACGTGCGTCTGGCTCGCATAGAACTGCAAAAAATTGCACATTTCTGTTCCTGGCTAAATTATAAAAACGCTCTTGCTAGCTGGCCCGCGCCGAGACGCGTCTCCAGACGCCTCAAACGTGCGTCTGGCTCGCATAGAACTGCAATAAATTGCACATTTTTGTTCCTGGCTAAATTCTAAAAACGCTATAGCTAGCTGGCCCGCGCCGAGACGCGTCTCCAGACGCCTCAAACGTGCGTCTGGCTCGCATAGAACTGCAAAAAATTGCACATTTTTGTTCCTGGCTAAATTCTAAAAACGCTATAGCTAGCTGGCCAGCGCCGAGACGCGTCTCCAAACGCCTCAAACGTGCATTTGGCTCACATAGAACTGCAAAAAATTGCACATTTTTGTTCCTGGCTAAATTATAAAAACGCTAAAGCTAGCTGGCCGGCGCCGAGACGCCTCAAACGTGCGTCTGGCTCGCATAGAACTGCAAAAAATTGCACATTTTTGTTCCTGGCTAAATCCTAAAAACGCTATAGCTAGTTGGCCCGCGTCGAGACGCCTCTCCAGACGCCTCAAACTTGCGTCTGGCTCGCATAGAACTGCAAAAAATTGCACATTTTTGTTCCTGGCTCAATTCTAAAAACGCTATAGCTAGCTGGCCCGCGCCGAGACGCGTCTCCAGACGCCTCAAACGTGCGTCTGGCTCGCATAGAACTGCAAAAAATTGCACATATTTGTTCCTGGCTAAATTCTAAAAACGCTATAGCTAGCTGGCCAGCGCCGAGACGCGTCTCCAGACGCCTCAAACGTGCGTCTGGCTCACATAGAACTGCGAAAAATTACACATTTTTGTTCCTGGCTAAATTCTAGAAACGCTACAGCTAGCTGGCCCGCGCCGAGACGCGTCTCCAGACTCCTCAAACGTGCGTCTGTCTCGCATAGAACTGCAAAAAATTGCACATTTTTGTTCCTAGCTAAATTCTAAAAGCGCTATAGCTAGTTGGCCCGCGTCGAGACGCCTCTCCAGACGCCTCAAACGTGCGTCTGGCTCGCATAGAACTGCAAAAAATTGCACATTTTTGTTCCTGGCTAAATCCTAAAAACGCTATAGCTAGCTGGCCCGCGCCGAGACGCGTCTCCAGACGCCTCAAACGTGCGTCTGGCTCGCATAGAACTGCAAAAAAATGCACATTTTTGTTAGTAGCTAAATTCTAAAAACGATATAGCTAGTTGGCCCGCGTCGAGACGCCTCTCCAGACGCCTCAAACGTGCGTCTGGCTCGCATAGAACTGCAAAAAATTGCACATTTTTGTTCCTGGCTAAATTCTAAAAACGCTATAGCTAGCTGGCCCGCGCCGAGACGCGTCTCCAGACGCCTCAAACGTGCGTCTGGCTCGCATAGAACTGCAAAAAAATTGCACACTTTTGTTCCTGGCTAAATTCTAAAAACGCTAAAGCTAGCTGGCCCGCGTCGAGACGCCTCTCCAGACGCCTCAAACGGTCGTCTGGCTCGCATAGAACTGCAAAAAATTGCACATTTTTGTTCCTGGCTAAATCCTAAAAACTCTATAGCTAGCTGGCCCGCGTCGAGACGCCTCTCCAGACGCCTCAAACGGTCGTCTGGCTCGCATAGAACTGCAAAAAATTGCACATTTTTGTGTCTGGCTAAATCCTAAAAACGCTATAGCTAGCTGGCCCGCGCCGAGACGCGTCTCCAGACACCTCAAACGTGCGTCTGGCTCGCATAGAACTGCAAAAAATTGCACATTTTTGTTCCTAGCTAAATTCTAAAAACGATATAGCTAGTTGGCCCGCGTCGAGACGCCTCTCCAGACGCCTCAAACGTGCGTCTGGCTCGCATAGAACTGCAAAAAATTGCACATTTTTGTTCCTGGCTAAATTCTAAAAACGCTATAGCTAGCTGGCCCGCGCCGAGACGCGTCTCCAGACGCCTCAAACGTGCGTCTGGCTCGCATAGAACTGCAAAAAATTGCACATTTTTGTTCCTGGCTAAATTCTAAAAACGCTAAAGCTAGCTGGCCCGCGTCGAGACGCCTCTCCAGACGCCTCAAACGGTCGTCTGGCTCGCATAGAACTGCAAAAAATTGCACATTTTTGTTCCTGGCTAAATCCTAAAAACTCTATAGCTAGCTGGCCCGCGCCGAGACGCGTCTCCAGACGCCTCAAACGTGCGTCTGGCGCGCATAGAACTGCAAAAAATTGCACATTTTTGTTCCTGGCTAAATTCTAAAAACGCTATAGCTAGCTGGCCAGCGCCGAGACTCGTCTCCAAACGCCTCAAACGTGCATTTGGCTCACATAGAACTGCAAAAAATTGCACATTTTTGTTCCTGGCTAAATTCTAAAAACGCTAAAGCTAGCTGGCCGGCGCCGAGACGCCTCAAACGTGCGTCTGGCTCGCATAGAACTGCAAAAAATTGCACATTTTTGTTCCTGGCTAAATCCTAAAAACGCTATAGCTAGTTGGCCCGCGTCGAGACGCCTCTCCAGACGCCTCAAACTTGCGTCTGGCTCGCATAGAACTGCAAAAAATTGCACATTTTTGTTCCTGGCTCAATTCTAAAAACGCTATAGCTAGCTGGCCCGCGCCGAGACGCGTCTCCAGACGCCTCAAACGTGCGTCTGGCTCGCATAGAACTGCAAAAAATTGCACATATTTGTTCCTGGCTAAATTCTAAAAACGCTATAGCTAGCTGGCCCGCGCCGAGACGCGTCTCCAGACGCCTCAAACGTGCGTCTGGCTCGCATAGAACTGCAAAAAATTGCACATTTTTGTTTCTGGCTAAATTCTAAAAACGCTATAGCTAGCTGGCCCGCGCCGAGACGCGGCTCCAGACGCCTCAAACGTGCGTCTGGCTCGCGTAGAACTGCAAAAAATTGCACATTTCTGTTACTTGCTAAATTATAAAAACGCTCTTGCTAGCTGGCCCGCGCCGAGACGCGTTTCCAGACGCCTCAAACGTGCGTCTGGCTCGCATAGAACTGCAAAAAATTGCACATTTTTGTTCCTGGCTAAATTCTAAAAACGCTATAGCTAGCTGGCCCGCGCCAAGACGCGTCTCCAGACGCCTCAAACGTGCGTCTGGCTCGCATAGAACTGCAAAAAATTGCACATTTCTGTTCCTGGCTAAATTATAAAAACGCTCTTGCTAGCTGGCCCGCGCCGAGACGCGTCTCCAGACGCCTCAAACGTGCGTCTGGCTCGCATAGAACTGCAAAAAATTGCACATTTTTGTTCCTGGCTAAATTCTAAAAACGCTATAGCTAGCTGGCCCGCGCCGAGACGCGTCTCCAGATACCTCAAACGTGCGTCTGGCTCGCATAGAACTGCAAAAAATTGCACATTTCTGTTCCTGGCTAAATTATAAAAACGCTCTTGCTAGCTGGCCCGCGCCGAGACGCGTCTCCAGACGCCTCAAACGTGCGTCTGGCTCGCATAGAACTGCAAAAAATTGCACATTTCTGTTCCTGGCTAAATTATAAAAACGCTCTTGCTAGCTGGCCCGCGCCGAGACGCGTCTCCAGACGCCTCAAACGTGCGTCTGGCTCGCATAGAACTGCAAAAAATTGCACATTTTTGTTCCTGGCAAATTCTAAAAACGCTATAGCTAGCTGGCCCGCGCCGAGACGCGTCTCCAGATACCTCAAACGTGCGTCTGGCTCGCATAGAACTGCAAAAATTGCACATTTTTGTTCCTGGCTAAATTCTAAAAACGCTAAAGCTAGCTGGCTGGCGCCGAGACGCCTCAAACGTGCGTCTGGCTCGCATAGAACTGCAAAAAATTGCACATTTTTGTTCCTGGCTAAATTCTAAAAACGCTATAGCTAGCTGGCCCGCGCCGAGACGCGTCTCCAGACGCCTCAAACGTGCGTCTGGCTCGCATAGAACTGCAAAAAATTGCACATTTTTGTTCCTGGCTAAATTCTAAAATCGCTATAGCTAGCTGGCCAGCGCCGAGACGCGTCTCCAAACGCCTCAAACGTGCATTTGGCTCACATAGAACTGCAAAAAATTGCACATTTTTGTTCCTGGCTAAATTCTAAAAACGCTAAAGCTAGCTGGCCGGCGCCGAGACGCCTCAAACGTGCGTCTGGCTCGCATAGAACTGCAAAAAATTGCACATTTTTGTTCCTGGCTAAATCCTAAAAACGCTATAGCTAGTTGGCCCGCGTCGAGACGCCTCTCCAGACGCCTCAAACTTGCGTCTGGCTCGCATAGAACTGCAAAAAATTGCACATTTTTGTTCCTGGCTCAATTCTAAAAACGCTATAGCTAGCTGGCCCGCGCCGAGACGCGTCTCCAGACGCCTCAAACGTGCGTCTGGCTCGCATAGAACTGCAAAAAATTGCACATATTTGTTCCTGGCTAAATTCTAAAAACGCTATAGCTAGCTGGCCAGCGCCGAGACGCGTCTCCAGACGCCTCAAACGTGCGTCTGGCTCACATAGAACTGCGAAAAATTACACATTTTTGTTCCTGGCTAAATTCTAGAAACGCTACAGCTAGCTGGCCCGCGCCGAGACGCGTCTCCAGACTCCTCAAACGTGCGTCTGTCTCGCATAGAACTGCAAAAAATTGCACATTTTTGTTCCTAGCTAAATTCTAAAAGCGCTATAGCTAGTTGGCCCGCGTCGAGACGCCTCTCCAGACGCCTCAAACGTGCGTCTGGCTCGCATAGAACTGCAAAAAATTGCACATTTTTGTTCCTGGCTAAATCCTAAAAACGCTATAGCTAGCTGGCCCGCGCCGAGACGCGTCTCCAGACGCCTCAAACGTGCGTCTGGCTCGCATAGAACTGCAAAAAATTGCACATTTTTGTTCCTAGCTAAATTCTAAAAACGATATAGCTAGTTGGCCCGCGTCGAGACGCCTCTCCAGACGCCTCAAACGTGCGTCTGGCTCGCATAGAACTGCAAAAACTTGCACATTTTTGTTCCTGGCTAAATTCTAAAAACGCTATAGCTAGCTGGCCCGCGCCGAGACGCGTCTCCAGACGCCTCAAACGTGCGTCTGGCTCGCATAGAACTGCAAAAAAATTGCACATTTTTGTTCCTGGCTAAATTCTAAAAACGCTAAAGCTAGCTGGCCCGCGTCGAGACGCCTCTCCAGACGCCTCAAACGGTCGTCTGGCTCGCATAGAACTGCAAAAAATTGCACATTTTTGTTCCTGGCTAAATCCTAAAAACTCTAAAGCTAGCTGGCCCGCGTCGAGACGCCTCTCCAGACGCCTCAAACGGTCGTCTGGCTCGCATAGAACTGCAAAAAATTGCACATTTTTGTTCCTGGCTAAATCCTAAAAACGCTATAGCTAGCTGGCCCGCGCCGAGACGCGTCTCCAGACGCCTCAAACGTGCGTCTGGCTCGCATAGAACTGCAAAAAATTGCACATTTTTGTTCCTAGCTAAATTCTAAAAACGATATAGCTAGTTGGCCCGCGTCGAGACGCCTCTCCAGACGCCTCAAACGTGCGTCTGTCTCGCATAGAACTGCAAAAAATTGCACATTTTTGTTCCTGGCTAAATTCTAAAAACGCTATAGCTAGCTGGCCCGCGCCGAGACGCGTCTCCAGACGCCTCAAACGTGCGTCTGGCTCGCATAGAACTGCAAAAAATTGCACATTTTTGTTCCTGGCTAAATTCTAAAAACGCTAAAGCTAGCTGGCCCGCGTCGAGACGCCTCTCCAGACGCCTCAAACGGTCGTCTGGCTCGCATAGAACTGCAAAAAATTGCACATTTTTGTTCCTGGCTAAACCCTAAAAACTCTATAGCTAGCTGGCCCGCGCCGAGACGCGTCTCCAGACGCCTCAAACGTGCGTCTGGCGCGCATAGAACTGCAAAAAATTGCACATTTTTGTTCCTGGCTAAATTCTAAAAACGCTATAGCTAGCTGGCCCGCGCCGAGACGCGTCTCCAGACGCCTCAAACGTGCGTCTGGCTCGCATAGAACTGCAAAAAATTGCACATTTTTGTTCCTGGCTAAATTCTAAAAACGCTAAAGCTAGCTGGCCGGCGCCGAGACGCCTCAAACGTGCGTCTGGCTCGCATAGAACTGCAAAAAATTGCACATTTTTGTTCCTGGCTAAATTCTAAAAACGCTATAGCTAGCTAGCCAGCGCCGAGACGCGTCTCCAGACGCCTCAAACGTGCGTCTGGCTCACATAGAACTGCGAAAAATTACACATTTTTGTTCCTGGCTAAATTCTAGAAACGCTACAGCTAGCTGGCCCGCGCCGAGACGCGTCTCCAGACTCCTCAAACGTGCGTCTGTCTCGCATAGAACTGCAAAAAATTGCACATTTTTGTTCCTAGCTAAATTCTAAAAGCGCTATAGCTAGTTGGCCCGCGTCGAGACGCCTCTCCAGACGCCTCAAACGTGCGTCTGGCTCGCATAGAACTGCAAAAAATTGCACATTTTTGTTCCTAGCTAAATTCTAAAAGCGCTATAGCTAGTTGGCCCGCGTCGAGACGCCTCTCCAGACGCCTCAAACGTGCGTCTGGCTCGCATAGAACTGCAAAAAATTGCACATTTTTGTTCCTGGCTAAATCCTAAAAACGCTATAGCTAGCTGGCCCGCGCCGTGACGCGTCTCCAGACGCCTCAAACGTGCGTCTGGCTCGCATAGAACTGCAAAAAATTGCATATATTTGTTTCTGGCTAAATTCTAAAAACGCTATAGCTAGCTGGCCAGCGCCGAGACGCGTCTCCAGACGCCTCAAACGTGCGTCTGGCTCGCATAGAACTGCAAAAAATTGCACATTTTTGTTCCTAGCTAAATTCTAAAAGCGCTATAGCTAGTTGGCCCGCGTCGAGACGCCTCTCCAGACGCCTCAAACGTGCGTCTGGCTCGCATAGAACTGCAAAAAATTGCACATTTTTGTTCCTGGCTAAATTCTAAAAACGCTATAGCTAGCTGGCCCGCGCCGAGACGCGTCTCCAGACGCCTCAAACGTGCGTCTGGCTCGCATAGAACTGCAAAAAATTGCACATTTTTGTTCCTAGCTAAATTCTAAAAGCGCTATAGCTAGTTGGCCCGCGTCGAGACGCCTCTCCAGACGCCTCAAACGTGCGTCTGGCTCGCATAGAACTGCAAAAAATTGCACATTTTTGTTCCTGGCTAAATCCTAAAAACGCTATAGCTAGCTGGCCCGCGCCGAGACGCGTCTCCAGACGCCTCAAACGTGCGTCTGGCTCACATAGAACTGCAAAAAATTGCATATATTTGTTTCTGGCTAAATTCTAAAAACGCTATAGCTAGCTGGCCAGCGCCGCGACGCGTCTCCAGACGCCTCAAACGTGCGTCTGGCTCGCATAGAACTGCAAAAAATTGCACATTTTTGTTTCTAGCTAAATTCTAAAAGCGCTATAGCTAGTTGGCCCGCGTCGAGACGCCTCTCCAGACGCCTCAAACGTGCGTCTGGCTCGCATAGAACTGCAAAAAATTGCACATTTTTGTTCCTGGCTAAATCCTAAAAACGCTATAGCTAGCTGGCCCGCGCCGAGACGCGTCTCCAGACGCCTCAAACGTGCGTCTGGCTCGCATAGAACTGCGAAAAATTACACATTTTTGTTCCTGGCTAAATTCTAGAAACGCTATAGCTAGCTGGCCCGCGCCGAGACGCGTCTCCAGACGCCTCAAACGTGCGTCTGGCTCGCATAGAACTGCAAAAAATTGCACATTTTTGTTCCTAGCTAAATTCTAAAAGCGCTATAGCTAGTTGGCCCGCGTCGAGACGCCTCTCCAGACGCCTCAAACGTGCGTCTGGCTCGCATAGAACTGCAAAAAATTGCACATTTTTGTTCCTGGCTAAATCCTAAAAACGCTATAGCTAGCTGGCCCGCGCCGAGACGCGTCTCCAGACGCCTCAAACGTGCGTCTGGCTCGCATAGAACTGCAAAAAATTGCATATATTTGTTTCTGGCTAAATTCTAAAAGCGCTATAGCTAGCTGGCCAGCGCCGAGACGCGTCTCCAGACGCCTCAAACGTGCGTCTGGCTCGCATAGAACTGCGAAAAATTACACATTTTTGTTCCTGGCTAAATTCTAGAAACGCTATAGCTAGCTGGCCCGCGCCGAGACGCGTCTCCAGACGCCTCAAACGTGCGTCTGGCTCGCATAGAACTGCGAAAAATTACACATTTTTGTTCCTGGCTAAATTCTAGAAACGCTATAGCTAGCTGGCCCGCGCCGAGACGCGTCTCCAGACGCCTCAAACGTGCGTCTGGCTCGCATAGAACTGCAAAAAATTGCACATTTTTGTTCCTAGCTAAATTCTAAAAGCGCTATAGCTAGTTGGCCCGCGTCGAGACGCCTCTCCAGACGCCTCAAACGTGCGTCTGGCTCGCATAGAACTGCAAAAAATTGCACATTTTTGTTCCTGGCTAAATCCTAAAAACGCTATAGCTAGCTGGCCCGCGCCGAGACGCGTCTCCAGACGCCTCAAACGTGCGTCTGGCTCGCATAGAACTGCAAAAAATTGCACATTTTTGTTCCTAGCTAAATTCTAAAAGCGCTATAGCTAGTTGGCCCGCGTCGAGACGCCTCTCCAGACGCCTCAAACGTGCGTCTGGCTCGCATAGAACTGCAAAAAATTGCACATTTTTGTTCCTGGCTAAATCCTAAAAACGCTATAGCTAGCTGGCCCGCGCCGAGACGCGTCTCCAGACGCCTCAAACGTGCGTCTGGCTCGCATAGAACTGCAAAAAATTGCATATATTTGTTTCTGGCTAAATTCTAAAAACGCTATAGCTAGCTGGCCAGCGCCGAGACGCGTCTCCAGACGCCTCAAACGTGCGTCTGGCTCGCATAGAACTGCGAAAAATTACACATTTTCGTTCCTGGCTAAATTCTAGAAACGCTATAGCTAGCTGGCCCGCGCCGAGACGCGTCTCCAGACGCCTCAAACGTGCGTCTGGCTCGCATAGAACTGCGAAAAATTACACATTTTTGTTCCTGGCTAAATTCTAGAAACGCTATAGCTAGCTGGCCCGCGCCGAGACGCGTCTCCAGACGCCTCAAACGTGCGTCTGGCTCGCATAGAACTGCAAAAAATTGCACATTTTTGTTCCTGGCTAAATCCTAAAAACGCTATAGCTAGCTGGCCCGCGCCGAGACGCGTCTCCAGACGCCTCAAACGTGCGTCTGGCTCGCATAGAACTGCAAAAAATTGCACATTTTTGTTCCTAGCTAAATTCTAAAAACGATATAGCTAGTTGGCCCGCGTCGAGACGCCTCTCCAGACGCCTCAAACGTGCGTCTGGCTCGCATAGAACTGCAAAAAATTGCACATTTTTGTTCCTGGCTAAATCCTAAAAACGCTATAGCTAGCTGGCCCGCGCCGAGACGCGTCTCCAGACGCCTCAAACGTGCGTCTGGCTCGCATAGAACTGCGAAAAATTACACATTTTTGTTCCTGGCTAAATTCTAGAAACGCTATAGCTAGCTGGCCCGCGCCGAGACGCGTCTCCAGACGCCTCAAACGTGCGTCTGGCTCGCATAGAACTGCAAAAAATTGCACATTTTTGTTCCTAGCTAAATTCTAAAAGCGCTATAGCTAGTTGGCCCGCGTCGAGACGCCTCTCCAGACGCCTCAAACGTGCGTCTGGCTCGCATAAAACTGCAAAAAATTGCACATTTTTGTTCCTGGCTAAATCCTAAAAACGCTATAGCTAGCTGGCCCGCGCCGAGACGCGTCTCCAGACGCCTCAAACGTGCGTCTGGCTCGCATAGAACTGCAAAAAATTGCACATTTTTGTTCCTAGCTAAATTCTAAAAACGATATAGCTAGTTGGCCCGCGTCGAGACGCCTCTCCAGACGCCTCAAACGTGCGTCTGGCTCGCATAGAACTGCAAAAAATTGCACATTTTTGTTCCTGGCTAAATTCTAAAAACGCTATAGCTAGCTGGCCCGCGCCGAGACGCGTCTCCAGACGCCTCAAACGTGCGTCTGGCTCGCGTAGAACTGCAAAAAAATTGCACATTTTTGTTCCTGGCTAAATTCTAAAAACGCTAAAGCTAGCTGGCCCGCGTCGAGACGCCTCTCCAGACGCCTCAAACGGTCGTCTGGCTCGCATAGAACTGCAAAAAATTGCACATTTTTGTTCCTGGCTAAATCCTAAAAACTCTATAGCTAGCTGGCCCGCGTCGAGACGCCTCTCCAGACGCCTCAAACGGTCGTCTGGCTCGCATAGAACTGCAAAAAATTGCACATTTTTGTTCCTGGCTAAATCCTAAAAACGCTATAGCTAGCTGGCCCGCGCCGAGACGCGTCTCCAGACGCCTCAAACGTGCGTCTGGCTCGCATAGAACTGCAAAAAATTGCACATTTTTGTTCCTAGCTAAATTCTAAAAACGATATAGCTAGTTGGCCCGCGTCGAGACGCCTCTCCAGACGCCTCAAACGTGCGTCTGGCTCGCATAGAACTGCAAAAAATTGCACATTTTTGTTCCTGGCTAAATTCTAAAAACGCTATAGCTAGCTGGCCCGCACCGAGACGCGTCTCCAGACGCCTCAAACGTGCGTCTGGCTCGCATAGACCTGCAAAAAATTGCACATTTTTGTTCCTGGCTAAATTCTAAAAACGCTAAAGCTAGCGGGCCCGCGTCGAGACGCCTCTCCAGACGCCTCAAACGGTCGTCTGGCTCGCATAGAACTGCAAAAAATTGCACATTTTTGTTCCTGGCTAAATCCTAAAAACTCTATAGCTAGCTGGCCCGCGCCGAGACGCGTCTCCAGACGCCTCAAACGTACGTCTGGCTCGCATAGAACTGCAAAAATTGCACATTTTTGTTCCTGGCTAAATCCTAAAACGCTATAGCTAGCTGGCCCGCGCCGAGACGCGTCTCCAGACGCCTCAAACGTGCGTCTGGCTCGCATAGAACTGCAAAAAATTGCACATTTTTGTTCCTAGCTAAATTCTAAAAACGATATAGCTAGTTGGCCCGCGTCGAGACGCCTCTCCAGACACCTCAAACGTGCGTCTGGCCCGCATAGAACTGCAAAAAATTGCACATTTTTGTTTCTGCTAATTCTAAAAACGCTATAGCTAGCTGGCCCGCGCCGAGACGCGTCTCCAGACGCCTCAAACGTGCGTCTGGCTCGCATAGAACTGCAAAAAATTGCACATTTTTGTTCCTGGCTAAATTCTAAAAACGCTATAGCTAGCTGGCCCGCGCCGAGACGCGTCTCCAGACGCCTCAAACGTGCGTCTGGCGCGCATAGAACTGCAAAAAAATTGCACATTTTTGTTCCTGGCTAAATTCTAAAAACGCTATAGCTAGCTGGCCCGCGCCGAGACGCGTCTCCAGACGCCTCAAACGTGCGTCTGGCTCGCATAGAACTGCAAAAAATTGCACATTTTTGTTTCTGGCTAAATTCTAAAAACGCTCTTGCTAGCTGGCCCGCGCCGAGACGCGTCTCCAGACGCCTCAAACGTGCGTCTGGCTCGCATAGAACTGCAAAAAATTGCACATTTTTGTTCCTGGCTAAATCCTAAAAACGCTATAGCTGGCTGGCCAGCGCCGAGACGCGTCTCCAGACGCCTCAAACGTGCGTCTGGCTCGCATAGAACTGCAAAAAATTGCACATTTTTGTTCCTGGCTAAATTCTAAAAACGCTATAGCTATCTGGCCCGCGCCGAGACGCGTCTCCAGACGCCTCAAACGTGCGTCTGGCTCGCATAGAACTGCAAAAAATTGCACATTTCTGTTCCTGGCTAAATTATAAAAACGCTCTTGCTAGCTGGCCCGCGCCGAGACGCGTTTCCAGACGCCTCAAACGTGCGTCTGGCTCGCATAGAACTGCGAAAAATTGCACATTTTTGTTCCTGGCTAAATTCTAAAAACGCTATAGCTAGCTGGCCCGCGCCGAGACGCGTCTCCAGACGCCTCAAACGTGCGTCTGGCTCGCATAGAACTGCAAAAAATTGCACATTTTTGTTCCTGGCTAAATTCTAAAAACGCTCTTGCTAGCTGGCCCGCGCCGAGACGCGTCTCCAGACGCCTCAAACGTGCGTCTGGCTCGCATAGAACTGCAAAAAATTGCACATTTTTGTTCCTGGCTAAATCCTAAAAACGCTATAGCTGGCTGGCTCGCGCCGAGACGCGTCTCCAGACGCCTCAAACGTGCGTCTGGCTCGCATAGAACTGCAAAAAATTGCACATTTTTGTTCCTGGCTAAATTCTAAAAACGCTATAGCTATCTGGCCCGCGCCGAGGACGCGTCTCCAGACGCCTCAAACGTGCGTCTGGCTCGCATAGAACTGCAAAAAATTGCACATTTCTGTTCCTGGCTAAATTATAAAAACGCTCTTGCTAGCTGGCCCGCGCCGAGACGCGTTTCCAGACGCCTCAAACGTGCGTCTGGCTCGCATAGAACTGCAAAAAATTGCACATTTTTGTTCCTGGCTAAATTCTAAAAACGCTACAGCTAGCTGGCCCGCGCCGAGACGCGTCTCCAGACGCCTCAAACGTGCGTCTGGCTCGCATAGAACTGCAAAAATTGCACATTTTTGTTCCTGGCTAAATTCTAAAACGCTATAGCTAGCTGGCCAGCGCCGAGACGCGTCTCCAAACGCCTCAAACGTGCATTTGGCTCGCATAGAACTGCAAAAAAATTGCACATTTTTGTTCCTGGCTAAATTCTAAAAACGCTAAAGCTAGCTGGCCCGCGTCGAGACGCCTCTCCAGACGCCTCAAACGGTCGTCTGGCTCGCATAGAACTGCAAAAAATTGCACATTTTTGTTCCTGGCTAAATCCTAAAAACTCTATAGCTAGCTGGCCGCGTCGAGACGCGTCTCCAGACGCCTCAAACGT